>CM069541.1:51336666-54287500 GCA_035773235.1 Eospalax fontanierii
TGCAGAGCGGCCCTAGGAGAAGCATTCACTAGCCCCCTGCAAATTCCCCTTTTTTCTCACTATTCTGCAAATCTGCAAAGGCCTACTTTTCCTCTCCAATAGCTGAGGATGATTTGTGCTGACCCTGAAGCACCTGGTGCTGTCAAAATAACACCCCCAGGGGAGAGCAGTTTCTCTAGGCCTAAGGTAAGGCCTCACTAGGTAAAGGTAGGTGGGCCTAGAGCCCCTAAATTAATTTCCTCCATCTGACTCCTAAAACCAGTCTGAATCTCAGAGATATTCTACTGCTGTCTCATAGGTAACATATTAAAAATTAATACTGCACCAATGATTTCTATACTAAACGTAGTGGTGTGGCTTATATATATTGAGTTCATAATATTTGCTGCATGGTTTACACATTATTTCAATTCACCATCCTAGCAAATATGAAATAGGTAGATATGTTGTTTCCATTTGACATGGAGAGACCAAAACTCAGAGCAACTGGATAGCTAGTCTCTGGTAATGCATCCATAAAGGGTAGGACAAAGACAAAACCCAGACTCATTAAACCCTTGGTCCCCAAACAACTAGCCTAGGAGAAATGAATGAGGTTCATTTAACTGCCATAGAATTCCAGTGATAGTGGTGCTCATCATAAGTACCTAGGCACAGGGGTAGAGAGGTAGGGGAGGGATCAGGAGAAAAGAGAATTGGCCACACCTAGGAGCTCTCCAACGTGCTGAACAGCATCAGCCCACCTGCATCTTTCCCCCGGCCCAGTTCTCCCTCCTGGTTTCAGTGCCCAACAGAGTCCCCAGTGGAGCAGAGTGCTGAGAATGGGACTGCATCTGGTAGAGATCCTGCTTTTAGAAGTACTTAATTGTGCCTGGTTGGAGCCATCCTCCAAGAAATTAGAAATGCAGGAATGGGAGTAGAAAGAAGCCAAAGCAAAAAATGTAAATTTGTACTGAATTCGTAAAGGAGCCTCAGAAGAAAAAGCTGAAGAGTGGGAGGGTGCATTCTGGGAGTTGTTGCTGAGAAAGAAGCCCAGAGAGGGAGAAGGAAGGGCATTCCTCCCTAGTTGCTTGGGGCAGTGGGTACCAGGAACAAATAACTAAACTCCCCAACCCCAATGTTGCATCCAAAGGTGTTCTAAAAGGATCACATTTGTATTAATTTTTAACTGATAAAAACTTGAAAGTTTTAACTATTAATGGGCTATCAAGTAATGCCTTATACATGAATAGATTGTATAGTATTAAAATCGTAGTAAACATATTTCTCTTCTTTATCATTTCTTTATGGTGAAAACTTTTGAAATCCTTTCCTTTAGCTTCTTGAAATGCACAGGACATCACTGTTAACCACAGCGCCCGCTCCGTGCAGCAGCCCTTCAGAGCATCTTCCTTTCTAACTGTAACTTAACACCATTGATCAGCCTTTCCTCAGCCCCTCTTCTCTCCCCAGCCTCTGGTAACCACTATTCCACTCTCAACTGGATGGATAGAAGATTGCTTCCATTTTCTTCACTATTGTGAGCAGAACTGCAGTAAACATGAGTGTGAGATGTCTCTCTGACACTTTGATTTTATTCCCTTGGATAATATTCCAATACTGAAATTGCTGGATCATATAGTACTTCTTATTTTTTTAATTTTTAAAAATTATGTGTGTGTGAGTTTGTGCATGCAAGTGTAGATACCCTCAGAGGTCAAAAGAGGGCATTGGATAGCCTAAAATTGCATTGTAGGAGGTTATGAACCACCCATATGGGCGCTGGGAACCTAGCTTGGGTCTTCTGCAAAACCACTGAACCATCTCTCCAGCCCTTTTATTACTACTTATTTATTTACTTATTTATTGTGTGTGTATGTGTGCAGAGGCACACATTGCATGATGCACAAATGGAGGTCAGAGGATAGGTAACTTCTGAGAGTCAGTTCTCTTTTCTACCACGAAAGTCCTAGGGATGGAACTCACGTCTCTAGTCTTGGTGACAAGCACCCTTACCTGCTGAGCCATCTCACCAGTCCGGTTTTTAATTTTTTTAAGGAACCTCTATAGTGCTTTTCACAATGGATGCACTCATCTATGTGGCTACCCACAGTGTGCAAGAATTCAGTGAGGGGCTACATTTGATTGCCCCCTGCCAAAGACCACTAATGGCAAAGTATTCAATAGAAAAGTAGAAACTGGTCTGCTATGAGGTGACAAGATTCAAGTTAGTCAAGGCCATGTCCATCCCTAGCTGAAAACACTTGCTTGTTGAGATATCACTCAGGAAGGTCCTAAGTCTTCCGATCCCTTCCATTTCCCTTCTGATCATCCAGACCATAGACCCTAAAGGCCTACGTAACTGGGTATTTGTGAGCTCAGCTCTCCCCCTGGTGGTAAGAGAGATATTAGAACAGCACATTTGTCCTTGAGCTCCATCCCCACCTGCTACACATCCTGTATAAGAACCATACCCTTCCACTTTTTCTTTCAAACAAGCAGCACTATATCTCCCCATAAACTCCATGTCAGACTCTCAGTGATAAAGGCACACTGGTGAACTTGTAATCAAGTCATAATGCAAAGTGACAGAGAGGCACAGGGCTGGGGAGCATGAAGTGCCGTGTGAGTTACTCTGCTGGGCCTGGAGACAGCCGTGGTTGTGTAGAAACTTTCAGATAAGTTGGAATATGTGAAACCCAGAAACCAGGAAGGCAGTTTGCCTAACAGAACCCATGAACAAATACAAGGAGGCCTGACAGAGCACGACAATTCATTTCCCCAAGGCGGAAACATCTTCATTCACTCCTTAGCACTAGTGCCTAGGCCAGTGCTCGAAGAGGTCAGCCTACAGATTCTAGAGGAATGAACGGCAGTGAGCATATGACTGCAGAGGTTTCCTACAGAAGAGGACCTGAGCAGAGCCAGAATCCATGAAACCCAAAAGAAAGTTTCATGTTTAAGTGCATAGGTATACAGCAGTTGTGGACAAACCTGGTCACTCCTTTCTCCAGCCAATAACTGATAAGAACTGACATGTCCATCTCTCCACAAGCAAAGTGGCTGTGCGGAAGGAAATATCTGACCACAACTTGGTCCAGTGCAGGTGATGGGCTCGATCCCAGCTAGGACAGAGCCCACTCTGTTAAGATATTTAAGAGGAAGTATTGGCATAACAGTCTGACATAAAGGGAAGACGTTAGAATCGACAGATATCTTTGTCAGATTTTGCAGCCAAGGCCCCAGTCTTCTCACTCTTTTCAGTGCAGCCTGGCCAATAGCTGTGGCGAGAACCACTGCGTGCAACATCCCCTTGAAATGAGAGTTGCTCTTTCTTCCCTGGTGAAGTACTTAAGCAAAGCCTTCCACTTTACTTAATGAACTCAGAACTACCTGATTGATGAGCCAGCTCAGTCTGCAGTGACAGCTGGCATTTCCCTGATGACCAGATAATAGGGCAATTGCATTGTGTCCATCACCCCAATCAGTGACAGGGACTATTAAGACAAAGCTACGCCACAAGAGCTTTCAGTCAGCCTCCACAACATGCAGATGAGGAAGCAGTCTTGTACTAAACGCCTTTGTATTACCACACTGCCACCGATGCATTCTTGGAGCATCCTGAAGAAACTGGACTGATAAAATCACCTTGGGAAAATCTGAAAAGTGCTGCAAAATAATGATCAGTAGAAACATCGTAGGATTAGGAATCAGACCAAGACTCTAGTCCTAATTAACTTGTCCATGCTACAAACATTAAGCATCTACCACACGCGCTAGCTTCTGGGATACTAGCTAGGAGGTAAAACAAGCACCAAGCACAGGGGCTCAGGGAGCATCATAGAAGAGAGAGCAGAAAGAGCATTAGAGAAGGGAGTGGAGTATCGTGGAGAGCTGCTTCCTGGTGCCGCCTGGCTATTCCACTGCCGAATTCATAGCAGCTGGGATTACCTGCACCAGACCCCCACAAGACTGAGCCTGTAATTCACGGGGTGGGGAGAGACTCATGGGACCCCTCCCTAAGGATTTATAGGTAGGTAATGGTTGCTGGGGAGAGAGACGTTTTCTTCAGTGGCACAGCTACTAATAAAGTGTCCATGCTCCTATAAATAAGCCTTCACCCAGACTCTTCTAAGCACTGGGTCACACACACAAAAGACACAAGAGTATCAGGGGAGCTAGTTGGGAAGAGAAGGGGGAGAAGCAGAAATGAGAGGGGAACGAGGGAGGGGGTCAATACCACCAAAACGCACGATATGCAGGCATGAGAATGTCATAGGAAACCTATGATTGTGTAAAATATATAATAAAAACCATTAAAAACTGAACTGTTTTCAAGATTCATATACTATAATATCAGTTCTATTCTTGATGTTTAACTGCAAAACCTTCAAAGATGAACTATTCATAACATATTGATAAAAATTAACTCTAGAAAATAGATCATATAAACTGATGAGTTCTACACATTCAGGTGTAGAAATGATAAGACGTAAAAAATATACGTTCACGGGCCAGCAATTTGCTTCCGCAGGTAAAGGTGCTTGCCACCCACACTGGCAACACGAATTCCAGCCTCAGACCCACGTGGTGGAAGAAAAGAACTGACTCTGACCGCCACACACGCACCATGACTTGCAAACACCTATACTCCCACACCCCACACACACTGAATAAATGTACTGTTTAAATGTTTAGTAAAATAGACCGCTCTATATGTAACCATGGAATTAAAAAAAATCACAGTTATTTAAGACTACCTGTATGTGGTTTAGTGGCTCTAAAAGAAAATTTGAGGGCTAGAGAGATGGCTCGGCTGTTTAAGAGCACTGACTGTTCTTGCAAAGGACCCAGGTTCAACTCCCAGCACCCACATGGCAGCTCACAACTGTCTGTAACTACAGTTCCAGCGGATCTGATGACCACTGTGGGTGTTGTACAACATGGATGCACTAACACATATGCAGGTAATACATTCACACACATAATAAAATTTTTTAAAGGACAAAAAATTTCCAAAAACTTCCCCAAGATTTTTAAAGGCAGGCAGTTCAGAGTTCTCATGCTTTGTTTTTTTTCTGTGTTTCTCAGAGCAGCAAAGTCTACTAATGCAAATGTCTACCTTGTTTGCACCTCACTTCCTCCAACAAGCTACCATGTGCACTGGACAGGACTGCCAAGCACCTCACCCTACGCAGTCTGCCCAGGACTCTCCTGGTCTTAAAAAGCAAAAGCCCAGTGTCCTGGGAATCCCTCAATGCTGAGCAAGCAAGAACTCCTGGTCACTCTCGTGCCAAGGGAGCTTCTGTATACCAAAATGGGAGGAGGGATCTGTTACTAGCAAGTCCTTCTTGTAAACCTAAAATCTGGATAGTCATTCCTCTGAAAGGTATTCCCAGCTGGGCAAGGCAAGAAAATACAATTTCAAACTCAGATCATCTAATAGTATCCGCCTGGATTTCACAAAGGATTAGAGGAAATCTCCACGTAGCAATGTTCTTACTTTCTTCTAAGGAAATCCAGGGAAAGAGATTTCATAAAGCTACCTTGGAAGGCCATTCTGTCACCCATAATCTTTTTAAACTATTAAGTTCAACCTACAATTCTATTATTTTCATTCTCAGCACCAGATGAATAAAGAAATCTTAAAGATATGCTATCCACGGGAATCAGGTGGAATTACTGAACACCTCAAAATGGGTCACACCAGAACAAAGCAAAAAAGACCACTGGAAGAGATATTGCAGGATGGGGGTACCACTGTAAAACTTGAAGAATATCGGAAGAATGGTGGGTCAAGAAAATGACCTCAAACCTTTTTTATAATCTATTCTGTGCAATGATCATAAGTTCATTATCAAAAGAAGGAAAGAGTAGCATTGGACGCTTACTGTGGGCCATCTGTGCACAAGCTGTTTCCAACATATTCTCCCCCAATTCATTGACAGCATTCATCCATTTCACAAATGAAAAAATTAAGACTCAGTTCATTCACACTCTACTGTGCCAGGTGTTGGTCATGGAAAAATACACATAAGAGCCATGGTTCCTGCTTCCGTGGGGTTTGGGGTCTCACAGGGAATAGCAGACATTTAAACTCTGACAGAAATGATGAGCAACAGCTTGTGGGTGTGGTCAAGGGGTTCAGAAGACACTGGGGAGAAGAAAGAGCATTTCCACAGAGAGTGGATCGCACAGAGCTCTCTGGATAAGAATGTTCAGTCATATGTCCCTATTGACACAGTGCAGAAGTGTATGTGTATTTGGCCTGCATTGTATGTATGATGTATATATGCCACATGCAATCAGTGCCCACAGAGGCCAGTAGAGGGCATCAGATCCCTTGGAACTGGAGTTAGGACAGGTGTTAGCCTCCATCTGGGTGCTTCGAACAGAACCTAGGTCTTCTGCAAGAGCAGCTAGTGCTCTTAAGCATGGAGCCGCCTCTCCAGCCTCAGTTTGGGGTTTTGAATCCCTTGCAGACTTTAGGATTCATGTTTCCTCCTCCACCCTCTAGCAGGACCAGCTCTGTTTCAAATCCAAAGAAGACGGACAACAAAGCGGACTCAGTTCTCAGGCCTGGTGCTCTATGTTTCCCAGACTAATCTGATCCTGACAATTACTTTGGGGACTTATTAAAAGCAAAGAGATAAAGATTCCCCAGGTCTTGCCCTGCTGGGAAATCAAATGCTAACCAGGGCCCCAGGTGATTGTTTAAATCAGACAAGTGTGGAGAATGTTAAGTCCCGTTGGCAGAAAACTAAAATCCAGCATATTAGTTTACTAAACAGCAGTCTCCTGACCATTTTTAAGAACGGAGTGGAATTCCTTGAGGTTTCTCAGCTTTCTAGGAAGAAAAAGAATGTATATAAAAAAAAAGGAGCCCCAAGAGCTCAGTCAGCTAGTCAGCCAGACAAAAGGTCTGCCTCTCCTGTCTTCCCAGTGCCCTGTGGATTTTACCCACTCTTATTCTGAATTAAGATGTCTTCTCCGCACAGGCTATGTGACTCCTGTCAAAGCAAAGCCCATTCCCACACCAGAGCGCTTAGAAACATGCTACTAATTTGGAGTCACTGCTAATTAAGGAGTGGAAGAGTCACCCAAGCAGCACAGTAAGACAAAGCCAGCTTTGGTTTTCACTGGGGAGAGGTCATGGATTCAGAATCAAAGCAGCCTGAGTTCAAATCCCAGACCTACCACTTACAGATGAAACAGACAGTTAATGAACCTCTCTGAGCCTTATTTTCCTCCAACTGCAGAGGGAGCTAATCAGACGTGTTTTGCAGAGTTATTCTCGGGAACCTGAGCTAATGGAGATGGTGGTATAACAGGCCCTTAACAAATGTTTGTCAATAAATAATGAAACTATAGCTTAGTCGGAGAGGTATGGTGTCCATATGGAACCAACAGTTAATAAAGATAGATAAGCTTTGTTAAAAAAAAATGCATCAACACAAAGCAGTGGTTTCCAGCTGCTCCACGAAAAATGAAGCCCTTCCCAGTACATGGTGGCTGGAATCACATTTGGTCCTCGGGATATTTTTACCTGGCGGTGCCAAGGATGGGAGGAGAGCTTTTAATGTGCTGAGTTACATTCGTATATAGATTTTCTGGGAGCTGCTGAGAACTGAAACAAGAGTACCATTTGATTCTGAGGACACCAGGCTAAAGGCTGGAGAACTGTGGAGCAGCAGAAGCAGAAGAGGCATTACAGGACACGCTCCTAGTACTGCCATGCAGCTTAGAAAGGGCTTCCAACGATCTTCCTGTACAAAAAGACAGGAGAACACTTAGAGGAGTTTCATAAAGGTGTGTAGTAGGGGTCAGCTGGAGAAATGGCTCAGTCAGTAAAGTGTTTGCTATGCACGTGTGAGAACCTGAGCTTGGGTCCCAGCACCCAGGAAAAAGCAGTGTGTGGTGGTGTGTCTGTAACCCCAGAGCTAGAGGAAGTGTGCGAAGACAGGCAGGACCTTTAAGCTCATTGGCCAGTCAGCCTACCCAAGTCCGTGAGCTTCAGGTTGTAGGCAACCCTGTCTGAAAAAATAAGGTAGAGGGCTGGGCATGGGGATGCACAGATTTAATGCCAGCACTCCGGAGGAAGAGGCAGGTGGATCTCTGTATGATCAAGGCCAGTCTGGTCTAGGCTGGTCTATAGAGAGAGTTCCAGGATAGCTGGGAGGGAGACCTTGTCTCAAGAAGTCAAAAATGAATCAGTGAATGAAGGTAGAGAGCCATCAAGGAAGACATTCAGTGTCAACCTCTGGCCTCCATACATATGTGCACAAATCCACACATACATTACACACACACACACACACACACACACACACACACACACAAAGAGAAAGAGACAGAGAGGTGTCTATGTGAGGACACAGGAGGACACACATCATTGGATCAGAGTCAGCGTTTCTACAAGCATTCAGTAAGAAAGCTAGCACAAACACCTCCCATCCAGCGTGGATGCCGCATGGCTGGCTCCCTTCCCTCTCTGCTCAGGAAGAGGGTGGTGCATGTGAATAGCCTCTTTATTGTTTCATTTCCACATGGTCTGGATTTGATTTAACTCTGCAGCTTCTTCCTCAGTGAGGCTGAAGTATATCATTGCCTGCTTAATGGCCCTTCCTGCAATGAGGCCTTTATTAAATAGCAGCGTGACACCCAGGCGCTGAGGATGCACAAATCTCTCCCCGCTGTGCTGGGGAGGACAGCGCTCAGTTGCCCCTGGGCCCCTCCTCTCCATCTGAAAGGACACTCAGGAAAGAGGCATCGTGGCCAGAAGGACACACAGGAAATGGCCTTCTGTAACTCGATGCCAGAAGATGCCTCTCCTGCTACTGCTCCCCCCAGTCAGAAAGGAGGACAGTGGCCCCTGGAGAAAAGATGGCAGAGAGCTGGCTCTCTCGCAGCATTCCCTAAGCACAGCCTGGAACACGGCAGAATGTGCTACTTGACATCCACTAAGCCCTGGATGTGAGTTCTGTTTGCCTCATTTAAACTGTCCGGGGAGGAGTCCTTTGCTCAGTTCTATCTCAGTGACCTGCTGTGGAGACTGGAACAAGAGGCAGATGCCCATCTTGCCCGGAGGCTCAGTAAACAACCCAGGGATGCCATTCCTACTATGCACTGAGGACTCAGGAGTCCTGCTTTGCTGGTCTCCACACACTGACTCAGTCACCAAGAGTCACATCCACATCCGTGCTTACTCTACACAGGTCATTGCTTAGGTGTTAGAGACTGGAGGAGGCCACTGTCCCTTCCCTAAGAACACTTACTGTCCTTCATCTCAACCCTTAGGTATACCTCCACAGCACAGTCTAGAGATCTCTTTCAGATTTCTCTTTCTCCCTCTCTCTCTCTCCCCTCCCTCCCCCATTCACTCTTTCTCCTGGTGGCTCCCCCAGCTCAGTCCTTTCTCTCTTGGCTCCTGCATACCTTCCAGGTCAGTTCCTGTCCCTTTCCTATGCTCCAGCTGGAGGTGACTACCTTCAGTCCACCCCACGCTGCCATGCCTGCAGAGCCCAGCACCACTTCTGCCCTGTCTCCTGAAATGGCTCTGCCACTCCCTGGTCAGCTCAGAGGCCCCTCCTAGCAAAAGCCTCTCTTGAGCCCTGAGCCTGAGGCAGCACCCCATCTTTGCCTTCCCTTTGCCACCACTCTTCCAATTCATGTCACAATAGACCGGGGTTCCCTGAAGGAGGGCCCTAAAGAATGCCATCGCCTTGTTTGCTCAGGGCTCAGCAGGGTCTGTGGCACAAATCAACTCCGAGGGAATGTTTGAGGAATGAATGAAAAAATGATTCCAGCCAATATTTATCAGAATCTGACTCGAGACTATGGCAGGCATTGTGCACTAGAGTGTGAGGATCCAATAACAAACAACACTAAGCAAGACAGACACGGCCCTTGCACTGGTTGAATTTAAAGTCTGCTGGGAAAGAAAGAAAATTAAACAAGCAATAACAATAAAGTTGATCCACACCATGGAAGGGAAGCCCGGAGAAAGCGCCTCTAACCCAGTCAGGGAAGGGAGGGGCGGGGACGGCTCCTTGGGAAAGAGAGGTTTCAGCTTATACCTGAAGATGGAAGAAGCTGTGGGCAGGAGGAAAAAGCAGCACACTCCAAAAATGGCAGAACCTCGCCAATCTGGACCTGGGCTGTCTCACTGAAACAGGGAAAAGAGGCCTGCAGTCCACTTAAGAGGGTTCATCGGCTCACCAGGTGACTCCCATTCCCACAGGCTTTTCTGAATACCCTCAGGCTGACCCGTCTTGTTCTCCTGTCTCCTATCACGTGCACATTCTTCAGATAGAACTTGGTCTCCCACACTGGACTCACTGTGTCTGGGGCTTCCGAGGCCAGTTCACATAGCTCGTTAGGTCTTGCCTCTCCTAGGCAGGCATTTTTAACATTTGGGAATATCCTGTCTTGCTTTGGTTTGGTTTTGGTGGGGTCTAGCTATGGTGCTTATGCTGATCTTGGACTCCAGGCTCAAATGACCTTCCTGTCTCAGTACCCAGAATAGTTGAACCACCCAAGCCCAATTTAGAATATTTTTATAATTATATTTTTAACTCTATAACAAGTGGGTTACTCACAAATATTAACTATTATATAATAATGACATGTCATACTAAAATGATTTGTCGATTTTTAACTAAAATTGAGAGATAGTCTATTTTAGTCAATAAATAAGATTATATTGGGTGACTCAATACATATAATGAGATTTTTCTGGCAGATGGCAGTCAAGTATCTTATTTAACAAGCCAATATGACAAATGAGATAGTTGAAAGAGCTTATTGATATTGGTATTCTGTATTTCTAAATAGAAGTCACTTTTACAAGGGAGAGGACTCGGGAGTATAAGTTTTTCTAAATCCCTCTTTAGAATTAGCACAGTTAAATTTAAAATTGGATTGTGATATAGGTTCCTTTTGTGTACTGTATTAGAACGCTTCTGAATTCCAAATTCAAACCAGCAAATATCCCATTAATGATACAAGATAATATTATTTAATAACCAATATTCCTTTATCATTAATAATCCATTATCCTAACAAATTTGTTAATAATAGGAAAAGTAGCGTATAGACTCATGTCTTTTCTGAAAGAGGAAGCCCCTTTGTCTAATTCATCCCAAAGGATGGTATAGGACAACAGTGGTCTTGGTTCAAAGACAGGGATGGAGTGTCCAAGTGTTTGGAGGCCTTGGAGGACAGCTGACATTCAACCTGTATCTGTTGAGTAATAATGAAGACCTCCCAGGTCTGAGGATTTAAAAATTGTCTCTGCAGGCTTTACTTCAGCACATTTTCTAGATACTTCTGCTCATTCCAACAGAGCACTGCTGTATAAACTCACAGCAGTTCTCAGTGAGCATCTGAAGCCCACTGAACTGTCGCAGGCACCAACGCCTCTCCCTTTGTACCCTAGATACAGTGCACTTTTTCCAACAAGAATGCTTTAAGAGTAAGGAATTGTCACAACAATAATACCATTAAAGGAACATCTTTGCAACGTGCCGAGAGAGTCATAAAGTTTAGTAGTTTCCGAGAGAAAGTCATAAAAATCCAGAAAGATCGTAAGGCTTTGTGTAAGTCCTGTTAGACACAGCCCGAGACTCCTTAAGAAAGGAATGCGTGCGCAGCTAAAGATGTCTATGTTATGGAAAATGAGCCTTGCCAGGCCCAGGTTTTCAGGGGTTCTCCAACAGGTGGCTCCCTATTTCTGACCTGAGCTTTGTCATGCCAGAGACAGGCAAAAGTACACTGCCTGCAGTCTCTTTATGTCATTTCCCTTTAAAGAAAAATAGTCACTTAGAAGGTCGTCCAAAAACCAGCACTAGAAGCTCAAGTAATGCCTCCGTTCAATTTCATTAGCCTTGAGAATGAATGCCTTCTTTCCATCTGGCTCTGCAAATCTCAAAGATGACTCACAGAAGCTCTCTGAGAAGACAGTCTTAATCAATAACCTTCCCTAGTCATCACCAGCCCATCCCAGATGTCATCAAACCTGCCCCTGAGGTCTGCAACAGCATCTTAACCTACCTCTTTGCCTCCAGTCTTTGCTGGAGCTCCAGAGTCATCTTTTTAGAGGACATGTACAACCATCTTGGATTCTGTACACTCAGGCAATGATGGTCTGGTCTTTGAATATGGTCTAGGTTCTAAATGCCTGCCGGCAAGGTAAGAACAAGACTATAAATGCCCCTATGAGCTAGGCCCTCTAAAAGGCCATACCTTCAGTAGGTGAACTGGGAGAAAACACCTTGTCTTGCCTTGGACAAGGCAAGGAAAAATAAAATTAAAAGTTTCCCTCAGAATGTCTAACGATAACAACTCATGGATAAAAGTCTGGAGACAAAATTCCGACTCGGCCTGTCACTTAGTATAACACAGAGAAGTGGCTCAGCAGTTTAGAACACTGGCTGCTCTTACAGAGGACCCAGGTTCGATTCCCAGCACCCACGTGATGGCTAACAACGGTCTGTAACTCCAGTTCCAGATCTGACACCCTCTTCTGACCTCCACTGGCACAATGGGTGCACTTACATACGTACAGGTAATACGCTCATACACATAAAATAAAAGTAATAAGTAAAAAAAGAAAATATAACACCAAAATTTTTAGTTTTAAATGTTCTGGGTGGGTAGTTCTCTCTGGAATGGCTGCACAGGATGAAGGTCCTCACTTTAGATCCAAACCTCAGAGGGCAGCCAGAGACCAAAATGCCAAAGACACCAGTGTACCAGCAAACAGGCCTAATGACTCAGTCAGAACCCCAAAAACAGAGGGGAGAGAGACACCGTGAGAACCAGCATCTAGAGAGAAAATGGTTAAGAACGTTCTATAATGAGAATACCAAACTTCAGAAACCAGAATCCCCCAGATCCCAAGTCAAACAAATGAAAAGGAACTCCTCTCTCTGAGAAGTACCTTAGTGGCACAGAAGACACCTAAGACAATGTAGGACTTTAAAGTGTCCAAAAAGAAAAACACACCTAAGTAGGAAAAGAAAAAATGACCGACGGCTGACCTCTCAACAGCAAAGATGTGCAGCATCTTTACGGGAAAGGTGGAGCAGCTTCGAGGGGCTGAGGTTGCGGAGCTGACAGGGTAGAACTGGTGAACTGTGACACAACACTGTTCAAGACTTTATCACAAACAGTACTTCATTAAATGAACATATAAAGGAGCATTTCCAAGAGACAGCAAGTGAGCCCTGGAGGAAGGTCTTCAGAATAACATGGCATAATGACTAAAGAAAATGACACGTGGGTAAATCCAAAAGATCCCGGGACTATATACAATAATATCTTACTTTTGAAGTTCAAAAAGGATAAGAACTAAATACTGACTTTTAAAAAGTACATAAGGACATGGTCAAAATGAAAATGCACAGTGTGAGAGAGCTGGCTCAGCCATTAAGAGCAAACAGGGTTTGGTTCCCAGCACCCACGTGGTGGCTCTGTGGTCCTCTTCTGACTTCTTCAGGCAGTGCACATGCAACAGGCACACATACAAACAGGCGAAATACTTCCATACATAAAAGAAAAATAAAGCTTTAAAAACTGAAAAAGCACTTGGGGCTGGAGACATGGCTCAGCAGTTAAGAGCACTGGCTGTTCTTGCAGAATACCCAAATTTGAATCCCAGTATCCATATGGCAGCTAACAACCATCCTAACTCCAGTTCCAGGTTATCTGATGCTCCCTTCTGTCCTCTTAGGGCACTGCATGACACACGTGCACTAACACACATGCAGGCATAGCACACATGTACATAAGATAAAATGAATAAATGAAAGAGCACCATAAGATCTTGTTAAAAAGAATAATATAGCCCAGAAGATGGCTCAGCAGGTAAGAGTGCTTACTACCAAGTCTGACAACCTGAGTTCAATCCCCAGACCCCACGTGGTGGAAGGAGAGAACTAATTCCCACAAGTTGTTCTCTGACCTACACATGTGTGCCATGACATGTGTATGACCACACTTATAAATAAACACATACATAATAAAAGTTTAAAAAATAAAAAAGCAATGATACTACCTTTGAACTATGTGAAAGTATACACACCTGTTAAATTTTCTAGTGTAAAATGTTATAATAAAAATGGAGCTGTAACTTTAATCCCAGCACTTGGGAGGCAGAGGCAGGTGAATCTCTGGGAGATCAAGCCTGGTCTCCACAGTGGGTTTCAGGCCAGCCAGAGTTACAGGAAAACGCTGTCTCAAAATACTAATACTAATAGAATGTGTAATTCCCACACTACTGCAAGAAAACGGGGAAAGAGAAAAACAAAAGATGAAATCCACAGCCATCACGTCAATAAATGAATAAATCAGACACAAAGCTAAAGCTATAATTTATATACTACATTTCCCAGTGAATCTAATGTACATGCAAAATACAACATTCAATTGCTAGATAGAGAACACACGTTCTTCTCAAGCTTTCATGGAATACTCATAAAAACTGATCGTGCATTACTCCGTGAAGAAAAATATTTTAAAAGAAAGGAGAGGAAGAGAAAAATTGAGAGGGAATGGGAAAAAGGAGGAATGGAGGAAGGGGGAGGGAGAAGAGAAAGGAAACTTTCTCTACCCATGATGCAACGAAGTAGAAATTAAAAACAGATACACACTGCCACGTGTGCTTAGAAATCTTCTTTAAGAGACAAATAAAAATAACTCATAGTGCATCAAAAAAGAAATCTTCATGAAAATGTAAAATACACAACACTAAAAAGTGATTTTTAAAATATCACATAACAAAACTCGGTTGGAGGCACAGCACAGCTGTAAGGCTAAGGCTAACAACTCAAACAGAATATATAACATAACAAAACTGACGGTGCAGCTGAACCAGTACTTAGAGGCAAGTTTGCAAAGTTAAATGCTTTTTCTAGGAAAGCAATCCAACTCAATGTCAGAAAAAGAACAAGGAAATGAACCCCAGGCAAGCAGAAGTGGAGCCATGGGGCTGGCTGCCAGCAAAGTGCCTGCTGTGAAGTCATGAGGACTTTGATCCAGAGTTTGACCCCAGAACACAAGTAAAAAAGTCAAGTGTGCTGGTACGTGCCAGCAGCAGAAACAGGTAAACTGATCCCTGGGCTCACTGGCTGGCCAGCCCAGCCTGACATGGAAGTGCAGGCCAGTGAGTGACCCAGTCTCAAAAAATCAAGGTCCCTGAAGACAGAGAGCCAAAGTTGATCTCTAGGTCCCCCATACACGCATGTGCACCTGCATACGCCTACACACGTGTACACACACACACATACACACGTGCACACACACGAAGAAAGGGAATAATAAAGTCATGAAATAGAAAGGAGAAAAAAAAAGACACAGTAAGGATGATCAATAAAGCCAAAGTCATGCTTTTGCAAGAAATCAATTGAGATGCATACAAAATACCATAAAGGACTAGGGAAAGATGCTTAGCTGAGTGTGCATGAGTCACAGAAGCCATGAGAAAGGTGAGCTGGAGCTGAGTCTGATGGGCAGTAAGAGTGAGCCCCAGGGAAGTCAGGGAGGGCGCAGGAAAACCACCAGCTCAGGTATTGACAGGCAGAAGCACAGGAAGGCACAGCGCAGCTCAGCCTGGCAGCACACAGCTCCAGCAGGGGGCACCACAGGTCCTCTCAAGAAGTTCAGAATCCCTAGCTAGCGCAAAACACTGCATTCACTCTGTAGCAGGCACAGCCAGTCAAGGAACTGTGCAGGATTTTAACTTCTGTGTTATCAAAAAGCAACAGGCGGCATGATTGACTTGTGCCCATTTTAAAAACAAACTGAGAGTTAATGTAAAATATGCTGGAAGTAACACTGTGAAATTGGTTCAAACCCACATTGGTGGGGTCCAAAGCCCGTACCTCCCACTGCCACGACACGGCCCCCAGAGTTCTAGGAAAGCTCAGTGTGAACTTGTCCTTCAGACAAATGAGAAATGGATGAAATGGATGCACAGAGGACATTTTAAGAAACTTTATTGAAATGTAACTCATATGCCATACAATTCACACATTTAAAATGTACAGTCACACATAAAATGTATATATGTATGTGTGTGTGATTCTGTTGTACAGAAGGCTGAGGTAGGAGGATGGCTTGAGCCTGAGAGCACAATGCCAGCCTGGACAACACAGTAAGATCTCATCTCAAAAAGAAAAAGATTCAGTTCTTGGAAATACACAATTCTAAGGCTTCCACTCAGCCTGTTGATTCACTCAACATTTTTTTAGCACCCGAGGTAGAACTGTGTGTGTGTGTGTGTGTGTGTGTGTGTGTGTGTGTGTTCTTCCCTCTTATGCTAACTATAACCAAGGACAGGCTGGGGTAGCTCGCTCAGGAGAGTGCTTGGTAAGCAAGTATGATCCTCAGATCAGAACCCACATACCCACATAAAATGCTAGGCATGTTGGTGTGTGCTTGTAATCCCAGCACTGGGAAGGCAGAGACAGAGACACCTGGAGCTCACTGGCCAGCCAGTCCAGCCTAGTCAATGAGTCCTAATTCCCAGAGACAGACTCTTTCAAAAAACAAAACTAGCCAGGCATGGTGGCACACACCTTTGATTCTAGCACTCAGGAGGCAGAGGCACATGGATCTCTGTGAAATCAGGGCCAGCTGGGGTTATAGGGAGATCCTGACTCAACAAAAATATCAATGACTCTGGAAAAAGAACACTTGAGATTGATCTGTGGGCTCCACGTGCACATACATACACATATACACATAAATATTAATAATGATAGCAATAATTAAACTGCTTTTAGTGAATGAGAAGGAAAATATTTCATTGTAATAATGTAGACCATGTGAAACAAATGATTGTCTGTTTGACATTTAAATAACGAAGACTGGAAAAAGACTTTCAAAACATATAAAATAAAAAGTAGCTATAATATTTATAAGCCATTAAGAAAAAACACAAACAAAACGTACGCCAAAAGATAAACTCACCCATCAATAAGGCAATGTAAATGGCTGATAAGCTTACATAAAAAGTTCAGCCTGTTAACCATCAGAGTAAAGTAAAGAATCCATTTTGCTTGTTGGGTAGATTCAGAAGATGAATCGTGTGCACACTGGGAAGACACTGAAAGGCAGGTACTCTCAAATGCCACCTGGGGCTATTTGATAGGAGCTATCAAAACACAAAGCTCATAGCCTGTGACCCAGAAATTCCTAGGAATTTAGCATACTACAGCATTTATAGAAATGTAAATTTTACTGCACCACTATTAATTAAAGAAATAATATAAAAACAATCCATCCATCCATCAGTTATGACATATCCATAAAATGGAATACATTACTGTCAAAATGAAATGAATCTGTACATACTTGGGGAGGTGTCCACACAAAGCATTCCTAGAAAGATAGTTGCTAAACACTATAGATATTGCATGACTTCAGTATTTAAAGAAAAAAAGCTTGTCTTGGGGATGTGGTATGACTCGGCAAGAGAGTGTTTGCTCAGTACATATGAGGTCCTTGGTTTGATATCCAGCACTACATTTAAACAAAATGTCTGTTTACATGTATATACAATATGTACAGTGTGTCTCTGCATGGGTATTACGGTGCTCATGGATATGGTTCCCTCAGCAGCCTGGTTCTTCCTTTTAACCTACATGGCAGGACCGCCATGGCCCAGGTCCTCTGAAGTTGACCTTGCCATGTCACTTGCCTTGGCAAATGACATAGGAACAGAAATGATAAGTCAGTCCTGGAGAAAGGTTCTCAAGGGCAGTGCAAGTGTTGCTGGCCCTCCTCTCAGTAACTCATAGAAACGTGGGTCTCTGAATGTCAAGGGGGTGGGAGGCCCCATCAACCCACAACACATCCAGTGCAGGAACAAGAAAGAAACTTTTGCCGTAGTAAGCCAGTAAGATAGCTCATGGTTGGTTCTCTTGTTGCTTGTTCCAAAAGTTACTCATTTTTGCTTTTCAAAACGTCCATAAACTACAGGATGAAACACAATGTCTCAGTGAGCATAAAACCCAAAATACAACTTCCGGTTCCACCAGAGTCCTAAACCACTACACTGGTTTTTAAAAGTAAAGCTCAGGACTGGACAGGTGGCTCAGCAGTTAAGAGCACTGGCTGCTCTTGCATAGGACCTGGGTTCCAGTCTAGGACCCACATGGAGGCTAACAATGGACTGTAACTCCAGTTCCAGGGGATCTGATATCCTCTTCTGACCTCTATGGGCATCACACGACATGGGTATGATTACATACATGCAGGCAATACACTCATACACATAAAAACAAACATAATAAATAAAATATTTTTTAAAAATAAAACTTTTTAAAAGTAAAGCTCTACCCAGGGCAGGCTAGATGACAGACAAACAGCTCTGTTCTTCTAGCTTCATCAAAGATGACAGGGTTTTATTCAGATGATGGAGAAGATGAGAGAAGGGAAGGGGCTGCTGGAAATGCCTGCCAGGACTCACACAGCATTGATAGACTTTACCAGACAGCGGCTCACAAGTGCCCAGGGAAGACACATGCACAGGGAGCTGAGGACACAAGGCACAACACACTGTGAGGCAGATGTAGAGACGTGAGTCCCCCGGGAACAGAGAGACACAGGCAAAGTTCTCTCCAGCCAAACAGCAGCCTTTGTGGAGGAACCTCGGGGACATCTCTTTGGAGCAGCAGAAGGAAAGGGGGGCTTTGAAACTACAGGAGCAGCAAGCTCATCTGCCTCTTCATACCATCCACTTTTCTGTTATAAAATGTAATTAAGATGTCAGAAATTCTTCAGAAAGCCAAACCCACGTGTGTTCCAAGAACCAGTCTTTGAAAGATTGCATGACAATCCTCACAACAATTATGCTTATTTTCAGAGATGAGGAACCTGTGACTCAGAGAGGTAAAGCTGCCTATCTAGGGTCACAGAGCCACATGTGACAGAGGCAAAACCCAAATTCATGGCTAACACGCTGTTTCCGAGCTTCCCGTGAGGGCTAAAGAGAAGGAGCAAAGAAATCGACTCAGTACACACGTCTCCCGTTTCGTGTACCACCAAGCTTCTCCTCCAGGAAAGTCATCTCACTTGTTTGTTAACCCAAAGTTGGGGTACATGTTGCTCAGGCACTAAAATGAGCTTCCCATGGTGATGTACATAATTGATATACCAAACCATGAGACCAGCACTCAGTCCAGAAGGAAGGTTCTAAAAATCCAGTTAGACTCATCGGATTTTAAAAGACACAGTGGCTCATACTTGTAATCCCAGGCCTTGGGAGCTCAGGGCAGGAGAATTCTAAGTTAGAGGTGGCCAGCGTAAGGTACAGTGAGTCCTCGTCTCAGAAAAAGAAAAAAGAAAGAGTCATTGCTTTTTTAAAAACCATTTAAATCAGTGCTATTTTTAATCCTACGTTACATCAAAATTAGCCTTCACCCAAAATGAAACTGCTGCTCATCCCACAGCCACCTTTGAATGTTATTTGCTGTGAAGCTTGGGTTCTAGGTCAGTGGCAGAGTGGTTGCCTAGCATACACATGGCCCTGGTCCATCCCCAGCACTAAAAACAAAACAAAACAAAAGTGAAAACAAAAACCACCCAGATCTCCCAAGATCCCAGATATAGCAAGTACAAGTGGTTTATAAATTATCTACTAACTGAGTCAAAGGAACCAGCCCTGTCAGCCCACGATACACCTAGCCTACAGACTGATGTCTATAATATTTTTCTTTTCTATTAATACAGTAGATCAAACAACCAATGCAAATACAAACCAATTTCTTCATTACCCAACAGAAGGAAAAGAATTAACATCAACTGAAAATCAACAGTGTGCCGCCAAACCTTGGGTCAAGGCGATGCTCACCCCTTCCTTCATGACTCTCACAGGCATTCTACAGGGTAACTATCATCACAGCGGAAGAAACTGAGACTCAGGGAGATTCTGTGTTTAGTTCACACTCGGTTTAAGTCATGCAAGCTGTTAGTGACAAGGCTTTTAACTGGTGTCTGCCTGACTTCGAAGCTCTCCTAACCCCAGAACACAGCTCTTCTCCTTAGAGCAGGCACTTGAAAAGGGTCAAGTGCCTTTACAATCTGAACCTCTTTAGGAATACATTTAAAAGGAAAACAAAATGTAGAAGTGAATTTTGGTGTTTAACGTCAGCTGACAAAAAAAAACAGGATCCAAAAATATCACCGAAATTAAGGCCCAACATATAGTGCTTCGTAGCATAGAAAAAAGCTCTAGAAATAGCCCCACCTGCTAAAAATTAATCTGCAATTGTCACAGACCCTGAATATGAACCCTGGAATTTGTCGTCTTCAAGGGGCTGTTTAAGAAGTTAGTGTGGATTCATGAAGCCATTACATGTATTGTTCAAATACCAGTGGCAGTGAATTGTGATTTTTATGTTATGACAAGTTTAACTTGCAAAGGGAAAATTCTGGTAGATTAGACGTTAAAATAACATGTCTGTTGAAGGAGAACATTTGATGGAGTAGAGTATAAACCGTCCTCAAGTATAATGCTCTTTTCAAAAACTGGGGCATAAATTGCAAGGCCTATCGCGGAAGTTAGGAGCGGGAGGAGAGGGGGAAGCACTCAGACTTTCATTTTGTGCTCTGCCTTTTCCCGGAAGGAATCATGGGCAGAGATGCAAATCACAGGGTAACTTTCCATGCAGGAGCGATGAAGTTGTCCTATCAGATGGTCCGAGATTTGCTTCTCTGTGCGAGGTGGGAACTGGAAGGTACGGATGCCAAGCACGCCTCTGCCAGGCAGGAGTGGTTTATTTTAAGTTCTGTAGGTTTTTTTTCTAGAAAATATTTTATTTTTATTTTATATGTATGAGTATTGCATGTAAGCACACCCAGGTCATAAAGTGCCCGCAGAAGTCAGAAGAGGGCATCAAATCCCCTGGAACTGGCGTTATGGACAGTTGTTAACTGCCGGAAACTGAACCTGGGTCCTCCGCAAGAGCAACAAGTGCTCTTAACTGCTTAGCTATCTCTCAAGGCCCTTGGGTTCTGTTTGGAATATTGCTCTCCTGGTTCTGAGTGATTCTGCTGTCATTTGAGTGTTATGGGTCAGATGGGGAATAAGATGGGTAAGAAGCAGAGAATTATAAAACCTACCTACAAAAAGGGCGTTGGAACACAGCGACTGCCACTTGAATCTGACTCTCTTGCTTACTTGCTGGACCTGCATCACTTTCCACTGTTATCTGGGGATAATGATGGTGGTGGAGATGGACTAACTCCTTGCACTGTGATTTTTAGCCAAAGAATAGCAAAGATGATGGTGTAAGATGGTACACTGGATGGCTCTGTTACCTGTCACCTATGTAGCCTTGGACTAGTACTACACCGACCTCTCTCTCTATCCTCAATTTACTCATCTGTAAATTGGAGATGATAAGATCAATCTCAGAGGTTACTATGAGGATGAAGTAAAAGAACCCATAGTAAATGCTCAATACACTTGTTAAAAATATTTTTCTACATTTATTCATTTAGTCTACATGTGTACTTGTGTACCACAGCTCACGTATGGAAGTCAGAGGACAACTTGCAGGAGCTGGTTCTCTCCTTCCACTATGTGGGGCCTGGGGATTGAACTCAGGTCATCAAGTCTAGAGGTAAGACCCTCTACTCACTAAACCATCATGCTGGCCTCTCAATCCACTTTTAATGAACATTAAGCATTTAGTACCATGCCTAGCACATAATACCTAATGAATAGCAACTAAACCTGACACATGTGGCAAATAGAAAATATGGTAACTGTGCATGTTCAGAAGAAAGGCTGGATACATTTCAGAAGACAACACATTGCTTGGCGTTCATACTGCAACAGATCTCAAAACAGGGCTATGCAAACCACCCAACAAGGCTCCACTATCAAATCTCTCAGAGCCCTCATTCATGTTAGCTTGTGTCCATGGCACCATGATGCATTACACAACCCACATCTCCAAGGAGGACAGCTCACAACGATTCTGGCATCAATTCTCTGTGGCGTCTTTTCTCCAAGGTTTTCTTTAATGAAGGTGGCACAGGGAGAAAACGCATGGGAGACAGAGAGAAATTCACACGAACAAGAGGACCATAGCATTGCATCAGCTGGGAGCCTTCCAAATGTGAGCCAGGAACCAGCCCTCCTCTTTGGTTGTGAATTTTGGGCATGTGACTTTGCTAGTTGAAAATAACTGTATTCTTATCTACTGGTTTACAGAGCTACCATCTGTGATTTTGCACTCGGAGAAACAAATTGAACCATGTGAACATGAATTGACCTGCCCAGAAGGGATGCGATTGAAAACTGAACCATCAGAGTTGGCATGACAGAGAGTGGACAAGGGTATATACACGGCCAGCAAGCGGAGAGCCAGTGCAGACACAAGTGCATGGTCTACAGCTGGCTCCGTGACCTGCCTCCTCCTGCATCTCTCTCCCCTCTGCACATGCTCCCTAAGCCACCACATCTGAAACCTGGTCCACACTCCCTGCCTTTGTCCCCACTGTGTGGAATGCCCTTTGCCAACTCAGATCCCAAATAGGACCATAATCATCTGTTTGCAGGTCTGTGCCTGCATACAGAGAGCAAGAAGCATGTTCTATTTATAGCCACAGCTGCAGCCACCCGCCTGGTCTGTGCCAATAGAGAGCCAACAGGCAGCACCAGAAGAGCACAAATCTTAAGCCTGGCCTCTGGTGCAATGCCTGCTTCAAATGCTAGTTCTGCCTCTAACTGGCTATATAGTCTGGCTAAGTTAGCCTCTGTGTACTTCAATTTTCTCATCTGTAAAATGGACACAATAATTGGCTTACTGTGCTGGGTGGTTGGGAGACTCAATAGTCTATAGCTAAAGCATTTAAAACAGCACCAGGCAGTGTAGGAGCTTCACAAGGGCTCAATATTGTGGACATCATTGTGGTCACTAGGTACATGTGTAGAGACTGTACCCAGTAGCTGAGTCAAGTTTTGAGTTTATAGGTTAGCCCCATGCCCCTGTGAATCAAATCATGGTGGGCAGCTTCTTACTGCACATCTGCAGAGGGAGGAGGAGCCTCTATGCAGGCTGGTGTTCTGACCTTACCATTTATTGGCTTTGTATTTTGTTTTGCTGTTTAAGAAAGGATCTTGCTTATGTAGCCCAGGCCTGCTTTGCATTTGCAATCCTCTTGCACTGGCCTCCCAAGTCCTGGAATCACAGACTTACACCATGATACAAGGCCAGGACCTTATTTCTTTTGTGGGCCACCCCTTACCAGCCACCAAAGCCAGCCAGCAGGAACTCCCAAGCCCTTTAGCAGTACACGTAAACATGCAAGGAACACTGGTGCCCAATCACTGCCCCCCCCAACATGAGCCCCAAGGAGAAGTTCTCTCGTCTAAGAACATCAGCTCTAGAAATTAGGGAGGATCTTGTCCAATGTCACTCTCCTAATGAATGGGGAAACTGAGGCCTAGAGTGGTTGTGGATTTGCACTTTAGTACAGTCAATCTGTCTTAGATACTAAGAATACCATAATCACAGAATAAAGTCAGAAGGATCTTTAAAGTTTATCTGATCTGGTATTTTCAAATCCCACATTCTAGTGTATCCGGTGACACTTGAATTCTGAAGCAAAACTCTCACTGTTCATTTGATGAGTTATTTCTTGAACACTTACAATGTGCTATGCATTAGAGGCACAAGTCAAACATCACTCTGCCCTCAGTTCACAGACTAAGAGAGACATCATATAAATCAGTAAGTCAAGAGTAAATAGTCTTACTGTTATGAGTGCATTATGTTCCAATCTGCTGGAATGAGATCTCCACCTACATGCTGGTGTGCTTTCTGAGTGACCAAAGGAGGCAGGCCTGGGGGCGTGGAAGAGGCAGTCATCATAGGGCCCTAGAAACTACCCACTCTATTGGGCTCACTGGTGCAAGGGTTAACATCATTACAATGTAGCTGCAGCAATAGAGACACTGAACTGAGAGACACTGAACTAGTTTTACCCACTTTCACTGCACAGATAAACAGAAGCCTACAGAGTTTAACGCACTGGTCTGAAGTGCACAGCTGCCGGGTGGAAACCTTAAGATTTCTATATTGGCTGGCTGGGATTCCTCCCAACTGATCTGAGCCCTGCTAACTTCTGCAACCTCATCTCTTAACATTCTGACTCCGGCTCTATGATCCAACCAGAAGACCTACGTGCATAGCACTGAATGTACCTCTGTCTGGCCCACACTTCCTCTACCAGTGACCCAAAATCTACACTGCTAAATAGCTCTAGCCCTAAATAACTCCCAAGTCAGCACTCAAGATCCAGCTGGGCTTCACCTCCTCCAGGAAGTTGTGCTGGAGTTGGCCTCCTCTGCCTCCCACAGCACTGATACCTCCATACAGAGAAACACTCATCACATGTGTATTCATCCATTCAATCAATATTTATTGAGCAAACTTCCATGTGCCAGATACCTTTGGGTACAATGGTAACAAAAGAAAACCCCTGCCCATGAAGGACTTACATTCTGTTGAGGGAAACAGATAACAAACAAACTCAACAATACATAGTGTAATGTCACATAGAGTTTCTGCTGTAAACCCAACAACAGCAGAGGCTGAAGACTGATGGAGCATCATCTGGGAACGCGGCATTTGATCAGAGTCTCAAGAAATGGCAGGGTAAGCACGCCAACAGCTGAGAAAGCAGCACTGCCGGAAGAGGCACAAGGCCCTGTGGTTACTATCGCTTTTCTCTAGTATGCTTTAGCTCCTTCTGCACTACACAGCCCTTGAGGGCAAGGGTATATCTTAAGTGTGAGTCTCAGGGCCCAGTGCAGAACCAGGTTATCACTATGGTGGGCATTTACAGAATAAATGAATGAATCTGGACTGGGCTAGCAGAGCCCATAGGTATAATGAACAAGACTGAGCCTGCTTCCTTCTCTCCTCCAGCCTAAGCTGAGCACATTTCTATGCCGGGACTCTTCATTAGGACTGAGAATCTGCCCAATCTAACTCCCCTCTCTCTGTACTGGATATGGAACCTTGTCTAAAAACCCAGACACTATAGAACTGAGAGTCTATCCTATCTTCTTCCAGGTTCCTGGGTGTGAGAGTCCTGTACTAAATCACCAGTCTCAAGACTAAGGGGCTCTGACACCTAAGATTTCTCCAGTGGCTAATCCCTCCATCCCCAGAAGTCTCCCTTCCTCTTTCTTGGTTGCCCTCCAAATCAAATGACTTTTTCCTATTGGGACATCAGCACTCTGACCACAATACTCCTTCCTGTGGCCATTTCTGTGTTTCCTAACTTCACAAAACCACAACTGACTGTCTAGCCACAGCAGGGTGCTAAGCACCTGAGTCCTTGTGTTGCTTGCTACAGATCCTATTATCTTCAGCAGACCAAATGTCTAAATATCCAGATTCTACTAAAGAGAAATCTGGATGCTCCCCAAACCATGGACAGCCTTCTGTGCTGTAAATAAAGTTAAATGGCCTCATGTGCTCAGCCCTTAGCAAGAGAGACCTGTGGGAGTCACTGGTGCTTTGCCCCAAACCCTACAAGGACTGAAATGGGCTCAAGCATGAGTAATTCATCTCCTTACTCATCCTTTCCCACACACCCCCATACACACATTTACTGACACCTGCCACATGCCCTGAATCATAAAACAGTGCCTGCACGAGTGATGCTGATAGTGGTGGTGATGGTGAGGAAGAAGGGACGATGGTAACGTTGTCACTTACTGAATACCTGGGCTGAATCACTAAGCAGTAAGTCTTCTAAATAGTAACAAAACAGTGAAAATGGATGATCGGCCTCACTTTACAGAGAAGGTAATGGGCCGAAAAGAAAAAGCAACCTGCTCCATGTCGCAGAGCTAAGCGGCAGGCTGTAGTGAGACAAGCTCAAGTATAATCCCTTCTGCTGGCCCAAGAGTCGCACTAGAAGCACCAAAGTTTACTCAACAAATCTAACTTAAATGAAGGCAGGAAAGAAGAGCGCCTGGCCCCGCAGATAATTAAGAGAGACAAGCAGATTTCTACAGGGTGGGGAGGCCAGGGCTAGAGGCAGATAAGGAGCTGGGGGTGGGGGGGCGAGCTGGGGGGCGGTGGCTTCCGGGCCAGGCCTGGAAGGAGAGCAGCAGGGCTGACCAGCCGGCCCTGAGCGCAGCCCCGGGGCACGCGGGGTCCTCCGCGGGCGTGCCGTCCTGTCCACCCCCCAGTGTCCACGCGGCGGGGCTGGGCCTCACCTCCTTCCACCTGAGCTGGCGAAGGCTGATCTTCAGCGCGTCCAGCGAGGTCCTCGCCTTGGAGCTGTCCACCGTGACCGGCCGCTGCGGGCCGGAGCTCCGCCCGTAGCCCCGACTCCGGGGCTTCGCGTGCTGGCACAGGCCCCGCGCCACCGGCCTGGGCAGGGCCTGGGGCGGCGCGGGCGGAGGCCGGGGAACGCGGGCGTCGCCCTCTTCGGCCGCGCGGGGTCGTGCCGGGGCCGCGGCCTCGGGCTGCTCCTCCCGCGAGGGGCGCTCGGGCTCCCCGGCCGCGCCCTTGTCCACGCCGCCCTGCTCCGCCTGCGCTTTGGCCGCCTCCCACCCGGTCGCCAACTCCTGCGCCGGGTCGCCCCGCCGCATGGTGCTCAAGGCCGGGGCCGGTGCCACAGCCACCGCCGCCGCCACCGCTCTGCCGCCCCGGCCCGCGACCAAACTGCCGCCGCCACCGCCGCCGCCGCCACGCGCTCCCCACCCGAGCCCGTTGCCATGATCGCTCAGGCTCTGGTTGACAGGTACAGTCGCCGCCTCGGGACGGGGAACGGGAAGGGACAATCGCCGGCCAAGCCCTTGCGACCTCATAAGCGAGCATGCCCACGTGACTACACTTGTCACAGAGGCAGCGGCAGCCATCTTGGAAGAGGGCAATGGGCGGCTCTGGCCCGCCCACCTCCAGACCCTGCTAAGTTTCTGAGCACTCAGGGCATGCCTGGAAGTGGCTGTCGGTGAGATTGATGGTAAAAAGGTGTTAAGTACCTGTCCACTTCTGGGAGGAGCGACATCTACTCAAACAAGCCGTTTCCCCAGCTGACAAATACTCTATTGAGTGTATGTGCAGTATTTTTATCTATGCATCTAACCATAGAGATTTGAGTTATTTCACCTCTTAGCTATTATGACTAATGCTACCATTAATATATCATTAGTATATCTTGTTTGTTTTAAAGGTTTTATTTGTTTTATGTGTATGATTGTTATGCCTTCATATATGTAAGTGTACAGTGTCG
Source organism: Eospalax fontanierii (assembly GCA_035773235.1). Lineage (NCBI taxonomy): Eukaryota > Metazoa > Chordata > Mammalia > Rodentia > Spalacidae > Eospalax > Eospalax fontanierii. The sequence goes on from CM069541.1 coordinate 51,363,919, forward strand.
TGCATGCCCACAGAAGACAGAAGAGGGTGTCAGATACCCTGGAACTGGAGTTACAGATGGCTGTTAGCTGCCATGTGGATGCTGGGATTCAAACCCAGGTTTTCTGCAAGCGGGGACAATGCTATTAATCACGAAGCGAGCCATCTCTCCAGCTCAGACTGTTATATATTTTTAAAGATGATTTAGAAGAGTGTTCTGCTCCCTGCCCCCAGAGACCCGCATTTGTTTGGTTTGACTTGAGGTTTTCAGAAATGGAGTTGGAAAGATGTAACGGCAGGCTCTTGAACCCTTCTCTCAGAGACTGTGAAACAGTGTACGTGGGCAAACCGGGGAGTCTGAATGTTAAATGAGTGCGTCGGCTGGTTCTAAGGCAGCCAAGGTCGAGAACCACTCAGGGAGTCTCGCTCCAGGCCTTTGGAGGCTCTTGGAGCTGTCCATGGTACCAGAAGGCTTTCCCTACTCAGCCCTCCCCTCTCTGTATATACCCCAAATTCTGTCCTTCCTCGTGTCTCCAGAGTAGTTGACCACAACCCTCATTCAATAATTCTTGATAATTGTCAAGACTTAACTTACGTTCTCTTTACTTTCCTAAAACCAGTTCATCCCTCTAGGATTTACACCAAGAAACCATTCCTCTCTCACCCTTCCCTATTACCGCCTCAGGTCAGGCTTCTATCTTTAGTCTGAGCCATTGCACCAGCTTCCTCATGGGTGTCCCTGCATCTTGTCTCTGCTACACTTCCTTCCACACACACTGGTCAGACCTCCTGCTGCCTTGCTTAGAAACCTCCCCTAGTCTCTCAAGTCCATACATGTTAATTGCCTTGAAACCCCTGCTGGCTGCCATTCTGAATCCACCCCCTCTACAATGTACACATTGTTCTCTCTGCCTGGATTTACTCTTCCTTTGTGTCTCTTCTGCCTGGGATGCTCAGGCTCTGCTTGGATGTCTTCTTGCAGAATCTTTTCTCAGAGTTCTCAGGCAACTCCAGTTACTGTCTGTACTGCCAACATAGTTGACAACCCTCCACCATTGTCTGACTGTCACACTATATAGGAATCATCTCAGCCTCTTCCATTAGTCTGGGCAAGGACAAATTTGGTCTGATTCTTCTCTAGATAAGTCTGGAACATAGTGATCTGCAAAGAGTAGTGTGAATGCAATAATGAATGATCTAACTTGTCAAATCTGAAAAGATCATCCACAGAGAGAGATTTGTTTCAATTTTACACCCAAGATCTCTTCTGCCTCAGGGCCTTTGCACATGTCCTTCCTTCTGCCTAAAACACATTTGCCCTAGATCTCTGCCCACTTCTTCAGCTTTTGGTATAGCTGATACATCTTCTGAGATGCCTCTGACATTCCAATCTAAGTCAGACCTCTCCAGGTGAAACAGCAGTGGAAGAAGAAGAAATCAAAATGAAACATGAGGCCACATGATTAAGTGCCAAAAGAGGCAAAAGAAACTAAAAATTATTTAGAAGTTTCCTGAGAATTGAAAAGCCAGACTCTACATAAGACAGAAGGATGGAGCAAGAATTGGGCAGCCTTTTGCCAGGCATGGTGGTGCACACCTTGAATACCAGCACTTGGGAGGCAGAGACAGGTAGATCTCTGAGATCGAGGTCAGCCTGTTCTGCATAGCAATCTTCAGGTCAGGTGGGGCTACAGGGAGACCCTGCCTCAAAAAGAGGTGACAGAAAGGCAGTTGGGGAGTACTGCAGAGGCCACAGGCGGAGCTGATGGAGAAGAAACCCAGTACAGACTCTGACCAGACACGGAGGCTCTGCCCACCAGGCGTACATGCTCTTGCTCACTGATCTGGAAGCTCTAGGGCTAGTGGAGGTCTACTCTGGGAAGGAAGATGAGGAAAAGATGCAGTGCCATAGATGTAGACATCAGACTTTGTCAGCAGGGAGCTGCCTGGACCACTTGAAATCTAAACATTGGAAAAGGAAGTGCAAGCCATAGGCCCATTGTCAGGGCTTTGGACACCATAGGAAGTACCCTCTGACTTCTCAGGAAATCCAAAAACGTGTCAATGGACAATCCAACCCTGTAGGAGATGCCTCCAAGAGAAACATCTACCATGGCTCCAGAGGAGCAGAGAATAAGGATGAGGGACTGCGACTGCCGCTCCACGCCACACAAATGCACAACCAAAGCACTCTCTCCGCACGCTCTCTCCGCCCCTTGCACTTCAGACTGCAGCCCAGAGTAAGAGTTTCCTGACTGAATTGCCAGTCAGAGTCCAAGAATGAGGAGTAAGGATGCACTGTTCCTGTAGGCCACCATGGCCCAGTGCCAAGTCCAGTGCCTGGCAGAGAGGAGGCTGTCTTCTGAATGGATATGAATGAAAGAAAATTTAAACAGTTTATATTTTTTACACTAAATAATTAAATAAATTATGGCAAATTTTGTCAGTGACAGCTTTAGCCGCAGAGGAAAATGTCAGTAATGTAACACAAAGGGAACTGATATAAACATTATAATTACAATGGCTAAAAACTGCCCAGCATCAAGAGGGCCTGGAAGAATTTAGAGACAAATAGGAACAGCTGTGGTTTTGGAAACACAGGCTTTTGCTTGAATTTTTGCAAGACAGTTTTGGGAAGCTGTAGTAACCTGGTGGGGCTTCATGCCCATGAATCAAGAAACCAATTCCATTTCTGAAGATTCCAGTGAAGGATTATAAAAACCAAACTTTTGTGTTGTAACCTATGTATGAGTGGTCAGTAACCTCTCTGAGACAGGCACTGGACTCAGCATTTTGCAAATGCCCTTGTCAGTTCATCATCAGGATAGCTCTGGGACGGGTCTCCTTAGGAGCCACATTCTACAGACAGTGAAAGAAATTGCTACTCAGAAAAGTCATTTGCCCAAGTCACACAGCCACAAAGTAACACAAAGTAACAAAGAGCCAAACTAGGGGTTGGTTTGATACTAGCCCTTGGCTCTCAGCATCCACACAACCCCTTCCAAGTCTCTGCCCAATACTCAATATATGTTTAAAAATAATTGGATTAAAAAATATATCTGTGTGTGTGCATAGCATACAGGCACACTAATCGTTGGCTATGGAAAAATGATATTCAGAGAAAAAAAATCACTGGAAAATATACGTCGAAATACTAATTGTGGTTATTATGGGTTGTGACAGTGTGTCATTTACTGTATTCCTATGTTACTGTATTTCTAGTATGTGATAGCTAACTGGAAAATCAATTTTTAAATTAAAAGTTGGCCATTATATCACTTTTACAGCAGGTCCATTTCTGGGGAAGGGGCCATTCAGGAGAGAAGGGTAGATTACTCTTTAACATCTGTTTTCTGCTGTTACTGTTAAGGTCTGCCACCAGGTGGCATCCAAGATCCAGTGTTTGAAGAGCTGGCAGACCCTTGCCACAGAGGGTTCCACTGAGGTCACAGGACCACACAACTCCTTCCACCTGGCTCTTCACAAAGGCATATCTTTCTTTGCTTTGGCCACTGTTTATCCTTCTGCCTGGTGCACCGTCCTCCTCACCCCAGTTAATCCTGTCTACTTAGTTAAGCACCTCAAGGCCCAGATACAAAATGTCTTCTTAGGACATTGCAGAATACCTGATATATTGTTAAAATGAAATAAAATTTTAAAGAACTCCACATTTTAAGGCCACACAGTGTCTATTATCTACGTGATGTGAGAATATGGACGATTTCCAACACAAAGGTCCACAGTGGGATGTGCGTCATGGCAGAGGTTTACAAATGCATGATGTCTATATAGGGAACAACTCTTCCTGTCCCTGACCCTTCAACATACTATGAGTAAGGGTTGGAGGGAAGTTCCTAAGGAGGGACAGAGATGCAGGGGAGAGCGGAAGCTTGGCAGAGAAACAGGTCAAGGACTCCTAGAGAGTGAACAGGAATGCAAGGAGTTTGGGGGCCAAAGATGGGGTGAGATGGTAAAGGCTTGATGAAGCGGGCAAGGTCAGTGTCAAAGCAAGTCCTTTTGCACAGCCATTGATGTACCTTGTTCTGGTTTGCTTTCAATTGCTGTGACAAAACACTCTGACCAATACCAACTTGAGGAGGAAAAGGTTTATTTGACTTACATCCCCTGGATCACAGTTTCATCACTGAGGGAGTCCAAGTTAGGAACTCAGGGCAGGAACTTGGAGGCAGGAACTGAAGCACAGGCAGACCCTGGAGGAATGCTGTTTACTGGCTCGTTCCCCTGGCCCATGCTCAACCCTCTTTCTTATAGAACACAGAAAATCTGCCCAGAGATGGCACTGCCCACAGGAGACTGGGCTCTCCCACATCTCTTATCAAGAAAATACCCCACAGACATGGCCACGGGCCTGCCCAATGGAGGCAATTCCCCCAATTAGGCTCCCTCCACCCAGGTATGTCAAGTTAACACTAAAGCTATCCAGCACAATTGACCCCTTGACAAACACATCACTGGTAAACCACAATCTTCCCATTTCTTATCCCCAAGATATGATGTTAACATTAATATCACAGCATAAGACAGTACAACCTTAAAGGCCCCACAGTCCTTAAAAAAATCCAAACACTTAAAAGTTCACAGTCTCTTAAAAGTCTCTTTGGGCTCCTGTAAAATCCCAAACAAGTACTGTCTTATCTTAAAGGGAAGAATCGGGCACACATAAGCAAAACCTAAGTCCAACAAATAGCTCAAGGCTGGACATCTGGGATTCACTCACAATCTTCTGGGCTCCAAAGGGGTTCCACACTCCACTTCTCTGGTTTTGCCATTCATATAATACACAGCTCATCTTGCAGGCCAGCTCCATTCCACACCCACTGCTGCCCCTGGTGGTCATCCCACCAACCTGGCATCTCAAAAAAGCTAGGGTCTCCACTGCAGCTGAGGCTACATTTTCATCAATGGCCTTTCCTGGCTCCTCACAGTGCCAAGCCTCAGCTGCTGTCTGTGACCCATTCACATTTTCAACACCAGAACCATGCAGAGACTAACACAACCCCAAGTCCTGCTTCCAGCTTGCGATGGAGGCTTGGGCCCCCTCTAGATCACAGCTTCTGTGTGCTGACCCTGAGTAAATAGTTCCCAGAAGATTCACCATAGTGATGTTGGTCTCTTGTTACTTACAGCTGATTTTTCAGCCACAGCTAACCAGCATCAGTTGTCCCAGTAAAATAAAGGTTTTACTTCAGGTTCTGGTCTCTTCTTAATCACAGCTGATTCTTCAGCCCCAGCCAACCAGAACCTGCAGGGTCTCGATTCAAATATCACACAAACAGCCCTGATATCCTCTGCTTCCCTTTGAAGCTTCACAAGCCAGGCCTCTATCATCAACTCTTTTCAGCGTAATCATTCGAAGCTCTACAGCAACAAATTCTAAGCGCTCAATGACTCTTCTAACCCAAAGTTCCAAACACTTCCACAATACTCCCCAAAACACCAAGGTCAGGTCTGTCACAGCAATACCCCATGGTCTTAGTACCAATTTCCATTCTAGTTTGCTTTCAGTTTCTGTGACAAAACACTCTGACCAATACCAACTTGGAGAATAAAGGGTTTATTTGACTTACATCTCTAGGGTCACAGTTCATCACTTAAGGAGCTCAAGGTAGGAACTCAGGGCAGAAACCCGGAGGAGGAGTTGAATGAACATAGGCTACAGAGGAAACCTGCTTACTGGCTTGCTCCCTTGGCCCCTGCTCAGCCTGCTTTCTTATACAATGCATAACAATGTGCCCAAGGATGGCACCGCCCACAATGTGTGCTGGGCCCTTCCAATAATCAAGAAAATAGCCCACAGACATGGCCGCAGGCCAGTCCAATGGGGGAAATTCCCCAGCTGAGGCTTCCTCAACCCAGATGGGTCAAGTTGACACTAAAGCTATCCAGCACATACTTGGAGGGTTTTAAGTGGAGGACAGACATAGGTTTCTGTTTCAAACGAATAAATCGAGCAGGGGAAGACAGAAGTCAACACTCATTGTGATGGTTAATATTATCAACATGATAATAATCTAGAATCACACATGAGGCAAGACTCTGGGCACGTCTGTTAGGGGCTATCTAGGTTAGGTTAGCCTCTGCTCATGCTTGTGAGGGATATCCTATTTTTTAAAGACGTATAATATTATTTTAAATTGTGTGTGTGTGTGTGTGTGTGTGTGTGTGCGTGTATGGGGGGGCACAGATGACACAGGTGTTGAATTAACCTCTAGCTGGAGTTACAGGCAGATGTGAGCTGCCTGATGTAGGTGCTAGGAATCAAACTGAGGTCCCCTGCAAGAGCAGCAGGTGCTCTTAATCACTAAGACATCTCTCAAGTCCATGGGCAATTTTCTTGATTAGGCTACTTGAAGTAAGACAATATCCTGACAGCCTTCCACTAGACAGGGTCTCACCAGACAGGTCTCAGAGAAAAGCTCTTGCTTTTGCCTGTTTGTCTTCTTGTCTTGTTGGTGGGTGGTGCTGCTGCTGCTGCTGCCACAGCCACCACCACTACTGATGCCTCCATCCTTCACTGACATCAGAACTCTCCCTGTTCAGTTCCAACCTGGACTGAAGATTAGTAGCTCTCCAGGAATCTTCCAGGCTTGCAGCATCAGACTGAGAATGTGGAGACATCCAGTAGCTGAGCAGCTACAAGTTTCTCTGCCTCTCCAATGTGAAATCAGCAATTGATGGACTGCCCAGACTGTATCATATAAACCAGTCTAATAATATATATATTCATTTTTTGGTTCCATTCCTGGAAAGAACCCTTATGCGATCATCTAGTCCACCAGTGAGGAGGACAGCATCAGATCCCTCCTTCAGAAAGAATCTATGGAACCTTCATGCACATGTTTGCACAGATGGAGAAGCGGAGCCCTGACAGCCATCCTGGACCAGAGCCTGACCTTTAGCATTATTCTGCCTTAGAAAAGAGCTGGGGACAGGATCGCGCTGTGATACGGGGGGATCTACTCCAGAGATGTATGGGGTGGGGGCTACAAGAGGGAACACAGTGTGAGGGGCCCTGGGGCCTTGCTGTTGCCCAGGCTGCTCAGGATCCCTGAACTCCGTGTTCTCTTTCCCTGCACCAGAGGCTCAGCCTGTGTTTCCCTCTTCCCAGCCTGAGTCCACAGCCTGCCACATTCATCCTCCTCCTTCACTGTTCCCAAAGGACTAGGCCTTTTTAGGGTTTCACTCATCCAAAGATGACACTTGGGAGAGTCCAGTGAACCTGGGATCCCATGACCCTGGTCTCTGGACCCTCGGGAGGAGGGTCTCTGGGAGCCTTGGGTACTCTGCACCCTTCAAGTTACCATCCCCAGTCGTTTGCACTTCCTTCCCTTCTTGGCCTCTTCCTCAGGGCACCCTCCACATGACTGGTCACCAGGAGACCTCCAGCACAGCAGCTGCTACCCCACAGGCCTCCTATCCTGGGAAGTCTCCTAGAGACACAGAGAATACAAAGGGGCCAGAAGGGACAAAGAGAAGGGAACTCCTCTAAACAGAAAACAACTGCAAAAGGAGGCCTAAAATTATGTGCCTAAGAGCCTAAGCAAGGAAGATAGACGGGCCAAGTGTGAGAGAGAAGGAAGAACAGCTGCTTGACATTTCCAATACACAGGTGGCTTTTCCCTTCTGATCTGCGTCCTCTTCTAAGAAAAGGCATTAGAGGGGGTTTAAGGAGATCTGCACGTTTAGGTATTAAGTGGCAGAGGTGTCCTAAACCTTGAGCCCTGGTTTTCAGTCCCAGCAGGGTCTGGCCAGCGACAGGATGACACAAGTGTCAGACCCCAGCACTTTCCACTCTGCCCTCCCATAGACCAAAGAATTCATCTTCTCTCATGTGCTATCCAACCTGTTCTGTACAAGAACCAGAGCACAGTGATGGAGAAATCGCCTGAGCGGGGCCAGAAGCGCAACGAGATGCTCCATTTACACCGTGGACTGAACGAGGCTCTCAGAAAGCTCCAAGACATCAATGCGACCAGCGAGCCGATCCACTCCTGACTGCAGGTGCTGAGTCAGACGCAGGGACCAAGGCTGGCCACCACAATCCCAAAGTCCAGTAGCCTGGGGCTGGCAGAAAGAAGGCTCGAACACGCAGAGGTCCGCCCAGGGGCGGAGCTTACAAAAGAGCATGGATTGACCCGGGCGGGCGGGCGGGGCTGCCATCCAACACCCGTGGGGGTTCTGTAGAGCTGGAAGGTTGATCTCGGGGGCAGGGCTTGGGTCATGAGAGGGCCAGGCCTTCATCCCTAACACACACACACACAAATATATTTTGGGTGGCTTAGAAATCAGAAGACAGGTTCTTTTATTATTTCTTAAAAAATATTTTATTATTTTTATTTTATGTGTACAAGTATTGTCTTCATATATGTAAGTGTACCTATGTTGTGCAATGCCCACGGAGGTCAGAACAGGGTGTTGGATTCCACTGGAACTGGAGTTATGGACAGTTGTGAGCCGTCATTACAGGTGCTGGAATCCAATCCCGGTCCTCTGCAAGAGCAATCAGTGCTCTTCACTGCTGAGCCATCTCTCCTGCCTTTCATTATTTTTTTAAAGACAGAGTTTCATGTATGCCAGGCTGCCGTTTAACTCAGTATGTAGAGAAGGATGACCTTGAACACCTGACTCTCCTGCCTCCACCTCCAGAGTTCTAGGCTTATAGGCATACAACACCATGCTGGGTTTGTTGCATGCTTGATTTAATGGTGTTGCGTGCCTGGTTTATGTGGTGCTGGAGATAAAACTCAGGACTTCATGCATATTAGGCAAGCACTCTACCAACTGATATATTGCCAGCCCCAATCAGGGCCCTTTCTTAATACATCTGTTAGAGTAAACACATCACTACTTCTAAACGTTTACATCGACATATCCCGAGTAGAGTCAGTGAAGGCACAGCCTCAGTGAAGCTCGGAACGAAGAGCACATGTACCGTTTCATTTAGAGAAACGTCTTTACTATCTTTCAGATCTTTGCCAACGCCATGCCTGACTCCATTAATTTTTATTGTGTCTCAGGAGAATCGAGGAGGAAATACTTAGAAGAGATGCCTCATGTTCATCCTGTGGTTCAGCACCCCAGATCTGGGGAAGTTTCAGGCTGTGAAGTTCAGTTTTCCAGGAACTGTTCCACAGTGCAGTTCATTGCAGAGAGCTTGAGGTCCTCAAGTCACAGGGAATTTGAATGTAAAGTACAAAGCTCAGAAAAGATTTTACAGTCTCTCAGGAGAGTAAAAACCTGGCGGGGGAGGCGGGGGACGACAGTCAACCCAAATCTGTTATTTCCCGGCCAACAAGGCATGCATGTTTTGATCGTGATCGACGGCTAAGTTAAGGGAGCATGGGAGCCTAAAGCGTCTTTGCCTAGGTTCCATATTCAGGTTCCCTTCCAAGTGGAAATTTGTTCCCAAAGAAAACATTTAATGCACCAGGTTGAAAGATTAAAGACCGGGCTCACAGTAGTAATTAATGACAGTTACACAAGGCGGGTTGTGTAAGCTGCACAGGAGGACCGCACACAGAGCCAGAAACAACGCAAAGAGCCCGAAGAGATCCGGTTTGGAGCTGCAGCAGCCGAGGGCCATGCCTGGGCTGGGCGCCCCAAGAGTCACCAGCCAAAGTCTGAGCAGGGTGAGGGTTGAGTTGCTGAGGGTCCTAGCTGTCTGGGAAGACTCTGCCTCCAGGCGCAGAGGAGTTGTCGCCCTGTCTCCGGAGAGGCTCAGAGGCTCGGTCTCTGGTCGAGGTCCGGCCGTGGGAGGCGCTCGGCCTGGGTCAAGTGGTCACGACCCTGAGCGTTTTGCGGGGCCGCAGCCAACTTGCCTGGTTCCTCCCGACACCCGGGCGGGAAGGGGACAGGAGGGCCACCGCACCACCACCCAGCGGCCACAGCGCCGCAGTGAGGTGCGGGGAAGGTCAGGACCTGGCCTGACGTCCCCAAGCCTATTGGTTGGAGGAGGATGAAGGGCGAGGGGGCGTGGCCACGTTGCGGGGAGCCGGGAGCAGGAGTTGGAGTCAATGTCCAAAGCTGCGCGCGCAGCCCTCTGCAGCCTATCGGAGGGCGGGGCGGGGCCGCTGCGGCTGGGTGCGCGCGCAGCTTGAAGCGCACCTGCTGGTGGTCCGCAGGGCTGATTTCTAGTTATCTAGCTGAGCTGAGGCTGCTGTCCAGCCGCAGCCCTGAATCTTCCCGTGCAGCAGACACCCCCGGCCCGAGGACCGAGGACCCCGGAACTCAGGAGGTGGACGCGCGGACAGTGTGTCCCTTCACAGCCCTTTCTCGACTCCTCACGCCCCTCCCCCATATTTCCTCCCACCTGGGCACCCCACCACCCGTTCTGCACACAGTTCCGCTCCCACAATGGGAACCCCTTCCTCCTCGAAGGCCCTCGCCCCATCCGATAGTGTATCGGGATCCGGGCTCAGCCTCCTTCCCAGCTGCTGCTCCCGCAGCACCCCGTCGATAGCTGGATCCTCTGGGAGCAGCTCTCGGTGTAATCAGCCCTTCCCCTCGGATTCCTCCCAGGCCTGAGCCAGGTCGAACCAAAGGTGCCATGGGGTCTTCAGACCTCTGCTGAATATGTGTGATCCACCTCTGCCCTCCTCCATCCTAGCACCAACCCACGCATCTTCTCCCTCTCACTTCTAAGACACTCCGAACCATTTCCTAATTCCACTCTACCCTCTCCCTTGCTCAGAAGTGCTTTCCTGCCTCCTGGGGTGCCGAGGCTTCTCTAGTTTCCTCCTCATGGTACCCCGTACCCATCCCTGGCCTTTAGTCCTGCCCACAGCTGCCCAATTCAAGAATCTCTTGCCTTCAGCTGTCCACTTCTTTATTGACTAGTCGTACCTCCCTTTCTCTGGCCACCCCCAAAACTTGGCTTCTTTCATCTCATCCCCAAAGATGGGTTTTCCCACACTGTTCTCAATCAGATCATGACTTAGTATCCGTTTGTTCCTTTACAAAAGGAGGCTTTGGCAATGAGACTTTTCGACAGCCTTGATCTCCAGCTTGATACACTTATCCAGGTGGTAAGAACAAGAGGCAGAGTTGCTCTCCAAGCCCGGCCATTTCTTGGTCTGTACTGACACATCATCGACTTGATGACCTGCTGTGCAGTGGGGTTTTCCAGGGAGAGGCTGCCCCTGTCTCCCTGTGCAAGCTCTACAATGAAAGCAAGGCTCTGGAAGATCCTTGGAGAAGAGGACAGGCAGGACTTTGAGTGTCATGTGTCCCAGCGACACCCATCTCCCCAAATCTCCCCTGTCTTCCCTCCCTCTTCCAGGCTTCAGGAGGAACACCCAGCTGTGGGGACAGGTATACCTGAAGAGAGAATAGGATCCAAACAAGGTAATGTCCTTTGGGAAGGAGAAGCGGAAGAGAGGGTGAAGGCTGGCTAAACCCCCTTCCCTAGACTCGACTCAACCACTACAATCATGAACTCACATGATTGCACCCGCACAGAACTGACCCTGTCAACAGTCAGTCATGGAAGGGAGAGGGGCTCAGAGGCCCTACCTCTACCTGCTGAACTATTGATTATTGATAGATTCTGGGAGAGGAGGAGCTATTATCTTCAATTGTATACCCACTGCTGAGCCCACCAGGCTCCAGTGGGTATCCCCAAACTCATGGTCACATAGGGCACAAAGTTTTGTGTATCCTAGAAAGGTCTGCAACTCGCTATGTCACCAAAGATGACTTTGAACCTCCATGCCAAGTGCAAGAATTAAAGGCTTGTGCCACCACACCTAGTTTTTGTTGTTATACATATATATATATATATATGTATATATATATATATATATATATATATACACGTTGTGTGGGTTGGGAATATTCCCCTAACTCCCACCCTTCCCTTTCTGACCCATCCCTCCTTTAACCTCTTTGTCTTCCTAGACAGTTTTACTTCTAGACTCATATCATAAATATATGTGATTTTATGTATCTATATAAAATCTTGGAACCAGAAATGAAAGAAAATATACTATATTTATCTTTCTGAGATTAGCTTAATTCATTAAATATGATTATCTCCCATTGCATCCATTTTCCTACACTTCATTCTTCTGAAAAATCCATTGTGTATATTTACCACATTTTCCTCTGTTGTCGGGCATCTAGGTTGGTTCCATCGTTTAACTATTGTGAATAGTGCCACAGTGCTACAGTTGTGAATTGTGAATAACTATTCTGATGTGCAAACATCTCTGTGATATGCTGACGTAGAGTCATTTGTAAATACTCAGAAGTGGTATCGCTGGGTCATGTAGATCTATTGTTAAGTTTTCAGGAAACTTCCGCACTGACTTCTGTAGAGGCTAGACTAGGTCATATTCCCACCAGAATTTGATGTTCTTAAGAACTGCCACTCTGATTGGGTAAGATATGCTTTCAATGTAGTTTTGATTTGCACTTCTCTGATAGCTAGTAAAGTTGAATACATACATACATACATATATATGCCATTTGTATTTCACCTCTTGAGAACTGTCTGTTCATTTCATTACTCCATTTATTAATTGAGTTATTTGACTTTTTGCTATTTAGTTTTTTGAATTCTTTATATATTCTAGATATCATTCCTCTGTCAGATGGATAGCTTGCAAAGACTTGCTCCCATTCTGCAGGATACTTCTTCACTAATTAACCATTTCCTTTACTATACAAAACCTTTCTGTCATGAGTCCCATTTGTCAGTTATTGGCCTTCTTTCCTGAGCAACTGGACTCCTATTGAGAAAGTCCTTGACTATGCCTAGCTGGGGTGGGGGGGGTGGCGGTGGGGCAAGGTAAATCACAGTGTCTAGTTTCCTTCTACACCCAGTTTCCCCAGCACCATTTGTTGGAGAGACTGTTTTCTCCAGTGCTTTGTTTTGCATTCTTGTCAAAAATCGCGTGACTATAGCTCTGTGAATCTATACCTGGGTCTGCTACTCTATTCCATTGATCTCTGTGTTCCGTGCTGGTTTTGTTATTATGGTTCTGTAGTAAAACTTGCAATCAGGCATGGTGAGACCTCCAGCATTATTCTTTTTGCCTAGGATTTCTCCATCTTTGGTGTTTTGTGCTTTCACGTGAAATTTATTTTTGAGACAGGGTCTCACAGAGATCTGCCTGCCTCTGCCTCTCAAATGGTGGGACTAAAGGTGTGCGCCATGTCACCCAGCGTCTATAGAAATTTTAAGACTTTTCTATTTCTGTGAAGAATAGCATTGGAATTTTGATTGAGATCCCATTAAATCTGTAGATTGCTTTTGAACATGATCCTTTTCCCAGTATTAAGTCTTCCAATTTATGAGCATAGAAGGTCTATTCATCCCATGTGTCTTCCTTGATTTATTTATTTGATCTTTTAAAGTTTACTTTGTAGAGCCCTTTCATTTCTTTGGTTAGATGTATTCCAATAGTATTTTGTTTTGTTTTTTGATACAGTGTCTCACTACATAACACTGACTGGCCTGGAACTCATTATATAGACCAGGTTAGCCTTGAAATCACAAAGCTCCTCCTGCCTCTGCATCTCAAATGATGAAGCATGTGCCTCCATGCCTGGCTTCCAAGGTATTTTTGAGGCTGTTGTGAAGGGATTGTTTCTCTGATTTCTTCCTCAGTGTGTGTGCCATTGGTAGAATATATAGGAAGTCTACTGACTTTTCTGTGTTGATTTTGTATCCTGCCACTTTGCTGCAAGTGTTTCTCAGCTCCATGCGTTTTCTGTTGAAGTCTTTAGGCTCTGTCATGTATAGGAGCATATGATCGGCAAACAAGGACACTATGACTTCCTCTTTTTCTATTTGCTTCCCTTCTGAGTCTCGTCTCATTGCTCTAGCTAAGACTTCGAGCACTGTGTTGAATGGGTGTCGGGGAGCAGGCAACCTTGTCTTGTTCCTAATCTTAGAGGATTTTTTGCGTTTTCTCCATCCAGTTGGCTATGGTTTGTCATATATGGCCTTCATCATGTTACAGTCTTTTCTTTCGATTCCTAGTCTTATTGAGCTTTTACATGAGGAATATTGGATTTTGGCCATAGCCTTTGTTTGTGAATCCATTTATGGGATATGTTACATTTACCAATTTCTGTGTGCTGAACTATGCCAGTGTCTCTAGGCATAGATCATAGTGAAAGATCTTTTTGGTGTGTTCTTGAATTTGGTTTGCAAATATTTGATTAGTTTTGTATCTGTTTTCTCTAGGAAGACTATATTGGATTAAATCTTTTTTGGTTGTGTCATTGTCTAATCTTGGCATCTTGGAAATAATGGATTTGTAAAAAGGTTTTGAAACATTCCTCCCCTTTCTACTTCATGAAACAATTTGAAAAGCATTGGTGTTTGTTCTTCATTAAAGGTTTGGTGTATTCAGCAGTGAATCCATCTGGACCTGGACTTTTTTAATTTGGAGATTTTTTTATTACAGCTTCAATCCTATTGCCTATTATAGAACTGCTTAAATTGTTTCAACTTGGATTAATTTTGGTAGGTCTTATACATCTAAAAATTCATCTGTTTCCTTTAGAGTTTCTAGTGTAATGGAACATGAGTGTAGTAGCTGATTTTCTTGTTTTTAGGACTAATACCAACAAAAGCAATGTAAGGAACGAAGGAAGGGTTTGTTTGGGCTTTTAGTTAGAGGATACAGTCCATTATGATGGGGAAGTCATGGCTTCAGGAGTATGAGGCTCCTGGACACACTGCCTCCATGATCAGGAAGCAGAGAGGTGAGTGCTGACAGTCAGCTAGCTTTCTTCTTATGCAGTCTGAGATGCCACATTTAGGATGGATCATCTCAAAGTAAGGAACCTAATCCAGAAAATCCTTCACAGATACATCCAGAGGTATGTTTCCATGGTGATTCTAAATCCACTCAAGTTGACAATAAACATTATCCACAACTTTTAAGACATCCTTATGAGTTCCTGAGTTCATTGGTATCTGTTGTGCCTTTTCATTTTTCATTTCTAACTTTATTAATCTGGGTCTTCTCTTTCTTTTGATTAGTTTGACTTAGAGTTTATCAATCGTATTACTTTTCAAAGGACCAACTCTTCATTGTTTGATTTTTTTTAAGCACTTTTATTTCATCGATTTCTGCCCTGATCTTGTTTCTTTCTGTCTACTGCTTTTGGGTTTGGCTTATTCTTGTTTTTCCAGTGCCCTAAAGTATATTGCTAAGTTACTTATTTGAGGTGTCTGATTTATTTTTGAGACAGGTCTTCCTGTAGTCCCAGCTGGTCTGCAGTTCTCTATGTAGACCAGGCTGGTCTCAATCACACAGAGATCTGCCTGCCTCTGCCTTCCAGTTGCTGGAATTAAAGGTGTGTACCCACCTCCTATCTTGATTGTTTTAATATAGGCACTTGTATCTATAAACTTTCCTCTAAGGATGCTTTTATTATATCCCATAGATTTGGGGTGTTGTATTTTCATTTTCATTCAATTATAGGAATTTTAAATTTTCCTATAATTTTGACTTTTTCAACAACCCATTCACCATTTTATATGTTGTTTTATCTCCATGAGTTGGTTTCTTTTCTGTAGTTTCTCTTGCTGGTGATTTCTAGCTTTAGTCAGATAGAATGCAAGAAGTTATTCCAATTTTCCTGTATTTGTTGAGACTTGCTGTGTGTCTTAATATATGCTACATTTTGGAAGAAAGCTCCATGGGTTGCTGAGAAAATGTATTATGCAATGTTTGGATGGAATGTTCTGCAAGTACATTTGATCTATGATATTTAACTCAAATATTTTTGCTTTGTATTTTTTATCAAGATGATCTGCCTATTGGTGATAATGGGGTTTTAAAGCCATCCACTAGTATTGTGTTGGGATTAATGTGTGACTTTATTTCTAATAGTATTTGTTTCATGAAGTTAGGTCCTCCACTCCCACTAGCCAGTGCACATATGTTTTGAATTGTAGTGTCCTCTTAATGAATTGTCCCTTTAATCAGTATAAAGTGACCTTTGTGTATGGGGGAGGTTAGCATGTTCATGTTTGGGGGGGATGTGCTTGTGTATGTGTGTAGGTCAGTCTCAGGTGTCACTTCTCAGCAGCTGACCAGCTTTTTTTTTTGAGACATGGTCTTTAGTTAGGACCTAGGGCTCACAGTTAGCTGAATGTGGCTGGCCAGCAAGCCCCAGGGATCTTCCTATCTCTAAACTATGGGAAAGCCAGCAAAAATCACTAAATTTCAACTGACTTTTCCAAGAAGGTGAAAGGAAATTGAAATCCAATTTCCACTCGTCTAACAACGAACTTCCCACTTGGAGAGCTGTCAGGGTTCAAAAACGTTTTTGAAAGCATTCATCTGAGTGCAATCAAGAGAGCTGCCTCACCCAGGTACAGAAACTACAGAATGCTGAACAGACTTGGATGGTGATACTCGAGGATGAGATGTGCCAGTCCCAGCTGAGCGCCACCAGGTGAGCAACCTCAGCTATACCACATGGAACAGAGCCCAGTCAGCTCCCAGAATCAGCAGAAGTAGCAAGCAACCACTATTTGAAATGAGCCTGTTTTAGAGCCATCTGTTGTGTGTTAGTAAATGGCACAGCAACTCTTCTTTGGTCAAGATAAATGTTCAGTCATACAAAAAAGACACATAAACAGAACCTGGACACAGACTTCCACCACACTGAGATTTCCTTCATTCCTGTCTTTGTGCCCAGGCCTATGATAAGTCTGAAAGGCCCTGGGGCCTGGGGACATCCCTGTCCACTGATTGGACAGATACATCCATAAATGAGTCTAGAACTCAGTGCTGTAACAGACAGATACACAAAGGGGTCAAGTTGAACCTTGTGGCCAAGGTGACTTTTGAACATGTTTCTAAACCATGAATCATTCATTGAACAGATGGGGCTTGGGGTGGGGGCCTTCTAAGCAGAGGGGCTGGCATATGCCAGGATAGAAGTGTGAATCAGCCTGGCATAGTTGGCCGCCTACAAGCCCCATGATATGACTGGAACATCTATATATAGTAGTGTGTGGAGAGAGGAGGTGGGAGGGCCAGGCTATTTAGAGTCTGGGAAACCAGGAAAGAGCATGTACACCATCTCTGAGCTAAGCAGGGGCATGGCAGGCTTGGACAGGGCTTGATTGAAATGCTCCTGTCACTTTGGCTACTGAGTAGAGGCTGGTGTGCTGATTAGTTTTTGTCAACTTGACAAAGACACCGGGGAAGAAGGAACCTCAATTGAGGAAATACCTCTCTCAGATTGGCCTTGGCCATGTCGGTGAAGTATGTTCTTAATTACTGATTGGTGTAGGAGGACCCAGTCCATTGTGGACAGGCCCATCTCTAAGCAGGTGGGTCTGGCTTGTATAACAAAGATAGCTGAGCAAGCCAAGGGAAGCAAGCCAGTAAACAGTGGTCCTCCATGGTCTCTGCTTCATTTCCTGACTCCAGGTTCCTGCCTGAAGTTCCTTTCCCAATTTCCCCCAGTGGAAAACTACTATTGGGAATTGTAAAATGAAATAAACCCTTTCCTCTCAAGTTGCCTTTAGTTATGGTGTGTATCACAGTAACAGAAAACAAACGAAGATAACTGGATTGGAGGGACTGAGTCTAGAGGCAGCTGCAAAAGATGGAACTTATCCATTCACACTTTCACCAGATGCCTATGAGCCAGGCACTGTTTGGGGTGCCAGGCACAGCTGGAGATAATGGGAATGGAGAAATAGGGGCAACCTAAAAATGCCTGGGAGTTAGACGTAGAAATTAAAGGGGTGGGTGGAGGTGTTTGCCAAAATGGAAACAGAAGTATAGGTTTGGGGGACAGCTGTAAGTTGGATGGCAGATATATTGAGGTTGAGATGCCTGAGACAGCGAGACCTCTCACGGGCTGCATCTCCATCTGTATTGTGGGACAGTAAGCCTAGAGGCTGGGATTCCCGACTTTTCCAGCTCTGCATGTCTTGTCCTCAATGAGCTATGTGGTGAGTGTATGCAAATGGGAGCCATGGTGGGCTGGTAAAGCCTGTAGGAATGTGCTCCTTCTGAGGCATTGGAGGTCAGGAGAATTCAGGTGTGGTTTCGCAAGTGTGTCAACTTGACAACAGAAGCTTCTGAGGGTTACACCTGTCCTTGCTCTCTTCCTTTCTCCCAGCCACTGTGATGTTCAGCCTGCCTCAAGTCAGCTGACTGTAGAGTGAGCCCTCTGAAACTGGGAGCCCAAATAATTCATTCCTCCTTTATGTCCACTATTTAGTTACGATGGCATAAAACTGACTAACAAATGTCAAGGCAATCTAGTACAAGGGGATTCTCGGGTTCCTTCCAACATTGCAACATCTCAGCTCCCATTTTATGCAGCAGGCATACACCGACACCAGAGCCATGCTGGGCTGAGCCCTGAGGATTCAGACAGGACCTCCAGCTCCTCCGCCCCATCCCCACAAGCATTTCAGGGCAGTTCTCCTGGGAGCCCCCATCCATGTCTGCCTGAAGGAATGCCCCCCCCAACGTGTCCTTTATTTGTTTTGGGTTTTGTTCTTGTTCTTTTTGAGACAGGGTCTCTCAGTAGCCCCAGCTGGCCTGGAACTGAAAGAGATCTGCCTGCCTCTGCCTTTCATGTGCTGGATTAAAGGTGTGCACCATCATGCCCAGCTTCTTTAAAGCTTCTACTTCCCCTCAAACCCTATCAGCACCAGAATGATGTTCCTCCTGAGCTTTCACATCCCTACCTCTGATGATATTCTGGAATACTGTCCTCTAAACATCATAAGCAATTACCATTTTAAAAAATATTTTAAATGTTATGAGTATATTGCCTGCATGTATGTAAGTGCAACTGTGCCGTGAAATGCCTGTGGCGTTCAGAAGAGGGCGTCAGATCCCCTGGAACTGGAGCTATGGATGGTTGTTTGTCACCATGTAAGTGCTGGGAATTGAACTTGGGTCCTCTGCAAGAGCAGCCAGTGCTCTTAACCACTGAGCCATCTCTCCAACCCCACAATTACCATTTCTATCACAGCAGCTATGACTACTCACAAAAGACCTTCAAGGTCAAGTCCATCCACAGTTCCTTGAAGAAGAAGAGTTTTGGAGGGTCACGGGATCCTTACCTAAGATTTCAGGCTTCCCTCCCCACCTCCCTGCAGGCTGTATGTAATGGCACCCCAGCTGCATGTATCTCATATTTCTCAGGAGGCACTAGAGCATATAAAACATGGAAGCTTAACTGAAGGGGAGACTCCACATATGCAGCTACGGGGGAGCCATCATCCATGCTGGGGTGAGACTTCTCAGTGATGTGGCTGCTTTGAGTTTCCGACGGTCCCGCAAGCAGCAACATTTCACCTGTGCTCTGTAAGTAAGCCCAATAAACTGGTTTGCCAAGCCAGACCGGATAGAACCATTACTTGGTCTGTCATTGATGCTCTATCTGCAGGAAGCAGGTCTTTGTTCAGCTCTCCCCCAGGAAAAGTTCATGCAACGCTGGTCTGGGGTTTATCCAGATAGGGGTAGGGGCAGCCTCCCCTAGAGCCATGAGCTCCTGAGAAGAGACCTGTGTCTGAATCATGGCAACAAGTGGCCATCTTGCTCTGATGAGCATGTGACTTGCTCTCCTTTACTGAGTCTACACTTGAGTCCTGTGAGGTGGGCACTGAGACCATTAAACCTTTAACCCACCTACTACATAAGAAAAGTAGGCCACCACTGATGGGCCTCAGTTATGGGTGTAGCTGGGACCCAGACATAGCCCTGACCTTTCCTAGCTTGTCCTAACAAAATGAGGGTAGGCCGCCTATCTTCTGCCCCTTTGCCCCTGGGCCTCTCTGCCCCTCTGCTGATGCCATCTCTGCCCCTACCTGCTCTACCAGAAGGGCCCTAGCCAGCTTCAGACCTCCCTCCTAGAGTGTTACATGGACTGGGCTTCCTCTGTGGTGGACCCTGGATGCCTGTGTCTGGGGTTCTAAGCCAGGACCCAAGTAACCTGACCTGTGTTGGTCAAAGTGTCTGGGCCAGGCCGTGGGGTCCGCTGACATCCTGTCCACCTGCTCCTGCCCTGCCTGCTACCTGCTTTCAGTCTTTAAATGAACTCTGCTCTGAAGGCCTCCAAGTTCACTTGGACATCCCAGACCCGAGGAATACCTCAGGGTGTCTGGCAGGCCCTGAATAATCAGCTCTGTCCCTACCCTGCCAAACTCACACTTCTTCCCGAGCCTGCTCCACGAGCCAGTTCCGCCTACATGCTGGGCTCCTTCCCCTCAAAATCGACTGCTGTCGATTCTGTGTAGATCCCCAGCCCTTTATTCTCCTGCCCAGAGGGTTAACCCTGAGCTCCAAAGGAGATTTCACAGCACTCAGCTTCTTCCTGGACCTCAGCCTCAATCTCACCACACCTAACACCATCATTTCCACGTCAGCCTTCCCCACAGGTCTGAGAGCCAGCTCCATGCAAACCGAGCTGTTGTGGTTTGAATGGGAAATGTCTCGCACACCTTCCTGGCCATGATGGACTACAACCCTTTTTAAATTGAGAGCCAAACTAAACCCTTCCTTCCTTCATTTGCTATTTGTCAGGTATTTAGTCACAGCAACTGTCTCCTCTCTTTATCCTCAGAGCCCCACAGAGATCCTGGCACACAGTAAACATGGACGGCTGAGTCCACAGCTGCAGTCCACAAACTGACTCCGAAGAAAGAACCTGAGTGCTGGGGTCAGGCAGTACTCGGCTCCCGGCAAATCCAGTATTCCAGGCTGTACCCTGAAACCACATTTGCCAGCAAGCAAAACAGAATACAGGGTAAAGAGCAGCTCCAGCCGGTGGGACTATGGTCCAGGCCACAGGACATGGGGGCTGCTGATTGAGGCTCTGTGCTGCTCTCCACACATAGAACAGCCATGCTCATGTTGACCCATTATCAGCTCGAGAAACCAGCATAAAATCCAGAGTGTCCTGTGAATGTGAGTTGCTGACATGTTAACATTTGGATTATAATGATCCTTAGGAATTTCTGTTGGTTCCCGATTCCCATTTCTCACTGAAGTTTTGATTTGGGGGAGAAACAGTGTCCTTGGTTTCATTCATAAAAGAATTTAAGAACGGACTCAAACGAAAGCTTTAGGACAATTTTTTTAGATCATAAGGAAAAAATCCTCAGGGCAGGCGAACTGGAAATCTCAGCAGCTGCCTTGAGGAGGAGAAGGGAGGGAGCTGGAAAACAATCCCAAAGCCAGTGTTAGGGAAAGCACAGTCAGGGAAGAGGCACAAAGAAGAGCGAGATTACGTTCTTCCAAACTTGGGAAGAACCTCATGTCTGTGTGCAACTTCCCATTCCCAAGAAGGATGTAGGGATTCCAGGCAGGAAAAGTTTACTATCTTATTAATGGACTAGTTATTACACCAATCTCTTCAGCACGGCTGAGGGTGAGCCTGCCCTCGTAAAGGTGGTCGTAATCTAGTGACTGACCTGCAAAAACTGCCAAGTTGGGTCTTCATCCAGGCTACTGTAACAGTTTTGTTTAGCGTGTGTTGGGACTGGAGGTGGGGGTCCCCTTCTGGCAGGGCTCCCATGGGACAGAAGCAGAGCACCCCTGCTCCTGTCTTCTATGAGAGGTGCTCCGCATTGCTCAGGTCTCCAACTCCCTCCCATCATTCTTTGTTACTCTTCCATTCCCAACCCTTCACGGTCTGTGCAACAGTGATCCTGAGCAGGCCACTGAAGGCCAGACGGTACCATAGCAGAGCCCGGGCTTTGATGGGCCAAGCTAGAAAGTCCAGCGGCCTAGGAGGCCCCGCCTTTCTAGCATTGTCTCGCTGCCTCAGCATGGTGACTTGAATGACAGGTTCTGCCCTCCCCTCATTCCCATGCCTCTGCCTGACTTTAGACCCCTCAACCACTCCTATCCCTCCTCCTCACACTTCTCCTTTGAAGACACCCTTTCTGCCCCAAACCAGTGTTCTGCTGGAAGGGAAAACATGAGAATGACCTTGGAGGAATTTGGGATTCTTCCATAAACATTTACAGTCATGGAGTGTGGCAGCTGGGAGTTGGCCAAAAGTGAACTTAGACCCTTGGAACCATCCCATTTTAAGACGAATGCTCATTCATTCATCCATCTCTCCCACATGTTGGAACTGCAACAAGTGGCCACACAGGCAGGACTTCTGCCCTCGGGAGCCCAGGGACACTGGGTGGGTCATTGCTAGTTGAGAGGGAAGCCCCGGAGCACTGGACTGTAGACTAGGAGAGGGTCGCCAGCTGGATAGAAGAGAAGCAGCCAACTACGTAATTTGCCAAACTTAGAGAAATGACCAGAACATTCTATGCTATGGCCAGTGCTCCCCTCACACCAAGCTGCTCCAGAGACTGCCCAAACAGCGGGTCCACACTATGAGGTGTGGGCACTGCCCTGGGAGCTCACTGCAGGGAGTCTGCCTTAGAGGAGAAAAAAACCCTGGGAGGCTTCATGAGGGAGGTGGAGTAGGAGGCTGGGCTTTGAAAAATGAGATGGAGTTGGCCAGGCAGAGAAGTGAGTGCGGTGCACAGCAACTCAGAGATGAGACCGAGACTAGGGTTAGAGGCCTGACCATGGAGAGAGACTAGGGGCACAGGGTGGTGGCTCAAACTTGAAGAAACAGGCAGAGGAGGAACTGGGGAGAGAAGGGCTCCAGGAG
Source organism: Eospalax fontanierii (assembly GCA_035773235.1). NCBI lineage: Eukaryota > Metazoa > Chordata > Mammalia > Rodentia > Spalacidae > Eospalax > Eospalax fontanierii. The sequence continues at coordinate 51,386,541 of CM069541.1, forward strand.
CGGCTCTGGGGCTGCCTGGCAAACGCAGACCAGCTGCCAGTAATTGAGGCCTGTTGTTGGTGCCTGCATTCAGTCCCCCGTGAGCTCTCAGAAGCTGATTAGCAATTGTTCCTCCAGCGTCTTGAGAGCACAGCGGATGGGGGAGGCACTGGAGGAACTGCCAGGCTCCATTGAAGGATCCACATGCAGTCTAGTAGCTGGGGCGTAGGGGCCCTCAGCGACAGACACCTAGCTCTCTAACCCCTCTGCTCCCTCCTTTCCCAGCCAAACCTGAGGGAGAGAAAGGACCCTAATATACTGAGACCAAGTGAAAGACATTCGTAGGCAGAAGCCTTTAAAACTGAGTCAGAAGGGGCCAGGGAAAAGACTCAGCAGGCAAAGACACTCACTGAGAGCCTGACCACCCGAGTTCAATCACCCAAACCCATAGGGTGGAAGGAGAGAACTGACTTCTGAAAGTTTTTCTCTGCCCTCCACACACGTGTGAGCACACACACTAAAAATAAACAAACAGATGCAAAAACTATATGAGTCAGAGGATGAATAGAGCACTGGAGGAAAAACCCTGGACTATCAGACATAAATGAGTTTGAGTTTTCTCCTGAGCATCCTTGCTCTGTGTCCTCTGGCCAGCAGCCTAACCTCTCTGAAACTTGAATTCTAAGGCTTCAACAAGCAATGATAGCATATAGATTAACAAACAGTAGGCATTCAATACATGTGGAGCTGAAAAGACCTGGATCTTCAAACCTCTGTATGGCAGACCTGTAGCTGAGGGGGAAGAGGCTCAGGGGGTGGCAGGGGCTAGCTCAGCACAACACGGGAGCTGAGGGGGAAGAGGCTCGGGGAGGCGGGGGCTAGCTCAGCACAACACGGAAGGAACCGTTAGCACCCAGAACACACCACTGCAAAGATTGAGTGGTCACTACTGAGGTCAATGTCTAGGCATGACTGGAGTCTCAGCTGGGGTAGTGGCCACAGAGCTGGGGTCTCTGACTCTCTCCGTGGCATTTCTAATCTCACCTGTGTCTCCATCTGTCTGTGCATCTCTCGGCAGGTCTTTGCACCCGGTCTGTCGGTCTCTGTGTGCTCTGTAATGCTCCTGTATGCTGCACTGTCTCACTATGTTGCTTTGTGCACCTGTCTGTCTGTTTCTCCCTTGCACAATTTGTTTTTCTCTCATTCTTTCTTATTAGACTTTTCGGCAGAGTTTTTTTTTTTTTGGCACCTTCTGTTCAGCCAAAACCAGAGTGTCAGGGTTGGGAAGTCAGCACTCTGCCCCTTCCCCAAGGAGTGTGCCACTATTCAGCCCTGGCAGAGGCTCTGCTGGTGGGGAAGGTGGACCCCTGGCTCAAGCAAAGAATATGGATTTACAGTGGCCAGAAAGTGACATCACTTTCTAGTAGCTGGGGCGAGATATGGCCAATCCTCATCTTCCCACTTCCTCGCTGAGGCACTGTATCAGAGTGTCTATGAACTTGAACTCAGTTGGTCCTTACGGCTTTTCCCTAGGTCAGGTCTATCCTCTCCTCTCAGCCATCCTGGCGACCTTGCTGTCATGGCTGATGCCTCCTGCCTATCTTCCTGTCCTTCGGTGGCACACCTGGGCATGGGCCTGTATCTTCCTTCACACTTGCTCACCCCCTGCTCCCTGGAAGCAGCGCATCTTCTGCAGTGCCTGCCTTCCTGGCTGCCAGCCCTCTGGGCAGGCACCCTGAGCATCCACTGTGCCCACACAGGATCTATCCTCCGTTGCTCTTGGCTCTGTCTTCTTCTCCCACATCTATCTTCCGTTGACTCTTGGCTCTGTTTTCTTCTCCCGCCAGTTGGTACTTCAGTTCCTCTACCACTTCTTGTCCCTCCAGCCCAGCCCCGGGGCCTTCTCAAGGTCATTCTCGGCCCCAGACCCTCCAGGTTCTGACCCTTTCTGTGTGTAACCCAGGGGCATGAACTCCCTGCTTCTGGCTGCACAGAGGGACTCAGAACCTGTGTGGAGGGGCCCAGGTGTTATGGGGATCTGTCTGTCTGCATCTCTTCCCACCAGTGGGCCAGGAAAGAACTCTGGGCCAGGTCACGTCTCCTCGCTGCTGTCCCAGAATCCTTGAGTGATGTCACTTTCTGGCCACTGTAAATCCAGGTTCATAGGACTGCTGCTGGACCAGCCAGCATCCCAGCTTTTTCAGAGCCTCCTATACTTCACAGAAACCCCCAAATCAATAAGCCTGGAAGGGCGTGGTCACTCTTATGGGAGGGAGTATTACCCTGCAATTGATAACTTGAAGTGTACGGATGGGGCTTGCTGAAGATAGGGTACACCATTAGTCCCATGAGCCTTTGCTCCCTATTGGGAACCCTGACTCACTTGTACCCACTGGTCATCATAGAAAGGCAGGGACTGAGGGAAAGGTGGGTCAGGAAGACTTCAGGGACTAGTCTTGACCTACCTCCTGACATTAGACTTTTGACCTTCTTCCAAGAGATCCATTTCTCCATTGTCCTGTGAGGGGCTGAGACCAGATGGTTACTGTGACCCTAGAAGCCCTGACAGGTGGGGCTGTGAGACACATTTGCATTTTGGTTAACATCAGCCCTACCTTGTGCTTCAATAAAGTCCCTGGTCTAAGAGCAAGTATTGCTGGTCCTTCCGGGAGATCCCAGGAACCTCGGGGCTCATAGACCAGTAGGCATGACCATGAACTCAGAGCCACCGACTTGGATTCCACTCTCATCCCTCCCTTGTCTTGTAAGTTACCTGGCACCGAGGTGTTTCAGCCTGAACACTGGCCATCTACAGTGGGACAATCTGTGATGAAGGAGGGGGTCCTTACATCCCAAGGCATTTGGTAACACCCCTGAAGACCTCCCCAGGGAAGTGTTAGAGAGCAGCCTCCCTTCACTGTCGAAGGCACCCAGGAAGAACGCCACTCAAGCTGAGAAACACATCTTCAGCTACCTCTTCCTGATTCCCCTTCAGTGAAAGGGGAATTCATAGTGGCAGGCAGGAGTTGAGCAGGTTCTAAAGGGCGTGTGTTCAGCATGCACCAGGCCTGTGAGGTATCCCCCAAACCAAGAAAAAGCGACCTCAGGGAGACGGGAAAGAGGGACGGCTTCCTTATGTCGGTGTTTACTGAACATAAGAAACTCTTCCTAGAGCTTTGCCTGCATTGCGTTTGGATTCGCAGAATCCATACTGCCACCTTGAAGGTGGGTGCTGTCCCTCCCCTCCCCCTAAGGTTAAGGCTAAGAAGTGGCAGATTCAAACAAGGCCACCTGGCTTCAATCACCCACAGAGGACGGTGATTTCAGGATGGAGTGAGACCTTGGGTGGGCCTCATTGTACTGTTTCGGAACTTTCCTTATGTTCAGAAATTGGTGGTGTTAACCCCCATCAGCCTCTGACCCAAATGTCACTGATTAATTCTTCCAACCATTTCAGAGCGAGCCAGGGGCTATTGAGCCCAGCTCAGGGCTCCAATGAGCACATTTGGTTTTTGTTCAGGATGAATGTAAGGCGCGTCTGAGAAGGTGGTATGGGCTTCTCAATGGAGAGTCCCAGTCACATGAGCACATTTTATCCCATGAGAAAGTCCCTCCCTAGGCTGCAAAGGAAAGCCAGGGAGGGGAGGAGACTGATCCAGAGTCATCTCCACTAAGTCCAGGAGCACCCCTGGGGGGCATCGGGGCTGCCTGCTGCAGCACAATCCTTGCCTGGACCCACTGCTCCCCACCCCTGCAAGAAATGGGAAGAGGAAGTAAGTGGAAGGGCAGTGAAGCTGAGGCGGAAGCCAGAGGTGAGGGCCCCCTCCCTTTGTGTTAAAGCAGGCTGTGCAGGCTCTGGACCTGCAGTCTAAATGGAGCCAAAAACAAAACAAACAAAATGACAAACTGTGTCTCTAACCCTTGCGCATTTCCCATTAAACATGCATTCCATCTCCATTTTTCATGATGGAGGTGGGAGTGCACCTGTATGAATGCACAAGACAAGGACGCTGAAGTCCCAGCTCTGCCTCCGGCTTGCTGTGTGTTCTTGGCTAAGTAACTTTGCCACTCTGTGCTGTTACTACAGATAGTGCTTACTACGGATAGTGCTTGTTTTAGGACTGTCATGAAGATTTCGTGGGAAAGCACCCATAGAACATGTCTTTAGAACACTCTGGGACTGGCAAGATGGCTCAGTGGGTAAAGGTACTTGCCATGCAACCTGGTGGCCTGAGTTTGGTTCCCAGAATCAAGAGAACTCGAGAGAGCTGACTCCACAAAACTGTCCTCTGCCCTCTACATGTGTGCTGTGGCATACATGCCTCCTACACAACATCATGTGCAACACACACACACATACACACAAACACTCTAGACACTAGAGAAGCATCCAAAATGTTACTTACTGCTCTTAGCTCACTGTGGTGTGAGACAGTGCTCGTGACATAGTCCCTCCTATGACAAAATAACGGGGCCAGGAAGGTGGCTCAGTGGGTTAAGTACTTGCATAAGCACGAGGACCTGAGTTCAGAGCTCCAGTACCTATGTAAAAGCTGGGTGTGGCAGAGTGTGCAAGGGGGCCAGGGGTATGTGGAGACAAGCAGCTCTCCCGGACTTGCTGGCCCAGCAGTCTAGTCAAAACTGTGAGCTCTGGGTTCAGTGAGAGACCCTGCCTCAAAAGATAAGGGGGTGAGTAATTAAGGAAGACACCCAGTGTCAATCTCTGGCCTCTACATACACATGTGCAAGTACACATACACACACACACACACACACACCAATATGACAATTATAATAGAAGCTAAGCAATGACCACCCTTCAGATAGGTCAGAGTTCTTCTCTGTTTCGCAGACCCCTTCCACACAGACCCAGTCTAATGTTCTTTAAATTTTTTATTTTATTTTATGTGTATGAGTGTTTTACCTGTATGTATGTAAGTGTACTATATGCATACAGGGTCCACAGAGGCCAAAAGAGGGCATCAGATCCCTTAGAACTAGAATTACTGACAACTGTAAACTGCCATGTGGGTGTTGAGAACTGAACCTGGGTCCTCTGGAAGAGCAGTCAGAGCTAGTTAACTACTGAACCATCTGTCCAGCCCTAGGCTAATGTTCTTAAGAAAGTAACGTCATGTAGAATCCCTACTGGGATTGCTGTTTGACTCAGGACATCACTCCATCTGTCTGGGCTACAGTTTCCTCATTTTCAGAATGGAAATGCAGAAACTTGCAAACACAAGTCTGTGTGAAAGAAGCCAGACACAGTAAGCTGTGCGCTGTGTGGTTACATTCATCAAAATACCCAGCCTCTGCCAATCCATGGGTAGAACATAAACTCCTGGGACTGAGGTGGGGAGCCAAAGGGAGGGACTCCTTGGTCCATGGTTTCCTTTGCAGTGATGGAATATTCTGGAACTAGATGGTGGTGATGATTGCATAACCTAACCTAAAACCACAGAAACGTGCACTAAAACCACTGGAAAGTACTAAAACCCACTGATATGTACACTAGGGGGAGTTCTTTAGTGGGTGAATTACACCTTCATATTTTCAGCTCCACAGGGATGGCCAGTGCCTGTCCGACCAGGGGTGTGAGGCTGTTTGCACCAGGCTCCATGTGGGCACTGGGAGAAAGCACTCCAAAGCTCCCAGCACAGCCAGTCTGCGGCAGCTTCCTGGCTCGTGGCCTCAGTTCCCTCCTGCTCACTCTTTCTGTGACCAGGACCTAACTAGAGCCCTCCTATCCTCAAAGGCCAAGGCCACAGACAGCTCTGACTGTACTCCAGAACAGGGCCTGAAGCCTTCCCTGAAGGTAACAGTTGGCCCAGATATCCCACAGAGCGTCCAGCCACAAGTAAGCTCACGATCCCACTCACTGGATCTGTTCATTTCCTGGTGGGGGCTGCACCATTGGCCCTATTCTGGAGCAACTCTCTTCCCAGCTGCCCCATCTCGTTCAGCGGTCAGAGCTGTGCAGAATGGACTTAACCCCTGGGCGGCACTACCCCATCCATGTTATGGTATTCCTCAGCCAGCCTCAGCACCCGGGTACCCACTTGCTCCCACTGGCTGATGAGAGTGAGTCAGGGAGTTGGAGAGATGGCTCAGCAGTTAGGAGCACTAGCTGCTCTTGTGGAGGACCTAGGTTCGGTTCCCAGTACCCACATGTTGGCTAGTGGCCACCCATCACTCCAGTTCCAGAGGATCTGAGGCCCTCTTCTGGCCTCCACAGGCACTTTATGATGTAGGTGCACTTACACACAGGCTGGCAAAACACTCATACATGTGAAATAATCATGCTCTTTTTCCTAAAGAGTGAATCCGGCCTCTGGTCTCCTGCCTTCTCCAGAATCTTCTATGTGTGCCACACCTTCCATGACCTGAAGACATTACTGAGACTGGTGGCCAAGACACCTTCCTTTTCTAAGAGGCCAAAAAAGGTGAAGTTCCCTGCTCCAGCCCTGCTAGGGGCTCCACCCTTTCAATGCCAGGGAGGCCTGCAGTGGTGACCTGAAGGGGCATTCTGCTCCCAGAACAAGATACGTTCCCCTGGTTCCTGCATATTCCTAGGGAACCAGTGTTCTAGGCACCTCCACTTACGTGCAAGCAAGCACAGATAGATGTGTATGCGGCACAGAGATTTGTGTACACATGTAGAAGTCTGTTTTCCTACCCAAGCCCATACTCCTGACTGAATGTACCTGCCTTTATAAGCACACGAGCCCTCAAACACGGTATGTCCCTGTCTGTACTTGTCCACACCGGGTTTGAGGCTGCATACAGGAGTCTGCTGGTACTCACACACACCTGCATGTGTGTGGCTAAGCATTTACACCTGTCTGAACCCAATGCACTGAGCTCGCCAGGTCACCTGCACCCATGTCTGTGCACACATGTCTTTTCTGTGCTACAGAGTCAACCTGTACAGTGGTCAGGGTATGACCCAAGCTTTGGAGGTTTATCTGAGCACCCAGATGGTATCAGTGAGCAGCACAGAAGACAAAGGTACCAGAAGATGTGCAGGCTCCAGCAGCATCATGATACCTCCAGGTTCTGGAGACTGTGGTGCCTGGAGGACACATAGAGGGAGAGAGGAACTGCTTAAGGGTGATGACAGGTGCAGCATGGAGATGCTCACCCCAGCCTGCAATACATGTTTGTCTAGAGCTCCTGGAGGTCAGAAAGCTGCAGAAGGGGAAGGCCACCCACAGGTGCACACGCTCAGGTGTGAGGATGCGCATGAGTGTGGGAGGGATTAGCATAGGGGTGTAGAGGTCCTTCAAGTCCAAAGAGTCTCCAACTCCTCGGTCCTGGACAAAGCCCTGCCCCCACCTCCCTTATTCTTGTCTACGGAGCACCCGCCTGGCACCAGATTCTGGGACTCAGACACCCGCAGCAGCAGATGTGGAAGACTGAGGGTATGGTGAGGGTGAGAAGACTTAGTAAGCGGTGAGCTATTGGGTGGATTAAGTGCTCCCATCAAATCCTAGCTGTCCAGACCCTTAGGAGCACTCCATGAGGCCCAGCTGAGCACAGAGCTGGTGATCCACAGGGGCCCACACCTGCCAGCTCCCTGGATCAGCCAAGGGCTTCTGCAGGGTCAAGCTCAGGCTACCCCGTGGGGAGCGGGGACTTGAGAACTGGCTCAACCTTCACCCTGGAGGGCAGTGGGGCTGGTGGGAGAGGGCAGCTCTGAAGGCCCTGCTCTGGGTGGAACTCAAGGAAGAGGAAATGGCTGCTCAGGACAGGAGGGGACTGGCACGAGGCTTTATTACCGGGGGAGAATGTGCTCCTGTGATTGCCCTTCCAGTCCCCAAGCCAAACTTTGATACCGAGACCCAGTTGAGTTAAGATGCTTTCTAGTCATGGATATGTCTTCCACCAAAGACCAGAGAAGGCTGTCCACTTGCTCAAGGTCACACAGTAAGAAAGCTGGTACTAGCCAGCTAGCCTGTGAGTGCTGCCCCGCCCTGCTCTTCTGACTGCCCTGGGCTGGCTCAGCTTCTGTGGGGAAAACACTTTTCTCCAGGCAGGCACTGCCTCCCCAAGCAGAGGCTCTGACTCTGGTCATTCCATCATCCTACTAAAAATGATCAAAAGAGGCCACGCTTCATCGGATGTGGAGATGAGCTCTCAGCCCTGACTCCTCATGCCTGCTGAGACCTCTAGAAGCCACCAGCACACCAGCTTCTCTGAGGATCGTATCACATCACCGTGGTCAGAACCAGTATCCTGGCCCTTGGCGTTGTCCTGGCTCCTGCCAGGCACCAGAGGCCTGCGATGCACTGCAGTTCTGGGAGGTAACTAAGGCTAGGACAGGATACCTCGGACACTCGTGCTCTCTCTTTCCACCACTGTTAGGATGGTCCCTGAGGCCCACAGGGGGCAGGGACAGGGATATATCACACAAGTTAGCAGGGGGTGGCACTTCCCCAGCACTCTGTGAGAAGAGGCAGGGGCTCCTTCAGAGCCTGTCATCACCGGCAGGTTTAGCCTGAGGTCGTGGCACTGTCTGACCTTCCCTTGCCACCTTTGCACGTGCACATGCTGTCTCCCGACCCTGTCTGTGTCCTTGACTGTGGGGCCGTGCCACTGGGCTGGGTGGAGGTAGGGACTGAGAATGAAGAGATTCCAAAGAGGGCTCAAAAGATCATGGCGCTCAACTGTTTTGCCTTTCAGGAAAAGAAACTGAGGCTCAGGGAACCCAAAGACGCATGACAGGTGAAAACAGAATCTGGGCCACACAGCCCTTAGATGCGAAGCCTGGGTCAAGGGAGACCTTGTTCGTTGGCTTCCCCTAGTGGTCAGAGGAGGAACTACAGTCTCGTTGCTCAGTCTGTACCTTCAGAGTGTGTCTAGCTCTGTGTTAGTTTTTGAACCTTCCCAGGAAAACTCACCACAGCCTTGCCCTAGGATTCAGTCTCTTCCCTGTTTCTCTGTCTGAAAGGAAAAAGTCACACAAATGTCCTCACCCAAGGCTGGGTCCTTTGAACAGGCACACTGGGAAGGAAGGTGGACCAGCTTAGCGAGCTTCAATTTCAGGGCACAACTGGCCGCCCATAGCTACAGCTGGGCACCATGCTCAGTCCTCATCTCCTCACACTCTGGTTCTTGACATGGCTGAGCACAGCCTCTATTGAAGCCCTCCCTGTCCTGGGTCCCCAGGTTGTCCTCCCGCCTCCCTAGCTGCTCCCTAACTGGTCTCATGTTTCTCTGAGCTTCCAGCTCCCACTGTCCCTGACTGTGGGTGTTTTCCGAGCCCTTGATCTACCTCTCTTGGCTACACCTGGAGTAGTATCACCAAGCGGGCTGGTGTCACACACCTTCCGACCAGGATCACCAAAGGTTTCCGTTTCTATGATTCTGTTGATTTCAGATAGGAATTCTTGTAGTGCATGTGTTAAATTTTACATCCTCGTTGATGCAGCAGGTGGGGTAACAGCATCCACCTTCAGTGCTTAGGGCTTCTCAGAGGCCTGCCTGGGTAATTTCTCCTCTCTGTCTTTTTGGCCCCCTGTGAGTCAGCTTTCAAGTCACACACGGCTGTCTTCAGGCCTGGTACCATCAGCCTTCCAAATAACATCTATACAAGCTACTTTTCAAATGTGACAAAATACTTGGGAAAAAACACCTAAGGAAGAGTTAATTTTGGCTCATGGTTTTAGAGGTTTCACTCAGTTCATGGTCAACTGGTTCCATTGCTGTGGGCTTGAGACATGGCTGAAACATCACAGTGGAAGACAGCTGCTTATTTCATGGTGACCAGGAAGCAGAGAATCAAGAAGGGGCAGTGACAAGACATACTTTTCAAAGGCACACCTCCTTGATCTAACCAGGTCCAGGTTTCCAATAGCCCCATTCAACTATGAAGCCATTTTTGGATTAGTTCATTGATGAAATTAGAACTCTCATAGTCCAGTCACCTCTCAATAAAGCTGTAGACCAAGTCTTCAACCCATAAGTCTCTGTGGGAGGCACTTCATATCCAAATCCTAACATCACCCTGAATGTCTCCTGGCTCCCAAGCTTGGCAGAGTCAAATCAGACTCATCATCTCCCTTCACGCTGTCCTGATAGTCTCCTGCAGCTTACGTCCTCAAGGCCAATCCCTTTCCAAAACCTGGTACGCCAACCTTCTCAACAACTGTGGAATTGCTGTTCTTCTGGTCACCCCCGCCACACACCCTGTTCTCACCCTGGTCCCTGCCACTGTTTCCCCTTTCATCTTACTTGCCTCTTACTTCCTCGGCCATCGGCTACTGACCCTGTCTATCTGAACCTGTTCCCAGATGCCTGTTACTCCCAGAATAAAACCTATGTTCCCAAAAGTGGCTTTCAATGTCCCCAGATGTGGCCTTGCAACCTTATGAGGCTCCTTTCGCATCACCCAGAGTCACACCCATGCTCTAGGTGCTGAGAGGTTGTCCACTTTGCCTCAGAAGTCTCAGTTTGTACATCTTCCAGTATAGGGTGCTCCCTCCCTCTCCTTGCCATTGGGCAGGGTCCTGCTATGATCAAGACCTGTGCCTGGATTATGTAGAGATGGCAGCAGGGAGCTGGGACTACACAAACAGATATTACATACTCCTGCCTTCAAGCCCCATCCTCTGGATCTGGGTATCCCCATTGTGGCCAGTTTGAGCATGACAAAGTTCTATAATAACCACCAGAGGGCAGTGCTGCCCCACACACAGCTTCCAGGGCAGTCTGTCTTTGTGTCTATTGCAGATCTTTCAAGAAGAATGGTGTGTGTGCATGTGTGTGTGTGTGTGTGTGTGTGTGTGTGTGTGTGTGTGTATTAGTTTGTGTATCTGTCAGTGGGTTTGGGTGTTTGTGATGTCCATTTTGATTCAATTAGTGTCTCCCAATCCAACCACCAAGAAGGGGAGTCCTGGTCACTTTGAGGGCCTCTTGGTAGGATGGGGTTGAACACAGTCTGAGCCACCATCACTTCCAGGTGTGTCCAACTCTGGCCCCTGTGCAGGCCACTTGTGGCCCAACACAAATCATAAACTTATTTCAAACATTATGAGAGTTTGGGGCAGTTTGTTTTGTGGTTTGCAAGTTTCTGTTTTGTAACTCAGTTCTGTGATTCTCGAGGTTGAACTTTGTAGATGACAAATCATAGAGCAATGTTAAAAGGCTGGACATCTGCAGTGAAGGCTCAGTGCCTAAGAGCACTCGATGCTTTTGCAGAGGACCAGGGTTCAGCTCCCAGCACCAACATTAGATAATGTCGATAATTCTAGTTCCAGAAAATTTTATGCCCTCTGGCCACTGGGGGCATCTACACACATGTAGTGCCCATAAACTCATGCAGGTACACATACATATACATAAATAAAAACAGCAAATATTAAATAAATAAAACCAGGGGCTGGGGATGTAGCTTAACTGGTAGAATGTTTGCCTGGTATGCACAAAACCCTGAGCATGGTGGCACATGTCTTTTATCCCAGCTCTCAGGGGATGGAGGTCGGAGGATCTGGAGTTCAGGGTTATGCTCGGCTACATAAGGAGTTTGGTCCAGCCTGGGCAAAAGGCTCTATCTCAAAAGAAGAAGAAGAAAAAAAAAGAGGTTCAGCAAGTCTGATTCAGTATGATTAACCCAGGCCTCCGGCACCTGTCAATCAGGTCAATGTCCCTGTGGGAGGGACCTGTAGTCCTTGTCACTGGTGACAGCCCAGGCTGAGCCAGCTCTAGGACCCATGTGAGCTGGAGGTCCTAGGCCCTACCTCCCAGCCTCACACCCATTCCTGCACACCAACACCTGAGAATGCTGACGAGGGTGAGTGAGTGTATCCTGGTGTGGCAGTGGATGCATAGATTTTTCTCAGGCCTGAGACTCCCACATCAGAGCTCTGGCTGACTCAGTGCAGCCCAAGGTGCCCCTCAGGCAGGAAAGGACGTGAGTGTACTCTGCCAGCAGCTGTATCAGGGCATGCTCGGAAACCAGGTGCTGTCTCCCTGCCTGGGGAAGAGAAGAGTAGGTGAGCTGTGCTGGGCAGGGTCTTGGGGGACAGAAAGGATGTGTTGGGCAGGGATAAGTACCAGCAAACGCAGCCGGGTGTGAGAGAGCAAGCTGGTCGTGAAGGAGGCCTGATGCTGAAAGGATGGGCAAGGTTGCACAGGGGGCGCAGTGGACAGGGAGGGACAGGTCAAGACAGGCCTTCTGCAATACCAAGGTAGAGGTCATGGATCTGCCTCCTTGCCAGAGGGAGGGGGCATGAATGTCCCCTCTCCTGTCCTTGCTGTCTCCAAGGAGAACCCAGAAATCTAGGAAATTTCTGCAGCTGGAGCAGGGAGGGAGAGGTGACGGAAATACCTCTGTGCTCCAAATTCCATTTAATTACTCTTTTGGTACTGGGGCAAACCGCAGGGTCTGGTGCACACGAAGCATGTGCTCTACCACGGAGCTACATCCCGCCCCTGTTTCCTACCTGGGAGAGGCACACCCGGAGTTAGAAACGGGGCGAGAGTCAGCAAATGTGTGGTGCAAAGGAGAGAGCGGAAGAAGGAGAGATGCCAGGAGAGTCGGGGACAGAGGAAGGGCGGCGGAGAGCAGAAAGGGGTGCCCGGGGGAGGGAGGGGGCAGGGAGAACTTTCTTGGCCTTCCTCCCCAAGCCCTCGCGGGCAATCAGGCCGGCAGGAGGCAGGTGGTCCGGGCAGACAATGGCGCGGAGGAGTGCGGAACCTGGAACTAAATTTGGCGTTGCCTTTGCAGGGCGCGGGGCCGCCCGTTCATCTCCATGCAAAGGAGAGACGAAATGAATATGCAGCGCGGGCTGTAATTGGGCCGCCGCGGCCGCCGCCGCCGCCGCCGCACTATAATTTTCCAAACAGGATCTTGCAATCAGGGCCTTATTCATTAGCGCATAAACAATTTTGTTTCTCGGCACTCGAGCCTGTCAATCACGCCGAGAGGGAACATCTTGGCCGAAGGCGCGGGCCGCCGCGCGCGCTCCCACGCGCGCCCCCTCGAGCGCCGCCAAGTGGCTTTGTGCCCGGAGCCCTTAGGTGCTGGGATGGAGGGGGAGGGGGGCTTTCTGCGCGGGAGTGGGGGGAGTCTCCTGACAGAGTGCTTGGGAAGCACACTACCTATTACCTCTAGCCTTGTCCTTGGACTCTCTGCTTCTCTTCCAAGCCTCAGTTTACCCCTCTGTAAACCTGATGATTAGAGGGGCTTCCAAAGGCTAAGCAAACTTTTATTGCTGAGTCTTCAGGAGCTGGGGATACTGCGGGATGCTGGAGGGAGTTGACAGGGGACCATCTAGTTTCTTTTTATTACAAGGGGTGTCAGGGCTCTGCAGAGGGTTTTTCATTCCAACAACTTCACCCAAGACAGGTTCCTGGGTCCCTGTAAATGACTCTGACAATTCAAAGGGATTCTGGGAAGGCTGAGCCTAGGCCTGGGTTCCCTCACCAAGGGGCATGCTTGCATGTGGGGGACCCTGAGCTTGCTGACAGAACAGCCAGTCCCAAGACACATGTGATTCTACAAGTCGATGTGTGACATCCGGAGGGCTCTGTACCTGTGGGTGGTTGTGTTTGTGTGCATGTGACTGAGTGTGTACATACAAGCCCAGATGCAGACATCCTGAAGCTGTGGTGGTAGGCACTGTTGCTTGCCTCTGAGGCCTACAGCTAACGGTAACTGCCAAGCTATGGCTTAGAGGTTGGACCAAGACTGTGTGAAGAGAGGTGTGTAGTGATATATGTGACTAGGAGTGATAGTGGGACCTTTGGGGCCCAGGAGACCCAACTGAGCCCACGTGTGGAGAAGACCTCAATACTGATGGTCCTGTTTCTCACAGCACAGATGACAGTTCTGTTGTCTTCCCTCCCTAGTCACCCCGTCCCCAGAACAGCCAGTCAGGGTACCCAGCCTGGCTTTGCCATTCTGGCAGGTTCCTCGGTGGAGAGAGCTTACACTCTACCATCTTCCACCCCTTCAGGCTCCCTGGACTCCAGCTGCTCCCTCTGCTGTGAGAGTCCAAGGTCTCTGAAATGTCAAGGGCAAATAGTCCAACTGTCACAGTTTAAATGGATATATCCCAGAGCTGTAGGCCCCTTGCTTGGATGGAGACACAGAGGCCTGGGACAGGAAACCAGAAAGAGACTGGCCTGAGGTTCTCTTTTAAGTGAAAAGTAGACCCAGAGTTTGAAGTCATCTCTGTTTTATCTGTCTAGCCTCTAAGTTAGGATGGGGTCTGACTCCCAAATACAGGGAGTACACACACGCACGCACGCGCGCACACACACACACACACACACACACTCCCTATATCAGGCCTGCAGGCCAGCCAGCTGCTGAGGCAGGCCATGGGGCTGCCCACAACCTCACACACTCCTCCGTCTCACTTCTGCTTTGTTGCCAACACCAACCCCAACACAGTCCCCACTTGCTCAAAGACAAAGAATCTGAGGATGTGCCGGCAGCCAAATGACAGGCCATCAGTCTCCGCCCAGACACCCTCTTCACGGTTCTAGCCCGGATGCCACCCCACCCGGGGGTCACCCCCAGCACCGGTCCAGGAAGGGAGGTGGTCCAGAGAAGGGGCTGCAGTGGGACACACGGAGTCCGGAAGCCCACAGAAACAGTCTTCAACCTGTGAATCCGGCCACGCCTGGCCTTCAGCCTCCCTGGCCCTGCGGGTGCCTGGATGCACAATGCATGCTGACCCCAGCCTGTGAGGGACAGGCTATCTGTGCTGTAACTTCTGGAATAGACTATCAGCACCTCAGAGTGCTAGACAGAGGACAGAAGCAACCGGTTTGGACAAGGAAGCCAAGGTTAAAAACCAGCATGGTCACTTCCCGGCTGGAGCTCATCATTTAACTTCTCGGGAAAGAAGAGCTATTTAATTCACTCGGCACACATTTAGCATATGACAGGATGAAAGAGAGCTTCAAAGAAGACACTCCTGGATCAGAGATCCCAGACACAGGTCCCAAGTTTTCACTCAGGAGGAACCTCTCTGCCCACCTGCTGGAGACGTGGAAATTAGGAATAAGGGTCTCTCTGACCAAATTTGCACAAGTTTGTCTTTTTTGATAAATGGCCCCCTTTCCAAGCCTTGTGAACAACATGCTTTTGTAACCATCATGTGGCCCCAATCTGGGAGGTAAGCTAGTCTGGCCATTTTATCAAGGTAGAACTTGAAGCCTAGATAGTCAAAGCCATCTTCCCCAAGGTCACCTGTGGAAAAGAAAAGGAGGAAGGACTCCAGCACTTGTCTTCTCACCTAGAACAATGATTTCCCATCCCTGCCTCCGCCTTCTGCTGCCTTTCTGGGGGATGGGCTTTCGGGCTGGAGACAACCTGGCTATCCCCGGGCCAGCCTCCCGATCTGCCAGGCCACCTAAATGTAGAGACCCAGAGGAAAGGGCTTCCTTGGAGAAATCCCTCCGTAGACCCCACCAGGTTCCCAGCCGCCTCTCTCTTGGAAGCTTTCCTTACATCTTGGCTACTCATACAACATGGGGCAGGAGAAAGCTGCCATTTACCTTCTCTGAGCAGCAGCTTCCTCATCTATGAGCTAGGGCTAATATTCTAATAAGAATGACTACTCTGTAAGGCTGAGTTCTATCCCCAGCACTGAAGTAAAACTCAGGCATGGACATACACACCTTTAGCCCCAGCACTGTGGTGGGTTCCCCAGGGCATACTGTCCAACTAGTCTAGATGAAGTAGTGAGCTCCAGGAAGAGATCCTGTCTCAAAACATAAGGTTGGATGAGTGGTCTGCCCTAAACAAGATCTGTATACCATCCTTTCCAAGGCTCAGGGGACACTGCAGAACAGGGAGGTCTCAAGTAAGAGCTGGGAGATGGGTAGCAGGTTTCAGAATGCTTGTCATTGGAATCATGAACTCTCTGGCATTCTGTCTACGCAAGATTAGGCCCATCAACAGCCAGGCATGGCTGGAAGAAGGGTCAAGCGGCCCCATTCTATACTGTTGAACTCTCTCCTACTGATAGATTCAGGGAGAGGGGAAGTCATTGCATTCAGTTGTGTACTCATCAGTGACCCCATCAGGCTCCAATGGATAGTCTCAATCCAACAAACACATGCCCCTGATTAAACTAAATGGATCACAAAATTCATAAATCTGGGAAGGGTGCCTAGGGGAGGAGGGGTTGACAGAGGTGAAGGGAGATAGGAGAAGGTGGGGGGAGAGATGCATCATACACAGGGATGGAATTGTCAAAGAACTAAGTTAATTAAAATTAATAATAAGGGCAAGGCATGGTGATGCCGTCTTTAATCTAGAATTCAGGAGGCAGAGGCAGGTGGATCCCTATGAGTTTGAGGCCTGTCTGATCTACATAATGAGTTCCAGGCTAGCCAGGGCTACATGAAACCCTATCTCGAAAATAATAACAATAGGGGCTAGAGAGATTACTCAGCAGTTAAGAGCACTGGCTGTTTTGCAAAGGATCCAGCTTCAGTTCCCAGCATCGACATAGTGGCTAACAATAGTTTTTAACTCCAATTCCAGGGGTTCTGACACCCTCTTCTGGTCTCTGTGGGCATTGCACATACCTGGTGTACTTACATGCAGGTAAAACCTTCATGCACACCAAATATAAATAAATAGATCAGATAATAATAATATAATAGTAATGTGGAGAGCAATGCAGGACCCAACATCTGCCTTTAGCTCCTACACATGGGTGTGCACACCTATACACACAACATACGTAAAGGAACAACTACTTTGTGTTCAATGCACTATTGTAGGCCTAGTGCCTAGCACACTGCCTCACCCAATAAAGGTTCAGTAGAACTCTACCAATCACATAAGCAGAATGGGAAGGACTGAACCAAAAGAAAACAATGGGGTGGAGAAGGAGCAATCCCAGACCCCTGTGGCTTCCTTCTCTCTGACTTCCCATCTTCAATCAGTTGGGGTTCCTGGGGCACCTCTGAAGTCCCAGCCCCACACAGAGTCTCATTACTGGAGGTTGCACTCCAGAGCGTAGGCCATGCTGCCTGGTGCAGTCACACTGATCCCATAACTACCAGCACCCAGCCTGTGGCTGCCCCAAGCTGAGACACACTTTCAGAATGCCACACACACCTTTGCCAAGACTTTGTACCCCAAAAGTCTGATAAAATATCTCCTTTGTGACTTACCTGTTGAAGTAATCATGTGACCAGATGAGATGAAGTACAATATGTAACTAAACTAGCTTCACCTGCATCTTTGTTCTTTTTCTTTTTGTGGTGCTACGTTTAAACCTAGGACTTTGCACACACTAATGTAATGAGCTACATTCTCTGTGCTTTTCTAATGTGTTACTAGAAAATTTAAATTGACATATTGCTTGCCCTTGTCCTTGAGGCCTCTTCTCTTCTCTTCTCTTCTCTTCTCTTCTCTTCTCTTCTCTTCTCTTCTCTTCTCTTCTCTTCTCTTCTCTTCTCTTCTCTCTCTCTCTCTCTTTCTCTCTCTCTCTCTCTAAATAAATAAATATATTTGGTCTCATTATGTAGCCCTATACCCCTGAGTGGCTTGGAACTCACTATATAAACCAGACTAAACTTGAACTCACAGAGATCCTGCCTCTGCCTCCAGAGTGCTGGAACACAAGGTATGTGCCACCATGCCCCTGTACTATATTCCTTTTTCTATAATATTTTATTCATTATTTTTATTTTATGTGTATCACTGTATTGCCTGAATGTGTGTAAGTGTATCCATGTCATGCAGTGCCCACAGAGATCATTAGAGGGCATCAGATCTGCCATGTGAGTGCTGGGAACTGAACCTGGGTCTTCTGCAGCAGCAGCCAGTGCTCTTAACTGTTAAGCCAGCTCTCTAGCTCCTCTGCTATATTTCTATTGGAAGATGCTTTAGGCCCCAATTGCAGAAGGGTCAGGGAAGGCCCTGGCTGTTCGTTTAAAGTCATCCCAGGTATGACTCCTCACACACTCAGGGCCAGTGCACTGCCCATCGTCCCTGCCTCAATCTCCCTCTCCGGTCCTCCGTTTCTTTCTAGCATTTGCATCTTGTTCTACGTGGAATTATCCCTTGGCTCTTCTCTGAGCTAGGATAACCCTGGAATGGGGCGACCCTGGCCAGCTGAGAAATCCTTGGAGGCCCTGGGTACCCATCTATACCACCTGACCACCTCAACCTTAATCCACAAACAACCGTTTTCAAGGTGCCCCTCTCTCTGTCTCTCTCCTTCCTTCTGCTCCTCATTCAACTCATCCAGGCCTCATTTATTCACGCAGCAAATACCTAGTAGGCACTTACGTCCAGGCATCTTGTCAGAGCTTTAGTACCTCAGTGAAAGAAGCAATCAACCCCTCTGCTCTTGTGAGCTCACATTCTAGCAGGGAAGATGGACAGGAACCAAGCATTCAAAGCAACAAATGGCACGTGTTGGAAGGTATAAATGCTAATGGAAACAAGCAGAACCAGGTTGGAAGCCCAGCATCCACACTGGTACACTGCCTTCGGTCTCTCCCTTCAACCCTATCGTCCATGGGCATGGAGAGAGCTCATATCCAACCGGGTTGCCTCCTGGCTTCAAAGCCCTCATTGGTTCCCCAGTACCTCTAGGTGCAGGACCAAGCTCCTCAGCCTGGCCTGCAGGAGCCCAGCCGTGCCAACCTCATCCTGTCCCTCTGCTCAGCACCTCCCAGGCCTGTTCTTTAGTGCCTCCCTGCCATGGCCTGTTCTCTTCTTTAAGGGCTCTTGTGCAGGTCAGGAAGCTTTGTGCCTAGCCACATGTGTTTCTGAAGTGTGTGCCCCAGCTGTAGACCTGCTGCCACTGGGGCTCACACACGCAAGTGTGCCAGCTCTCTATGAGCAGACACACCACATTCTCACATTCTCATGTGTCTTATCCCTCAGAGAGAGACCTAGCAGGCCTCATGGGCTACTCAGGTATGTCTGACTTCCCAAAGCCTCAGCAGGAACTAGCTCTGTGATTCAGGAAGTCGCCATGGCAACCGCCTGGCCCTCGTGCCATCTCCTGCAATCAGCGCTGGGACCCGGCCACCCGCTGGGCTTCCTGGAGATTTGTTCCCTATGGTGGGAGGCTGGGGGAGGGAACACAGGGAAGCCTCTTAACCTTCCCCCTCCTCCCCTGCCTGTCCTCCCTCTACACACGCCACATGGCTGGGCTGCCAAGCTGGGACACTGGCATTTGAGAGAGAGCTGTTCTGGACTGGAGGCTGTGACAGGAGTTCTGTTTCCACATAAGCCACTGACACCTTGGGTAGATCCCTTCCTCTCTCTGTACCTCCATTTCCTCATCTGGGAGATGCTTCCCTCACAGGGTCTCTGCGTGGTCTGGGGCAATGACAGCATGTGGTCAACTACTGCTCTCTGGAAACGGAAGGTCTAGAACAAACTCTTGCCTTTATGGTATTGCAAAGTTCTTTCCCATCTGCCAGTTTACAGCAGGTGTGAGCTTTAATACCAGAAATGGACTGGCAGAAGAGGAACCTGGGGTCAGAGGAGGATCAAAGTCACCAGCCCTAGGTGGTCAGAGGAGGCTGGAGATGCTGAGATGGCCCAGGAAAAAAGGTTATCTGGAGGGACAGCATGTGTTACCAGCCAACACAGACAGGTGACTCAGCTTCTCTCTTTCCTGGCTCTCTTGTCCTGGGTTAGATCCAGGGAATGGAGAGGGGCCTCTGGAACCCCAGGACCTTCAACAGAAAGAGTACCTAGTGGGGAGCCTGACTGTGTGACCCCAAGGGAAAGAGTTACCTACCATTGCTGGGCTTCCCTTACTTGATACTCTAAATCAGATGGACCCGATGACTTGAAGGGCACAGCTTACTGACTGGGCTGTGGATCCTAATCTAAATCCAGCCAAGCTCCTGGTGGTTATAATCCCGAGAAGCAAGGACCTGTGGGTTTGCCAAGTGCCAGGCCAAGACTTCTGTCACTATGTGATGGGTCCTGCTTCATGCCTGCTCTTGGAGATTCAGGAAACAATGGCTTCTACATCCTCCTAGCTCCACCCAGAGCCTTGGGATTCTAAATCACACCCCCACAGTATTAAGGTCTCCATCTCCCTCCAATTCTTGCCTAGGTGTGGGAAAAAGAACTGTGTGTTTTCTATGTGCCTTAAGCCCCTTTCATGCACATGGTCCCATTTAGTGCCCACACCTCTGCCAAGTAGCTCTTACTACCTGCATTTCATGGGAAAGGAAACAAAGGCTCAGAGAAGTAGAGTGACTTGCTCAAGGTCACAAAGGTAACAGGAAGCAGAGCTGGGATTTGAACCCAAGCTTTTCTAACTCCACAGCCCAGCAGAAAAATCATCCTTATTTCTGCTTTACCTAGTTACTGGTCCCACCCTCAACGATGTCTACCACCTGAGACTCCTTCTTTGTAGACTCAAGTATTGTTCCTCCTTTATCCACTCAGGAAAGATGCTTAGCATGCAGAGCTACAGGAGTCCTTCCAGGAAACCAGGAACAGCCCCACCTGATGTGTTCTGCCTCTGCATAGATGGGGAACCTGCCAGGGGCCAGGCCTGGGACTCAGAATTAAAAGTGCAGTCTATTCAGCCATGGAGAATGGGAGAAGATACTGCCCACCCAGTAGGACCCAGGGCCACAGTTCTCAGAGAAAAGGGAATCAGTGGAGCTCTGTGGATGCTTCTAGAGTGAGAAAGTCTGCTGGTTGGGGCTACCAGGGTTTGGAACTGGTTGGAAGAGGAGAGGGAGGCGTGCAGACACAGGGTGGGGGCTGCATGGCCTGGCTATGTGCAGGTCAAGCTGCCTTGGCCAGGCTCCCATCTCCAACCCCAGGGCCAGCCAGCGCGTGAGGTGGAGCTGAAACATTCAAGCAGTTTCCTCTCCTTTGTTGGGAGTGATGTCGCCCATTTCCTGGATGTCCAAGAACCGGCTTCAAACAATAGTGCTGTCAGGAAGCCAGGAAGGGGCTGCTGGCTTGTGCCTGGTCCTGCCCCATCCCTCCCCACCTCCTGAGACCTGGCCAGGCCATCCTTTATGCTTATCTCTTAGAGTCTGATGTCCCACTTTGCCACGGGCTGTGTTTCTGTGGGCAGGCTGCCTTACTTCTCTGGGCCTCAGTTTCCCATCTGAAGATCAAGAAACATATCCTTGCCTAGCAGAACTCGTGTGGTGATCAGAAGACAAGAACAGCCATAGCAGCTAGCACACCATTCACAGGTAATAGATGTGGAAACAGTTAGCCTTTTATAGCCATTCAGAAAATTCTAGTTGGCTCTAAATGACAGGAATTGACAACTCATTTTTCAAGCCTACTAGCTACCAAAGTATCTATGTGATTGCCTACTTGTGGTATTTGTTAAGACTGATTCAGACTTACAGTTTGAAGATCAAACAAAATTGGGTGTTGTGATGGTTATCTGTCAACTTGACACAACCTAGAGTAACTTGGGAAGAAAGTGTCGATGATGGGTTGGCCTGTGGGCTTGTCTGTGGAGGGTTGGTCTTCATTAATTGATATAGGAAGACCAGCCCACAGTGGGTGGCACCATTCCTTAGACATGGAGGTCCTCAACTCTGTAAGAGCAGAGAAATCGAGTAGAGCACAAACAAGCAGCATGTATGTATGTGTTCATTCTTTTCCCTCAGCTTTTGACTGGATGTAATGTAAGCCCTGCTTCTCTGACTTACCTGCTCCGATGGACTGTAACCTGGAATTATAAGCTGAACTAAATTCCTTTCTCCCCTACGCTGTTCTTGTTGGGGTATATATCACAGTAACAAAAATTAAACTACAGGAGGTGTAAATCTCAATTCTAACACTTACAACAGCCATATGACCTGCGACAATGATATGTCTTGTTTGAGCTTCAGTTTCTCCATCTGTAAAAGTAGAAGAGCAATAATACCTATATCAGGTGTCACTATGAGAAATAAATGGGCTGATATGCCACTAACTTAACCCAGTGCCTGGCAAAGAGAAGAGACCCAGTAAACATTGGTGGTCATCCTCATCGTTGGCATCGCTGTCATCAAGACCATCATTGTTGTTATTATTTCCATGATGTCTCCACAGTCCCCCTTTCCTGTCTTTGCTCACATGGTCCCATGGCCTCCAAGCCCTCCCTCTCCATTGCCCACGCATCCCCATGCACAAGGCCCAGAGATTGTCCAGGGTGAGGGAGGCAGAAGCCTAGACTTGGCCATAATCTCACTATGAATGCACCCTCTCCCATCTTCGAGTTTCAGTTCTCCCATTATAAAACAAAAGGAATATTAGCCTCTCAAAGTTTCCTCCATGTTGCTGTTCGACGAGCCAGTCCAATCATCTAGTCCCTGACACTGAACTTGGCAATGAGTTGGAGCCTACACCCAGCATTAGAGGGTGTCTGTGTCCCCGGTTCACCAACAGATTGGAATCCTGCCCCCAAAAAGGGAACCATACAAGTGGTTCAGGCTGTCTCCAGGCTTGGGAGCTGGGTGGGGGCTTTTGTCAAGAAACATGGCCTTTTCATTAATGCCATTGTCCTCCAATTAGCCCACCACTGAATCACAGGGAACACAGTGCTGGGGGCCGCTGTTCAGGCGGTCTGTGGTTGGAGCATTGTGTTCTGTGGGCTCTGCGTCCTGTCCCCAGGAGAGTCTCCATTCTGTTTCCTGTCCAGCTTGTCTCTTCACCCTGCTGCGGGGTGCACCTGTCACCTTGATGAGAGCACTTTTACTATACATCTCAGTACTGGGCAGCATATCATCATCTTGTTATTGAAGAAACAAAACTACTCAAAAGGGAGGCATGTTGTCATCCTCATTTTGCGGAGGTGGAAACTAAACCTCTGAGAATGTTTCTGAAGTCCCACAGAGGACAAAACCATCTCATTAGTCACCAGAACAACTGCCATTTGAACCATGGAAGTTAGAGCTGAGCAGCCTTAGGTGAGCCCCATCACTCTCCATTTGCTCTCCTGTCCCTCTTTAGACACACCCACACCCACTATGTGTCCAGTTCACCAACTTCTAGCACAAAATTGTGGTAGAGCCAGTGGAGCAAGGAGGCCAGGTTCAGAAGCCAAGCAGGCCTGCTTCTGGCAGAGATAAAAATATACAGAGTTCTTGATGTGAGAAGCTCAAGTCAAGAAAGGAGGTAGAACAGTAGAGATAATCATGTAATTTGACACAGGAGGACTCTATACAACATAGAAATTTCTCATGTTGACTTAGTCATGTCCAGGCTTTTCATGGCTGCCCAAGCTTGGGTTGTACAGAATCATTTCAGTTTGTGAGGCTGTTCTGCTACTGATGGCCCCTTGGATATTCATTTTCCCCAACCTGTTTCTCACTCGTCTCTTTCTCTCCCTCCTCCCTCTCCCATTTCTTATATATGAAATATATATGAAATATATATGAAACACATATATATCTCAACATACCTGAATCAGACCTTCTGTGGCATAGATTTTTTACAGATATGGAGTGGTATGCCTACTTTATATTTTGATAGCTGCAACAATTTTGCCTTCTACATATAACCTATCAGTATATTACTCTAGAATTCAGCTGATACAAGGCATTATCAAGTTTTTGCATTTTGCTTATTGAATAAAATGGCATCTCAGTGCTGTCTTTACTAGGCATTATTCTGATCACTGGTGTAATTAAACATCTCATATTTCGTTTGGATAGTCTCTTCTGCAAACTTGTAGCCTTTGTAGATATCTCTATAGGGAGTTTATCTGCTATGTACTTTCTGACTCAGTTCTGTCTCAAGGTCTTGATCCGATACCTGTCCTTCTGGCTTCTTATGCCTAGATCTCCTATAGAGTTCCACCTGCTGCTCCCTAGGGGTTAGTCTTCCCATTCTAACCCTCTACAGAGCACTGGCCTCCACATTTACCCAGGCTGAATCAAAGAGGACCAAGGGATTTCTCTGACTCAACTTGGTTCAGTAAATAGCAGTTTAAGCATGGGAAGATTTCTAAAAGGTTTCTGTGTAAATTTGGGTGTTGTTGTTTAGTTCTATTTTGAGACAGAGTCTCCCTATAGGCCCAGCCAGTCTGGAACTTGTTGTATGGACCAGACTGGCCTCGATCTCATAGAGATCCACCTGCCTCTGCCTCTGAGTGCTGAAATCAAAGGTCGGCAACACCATGCTGTACCTTCTGTGCTCATTTTAAAACTTCCTCATAATCCTCTAAACCAACTCAGCCTCAAACAATAATAAAGTTACATGAAATAATTTTGAACGACATGGATAATGAAATCTCAGACTGTTCCATATTTTGTCCTTCAAATGTCAGTGTGGGAACTGGAGAGATGGCTCAGTGGTTAAGAGAACTTTCTGCTCTTCCAGAAGACCTGAGTTTGCTTCTTGGCATGCACATGGCAGCTGACAACTATAACTACATTTCCACAGGACCTGACTCCCTCTTTTGGCCTCTCAGGGCATTCATTGTACATGTGGTATACTTACATACATGCAGGCAAAACACTCATATGCATAAAATAAATAAATAAAACCTAAGAAAAACATTTATTTTAAAAATGTCAGTATAGGTGATCTATTTAGAACAGTGGTTCAGGGTTGGGAAGGTAGCTCAGTTGGTAAAGTGCTTGCTGAGCAAGCTGGAGGACCTGAGTTCAAAACACAGAATCCATATAAAGATACCAGGCATGCTGAAACACACTTGTAAATCTCAGTGCTGGGGAACAAACACCAGAGCATCCCTGAGGCTCACTGGTCAGCCAGCCTAGCCAACGAGAGACCCTGTTTCAAAGAATGAAATTTCTGAGGATGAATGGCACCTGAGATTGTCCTCTGGTCTCCACATACACACATGCGCATGTGCACATGCACACACACACATATGCACACACATATATATACCCGCATTAAAATAAAAGACATCTTATCTTAATGAAATTTCTAAAATGAACCACCCAAGTGATTAGATCAACTTTGACAAAAATCATCAAACTCCCAGATCCCTCTAGCAGGTTAGCTAATTGGAAAAAAAGTGTAAGATATAATTCTTGAAAAAATATTTAGATTTATTCTTTGATAATTTCATATATGTATACAATGTATCTGGATCATATCTATCCCAACTGCCCCTCCCACGCTCTGTAGACACCCTTCAACACATGTCCCTCATTCTTTCACCTCTCTCTCTCTCTCTCTCTCTCTCTCTATATATATATATATATATACATATGTATATGTATATATTCTGCTGAGTTCAATGAGTGTTGTCTGCATGAGCATGGGCAAACTGCCAGAGGCCACACCCCTGAAGAAAAATGAACCCCCCTCTACTAACAGCCATCAGTTGCCAATAGTTCCTCAGCTAGGGGGTGGAACCTCATGACTCCCTTCCCCATCTGTGCTGGAACTATTGATGGGCTTGATCTTGTGCAGGTTGGGCAGCAACAAACATATTTAGAAATCAGCTTCACAATCTATCTGTTATGAAAAATCAACAGTAGCAGGTTGCCCCTCCTTAAAGTCTCCAACCTCCCCAGACATGAGCTGCTGACGGTTTTACAGGTCTACAGTATGACACATAAATTGCCTGCTGTGGAGCAGGCCTCAAGTTCAATCAGAAAGCAGTTGTTTACCCCCATAACAGTCATGTCACTAGTGCGCCCACAGCACATCTTGCCTGGCAGGTTGATACTGTTGCATGCAGGGTCCACTGTTGGGGAAGTCAATTGATGATTTTTCTTCCCCAGTGGCTTGCTTAGCACCTTTTGGCACCAGCTAGCCTGCAGGAAGGATGTTTCCAGGTCAGTTCCAGATTGATTTCACTATGTGCTGCAACCAAAGTGTGTTGAGTCTTCGGTCTTACCATCTAGCTGTAGTAGGCGACCAAGAGCAATGACAGTAGCCTGTGTTGTTTTGGGGGCTTCTGGGAAGTATCCCACACCTGGCACTGAGATTTTCATTTAGTAGTCCATGTCTTCTGGGAAAGCACTGTTCAACCATGAAGGCATTCAAATGCCTTTTAAACTGTATTTTTTTAATGGTATTTTAAAAATTTTTATGTGGATGAGTATATTTCCTGCATGAGTGCACCCATGTCATGCAGTACCTGTGAAGGTCAAAAGAGTGTGTTGGATTCCCTGGAACTGGAGTTACAGACAGTTGTTAGTTACCATGTGGGTACTAGGAATCGAACCCAGGTTTTCTGCAAGAGCAGCCAGTGAGTCCTCTTAACTACTGAGCCATCTCTCCAGCTCCCAAAACTGTATTTTTAAATTAACTTACAAAAAGTAGGTTTACGTAAGTTTTTTTCATACATCCTTAGTTTTATTAACCCCTTCCTACCTTCTTGCTCCCATCCTCACTTAAGCTTTTAACCCCTAGGATTACCACTGTATGATACCTTCAAATCATATATGGCATATAATTATTTATATTGAAAAGAACACAGATGTCCTCTTGTTCCAATTCTTTATTTTACAATTAAAAAAATAGAAGTAGCTTGCTGAGGCCATATAATGAAGTCAGAGATGGAGTAGGCATAACTTTCCTGCCTCAGCTTCCTCGTCGCCTGGCTGCCTATTATTCTCATATGGGCGATCACACGGTAAAGGATTTTCCCAAGAATACTCCTACTTGAGCTCACCCCTGGGACCCTAAGATCTTTGGAAGCCACCACCACAACACAAAGTGTTGTATGTGCAACGGACAAGTAGATAAAATCCTCAAATCAAGCTGTCCTATCATATAATGCCTCCATCTCAGATGGCAAGTGAAAGGAATGTTATTATCGTTTTCTTTTGAACATAAACTCTTCCACCAGAGCAGCAGAATTGATTAAAACAAGGCTTCCAGAAAGGGCATGCCTGCTTCATTTGCATTCAAACCTCAAATTAAAGGAATACCGACATGCAATTATATTTCTTATTACCATAGCCTAATTTGACCTTTTATGCATCCTCCCTTCAGTTCACAGATGGCATTTCTCTTGAGACTGCTACAGGGATTTCTGGGTTTTTATGAAAAACAAAAACAAAAGCCAGAGAGTTCCCTCTTTTCTCTAGTGATGTTCATTAATGTAGAATTTCAGGCCCTCCCTGTGTTTATTCTGCAGAATGTCAAACGTTTCACAATGAATGAGGCTGCCCCTTCTCAGAGAACGGTTGATGGTGGAGTATTCATTCAACAGATACTTCTCAAGCCCTGACTGTTTCTGGGGGGGCAAAACAGTGGGAAATAAGGTGCAGTTTCTGTTCAAGAGCACAAGGACAGCCACGTGTAAGGTGCTGCTGAAGAGAAGGAAGACAGGGCTTCGAAGAAGAGATAGTTTGAAGAGAATCGGGAAGGGAGGGTCCCCCAAAAAGAGGTAGAGAGAATGCAGTGGGTGGAAAGGCACAGATGGGTGATGGGAGTGCAGGGGTAAGGGCTGGAGCTGGAGACCTGTGTCTGACTCTGGGGACACTGTCAAACACAGAGTATGGACTTTGTCCAGCAGACTTTCGAGACACCTGCGGCAGGAAATGTCTCTCGGAATAAAAGCAGAGGCCTGCATGAGGCATTCCCACACCTGCGTTTCACACACAAAGCTCCACACTCTCTCTTCACACATTCTCTCTGTTCCTGACTGCCTCAGAGCCACCAGACTTAGCCAGGTATCTGCAACTTTTTAAAGCCCAAGGAGGTCATGATCTGTTTCAGAGCATGAGAATACATCCTTTATTATACTCAAAGCATTTTAGCCAGGATCTGATACCTAGAAGGAAGCAATTTAATGTGCAGGAGCTACATATCTTTCCACATAGAAGGCATCTGCTTGGTTGTAGTTTGGGAAGGTAGTCTTTGGAAAGATAAACCTGCTGGATGGTTTATCATTTTCTGAATGTCTGTCATGTAACGGGTATCAGGATATAGAAGGTAAAATAAAAGTTTAGCCCTTGCAGTGCTGGAACCAGGGGAGACAGGATGCACCCAGTGTCATGACAGTGATGCCGCATGCTCAGTGTTAGGTGATGCTTCACTGATCAATGCTGCAGCCTACATTTCATCTACGTAATTCACACTCCAGACAGAAGGTACTATCACCACGCTCCCTGCTCCTCCTTTACAGGTAGAGAAACCAAGATGGAGAAAGGTTAAGTAATTTGCCTAGCTACTCAGTGGCAGAACCTGGATTCTAGACATTGTAATTCCAGAGCTCTTATGCTCAGCCATCACGCTATATACTGTGTCGTTAGAACAATGGGGCAGGAAAGACCACTTCTGGTTGTAGGAAGGGGATGCTTCCTGGGGAAGACCAGACTAGTGTCTGCCTTGAGAGATGGCTGGAGGTTCAAGAGGCAGAGAAGGGGAAAGGATGGCTTCCTGGTAAGATAGCAGTCATGCAGATTTAAATGTTGAAAGCAGCTGATCGAATGGCACAGACCTGCAACCCACTTGCTCTGGAGGCTGAGACAAGAGGATTACTAAGTTCAAGGCAGGCTTGGGATACACATTGAGTTCAAGGCCAGCCTGGGCAACTTAGTGAAACCATGTCTCAATAATTAAAAATGAAAACAGGACTGGGACTGCAACTCATGGGGAGAGGGCTTGCCTCGCACGCAGGAGTTCAAGGACTGACCACCAGTACTGAAAAAAAGCTGGGGAGCACTCAAGGATTCAGAGTGCAAGGTTCATTACGAGAAGCAAGATCAAAGTGGGGGAATGGGCAAGGCCGGGGCAGGTTACAGAGTATCGGACCGTCAGTAAGGGTTTGAGATCTGGTTAGCTTGCATTCAGGAGCCACCGGGGTGAGCAGCCAAGGCAGGTGCAGCAAACTGAAGGAAGGACTTTACGGAGGGATGGCATTGAGAGCCATTGGGAAGTAGTTTTAGTAATCCAGGAAAGGGGAACAAAGGCAGCCTAGAACAGGGACAGTGAGATGAACAAGGAGGCAGCAAAAACATGAGACTAGAGCAGAAACTCAACAGGGCTTGGTGTTGGACTGCAAGCCAGAGAGGAATGGGTGGAAGGAGCCAGAGATGCATCTTGTGTTTTAACACTGGGAGGATGGAGACAGTGTGGGCTCAGACAGGGAAGGCAGGAACAGGCTTGGCAGGGAAGGGGGCAGATAGGTTTCCGCTGGGATTGCAAAGAATTAGCCTTACTATTCTCAAGCCAAACCAGAGTTTCTATTATTTGAAGCTCTGTTCAGGGACCCTTCACACTAACACTTACAAATTGTTCAGTGACCTTTTATCTACTGACTTTGAGGCGTGCATTTGTTGGAAGGAATTATTATCTTTAATTACTTAGGCCCTTGTGTCCTAGAAGGCTGTGATGCCCTGTAATTCCATCAACAGCACAGGAAAGCCAAGAGTTGGTTCCTTTGTTCAAGGAATTCAAAGCAAGGTGGGGAGGAGAGAAGACACAACCGCTGTCCAACTTGGGTAAAAGTTAAAACACCCTAGTAAAAGTTAAAACACCCTAGAATTGAATCTGAAGCCATTAACAGTTCAAGCTCCACAGCTCTATTCTAAAAAGGTAGATTAACATTCAAAGGGTGGCACTCAGCTGCAGCAGGCTAGATCAGATTCCTGCATTCCACAAAGGTTGTAGGTAAAGATTTGCCCCCTTGCTCCTCAAAATGGAAAGACGGAACAGCATGAAAGCTGACTGGAAATCTCAAGCTTACTCCAGACCTACTGAACCACAATCTTCCCTGTGGTTATAGGCAGTGGCTTACATAAAGTGCACAGGCTTTGCTATTGGCTCTAACTGGGTTTCAATCTCTGCTTAGCCACTTAACTACGCAGCTAGTTTATAACCTCTCAATCTGCTTCTTCATGTATAAAATCAGCTCATTGCCCTACACATTGGTTTCAAGGTGCTTTCAAAAACTCCATCAGTCCACACCACAGACCAATGAAATCAATCTCCACAGAGGTGGGATCCAGATATCAGGATTTAAAGATCTCTAGGTGCATCCAAGGTTAAGAACCACTGAGAGGTTTTAAGGATAAGTGTGGCCATCACAAGCAGACAACTCTTCATCTCTACCCATCTACCACTTGGAAACTGAGGCGGGGCCACTTCACCTCTCCCCAAGCATTAGTTCATTCATCTGTGAAACCGACTTGTCAACATGTAACAGTATCACTTTCAAAGGGCTCTGAGCATGAAGGACTTGACATGTGCAAAGCACTTGGCACAACATCAGTGCTCAGTATTATTTATGCAAACCCAGCTTCTTTTGAGAAGCAAACTGTGGCAGGTGGTACCAAATGTCAGTCTGTGGCTACGTGATCTTTATGCCTCAAAGCTGACTTCCAATCACTTTGGCCACCAAGAAGTTAATGCCTTGGCTATTTTAAAAACTCAAGAGCGGGCTGGAGAGATGGCTCAGCGGTTAAGAGCATTGGCTATTCTGGCAGAGGACCTGGGTTCGGTTCCAGCACCCACATGGCATCTAACTTCTGATCTCTGCAGGCATTGCACAGCATGGGAGCACTTACATGCATGTAGGCAATACACGCATACGCATAAAAGAAAAATAACTTAAAAAAAAAGAAAAAAAAAAACCTCAAGGGCTTATTCCTGGAGAATCTGTGGCAAAAGTATTGGCAAAGAACTGGGTGGACCAAGTGGGAGCTTCAGAGGGAGCAACTCCAACTGTGGAGGGAACACAGGATGGGAGGTCTGGCCAACCATTCAATGCCTTTCCTCGAATGGTCCTCACATTCTTCCACAGAAGCTCCTGCATCTCATCTGTCATACTATTCCCACTGCGAGTTAGATGAACTGAAGAGACACAGGTCCAAATCCTTCCATATTCACAGTTCTGCAAGGAAGCCCAAGGCACACGAGATCTTACACAATGTAAAGCCACAACCAGAAGGTGCAGAGTGGTAGAGGAAACGCCTAGCAGTGAAAGGGAACTGACTGGGGTGGGGGGTTGGGGAGAACAGAGCTTTGAACCAAAGAGCTTTATAAACACTTGAGTTCTAACCTGCCCGGGAGGTAGATAAGCATGTGGTTTTTGGTTTGTCCTCAAACTCAACCTCTCGCAGAGGTTAAGGAACACACCCAAGGCTGGAATTGACACTCAGACCTCCCGACTTCCTGGCTTTGGAGCTGGGAGTTCAGCCTCCACCTCCCTTGTCTATCAGGAAAAACATCTGGGTTATAATGCCTGAGGATGGGCTATCAAGGGGAAATGGTGGAAGTTAGGTTCTTTAAGAAACTTCGACCAAGTCTGCCTAAGACCCAGCCAGCAACCCCTCCCGAACCCTGAGTCACAAGGCTCAAACCTTTCTTTCCGTCTGTCCTGGACGTTTCCCTGGGATGACCTTTAGGGAAATCTATTTGCTTGGGCTGATGGTGTAAAGAGAACTGAGACTTCAAAATGTGTGCCAAGCATTCGGCAAGGAGCTGGGATAGCAGGCCATCCGGCAGTTGTTCCTCCAGGCTAGAACGTGGCTCTCCTGCCACACAGGAATACTACTTAAAGCAAAGTGAGAGGAACAGCAGACCACGAGAAGAAACCGCCAGGGGAAGTCATCTTCAGAGGCTAAAAGGTTACATAAAGCGTAATAAAATACAACCGTTTCCTTAAAATTTTTAATGGACAGGAAATGGTATAGAATAACTGCCAAGTCACATAAATTAACTTTTTTGTTAACGTCTGTGATCCAGGAAAGAACATACTATCGGTCGATGCGAGCAGCACGGTTGTTTTAATCTGTTGTCTGGGCGTGTGACCGAGTGTGGGCTGTGGACCCATCTTTACATGGTCCAGAAAAAAAGACGGCTGCCGTGTTTGGCAGGCTTCAGATCCCCTTCTATCTTCGGGTTGGGCTCCGGTCTTGCTCTTGAGTGATAGGGATTCTCCGGCAAAGGTCGATCTGTATTCACTTTGGTGACCTGGGAAGGGTGAGAAGGGAGAGGCAGGGTTGAAAGGAACACTGCAGCAGTCTGTGTCCCGAGATGCGCCCTTGAGCTCGCCTCCCTGCCTCTGCCTTTTCAACTGCTCCCCAGCTTCAAAGTCTCAAATACTAAGTCTCACTGAATCCTTGAATAAAGCCCCGAAAGCCCACTTTTTGTGTTCTGGTGGTAGGAACTGGGGACACAGCAGAGAAAAGAGACAGCCCTCAGGGCTCCCGGCCAGTGAGACAGATAGGAATATGAAGCGATACTTTTTCAGCACACTCCCAAGGATAATGGCGCTGGAACTGTGGGCGGGAGGACCACTCAAACCTCACCACTCAAGGGAGGTAGGAGCCTGTGCTATTTCTGAGCTAAGATGATCAGGAGTCAGCCTGGAAGATTAAGGAGGAAGGCTGTGGGAGTGAGCAGATGACATATGAAGACAGAGGCATGTCTACAGTGGCCGAAGCCCGTGGCTGAGGGAAACAAAGCACCCAACCCAGCTTTTGATGGTGCTAGAACCAGCGCCAAGCGCATTACCCGGCTCAGCCTCACACTTCACAGGTCATTCCCCACAGGTTCCCTGAGGCCACGGTGCTAGGACAAAGGCCAGTCTGCTCTAGAGCCTGTGCTTTTAAATACTATGCACAGCTGGAAGACGGAGTCAGACGATGAGCTACTGGATACTGTGCAAAGGGGCTTGGATTTTAACCTGATGTAACAGGTGCCATGGTTACAAGAAGTAACCAATCACTATCTGTAGTCTGGGAAGTAGGGGAGCTAAACCAGAAGAGACCAGAACCGGGGAGCTGAGCCAACAGGCCAGATGAGACAATGAGGCTCGGAGAGAAGGAGGGCACTTATACCACCATTCTGCGGGCCACCGAAATACCAACTGGAAAGCCATCAGAAATTGATTTTTTTTTTAATTTTTGTTTTGTTTGTGGTAATGGTAATTCAACTCAGGGTCTTATACATGCCAGGCAAGTGCTGTGCTACTTGGCAATACCTCTAGTCCAGAAATTATTTCTTTTTAAGAGAAGGAAACAGGTCCCCAGATGGACCCTAGTTACTAGCTATCCTCTGGCTGTTGCTCTAGTGGTACCAACTCTAAGCCATCCACATATGAACCAGGCTGGTCTGCCTAGATGCAGAATTCAGAAACTGGTTTTTTGTTCAGAGTTCTCAGGCACACAGTCACACAGTTAATAGAACCACTCTGTGTGGCAAATACCATATCTAGCTCACAGGCGGAGCACAGAGACTGACTTGTCTAAGATAACATCAGAGCTGAGGCTGGAACCCAGGTCCTTCAGTAAAGGCTTTCACCCCCTACCCTAAGTAGGACCACCAAGGGCTCCTTCTTGCTTGGCAGAGCAATTTCAAATGCCTCCTTTAGCAACTCCTTTAGCTCTTTTCAAGAATTCGTACATTTATGAACTCAATCTAGAACAATGTTTCTTGAACATAAAGTAACCAAGGCCCCACTGATAAATGGCTTAGGGAAGAGTAGTGAAACAACCTGCTCTTCTGTACCAAGCCCCTAAATGAGAGAAGCCCAGCCCTGGTGTCGACCCATTCCAAAGAAAGGACCATGGGCAGCAGACTCAACACTGAACTTGCCATGTGTAAAATGGGGCTTCTGGGATGAACTAGGAAAACCTACAGTAACTACCTGATGTAGGCAAGGTGCTCCCTAACTTGGTTTTAATGATCTGATCAGGCTGATGGGACTGTGAGTAGGGCAGTTCTGCTGAGGAAGGCCAGAAACTTCAGGAAAGGGTGTGACCTCTGAGTCCAGACCCAGCTTGGCCAGAGAAGGGAGGGGCAGGCGGGCCACGCAGAATGTTGGACAGCGAAGCTGCAACTTGGGCTTCACTTGCTGATTATAATCTTTCCAGAAAGTGAATAGACAATGAATTAAGTACAACTAAAACTGATAATACAATTCAAGAAATACATGTTTGAGACAATTAAATAATAACATTTTATCTGGGGACTTAAAAGTATATTAATACAAAGATTCAAGAATAAACACATGTCCTTAATAGCAAAACTTGCAAACTCCCCTGTCACGAGGCAGAAATGAGAAACAGTAGTTTTGTTTGTTAAGTGTGTAAGGTCCACCACACTCTAACTTAGAATTGGTCACTACTTTAAAATATGGCTTCAGTTTAGCAGAAGAAATGTCTCTGAAGTAATGATAAATTTGCCGGATTTAAAGAAAAACAAGCCAGGTTTCTCTTCTATTCTAGCTGTCCATGGACGCTGTCCCCAGAGGAAAGGAAGTGGGATGCAACGCCCTGTGTGCCCGGGTGCTGCTACACAGGGGGCCACACCGGCTCTCTGGCATAATTCCCACAGGTGAATGGAGGTTCCTGGTCCCATTTTGCAGATAAGGTAGGATAGGAAGTCTTTCACAATTTGTTCAAGATTCCATAGAATTTAAGAAGCAAGATTCAGACACATTTGTGTTGGTTCTACCTTATTTTTCCCTCCAAGCTCGGCTGCCCAGCAAGGAGCACAGGACCTGGGCAGGAGCAGCAGGGGCATCATGTCTTCAAGGGCAGAGGGAGAGCATTTCTCTTGCAAGCAGATGGGAGTTCCTAATGGTCTTGAAAGTTTCAATAATACATGACTATCTTCCACCCAGCACACTCCTACAGTGAAGATGTAGCTTTGGCCCCTAAATTCTTCAATTTAAGAGGATGAACTATCTTCAAAGGCCAAGTAAACCTACTTCCACTCCAGAAATGCATGCAGCTCAGCTAAGAACGAAGGTGGGGTCATCACTAAGGCAACTAACAAGAGAAACGGGAGGACGGCACTTCTTAACGCAAGTACAGGTTTATGAAGGCTCTCATTCCAAAAACCTCTGACAAAAGCCTGATCCTATCTCCAGAGCTAATTCACCTGACAGCATCTCACTAACATTTTGTTTAACCAACTCTATCCCCTGCGTTCTTCAATTAGTTAATTAAACAGAAGCAAATCTGCACATGCTGGAGCGTCTACTTAAAGGAACACCTCTATTACAAACACTGCTTCAGGAATGAGTCATCCCCATGAATCTGTTTGGTAAATGTGGACAACTCATCTTCTTTCCTCACAAGGACCCCTTTCAGACCACCTCCTGCCTTGGTCATATCCTGCCTCCCCACCCACCCCCCAGTCAGAGTGAGGCCCAGCAGCAACCTTACCTTAGACAGCTCCCCTAGGTCAGGCCGCACCCAGCCCAGTTTGTCCAGCACACACTCATCAAACTTTGCCTGTTGTTTGCGACAGTGACGAAACAGCTGAAGGTTGGAATAATCAAGGCAAGTCCAGTACTCTGTGAAGGGCTCTGCACAGTGGAGCTTTATCTGTCTGGAAAGAAGGACTAGAGGTTAGGGTAGTTCTTCACAAAGCAAAGTGCGGGGGTGAGGGGGCTTTAGGCACCGATATCAAACGAACAGCTTTGCACTTCCAAACATATGAGTGAACACCTAAGTCAACTTCAAGACTTCACGTCAGTGACAACAAATGCTGGCAAGGCTGTGGGGAAAGATGAACCTTATCCATTGCCAGTAGTTAAAACTAGTGCAGCCATTGTGGAGATCAGTATGGAGGTTCAACCTTATCCACTGCTGAATTGGAGCTACTATATGACCCAACTATATCATTCCTGGGCATGTACCCAAAGACCACGGCCCACCACAGAGATACCTGAACATCCACTTTTACTGCTATACTATTCACAACAGCCAGGAAATAAAACCAGTCTTGGTGTCTGTTAGCATGAGACAGGTAATGAAAATGCTTCATATCTATACAACTTTTACTCAGCTTTTAAGAAAAATACAATTATGAAATCTGTAGGAAAATGGAACTGGGGGGTCTTTTACTGAATGTGGTAAAAGAAAGACAAAAATCATGTTGTCTCCTGTATCTCACACGTGGAACCAAACTCTTCATGGCTCTATGTATGTAAAGAAGGGGTTGTGGGCCGGGCGTGGTGGCACATGCCTTGAATCCAAGAACTTGGGAGGCAGAGACAGGTGGATCTCTATGAGTCTAAGACCAGCCTGGTCTACATAGTGAGTTCCAGGCCTGCTAGGGAAACAGAGAGACCCTGTCTCAAAAAGACCAAAAAAAAAAAAGAAAGAAAGAAAAGAAAAGGGAGTTGCGAAGTCTTATATTAGTTACTTTTCTGTTGCTGTGATAAACCAGGACCAAGACAAGTTATAGAAAGAAGAGTTTATCTGTCTACATTTCCAGAAGGCTGAGCGTTCATAAGGACAGGGAGACATGGCAGAGGGCAGCCAGGACAGAAAGCTGAGCACTCACAACTTCCTGCACACATAGGAAAGAGAGGGGGCGGGGGGGACTGGAAATGGGACAAGGCTATGAACTCTCAAAGCCCACCCCCCAGTGACGTGCTTCTTCCAGCAAGGCCACACCTTCTAAACCTCTGTCAACAGTCCCTCCAACTGGGGCTAAGCATTCAAACACTTAGAGCCCATGGGGTACGTTATTTAAACCACCACACATGCAAACTATGAAACAGGAGATCATGAGAGTGAAATAAGAAGTGCTGAGAAGGGTGGGGCTGAAGTTACTTCTAACATGAAAGTAAAAGGAGGCTACTGTGGGTCAGGCACACACAGGAGGTGGCTACTGTGGGTCAGGCACACACAGGAGGAGGCTACTGTGGGTCAGGCACACACAGGAGGAGGCTACTGTGGGTCAGGCACACACAGGAGGCAGGGGGATAAGAAAGTGGAGACCTAACCCTCTACAAGTTAATAAAAAAAATTTTTAAGGCAGTCTCAGTGGCACACCCCTTTAATCTTAGTACTCGAGGCAGAGGCAGGTGAATCACCAAGAGATGGAGCCCAGCCTGATCTACATAGCAAGGTCCAGGCCAGCTGAGATCACAGGAAGATGCTATATATAAAAACAAAAACAAAGGGGTGAAAAAGAACTAGACAGAGGATAAAGACTACAGATTTATCCAAAGCAACCAAACACTGAAATCATCAGTGATGTCCACTAACTGGTCAAGTATGTTACAGTTGGTTCATCTACTAGTGGAATTATAGTCATTAAAAATAAAGAGTCAAAAGAATGTTTCCAGTAATTTCAGTCTTAAACACACTCACTATAACTACAAAAGTATCGTTGCATGTGGACAAAGAGCACAGGCAAAAAAGCAAGCATCTGCTGTGCTAAGCCATTTGACTCTCCATTTACCGTCACTATGGCAGGCATCAGTGGATTATGCCTGGCCAGCAGTCAGTCATTCCCCATTCTTCTCAAACATCCTTGTAATTTTCCTTTGGGAACCAATCCCTCTCTGTCTCTCAGCAATGTGGTTTGGATGAAACTAAGATTATGTCTCACTTTAGGCCTGACTAAACAGAGAACTTTATCCCCTGAGGTTCAACAACATGTTTACAAAGTCCACTGCCAGGATAATCCACCTAAGAGTGGTGGAGACTCTGCCCAAACTACTGCAATAATGGTTCGCTCCTGTTCTCTCTCTCTCTCTCTTTCCCTCCTTCCCTCCTTCCTTCCCTCCCTCCCTCCCTCCCTCCCTCCCTCCCTCCCTCCCTCCCTCCCCCCCTCCCCCATCCCTCTCTCAGCTTGCTAAGTAAGAAGAGCTTGAAGTGGTTGTTGGCCATTTAGGCCACAGCAAGGAGAAAGAGAAAATCTATCTGAAATAATGTCAACCGGGAGGAACTGAGCCCAGGGTAGGTGCACATCACTCTGATACTACTCACTGATCCGCCCTGCTGACACCAGGACTATTTCTCCCTCTGAACTGAGCTTCTGTCCTTTTATTATAATGGAGTTTGATCTAATATGGTTGTTAAAACATTTTTCTAAGGTTGGGTGTGGTGACAAGCCTACAAATCCCAGCACTTGGGAGGCTGAGGCAGGGGGACTGTGAGTTTCAAGCCAGTCTAGACTATACAAGTCTGAGTTCTAGGCTGGTCTAAGCTACATAGTGAGACCCTGTCTCAAACAAACATTTTTCCCTTTTTTTTGAGACAAGATCTCATGTAGCCCAGGCTGGCCTCAAACTTGCTAAGTAGCCAAGGCTGGCCTTGAACTCCTGATTCTCCTGCCTCTGCACCCTCAGTGCTGGCATCACAAGCTCGTACCACCACGTCTAGCTAACATTTTTCTATTTATTACATAACTTGGATTGTTCTTAAGCACAGTGGACTCCCTAAAAATCAAATTCAATGGTTTTCTATTCTTTGCAACTATGTGCTCTACTGTCTAACAACCGAATGCCTGCCAACTAACACTGGGCTGACACACTAGTATGCGCCTTTTCAAAGACTCAGCACAGCACTTCAGAAGGACATATACCATTTCAGGACTATTTCATCATTTAATAAAAACAAAACCAAAACAAAAAAATGACCACCACCTGTCTGGTTTCAGAACCTTCACATGCACTACTTCCATTCCGTTAACTCTCTCTCCTAAGAACACCTTGATGTTTCAGGCAATGCAGGCACTGACGTCAAGAGACTTACCTGAAGAAGTCCAGTGCACACTTGTTGACCAGCTTGCCCTCCTCCAGACAGCGCCTCGGGTCCTTCTCTTCCCAGCGGCAAAGCATGAACTCCTTGTTGGGCTTGTCACACTGGGCCCCATAGTGATGGGCAGCAGCTTTAAGCACGGCAGAGCTGACTTTCACCTGGGAAAAGAAGGTGGGTGAAAGTCACTTGGTGAGTCAGTGCCCCTCTTCCACACAGCTGACAGAGCTACCTCCATTTCTCTGGGAGATACAGACACCACAGCCCCAACAAAGGCCTGCTTAGGAGATGCAGGGACAGGAAACAACTGCTAACTTTGCTAAGTCTCCACTCCAAAAACAAGATGAACAGTATAAGGACATTTAAAACTCCCAGAGGACGAGACACTGAAAGAGGAACGAAAGAGCAGGCAGCCCAGCAAAAATTACTAAGAATAAAGTACCGGAGCCTGCCAATGTTTAAAATGCTAACACAGAGCACTATCACTGTGCCAGACTCCCTGGCCGTTCCAGTGCTCTCTGGAGAAGCCCGGTAGTGTGGTGGGTCACACTAGCTCCCAGCAAACAGCATGGTCTGGCACTCTGTGCTGCCTTTGCCTATGCCAAAGCCACAATGTTCCAATTACTGGAACCTGACAGAACATTCTGGTATGTGGGAGAACTATTCCTTATTCTTCCTTTTCAAAATCATCTTGGCTATTCTGTTTCTCTTCTGACACGTCTGTCTTATTGCCCTGACCAAGCCCTGCAGGACAGTACAGGTGACCAGTGCTGACTGGGTGTTTTCTTTACCTAAATATTCAAGCAGCTCTGTGTGATATTCCCTGCTGGTCACTGGGAAGTTGCTTGACTTTCCTCATCCAGGCTTTCCTTTCTAACCCTATGTGGTTGTGCTTTACTGCTGCTGTTTTCTCTACCAGGAAAGACTGAATCTTCAGATTTCCCTTTTCACTAAGTTAGAAATGTACAGGAGACATGAACAGACTTCCTATGATCTAGTCTGTCATAGTCTAGTCTACTTTGATACACCATTGGACCTGATTTGCAAAATCAAGGTTTTTAATGTGAAAAAAGTCTGCAGTTTTCCTTTTAGGCACTTAGAACAGAT
Organism: Eospalax fontanierii; assembly: GCA_035773235.1. Lineage (NCBI taxonomy): Eukaryota > Metazoa > Chordata > Mammalia > Rodentia > Spalacidae > Eospalax > Eospalax fontanierii. Next base: position 51,425,985 of record CM069541.1, read on the forward strand.
GGTTACTAATAAGAGAAATAGCAAGGAGAAAAGACAGCACTGATGGACGCCCACAGGAAGGAGGTCACCTAGAACTGTGACACCACTGACAAAGCACAGGGAAAGCTGCAACCTGAGCGGATCAGCCGCAACAACTCTAGTAAATGCATACCCAAGGTCTGTACAACTGGTGTTTAAGTCTGGTCACATTTGCTCTTTTTATTTCCATCCCAGATGGGAGACTAAGGCAGTCAACCTTTCTGTTTTGTTTTGATTTTAGATTTTGGAGGCAGAGCCTCTCTCAAGTAGCCCAGGCTGTTCTAATTCTCAGTTCTTCTACTGGCTTCACAGTTTTGTTTTCTAATGAGTTATTATTTACTTCCTTGTCAAAGGCCTTGAAAATATCCTTAACTGGCTGATTTTTCAAACCCTTAAGACAACCATGCCCCTTGAAGACTGAGCATTATCTGCTTTTGGTCCCCACAAAGGTGAAGGTCCTGTCAGGGCTCAGATGCACCCAGGCTGCTGAGCATATCAAACACTACCCCTGTCACAGGAAAACAAAGACGAGAAACACTCACTGAGCCAATCCCTAGATGGTGAATAAGCAGGTGCACTTGGGACGACACGCCAGTCACCCCTGGAACTGGAAGCCAGAGACTGTGGCCTCTGATTAGACATTGCCATGGCATCAACACGACCGAGAAAGTGGAGAACTTAAGACATCACGTGTCCTTTCAATGCTTCTTCACTACTATTGTGGACCTCCAACAGTGGGATGCCTTTTACAGCTCAGCATCCTCTGCCTCCAGGACACAAAATTTCAGCATCCTTTCTCATTACCCCTCACAGTCACCCTGCATACAGCCTGAAAGTATGTGGAGTGTGCCAGAGAAAGTCACAGTCCACAGCACCCAAATTTTCCAGTCCTGGTCTCGATTCCTTAACCATGTCTGCACCTCTTACAGCACCTACTCCATATCTACTCCAGGCCTTACTTTCTGATTCATGTAAAATGGAGCAACTTCCCTCATAGAATGGTGATGAGGAGCCAGAGAACTCACACGTGTAAAAACGCTGAGAATGTACCCAACACACAGAAAGGATATTGTCAATACTGGCTGTTATTTTAATTTTCACTCAATTACTGCTAAAATGCCCACAGAATTTTTAGCCCAAAGCTTCTGAATGCTTTTCCCATGGGAACATATTAACGATGCCCGACACAGGCTCAACCTGCTCCCCAACGCTGCTGCCTTGCCTGCCCTCTCCAGTTCTGTTGACATGTTGCAAATCTGACCTGCCTGTGTCAGTAATCCCCTGCCGAGTGGGACCCATTCCGGATAGATGTACCCATTCTTTCTGTTATCACAGTTACATTGCTAAGGTTATAATATATTTCTCGGTTGCTTTCACAGCCACTGGGGCTAGTCTTCCTGAGTTTCTTCTCTTCACTCTATTCCTCACAGAGCTGTTGAGGTGATATTTCTGAACGACAATTCTTATTTTATTCTGCTGTTAGAATAAGCAACCAATCCCTCCAAGGATTCAGCAACCAATCCCTCCAAGGATTAGGCCTTACCAGCAGATAAGACTTAACTTCTTACGGGGTTTGATTCAAGACTTTCTGGGTCCCAAACTGTTTTTCCAATATTCTCACAAGACCTGACCAGAGCCCTGCTGCTGTTCCCTGACATGCTGGTCTCATTGCTTCCAGACTACTCACTCACTTCCTGCCCCTGGCTTTCCCCATCACCTTAGCTCTGCTCTGGTCCAACTCCACTTACATCTCTTCTCTCCATCTCTGCCCATAAAAATGCCAGTCTTAAAATGCCATGTTTTATATTCAGCCCAAGATGGGCTTTCTCTAGCCCTTGTATAGTCTCAGAGAGCACTGTACAGCTGGACCCACCTCAGCTTACAGACAAAACACCTGGGTCTTAAACTGCTACCTAAAGCTACTCATTAAGGTGACCAAGCAGTTAGGTCTGGAATTCAGAGGCTCCTTTCTTAATCCATGTTTGGCGGTCTCCTATAGTATTTAATCCTACGTGTCTTATGTTATATATTACATTATATGCTATTTGTATCGTTATATGTATCTCAACTGTACAAACCATACAAATTTATCAGAGAACTCTTGCATGAAATGAATGTTCACTGAACCAAATTAAAACTCCAACAGAAAATACAGTAACTCAAGTTTAACCAGCTTCAAGGTGGGATTAAGGAAAAAAAGACAGGCTTGTAGAAGCATCCTTTCCGCCATCTCTTAGTAAATGTCACTTTATTACAAAGGCCATAAACACTGTTAATAATGTCTTCATCTGAGGAAGTTGACAGTTGTCATCCTCACAGGTTTGTAGGAAGACTACACGCAGCGATGTGGGTCAAACACTTAACAGAATGCCCAGCATATAACTTCTGACAAGCCATCTTCCACCTTGCCTTCCAGTTCCTTTGATGTTGTCTATCGGTTCAACTACCCAGTCCTAGCATGACAGTCTTCTGCCTTAACTGCTCACCACTTCCCACTATGTGTCACTTACAGGATAAAGTCCAAACTGCCTGGTCTGGCCTTCTCAGAGTTACTTCTCCAGAGGCTCAGAACCACTACTAGGCTCACATCAAACTCTTGGCCCCACCACACTGCCTCTGTTATGTGACCCACTCTATTGAGCTCAGGCTCATAACTTTAATAGCATGGCTTTCAAAACAAGATCTGGATTCCTATTCCAATTCTATCACACACTAGCTAAGTGACCTTGGGCAAATCACTTTTATTCCCAGCGTCTACTACCAATATACTACATGGGAAGACCAATTATATTCTGCCTTACAGTGTGTTCACAGTAATCATAGGCCTTTAAGGAATGGCTTGATCAAGTTCACAATAACTGTAGTAATACACGACCTTTATTTCACTTTGCACGGCATTAACTGCACTGTATTCCAATGGCCTCTTCATCTATCTATTAAATGACAAAATATGCAAGCAGGGGCGTTATCTCATACTTCCCAGTGTACGTGCACATAATAAATACTTGTAGAATACTCCATACTTCTTTAATACTCTTGAAGAAGTAACTGCTTGAAATGTGTCTTGTTACCAAACACCTTCGCCCACGGCAAGCTCGCTCTCCAACACACACTGCACATCCTGCGACTCCCAAGTCGGCTCTAACGTGCTCAGCACGGAGGCTGGGGCTAGGTCCTTCGACTGTGAGCACCTGCAGCCAGACACTCTCCCCTCAAGGCGGTAATGCAAGTAGCTCTAGCTGGTACTTTGGAGGGGCAGGAAGGTGCGTCCCCGGGCTGTAGGGACGCAACCGATCACAGTGTGTGTGCAGCTGCCGGGCACCGAGGCCCCGGGTTGCAGCCGAGCCGCCTGGGCCCGGCCTGGCAGCTGCAGCCTCGGATCTCCCGACTGCCCTCCGGACGAGCCTCACCTCCTCCACTTTCAGCTCTTCCAGAGTGGGCAGCTCCACTATCCCCGGCATGACGGCGGCGGCCGCGACCCTGACCCAGCACCCTCGGCCGCGTCGCCCGGGTCTCCTTCAATTCCCCTTTGGACGCCAAGGAGGGCCACGCACCATCTGCGCATGCGTCGGCGGCGGCGCGCAAGCGCACTGCTCTGCCCCCGCCCGGATAGACGGAGCAGACGCCATTCCAGGAAGTTAGGCAAGCCTATGGGGCGGGGCTTCTATCGGGCCCCGCCCGCCGTCCCTGGTTGTCACGGTGATGCTGTAGTCGCTGAAGTTGGTATCCAAATCGCTGGAAGCTAACAGCAGCCGCTATGCAGTACACTGGAAGCCAGTACATAGGGGAATATGTAAATGGAAGGTAAGGTCCGGTTTCGTTTACCGCGTCTCCACTCCTGGGACTGGGGGAAGATCTCTGCGAAGGACCTTGTGCCAGGCACTTTCCCAAAGTTGTTCAAATGTGCTTGCTCAAGGCACATATCTAATAATAAGCATGATTTAGATTCATCCTTCACATTTATTGTGTGTTGCGTGTTTGCTTTATGACAGTTTTAGTTATGGAGATAAGAATATTTAAAATGTCAATATCCTTGCTTTCATGGGATTTACAGTCAACTTGGGGCTATATTGATAGAGAAGAGAACAATGTCACAGATAAATACAATGAAAATAAACGTGGAGACTGAGAGAGAAAGACTGGCTAATTTGAATCCACTGCACAGTCAACCCTTAGTATAGCCTAGGAATCGCTCCCGAGACCCCACACTGAGCTCCTTCCCTTATTGGTGGTTCCACAGCAGGCATGGAAAATACGTCATTAGTCCCTAAACAACACAGTATAGCAACTATTTCCATAGCATTCATATTCTATTAGAATTATAAATAATATAGAAAGGATTTAAAGTATGCAGGATGATGTACAATTCTTTTCATAATTTTGCCCTGTATTCCGCCTTGATGTTGATGCTTAGTGATAGGCAGCTAGAGGCGTATTTGAAGCCTCTCACATTTTTAGCGTGTGATAAGAGAAATGTCACAGTAGAAGGAAATGGTTTTCAGCCTGGGACAGGCTTGGGCTTGACTCCACCACTCACATATGCCTCAATTTCTTTATCTGTAAGTTGGGAACATAGGGCACACCCAGGAGGAATGTTCCAAAGAGTATGTAATGGAGCATATGTAGATGTTATTATCACATGGCTTCTTTTTTTGATCTGAGAGGCAGCAATTTCCTTTCAGAGTTTAAATGATTACAATAGCTCCTTGTATACAATGAGATGTAGATATTTAACATTTGGTGCATGTGGACTTTTCATTACTATAAAACTGGACAACTACTTTGGAAAAACTTGGTAGTTGAATTAAGAAGTGATCCAGCCAGATAAATGAAAGTATATTTCCATACAAAGCCACGAATATAGGTGTCCATAGCAGTTTAATTTGTAATGACTTAAAATGGGAAACAGCCCAAGTGTTCGTCAACATGTGAGTGAACAAATAAGTGTGGTATATCCATTCACCGGAAGAGTATACAACAATTAAAAGGAATGAACTATTCGTTCACATAACAACACTATGATTGGATCTCAGAAGAATTATTTGAATGAAAGAAGTCTGACAAAGAAAGAGTATATACTATATGAAGCCTTTTATATAAAATTCTGGAAAATGTAATTTATGGTGACATAAAGTTTATCGGTATTTGCCTAAGGAAGAGTATTGGGGGTCACAAGCAGAAAAAGTTAGGTAAAGGGTATGCAGAAATTGGAGGTGATGGATATATTCATTGTCTTGACTTTGATGATGGTTTTAAGGACGTATGTCAAAACTTAGCAAATTTTACAGTTTAAGTATATGAATATTTTTGTATGTGAATTGTACTTCCTAAATAAATCTGTTTTAACAAAACATTAAAATTCATGATTTGCCTGTACCATATCTAAATATAAAAATGAGCAGGGCATAGTGACTCACACCTTTATTTAATACCAGCACTTGGGAGGCAGAGGCAGGCAGAGTTCTATGAGTTTGAGACTAGCAGTGTTTACACAATAAGACTCTGTCTCAAAATATATATATATATATATATATATATGATAGTATATATGAAAATAATATATAATATATGTATATATTACATGTATGAAAAGCCTGACATGGCTCATACCTGTAATCCTAGCGCTCGAGGGACTGAGGCAGGAGGATTTTCATGGGTTCAAGGCCAGACTGGGCTACATAGTGAGTTACAGGTCAGTCTGAGCTAGAGGATAAGACCCTGTCTCAAAAACAAAAAAAAAAAAAAAAAAAAGGAAAAGTGTAATGAACATCTGTCTGACCTCAAGCTGGTGGAGATGGTGTTTTCTCTGGAAGAGGTACACAGTTGAGTTCTAGATAACTCCACTGGGTTATGTGCCCAGTGGTTGAAGAAAATTCACCCACATCTCTATAACAGCCGCTGTGCTTCACATCTTCCTCTCCTCACAGTGATTGTGTTCACATTTTACAGACGAGAACAGTAAGATAAGGAGCAGAGTGATTTGTACATCTTGTCCAAGCCAGCATTTGGCAGAACCAGATGTCTCGGCCCCAGTATCTGCCTCATAGTTTTATGGTGTGGCTTTGCTACACCTGCCCTCTCTGGCCTAGCAAGGAGATATTTCTGCCCCCCAGGACAGCCTGCAGGTTAGGGGAGGAGAAACAGACTGAAGGTTGCCCCCATCTTGAACAACATTTTTGAGATGTTGATGAAAACAATACAAAAACCTTTAGACAGCATCCCAGTGGGATGATAATGATGGGACAATAGCATCAGAGGATGCTGAAAGTAAAAGTCCCTATCACTTTGTCCCTTGGGCTGCCATGCAGGGCTCAGTGACTTACCCATATCCTTACAGGATGGAGGGCAATGCGGAGTACATCCTCCCTACTGAAACAAGATATGTTGGGGAGATGGAGGACGGCATGTTTCACGGCGAAGGAACCCTGTTCTTCCCCAGTGGGAGCCGATTCGATGCCATCTGGGAGAAGGGCTTGGTGGTGAAGGTGATCAGTTGGGGCTTGGGGGAGATCCTCAGGCAGGAAGAGCCATCCAACCCTAAGGCCTGCCCTCCCTGCCTGCTGCCTGCCTCCTTCCATCCCGTTCTCTGCCTCTTCTCCATCTCCCAGAACTCAAGGATTTTCCCAGTCTGCATCAACAGACGCTGTGGCTTAAAATCCTGCTGTGCTATTTGCTATATGATCTTTGGCTAATGACTTACATCTCTGAGACTCAAGCTCCTCATCCTTAAACTAGGGACAATCATCCTGGTTACCTGTTGCTGCTGAAAGGAATTATCCAAACTCAGCATCTTAAATCAATATCAGTTTGTCATCTTAGGGTTGTGGAGGCCACAGTGTCACCTGGGCCAGCAGGGAGACTCCAGGGGAGAATCTGTTTTCCTAGTCTTTTTCCAGCTTCTGAAAGTTGCCTGCATTTCTTGGCTCATGATCACGTGTCACTGTGTCTCTCCCACCCCTAGGCACTGGGTTGTCTCCCCTCCCCCTGTCCTTTCAGCCAGACCTTCCCACTTCTCTCTTACGAGAACTCTTGTGATTATCTTGGGTAGCCCAAGAAAGTGCTTTTTGTATTAACCACACAAGGTAACAAATTCACAGATTCCAGCAGATGTAGGCATCTTTAAGGGACTGTTACTCAGTCTACAACAACAGTGCTAGGAATTACTGAGGACGTGAATGAGGCAAAATGTGTTCTCATATCTTGGCAAAATCATCTAACCCAAGGATTCTGATCCTCAGATTGGTGGACCTTGAGTAGAATTCAGGGGTCAGTGGAACTTCCTGATTTATACATAGGAGTCTCTATATATGTGGAACCATCTTTTCCTCTGGAAAAAGCATCGATAGCTCTCATGAATTTCACTTGAGAGTGTGCTGGGCCTGACTCATGACCTATAAAAAGGTTAAGAAATGTTTCTTGTTTTATAGTTTAGGGAATCTAAGCCCCAGGAAGGGGATGTGACTTACCCAAGGTCATACAGTAAACAAATAGTATTGTGGGAATTTCCACTCATGTTTCCTGAGGCCTAGGCCAATGCAGTTCCTACATCCTGAGGCTCCCTTTAGCCCTAAGACAGCAAGAGCAGAACACATGTGTTTGGACAAAGGGCTAAGGCTCCTGGCTCTGAACTTTCTAGCTACAAAAATAATAAAAGAAAAATAACTATGTGTTTCCTCTATATGTATTAGAATACTCCATAGAAAGAGAATGGAAAAGGAATGACAGGTAAATAGAGATTTATTAAGAAGAGATTGGCCTATGAGATTATGGAAACTGTATCACAGTATACCCTCTGTGATCTGGAGGCTCAGGCCATCCATTGCTGTAGTTCTTGTCCATACTAAAAGGCTGAGAATCCAGAAAGGCACTGGTTTAAGGTCCAGGAAGAAACCAGGAGGCTGATGCTCAGACTGAAGGAAATGAATATCCCAGCACAAGCTGAGAGCAGAGAGGTCCGTCTGCCTTGTGTTGTGTTCAGGCCTCAGAGGGTCAGATGGTGCCTGTATGCATGGGTGAGAGGATGTTTACTTAGTCCATTGACTCAAATGCTAATCTCTTCTGGAACCTGCCCCCCAAATACACACACACTCGGAAATGGAGTTTCTCAGCTATGTGGGTATGCCTTAGCCTAGTCAAGTTGACACAGAGATTCAGCCATCATAGATGCTGTGCCAGATGTACCTTTACATCTACCATCTCACCGAATTCCCAGTCACCCTCCTTAGATACCATCATCATTCTGATTTTATAAATAAGGACACTGAAAGCCAGAAGTGGGGAGTTGTCAGGCTTTGTGTGACAAGCAACTCAGGCCTCTCTCTCCATCTCCTCTCCTTACAGCCATGGTCACTGTGACAGCTGTCATTTCTGTTCTATAGCAGTGAGAGGCCAATTCTTCCCTTGGTACCAACCTGCTTGGCCAAAAAAGGCTCAATTTGGCCAAGACAAGGCTGCATGCTTCTTGTCTTCCAGGGTAAGTACACCTTTGAGGACGGGCTGCAGTATGAAGACAGGCACTGGCACTACTGTGACAGCTATGACCGGAGGTTCTACACCGAGATCTGCTATGGCCTAAAGCCTTCAGGTAGCAAGGTCCCCCCCAATTCCTTCACACCCACACTGGGCGGGAAAGCAAAGGTGGTTGAAATAAGTGCCTGAGTCCCCTTGAGCTCACTCAAGGAGAAGAGGAACCGAGCAGACCCCTAGAGCCGGAAAGGCGGGACCCCATAACTCAGCTCCCCTGGATTGGCAGGGAACAGAGACCAAGGGATTTCACCCCTCTGAACCTCAGTTTTCTCCCTTCAAAGCAAGGGCCATGGTGTTGTCTTCTCACAGGTCTACTTCCAGTAAGACGGTTTGTGTAAATCACCTAGAACAGTGCCCGGCGTGCACATCAGGTGCATGGCACATTTCAACTGTAACCCTAAAACTCTGTAAGCATTGAGAACAACAGAGTGAGTGTGAAAACGGACAAGAGGGAAGGAGAGGGGCGTGTGCTCTGTGGGTGCCGGGCCAGGCCATAGCCCTGTCGTCTTCATCTCCTTGACTGTCTGCGGTATCCTGTCTGGTCACTCTTCCCTGACCCATATCACAGAGGAGAAAGTTGAGGCTGGGGAGTCCTGTTTTCCAGCAATAGAGCTCACCTGGGAGCCCAAGTCTTCTGCTCGGATCCCCTGTATCAGCTACCTCTCTGCAAAAGTCGTGGCCCATCCCAGAAGGCTATGTTAGGACCAGGGGTCAGGCTTCAGAGAGTGGCAGCTTAAAGGATGCTGTTTTAAGGCTCCAGAGAGATCAGATGAACTCCAAGAAGAGTTTGGTACTGGGCACAGCTGAGACTACACATTCAAAATGACAGAAGAGAGCTGGATGGTCTGGGCTCAGCCCTAGCATTCATTCCCTTACAGTTGCTAGAGGAAGCTTTCATTGGGGCAGAAACTTCCAGAAAGCACCTAGGCTGTGGAATCAGACAGACCTGAGCTCAAATCTCAGCCCTTTCACTTCCTGACCACATGACCTTGACTCAGTTAGATGACAAAGAGCTGCCTCCTTCTTTTTCCTTTCTTGGCTTGTCGCCCAGTTTCTTCTTGTCAGCACCTTCCCTATTATTAGTTCTGGGATCCCCAAGGTTCTCAGATTAAGGCCCTTTTCTATTATTCTGTACCCTTTCCCTAGATAAATTGGTTCAGTTCCAGATTGAAATGAAAGTCTCTGAGCCTCAGATTCTGGCATCCAGCTTCATCAGTACCTATATGGGCACCCCTCAGCTTGTCCACATGGAGTTCATTATCATTCTCACCAGCCCGTGCTCAGTGCTGGTTGCCTTAGTGGTGGACATCCACGCCCATCTACCTTCTTCTCTCCCCTCTCCGCCCCATGTGCAATCAATCCCTGGCCCAGTGGATTCTGCACCTTAAATATGTCTCTTCATTTGTTCCCTCGACAAATATTTGCTGAGCACCTCTGTGCATCCTCATCTTCACAGCCACTGCTCTGCTCTCAACCTCCATCTCTCTCCTGGGTTAACCAAACTCCCAGGATCCCCCCTTAACCCCTCTGGGCCAGACTTCATTCTGCAATCCCATTCGTCTTTTAAGTGTGAGTGGTTGCCAGGCCACCACTTCCTGCTGCCCTAGGAGGTGTCTCCTGTCATCTGGAGGGAAGCTTCGCTAGCCTCTTCACCTTCTCTGGCTTCTGCCACTGTCCCCTGCCTCAACTGGGCTGCTCACCCCTCATCTTTTCTCCCCCAATATACTTCCTTTTTGCTCCTCAGACACTGCATCTTTTCCTGACACACGTCTGTTCATCCCAGGACACCTAAATAATTCATTCCCATCCTTCATGTTGAAGCTTCATGTTCCTTTTCCCAGAACCCCTTCTCCCCAAATTCTTGGAGTAAGTGAGGTCTCCCTGTGGTGTGTCGTAGAGCAGTTGTGACCTTCCTCCAGAGCTCAGATGCAGAACAGTCAGCATCTGCCTTCCTCAGTGGCTGTGGGTCTCATAGGAGGCATCTCCCAAGGCCTAGCACACTGCTCAGGATAGAGAAGGAGCTCCACAAAGAGGCCTTGTCAGGTAGGGCTAATAATGCTGATGCAGCTGTGGAGGAAAGACTGCACTTGGGGGTGAGGACAGCGACATCAACAAGCACTTCCCTAGTACCTACTACATACCAGATATTGCAGGGTCTCAGGAGACCCAGAGCTGCCCAGCTGGGGGTAACCTGAGAACCCTGCAGATCACATCTCAGAGGTTTATTGTGACAGGGCCTAGACTTTGCCATGAACAACAAGCCCTCGGCTCTCAAGTGCCTCCCCCAGGATCAGAGCCCCTGTGGTGAATTTCCCTGCACCTGCCTGGCTTCCCCTCTCCAGCCTCAAACAGCAGCTCACTTCCTTCCACATCACGCTGTTTCTTTGCTCATGGGGCAAAGTGATGTTTAAGAGTGGCCTTGACTTCTCTGAGTATCTCCAAGATGGCATCTGGCCTGAGGCTTCGGTGACAGAGCAGATGCTAAGTCACAGGCATTGAAAAGGCATTCAGCACTCACGGTCAGTGTATGTATGACTGGTTAGGGTCAGGGTCCTGACAATGTATCCTTGGCCAGTACTAACACATCTGCCTTATGCAGGGCACAGAGTTGTGAGATCTGTCTGGCAGGCATCCAACTCTCTGTTCAGAGAAAGGGGAACACAGGACGCGCACAGTTAGAAGGAACTTGCGAAGTTCTTGATTCCAGCATTCCAAGTCCTAAAATGTCTACATACGCCTTTTGCCCTGGGGTCCCAGCCCCTGGCTGGGGGTCACACTCAGGCTTCCTTCTTCCCGGCAGTAGCACTTACACCCAGTCTCCAGAGCCAGGCATGGGGCCTGCTGTGTGCTAGCTTCTCCTCTGTGCACCAGCTCTCTCTTTGTAAGACGGAGCTGCTCTAAGGGTCACCTGAGGCAGGAGGAACGGAACGGAGTGTCTGGTACATGGGAAACAGCAAGTGGTGCCGCTGTGCCGATTTGGAGAGAGTCCAGGTCCAGGGGTCGCCGACCTCTGTCCCCCGACTCCCGCTTTTCTTTCCCGTGTTCTCCCTCTTCTGTCTTCCGTTCTATGAGGTCTCCTGAGTGCGGCTGGGAGTCCGCACCTCTAGCCTTTGTCCATTTCTTAGATTTGTTCTCCTGGCCATCTCTGACTCACCCTCAGGGTCTCGCTGACATCAGAACCCAGACCTTTGTCATGTTACCCAAGAAATGGTTGAAGATGGGGTCAGGGAGGGAGACAGGCGTGGGGTCAGGGAGGGAGACAGGCGTGGGGTCAGGGAGGGAGACAGGCGTGAGGTCACGGAGGGAGACAGGCGTGGGGTCAGGGAGGGAGACAGGCGTGGGGTCAGGGAGGGAGACAGGCGTGGGGTCAGGGAGGGAGACAGGCGTGAGGTCACGGAGGGAGACAGGCGTGGGGTCAGGGAGGGAGACAGGCGTGGGGTCACGGAGGGAGACAGGCGTGGGGTCACGGAGGGAGACAGGCGTGGGGTCAGGGAGGGAGACAGGCGTGGGGTCAGGGAGGGAGACAGGCGTGGGGTCAGGGAGGGAGACAGGCGTGGGGTCACGGAGGGAGACAGGCGTGGGGTCAGGGAGGGAGACAGGCATGGCTCCCAGGTCCTGCTCACAGCCCCATTTCCAGAGAGCTCCCCTGGCTCTGCTCCTGCTGGGTTTGTTCCCGGCCCAGCACAGGAGCCCTTAGTCCCACAGTGACACCAGCCCACTGAGCGTCAGCCAGAGACGAAGTTCTAGCACTGGGTTTGCATGTGGCTTTTGTGGCCAAGCAATTTTTATTTTGCGTCAGGTATCTCTCAACTCACCAACATGGACCCACCTAGAAGAGTCCCTCCAGGCTGCTATGACTGTGGAGATGGCTTCTACAATCCCATCACAAGGATCATTAGGGACTACAAGGGCCGCTTCCTGAGAAACGCAGGTGGGTGTAAGCTGACACTGTAGGTGCACTTTCTCTTCCTCCACAGGGATGATTGCACACATGTGGGCACGCACATGTGCATCTGATGAGAAAGAAGCGTTTGCAGCTAAGAGACAAATGTGGGTTATCAGTGTGTCTACTTGAACTTCTCACAGCTGGCAAATTTGTATACTGTCATAGAGTGAGGACAAGGACATTCGTGGTATCTTAGTTCACCTTCGATTGCTGTGATAAAACACTGACCAAAACCAACTTGGGGAGAAAAGAGTTCCCCATCAAGGGAAGCCAAGGCAGGAACTCAGGGCAGGAACCTGGAGCACAGACCGTGGAGGAACACTGGCTTCCTCCCCCAGCCTGCTTTCTTACACAGCACAACACCTGCCTAGGATGGGGCCCACAGTGGGGCCACAGATTTAGCCATGGTCTAATTCAATGGAGATAATTCTTCAATTGAGGTTTCTTCTAACCAGGTGCATCAAGTTGAAAACTAAAGCTATCCAGCACACATGGTTTAACCGGGATGGGAGAGCATTTATTAGTGCTAAAAAGATTAGTGTACTTCTGTTTGCGTACATTCCTTCAACTAGCATTTGTGGACACCTACTGTATTCCAGATGCTAAGCTTCGTGCTAGGGTATAGTGGAGCAAAGCTAGACACAGTCCCCATCTCCTGGAGCTGCTGTTCTGACAGGCAGTGGAGAAGGCTGCAAATAGTTAATTGTATCACAGAATAGGATCCAAAGAAAAACATGGCCCTGCCAATGAGAGAGTGGGAGCACCATGAAGGACTGGTTTACAGGGTCCCTAATCCAGAACCAGGACATCAGAGAAGGTCTTGAGAAGGACACGGTGTCTCAGTGGACACCTAGAGAAAAAGCTTCCTAGTCAGAGGAAAGGGATAGGCATGACTAGAGGGCAGCAATTTCGAGCAGTCTCAGAAGGCTGGCCGGCCCCTCAGCCAGCTGCAGGAGGAGAACATCAGTTCACTGAGAGACCGCCCACCCCCAGGCTGATGAGAATGAGACCAGATTCACAGTCACTTAAGTCTTAGGCGATCAATGCACAGGTAAGAGCATGAATGCTTTCCTGTAATGCACTGAGTCAGAGATCTTTTCCTGGACTCACAGTCTTACTAGGGCAACAACAGCTCTGGTTCTTCTCAGAGAAATGCCCACATGTGTGTTTTCACAGACACACACACTCACATACAAACACACACACCCATACACACACACATAGCTGCATACACTTTCAATGGATTTACAGTCCCTGTGAAAAACTCTCACTCTGTAATGAGGAAGTGCCATATAGAGCAGAGTGGCTGGACTGGAGATGGACAGTGTCCTTTTCCCACAGTGATACCAGAAAGTTGCCTATGGGACTGTCATGACAGCCAAGGCAACTTTCACATGATCTCGAGGCTGGAACCCAGAGCTACTGCTCTGGAAGGAACATGCCAAGTGCTCAGCTCCAAGGCTCCAGGCTCACGTCTCCCTGGTGCCATCCTTCTCATGTTAACACGGATTCTGCTTCAGGGTCAAGTGAGCTGCTGAAAGCTCCCTCAGTCAGTGCTAAACAGGACTATTTCCAAAAGGGGCCCCGGGGACCTTCCCCATGCTAATATCCTTCACCCATCTATTTAGCCTGTAGTTAAACACCCATTTCTGTCATTTGCTTAATGACCGTCAGATCCATATAGGAAGGGACTTTATCTCATCTCCGCCTGTATGGAGATGAGTTTTCTGGACAAATGGAATCTTGTCTAACCTTGTGACTAAAGTTAATCTAATTTTATGTTTTGAGATGGCTTAACATTATTTCAACTTATTTATAATGTAAACAAGCTTACTAGGCCTTGGTCTCCTCTTATAACCTAAACTAGTAGTTTTAAGCCTTCATGACCCTTCCTTGCCCTTGACCCAGAATCATGTACATATGTGTCTATTGTGAAAGCAGCAGCATTGAAAACAGTGAATTATTCCATCTGTACTGCAAACAGCAGGTGGAATTAGGCTAATAAAATCTGTTTGTGGTCTTGTATGCTGCCTGAATCAGTGGAGTCAAAAAGGGAAAGTCCTTCTCAGATAAAGTTCTAGTTTCCTTCCTCCATTTCACGCTGAATAGACTGTTGCAATGAAGACTTTTGAACAAATGCAAGGCTTTTGTTCAGGAGAATCGTTTTGAGAGCACAGTTTTGAAAGAAATCTAAAAGAACAAGTTCTCAGAATAGATTGGGCCCCACTCTTAGTTTTAATGGATGCTAAGAGTCAGGCTGTTTTTGTTTAGGCATTGCTGTAATGTGGCAGGGCCAGCACCACATGGATCAGTCAGGGGCCAGGCAGGAAAACAGGAAGAAATGACTGTAAGGGGGTCAGTTGGTTAGTTAGCCATGGAGTGCTAAGAAAGCACAAGGCAGACATGGAGGCAACAGAGAAAGTCATTCAGGAGACAGAGCCACCTGATGTCTTGGGGCCAAGGTCAATAGCAGGGCTTGCAGGAAGCGAGTAGAGGCATCCAAGGAGCTGCAGCCCAGAGCCCTGAGAAGAAGACTGGGGCACTGAGAAGAAGGCACTGCCCAACTGTAGCTGGGCTCTGAGGAAGTATTGCCCAGGGGGGCCTCCGAGGAACACAATGATGCTAATTCAGGGAGTGTGGAACAAAAGGAGGCTGGATGTGAAATGCCACTGCTGAGCTACACACGCACAAACAGCAAACACGACAGAAGAGAGTCTGAGCCCCAGCTGGCAGAGCAGGAGGGGCCTCCCCCATGTGCCGGAACAGAGTGAGCGATGTCGAATGGGGCTGAAGAGCAGGACTGAGTCCATTCTGTCAGTGCTCCTGAGCAGATGAGCTTTTCTAAAACTCTCCAACAGAGAAGTGTTCTCTGTGTGTGCTGGATGACAAGTCACAACTGTCCTTCCTAATAATCCAAAGATACTGGCACCTTCTCTCATAAAGGGAGATCAGAAGCCCAAAAGACCTTGTACCCATGTTTGAGTAATATTAGCTCCCAATCGATCCTGCCTCAATAATCTACATCCATTGCCAATAACCCTTCTGTGAAATAATTAGGGGGATAAGGAAAGAAATCAGAAAGGATCTATCCTGGAGGATGCTATCAATGCAGAGAAACCTATACACAAGCAAGGGCAAGAAACGGCCATCGCACCTGTGTGACTGGCCACAAGGCTAAAGATAGCATTTGTAAGTTCTTCCTTTTGCTATCCATCCCATGTTCTACTGGCCTCCAGCTTATATTTCTGTTCTTCCGGCTTTTAAAATTTTTCTTTGGGTATTTGCTTGTTTTCTAAATCTGGTAAGGGGACTCAAATCATTATTCTTGAAGGGTCTGATTCCTGACTAGTCCTGTCAGAAAGCCCAAACCAGCACAATCTGGTTGCATTTATTTGGCTTTCTTTGTTGTTGTCTTTTTCTGCTGAGGTGAAACTATTAAGCAGTGCCACGAGGAAGTCCTGGGTTCTACATGGTGGTCCCTTTACCCTACTGTATAGCAGTTACCCTGGCAACTACAAACAGTCTGTCCAGGCTATATGGTGTTCTCCTCTGTGCCGTTGTTTCAGTGGTCTGAACGAACAGTTCTTTGGAACAATCATCACATCACCTGAGGGACTATTCTTCCTTGAGAATTAAGATCCTTAAACCAGTAAAGTTCAAAGTTACAGAACAGGGAGCAAAAATTCTGCTTAAAGCCTGGCACACTGTCCCAGCCATACCTCATGAGGCACTAAGCCTAATACATGGTAGATGCTCGTTAAGAATATGAAGCAAGGCTGGGTGGAACTCTGGAGGTAGAGCACTTATCTGGCAGGCATGAGGACTTACGTTCAATTCTCAGGTCAACAAAGGAAAGCAAGGGTATATAAAATAGATAAATAAAGTAACTAATGGGTGTTATGAACCTTCACCAGGGGTATATGATTCATTTCTCAGATGTGTTTGACTATGACATTTGCTGGGAGGTGGGGTTCTGGAAGCATTTTGCAGAGATGGGATTGTATAGAATATATTCTGGAGCATTATATGTTAGTTAAATCTTTCTTCAGCTCTGGAAGAATGCAAGTGATTCATTTGCAGCTTTGAAGGTTTGAATTATATTCCAGCCCTGCCTCACTGGAGTGCCTTTCTGGTCCCATGTAGATTCATAGCCTCAGATTCAAAACAGACACAGAGATACAAAACTGCAATCATACGGGATATGGACCTGAAGGACAGAATCTGTGAAAGATAAGGAGGAGGGGGAGCTAAGGGGAGGGAAATGGTCCTGGCTGAGATGAAGGGTGTCAGTCAGGAAAGGGATATGGGCATAAAGGGTCATTCATAAAGAATGAATGCTGGGCTGGGGATGTAGCTCAGCTGGCAGAGTGCTTGTCTGGCATGCATGAATTTCTGCATTTGATCCCTAGCACCACGTAGACCAGGCTTAATGGTACATGCCTGTATCACAGTACTTGGGAGGTGGAGGCAGGAGGATCAGAAGTGCGAGGTGGTTTTCATCTATATGTTGACTTTGAGGTCTGTGTGAGACTGTGTCTTTAAAACAATGAATAAATGAATAAATAGTGCATATATGAGCATGAAATCTGGGAAAGGGTAGACCAGGCAGAGAACATGTATAAAGACACAGAAGCAAAAACATGTATGTCGGGACCAGGGAACCCCAAAAAATCAGTGGCTTCCAGAAGCCATCCTCCACGACGCACTTAAACTTCTTGGGGCATTTGGAAGATGGCCACTCACAGTTGTTTACTCGGCAGGTTTACTGAGGGCTCACTGTGGATCTGTCTCTGGGCTAAGTATGTGGATGGTGACAGTGTCTCGGGATCTTCTCCCAGGGAGAAAGAAAAGTTCACAGGAAAACCTCCCTAACGGAGCTTTTCCTGCCATTGAAAGTAGGAAGAACAGCTAACCTGGAGGCAAGCAGGCCAGGGAAGCCTCTTGGAACCAAACATCTCTGAAACCTGCCCAGGAGCAGAGAAACACAGCAGAGCCGGAGGGGGAATGTTAAAGGCAGAGGGACTAGTGTGTGCAAATGGCTTAGAGTTGGGATCAAACATTTCACACTTAGGGAACTACAGGTGGTTCAAGAGTATGAACTAAGAAAATGTGTAACGAAAGAGAACAAGAGGAGCCTGGGAGGTGGCAGGGCCGAAGACTGGAGAAAGGTCACGGGTGTCTTTTCATCCCAAAGCAGTGGGAGCAGGGGAGGGTTCTAGGCTGGTAGCGTGGTCATTGATTTGTCCTTAGGAAGACTTCTCAGTTATATAGACAGAGGAGGGCAAAGAATGCAGGAGACTCTTCTGGTACAATGGTGAGTGGCCCAGGTGGCGTGGGCCCAGGTGGCGTGGGCCCAGGGTGGTGGCATAGAAGATCTGGATTAAAGCCCTAGCCCCAGCTCACGGGATGCCAGAGGTTTCAGTCTCTGAGCCCCTTTCTCTTTGTAAATGAAAGGGTCTGGCTGGATAATTCCTATGGTTCTTTTGCCCTTATGATGGTGGAGAAGCCAAGGGATATTTTGGTCCTAATAATATAGGACAGGTCAAGTTCAGAGTGTCTAGAAAACTGCTAAAAGGGAGTCTCTCTGGCCACCTGGTCATTATCTTGATTCACCTCCCCCTTGGAGGACTGACCAGTAGGTCTGTCCACCTTGTTTTCCTGGGGGCCCTTCTCCCTACATTCCAATCTGCCCTGTAAACAGTGCTTCTCATCAGCATCCTGGTGTGGGCTGCTGGCTTATGGTCTGATGTGATCATCCCATAGAGGACCATCCTAGAGACAAGGCACTGACCTCAGCTGCTGCTGTTACAAAATATGTGCCACCTGGTCAGGGGCGGAGGTCAGATGCACATTTTTAAACCTTTTTTGTTCTTTGAAAGTTTCATACATTTATTCAACGTACATTGAATCATATCCATCCACACTTCCTGCTCCGGCTTCCCTCATATCATCCACACTTCCTGCTCCGGCTTCCCTCATATCATCCACACTTCCTGCTCCGGCTTCCCTCATATCCTCCACACTTCCTGCTCCGGCTTCCCTCATATCCTCCACACTTCCTCCTCCGGCTTCCCTCATATCATCCACACTTCCTGCTCCGGCTTCCCTCATATCCTCCACACTTCCTGCTCCGGCTCCCCTCATATCATCTACACTTCCTGCTCCGGCTTCCCTCATATCATCCACACTTCCTGCTCCGGCTTCCCTCATATCATCCACACTTCCTGCTCTGGCCTCCCGTAGTGCCCCTCACCCCATCTCCCACCTAACTTGATGTTCCCTTCCTGGGAAGCCTACCAGCAGCCACATCCCCAAAGGAGAGTGACCCGCCCTCCCCCGGCAGCCATCAACTGCCAATAGCTCCTCTGATAGGTCGAGGCTTTGGGAGCCCCGCCCCCATCCCTACTGGAATTTTGACTGGCTGGATCTTGTGCAGGCCTGTGGTAAGCATAGCCTCTGTGAGCACTGCCTATGCAGCAGCCGTGTGCAGAAGTCAGCATTTCACAGCTCTCTTCCCCATCCACAGGCGCTTACATTCGTTCCGCCCTCTCTTCTGTGAAGTCTCCTGAGCCTTGGATGGTGGGAGGTTGATACTAATGACCCATCTGCAGCTGAGCACTCTGAGTTATCTGTATTCTGCACTTGGACCAGCTTTGAGTCTCTGCATTAATCACTACAAAACAAAGCTTCACTGTCCAAAAGTGAGAGCATCACAAATCTCTAGGTAAAAGCATAAGTATTTAGAATGCACTTTTGGATGACCATTGATCAAAACAACAATAGATTTCCCCTGGAGCCTGTGATCTCCCCAGTCAGGGCGTTTGACTGGGTTTCCAGTAGCAGGTGTGGAGCAGGCTGCATATCCAATGAGAAGTCAGTTGGTCACCACCACAACCTTCATGCCACTATTTTACCAGTGGGCACATCCTGCCCACAGCTCGATGCTATAACATGCAGGTTCAATAACGGGCAATGGAGTCATGGGTAGGACCAGGGATGTCTTTCTCCCCCAGTAGCCTGCATAGCACCTTCTGGCACTATGTAAGTTAGCCACCAGGGAGTTTTCTGGTCAGTTTGAGGTTGATTCTTGGTAGACACTTACTATATCAGAGGTGATAGGTCGGGACTCTAGTGAGGAGTGACCTGTGTTTGCTTCAGGCCTAATTGCACTATCCTGTGGTCTTCCTTATCTCTAATCAGTCCTCACTGGGCTGCCCCAGATGTGGCTAAACCACGAATGTGCTCGACATCTGAGTTTGTTGGAATTAGATTTTACAGGTACCATCCTTTTAAAAGTTATTTTTAAAATATTTTATTTATTTATTTTTTAATGTGTAAGTGTTTCGTCTACATATATGT
The DNA here is from genome assembly GCA_035773235.1 of Eospalax fontanierii. Classification (NCBI taxonomy): domain Eukaryota; kingdom Metazoa; phylum Chordata; class Mammalia; order Rodentia; family Spalacidae; genus Eospalax; species Eospalax fontanierii. The sequence goes on from CM069541.1 coordinate 51,445,834, forward strand.
AAGTGCACCTGTGCATACAATGCCTATGGAGGTCAGATACCCTGGAACTGGAGTTACAGAGAGTTGTTGGGCTGCCATGTGGGTGCTGAGGACCAAACCCAGGTTCTCTGCAAGAGCAGCCAGTGCTCTTAACCACTGAGCCAGCTCTCCAGCCCCAGAGGTGCCTTTCTTAACTGAGGACTGTGGTACCTGCTTGACTGGTTTACTGTGAGAATTACTTTTTCTTTTGAGACAAGGTATTGTTATGTTACTCAGGCTGGCCTTGAACTCCTGGGCTCAAGCAGACATCCCGCCAGAGCCCCATGACTAGTAGCTGGGATTACAGGCATGCAACCCCGTGCTGGGCTTGTTGTGAGAATTTAAATCCATTCTACCACTATCAAAAGGAATTTTGGGCATGTGCCTTTAATCCCAGCACTTTGGGAGGCAAAGGCAGAGAGATCTCTGTGAGTTCTAGGCCAGCCTGGTCTACATAGTGAGTTCCAGGCAATCTGAGACTACATAGTATGACCCTCTCTGAAAAAAAAGGGTTTTCACATCTCTAGCATGCCAGGGGATCAAGCAGGCAACCAACACTCTCCAGAATTCAGCTCTCTGACTATGCCAGTTAGTTCTGTCAACCTGACACAATCCAGAACTAGGGGAGAAAAGAGTCTCAAGGAGATCAGACTGGCCTGTGGGCTTGTCTGGGGGAGGAGTATCTTGATTGCTTTAGTTGTGATGGAAAGACTCTCCCGCTGTGGGTCATCCAGCTCCCTGGGTAGGGGATCTTGGACTGTATGAGTAGAGAAGGCCAGCAGAGCATAGGCAGGCAGCATGAATTCACAGCTCTCTGCTCTTGACTGTGCGTGTGATGTGACCAGTTCTAGCCTGCTGCTTTGCCTTCCCTACAGTGATGGAATGGAACCTGGAACCGTGACAAATAAACTGTTTCCCTCATGTTGCTTGTGTCATGATATTTCGGTACAGCAACAGGAAAGAACATGAAACATAGGCTTTTGGGCCCAGCAGGAAGCTTTCCCTCAGGACCCCACACCCAAGCAAGCAGATGTATGTGAATGCCTGTGCATATTTACATGCAGTATATCATATTTTCTGTTCTGTTTATTTTTCTAAATGTTGGCTTCTATGCACTAAACTGATTTCACAACTCTTTAAAGGATTGCTTGACACAGGTTCCCCTAACTTGCCTCTCCCTCCACTGCCCTGTCTGCCTTAGCCATCCCTCCCCTGTGGCCTCACAAACTTTGCAAGCAGTGCTCAGCCTGTGACCGTGGAAGAGCTGCCTGAGGCCAGGGACTGTGTGACTATGTCTGATTCATCACTGTCCCTAACAGAGGTCACATGAGTTGGAGCTGATGAAATGTTTGTAAAAGAAAAAACAGGCAGATAGGCAGGACACTTGCTTGTAAGTGTTCTTCAACTAAAATTCAATATCTGGAACTTAACAACTTATTATTTTGAAAAGCAAAAGCAAACTGTTGTATTTCTATGTAGTGCCAAGGCTTAAGGCAGCTGCAGTCATCAAAGATCATGACCCAGACCTCTGTGCAGAGTTTGGCTTTGGTCAGTCCGATGTTGGAAATGGCTTATGTTTGGCTGCTAGGTGGGGGACACAGTACTTAGGTCCCTGTTGTATGACCCCAAGGTCACTTCTGTCTACTTTGAGGCCACTGAGCTCATGTACCCTGGTCTCATGGAAACTTCCTATACATGGGGATGTCCTGAGATTAGAACACCAGGTCTCAGAGTGGAGGAAGACTGTTCTATCTCTCCCATCTTACTCCAAGCTCAGTGGTCTTTCCACTCCTTCCCGGTACTTCCTGTGTCCACATAGTGAGGTGTGATAGGCACTCTTGTTACACATTCCTGTCAGTATGGCAAACACAACAAAACTGAGGCTTGCTTAGGACACACAGGGAACATGAGGACAGAGAGAGGCCAGGATACCACGGAGCAGAGGCTGGAAGACCAGAGCCTGGAACCCCTATCATTCTCTGGCCAGCCTCTAGTCAGGATGTACCACAAACCAGCAATGTGACCATGGATAGCTCACTTTTCCTCTCAGAGACTCAGTTTCCTCATTTATAAAATGGACATTGTGGTAGCACTTCTCAGGAGAAGTTATGGTAGAAAAAGGAAGATTAAGTACATGAAATGGGTGGCCCAGAACCTGAGATTAAGTATATAAAATAGGTGGCTCAGCACTTGACCCGGACAGGTGCTCAATGATTAGTAACTGAGGCTGCTGTCACTCTGATGACTACTCAATCAGGTTGGAGGGAAAAGGAGCAGTCAGGTCCCAGGGCTTGTTCTGCTTTTTCTGGGTGCTGGAAGCTTCTCTCAGGAGGCAGGTGTTTAAATATGCTCATCTTGCTGCCTCTTTGAGGGTTTTGCCTGGGAAATGGAATGATGCTGGAAATTTGGGGACCACAGATCCTTGACTATAGTATTCAGAGCTCCCAGTCCACACCCCTGTCTATTCTACACCATGTCCAAATCCACAGAGGCTCGTCACCATCCACTGGTAAACACCAACCCAGACTTCCCTTCCCTCTCTTCTCCGCCTGTGAGAGTTCTCTGGTGTCAGTGCTTAGCACAGAGCAAAAGGCCATGGTATCTGCCTGTGATCACTGCAGAATAGCATGTGGTTCAGGGAGACATGGCTGGGAGACGAGTGCTCAGTGGGGAGGAGCCTGGCCAGGCTCTGTGCACATTACCTGCTCCTCTCTGCTGCTTTTTCTAAGGGTGTAATTTGTATGAACTATAGTTTACAGTGTTACACCTGGTCTCAGAAAGATTAAGAACTTGCTCATGGTTGGTCACACTGCTAGTGACAAACGCCAGTCTTCCCTGTGCTTGTTTGCCATGGTTTGAATATGAGTATACTGGCTCTCAGACTTCCTGGTGTTGAAGGTTTTGACCCCAGATGGTGTTACCAGGAGGTGCTGTGGTCTTTAAGGAGGTGGAGCCTTACAAGAGTCCTTAGATCATCAGGAGCGTATCACTGACAGGGCTTGCATGACCTTAGTTCAGGTTTCTCTGCTTGGCTTTCTGGCTTGCGGTATGACAGCTTGCTCCTTCGTGAACCACCCTCCATTGATACACCACCTCATCAGAAGCCCAACGCAGCCAGGCTACTAACCTTGGATTGGAACCTTTCAAACCATGAGCTAAATAAATTTCTTCTCTTTCATAAATTAATTTCTTCAGTTATTTTGTTATAGTAACAGGAAGCTGATTAATATAATACACTATTCTTTTCTATTTGTGCATTAGTTTATTTTGTACTTGCCTGTCTCCTCTTTAAACAGGGGCATGACTGATTCATGGTTGTTCCTCCACCAAACCCAGTTTCTGGCACCCATCAGGAGCTCAGTAAGGATTCTAAGTGGATGAAAAGGATCATTCTAGAATCTTAGGACAAAACTACCACAGTCCCCCCAAAATGAAATGCTACCTTATTTGAAAAGAGGTACTTTATACACTGTGCTTTGATAAGGAAGCATTTGGAGATATTTGGGATAATTACCTTTAATATGAAAAAAATGAGGAGATTGACTAACTCTGCCCTTCCTACATGCCCCTTTCATTCCTCTCAGGAAGGAAAAGCAAAAGCCATGGTGGCACTCTGTACATGAGTATCTCTTTCAGGGAGCTGTTACTTGCCTCGACATCACCAATAGGAATCATTTGCAAGATAACTGTACCACTAATCCTTACTCCCTCCCCCCAATTAATGACACCCCATGTGAGTGTCTCAGATGAAAGGCACATTATTAATATTCAAAGAAAAAAACCCTTGTAACCATTTTAACAGATACAGCTAACAATGAACTAAATTTGCTTTGTGCAAGACAGAGAGTGAGCATCCCAAATTAGTTTATGTAAAAGCTGAAATTCTTCCCCGAAAGGTCTCAGCACCATCCTCAAAGAATGTCCTGATCATCAGCAGCGCTGTGAAGATTCCCGCCAACATTATCCCCTTTGTTGTCTGAAATGTCGAATCAAGCACATCTGGCAAATGTCCTGGAGCTCACAAATCTCTAACAGCATATAATTCCCAATGGTGAAAGAGATAACGCCACCGCTTAATCGCACTGCTCTTCAAAATAGCACCAACTTTCCTTCAATCAGAAACAATGGCTTTGGCTTCTTAAAAATATCACACGCCAGTGATTATTTGCAGAGAAGGCCTTTTTTTTTACATTTGAACCTGTGAGTCCCAGACAGAATTCAAAATTAAGACCGCGAACCCCATTTGAATGTATACTCTGTGTGGTGGGCAGTGCAAAGAAGGGCTGTGAGCTGGCTTGTGTGATTTGGTCTTTAGGAGGTGACAGCTGGCTTTGTCAGGATGAGGATGAAGAGGACGGGGTAGTGATGGGGATGCGGTCTAAGGTTGGACACTCCACCATGCAGGAGAGGAGTCCTCTGGTCAGCCCTGTTTGACAAACTGAGGCTCAGTGAGGTTAAAGAATACCCCCAGGGAATTTGGCAGGCTCACCTGCTATACAGTTTTTCCTTTGCCAAGTCAGCCGAAGATCATCTGTCCACAGGAGCCTGGGCAGGGTGCCCCCAGGTATAGGCGTGTGTCTGCTTCCTAGACAACTTCAGAAAACATCCTACACCGCAGAGTGCACACCCAGAAATGAGTCTTCTGAAGTTTCTCCGGTCTTGTTTAAACAGTTGAAAACTGGAAGCATCCCAGATGTCCAACAGGAGGCACTAAGTGACACACCATGTGCTCCCAGGACAGAGAACAGCAATGGAGAGATAGATCTGGTATGCAACTGATTAAAAGGCAGTGTGCACTCAGCCCCTGCTGTTCCAGGCACAGGCCTAAGCACTTCACATGTGTGGTATTGCTCCATCCCATCTAACCCTCACAAGTTACCTTGGAGAGCAGCTGTCCTGATTCCCGCCTCACAGATGCTAAGAATGAGATGAGATGAAATACCTGGTTCAAGGTGAGCAGAACTGGAATTAAAACCCAGGTTCAGCTAACTCCAAAGCTAAATAAAGATGACATTTGTACTGACTCTGAGGGAGAAGGTAGAGTGTTCTAGTGAAAGAACCAAGGGCCTTCTCTCATCAGAGATGAAACAGATTGAACCACCGCTGGCTCCTTTTGCTAAAAAGTCCTCTGCTTTCTGGATTGCTCAAAACCTAGTAAGAGTCTCCCAGTGCCACTGACAAACCAGGAATCTTCTAATCTTGAAGTTCCTGCTTCCCACAAGAGGGCCAATCTCATGCCTGACCCGCAGTCTGTCCACGGTATAGCCAGGACTGGAACCCTGACTTCCTTCTGCCGGTTGCAGCTCCTGCCCCAAACCCTCGGCTACCTCTCAACAGAGCCTCCCTGGAGCTTTCTGTAAGATGGCCAGTGAGGCCCACACACAGCCCCTCCCGCAGTTAGCGCTCCAGCGAGACAAAAGGCAATTTACCCAAATGTTATAATCACCTGAAGGCTGGCACGCGGGGGCATCCCCGCTTTATCTCTGGTATTGTCAGCAGCACTGTAATGAAGGCTTTGTGGGAAGATAATATCACACTTGTAACTGCCAGATAAAATGCCCGCACAGATCACACGTTCTTGCCAGCAGACATGGGTATCTGCTGTCAGCAAAAGACACAGGCAGGGAAGTGAAGAGCACCAAAGCCCCTACTGTGCCAGGGACTTACACCATCCTGGGCCTTTGAGGAAATGTTATTCTCCCTGCTTGGTAGAGATGGGGAGACTGAGACTCTCAGAGTACATTATTTGCTAATGATTATTACTCTGTTAAAGAAAAGAGCCAGCATTTGAACGCAGGTCTCTTTGAGAATGTAGGTAAAGCTTTCCCCAGAAAACTACCCTTGAATCCACTGACAGAATTTGGGTAGACTAGACTAACCACCTGGAAGCCACAATGAGCCCCTGTCAAGATGAGATGGCTCAGCGGCCAAGAGCACTGACAGCTCTTGCAGAAGACCCAGGTTCTGTTCCCAGCACCCACATGGTGGCTAATAACCATCCGTAGCTCCAGTTCCAGGGAATCTGATGCACTCTTCTGACTTCTATGGGCATTGCACAACATGGGTACACTTACATATACATACAGGCATTACATGCATACACATAAAATAAAAATAATAAATCAAATATTTTATAAATGTATGCTCAGAAATGATAGCCTATCCTGCTCAGCACCCCCCTCCCATGACCTGCCCACTGTCACCCTGTTCCCTCAGCATTCAAAGGTCCTGGAAATTCCCCTTCTAACCATGGAGCCCATCAGAGTCTGGTAACAATGCATCCCCTCCCCCAGGCAGGCTCCTGGAGGCATGTAGAGGACACAGCTTCCCTTTCCATGGCTGGAATCAGCCTGGCCAGCTCAGTGTGTTTTGTCTCCTTTAATAGAAGTGAGTGTAGGGCCACAGCCTGCAGGCAGGAGCCTCACTCTCTTCCTCAGTGCCTACTCTGAAAGTCAGGGCACTTGGCTGAAGCCCGCGCCTTACCTCAGGCCCAAAAGAGGTAGACAGATTTATGACCCGGGCATGAGAGGTAACTGCATCTGCTCTCAGATCTCACAGCTACCTCTCACTGGCTGTGCGACCTTGAGCAGGTGACTAACCATCTCTGAAATCCAGATGCCTTATCTGAAGAATGGGGGAGGTAAGGAGCCTGTCTCACAGGGGTGTGGTAAGCATGAAGTGAGCCTTGCAGGAACTCCAGCAGAAATAGTACATGGGCTTTGCCCACGTCTTGGTACATGCCAACAATCACCATGGCGATCATTTTGCAACTGGGGTAGAAAGTTGAAAAACGGGCCTCCTTAATGCCACACCCCCAAAGAAGAGCCGGGGTCACCTTGGCAGGCTGCTCTCTGGCCTCCACCCACCTGCTTTTGATGCTGAGTTCAGAACCGAACCAGTGGCCTGAAGTTTCCAGATCTCTGCTTGGTACTTGCTTTTGAATGTGGGCCCATGATTCTCGTCCTTTCTTACATATCTAGAGCTTGAGTTCCCCTCACCCCTGCCTGACATCCCAGACTCCAGCCTTCATGGAGCCCCTGTGTACATGAGGGCTTTGCTTGGGGACACAGGGCTTCCCTCACACCCAAAGCAGTGCAGGGTGGAGAAGAACAGACGTAGACAGGCTCACAGCTGCGGTGAGTGTTCTCTAGACAGAAGCCTGGGGCCTTCAGGGAGCCTAAGTGCTCAAATAAATAACAAATGAATAACATAAACCACAAAAGACATATGGAAGGCAGTCCGGCGTGATTCCACATGCCCTGTAATGTATGTTAACGTTTAATTTGAAATATTAAGTATGAAATTCTTTCTGCCAAAACCATGAATGCCCCTGCTTCTCTGCTGCCTGGAACCGGGTGCCTGAGTGAGCCAGAGAAGAGTATGTAACCTCTGTGTGTCTGAGATAACGAGGTGCTAAGCTTGGCCTTAAAAGACAAGAGGTGGGTTTTGCTAAATGGAAGGGAAGGAACAGTAGAGCAAAGGCACGGAGTCACACGGAAGCAGCAGAAGCATGGGATACTGGAGATGAGGCACAGAGACCAGCTTCTGTGTCAGGGGCTCCGGGAGGAGTCAAGGAGGCCTTCCTGAAGCAGTGATGCGCAGGACTTTGCTCTGTGTGTAGGAGTGGGTCTGAGCTGTGTTCCAAGGCAGACGAGCACAGTGAGGAGGAGCCTTGAATGCTAGTTCAGGATCTTGGCTTTGATCCCTCGGGCAGGAAACAGAAGTAGAGCTGCAGAAAGTTTTCTCAAGAAGTGGGTCATGGCCAAGGCTGTAGCTGTAAAGACAAACTTGACTCTGATCTGACACCATTGGCTAGCTAGGTGAGCCTGGGCAGTGGTTTGGCCTTTCTGACCCTCAGTCCCCTCCCCTGTGATCCGCAGATGGCAGTGCTGACCCACAAGACCACTGTGAAGTTTTGCAGAGTTCCATTTGTCACAGGGTACTTACTTAGCATCCCTCATGGCTTCCCTATTGCCCCCACCTGATCCAGCCCTTGGTATCTGCCAAGAGTCAGTGCCTTGCATCATCTACACACAGCTGGAGATGGGGTGAAAGGAGCAGTGGCTATGCAGTCAGGTTGACAGAGTGACCTTGGCCACGACAGTTGTGGGTATTCCAGTCGCCGGGTAAGGGGAAACATGCCCAGAGTCACAATGAGCCTTGGAGACTCCCCAGGAAGGCCCAAGGCTAGAAGTACACCTCACTAGGTGCCACACAGCCAGTCTTCCAACATGGTTGGGACAGAGAGCCAATCCTATTGCTGGAGTTGCCTGTGGATGATCCTTAACTACTAGAGCCATCCTCTGTACAATGTGGTTCCAGGGCTGGAGGCATCCAGGGATGGAGACAGATGACTCGGCCTCCACACCACTCCCTCCAGGGCAAGTGCATGCTGAATGCAGGGGAGCCTAATCATCAGCACTGCTAATATCGCCATCTTTCCTGCTTGCCAACTCTGATTATTCAAGTGCTAATAATTGGGATTGTGCTCACTAACTACCTTCATGAAGCCTGCCATAGTACTAAGTCAGCTCAGAGGAGCTGAGTATGCCTCCTGTGCCTAGTGCCTGACTCCGAAAGTGCTTCCTAATATCCTTGCTGACCTTCTCCCTAGTGATAGCTCTTAGTGTGTCCTACATCAGATCTCGGAGACCCTACCTCAGCCATGTCTATCTGTTAAAACACAATTCAAGATCCTCTTGCTGTGGGGCCTTTCTGACTTTGCTTGATACATTATTTGACTGTAGGTCTGTTGCATTGGCTATGAATTCTTGAGTCATGTGTGGACCAGAGAATTCTGGCAAAACGAGGAAACAGAGCCTACAAATGGATTCCAAAGATACCAAAACTGTTTTGATTTCTAGATTTAATAATTAATCAAGTTTGGTTGCATTAATTATAATATTTATTAATTTCAGTTTTGAAGTTTCCTTTTTTGGTAGTTAGAGTCAATCCTTCTTTCCAAGCGTCCTACCTCTAAATAGGCCTTGACAAGATTGTGGGTCTTGGGCCTTGCAGCTCTTCAGTTCCCAAGGAGTGACATGACTTGTTGTAATCCACTCCCAAATCCTCACCCAGCCCAGAGGATGCTCCTGTACAGGGAAAAAGCTCCCATAGCAGGCTCCACCTGGGCAATGACCTTTCAGTCAATATTGACGAAGCTGAGGCTTTGGCATCTGGCCGCACTGCCAGCAAAGTTCAAAGGCTCTTTGTTGTTGGATGTTGTGACAAGAATGCCAGGGCATGGCCACCTTCACTGTGGCACTGCCTTGGTCCTCTGCCACCCTCTCACGCAGCCCTGAATTTGTACTAAGGTGGAGCAGGGCTATGGGCCGGCACTTGCCTTGGGCTGGGAGCCCGATTTGATACACACCTCCATCCCACCTTGGAGTCTTCTGAGGATGGGCCTTGACCCCAGGGGAAAAGGGCAGAGTCCTATGCAGAAGCCTCCTGTCCAGAGCCTGGAGCTTACTGCCAGACTGTCTTTTGAATAAGCAGGTGGTCTCAACCCTCTGCATGTGATCACACACATTCAGACTTCAGATACACTCCCACTGCCTCATACCATGTGTCACACACTCAAGTTCCATGCACCCCGTGTGCACACTGCACCCTGAACCATAGCCACTTGCACACTCACAGGCATATACCTGCATGCTGAGAACGACTGGATAGAAAGGAACATGTGTTCGTATGCACACAAACGCAGCTTCACTGAGTATGACTAGAGCTGAAGAGCACTGGGCCCTCCCCTCTGCCCCAATGAAGAGAAGCAGGCCTAAGCCTTCCTCAGGGTAAGTGGTGGCAACACCATCTCATTCACTGAAAGAAGATGAGTGCATGCACATAGACACACACACACACTCACACATACTCACACAGCCTGACTCTCCTAGGCACTGGGCTGAGGAGTCTTTCCCCTCCCCAAGGCCAGCTGTGTTATTCCTTCTGGGTCTCCTCCCTTTCCCAATCCCTACCCCTCCCCTCACACAAGTAGGATTGACCCCAGGGTTTCTCAGCTCAAAGGTATACCAAGAGCCCAACTTGTGGGTACCCAGGGACTCCTGTTTGCCTGCTGTGGCTGGCCTGCCCCAACCTGTCCTCTTAGCTTTGAGCAGAACTCATTAGCTGAGCTGCAGCTCTTGATCCTGTATAAAGTCTTCTTCCCTGTGCACCCCCCCCTAGTGCTGGCAGGGAGCCAGAAGTTCCAGGGATACCCTGTGAGTCCCTTGGGAACACTCCCTTGCAGCCATCCAGGTTGGGAATTAAAGGCCCCTCAGAAGGACAACTGTACTTCCAGTTCCTGAGTGCCCACCAAGTGCCTTTCTTCCAGGCCAGGCCTCCCCCTGCTTTCTACAGGCAGGCTTGAAGATTGCTATGAGTGGTCTGTGCTCAGGTATGGTCCCAGACCAGCCTGCCTCAACCTATGGCCTCAGGACACACAAGGCGGCAGCAACCAGCTGTCTTGGACCTGCCCTTGACGTGCCTGCCTGTCCTCCCAGGAGTTCCATTTGCCTGAAGAGGGGAAGGAAGTCTTCTTACTTTGTCTCAGGCCCAGAGTGAATCTGATGCTTTTATGACCCCAAGTTTATATTTCGTATCCGATCATTCAACATATATGTGTTAAATACTTTTTAAGTGCTGAATCCGTGCTGGGCCCTGGTAACATGGCTGCTCCAGTCTGACAGAGGTGACCATGACCAAAAACATGACCTGGGCTTCCTCATCAGGGAAGGCTGACCTCCGGACAGGACCTGTGAGGGTGGAACAGGGACAAGCAAGGGGGCCCAGTCCACATATACCAGGAAACCTTTATGTCTTAACAACAAAGCCCATAACGCCTTTCCCAACCCCACAGCCTTCGCACCCTGTGAGCGTCCGCTTTTTTGAAAGAAATCTCAAAGCAACACACTTATATTAAGATTTGGTTGCTTGTGTTAAAAGTAGTAATCAAATGTCAATGCTTAAAGTATATCAAGTATATTGCTATTTGATATCATCTTGTTTAGGTCTTTTACATTTTATTTATCGTTTCTTTATTTTGGTGCTGGGAACAGACCTAGGTTCTCCTTATGCATTTGGAGCTGGATCCCCAGCCTGCATTTTGTTTGGAGGGTCTGCGAAACCCAGGCCAGCCTTGTTTTCCCATAACCTCTTGCTTTACTCTCCAGAATACTGGGATCACAGGTGTGTGCTGCCACCCCTGACTTCTTGACTTTCATATGCTTTAGAGGCAAGAAATGGAAAGTTCCTTGGCTCTCTCTGGTGTTCTGAGAGCTCTGGCTCCTGATCCAGATCCTCAAAGGAAGGGTGACTCTCAGGGAACCGGCACGTGCAGAAGCACGAAAGCACTGATGAGCTTGAGTACTTGGACAGGTGGAGCACCTGGAGGTGACTTGGTGTTCCGATAGGAGGTACCACGGGGGCCCTGCAGGCTAAGGTATAGGCAATCTTTTCAGGGAAGACTTCATCAGAAGGTGCCCAAGATCAACTGGGCATGGGTCTCTTGCAGCAAGTTTTATTTCTACTCAGTTCTCCCAGTGATCCATGGGGGACAGAGCAGGTGAATGACAGTAAAGTCATGCCCAAAGCTTCAGACCCAGAAAAATATTTCTGCCCTATAGCAATAGTCTACTAACAGTGAAGGGCACTTACTGCTGAGTCAGGCTGTTCTCTGTCGCCAGCACTGGACATCTGGCCAACCATAAGACTGGACTTGTTGGGTCATTTCTTCTTTCACTAGGTACTGACTGTGTACCTACTATGTACCAGACACTCTTCTAAGCACTAGGGACATTCCCTTCTAAGCACAGGGAACAAGGTCGGGAGACACTTGTTATCATCAGAACTAGCAATTTAGATAAGGGAGATGCACAGATATACAGACAGGAAGTCTTTGGAGAAGACGGTGACTGAGCCTGGGGACCAGCAGTTATAAGGAAGTGACAGTTGGACTGAGATCTGATTACATCTGATTACCAAGAAGTGAGGAAATGTTTATGGATGGCAACTGAAGCAGACCAGAGTGAAAAGGGCTTATTCAGGCTTACCTGGTAAAGCACTTACTGGGCGCCTAAAGTATGCTGGGTCCAGTGGCCCCTTGCATGGAGAGCTTAGACTCTAATAGGAAAGAAAGATATTATATAAGAAAAGATCTGAAAATTACAGTCTGAGGTGCTGTGAGAGACAAAGGAACGAATGGCTTTAGCTGGGGCCACTGGCAGTGTGAAGGGACTTCTGTTTCTCTCCAAGAACATGGTGATCTGTCCAGTAAGGAACATACTGGGTTTTCATGCATTTAAAAAAAAAAACAACCTGTTTATTCAGAGCAGCTGCAGGTGCGTAATTATTGTGGAGATGCTGTGGCATTCTCAGTATACCCCATGCCCACTTTCCTGTTATTAATAGCCTAGATTGTGTGGTACTACACTTGTCAAAACAATGCATCAATATTGCTAAATTAATGCAACCCTAACCCTAATCCTAACCCTAACCCTAATGTCGATGAACTAATTTAACAAAAGTTCGTGGTTTTTTTAGTGCTCCTCATTCTTTCTCTAATGTCCACTTTCTGTTCCATGATTCATTCGAGGACATCAAATTACATGTAGTTATGTCTCTTTGGGTTCCTGTTAAGTGGAACCATTGCTTTGGCTTTTCTTCGTTTGTTTTGTTGTTGTTGTTGTTGTTGCTTTTTGAGATAGGGTCTCATCATGTAGCCCTGGCTGGCCTGGAACTTCCTATGTAACCAGGCTGGCTGGCCTTGAATACATAGAGATCCACCTGTCTCCGCCTCCTGAATGCCGGGATCAAAGAAGTGCATCACCATGACCCCTTCAGAACTGGGGATTGAATTCAGAGCCTTGTATTCTAGACAAGTATTCTACCACTAAGCTACATCCCCAGTCACAGTTCAGCTGTCCTTTTTTAAAAATTTATTCTTTATTTTTATTTTATGTGTTTGAGCGTTTTGCTTACTTGTATCTAAGTGTACCATGTGCATGCAATGTCCATGAAGGCCAGAAGAGGACACTGAATCCCCTGGAACTGGAGTTATAGATAAGGTAGCTGGTCACCATGTGAGTGCTGGGAACCAAATCAGGGTCCTCTGCAAGAGCCGTCAGTGCTCTTAATGCTGAGCCATTTCTCCAGCCTCTTGTCCTTGTTTTTGATGACAGGTTTGAGAAGTGTTAATCAGGTATTTTGTAGTATGAGCCCTGACTGAAAAATTTTGCATCCAAAATCTCTGGCGATTAAACCAGGGTTGTAGATGAAGGGTCATTTTCATCCAAACAGGGAAAGGGACTGGCTAGTTTACTTGACATTGATGTTAAACTTGAACATCTGGCTGAGGTCACGTTTCTCTACTGCAAAATTTTCACTTTTGATAGTTTTTTTTCCTCTTTCTTTGGAAAAAGGTCACTTGCACAGCCATACTAAGTAGTGAGTTTTAATTTAAACTCAGGGCAGAGTGTCTACATGATTTGGAGTTCTTCTATGTAGGAAATTTGTTCTGATTTTATCCATTTTGCTGGCATTTTTACTTTTTAGAAGTATAAAAACATTAGTATTTCTAGGTGTCTAGAAATGTTGCATCTCAATGAACAAAACACATTTAAAAAGTCACCCAAAATCCAATAATAATTTTAATTTTTTTCCTATGGTCAATACACATAAATGAAAGATTTGGAAAGTACCAAAAGCAGGAAGAAAAATCTGTCTGGTCATGCTCCAGAGCTGACCCAGGATTCATTTTATTATTTTTAATTTTTCTCTGTGCACAATTTTACATGGAGCATACTGTCAATAAAATTCTCGTGGGTTTTTTTTTTTGCCTTGTCTTATTTATTCTGCTTATTATTTCATCAAAAGCATTTCCCCTGTGTTGCCATACAGACTTCACAACTATCATTTTCACTGGCTACTAAATACCCCTCCCATGGTTTAGAGTGAGTGCTTGCTGCCCCCCTCCCAGACCAGTGAGGTTGTTGACATGTATCAGTGTGTAGACATCATTTGTTAAATGAATGAAGAGACAACAAAGCAATCGTTCCCTAGTTTAGAAATGTATGTCATTTTCTGTTCTCTTGATTCTAAAGAGCAGCGAGACAAGCAGATTATTCCCTTAGGATAGCGTCCCAGAACGGAATTACCCGGCCAATGGGGACCAAAACTTAGGACGCTAAATGCACCAAAACAGAAATCTTGCCCTTTCTCTCCTCACCGCCCACGATCGTGCCAAGGCTGATCATTTACAATTGATTAAAGAGTTTGTGGGATGTTTTCCTCCCATCTTTTCTCCCTTCCTCCACTCCTCCTTTCCTGCCAAAAAGGGGGAAAATTACCCGAGAAGGTGAAGATGTTCTCAGACAATCATATTAACATATTCCAACAATCGCAATTTGCAAAATAGTAATCACAACTCTCAGGCTCTGGGAGGCATTAATCAAAGCTACAGGTTTAATTCCATTTTAAATATTGATGAAAAGTGCTTCTGCAGCCTCACCCTGGCGTGGCAGGGCCAGGGGAGCCTCGGAGGCGCCAGGAGGTGGAGGGAGGGAGGAGGAGCAGCTGCCAGAGGGAAGGCATCTGTGATTCAAATTGGTGGCTGTGCAGCCAGGTAGAGAGTGAAAGGGGTAGTGAAGAGGGCTGTTAAGTCCATTGCTGTCAATTTGTAACGATCAGGGAGGGGCCTGAGGACTGGTTCAGCACAATACACCCAGTTTGTCTGGTTTCAGGGGTTACCGCTGAAGAGGCTGCAGCTGCACTGATTCGAATAGCCTGGAGACTTCAGAACTGTAATTATCAACCAGGCTGCTCACAGTGTGGCGAAAGTGGGCTCCACCAGCACTTAACTCCTTGTGTGCTGACACATCACCGAAGCCCCTCCACCCCGCATGCCACCTCTGAGTTATGAGTCTCAGTCAAGATTCCCAGGCAGCCTGCTTGGGAGAAACTGAGTGCCACTGGCCGCTCAAGACAGCTCTCCAAGGCCAAAGCATGCTAGCCAGCAAGTCGTTTTTGTCTTGAGTCATATGCAAAGAAATAGTGGTGGTGGGGGCTAGCTCTTCTGGGGCAACCTTGGCCTTTGTGGCATCAAGTCCGCCCTGGATGAGAAGTCCGGCAGCAGTGCCAATGTGCTTGGCAGAGATTCTACAGGCTGGGGACCGAGAGGACCCAGGGCAAGCCTAACAGGTGCTATGAAATGGTGGCAATCTTTGCTCCTCCGCTGGGCTGTTGTTACACAAATCTGGGGAGCTACAGTGTTTGTAAGGCATGCAGTCAGCTGTGCATGAACCTCTTCCAGCTTGGGCCTGGTGCTTTTCAGAAAAGGAGGGTGCCTCTGAGTGACCTGGGGCACTGGACAGGACTAGAGGAGGCTTTTCCAGCCTACTTTTCAGCTCTCTGGGAGTCCTCTTGTCTCCACCTTCCAGAAGTTGTCACCTGAAGAGGATAAAAGGTCCCTTCTTCCTAGAAGAAGTAGTAGGTTAGGCAGGGGCAAGAGAACTCCATTTCTGTGGTCCATAGGAAACCAGCCTGAGGATGGCGATGGCAAGAGGGACAGGGTGGGGCAAGGGAGGGCAGGCGGGAAGGCAGTGTGCTGGGGAAGAGCATGGGCCGGCTGGGGCACAGGGGAGTGGTCTGTGCCATTCCATGGCCATCCAGAACACAACCCGGCAACTTCCCAGTGGATCACAAAGGCCCGAGCCCCAGAACACCGTCCCAGCATTGGCCTGGTACTGGGGAATCAGAGGCGGCCTCCATCTCCACCATGGGAGGCTAGAGAGTCAGCCATAAGGGCTGCCAACTACGGAGCAGGAGGCAGCAGGGAGGAGCAGAGGATGAATTGCACATGAGACCACAAGAAAAGTGAAATGTCCCACAGAGTGAAAGAAGTCCCACACAATGAAGCTCACGGCACAATGCCATTTTCGTAAATTAAAAACACATTCGCGTACAAAACAAGAGTGCGTATTGTATAGAGCTGTGTGCATTTTTAGGGGTGCGTAGCCCACCATTAGAGTGGGTCTCTGTTGTACTGGGGGAGGGGATGGGTGTGGGTTTAGAGAAAAATGGGGAAAGAAAGGAAAATAAAATGAACCCACAGTGAGGTCCTGTTCAGAGAATGGTTGACAGTACTGTGTGGACTGGAGTGGGGCTCACCCTACTCTGGATTTGAGGTTTGGAGAAGCAGCAGCCTTGGGCTCAGATCTTGGGCTCACCCATGTGCTACCCCTGAGGCTGGGCACAAGTGGCCATTGAGAGCCTCTGGTCATCTGTATAGTGGTGGGAAGACTTGCCTGTTGGAGACTGTGAGGACGGAGTGCAGGGGGAGGACTGTGTTCAGGCCTCAGGGAGAGTAATACCACCAGCTGTCAAGCTGTCTGCAGTATTTCCTAGTATGGCACCTGAGTCAGTGAAGGGTGTCAGGCCCCCTGGGAAGCCACAGGTTCTTTGAAAGGTCAGCGATAGAAAAGGAAACCCGTGTCTAAGACTGTGTCTCCTAGAACTGTGGCAGATGCCCTAGCTCCATGAAGTGGGGTGCTGTTTGTACTATATGTCAGCAGGTGAGTGCCTGAGTGCCAGGTTGCCACTCTCTGCCTGTCAGGATCAGAGCAGCTCACCAGGGCCAAATGACCTGAAGCTGTCTCCAGCAGCTCCTTCCACAAACTATGAGTGCTTTCCCAACTTCCCGTTCATTTCCCTGTGCTGAGAGGCTCTGCGGAGGGGTTCTATAATACTTAAATGAAGCTCTGCTCTGACCCACTCCCAGCTAAACACCTGTGTCAACAGCCTGTGATGGAATGGACTGCAGCCCCAAGTCCCCACCTGGGGTCCCAGCAAACTCTAGGCCTGACCTGATTCTCTCTACCTACAGATGACGATGAGCATGAGTGGATCGTCAGGACCTGCCGAAAGGGCTGGTTGGAGAAACCACCACAGAAACCAGATCAGAAACCAGATCAGAAGCCCAAGCTGTGATACACCGTCTCAGTCTGAGCCAGAGCTTTGCCTCTGCCCTGCTGGCCCTGGCTGGTCTGGGAAATAGGCTGTAATTCTAGAGCTTCAATTTGACTTTCAAAATAAAGGTTTCTTGCATTCAGTGGCCCAAACAAAAGTGCTTTAGAAGCCTTATTCAGAAGGCATCCTCATTCCACCCATGTCAGCAGCAACCAGGTAGAATCACTATTGCTAGTCCCAGCTCCCCACCTCAACTTGCCAATCAGAATATCTGGGAAGGGGGCCTAGAAATTGCAATCCCAGTTATTTCTCATGTGTATTAAAGTTAGAGAACCTTTGTCTTATAGCAGATATTCCTTAACTGAATGGGTGACTAAAAGGGTACAAGCAACGTATGCTTTTTCTGCCCCTGTAACAACCTGCTCGGTGAGGAGAGAAGGTGCAGCCGGGAGTCTGTGGCTCAGAGATGAGTGGGACTCGCTTAGTGACTCATCAGTCTCCATAGTTCACCACTGGCACCTGCTCCTAGGACTGCCCTTCCCTCTGGGCAGCTCTGCTAGCTAAGTCTCAAAGGTAGGCACTGGATCAGCAAGGTGCACAGAAAGAACATGGTTATAGCACTCAACACTGGGTTCAAATCCCAGCTCTGTCACAGGCAACTTTGGATAAGTCACATCTCTAAGCCTCAGTTTCCACATCTATAAAATAGTTACAATGAGGTTTGAAACAACAGAGCAACTGTCAAAGGAGATAACCCAAGTAAAGAGAGCGCATGTGGCAGGCACTCACCTCAGGTTTGCCTTAAAGCTCGGTTTGTGCCACTGTAATCCCCAGCACTCAGTACAGGAAGGCAGAAAGACTGAAGTTCAAGAGCCAGTCCAAGCTACACAATAAGGCCCTATATCAAAAACCAATCTGTTAGCTGTGCCCATGATCATTTCTCAAAATCACCCCCTGAGAACGCAGAGGAAGAAGCAGCAAAATGTCCAAAGTCCACTCTTAGGCCTGAAGTATCCTGTATCTTTGCAGAACTTTCTGTCCTTGGAGGTCACTCCCTGCTGTAGGCCCCTGGCTATGTTCCCTAATTCACTACAGCTACCCTGTGGAGCTTTGCAGGGAAAGAAAACCCAACTAGGAATCCAGAGCTATCATATGGGGAGAGCCATCAGCCGGAGGAAGGTCTAGGTTCTCTCACCTGCACTGCAGAGCAGACCTAGAGAACCACTGCTCCCCGCTGAGGCTTTGATCATTCAGTAAACTAAAGCTCCACTAATGGTTCTCAAATTGGGGTTTCGACAAGGCACATTTCTGTAAGGAAACACATGTACACGGGCACATACTCACACGTGCACATATTCAACTACATATATTGTCTATCATATACAAAAATGAACATTTGAACTATGGAAGAGCAGAGGAGAAGGAGCAGAAATAAGAGTCAGAGACTGAAATGGAGAGCTAGAGAGAGCTCCGTTGGTAAAGTGATTGTCTCACAAGTACAAGGACTTGGGTTTAGATCCCCAGCACAGCACAGGTAAAAAGCCAGGCACAGCAGTACATGCCTGTGATCCCAGTGCTGGGGAGACGGCGAGGAGGATCCCTGGGGCTTGCTGGCTGCTAGTCTAGCCACGCTGCTGAGCTCCAGGTTCAGGGAAAACCCTTTCTCAAAAAATGTGGGAAGTGGGACTGGAGAGATGGCTCAGCAGTTAAGGCTGCTCTTGCAGAGGACCTGGGTTCGGTTCCTAGCACTCACAGGGCAGCTAATAACTCTTTGTGACTCCAGTTCCAGGGGATCCAATGCTCTCTTTTGACCTCCATGGGCATTGCATAACATGGGTGCACTTATACACATGCAGGCAGTACATTCACACAAAATATTTTTTAAATGTGGAAAATGATTGAGAGAGATAAGGACATTTCAACCTCTGATTTCCAGATGCATATGCACATATACACACACACATACAAACACATACACATAGAGTATGCACATATATACACAACTGATAAGGACTCGGTGATCAAGTGTACCATGAGATGTCCTGCAGAGTTCACAAGCAACATGCCAGGGCTACAGGAGGTGGGGAAGCCTCTCCACTCTACAGACAGCAGCTCTAGCCTCTGTTCTGCACTCTGGGAGCTTTGGCTTGAACAAAAGATATTATAGATGAAGATGGCTCCTCAGTTAAGAGCCACACTGCTCTTGTAAGAGATCTGAGTACTGTTCCTAGTACTCATATCAGGTGGCTCACAACCTCCTGTAACTCTGATCTGGTGCCCACTGCTGGCCTACATGGGCCCCTGCATTCATGTGTATAGTAGACCCACATATAAACATATACCCATTTACATAATTAAAAATAAATCTTATTTTTAAAGGAAATTTTACAGATGAGCAAATTAGCCATCAAAAACGTCTCCAGAGTATGTGGTCGCCAAAACCACTATGAGAGCGTCTTGTGTTAAAACTGGAGCCATCTGACTTAATTCTTCCCCATCACCTGTGTTCTTCCTTCCCTGCCCCCCAAGTATCTTACATTTTCATATACCTATTCTGTAAACCTCTTATTTGATAGAATTCAGTTCTAATAGTTCCCCTTGCCCACCCCCCAGCACTACAGGAATATCTGTTTACAGTGCTGGCCACACTGAGAGTGTCTCTGAGGCAGGGCAGAGCTGGACTCTTCTTGGTTCTGCAAAGCAGCACAGGACCCAGCAGAGAGCTGGTATTCAGAACCCAGCCTCATACACAGGTCAATGCAATACTCTGAGAAGAGATACATCAGTGTGCCTTTGCAGAGCACAGCCCACTATCTGGTATGGTATCAGCTTTCCTGGATTGTACCACCTAGCATCCCAGACAGTCCAGGAGCCAGAGACCCAAATCCTTAAGCAGAGAGCAAGGAAGAAATGGAATCCCATCATGCTCTGGATTTAAGTGCCAGCACTTCTACTCGCATTAACTTTATTTATTACACAAATAAGACATTTACGAAGCACAACATGAAAGATATGTAACAAAACAGACATTGGTTTTACAAAAAAAAAGTGCTTACAATTTTTTTCCGTGTGTGTGTTTTCCCCTTCTTTTGTGTTTAAATAAATAGTCTTGATGGCCTGTACCTCAGGCTGTCCTTAACAGGATAGTGGAGACGTTTGAACTGCAACATGCTATGGCCACGTGATCCACGCAAGAAATAGACCTTGGGGGAAGGCTCAAGGCAGAGTGGGTACTGGGTAACCCTGGTCAGGGCTCAGCTGGCCACTTACTACATGGTTGCATTTGGGGTTTTGATCATTAAGAGCAGAAATGAAATGAAAGGTCTGAGTTCCCTAAGGTCAAAGATCAGGCTCAGGTACCTCCTGTTCATGTCAGTGTCCGGCATGGGGCACTCGATAGTTCTGAACTGAGCCACACTCTTAATGGTGCTTTCTCTTTGTCCTCAGTCAACTGTGACATCTTAGGGAGAAGATGCAGACTCCCTTCTTGGGTCTCAACCATGCCTAACTCTCCTCCAGGTCTCAGAGCAAGCAGTACACTGGTTCTCGTTTAAGTGCCAACTTCAAGCATGTGAATTCTGAAACCTTATCCAGATTCTGTGAGATGGAGTGCTGCAATCGATTAATGATGTCTGTCATGGATGAAGTAGGGAGAGCAACTGCATATGTAACTATGAACTTGCTTTCTCTGTCCTGGAGTCTCCTTCCAAAACCAAGGAAGACTTTGGCTAAAACATGCTCACTAGCAGCCTCCGGTGGGAAATACCCCAGGCTACCAAATAGTTCTCAAATTACAGGATAAGCTTGGGACAAGTGGACATCCTCTGAAAACATAAGTTGTGGTCCTGTACAGCCTGGGCCCTTTGTTTGGAGTGGAAGAGCTGCAGCAGTCTGGGGTGATGTGGAGCTATGTTTGGCATCTGTTCTCAGGAACAGGTGGAGCTGGCTCATGTAGGGTTGGTGGGGGAACTTCAGAGGTGCCAGCTGGAATCCTGGGCTTGGTGTACTACTCATCTAGGCCATGGGCACTTCTCTCTGCTCAAGGATGAATCAGAACTAACATTCTGGCTGCCATTTCACTGGGCTCTGTCCCTTGGTCCTCTTAAGTAGTCCCTCCCCCTAGAAAAGACTGGCCCAGATCCCCCTGTCAGGACTGAAGAAGTGGCCAAACAAGGGTCCTAGCACTGGCCCACCCAAACATTCAGCAGAGTCACCACACAAACCAGATGATCTGTCAGGATTCCTGCGTATATGCTAAATAATTAGGTGGGGGAAGGGCCTTCCCCAAGTTTTCTCTTTCTTCTGCACAAAGTGGTCAGCGCCTCTCCAGGTCTAGCGTGCTTCGTCCCTCTCCACCAAGCCAATGGGGGGTATCTTTGGCAGCCACCCCTCTTGTCCCCTCCGCCTTTCGGTCTGGACAGACCTCCATCTCTGCCGGGTTGGGCCTCTCAGGGTTGGTCAGTGTCTCTTCTTTTTCTGAGTTAACTTGACATAACCAGACAGATGGAAATGATAAAATTAGAACACAGTTTTCCTTTGGGGACATTCCCACAAACACTGTAGAGTTTTCCAGACAAAAGCAACAGAGTGTATAACACTGGGGGTTGTTGGTTATTCAGAATTTAGAGATGGTTCCAAGGAAGTAGTAAATAAAGGCCGATATGGGGGGAGGGGAAGAAAACCTATAAATTAGGAGGCTGTTGGTGTCACGCGATTCAATTCGCCTTTTGCTATTGTGATCAGCTGAAGCTGAAGATGACTCCTGTTTAGACGGGAAGAGTAGGCTGCTGGTTTTCGCCCTGATTCCACATTTCGAGGAGCCCTGCCTTCCAAGAGGAGGACACCATGGTGCTCCTGGCAGGTTCTGGTTCTCAGCAGGAGAAGGAAAGACCAGGCCTGGGGGGCCATGCTGGCAGAGGGCAGGATGGTGGGTGGGGGTGTATGCAGAGATGGTGGACCCCTGGACGCAGCTGGATGCTGGATCTCAGCGACTGAGGGGCAGCTGTGCGGTGCCCATGGACAGATGCGCAAGTGCCGGCAGCGTTAGTACTGAAAAAGGATGACCTGCAAGAGGAGGACAAAGAGATGCCTGAGTGGTGCTTGCCCCAGGGAACCTCGAAGGCATAGAGAGCAAGGGTGGCTCAGAACCTAGGTCTGGGTTCAAATCCTAGCTTTCAGTTTATTTGCTGTGAGACCTTGAACAACTCACTTCCCCTCTTTGAACTTGTTTCCTCGTCTGTAAACAGGGATGGCAAAAATCTTTCAAAGTAGGGAGGCTTTGGAGAGACACAAGAGCAGCAGCAGAAGTCTACTGTGTGCTTTACCCTGCACCCAACATGAACATTCACAGAGCTGCTACTTCAGCATTACTGTACTGTTCTACTAATTGCTATTGTTGTTAATCCCCTTATCGTGCTTATTATACATTAAGCTTCATCACAGGTATGTATGTATATAGTTCAGTACTCGCTAGTTTCAGGCATCCATGAGGGTCTTAGAACATAGCCCCCATACAGGGAGGACTACTGAAATGATACTGATAACCAATATCTTCAGAGCACCTTCTGCATGCCAGGGACTGTGACAGACATTTTACACACAACATTGCTTCTCATCTCTACAGCATCCTAGGTAGGAAGAAAGTATTGCTATCCCCATTTTTTCAGATCCAAAGACTGAAGTTGCAGGAAGCTAATTGTACTGCAAGGTCTTAGGGGGAGGAGGTGGAAGATCTGAGACTCAGAGTCACCTAACTCCAGAGCTCACACTACATGGCTTACCACACACGGACATCCTTCCCTTTGGCCTGAAGGACAGTTGGCTTTGGGCTATTAAGAAATGACTCTGGTCAGTGCCCGCTTCCCCATGAGCTTCAGTCTCTTCATTTGATCAAAGTCAGGAAACTTCCACCAAAGTGTTCATGGCCAGCCATGTCTAGGTGACTAAGACCAAGGGGACACTGGGTCTCACAGGTAGGCTGGCCTGGGTCAGAAGGACTTGGGAGAAAGTCCATACTGTCCTCTACTGTCTTCAGCCCACACTCTGTGACCCTGCAGTTCTCAGAGGCTTGGCTGATGAAGTTCCCTGGGATCTGGCATGAAGGCCTGACAGCAAGAGCACAGTAGGTCATGAAGGAGGGAGGCGGGCTGTGCTGCAGAGTCTGGCTGCAAAGCCGGGGACACAGCCAGGCAAGAAAAAATTCTGGCTCCACAGACAAACCCAGGGGCCAAAAACCCAGGGCCAAATCTGCCAGCACCCAGCTTCGCTCATCCTTCAGACTGAACCAGACAGAATTCCAGCTCAGTGGAGCCACTGAGAGACAAGGCTCCCCTCCAAGTCCAGCCCTGCACATTTCCAAGGCTCTCCTATCTGTGCATATGTTGCCCAAGCCACTCACTCCACGGACCCGGCCCCTTGTGATGCAGTCCCCATCAGTTCCCTGCCTCCCGAGGCCTCAGTCACACGGCCCCCCGAGAACCCTGAGCTCTGTCACCATGCTTGTGCTGTGCTGTGCTCTTGACTCAAGTGTCCTTCTCAGCCTGCCTCTCCCCTGGAACTTGTCTCTCCCTCTTCTGAGTCCTCCAAGGTATAACTGTTCCCTGCTCCTCTGTTCTACCGCTGTATAGTAAACTGCTCACATCCTGCTCTAAACCACAAGGCCCTTACAGACAGGGATCATGTCCTCTCCCTTCTGCAACCACAGCATCAGGTCCCAAGGGAATGCTCTCCTGGAGAGAATGGCAGCCCTAAGACAGAGGGCACAAGGATGGAGAGCAACTCTGGCCACACTCAGTGTGACCCTAAACTACTGCTCATCCGGAGTCTCAGTTCCTATAGATTTGAAATGGATATCCTCATAATCCTCCTCAGGGAAGCTGTGAAAGATGAAGTCAGACAGAGTACTATACATACTATACCGTGTTGTGCAAAGGCAAAGACTTAACCCACACAGATTTCAGATTCTAACAGACTCATGGCTCCCTAAAGACACCAGGCCATCTCTCCAAACTTGTTTCTATGTCTTTACAATGAGAGTGGTCATGTCTATACCAAACACAATCAGGAGATGTCAACCGGACAGTGTGTGAAGTGCCAACCTCAAACTGAGGAGCTCAACAGACCACAGCTCTCTCTGTGAGTGGGAGTCTTGGCTTCACCAGATCCTTACACGGCATACCACCGTGTTCTTTACCCATACCTCCAACCTCCAGACCTTGCTCTGTGGTGCCCACTGCAGGGAGAGCCCTGCACAGAGCAGGCTGCGGGAGGCAAAGGCAGAGGAACAACCCTGAAGGAGTATTCCGCACCCTAAGCTGCTCATCAGAGTCTCAAGGGCCAGGCATTACTAATGCTACCCCTCCCACTCAATTCCCAGGCAGACTCCCCTGCCTCAGTAAGCTATATCTTCCCAAGCTGCCCAGGGGATTCTAAAGTATGCCAAGTTTGGGATCTGCTGGACCGGAGGGTTGCCAGGGGCCCTTCTAGTTCTAAAGTACTGACTCTTCCTGGGCCACAAGACCACAGAACTTCCTGCCTCCTCTGCAATGCCACTGTCCAGCCTTGATGACCACCACAAGGACCCTGTCACAGGACAAAGTCCGAATTGTCCACCTAGCAGCCCCAGGGCCCGATTTCATACCATCTCCCTCCCAAGCCCAGGTACCAGTGACCCTGAATAGCTCAGAATTCCCTAAGAGTGGAAAGTGCCTGCCTTCCCTGATGAACCCTGACTGAGCTTCAGGGCCAGGCCTGCACTGCCCTCCTCTGAGCAGTCTGCCTCGTACCTTCTCTTCTGCCCTTCGTCCATGCTTCCTATCCATGTCTGGCCACACTATGCGGGAACTGCTGGGGGCTGTCTCCCTCTAGACTGTGGCCTCCTCAACAGCAGAGGGCTATGCTTAACTTAGCTCTGTATTCTTATCTGAAAAAATGAACAAGTAAATGAATAAATGCACAGATCCTCCTCCAGGCTCTGACCTTGAGCAACGTGGGCCTGTTTCTCCACCTCTGAAATAAAGGGCTTTCTTAGAGCAATGGCTTCAAGGGCTAGCTGTGCAGTGTCTCAGAACTAAGATGCTCAGGTTCCTACCCCCTCCTAGTTATACCCAAGGTTTAACTGTCATATGGACAAGATTAAACAAAGTTGCTGCACTGGGTGACATCTATGCACCCTTTGAGATGCTCAGCATTAATGCCTGGAGCATCCACTTCTGCAGTAAAGGCCTGCCAGTTGACCTGGTTAACATGTGCTATACTCTCTCTGGCCCCTACCAACTCTGAACAGTCACTGTTAGACAGTCAGGCCTAAACAGAAGGAGGGGGAGTGAGATGGAAGGTAGGGTGGTATGGGACAGAAACCCTCCCCAGAACTACAAAGCTTGAGAAAATCCACAAGTCTGTAAATAAGGCCTTGCTGCCAGGGCTAGGGAGGAAGGGGCTTCAAAGAAGGCTTCAGATAAGACCAGCACATGAACTCTCTCTGATGACTGCCTTGGGGGCACAGTGAGGGAGGGCCTGAGGGGTCTGCTACAGAGTGGCATGGTACCCACTCATTGATGGGGACTGCTCAGAAACCCATCCCCAGCAGGAAGGCTCTGACCCACCAAACACAGCCAGGCTCTATTTACCTTCTCACCCCGGTTGGAGAGCGGCCCATCCATATCGGCTTTGAGGTGGACAGGGGGCGCGGTGTAAGGCAGTCGGCAGTGCACCTGCCCGCACTGTACCTGACCTGTGGATGAGAGGATGCCTTGGAGCCCATCCCCTAGGCTCCACACAGGATCCCACCTGCCTCATGCTCTACAAGCTGGAGCCCTGATCACTATCCCAGAGTTCTACCTCTGCCACTTGCCACCTTCGTGGTTCTGAGCAAGATCTCATCTAGGTTGGTAGCAATGTTATATGTGAAGGATTTCATCAAGTGCTATGGTCCAACTCACAGATAAGCAAACACTCCTATGCAAATATGTACTAAGACCCTCCTGCAAGTAAGGCAGAAGCCATCTCTTCAGATCCTCACCCACACATCCCTATTTCCCAGGCATCACCAAAGATCCATTTACTGAGTGCCTCTTAGAAGATTCTCCTTCTTTGTGTTGCCACCTTAACCATAATAACAACAAATGGCTATCACCCCCTGTGTCCTCCTTCTGCCCTTTTTTCTCCCTTAAAGCTAATCATCTGATTTACCTATGTTTACATTATTTATTCAATATTGTCTCTTTGCTGCCTAGAATGCAAGTTCTAGGATGGTAGGGAGTTTTGTTTTCTAGATTCTAGATCTCTATGGTTTTCTAGTGCCTCGGTGCAGCACAGCCTATACGAGGCATTCTTTAACTATCTGTTGAAGTTCTATACCCTATTCCAACATCTAAAACTATTTCTCTAAACTAAGAGAAAAGCCCATCTTTGATTTGATCCAAATCTCACGCTTCAGCCTGTTTACTGCTATAGTAGTCTGTCTCTTCTCAAGACTTCATCCTCTTTGCACACAGGAAGCGCTTGTAGAGACACTCACAACTGATAAATAACTTGGGACAAATCCCTGTGTCTTTCTGAACCAGTCCTCTTGTCTGTAGGATAAAGCAATCTTAGCTAATTGAGGATTCTTAACTCCTTGAGTATTCAAGGAATCTTCTGAATAGCTTCAAATTACTCAAGTAACTGTCCACACTAAAGTCTGGTTCCAACGTTTTTGTTTTTGTTTTTAAAATCAGATTCTAACCACTGAGTTTAGTTGAGTGTAAAGCAGAAGGGCATTTTTCCCCCTGGGGTCTGCTTCTAACCTTGTACTCCGCCTCCACCTCCAATGCTTCAGGAAATATAAGACCTCCCATCTCCAGTTAGCTGTAAAGCGAACTGCTGGACTGGCCTTCAATCATGCAACAAGAGGTACACCCCAGCCTCTTCTGCCCTGAGCTTGGTTCTGCCTCCATGGGAAGGGAAAGAGTGCTCCATCCACTTCTCTAGGAAGCAACGACAGGTCTAGCCTTGATGAAAAGAGTGCAGGAACATAGTCCTGACCCCACTTCAACAGTGGTCACCTAGATTCAGTACCAACTCCGTACCAAGTTTTAAACAAAGCTGGCTGCCATGACTCCCGGTACCCAGGGAGCCCCTAGTCCTTGGCACCTATGATAGATATTTAACAGGGTCTGTGCAAAGCAGAACACAAGTCATTGTTTAGAAACAAACGGGGGAAGTGTCCCTCCTGATGAGCAGAGGGTTTGGAAATGAAACAGTATAAAGAGACATAACTCCAGCTGGCAGCCTGGTGCAGTAGACAGGACTCTGTGAGCCTTGCTCTGGCAACCAGTCCACTGCCACATCCCATGAATAGCTAATAGCCTGCATTTGCTAAATGAAGACTTTAAATCTCATGTGCGGTTCACAATACTGCTTTGAGACAGGTGCTTTTATGGCCTATATCTATTATAGATGAGGAAACTGGTATTTGTAGGAAGCTAAAAAAAATCGCCTGGCATCAACCAGCTAGGAAGTGGCAAGGGAGAGATTTGAACCTGGCAGTTACACCAAAACCCACATTCAGTCATTAAAGAGTCCCTGGTGCTTATAGTGGGACCTTGGTTTCCTCCTCTATGCAATGGGACAGTGATCTGTGCTGTGCACCCCAGATGCTCTGTGAGCAGCAGTTTAACCTCTTCTTTCATCCTTTAGTTGGAGCCACAGAAAGTAGTATGTGGGGTGGGGTGATGTTTTGTTGTTGTTGTTATGCCCAGCTTTGAGAAAACAAACCCCAAAGGAAAGACACTCTGTGATAAGCACCTGCTCAGTAGCAGATTCACCGCTCATTCCCAGAAATCCAGGAGGCCATGCCCTTACTCCCCTGGATTCATGCTCTGAGGTCACTTCACTATGACCTGCTCCTCATCCACCCCTCTAGAGGCACCCAGATATCTGCCCTTCCTCCTGTAGCAGCTTACTGTCTCCCCTGGGCCCCATAGGTCAATGGCATAGCACTTGGGTACCAAGCCCATCTGGGCTCCAGCCCCAGGAGGAAGGATGAGAGGGAGGAAGGAAGGGATGGGGTGGGGGGTGGGGATTAGGAATTTCTCTTCGGTAGAATGTGAGTCCCAGGAACAGAGCAATTCTGGTCTATTTATTGACTCTTGTTTCTCAATGCTAAGAACACAGGAGGTACTCAAAGAATATATTTAATAGATGCTCAAGTCAATCCTCAGAATCCCTTTGAAATGCATTATATTTGAGTTTACAGATGAGGAAACAGAGGGGTTCGAGATTATATGATTTGCCCACAGAGGCCTCACAGCCCTGGGTGGTCCTGCCAACTGGCCTTCTGCTTCCCCAAATGCACCCATGCCAGGATGCCTTCTGGACCAGGGTCTGTCCACATTCAGTACCCCCAGTCTATGTGCCTCAGTAAATCCTCCCATCCTTCAGAGCTCGGCGTCTCCAGACATTCCCACCCAGCACCTTTCCTATAGGAATCACGGCAATGAAAACCGCAAGCTCATTTGTGTTTTGTTCCACGCTGTCACGCTCAGCTGAGCGCAGGCTCTCTCGTCCCTAAAAGCCCCAGATCACCCCTCCATCCACTCAACTACCGCCTAACCTCTCTTGCCCGCCCCCCCGCACGGACAGACTGGCTGCTTGAAAAGTATTTGGGGAATGAATGGTTAACCGATCCCTTTACCAAGTCCGCTCCACTGAAGAAGGGCAAGGAACTGACCCTCTTTCCACAACCCCTAAATTTGACTACCATCAGGGATCTATTTCGTCATCCACGAGGCTCCCTCAGATCCCCCACACATACTAAGCCCAGGAGCACACTTCAGCCTCTCTGCCCTTCCCAGACTCAGAATCACTTACTCTCGATGTAGCCGTGCAGGGTGACCATGCGCGCCCGCTCCGGGCTGCTGAACGGGGAGTAGTGGATGTCGTCGGACAGGGCGGAGGGAAGGCGGGATGGGGGTGCCCCTGAGGGCGGCACTGGGTGCTGCGGTGTGTGCTTTTTATGACGCGCCCGGCAGTTTTGAAACCACACCTGCAACGACAGTCTCAGCATCTCAGCCTCTCGGAAAAGGGTCGAAGGGGCAGTAGAGGGACCCCAGGCCGGGCTAGAGAAGGGCGGCCACGTGCACCCCTACTCTCCGAGACACCAGGGCTCGCCCCAAGGACCGCCCCAGACCTGAAGGCCCGGACCCCGAGCCCCACCTGGATGACCCTGCGACTGAGGCCGGTCATGTCCGCCAGCTTCTGCAGCGTCTGCGCGTCGGGGTTGTTGTCCTGCGCGAACTGCGCCTGCATAACCTGCGGGGCCGGGGACCGCGGTGAGGCGAGCCGCGAGACCTCCACCCAATCAGACGCGCGGGGCTCGAGGCCACGCCCCAGGCAGCTGCAGCCCCCTCCCTGCCACCCGCCGGTCCGAGCACAGGGGGTGGAGCCACAAGGCCCGACAGCCACGCCCACGACGAGGCCACGCCCTCACGGCTCCGGCTGGCTGCGGTACCTGCAACTGCTCGGCGGTGAAGGACGTTCGCGCGCGCTTGGCCGGCTTGGGCTGACTGTCTTGTTCCGAGGGCACTGCCCCCTCCAACGTGAGGCCGTTCCCTGGGGGGCGACAGAAGCGGCTGACCACGCGTCCCCATCTCTTCTAGTGGCAGCCTGGAAAGGACGGGGTGGGGGGAGCTTGTCCCTCGAAGGGTCAGGAGCGGAGGTGACTAGGAGTGGGGATCCCAGGTCCCTAGTCCTGAGTGAGTCTTAGGGAACGGACTTCTTTTTCTGAGCGTCCTCTAGGTACTGAACGATTTTCTTTTGTTCTCTTCACATCTCACAGCCCTAAGGGAGAGGTGCATTACCCCCACTTTATAAGAGAGGAAACTAGAGGCCTGGATGATCCTGACTAGGACCTGAAAACTGGCTGACCTTAATGTCCCTCCTCGTTGATCTGAGGGAAAACAAAGGCTGGAGATAGAAAGCAAGCAGGCTGCAGAAAATGTGACCACAGTCTTATAAAAATAAAATAAGAAGTGGATGAGAAAAACGTTGGAAAGCTATAGCCCGGAGTTGTTAGCAGTGGCTTACCTCCAAGGAGTGTCACTGTGGAAACTTTCTACTTTCAGTATTTTGGTAACGTTTGAAGTCTTTAAAACAACTACATGTTCCCTTAATTCTCCAGGGTATAATTTTATTAGCTGGGATATATTTCAGGTATTCGTTTCATACTTTATAGTACCTTTACAACTATGATTGTAAGTCAGTAAATATAATTTTAACACTTCATTTTTCTGAATACAAAACTAATATGTGGTTCTTATCAAAAGCCCAAAATTCTAATAACCACAAAAAGGGAGAAAAGTTACCTCATTACTCAGAGGAAACCACTGCTCACAATTTATTATAATTCTTAATTAGCAAAAAAAAACTCTGCTGATAAAAACCCCACACATACCTAGAAAAGACTGGAGACATGAACAGTAAAATAATGGCATTTGGAGTGATCTTAAAGTTTTCTTTTACCATCTTTCCTAATTATCTATGATCGTGTGTGTGTGTGTGTGTGTGTGTGTGTGTGTGTGTGTGTGTGATTTAAAAGCCGATAATGAGAGTTGGCCTGTGAGGGACACCTTCTGGTTCCCTTGCATGGTGAGAGCTAGGATATCACTGGAAAGACCATGACTGGGGTGGTAAAAGGAGCCTGTGACAATTGATTAGCTGTGCTGTAGAGGAAGTTCTGACTCCTGGATTTTCATCCCAGTTCTACTGCTGACTTAACCACCAAAACAGGTAACTTCATTAGACCCTTAGGCTCACTTAGCTAAGGCCAGGACAAAGTGATGACCTCGATTTAGCCATGGCTGGTAACATCCTGGTGGTTCCTGACTGGTTCCCCCACTGGGGCCTGGAATTAAGTTGAAGATTCCAGATCCCACCCCCAGGGGAACTCTGTGGTATTCAAGTCCCAAGGAAAGCAATCAGGACAAGGATTAGTTGGTCTATATTTTTAGTGGGGAAAATGAAACATTCCAGGCACCTGCTAGGAATTGGGGGAGAGAGGCGGTCCTGGAGCATGGGAATAAGGTGTTTAGTGTGGTATATTGTACTTTGCTATGATAGTTAAGAAACTGGGCTTTGGAGTCCAGCAGATATACTAGATGTAACCTTTGGCGAATTGCATACTGCGGATGACCTCTGCTGCTTTCCTGGTTATGAATGGGACTATGCCACCCACTTCCTAAAGCTGTTCTAAGAATTCCATACCACCATCATCTGACAGACAAGTTAGCAGCATGACAGACCCTGACAGAACCATGGAAATGGTCCCAGCCCTTGTCCACAGTTTCATTCGGCTTTGCCAACTCCCCCCTCCCCCACGCCTCAGCCCCCTGTGAGCCTGAAAGACCTTCACTTTGATCCTGGGAACTCATGGTTATTAGAACCAGAGGAGGTTTTGGAATCATTCTAATCAACACCTAGATATCTTTGCACAGATGAGAGATGGAGACAAAGAGAAAAGGAAACTCCATCTAAGGAGCTTGCACTGTTTAAATCTTTATATTCAGGAGCTCTTGATCCAGGATGAAACCTCTACCCTTAACTTCTGACTTGGTGTGGCCCAGATGGGAACTGGGAGAATAGAGGCTACATTACATTTCCCACCCGGCAATGGTAGGAAGATTAGCCCTCAGGTCAATGAGCCCGGTCCAGAATAGGGTTCACTGAGCACACCCTCTTCCAGATCTGTAATGTGCCAGCTCTATCTTTGAGACAGTAGCCTTTCACTATCCCTTTGCGTTTAAGTTAACTTCGGTGTTGGAGGGATCGGTAGTGACTTGACGGCCAAGTAAATGATAGAGCTGAAGCGCACGCTCCACGTGAAGCATCCCCAGCCCCCTGCCTCCAGATGTTCCAAGGACCAAAAACAAAACAAAACAAAACAAAACAAAAAAACCGGTGTGGGCGGTACCTGGGCGCTTGGGAGGATTGGAAAGGGCTGGGACAAAGGTGCTGGGTAGGGAGAGTTGAGTACCGTTCTCCGCAGCCCTTTTGAGGTTCTCGATCATGGTGTCGTAATGAATGCGGCACAGCACCTTCTCCTCGACCAGGCCGAATTCCTCACCCGTGGACAGCTGGCGCTTGCAGGAGAAGCAAGCGAAGCAGGCCAGATGGTAGGCATTGCCGCGTGCCCGCCGCACCCAGTCGCTGGCGTAGATTTGTCTGCCGCATCGGGCGCACTTAGTCCCAAAACGGCTGCGGGACAAAAGAACAAGGACTAGGATAGCAACGCTTAGACCGTCTTTCTCCTCCTCCGTCAGAGTGCTTACTGCCCCGGGTTCACCTGGCACCCACGCACCCCCCCCCCCGCCCCTTTCACCCGATTCTTAAATCCACTATCCCTGTGCATCCAAGTCCCACCAAGAAAATGAGGCCGTCGGCCTGGTAATTCTATTTTTTTCTTCTTGGTGCTTTATTGAGTCTTTCAAATATTCCACAATGATCACTTACATTTGTATATATTTGTTCATTAAAATACACCGTAAATGTTAGGGAAACACAACGATACTGATAACAGAGAAGCTTTTGAACCTCACCTGCCTTGTGAGATTTTACATGTTTTACAGAGATTAAATTATCTCAATTAATCCTCATTTTGCAGAGGAAGAAAATGGGAATGTTAGACATAGAATAAGTTTCAAAAGGCCACAAATCACGAAGAATAGGAACCATAGACTGCCTGACTCCAAAGATGTTGAAGGTACAGACCCAACCGTGCAGTAGTTGAATAGACCAACATGCCCTTACTGACTTTGTGACCCTGCAAGCAAATTGTTAAACTGCGTTGATTTCCTATTTTCCTTGTCCTGTGCTGCAAAGACAATTTCTATGTTTTCAGAGCTTTACAATCAACCAAGAACCTAAGCAGTCCCAGACTCTCGAATGTGTGACATTAATACTAAATGTTAAAAAGACAAAAATCCACAGCACAGATTCCCAGATGTCCCCTTACTCCATATGACTTCTTCTAGTCTAACTCTTCTCCTCCTCTCTCTTGGTTTCATAAGGGGGCTGTTAGGTTGCTGCAGTCTCCAGCAAAAGACTGAGAGTTCCTCCAGAAAGCAACAGAGTCTGATCCACTGTGTGCCATAAGTCAGGCCCTGAGTACCAGGGGAAGTTTACTCTGTAAGTGACTGATTCACCTGTGAATGCCCAACCCTTAGCCTGTTTCCTGTGATGCCTACTGCTGTTTCAGGAAGTGGTACCACCACTTATCCATCTCTCCTCCCCCTGCCACCCATGCCCTGTGGGTCCTCAGGCCCAAGAGATATTCCCCAGTATCTGCAGGATGCATGTCCTGCTCTCCATCCCCACTGCTGTCCTAGTTCAGGTTCCCAGCACATGCCTCTCACTGCTCTAGCTTCCTACTTTCCAGTCTCGGTCTGCCAAGGACATCGCCCACACTGTAGTTTGCAGGCAGTTTTTCAGCAGAGACATGGAATCCTGTTGCCTGCTTTGCTTACAGTCTGTGGTGGCTCCAGTCTACCTTCAAGATCTAGTCCAAGATGCTTGGGGTTTGCAAAACCCAACAGACCACATCCTTTTCAGAACCACCTCCTTCATGATCTTCAGTATCTCTCACCCCCCACTCAAGCATGAGTCTTAGCCAGCCACAAAAAAAGGTCCTTCACCAGTCTTTATCCTCTCCCAACCCCCAGCATTTTCCCACCCCCAGGCCCCTACAAACTTTTCCTCCCGAAACATGTCCTCCCCCAGAGTCCTCAACATTGATTACACAGCTTTTTAAGTGGCTGGGTCTTTGGATCTCCCCTTTCATCACTGCCATTCTTGGAGACGGAATGAACACACCAAAAAGGAACTGTACCTTTCCACCAGAAGCCACATTCTCACTACCTGTATGTGTCTAAACAGTCTAGTGAAAACCACTCCAGTGGGCTGGTTTTTCCTGCTGAGGCAAATCCAAGTAATTATTTATTTAAAAGTATTGAGTTATACTGAATGATGAAGATCAGCCGGTTCCTGCTTCCTCAATGCCATAAGGAGAGTCTGGGGACCTTGCCTAGGCCTCAACATCTACTCAGGCTATGCTTCAGGCCTTTGCTGAGTCAGGCATCCACCCGAAGATATAGGCAGCTATAGTTCATGACCTTGGAAATAGCAGCTTCCGCAGATGATAGTCCAGTCCAGTCCATGGTCTCGGATCCTAATCTCCCAGAAAAATAAAGGTGAATGAACCTTTTGCCCATTCCATCCTACTGGTCCTGCCCAGGGCTGTGCTCCAGCCTCCCAGTTTCTGAAGGCCGGATGGTGGTTGCCCCATTGGAAGCATTTTCGCTGAGGGAAGGCCGATTTTTCATTATTTGTGCTTTGGGGGAACAGTGTGACCAGTCACTCCTACAGCCTTTGCTGTGGTTAAGGTCTAAGCCCAATACCTTCACTGCGCCCCACTCTTATACCCTTCCACTCTCCAGCCCTGCACCTCTTCTCCGAATCTGGTGAGGTAGAGAGACTGGGAACTAATTTTTCACGCCTGGAGCCAGAGGTTTGAAGAATGAAAAATGACTTACTTAAGACAACACAGAATGTGTGGCAGAGATGGGGTCCCACCCAGGTGCAGGTGGACTTAGAACTTGCTGTGGAGCAGCTGGAATGGAGAGGGGAGAGCTGGCATCCCAAAAGAGTGGACCCCAAACGAGTCTAGTCGAATGGCTGCGGCCCCAACTCCTGGCTGAGGGTTCTGAAAAGCGTGTCCTCAGAGAGCAGACCTCTGACCATCAATCTGTAGCCTCCAAGCAAGCGCTGCAGTGCTCTGTGCCCAGAATGTGGCCTAAGACTCTTCCACTTGGCTCGGTGGGAATCCTCATCCTCAGCTGGGAAGTGTCCCAAACTCCCCGAGAATCTTTGGTCTTCCTGCCCGACAAGTCTTCGATGTCAGATTTCAGAAAAGTGTCTACATCTTCCTGCCTGCATTCTCTCCTATCACAACTTTCTCACCCTCCACCTACCATCCCAGATGCTGCTCTGTCCTTCAGCCCTAAGAGCCCCCTCTGCTCGCCAGGAACTGGCCCAATCAACGAAACCATCCTTGGTCCTTGGTAATGTTATTACGCAGTTTGGGATGCTTTCCCGGCAAGCCTTCCTGCGCGGTACATTCGATACAATGTGGCCCCAGGATAGGGGACAGCTGACAAAGAGCGCGAGAAGAAGCTATGGATCCAAGTTCTTAGAAACCGACAAATTCCTTCCCAGACAGGCTGAGGCTCCAGCCGCTGGATTCCGGAAACAGCGAAATCCTTGGCGGTGTCGGCGGCGGCAGCAGCAGAAACAACGAAACTTCCAAGAAAGGGATGTTTGGGAGCTGAGAGAGGATCGTCAAAGGAATTAGGGGGCGATCCTACGGGTTTTGCGCATCCCCACCATGGTCCCAACGCACCACAAGCAGAGACGCAGAGATGGAAGGACTGAGGAGCTTTGAGGATGGAGAGGTGTCTAGCAGATGCTACGAATCCTAGCAACTGTTAAAAAGAGAAGCATAGGCATCACGCATCGCCAGGCCCTCTACGCCATCAGCCAGTGGACTGTAGGAATCTAGATACCGGAATTTTGTGGAGGGAACTGTGCAGTGACCAAGTCCGGCTCACTTTCCGAGTCTGCTTCCCTTGGACACCTAGTAGAAGCTCAGTTATTATTTGTTGGGTGGAGGAGCGGCTACAAATGAGCCCGCCCCGTTGGAATCATCTCTACACCCACTTACTAAACTATCTCCTTTCTGCATGAGGTAATCAAAGCTCAGCCTACCAACCAGGTGCTGAAAGAAACAAGTTCACAAAATTTTGGATTTCAGAGGCTCAAGGATATCTTTAGATTTCTTGATACAAATAAGGAACGTAAGTTACAGACAAAACTCTTCCTATTCGCCCTATTCGCTCTTCTCTTCTAGGCAAAACTCTTAGGAGGAAAAAAAAAAAAAAAACAGAAAAATACAGAACCAGCGATTAAGAGGTTAAACAGCAACTCAACCCTGCCTGGAGGTCCTGGCCTGGGGCCCCTCCTTTCCTAGCTCCCGTGTGGGTTCTCCTACATCTGTCCTCCAACAGCTGGTGGCTGCTGGGCACCTCTGCACCATGGTAGGGGGCTGCTTCCAGCCTCTTAGCCTCCCCTGGGATCCTAGCTCTCAGGGCAGAGGCTGAAGCCCAGAGACAGAGCTTGGGCTCAAGGCGGAAGGCCAGAGAGGGCAGGGGG
Organism: Eospalax fontanierii; assembly: GCA_035773235.1. Taxonomy (NCBI): domain Eukaryota; kingdom Metazoa; phylum Chordata; class Mammalia; order Rodentia; family Spalacidae; genus Eospalax; species Eospalax fontanierii. The sequence goes on from CM069541.1 coordinate 51,482,053, forward strand.
CTTGCCCTAAGTCTGCCCTAAGTGAAGGAAGCCAAGCATGGAACAGTATCTTCAGCTGGTAGTAGAACTCTAGGAACCCAACCCCATCCCCCAATAGCCCTTTGTTCCCAGCTCTCATCGTCAAAGGGAAGAAGACTAAGTGCATGGTGAGCGAAGTCACTAGTCATGGACTTCTGAAGAGACCATTTCTGTCTTAGTGCCTCCAGGGCCACCTAGGAGAGTTACACAGCATAGCATACAGCCAGGTGTATTTGGGGCTGGGAACATTAGGAACAGCGAAGAGACAGTCTTGGCCATTCCATACAATTTGTACAAAAATGGTGGACATATGGTGACTGCAGAAGAAGAGTATGGGGGTACTTAGAGGAAGGGATGTGATTTAGATGGCTGTGGGGCTTTTCTGAGCTCTACCACTGAGTAGCTGTTAGACCTCATTTTTCAGGGCCTCAATTTCCCCTCTTATAACATGGGGCTATTGTAGTATTATACAGGATTGGTCAGATGATTAAATGAGATACTGGGTACAGCAGGCAGAAGGGTAGCAGTTCCTGATGTGAGAAATCTGTATGTCCTAATGCTGGGTAGCCTTGTTCCCTGTTCTCGATCACTGTGTGAACCTGGGGGTGCTAATTTCCAATTTCCTAGCATAGGGGTGTCCTCTACTACACAATGGACACAATGCTGATGGAGGCTGAGGGAACTGGGCAGAGGGGCAATGCCAGCACACCTTGGGGCAACAGTTGCGGGTAGATAGGTGAGAGGGGGCTATAGGAAGTTGCCCCGGGGTGTTTTTGTTCATGGCAATGAAAAAGTGCATGCTCCAAAAAGCAACACGGGCTCCCCACCCCAGTATATACACACCAGAATTTTCTTCAGTTCTTGGGGGAAAAAATTCAAGAAAAATGATCTTAACAAAAAAGTGAATAAATAATATTTCTAGGTTGGTGATCTAACTTTTCTGCCAGGACTTACCAAGAGTGGGGGTGAGTGGGAATCAAGTTGAACCCACAGGGCTGATAAGGTCTTTGTTTACAGGGTGAATTAGAGAAACTGAGGCAGAGAAGTCAAGAAATCTGTTCAAGGGTACCACTCAGGAAATCAGCTCCCGTTGCCATACAATAAGCCAGGAGCAGCCCTGGACCTCCCACTCCCCTCATGCATTGCAGCCTCCCTCCCTGCTGAATTTGGAGTTTCTTCATGGCTTTTAACTACTGAGCCACCATCACCAGCTCTGCCAATGGAGACTGGAAAAAGATCTACAAGATAGTGTCAGGGAGCACTGAAAGGGGAGATAGGATCCAGGAGAACCCTCTTGTGGGGGGCCAAGGTCAGACATTAGAAAATCTTGGGAATCCAAAGTGCCTCCTCCTTGGGGTCTTGGTCACTCTTTCACCTCTTCTCCTCTACACTATTGGAAGATCTTGCTTCTGTTTGGTAGAATACTTCAGTCCACACCCCTCCTGACCCTTGACCCTTGGTTCAGGAAGTAGAGGCCTAGAGAACCGTAGCAGGCCCTTTGTTGAGCCCCAGCTCCTGAGAGGGAACTCTGCCTCCCACACACTACTTTTCAGCCCTCTCTGGGAGGAGCTTGTGCTGCTGCTCAGGCAGACAATAGTCCTTGCCCGATGCTGCGCAGGCTTCTTCTTTCCCTTTTGGTGGGTTTTATTATTTCTGTTGCTGGTGGGGCTGCCAGAGATGAGCTATGCCTGCTGGGAGACCTGGCAGAGAAAGAAATGATCAGAAAAGCCACAATTCTACCTTCATTTGGGGCAGAGTGAGCTTTTATTCACTCCATTTTCTTAGCTCAAAATCTGTTTTAGGTTTTGTGTAGGGAATTCCTGTTATTGGAAAAGGATCAGTGCTCAGAACTTGCACATCAGAAATGGCCAGGCCCCATCTGACAGGCATCCTGCTCCTCAGGCTGCCTGGGAATGCCATCACTGGTTCACCCTGCCTGGTACCAGGCCTGTCAAGGATGACAGTGGTGATGATGGACACACTCACAGTCACTGTCACTGAGCCTTCTGGAGACTGCTGCCTCTCTGTGGCCTCCTGGGCAGTTTAGTGAGACAATTTTGGAAAAGGAGCATCCAGGGCAAAGATGCAGTGACTTGCTTAAGGTCCCATTAGCCTCACAGAGCTCTGTCTCCTGCCTCTGTCCCTCACCCCCAGACTCCCAGGTTGACAGCACATGTCACCTGCCACTTCAGTGCAGTGAGATGGGGAATTAGTGGAGACTATGAATGACGGAATCAAGAGCCTAGTTTTGACTAGTCCTTCAAGGCCTGGTAAATCATAGAATCCAAGGAGTTCCAGTCCATTATGGAGAAAAAAGGAAGAAATTTAGGCATAGGGTAAGGTTACCTGGGCTGCTGATGCCAGGAGAGGGGTCCTGTTGATGACCTAGGCACCCACCATCTTGCTGGTTTCCCAAGCTCCCTGATAGCTGCCATGTCCCAAGGGCCCTAATGCAGTTGACTTCTCACTCCCCAGCAGGAGTCAGGCTCAGGGGACAGAGGTGACTAGCTGGTAACCCCAATGTCCATTTTCTGCCCAAGTCAAAACAATAGTCAGATGAGACTTCATACTCAGGTTACACACCACGCAGCATAAACCCCTCTGCCTACGTACATGCACAGCAGTCTTCAGCCAAAGTACACCTTCACACCACACCTCTCACCCCTCAGAATCTGTCGTGATCTTGTCTGGTCCGAGAGAGGGTGAAAGTGGAGGGTGATTCTCAGCCCAAGTCCTCTCCCACCTGCAGACCCGGATCCAGATGCACTTCCTATCCTAACCACCTTGCAAATACTCACACCCAGTCTTCATATTCACATGGAGATTCATACTTTCCGCAGTCCCAGAGGAACAAAAAGACAAATGTCTGTCTATAAAGGCGCACAACCACTGTCTACCAGCCCTGACTCTGCTCAGGGACACCTCTTCAGCACCACTGTGGGCCCCGGGCCATGTAGATACACAGGCTCCTAGCTCACAGAAGCCTAGATCTGGCAGGCAGAGCACCCCACTCCACCCTGAGTGCCTGCTCTTCTGTCTCCAGGGCAGAAGGAAGAGTGTCTTTAATCACTAATCAGGCTCTTCATAGTTTCATAGTTCGAAATGCTGCCAGCCTCTCCCTAAACTCAGCGTTTTCTCTTTCCAGGCTCCTGGAAGCTCGAGGGTGAGGATTTGGGTCTACCATATTCCCTGACTCAGAAGCTCTTTCTGGAGTTGAGGGTCTTCTTAGGAAGACAGAGCCAGGACTTCTCTCCGAGGAGGAGAAGGGGGTATGTATGAGAGTGGGAGGTGGGGAGAGATGTATACTCCGGGGCAGTTCTCTACACTTCCTGGAGAAAGCATTTGAAAGCGAGCATCCTTCCCAGGAGCTTCCCAGGGCTTTTAGCAGATCCTTTCTGGTGACCCTGGCAGTGCAATGACCTGGGCCCCATGACCTGCTGTGAGACTAGAAGCTAGGCGCCGGTTAGAAGTTGAATGGTGGAAGTCGGGTGGGGCCCTGACACAGACAGCAATCGTGGGTCGTGGGACACGCTTGGCACCAGCCGGAGCGGCGTAGTGGACTCCAGGGGAATCAGGGGAATGCAATGAGGCTCTCTGAGGTCCGACGCCCGCGTCGCTCCCTCCATGTCCTGGCTGCCAAAAGCCAGAACCTAAACCTAGCAGAGGCCAAAGCCTGGGCCAAATCACAGGCGCCTGGGACCCAGGGAAGACCCCGGGTTCGAACCACCCGGCTAGAGTTGCGGTAGAGACAGAGGTCGAGGTTAGCGCTTAGGACGAATCGCTAAGCTGTGGGATAAGACCAGAGTGGATGCAACGCTGGCGCTTGGGCCCAGAGCAGACCTGATACCAGAACTGAGAGCAGCGCAAAACTAGAGCAGAGCAAGCCTCCCTCCCGCGACAGGCCTCAGCACAGCTGGGGTCCAAGTACGGTTGGAACCAGAAGCGAGAGTACCCGAGGTGCGGCGAGGAGCCTAACCGATCCCAGCCAGAGCCACGGACATCAGACATCGGAGCTCAGCTGAGGAGTCTGAGATCACAACTGGAACCCGAGACTCAGGCAAGCCCGGGAACTAGCCAGAACCTTGACCAAGAGTGGTCCGACCGCCGCAACGCCAGGCCCTTGGCGCGCCCAAACTTGTGCAGGTACTGGCGCTCCACTCGGAGCCTTCTGTTTGCGACATGAAGAGCCGGCGGGCTGGGCCCGAAAGCCGCGCGGTGCACTCGAGGAGGCAGGGCTCGGGAGTCGGAGACCCAAGCTGCAAAAGCAGCCCGGGTCAGCATGCGCAAGGCTTGCACGCGGCCGCACTGCTGGCCCGGCGGCCGCAGCCTACCTGAAGTAGTCCATCTTGCAGTAGATTTCCTTGTTCTTGATGTAACAGCTGTTCTGCTGCCTCAGCGACGTGCGACACACCGAGCACTCGAGGCACCGCACGTGCCAGATGAGGTTGTTGACCTGGGGAGGGGGCGGGGATGGGGGTCGGCTCAGCGCGGGCCTGTTTCACGCCCAGCCCCAGTCTCCCCAGCATCATTTGCGACAGAGACATTGAAGCTCAGAAGGGGCATGTGACTTCCCTAGTTATCTATAATACTAAGACTCAAGGAAACAGAAATGAACTCTTTACATGTTTTCAGTGGGAACCTGGGGCGCAAGGAGACTCTCACACTTGCCCAAAGCTGCGCGATCTGTCAGCGGCAGAACTAGCACTCGAATAAAATGGATTTCGCACTGGCGTCGCTTCCCTACAGTCCTCAGGGCTGCAACCCACACCCGCCAACACCTAGGCAACACCTACCCTGACCCACCTTGAGCAGATACCGGTCCAGGATCTCGAGGCCGCAACTGGAGCAAATATTCTTGCCCGCAGACGGCACGGAGGAGGCGGCAGAGGGCGGCGAGCAGACAGACGGCGTGCTGGGTGTACACGGAGAGGCCCGACCTTCGTCCTTGTCCAGGGCTCCTGCCAGCGCCTCGGCGTCCGACTGAGCCTGCAATGGGGAAGCGGAACAGCAGAGCGCTAAGGCGGGCACCCTGAGTTGCCCCTGCCTCCAAGATGAATCTGGTTCCTTTGCGCACCCATTGACTAACGAATTCTGCCTGGGATGCCGCGCCCTAGGTTAGAGGACAAGAATGGAAGGGACTATCGCGGAGGAAGGGACGGGCCCCAACTTTTAACACCCGCATCCTAGGTTCTGGAAGCAGTCAAAGTCCACGTTTCAGGCCGGAAAACCAAGGCTCAGAGAGGGGCGGCGCCCGCCGGGAGTGCCCCAGCTTGTGGCAAGAGGTTGGTAGCGGGAATGCTGGGCCAAATGCTCTGGACTGTGCTTCTGGGGGACCGAAGGCCGAAGGCAGAGCCGAATGGACTCACCATGGCAGGCGGCGCGGTCCCTTCAAGACAGCGGGTGGTCGCTTTGCAGCCGGACCCCGGCTGGGCCATCACCTGGGGGAGGGGGGAGGGAAGGCAGGCGACCGCCGCTGCAGAACTGGCTCGGTGCTGCCTGAGCCCAGCGCCTCCCCGTGCCTGTTATATAAACCGGCGCCGAACAATGAGTCCTAACTTTGTAGTGGGCATTTAAAGCCCTTCCCCACAAAAGCGGTGTCTCTCTAATGAAGCAATTTGAATTTGGATTGGGTTTTTTTCCCTCTCTCTCCCCCTCTCCCTGCACTTAACCCGTGGCTCTTGAAGTAATCGCTTAGTTCCCTTGCAATCCAAGCCTCTGAGGGGGAAAAAAAAACACGCGCACACACACAAACTACCTGCAATTAGAAATTGTCGTGAATGCCCAAGATAAGAGGTAGCCAGAGTGTCAATTCCAACTGTCAATCAGTGAGATCCATCAGGCCGCCCAAAGAATTGCAAATTTGATTTTTTAATGGTAGTAATTAAAAATCGAATTTTTTTCTCCCTCCACAAGCCCCCCCCCACCTCCTCCCGGCACAAAATGCAAAAAGGAGAAAAGAGAGAAAGAAAATATAAAGGAGTCGGGGGTGGTGGTGGTGGTGGTAGTGGCTGAGAAAAATAAAACCCAGAGGGCTCGGAGTATCCGCCCGCCCGCCCGACGCGCGCGGCGAAATTGAGGCGGCAATATTGACACGGATTCAAGCGCCTTTGGAGGGCCAGTCCAAGGGAAACCCGGAGCCAAAGGGAGCGAGATCGAGATCGGGGGTGAACCGAGGCCAAACAAAAGAGAAGAGAGAGAGAGAGAGAGAGAGAGAGAGAGAGAGAGAGAGAGAGAGAGAGAACCTCCTGGAGAAGGAGAAAGCACCCTCCAGCTCTTCGACGCGCCCGGGACCGGCCCTGCGTCGGGATTCTCAGCGATGCGCCCGCACAGGCCCCGGCGCATCGGCGCTATCAGCGTCTATTCAGACGGACAATACCGGCCTCGCCTCCTCTTGATTCGCCTGTGTCTTCGCTAAATCGCTTTTTGAGAAATTTCTCCAGCATTTGCATAATGTGTTCCCGCTTTCCGCGACCCCCCCCCCCCCGCCAACACACACACTTGCGCTAGCGCTCACACACTCGCACACGCTCGCTTACACTCTCCCGGCATCCCCGCACTCTCCTCCCTGCGCGGCTCGCACCGGGCTCGGCCCGCCTGGGTGCGGGCTTCGGCTGGCCCCGGATCGTGGCCGTTCACCCTCTCTCTCACTCACCTGGTCCGTGGCCGGGCCGCCCTCCGCCGGCAGCCGGCAGCCCTCGGGCAGCGCCGGGGCTGCGCTCTCATGCTTCCAGTACATGGGCCCGGGAGCGGCCGGCTCCGCGGGCGCACAGCGCCGAAAGCCAAGCGCAGGGGGACCCCGGCCGCACTGGGCGCAGAGGCTGCTGCCAGAGCCACAGAGCCCAGGCTCGGGCACCTCGCCTCCCGGCCCAGCCCCAGCCTCGGCCCGGGGTCTGAGCACAGCCTGGGCCTCCCTGGAAGCCCGCGCAGCTGACTCCGAAGAAGGTCCGGACAAACTTAGAGAGGCCCCGGCCGCTGCTTCCTCCTCCTCCTCCTCCTCCTCCTCCTCCTCCTCCTCCTCCTCCTCCTCCTCCTCCTCCTCCTCCTCCTCCTCCTCCTCCTCCTCCTCCTCCTCTTTGTCCTCCTCCCCCTTCTGGTAGTCCTCTTTCTCCTCTCCCTCCTCCTTGTCCTCCTCTCCTTCCAGCTGTGGCGGCGACCGCCCTGCCTCTGGAGCCCCGCTCCGTTCAAGATGAGTCATGCGTGACCAATCCCCTCCCCGCTAAGGAAGAGCGAGACACTCACAGCGAGGCAGAGACCTAGAGACATGCATACACAGATGCAGAGACAGACAGAAACTCCGAGCTATTGAGAGACTCAAAACACCCTAGCATACAAAGACACTGCCGGGCACACATCCGCACAGTTCTCACTACTGCCCCTCCCTCAAGGGCACCCACCGCCCTCAGACACAGTTCGCTCTCAAGTGCGAGAGGAATTCAGGGTCAACCCATCTGCAGAGCTGGATTCCATGTGGGCATATTCTTGCAGCGCTGAGCCCGCCACTTTCGTGTACATAGGGATGCAAATGGTTACCTGCCCACATTATTTCTCCAGAGCGCAGGCATCCACACCCCCCTCACAGCCTTGCTCAGATAGCTCTGCTCCATAACAACCCAGGACTCCCTGAGTTCCTAGGGCTGCTGGATGGGATTGGGCTGCGGGCAGAGGTGGGAGAGTAGCTCCCCCAGAGGTCTTTGGGAAAGAACAGCCACCTTCACTTCAGGGTTTACTTAGCCACACTTTTTGCCTTCTGTAGGATACTAGTGGTAATGGGAGTTGGGGGAAGGCAGAGACCCAGACATTTAGATAGACCCAGCACCTGATCAGACCCTCAAACTCAAAGATCTCTGCACTAATAAATACAAATAGACCTTAACAGCTTCAGCCCCCTTCTCTGCACACATACTGAGGAGTATGTAAATACAGACCTCTTCTGAAAGCAAATGAGCACACTCAGATTTAGAGCCAGTCCTGCCCAGCACAACCACCCACCTGTGTACCCAACACACATACCATCACCTCCATAATCGCCCTCAACTACAGTTGTAAACAGCATCCCACAATCATGCTTACACTCATGCATACATCCATACTCAGGAGAGTGCAGGTGTCTGTAGCGTGCCAAACACTGCATAGCCTCATGTTTGCTAGTCAGACATCCCCTAACATGCACATGCATTCTTACAGGTGGTGAAACAGACACTATAAGTTTTGGGGAATAACACACAGCCCTGCAAATAGGGGGTTTCCAACTCTCAGTTTGCCCACACAGGCATGGCCTGAAGGACAGAGGCAAAGGATGACCATAGAGCAACACAGTACTAAAACCCGACCTCCATAACTGCATGGCATAAATATCTGTAATTTTATGTAGATACAGTTCCAGTTGATGGCGTGGTGTAGCCTCTGCATTCTAATAATTTATGGCTCTCAGACACAGGAGGCATTTAGAAAGAGGGTTTCTCAACCATAGTTTCCCCCACTCTTTTTTTTTTTTTTTTTTTTTCTATTTTGGCTTTTTGAGACAGGTTTTCACTACGTAGCACTGTCTGGCTTGGAACTCTACCTAGACTAGGCTGGCCTGAAACAGAGATCTGCCAGCCTCTGCCTCCCAAGTGCTGATAAATGGCATGAACCACGATGCACCCATGTGTGAACTATATAGTAAGAGAACAGATTGCAATATGAATGGTATGTGCAAGGTGTGTGCACTTACATACATATGCACAACTTTTCCTGGATGTTTTAATCTGTCATAATGCTAAGCATTTTACAATAACGAGCTCATCTTCCTTTCACAATAATCATGTGAACTAGCATCTCCTTTGGTACCCATTTTACTGACAAAGAAACTAAGGTTCAGAGAGATCATGTGGTATGTCCAACATGGTGTCACATGTGTAATAACTGTCTCAGCCAAGAACTCCAAACCAGACTCATCTAATACCAGAGCTTATAGCTTTGATTTCTAGGCTACACATGACTATGGCTGCTTCCTGGGAGCCTGTGTGTGCATGGACATACACCCTTTCTGTATTCTGTCAAAAGCCTGGAGATGAGTCCTGGCTCACTTTCGAAGTGGGAAGAGCAACGGGACCTCCTTTTGCTCCTCTGCTTCTTCCCTCTGAGTGGCCTGGAGAGCACAGAGGTCAATGCACAGTATAGAGCATGCATGGGAGTTCAGAAAGACAAGGCTGGAAGGTTGTGCCGGCTTTACGGAACTTAAGGGGACACTTGAGCTGAAACTAAAGGGCAGGTGAGATTTGGATAGGTTTGCGGGACCGAAGAAAATATTCTGAGGAGAGAGATGGCTGTAAAGGTCCAGAGGCCTGGCAAGCAATGGTGGCAGACCCCCGTGCGGAGAAATGGGAAGAACACACTCCCTGAGTGACAATTACAACAGAAATGACACCACCACCTACGATGGCGTGGCCACTCTTTTTGCATTTATGTGCCTTAGCGCTGTTCTGCCTGTCCTATTCAATCCTCCCAGCAACTCTACAAAAATGCTCTATCGTCACTTTACAAGCTCATAGGAACTCTGATTTCAGGCCCTGGCTGCCAACCTCTGAACCCACATTCTTATTTTTATGCAGGTCTACACCGGGATTCTGACTAGGTTCTCAGAAATATCAAAACCGGAATAAGAGGCATTAAACTCAGTGCTGAACTCCAAAGACTCAGAGGCCTGATAGCCTGCCTGGATACTTACTAATCTTAATACTGTCCCATATTCCTTGGGTAACACTGGACAAGTCATTCATTTGATCATTCAGTCTCAGTTTCCTCACCTGTCAGGTGGGGATGATAACAGACTCTGTCTTCTATGTTTAATCCCTTCCCTCTGTGAAATTTATTCAAATGACTCCTATATAAGGACTCAGACCTACGTCTGGCACAAATAAGCAACTGATACATATTAACTACCATCATGACATGAACTTGCCAAATTCTGTACTGTTTATTCTGATGGCTACCACTTCAAATTTTTTATGGAATAATGTAAGGCGTAATTCAATCAAATAATAAAAAAGTCTCCCTGGAGCTTATCTAAAGAAGCTGCCGACCTGTTATTCTAGCTCAGGGCTTACCAACCTCAAAGACAAAAATGAAATCACTTTGGACAAGACATCCTTCTTTCCACAAGCCCAGACTCCCCCAGCAGAAAGCCACCAGGTAAGGAAACTTAGATTGACATTTAGTCTGTTCCAACAGGATTCAATTTCTTTCTGCAAAAGATTGTGGGCAGGTCACTTTGCTTCTCTGAGTTCTGGTTTTCTGACTTGCAGACGGGGCTAACATTTCTTACCCCTCAAGGTTGGGGTGATAACTAACCACACCCCACACATGAAAAATTAGTATTTTAGTCAGGCCTGGTGGTACATGTCTTTAATCCCAGTACTTGGGAGGCAGAGGCAGGCGGATCTCTGTGAGATGGAGGCCTAGTCTACGTAGAGTGTTCCAGACCAGCTGGGGCTAGAGAGAAACCTTGTCTCAAACAAACAAACAACAACAACAAGACCCTAGTCTTTTTACAAGTGTTGACTTCATCCCTGGAGCTGTATTCAGCACCCGGCATGTATAATGCAATCTAGTTCCCACTTCAGTTCTTCCTCTCTGGTCACTAACAGGATGTGGTCATCTGGTCCTCTGCAGTGGATTTTGCCAACCTCCCCCCCCCCCACCTGAGACTCTGTCTAAGGTTTGGGCTTGAAAAGAGGCTTCATTAGTAACCGGATAATTCTGTGGGAGGCCCCCAGCAGTGGTTCCACCCCGCCGGGGAGTAATTCTAGGAAGGTAATGTGAGCTGGAGAGACTGGAGACCCAGCTTCACATTTATTTACTCTGACAGCTAAATTGGTGAGGAAGGGGGAGATCAGATGAAAGCCATTTCAGAGTAAATACTAAATACAAAATTTAAACATTCAGGTTGCGACAGTGGGGAAGGAGCAAATGGAGAGACAGGCAACACACCCCTCTCCTGTCCAGGCCTCGACTCTCACCTGGTCACCTTGCTGGACATTTCCTGTGTGAGGAAAGAACACAGGATGGGGCTCAAACTGCGTGACCGCAGGCCAGTCATTTACCTCCCGGTTAGTGTCCTTGGCGGTAAAACGTGTCCCTTGTTTGAAACAGATGATCTGAGAAGTGGTGGAGAGAACCTTGGATTCCCAGAGACTTGAGGTCAAATCCCAGCTCAGCCACTTTCTGTATGGGCGAACTTCAGTTTCCTCAGCTATTGGGACATTATCAACCTCAGATTACACAAAATGACCAATGTGAGTTTTTTTAGATCTCAAAGTATATTACAAATGTCCACAGGTATAGTCCCAGTTTGGACACCCACTGAGCTAATTCAGTTTGGTGGATATTTATGAGACAGTTACTCTGTACCAGATTCCATCTAGGAACAGGAAACACAGAGGAGCTGTCCTGGTCTCTGCCCACAGGAACCCACAATTTATTGGGAGAGAAATCTAGACTTCCCTGTGGTTTGATAAGTGCTACAAAGGGTACGATAGGAACAAGGGTGCCTAACTTGGTTCAGAGGCGGAGTGCTAGGAAGGGCATCCTAGAGGTGGTGACCATTTAAGCAAATATAGAAGGTTGAGTTAGTGTGAGGCAGAAAAGGACTGAGGGAGAACTGGATCAGGATGAAGATAGGGGTGGGAGAGCAGATAGTTTTTTCTGGGGCCAACTTTGGGAAGGGAGCTAGATAGGAGCCAAAGGATAGACGGCAGGTTATGAGATAGGAAGCTTGATTTTTCTTCAAAATTTGAGTCTACAAACAGGCAGGTCCATAGCAGCACTCTGTCTCTGTAAATCAGGACTCTGAGATGATAACCTAACTGTTACATACTAGTTGTGGGTCTCTACCGTGAGAGCCTTAGTTTCCTCATCATAAAATGGGAATTAAAAGAAAACCCTCTGACAAGTGTTCAGATGATTCCAAGAAACCAAGATGCATTTTCTCCATTAGTGTGTTTCCAAAGACAAGTTAAGAACCTGGCACTGGTCTGGTGTCCAGAAAGTACTTACTCACTGAAGGCCATTGTCACTACTCAGAAGAGGATGCAATGGGTACAGAAAAAACATGAGCTCAGTGAGGGTCCTCCAGGACTAGATGTCACCTCCAGAGAATTCTGTACTGACTACACTGTGTAAAGTCAATCTCCTTGGCTTGGTGTCTTCAGGCTTAAACATTGCCCAGCCGGGATGAGCCTTGTATAGCATGCTAAAGAATTTCAGCTCCAAAATTTAAACTGTGTTGGGGCTGGAGAGATTGCCCAGCAGTTAAGAACACTTGCTGTTCTTCCAGAGAACCTGGGCTCGACTTCCAGCACCCACATGATAGCTAACAATCATCTGTAACTTCAGTTCCAGGAGATCCAGCACTCTCTTCTGGCCTCTGTGGGGCATTGTATGCACACGGTGTACTTACATACATGCAGGCAAAACACTCATATACATAAAATAAAAACAAGAAATAACATATCAAAAAAATAATTTAAACTGTAAGGGGCCACCATCTTTGAGCGTGAAGATGGCATGGTCAAATTGGGAGTTTGGAAGGATGATAGGCAGTTGGCTTGAGGATAGATTCGAGGGTAGGGAGCCTTTAGGCATTTCAATAATCTGAGAGATGATGAGTCAGCTGTGGGGACAAGGAGGATGAAAGAAGGAATACAATGAAGAGATAGATCACTTATTGATACATTTGATCTCATGCTATACATACTTATACCTACATATAACACATTCGTTCTTCAGAACTGGCTTTACATATTGATAACATCATCATGTAGAAGACTGGATGTGGGCTGTGGGGTAGAAAATGGCAAAGATAAATCTGGAGTTTCTAATTTTCTCCATTAGGGTGTTTCCAAAGACATAGAATAAAGGGGCAATTAGGGACAGGTAAACAGACCTAATGAGCTTCACGGTGAAGGTGCTGAGGCGATCAACAGGTGAATGTTTCCATGTTGGAACTGGAAAGGGACTTCAAGGTGTCAGTGTGGGGAATGATATGAAGCCATGAGAACTGACAAGATTTCCCTACATGAGGGGAGAGTGGCCTTGTCTGCTTTCTGGGAGGTATCTTGCCTAGGTTTACCTTATTTTCAGTGATAGTCATTTTTAAATGATAAAGCAGACTGTACAGTGAAATAGCTCTATGCTGAAACAGCACTATGTATTTAAAAGCAGAAAAGTGGTAACTACTTTGGGTTAACCTTTGAGGGTGGGTAGAAAGGTATCTTTTAGACAGTCCAGTGCTGTTAGGAGAATGGGGCAGAGTGCAGAAGATCTCATAAACCCGATTTATTCTGCACATACAGGTACTTGGAAGTATTTTGACTTCACTACAATTAAATCTCAAGCTCTCCCATGTCAACACTTTGTTCTCCCTCCAATGTTCTTCTTAACCCTAGGCTTGGCTCAGGTGTTTTCTTCTGGGAAAAGTTGTGTCTTCATCGCTGTTCCTAGCTGTGTTAAGAGGCCTCTCTTCTGCCCTTCCCTTATCATGGATGCGACCATGAACTGGGACCAGGCCTTACCATCTTTATACTCTGGCACAACTCATGGCTGCTAAATGGGTAGATTTCCTTGGGAGAGGACATCTTCTTTAGATTATTTATTTTTATAAGTATTTTGACTACATGTAAGTGCACCTGTGAATGCAATGCCCATAGAGGCCAGAAGAGGGTGTCATATTCCCTGAAAGGGGAGGTAGGGACAATTGTTAGCCACTATGTGGGTGCTGGAAACTGAACCCAAGTCCTCTGCATAAACAGCCAGTGCTCTTAGTCTGTGCTCCATCACTCTACGCCTGAGGATTGCTTCTTGAATGGTGATGTTTTTAAAAGAGAAAGGTTAAAATTTTAGTATTTCTAGCTTAGGAAAGTCACAGGGCACATAAAAATAATCATTCTATATAATTAAGAAACCTATATAATTTAAGAAAATCAGACAGAACTTGGAGCAAAGAAGATAAAAACCTGTGTCCTGGGACAGACTCCAGTAGGTCTGTTTTTGTAGACCAGGTATTCAAATCTGTCTCTAGAGACCACTAGGGAGAGCCCACCTGAGAATGAAATCAACTCAGGAAAACACAATTAAGAGACACATTTCCAACCAAATCATTTGAATACCTGGACCATTGAAGTGCATGAGTCAATAAAATTCTGACCACAAGGTAGCTGGAGCAGGAATTTTTGTTACTTGAGGTGACTGACTGCTCACACCCCGGGCCTGGAAGACCAGCTCAAACACATCTGATGACAATGCTCATGTTGTTTGGTTTCCTCCCATGGACAATGGGGTGGGGGGTTACGATCTTTTGCAGAACAGTGGTATTACAAGGGAGAGCACAGACAACTACCTGTTCCAAAGGGGCAAATAAGAACCTCTCAATACCCAGTGCATATCATTCTGTCACCCATCTATTGCTTCACTTTCTTTAGTAACACCAGTATTTTGGACACCACAATGGCTGAGAGAGACATTTCAAATATGGGGAAGTTAGAGCAATTGTATAGAACAAATCAACATGTATTTCAGGCTTTGTGGGATCATAGTTTATTATAACTACTCAAATATTATTATAGTGGAAAATATCCTGAGATATTATGTAAATGCATGGACATGTCTGTTTTCTAACATAAACTTCCTTGGACATTGAAATTTGAATTTCATATCATTTTCATATGCCACAAAAGAATACTTTTGACTTTTTTCAACCACTTGAAAACGTAGGTCATTCAGTTGTACAAAAGAGGTAGCAGAGGCCAGTTTTCTGGATCAGTACACACTTGCATAGGTGACTGGAGGCTTATCCAAGGATTGTAGATTCTGCCTAAAGCTCTTCTATTGTGCTAAGTTTGTGTTTCTCACAATGAAATACCATGAGGGAGACCACTTCATTCATTCATTCATTCATATATATATATATATATATTAATTTCAGTTCACAATTGTAATTGTGGAGGTCTATTAGTGGTCCAGGGACTGCATCTAGTGATGGTCCTCTGGTGGACAGAATTCTGAGGTATACAGGTTATGGTAAGATGCAGGGGGTAAGCATTTGTATGTGAATCCTATAGTCTTTCTTCCTCTCAGAAAGACCTACCTTTTAGTCATGGGTACTCCAACTTGATGACTTCATTTAGTCCTAATTACCTTCCAAAGGCCCCACCATTAAACATCAGAGTTTCTGGTTCAAGTCTCTAACTTAATACTTAACAATGGGGCTTCAATTTCAACAGATGAACCCCTGAAGGACACACTAAAGCCTTATCCAAGCCATAGCATCTATTAACTGTGTGATCCTGTCTAAGCCATACTGTCTCTCTGGGTTTCCATATTTTCCATCTGGACAACAAAGGAGCTAGGTGGGATGGTCTTGCAAGGCCTTCTACTATCAAATACCAGGATCCTGATAGTTCATTCAGCAAACTCATTGTGCATACGTTCCACGACAGGTGCTGTTTAAAGTCTGGTGACACTAATGACAAGTTTCTTCTTACAGTGAACTTTACATTTAAATGAAAAGAGATTAATCTATATACAATGTTTGGGTAGTGAGAAGTTCTATTTAGAAAATGAAGAGACGAGAAATGGAAAGTGACAGGGATGTAATTTTAGCGGGAAGCCAAGGACAGTCTCTTAATCATTGACATTTGAGTAGAGAAATGATCAGATGGAATGTGCTCTGTGGCCAAAGAGCATCCCAGGCGACAGAAGCAGCCAAGGGAAGGCCTCAGAAAGCTGCTCCCTTGCATTCAAAGGAACAGGAAGCCACTGTAGCTGAGCACAGTAAGGAAGAGGGGGAGAGGCTTTATGGGAGACAGGCCATCAGGGAGCATGCAGATCTTTATGGGAGACAGGCCGTCAGGAAGCATGCAGATCTTTGTATTTTATTATAGGTGTGATGGAATGCCACTGAAAGTGTTATTTTGATTTTTTCTTCTAAAAGCCTTCTTATGGAATGCAGGCTGGCCATGAATTCCTGGGCTCAAGTGGTCATGTTTCTGCCTCTCAAGTAGCTGAGACTACAGACCCATGCCACTGTATATGGCTTGAGAATATTTTAAAAGAATCTTTTTAAAAGGCTTTCTGGGGGCTGGAGAGATGGTTTAATAATTAAGAGCACTGGCTGCTCTTACACAGGACCTGGCTTCAGTTCCCAGCACCCACATGGCTACTAACAACCATCCATAACTCCAGTTCCAAGGAATATAACACCCTCTCCTGGCCTGGCTGAACCCATGTAGTGTACTTACATACATGTAGGCAAAACATGCATACAAATAAAATAAAAATTTAAAACAAAACATAAAAAAAGGCTTGCTGGCCTGGTGGCACAGGTCTATTAGACCAGCTGCTTGAGAGGCTTGGAGCACAAGTTCAAAGCTTGCCTGGGATAGAGTGGGACCATTCCTCAAAATAAAAACTATTGCAAGGGCCGAGCATGTAACTCAGTGGTAGGACACATATCTAGCATGTGCAAGATCCTGGATTCAATCCCCTCAGTTAAAATAAATCCCTTTGGCTACTGTCGGAAAATTGACTTTGTGGGGAAAAGAGTGGAGGCAAGGAAATGACTTGGACAGAAAAAGGCAGTGTAGGAATGGGTGAGAAGGAGTTGGACTCATGATACATTTGGATGATGGACTAGATTGGAGTAGGAGAAAAAAAGAGAAATCAGGGATAAATATGCTGGGTTTAAATATTATAGGAACACAGTGATTATACACAGGAGATGTTTTAAATTTAACTTATAAGGCAAGACTTTCAATATTGTTCTTCTATACATGAGGATAAAAATCAGAGATACATGTGCTGACCTAGAAATTACTCCCACATCTTTTATTCTGTAGGACAGGACGGTAGAATGCTTAGCTTCACACATTGGGGCTATGGATTTAGAGCATGCTTTGCAGTCTCCCCTCATATGGACCTTTCCCCAGTACTGATGCCAACTACAGAAAACTGATGGGTTAGGGGGATGTTGTGCATTTGATAAAACAGGAGCTCAGAAGAAGACAGTTAGAGACCTCCTGCCTCAATCTTTTCATCCTCTTGTAGAAGTCAAAATTAGAAGTGAGATGATTTTGACAAAATAGTAAACCAAAGAATAATTCCAAGGACAGATAGCCTCTTACAAGTCGATCAAGCTAATGCTTTCCTATTCAAAAGTCTCTCTCTCACCAGACCTCTTTCAGCATATTTACAATGTACATTTATTCTTTTAAATTTTCTACTTAAATTCTCTACTTCCAGAGAGAAGAAACATTGTATGGCCATGCTGGGACTTCAGCCTCCCATGAATTTCTTCTCTTCTAGTAGTTATATGTGCCATGAGACCACCTATCCCCCTCCTCACCTATAACAGTACCACTAGGCAGGCAAAAGTCATAAGTGAAAGGAATGTACTCATGGAACCTTCTGGAGAGAAGACACTTGAAAGTGGCATATATCACCTGGCCCCACCAGAGGTGCCTGTGGAAACCAGCCTACCAAAGAGCTGTGAGCTATTATATGATGAAAGACATACAACCACATGGAGACACTGTCTCGTGTTTATTCACATAGACGGATAAGAATCAGTACAAATTATAGACATTGTTTAAATACAAATAAATAGCTCTAGTTTCTAAAGGAATCAACTCTATATAACCCTAAGTATTCTAAGTTCCTATTCAAAACAGAAGGCTGCTGGGCATCAAGCTCTACTCCACCATAACCCTTTGAGGACTTAAGGATAAAATGGTGAATTCTACATTTCAAGAAGTCACCAGAAAAATGGGAGCTAGTGCGCCCATCTCCCTGAACTATCCCCCAAGTGAAAGGAGAGGTTCTTGCATCACAGATGCATATAGCTAGTAAAGCAGAAAGTATTGGATATCTGAAGATAGCCCAAAAGACTGACCTTGGGAAAAGCAGAAGCATTTCTCTGACCCAGTTCTGTGGATCCTGACACCTCCCTGAAGTTTTGATTCAAGTATCTTAACCTCAGGAAGACTTAAGTTTCTATAAGGAAGTTTCTCCCTGCTAGGAACAATAGTGGCAAGACAGTATTTAGTTATCACGAATGGCTCCTGGAGCAAATAACAAAATTATGTGCCTAGTAAAGAACAGTGTTGCTCAACCCAACAGTCTGGCAGGCCTGGCACCAAAGTGACCAAAACTGTGCTAAATAATTGCCCCTGAGCCCACTGGTTTCTGTATGTCTCTGTACTGTTATATTCAGAATGTCCAAAGAGACAAAAGTATCTAGGGAGAAGTATGTTCTATGAATGAAGCATGATTTCCAAATCATGCACGCAGCCTTCTGGAACTGCATAAAATGTCAGGTGACTTGCCCTCACGGCCAGAGTGGTGGCTGCTCTGACTTCCTTGCTCTTTGCATTGCATTTTTAGGTCTGCACAAGGTCAGTCAGCTGCTTCTACTTAACCTGACAGAATGGCTAGAAAAGAATGTCTGACAGTGACCAGCATAGTACACTTCAGGTTTTCAGAGAAAATTTTCTTTTCTACTTAGCTCAACCATGATACAATTCTAACTGGAACAATCTCATGCTATAAAAACAATCTCATGCAATAAGTGCTTTTTAAAATCCAGGGTAATAACAACATTTGGCATTATAGAAGGCAGGATTGTTTAGATCTGAAAACATGATCACTATAGAATAAAAGTTGGACTTTCAAAGAGAATTTCTGTTGTGGTATAAAATGCTAAATATGAGTCTACAGTTTGTTGACATAAGTGATTTTAAGATATACAGGTTTTCCTAATTGCGATTTTAAAGTAATAAGCATAATTCTTAAGCACATTACTACAACATTTGCTCAGGGAATCAGTTCCTTTTTGCCAAGAATTCTCTCATTTTTAGTCCAAGTGGAAGGGCTTCCATAGTAAATTCTTAAAGAGCAGTTCTAAAAGTGACTTGAAATCTGTCTCTCACTTCCCACCCTGGTCCTTATGTTTTCTTTGCGTTAAAAGATGTGTAGACATAAAAACACTAAGTTTTTTGGATGGACGTTAATAAGTTTCCTGACTTAAATAACACATTTTGTATGCTTGCTTCTCTCTCTGGCACACTGTATGTTTCTGGAGTTACAAATCCAAACAAACCAGCCAACCAGAGCATCTGTGTTCAAATCACAGTTTGGACACAGTCCTATTTATTCTGGATGATGCTCAGTTCCACACATGGTGAAGGGAAGACACATCCATAAGAACATCCAAAATGTAATGTTACCAGACTCTTAGCACGTGACTGTGCTCTGGTGGATAGTACCATTTACATCTACAAAGTACAAAGGCGAAGGCATTCAGGTGTGGAGAACACTCTGCTTTCGCTGCTCTGGTAATTCGCAGCCATCATCTTCGAGACTTCCAGGCTGTTCTAGAATAAGGAGTAGTCCTTTTCTTATCTGGTGGTTTAAAGTAGGAATAAACAGGCGCCGCTGGATATTCTGCATCAGGGTTTTCCGCCATCATTTTCAGCTTTGCTTCGATGGCCTTTATCTTTGCAGTAACACTGGAGAAGGACAGCAGAGGTCAGAGAGGGACTAGCTGCATTCAGAAGAAACCTGTGTGTTCACCTTCTGTGCTGCTGCGCATTAGTGAAGCAACAAGATACTACATTATATACATTAACTAAGAGAAACAAAATCTTAACAAGCTATTGTTTTTAACATTAGTCCAGGCACTGTAAACGCACTCCACATCCCCTTACACATTCAGGCCCCAGACAGACACTATTCTTAGTGCTTGGCAGAAGGTAGACATTCAAAGAGAATTGACATTGACATTATCAGGTTATGTTCTTGACTTTGCAAATGTTAAATGTAAATAGACACTAAGTGAAAGAGCTGAGATCTGAGTGCAAACTAACTCAAAAGTCCATCCTATTAACCAACATGCCACATTTTCAACCACTAAATAATAATAGAAAAAAATTCCAGAAATCCTATAGTCTCTTGTTAACAAATGAGTGTTACAATGAGCCAGGCATGGCACTTAGGACCTTACTGCTCTGACAGTAACCCTCCAAGGGTTACCATTCCTATTGCATGAGAGAGACGGCAATACAGAGAGGCACTAGAGGGCTCAAGTTCACACAGCTTATAATAAACTGGAGGGCTAGGATCCAATCCAGGTCTGTCATAAAAGTCTGCTTTTTCCTCTCCATCGTAATGGGGAGATGAACAGCTCTGAATACATAGAAAGATGAGGCAAGGAGATGTTGTGGTTGTAAGGGGTTTGCTTCTGACCAAGGTCATTGCAATCCCTGGACCAAAATGCAAATTCCCTGGCAGGGGGAATTTTGGGCTCCTGAAGAACCTTATTTTTCATTCTTTTTTTTTTGTTTTTTTTTTTGCTCTTTTTGAGATAGGGTAGCCCTATCCCTGTGGCCCCAGCTGGCCTGGAACTCACTATGTAGACCAGGCTGGCCTTGAGTTCACAGAGATCTGCCTGCCTCTGCCTCCCAAGCGCTGAGACTAAAGGCAAGTGCCACCATGCCTGACCCCATTAAAAAAAAATTTTTTTTAATAAATTTTTTATTGTTTTTATTTTATGTGTATGAGTGTACGGCCCACATGTATGTAAGTACATCATGTGCACACAATGCCTGCAGAAACCAGAAGAGGGTGTCAAATTCCCTGGAACTGGAATTTTGGATAGTTGTTAGCTGACATGTATGCACTGAGAATTGAACCTGGGTCCTCTGCAAGAGCAGCTGGTGTTCTTACCTGCTGAGCCATCTTTCCAGCCCTCATTTTCCATTTTCTTCAATGCTCTATAGCTAATGAGACAAATTTGAAAGGAGTGTATACATGGTCTTCTATAGCTACTGAACACACCCATACATTTTCATAGGCAACAAATTAAAAAGCAAGTCACCAAAAAGAAATGATCAAATGTATGAGGAGATGGATGCTTTCCCTGTATGCATGTGTCAGTTAAAGTGGTCCTAGGTTATAATAAAAATCCTGACATATCACCAAGATGTATTTTGGTACTTCTTCCATTAATGAGACAGTCAGCCCTTCATTCTGTGAGTCACAGGGAAACAACCTCCTCCAGTTAGGCACAATGGTAAATAGAAGATGAAGGCTGAGAGTCTCTGGATTAAATAGATGGGAAACAGTAGGCTATTTGGTAAACAAGCTGCAAATACTGAGCTTAAGACATGAAAGACATGTTCACTGTCAGATGGAGACCATCAAACATAAATCCAGTGAAAAGAGCTATGAAAAGCCATGGAGAACAGTCTGTGGTGAAGGTGCAAATTTTATGGGGAAAATGGCCTGTGGCTTTGAGTTTCCAGTCAATCTAGAGAAATCATGAAGCATTTTTTTTTTAATTAAAAAAATTAATTTGCCCAGAACTTGGGAGGCAGAGGCAGGTGGATCTCTGTGAGTCCAGGGCCAGCCTGGTCTTCATAGCAAGTTCCAGGCCAGCTGGGGCTACAAAGAGACCCTGTCTCAAAAAGACCAAAAAATTAATAAAATAAAAATTAATTTGTAGGAACACAAAGTAGAGTCAACACAAAATTAAGAAATGTGATTAAACAAGTGAGTAAAGACATACTTTTAATTTCAAGATCATTTCCTCCCCTTACAGTTTACTGAGATGCTTTTAAAAAAAATATTTATTATTGCTGTGCATGGTGGCACACAACTTTAATCCCAGCACTTGGGAGGCAGAGGCATGTAGATCTCCGTAGATCTCCGTGAGTTCAAGGACAGCCTGGTCTACATAGCAAGTTCCAGGCCAGCTGGGGCTATAGGGAGACTGTTTGTCTCAAAAAGATTTATATATATATATATATATATATTTTTTTTTTTTTTTTTTTTCTTTTTCTTTTAATTTAGCAGCCATCTGGGTACTGGGAATTGACCCTGGGTCCTCTGCAAGAGTAGTTAGTGCGTTTAATCACTGAGCCATCTCTCTAGCCCCTTAGTGAGATGCATTTAAATCTGTGTTGTTCAAGTACATATAACTAAGAAAGATACTTCTCCCTTTTGACTGGTGCTCCATCCAAAAAGGGATAACCGATTTTATAACTGTGTAATAGACAGACGGACTGTAACTGTGATTTCTGATCTACCGCATCTTGACCTCTTTTCTTCTTCCCCCACATTTACATCCTGGAGCAATTCTGAAGAATTAATTGGTCCATTAGTCCCGTTTTGATTTTCAACTTGGCATTTTACAACCATGATATTTCACCTTTCTAAACTTCAGTTTTCTCACATATAAAGTGCTTTTTATGACACTAAGGGCATACTACAAATAATATATTTAGCATAGTACCTACTTATGAATAAAGTCAGTAAATCCTGGCTGTTATTACTGTTAAAAAATTTTCCCTAAGCTACAATGCAGAAAAAGAAGGAAAACACCCCCACACACACACCCACACACCACTTCTGTTCCCCTCCCCACTTAATTTCCCTTTCTGTACTCAACTCCTAGTGCCCTTTTTTTGAATTAACTCCAAAGAAGCAAATGGTAATTTATACACAGTAGAACCAAAAGTATTCTAGTTGCTGTGGGTAAAGAATCAGACGCCTGCAAACTCAAATTCTGTCTAAGGGGACACAGAGCTGGGAGTGGGAAGATTAGTATATGACAAATGTCAAGGAATTCAGGCTTTAATAACATGTCTATTTTAGGGTAAGAGCTGTGTCTGCTTTATCTTTGTACCCCAGTGCTAAGCACAAGGCACGATGTGTGGTAATTAAATCTTTGTTGAGTAAATTATTTGTGAATTGTGGGTGCGTGAACATGGGAGGGAAGAGAGGAAACAAACTGAACCTCTCTCAACACATCAGGAGTCGGTAATTCTATTCTAAATTAAGAGTCTGAAGATTCACTACCGTGTCAATGAGGACAGGGAATAAAGAAGTGGTGGAGTGCTGAGTAACCGCCGTGCTGTCCCACCTTACCTGAGGGTAGACTGGGTAGGCTCAGTGCTGGAAGATGGTTCGAGACTGATCGGAAGAATCTTATCATTCTTGTTATGATCATATCTCTGAAAGCAAGAAAAGGTGTAAATTATTTCACCTGGGCAGAAGCCAGCTCTTACTATAGTGCATGGGTTAAAATAGGCTAATCCATCCCAGTTTATCACACTGTTTTCTAGACAATTCTAGGCCTATTGTACATTTAGAATTAATGCAAAAGCACATACAGCTTTGGCCTAAAAACTGCCAGTTCAGAAAAAGAAGTTGAGAAGAAGCTTCTATCAAGTCTTTGTTCTCGTTACTTGGTAGAGAATTTCTCAGCTAAGAATTTCAACGTTCAGATTCACAGATGGTACAAATACACAGCAGGGTTGCCCTCTTATATTCTTAAACTGTCATACATTGCCTCTTATAATATTTGTTTTATTCAAAACACTTAAAAATTCTGGTAGATTTTGTAAAGTACCAAGCATAATATTCAACTCTTAACAGGCCTGAGTGGAGAAGAAAGTAGTAACAGTGTTCAGTTGCTGATACAGAAAACATTACAGAGTAAAGGAGTTTAATTTGATGTCAGATAATTACATACTTCTTGTAAAAAGTATGATATGAAGGAGCAATCAGGAGCCTCTGGTCAAAGAAAAACCAGGAGGTAGAGATTTCCAAATGAAAGATGGGGTGAAGGATGTTTTCTCCTACAAATCTCTGCAATGAACAAGAACATGACAGCCAGCTTGGCAAATGAGATGCGATTTTCTTTTGAGTAAAAATGCATTTGGTAATTGTTCTTGTTCCTATTTTTAAGGTAATGTGTCTTAGACATGGATAACACTCAGTGATTACCTGATGTCCACAAGGATCCAGTTTCTGAGCTTTGTTTTTTAGCATGGATGCCCCATTTGAAAGGGGTTTAGTTTCTGAGTCTTTACTGGAAAGAGTGATGGAAAGTGGACAGGGTATCACAGATTAAAACTTTTAAGTGGGTTGGAGAGATGGCTCAGCGGTTAAGAGCACTGGGTGCTCTTGCAGAGGACCCAGGTTTGATTCCCAGCACCTACATGGTAGCTAACAATTGTCCCTAACTCTAATTTCAGGGGTTCCGACGCCCTCTTCTGACTTCCACTGGCACTGCATGATGAATGCACTTACATACAAGTGGCAATACATTCATATACATATAACAAAAATTGTAAATATTAAAAACAACAACAACCCTATGGGCTCATGCTGCTTACCAACAAAGCTTGAGCTCTGACAGCTGCAAATCTTTCTGCTGGCAGGTTTGTCCAGACTGTAGCAGAATTGATTCTTGGGACTATGCTAGTCCACACACTTCATCACCTCTGTGCCAGTTGGAACAGACTATCTTTCTTTTCTTTTTTTTAAATGGCCACAGAGTTTCTAGTACTGTCTCCCAAGAGATCAACTAAATAGGGCAGTTCACCACTTCTCAATCTTGGAGACAATACAGGCACTGCAAAGCTCCACAAACCCATACTCTTAATGCTCAAGACCTCTAGAGTAGGCAGATGCCAGTATTTTAAACTACGTAGAAACTACCCATTCCTCAAGAATTTAGAATAATAAACATATTCAAACTCCTTAGAGACGTGAGGCTGGGAAAGGTCTAATAATGTCTGCAGCAACTAATTTTAAAAATAAATACTTTTTCTTCTCTAAAGAACAACTCCCATGGAAAAAAAAAAAGATACAGGCTTGAGTGTGCCC
Source organism: Eospalax fontanierii (assembly GCA_035773235.1). Lineage (NCBI taxonomy): Eukaryota > Metazoa > Chordata > Mammalia > Rodentia > Spalacidae > Eospalax > Eospalax fontanierii. The sequence continues at coordinate 51,506,776 of CM069541.1, forward strand.
ATCAGGCACATGGAAAAATCAATCACAAACAGGATCTGTGGCATGTGGAGAGAAACAACAAAGGAATGTAATTCCTCACGAGAAGCTTCTCAAAAGAAAAAGAAAAAATCTGGCAACACACATGGTAATACAAGTTAGAGACCAAAGTTACGGCCATTGCCGATGCAAAGGGGCTGGGACGCCAATGGATAGGTGAGAACTGTTGTTCAGAAGATGCCTAAATGAGGCGGGACTCTCCCCTGTTAGCTGAGACCTACCTTTACTTGAGCATGGGCCCATCGTACCACAAGCTTCTTAGACAGCGCCAGCTTGCCATTGAGACATTGGATGGCTTGTTCTGCTTCCTGTCCAAGATGGACAATGGTTAAAGTAAAAAATTCAAATGTTTAACTGGCTATCTGTTCTCACAGGGCCTTACTAAGTTCTGATGGCTGGGTTTTAACCAAACTGCTTTTGGCAAATACCTGACAGATGGTTTATAATTTCAAATGGTTGAACAACAACATAAGTCTAAATTTTTAAGTCAAACAAAAATTCCAACTCCTTTGTTACTTGTCAGCAGGTTAGTGTTCCCAGGTCACTTACAGCTCTGGTTCTGTCAGCTGTAAAACATGGGTACTACCATGTGTTCCCCAGTGATTGGTGGCAGTGCAGATCCAGAGTACCCGGACAGCACAGAGCACATGGGAAACACTTTCCCAGTGTTAGTGAGTAGCCCTGCCCTTATCGGATGCTATCTTTCTACACACATACTTTATCTGGGGTAGCACCTACAACCACAAGAACGTACTCCCTTCAGGAACTCTGGAGCTATAACCCGGACTATGGTTTACCGCCCAGATCCAAAGGGAAAAGTAGTAACGGCTTTAAAGGATATAGGTTGGAAAGGGCAGGAGCCAAAGACTAAGAGCAAAGTATACAAATTAGGCATTTGGTTTTTGAGCCCCAAACCCTCTGACCCTTTCTCCATCAGGTGCAGTAGCAATGAGTTTAAAAGGAATTCCTGATGGTGCTTAAAAGTGATTTTAGGTCACTCCCAGGAAATATGGCTGTACTCTTCCAACCCAACAAACTTGCTTTACCCCATTGGTATCCATGAGGCTTTCAGACAAGTGTAACCCACATTTAGTGGGGGTGAAGAGGCCTTTAAGGAACAGAAAGCCTAAAGGTCAGAAAAGTCTGAGACTGAAGTGTAACATGCACAAGAACTATACTCTATTACCAGTGATTCTCTTGTTCTCTAGAGCTCAGCAGCAGGACATTCTGTTAAGTATTTATTCACTAGCCACTCACTGTGTATCAGGCCCTGGACTTTCACTGGCCATAGGAATGCTCCACTACAGCACAGAGAATTAGAGTGTTAGACAAGAGATACGTTATTCTTTGATGTCTCCTAGTAGCTGTGCTTCCATGGTGCTCTATTAGTTCTGAAACAGCAACAGTAAAATGCAAACAGGATGGGTACTCTTAAAAACAATTTCCATCTCTGTGCAGTGCTCCAAAGTTTATACATTCAACACTAAATGCCTATTGCATCTTCAGGTGTATTCCTATCTATCCTTACGTATTCTAATTCTCTCAAAGGGAACCTCCTCCTTAACACCCATTTTAAAATGAAAACTGAGGTCAAGAGACATGCTCAAAGTTAATAAATATTAGTGTTTTTAAAGGAACAGGTATCCCTAACATGACTTCTGATTTTAGTTGTCTGCAAAAGTCCTCACTACACTCTATCATTATGGAAAAACATTTTAAAATGCTGTACAAGTATTTAAAAATTCCTGATAAACATTTATTAACTGCTTCCAAAAAAGAGTGACAAATTAGAACTGCAATACATCATTTACTGCCTATGACATCTGTAGAAATTAGAAGAAATAAAAACTACTCAGCACTATGAGGACAACTGATGTTCTCATGTAGTCCTGGACTTTCTAATGCATCACTTCTTGCAGTTATCTTGGCAACTTATTTTTTCTTTTAAGACAGGGTCTCACTATGTGTCCAAGCTGCCTTCTGACTCTTAATCCTCCTGCCTCAGCTTCCCAAGTACTAGAATTACAGACACCATGGCCAGTTGTGGCAACTGTATCAAGAAAAATTATGCCTTACTTTTGATGCTACTACTTCATTTCCCCATATACACAATTAAATGCTAAATACAAAGCTAGAGCTATAAAGATACTCATTACTGTGATGTTTATACAACTCAGTCACTAACAATTGGAGATCAAATAACATGTATCCATATAATGAAATACCAGGCAGTCATCACCAGAAATAATATTACTTTTTAACGCTGGGTTCAAACTAGAGAACAAATTTTGTGCCATTTGTTGAGATGCTGAGAAAGGCACATTAAAAAAAATACACTATTTTATATGTGTGTGGGGCTTATGCATATGCAGGTGTGGAGGCTAGAGGTCAATGTTGAGTGTCTTCCTCTGCTGCTCACCACCTTGTTTTGTGACAGGGTCTCCCTGAACCTGGAGCTCAGCTCACAAACTGGCTAGACTGGCTGGCAAGTGAGCTCAGGAGATCTACCTGTTCCTCCCACTGCCACAGAACTGGTATTACAAACATGTGTCATAGTGCCTGGCCTTCACATGGGTACTGGGCATATAAACCCAGGTCCTCATGCTTATGTTTCAGCATTTTACTATATCAGCTCCCTAGCCCCAGAAAGGTACACGCTTAAGAAATCAAAATGAGGGGCTGGAGAGATGGCTCAGCAATTAAGAGCACTGGCTGCTCTTGCAGAGGACCCTGGTTCAGTTTCTAGCACTCACATGGTAGATAACAATCGTCTGTAACTCCAGTTCCAGGGGATCTGATGCCTCTGCAGGCCCTGGACAATACAGGTACACTTACATACATGCAGAAAATACACTCATCCACATAAAATAAAAATAAAGAAAATATTTAAAAATGAATAGGGTGTGGTGGCTCCATGCCTTTAATCCTAGTGCTTGAGAGGCAGAGGCAGGCAGATCGCTCTGAGTTCCAGCACAGCCTAGTCTACATAGCAAATGCCAGGCTATCCAGGGCTATATAGTGACACCTACCTCTAAAAAAAAAAGGAAGGAAGGAAGGAAGGTAGGAAGAAAGGAAGGACTGAAAGAAAAGAAGACTTTGTTGGCCAGCCACTAAAGCAGTAAACAAAACAAGGTAGGGAAGAGGGTAGTCCACTTGCTCAATATGGGTGTTACAAATCATTGCTCAGTAAAGGCCAGTGGCCTTAGACGTGAGCCCAGGGAGAGTACGTTAGTGCACACAGTTCTCAATTCTTTTGTGGAGTATCTCTTTCAGCACCTAGTGTGAGGTCTGCAGAGAATCACCAGACATGGCTCTGGCGATGAGATCAAGAGACACAGAAATGATCACGACACAAGGCACATTATGAAAGGGAGCGGGAGCTCAATTACCTGCTTAGTTTCAAAGTTAACAAAACAGTATCCTCGAGGCTGGCCCTCCAAAGCACCTGACTTGTGGAAGAGGAAGTCAAACTGCTTCACCTTACCAAACTTCTGGAGGAGCTTGAGGAGGTGGTATCTGTGGAGACAAGAAAAACCTATGAGTGTCCATTGGGAATGCTGTTGGCTTCTGAGCCTGAAGTGTGAGATAATTTACCTAAGGCGGAAAAAAAAAAACAACACATCACCATTGCCCTTGGCTTTCCTGAAAGCTGCTGTGTTAGTTTACTTGGCAAACAGAATTGTTTGCCTCTATTTGGAATGGGAACTAAAACTGTCATGCCTATGCATCTGTCCAACACAAAAATACCAAACAAAAAACCCACACCTAACAAAGAGTTGTCTGGCCCACAAGCACCATTTGTTTTTCTTTGGGAGAAAAGCTCAAAAATAGTGTCAATTTATTTACTTGTAATTTCTTGGCAATGAAATAGCATTTGTGAGTAACTGTAACTCCAACAGAAATACACATACTCTCCCCAAACCAAAACTTATCCCATATCAAAAATAAACAAAGTAACAAACCCTACACTCATTCACACAAACAAAAAACAGTCCTAGAACACTTCTCTATTAGACTTTGTAGCTAATCACTAGACACAAATTATACTTGCGAGAGACTTTGCCAGAAACCGAACCTTAGCTGGTGGCACTTCCACAAAGACTTCGGATGTGAATGGACATCACAACAGAGCAGAAGTAAAACATAACTGAGGCTGGTCCCAGTTATGAATAGGGGACACTGTCCAGTTCTGTAAACCATCTAGCCACGGGTAACCAACAAACCTCATCTGTGCCAAACAGTTTATATTCTGGGTATGGTCAAGTGAGGAACACGCCGTCGAGGGAGAAATGTATTCCTGGCAGATGTTCACCCATGCTGTTTCTTGCTATCTTGCTCCTCGTTCTCTTCTTGTATTCATTACTCTAAAACTTGCTTGGTTTCTATAGGACTTTTAAGTTATTCAAACAGATGTGACCTTAGCAGGTTGCTGGGGCCAATCTCAATTCTGACTTCCTGTCATCTGATGTAAGGGTGAGACAAACCAACAGCTCTCCCATTTCCTTTTCCTCTGGCCTTCCTCCTGGCATCGTCTAAGCTATTCAAATGGAGTCAAGGCTTTCTCTAAACAATGCTGTCCCTGTGATACTAAAAAGGTATCAGCCCACATGCTAAATCTGTTATTACTCGGAATTCTACCCCACAGGGAGTCAGTAAAGTTGTCCTTATAGGCACATTTATATTCACATTGTTTTGGAGGAGAAATTTTATTCTTGAGCTAGAGTCTCCTTTGAGAGGCATAAAGACATGAAATATATCGTAAGCTGTACTAAATTTGATAAGCATCAATAAGCAAGTCTGTTATAGTGAATCAGGTCTCTGATCCCATGTTGGACAACACAATATAGGTCTAGTAATGGGGCAGATGAGGGGATCTCAAGACTCACTGTGGGCAGTCACCTGGTTTTGAACAGGAAAACAATCATACCTCTACTTAACTCCCACCTCCCAATACGAGACCTCAGTTACTCAGCGAGAGTGTAGGAAGTGAGTCTTCAGAGAACAGGAGACACTTCTAGAATAAACTTCGGTTTCACTCATAATCTGAATAGGCTCACAGCAAGGGTGAGTCTCCCACACAGTAAGAGAGGCCAGGGGAGTCTTCCCCAGAGGCTTAAATTCAAGGCACCATCTGCTCTTGCTACAAACTCATTCAAATCGCCATGCCATGCCACTGCCACAGAATGGTGGGTTAAACCCATTTAAAAGAAAAAAAAAAAGAGGCAAAAACTTGGGGCTACTGGGGCGCGGTTATCTTTTCATTAGCTCCGTTCTGCTTAACAGCAGGAGGGTAACACGGGACTGGCATTTCCTAGGAAATGAATTTTAATTTACTCAGAAAACAAAATGCCAACAGATTATTCATTGTAAAGCTAACAAACACATGCTGCCTGAGAAGTGCGACCTAAGATTCCAGGAACATCTGCTTAGGTCTGTGTCTTTCAACTTCTCTAGGATTTCTTTTCTTGTTTGATAATTTCTTGAAATTATCGGAACACCGAAACAAAGGGAATGAAATGTTTACTCCTATGCTTCCTGGAGATGGGGACTGCAAGCTCTGATAGTGAAAAAGAGCCTGAAGCCTCTTGCTTTCACATCTGCAAGCACTTTTATCTGCTGTGGGAGCATGGGCGAGCTCACTCCCCATCAGAGGCTCGCTTCCCTTAATGAAACGTGCACCCTGCTGCCTTCAGGAGAGAATTAGTATACAAGTCCCACACACATTTCTGCAACCTAATCAGTGTTTTCTTTCAGCAATGAGTCATTAAAATAGCCTTCCTGCCTGATGGCACAGAAGCAATTAACCATACAAATGCTAAAATAGACACCTACTATGTGCCAAGAACCAATTAAGCACAGGACCTCCAGATACATAGAACTGCCTTCAAGACCCTCACATTCTAACTAGGGAAGAGTAATGCAGAAGTAATCATGAAACAGTATATTTGTACACAGAGCATACATTTGCACACAGATGAAGGAAAGCTCTAGAAAGGAGTGTATCTGAATGCAGGATGCCACGTGCGTGAACACAGTGTGGTGTGAAAAGGCATAGTGGTGAAGTTTTGCTTACTGGAAGAAAGTCACAGTCAGGGAGACAAGTGAGGCTGAATCACAGTCACAGGATCAGCCATAAGGAATGTGTGCTTAGGGAATTTGGTATGATGTTCTAGGCAACAGAAAGCTAATGAAATGACCTTTAGGACTGTTTTAGTTAATTTTTTTTCCAAGAACATTTTCTTTATAAACCTACAGAAATTACTACCAGGGGAACTGTTCTCCCATGTCATGTCTTATTGGAGAGTTTTACTGTTTCAGAATTAAGGACACAAAGAGTAAAGGCTGTTTTTTTGTAAAGCAAGCCGTGAACAGAAGCATAGACTATGAAGGAAGAGTTTGGAATGAGTTGCAAGAAAAACAGACTTCTCAGGGGTAAATACACATGGGCCCAGGAAGTTATCTTTCCTTAAGTTATGGGTTATCTAGTTAATCCCCGAAAGTTGGCATCAAAAGGCCACTTCCACCAGGTGGGCTCTCCACGGCTTGGTTCTTAAATTTTCTCAATGTGCCCTAAGCTGACCTGTTCACCATGAACAAATGGTTCTTTCCAGTGATCCTATGGTCCATGGGGACATAAGATAGGATGTCTCAGTTGCTGGAGGTCTGAGCCCCAGCACCATGAAACCAAACAGCAATACCATTCAGAATCGTCTTCACCTCTCCACTCCTCTTCATGTGTTTGGTATCTTAAATGTACCCAGCAGTATCCAAGCTTTCTGTCTCTACTTATGTGACAACAACAAGAGGAAAAGTTTATGACAGTGTCTCCCAACTAAACTGCATCTTGGGTCTAGGCCCTTCATCTGGCATACCTGAGTCTAATTCCCCAACTGAAACATTACATTTTTGGTATTAGGCTCTTACTAACATCCACAGTGAGTTTCTTCTACACGAAATTCAATATGACTCTATCATATTTAGAGAGCCTGTCTTTACCCGACAGTATTCCAGCTATTCAACTACCCTCTTCATTACCATTTAGTACTCAATCTCTCCTCAAGTCAAGAAAGACCAACATTCTACTCATACATAAGCATCTTTCTTATCCTGACTTGGATACTTTCATTATGATTTCTCCTCCACTTAGAATGTGCTATTAAAATTTCTACTGATTTTTGTTCTTATATTTATGTACAATGCAAAGGCTATTACCTTCCTTTTTTTCAGAGCATAATTAATATTTGGAAAAGAAAATCAGTAATAACCACAGCATGGAAAATAGGTATCAGGACACTAACTTTACTGGTTCCTCTGCTGAAAGTACTACAGATATTTAGAAATAACATTTAAAGTCTATGGTTTGGGTTCTACAGCAATTTAGAAAAGATTTCCACATGTCTAAATTCACAACAGGATGAGTTAGGTCACAATTATTCAATTATTCAGACTATTAGAGTATTTGAGTAAGGGTGTACTAAATTTGGCAGGAAGAAATTAGTGCTATCATAAAGTACTTTGTAAGTTGAGCCAACTACTTAACTTTCTTTTTCCTATAAAGTAGGCAAATAGTATCTGTTCCACTTATTTCCCCCAAGTTGTGGAGGTTAAATAGGAGGACTTTCAGACAACATGGGAGTTAGAAAAAAATGTTAGTATCATTTAGTTGAGCATTCCCATTTCACAGGGAAGAGCTATGAGGTACAATGAAGTTGAGGAATTAGAACAGAGTGGAAAGAACAGGGCTTTGAGCATGAGCACCTCAAAAGGACAAATGCGTCAGTGCCATCAGCCTCAAATTCAAGTCTCCAACATCTGCTCAGTCGCATGAATATTGCTGGCATGTAGCACAGCCTTGAACTAGTACTGACTACAGGACAAGTACCTTTAATGTTCACATAAACTGTATCTTATAATCCTTCAACATCTGAGAGTGACTGTGTTTAATAATCTACACCGAGAGGAGCAGGACACACAAGTTTATCAATTTCAACAACCTGGAAGGAATCATATTGAACAAAACCAAAAAGTGTCATGTTTGAGCACTAGACTGTCAGTATTCTGTTGAAAGGAAACTGATGGATATTCAAGTATAATTTGAGTAGAACTCAGATTAATAACCAAAAGATACACTTGTATCTAGAACTAAACTAATCACAGAATAAACTCAGAAAAAAGTGAATGGGAAAGTGTCATTGTTCAAATGTTAAAAAAAAAAAAAATCCTGATATGATGCCAAGTGTGGTGGTGTACCTCTTTAATCCCAGCACTAGGGAGACAGATGCAGGAGGATTGCTTTGAGTTCCAGGCCAGCCAGGACTACACAGTGAAAAGATCCTAACTCAAAAAAAAAGGCATTGTGATAGATACCTCTGGCTACATGACAGTAAATGCATATTTTATTTCCTAAGAAGACATTTCTAATGGAGACACTGAAGTCACCATCTGAAAAAGATTAGGAAAAGGAGAATGGATGAGGGATACAGACCTAGGAAAGAGAAGCAAGAAGGGTCAGCTGAAGAGGAAATAGCAGAAAGTGGCAGCAATTTGTGGGTGGGGTAAGTTTCATTAGGAGAGCAGCAGGATGCTCTGCAAACTTCTGTCAAGAGTCATTAGAAGTTAAGAGATTTGGATTCAACTAAGGACTTCTGAGACTTGCCTACAAGAAAAGTACAGATGCTCACAAACTCCTTCAATGTGTGGGAGTGCTGATATTTTAGTTACTCATCTACAATCACCATTAACTACTCCTTGAGAAGCAAGATCCAAAAGTTTATGTATCGGAACAACTTAGAAGGAGACTGCAAGTTTCCACTAGACTTACCTTACTAAAATGTTGTTTCTTTGCTATAATGAAATTGAAAGACGCAATATGAAACAATTCTTGATAATGATAGACTATGACAGGTTTTAAAAAAGAAATAATGTCAGAAATCAGTTTGAGACAATTGAGAGACAATTATTTTAAGATAAAAAAGTCATAGAAGAAAAATAGTCAAAATGGTCTTTGGAAATATAAAAATGGGGCTGCTACGGGCAGACCACTAGTACTTCTAGACAACAAGGTCCTGACTGACAGTTGGCATTTAATGCTCACCTCTGGCTGAGATACCAGTGGGCAAATATTAATCTAATGTTCCTGTAAGGGACCCAACTAAAGAATACATTCATACACTATTACATAAACCCAGGGGCAAATGCCCCCATGAACTTTCCTAACAAGCAGCAGGAGGCAATCAACCCATGAGTCTCATTACAGTGAGCTGCAGCCAACACAGCCAGCATTGTTTCCGTGCTCCAGATTTCCATTCAGACAAGCAGAGGTGGGAGTGGAAACCACTATGGGGAGCATCCTCATAGCCTGGGTTTCACACAATGGGAAAGTTCTGATGAACAGACATTAACTGAGAGCTTGGGCTGATTCAACATCTATTCTCAAAGCCATGAGAATGGAAATAAATTCCACTACATGCCAGGGTCCCTGTGACCAGAGTAACAACATGAGAGCAATGTATCTTCAATATCACCGTGGAGTATAGAGATACCCAAACATATCTACATGTATCAGATTTAAGCCGGAGCGGGTTTAAAGAGCTACCACTTTTGTTGCAATCATGTCTAGAAAAGTATATCTTTTTTCTTCTCTTAGTCCCAATCTTTAACTATACTTCTCATTCTGGCCTCAAATAAAGTAGGTTCCTCTCTTCTCACCATTCCCTTTAACCCTAGTCTAAAGGAGTGACATCTAGGGCTCTTGATTAGTCCCCGCTTGTTTTAAGTATTGACTCCAAACACACTGGTCTACTTACCCTTTACTATTTCTGCTATATACACCCCCACCCCCAACTGTCAGAAAATAAAACCTAGTAGTTCTCTGCCAAGAAATTCCTTTTCACTGTAATGGCTCTGATAGAAAGAGCGAGAAGTCGGGGTAATTCTATTCTAGTAGTAATATGACCTTGGGTAAAGTCATTTTTTCCTTCGTAGACCCGTATTTCCTCTTTGTAGACAATGAGAGCTGGATGGTGCTGTATCGGAGGTTTCCAAGAAAGTTTGTCCCACAGAGTCTCTTCTGAGATTGCTGAAGGATGGCAGTTGGCAAAAGGCCTTGAGCACCCTTCTCTCATCTTCATCAGAGCAGATGAGCTCTTATTTTATATACAACTTCCTTCAGATTTACGGCAGGGCTTCTCAGATTTAAAGTCTGAAAACTGCTCAGCATGGCGCACAATAGGCACTCAAACCATTTAAGGAGTGAATGAAAATCAAAGGGACTGGGGTGATCTCTAAGATCCTCCTGTTCTGGTCACTTTTCTGTTGCCATGATAAAACTCTCTGACCAAAATCAACCTGGGGAGGAAAGGGTTTATTTGGTTTACACTTTTTGATCACAGCCCATCAATTGAGGGAAGTCAAGGCAGGAGCTGAAGGCAGGGACTTGAAGGTAAGAACTGAAGCAGAGACTGCGAAGGAACAGTGTTTCCTGGCTTACCTCCCTGGCTTCCCAGCTACATTTCTTGTACAGCCCAGGTCCATCTGTCCGGGGTTGGTATCGCCTACAATGGGCTGGGTCCTTCTACATCAATTCACAATTAAGAAAACACCTCACAGACGTGCCCACAGGTCAGTCTGATGGAGGAAATTCCTCAACTGTGACTCCCTCGTCCCAGGTGACTCCAGTCTGTGTCAAGTTGACAAAACTAAGCCGCACACATTCCCACTCTCACCTCCTATGGATCTGTGGCTGCTTACAGAAATACAGTCAAGTGGGACCCCTGTGTTTGTTTACAAAGATCCTGAGATTTCTGTTTATTCCTTCATTCTGGGAGACAAAATATGTCTAAGGCTGATTCTAGAACAATTCCCTGTAGTCACTGGGTGCTAAGAATCCAATAGTTAGAAATGCGAAACTGCTTGGCTGAGTAGGGGAAAAGGCTTATCCTTACAGCAGCAAAGTGCAAATATAACAAAAGTGGGAACAGGTTAATGATACCACATCTCCTTCAAAGACAAATTCAAACACAAAACAAACAGTGAAGCTATATACCACGCTCCCTTAAAATTCTTCTGAACATCACCACCATAACAAACACTGCAACTTTATGTGTAATAAATTATGGTGACTTAGACTTACTCTGTGATTTTGGGGTCCAAGTTGCCAATCCATAATCTGTGTCCTTCCTGTAGAGAGCCCTCTGAAAGGATGGACGCGTTCTCCAGGGGAAGAGTTTTGGTTTCTGCTTCCATCAATCTCTATGAAATACTAAAGGCAATGTGAACATTCAGGCAGGAGAGAAGAACAAACCTGTGTGAATATGAGGCTTCACAACCCAAACAACATTAATCCAAGGTAGGCATGTTCTCTGGGCAGTCCCTCAAAGGCCTGTTACTCTACAACCAAAGCCTAAGACCAGTTCCCTTGGGACAGCCAGAGCTGCCATTTTAGATGAAAGAGATATAGTTGTGTGGAGAGTCTTAAGCCTTGTTCCCACAGGAGCCAAAGGCTCTGTTATTACATGATACTTGTGTTCAATGAATGTTACCCAGAAAAGCCTTGGAAAGCATCAAGAAGGCAGTCTCAATGGCCATGAAGAGAAGAGGAAATGAAGAGCAACACTATATTCCTTTCCTTCATCAAGGCAATACAGCAAAGGGAAGAGGCAGCACAAGGAATTTGTGCATAGACTTTGGAGTTAAAACTGGATTCAAAATAAGGCATGGCTAGGAGTGGTGGTGCACACCTTTAATCCCAGCACTTGGGAGGCAGAGGAAGGTGGATCTCTATGAGTTCAAGACCAGTCTGGTCTATATAGTGACACCATCTCAAAAAAAAAGCAAGCAAACTGTGTATTAATTACCTTAATTGTCTAAGCCTCTGTTTCCTCAAATGTAAAAATGAAGGCAACAGTTCTTTTTTAAAATTTTATTTATTATTTTTATTTTATGTGTATGAGTGTATGCCTCCATGTAGGTAGCTGCACCTATGTTGTGCAGTTTGGCCAGAGGAGGATAGAAGAGGGTGCCGGATTCCCTGGAATTGGAGTTAAGGACAGTTGTTAGCTGCAATATAGGTGCTGGGAATCAACCCTGGGTATTCTGCAAGAACAGCCAGTGCTCTTAACTACTGAGCTATCTCTCCAGCCCCACAGTTCTTATTTTACAAGGTTGTTGTGAAGATTAAATTCATGAAGAATCATTAAATATATTTTACAGCAATAAGTAGTCAATATATATAAACTATATATTATGTTTACTGTTTTGGTAGGGACTGGAAAAAAGAGATAAGATTCCTCCTTAATTATAATTCATTGTTTGCTTATTTAGTGCAATTTTGTGCAAGTTACTTATTTTTTGCTTTGGTTTCCTTATGAGAATATCTCATAAAGGATGTAGATCTACCAAGTGAATGCCCTAAAGCATTTGGAACAATGGTTCTTAGGAGGTATTCAAGACTGGCAGATTATTACTAATTTTCTTGGTGCTTCAGTTATTTATCTATTTAACTTTACCTATAGTCACGGGGGGTAGTGACATGTGATATACATACTATGGCACAAAGGTGGAGGTTAGAGGACAACTTTCAGGAGTTGGTTCTCTCCTTCTACTTTTACTGGGGTCTTAGGTCTCAAACTCAGGTCACTAGGCTTGTGTAGCAAGCACATTTACCCACTGAGACACTTCACCAGCCCAGTTTCCTCATTTAAAAACAAACAAACAAAACCCTTAGCTTTGCTTATAAATTAAGGTTGCTGAGAAGATAAAGGATAAGTTGATGAAAAATAAACTTTAGTAAATATACAATGTGGTAGAGAAAGGAAAGATTAAGGACCTGGGAAGACAGTAGACTACACCTGACTTCAGACCTCCCAGTCAGAGAAAACACATGTCCTCTATACCCAGAAATGCCTCAAAGATCAGCCCTGGTGGAACTGTCTTAACAACAGCTGACATATATCAACACCACCTCTTGTTCATCTCAGCACACCTAAACGACCACACATCAGTCTCTATGTGTTGAACACATTCATCAATCTCCTGCACATGTTGGTATTTTTCTTCGTTTCCTACTCACACCTTCAAGCTGTTCAGTAACATGACAAGCTGTGAAACCCTGGGCCATGACCTGAAAGCTAAGAAATGAATTAAGTGGAAAACCACCAGAAAGGAAGAGAAAACAAAGACAGAATTGAGTGGAACCAGAGAAAGTTTGTCTTCTCTGCTGTCTTTTCCTGCAACTTTCTTACAAATAAAATCATTCAAAAGATACTGAGTTTCAATTTTCTAGACATTGTCTAGTTAATGATGGTTTGGAACAGTGAACAAAGAAGGTCCTGGTTCTCTGTATGCTTATATTGAAAAGAGGGGCGGGACAAAACACAAGCAAAAGATTGAGATAATTGATGACAAACACAGTTAACAGAACGGAGCATAGGGCTGGACTATTTTAGAATGAATGGAGTTGAGATTTGAATGATGGGAACTCCTCATGGTTCCATGTCTAAAAACAACAGTAACACCAAAAGGTACTTAATACTGTCAAATATTTTAATGGGATGAATGCAGGACATGGGGCCGAAGAGATCTGGATTGATATCCTGACTTTTACACTTTGTTCCTGTGCCTTTAGCAAGTTACAGTACCTCTCTTAAGAATTCCACGCCCCTCCCCCCGCATACTTCCTGCCACTTTGTGTGTGTTAATTCGATGGGTTATTTACCTCCTGCCTCTTTCTAAAATATAAACTCCTAGAGGGCAGGGCCTTGTCCATCTTGATCATGGTCAGTGCACTGCCTGGGTATTCAATATTTACTGAGTATGATTGAAACAAGGCCACTTCTCTTTACAAAGATGCGGACCATTACTCCTCTCTCACGTGGTTATTTTAATATACCGGTGACAGCTCAGCTCAAGGATTTCTGGGAAACGGTAAAGTGTAATAAAAGATGGCATGCTACTATCAAATCCGTTGGGTTTGCAACCAGTAACAGCTCACAAAACGCTTCTCCATCCATTTTCCTAGCTAAGCTGCACTGCAGCAACTCAGGAATAGGTTATTCGGAGACCTGAAGTCCAAAGAACCAAAGAGCTTATTCCGAAACGCTAGCGGCGGGGTGAGGCAGGGAACCTCAGGCTGCCTATTCCGGGAGCGATTCCCCACTGGCGGGAGGTCATTACTGGGCTTGTTATTTCCGGGCCAGAGGCAGGACGATCCGGGGCGGGGCCTGAGAACCGTCGGGCGAGGGCGGCTAGGCCTCGACCCGCGGCAAGGCAGGTGCTGAGGTTCAGGACTCACCTGCTGGGCTCGGCGCGGTGTCCTCCACTCATGCCCCGAGAGCAGGTCCCGCCGCCGGGTCCGAGTCAGGGCCGGGTGGATGCCTCCTCCGCAACACCGCTCAGGTCCGGCCGCCCGTGACGCACTGCGCGTGCGCCGCGCCGCCCCATGACGTCAAGTCGCCGCGCCGCCGCCGTCGCACGAGTTTTTCCCTAGTAAGCTGGTGGAAGCTGGTGAGTGGCCTCGCGGGGTGTGAGGCGCGGGCGGGGTCCAGGTGCCAGAGAACTTTCCTGGAGGACCTCTGAGGAACCCCGGGGGGCCAGGCCCCCCCATCCGGGACCCGTTCCACGGAGTCCTGCTTGGCCTGAAGCCTGGGGGCGGAGCTTCCGGCCGCTCCGCGGGTCTTACGGGTCCGGAGGGTCGTGTCACTCACCGGGCGTTTGGGGGCTGCCTGGGAACCTAGTAAAAGTAGCCCCTGATGTTTAGTAGGACGTCACGGCCTTCAACATTTCCGTGACCCTGACAAGTTTTACAGATGAGATTGAGGTCATACACCTAGGACTCGCTAGAAACAGGATTCCTGTCCAGGTCGTCTCAAGTTTGGTGTCTTCCACTTTAATCACACTCCATTGGGTGTCTCAGAATCCAGGAGAGCTTTAGTTGGAAAGGATGAAAAAACCTAGTCTGATTCCTTCATTGCATAGTTCAAGAAATAAAACTTAGCTAAGAAATGATTTGATACAATCCGCACATTGGTTGAACTGCCCTATTTGGTTTTTGAATGTAGGTGGTTGTGAATCCGAAGGAGGCAGGTGGCAGGGAATGATGAGGTGGGCATTTTGGATCTAGACCTCCTAGCCCTTAAAAAAGCTTTTTGTTGGTTGGGCTTGCTGGCACATGCCTTTAATCCCAACGCTAGGGCTGCAGAGGCAGGTGGATTTCAGTGAGTTTGAGACCAGCCTGTTCTACATAGTGAGTCTGTCTAAAAAAAAAAAAAAGTATTTTGTCCACTTGTTAAAAGTTTATCATTCCTCCTTTGGAGGATATTATAATTCTGTATAGCTTCTTCGGATATTACAAATACCTTTCTTTATATCACACTGAATTAGGAAAAGAGCATGGCCTATCCCAACAAAACTCTAGAAAACCAGAGACTAGTGAAGGCAGTTTTGAAAACTAGAGCCCAGGATGTACCACAGGTGCAGATTCCAACTCTGGTGCCTGCATTTGAACATGGGGCAAGAATTTAATCTTCCCAGAAGCTCCAGAGGATCTCACACCTCTGACCTAGTCTGTTGTCAGCACTCGTATACACATACCTATGTACAAACAGGACACACACGTATACATAATTAAAAATCTTAAAAAATGTATTTCCACAATTGGAATAATATAGTAACTACTATTTATGTTATACTTACTGGATGGCAGACATTGTACTGAGTGTTTTATGTACACAGTATAGTATAGTGTATTACAGTATTATAAGTATAATATAATATAGTTACTCCAGTAACTCTGGAGTTAGATTGCCTGAGTTCAAATCATAGGCAATTTATTTGTGCCTCTTTTTTTTTCTCATATGTAAAATGGGTACAATCTTAGTACTTACAGGGTTATTTTAGAGTCAAATCAATTAATGTGTGTAGAATACTTTAAGATAGCTCCTGTCAGATAATCACTATACAAATGCTAGCTGCTGTCATTATTATAAGTTCCTTAATACTAACACTGTACAGATATGGTAGAGCTAGGGGGAACTGGAGAAAGGTCATGGTGGATGGATTGGTCTAAATACATTGTACAGATGCATGAAATGTTCAGAGAATAAAAGATTAACATGAAAAAAAAGATGTGGTAGATGTTGCTCAAAAAAGGTAATTGAGCTACTCAGTTACACTTTTAGTAAGTGGGAACTGAGGTTCATTTCTAAAGCCCCAACATTCTTGCCATGTTGGTTTTGTAAATGATTAATCTTGTTGGAAAATACTTGAACTCTCATAATGATTCTTTCCTCAATTTTAATTCTTTGCCCATGTTGACCAGAATGTTACTGCTCATGTCCTTAAGGTAAAAAATCTAAAGAACTGCCTTTATTGAACTCTCACTGTGAAATTTCCTGACTTCTGTGCAATTAAAATTTATACCTCAAGCATTCCAGCAATGTGGTTTATTTATAGAATTGTCTTCCGGTTCATGTGTATTGGGTCTGCTTTTGGGTGCTGCACATTCTGTCAAAGTTGTTTATTTCTAACCCATTTTAGTTTCCTGTTGCTCTGTGGATTGGTATTATGACCTGTAACAGGAACTCCAGGAAACCTGTCACACATGCAGCAGCCAGATTGAGACCCTGTCAAATAAAAAACCCAAACTACACATTAGTGTCCAGCCATATTTGGATATAACTGTGAGTTAGCCATTGGCTATATTAGGCAGAAACCTAGATTTGGAAACATCACTCAGGGCCAAACTTTTGTTAATGCTTCATAAATAGAGTTGTACTATTAGTTCCATGTTTTTGAACAGTGACTTAATTCCTCTGAACCTCAGTTTCAACATCTTTAAAATGGGAATTATGATGCTTTATTTGTGACATTATTGACAGGACTAAATGAAATAATATGAGTAAAGCAAGCAGCCCAGGCATGGCCCCAGGGAAAGTATTTATTGATAAGAAAAATAAAGAAGAGGAAAAAAATCTTCCTTTGGTTTTCATCTGGATCTGTTTTGTGTAGACTTCCCACTCTAGGTGCTCATACCCAGCATTACTTGGTATAAAAATTCCATCTGGAGAAACTATTTGCCTTTGCATTATTCATTTTCTTTCTTCTTTTTTTTTTTTTTTTTGAGACAGGGTCCCATGTGCTTCAGGCTACCTTCTAACTTGCCATGTTACTGAGAATGACCTTGAACTCCAGCTACTCTTGCCTCCTTTTCCCAACTGCTGGTCTTATAGGCCTGTACTGCCACACCTGGCTCTTGTATTATGCATTTTCTTTTTATTAAAAAAATATGCTGGTGGATTTCAGGTCTCTGTGGCTGTAAAACTCGTGCCCTCATTCATCCGGTTATGCTGCACCAATATTTTAGCAGGGTGGTTTTGTTTTTGAGACAAACTGTAGCCCCAGCTTGCCTAGAGCTTTCTGTATAGACCAGACTGGCCTCGATCCCACAGAGATCAACCTGCCTCTGCCTCCTGAGTGCTGGGATTAAAGGCATGAACCGCTGTGCCTGGCTAGGATTTTGGGAGGGAGGGAGGGAGAAAGAGAGGGAGCTGATTTTCAAAGATACTGCTTCTAGACCCTTGACACTAGTTGGTCTTAATTTTTAGCTGAGTGACAGCCAGATTCCTGGTGGAAGCTATTAGTGTTATGTTTGTCAACTAGCACTGTGTTCTGTCACAGAGGTAGTTGGAAGCAATAACATCTCTGCATGGCCAAATACTCAGAAGTGTGTGTACCTTCTGTTAACAATGGATGGTGGCATTTCCCAGGCATCAGTTCTATGCTATGGAAGACCTCAGACCTTAATCATGCTTCAGACTCACATTAAAGTACATTCTAATTGGTAATCAGTGTATAAAGAACCAAAGAAAATTTTAATTAAATGCTGCCATGTAAATTTTCCAGTCATTTTATGCTTGTTGAAATGTTTTTCTTATTTAAAATCCCCTTCTAGTGCTCTGCCCTTCCTCTTTAAGCTTTATCAAGATTTTGTGCTTTTCCTCATATAAGGGTTTAATTAGCATCATTACAGATTTAGACTGTAGCACGTTCACTTCTCAGGCATTTGGATGCACTGGAGGAGCTCAGCATACTAGGCGAGTTAGTTAAGTCTCTGAGCCTCAGTCTCTTCATCCTATAAAATGAGGCTAATAGTTCTTTCTGAAGCTGTTGGAAAGAGGATTAGATCAATGTGTTTAAATTTCCAAGTTCAGAGCTCACTTTATAGGAGTTGCTTGTTACTGTGATGAATTGTTTCCGGAAGTTGCTGTGGGCTTTCTGTTGTTTGATCTCCTTTTTGTCTTACTCTTTTTAGTGGATATTCCCGAGGATCTCTTCAGTTATGGCCTTGGGATTAAAGTGTTTCCGCCTGATCCACCCTGCTTTTTGCAGCTACCTTGCTACTTTTACCAGACCTGTATCAGAAATGTCCATGAAGACAGTGAACGGAAGACAGCATGGCTGTAGGCAATACATAGCCTGTCCGACTGCACCAGTTCGCCATTTTGCAACCAAGAAAGCCAAAGGTAGATACTTCTGCTCTTCTTCCCCTCCCCACCTTCTCATATTTGGCCCTTGAATGATCATAACTGGCAGAGATCTCAGAGACACACTGAATTTCCTTCCTTGTCCACATGAGGAAATGATATCTCAGACAGTTCAATTGCTTAAGCTTAAAAGGTCATAGTGATGGAGACTGTTGGAAACCCAGGACTTCTTTTATTACTGCGCCACCTCATTCATTTTCTTGGTGGCTCAGAAAATGCCTAATTTCTTCTTAAATACAGAATTAGAGGTGTAAGTGTCAAGCTAACTGGAGTGCTCGTGGCAAGGATCAACATATTCTCTCCTTTTAGGAAGATGCAGGTTGAGGGTATAATTAAAGCCAGAAGGTTTTTGGGTGAAGAGGTTTTAGAGCTGTGGATTTAGATGAATGATCTTAATGGCTTATGTCATCCAAGAATGAGATTTTGATGTACCACAGGCCTCAGCTTAAATGCTACTTCCTCAGGGAAGCCTTCCCTGACCTCTGAGACTCGGTCAGGTCCCCTGTTACCTGCACTTGAGCTCACTATTATTTTACATTTGACACACTCAGAACAGCAGTAATTAATGAATCAGTTGTAGAATTATTGCTTGTTACCTGTCTGCCTTGTTGGATCTGATGAAGACAGAGCCTCTGTCTTTGTTGTTTAGCACATAGCAGAGCCTCACATACAGTGTGGGTTCAGAAACTTCATTGGATGACTTAACGACGGAAAGTGATCAGTCAGATCACCTATTTGCAGTAATGTGTCACGTAGTTGCTAGAAATATGCTGCTGAATATTTTCCCATCAACTTTCCTTTTCTGCTTTCATGCATACTGTCTCCATTTTGTTTAATGGAAAGATTAGCACATTGCTAAAAGAAAATCAGTGCTAAGAAGACATTCTATTAATAGTGATAACTGTACTGTTTGATCTGTGTTTTGTATTTTAGTTGTTTCAGCTCCCACACATTTATTAATCCAGTCCTTATTTTTTACTTTCCAACTCATGAAAAAAAAATTCCAGTGAAGAAATCCTTATAATTTTCTAATGAATACATATCTGGCAGTTTTGCAAGTGTAGAAGCTGAGGCTCGCTTGCTGAGAGTTTGCCCATGGTCTTATCTAGTGGAAGAATGGGAAACCTGAGGCTGCAGTGCCCCAGTCTTTAGACACTAAGCATTAACCACGGCTGGGAGGGCAGCATCTCTTCATTTTGTAGTTACCTCCTTCATGAGTTGGTTGTGTACTTTCTTTTAGAGTTATTGGAATTTTTCTACAATAGAGATGCTAATCTCTGGTTGATTGTGCTGCAAGAATTTTTATAGTGTCCTTTTTGAATGTAACTTTTAATTTAGTCATAATTTTCAGTTCTCTGTACTTTGTGTATCTTTTCCAAAAAATCCTTTCTATCCCAATTTATTTCTAAATATGGTGTGAGTTAAGAATTCTAATTTTAGAGCTTGCTATGATGGTTTCACAGCTGTAATCCCAGCACTTGAGAGACTGAGGCAGGAGGACTGCTGCTAGTTCAAGCCTGGTCTGGTCTGAATAGTGAGTTCTGGACTAGCCTGGTCTACAGAGAGACTTTATATTTAAAAAAAAAAAAAAAAGTCAAGTTTAGGTTTCTTTTCCATATGAGTCCTAAACTGTGTTGCCATCTCTTGTAATCCATCCAGATTGCTGATGACTCCTGTGTTGCATGTCAGGTTACCTTGTGTGTATGTGTTGTATGTATGTGTTGTAGGTCAGGTTACCTTGTGTGTATGATTTGTTAAACTACTTTCTGAAGCACTAAATTTCTTCCTACTAGAATCACTGTCATAAAATCTTGAATCTAGTGGTATAAGTCTTTGTTGGTCTTTTACTAGTCTATCTGAAACTTACTATTAATGATATATCAACTTTTTCTGGAAAATTTTTCACAATTTTTTAATCAGGTTTATTTCTGGGTTATTATATCATTACTGTATCATTTTATGATATATTTGTAATTTATGAGTTGTAACATACACAGAAAGTATGTATCTAAATTGTTAAATCTATGACTTAGTGGAATTTTATAAAATGCATACAATCATATAACCATCTCCCAGATCAAGAAATAAAATATAGGCCTGGTATGGTGGTACACACCTTTTATCCCAGCACTTGGGAGGCAGAGGCAGATGGACCTCTGTGAGTTTAAGACCATCCTGGTCTACATAGTAAATTCCAGGCCATCTAGGGCTCTGTAATGAGTCCCTGTCTGAAAAAATACAAAGAAAGAAAAAAGGAAGGAAAAGAGGGAGGAAGGGAGGGAGCGCGGAAGGAAGGAGATGTGGCTGGGTGTGGTATGGTGGTGTATACTTGTACCCCTGGTACTTGGGAGACAAAGGAAGGAGGATCACTGCAAATTCTAGGCCACCCAGTGCTACACAGTGAGACCCCATCTCAAAAAATATACAGAAATAAGTTATATAAGAAATGTTATAAATTTTTTTTTTTTAAGTAAAGAAAGAGGAAAATGTCACTTCTATTCTGGAAGCTTCCGCACTATACTGTCTTGAATGCCACAGAGTGGTTTTGCCCTTTTTGAGCTCTCTGGATCCTTTTCTGTCTGATTTCTCTTGACAGTAGTTTTCTTGGGAGACTTGTGTGTTGTGTATGTAACAACTATTTGTGTGCTTTTTCTCTCTAGAGTAGTCCACTGAAGGCTGGCTTCACAATTTATGTATAATCATTTATATAAAGGGACATTTGAGTTGCTTCCAGTTTTGAGTTCAACAAGCAATATCGTTAAGACTTGAACTTTCTTGTACATGTGTTTTGGAGCACATACATGCACACATTCCCTGCTCTCCTCCCACTTTGTCCTCTCCCCACCACTGGATTATCTAGGAACTCTGGTCTAATTTGAATAAATGTGATTGGTGATAATGGGCACTTTTTTTAATTCTTGATTTTATAGAGAATACTTTTTTTCCTAAAAAAAGATTTATATATTTTTATTTTATGTTTATGAATGTTTTGCCTACACGTGTATGTAAGTACATCTATGCCATGCAATACCCACAGATATCAGAAGAGGGCGTAGGATCCCCTGAAACATGAGTTTCGTTGTGGGTGCTAGGAACTGAACCTGGATCCTCTGCAAGAGCAGCCAGTGCTCTTAACCACTGAGCTCATTCTCCAGCCCCTATAGAGAATACTTCTTATATGTTCCTATAAAGAATTATATTTCCTCTATATTTTTGATCTCTTTTAAGCAAGTATCTCTAATCCTTGTTTTATTAAACTTTTAAAAATAGGTGTAAATTTTAATCAGATGGTACAGCCACATTTATTGATGTATTTCCCTTGCCTTCCCTTTAATTTCTTGCTGTACTGGGGGTTGAATTCAGGGCCTGGGACACATGCTAAACCAGTTCTCCAGCACACCCTACTTTTAATCTATTGTAGAGTAACTCCTCATCAGTTTCTGGTATTAAACCATTTTTGCATTTTTGTTATGAGCCCTGTTTGCTCTTGATATATAACTTATATATACCTTGCTTGATACATAATTTAATCTCTATAGTCACTGCTGGATTTGAGCATATATTTAGGATTAAGTATTGGGATTTTTTTTTTGTCTGTATTTACATGTGTACATTAGTCTGGGCATAATTTTCTGATACTGATGGGCATAGCTTTCTGCTGGTGTCCTTATTTGTCATGATGTTCTCTGCATTAGCCACACTGTGATGAGGAGTCTGAGTCTCTGTCTCCTAACAGAATAGTTTAAGATCAGGACTAAATAGCTCCCTGCCTGTTTGTAGACCCTGCCTGCAAAGTCATCTGGGTCTGGTCTTTGTGTGTGCAATGCAGACTGTAAATCACAGATTGTATCTTTAATGGTTATGAGACTGCTTAGATTTTCCCTTTTTTCTTGACTTAGTTTTACAGTTTTTTTTTTTTTCTTTTCTGTTTTCAAAGCTGTTGGCCTAAAACTGTGCACAACAGTCTCTTCACAGTCTTAGGGTTTCTGTTCTGTGACTCCTATGAGTTTTCTTAGTGTTGTTGTTTTGTGTCTACTTTTTCATTGTTCTGCCACAAATTAATCAGTCTCAGAAACTAAAAACTTTCAGTGTCATTGGTCTCTTTATCTTGTTGATTTCTGTTTTATATTATTTACTTTTTCTTTTGTACTTACTCTTTTTCTGTCCTAATTGTGTTGATCAAATTTTCTATTTTCTTACCTTTTTATTTGCTCTGTTTATTGGTTACCAAGAAAGGTGTGTTAAAATTGTCTTTCTCCTTTTAATTTTATTTATTTACTTATTTTAAGTTCTTATTTTTTTTATTTTATTTGTATGAGTATTTTGCCTACATGTATGAAAGTGCGCTCGTGGTGGAATCCAGAAGAGGGTGTTAGATCCCTGGAGTTAGCTGCCATGTGGGTGCTAGGAACTGAACCTGGGTCCTCTACAAGAGCAGCCAGTGCTCTTAACTGCTGAGCCATCTCTCTAGCCCTTCCTTTTAATCTTAATTTTTAGACTACCTTATAGATATATTTAAGCTTAGAATTTTTCTTTATCTGCTATTATCATTTTAAAATAGCCCTCATTTCTTTATAAATATTTATTATTTTTATTTTTTGAGTATGAGTGTATTTCCTGCTTTTAGGTTAGTGCACTCATGTCATGCAGTGCCCACAGAGGTCAGTAAAAGGTGCTGGATCCCCTGGACCTGGAATTATGGATGGTTGTAAGTGGCCATGTGGGTGCTAGGAATTTAACCTGGGTCCTCTGAAAGAGCAGCCAGTGCTTTTACCCATTGAGCCATCTCTCCAGCCTGGCTCTCTTAAAGTCTTTTTGTTTTTCCTTGATATTACTGCAATTACAATGTCCTCTGGTTAATATTTGCCAGGTTTATGCATTTTTCTTATCCATTAAACCTGTTACCTCATGTATTTATAAAATCTCTTGTATGTTGTATATGATTAAGTTAATATCTTATTGAGAATCTTGAACTTTTAACTGGTCATTTGGCTCATTTACATTTACCATTCTTGTTGAGTATTTACATTTTAATTTTATTTGTATGCTGTTGTGGTTTTTATTCTTTTTCTTCTTCTTTCTTTCTCTCAAAATAATCGAGTTTATTTCTTTTTCATCTTTGCTGACTTAAAAGCTATGTGTACTGTCTGTCTTTATGTTGCTAATTATCCTTAATCATTTTTCCAAACCTTTTTACAGAAATAAAAAAAAAGCATTATAGAAAAACATAGCTGTCATAAGAATACAGCTTACAAATTTTCACAAACTGAAATCATGTGTAACCAACACTCCTCACTGCCTCCATAATCAGAAAATGGTGTGTGGTGGCACATGTACATAATCCTAGGCCTCAGTAGGCTGAGGCAGAAGGATCACTAGTTTGAAACCAGCCTGAGCTACATAGCAAGGTGTTGTCTCTAAAAGACAGGGACTAGGGATCTAACTTGGTGGTAGAGCAATTAAAAAATATTTTACATATTATTTTTATTTTCTGTGTAAGAATGTATTGCCTGCATGTACATAAGTGCACCCATGTTTGCGGTGTTCATAGAGGTCAGAAGCGGGCATTAGATCCTCTGGAACTGGAGTTAGAGATGGTTGTTAGCCACCGTGTAGGTGATGGGAACCAAACCTGGGTCCCCTGCAAAAGCAGCCAGTGCTCTTAACCGCAGATCCATCTCCCCAGCCCCAGTGGTAAAGCAGTTTGGTCCTGGGTTTGAATATCTCTAGTTCATAAAGTCCCCTTTCCACTCATTTCTAGTAAGCACCATCCTCTGCTCCTACCCTTGCAGGTAGTTACTGTTCTGTTTTCTGATTGCATGTATTCGTTTTCTCTGTTTTCATATTATCCAGGATATAGTCTAATATGTGTTTTATTTTACTCTATAGTTTGTATTTTTATGTCTGGCTTCTTCATTTGCCTGTAATTTTGATCCCTTATGGATAATTTGTCTTTTCCTTTTGGCTTTTAAAAAAAAGACTTATTTTTATTTTATGTGTGTGAGTGTGAGTGTTTTGTCTGCATGTAAGTAAGTGCACCATGTGTGTGTATTGCCATTAGAGGCCAGAAGAAGGCGTTGGATCCCCCAGAACTTGAGTTAGAGATGGTTGTGAGCTGCCATGTGGATTCTGGGAACTGAACCTGGGTTTTCTGTGAGAGCAGTCAGTGCTTTTAACTGCTGAGTCATCTGTCCAGCCCCTTGTTAATAAAATTTGTTGAATAAATTTCAATAATTTTTTGTAGGATATTTAGTGAATAAGCAAAACAATATTCATCAGACAAAGACACTGTTTAAATGTTTGATTTCTTTTTTCCTTTCACACTCTCATAAGGAAATATAAGAGTATTTCTATCACATATACATTACAGAGTGAATATGAAAAAGCCCTGGTGGTGTAGATGTGCAGTCACATTCCATTCATCTTCCAATGCTGTTGATTTTTGAACATACGTGTCATTGTCACTGTCATGGGTAGTGTTTAATGTGTCTGCTCCTCATTGTCTGCATTAGCCATACAACACCATGCATAACTATCTTAGTATTTGCTTTAAACTGAATTAATATATTTCCTCTCTTTCCAATTAGATTTGTGGAGATGGTCCTATGGAAAGTTCATGGGTTTAAAATTAGATCTGGGACCAAATCTTGACTTTATCATTTCCTGACCTGTGACATTAGGCAAGTCACTTTACTTTTCTTGTCTTCTGTTTATTTTTCTGAAAAGTAAGTCATTAATTCATTTATGGAGTTCCTGCCATATGTATAGTGCTATCTTAGGTGCTTGAGTGATTTAATTTGTATTCTTGTAGCAGCCTTACAATACAGATTTTAG
This sequence comes from Eospalax fontanierii, assembly GCA_035773235.1. Taxonomy (NCBI): domain Eukaryota; kingdom Metazoa; phylum Chordata; class Mammalia; order Rodentia; family Spalacidae; genus Eospalax; species Eospalax fontanierii. The sequence continues at coordinate 51,532,185 of CM069541.1, forward strand.
TATTCCTCTTGTACACGTGAGGAACCTGATACTCAGAAAGGTGGAGTAATTTGCCCAAGGTTGTAAAGCCAGTGTGCATTGCAGCTAGGTTTTAACCCAGGGTGTCTAAATTATACAACCTGTGCCCTTACTAAAATCTGAGGAAGGGTTCAGCACAATATCGGGTACCTGGTTGATATTCAGTAAATGTGAGCTCTTGTGTAAGGCAGAGAGAATGTTTATAAAGTTCTAGCACTTGACATTTTTCCCTACACACAGCACATACTTTTTAAAACCAATGTTTATTATCTCTGTTTTTGTTGATGCTTTTTTATTCACTGAATGTTGACTTTCTAGCTAAGGGGAAAGGACAGTCCCAAGCCAGAGTGAATATTAACACAGCCTTGGTTCAAGATATAATCAGCTTGGAAGAGGTCGATGAAGAAATGAAGTCTGTGATGGAAGCACTCAAGGATAATTTCAATAAGACTCTCAGCTTACGGACCTCACCAGGTTAGTGACTGAACCAATCTTTTAGGGAAGAGAGCATAGCTTTAGCAAAGTTTCAGTCCAGCTTTGGTATGACTAACTGGTACCTCTGGCTATTACTCTTTGGAACTGAGGAGCTTTCCTGTCTGGTCCCTAGTGCATACTTTTATGGTAGTGTTGAAATAAACAAGGTAGCATGTATCATGGTTCTGGCGTGTGTACCACATGTGCTCATTAAGCATCTCTCTCCTGTGAAGTAGGTACTGCGCTTGGCTCCCACAATGAAATGGGCACAGCAGTGAACAAAAATGGTCATGGTTATTGTTCTTGTAGAATTACACACTCAAAAAATAGGTTCATTATGAATGCTATAAACACATCTCAATATTTAGCTTTAGTTCTGACATCTTTGATCTGCTTTTTCCACTCTGTCCTATTTGGCAGTACTTATCCTGTATTGAAAACCAAATGCTGCAAACTTGCCCACCTGAGGCTTTTCTGTACCCATGAGTTTGACCAGGAAGATTTCGTTTAGGTTAATAGCTTCCTGAAAGTGCCTTTTCTAAGTGGGAAATGTCAGAACTGTCTAGGAGAACTGTTTGCAGATGTGATGGAGAAGTGAGTTGTCAGCTCATGGTGCAAGCGGGCAGGAAAAATCCAATTGCTGTTAAATTGGCCCTTTGCAAATTGTCATCATCCTATAGTTAAGCCTCGGACCCCTCTGAAGGTGTCTGCAGGAACTTCGACTGCTCTCATTCACACTTTAGCTTTGGGAAGTTTGTAAGGAAAACCAAAAATATTTTATGAACTTTTTTGTGAAAAAAATAACGTGTTCCATTGTAAAAACTATCAGAACCACACGGTTCAGAGATGAGATCTGGTATGAAATTGTAAGACCGTTCCCGGCATTTGTTAACCTTTGTGCTGGGGCATTTCTGCCTCTGCTGACAGTAAAGCATGCCATTCAATCTTTCCCAACTGTTTATTTTAAGCTTGCTTATTATTTTAGGTATGAAACTGATAAAGTGCTCTGTCTCCCCTGTGCTTTCTGGTCTGTTAACATTCTACAGCCGAAACCAGAGAGCAGTTTGAGAGGAGCTCAGGGAGAAATGTGATACTTAAAATTAGCCAGCAAGCTCCACTCTTGTTGAACTTAAAAAGATGATGGGCTTGGAAAGAGGTTGGGAGTGTAATTTGTTAAATGTTAACCTTTGAGAAAATGAGGGGCAGAAGTGAGGCTGAGGGAGATTCTCACTGGGGACAGATTGAGGGAAAAGGATTTGATGCATTATGTCGATACGGATTTAGGGGTGGGAACCACCAGAACTGCACACTGAAACACCCACGTGGTCTTCCATGGCAGAGGGTCTTATGGCAAGTCAGGAAGGCCGAGTTAAGATCTGTTTTCAACAGGCCTCCCCTTGGTATTTCCTTTTCCTTTTCTTTGGGTTATGTCTCTGCAATGTTCTTTGTAGAAATTGGGCCTATGAAGAAACTGGGTAAAGCAGGCTAAACAGCCAGCCCTTTTTGCTAGACAGGTTTTTTTTTTTTTTTTAATTAATTAATTTTTTAAAAATGTCATCTTTAGTTATCTGAACTGGAAAACACTTTTCCTCTTAGACATTTGCTTAAACTTTTGTTTTGGAGATATTTGACACCTTGCAACTGTTGTCTAAAATGAAGGTATGCTTTTTCCTTCTTGTCCTGTTTCCCTGTCATCCATCTGTTTATCATTGCTTTATTCACCATAGTATTATTGAGCACATGTCTTGTGCTAATTACTTTAATAGGTGTAGTGGACGTGGAGAGGAAAGATATGGTCCCTACCGTAACCTAGAGCCTAATATAAAAGGGAGGATAGTAAACCAGTGTGTATAAAATCTTGTAACCAGGCTGAGAGAGGTGGCTCAGTGATCTAGAGCATTGATTGTTCTTGCGGAAAACGTAGGTTCGAATCCCAGAACCCATTGAGCAGCTAACAACCTTCCCTAACTCCAGTTCCAGAGGATCCGACACTCTTCTGTCCTCTGTGGGCATTGCATGACTTGGGTATACTTATATACATGCAGACAATACACATACACACATAAAAATATGTAACCCTGTAGAATTAAGACAAGGCTTGGAGATACCAGAACTTGGCTTGAATTTAGGTTTCATAATTAAAAGCTTTTGTGATCTTAGGCAAGTAATTCTTTGTGCCTCTCTTTCCTCATCTGTAAAATGGTGTAGATAATAATAACTGTCATATAGGATAATTATGATAATGAAAGCAGGTAAGTATTAGAAAACATGCAGCATGCTGCTTAAAGGAAGTATTCAGTCAGTTTGGCTAGCATTGTCATTGACATATACGTAGGACATTTGGGGGCTCATAAGGAGGGTCTCTTATCAACTGAGGAGACCAGTCAAGGCTTCTGAGATTAGATTCTACTATAATAGCTGGGCTTTAAAAAAGGAGCAAGAATTATCTGAGCAGATTTCTAATAGGAGGAAAATTATATGCAAAGGTTCTAAGGCAACTAAGAACAATGTATTAGAGATACTATAAATATATTAGTTTAAACAGAAAAATGTCAAATAGCTCTATTTAGACATAGATATAAATGCTTTTCATATACTTTTTGATTTAGGTCTCATAAAATATCCTCTAAGTACACTTTTTTTACATTTCACTTAGAGATCAGGAAACAGGCCCATAAAGCTGAAGAAATCTGCCCAGGCTGTCACAGGCTGGAAGCGATAGAGTTGGTATTTCAATGCAGGTCTTTGGTCTTTAGACTCATGGTAACATTTATCATTATATTAGGTAGCCTATACCTTCTCCAGATTGAAGTGGGTGGTGTCAACAACTGTCTGCAGTCTTAACTGTGGCACTGAATCTGGTAATTATTTAAAATCAGATCTTTGGGCCATGGTATGGTACTGCATTATCTGACAACATTTTGCCAGCATAATGTCAATTTATTTGAAAGATACCACTCAATCCCCCACCTCCCTTTTCTCTTTGTGTCTCAGAATGAGCCATGCGTGAGTGGTTCCTACTGTGCATAGTAAGGGTTTGGGGCTGGATTCATTTGCATAGGAAATTAGGGAGTTTGAATAATGTCCCATCTATAGCTGTGGATTTATTGTTTACTTTCTTTGGTTTCTGAAAATTTTGCCCAAGATTTTCCATAATTCAGATATAGAAAAGATCAGATATAGGAAAACAGTGATGCTTTAATAGTTTTTGTTTGTTTCTGAAGCACCAAAGTCAAGGGTGATTAAGAGGGAGTAGTTCTAAACCTGCTGTGTGCCAGAATTGTGTGGTGAGTCAAAAAAACATTCCATGCTCCCCAAGATTCAGAGGCTCCCAAGCATGTACAGAATCAGGATCTCTGGGGTGGGGTCCAAGAATAAACTTAAAAGCCCTGATGATTGATGCACATTTCTACTTTAAGAAGGGGAAAAACTGTGATGGAAATCGGAATTGAGCACACCTGTTTGGCTCTTGGCTCTTGACTGTTTTTTCTCTTGTTAGCTCTGAGTGTCTTAGCCCATTTATTCTTTTCAAGTCTCATTTATTATCTGTAAAGTGATGGTAGTACTAAATGTTACAGGGTTGGATGTTTGTACAAATTAAGAGGGATAATAAAGGGTGACTTTTTAATGCTTTTTTGCATATGCTGTGTAGTTGGCCATTTATATTTGGCTACCACCCTTTAGCTACAGTCATCTCTTTAATTCTATAGGTAGTTTTGTTCGTTGTTGTTGTTGTTTTACACTGCAGCACAGAGAAAGTGCTTAGTTAGACGTTTCATACCTAGTAAATGGTACAGTTCCTGGAAGGGGCATCAGAGCCTTTTAGTTTCAGTTCCAAAGTCCTATGTCATAGGAAAGGCTTTAAGTCCAAGCAAAACAGAATGGTTGCCCATACCAATTGCTAGTAAGGAATTTTAACCCTTTCTGCCAGTGTTGCAAGCACTCTCCACTGCATGGTACTGTACCACTGAACAACCTGTGTGTCACATTGTTAAGGGGTCCCTGAATGTTTGTTGAATGTGCATTAGGCTGAGACTTAGATATGGGGCGTCCTTTTGAATTTTAAAACCTTACTCATTTTTCTTTTAGGATCCCTTGATCATCTTATTGTAGTAACTGCTAATGGGAAACTTACTTTAAACCAGATTGGCCAGATCTCCATGAAGTCGCCACAGTTGATTTTGGTGAATATGGCCAGCTTTCCAGAGGTAAGGTGGGCTTGCTAAAAGGAACCTCCTTAATCTTTCTTGGAATAAAGGAAGTTTGGTCTGGTCAGAAACAGATGTTCCCTTCAGCTTGGGAAGAAATTTACTAAAAGGAATTGAAGGATAAGGAAACCTCTCTTATCTCTAAGTCTTTTTCCTAGTAAATTCAAATGTTATAGAAACCAAGAAAATTTTGAAGAACAGTAACGAAGAGGTAGTGACTAGCTTTTGGCCAGTGGTGGTGGGGTAGTGTATGGCTCCGGTGGCCTGGAAAGCACGTGCCCTGTCCGAGGAGGATGCCTCTGCGTAGCTCTTGCTGACCATTGCCAGGTGGAAACATGGGTCTGGTAGTTAATGTTAACAGAAACTGCAATTTTTGTTTCCAGAAGAAGTTGACAACCCAGAATTTTGTGTGAGGTCTTCTTTGTTCTCTATTTGTTTTGGACTAATTAACCTTTTTTTAAAGCTATGCAACAGCAGAAGTGGTAGCATGTGCCTGTTGTCTCGGTACTTGGGAGGTGGAAGCAGGAGGATCTGGATTTCAAGGCTGTTTCAATAACAAACAAACAAAACCCCTTGAGACAAATAAAACATATTAATGGGTTTAAATATGGTCTGAGAGCCACCAGTTTATGGCTTCAGTATCAGTATTTGCAATAGACCCTCCAGGAAGTCACACTCCTTCAAATTACCTGTAGCACAGTGCTTTTGAGATGGGAAGATGACTTATATCCTTGAGGCTGTATGGTTTTAGTTGTAGCTAAGGAAGATAATTGGACCTTCCTTTATTAAGATCACCTAGATCAAGAAACCCAGAGAGCCCGAAATCTACTCCCATCTCTGCCTTCACCTGGCTGTTTGACCTTTGGCAAGTTACTTCACTCTGGGCCTCCATTTCCTTATCTGTTAGCATGCAGTGAAGAACCTTCCTGTTCTGATTGTCTGTTTCAGTAGTTCTGTCCCAACAACACACACAGTAAGCTGTGTGTTGGATTTGACAAACCTGATTTTCAGGAGGAGGAGGAACTCTCTGCTTTGAACAAACTTTCAAATCAGACTTCTATAACTGATGTGCCAGGCACACATCTGGAGCAGCTGTTAACTGAGCCACTACCCCACTCTGCTCTCTGTCCTGTAGCCACAGTGGAGTTTAAAAGTACATATTTGATTGTATCATTCTCATCCTTCAAATGATCTTTAAGAAATTAAATCTCCAAATCTACTGTGTCCTAGGAGGCTCTGTGGGACCTGGCCTCTGCCTGCTTCTGATCTTGACAGTTTCATGACACTACCTTCCTTATACACGGCCCTACTCACACTGGCCTTAAAGTTCTTTCAATACCAAGCCTTTCATCCCCTGAGCCTTTATGTGTACCATTACTGTGACTTGGAATACTTTGGTGATTTGCTACTCATTTTTGGATTACAGCATAGATGTCACTTTTCTGTCTTGCTTTTCACTAGATTGTAAGCTTGGAGTAGAAGATTGAGATATAGCTTATTCATTGTGTCTAGTACCCAACACAGTGCCTGGCACATAGAAGCACTCCATGCGTTGTCCTTGAATTGGTGAATGCTTGTGATTCGGTTGATGGAAGGAAAACATTCATTCATGGCATTACTGAGGAACAGAGAAGTGGATGAAAGGGGAACTGTCACCCCCTTTCCTTACTAGCCCCCTCTGAACCACTGAGGCCTCGTTGCCACGTTCATCTAATCCCATAGGCACTGTAGGCCAATTTAGGGAATAGCCTCCTAATTACACAGCTTGAAGACCTCATCAGGCAGATTGCTTTTCAGAGCCAGCCACTTCTGTTATTAAATAGCAAATGGTGTTCACAGAAGAAGCACCTGATTGGCTACCAGAGCATCTCTTATGAGGCGGGAGGAGGTATTAACAGCTTAATTTTTTTCTTAGGAAGTTTGAGTATATTTTCATCTTCCAACTAAAGTATCTTTGCCATTTCTCCAGTGTAGGTTTTAGAAAAGGCTTAACCAGCATCTCAGTAGAGGGCTTCATTTACACAGAGTGAGGAAGTGTGAGTTACATTGTCTTTTGAATTTCTTTATTTCATCTGGTATATATATTAAACAAACAGCTCTAACTAAACATTTCCTTCCTCCAGCTTTAGAAGCTGTCCATAGAGTTCTGAGGTTCATAGCTTCAAAATGCTGAGCTAATCCTGCCTGTGTTTATAGAATTCCTTGCTGTTTCACGTGCAGTTGGCTTTCTTTCCAAGTCTGAGCATGTCTGTGTCATGCTGTAGTGACACAATGCAGATTTACATGCGTAATCTTTTCAAATGCATTTAAGACAGAAAACGGTGTTGCATTTGTTTGATAAATGATATACACAGTTGCTTCCTTCCCTAAATGTGCTTGAAGGCTACAGTCAGTGATGAGAAAGAAGAAGGAAATAAAATCCAGCATCATTTGAACAAGGCAAATATCAGGAAATTCTTCAGGTTGTGTCAGCTCTCTGTAGGTGGAGGGGTCCTGGTGTGCATTGAGTGTCTGCTGTGCTGATGGTCACTTTCTTAAAATTTATTTTACATGATCACCAGTAAAAAAAAAAAATCAGCATTATTATCCCATTTTAAAGTTGAGGAAACAGACATTCAGAGAAGGGAAACTGTCTGCCCTAACTTCACATTGCTGTTGATAGAGCCAAAATTTGGGCATAGCTGTGCTTGATATGAAACCTGTGCTCCTTCTGCCATTTGGCATTAATTGAACATGTATTTTGGAGTCCTCCGAGTAAGTGCTTAGGTTCCTTGATGATTAAGACAGAGTAGAGCTCTATTTTCCTAGAGCTTGCATTCCTATGGATTCATGGGGATGCAAAGAAAATAGGAAACAGTATGGCACTAACAGCTGACTTGACTCTGAATTCTGAAGGACTTGTTCATCCACCTACAAACGTTTTGCCATCTTTTGTATGTTAGTGTAGATGAACTTAAGAATAGCATGGGCAAGCATGGCACTCTTTTCTGCCTGTCTCCAGATGGGGTTGGTGATCTTTTTAAACATGCAGTACTCAGGCAGCCAAAACTACTTGGTCAGTTGGTTGGTATCGGCATTTGCAAGCAAAGCAGCTAGTCTGCCTTGGGTACTACTGAGCACCCTCAATGAGGAAGTAGAGGCTAAGCTAAAGTACAGAGATTCTATATAAATGTATGCCTCTTTTGTTTGATTCATGAATAGTTTAAACATCATGTTAGGGAAATGACTATAATTTCCTGAGGTCTGCATCCTACCACGTCAAACCAAAATATACATACCTAGGATAAATTAGAAGAACTACTTTCAGTAGGTTTCCTTACAAAATGAAACCCCAGTTAACTTTTTTTCCTGAATATGAAGGTATGCAAAAGCTACAGTATAAGATAAAGTTTTGGGGAGTTATAGACATGAAATCTAGTAGAGTCAAACCAAATCACTAATAACATTTTTTTCATCAAGCTTTAACTGAGGACTTCATGGGCACTGTACCTTGTACTGTGAAGGTGTAAATTTTGACATACTTCCTGCCCAGCTTGATGTCAGCAGTAAAGGCTCTTGTGCCTGCAGGGGAAGCCTGGATGGAACTACTTGGGCCAGATAGAAAAGGAGGTTGATGGTAGTGGAGAGTGTAGAAACAGTGAATTATCAGTCATGTGTCAAGCTATAGACAAGGATTGGGAGATGTTAGATAAAGCTGCCTCTTCAAAGTGGAGACCTTTCTTTTACTGTTAACTTGATAAATTAATGTTTAATTTTACTAATGATGGCTGTTCTCTGGCAGAAGTAAATTAATTTTATTTCTTAGCCCAGTTAATTTTTATTTATCTTGACCATATTCTTTATACACCAAACCTGATTCCAAATTATTTTTCAGTTATTAAAAAATAATCAGCTTCTTTATATAGTAATTACTGAAAACACTGAGCTTGGGGATCTGAAAAAAAAAGGGCAAAGTAACATTATTAGGTAAAATTGCCATTCAGTCTTCTCCTAACCCCCTCAAGTAACTGGAAGTTTAATAAGTTGGCTCCTCTGTTTTTCTTGGGCTGTTAGGGATTTGACTTTATCATTTAGGTTCCCATGTTAATAATGATGCTTGGTTATATCATAGATCCGCTAGTGCTGAGAATCAATGGTCAGAGAGGCCATTTTAAGAATACACTATTTTAAGCAGTGACTATATTTATATTATGCACACTCTTAGATTCTACACATTAGGGTGTGGATGTTCTGGTTTGTCTTTTTGACCTAATGTAGGTTAGAATAAAGGTCATTTAAAGATGAACAGATAAACTTTCTAGATACTTCTTCCAAAACAATAACAGCAAAGTGCTTGGAAAAGTAAAATAGGTGTTTATCAGTCTCCATGTAGTTGAGACATAAAGGGTGGAGAGGAACTCAAGGTAAGGAATTTGGCACTAAATTCAAGTAATATAGATTGACTCCTAAAATTCTTTTGAAAATACTAGAAGCCTTACTTTCATGAATTCTTCATTGTCATGCCAGTGAAAACTTCTTTCTTCCACCTACTCTTCAATTGTCCTTTAGAATTGTAAGAATGTAGTTACAGTGTTGTACAGTGTTGTTCCAGTATGAGGCTAAGCACTTTAGGAAATCTGTGTACTAATGTACCAGTTAGTACAAAAGTGAGCAAGACTGTTAGAGAAGCCCGTAAAGGACATTAGGAGGACAGCAGCGAGCAGCGTGTCAACTAGATAATGACATTAAGTCTGCCACATTTAAAGTGTAAATTTACCTTTATATGTAAGAATATTTGCCTACATGTATGTATGTGTACCATGTGTGTGAAGTGCCTGTGGAAGCCAGAATCGAGCATTGGACCCCCTGAAACTGGAGTTAGAGGTGGTTGTGTGCCGCCATGTGGGTGCTGGGAATTGAATCTGGGTCCTTTGGCAGCCAGCACTCTTGATCACTGAGCCATCTCTCCAGCCCCATCTTTATTTATTCTTAGTAAATGTTTATATAGTAGCTGCTCTTGACTGGGCATTATTGTGTGTCAGGTGCTGAGTAAGATACATTGTTTACATTATCTCACTACCTCTCTGACATTTGGGTACCACGTCATCTCAGATTGTGAAAGGTCAAACCTATTGCTTAGGTCACATGGTCCCAGAGCTGGGTTAGAACTGAAAATTTTCTGACTCTGAAACCCAGGTTTTTCTCTTCTGTACTATTCTACCTTCCCTTCAGTGGCACCAGTGGAGATTTATTGCTCATTCCAAAAGTTTGGGATGAGAGTATATGTGAACGAGTTAAATTTATTTACTCATTCCAAATCAGCACTGGTATATTTTAAGTGTAAAATGTCAACTGGAATTTTTAACGTATGAAATCTTTCATCTGTCTTTACACCAATTTTTGCACAAAGCAGCCCTCTTCCCTTGAGGATTTATTGTGGTTTTGATCTGTGTTGCCTCAAACCATTGAAATCTTTTCAAAGAAGCAGAGCTGTTTTCTTTTTCTTTTTTCTCTTTCTTTTTTTCCTTCCGCAATACACTAGTACCAGGAGTGGACATAGTTTGCTATTCAGCTTGATCAAAGCACTCTACACCAGTGTAACTTCCTGATCTTACTGGTAACAGAACTAAATGTTTCCATGTTCTGCCAAGATGGGTTGCCAGTTATCGACAGAGGGCTTGCATCTGGTAATAATTATTTACTAATTCTGTTTACCTTTTGATCTGGTTTCAGTGTACAGCTGCAGCTATCAAGGCTATAAGAGAGAGTGGAATGAATCTGAATCCAGAAGTGGAAGGGACACTGATTCGGGTACCCATTCCTCAGTGAGTCTGCCTGAAATTCATGTATTTTGATGACATGGTGCGGTTGCCCCTGGATAGAAACTAGTGCACTACCATACTCTTAGGCTGATAGTACAGCTTACCTGCATCTTTATTCCTGGCAGTCATGTTTTGAAATCATTTTCCTGATTCAGAGTTACTTGTTGAATGCCTATTAATGTGCTAGATGTTGGCTGTACAACAGTAAGCTTGAGAAATAACTTGTCCTTATACATTCTGGTGTTGGAAGTTAGGACAGGTTAGTAGACAGAGTCATTTTAGATCAGATAAAAAAAAATACTAAGAAAAAAGTAAAAACAATAGTGTCCAAGTGAGAGTGACTGGTGGGAATGATAGTGGCAAGGGCACCTTTGACCTGGGAGGATTCTTCAAGGAGCCAACATTTCTGCTGAGTGTGAGGTGATGAGACAGACAGTATCATTGGCCTAGAGGAAGAACATCCCAGACAGAGTGAGTGGCAAACACAGAGTCCTCAGATCCGAAAGAAACTTGCCCCTTGTAATCTCTAACCCCATATTCCTTGTCGAATTATTTTTACATTAATGTTTGCTAGTTGAAGAATTGAAGGCATAAGCCCAGAAGAGTGTTTTTTTTTTAAATAAAGTTTTAAATCTATAAAAATATATGTTCATCTTTAAATTAAAGAGAGTACAGGACTGGCAAGGGAGCTTTTTGAGAAAAGGTACTTACCACACAAGCCCAGTGGTCTAAGCTCAATCCCTGGAACCCACATAAAGGTGTTAGGAGAGAACTGACCCCACAAAGTTGTCCTCTGACCTCCACACTTGTACTGTGGCATGAAAAATTTAAAAAGACAAGTACGCTTGGAAAATGTGGCAGGAAGATCACAAGTTGAAGGCCAGCTTGGGCTACTCAGAGAAATCCCGCTTCAAAAGGAAGAACTAGGAAGGTGGTGGCCTGTTTGAGAGAAAGAAAAGCTGGTTTGTCTGAAGCTCAAGGAGAGTGTAGTGAGAGCAGGGGTCAGACTGATCTGGACGCTGATGGTGAAGACTCCGTAGGTCATGGGAAGGAACTGGGCTTTCTTCTAATGATAATGAGAAGCCCCTGGATAGATTGAAGGAAAGATTGGTCTGATAGGGACTTTGTGAGGCCCTTCCTCATTGCTGATTAACATTTGGACTGTAGGACAGAGTGCCCATAAAGAGAACAGTCTACAGTTGTGGCAGTTCAGGTGAAATGTGAACCATGATTTCCGAGCAGAACTCAGCCTCTATTCCTATACATGACTCATATTTTTTATTAAGTACTAACTCTTGACCAGATACTTTCCTATTTGTTGGGTTATAGCACTTAACAAAACAACAGTATGCCTGTTGTCCTGGAGTGTACATGGTAGTTGAGCAGATAGAGTACATTAAAAAATAATGTAATATCCAGTGATGGTAAGGACTGTGAAAAGAACAGCCAGGTGAAGAGCTGGAGAGATGGCTCAGCAGTCAGGAGTACTTACTGCTCTTAGAGGACCCTGGTTCAGTTTCCAGCCCCACCTTAGACTGCCTGTAACTCCAGGTCCAAGGGGATTTGATGTCCTTTGGCATCTTCAGGCACCTGTATTCACATAGTACACATAAACTCACACAGCCACACATAGAGACATATAAATAAGTAAATAAATGAATCTTTTTTAAAAAGATGGAGAAATTCATAGACAGGAAGGATTGGGAAGGAAGAGACATTTGAATGAATATAAAGCAAATGAATGACATTTTCCAAATAATTGGAAGGAAACTGAAAATACTGAGGGTATGTGTGTGTGTGTGTGTGTGTGCCATGCATCTGCATTTCTTTATATAAACTGCTTTTATTTATTATAGGATTCCTATTAAGTAGGTCTTTTTCCATGTAAGCTCTCAGGGGTAAACTAGTATGTCTGAGACCTTACAGCTTTGACTGAAGCTGGGACCTAACTCAGGTTTAGCTTATTCCAAAGTGTGGTAGCATCAAGATTTAAAATTTTTTATTTATCCTTTAGACAGGGTCTCACTATGTTGCTGGCATTTGAGATCGTCTTACCTCAATGTTCAGAGTGGTAAGAGCACACATTGAGCCCCACCCTCAGCTATGAGAACCAGTCATTACACTGAGAAACTGAGAACTTCCTTGACTGAACTTTTCCTGCCATATGATCAGAAAATAGCTGTCTTTTTTTTTTGTCTTTTTAAAACTATATAAAGCTGAATTTATTCTATGCTTTGAAATCATGTGAATTTGGGCAATATAATCTGTTTAATAAAGACCTGGGTTCCAGTTAGTACATGTATGTTCAGAAAGTGTCTTCTGAGCATGTACAGGTACCAGGCTCTGCTGGGGACAGCTGTGCTTGATGTTCATCTTCATAGAGCTCATAGGCCAGTTGTGCGGCTGCTTGTTTGTATTACTTCCAAGATCACAGGACCAATAAGTGGCAGTCAGGGTTTGAGAATTGCAAGTTTTTCTTTTACTCTTTATCTAAATGAATAATTCTGAAAAGTGCTAAATGTACTCATGGATATTAGAAGCAAGATTTACAAATGGAGGGGCTAGAGAGATGGCTCAGTAGTGAAGAGTGCTTGCTGCTCTTCTAGAGGACCAAATTCAGTTCATAGCACTCACACTGGACAGCTCATAACTACCTGTAACTCCAACCCCAAGGGGATCCAGCACCCTCTTCTGGCCTCTGCACGTACCCCCACCCCACATACACACACGGCATACCCTCCCATAGACACACACACTCTAAATACATAAATAAACAAACAAATAAAAATAAATTTAAAAAAAATAATTTTTAAAAAAAGATTTACAAGTGGAATGTGTTACAGCCTGCAGCTTCTTTCTCTGGTTCTTGCCGCTGTATGTAACCTTGGACAAGCCACTTCCATTTCCTGAGCCTTGGATTCCTCATGCACTAGATGAAAGGGTTGTCCTCCTGTCTGCCAGGTCCCTTCTGAAGTTCCTGGATTCCTCTGTGCTATGATTTTGTGTTACTAATGTTCATTGTTAACTTCGGTTCTTTTCAGAGCAGCCCAAAAGCATGTCATGTTTTTATTTGAAAGATTGAGTTGACATAAGGCACATCTTTGCAGCCCCACAGGAGTTGACAGTTGCCCTTGGTGTGTTGTATGTAAGTTTGAAGGATCAGTGAGTTTAACTTGAATTTCCAAAGACATGGAGATTCGTTACATTACTTTTTACATTATTTTATCTTGGTTAATGGATGTAATCCAAGAGAAAGTTGACAGACCAAAACCGTCTGTTCCTACAAACCTCATTTTTTATGTACTTTCTTCCCCTTGACAAGGTGGTAGGGTCATGAGGCTCCTTACTGAATTCTGCGTTTGGTAGTTTTCCAGATAAAAAATGAACGATCTGTTCTTTATTATAGAGGCTGTGGTCATGTGAGGGGATAAAAGTTGATTTAAAAGTAAAAGGACAAAGTTGTACTGTGTCTTGGCAGTGACGTTCATATGACTCTGGGCATAGCACTTTAGCAGCTTACTGCCTTCAAGTTCATTACTTGTAAAGTAGGTGAAAGAGTACATAATGATAGGGACAGATTTTGTGAGAGAAGATAAATAAGTGAAGAAACCTTGTGTACTGTTATTTCAGTAAGCATAGTGTTCTGTTTATGTGCAATTTTAAGAGGAAAGTAAAGATCGAGGAAGGGAATTTCATATGCCGGATACCTACTCTGCCATGAATTTGTGAGTGTCTGACTTGTGGAAGGGGAAGCAGAGGAGGAGAGTTGTTAGATTTAAACCTTGGTGTCACATAGGAAGTAAATTGAGATCCTGCTGTTCCTTTTGGCTGCATGACAGTGGCAGCTGTCTTTACCTCTGAATCTCAGAAAGTACATCTGTAAAATGAAAGTCACAGGGCCTGGTGAGATGGCTAATCAGCTAAGAGCACTGGCTGTTCTTGCAGAGGACCTGGGTTCAGTTCCCAGTACCCACATGGTAGCTAAGGACCATCTGTAACTCCAGTTCCAGGGCATCTAACACCCTCCCTTAGCCTCTAAGGGCATTGCATGCCCTGTGTGCACTTACATGCAGGCAAAACATTCGTACACATAAACTAAAAATAAATTTAGAAAAATCTTTAAAATGAAATTCATGGAATGTGTTTTGTTTTGTTTTTTTAATGTGGTAATTGGGAACTTTTAGTGTGACAGTATACCTGGAGTTTTTTTGTTGTTGTTTTGTTTTGTAGCCCCAACTTGCCTGGAACTTTCTACATATATCAGGCTGGCCTAGATCTCCCGGAGATCTGTCTGACCCTGCCTCCGGAGTGGGATTAAAGGTGTGTGTCACCACGGCCAGCATACCTGGAGCTTTTGAAGCTTAGTACAACCCAGATGATGCCAGTAAATGCTGATGTTCCCTTCATTTCCTCTCACAAATAGGTAAAAGCATCATTTCCTTTCAGAGATGAGGACACAGATTCAGAGAGCTAAAGCATTGACTCTAGGATTCACAGATGGTGATTGACAAAGCTTTAAGAAAAAAACAAAAATATAAAGTTTATCTTTAGAATTTTAGGAAGTATAAGAGAATATGTATCATAAATTACTAAGATCCATTTCTGGTTATAAAATTCTAAGTTTAATTCTAGGAAAATTTGCTTGTCCTGATCAATTGAGATCCTTCTCTGCCTAAGGATCATCTGCAAGTTGGCTTTTTGCCCTAACTCCGGTCATCCACACCTATGTTGCATCATTAATTGCAACAGATCTTTACTATTGCCTTACTTCATTGCACTCCTTGTGAGTCTTACATTCCTTTGAGAAATGATCTGACTGAGTCCATGACTCTTACTATAGAGAATCTACCACTGATCTTTTGAGAAGGAGATGGAAGATAAGTCACATTAGTAGCAAGTCAGGCTCAAACTTAAGTAGTCCTTTTCACCCAGTTCTCCTTTCATAGACTTTGAAGATGAGCTCTGTGGCTGTAGATTTGTTGTTTTGACACAGGGTCTCACTATCTAGACTGACTGGCTTGGAGTTCCCTGTGTAAACCAGGATGGCCTTTGGACTCGCAGAGATCTGCCTGCCTCTGCCTCCCCACTGCTGGGATTAAAGGTGTGCACCGCTGCGCCCGGCTATGGCTGTAGGTTTTATCACGCTCTCTCTTCTGGTATAATGCCTTCTTATTCTTCAGGAAAACCTTACCTCCTTTCCCCTACATGTAATGCTGTGCCCGTGTTCTCTGACATGGTCATTCTTCCATGCCCCAAACTTTGTAGGAGAGTTGACATTGCATGTTTGATCTACCACCACACCTGGTTATTCATTGTTCTTTCTAAAAGTTATTCAGTGTTTGTATTTCACCCTTAGCGTTAACTAATGTCAGATAGCCTGGTTTAAGTGGTTTTTATTTTAGTAACTGCATTTTAATGATTCTCCAAAACCATATTTATATCCAGGTTCTGTTGAGAGGAGAAGAGGTGGGGAAATTGTCTAACTGGGAAGGAAGTGAATGTAGACTGTCAGGACTTTAGTGTCATTCCTGCTGCTAGACTGCCTGTGTGCTTGCAGTGCCCCTGCACAGGGCTGGGCTGCTTCGAGTCATGGACACCCCAGGGCCTGGCAGCCATCTGTAGCATACCTGGGTGACCCTCCATTGGTCCTCAGGCTCATATCTGCCACATTTCTGCAGGAATCTCTGTAGTATTTGATCCCTCCTCTGGCTTACTGCAGGGCAGGACTGATGGTAAGCAGGGTGACAGCTTCCTGAGTGCAAGCAGTATGTCCTCTGTTGTTTGCCTTATTTCTTTCTGTTAGTCCCCGTTCTTTATGCATGAGTCTGTGAGAGCTTAACAGCTTGCTCAGGTTCATTTACCTAGTACAGGCCGAGATTAACAGGATTCAGATTTGGGGCTGTTTGACATCAGAGTTTGTGGGCTTTAAGAGTGTTCTCTGTTTCTGTTTTTGTTTTGCATTTGCTTGTTTTCATAGTAAAGGGCAGCAGTTGTTCTTTTAAATTTTAATTGCACAATACTCCAAACTATGCGGAATAAACATGATTTTTAAAGCTCAAATCATGGTGCACCATCTGATAGAGGATTTGTATGCCATTTTTTAGTTAGACAATCTAGGATATATAACACTTTAGAAATAATTTAACTAGTGAGGTATAATTTAAGTAAATGAACCCATTTCAAGTGTCTATGATGATGAGTTTCAGCAAATGCGCCTGTCCCGGTAGCCGTCACCCGTTCAAGGTAGAGGCGGTTATTTTTCCTCTGTCTCTTGGCAGGTCAGTCTCCCATTCTCCTTCTCTGATGCTAGACAACCACTCTTTGTTTTCAGAAATGTAAAACTTCTAGAACATCCATAAGCTTCTTCAACAGGAGTTTGCTGAGTACATGCTATATATGGGCAGTTCTAGATACTGGGTAGAGCTGCTGGGAATGGTGATTCCATATTGAGGGCATTCAGGGAAATCTTCAGAGGAGCATGGTGTTTGAGCAGAGAGCTGTGAGGTATGGGAGAGGAAAGTGTGCCTTCATCCAGAACTGAAACAGAGGAAACTGAAGGTGCAAAGGCTCTGAGGGAGTCTGCCTTAGAAGTTCAAGTAGCAGCAAGTGGTCTTGTGACTGTAGCAGAGTGAGTTAGGGAAGAGCTAGGAAAGGAAGTCAGAGTGGAATGAGGAGCTACATTGTGTGAGGTCTTACAGGCTATGATAAGATTTCGACTTCTACTTAGAATGAACTGGGAAGCATTGATTTTGAGCAGGGGGTAATATGGCTTTGATTTTCTTAGGATCATTCTGGCTGCTGTTTTGAGGATTATGTCGTAAGAAAGCAAGGGATAAGCCAAGGATCATTTAGATACAGTTGTAATAATCTAGGCAAGAGATGATGCTGACATTGGGTTAGTGTTGTGATGGTACAGTTGCTCACAAGTGTTTGGATTTTGGATGAGTTTTAAAGGAAGTACTGTTAGGATTTGTTGATGGACATGATGTGAATTTAAAAAGAGGAGACTCAGACCATTGAGATCACTCAGCAGGTGAGGTACTTACCACCAAACCAGATGACCTCAGTTTGATCCATGGGATCCTCATGGTGGAAGGACAGAACCGACTTCTACAAGTTGTCTTCTGATCTCCACACACTCATGTATGTGGGCCCCTCATATACACACTCACACAAAATCAGTAAATAAAAAGTAATAAGCCTTGTTTGGTGACCCATGCCTTTAGTTCCAACACTCATGAGGCAGAGGCAGGCAGATACCTGAGATTGAGGCCAGGCTGGTCTACATAGTCAAGTTCCAGGCCAGCTGACAGGGAGACCGTGTCTCATACAGGATTTGGGTTGAGAGAATCCTTCAGCAGATGAGCACCTGCCCAGCATGCATAAGTTCTGGGTTTGATGCTCAGCCAGCACTACCAAAATAAATGCGCTCTCTCTCTCCCCCCAGCACTGGAGATTGAGCTCAGAGCTTTGCACACAGCTAGGTAAATGCTCTACCACCAAACTACATCCCTATTTGCACTGCCATGAACGTATGACAGCTTATAATCTCTAAGAAACAGACACCAGGACAGAATTAAATATGAGAGACATGTTCAGGGACACCTTTGAAAGAGTGAAGGGAGAGGGAGCAGGGACAGACAGCCCAGATCTGACACCAGGTCTGAAAAAAGTAAAGGATGAAGATTAGAGGGGAGACTTACTACAGTGTAGCTAAGAGGAAGCCTCAGCCAAGCTGTTAGGGTGATCCTGGGCAGAGAGAAGGTCTGTGTTGATTAGTACCTATGCCATGCATAGTCATTGACTAAAAGCAGCCTGGAGAATGTGGTTTTGTCATGGTCTGTACATGAATGGAGCAGAGGATCTGACAGCTTGGTAGCTAGAGGCTGTTAAGTGTCTGTGTTCCTCAAAGTCCATTCTTGGGGGGCAGTCTGAGCTGTGTGTGTCCCACAGCAGTGACCTTAGGCAGTCAGTGGTTCTGAGGAGCAATGGGATGTTATATGAGAGTTCTTGTGTGAGGTTTGTCACTTAATGCACTTGAATTCTTTCATCTTAGATCATTTGATCTAATTTTCCTTGGTAAGCAATTCTTGGACATCACTTTTTTTTTTCTAGTTATATGGGAGTAAAATCAAGACTGTTTTTGTTTCTGTTTACTGACTTCTCTTTCAGTCCTTAGTGCTTTCTTCCCTCTTTTCCTCACGAATCCCTCTCCCAGCCTCGTGTTCATGGCTTTTTTTTTTTTTCTATTTTTTGCTCCACTTTTAGGAATGGGAGGAGTTGAGTCATTATGTTGTAATTATCTTGGAATTTAAGTTGCTTAGGAGCAGTATACTTTGATTGTTAATAAGCACTTGGTTTATTCTTTGAATATGAATTGCAATGAGCATAACCCCCTGGAAGGTATATCCCAAATGAGAAAGTCTGGGGACTAGTCCTGCCTATGGTACAGGGTAGCTTTATGTTTCTGGTAAAAGTGAGGGACCCTGGCTGTCCTTGGCAGGGTCAAGGACTTCCCAGTGACCTGCTCCCGAAGCCTCACCATTGGCTATTTGCCATCATCAGCTCCTTCTGTTCCTCTGGGCATTGCTGGATCGTATAGATCTGATGCCTTTCAAGACTTCTTCCCCAGACCAAAATTCTAAGGAGATTGAAAGAGAATAACTCTTTGAATCAGACCAGGGAGCTTCCCAAAAAGCAATAAAAGGTCTGGGTTACCATTCCCTCAGGCTGACTTCCACATTCCCCACATATTGATAGATGATTTCTCCTGGGGGATGCTCATGGAGATCAGTCAGGATGAAGTAGAGTAGGATGAACCCCAGCAGAGTTGGATGGGGAAAGAAATTGCTATATAGCCAGGGAGAGCCATGACAAAGCTGGGGGAAAACCCCTGAGAAGAACACCAATAAAGTGTTTACGTGGGCCTGGGCAACATATTCCAGTTCTCTGAGCCCCACTTTCTTTATCTGTAAGATCATTAATAACAGCACTTTCTTTCAGTTAAGGGGGGAATGGATATGAATATGGCAATGAAAGAATACGTGTGTACTTGTGGAGCTCAAGGACAACCTCAGGTGTCTGTGAGGAACGACTGCCTTGTTTGAAACAGGGCCTCTTGTTCTCTGTTGTGTGCACCAGGCTGGTTGGCCCCTGAACATCCTGATTCTCTTATCTCTGCTTCCCATCTCCCCCTAGGGCCTCGCTGGGATTGAGTGTGCCCACACACAGCTTTATGGGGGTTCTGGGATCTAAACTCAGACCATCAGTCTTGACTAGCAAGCGCATCTCCATGTCCCTCCTGTGATTTTCTTTTTATTGTCATCAATTTCACCATTGTTGTTGAGCTCTCCTGTGACGTTTCTGTAGGGGCTTCGTAACTGTTAACTGCTGTCCTAAGGCAGGCAGCCTGACAGTGCTGAACTAGGGAGGCCTGCAGCCAGCCATCAGCACAGCCAGTTTAGGGTATGTCCAACTCTACTTCAAAAAAAGACTGTCCCACTAGCAGTCCCCTGTTCCCCTCAAAAAACCTCCTTCTGGAGAGAACTCTGGGCTAATACTACCTTGCTTTCTGTCTTTATATTTATTGTCATGAACATAAAATGTAAATGAAATCATAGAATATGTGGCCTTTGTGATTGGCTTTTATTTAGCATGTTTTTAAGATTCACCCACATTATAATAAACTGGTACTTACTTTTATTGTCAAGTAATCCTTTATCATATAGATAAATACGTCACATTTACTTATCTGTTTCTCCATTGTTGGACATTTGGGTTCTTCCTACTTTGGGGCTTTTGTGGTTTGTATTGCTGTGAATATTAATGTGCAAT
Organism: Eospalax fontanierii; assembly: GCA_035773235.1. NCBI lineage: Eukaryota > Metazoa > Chordata > Mammalia > Rodentia > Spalacidae > Eospalax > Eospalax fontanierii. Next base: position 51,552,520 of record CM069541.1, read on the forward strand.
TTCCTGAGTGACTGTACTTTTTATATTCTTGGATATAAACTCAGAATTGGAATGTGGAGTCTTATGGTAACTCTGTGCTTAACTGTTTGAGGAATTGTTCACAGGGACTAGACAGTCTTCATTCCTGCCAACAACAAATTAGGGTTCTGGGTTCTCCATTCTTTACCAACATCCATTGTTGGTAATGGGTAGGAAGTGCTGTCTCATGACGGTTTTGATCTGTCTCTTGAAATGACGACGATGCTTAGCATCTGCTCATGCTCCTTGCCCACTTGTATCTTCTCTGGAAAAGTATCTAAACCCTTTGACCATTGGTTTCTTTTGTCTTTTTATTACTGTATTGTAAGAGTTCTTTATACATTCTGTTAGACTGTTATCCATTAGAAAATGGATTTTGTCTCTTGTAATTGAAAAAAATACACATTTATATAACACCAAAGTTCAAATCCTACAGAAACAGAAAAAGAAATGTTTAAGCCAGACCTGGTGACATAAACATGTAATCCATGCTCTTTGGTAGGCTGAGACAGGAAGATTGCAAGTTCAAGGCATGCCCGGGCAATTTAGCAAGACCCTGCCCCCCTCAACTCCCACCAAAAATTTAAAAAAGGGCTCTGGACGTAGCTCAGGTAGAACACTCACCTAGCTTGTGGGAAACTCTATGTTCAATCCTAATACTGAGAAAAAAGTTTAGTATTGCTCAAGTATCCTTTCTAGAAGTAACCACAAGACTGTATATCCTTCCAGATTTATGATTTAAGATAATCCAACATAAGGTTTTTTTGTTTTTAAGTTTATGATGATGTGAAAGTGATGTGTGTGGTCAGCAGAAGCCATGCTTTGAATTTTTATTTTTTTTTCTCCCTGGGCTGGTAATACACAGTACAATAGTTTTACAGTGGTTCTGGTAGGGGCACTGAGTCACAGCTCCCAACCAGATCATCAGGAAAAAGAGGGATGTATTGCTAATCTGCATTATTTGAAGGTTAGGTGTATGAAATAATGCGTTTTCTTAAGGGCCGTGATTTCTACTTTCAGATTTAGGGTGGTTCTCAAGTCCATGAACAGTCCTAGGCCCTCTGCTAGTCTATGTTTGTGTGGCTCTTCCCTAGTGTGTGTCTGTCTCCTTTTCAGAGTTCGGAGCAGATCTCTGGGCAGTAGGTGGCACCTGCACATCACTGTGAAGGAAGTTGAAGTTCTGTCCTGAGGTCACTGTCAAGTTCGAAGATGATGTATGTCTGAAGGCTCATCACATTATTTGTGTATGTTCAGGAAATTTTAATTTAGACCCTCTCCCCTATCTCTGCCCCTACTTCCCCCACCAGACCTCATGTATTCCACTTGCTTGTTAAGTCCTATCCTGCCAAACATTTGTACCCAGAAGTCCTTCCATGCAAGTTCATCCACTGGAATCTAATCAGCTTATCTAGAGATCATAAGTAAGGTCATCCAGTTTCTAACAATTTCCACACTAGGGCCAGCCCACCACCCATTTCCCTTGCTCCACTCTGGGCCCTTGTCTGATTGAGTTGGGGTGGGTCCTGTGTTCAAGAAATAGTGTATTTTTGATAGTTTATAATGAACTTCTCAGGGCATATTCCCATCATGAATCAGGGAGCATTTGTACTTAATTTATGTAAATGGAATTAAATGTGTGCAGTACTACAATTTGCTTTTGTTTGCTTATTAATATTTTATATATATCTTATTTTTAAATATTTTTATTTTTATGTGTATATATGTTTGTAAGTGTACCTGTGTTGTGCAGTGTCCAAAAAGGCACTGATCCCCTGGTACTGGAGTTATGGACAGTTGCTTGCCACTATGTGGGTGCTGGGAATTGAATCTGGGTCCTCTACAAGAGCAGCCAATGCTCTTAACCACTGAGTGCTCTCTCCAGCCTTGCAATATTTTGGCTATATCGTTTCATAGTGGTCTCTTCTTTTTTTTTGTGGCTGCCTAGAAATGCCTTTTTGTAGTAAGCATAGAAGAGTTGATGAAACAGGATTAGAAAGTTTAAATGACTTGCCGAGGGTCACAGATTAGTAAGTGGAAGGTCCATTTTTCAAACTTGAACCTGTCTGCCTCCAGGGTCCATGCCTAGTTGCATTGTCATATTGTTCCTTGGGCTAATGACATGGGACCTACTTCTGTCTAGTGCTGGTCTCCTTATGCGAGCAGTGTGTCACTTTAGAGATGTATCATTTCTGTATTCCAGGAGATACTGATAATGCTTTACACAGCCCACACATAGAAAGATCTTTGATAATCTTGAAAGATAGAGAAAAAAGCCCAATGATCTGACTCCGAAACTCGGAAACTTATACAATTGCAGCTGTTTTTTCTGAGCTTTGTGCTACCATCTTCTAGACACCGTGCCTTGTAGGGCCATTTATTCTTCTAGAGACTCCCTGCTGTTTTAGGAACCTGTCCTGTTCTGTCCAGTGTTGCTTCCCATCTGGCCTGGAGTGGTTTAGAAGTTCCTGCTGCTATTGCAGGTTCCGAATATGTAGGTCGGGGATTCCCAACACAAATGTGCTGGCTGAAACTGAAAGGCAGTGCAATCAGGAATCAAGAGTGGAGTCTAGTTCAGGAGAAGGTTTCCAATGCTTACATAAACGCTGCATACAGGACGTGTTTTTCTGCCTGTTCTTCACTCTTTGTATCATGCCCCTATTTATAGCAACTAGAAGGTGACTGCTGTTGGCTGATAACTGGTCCATGGTGTCCTCTGTAGATCCCCTCTCTCCTTTTCCCTCAGTGCTTTTGTATGCATAGCAAAGCTAAGAGATGACCGTGAATTTGTGTGTGTGTGTGTGTGTGTGTGTGTGTATTATCAGTCTTAATGTATAGTGTGTGTGTGTGTATTATCAGTGTTAATGTACAGTGTGTGTGTGTGTGTGTATGTGTATGTATGTATGTATTATCAGTCTTAATGTACAGTGCCCTTATAAGAATAGCTGCTAGATTTGTCCAACCAACAAGGAGAAAGTAGAGCAGAACACTGAAATTTAGGAGTCAGGCCATCCTGGGCTCAAATTCAAATTCAAATTCAAGGTCTAGCAGGAACTTGAGCAGTGTTGCTTAATCTTTCTGAACCTCTGTTTTCCAGTCTGTTAAACCCATGTAATAATACCACTGATACCATAGGAGTATTGTGACATTCACTAGGCTGGTGCACATAGCAGGAATCAGCTTAGAGTTTAACACTTTGAAAGAGCTCTGTAGTTACTATTATTGAAGCAGAGCAGATGGTATCAGGGTCAGATGATAAGCCAAATATAACTGAGCCTGCTATCATCCCACTGGCAATAAGATCTCCGTATCTTGATTTTTTTTTTTTTTAAGGCAGGGTCTCCCTGTAGCCCCAGCAGGCCTGGAACTCGCTATGTAGACCAGGCTGGCCTCCATCTCATAGAGATTCTCCTGCCTCTGCCTCATGAGTGCTGGGGTTAAAAGTGCATGCCACTATGCCTGGCTTCATTTTTTTACATTTATTTAATTATTATTTCTGTCTTTCCTTCACTACAATGTGAGTGCTTTGAGAAGAGAGAGGAAGAACTTTGCACATTTATTCATTGATATATTCCTAGCCCCTGGAACAGGGCTTAGCGTGTACTATGTAATATAACCAATATTTGTACAACTGAGAGAGAAAAAGGCAGTGTCCACAATTACTCAGCTTGTAAGTGGTAGAGCAGAGGTTAAAAATCAGGTCTCCTTTGGCTACCAGACTTGTGCTCATTCGTGTATGTGGGGCTAAAGTAAGGGCTATGTCCACTTAGTTCAGGGCTGGGTTCTTGTCCTTTTTGGCTGAGAAGCAGAGAACCAGTGGCTTAATCAAAGCCCCTCAGCTGGGAGTTAAGAATTAGGACTCGGACCTCAGCTCCTTTGTCTTTCTGTCCAACTGAGATTTACCCAGACTTCGGTCACAGAACAATCCTTTGAAAGCAGGTGGCCAGTTGTGTACCCAAATGCAACCGAAATCACTAGTAGAAATCCTTTCAAAATGTATGATTTCCTTTGGTCTGGTGTCTTTATGATACACTAATGTATGTAAGATGGGTTAATGCGAGGGGTGGGGGTAGGGTACTTAGAGGCATAGGAAATCTGGTTGGGCTACACAAACAAAAACATTTCCTTCAGGGCTAGTGGCCCCAAAGCATTGAGCAGCTCCCACCAGCAAACAATGAAGCAGGGCATGTGTCTGCTGCTGATTGTAGGTCCGTGCTCCTGCTGGGGGAAGTCTCCCAGCAGTCCAGTGAGGGGGTGGCAAGTTTTCTCTCTGGAACCATCAGAAATATGTTTTGATACTCTGTTCCCTGGAATGCAGCTGTCTTCTTCCTTAGCCTGCTCCCTGCAACCACTAGAGCAGAAATCACGGCCCTACAGCCCCCTGTGCCTGCTGCTGCCCTCTCTTGCTGTCTTTTTAACCCCCTCACCCCCCGTAATACTGGGGATTGAACCTAGGGCCTCACATATATTAAGCAAGTGTTTGATCATTGAACTATATATGCTAGCCTTCCTTCTTGTTTTGATACACTGTCTCACAAAATTGCCCAGGCTAGCCTTGAACTAACTCTGTAGCTCAGGCAGGTCTTGAACTTGGCAATCCTCTGACCTTAGCCTCCCAGATAACTGAAATTACAGGCCTGTGCCACCCAGTCTGGCCCTCTGCCCTTCTGGTCCTTTACTGCTCACCATCCATTCCCAAGCGTCAAGGAACCAAATCCTTTTCATGTGTTTTCTCCCTCACCACTCATATCCTATTGCTCCAAAGTCCTGGAGATTCTGTAGTAAGAATAATAGTGTGGCCACCCTGCATTGAGCTCCTGCAGTGCACATGCACTGGCAGTGTGCCAAGCCCTTGCCACCCATCGTTTCATTTAATCCTTGCATCCGCCTTTAGTAATAGTCACACTCTCCTTCCAAACATGAGGAAACTGGGTTTAGAGGTTGAATACCATGCTCAGAGTTCTAAAGCTAACAGGTAGCAGAGCTAGCACCCCAACTTTGGTCTTGGCTGCAAAGCACATTCTGTGTTTAAAGCTACTTTTTGAGTGACCAAATATCCTTCTGAAAATTATGCCTGTCACATCGTAAGTGGGTTTTGCTATAACGCTCCAGTTTGGCAGGGCTTTCTTTGGTGGTGTGCAACTTTGTGCCCCATTTGGTAGAGACAATGGGAAGTATTTGAGCTGGTGGTTTCTCTGTTGTTAGTTACCAGCAGGGCATGCCCTCTGCTTATTGTCATGGGAACATGCTCAAGGAATTCTGCAGGAAGGCCCCCATCCAGGATGTTACTGGAAGACCTGCCTGGCTGAGTTTGTACAAACAAAGTGTGACCCTGCCAGCTCAGCCAAAACCCCTGCCTCGTGCTGGGAGGCTCCTTGACCCCAGCGGAAAAGGCTGCTGTCTTCATCACCCAACCAAGAGGCTCCTGCAGGCTGGGTCTCCCAGCTCCCTCCCAGGGGTTTCTGCATGGTCTCTCTACTTAGATCTGGCTTGCATGTTGCTGTCTATACAAAATATAAGTCTTGTCAGGCTTCCTTTGCCTTCTGAACCTTTTGCAGTGTTTTACATTATGGGAACAATCTGCTAGGAGTCCTCCCCTTTAAAAAATTGTAAAATATCCATTAAAAGTTTTACCTTGCTTATCATTGTAAGTGTATGGTTGAGTAACATTAGTGCATTAACATTGTTTTGCACTAGTTATCAGAATGCTTTTCATCTTACAAATCTGAAACTACATCCAGTAAAGAACCCCCCCACCCAACTCCTGGACCTTGGGGACCACTGTTTTTTTCTGCCTGTGTGAGTCTGTGAATCTAGAAATTTCATGGACATGGACATACAGTGTTTGTCCTCTTGAGTCAGACGGTTTCACTTGGTTTATCCATGTGTATCATGCATCAGAATCACATTTCTCTTGAAGGCTGAATAATATCCTATTACATGGCTGACTCCATATGACAGTGAAGAGCCTGTGTGGTCTTCTCGTTTTTGGATAGTCTTTACCCTCTGCTTTCTGGTCTTGAATCATACTGCCTTTCTCCAGTCCAAGAGTGGTGTTCTTACCTCTCCATATGACAGTCCCTCCAATGAGAATGACCTCTCTTCTTCTTAAATATAATATCTCCATATTTAGTTCTGTGAGTCCAGGAAAGGTTGATCAGACTCCCTCTGCTAGTTAAATTCACAGAACTCTGTATATCCTTACAGTGCTTATTTTAATTGTAACTTAGTGATTAGCTGTGTATTGTTTAAGAACTGCTTTTCTTAAGGCATTCACGAGTGCTTAGTGTCATATCCCTTGCTTCTGCCATATAATAGGTACCCAGTAAACAGTTGCTAAAGCCATAGATTGAATGAATGAATAAATGTTCTGAAAACAGAACACTGAAGCATACAAATTTAAAAAATTTTATGAGATGTTAAATTACTCATCAGATCTAGAAAAGTCATCTTTACTGAGGCATGAGCCTTTCCCTTGTCATTTCTCTGTTGATTAAAACTCTTGCTAAACTGTTCATCATTGAAGATACCTCAAGAGTTGCCAAAACCACAAAGGATAGACCAAGTCCTCTGAGCACTAACACCCTAACAGGCTTGGAGTAACTCCTTCCCTTGTATTCATTTCACCTGAGCCTCTCAGGAGTGAAACAGAGGTGCTGTTCTACATGGGTTTTTATTTCCAGATGAGAAAACCAAGATTCAGAGTTTAAAATAGCTTACTTAAGTCACTTAGCTTCAGTGGTGGCCTGAGTGAGGGCCAGAGCCTGCTGAGCTTTGCTGTCTGGAATCAAATGTTCCCCTCACTCTTCCTCATCCACTAGAGTACTCTTTTTTCATCTGTTTTATAAATGGGTACTCTGCCTTGTTTTTGTTTTTGAAACCAGGCTTTTGGTAAAAGAATATGAAAACTCCAGCCTTGGAGCACTGATTTGACCTGGATGTGCCCTTACCAGCCTTGTGTTCTCCCATCACACCTCTCACTGTGTTTTCCCCCCAGAATACCCTTTCTGTTCTGCATACGACACATTTCCACCCATCTCTAGGCATTTTCAGACCTTGAGGCAGATAAGTTATGCTGGCATCTGCATGCCCCTCCAAAGACAGTCTAGAAGCAATCATAGTTTTCCTTAGCAAGTTTATTCTACCACTTGACTGAGTCTCTGGAAAAGTTGGACCAGGCATGTGTCATCTCTGGTGTGGGCTGCCCTGGCCCAAGGTCTGCACAGAGCACAAGGAACTTAGCCATTGTGTAATAAGTAAATGCACACCAATGCAGAGTGGGTGCTCAGGAGCCTGGAGTGCAAACCCAAGTACACTCTTAGAACCCCGTCATAAATGTGAGTTGCAGATGACCAGATGTATTAATCACTGGTCTGGAAAGGGATTAAAATATTTCCATAATATGCTGCAGTATGTTTCTTTTCTAAAACAGATGTGCCCTTATTGCTTCATGAGGAAGTAATTAAATGTGTTTGATTAAGACATTCATAAACACTATCATTTATTTGAGACTACTATATGCTGCTGTCTACTGGTACTTTATATTTGTTGTCTCTACTTCTCTGAATCACCCTGTAATGTATTTTTTTCATCTTCATTTTTGAGGCAAGGACACTGAGAGTCAGAATGATTAAGCAGTTTGCCTGTGGACCCACCTTCTGAGTGATAGAGGGGCATTGAAATCCATCTGACTTCAAAGCCATTGCCTTGCCATCGTCCTGGGTGTCTCATCTTGTGTTTAATATGCAGTACAAGCTCAGCACCCGAGCCAGCACGCACCTGCCCTTCTTCCTGTTGACCTTTCTCGTGCCCAGCATCCCCAACTCCTTTCCTGTCCTTATTGCACTTCTCGTTTTTTCCTTGTATCTTTGAAATAATTGATTGTGTATTTGAATCCTGAAACAAATATTTTTGACAATGCCCATTATAATTAGACATAATTATGACTAAAAACTGATGTTAATGGTATGGTAATGTAACATTTACATTCATAAATACAAAACACTACATTGTATTGCATCCAAATTGCATATTATTTCATTTTCAAATAATCTTTTGTTAAGGTTTTTGGGTTTCAATTTATGTTTTTAAAAATGTATATATCAAAGGAAAAAAAAGTGAAAAGTTGGTTACATTTTTTTATTAAAGGTTTCTCAACAGTGGGATACCTATTTCAAATTATGTATGAAAACAAGATTGAAATATTTTAAGAAGACCTTCTTAGAGAAGGTTAGGAGGTTTCTTCTAGCCTTAGATTCATTTATTTTCTGCCCCTCCTAGTATTTCAGCAGGATTAAGTTTTTTGAATCAGTGGATCAAGTTTTAATTTTCCTGTTCCTTCCTTATACTGACATATGCTTTGGCAAAACAAAAAAGAGACTTAAACATGTCAGCATGATTTTTGTTCAGTGAATTAAAAACCATAAAAGTAACAAGATCTGATCCAAATCCCTAAACTCCTCAGATGGTGGTTTTGTCCTTTTCAGCCCCAAGATTCATATTACGGACTTTGAAGGCTTTCTGCCTGGAAGCAGAAGTACATGATTTATTTGAAATAGATTATAAGAGTAGGCATGTAGAGTAGTTGAAAGAATACAGGCCAGAAAGGTCTGGGTTTGAATCCTAGTCCTGTTACTCAAGCCCATGGGCCAGTCACTTAACATCTATGAGACTCGGTATCTTATTTGAAAATGGGACTCCTGATTTGAAGAGGAGTTTGAAGAGCATTAATGAGGTAGCATAACAAAGCTGTCTACTCTGTCTTTAGAGGTTGTTCTTACTCAGAATTCTTTTATGTTTTGGTCATCAGAGAAAGTAGTAGGTAGGTACCATAAAACATGTAGCATATACTCAACATTAGTCCTTGCTGATATGTACCCAGAACTTGAGGATTGTTCTTAATTAGAAAGAGCCGTTTGAGGGTCAGGAAGTGCTTGCCAGTGATGTCCATGTCAGGGCAGAGGAATTTTGGTATACTAAGACTGATTACTGACTTGTGAGGACTGACCATTGTGGGTTTGACTGAATAATACACCAAACCTGTAGTCGTAGCACTCGAGAGATTAAGGCAGAAGGATCATAATTTCCAGTGAGACCAAGCTACATACAAGATTCAGTCTCTAACCCAAACAACAGCAGCAAAAAGATAGCACACTTCCTTGGGTTTTATTTTCTTCACCTATAAAAATGGGGTTCATGATCTTATTAAGCTTCTCCTTTTAAAAAAGTCTGTTCCCCATCCAGTTGTCAAATGAAACAGTTTCTTTGTATCTTGAAACTTTTACACATGCTCTTTACTGGAAATCCTTCTTACCTTGTCTAGTACTGGAAACATGGGCTTGGTCTTTAGATCCAGCAAAATGTATTAGCTAGGATAGTGTGAGTTGTGCTGCAATAACAAACAGTCTCCCAAATCTCCATGAGAAAAGTATTATTTCTCATGCTATGTGTTAGGTACTCTTCATTATAGTCATCCTAGACCTGAAATGATGGAAGCTCTATCTTAGCTTGTATAGTGACTTGGGGAAACCAATGTAGAGCACACATTGCCTCTGAAAGCTTCTTCCCTGGGTGATACCATTTCTACTCACATTTCATTAGATCCTCAGCATGGGGGCATGCATTCCTGCTCTAACCTATAAAGATAAGAGCCAAAGCAAGCAACGAGCAGACCTGATGATATGCCACATTCAATTCCATTTCTAAAGGAAATCTTCCCCTGCTGCCACTCCCTGCACTTGGACACTTCTCGTCAATTGAGCTGCTCCCCCCATGGCACCGTGTCTTTTCCCCATTGTCCTTACCTCAGCATTTCTCACACTCTGTTATAAATGCCTTCTTGCCTCTCTAGCTACACTGTTTAAGAACTGGACAAAGGTCTTTTGCTTCCTCCTAATCTGTTACCTTAGCCACAACACAGGTTTTGATAGAGACTGAGCACTTGGTTCATACAAGATGGAGAACAGAAGGCAGAGCAGATGTTCTGGACTCCTTTGCTAGGTTACTGTGACAGTTAAATGTAGAATAGTAACTATTTCATATAGTTACTGTATCAGTAGAAAACTCCTTTCCTAGTGGTTTATGCCTATTTGTGGTTATGATGAGGATGTTCATAATAAAAATAACAGATACTTACCAAGCCTTTGTGATACTGCACACTTTCATAGCTACTTTCTGACAGTCAGCTGTGAAATAGTTCTTACATGTTACAGTGGGGTCTGTGTTATGTCTTAGTTAGTTTTGAGGTGATTTGTAAGTAAAACTGCCCTTTGTTTTGGGTGACATCAAGGTTTAGAGAGAATGTCATTTCTGTAGCATCATTCATTTGATTGCTGTCATTAGTGGAAGGGCAAGACTGACTGTGATTTCACTGGCTCCTTCTGTTGAGCATTTAAAATATGCAGGGTCAGTGCTAAGGGATTCACAGAATCACACTATTTAGTCCCCTTCTACCGTCATGGATTCCCATTAGATAGCTAGGACCTTCACAGGGAGGACGTGTGTGCATTTTATCAGTGTAGTGACTGGTTTTAATTCCAGTTTTCCCATCCTCTCTGACTCTCTTTTATTGTCTCTTACTGTTTCTTCCCAAGAAACTCAGCAGGAACTGTCCTTGACACTGAGCACGTCCATAGGCATCTGTTAGGAATGTGAAGAACATCAGCTGATGAAGAGTAAAGTTACTACTGAGTTAGTGGACAGAATAGTGTTATGTTCTTGGCTAGAGGTCTTACTAGAATGATTTTGTTGAACTTTTCCCCCCCATTTGGTCTTTTGTCAGAGTAACCAGGGAGCACAGAGAAATGCTGGTGAAACTGGCCAAACAGAACACCAACAAGGCCAAAGACAATTTACGGAAGGTTCGTACCAGTGCAATGAATAAGCTGAAGAAATCAAAGGACAAGACCTCAGAGGACACCATTAGGCTCATAGAGAAACAGGTATTATTGCCAGCAGATACAGTGTTTATATATCTGACACATGGAGTCCATGTGCTCACGTTTCAAGCAAGGACAATTAAAACAAAATGCCTCTGGTCACACGATTAACACTAAGTCTGTGTTCTTGGTCTAGCAACAGGCTGGGCTCTGTAAGGATCCACAGGAAAGGATAAGATGCTATTGATCTTTGTGTAGGCTTTGTGCTGAACACTTTACTTTGTTTCTTCTCATCACTACAAAACTGAGGTAGGCTCTATAGGTTTCACCAAGTGCCTAGTGTGCACAAGGCCCTGGCTTCAGTCTCTAGCACTGAAACAGCAGCAGCAGAACTATGAGATACTGAGGTTCAGTAAAGTTGTTGAGATACTTGCTAGAAATGGTTCAAACTCAGGCAGACTGATCCGAGAGCTAATTGCTAGTGCCATCCTATCTGGTTTCTGATGGTTGAAGAATAAGAGTCTTTGTTCTCAGTGTGCTGAGTAGTGGTGCTCCTCCTGGAATAAAGTAGTGAGAGCTAAGGAGAGCAGAAGACCAGTATGTGCAGAGGTATGGAGATATAAAAGAACCTTTTCCACAAGTCAGTGGAGCTAGATTCTAGGATGAGTCTCAGGAATGAGTAAGAAGACAGACTGGCCCTATCATAGATAGTCTTATGTACCAGAGTGAAGAGTTTGAATTTAACATGTCCAGAGAGTTCCGACATTAGCTATGCGTCTGTACCCATTACCTAATGCCACGATAGTGCTGCGTAAACAGCTACACAAAATGATGACTTGTACTATCAGATCATTATTTCTTACTCTCATTTCTGTGGACCAGCTAAGGTGTAGCTCTTCTACGGTCAGCAAGTTTCCTGGAGCATCCTTTGTTAGCAACAGCAGGACCATAAGCCCATAACAACCTAAGCATATTTTAAATACCTGCACTTATCCCATCCCATTGACCAAAACACCAGCCAAGCCTGATAGTGCTGTTATATGGAAGTATATATGTTCATAGAGGGTCTGAGGGGTATGTGTGAACATTTGATGAATAGTACTTTACACTTAAAATACAGGTGTCTTGGGGACTGGGGAGATGGCTTCATCAGTAAAGTGCTTGTGTGTAAGAATGAGGTCCTAAGTTAGATCTCCATAGCCACATGAAAAAGCTGTGTATGAGTCTGGCAACCTGTAATCCCTGTCATAGGGAGTGGGGGCAGGAGGACTCTAGAACTTACTGACTAGCCAGCCCAGCAAAATTGGTGAGCTCCCAGATTCAGTGAGAGACCCTGTCTCAAAAAATATGATGGAGAACAGTTGAGGGGGACAGATGGTGTCAGCCTCAGGTCTCCACACTGTGTACACACATGTGCACTTATATTCCCCACATGCACATGTGCACAGAGAGAGAGAGAAGAGAAAGAGGAAGAGAAATGATAAGAATGAGAATAAAAATGCAAATATCTGAGGTCACTTCCAGAGATTAAATCAGAAATCAGCAGTGGTGCCCAGGAATTTTTAAATGCTACCCAGGCAATTTTCATATAGTAACTCTCTTGAAAGGTTTATTTTTCAGATAGTGAGCTCACAGGTATGCTTATGAAAGATGACTATGATGGCTAGGTAGAACACATTGTAGGGAAGGAGACCAGGGGCAGTGAAGGGTCAAGGAAATCCATCCAGGAAGTGACATTGGCCTGAGCCTAACAGTATCGTGGGGAAGTGAGACAGGGAAGAGAATTTACCAGGATTTAAGAGAGGAAATGAGAGAGGTTAGAGTTAGGGTCAAGCTTAGGGTTAGGGTTAGAGTCATATAAAGTACTTGGTGGGCCCCAAAGCTGCTTTGTGCACAATGGAACCATCATGTTAGGAACGTTGAGGAGGATGGGGGGAGGATAGAGAATGGGGGAGGGAAGGAACCGGAGCACCGCGAGCTGTGGGGACCCGGAGGAGACAAAGTGACTGGCTGCCCGTTCTGGACCAACAGGTAACATTGCCAGTTGTGGGCCAGCCCACAGCCACCTGAAGGAATTTTAATGGATTCCTGGACCTTGTTCCTGCATTTTTTTTTTTTCATTTTTACTTGAATTTTTGCAATTTTCAAGTAATTTGACGGCATGTAGACCCACTCCCCCTCCAGACCTCTCCCTATTCCTGCATTTTGTGATTCAGTCTGTCTGTCTAGAAATGGGGGGGGTTCTTTAAAGATTTGTTTTATTTATTTATTTATTTAGGTTTTTTGAGGCAGGGTCTCCCTGTAGCCCCAGCTGGAACTTGCTGTGTAGACCAGGCTGGTCTCCAGCTCAATCCCAAGTGCTGGGATTAAAGGTGTACATCACCATGCCTGGCTGTTTTTATTAACTTAATTGTTGGTTTATATGTGGTCTTTGTCGGTAGATGTGTAAGTAGGTGCCTGTGCAGTCCAGTGGAGTGCAACTCTACGAAGCTGGAGTTGAGGGGGTTGCAAGCTATCTGATATGGGTGCTGGGAACCGAACTTAAGTCCTCTAAAAGAGCAATAAATGCTCTTAACTGCTAAGCCACCTCTCCAGCTCCCAAACATGTATTTTTAAAAAGCTGCCCTGATAATTCTGCAAAAGCATACTTTGAAGAGAAGGACCTTTAGAAATGTTGTAATGCAAAAGGAAGAAATCATTCCGCACCTGATGTCCTGTGTCTTTGGAGGAGTTACTTGACCTGTTGACTCTTTTCCTGTAAAGAGGGTCTGGTTCTTTTGTAGTGACACATGCCTTTAATCCCAGTACTCAGGAGGCAGAGGCAGAGGCAGGTGGATCTCTGAGTTTGAGTCCAGCTTGGTTTACTTAGAAAGTTCCAGGCAAGCCAGGGCAACATAATAATGACTCTGTCTTCAGAAAGAAGATTTTAAAAAAGGTTTGGTAATTTTTACTTTGAAGAGGTTCCTGGGCTTCTAGAAAGTACTGTAAAGATTCCTAACTTGTAAACCTTAGGTCTCCTCTCCTCCTGTCCTCTTCTGTGTCAGCTCAAAGGAGGATTCATAGATTAGGCTGGCCTTCTCTGATAAGGCCTCAGAGCCTGCTCTTGAGGATTCCAGCTCTGTGGTGAACACCTGACCTTTCCTGTTGCTTCTTGGTAATGAGCCTGTGACCCTTCAGGCCTGCCAGACTGTCTTCATTCAGCAGGTCAGAATGTCTGCCTTAGGGTGCAGAGTCCTTGCTCCTTAAACAAGGAAGAATGTGTTTTTATTTTATGAGTGTATTGCCTGCATGTGTATAAGTATACTGTGTGTGTGATGCCTATGATGGCCAGAAGAGGATGTCGGATCCCCTGGAACTGGAGTTACAGATAGTTGTTAGCCACCATGTGGGTGCTGGGAACCAAACCCAGGTCCTCTGCAAGACCAGCCAGTTGCTCTTTACCACCAAACCATCTCTCCCAGTGCCATAATTACATTTTTATAAAGAAGAGCTACATAGGCATACAGGGTTGACAGCTTGTACATATCAAACTATTAGAAGTGGTTACTTCAGGTGTTGGAGCTATGAACAGCCTTGTATTTTTTGTGAAACTGGCTTTTCTTTTAAAATCATTTTCTAGAATTCTTTCAAGGTCAGATTATTTGAAATGTTTTTCTAACAAGGTTTCTTTCATCTTTGGTGCATAAGACTGAAATGATTCAGCTGTAGGTTCTGTCTCAGCCATTGTGTCTGACCCCAGACTTCCTTAGCTCCTCCAAACTTTTAAGCCCCCAGCCTAGGCCAGCTCTACTTCAGGACCACAGAGCATCGACTCAGGACTCTTACATCTGCCACCCTGCTGTTTCACTTAAGCTTTAGTTTGCTATAAATGGGCCTGCTGAGTATTAGAATACTTGGCAGGAAACACAGTGACTCTGGCCAAGATCCTTTCACTGCCGCCTCTCTCCAAGAAGCAGAGGAGCTCTGTAATGAGTGGAGCTGGGAGCTGGTGGGGCTGAGGAAGGGAGGGCTCCTAAGGCAATGGGAGGCAGGGGTGCTGGACCCAGCAAGGCAGTCCTTCTGATGGATGGCTTGTGTATATGCTTGCATTTTGAGCTCCTGTCACTCCCTTCTCTGTCCCTGCCTTCCATCTTTCTGAACTTATAACCAGCAAATGTGATGATGATGATGGTGGTGGTTATAATGATGGTAGTATTGATAATGAGAGTGGTGATGATGATGGTAATGATGATGTTGGTAGTTGTGATGATGTTCTAATCTTTGCAAGGCTGGATATGATAGTGGAAATGTATGATTGTTCTTGCTTTAGAATCAGGTAGGGCCTATATTCAAATCCTAGCTCTTTTACTTCCCAGATGTGTATTCCTGGAAATGGCTTCACTTTTCTGTGTGTTTCTTTGCTTATTTCTAAAGTGGGATAGTCTATGCCTGTCCCACAGGATTGATAGGAATACAGAAGACAAGCACATTTAGAAGTGACTAGTATGGTTCCTGGTTGATGGTAATTTTCACCCTGTTTGTCCATTCTACTCTATTCCCTGACCTTGTGATTTTAAAGGTAATGGGACTGACTCTTAATGACCTTAACACATGGCTGGAATGAGAAAGTAGGCCAGGTGCTGTGGAATCGGATTGTCAAACTGTTGAGTGTTTGCCCAACCCATATTACATAAAAAGTTAAGGGGCAGAGCACTTGATGTTCTGCCCAAGGTCACCTTGGCTTGGTTCTCTGTAAAATGGGGCCGATACCTGTTCTCCCTGCTTTATAGAGTTATATGAGATGGATGGATTTCAGGGAATAAAGTAACAAAGACACCCGTGTACACAGTAGAAACTTTTATGCAACAGGTAGGTGAACATATGCTAAAGGAAACAACAGCATTTCATATGTCCCATGGAGTATGTAAAGAAGGCCTGTAAAATGTTACTGCAGGGTCTGACATGTAGAAGTACTGGGCAGTGGGAGCTATTGGTACTGATGTTGTCATTAATTATCAGTATTTTAGGAAATCTGATCAAGATGAAAATGATGAACCTGCAGGTCGATTGTTCCCAAGGACTCCTTGTACTTATAATCTGATAAATAGCTAGTAAATATTTTTTATTGGTTGATTAGCTTGAAGTCAGAAAGTGACATAAAAGTCACAATAATGGCAACATTTGCATAGCAGATGATCAGTTTAAAGCATGCTTGTATGTTCATGGTTTGCCTAACTGTTCTCTGAGGATGGGCTGGCATCCTCACTGGATAGGTGAGGAAACTGACAGAGTGAAAGTGACTCGCAGAGTTTCCCACCTTATCGGGTTGGCACCTAGGTATTCTCCTCCATCTCTCTATCCTTCTGTCCTGTGTTCCCTCACTGCAGCCTTTGGTCCTGGCCACCGCAGGCTGGCAGCCTATGGTGCTGGTGTGGTGCAGGGCACTGTCTCCACTCCTCCTCTTGGCCCCCATGCAGAGCAGCTGCAGGGACCTGAGGCATCTCACATGTTTATGGCTGACTGAAGAGGGAGAAGCTGCCAGTCTAGTCCTCCACTCTTCCGAGTGTTGCTTTTTCAGCTGAGAAATGTGTAGCTGTTGCTGTGATGAGAGCTCGGCCACCTCCCTGCCTGAGACCAGTTGCTGCAAGTCCTTTTTAGTTTCAACTCTTTCAAACACTGCATTTAGCTCCTAATCCTGGCCAAGGCTTGTGGTCGGCAAATAAAGATGTCAAACAGCTGCTCTGCTGCTGAGCATACAGATCCTGGGCACCGTGCTGCTGCCCTCAACGCTTTCTCCCTGAGCTTCCTGCCTTCATTTCAACCCCATTTAGGCTTAGAAGAAAGTCTGCAACCCCTGCTGAATTATATTGTTTTTATTCTCAGAAAGGCATAAATGGTACAGAAGAACTTTTATCTTTATCTTTAATACTTTTTCACTTAGTAGATACTTCTGAGGACTTGATATGTACTATGTCCTGGGTAGGATGTGACCAGTACAGACATGAATAATACGTTATCTTTCCATCACTTAAAGATAGACTATTAATATTTTGGTATGTGTTCTAATTTTTAAAGGTATGCAACCTTTTTGTTAAAACATATAAATATCACTTCTCCTATAGACATATAAGCAGAGGTTTGGATATTGAATTGCCTTTTTTTTTTTTGCTGAAGGATAACATGAGTGTGTCTCCATGGTATTAGAAATATCTGGAAACATTGTTCAAAAAGTTTTTTGTTTTTTTTTTTTAAATTCCAGTTACAAGTGTAGCTCACTTTTTGTGACGAGCGATTTGGCACTGGGGACTAGATCCTGGGGTGCTGGTCGTGTATATCCTGTTCTTGAGAAATTGGTGCTCAGCCATTTGTAATGACTACATGGATTCACATCTTTATCCATCCTATAACTTTAGATTTTCTGATTTTTTTTTCTTTTTTCCCCCACTATTAGAGTAAAGCCAGGGGAGGTGGAGAAGTGACTCAGTAGTTAAGAGCATATACTGCTTTTGCAGAGGACCTAGATTCAGTTCCCAGTGCCACACCAGGTGACTCACAACTTCTGTAACTCCAAAGAGGATCTAATGCCTCTTCTGGACTCCAGTCACACACATACACAGTGCACATAAATGCACACAGATGCGTACATACGCATGCACATACACAGTCAATTTTAAATTTTTGAAGATTAAAGAAATAAAACCAGAATAAATATATTTGCATATCTTAAGAATTTTATGTTCAGATCATGATTGTATGATAGTCTTTTCATTGAGAGATTTGGGATCAAATAGTATGAACATTTGCAGTCATTTGAATTCCTACCTGTGATATATGAGTTTGTCCATTCAGTAAAGCTTGCTGGTATTGAATATTGTAATTAGAAACCACAACATCAAATTTAGTTAACTGTGATAGCTGAACTGTATCTTGTTTTAATTTGCAATTTTTTCAGTGTCTGTGAATTTTCCATGTTTGTTGAGCAGATGTGCCTTGTCTTTTAAAAGACCTTTTTTTTTTTGTCTCTTGGGCTCTTACTGTTCTTTTTATATGATCATGAAGGCCTTCTGTAGTAGAGTAGCTGAGATGTAAGCTATTCCAGGGCTCATCAGGAGTTAGATAGGCTGGCTTTTCTTTTGATATAACAATTTAAAATGTTGGCTTGTACAATCGAATGATTAAAGTTTAGCATTTCAACTTTCTAGCAGAGTATCCTGGATAAATGATCTGTCTTAGTTTTTTTTCTCTGTAAAATGGGAACAATCTTATCTATCTGATGGGACTGTTGTTAGAAATCACCAGCCATGTCTTCATAGATTTCTTTATTTTAAATTTTATTTGTATTTTTTGTGTGTAAGTGTTTTGTATGCATGTATATAAGTGCACCTGTGTTGTACAATGCCTCGGAGATCAGAAGAGGGCTTCAGGTCCCCTGGAACTGGAGCTACAGGTAGTTGTTAGTTGCCATGTGAATACTGGGAGCACAGTCAGTGCTCTTGAGTGCTGAACCCTCTCTCCAGCCACTCTTCGTAGATTTCTTAGTGCAGTACCTGGTTTACACTTGGTGTAAACTTTTGTCATATCATTATTTCCCAGATAACTTTACATATTTATGAGCCATGTGTTCCCCTGTCCATTTCAGTCCTAGTCATCAGCCTACCTCCTTTTGTGTTCTTGCAGATTAGCCAAATGGCTGACGACAGAGTTGCAGAGATGGACAGGCATCTGGCAGTGAAGACCAAAGAACTCCTGGGATGAAAATCCATCAGTCCCAGCCACACACCAGAATCTGGTTTCTGGTCGTATCATGGGTGACAGACTGGCACTCCCACCACCGCCTCCAGCCTTCCAATGGGATGCCCAAACTTATGGAGTCTCTTTCTTATTTCCCTGCATAGCCTTACTCTGCTCTGAGCCTTCGGGCATGGTGACCCTCAGAGGATGCTGCTGCTAGTAGAAGACCTGTACTGTGGCAGTGATCTTGACTGTGACATCGTCAGTGATAAGAGTGGGACCATCGGCAGGCTTAGCACCACCTGCTCCTCATCACAGCCGCCTCCTTGCCGGCCCTGCCCCTGTGTTAGACTCATGTCTGGACTTCACTCTGACTGGTAACAAGAAAGCCTAAATACACCGGAGAAATAACAACCACCAAAGAAGGGCAGAGCTGTCTAAGTGGAAAAGCTCCCAAACCCTGGATGCAGAGCAGCCAAGAACAGTGCTTTTTCCTCTAGGTTGCTGTCGCACACACTGTTTTCTGCTTGGACCCCCTTCCTCTCCTCACCAGCTAGTCCTGTTGACTGGATAGCACATCCTCTGAGAAGTCTCTGCTTCCCAAACTAGGGCCCCATTTTGGACTTTTAGCCCCGTCCTCTGCTTTGATTTGAACCTGTGATTTTTTTCTTTGTCTGCATCTTGACATAGTGCCTGGAGAGACTGACCTGTAGTAACACTTGGAGGTGTCCATGTACTTGTGTTGTGAATATAACGTACATAGTAGCTACTCAGAAAGTGCTGGCTGGCGTCTTCTCTGTCATTTTCCCATTCCTGTCTCTGTCAGCATTTATTTAGTAATGAGGTGCCTTTCCTCTGGGCCAGCCTGTCTTTAAATAGGTAGATGGACTGTTGTGTCACATTTTTTTTAACTTTGTTTTTTTTCTCCCTCCTTCCCTTCCTGTCTTTTTTCCTTTCTTTGTGTGTGTATGCGCATGAATATGCACATGCCATAGCATACATGTGGAGGTCAGAGAATAACTCACAGGAGTTGGTGGTCTTTTACCATGTGGGACTTGGTGGCAAGTTCTTTTATCCAATGCGCGATCTCACTGGGCCCATTGTGGCCTAACTTTCAATGCAAAGTTTGTTAGATTTTTACCCTCAGTCATTTTTTTTCATTCAACTGATTTTAATATAGCTATCATGATCTAGGTTCATTTGTAGGCATTATTTGTAATCTTCACAGGAAACTAGACAGATGTACATCTCCTGCACTTATAAATAGGAAAACAGACTTGATACTACTAGGTAATGAGGCCTCCCAAAATAACAAAGTTGGAAAGAGAGTTTTCATTATTCACCATTCATCTCATTTTACAAGGAGGTAGTTTGCACGGTGTTTCACAGCTAGCAAGTGTCAAAGCAGGGATTCAAACTGACTGATTCAAAAGTCTGCTTTTTCACTAAGGTTAGAGGAAAAAAACTGCTTTTCTTAGTATATACTCATTCTCATCATGAATACTCCTGCATCTCTAGGGGGCACCAAATGGCAGGTGTCTTATACTGTAATTCAGTTCTGAACTATCTACTTAAAAACAGTGTTGGTCCCACACTCAGTCCTGAAAAGATGTTCCCACCTCTGATGTCTTTCACAAGACTGGGCCACTCAAACATAGTTCCCAGACCCCTTCTTTTTTTAAATCTTTATTTATTTTCATTTTATGTATATAAGTGTTATGCCTGCATGTATGTAAGTGTACCCATGTCTTGCAGTGCACAGGAAAGGGTGTCAGATCCCCCGGAACTGGAGTTGTGAATGGTTGTTAGCCTCATTGTGGGTGCTGGGATTAGAACCCAGGTCTTCTGTAAGAACAGCCAGTGCTCTTAACCACTGAGCCATCTCTTCAGCACCCCACCTCACTCCCTTCTTTGATCCAGGTATTTGCTAAGATGACTCATAGGATTTGGATACAGGTTTCTGGCTTATCAAGCATAAAGATGAACAGAGACAGACAGCAAGCTGTCGGAGCGTTTCTCTGCCCTGCAGCGTCCAGTGGCTACTCCTAGCATAGTCATGTTCATTACTAATAACCAGAAGAAGCCACTGCTACCTGCCTCCCACTGAGCGTTCAGTGAGCAGTAGTTGTTAGGTACTATGCTGTGTGCTCTGCAAAAACTGGTGAATTGTTTCTTCTGACGTTGAGCAGAGCCACCACACTGAACTGACTTGCTGTTACAGTGTCTTGAACAGGAAGGTTCTACTAGGAGTCTGCTTTCAGGACGCAACTTTGCTGGCAGCAGGACCTGGCCAATCTCCTCTAAAGTAGCATCCAACTCTTGTGCAGATAATGAGAGTTCCACTGCTGCCTCTGCTCATGCTGGTGGGTGGACCCTGCTGTGACGTAGCTAGTGAGGATTCGAGGTCCAGGATGATGTCAAGGATGAAAGGAACTAGCATGCCCTCCTACCCAGCTTACCTACCTCCGAGGCCCAAGATCAGTAGGACGTCAGTGAGCTAGAACAGGGCAGCCACATGGCAGCGGCTTTGTCACAGTTTTTGTGAGTGGCCAAAATCCTCCCTTCACTGCAAATGTGCTTCTCAAAGATGCAGGATTTTTTAATAAACAGAGGAAATGATAAATTATGTTGTAACTCCACTCCAAAGGCATTTGGTTCTTAACAGCCAAATCCTCTGTAGTCTTTAAATAAACAAAACTTATTTGGTGAACAGGCCCGGGGAGGCGGGGGGGATATGAAAGATTTTCAGTACTTGGGTTCCACATGTCAACAATTTCTCTCCTGTGTGTGTGCTGGCCAAAACCATATATCATGATAAATGCATAAAGGAAAGCCCGGAGCCCAGGGCAGTCAACCAGCTCAGCAAATGGCTTTCAGCTGATTGCTCTATTTCAGATGACATTTAGAAAAGAGTGGCCCTGGATGTTGGGGATGTGGTGGCAGAGCTCAGAAGGAGACTACCCGTTTGAATGTGCTGAGTAATGAGCGTGTGCCAGGGTAGTCCAGCTCCTTTTCTCTCTGGACTGACTCTTTCTCTGACACACACTCTCTCTCTGAAAAGGAAAAGCTGGATGTGGAAGTTCTCACAATTGCCAGAAGAATTAACCACCTCCTCTGTTCAGTTACTCTCCCAAGTCCCATGAGAAACTCAAAATTTTTTGCCTGTGTGTGTGTGTGTGTGTTTTATGGATGTTAGAAAAGAAAGAAATGTGAAAAGTTAAAAATGAAATTTCTCATGGTTGGGAATGGTACAGAAGCTGCTAATAGTGTATGCCATGCAAGCAGAGGATCTGCATCTGAATACTCAGCACCAATGTCAAAAGCTGGACATGGACGCCTATAATCCCAGCATTGGGGTGGGTGCAGAGACACGGGGATCTCAAGCTGGCTTAGCCAGCTACCCTAACCAAACTGATGAGTGTATAGTTACTTTTCTGTTGCTGTGATAGAAACACCGTGACCAAGGGAACTTATAAGGAAGAGTTTACTTAGTTTATGGTTCCAAAGAGACAAGAGTCCATCATGATGGGGAGCCATGGTGGCAGAGGTGGCTGGAGTAGGAGCAGAAGCTAAGTGCTCACATCTTCAAGCAGGCACAGGAAGCAGAGAGCGACTGGAGATCCGGCAAGGCTTAAAACTCTAAGCCCAGCCCATTGACGTGGTACCTCCAGCACGGCCACACCTTCTGAGACCTCCGAAAACAGCATCTCCAACTATTTGGAACCAATGGGGAACATCTTGTTCAAACCACTGCAAGGACTTTCCAGGTCCGTGAGAGATCTTGTCTCAAGAGAATGAGGTGGCGAGAGACAGAAAACACTTGTCATCCCCTGGCCTCTGTGTGCACACACATGGCTGCATGCACTTGTATACTCACATGCACCACACACACACAGAGTTTTAAAAAAATCCCCCAGACAAAATTTCTCACGATCAGCCAATCTTATCACCCTTTAAAACGAGGTATAAGAAGGAAGGAGGGAAGCTATTGTGTTCATGTTCTGGTTTGCTTTTCTTAACCCTAAGACAGCCATGACCATCTCTTCATGTGTGCGTGTACAGAAACAATTCCTCTTTCAACGCCATGCAAATTTCATGCTCTAGGTCTGCTGTTATGTGCTTCACTCTTATGCCTGTGACTTTTTTTAATTGGTGAGCTAGAGTATGATTCTATTAAAGATTTTATTTTATTTAAAGAACTGTTGACCAGGGCTAGTGGCTCATGCTTGTAACTTCACACCCGGAGACTGGGGCAGAAGGGGTACCTCAAGTTTGAGGCCAACCTGGGCTATATGTCCTGTTTTTTAAAAGAGAAAGAAAAGGCCTGAGTGTGGTGGTACATACCTTTAATCCCAGTACTTGGGAGGCAGAGGCAGAGGCAGGCAGATCTCTGTGATTTCAAAGCCAGCCTCACTACATAGTGAGTTCTGGGCTACAGGGAGACCCTTGTCTCAAAAAGACAAAATTTTTAAAACGGAAAGAAAGAGGGCTGTAATTATTTGGCTGTAGACATGTTTTTTGAATGCTTGAACGCCTGCTGTAAACTCAGTACCATACTAGACCTCTTTAACATGTTACTGAACTGATACTAGACCTCTTTAACATGTTACTGAACTGATACTAGACCTCTTTAACATGTTACTGAACTGACGCTTATCTTAGTTGTTGTAACTGCTATCATCTGTATTTCCATAGGAGCATGCTGAAGTTCAGAATGGGTGTTTAACTTGCCCATCACCACACAGCCTAGTCCACACTAGCATGAAGTTTTGCACCCAGATCTAACTTTGAAGTGGTCCTTCACACCAGTGCTTCACTGACACGTCCTCTAAATGTGCGCGGCTCTGCCGTGGGCCTGGAAGGTGGTGTGAGAGAAGCAGCAGTTTGGCTGTATACAATGATCCATTTCTAATCAAAGACTGTAAGATGGCATCCACAGCCCTGGCCCCAGCTGTTACGGAGACAGTAAAGTTATGTTTTCACATCCCACCTGGTTGACATCTTCTCTAAAATGTGTTCGAGAACCAGGGAGCGAGCAGAACGGCCATGAAGCAGTAAAGAAGGGCACAACAGCAGAGACTGACGTCCCCTGAGTGCTGTGCAGTTTCCAAAATGCTTCTACATCTTTCCGGAACCTCTGCTCCCCAAGCCCTTGACAGAGGCCTGCTTTGCCCCATGTGTGCCCAGCTTTCGTGATGTACGGCTGTGGAGTGTTGTCTGTTGAGAGTATGCATTCATATACATCCAGGAAATGTGGCATGGAAATCTTGTCCCTTAGCTTTTCTTGAGTCTTCTTTTTTGATGTTTTGATGAATTGTGGACTGAGTGGTCTGTCAGTCTAATGGCATTCCTGTGTCTCCATGCATCTTCTGCTGTACCAGTCTGCTGCTGGGTCACGTGAAGCAGAGCGGGAATCAAGGTCACAACGTCCTCACTTCATGCAGTGCTTGGAGTCTGAATCCTATGTTGTTGTATGTTAAGGTCTCAGTGCCTGCATGCTTTCTGCTGCTCTTTACTTGGTGTTACAGTTCTCTAATTGGACTTCTGTAGGAGCTTCACATAAAGGCTTATACCATATTTGGCTTTCTGTGACTGACCTAGTTCATTCACCATAAGGTCCTCAAGCTATATCATTATATTGTGTATCTGCCCAATGCATCCTGCCAAAACAATTATTCTACCATTTACTCATTCATGAGTGGTAGTTAGGTCTTTACAAAGCTCCTTTACACTGACTGATAACACTGATCTGCTTAGAGAATCCATTTGCTTGCTGTTTAATATTTACAGTAAACAACTGAATGTCAGCTTTCTGTGGAGTAGTCACTAGAGATAAGACTGGAGAAGGGCTATTTCTGCATGGAGGAAGGTCACTGGTGTTTATTGTATGAAGCCATATTACAGTGACGCTTGGATAGAAACAACCTGACTCTCAGCATCCATTTCAGCCAAGAGTTGACCAGCACTGCAGAGAACCTGTTCCTTCAGAATTCCCTTACAACTGGGCTCTCCAAAAAAGGAATCACTTGTTCTTTTATTGAAACAGGATATCCAACATGAAGCATGGAAGTAAAAGTCAGAGCCTTACCTGAGGATTATGTCCCTTCTGACCCCAGTCACACACACAACCACACATGTTATGAATCGAGTCCCATCTATTGTTTGCAACACAGGTGGGATAATTTTCCTGTCAATATTCCCCCTATATACACACCCATACATACATTGTTTTTGGGTCCAGGACACGGAAGGGTCATGAGGGGTTAAGGCCACATGCCCAGGTCACAGGGGGAGCACATGCTCAGTGAGCTTATTTACATTATAAACAAACTAATGTAAGATTAACTTTTTGGTTGCAAGGTTATGTAAATCATTTGTTCAAAGTATGTCCATACTGTAAAAGTCATCCCTACAGGTCAGACTTGAATGAATGAACACTGAGTGGTGAGCACTGTCTCTTAACGTCCCGCTCTGCTCTACTTCTGTCCTTCCTGTGCTATTGAGTAAAATCACCCTGAAAAATTGCCCAAATCTTTCTTAAAGCTTCTTTATGACTCCTATTTCCCAGTGACTTATACAAACTTTCCAACCTGGTGCTCAGAGACTTCTGGGCCTGGTATATCTTCATGGTGTAGCTGTTACTAGCAACCTGATACAACCTGTACTTATGTGCTAATTAACTTCCCTGAAATGACAGGCTGCCTTCTCCCTCCTCAGAGCCTTTTCTTCAACTATTTTCTCTGCATAGTATGTACTACCTTAAGTCCCTGCCCTACCCAATGGGGAAAACTTACCTAGACTTCAAGACTCTCTTAGTCCCACATCTCTCCAAGCCCCAACAATTCATCGTGTTGGTGTTCCTCCTGCTTTCTAAAGCCTCTTTAGCATCTCATGCACCTCACTCATTGGACATCACCTGAACTGTAGCTTCAGCCTGCTTGCTCTTCCATGTGCCCTTACTTGAAGGACAGATGCTGTCACTCATCTGGTACCAAACCAGACATTTTAAGCCATTTTTGCCCCCTTCTTCATTCTCTGTCCAGCAAGTCACCCCCTGCCACTTCTTTCTTCAAAGTAACTCTCATTTCACAGCACATCCTCAGGAAGTGCTTACTAGTGCTTACAAGGACTTGTGTAAGTCCCTTGCAAGAAATCTCTCTGAGAGACCAGTGGGGCTGGAAAGTGCTTTAGGATGGGCTGAGTGGCCAGTGAGAGCTTCCAGGTCTTGGTCCCGTTTGTACTTTCTACCATCAGTAAGATCACTCGACTTCTCTGTGGGTACCAGGGACGGGACTAGACAATGGTGGGGTCCAGGCCAGTCTAGGGAACCTGTGCTGATCCCGACACCTTTACTTATTGGGGGCAAAATAAGTAAAATGAGGTAACTTAGCAAATGATTCTATAAAATTAATTTATGGGGACTGGAGAGATGACTCAACGGTTAAGCGCACTGGCTATTCTTGCAGAGGACCCGAGTTCAGTTCCCAGCACCCACATGGCAGCTAATAACTGGCCATAACTCCACTTCCAGGGGATTCAACACCCTCTTCTGGCCTCTGCAGACATTGAACTCACAGGTGCACTTACATGGAGGCAAAACACACATGAAATAAAAATTAGGGTTTGGAGAGGTGGCTCAACTGTTTAGAGAGCTAAAATAGAGAAATTAAAATTACATTTATGGTTTGATTTAAAATTTAAGGACTATTGTATATTATTAAGTCTTGCCCTTTCTGCTTTTGTTTTTGAGGATTAAAATATTCTATTATGCAACGATAAGCTGGTGAGTCTAAAAAGAAACACCTCATTTTAAAAAATGAAGAATTACAGCCAAATTCCTAGCATGGTTGAGGGAGGGGCTCATAGAGTCACATCCCTGTTTGAGGAGCTATCAGCAATTGGTGGCTATGAGCAGAGGGAAAGGCAGGTTCCTAATGGATGCAGGCCCCGAGAGAGTACCCATGCTCCAGGAGCTGGTCCCACACCCGTGCACACAGAGGCAGCACTAAACGGACTCAGTGAACATTAGCTTTAAAGAGAGCACACGAAGTCGGGAGGTAAAAATGGCAGGGGTCTAGGAGAAGAACTGCAGTGTAAGGAACCAGGCAGGGGGCTAGGAGAAGAACTGCAGTGTAAGGAACGGGGACTGGAGCCAAACACATGTGCATGAATACATACCGAAGAAAATATTTAGTAAGAATGGAGACTTGTTCACTTGCTGGTTTCTATTTATTGTTTATCGTAAATTATGCTGTGATTTATTTATGTTGTATGTGTGCATGTATGCATGGACACATATATGGAGGTCAGAGAATAGCTTAGATGAATCAGTTCTCTCCTTCCACCCTGTGGGTCCAAGGGATTGAATTTGTGTCCTTAGGCTTGGTGACAGGTGCCTTTACCCACTGAGCTGTCTTTCTGACCCTGCTCATTTATTTATTTATTTTTAACTTCTGTTGGTTCGTCTCTGTCTATTTTTAACTTTGCAGATGCCTGAATCCCACAATCTGGGAGTGACAGGACCTTACGCCTACTACTGGCGCTGATGTCCCCAAGGCTGTCATCCAAAGGAGGCTGGAGCTGTAACTAGGGAGAGAAGGCGTGGAGGGAAGCAGTTTGACCCATGTGGGAGTCAGAGACCCCGTTGGTGAGCGTGAGATGGTGGTGAGGCCAGGGTTGGAAACAGGACAATAGTCAATCAGAAGGGTTCAGAGCCAGGCAAAGGAGGAGGGATTGATGGGCGCAGGGAGGTGAATCAGAGAGGAAAGGGAGACAGAAGAGACAGAACTGCACACAGGGACAGGGGAGGGGGACAGAGGTGGGATAAGAAACAAGTGCCGGCTCTGCAGACACATGCATACACACCACACGAACTTGCATATACACATAGAAGCATAGAAATCTCCAGATAGAGACAGAGAGGAGACAGACCAGATGGGTGACAATGAGTCTCTGTGAGAGACACCTACACAGACACAGTGACCTACCAAAAGACAGAGAAGGCGACCGAAAAACCAGAGACAGAACCAAAACAACAGTTTTCTAAAAAGAAAAGCAGGAGCCTTAGTGAGGCCACAGGGACCCAAGCAGAGCAACAGGGGAGAGTTGGCCCAGGTGGCCTCGTGCAGCAGCCCTGCCCCCGAGGGGTGTGGGTGCAGGAAGCCGCTTCAGCCCTGGCTGGCGGGCTGCAGGGACTAGATAAGGACGCCTGCCAGAGGAAGGCAGGGAAGGAAAGACGTTTGCACATCCCTGGGGAGAAGCCTGGGAGGCCGCCTGAGCACAGAGAACAATGGGTACTTGACTTCAGTAGGTCATAAAGAGACAATGGATAGAGAGAGCAGTGCCTCACCTCCCCAGGGAGTGAGAAGTGGAATTATTAAGGGCCAGTCCCTTGTGTACAATGCACCTTTGGCACACTCCTGGCCTGGGGGACAGGCTTCCCAGTTTTCCCCTGCTTCTCCCTCTACCTGGCATTTCAGAGGTGATTACCTTCACATGGGAGGTCCACGCTTTCAGGGAATGAGTAAATGGGTGCTTCCTTCGACACGATGATCAGCCAGGACTTTAGGCTTCAGCCAGAGTGGAGTATGGAGCAGTGGGGAAGCGAGCAGCGTTGGGCAGTGTGACGTCACTCACACACACCAGCATCGCAAACAACAGTTTCTTCTAAAATGATTGCTGTTTGGGATTATAAAATTTAAAAGGAAAGTTGTGAGGGACCTTGCTAAATTCTAATGGTCATTGCCACTAGGAAGCAGGGGGAAGCCTTAGGGGTGTGCCCTGAAGTCATCACATGTGTGCAGATGTGTGTGTGTGTCTACTATGTATGAAGATGTGACAGTGGGTTAATGGAGGACTCTGAAATAGAGGTATTTGTTACTGTGTTTTCTTGTTTTTTTTTTCTTTTTTGTCTGTTTTAGTTTTGTATTTAAAATTTTTTTTTAATCTTTATTTTAGGTGTATGAGTGTTATGCCCACATGTATGTAATCACACCCCAGCCATGCAGTGCCTGAGGAGGACAGAAGAGGGCATCAGATCCCCTGGAACCAGAGTTGCAGATGGTTATTAGCTACCATGTGGGTGCTGGGATTCAAACCTGGGTCCTCTGCAAGGTCAGTGCTTTTAACTGCTGAGCCATCTCTCCAGTGCCTAGTTTTGGTTTTTTGAGATAGGATTCCATGCTGGCCAGAACTAACTCAAGCCTTCCGTTGTAGCTTCCTAAATACTGATCAGGCCTGCAAGTGTGTTACACTCTGCCCAGCATTGTTCCATGGATTTTTCCTTCCATCTGTTTTTACATTTATGTATGTATTTTGTGCGTGCATGTGCACATGCTTGTGTGGGGCTCAGAAGACAACTTCCGGGAGTCAGTTCTCTCCTTTCACCATGTGAGTCCTGGGGATTGAACTCAGGTCCTCAGACTTGGTGGCAAGTGCCTTTACTTGCTAAGCCATCTCCCAAGCTCTGTCTTTTAAATTTTTTTCCATAGAGGGAGGGAACAATCATTGCTCTTCTTTAGACCTAGCCTCCGCCTGCAGGAATGCTTCCAGGATCCCATCCAGGCTTTGATTCCTGCCTGGTTTCCCTTTACTCTGCACCAAGCTTTCCAGGCTCTAAGCATCCACTTGTGTTACCCCTAATGACATTCACAGACTGTCCCTCCAACAAGTGCCAACACTGTGAACAAAACCTGCAACTTTGGGGCTGATGAGATGCCAGCAACCCTTGAGATCTGAGTTTGATCCCTGGGATCCTCTGACCTCCACATATGTCTGTGGTGTGCCTGTGCCCACACACATATACATAAAAAAATCATTTTTTAAAAGCCTACAGCTTTGAACCTCTAAATTCTACCAGCCCCAGGAAATTCCAATTGCTGATAAAAATGAGGCCACCGTGGAAAGCGGAAGAAAAAAAAATCAGTCTCACTCCCTGCCCATTTTAGAGAGAGCATGCTGCTGAAAGCTGGCTAATTGAGACAGAAAGGCTGGCTGCCTCATGAAAACGGTCACAGTGAATACTGGACCTGGGACTCAATTTGACCTATTGGGTGAGGGCTGGTCTAAGTACTAGACAGGTGAGGCACTTGCCACTTCTATAACTCCCTTGAAATACAGAAGGGATTAGTGAGGCACAGGTAGGTCTGTGGGATGTGTGTGTGTATATGTGTGTGTGTGAGAGAGAGAGAGAGAGAAAGAGAGAGAGAGAGAGAGAGAGAGAGAGAGAGAGAGAGACACTTGTCCATCGATAACAAAAGTAAGTGACAGAGCTAAGACTTGAACCCACATTTCATTGGGATTTTTAGAGCACTGGGTTCAAAGGTGTTTTTATGTCTTCATGGGACATTAAAATTGCAGGGTCTGGGGAGCAGGAAAGGGCCTTAAAGGTCATCTAGACCCCCTATTTTAGTGATGAATTTAAGGGTTGAGGAATGCAAATGATTCACAAAGACCCTTTGATGTCCCAAAGACCATGTTGAAAAAAAAGCAGCTTGGTCATGCCAGCTCTTGGATTCTCAGAACTGAGTGATTACAACCTAGAACCATGTTAATAATAGGCAACTTGGTGTCCACACCCAGAGCCGATTGGAAACCATAAATTAGACTGTGGAGAAAGGCAGCTTCCCCACAGAGATGCCTGGAGTGCTGGACCAGAGGCTGCAGGCGGCCTGACCTGCTCTCCCTTCCTCTGCTCCATCTCTCAGAGTCTGATCTTAGTCTCTGTAACCCTGCTCAAAAGCCTTCAGTAGCTTCATGACTAGAGGACTGAACCGTCTCCTAACCCATCTCCATCCCTCCATTTCTAACTTCTTTCTCCAGTTAGTGAACTCTTCAAAATGCAAACCACGCCCCTCTGGGCTCTTCAGCGCACTCAGAAAAAAAGGCAGAATTCCTACCCCCGGGTCTAAACTGGAAGGCCACTCTGCCCCTCCTCCACTCCAGCTTCCCTCCAACTGGGGCGTCACCCTCCCAGAGCTCTCCCAGCCCTGTCTACATGCTCAGCACTTCAGAGAGCATTCTGTCCCTGCTGCCTGGGACACTCCAGACATAAGTGACCTGCTGCAGCTCGGGAGCCTTCGGCGACCTCCTCAGGCTGGGTTAGTGAGGCAGGAAAATAGAGAACAGTGGAGGAGGAAATTCCAGAGATTAACACACAAAGGAAGCAAGCTCTGAAAAGCCCTACACTGTACAACTTAGGAGAGGTAGGCAGTGTGCTAAAGACCCATAAAAGGTCGTGGAGGACCTCACCTCAGTCCTCTCTCCATCATTGTCCTCTTGGAGACAAAACACAGGGGAGGTATGGCACACCACCATGTCACTCTGTCTTTCCTTAATAACTATCTGTGTGTCTCTACACATTTCATTACAAAGAGATACAAGAACCTGGAAGTTACTGTATTGATTCTCTAGATTCAGATCCATGCCTGTTACATTAGGACCCCCTCACAGCTGTTCCCACTACCTCTGAGCTGTTCGCCACCACACTGTCCCATCTGATTGAGTATGATGTCTTTAATATCTGCCTCCTGCCCAGACTGTGGGTGCTGAGTGGGCAGGGACTTATTCCCTGCTCTATGCTCAGGGCCGTGAATGAAGCCTCACACAGATACCTCATCCCTCAGGTATCTGCTCAAAACACAAACACATTTATTGCATTTGGCTGCTGGATAGGATGGGATCACTCATTCATTAAACGCTTACGGGGCTTAGCCCGTGCTTTTGTGCATTTTCCTAGGCTGGTTCTGCAGTCTCCAGAGGTGAACCAGCCACCGCCCCAGGGTCCCTGACCTCACAGCCTCTGGAAGAGACTAGACATTCAACAGGTATCGCGGAAGACGATGCCAAGCCTAGCGAGGAAGACAAAGCCGGCGGAGGAGGCTAGGGAAGGGGTTAGATGGGGCACAGGGAATGCCTCTCAGGGGCGGCATCTCAGTGATGAGCCTGGGCCCCTCAGAGACAGGACTGCTTGGGGTTGGCTGCATCCAGGTGTTGCAGACCCCGGTTTTCAAACCCTCCCCCTTGGAGCAAAGAATTCCGGAGGGGGACTTCGGCGGTCTGTGAGGCGGTGCTGCGCAAGCTTCAAGCTGCTCTTCACAACAGCTGTGATTGGGTTCTTTCGGCGTGGCGAGAGGCGGCGGTGGCTTTGTGCACCGAGGCCTCAGCTGATTGTGGCCGAGCGATTGGCACCCACAGACCACGGCCGCCAGGGTTTACCACGCACCCCCGAGCGCCCGGGCGGGCCGTGCGCAGCGCGCCAGCCCAATCTCGCCTCCTATATTCAGAGTTGATTAGACGCTATTTCTGCCTGGATTTTCAGAAGGCTCAAGAGCTTTTTTAATCACTACAGTGGCTCATTACGGTTTTGCAGTGACACTCATGTCCTTCAGTTCTCTTCTCAGATTAGATTCTATAGTCAGATGAATATTGGATGATTTCATTACATACAAATGCAATCAACAGTTTTGCATAAATTTCTTCTCTTTTCTTGAGTTTCAATTGACCCCAGCACCCAAGGTGGCAGGCGCGATCCACATGCAAATGAGCTGGGTTTTGCAGCCGAGGAGAGGGACTGGGAGGAGGCGGGCACTAGCTCTAGCCCAGGGAGGCAGCAACCTTGATTGCTCAGGCTTTGGGAGAGGGGCCTCCAGGAGCTGGGGTCGGGGTGGAGGGTGGGGAGGGGGTAAGCTCCTCTTAATGGGGAGCCCCTACGGCTGGCCCAGAGCTCCACATCTGCATGGTGTGCCTCTGGGTGAACTGAGGCACAGGCATGATCAGGGTGGAGAGACGGTCTGTGCAAAGAACAAAGTGGAGTTCCCGGTCGGCATCTGGGCTCACAGAGGGTGTAGTGAAGACGTTGCGTGTGGCGGTGGCTCTTTAACAGCTCGCGGGGCCTTGGGTTTTAGTGTTTTAACAACCAGACGCATAGTGCATTCCTGCTCCATGGTGGCTGTGACCCAATGAGAGGCGCTGCCGCTGATCTCCGTTATTACCGTGGTAGGCCTTACTACTCTTTCTGGGTGACTTGAACTGTGGTTCCCAGAGCAATCAGCGCAAGTCAAAAGCTAGCCCAAGGCGCATGGGCGAGTTTGGAGCCGCTGCAGTTGTCCTCAGTGTCTGGATTTCTCCAGCTCTTTTGTGGTGGAAGGAAGGGAAAGAATATTCTCAAAGTTGGTCCTCAGAAGGCTTCTAGACTATTCCTTTATGCATACTTATTCTCCGCTGGGGCTGAAGGGCTTCCTTGTGCTGGCCTCTTCCCAGCTCACTGGGCTCCTTGGTTAGAAGAGACTTTCTGTGTCTCTTCAAAGCACTGTCTGTCCTCACCTTAGCCCTGGGCTCTGGTTCCCACAGTTCTCTCTGCTTGCTCAGCCCATGGCAGCCCTGAGGTGAGCAGGTAGTGACCACTGGTGTGGGTGTGGTCCTCTTAGGACTGCAGCTTCCTTAAGGCAGACCTCAGCCCTTCCCGCATTTACCTAAGGTGCTCCTAGTGGCTGCCATGGGCTCTGGTCCTGGCTGACTACACTCCAGCCTTGCCCCAGGAGGAGGTGGGAGAAGACCCTGCTGTGTACCTCACTGCACCACAGATGGGCACCGAGAGTGGCCAGGGTCTGCATGTCCCCCACCTCCCTTCCTTCAGACAGTGTCTTTAGAAAAACTTCTACTGTGGATGCAGACGTAGCACACAGGGCACATTTTGGGGGGACCTACAGACAGCTTTGTAAATGCACAAGTCACCAGGGGTCCAGCAGGGATGTGACCAGATCTGCTGTCTTCATCTTTCACACAATGGAACCATGACGTGGACAGAGCAATGGCCAGCCATTGCGGAATGGCCTGCATCTGGGCAGGCTCAGGCCCTTCCCACCCCTTCCATCACTCCCTAGACCTGGCTTGTAAACATCTAGGAATCTCTGTTTAAGCCAGTGGGACTGCTGAGACCCAGTGAGGGAAAGTGTTAGCAAAATGTCGCACAGCATCGAAGCCATAACCTTTTGTTGTTGCTGCTGTTTTTAAAAATATATTTAATTTTATTTGTATGCATGAATTGCCTGCATGTATGTAAGTGCACCTGTGTTGCACAATGCCTGAGGAGGACAAAACAGGGTGTCAGATCCCCTGGAACATGGAGTTTTTAGCTGTCGTGAGGGTCCTGGGATTCGAACCCAGGTCTTCCGCAAGAACAACCAACATTCTTAACCACTGAGCCATCTCACCAGCCCAATCTATAACCTTCTTATGTAGTCTGGAGATTCTTCCCTGTTCTTCTGCCCCTGTGGACACTCCTTTTTAGCTGTACCCCTCCTTGCTCATGCAGTCAGCCTTCTGTCTTTCCTCAGCGTCTTACCTCTTCTTTCTGTATGCATCTGTGCTCCCAGCTCTGCCTCCTGGTTCTATTCTCTCTCTCTCCCCCCTCTCTCCCCCTCTCTTCCTCTCTCTCTCTCTCTCTCTCTCTCTCTCTCTCTCTAACTCTCTGTGTCTGACAGAGGTCCCTTCGCCAGGATACATCTGTTCTTTGCTCTCAGTGGTGTGTGCTGTCAGAGCTGGTCTCTGATTGGAATAAGGAGACCCCAGGGCTACTCTCCCCCAGCTCTGACCCCTGGAGGGAGGTTATTTTCTGATCTCTTCAGAGCCTTCCTGCAGTGACCTGTCATGACCATCCAGTTTCCCAGTCAAGGAAAGTAGGGAAGCAGCCATCTCCCACTCCCTGTAGATGTGACAGACAATAAATGGTCTGGAATCCAGAGGAAGACCTGTAGATACACGAGCCATCAGGCACCCCTGAGGAATGTGACCGGATCTGTCATCATGTCATCCTAGTCCTGATGGAACCCTGAAATGGACAGAGCCATGGCAGACCTACTGTCCCTAGTCTAGGAGACAGAGCTGGGTGGGGGTGGGGAGGCAGGCCATCCTGACCCAGCAAGCAGCCCAGGGTCATCCTGCCTCTCTCACCTCCAGGCTTTCCTGGACCAGTGAACTCCTCGATCCAGCCAGATTCTGGTCCTGACCCCCTTGGCCAGCCTCCTCTCCTTTCCTCACTCACCTCTCCCATCCTGGCATCCTGAGCTGTGGCACACACACACAGGAGGGTGAGGAGAAGACTGATCCTGGTTGACTAGTCCGTGCCAAGTCCCAACTCTGCCACTTAACCTCTCTGAGCCAGTTTCCTCCTCTGTAAAATACAGACAACACCGCTTCCTCACAAAGCTGTCTTGGGATTAGCTGTGAGAATAACCTGGTCCAGACCTGGATAAAAAGTAGACATTCAACAAAGCATTTTCTAGGAATACATGAATGAATCAATAGTGGGTAAGTTGCAGAATTTAGACATGGATTATGTGGGGTGTGGAGACAGAATGCCAAGTGTCATGAGCAACAGAGGGTGTGGAGGAAAGAGACCTTAGAACAGGGGCAGGAGGGCCCTGAACACTTGCCGACAGATATATGACGAGGACGTGTCTGGCAGTGCAGGACCACACTGCATGGTCTGGAGGCTAGGCTGGAGGATTTGCTTGCTTGCTGGTACCTTGTAGTTCAGCGACAGGAATGACCTGAGGACTCTACCGTGTGTCTCCAGTGGTCCAGGCAGCTAAGACTGATCATAACAACAATAGCCATGCTAGGTAGAGGCCTTGACTGCTCTTCACAGCAACACATTAGCTTCATGTTACAGATGGGCAGACTGAGGCCCAGAAGAAGGGAGGGTTTGTCCTGGCCTACACAGCTAGGAATTGTTCCAGTCAGAACTCGAACTCTGGCATAGCTTGCTCCAGAACTGGGTACTCAGTCCCCTTGATCTACCAAAGGGAGGATTCACATCTTGGGGCAGGGGAAGCTGTTTGCATAAGGTAGCTTGGAAACACCTCCGCTAAATGGGCGGACTGAAGAGGTCATCACTAGGGGCCTAGGTGTGGAGAACTGGAGCGTGGCTCAGTGGAAAGGCAAGCAGCTGAAGAGGCCTGGTAGAGGTGGGGCGGGATGGAGCTGTCACCCAGGGCATGAGACGGTGGCTGTGCTGCCTTATGACATGAGGCTCCTGACTGTGATTTGTTTTGAGCTGGGGTCCATTTCCTCCACCGCATTTGACCTAGCTAGTGTCTCCACCTTGCTGGTCTGCAGAGAAGTCCTGGTGTCACCACCCTGCACCCACTTCTCGCTACAGGACTATGACCTTTCTGATTCCCGTGCCCCAGTATGAAGGCCTGAGGGCCAGTCAGGGCCAGCTCAGGGCAGGGTTCAGAGTGAGTGCTGGGCACTGCTGTCTCTGTCTCCTAGCCCCAAGGGGACTGAACCCCTGGGTCAGGCCACACCTCATTTCTGTACAACATAAGGAAAAGAGGCTATGTGTGCTCTGGTCAGACTCTGATGCCAACTTCTGTCTCTGCATGTGTCTCCTGGAGTAGTCACTGAATTCGGTTGTGTGATAACGTTTCCAGCCGTATACTAAGGATTGTATATCCAGCGTCCTTTTGCTACGATCTAAGAAGTCAGGTAGGTTTGAGCCCTTCTGCATGAAAAGTTGAATAGAGGATAGGGAAGTAGCTCTGAGTACTTGTACACAGCACACATGAGATCCTGGGTTCTACCACCAGCACCAATAAAAATGGCGCAGTGGCCCACGTCTGTAATCCTGGCACGTGGGAGGCAGAGGTGGAAAGATCAGATATCCAAAGTCACCCTTGGATACATAGTGAGTTCAAGGCTAACCTGCTTTAAATGAGATCCTGTTTATCTATCAATCATCTATGTATCTATCTATCATCTATCTATCTATCATTAATTAATCCATCAGTCATTCAATCAAATACAGCCTGTCCACATGCACACACTGGGGCCAGGGCGCATCTCATGAGCCAGCTCACTCATATTTCCAACAGAACACGAACATACATACCAACCTCGAACATACAAACAGCCTCTTCTACTGCAGGTCAGTTTTACCATCAGGTCCAGGACAACTTTTTGGTTACTGAAGCTTCTGAATTTCAACACCTTGGAGGACATGGAATCATGGACTTGGAGAGCTGGCCTGTGGGGCTGAGGTGAGGAAGAGCTAAGTTACTATCCACGGGCATTCAGCCCCATACCTGGCACACAGTGAACACTGTGGACATTCCCACCTGTATCCAGTTCCTTCCTTGCTCAGGACACTCCCATAGCTCCGAAGTCCCCTGGATAAAGTGCAGGTAACTTAGCCTGGCATTCAGGGTCCTTTCTGATTGGAGTCCTGCCCAACTCCTGTCTCAGGTGTGTCTCCTAGTCCTCCTGCACTCCAAGTCTGGCTTCAGTGACCTTTTTTGTTTGTTTGTTTTCTTTTATTTCAGTTCCTTGAACACACTGAGTCCTCTTTCTGGACTGCCACCTCTTTCTGGCTGACTCTTCTGCCTGGAGTAGGTCTTCCCATCTAATTAAAAAGTTATTTTATTTATTTAGTTATTTTTATGTGTATGAGTGTATTGCTTGCATGTATGTAAGAGCACACTTATCGTGTAATTCCTGTGGAGATCAGAAGAGGGTGTCGGATGCCCTAGAACTGGAGTTATGGATGTTTGCTAGCTACCACGTGGGTGCTAGGATCCAAACTTGGGTCCTCTGCATGAGCAGCCAGTGTTGTTAACCACTGAGTCTTGCCTCTGGCCCCCATCTCATTAAAAAACAATCTGCATAGTCTCATAGGTCAAATGGCTCAACCTCAACACACAGCAAGGGCTGTGAAAGCTGCAGGTCTCCCAGAAGACTAACCTCCCTGAGAGCAGTGGCCATGTGTATATGCTTCCCTGGCACACAGCTGGTGAGGAAACTGGATTTCCTCGCCTAGCAATGGCTCAGCTTCAGCTTAGGAACTGAGTATGTGTTTGTTGAATGAATAAAGGAAACAGTGTTTTAGAGGGAAGATTTCCCTTTAGGGACCTCTATGTGCACCCCAGGAGAAGATTCTTGAAATGCTTTTCCTTCCCTCCCTCCCCAAATTCTTTAAATGAGTTTTATAAAGGGGACCAGGTCTGGCAGAGTCTCCAGGATTGCAGACATTAGGGAGGCGGCTTCAGTACATCAGGCAAAAACCACTTGTCAGGGGTTGGTGGAGGCCTCTGGGGTCTGGGGAGCAGGGGTGGGGTGAAAGAGGCCTCTGGGGCTCTGGAGCAATTGCTATAAAATAAACTTCATAATCAGGTAAATGCGTGCACAAGGGGGATGGTTCCCGTACAGCTGCGGCGTCCTCTGGCCAGCCAGAGGGGACCTGTCTAATCTCAGGGTAATGAAAACGTGGGTCTAATTACGACAGCAGGCCAGGGCTGGGCTGAGACTGGAGTGGGGGAGCTGGTCCTGGCAGTGGAATTAGATTTAAACTGTCAGGCCGAATCTGAGAGAGGCCTGATTACCTGGCCTGGGAAGAGCCTGCTTTGGCTTTGTGTCTACTGTAATTTCCTGGTCACCAGCCGTGAAGCCAGGGCCACCTTCCTTTTCCTGCAGTGGGGGTCCAGGCCCTGCCTCACTGACCCCTCATTTCCATGCCAGACCCACCCAGAAGAGCTGGCTTGGGCCCCAATAGCTGCTCATACGGGGAAGACAGGGAAACGAGTACACAAGTGTGTGATACCTGTCCTCAGGTTATGTGATGTAAGGAGTGTGTACATTAGCAGGATACGAATGATACTGTGCAGGAGACACACATGTCATACATACATTTGTGGTGTTCCCATTACATGGAGAGTGTGTGGGATGTGGGTACAAGTGGTATGAGACGCATGTATAAATGATACAGGAGGTGTGTATGTGGACTGTGCGCAGCTGATCCATCAGTTGGGCACTCGGGAAGGTCATATACCTGTGTACTACGTTCATGCTACCTGAATGTAAGATATATGCACATACGAGGACCATGTATGCACGGGTAATATGTATTGTGTATTGGCAGTGGTACGGGCTGGTCCGTAAGTACCGTAGAATCATAGATAAGTCTGCCTTGCCTACCAACTCCTGCCCCCCAGTACTGAATGGGTGCTCCCACCGGATGGGAGGTAGGTGGGTGTTGGTTATAAATTGTTGAAAAAGTTTTTATTTCCTTTTTTATTTATTGTTCTTATTTTATGTGTGTGAGTGTATTGTAGTTGTATGAGGTGCATGTAGTTAGGCGCATTCCTGTCATGCAGGGCCTGAGGAGGTCAGAGAAGGGAACCGGAGTTACAGAATGGTTATTTGCCGTGTGGGTACTGGGATTCGAACTGGATCCTCTGCGAGACCAGCCTGTGCTCTTAACCGCTGAGCCATCTCTCCAGTCCATGAGTTTATATTTCTATGAAAGGTACCAGAGACCTATGTGGTGCATGTTTCGAAGACTTGCCTGATGTGTGTGGGGGGGAGGGGGGTGTGCGTGTGTGTATGTGTGCCTTTTCCAGCTGTGTGATCTTGGCATGAACTGAGGGGCAGGACTGTGGAGTGCTCCTGATGAGATAGAATGCATTCCAGGGTGGCATGACTGGACACAGTGGACTACAGTCCTACAGGCTTGTGATCAGGGCCCACCTCCTCCTCTGGCAGGCCATGTGACCACAGGCAGGTTAGTTACTTTTCCCATTGTGATAAAATGCCTGCTAAAAGCAATTTAAAGGAGGAAGGGCTGGGGCTGCTGAGATGGCTTAGTGGGTGAAGGTACTTGCCACTAGCCTAATGACCTGAGTTCCAACTCATGGTAGAAGGAGAAAATCAACACTCCCATGTCTTCTGATCTCCACGTACACACCATGGCAAACACACTTGTATATAAATAAATAAATAAATACATACATAAATATATTTTTAAATTTTTTGATAAAGTTTTTAAAGGCAAAAGTGTTTATTGTGGTCCACAGTCTGAAGGCGCAGTCCATCATGGGAAGGAAGGCATGGCGGCAGGAGCCTGAGGCTCCTGGTCGTGTTGTGTCTGCGGTCAAGAAGCAGAGAGAGATGGATGAGCGGTTTGCTTTCTTCTTCTTACCCAGTTCTCACTCCAGTCCATGGGTGGGTGCTGCCCACATTAAGGTGGGTCTCCCACATCAGCCCAGTACAATCTCCCTCCCAGACAAGCTCAGAAATTTGTCTCCAGGCTGATTCTTGATCAGTGTATGTATGAATGACAGTCACTGTAGGTGAGTCATTCACCTTCTCTGAGCTTGCCTCTTCCTCTGTAAGATGGATGGTAATCACAGCTAACATTCACTTAGCCCACCTGAAGCTCAGGTGCTGTACCTGGTGCTTATCTCATTGACTTATCCACAATCCTAAAAAAATAAAGTGTTACCCTTGCTCCCAGATCCCATTTCACAGATGGGGAAACAGAAACTGTCAGCAGGACAGGTGATGGTGAAGCAGGATTCAAACGCAGGCAGTCTGACTGCAGAGTGAGCCTGTGCTGCCAGACTGACAAAGTACATCTACTCACAGATGCATGCGAAGGATGTAACCTACCAGCTCCAGATCTGGCACATGGTCAGAATCCAGAAAAGGCCATCAGCACATGGTGTGCAGATCCAGCATGTATCAATCAGCTTGGAGAGAATGCGTGAAAAATACCATGTGAGGTGTGTCTGTGTTCGAGGCACAGAGGGGACCGTGCATGGTGTGCACAGATTACATTTGCACAGGGCTTGTGATGCACACATGCATATATATTTACATGAAGATGGCAACACAAAGCATGCAAGCCAATGTAGCCTGGGATGTATGATAAAGCATGCAGCTTCGGAGATTAGGAAAAACAGACTGATCTGTGACCCAGGTGAGCCCATACAGGGTAATGACAAACGTCTAAGGGGCAGACATGGCCCTGGATGACAAATAAGGTAGAGATATGGATATGGACTTGCACATAGTGGACACATATGTTGTACTGTGTGTGCATGCGTATACACAAGAACACAGTGCCTGCACTTGGTGGTGTGTTATTTCTACTTTTTGAGACGTATCTGTTTATTAGTGATTCATGTTCTGTGCGTCTTTGCTCAAGCTAAAGTATCAATAACTACCCTGTTAAAACAGCCCGTTTCCCAGGCCAGTCCCTTCTTCACTGTGCCCTCTAAAATGTAATGTAACTTTAACGTGTAGCATAACTCATTTAAAAACATTTTGTGTGTGTTGTGTATGTTTGTGGTGCAGTGGTACATGCATGTGAATATGCGTGTCAGTGTGTTCATGCACAGGCCTGCAGAGGCCAGAAGAGGTCGCTGTTTCTGCTA
This sequence comes from Eospalax fontanierii, assembly GCA_035773235.1. NCBI lineage: Eukaryota > Metazoa > Chordata > Mammalia > Rodentia > Spalacidae > Eospalax > Eospalax fontanierii. The sequence goes on from CM069541.1 coordinate 51,593,333, forward strand.
GGCTGGTCAGCCTTTGAGCTCCCAGGATCTGCCCGGTCTCCACTCCCACAACACTAGGGTTTACATGCACCGGTGGTCAGCTTCGTTTGGCACTTTATGTAGGTGCTGGGAATTCGAACTCAGGTCCTCATGCTTGCACAGCCAGCAATGTTACCCACTAAGCCTTCTCCCCAGCGCCGCATAATTCACATGGTTTGTGATGCTTGTGGCTTTCTCCCGCACCAGAGCTGGAGAAATTATTTATTTATTTATTTATTCAATTTATTCTGCTGAGTCCCCAGCAGCGTCTAGCTCAGGGCCTGGCTGGTTGCAGAGTCCCAAGCAGCATTTGCTAAGCAACAACTGGACGTCACGTGCAAGGCAGCACTGTGGGGCTCGGTGCACAGCGGACACATGCCTGTCACCAGAGGAGTGGAGCCATCGTTTGGCACGTGCGTGCACGGTGATGGGCGCACTCCAGTTTCAGCCCGGCCATCTCCGGGCCACCTTACTCTCCTACACGGTGGCCTGGTCCGGGGCCGAGGCCCCTCCCAGAGGTCTCCAGAGCGCGACCCGGTGTACCCGCGCTGGGACCCGGCTCTGCGCGTTTCCCGGCGGCCGCAGGGCGGGGAGCGAGCGGCCCACGGCCCGGGGTCGGGCGGGCAGGAAGCGCGCATTGTTCGCGGTCCGCGGCCCCGCCGGGAGTTCCAGGCCGGCACGGACGTAAAAGGAGAAAGCAGCGCGTTCCGCGGCCCGCTGCGCTGCAGACTCCGGGCATGCGCAGAAGCCTCACCCTGAAGCTCTAGGACCTGGGTTCGAATCCCGATTCGATGCCCAGCTCCACTAGGCCAGGCTGCCTGCCTGCTCCCTCTAGCGCACCCGCGCCATGGACCTGGCATCCTCAAGAAGGCGCGGGTGGGGAGATCCAGTTTCATACGGAGTTTTACCCGCTGAACGGAACCAGCCAGCACACCTGTAGTGAGACCCTCTTCTGAGCAGGATTTTGCCTGCTAGCACTATGATAGATGGGGAAACTGAGACCTGGAAGGCTACAGACTGGCTCAAGGTCGCCAATACAGTCTGAAAAAAAAATCACAATTTTGACAGTGCCAGGGACCTTTTCTCCGTGTCTGCAACCACTTTTGTGGTTGTGAATTGGATCCTCGTGTCCCTTCTGGAGGTGGGCAGGAGGAAACTGAGGCCCAAAGAAGTGGAATCTTTGCTGTTCCCACTAGGCCCAGAGAGGTCAAGTGAGTGGTCCAAGGTCACAGGGCCAAGTGGCCGTGAAGTAGGGCCCTGGCCTCCACCCACCGCGGGGCCTGGACCTCTCTTTCTGGGGACAATCCTTTTCCTCCGTCTTGAGATGTTGGGGACCTGTCCTGAGGGATCTTCGACGACTGGGCCAGGAGATTCTGATTATGGAGGAACGGCCTCCCCTCTCCCCCTGCCCCCCACCCGGGAACCCTACACCGGGGGTAATTGAGATCAGATGCGGCTGTGACCCGTGGAATGCTCCCGGGAACCTGGAAGCATTTATTGTCTGGAAGGGGATCCAGGGCCCTCTCCCGACCTCCCTCCTCTCCTCCCTCACTGCCTCCTCCCCAGGCGGCTGAAGGTGGACTGCAGAGGAGCCTCGGGTGCTGCCTGGGGTTAGAGCTCCGCCTTGATGAATAGAACTGCTGAAAGCGGCGGCCTGGCTTCCTTCTTCCTGGGGATACGATTACAGGGGCCCAGACTTCCTGCACTGCCTGCAGCCTCTCCTCGCCGAGTGGATCTGCAGGCTCTCCGGCAAGACCCGTGGCAGCTGGCCCCGGTTCAGTCAGACTGGAGGGCTCAAATGTCACCTCCTCAGGGAGGCCCTCCCTGACCACCTCTCAGGAACCAGGCCACCTACGGGCAACCCCTCCACCCAGCCTGTTCCTTTGGGTCAGGTCCCTTATGACTACTTGTCATTTTCTTATAGCAACAGTGTTTACCTCCCACTCTCAAGCCTCTGAGAGCCTCAGTCAGCTGTAGGGAGCTGTGGCACACACAGTAGGTCCTCAGCAAGTACTAACTAAATGACCTGAGCAATGGGCCAGCCTCTACTCTACCGGAGCCTCTCCCCTCTCCCTTTGACCGCGGGTGATGGAATTTGATCTTGAATCTCTGCTCCTAGCTGTGATTTACCCCCTCCCCCAGACTCCATCATGATTTCACATTTTTGGATCTAAAATGCCAATTTCTGCCTCTTCTTCTCTCCCACCTGAGAGCTCCCAGCTGACGTCGATGTCTAAATACCCTCTTTGGCTCTCTGTTCTCTTGCTGTATGACTCTGGGCCTCTGGGCAAGTCTCTTGCTCTTCTTGAGCCAGCAGAATTCTTTAAACGAAAGCCAACGCGGGAAGCTCAAGATATGGGATTGACTAAGGCGGGAAGAAAGGAAGGGAGCTGAATGCTGAGTGCCTGGACTTTCCCATGTCTCCCAATGCTGCCCCCCTGGACTCCTAAGCTTTGAAGAACATAGTGTAAAACAGTTTAAAAACACCATTCGGACGATTTCCTTAAAAAATTATATATACGGAAAAAATACTGTATATAGTGTGTATGTTTGTGTGTGCTTGTGTGTGTACAAGCCTGTACCACTGTGTGTTTTTGGAGGTCAGATGACACGAGGCAGTTAGTTCTTTCCTACCTTGTGGGTTCTGTGGCTTGAACTCAGGTAGTCAGGCTTGGCAGCAGTCACCTTTATTCACTGAGCCATCTCGCCTGGCCTCTGATTTCTTAGCGTCTTAGTGCCATGCTCTGCATACCTCTGTAATGTCTTGCTGAAATATCTGGCTGCAGTGTGGGTCCGTCCACCCATTCATTTCCTCACTGAGCCCAAATTGACGTGCCTCAGTGTGCGCTGGCCTTGGTGCTAAGCCTTCACCCCCAGCTCCCTGTGTTTCGTTTTCTTTCCCTTCTTGGTCAAGCATCTTGGAAGCACAGCTGCATGTGACAGCACACCTTTGTGTGACCTGAAGAAGTCCACTGCTGCATTGTGACTCTGCCAGCAGAAAGAACCCCTTGAACAAAAAAGAAGGCAACTGACTTCCTGACTGCCTGACAAAGCCTGGCCACTGGGTGCAGATTGGCTTGAATTTAGACCCTCAGGTGTCTTGTTTACTAATGACTGAAGAACCTGGCACATAGAAGATGCTCAGTTAATATGCAGACAGCCAGGACGGCTGCCTGTGTGTGACCTGGGCTTGGTTTGATTGTTCTCTGCTATTATGTTGGAATTCACAATGATATTTAAATAAGGAGCTTCCCACCCATTTTCATTTTGCACCCAGATCTTCAAGGCCTGCCTGGTCTGCCAGATGCCAGTTGAGTGAGGCTGGACACACTGCTCTGAGATAGTTGGCCATAATCCCTACCCTTCAGGTGCTCAGGATCCACTTGTTTGAGGTTCTTGGTGTCTTCTGGAGGGCGGAGATGCCACTGCCAGGGCTGTGTGGGGAGAGGAGTGATTCTTGCTGTAAGGAACATTGGAGAAGACTTTCTGGAAGTGGTTCCCTAGGGTTGACATGAGAAGAATTTGACGTAAGAGGTGATGGGAAGAGCATTCCCATGGTAACACTGAAGATGGGCACAGATGGCCCAGGAGGTCTGAGGGGACAAGGTGAAGAGTGGGAGAGACACTAGAGAGGTAGGGGTGAAGAGCCTTGATGCCAGGTGAGGGAGTTTTAGGTTGTGTGAGCTGGGGAGGTTCTCAGACTCTAACCGCTCCAGACTGCTATAAACCTGCTTTCTGTTTTACTCAGTGGCTACAGCTGGGTGTGACTCCGGACTTTCTTAACGCAAAGATGTTGCCTCTCAAAATCTGTTTCAAGGCCACAGTTCTTGTGCATGAAGAGCCAGGGAAAAAAATGTAAATTCCCAGATTGGAGCCTCTCAGGGGAGTAGCAAGTGCCTCTGGCCTTCCTCACTGGGCTTTTTGGATTCTGGCTTGCAAGAACTTGCCCTTGACTGTGGTCACTGCTGAGGCCCCATCCAGTTCCAGTGTGGTCCAGTGCACTGACCTCCAGCACCGCCAGCTGGAAAAACTTCTTTCACTAAACCCTCTCCAGCCAGCTGCCCAGATCAGCTTTGAAAAAGATGGCCTATGCTGCCACCTGGTGGTCCCTCTGCAGTACTTTCTTGGCAACGGAGGCAGACAAGGGATCCTACGCAGGGGGGTGTCTACAGTTCTGCACTTAAGGACTCTGAGATCATTAGTGGCTAACCTTAACCCTAACTCTAACCCTGGATGTTCTCAGGTCTGCTTTCTTCCGTATTTCCTAAGATGGGGACTTTGCACCCTGAAAGTCTAATGCAGAAGCCCAGAGTTTTCTCTTGATTCCTTCTGCTCTCTATACCTTAAATTCAGTCTGTCCTCAAGCCCTAGCCCCACCTTCGCCATCTCCGAAGCTCATCCCCTCGCCTCCCCCCACCCTTCTGCAGGCCATGCTCCCTCTGTCCAGAGGGGCTTGCTAAAACCCACAGCTATTCTCACAGTTCCCTGTGTATAACCACCAGTGGCTCCCCACTGTTTGCAGGGAACCCATCTAGGAATAGTCCCTTTGCCTGTCCCTGGTCCCTTCTTGCTAGTTTCATCCGGGCCGTATTCTACAGTGATTCAGGCCTGACTCCAGGGCCTCCTCCTTACTTTTAGAATTCACCTTTGTCATGGGAGATGTGTGACCTCGGTCAGCTTGTTTAATGCAGTTTCCCCGCCTGGAAAGCAGCGTTAAGGACAATGCTGCCTTCAGGAGGTTATTGTGAGGATGAGAAAAAAATGCCATCTAAGAAGTTGTGTTGAGGGGCTGGGGAGATGATTCAGCAGCTAAGAGCACTGGCTGCTCTAGCAGAGGACCAGGCTTTGGTTCTTAGCACCCGCATGGCGGCTAACTACTGTCTGTGACTCCAGTTCTAGAGGATCTGACGCCCACTTCTGGCCTCTGCCGTCATTGCACACATGTGGTGTGCTTACATGTATGCAGGCACAACACTCATACACATAAAATAAATAAAAACATAAAAAAAGAAGTTGTGCTGAGTTGGGGATGACTACAGTGAGGTGTTGGTGCCCAGGCAAAGCCACTGTCACTTCTGACATCTCAGCTCGAAGCTTGAGAGGGTCCTTAAGCCATCTTCAGGTTTGAGAATTTGCTAGAAAGACTCACAGAGCTCCCTGGGAGTTGGTTATAGTTTGTTCCAGGAGGATTCACATGAAGGTTAGCCAAAGGAGCAGATGTGCAGGCGGAGACCTGTGCTCTCTTTCCAGGCTGGTGGATGTAGCCTGATCCAAAGCCCCACACCGTAAGTCACGTGCCTGTTCTTTCTCTCATGGCCAATCCTTACCCTAAGACAATGCAGGTATGGTAATCCCATCCTAAATTGTATTTATGAGGCTTCCAGTTCCTTCCATGTCCCTAGGTAAATAGTCAGTCTTGTCAGAGAGAGCATTCAAAAGGTCTAGATACCTTCCTAGAAGCTCAAGCAAGGGCAAGGCCCAGTCTATAACTACACAGACCTATTTAGAACAGGGCTTGACTTGTGACTGTGGTTCTCATCTCTACCTCTGGGCCTTTGCACATGCTATATGCCTATATTCTTTGGGAGGAGCATCTTTTCTCTGAGAAGAGCATTAGGATTGAGTTAGGTGCTCTTTGTGGGCTTCTGCTTCTTCTGCCCTTGTCATGGGCCTGGTTAATGGTTCATGCCTGTCTCTTCATCAGTGTGGGACCCTGGGGTAAGAGGGCCTCTGTCCTATTGTTTGTCTCCAATGCTCAGCGCAAACTAGGCACTAGGGAGCGGGTTATTAAGTTGGTATTTGAATTCCCCACTACAGAATGGAACTTAAAAACTAGATTAGATCTGGAGAAAGCATCTGAATGCAGAAGGCAGGAGTCCAGTGAGGAACTCTGGTCCCAAACTCGCCATTAGCCATATAACTGTATCAACTTAGCCATTAGCTGAGTGCCAGGTTCAGGGTCAAGACTGCCCAAACCTTCTCTTTTTCTCTTTCGAGTCTGTGTGTATCCAATTTCCTGTGCGTCAGAGAGGGGCACAGGTGGCTTGCCCAAGGTTACACGGGAAGGGCCAGGCAGGACTCATGCTCCTTAGAGAGACTCATAACTTTTGCTAGAGTTGTGCTGCTGGGAGTGTGATGGCAGCCTGCCCGACTCCAAAGAGCCTTGGGGCAGAGGAAGTGATATGCTGTGAGTCCTGGGGACCAGAAGAACAGACTGCAGTTTCATGTGCCTCAGGACCTTCTGAGGATAGAAGTCTGAGGAGGAAGCCAGCAAGCTCTGGGTGGCCCTATCCATCTTCCACAGGGACAGGGACCTGGAATGTCTTGAGGATCAGAGATAGCTGAGAGTGGGGAGATGGGCTGGGATCCCCTTTCCTGCCTGCCCCCTCTGCGGGGCCCAGGCTGGAATGAAAGGGGGGGCAGGGGAAAGGGGAAGGAAGATCCACCCTGGGCAGAGGTCATCTGAGGAGCAGAGGGAGGAGAGAGGGAGGTCCCTGGGTGGGAGCCAAGATTCAGGGTTCTCAGACCCAGGCTGAGCTCTGGCTCCGAGAAGAAAGGCACTCCAGATTTGGAGTGAGCCACTTGAATTTGATTCCTGGAGTAGATGGGACAGAGTCAAGGCCTCAAATGAGCGCCATCTGGAGAATCTATTGGGAAGGGCCTTATTCTGGGGCCCACGAGTGCTGGTTCTAGCTCTTTGCTTTGTGCCTTTGGCTAATTCTTTCCCTTCTGGGCCTCAGTCTCCCAATCTGTTGTAAAATGGTTCAGGTGGTAGTGACTGGAAATCCGCAGGTCCCAAGGGGCTCAGAGCAGGTGGGGAGGGACTGGAAGCCATGTCAGATGGGTCCTGGTGGCCTCTGTCCACAGGCTGGGGCCTCACTCCTCAGAAGTCCTTCCCAGCTTCTTCTCTGCCCACCGTACAGACCATAACCTTCTCTTCTCCTTTTCTATTTTCAGATATCCTAGAGTTCTGAGGAAGGCCCAGGCTGGCCAGCGCGCCTGCCCAGGAACTCTGCGCAGTGTAGAGGCCTGTACAGGGAGATGCGCAGCCAGAAGGACAAAGCCTAGGGCCACAAGGGATCCAGACCCAAACGCCTATAGGGGAGCGTCAGGAGTCCTCCCCTGCCCTAGCCCCGCTCTTGCCCTTCCCCAGAACACACATTCCTGTTGGAGCTTGGGCTGCCTAGGCGTGGTGGTGAGTGGAGCAGAGGAATGCAGATCTGGCTCTCTGCCTACAGGTTTGCCCTGCCTGGGACAGTCTTGGGGGCTGTGCCTGACTGGGCAGGGAGCTGTGGCCAAGGGTACCATGGCTATATTCTAGATTCAGGGTGGCAAACTCCAGACATAGCCTGGAAGGTAATCCAATTAGGCTTCCTTCTCTGTCCTAGGCCCAGGAGGACTTCTCTCTTTACTTTCAGAATTATATCTGGGGTTCCTACCCAGAGATGGGGGTCATTGCTGGACCTGACAATCACTCACTGAAGAGCAAGCAGAATACTTCCTGTGCCTGATCCTTCCACCCCCCAGAGAATGCATTAGAGGGCAGAGAAGCAGCACTCTTAAGAGCCATGGTGAGATCCACTCTGCCTCTGTTTGCAGAGAAGACTTTGTGGGAGGGCACTGTGCTGTTATCTTCCTACCTCCTAGCCCCCCAGGCTGCCCAAAGCTCCCGCCTCTGGGTCCAGAGCCCCCTTTGCATCCCACTGACTATGAAAGATTCTGGGCAAGTTCCTCCTGGTCTCTGGGTCCATGAGTAAAATCAGCAGATCGACTTCAGCTTTTTCGAGAGCCAGTCTGTGGTCCTAGTTTCCTGACCAGAGGTAGCTTCAGCTCCAGGGCTCAGTTCCCCTCAGGTTCTAAGGTAGCTCCGGGTGACCTGCTGTTCCCCTGGCAGGAGAAGGTTGAGGGGGAGAAGGAAGGAGGAAGGGGAGAATCTTTGTTCTGAAGATACCAAGATACTCTCCTGTGAAGCTTCTTGTTAGCAGGTCTTGCTAGAAACAGAGATGGACACAGGCAGACAGGGAAGATATGTAAGAGACAGAGATAGAGAGAGAGAGACAGAGACGAGACAGAGACAGAGTGTAGAGCAGTAGATCGAATCTCCGAGGGAAAAGCCTGATGAGCTGTGGACAAACACCCCTCCCAGAGTGGTATCACCCAGGATCACCTTGTGCAGAAAGAAAGGAGGAGTTGGGAAAGTCCTGTGCCCCACCCACCCTGTCTATTGGCCTTGGGTGTGAGAAGAGGAGGGGCTGAAAGTATTTAAACTGGGGGCGCCAGGAGGCTGGCACTTTTTCCTCCTCCACTGGCCATTTGGATCTGAGCAATGAAAAGTCGCAAGATCCAAGCCTCGTGGATTTACTAATGTGACTTGCGGAGGGGAGGGTGGGCGCCCGTGTTCTGTAAGTAACCCCTTACCCATTCCTCCGTTAGTAAGCCCAAGTAAACTAGCTAGAATCTGTTTAACTGTGAGTGGAGAAATTTGTGTGTTTGTTGCAAGGCCTGGGGAAATTTTTGGGTTGCAAGGCAGAGGAGAGAGGCAGGTTAAGTTGGTCTTCCTCTCCCAAAGAGAAATTTTAATAACACAGAGACAGAGACAGAGACAGAGAACAGACGGACACAGAGAGACAGACAGACACAGAGAGACGAGAGAGAGAGAGAGAGAGAGAGAGAGAGAGAGAGAGAGAGAGAGAGAGAGAGAGAAATGTAGAAACGTCAAATGAGGAAGGACAGATGAAGAGAAAGGGCCACCTGTGGGGGGAGCAGAGGGAAGGAGGGAGGGAAGGAGATGAGGAGGGGGACAGGGAGAACAAAGCCGAGACAAGGCAAGAAGGGCTGTGGGGCGGCAGACTGCCCTGCAAAGCGCCCAGGCTGAGCTGCCCCTCTGCGGTCCAGCAACCTCCCTGGGGCCTGGAACTCCCATCTGCCTTTATTTTCCTCTGTCCTTTACTCTTCATCCTCCTGAAAAACTCCTCCTACCAGCAATTTGCCAAAACAGAATTCTTGGGGGACAGTGAAGATTCCAGATCTGGATTCGCAAACGGAGTGTGCCCTAGCATGGGAGGGTCCGAGAATCACCTTTGAACATTTGTTCAGATTACACATGTGCATACATGTATACCCATACAAACTGTGGGTGCACACCAAACTAACACACATGTGCACACACAGAAGGAAGGACACATGGACACATATACATGTGACCATAAGCATGTACACAAATGCATAAGACATGGGTGAGTGCATTAAACACACCGCACAGGTAAAAGGGTGTGCATGTGCAAATGTTACAAATGCATTCACATACAAATGCACAAAAATGCACACACAGGCGTGTGAGCACACATGCACATGTAGATATGCACATGCATGTGTGTCCATGGGCATGTACATACACATTCTTACACACAAGACCAAGAACACACAGGCATGTTGTGTACACATTAGCACACATGCACACACAAAAAAAGATGCACACGCAAATGCATGACTAGATGCAAACACATGCCCCCAATACACATCCAACACAGACACACACAAATACATATATGAATACACACATGTGTATAAACATGTGTAGGCTTGCATATGTGTGGACACATTTGTGCACACTCATACCACATAAATATGCATTCGTACCCATGCACACACAAGTACATACTCACTCATACACACAAATGCAGAAACACATGAATACATCTTGCACACATGCAGACACATGCACAATCATGTATACATACCACACATGCAAACACAAATACATGTGCACATACATGCATGCAAATAAAGTACATATACATGAACACATGCACACTTGCATATACACATGTGCACAAACATAAACTTGTACAATAGACACACACAGGCACACACATACATACAAATACACTTATCTACATGCAAACACATGGGCATACATCCATATACATATATGTACATGTGAGTGAAGGCATGCACACAAATATACAACTAAGTATACCTACATATTTGCCTATGCTCTCACGTACACATGCATGTACATGCATATGCACATGCCATGCGCACACAGGCACATGTGTGCCCACACCAGAGATGCACATGTACATATTCCAATAGACATGGACAAATGCATGCACACACATGTACACATTAAAACATAAATGCGCATGTATGCACATGCTTACTTGTATGAACATATGCATGCTCAGGCACACACTTTCACACATATGCACACACACTCATGCTTGTATGTACACAGTGAACATGCACCCATGTACACATATATACACTCACAACCATGTGCACACACATCCAAACACTGCAGTCACAAGCATACACACTTATGCACAAACACACATGTACACATACCACCATTTGCACACGTGCATGCACACTCATGAATCCTCACACCTAATGCACACACAGTGAGATTCTGATTCCCTTCTTCTTGTGCGATCGCACAAATCCCAGCTGCAGGCACATCGCTAGTGGATGTATTAAGGGTAGACAGGGAGAGGCTGAGGTGGGATGGTGTACTCACATTCCACATTCACAGCAGGTGTCTCCCCTCAGTTGATCCTCTCCTGAAACTCACAGGCATAGGCACCCAGAGGCCAGCTCTTTCACTCCACCCAGAACTACTCAATTCAGTGAAGTACATGATCAAGATTAACCCCCAAAAGTTCACTCCTTATCAATTGACACCCAGTAGAGTGGAGATGAGCTGAGTTTGTTTGACTTAAATCTAATTTTGTAGAGTTAAGTCCAGTTGGACTGGGCTGAGCTGAGTGCACTTAAATTTGTTTGAATTGGTTGAGCGTGGGTTTCAGTTAGGTGACTGAATTGAAAGAAATTGGGATGGATTGATTTGAGATAGATTTAGGAGACTTGAGGTGGGTTGAATTGAGTTGAATTAGATTGGGCTAGTCTAGATAACAAAGTTAACTTCAGGTAGACAGGATAAAGAGGAAAATTCAGTGGACCATAGCTCAGCGATGTGGAGTGAGGAACCAATGAGAGAGACCTAGTAAGTTAGAGATGTCCACGGTGGAGAGGGAAGTTGAATGCGGATCTGAGAAAGCTTGGCCAATCCACGATCCATCTCAGTGTTTCTCCATTTTTACCACTCAACACTTCCACTGGTAACAGAATCTGCACCTTTAATTTGGGTCTCAGCATGGGAAGTGGAGCGAGGGAGAGTGAAATGAATCTTATGAATGCGTATGCATGCGTGTGCTTTGTGTGTGTGTGTGTGTGTGTGTGTGTGTGTGTGTGTGTAATTTAAAGGAACATCCATGGGTTATTCTTAAGTATCTGTTAGGCTAAGATATACTGCGCCTGAGAATTAAGATCTCCTAGAATCTCCTGATGTGCACATCTTTAATTCCAGTACTCAGGAGGCAGAGGCAGGCAGATCTCTATGAGACAGAGACCAGCCTGGTCCACCTAGTGAGTTCCAAGCCAGCTGGAGCTACAGGGAGACCAGGTCTCAAAAAAAAAAAAATCTAGAATCTTCACTCCTATGGAAAGGGATTTGGTTTGGTGGAATCACTGGCAGGAAAAGTTTTAATGGAGGATGAAAGGGAAAAGCAAAGGTCTGAGAGCCGCCTCTCACTCAGGCAATTTAGTATTAACTGAGCACCTACTGTGTGCTTAATATTCATACGCACTGTTATTGTAAATCCTTCCTGAACACTTCGAACTCTGGCCCAAGGAATTTACACAACAATGCCAGAGTTGATGTGGCTTGAGTGGGCAAAGGAGGTGAGAGGGGCCTGGAGAGACAGCTCAACTGTAAAGAGCACTGGCTGCTCTTGCAGGGGACCTGGGTTTGGTATCTACATGGTGGTTAGCAACCATATTTCCAGTTCCAAAGGATCGGTAACCCTCTTCTGGCCTCTATGGGCTTGCATGACATGGTTGCACTTAGCATACATGCAGGCATGACACTCACACACTTAAAATAAAAATCAAATAAATAAAAAAATTTAAAAAGGGAAGTGAAAGGGAGAGACAAACTGGAGGGAAAGGGCTGGGTTGGGAGAGGGAGGGTGAGAGTTGGAGGAGACTGGAATGGAGACCAGTGGATCAAAGGGCCCAGGAGGGGTGAGAAGATAAAGGATCCCTTTGTTGGAGTCCTCACAGGGAGCCCCAACCCTCTGCTAAGCAGTGGTGGGCTGGGTGCTGATTCTTGACCTTCAGCATTGGTAACTGTGACCCTCCTAGGATACAGACTGGACAATTTTTGCAAAGAGTTTCCCAGGCCCTCCCCCATTTTTTTGTCATCTGTTCCTGAGGTGCACCCCATTATCTGCCAGATGCTAGAGAGAACAGGCCTCAAGAGCTGTCTGGCAGTTGGCTAGGGAGCCCTCCCAGCATTTACAGGTTGGATAGAGTGGAGCAGAAATGAATCACAGAGCGGTGAGGTCATCTTGGCGTGCTGGTTGCTTGGAGGAGATACCCAGTTCCTGTCCAGAGGGTGGCCTTGGGGCCAAGTTTGGGGGTTCTGGGGTGCCCACATACCCAGTGTTTCCTTCATCACAAAGTAGGAGGCATGTGAGCATGTGGTTGACCAGTGCTCACCCAGTTCTTTCTTGTGCTCCCGTGGTCTTGGCTAGATCTTTGTGCTTCCTTCTATAATTCTGGGTGACTCATCCCTAGTCGTATGCGCACACACGCACACGCGCGCACACACACACCACACATGCATGCACACACACAATAGCTATTCTTTCGCTCTTGCTATTTTATTTAATAAATACTGATGCTGTTATTAAGCACTGGACAGCATCCTAAGCACTTTACAAGAATGAATTCATGTAATATTCATGACAGTTCTATGGTGATGGTACTGGCTTTGCTTCCATTTTACAGGTGTAGAAACTGAGAGAGGTCAAGTCACTTGTTCAAAATCATCGAGTTAGTGAATGGCCTGGCTGGGATTTGTATCTGAGTATGTTTCCCTCTGAAGTACTTCATTCGTTCACTCAACACTTGCTAAGTGCTTTCTCTGTGATGGGTCTTGGGCCCATGGGAAGGATCCAGATTTATTCATGGTGGTGGTGGTTGTCCTCCAGGGATAGATGGACCTGGGTAGAGGTTGTGTTATGGAAAAATTGAGGCACGGGATCAGCCATGCACTGAGAAGGCACCAAGAGATTCACGTGCAGAAATTGTGAATGGGGGAGTTTATTCTCCCTAGCACGGTTATCTCCCTAAAGAACTGAGTTGATTTTCCTTACAGAATTTATAGTTCCCCTCACATTGTGACCGCATTGGTGAGTACACAGCCTGTGTACACAGACACGGGTGCTTAGTGCTCTAAGACCTCAGAAGGAGATTTCTTTGGCATGTTTGCAGAAGCAGGCATCTAGGACAGGGATTAAGATTTTTTTTTGACAGTCTTTTCACCAGTGCTGTAGCAAATAGGGCAGTTGTGTGCAGATGTCCCAACAGATAACTGTGCTGGTCATTCTTTCTTCTTTTCAGTTTTGAATCCTGTTTCAGCTCAGATTTGGTAAGGTGAGTATTATATTTCACAGTATAAAATCACTCATAAAGCAAAGTTTGACATACACAAAAGTAACATTAAAGGCACGGCTATTTTTCTTTCCCCATCAGTTGGGCACACAGGGGTGTAATTTTTGGCCATTGTCACAGCTGAGATTACTGTTGGCTTACTGTAAGGTTTTTGTCCTGTGTAGGACAGCACCCTTCACAAAATGTCTTTTTTTTTTTGTATTTTGAGACAGGTTCTCACTAGCCCTAGCTGGCATGGAACTTACTATGTAGACCAGGCTGACCTCAAACTCACAGAGAGCCACTTGTCTCTGCTTCCCCAGTGCTAGAATGAAGGTGTGCGCGACAGCTCCCTGCTCTAACAAAATGTCAGTAGCATCCTGTGAAGAAATTATTCTGGAAAAGAAGACAGGCCTGAGAGTCATTCTAGACCCGGGTTGAGTTCCAGTCTCATCATTCCACAATTGTGTGTGGTGTGACTTGGACAGCTTCGACTCTGAGGCTCAACTCCTGCTTACCCCTGAAAAACAGGGTTGGAGGATATAATGAGAACCAGAGATAGAAACAAGGCAGGCAGTTTAGAGATGGGGCCTCGATTCCTGTCCTTGGCCCAGACTTTTGTTGGCTCTGGTCCCTGGTTTGCTCCCTAAATGGTCTTAGGGTTACCACTTCAGAGACAAGGATGTTACAGTAACCTTGGAGGCCGTTAGAGCCTTTGGACTCCACCTCCGTTTCTCTGGTGATGTGGGAAATATAAACATTAACTTTGCCATTCCTTAGAATTTAAATTACCATATGAAAAGATGGAGGTTTCCGGCTGTGGTGAGGCTGAGAAAGGTAAAACTACTTCCTCCTGGTTAAAAAAAAAAAATAGAACCTAACTTCCACTCCGGGGTCCTGGGTGGAGACCCAAAATATTACATGCTCTTGTCTCCTCTAGTTAAAGAGTTAATTCAGCTCAGCTTGTCCCTCATTTCTCCCCAGGAGATCTGAGACACCTGGAGACATGCTAAGCTAGTATGTATGTGTGTGTCGGGGGGGTATGATTAGTTATGTCCTTGCTGCGATTATGCACTCTTCCTTCCCAGAAGCCCTTCCTTCCATGCTGCAGAGGTCTGTTGGGTAGCACTGTGGAACCTCTTCCTTGCTGCCGGACCACTTACCCGAGTCCTAACTCAGAAAAGCATAACCTTTTCTTTTCCTTCTCTTTATCCCTTTCTGATATTGGCCAAAAGCCTGAACATGCTTTCCTAGACAATCAATAGGAAGAACTGTAGTAAGAACCTAGGCCTGCAAATCAGACACCTGAGGACAAAGTGGGAAACCCCAGCTTTATTCCCTATCCTGCCTGTAACAGGTTCAGGGCAGTGAGCTCCAGAGCCTGAGCGCAACAGTCCTTTTCCATTATGTATAGACAATTTGGCATCATTTCAGATCCATTTTGGCGTTGGTGGGTGTTGGGGTCATGGGGCCTTCTAGCCTATGTGTGTCAGTGGAACGTGCTCGGAGTCTCTTTGCCTAGGGTCATGACAGAGGTCTCCAACTTATGGGCCATAAAAAGTGTGTGGGATCCATGAATTGGAATTCCAAGCCAGGAAATGTGTTTACAAAAGCAGAAACAAAGATTATTATATACCTGTTTTCTTAAGCCAGCAGGAGGGCTGGTTTCCTAGGTAACTAGGATTCTTTTTTTTTTTTTTTTTCCTTAAGCCAGTACAGGCTGATAAACTAGGCTGTTAGCCTAGTTGGTCTGGTTTGTTTTCTTAGTCAATTTTAGTTTTCTTCCTTAATAATTTCCTTAACAGTTTTCTCTTCTTGGGTCTTCTCATCTTGGGTTTTCTCACTGGCTCTCTTTCTCCTGCAGTGTATCCTCCTCCCCTTTCTCACAAGGCTTTCTGATCTCTATGGCAAAAGGCAAGGCTTTCTCTCCTCCTCTTCTCCATCTCCGCCTCATAGCTGCCTACCCTATTGTTTTTCTCTTAAACACTGATAAAAATGTCCTTGAGCTTCTTTCCAAATACACTGCTAAATTCTTTTATCAACAAGACTAAGCCAAAAGAGAGAATGCCCATTTCCCTGGTAAGCTGGTATCTGGTGCAGTGCCTAGCTGTCCCTTTAGCCCTTGGCTGCCCTGCCCATGCGAGTGCTCCAGAAGAGGCAGGAGGTACCTTGAGGTGCAGCCTGGCCTCCAGCATCCCTGAAAACCCTTCTCTCTCCTTCTTGAGGACTGGGAGGAAACAGCCCTGGGGACCGGATGCTGGGCTTTTTTTTTTCCTTGCTGCCTGATGGAGAACAGTGTAGGAGAACCTCAGTGGTTCCAACTTGCCCTGCCTCCCTTCCTTCCTCTTTTAACTAAATTAAATTAATAGAAAAAGTTGTGTGTGTGTAAGTGTTCATGTGTGTGTGGGCATGTGTGCACACAAATGTGCATGTGGAGGCCTGAGGTTGGTGCTGGGTGTCTTCCTCAATCGCTCTTCACCTTATTTTTTTCAGACAGGGTGTCTCATTGAACTTGGAGTTCACTACCACACTAGGCTTTTTGTGTGGGTGCTTGGGGATCTGAATTCAGCTCCTCATGTCACTTTGCTGACTGAGTCATCTCTCCAGTATCCCCTATCCTCTTTTGATAGCTGCATGGGGGGGTACCTACATCCATTCTATCATGGGGTGCATAGTCTAAGACTGACTGGCCGGAATTGGGCACTCTGTCTTGCTGGTCATGGCAGTTGGTTCAAGAGGACGCTATAAGAGCTAAGACAGAGCCATCAGAAGAGACCTGGTAATCTCTGAGGATGTGTGAACCCAGAGATGCTAGAGTCCCTGAGAGTGTCACTTTGGGAGCACCTGCCTGAGAGTGAAGCCAGGAAGATGAACAGAGTGGAGAGAGAGAGAGAGAGAGAGAGAGAGAGAGAGAGAGAGAGAGAGAGAGAGAGAGAGAGAGAATATGTATTTGGATGCAGCCCTATCTGTTGCCAGATTTTCAGCTTGAGACTCTACTTCTTTTTCTTTGCTGGAATGAAACTGGGTGTCTGTCACTTGCTTTGGAAGCGGTCCTGGGTCCTGGCTTATTCAGGGCTCCTGTTCATAGATGAAACCTACATCAGAGGTTGCTGCAGAGATCAGAGGAGAAGCTGATGTAAGCAAGAATGTTTTCCAGGCTGTATATGGATAAGTGGTGCTGAGCGATTAACAAAGCATTAAAATAGGGTACATTCTGTGCGTGGGATGAGTGTCCATTCCTATCTGAAAGGCTCCAGACTTCCACAGCTCTGGCCCGGGAACTGAAGAGTTGTTTGAAGTATGAATTCCTGCTGCTGAAGTTTCCAGTTCACAGGGTCCAAGCTGTAAAGGGGGAGGTGCCCTGGCCTCAGTGCACGACTGTTTCTTATGTGACCGGTCCGTCTCAGAAAAGACCACACAGGGCACAGAGAGGAAAGAATGGATTCTGTCACCTGCAGGCAGCTGGGGCGGACCTTCTCTGAGAGCTCCTGGGTGTGCCCCACCATGGTCCTGCTATTCCTGGTCTGCAGCTGTAGGATGAAGAAGGGTGCCCACCTCAGAATCACAATGTCGGTTTGCTTTTCCATTCTCCCGAGGAGTCACAAACTATTTCAGGAACAGTCTTCCTTGGCTTGGTCGACACTGACATTGCATGGCCCATCTCCATTTCCAGATCCTTGTTCCTCACTCACCCATTACAAAAACTAAATTTCTGGAGCTCTTTTGTGGTCAGGGGAAGCTATGGGATACAGTTTGACAGAAGAGATGTACCTGGGTGCCTGCAGGGGCTGCCTGCTTTGGAACATGGGCCTGAGGTGTGACACACAAAGAGATAGCTCATGTAGTGGGCGAGCAGCAGAAGGCCTGAAGAGTCCACTCCTTACAGCATGACTGAGCATGCTCACCTCTGCACTTCCTGCCCTTTGAGGGAAAGAATCCTTCATCCTCTCTCTTGATTTAAACGCCCTAGGTGTGGGGCTTTTGTCATATGCAACTTGACATACCGAGCCAGCATGTCCTGGCCATCACTCTTTCTGAAATTCTTTTGAAGTGTCTAGAATATTTCTTCCCCTTACATTCAGGGCCACAGTGAAAGAACTGGATTAATCGTACAAGTATTCACTACACTCATTGCAGCAGTACTGATTGTTTCCCTAGTGCCTCCTGGATGCTTGGAATTGGGTCAAGTGATCCCGGGACCCTCACAAGGTCCCTATGTCCTAAAGAGAAAACCAAGGCTCAGAGATGCAAATGATTGCCTCAGAATCACACAGCTAGAACACTGAAGCTGAGTTCTGAACCCGGTCAGTCTGCTCCTCACCTCAGCAGGTCTAATGCAACAGGCTTCTTTAACACAAAGCAAAACTGAAACCCAAGAGGGAAGGTAACTTCTTGAAGGTTACACAGGAATTTCAAGGAATTACAAGAAACCAGATCTTCTGGGTCTCCTTCCTATGGTTCTTCCAGTGACAATGATGCACTTTAGTCAATGATGGGGCTTGAAGTCTAGGCTAAGGTCTGGAGGCAGTGGGAGCTATGGAACGTTCTATGCAGTTGGGAGGTTGATTGACATGTCAAAGGAGGAATGCGGCAACATTTTTTTCCTTAATTGTGGTGGAGGTGGGGGTGGGCTGGGGTGACATAAAATCCCAGCAACCTCTTGAGGAACTGTCAGAAAATTGTTCTTTCCCATGACTCCCCTGTCTCAGGTGACTGAGTCCCACGATCCCAGGAGCTGATATCTCATGTTCTGTAGGTGGGGTAGGGTTCAGAGGAGGCTGCTGATGTGACAAGGACATCCTGTGCTAATCAGGTGGCATCAGCTGCCTCGTGGTGAGGTTGGTATGATGGGGGACCTTGCAGTGGAAACTCCCCAGATGAGCTGGGAACTCTGTTTAGCAGTCTCCGGCTTGTTTATCTTTCTTCTTGGCGCCTCCTTGCCAGGATTTGGGTGTTTGTTTTAAAGGCTCAGGGTTGGGGATCCAAGAGAGGCAGCGATGGGATGCAGCAGAGAGTTAAACTTGCGATGTTGAAATCAAACAGACCAAGGCTCCAGTTTCAGCTCTACCACCTATAGCCTGTGGCTTTGAACAGGCCAGTTACTTTTCCTGTTTATAGAAACAGGGACCAGAAGAAAACCTTCCTCACGGGGCTGTTGTGAGTTACAAAGGAGATGGTGCACAAGAGCCCTCAGCATCCTGCCTGTGGCTTTCAAAGTGTTCCAGCAGTGGCTGCAATCCCTCCCTTCCCTCCTCACCACACACATGATCTAGAGGACTCTTTGGGCCTCAGCTTCTTCTTTTGAGTAAGGGACATCATAGTACCTTCCTCTTGGAGCTGTTTGAGGATTTTAACAAGAAAGACATATAAAGGGATTTTTGTGACTCTTAACTCTTAGCTTCTGAGCTGGACTGGGTTTTGTTACTTAATTAGACCCCACCACCCAAATTCTTTCAATGAATCCAATATAACTCTGATACCAAAACTAAAACAAGACCCGATAAAAAAAAGAAAAAAGATATCATTCTTTTTCTTAGTATCTCCATTACTTAAAGGAAACCTGACACTAAGCAGGAGAAAGAGAACTTTCTACGGAACTTTCTGTAAGGGAAGGGAAAGGAGGAGCAGTGGAGAACAAATGTTGAGCTCCAGCTGGAGGCTAGATTTGCGCATGGACCATCTCATGCTGTCCTCACAGTCACTCTTGCATATACTTAATTATCAACTATATTTTATACATGGGGAAAGTGAGGCCCGCAAAAGGCATTTGGCAGCTTAAGGCTATAGTGAGAGTTGAAAATGGGTTTTAGACCAAGATTTGAAGAGATTTTTGGGTTGATTCCAGAGCACTTTCCCGTCTGGCAATAAACCTGCTTACAGAGGTCGGGTGGGGTAGGGCTGGGCCCATGAGTGATTCAGGTGAGAGTCAGCTCTGGATTTCCAAATACTGGGTGGGGCTCAGCTGTGTGAGACCTCCCTGAAGGCATTCAGATGTGGGCCCTAGGTAGGCAGGAGGGCATATGACTGGTGGGGAGCAGGTGGTGGGGGCCTTAGAGAGGAAACCTTGTCACTAGTTGAGCATAGAGAAGAAGGGCCTTGTTGCTTTGATTGGGAAGAGCTCATGCCCTGGGGTGCAGCTGAACCTGTGGGACTGTCAAGAGTACTAACCAATGGGCCTGGTGAGGAAACTGAGGCAGGCAACGACACTTTGGGGGTTACTACAGTGTATGAATACGTTGGCAGTCACCTTGATGAGGCTGGCCCTCACTTACTCATTTCTTTCTTTGTCTATGGAAACAGTCTTTCACAATGTCTTCAGTCAGTCTATGCTTGAACATGGGGAGATGTCCAGAGTAACTGAGACACTGACAACTCAGTAAGGAGGAGAGACCGACACTATAATCTATCACTGCTGTGACCAGGGAGGGCACAAGAGCTGCCTATAGGAGAGAGCAAAGGGGAGGCAGATCAGGGGACCTGGAGCAGATGGGGAGACGTTCTCCACCTTGTGGGTTAGTTGCCCAATACACATTCAGTTTATTGACTTTGGAGCAGAGGTGCAGGAAAAGGTGACCCTGAGCTGTGACCCCTTTCCTGGAATCAGGAAAAGGGCTAGCTTGGACTTCTCCCCTGTATATCCAGCTGTGTGTTGGACTGTTCCCTTGAGGTGGACCAAATCCAAACTCTGCTTGTCCTGCTGAATCCCTGTCTTCTAGTATCATCTCAAGCAGCACCCCAGAGCCTAAGTGTCCTCAGTACCTCTCTACCCTTACCTCCAGGGCCAACTGCTTATTGAGCACTGGCCTTTTGGCCTTCATATCTTTGGTGTGTCTCTTCTTTTGCTCCAGCCTGGTCCCTGCACTGGCTCTCTGGCCTCTCTTCTGCTGCCTGTAATCTCCATCAACTCCATATCTCATTGCATTTCTTCTCCACTGTATCCATCTTCAAATTGCATTGTTGCTCAGGGGCTGGAGAGATGGCTCAGCAGTTAAGAGTACTGGCTGCTCTTGCAGAGGGCCCAAGTTCAATTCCCAACACCCACATGGCAGCCAACAACCTTCTATAACTCCAATTCCAGGGGATCTGACACCCTCTTCTGATCTCCACAAGCACTGCATGGCACAAGTGTACCTACCTACGTGCAGGCAATACACTCATGCACATAAAAATTAAAAATAATTAAACCCCCCCTGCATTGTTGGTCATAGAGTCTGATCACGGTGAGGGCTCAGGTGTTCTGTAGTGTTACTCCACCTGCCCTCATCTAATCTGAGGACCATCTATTCTGATCATGCTCGTCTTCAAATAGGCTGCAGACTTCTAGACAAGCCTAGAGACTTGTTTATGTTCACAGTAAAGAAGAAATGAGATTTAATCTCAGTTCTCCTGATGCCTTGGCTAAAGCTCTTCCCTCCAAAGCCAAGGTCAAGCTAGTGTTGTTTTGAGTAGAGGTAGCAGGTCTGGGAGTGAGGTACAGGTGTGGTAGCTCCCTGGACCCAGGCCCAAGGCGATGGCGGGCCTGGGAGTGGAGGGTGGAGCCTCATGCCAGCTCCTCTCTTGTTTCTTCATCACCAGAAAGTCCCCTTTCCTCTGAGCAATTGACCCCAACTTTCCTCCCTGACCCCATCTTTTTACCGACACCTATTTGACTCATGACCTCTTGCCCTGCTGGGCTGGGTACCAGGGGGTCCTGGATCTGGGGATGCAGGGAAGTCTGTATCTGGTCTCAGCATCCCAGGGGCCCAGTCCCTCCCCTGACCTGCCCTGGCTTGTTCTGTCTTCCTAGGGAAGCTGGATTTTGTCCCAGTGGAGCATGGGAACAGCTCTGGTGTGGAAGCAGGAGAGACATCCTGAAAGGTCTCGCCTGGCTTGGTTCCTTCTCTGGGCCCAGAGATGCCTGGGAGCAGACAAGGATCTATAGGGCCAGGTGCCAAGCCTTTCCACCTGAGGGGTGTGTGTGTGTAGGATGACACAGGATAGCCCAGTATCCTGAGGAAAGAACCTGCTGATGAGGGTATCAGGAGACTCTGAGACTCTGTGTGACTTTGGTCCTATCCCCTGCCCTTCCTAGATTCAGTTTTCCCAGCTCTGAAAAAGAAGAGCCAGGGGACTGGAGAGATAACTCAGTGAGTAAGAGTACTGGCTGCTTTGGCAGAGGACTGCGGTTCCCAGCACCCACAAGGCAGCTAATAACTGCCTGTAACTCCTGCTGCAGGGGATTTAATGTCTTCTTCTGACCTCCACAGGCATTGCACAGCATGAGGTGCACTTACACATATGCAGGCAATACACTCATACACATAAAATAAAAATAATAAATAAAATATTTAACAAAAAGAAGAGCCAGATGCTTAGTCCCGTAAGGCTGGCAGGTGGCCACCAGCTCCAGCATGGCACTTGGCCAGCCCTGGAATCTGAGATAGGAGAATTTTGACAATGGATCAGCAACTCCACCTGAGATTTGTGTGTATGACCTCTTTGGGTCTTGGAGTGGTTTGATTACTATGCCCACTTTATAGATGAGGATCAGAGAGGATAAACCGGTCCCTTGCCCAAGGTGACCCAGCTGGCAGGCCTTGGAGTCAGGATCCAAATCCAGGTTTTCATCTCTGACAGAGGGAAAGGGGAATAGGATAGATAGTCCAGTCATGGGAATGAAGTTCTCCTTGTTGGTCTGCCTGAGGGGTAGTGCGTTTTCCACGGAGGACCCCATGTATAGGTCAGACTGGACTGCTCTGGTTCTTACCCCTAACCCTAACTCCTTTGGCCTCTCTGTTTTCAGACCCCAAGCCCTGAGTGTCCTCAGCTGTGACAATCTCAGCTTCCTACCTACGAACTGGACGCATTTCTGACACTTGAAAGGTGACGTGCCTCAAAGGTCCCGCGTTACAAATAGCCTTAAGTGGCCACCGAGTCGTGATTAATACAATGTCTTGGCTAGGGCTGGAGCAGAGGAAGTCTGCAGGCGGTGTCTAGGTGACAGCTGGAGGGAGGGGCGGGGGTGGAGCCGTGGGACGGGGGAGAGGGGCGGGACAGCGCTCCGGAGTTGCACAGCAGAAGCTGCCGTCTACACAGCGTGCGCTTCGCCGCCCAGCGCCATGAACCGTGAGTCCGACCCCGCTGTCCCCGCGCGCCCGAATCCAGGCGGAGCCTTGAACGCCGGGCTCAGCCCCTCGTCTCTTTCCTCCGCAGGAAGGAGTCTCGCGCTCCGGTTCCCGCTGCTCCTGCTCTTGCTGCTGCCTCCGCCCCCCGCCCTACTCGCGGACCCCGGGGGGCCGGCCCTGGGTAGGCGGCTCCTGGGTGCCCACGGGGGACCCCGGGTCCAGCACTGCTGGTCTGGTCCATCTCCGTCCTCTCCACTCCAGAGGGCCTGGCTTCCCCTTTCTACAGGCGGTGACAGGGAGTGGGGGGCTGAGTGTGGGTGGGATGGGGATTCTCCGGGGACCCTAGGGTGTGGCGGTGCCTGGGTCTCTCTGGCAGACAGCAGACTGAGATATGCAGGGGCCGCAGGCACGGTTCTTCAGCTCGCTCACCTGTCCGTCCTGGGCTTTCCAAGCAGCCTCCTCCCCCAAGAACCCTGCCGTTTCCTGTGGGGGCTTCTTAGGGGAGGAAACCGCAGGCGCCTAGAAGACCGGCAGGCCAACGAGTTCCCTTTCTGCGGCCTCAGACGTTTGGGGGACCAATTCTGATTCCCAGTCCCAGTAGAGAAAGTTTTCTTCTGTCCCCTCGCCCCCCCATAGAAGTGGGGGGTGACAGTGACATTGTTTTGCCCGGGGTTTAAATTTCTTCTACGAAGTCCCCATTGAGCAGACGAGGAACCGAGTCTCAGTAGGTGCATTGATACCTCTGCCTTCCCAAGTGCACATAGTATATGGTGGGCCCTGGACTCTCCAGCTCCAGGCATTCTGCAAAGCACTTCCCCACCCAGGCAATGGGCCTTGAGCCCCTTTTCGGTTTTTGTCACTCAGCCTATGGAGAAAGTCAGCCCCCTTCCCCCGGCTTTTTGGCTCTCCTTCCCTCCCTCATGCCTGTGCCAGGTTCCAGGAAAGAATTCACTCCTCTTCCAGCTCCCCGGCCCTCCGGCCTGGACAGTGTGCGCTGCATCCCTCTCAGAGAATCCCCATTTCCTACCTGTAAAATGAGGCCAAGAAAGGTCCGCAGCAGGGAGAGGGGAAAGGGTCTGTGCCTTCTCTTGGGTACTCCAGGGACTTGGGGCTGAGGAGAGAGAATCAGAATAGCTTTCCATGAGGAGAGGGTGTGAGTGAGAAGAATTTGGGGAAAACCTAGGTGAGAAGTTGGGGGATACTCTAGAAAGACTTGGGGCTCAGTCAAAGCCTGATTTGGGGAAGAGAGGGAGGAATACTTCTGTGGCCCTTATGTTATAGTTTATCAAGGTCTGCTTCTTTGGTGCTCACAATAGTCCTGCCTGGGAGATGTGCTAGACCCATTTTATATGGAAGGGGACTTTGAGGCTCCGAGGAAGTGAGCCTACTTGTTGGGGACCCCACAGTAAGCTGGTGATAGAGCTAAGACTGACCGTACTGCTTACTGACCTATACTGTCCGTGCCAAGTTGAGCTCAGGACTTCTGAGGCCTTGTCTGACCCTGTCCAGACCCCTGGGTATATCAGGTCTGCCACCTGTCCTCCTGGCTTGTGACTCGTGTTGGGAGAGAGGGTAGAGTCCAGTTTGGTGGGCAAGGTTCTGCAGGGGAAATCCACAGTGCTCAAGTTCATTCTCCCGAGTCTTTGGTTTGATGTCCTCTCTGTATCCAGGAAGAGGGCATGACCCAGTGACCCAAGTGCCTTTGTGCTTACATTCGTATTACATGTCTTGTGGTGGAATTTTTCTGTTTTGCATTCTAAAGGCTTTTTTTTTTTTTTTTTTTTAAATGCGAGTCTAAAGCTACGGAGACACAGACCCTCGAGGAGTTCACAGTCTGATGGTGGAAGGTCTAGCTGAGTGCAAGGGAATCCCGAGGGTGTCAGGACTCAGGGAGGGAGCAGTTGCCTCTCAGTGTGAAAAATCCGGAGACTTCTGGCAGGAAGTGGAATTTATTTCAGCTGGACTTCGAAGGAGGCAGCAGGGGGACACTGACTTTCTGTTGAAGGATCTTTCTTCCAGGAAGCAGTGGCTGAGCTGAGGTGTAGTGAGAGGCCAGTCACAGGGAACTCGAGGAGCAGTAGAGCCTGAGAGAGGTGCTGAGGGGCAAGGCCAGGGTCCTGGGGAGCAGGGGAATGAGGGTGGGTAGGTGAGCTGGGGGGTAGCTGGAGGGGGGGAAGCTGGAGGCTGGGAAGCTAGTTCGGAGGCTCTTGCAAACAAGGGCCAAGGAAAGGACAGGGGGCAGGTGGGTACAGGGATTTGAACTACGAGTTAACTGAGCCTAAACTGCCTGGGCATCTGCCTGGAATCCAAAGCTGATGTTTTGCCTCCAGAAGGGACTCAAAGGAGACCAGAAGGCTGCAGCCTGTGTTGAGGGCAGGTAGCAGGAGCTAGCACAGCCTCTGCCTCTTGACGCAGAGGAGATGGAGTCCACTTTGGAGTCCATTTTGGCTGGGCAGGGGCTCTGCGGTGCTCAAGTGCTTCCCTTCCATCCTGTGTTTGGTTGTGTGCCGTATCCTTGACAAGAGAGAGAGGGCATGACCTGGCGACCTGGCCTGTGTGCCAGGCTGAAGGCCTGAGACCAGCTAACCCCGCATGTGGGGTGAGACCTGCGTGCATGCCAAGGCCTCCCTCTGCCTTCCCCGACTGCCTCTTATCTTCAGCCCCAGAAGGGTCTGTGGGCCCAAGGGGACTTTCTTGCTGCAGGCCGCTGCTCGGGCTTGGCATGGATCCAGGTGCAGGTGTGGTGTCAGGGCCAGGCCCGGGCCTGGCTACCCAAGCTTGCTTTCCTCTTTGGCTGCCAGGCCCGCGGAGCTTCTCTAAATATTATTCTTAGGGGATTTGGGTGCAATCTCTTCTCTTCTGCCTGTTGCCGCCTCCACATCCTGGAGGACTTGGTGTCCCCTGGCTGTACCTGTTCCCTGTCACGCTCAGAGCCCCAGCTTTTGGGGTCGGGGGGTATCTTATTTAAATCCATGGACAAGTTCTAGAGCCAGGAGATGCTAGGCAGTGGTTGTCTGTGGGAATGTGGGCTGGCTTTGGCCTTTGGGTCTATGTGTTTTGTAAGCACTGTGGGTGTGCATTGCCCTGCTAATGGGCCCAAAGCACTCTGTGAGAGCAGTTGCAGAGTTCTCTGCTGAGGACTGGGGAGTCTTGATGAGAAGAATTGAAAGGCTAGCTTGGCTTCCTCTAGAGTAGAGAAGCAGGGAGCAGGGGGTTGGATGCAAGGCATCCTTTGAGCTTCTGCCCTACCCAGGATAGACAGGGAAATAAGGTCCTTAGAGTAGAAGGGACTTTATCAAGGGCACAGCCAAGGAGAGCATCGCTTAGGGGTTCATCTTTCCTGTGTTCCTACATGGTGGCTGACCTGTGCTGAGTGTGGGCCACTCAAAGTAAATGAGACCAGTGTCTGTACCTTTCTTGATGGTCCCTTATTCTGGATGGTCTCAATAGAGCGGTGTCCTCTGCTGAGCACAGAATGGTGTTGGGATGAAATCATACAGAACTGAAGTTAGACTGAAGGGAGATCTTCCTGTCAGAGTAGCTTCTGGAGGTCTGATTGTGGCAGGAGGTGGCAATCACATATCAGGATGAGAATCTCATTTCCTTGGGGGTTTTCTAAATTCATCCTGAGGAAACAGCAACAAAACTGTGTCACTAGGGGTCATCATTAGCTTTTGGATCAGAGTGACTCCTTTGCCATTGCTGCCCTAGATCCAGGTCAAGACCTCCGGGAGGAGGCAGGTAGGGAAAGAGAAAGAGTTTAAGTTTCCTTTTGCAGCTTGGGCAAACTCCCTTGCCTTCGCTGAGCCTGAGTTCCTCACTGTGCAATGGGAGGCTCGGCCACCCTCCTAGGGAGTGCTGGGAAGACAAGTGAGCCCTAGGGATGTGAGATCATGGACTTAGTCAACAACAGCCTCAGGTCCCTCAGCCTGACCACCAGTCGGCATGGTCAAGCGGTACCCAGTCTTCTCTCTGCCCAACCTGAACCCCTGGGGGCTTCTTTAGCTCTTGTCCTTGCCCAAGAGGCCTCTTCCTCTCCTGGGGCAGCTGGTGTTTATGGAAAGAGAGTGATGGAAAAGGGAGGGAAAGTTGCTTGCGGTCTGGTTGGGAGGCAGGGCCTCCTTTGGCAGGGATGGGCATGGGCGAGCAGCAGCTGCAGCAGTTAGCTTGCAACTCTGGTCGTTTGGGACAGGATTCCTGCAAGGAGACCTTGCAGCTAGTCTCAGAGGGCTGCTGGGAGGATGAAGACATCTCTCAATCAAGCAGGGAATGGCCAGCCTCCTCATGTCATTTTATTTGTTCCACAGACACTTGTTAAGTTATGGCCATGATGTGGTTCCCCAAGTGCCTGGGTCTCCCTAGGACCTGGGCCAAGCCCAGGCTGTGAGCCTAGTTCATGTGAGGAGATATATGTCAGGGAAGGTGTGGCCCTCTCTCAGGGGAGAGATGAAATAGCAGGAGGGAGAATGGGAGGACTTAAGAATGGGGACTTGGGGAGCTTTGGGGGAGTGCAGAACAGGATTCCTGGTGGTGGGGGGGTCAGAAGTGCTGGTTGATGTATGAAGGAGCAGCATAGTCTAGCTGTACTTTGAGCTTTGGGGGTGAAAGGAGGGCTGCTGCAGCCTTTTCGAGCTTCTGGAACCTCATGAGACTCCTGCTGAGGTAGACCTGGAGCTCAGAGAAGGCCTTTGGCCTTCTCCTCTGTCCACAGAGTGGTAGCATTGAACCACTGGTAAAACAGGACCTTGGACCAGAACTGGGTGGCTGGGCTTGTGGCAGGTGGATTGGGCTTGAGAGATGGATAAACAGAATAGCCTGATCCTTAGAGGCTAGAGGACAGAAGCTGAGCCACTGAGTCCTTCTGGACTGTGGCTGACTACAGGAGGGTGGCAGGGGTGGGGTAGGGGTGGCGTGGGAGACTAGGGTCCTGTTAGGTCCTTTTCCTGTGGCTTGCCTGCCAGGTCTGCCTGTGGCAGCTTGATAAGGCCTTTTTGTCCAGTTTTCTTCCCCTTGGACTTTTTCATCTACATATCTACATCCCTGCCGGAAGTCACACAGATGTCATTGTGGGGTTGTGGGGTATCACCAGGGCTTAAAAAAAAACTATTTGCATGGTCCTAATTACCTTTGCTTGTGTGTGTGTGTGTGTGTGTGTGTGTGTGTGCGTGGTGATTGTGGTTCTGAGGGCCTCTGGTTAGGTGAATGCTGCTGCCTAGACTGAGCCTCCACAGTGAGGTGAGGACAGGCCGGGGAGCCAGGAATTGCTTAGGGTCAGGCCCTCCAATGTTGGCCTTTGTGATGGCTGACTGGTTCATGCCAGTCTGTTCTGACCTTTTGCCACTCTCTTGACCTCTCAGTCATCAGTTATACACAACATAAAAACTCCATGTGATGCTGGCTTCAATGCTGGAAAAAGAAGTATTTGTAGAAGGGATTCTGGCTTCTCTGTGGAAGGCCAAAGAAAGTGTCCCAGCTAAGAGCTAAAAGTCCTGGGTCGATCTGGCTTTTTACACTGTGTTCTTGGCCAAGTCTCCACCTCTCCCTGAGACTCAGTTTCCCTTGCTGAGCAGTGAGTGAAGCTGGGGCTGGACTTGGATGAGCTGAATGTCCAACTTGATGCTGAAGGCCATGGAAATTGAGCCAAAGGGTGGTGTTCAGAGGGATGGGGTTAGGCACAGGAGGGACTTCCTTGTTGGGGGCTCTAAAGGGGGAAAGAGGACAGAATTCACACACCATGTCAGGATCTTAGAGTATAGACCCCACATTCACACAGGCTAAGTTTGGTCCTTCCGGTCACTCGTACCTTATCTCCAGGCTTCTGGAAACCTCTTTCCTGGAACTGACTGCTAAGCTTGGGGAGGAGCGGTGGAAGGGAAGTGGCGGGATGGACAGTTGGTCTGATACAATCATTGCTTGGTGACCTATCTGTCCCTTCCTTTTTCTGCCTCAGTTTCCCAGTCTGCAAAAGGCTGATGAGATCGTCTGGTCGTTCCCTCCTGCAGAAATGGAGGGCACTGGCAGATCCTATTTTCCTAGAGTCCAGGTGCTCAGAACATGGAGCTATGGACCTGGTCTGGGAGAACCCCTCCCCTGCTCTGCTCACTCCCCCACTTTTCTGAGGCCTACAAACGCACCCCTGCAGCTGGTGTCTGACCAGGCAGGAAGTAAGCCTTTGGAAACCCATAGCTCAGTGTCTTATCGGCTGGTTCCTAGTTTCAGTGTCAACAGCTTGGGTCTAGACATTTCTAGACATTTCCCCTGTCCCCTTTGGTGGCAACAGGTAGGGAGTTGGGATTTTCCCTTGGGGCTCAGTGTAGGCTAGAGGCCCAGGGCAGGGCCAGGGAATGGCAGGGGGTGGGATTTATGCCTGTGGGTGCAGGACTAAGGTCACCTGAGAACGGTCTCCTAGTTGGTTAGAATAGAGCGGCCTCTGGCCTCTCTCTCCACCCTCAGGGACAGGGTGGCATCAGGAGCGTCTGCAGAGGGTCTGATACCTGTTTCTCACCCACAGTCAATCCTTGTTGTTACTATCCGTGTCAGCACCAGGGCATCTGTGTTCGCTTCGGCCTCGACCGCTACCAGTGCGACTGTACCCGCACGGGCTACTCCGGCCCCAACTGTACCATCCGTGAGCCCCGTCCCAGTCCCATCTCTCCTGGCTTCTTGCTGCTTCCTTGTGTCCTTCTCCAGACCCTACCTTGTGCCATCCTCTCTGGCACTCCTCGTCTGTCTCCGACCCCACCCTGACCTAGCTCCCAGTGAGACCCTCACTCTTCTTCCTCACGCTCTCTGTCTCCTTGTCCTTCTTTTGTGTCCTGACTCTTTCATTGTGCTTCCTGTGGACCCCTGCCTGGTTCCAGTCCTCCCACCCTGGGGAGTTCTGATCCTGCTAGGAGGGCTGGACTGAATGGGTCCCACCATCTCTGCAGCTGATCTCTGGACCTGGCTCCGGAATTCCCTGCGGCCCAGCCCCTCCTTTGTCCACTTCCTGCTAACACACGGGCGCTGGTTCTGGGAGTTTGTGAATGCCAGCTTCATCCGAGAAACACTCATGCGCCTGATACTCACAAGTGGGTTTGGGGCAGGCTCCTTCTAATCTTGGGGGGAAGGGGTGCAAGAAATCCTGCCAGTTCTTGGGATTCTTGGCATCTGATAAAGGAAGTGGTGGAGGAGGGGTGATGAAACAAGCCTGGATCCAGGAGGAGGCAGGGGTGGGGTGGGGGACAGCCTTGTCATTATTATTTTTGTTCTGCAGCGAGGGCCAACCTTATCCCCAGCCCTCCGACCTACAACTTAGCACATGACTACATCAGCTGGGAATCCTTCTCCAATGTGAGCTATTATACTCGTGTTCTGCCCTCGGTGCCCAAAGACTGTCCCACACCCATGGGAACCAAAGGTAAGGAGCTTGGGTGAAGAGCTCGCCTGGGGATCACCCAAGATTCTCAGTTCTCCTTTTCAGGCAAAAAGCAGACAGAAGAGCAATTACTGATCCACTTCACAGATGGGTGGATCAAGGCAGGACAGCTGGCATGTCTAGGACCAGGGAAAGGTCAGTGAAAGGTCTTGTCTAAACTCACAGGGAAAGTCAGAGCAGAGCTGGTTGTGGTGGTGCATGCCGTAATCCCGTACTGAGACTGAGGCAGGAGGGCCTCAGGTTTGAGGTTGCGTTAGGAGAGAGTGTCTCTAGAACAAAACCAAGACAACAAGGAGGGGAGAGGAGGGAAGAGAGAGAAGGAGGGAATCAAGGAGGGAGGGCAGGAGGGGGGGCTCCCTTGGAACCCATCTACTTGATCCGTCTGCTGATGAGGGGGATTCTGCTGGGTGGAAATGACGTGAAACGGACCCGGAGGAAGGCAGGAATAGTGTGCTGTGTATTGGGTGCTTACTTGGTGTCTGGTTCTTTACTAAGGCAGTTTCCCACGCTTCACTCTGGCCAGGTACAAAGGTTGCATTTTTTTTCTTCAGTTGCCCAATACTCATTTGGCCTCCTGGACAGGGGCATTCCTATTAAGGTCTTCTCATTCTACCCCCCAAATTGTCCAGAAACCTGCAGGGTTACTGAATTCAGAACCATCCATTCTTCAAGAACAAGAACAAGAGAGGCTGACTAGTTGCCACTGTTGATTCAGTTCCTGCCACATGGTGTCGCTGTTGGACACTCTTCCCGTGCAGCCTCATGGTTTTGACCCTGCAGGTTCTGAAGTTTGTGTGTGCACGGACAGCCTTGCTTGGGTCTCCAGTGCTACAGTGATGGCTTTCCCTCCAAGGCTAACACTGCCAGGATAGCTGATTCTCTCTAACCCTGCAGGAATCAACCCTTTCCCAAAGTCACTGAGCAATGACCCAATCACTGTAGGCTGCAGATTGCTCCCTCTACTTTCTTTTGGGGTACTTGATATTACTTCCTTCCAGAGGAGTCTACTTGGCCATGTCAATCCAAATAGTTTCCTTTGATCTTGTGAATTCAGCATCGGACCTCACATGAGATGTGGTTATCAGAACATAGAAAATCCTATTGCTCCTTTCTGTGATGGTACTGGGTACCAAATTCTTCTGAGGTAGAAATAATTAAGGGAGACATCCCATACTTAAAAACATTGATTTATTTATTTTTATGTGTATGAGTGTTTTGCCTGCATATATGTAAGTGCATCCAAGAGCACATGTACCCACAGAGGCCAGGAGAGGGCATCAGATCCCCTGGAACTGAGTTATGGATGGTTCTTAGTTGCCCTGTGGGTTCTGGGAACTGAGCCTGGGTCCTCTGGAAGAGCACCCAGTTAACTGCTGAGCTGCCTCTTGAGCCCCAGAGTCTATGGTCTTAACATTTTTTTTTTCTTTTGGTGAAATTTTTTCATTATGGAAAAATTGCAAATGTACATTAAAATTGAGAGGGAGAGTTAAAGCACCAACTAGGTACCTGGGTTCCAGTTTCAACATGTGCGCAATTTACTAACCTTTCTTATGCCTTCATTTATCCTCTTTTATTTTCAAATGGTGGATTTTTGTTGTTACTAAAAAATTATTAGTGTAAGTGAGTGTGTGGTGTGTGTATGAGAAAGAGAGAGAGAGAGAGAGAGAGAGAGAAAGATGTATATGGGTATGTACGTGCCACAACCTGTGTGTAGAGGTTCAAGGACAGCATGTGGAGTCTGTTCTGTCCTTCCACCTTTATCTGGGTTCTGGGGTTTGAGATCAGGCCATTGGGCTTTTGTGGCAACCACTTGTACCCACTGAGCCATCTCACTGGCCTATTGCCATCATTTGGAGATACAGTCCCTCTGTGTAACCTAGGCGCCTTCCTCAGTGCTGGGATGACAGGTGTGTGCTGCTATGCCTGATTTTAGTGGAGTATTTTAAAGCAAATTCTAAATATTATGCCATTGCCTTGGCAAACACTTCAAAGTATTTTGGTAGAGCAGGTTACAGGGGTTCCCAGTGGGGAAGCAGGGTGACCCTGAGGAGGGTCACCTGGACCTCTTGCTTGGGCTAGTTTCCCTAGGGACTTCTGGGAGCCCGGAGGTCCCCAGGGCAGGGAGAGAGACAGGATCTAGGCAGCTACTGCTCGTTCCTACCCACTCCTCCCGACCAGGGAAGAAGCAGCTGCCGGATGTCCAGGTCCTGGCCCAACGATTATTGCTCAGGAGGAAGTTCATCCCTGCCCCCCAGGGGACCAACCTCATGTTTGCCTTCTTTGCACAACACTTCACACACCAGTTCTTTAAGACTTCTGGAAAGATGGGTCCTGGTTTTACCAAGGCCTTGGGCCACGGGGTGAGTACCTAGGAGGGGCCTCGTATGCTGCATGCAGGCGTCACTGGTGGAGGCGAGTCCGGGGGATCTGAGTGGTCCTCTCTCTGTCCTCAGGTAGATCTCGGCCATATTTATGGAGATAATCTGGAACGTCAGTACCACCTGAGGCTCTTTAAGGACGGGAAACTCAAGTACCAGGTAGCGCTGGGTCTGGAGATGGGGCAGCAGGAGGACCCGTCCTTGTTCTTTCTGTCAGAGGCAGGTGGGTAGCAGAATGGGAGAGCCACAGGAGTGGAAATGTGCCTGGAAGGACAGAGCAAAGGCTGGGCAAGTGTGGCAGCATGAGAAATGGATGAAGAGCCGGCAGGGCCTTCCATGCCCTCCTGGGAGGTGGCTCTGAAGCCCAACAGGAGGGCATGTCCAAGATGCTTTTAGTGGCTTAGTTGTTTCCACTTTGTGGATTGGGCACCACGATGCAACTTGTACAGGCGATGGAGCAGTATCCATCATAGCTGTGGGCCCTGCTTTCAAGAAACCACGGTCCATCAGGGCCTACAGACCTAAATGCCAGGATTGGACTTCCTTGACTAAACTCACTCTGTCCAACAGAAATATGATATGAGTCACATATATAATTCCTATTTTTGAATGGCCATGTTAAGAAATGTAAAAAGAAACAGATGAGATGGCTCTTAATAATATACTTTATTTGGGCCAGTGAGATGGCTTAGCCAGTGAAGGCACAAGCCTGAACACCTGTGTTCCACTCCGAGACCCCACTGGTAGAAGGAGAGAATATACTCCTGCAAGTTATCTTCTGACCTCCATACACGCATGAGTTGCTCACCCCCAAATAAATGCAATAAAAATTAAAAAGGTTTCCATTGGAGGTAGCCAATCTACATTTAAATTTAATAAATTTAAAATTGAGTGAGTAGATTGATACACTCAAGTTGTTCGAAATATTTTCCCAATAGCTGAGACACCAGCTTTAAGATTTACATTTAAATTAAGTCAAATCTAAATGAATTTAAATGGAGATCTTCACTTAGTCAGATTTCTAGTGCTTGGGGGCCATGTACATATAGTTAGTGGCTGCCATACCGGTTTGCACAAATCTGAACCAAGGAAATGGCAAGTTCGTGGCTGAGTCGTTAGGCCTAAGAACAGGACTCGGCACATAGTTTCTGTGTATTTAATGAATGGGTAAAGAAACAGCCACAAACCTGGCTGCTCTTGTGAAAATTGCCACCAACTAGGGCAGTCTTGGAGCAAGGCTCACTAGTGTGAAGGGGGAGGAGGGTGCCTGCGTGGGGACTTGAGGGTGTTATCATGTGCAAAGGCTTGGTGCAGAAAGCAGATGGGGTGTCTTGAGGCGAGGTTATGAATGGCTGGGCCACCAGAACCTAGTTAGTAAGATAAGAGTGGTTCCAGGTGCGGGTGAAGACCTCTGCAGGGGGAACGTAAGACTTGACTCTGCTAAGAGCAGAGAGGGCCCTGGGAAGGATTTCAGGTTAGCCAAATGAATATGTGGATACTAGATTTGAGTGGGTTTTTTTTGGTGGGGGGGCATTCTGGCTGCTGTGTACTCAGAAGGATGTCTGTGGGCAAGAGTTGGTTTAGGGAGGCACTTGGGGAGTAGGAGGTGGGTGGACTGGGCCAGGGAGATCTCCAGAGGAGGGTGGGAGTCAGCTGTGGGTACTCTGCCCACTCCCCAGGTTGCCGGGTGGCTCCATCCCGCAGGTGCTGAACGGAGAGATGTACCCGCCGTCGGTGCTGCAGGCGCCAGTGTTGATGCGCTACCCACCGGGGGTCCCTCTGGAGAAGCAGATGGCTGTGGGCCAGGAAGTGTTCGGGCTGCTTCCAGGGCTGGTGCTCTTTTCCACCATTTGGGTCCGAGAGCACAACCGCGTGTGTGACCTGCTGAGGGGCGAGCACCCCACCTGGGACGATGAGCAGCTTTTCCAGACCACGCGCCTCATTCTCATAGGTGAGCCCGCATCCCGAGACCTGGGGAGGCTGCGGTAGGAGCCTGGTGTGGCTGAACCTGGTAGTCTCAGCCTGTGCCCCAGGTGGGTTTGGCTCTGTTCTCAACAAGCCAATTCAAAGGGACAAATTAATAGTGGAAAGCAGAAAAAGGAGATTTATTCAATGTGGCCACCTTGGGAAGGGAGCT
Organism: Eospalax fontanierii; assembly: GCA_035773235.1. NCBI lineage: Eukaryota > Metazoa > Chordata > Mammalia > Rodentia > Spalacidae > Eospalax > Eospalax fontanierii. The sequence goes on from CM069541.1 coordinate 51,627,884, forward strand.
CTGCTGGGGTAGAGACCTCAGGCAGGGCTTCAGACCCTGAGCTGCCTGCTGGGAGGGCTGCCAGCACATAGTAGGCTTGCAGGAAAGGGAAGATGGAGATGGTCTCTTACCAGCTGAGTGACTCACAGTGCATTTGATCCGACCCCTCGAGGACCTGTTTCCCAGTTGTGCTGCGCTGTCTGGCACTGAGGCCCCCACCCTGTGTTTCCCATCCTCAGGACCATTTCCCCTTTCTTTGACTATCTGCCTTTATGGAATTTGATAGATTTCAGGTGACTCAGGGCCAAGATATTTTTGTGTCTCCTGTGGGGGTGGGCTGCAACCTAAAATGTCAGATGGCTTCCTTCCTGGGACCTTGGACCCTGACACCTCCGTCCAGACCATGCTCTGTGTGAGTCACCACCTCTGGGCACCACTGGGCACAGCTGGTCTCAATTATAGCATCTAATTCACTGGAGCCGGGAAGAGCCAGGCACCAGGGATAAGAATAGCCAGAAGGAGTGGGAGAGGCTGGCTCTGGTTCTGGTTCTGGTTCAGGTCTGAGCATTGCATAGACTTTGATCAGAGAGGGCCAGTCTGTGCCTAGAGGCTGCCCAGCACTCTGGCTGGGGACGAAACTGATGAAAATGAGGACTCCTAGAGCAGAGCGCGTCCAGTTTTTAACTCTGTGCAGCTTTATGAACTGAGTGTCATTACCCTGTGCAAGTTAAGATTCAGAGAGGTTAAGTGAATTTTCCAGGGCCAATCAGCAGAGGAAGGTTTGAATTAATTCTGGATGCCACCAAAGTTCATACTGCTGGCACCCCATCATCAGGGGGGCTTTTCCTGAGTGGGCATCTGATCTTTTGTGATGTGGGAGTACATGGAGTGTCAATTATTCCTGTACTTCTTGCTAGCCTGTGTTGATAACTGCCAAAGTTGCCAGTTCTGTGCCAATGGTGTGGCTGCGTCTGCTGTCTACTCTTTACATGACCCAGTGTGTTTTGTCACATGGATATTAATAGAACACACGGTTTACAGTTCAGGAAAGTGAGCCCCAGGGAGATTAGCTCAGCTCACAGATGCCTACAAACGGAGAAGCTAGAATTTGAGCCTAGATCCGCTAGTTCCAGGTTGTGTGGCTGCAGGTCAGTTTGTCTTATGGCTCATTGGTCCAGAAGTCAGTTTCTTTTAACTATCCAGCTGGCCACATTTCATATTGTTATGTAATGTTCAATTTGCTTCTTTCCTGGCAGTTTGCGTTGTGTATATCTGGTTCCTGAGGGACGAAAAGAAAACTCTGCCCTTGAGATTCTTATGTATAACAACACTTGAGAAACATGCTTTAAAATACTTAGGGCTGGGCTCCCCTGCTGTTCCTCACTTCGTTTAGCTATAGCAGAAATTGTCAGATGGTCTCTTTGAGGAAACCCTGCCCCACTGAGGGTTTCAGTGAAATCACCGCCCTCACTAATCACCCCCGTTTTTCTCTCTCTTAAGGTTTCTCCAGCCTTTTTGTTTTGGAGACCAAGTCTCGCCATGTAGGCTAACCCAGCATCCAATGTACAATCCTCCTGCCTCAGCCTCCCAAGTGCTAGGATTACAGGCGTGTGGCACCACTTCTGGCTTCTCCAGCCTCTTTTCATGGTCTGTGGGAGAGAGGCTATCCCAAGGTTGTGAAACCAGTCCTTCCTTCACTGGGGCCAGGGCTTCCCTTTGGAGCAGGGGTCCTTTTATCTGGGGACCTCAGTCAAACCTGACAGTTCTCTTTTCACATCCAGTTACAAGGAAACAAAGTGGAAGTGGTCAAGTAATACCAAGGAGACAAAAGCAAATGAGCTGGCCTGCTTCCTATGCCAGATGGCTATGTCACTGCACCCTGCTGACGCCATTCCCATCCCCCCACCCCCACCCACAGGGGAGACCATCAAGATCATCATTGAAGAGTATGTGCAACATTTGAGTGGTTACTTTCTGCAGCTCAAGTTTGACCCAGAGCTTCTGTTCAGAGCCCAGTTCCAGTATCGCAACCGCATCGCCATTGAATTCAACCATCTCTACCACTGGCACCCACTCATGCCCGACTCCTTCAAAGTGGGCTCGCAAGAGTACAGCTACGAGCAGTTCTTGTTCAACACCTCGATGTTGGTGGACTACGGTGTCGAGGCCCTGGTGGATGCCTTCTCTCGACAGAGAGCTGGTCAGGTAAGTTTCAGAGGAGTGGAGGTCAGCAGGCTCTGGGATCCAGCAGACCTGATTCAAGCCCCAGTTTCCTCATCTGTAGAATGGGCATAGTGTCACTCGCACAGAGTGGTTTTAAACGTTCCTTTGTGAGTTCTTTTGTTCATGTGATAATAGCAGGTCCCATCAGTGAATCTCATGTTATGGTGACTCAAAATCCTGAAAAAAAAAAAAAAACCCAAGGGAGAAGGATTAATTTTGGCTCATAATTTCAGAGGGATTTCAGTGCACCATAGTGAGGAAGTCATGGCAGAGTGGTTCTGTTTGTGGTGTGTGGTGTCAGGAGTGAGAGGCAGAGGCTGTCTACGGCACAGGAAGGGAAATAAAATGAGACTGGAACTGGGGCTGAGTTACAGCCTTCGAAGGCTGGCTCCTAGTGACCCACTCCTTCCAGCTGGGCCCACCTTCCGAAGGTTCCATATTCTCCCCAAGTCATGCCACCCTCTAGGCAGCAAGTGTTTAAAACACGAACCTATGGGGTACATTTCAGATTTAAACTATAACGCAGGTCTCACTCTAGGAGCTTGGGATATGGTGGTAAACAACACTGACATGGTTCTTGGTTCCTTATCCTGTTGACACACTGTAGAAGGATAATAATGGTCACACGAGATCTAGCACCATCTAGCACTTGCTGTGTGTATACATCTGTGGCAAGTGATTTTCTGACATTTTCAGAGATCTAAGAAAGTCACAGTGCTGACCTGGAGGTGGGTGTTGGGGTAAAGAAATGACGGCTAAGTGGAGAGAAAAGATAGACATTTCCCATGAAAAGAGGTTGTTGTTGGTGACAGGCTATGATTGTGTTCTAGATGGAGAGCACAGTCTCGGTAAAGGTGGGGGTTGGGGAGAAAGCATTTGAGGGACATGAGGCCTCTAGGTTATGGTAGTATGCATGGAATGCCTGTATGAAATGGTTTTTGATTTTATCTGAATTGTGTCTTCCTTCAAATTTGTATGCGACAGCCTAACCCCTAGTGCCTCAGAATATAACTGCACTTGGAGAGAATATCTTTATTTATTATTTATTATCATTTTTATGTGTATAAGTTTATTGCCTGCATGTATGTAAATGAACCCATGTCATGCAATGCCTGCGGAGGTCAGAAGAGGGTGTTGGATCCCCTAGAACTGGAGTTACAGATGGTTGTTAGCTTCCGTGTGGGTGCTAAGAATTGAACCTGGGTCCTGCAAGAGCAGTCAGTGCTCTTAACTGCTGAGCCATCTCTCTAGCCCCTGGAAACAATAACTTTAAAGAGATATTTAAGAGTAAATAGGAAATTAAGGCAGGCCAATATGACTTGTGTCCTTATAAGAAGAAGAGATTAAGGCAGACTCACTCAGTAGAAAAACCACATGAAGACACAGGGAGAAGGTCACCATGTATAAGCCAAGAGAGGCCTCAACAGAAGCCAAGCTTACCGACACTTTAGCCTATACTCCGTGAGGGAGTAAGTTTCTATTGTTTAAGGCACCAGTTTGGAGCATTTTGTTGTGGTACCCCTAAAAATAAATCGATTTTCTTGGAGTTCCTAGCCAGCTTCCTCTGAAGCTCCCGTTCTTTCTTCCGGGCTCTCTGGACCCCCTCATGGCCATCTTCAGCCCCCGCTTCTCCGTAATCTTTGTTCTGCAGCCCTGTTAGGATGTTGTGACACTAAACAGATTTAGATTTCCTTCTGATAACTTGACTGCAATTAGCATTTGCTGCCCCCAGCATCTGCCGGTGGGTTTATGCTACTTCTGCTGTCTGCAGGGAGATGAATGAAGATAGTGGTCTTTTTGTGGGGTTGTATGAGCATTTTCCGAATGACTGCAATGATGTGTGTAGAAGGTCTGGAGGTTGAACCTTACAGGAGATGCAAGGGCCACAGAAATGTGTTGACTCTCAGGGTAGTAAAAAAGAATCTGAGGGCCGGAGAGATGGCTTAGCAGTTGAGAACACAGACTGCTTTTACAGAGGACCCAGGTTTGTTTCCCAGCACCTGCATGGGTGGCTAACGATCGTCAGTAACTATATATATAGTTCCAGGGGATTCTGGTGTTCTCTTCTGACCTCCTTGGGCATTACATATATACGTGCTTACATATATGCAGACAGAACATTCAGACACATAAACTAAAAATGATAAAATATTTTAAAAATCTTTAAAAAAGAACGGGAGAAGGGACAGCACAGAGCTTTCTCTGGTAATCATCATCTGTGGCTAATGCCAGGGTTGTTGCCATGTGCAACACTCAGTGACAACTGCTTTGCATCTTTTATCTCATTTGTTTTACAGCAAGTATCTCAGGTGGCTGCTCTCACCTTCCCCATTTTTGCATATGAGGAAACACAAACTGAGCTCCATTATCTGCCCAGTGTCCTTGTGTTTGTTTGCTAGGGTTGCCTCAACAGAATACTATAAAGTGGGTAGCTTAAGATAACAGAGACTTATTATTCTTCTATTGTACCAGAGGCCTGAAGTCTGAAATGAAGGTACCAATGGCCACACCCTCTCTGAGGGCTGTAGACAGGCCCCTGTTCCATGCCTTTCTCTAAGGTTCTTCTGGGGTTGACAGGCCTTGCTACTCCTTGGCTTGTAGATGTTACTGTATTCTCTGTCTCTGTTATCTAGTCACACGTATCTCTAGTCTCATTTAAAAGGGCACCACTAAACTGGGTGTGATGACACATTCCTGTAATCCTAGCACTCCTGAGGCAGACAGAGAGTCAGGAGTTCAAGGTTATTCTCAGCTACATTGCCAGTTCCAGGCTAGACTGGGTCACATGAGACCCTGTCTCAAAAGTCAATACCCAAACCAAACAAAAGTATATCGTTTATTGGATTAGGCTCTTCCCTAATCAAGTGTGACTTCCTTTTGACTACACTAGTGAAGACAGTATAGTTTTCTTATCCATAGGGAACACATTGTAAGACTCCTCAATGGATGTCTGAAATTGTAGAGAGTACCAAACCCTATATATACCATTGTTTTCTGTACATACACACTCATGGTAAAGTTTCACTTATAAATTAAGCCCAGTAAGAGGTGTAATAGTAATAGTAAAATTGAATATGTTTAACAATATTTTGTAATAAAAGTATGTAAATGTGGCCTTTCTCTTTCTCTCTCCCTCAAAATGTCTTGTATTGTTCTCATCCTTCTTAGAATGATGTGAGTTGATACCATGTCTGTGTGAGGGGTCGTGGTGGGATGAATGACATGGTGTGTGATAAGGGTTAGTTTACTACATAAGAGTTATTTGGACATAGCACTGTGATATCATGACAGCATAGACAGATGCCAAGTGACTGACAGGCAGTGTGGACATGTTTGACAGTGGGATGATTCACATCCTGGGCAGGATTCAGTAGGACCTCATTAGATTTCATCATGCTCCACAGAACAGCATGCAATTTAAAACTTATGAATTATTTCTGGAATTTTCCACTAAATATTATCAGACTGTCATTGCCTGTGGGTAACTGAAATTGTGGGAAACTAAAGTACCACCAAGATAAGGCTCCTACGTTTCCAACTGAGGTCATATTTGTAGTTAAGGCTTCAGTGCATCTTTTGGGGGAGACACAGTTGAACCCACACAGCACCACAGCTTCTGGTGGGTAGAACTGGGGTTGGAACTGGCCTCTGCTTTCTGTTCCAAGTTTGCTTTGCTGTGAGCTGTCTGATTTCCTTCCACTATGTTTTTTTTTCCTACCCAATTATACTTGTTCTGTCAAAACAGATTTCTGTCTTAAGCATTCATTTTATTACTATTTCAAGAAAAATAGAGCTTCCTTTATAGTAATGTTCTCTAATTTTTATGAATTGGAATATTTTTGTGGAGTCTGTGTGTATGTGTGTGGGTGTGTACATTGTATACATTTACATACAGAACCTAGAGATCAACTTTGGGTGTTGTTTCTCAGAAGCTGCTCACTTTGTTTCTGAGGTAGGGTCTTTCTCTTTGGCCTGTAGCTTGCTGAGTAGGCCACCTTGACTGGCCAGGAATCCCCAGGGATCTGGAGTCTTTTTTTTTTTTCTTCTTCTCACCAGGTTAGTTGGGTTTTGAACCCTCTTTTCACTCAGGATGATAGTACCTGTTGATGGGACTCAAAGAATTTCAGGCCACTAGAGATGTCCTCTCAGACTACTGCACGCTTCCCTCAGTGTTGAGGAAGCCGGGCCTCTGAGTGAGCATGACATGGCTGACTTAGGAGCAGACCCCAGTGTCCAGACTGCTGCACTGCGCCACACTCTCTTTTTTTGGTCCAGATAAGAATTGTGGCTTGAAGTTCTCTTGGGCTCTATACGAGCTCCAAGACAGTCTGTAACTGGCTCCCAGACTGACAGCTGCGCTTATTTCTTGGCAGATTGGTGGTGGTAGGAACTTTGACCACCATGTACTGCATGTGGCCATAGAAATCATCAAAGAGTCCCGAGAGATGCGACTACAGCCTTTCAATGAGTACCGTAAGAGGTTTGGTATGAAGCCCTACACCTCTTTTCAGGAGCTCACAGGTAGGCGGCTGCTTCCTGGACACAGTCTCTGCCTTGGAGGGATTATGCACAGCAAAGTGAGGGAGAGACCAAGGAGAGAGAATAAGACAGTGAAGGTGGCCGTTACCGTGACTGTGAGCACTGTAAGAGAAAGTGATGAATGTGACAATAACCCTCTTGAGGAGAGAAGATAACACCTTCCAGGAATGTTGACGGATAGATAGTTTTCCAGTGGAGAATCAAAGGAGGAGCGCTTTGGGTCGGGCAAGGAAGAACACAAAGGTGCAGAACTGAGAAATTAGTTCATTTGGGAGGACAGTCACATATGTGGCTGGAGCAAAGGGCTTGTCTTGGGAGATGTGTTGGGTAGTTGAGGGAGGTTGGCACCAAACTGGGTAGAATCTTGGATTTCATGATAAAAGTTTCGGGTTCTACCCTGTCTAGTGGTTCCTAAATACACATTTCTGGGCTGGCTGTATATGACTTCCTTCGAAAGGTGATTAAGATACCAAGTCTGTTAGCTCAATGGTATAGAACATACTTGGCATGCGAGGCCCTGACTTTAATCTCCTTGACAAGATAAAACAAAATAATGTACCACACATGCAAACATCTTTCAGTTCTTAAATATCTCTCCTGGAGATCATGATTCAGTATCTCTTTGGGATGCTCAAGAGTCTCTAATCACACACACACACACACACACACACACACACACACACACATTCCTCCAAAGACCCTCAGATATTGGGCAGCCAAGTTGGAGCCCTGTAATCATTGGTGTGACAGATCCCAGCACAGTGCCCGGTGGGGAGGCTTTATGTTCATTTATCCTCGGACGTTATTTGTGAACATGCGGTTGTCACAGAGTGGAACAGATCCTGCGTTGAATTCCCCATGGTCCTGGAACAGTCTCATGACAAAAGGTCCAGAGGGGTAGAGTGTAGACTATCACTGAATACCTCTTTGAACCTGGACATGAACATCTTTGGCTTTATGATGATAAGGAGGCTTGAGCCAAGACAAAGTCTTGAAATCTTATGTCGTGAAGGTTTGGGAGTTAGGCTCAGGGACTGAGATGAGTTGCTGGAGATCGATCATAAGCTGTCTGGGCCAGATCTAGGCCCTTGGACTCTTCCTCACCAATAGCACAGTGAAGTCCTGTGCTTTCCTTCCTGACCCTTTTCCTAATGTCCAGTTGTCCACATTGTTTGTCTGGAGTTCCTATGATTCCTAGAAGAACCTGCGTCTAGAAGGTTCCCTCCCCAGAGTAACCTTAACAAAACCATGACTCTGACTGCGGTTTCTTCCCTTGCAGGAGAGGAGGAGATGGCTGCCGAGCTGGAGGAGTTATATGGAGACATTGATGCACTGGAGTTCTATCCTGGGTTGCTTCTTGAAAAGTGTCATCCCAACTCCATATTTGGGGAGAGTATGATAGAGATTGGGGCTCCCTTTTCTCTCAAGGGTCTCCTAGGGAATCCCATCTGCTCTCCGGAGTACTGGAAGCCTAGCACTTTTGGGGGTGAAATGGGATTCAACCTTGTCAACACAGCCTCACTGAAGAAGCTGATCTGTCTCAACACCAAGACCTGTCCCTATGTTTCCTTCCAAGTGCCAGACTTCAGTGAAGACAATGGGCCTGTGGTAGAGCGACCATCCACGGAACTCTGAGGGGGCAGGAAACAGCATTCTGGAGGGAAAAGCTTTGTGCTTGTCCTTCTAGGATGCTGAGGCTAAAGTAGTCTTCAATATTGGTTTTCTGGCTTGACATTGTGAGGGTAGGCATTGGCCTTTAGAACTTTGGGTCTCTATCTTGTCTGGAATATAGTGACATTTGCCATTCTAGAATGTTGAATTCCTTGTTAATCCTTCAGAATGTTAGGAATGGTTTTCATCTGGGTTCCCAGTACTTGAGTCCTGGTTGGCACTCTAGAAAGTCAGATTTCTGGTTGATTTGGAATATAGACATACAACTTTAGAACATAGGGCCAGGTGCGGTGGCATATGCCTTTAGTTTCAACACTTGGGAGGTCCCAAGCAGGTGGATTTCTGTGAGTTTAAGGCCAGCCTGGTCTACATAGTAAGACCCTGTCTCAAAACAAATAAACAAATAAACAACTAGAATACAGAGCTCCTGACGAAATCTCTTTGAAAGTTAAATGGTTCTTAATTTTCATTCTAGAAGGGTGGTGGGAAGGCTCCAGAATGTTGTCTGACTGATGGCTCAAAATGTTGTGTTCCTGGTTGATGATCCAGAACAGAGGCCAGACCAAGCCTGACCAGAATGTCTAGAATGTTGAATTCATTTTATTGTCCAGTAATAGACAGAGCAGAAGAGCCCAGTGAGCAACAAGGTTGCTCGGCTGGATTCTGTGCCTGCACAGAGTGGGGCAAGGATGTGGAGTACTGTTCTTGAATTCCCACTTAGATCCTAGGCCAAGCATGTGGAGAGAGCAGGTGGACTCTTCCGTGGCCTTGGTTGGAAGCCACCAGAACCCTATCCAGGTCTTCACTCAGGGCAGCTGTTTCTCATGAAACTAATAAAATTCTCCTTCCAAAGCAGCTTGCTATGTATTTCCTTTGGTCCCATCGTCAGACACAGAAGAAAGGAAGAGGCCTTTCTCCTGCCCGCAGGCCAGGCGTGTCAGACGCTCAGAATGAGACTTTCCAGGAGGGTCCCTGGGGCCTGGCTTTGCTTAATGTCTCCTTTGGCCAGTCTGGTCTCCTCAAATACCCAGTTCCCACACTCTGGAGATGTGGCACTCAGCTTCAACTAGTTTCAAATAAGACCCTCTTTTAAAGAACAGACAACAGAATGGGGTACCTGGGAGAGTTCTATGACTCGGTGTCACTGAATTCACACGTATTTTCATACTGCTAGTGTGAAGTGGGTGGCATAACCCTCAGCGGGACTCCAGAACCGTTAAGTGACTTAAAGTCCCAAGAGCCAGGCTTAGAAGTCGGCTCTGGCTGGCTGTGGTGCATGTGCGCCTTTCCCTCCTGGTTTGTGCCAGACTTAATCTGGCCTTTCTGGCCCATAGTCAAAGTCAAAGGCTGAGGACCCCTCCGCTTTACGTGCTGGGTCCTCATTCAGTGCTCCGGGTATTGTGATGGGCCTGGGAACACAGCAGCAAGTGGACAGTACTGATGAGACTTCTGTTCTCTAGCGCTCTCATTCCAGTGGGAGTGGTACAGACGACCAATCCAACAATGAAATCAGGCAAGCTCAGGGCGACTGTGACTTTCCTTCTCACCAGCCCGTCCTGTGCTGCCTATTTTACTCCTGAGACCAGAGGCTGGAGCTGTGATGATCCTGCAGTCAGCCTCTTTTCTCTCCAGGTCCCAGACCAATGGCCTTTCCTCTGCTACACACATCCTTTGGCCAGGGAAGACGGAGGTAAGGACAGAACGCTAAGGTGAGAGACTGGGAAAAAGCCTTTGTGTTCCAGGCTCTGCACTCAGCATTTCTCCAGAAAGACTGTGGCCAAGAAACAACAGGGGACTTGGGGTTTGGGCTGGAGGTCCTTAGAGATGGGCCTGTCTTAACAGTGTCTTGAGGTCCAGGAAGCCCTTATTCCTAGTTGGTTGGTTAGGGGCCACTCCCACCCTTATTCCCTGGTTTTGCTGGACACAGAATGTGATCCTTGGCTGCTCCTTGACTTACTCTAAACCAGAAGGACTCTTTGGGTGCCAGTCATGACCAACAAATGGCTGTGTCTTGTTCTTGCTTTACCTAGAACCTGTTTCCTCCTTTCTAATACCCACTTCTTGCCATTCCTGGCTGTTTCTTATTAACCAGGTTTTTTTTTTTTTTGAGACACTGGCTTGGCATTGTGAGGGTTGGTACTGGCATTTAGAACTCTGGGTCTCACGCTTGTCTGGAATATTGTGATGGTTGCCATTCTAGAATGCTGAATCCCTTGTTAACCCTTCAGAACATTAGGAGTGGTTTTCATCTGGCTTCCCAGAACTAAATAGGGTCTCACTATGTTGATCAGACTGGCCTAGAACTCACAGAGATCCTCCTGCCTCTGTTTCCCAAATGCTAGGATTAATGACGTGGGTCGCCCTAACTCCCAACTTCATTTCAGTTTCAGTAGTTCTATCAGAAGCGTTTCCTGACCAAGGGTGGGGCTGCGACTCTCTATCATAGGCAATCAGACATCCTGCCCTTTAAAATCAGCCCCCAAATGTGTTCCACTAAGATCGGACTCTTGCGAAGGCTTCTAGCTCCTGCTTTGATGACCTGCAAGCAGTCTGCATTCCTGACCTCAAAACTTCAGCTTTTCCTTTCATGCTGTGGGCTGTGGGATTTTCCCTTGCTTATATCAGAGTTGGAGTCTGTTGCTTACAACTGAACTTTGATGACTATAGTGGCTTTGGTGGCTCTGAAGAGACTTTTGATCAGGAGAGATACGATCAGATCAGTGTTTTGGAAATAGTCTCTAGTGGGATGGGCAGCTGACAGCTACCATTACTATCTTTGTCAGAAAATGGACTCTTTGTGGTGCCTGCTGCCCACTCCTACATTCTGTTCTGTTTGTTTCCTATTTGATTGCTAGAGACAGGTTCATGTGTGTGTAGTCTAGCTATAAAAGAGAGTGGGAAAGTGAATTTTCTGGCTTAGGTCTTGTCCAGGAGGGACTCAAAATGTAGGAAATGGGTCCTAATGAAAAAGGTGTTCAAAGAACTGGGTATAAGCTACGTCTGCATTTCTGGGCCTTTGTTCTCCCTAGATCTTTTCCCTCCGGGTTCCATTCTTAGAACAGTGCAGAGGTCATCCAAATGGTACCACAGCTGATATGGTAACAGCTCAGAGGAGTTGCAAGTACAGCATAGCAGGGATGAAGTTCTCACAGCCCATATTCTAGGAATTTTTGAGGAAACAGTCAAAACATTAGATATGCTCACCTTTCTACTCGACCATACTTTTCTTATAAGAAGAGATGCAATTAAAATAGCCGTGTGTGGATGGCAGCAAGAAAATCCAAAGTTTGGGATTGGAGAGAGGGCTCAACATGTTAAAGTGCCTGCTGTACAAACCCAAGTTTAGATCCCCAGAATCCACGTAAAAGTCAGATGTCGTAGTGTGTATCTATATTCCCAGCACTCTTAAGAAGTAGAGGAGAACGGACAGCTTAGGGCCAGCTGTCTTGGAGTATTCCACGCATCAGCAGCAAACAAGAGAGACTCTGCCTCAGAAACAAAGTGGAAGGTGAAGACCAGACCCCGAGGTTGTGTTTTAACCTTTACATGCCACACTAGCATGTGTGTGTGCCCCTATACATGATCACATACACACATCACATAACATACACAAACGCACATGTATTTAAAATTTATTATCTGTGTGTGTGTGTGTGTGTGTGTGTGTGTGTGTGTGTGAGTTCAGGTATGTGCGTGTCACAGGGCTCATGTGGAAGTTAGAGGACAGCTTTTCGGAGCCAGATTTCTCTTTCTACCATGGGATCTGGAGATGGACTGTACAGCATTAGACTTCTGCAGCAAGTGCTTTTACCTATTACATTGTCTCCCCAGCCCTAAATACTATGTTGAAAAGAAAAACTAAAAACTAAAACTTAAAAGGTACTTTAGGTGAGCACCGTTAAGGGGCTACAATGAGGCGCTTTCCCTCCGTCCTCTCACTGGCTAGTCTTGTTTTGAAGTTGGTTCCACTCCTTTCCCCCCACAAGGTTTGGTTAAATGTTTTCTTAGCTCTCAATCTTTATTCTTCTTAGTCAAAAGCACACGTGAGTCGTTTGACTAACTGCAGGCTGGCCATTTGAGATTTGGCGGGCAGTCCTTGCAGATTTCTGTATTAGCTCCACACACGCCCCCAAGCCTTTGCATGGCAATGGACAATAAAGGTGGCTGAACTTATACATGTACCTTGGCAAAGCTTTACACATGGAAAAAGCCAAGTAACCACCAACGAAATCAAGATGTGGAACATTTCCAGCACTCTAGAACTCGTTTTTTTTTTTATGCTCCTTTATGGCCAGGAATTCCACTAAGTATTATTCTGGTTTCTATCATTAGTTTGACCTGTTTATGAGCTTCATTTGAATATAGCCACACAGTATGTTCTTTTTTATGTATACTTCTATTGAGGTTTTGTACATTTTATATAATAGATCTTAATCAAGTTTAGGTCCCTGCCTCCATCTGTGCCTCCCACAGCCCCCCCCCACCGCCAACATTCTGTCATATATGTTAAGGTCTATCCGATCAAGCATTTGTATCCAGATGTCCCTCAGTGCAAGTTCATCCACGGGAGTCTAGTCAGCCTGTCTAGAGTCACTCCCTTAAAGAAGATCATTTCTTCCTCACCCAGCAGTAATCAGCTGCCAATAGTTCTTCAAGTAAAGTTTGGCCTACTGCCCATTTCCCCAGTTCTATGCTGAGCTTTTGTCTGATTGAGTCAGCATGGGTCTTGGGCATACTGGCACCATTGTTGCAAGTTCATATGAACAAGTTCCCAGAGGCCTGGAGAGCTCTGTTTGCTTATGTTCGTGCACTAACCCTGGCTCTTACAATCTTTCCCACCCCTTCTTCTACAATGGTTTCCTGGGTCATAGGTGGGTGAGGTTTAGTATAGGAGTCCTATCCAGGGAAACACACTCTGCAGTCTCTTATTCTCTAAAACTTAGCCCATTGTGTCCTTCTGTGTGTCCCAAACTCTGTTATGAGGAAGCTTCATGAGAAGCTGAGAGACGTATCAGTATGCTCTTTATCCCCTGTTCTGATATGTTCCAGGAACTTTAGGTGTAGAGGTTCCACTGGAGATGTGTCACTTAGGGATGGGCATCTCTCAGACATATATTTTCTATGTGCAGCCAGTTGTGGAACTCTGTAATAGCTTCCATCTGTTGCAAAAAGAGGCTTCTTTGATGAGTGGTGTATGGTATATATGTCTGGGTAGCAGCAGGTCTGTGGCAGGCAGTTCAGGAGGGGTGCCAAGGGCAAGAAGGGGATGGGGACAGCTTGTGGAGGGTCTGCCGAACTGAGCTGGATAATTGAGATAGTCTGGGTACAGGGGATCAGCATGCAGTAGATGAGTCTTGACTAAAGAGGGGTCCAGAGAGCTGAGGTGAAAGCAGAAACAGGTCTAAGCCCAAGACTTTTAGGAGACAGAGTCACAATATGGTCTTTTTTGTGTGTGGCTTCTTTTGCTCATGGGTGTCTGCCTGAATAAATATTTAATGTATACAAACTCAGTCACCTGCTGATGGACATTTAAACTGCCTCCATCTTGTGACTGTTGTGAATCAAGCTGCTTATTGAAGACATCGTACACTCATTTATCATGTGAAATGGATCTTCCATTCAGTGCTCACTTCCATGTCTGGCCTGATGGAAAGAGAAAATGTGCCCCTGAGGGCACAGACATCACTGGGGGAGGGCACTGAGACGGTGTTTCTTGGGACTCTGCCCTGTGGCAGTACTTCTCTGCCTGTCTCCCAGGGTGTTATGAGCTGGGCTTTTCTGTTCTGTCGAGTAAACTGAAATTCGGAAAAATCATACAAGCTGGGACTGGGGAGATGGCTCAGTGGTTAAAGTGCATACAAGCATGAGGACCTAAGTTCAGGGCCCCAGAACCCACATAAAGCTGAGCATGGTGGCAATCCCACTGCTCCTATGGTGAGAAGGGCTGTGGGGACGGGAGACTCTGCAGAAGCTGGCCGGGTACCCTGGTGTCAGTGGTGAGTAACAAGACACCCTGCTGCGAAGAAGGTGGAAGGCTAGGACTGACTCTGAGGTTCTCTAGCATACACACACACACACACACACACACACCATGAAACACACATGAACTGTACATACAGGCACATACACAGACATATTACAAACACATGCTAAAAAAAATAAAAAAGGTAAGAAAAAATACAAGGCAACTTGTCCAAAGTCAGACAGATTTGAAGTGGTGATGGTTGGTGCAGCAGTTAAATTCCAAAGCCTGGACTTCTCCCACCTGAGCCTCACCCATATCATCTAGAAGCAGAATCACAGTAGAGACGGGAGAACAGACAGGCCCGAGATGGGTCAGGCATTGGAGATGCTGACCCACTTCCAGAAGACTGTCAGCAAGCCGCAGATGGAGCTCCAGGCTCTGTATCGTGCTGCCTTGCGGTCATCCTTTCCTTAGTGGGTGAGTGGCATTTCTTTCCTTTTCCCATGACTCACTCGTTCCAAGCTCGCTATCTCCTTCCTGATCTGTGACTTGCACTCTGGGACGCCATGGTGACATTTACTGAGCAGAGCTGGTTCTCTGGTGTCTGGAAAGCGTTGGCAGTTATCTTCTCATCCCCCGCTCTGCCTTCCTCCCCTCCGGCCACCATCAGTGACACTGAATGACCCGAGCCCTGCTGTCCCCACTGTGGTGAACTCAGGTGTCTGCTCTTGTCTTGCTGAGCTACTTTTGCCTTGTGGGAGGTATTCATGACTGTTCCTAGTTTCTTCCTTCTTTCTCCCCATTGCCTCATGGGGTGGGAAAGCAGATACGGTTCTTGATCTTTCATTATGATAAAATATATGCAAAATAAAATTGACCATTTGAATCTTGTTTTTGAAGTGAAGATCAAACCCAGGGCCTCATGTGTGCTAGGCCAGTGCTGTACCCTTGAGCCATATCCCCATCTCCATTTCAATCACTTTCAAGTGTGTAACTGTTACTCAGTCCATTAACAGTACTGGGAAATTAGTGATAACTAGTTCCAGAACATTTCTATCATTCCAAAAGAGAAACCTGTATTCATTAAGCAGTCACTCCCTATTTTCTGTCCCTCCAGCCCAGGTGACCATGGATCGTTCTGCTTGACTGTGTTTTGAGCACTCCCTGCCCACCAGGCCTTCTGCTAATCTCATTTTACCCGCTCCTGATTAATGCTCATGAATGCAGTTGTGTGAACTGGGGTTCTTCCACTCACAGGTGAAATAGGCAAGGCTCAGAGAGAAAAGACGGGGGTGAGGTCACACAGCCTGTAACTGGCAGAACCGAGATCAGAACTCCAATCCCAGGGCTGCTTTCAGACTGTGCTAAATGACCACACTCTGAGAGCTTTCCTGGGATAAACATGAATGACGCAGGGCTGGGTGACTTCTAAGCTCACATCATTCCACTCTGGAAGAATATTCCTTCCAGTCCACCCTGAAGGTCAAGTGGGGGGAAGAAAAAGGAACACAGACTCACTGACTTATGCCCTAGGAATTTTCCAGAATCTGAGATGTTGCGTTGAAGGAAGCAGCTGTGGGTTGCCTTGGCCAATCTTAGGATGGCACTCAGGGCAACAGAATAGGACATGGAGGGACTCGTGTGCCCCAGACTGAGAGGCCTCATGATGGTAGAGGCTCTGGTAAGTGCCAGATGTCTGGGTTTTGTCTGCTGTGCATTGAAGAGTCTCTCCTCAAGAACTTGAACTTCTGGTTTCCACAGACATGAACGCTGACTTCCCTTGTCACTGCAGAAATGAAAGTCATGACCATTCTTACCCCCACCAGAGAAAGGAATAAAGAAACTACATTTAAAAAGAGAGAAAAAGAGGACATAGGGAGATAAGCAATCAAGTAGAAAGGCTCATGACATAAGGTGATATTTTCCTGACTTCATGCTTTTAAGAGAAATCTCTTCTGCATGCTCTATATTTCACCACACCAAGCATAGCAAAATGTACCTATGTACCTATTTAGCATTAGTTATACATATACAAATATGCATAATTTACATATGTGAGGTTGTTAGTGGGTTAACATTACATTTTGCAGACATTTAATTAGACATTTATAATTTTGATGCCATTTTATTTTAGTATTTTAGAAAATGCATTCTTTTTTTCCAACTGTCAAATACTTCTACAAGTCCTTGAAAAGCTCTGTGGATCAGATACTGAGCCCATGGGCTCCTGGGATAACCTGACTGTAGGTCTCTCTGGATGGCCATCATTGATGGGTAGCATTTTGCTTATTGGTCAGAATGTAAGCATCCTTGTCACATAGCCAGATTGAGAGCTCAGAGCAAGGGCCCCTGAAGACTTGGAAGAATACTGATCTAAGTTCTCCAATTAAGTGTACCAATGGAACATTTTTCAAGCATGTTCTACATTATAAACACAGCAGAGCATATTGCTGCTGTTCAAAAGGACAGCTGATCTGGATGCCAAATTGCTAGCCATGAGAAAGGAAGCAAAGACTCTTCATGTCAAATGGGCTTCAAACAGCACAAAAACTGACAAGGTCTAGAGCTACTTGTCAGCATGATTTGGCTAATAGGAGAGTAGAAAATAGTGAAGTTATCAAAGATTTATGGTGCGGGGGCTTAATTATTTTGTTTTATAGTACGTAGCCGTCCTAATCTCATTTCTGTTGCTGTGATAAAGCAACAAGGAATTTAGGAGACAAAGGGTTTATTTTAACTCAGAATCCCAGGTCACAGCCTATCACTACACGGAAGTCATATCACCAGGCGCTTGAGTCAGCTGGTCACATCCTGTCCACGGTCAAGACAGAACTGCATACACGCATGCTTCCTGCTTGGTTAGTTTTCTTTAGTCCTACACAGTCCCAGTCTCATATCAGGGAGTAGTGCTTCCCATTTCCTAAATGAAGGCAATCAAGACAGTCCCCTGCAGATGTGCCCAGAGCCAGCCTATCTAGACAGTCCCCTCACTGAGACTGTCTTCCCAGATGATTCTAAGTTGTGTCAAGCTGACAATTAAACTAACCAGTGCAACAATTGAGGTCTATTTTATATACATTAAACTGTACAGATCTTAAGTGCTCAGTCAAACCACTCTTAACATACGGAGGTAACTACTAGTCTATTAGTCTTCTCGGCACAGAGGCAAATTAGCCTGTGCTTGACCTTTGTACTAATGACATCCCACTCTGCGCACTCTTTTGTTCCTTGCCTCTCTCTTGCCCAACATAATGTCTTATGAAACTAGCCATGCTCTGTTTATCAGCAATTTGTCCTTTTTAAAACCTGGGCAGTGCTCCATTGTGTAAACACACAGTAATTTGTCTGCCCCCCTACTTGTTGATGGACATTTAGATTGTTTCTTGTTTGGGCTGTTATATACACAACTATTATGAACCTTTGATACAAGGCCCTTTCAGATATATGGCTTAATTTCCGGGGAATAAATATTTGGAGTAGAACTGATGGATTACATGGCAGGTGTATATTTAACTCTATAAGAAACTGCTAAGTAGTTTTCCCAAGTGGTTGCACTATGCTGTTGTCCTCAGCAATGTCTGAGAATTTTGACTGTTCCTCGCCATGGCAAAATTTGGTTCGTATAAAGCCTTTTTAGCCTAGGCATTTCCTCATAGGGTGGCAAGTGGTAGCTCCTGGTAGCTTTGCCCTTCATTTCTTTGACAACTGACAATATTGAGTTGGTGGGTCTTTATTTATTTAGTTTTTTTGAGATAAGATCTTTGTAGCCCAGGCTGACCTGAAACTTACTCTATAGTTCAGGCTGGCCTCTAATTCATTGCAATCCTCCTGCCTCAGTATCCCACATCTTGGGATCACAGACATGAGAAAATTATATTTACCTATTTGTATGTGTATGTGCATGCTGCATTGTGTGTGTAGAAGTCAGCAGAAAGTTTGAAGGCATGGTGTCTTTCCTTCCACTCTGTGGGCACTGGGATCTAATGAGGTTTTCAGAGTCTATGACAAGTGCTTTTTACCTGTCGAGCACCCCCATCCTCTCTTGCTGAGACAAGGTCTTGCTTTATAGCCTAGACTGGCCGCAAACTCATGATCCTCCAAAGTCCCTCTCCCAAGTGCTGAGATTATAGTTGTATGTTTCTCCCTGGTGATTGATTTTTTTCAATATAACTTTAAAAAACATAATTGAAGACATTTAAATAAGGTCCAGCTCTCCCCATCACCATCCCACTCCCCCTTGCTCTCCTTCTTAACTTACTTCGTAGCCCAAACTGGCCTTAAATTTGTAGTCTTCAGCCTTCAACGTCCCAGCACGTGCCTGATTAGTTCAATTAGTTCATTAGTTCATTAGTTCATTTACAGTTTCAACTACAGAGCTGGCCTTTCACCCAACTTTGAACCAACTTTGCATACCTGAGATAAATTATCCTTGGAAATGTGGACTTAACCTTTTCATATATTGTCAGATCCAATTTAAGAATCTTTCCAATGACCTCTTGTCATATGCAGTTGCCAGCCCCGGCCCTTCTGAGGGCAGACTGATTACTCCGCTGATGGAGTCACGTTTGTCTAGCTGAGCTTTGTTCCAGTGTGTTCAAGCTCTGTCAAGGATCTTTCCCCAGAACCAGTATTAGGAAGTGTCTTGCTCCTGTTCTTTTCCGGATTTTCAGGTCCAGGGCTTACATTTAAGTCTTTAACCATCATATATGGAGAGAGACAGGAGTGTGGACTCTGTCTGTTTCTGGTGGATATCCTATTTCCCAGTACCATTTGTTGAAGAGACTCCTTCTACCCCGCTGTTGTCAAGGTCGGCTGGCTGTGAATACTTGAATTTGTTTCTGGGATCTTTACTCTTTTCCTTTGCTATATGTGTCTGATTTCTTTTCAGCAAGGATCATGCTATTTGGTTTGTGACATTCTTTGAAGTTAGGAAGCTGATTCTCGCTCCTGTCTCTGAGACAGCCGATCTTGCACCAGCCTCTCAGTGCTGGGATTACCAGCATATGTCATCATGTCTAGTTCTTCTTTGTTTTCAAGATTCCTTTGTCTGTTTGGTGTCATTTATGGGTCTATATAAATTTTAGAACTTTGTTCCATTCTTATAAGCAATCGTGTTCACACTTTGACAGAGATGGAATCTGTAGATTGCTTTGGGTAATATGGATATTGTTGTTTTACAGTTTCACATATATAATGATCTTTGGTAAAGGTCCCTTCCCATTACTTTCTTTTTCTCCTTCCCCATCCCATCAGATCCCTTCTTCTTCCCAATTCCCTCTCCCACTTTCAGACATTTTTGGTGAGATCTGCTGCGTGTAATTAGGGATGCCTATTCATGATGGTAATCTTCCATCCATGAACATGAGTTATCATTGTCCTTTTGTCTTCAGTTTGTTCATCAATACTTTATGATGGTTATTGTAGAGACCTTTCTCTTCTTTGGTTACATTTATTCCAGGGTAATTAATTTTTTGTAGTTATTGTCAATGGAATTAAAAAAAATCCTGTCTCAGATAGTTCACTATGGTGCATGTTAAATGCTACAGACTTTCGGATGCTGGCCCTGCACTCTACAACTTGGCTGCTTCTCGATTCTAAGAGCTGTCAGTACGTTCTTTATACCTAACTGTCTGTACCTGTATCTGTCCTCAGAGGAGCACTTTAGCCTTTTCATTTTCAATTTAGATTCCTTTTATTGATTTTTCTTCCTTTATTGCTCTGGCTAGGACTTCTAGTACTGTTTTGAGCAGATGTGGTTCCATGTGTTTTTCCAGATCTTAGAGGAAAACATTTTGAAGTTTCTCTTCTCAGTATTATCCTGTAGTGACTTTGTCACACACAGTCTCTCCTGTGAGAAAACACATTCCTCTTGTATCTAATTTGTTGAGTTTCCTACTGGGAAGTGATTTGAATTTTTGTCGAATGTTTTTATGCATCTATTAAGACGATCATGTGGTTTTTGTCCTTCATTCTGTTAACATGGCATATTTTTTATTGTGTTTATTGACTGGCATTCATTAAACCATCCTTGCATCCTTGGAATGAATTCAAATTGATGATGGTAGGCAATTTTTACTGTGCCATTAGATTCAGTTTGCAAAGCTGGGTGTAGTGGCTTGTGTTTGTAATCCCAACACTCAGGCTAGTGTAGGAGGAGTTTGAGGCCAACCTGGTCTATATAGTGAGTTCCAGGCCACTCTGTGTTAAGAGTGAGACTCTGTCTCAAAATCAACAAACAATCCCCTTCCCCCAAACTCAAAGACAAAACAACAACCCCAGAGAGATAAAAGAAAAGAAAAAAAAGGCTGAAGAGATGGTTCAGCAGTTAAGAGCACTTACTGCTCTTGCAGAGGACCCAGGTTTGAGTCCCAGCACCATACAGTGGCTAACAACTATCTGTAACTCCAGTTCCAGGGGATCTCTTATAACCTCTGTGGGCATTGCACGACATGGGCACTTACATGCACGTTCGCAATACACTTATACACACAAAATAAAAAAAAAGAAAAGAAATAAAAACTCAGCTTGTAAGCATTAGGCTGAGGGTCTTGCATTTATGCTCCTGAGTGTTGCTTTTGTCCTGTCTTGTCTGCTCTTCATATGAGGGTGAGGCTGGCTTCAGGTATTTGGAAGAGTGCCATCCTGGTCAACTGTTTTTGAAAACACTTTCAAAAGATATTAGATTTAAAAATCCCGATTTATTTATTTCTATTTTATGTGTATGAGTGGTTTGTCTGCACGTATGTAAGTGCACCATGTGAATGCAATGCCCACAGAGGCTGGAAGAGAAGAGGGTACTGGATCTTCTGTGACTGGAGTTACAGATGGTTATGAGCCTCTTGGTGGGTTCTGGGAACCAAACCCTGGTCCCCTGCAAGAGCTGTAAGCATTCTTAGCTATTGAGCCATCTCTCTAGCTCTAGATTTTAAAAACATGTTCGGTAGAATTCAGCAGAAGAGCTATTTGGTTTTATGGTATTCTTTGATGGGAGCCATTTAAAAAATTATTGATAAAAATCTCCACACTCACCATTGGTCCATTTAGACTTTATATTTCTTCATAATTCAGTCTTTTTTAGGTTGTACGAATCAGGTTGGCATGTGATTATTCAAATCATCTCTTATTATCTTTTCAGTTTCTGTGGAATTAGTTGTAATGTTTTTCTTTTTTTCTGGTTTTATTTGAGTCTTCTCGTGTTTTCTTAATATGCCTAATGGTTCTAAATTTTTCTTATTTTCAAAAACCTTAAATTCATTTAAAATGACATTTATTTGTGTGTGTGTGTGTGTGTGTGTGTGTGTGCGCACGCGCACAGACAGGATGGGTACACACATGCCAGGATCTGCGTGTGGAGGTCAGAAGACAACTTTCTGTAGTCAGTCCTCTCCTTCCAACATGTGGGTCCTGAAGGTCGAACACAGGTTGTTAGGCTTGGTAGCATGTGTCTATACGCATTGAGCCATCTTGCCAGTGCCTCCAAACCCCACGTTCTTATTTAATTAGCTTTATATATATATATATATATATATTTAGTCTCTATTTCTTTTATTTCTTTTTAATCTTTATTTTTTCTTTATATATACTAATTTTGAGTTTAGTTTGTTATTATTCTAGTTCTTGGAGATCAACATCAAACATTTTTTGGGGATCCTCCTCCTCCTCCTCCTCCTCCTCCTCTTCCTCATCTTCCTCCTTTTCTGGAGGTCTTTAGGACCATCCCTCACTATGATGCTCAGGCTGGTCTTGAACTTCCGATTCAAACTCTCCTTTTACTTCACCCTGTATAGCTGGGGCTATAGGTATGTACTGCAATGCCCAGTTTTACTTAGTTTTTGATACAGGTGTTAGTGCTATAAAGTTTGCTCTTAGAACTGCTTTGTTATATCTCATAGATTTTGGTATGCTGTGTTTTTCATTTCCACTCATCTCAAGAAAAATTTAAATTTCTTTTTTAAAAAATTTCTTTGTGGACCACGTTGTTTAATTTTTATGCATTCACAAATTTTCTGAAGTTGCTTCCCTTACAGAGCTTGTTAAGACTTGCTTGGTGAGCTAAGCTGTGATTTATACTGAAGAGCATTCCGTGTTCTGCTGATGGCTATAAGGCCCATGTGGCCTAGAATGCAGTTTGTTTGTTTCTGCCCTCCTCCCTTCCGTCCTTCCTCTGTCCCTCTCTCCCTCCTTCCATTTTATTTCTTTTTTAAACTTATTTTTATTACTTTAGTTTTTGAGAATTCCGTGCCTGAGCACTGTATTTACATTTCCCTCCCTCTCCCCTCCTTCCCGCTCTTCCCACACCTTCTCTATTCCCGCTCAGTTCTGTGATCTTTTCTTCAGTTACTATCATTGCACACACATGTGCGCACACAGACACACACACACACACAACCTACTGAGTCATGTAGTGGTATGTGTATGCACCATATGACCCAGCTCTGCCACACCTGGGCATACACCCAAAGAACTTGATACTCACTACACGGATGCTTGCTTGGCAGTGTTTATTGATATTCCTTTCACAGTAGCTAGGAAGTGGAAATAACCTAAAGATCCTTCAACTGATGAATGGATAAAGAATGTGGTACATATATACAAAAGAATTCTATTTAGATTTAAAGAAAAACGAAATCATGAAGGTTTATGTAAATGGATAGAACTGAAAAACATTATGCTAAGAGAGGTAATCCAGACCCAGAAAGTCAAAAGCTGCCTTGCTCTCTCCCCTCCCTCCCTCTCTTCCTCCTCTTTCTTTCTTTCTTTCTTTCTTTCTTTCTTTCTTTCTTTCTTTCTTTCTTTCTTTCTTTCTTTCTTCTTTCTTTCATTCTTCTTGAACCCGGACCCTGTCACAGGCTATACAAGTACTCTACCACTGAGTCCTATCCCCAGCTCCTAGAGTGCACTTTAAACCAATGTTTCTTTGTTGACGTTCTGTCTGGATGGATTGTCCACTGCAGTGAGGTGCTGAAGTCTTCAGGTTGTATTGTAGTCTATCTTTCTCTTAGGATCTATTAATATTTGATCTGCATATTGAGGACTTGAGACGTTAGATGCAGACATGTGCTCACAGTTGTTATATCTCCTTTTTTGATTTGCTTTGTTTTTGTGACAGAGTCTCAACTATCCCAGCTACTCTAAATTTGCTCTGAGGTGAACTCCTGATCCTCCACCTCCCAAGTGCTGGAATTACTAATGTGCGCCACTGTGCTCTACACTGACCTTTCCGTTTTGTATGATCCCTTTCTTTGACTCTTTTCACAGTTTAAGATGTGATCTATTTTATCTGATGTAAAAGGGTTCACACAGAGTTTTTTTCTTCATTTCTTCACTTTCAGTTTGTCTACGTGGATCCTATGTTATCAGCGAAATGAGTCTTATTTAGTCAATATATAGCTGTTTTTTTTATTCCGCAAATATATGATTATTTTTAAAGCAGAATATAACTTGCTTTGTAGCCCAGGCTATCCTCAAACTCACTATGTATCTCAGGCTGGTTTTGAAGTCATGATAAGCCATTTCAGCCTCCTGAGTATCACAGAATTCAGTTTCTACATTAAAAAAATTAATTTGAATATTTAATTACAAGCATGTGCCACAAAATTCACCTTCTACATTAATTAAAAAATTTGTATATTAAATCCACTCATATTCTATGTAATTATTGACATGTAAAAATTTACTACTTCCGTTTTAAAAATAATCATATTTCATGATTTTGAGAAAGGATCTTTGTAGCCTAGGCTGGCCTTGAACTTGATACATACCCCAAGCTATTCTCAAATTCTTGATTTTCATGCCACTGCCTTCCAAGTGCTATTATGCCTGGCTTAGTATATCTTTTAGCAAACTTTCCGCTTCTCTGTCTTCCTCTGGTACATCTTGAACTCCACTGAATGAAATGTTTTCTTCTTTAACATTTACCCTGAAAATCCCATAAGCCTTCTTTGCCTTTGCATTCCTTTCCCACTCTGACTCTACGTTTTTGAATATCTCTTTAGATCCCATTGACTCGTTCTCCTGCTTGATCTGTTCTGCTCTCTGTGCTTTCTATTGTATTTTCCATATGATTTATTGTCCTTTTAACACTAGAATTTCCACTTTTGCTATTTCAATCTCTGCTAAATTTCCCCAAGTTTCTGAAATGTATCTCTATATTTGCTTGAAGTTTTCTTGTAACATCCATTGAATTCTTTGAAAGGCAAATCACACAGCTGCATCTCTTGTAACCACTGGCACCTAATTTAGTCCATTTGACAGCATCACGTCTCCGTTGTTTTGATCATTGGGATTGATAACATAGGCATCGATACTAGACTTCGTAATTTATTTTTGGACATGGTTGTCTGTGTAAAATAAGTCTCTCTAGGAAATTTGAACAGACTGTTGTGGCTTTTAAATCAATGGCCCCTGTAGCACTATAGTGGGACAGTATACCCTAAGCCCAGGTCTGTCACAACCAACACAGCCCATATTAGAATTTTATGAGGGTCTGCTTCAGGATTTTCAGATGGTGGGCCTGTTTCTTGAGTGGTGATATATGTTGTCCTTCTCCAGATCTCAGAAAGGACCCCTGTCACAACACTGGATGGATTCTTTATGTTGGTCAAACTACTTGGTTTTGTGGTGATGACAGGCTGGAATTTAGACACACTGTTATTTGGGGTCCATAACTGAGACCGAAATCTTCAGTCCCATGTCCAGAGCAAGCCCACAGTCCTGAGGAGCCTCAAATCTAGTTTCAGGTTTTGGTGAGACAGATTTCTCTGGCAGATGGAGCCCTGGTGGAGAGAAATCTCATTTTGTTACATTAAATGACTTGGAGGGCAGTAGTCTGGTGATTACCATTTTGAAAGAGAATCGCTTGTTATAAACCGAGGTACCCTACGGGGCCCCAGATCAGGGAACAACCACAGGTTGAGAAGCTTGAATCGCATCTGTCACAGCCTCTGGGTAAGAGAAGGCAGCTGCAGAGAGCAGGAGGAGAAGATGACAGCCAGCGAAAGGGTAGAGGCAGCAGGAAGCTCTGCTTAGGCAGTGGTGTGCAAAGGAGAGATAGCTGCGCCCTCAGTGGCCAGGAACAGATCTTATTAGCTGAGAATAACCTTTGAGTTTAATAGCTCTGAGCTGATGGGCTGGGGATGAAGCAAACTCTGGAGCCACCTGTCATTCACTGCAGATCCCAAGAAGTTATGGGAGTTACTAGAGAGTGTTTGATGCCTGCAGCAGCATCCCTTTAGATCCTCCGCCTGTGCTGTTTTCAGTGCTCTGGTTGTTTCTCACACTCCCAATACAGAAGGGAGATACCTCCCAGCTGTAACAGTAGCCGCCCAAGGGTGTATGATCTGGAGAGACTAAGGCGGGTGGGGGAACTTGCCCAGCCCGAAGGCAGCAAAGTGGTGAGTAGAGTCTCCTGATAGAGAAGGGGAGCTACTCAGGTGAAGACAGCTCTGGGGGACTATTAGGTCATCGTAGGCCCCTTCCAGGCAGTGGTCATTCTAAGACACTAGTTTCATAACCTAAAGAAATCAACTGCTGAACTCAAAGATATGAAAGAAGTAAAATGGCAGATGAAGATTTTGAAAGTTTTCTGGTCAAAATGATCACTGACCCAAAAGAAGAAGAATTCAGTCTGGTACCTGGAGAGGAAAGTCATCAATATGCATGAGAAAAATCATGAATATGTATGAAAAAGCCAGTACTACAGAAGAAAAATTCAGCAAGGAAACTGAGATAAAAAAACAACAACAAATAAAGGGCAAAATGACTCAGTGGTAATGACATCTGCCCTCAAGCCTGATGACCTTAGTTCGATCCCCAGCACCCACATGGAAGGACAACTCCTAAAAGTTGTCCTCTGACTTCCCCACACTCACTGTACACATGACCTCACAATAAATAAATGTAATTGAAACATTAAAAAATAGAGATGTTGGAAGCTCAGTGAATCAAAGGAAACAGAGTGGAAACCATCACCGAAAGATTTGATGATAGAGAAGGAAGACTACCAGGGTTGGAGGACAAGTGAGGGAAACACCACATTCAAAGATCAATAGAGAAAAGATAAATCAGGAATAAGGTTAGTAACATCCAAGTCACTCTGTGACTAACCTAAGAGTTGATGAAATAAAAGAAGACAAGATAAACACTAAAGTCACAGAGAACCTACCCAACGGAATTATGGCAGAAAGTCTCCCAAATAGAGAAAGAAATAGACATTCAAACACAAGAGACATTTAGGACTGAAATAGAACCAGGGAAGAACCTCTCCAAGATGTATTAGAGTCAAAATGTCAAAAAATATAAAACAAAGAAACAGTATTAAAATCTGTAAGGCAAAACCGCAACTCACCTGTAAAGACAGAAACATCAGATATTGATCTTCAGCAACTCTAAAAACTGGAAAGCATGGAAAGGATATATTTCAAGTCCCAAAGTAAGTAAGTACTAACTGAAATTGCTGTATCCAGTAAAGTGATGTTTAAAAATTGGTAAAAATATAATGGCATTTCAAGAAAAACACAAGCTAAGGTAGCTTATGATCACCGAGCTAGCATGGCATGAAGTACCTGAAGGGATACCATACACAAAGGATGAAGAAAGGAAGTATCAATTACGTGAGCACAGGAAAGAATCAAGGTCATGGGAAGAATAGATGTAGAAAGGAAAGATAGGAAGGAATCCGCCATGTTCATCACAGTAAACCAGCAACCCCTAATACTAGTCAGAGAGAAAGTAAAGAGCAAACAGTAACCCAGTGAACTAGAAAACCCACCAAAATATTACAGGAATCAGTAAACATCTCTCAATAATAACCTTAAGTGTGAATAGCCTCAACTCACCAATAAAGAGACATAGACTGGCTGAATGGATTAAAAACAAACTCGATTCACTATGGTACACACCTTTGATTTCAGCACTCGGGAAGCAGAGGCAGGCAGATCTCTGTGAGGTCAAGGCCAGCCTCTTCTACATATGGGGTTCCAGGCCTGCTGGGGTTACATGAAGACCCTATTTCAAAAAAGAAAAAATCTAGATGCAACTATTCATATTTTCTAAGAAACACACACACCCCAGTGGTGGAGACACCCACAGGCTGAGAAAGGGCAGAAAAATAATCTATCAAGTGAACAGAGCCAAAAACAAAATAGACTTCAACGCAACATTTGTCAGAAGCGATAAAGAAACATGAAACTTTGGGGCTCTCAGTTTTTAATTTCAACTTTTTTTAAATATAAAAAAATTAAAATTACTAATGGACATTAAAAAGTCAGGCTCTAATACAATAATAATGGATGATTTCAATACCAACCCCACTTGACCTCCAGATAGGTCCTCCAAACTTAGAAGTCAGCAATTAAGAGCATTTAACTGCTCTTGTGGTGGACATGGGTTTGGTTCAGAACACTCATATGGCAGAAAACACTCATTCTTAACTCCAGTTCCAGGGAATCCAGAGTCCTCTTCTGTCCTACAGAGGAACCGGGTGTGCATATAGTGCATGTACATACATGCAGGTAAAACACACATACACATAAAATAAAAATAAATAAAATCTTGAAAACAATTAAGAATCCACAAAGAAACCTCAGAGTTAAGCTCTACTATAGATCAAATGGACTTACCATACATATAGAATTTTCTATTCAATAGAATATGCATTCTTCTTAGTAACTCAGAAATCTTCTCTAAGATAGACTACTTCTAGATCATAAATCAAATCTAACCAAATACAAAAATGGGGCAGTGCTACATTAAGAATGGGCCCAATTTATTCTGAAGTGTTCTAGTTTCCCTTAGCTCTGTTCTTCCCCAGAACAAAGGGCATTCCCCTTATTCTTTGAACAGCACATCAAGCAGGATGGTGGAAAGGAAGGAGGAACTTTGTCTTAAAGAATCTTTAACAAGAGTTTTACAGGGGAAGAAATTATATTTTTCTGACCCAGAACAGAATAGAAACTCACAAACAGAAGTTATTAATCTGTGCCCACATGTTGCTTAAAACATTTCCTGTGGTTAATTTGTTGCTTTCAATGTTGCTGCTGTCAGTGAAGATATTAGAGCCAATTATTTTAACACATTACTCTGGGTCAGGGGCAAGGAGAGGTCACAAAGGAGAAATAGGGATCATAGCTTAAGAGTAAAGCTATGTGTTTAGCTTAACTTGCAAAACTCGATTTACATGGGGAGTCCAAGGCCTATTAAGATTTTTCATGTTGCTTTCATAAAGGCCCAATAAATATAGACAAGCTTATTACACTGTAGGAAGGCAGATTGAATACATAGTGTTAAATCTTCTAAAAGCATATTATTAACCTGGTTGCAAGGTTATGAAAAAGTTCAATTTATAACAGGAGGCATTCCTGGAAAAGTCATTGCCCCACAAAAGAATCAAAAATCATATATTATTAGAGCACAGTGAATTAAAACTACACATCAATAGCAAGAAAAAAGACACAAATACTTAGGATCAAATGATATACTCTTGAATACCAAGTGGGTCAGTGAGAAGTTCAAAAATTCCCAGACTGATTACTGCTGAGTGAAGGGGAGCAGGCCTTCCTTAAGATCTCTAGATCGGCTGACTAGACTCCAATAGATGAACTTGCACCAAAAGACATCTGGGTACAAATGCTTGACCAAATAAGACTTAACACGCATGACAAAATACATGAGGTCTGGTGGTGTGTGTGGAGGGGCATAGACTGGGGGTTTAAATTTAAGAGCTGTTGTATGAAATGTACAAAAGCTCAATAAAATGTAAAAAAAAATCCCAAGAATCAGGGGCTGGAAAGATGGCTCAGCAGTGCTTTTAAACACTGACTACTCTTGTAGAGGACCTGGCTTTGGTTCCTAACACCCACATGGTGGCTGTCAGTTATCTATAAATCTAGTTCTAGGGGTTTCAATGCCCTCTTCTGACCTCCATGGGTACTGCACAACATGGGTGCACTTACATACATGCAGATAATACATTTGTATACATAAAGATAATAAAATAATAATAATAAAATTTCCAGAAGCAAATGAAAATGAAAGTTCAAGTTACCAGATCATTTGGAACACAGCTAAGTCTGCTTTTTTGCTTTATTTTTTGTGTTTTGAGGCTAGGTCTCACTATGTAGACCAGGATGGCCTCAAACTCACAGGGATCCACTTGTGTCTGCCTCTCAAGTGCTGGGATTAAAGGCATGTACTATTGTGCTTGGCCTAGGTTTTAAGAGGAAAATTTATAGCTATGCGTGTGTATATCAAAAAATTCAGAAAGATCACAAAAACATAACCTAACAATGCACAAAAAGTAGTAGAAAAACAAAAACAATTCAAATCCCAAAGCAGCAGATGGCAAGGGGGGATAAGAACGAGGGCAGAAATGAGTGAAATGGAGACTGAAAGCAGTGCAAAAAGATTACAAACCCCTCGCCAAATTAACCAAAAGAGCGAGAGATGCCCCAAGTAAATCAAAATCAAAATCTAGATGAAAAAGAAGAGTTCACTAAGATTCCAATGCCATACAGAGATTCACACAGGAATACTTTGAAAAATTATATTAAAAATTATAAAATCTAGAAGCAGTGGGTCAATTCCTAGACACGTATGATCAAATTAATAGGCTATAAACGTTTAAACATAACAAAAACTGAGATTGGAGTCCAACAAAGAAAAGTCAAAAGGATTAGGTGGATTCGCTGTCAAATTCTAACAAACTTTTATAGATGAACTTGTAGCAACATTCCTAAAGCTGTCCCACCAAATAAGAGAAGACACACTACCAGAGTCATTACATAGAGCCAACATGACTCTGACAAAACAGAATGAGGCTACAAGAAAAACAAAGTATAGACTAATGTCCCTGGTGAACGTAGTCACAAAAGTTCTCATTAAAGGGGTTGGTGAGTTGGCTCAGTGGGTAAAGTGCTTGCTGCCAGTCCTCACCACCTGTTTGTTTCCTGGAATCCACACAGTGGAAGGAGAGTGTTCACTCTCCCGTAGGTGCTGCAGGTATGTACACACAGACACAGACAAACACACAGATACAGACACACATAGACACAGACACATAGACACAGACACACACACAGACAAACAGACACAGACACACACAGACACAGACACACACAGATAGACACACAGAGACATAGGCACACACACATAGACACACAGACACACACAGACAAAGACACACACCCAGACACAGCCACACATAGACACACACACAGACACACACACAGATAGACACACAGACGCAGACATGGACACAGACACAGACACACACACACAGACACAGACACACACACACACACACAGACACACAGAGACATAGGCACACACACATAGACACACAGACACACACAGACACAGACACACATACACCCAGACACAGACACACACACACACATAGACACACACAGACACAGACACACACATACACACACACAGACACAGACACACACAGACACACAGACAGAAACACACACACAGACACACAGAGACATAGGCACACACACATAGACACAGAGACACACACAGACACACATACACCCAGACACAGACACACACACACACATAGACACACACATACACACACACACACATAGACACACACACACACACACACAGACATACACAGACACACAGAGTCTATTAAAATACTCCAGTGAGTTGTGTAGTTCAGTGGTGGAGCACTTGACCAGCATGTACAAGGTCCTAGGTTCAATCTCAAGTATCAGAAATAAAACCTTCAATTAAATTCTTGCAAACTGAGTTCAAGAACTCATTAAGAAGGTCATACAAGTGGATTTCATTTCTGGGGTGCAAGTATCCTAGGAATGAAGATGGTTTGGCCAGTCTGTGGCAGTTTCAGCGGTGAAGTGTGGCTGATGGAAGAGGCAAGGGCCAGAGTGATGGCCGAGTCCGTTGTGCCAACAACCAGAGAGGCGGCAGAAACAGCAGACACAGTATGAGAGAGCTCAGCCATGCTCCTGCTGGGCCTGGGCCAGGTCAAGCAACACAATCTGGCTTCAACAAGACGGTTGAGGGTGAGGAACTGTGTGGCCCATGGCAGTGGTAGCACCCCAGAACGAGGCCAAGGACTTACAGAAAACGATGAGGCTATAGAGGCAAGACGAAGTAGAGTCTGCGGTCCTTGCTGCTGTGCCCAGCACTGCTCTTTTGATGAAACAATGGGTGTATGTAATGGAATCATTTTGTGCTGTTTTGGACCTTGCTAATGGTTATATTTTTTAGAGCCTGCCAGAATTGGCACTTGACTGAAATGGATGGTGGTGGGCCTTCAGAGTTCATACTCACCAGGAACTTTCTGTAAAGAAAATTTCACTATATAGCATTAATCACTGAGTGTCTTAAAGACTTTGAAAATCAACTGGAGGGATAGTAACAACAGGAGTCAAGAGGGGCTGGAGGGATGGCTCAGTGGTTAAGAGCACTGGCTGCTCTTGCAGAGGACCCAGGTTTGATTCCCAGTACCCGTACGATGGCTAACAACCATTTGTAATTATAGTTCCAGGGGATCTGATGCTCTCTTCTGACCCCTGTGGGCACTGCATGACACTGGTGCTCTTATACACATGCAGGCAATGTACATGTATACCTAAAAATAATAAATAAAAATATTTAAAAAAAGGAGTAAAGGGGTGGAAAGGAAAAGACAGTTCAGGTTAAGAGCACTGTTCTTGGCTCAGACTACAGTTCAGTTCTCAGCTTCTGTGTCAGGAGGCTCACAACTGCCTGCAACTCCAGCTCCAGAGAATTCCACGTCCTCTTCTGGCCTCTTTGGATACCTGCAATCACATGTGTATATCCACACATAGAACACACACATATACATAACTAAAAAAATTTTCAAACACTCTATGAAGGCCAGAACTTTGTTGCATGAAAATCCCAGTTCCAGGACGGGCCGTCTAACTGTTACTTCCTAGGCAGAGAGGCCCTGAACCACACCTTCCCAACGTCATGGAGATTTTTGCCACCGCTGTTGCCTGCCTGCTAGAACTTGATGGTGAATCCTTATTCTAGAAGACACTACAGGCTTTGATAGTTATGTAAATACTTGAGGATATTTCCCAGTATCCAGATAGGCAGGACTTCATTTTCTCTCCTTGACCCAAGAATGTGGTGTGTGCTTTGGAGGACCGAGGAGTCCACATCACTTTACAAAGGTCAGGGCTGGAAGGAGCTGCTGGGTACTATTTATTATCAGCTAACCAGAACAGCTCCAAGAGCGTTCCCAGTGGATAAACCATGTAAAACTACTGACTCTGTACAGAAAACCGATCAGTAAGGAGCCCCTGGTACCATCAGTATCTTTTGAAGGCAAGGAACCTGATACCAGTTCATAAATACTCATAAATACT
This sequence comes from Eospalax fontanierii, assembly GCA_035773235.1. Lineage (NCBI taxonomy): Eukaryota > Metazoa > Chordata > Mammalia > Rodentia > Spalacidae > Eospalax > Eospalax fontanierii. The sequence continues at coordinate 51,660,632 of CM069541.1, forward strand.
GAAGTCTTATGCTCCTCCATTGCTGATCTGTGAGTTCATACACACACACACACACATGCACACATACACAGTCTACTTCTATAAATATTTCCATCTTCCAAAATTTGCACTGTTATTCCTCAATTACGATCACCTAAAAATGGGGAAACTGAGTCACAACTCTGTGACAGGACCAAGGAGGCTCTGGGAATACTCTCAGAGTCAGGAAAGAGGTATGGGAATTCTCCATCTTCCTTTGGCTGTGCTTTGCTCTCTAAACTTGAAGAAGAATTTGGGAAGAGTTCCCTGAGGGAAGAGGAGGAATAGATTATGCATCCCAGTCCCTCAGAGCATAAAGGGCCTCAAGGAGACCTGGCATCCTCGAGGAACATTGAAACATTGAAACGGTGCTTCCAGAGAGACCTCAAGAGCTCAGCAGCTCTGTGACTGTCTTCTGGAATGAGGAGCTCAGCTGGGGCTAGAGGCAGCTGGAGTGGAGGATGAGAAAGGAATCATAAACAGTGTTGGGGAGACACGAGTGTCTGTTTTCTCTTCTTGTCTTTGACAAGAAAAAAGGGGGGCATGTCACAAGGTTGAAAGCTGTAACAGTGCAAATCTGAAGTCACAACATAGAAAAGGCCACAGATCCCAGAGAGATTGCAGCGGAGAGAAAACATCTGGCTACAGAACGCCACTGTAATAAAATAGTCCACGTTTACAATACACATCCATCAGGTATGCCTTTCTCTCTGCCATCCATTCAAAAATGGGGCTCCCAAAGTGTCTAGGCATCAAACATTGTCAAAAGAAATCTTCAGTGTTTTGATAGGATATCTGTGAACCAGGAAAGGGTTATCTGTGTGTTATTGTCCAAATTAACCAAGTGAAATCAAACGCTACCAATGTGTACAAAAAGGAGTGGGTGGCCACTGTGACTAAACTCTGGTTTTCATGTTTGGTTAACCTAAGTGCACGCAAGGCAAGCTTCCAAAACAGCGTACTACTTACTTTACTGAAATATTTTTCTCGAGCTCATTGAGTAAGTAGCAGATGCTTAGAGCTGGGGATGCTGCCTGCCTGCCAGGCATTGTGCTTTTTAAATACTTTATTCAGAGTCATTAAACAACACTACAAAATAGGTATTCCACTTATCTCCACTTTACTGATAGAGAAACTGTGTCAGGAAAAGTTAGGAAATTTGCCCCAGAACTCTTCCCTGACAACACTCAGGGTAGTTTTTCCTCTTTTCAGAAAGAAGCTGAGAAGTCTGGGTATCAATCCTGCCTCTAACAACACAAGTGATGATAAATAATGTCTTTTCCCTTTCAGGCCTCAGTTTCTCCTTTCCTTTTCTCTAAAATGCAAATATGAATATATTGTCATGTTAGTCTATAAGGGTTGTCATAATATGGTACTGCAAAGTGGATAGCTCAAACAACAGAAGTTTGTTACTTTCATGATTTCTAAGAGTGGAAGAAACCAAGAGGCAGCTTCAAGGAGGGCTCCTGATATCACTGGCAGCGAATTAAACAAAAGTACCGGTCCTTAGACAGTGGTTTGAGATCTGCATGCCTTCCTTACATCTGTTCAGAATCCTAAATGCCTGTCCAGGCATTCTTTCACTCTGAAAATATTTATGAAGGGGCCATTGTGTTCTAGGAACTCTGCCAAGGTGGGTGGTGTAACAAGGAACCAGATGCAGGCCTCATACTTGGGCAGCTCAGTGTAGCGAGGAAGACAATCTTGTAAGTATTGAGATTCGTTTCTGTATCATTTGTGCAACAGTGTGGCTAGCTATTCCTGAATTGATGGAAGAATGGAAGAATGTCAGGGCAGGCTTCCAGGAGCATGTGACAGCTAAACTGAGCTTGAGGGTGAAGGCCGAGCCCCAGGATGAACAGATATGGGACATGGGCTTTCTTAGGCAGATGGACCAGGAAGTCCCTATGGCAAGAAGCAGCAAGAAACAGTTTACAATTAGAGCATGGAGTGCAAGGAGCAGGGAGAAGAGCAAGGCAGGAGGCTGCCAAGCCCAGCTGGAGCCACATGTGGGAACTCAGTAAACCTCAGGCCAGAGTTCAGTCTTCAATCTGCAGGTAACAGGGAGGCTTTACATGGCACAACATCAACTGTTTCAGCTTGAATCGTTCCTGAAAAGGGGTAAGTTGGAGTCCTAATTCCTAGCATTTCACAATATAGTCTTATTTGTTACAGAACATTCTTTTCAGAGGTAATGAGGCTGAAATAAGGTGATTAGGGTAGGTCTTAATCCTACGTGATGACAATTTCCTATACCAGAAAGAAATTTGAACACAGAGACACACATATCACATATATAAAAGGGAAGATGGTGCTCAGAGACAGCATCGCCAGAGTTTCAGGACAAAGTCCAGCTCCAGGAGTACCAGGTGACTCACACTAGTGAATTTTTTATTTAATTGAATTTTTTTGATTTTCATAAAATATAATTTGAAGGTTTTTAGATCCTTTCCCCTATCCACACCCTCCTTATTGTCCCCCAACCAATTAAATATATTCATATATATATATATATATATATATATATGCCTATACAGTCTAATTTGTGTCCCCAAATGTCCTCTAGTGTGGGGATACACATTAGAGCCTAGTTAACCTACTGAGAGTCTTATACATGGAAAAGACTGTCTCTGCCCCTCCCAGCAGCCATTGGTTGTTAAAGTTTCTTTAGGTTGGGTTAGGGTTTCTTAACTACTTCCCCATGTCTATGCTGAGATTTTGTCTGAGTTGAGCTTGCGTGGAACTTGTCCATGCTGTCACCATTGCTGTGAGTTCATATGAGCAACTGACAAGTTGTCTAAAAAACTCTGTTTCCTTGTGGTCATCCATCACCTCTGGCTCTTAGAATCATTTTCCTCCCCTTCCACAATGATCTCAGGCCTTGAGAAGCAGAAGTTTCATATAGGTGTCCTATTCAGGGATAAGCAATCTGCAGACTCTTGTTCTCTGCACCTTGGCAAGTTGTGGGTTTCTATGTTAATCATCATCTGCTGCATAAGGAAACTCTTTTAGTGAGAACTGGGAGATGAATTAATCTGTGAGCATAACAATAAATCATTGTCTGTTTGATATGATAAATGTTTAGTAAAAACCAGTATTAGTCTCCCCTATGTCCTGTCACCTGTCTAGCCTGAGATTCCTAAGCCTGATATCAATGTCACGTCCTTCCTAGGATGGAAGCAATTAGAGAGTGGTTGGTTACTTCCATAATGTTTGTGCCTCTATTGCTCTGGAAGACATATCTTGCCAGGTCAGTTGTAATAGTTGTAATAGTTTACAGAAGTCACAGCTGGGTAGGGTTGATGATTTTTTTTCCTTCCAGTAACATGTGTAGCACCTTCAAGCACTATGAATGTTAGCCAGTAGAGATGAGGCTTTGAAGTCAGCATCGGCTGATTTCTCCGTGTTTGTTCTATAGTTTGTGTATGTCCTGGGAGGGGTGGCAGAGGAAGGGGGAGCATTAGAGTAGGATGGGTTAAATGAGGTGGGGAATGGGAAGGCAGGGCAGAGGAGGGAGTGTGGGGAGGGATCACTGACACTTTAGAAAAAGCCATATGGAAATCTACCACTATTGAAGCTTCTTAAAGCATACACATACATAGTATAAAAAGAGAATAAAAGGAATTACCTTATAACAGAAGACATTGCCTCTTCTAGACATCATAGGCTAACAAAAACACCCATTAATTCCGAGAATGGATTCCTTCTCTAGAAGCTGTTGACAAGTGGTGGTGGTGGTGTGTGTATGCATGTTTGCATGTATATGTACATCCACGTGTGCATGTGGAGGCCCCAGGTTGATTCTGGAATATTTTTCTTCCATCTTATTCATTGAGGCAAGGTGTCCCAATCAAACCCAAAGCTCACTGATATGACTAATCACACTGGCCAACTTGCCCTCGGGATCTTCTGAGGTTGGAATTACACCTGGGCCACGATACTCACCTGCCTCCACAGCTCCTCCAGTGGGTTTTTATAAAGTGAGGCCACCCCTCATGTTTAGTATGTGCCCACTTGTCCTGCTGTTTTCCTCTCTTGAGATCAAGCTACACCATGCCTTCACCAGAGGCCAGTACCATGCTCTTGGACTTCCCGATCTCCACAACCATGAACCAAAATGAGTGTTCCTTCATAAATCATCCAGTCTCAGATATTTTGTTGTAGCAATAGCAAACAAACTAAGACAACACCACACATTGCAACAGCATGCTGGTAGTTTGATTTTTTGTCTATCCTCCTGTTTCCATACACATTTCACATTAAATGAAAGCTAGATTATCTGGGCTCAGGCACTGTACCAGAACTGGGGTCCCTTCGGATTTTGCACTCTGATGGTCATGTAGTCCTCTCTGGGATTTACTTCTAGCTCTGTCCATGATGCTGTCTCTTATCAGGTACCAAGAGGCAATCAGCAAACAGGTATAGCCTGCTGCTTCTTTACATGGCAAGATCTTAGCTTATCATAGATTTACCATATTCTTGTATTGTTTTTGAATTTTACTGTTGCAGAGAATAAAACTGAGAGTCAAACTCCATCTTTTCTTGAGGTTGAGGAAAAATTGTAATCCAACTATTAATTCTTTCCTTCTAGTTTGCTTCCAAAATTTTCAACTACTTCTTTCCCATATATTCCTTAGGCATTTAAGAAGTAATAATGGGAGCTGGAGTGATGACTTGGTCGTTAAGAGCACTGACTCCTTTTTCAGAAGACCTGGGTTCAACTCCTAACACCCACATGGAGGCTAACAACCATCTGTAACTCTAGTTTCAGGGGATCTTCTGCCCGCCTCTGTCCTTTCTTGGTACTATACAGATGTGGTGTATAGCTGTACACGCAGCTGAAACACTCACAGACATAAAATAAATCTAAAAAAAAGAGAAACATAATTTTTAGTTGACAAATACCAGTTACATATACTTATGAAGCATAATGGATATTTCAGTGTAGGCATAGACTGTGGAATGATCAAGCTTGGCTAATGAACATAGCCATTACCTCAAATGCATATCATAACATTTGAAAATATTTGGTTATTTTTATTTTCTGTGCATGAGTGTATTGCGTGCATGTGTGTAAGTGCACCTGTGTCATGCAGTGCCATGGAGGTCAGAAGAGGCTGCTGGATCTCCTGGAACTGGAATCACAGATGGTTGTTAGCCACCATGTGGGTGCTGGGAATGGAACCTGGGTCTTCTACAGGAGTGGCCAGTTCCCTTAACCACTGGGCATCATCTCTGTAGCTCCATGGCCATATCATTAAAACATTTAATCCTTTTAGATACTTGGAACTATATAATATATTCTTATTGATTGTAGTACCATGCTCTGCAATAGACCACCGGAATCTATCCTGCCTGCCCTTCGGCAACTTTGTACCCTTTCACCAACATTGACCTTTCTTTATGCCCCAGCTCTGGCCTCTTGGATTTTTTTTTTTTTTTTTTGAGCCAGGATATCGCACTGTAGCTTAGGCTGGCCTGGAGTTACAATGTAGCTCAGGTTGGCTTCAGAATCATGACAATGCTCCTGCCTCTGCTTTCTGAGTGCTGGTATGGCACACACGAACCACTGTACCTCCAAAATTCTTCATGCAATAGCTTCTATAACATTTGTTGCACAAAAGTAGACATTTAAAACTTACCTGACCACAGAGATGTATGTTCCGTTATAAAATTTATGTTATCCTTTTTTCAGGTGAGTATTTTCTATGCTTCCTTTTTTCTCCCACAATAGCTCTCACTTTGTAATGACACTTGACAGAGGGCTAGAGAGATGGCACAGCAAGTGAGAGCACTTGTTGCTCTTGCAGAGGACTTGGGTTCGGTTTCTAGCACCACATGGTGGTTCACAAATACCTGTAACTCCAGTTCCAGGGGATCTGACACCCTCTTCAATTGCACACACATGGTGTCCGTATATACATGCAAGCAAAACACTCATACACATAAATTAAAAAAAAACTTCAACAGAGTTATGAGTTGTCTATATCACTTTCTTAAAGTTAACTTTACTTCCTTCATTGGCCAATAATGTACTTATGAAAATTGCAACTGGAGATTATAGTTTGACTCAAAATATATTCTTGTTCTGTCAAGGATTTTATGCATATGGCCCTCTCCTAATAACTTTCTAACTCAGCTTATGCTGTGGTTTGAGTGTATTGCCTAAAATCTCATGGGTTGCAAATTTAATCCACAATATGCTGACGGTCTTTGGAGGTAGGACCTTTTGGAAGTAATTAAGGTTGGATGAAGTAATGAGGGTGGGGCTCTTGCTTCGGGATTAGTGGCTTCAGGAAGAGAGGAAGAGAGCTTTGGATGGAGTGTGTGATGTCTTCTTTCATGTTCTTATACAGCAAGAAATCTTTCACTTAGTGCTTGTGAATTGACCTTGACCTTCACAGCCTCCACAATTGTGAGACATAAATTATCCAGTCTGTCGCACTGCATTATAGGAACAGAGAATAGACCAAGACAGTCTGCAAATTCTTTATTATTTCATATCATATGAGTTTTTATAATTATGTCAATTCCTAACATTTATAATAAAAATGCCATTTTCTCATATACCACATATTTCCCATAACCAGTACAATGAGTCACTGCTTAATAGATTCTAGGTTCCACCTAATCTAGGAGCATTGGCCCTTCACCTACTAAGGAATAAATAAGTTTTATACTAACTCAGGCTCCAGGTACTGCTGTGGCCCACTGTCCGTTTGGCTTCCGTGGGGACACTTAAAGCACCCAAACTTGACCCAGTGGCAGTGCAGGGAGTCAGAGCTCCTTTCTGCAGTGACATTGTGGCTGTGATATGCCATGGCTGAGGCTGCCTGAAGTGTTCTCTTCCCCGAGGCTTCAGCACAACTGGCTGCCGCTGTTTAGGAGAGCAGATGCAAAACTAACAATAAGGAGGCTGCCCTTTCCTCGATGGGTTTGTATTCCCTTACCCTGAGTTAATGACCAGCAAGATGTTGAGTCAGTTTAGTAAAACGTGTGATCCATCCAAACACAGCTTCATTCTATTTCTGGGCCATGTGCCAACTTTAGCCAGTTTCCCGGAAAAGGACTCCCTCTTGTGACCCGTTAGAGCACAACATGAGCCTTCAGAAAAGTCATGCCTAATCAGACTCCCAGCCTTCATTTCCAGTTAGCACAATGAACCAACATTGAATATGAGACTGCCAGTCTTCCTGCCAAGCATATTTATGGCACCAGCCTGTGTGTGCCAGAAATAAACAGTATTCCTAAGAGACTGCAAGGGAAGTGTATTTAATTCCTGGGTGTCATTTAATTCAAGTATTCCAAAAGCTTCCCATAACTAATTGTTTGGAAGTTCCAGGGAAAAATCATTATTGACATGTAACCACTCTGTCATGTCAACATTACCTTCAGGCAGGCAACAGTGGTGTCCCCCTATTGGCAATAACAACATGTTCATTGTGTCACAATGTGTTCATCGAAGTTTAAAGGCAAGAGTCCTCTGAGCTATAGAGAATCAACACGTTAAGCACAATGACAAAATGTCTCTATTATTTAGGCAGCTTATCAGGAAATTCTGATGGCTTTGTTCCTGATGACTTAATCCTGCCATAGGTAATTTCTGTGTGGCTTCAGCTCAGTTCTTATCAGCAGAAATGATTCCTGGAGTGTCTTCTTGTGTCGCTCTTGAATTAGTGCCATGCATGAGAAAGATGGTTGGTAAGAGCATTCTCTCACTCTGAGACCTTCCTAGCCAGCCCTCTGTCTTTCTTTACTTTTTTGGTATGTTTCTGAGGCAGAGGCTGTATAGCCCCAGTTGTCCTTGAACTTGAGGCACCCTGTGCCTCAGCATTCTCAGATATTGTCTTAAGAAAAGAATGCTCACTCCTCTCTTGAATATTAGTTTTCTTTCTAGGATCTCTTCATCAGCCACAATTCCTGACTTTTTCTATTTATTACCTGTCTTAATACAGACTGGGTGTCTTTGTGTAGACATCATTGGTTCAACTCTACGGCCCTTATAAGTGGGACGCAGGATTAGGCTTTCTAGAAAGAAGACATGAGATGAGAAAGGCATATGTTTCATCTGTGACAGTGATAACTTCATTAAGTACCATCACTGTCCTTCTCAGGATTCCTTTAGGAATTTGAGTAGCAATGTCTCCTTGGCAGTATATGCAAGTGCTGCCTGGACTCAAGCCAGCTGGATTCACAAAACAAAGAAAAATTTTCTGAGATGGAGATAATGCATAACTCTTTTTTTTTTTTGATGCAGAGGTTCATCATGTGGCCTGGAACTTGCTACATAGACCAGGCTGACCTTGAACTCACAGACTCACAGAACTCTGTCTGCTTCTGTGTGATTAAAGTATAGGATAAAGGTATGTACCACCATATCTAGCAAAAAAATTTTTTTGAGGTAGATATTAGTTACTTTTCTGTTGCTATGATAGAATACTAAGACCAAAAAGCGACTTATTGAAGAGTTTATTTTAGCTCATGGTTCCAAAGGGAAAGCCTACCATTGTGGGGAAGGCAAGGCTGAAGGAACAAGAAGAGAGAGAGAGAGAGAGAGAGAGAGAGAGAGAGAGAGAGAGAGAGAGAGAAGCTACAAACTCCCAAAGCCTCTATGGGGGTGCATTTTCCATTCAAACCAGCACAAGGTAATAGAGAATGTTAAGCCTGATTCTCCAGTTCCCCCTTAGGGCCCTCTCCCCATTTCTAGGCTTCCTTTATTTGTTCCCTTATGTTCAGAGGAAATACATTTTTGCCTGCTGCTAATCTGTTTTGTGCATCAGTACAAGTCTCTTAAACCCGGGTTTATCTCCAGATCACTGAATTTCTTTTAAAATTGAACCTCAATGTACAAATAGCCAAATGGCTTTAACCTTGAGTAGCCCCATTCATTTCCATACGGAATACATTCTAAGATCCCCAGTGCATGTCGGGACCATCATTATGTAAAACAAGGGTTATCTGAGTACAAGCACTGTGATATCACAGTAGTGTCTGATAGCCCAGAGGGTTCCTGAGTGACTAATGGGTGGGAAATGCACACAAGTGTGCTGGATGGAGAGATGATTCATGTCTTGGGCTGCATGGAGCAGGACAACAGAAGATTTTACCACATTACTTAGAAAGGTACGTCACTGAAAACTCATGAATTGTTTATTTCTGTATTTTTCCATGCAATATTTTCAGCTCAGAGTTGACCATGGGCACTAAAACTGTGGACAGTGAAAACTTGGATGAGGGAGGATTCCTGAGTAGTAGTCACTTGTGATCATATATCCAACATTGGCCCACTGTTTGTGTTTCGGCACAACTGAAAACTTCCGTTGGGGGATCTTTCTTCTTAATCAGTTTCTTCAGTTCTGCTGGAAACATGGCCACAGCTTCTTTACTGGCTGATGCAACCTCTCCAGGAACTTTTATTCTCTCTAGTACAAACCCATTTGCAGATCTGGGTAATCATCCTTTTCCCAGAACACAACTTGATGCCATTCTCTGTTTTTGCTGAAGTCTTCATAAAAGGTCAGTGATTTCTAGTACCGCATATTGTTTTCAACAGAATCACATTTTCTGTTCCAGTCTTTTCCATTCACACGTTTAATGCCTTCTCAGTCTTAACTCAGTACTTATCACACACTTTGCCAAAATGTTTGGCAGTTTGAATGTAGCAGCAAAACTAGCATAGCTCTCGGAAGACAGCAATTGGTAAAGTGTTTGCCTTGCAAGCATGGGAACCTGAGTTCGATCCCCAGAACCGACATTAAACAGTCAGAGTCAGGCAGAAGGAAACATTCTTGTAATCCCAGTGCCAGGGAGGTGGAGTCAGGTGGATTTCTGGCCACTCAGCCTAAACTGCTTGATGAGTTCCAGGCCAGTGGGAAGCTCTGTCTCAAAAAATAAGGTGGACAGTGCCTGAGGAACAGTACTTGCATTAGTACCTGTGTGTTTGTCAAAAAGAAACACCTTTTCAGCTTTAAATTTTGTCAGTTTCCTTCATGTATGCGGTATACTATGCACCTTTTCCAGCCTTGACAGACTCATTCTAGCAGTGGTAGACCTTTACTAACTAGTCTGGATTAGCTGGAAGTGTCACAGGCAGGCCATCTTGGATTCTCTATTGAGCAGCATTACTGACTGTGCTCTGATCTCAGTGGAGCTATACCAGAGACTGTGCTTTGTATAAGTTCAGGGTCATAGGCTTACTTCCCTACCTGTGAAGTGTCTTAGTGATGTGGTCAGACAAAGCTGACGCCTAGGATCTGTGTTCAGTAGGACCACTGAGTGTGTTACCCTGTAGGGTAGGGTCACCCTAGGGTTCTGGAGTTAGAAACTTTTACTCCACAGGCCTGTCTGGGCATCCAGGTAGTGTTATGTTCCATCCAGGTGATTCTGGTAGCTGGACTCCACAGTCATGCATAGTCACAGGTCTTTTGTTCTGGTGGGATTCCATCCTCTGCTCTCCAGTCTCTGTGATTTGGTGGGATCTACAGGATGAAGTTGTGGTTAGGTATGACCTTCAGTTCTGCACTGTGTTTGGACAGGACTTGGTTCTCAACTTTGGCACATCTACTAGACTTTCCTTGTGGTTAGCAGGGAAACAAGTTTTGCACCATGAAGTAGGGCCTGGGTGTGTCTTCTTCCCAGGGAATGCCCAAGTTGGGAATTAAAGCAGCACAGGGCTGCTGTTTGTCCTTTCTGACTGGGCAGATCCAGAGACTGTGCTCTGTAAGAATACAGCCTCACAGCCTCACAGCCTCACAGCCTGGCCTCCCTGACTGTTTAGTGTCATAGGTTGGGCCCTGAGCCTGGAAAGGTTCCAGGTCAGGCGGAACCATAGACTGCTTTGCAGAAATGAAGGTTCTTTGGCTTTCCTCTTTGCCCAGGAGAAGCCTTAGGCTGGCCATATAGTGACTCCACTAAGGAAGCAATGCCAACTGCACTACTCAGAAGTGCCTGCTCATCTCTATCCTACCATAGAACCCAGAAAGAGGACTTCATAGAACTAAACTCTTGTGTAGGCATCCAGTGTGTGTGGGGCACAATCTCACTGTTATGCCTTAAGCCCCAGACCTGACTGACAGAATGTTTCAGAGGAATGGGGTGACCTGTAAACTCTCAAGTGTCAGTGGAATGCATGTGCCAAAAGATGTTTGAGTTAGTGCCCCGGGGAGCTGTGAGGACCAGGCCTCACTTTGGCCGGTATGTGATTTGTGATTACTTCAGACCATGCTGTGGTTGCCTCCGAGCCATGATGACCGTGGTACTGCACTTTTCACGACACTGGAATCGGACACACTTTCTTTGCCCCTTGTGATTCATCCCGTTTCATTGACAGCTGCAATCCCTTAGGCAAAGCAGGAAATCGGGCAATTAGTCCATGCTGGTTCTTTCTCTAACCAGAAGTCTGGGTTTTCTGTGGCATTGATGTTGGTAAGTGTGCATCTTCTTGTACATTTTTATGCACTTGGTAACATTATGCAATGTTAAAAATATCCATGGGTCAGAAGAGATTCTTGGTGTTCCCTGGATACTGGTCCTTATAAACAGAAAATGAAGTATTAATAGCTTTGACCAGAAGGCACATGAGCCCACCAAGGATTGTTACAGGTGAGACTATGTGTGTGTATGTGTATGTGTGTTTTGTATTATCCAGTGTGTTGGGTGAACAATTGACTTGAATATGTACTTTCTTCATGTAACATGGATAGTCATAGACTATAAGGGGCTGAAAATAGCCACTTCTTAATAAGCTCTGTGTGTGTGTGTGTGTGTTTGTTACATTTTCATGGGTACATATGTATTCTGTGTATATACCATGTGTTTCTTGTATAGGTAACTGGGTGTCATGTTCATGTGTAGTTTGGCACGTGACAGTGCTTACGCTCATCAATTGTGTATAAATTCCCATGACAGTGACACAATCCTTATTTTTGCCTCAACTAAGTTCAGTGATAGAATAACTGTTAGTCAGAGAGATCTATGATTGCATGTACATATACATGACAACTGCAAGTGTTTTCATGTAACATACCCATCTTTTAACTAGGCTGGATGTGTATATAGAGATGTAAAATTGTAATGTGGTAACGTGTATGCATATGCTTGCATACACACATATGTGTTTGTATGTTGAGGAAGCAGACTCACAGCTACATGATCCACCAATTTCCGTCTTCTCTCATTTCAGGCTCCTCTTACTAGGGTCTTCCTTAAGCTAAGTGGGCAGCTATTTTCCCATATGACTTGCAGACCCCAAAGCTATGTGTGGATGTTTTCTGTACTGGCCTTCAGAGATTGGTTCAAATATCTAATTTTGATTCCTTACAGCCTTTATGACTTTGAAATTGAACACTGTATAGTTCAGATGCCCAAACTGGAAAGAGACTAAGGTTTAATAAAACACGTGATGTCTTACAAACTGTTAAATAATGTTTGCAATTCCCATGGAGTAATCATGGAAACATGGTTATTTTTTAAGTGTTTGCTATGCTTAACTTGCTAGCCATTTCTTAACTGTCTAAGGGAGAGTATTTTGTGCAAGAACAGAGGAAGCAGGCTCATTCAAAGACTCATTGTCAAAACTCCTTTTTTAAATTCATTTTTGTGTGTCCAACTGCCTTTTACACAGGGGATGACTTGAATTAAGGTCATCTTTCTGCTTATCCAGATGTTGCATTTAGTGATTCATTTGACCTCTAACGTCTGCATTCTCCCAGAGATGCTTGAGTTGCACAGGGGAAATCTAACCCAGTGAAAAGCAATGACTGGCCAAGTCTCAGTTAGAGTTTAGGTCACTGTGTTCCTCTGGTCCTTCTCGCTAATTGAGATGGCCCTTGCTGGAGTTCCTCTCTACTGCCTGAAGATCTATTCTACCAGGTCACTGTACCTTGGAGTGATGCCCTTTTTCTGGATTCCACCTTCAGGACTTCTGTACGTGAACTCTGTATTAGCTGGATTCAGTTGTCAGTTTGACATACCTGGGATGAAGGAACCTCAATTGTGGAGTTAAGGATGGTTGTTAGCCATCATGTGGGTTAACACCTTACATTTCCAGTAAGGAACTATTACTAAAACAAGGGCATTTCATCTCTGACTTTATACAGATGTCACCTGTACAGGGTTCCTTAATCTCCAGACTGCAGTGGCTGGGTTAGTACAGCAGCAGTTTGAATCAGTCCAAAGAAGACTCCACACGAGCACCTGGAGGACTCAGGAACTGAGTTTCCTTCTTTGTGGTATTACAGGATAAGTGCTCTTGTACGATATTTCTTACCTTTGGCCTGAACTGTGAACTACCATAGACTTTTTGTGCATAGCCTCATCTCATATTTGGTCTCTACCTAATCCCAGGTGGCCTGTCTCTATTTCTACTCCATAAGCTACTCATGGATGAGACTGAATGAACCTCCAGTAAAGGGTTTCAGAATACAGAAGAAAATGGATGTCTGTCTTCAGTTCACTGTGCACCCATCAGTCTAGAGGAATTCTGTATGTGTGACATCTCCTGGCTTGGGAGAGAATCCATGCAATGAGAAAGATTGATTCTTCTTACTTTTTTGTCCTGGCTTTTCCAGTTTTGTGGTCCACAGTGGGTGTTTCAGCTTTACTGTCAACTTCTAGAATGCTCATTGGGCCATTCTTATCTGTGGATAGTCAGTCCCTAACTGGATTTTTTTGAGAAATAGAAAGCTGAAGAACTATTCTGCCAAGCAGTTGCTGTGGGAGGCTGTAAAGGCAAGCCTTGCTTTGTCTGAGAATAGTGTGTGATCTATGATTACATCAGAGCACACTTGATTACATCAGAGGCTATGAGGACTATAGTCACTAGTGCATTAAGGTCAAACACACCTCTTCCCCTGCTCTTATTGTTCAGCCCATCTAGTCCCTTCACATCCTCTCCCATGGGAAATAGAGGAAATTGGATAATTAGTCCTTTGGCTCATTTTCTCAGTAGAAGCCTGGGCTATTTCTGCCTGTGCATCTTGTCAACTTTTCTGCTTGAAAACAAATATGAGCGTTCAGCAGACCCTTTGACTAGGACAGTTTCTTCCTGTATTTTGGACCCTAGCCCTGAGGGCTCAGGAAATATTCCTGAACAGAAGACATTTGAACTTGAGCCTCAAGGATTGTCACAGGTCAGAAGAAGATGAGCAATTGCTTCCTGGCTCTAGATTTGTGTGTTTACATGAGAACATGAATGAATTGTGTGTTTTGTAATATCAATACAATGTATTTAGTAAGGAATTGACTTATATAGCCGCTTCTTCATGTATGAAAGACAGGTGCATAATTTAACAATCTGAAGATTATGTTTTCTTGATAGGATGTGTGTATTTGATGACTGAATGGTCCATTTGGTGGCATGGCTACATGAGTATCTCTGTGTGCACAGTTAATGTGTGTTTTTGGTGTAGATGACTGGGTGTAATGTTCATATGCAAAGTGGTGTGTAGTGGTATTTATAACTTGTGTTCAAATTCATGTTGAATTGACACAATCTTTGTTAATAGACTAAACGCAAGTCATAGAGAATGACTCTGTCAAAAAGACCTATGATTACTTCTATGCATATGTAATTTCATACAAGTCTTTCTATGTGACATAGACCTATTTTAATCTTTCAAGGCTGTAGAAGAGAAGGAACTAAAGTCATATGGTAGTGTGTACATTTTTGAATACATGTGTGTGTCTGTATATTCCGGAAAAGACTCGTAGAGACCTTTTCCACTAATGCTTTGTCCTCTCCGATTTCAGATAGATCCTTGCAGGTTCCACCTTAAGCTAAATAAGTAGATGTTTACCTATAGGACTGGAAGTCCTTCAAATTCTGTGTGTGCATTTTTAAAAACTAGCTTTCAATATGAAGAATTTCATATTTCATTTTCTGACTGTCCCAAGTGGATTGCTTTGGCAAGAACAGAGGACGCAGACTCATTTAAAGACCATTTGTCAGACTGCGCCTTGTGATTCCCTTCTTCTCTCTTGAGTGTGTGTCCAGCTGCCTCTTTCCCACCAGAATGGTTTGAATCAAGGTCATCTTTTTGCTTATCTAGCTATTGTTTGAGTCTTTATTTCACCATCTAAATTTCCTTTCAAAATTTTTCAGTTGCAAACATTTTGAGTTAGTAAATGTCAGTGGCTTGTAGGATCTCATTGGAGGTTTAAATCACCATTTTCTTCCTTTTTCCACTGACTGAGATGACTGCTTGCTCTCTCTGCCCATCTCAGCTCTTATGAGGCTTCTTAGTGAGTATCACTGCCTTGGAGTTTTGGCCATTCATACCCTGGATTTTATTTCCTGGGATTCTGTATGTTATCTCCAATTGTGATTTCACTCTGACTGGATAAGGCACCAAGCTGTACTTCAAGAAACTACCTGAAGTTGTATGCGTGGGGTAAGGATCTACCAGTGCTAGAAGAAAGATGTTCAGTATGTGGCTTCCCATTACTGTTTCTACACTAGGAATATGAAAAAAACCCAACAAAATACTAGAGTGTCCGATTTAGAGGCACCCAGTCATTGTTTACTGAATGTTGGAATTCAATCACATGAATGTTGCAAAGTGCATGTCTGATGTAAGTGAATGAAAATTGTGGTTTACCCAGGAAAGACTTGATGTCAAACTGTTGTAGAGACACATGTAGACTGTTGTATAGACACTGTAGTTATATAACTTCCCCACCGCTCTCAGTGTATCCAAACATGAGAGTACCTAGTAACCTGCAGAATCACCTTATATATGAGCATTAGCAGATAATCAAATAGGTGGCGTGGCTTCCTTCTGATCTCTATATAGCCTGAATTTGTCCTTTACTCCAAAGAATGAATTTGCAGTAAAGGACATCTGGGCACCAATGATTGACTGGATGGAACTTAACATGTATCAAGGAATACATGAAGCCCAGTGGGGTTTGGAGGCAGTTGTATGGGAGGTGGTCTAAATTTGATTAAGAACTGTTGTATGAAATGCATAACACTCAATAAAAATTTCGAAAAAGTACTAAGTTAAAAATTAATGGAGAATTAAAAAAGAAAAGAAGCAGGCATCGTGTAAGTTTGAAACTCTGAAATAGTTTTAGATTTACTGAGAACTTTTCTTCCTTTTATTTCTTCTTTTCTTTCTTTCATTTTTTTGAAGTAAGATCTTTTTATGTTCCTTAGGCTGGTCCAGAGCTCAATATATAGCTAATGCCAGCCTCAAACTAATGATCCTCCTTCATTGTTTTCATTAAGTGCTGGGATTGCAAGTTTGCAACACCACACACTTCCTGGATTTTCTAGCAAATGGATGAAGACGTAGGATCAATGGAATGGTGAGAAGCAGGGCATCTGATCGTATCGACAATGCCTGGAACTGTGACAGCATCAGGTATTAATTTGGTGACTTGGACCCAATAGTCAACAATAGTTTGAATAGACTCTTAAATCCAACAGTATGATAAAAATCTTAGTTTTGTTGTATGGGACGTTTCGTGGGGCAAAATCTGAAGTCAGTTACTGTGAATGCAACCTTGAACTAGGAGTGCGGGAGAGAGGTGATGAGAGAGCAGAGGACGATGAACATTGGAAGAAAGAAAGAGGAAGGAGACAGGAAGAGACGAAGAGATGGGGCTATGGGGAGAGAGAGATGAGAGAGAGAGAGAGAGAGAAAGAGAGAGAGAGAGAGAAAGAGAGAGAGAGAGAAAGAGAGAGAGAGAGAAAGAGAGAGAGGAGAAAGAATGCCTCTGCTGTAATTGCTGCTGTCAGGGAGTTAATCCCCGTGGTCCAGGACCTTTCTCACTGTATCCTCAGGTTCTGTGAAATTCCAGGAGTTAATGATGTTTCATCCTAGTAACTGGATCTGGTCCAATGATCATCTCATTGCTATGTATTTCTGGGTTCCAAGAGTTTGATACTAGATTTTCTGCTGAACTTGTGCTACTGAACACATGGGTAAATGTGACTATGTGTATGAATCTGCACTAAGATTGTTACATGCAGTAACATAGATTTCTCCCATGTCCTTTACCTAGATGATAGTGTTATTATTTTATCAGAGGGAAACTTTGGAACATACAATAGTTGCCAAAGATGAGTGAAGAAATAAACTGCTAATGTAGAGACCTTCTTAAGTTTCCTGGTATTTGTAGTTGTGGTTCTTGATAAAGAAGCTCTTGCTCAAACCCGTGTGGAACATGTCTGAATAAGTGAAGAAATTTACACTGTTTCTTGAAGGCAATCTTGCTAGCATTGGAAATTTCCTCTCTGTTGTTAATATGAGGCCAATTTGAGATTCAGATGGCAAAGTGTGCAGTTTGTCTGAATTTTGATGCAGTTCCCTGAATAAAAGTATTCATGTTATGTCTACCGGGTGAGGGTCTCAGGACTCTGACATTTCCTTCTCCCTTCATTCCCAGCAGATAGAGGAACATGAGGAGGGGGAACCAGAGCAGTGTGTCTGAGTTCATCCTCCTGGGGCTCCCCATCCAACCAGAGCAGCAGGACATCTTCTTCACCCTGTTCCTGGCCATGTACCTGACCACGGTGCTGGGGAACCTGCTCATCATCCTGCTCATCAGGCTGGACTCTCGTCTCCACACCCCCATGTACTTCTTCCTGTCCCACCTGGCCTTCTCTGACATCTCCTTATCATCTGTCACCGTCCCCAAGATGCTCAGCAACATGCAGACTCAGCACCTGTCCATCCCTTATGAGGGCTGCATCTCTCAAATGTATTTTTTCTTGCTTTTTGCATGTACTGACATTTTTCTTCTTGGAGTGATGGCGTATGACAGGTATGTGGCCATCTGCCACCCACTGCACTACATGGTTATCATGAGAGAGGAGCTGTGTGTCTTATTGGTGGCCGGGTGTTGGTTCTTCTCTTGCATACACGCACTGCTGCACACCCTGCTCCTGTCCCGTCTCTCCTTCTGTGCTCACAACACTCTCCCCCACCTTTTCTGTGATCTCAATGAACTCCTGAAGTTGTCCTGCTCAGATACCTCCCTCAATGATCTAGTCATCTTCACTGAGGGTGGAGTGTTGGCTCTCCTGCCACTGGGTACTATTTTGGGCTCTTATATCTGCATTGGTTTTACTGTGCTCAAGGTCCCCTCCTCTAAGAAGATCTGCAAAGTTCTCTCCACCTGTGGCTCCCACCTCTTCCTGGTGTTTTTGTACTATGGGACTAGTGTAATTATTTATTTCTTTCCTTCCTCAAATAATTCTCAAGTTAAGGACATAATTTCTTCAGTCATGTACAGTGAGGTGACACCCATGTTGAACCCCTTCATCTACAGCCTGAGGAACAAGGACATGAAATTGGCTTTGGGGACACTTTGGAGAAGAGGATTTATTTTAGTCAAGTGAGCATTTTCTACTTTTATTCTTAATGTCCCTAGAGATGCTTTCAATGATTCTCCCTAAGCTTGTATGGGTGAATGTAGTAAATTACAAAGATGACCACACTACTATTCACTTTTCAATTCTGGAATTTATGTAGCTTCTCCTTGATATAAGTAGAAATTGTGATTTATTTGACTATTAGATTTCGTGGATGTGCTTTTGAGACTGGCGTGCTTAGAAGAACTGTGTCCTTGCTGTTCTTGTAATTACGAAGTTACCATTTATGTTCACCTAAGAGAGTCTGCATGAATAGGAAAAGTGACGTGGAGGACTGTCAGGATGATCCAGCCAGCGTTATTTGAACTGAGCCAAGTTCCATTCATCTAATAAAGTCCCAGGCCATGTTGCCACACTCATGTGAATGAACATTGACATCACTGTGTCTGGCACTATTATGTATCATACCGTAAGTGATGCAGTGTCTTCCTATCACTGATGTCCTGAAACATTTTCTTTATTCTGTGTCTGCTTGTTCAATTTTTGTAATGTGATTATATTATCTTCCTTTCCATTTACAAATTATTTATATATGTATTTTTATTTTATATAAGAGTTTTATCTGCATGCATGTAAGTACACTAAATGTGTGCAATGCCTGGAGAGGCCAGAAGAGGGAGGTGGACCTCACGGCACTAGAGGTACAGATAACTATTAGCTGTCATGTGGGTGCTGGGAAGCGAACTCAGGTCCTCTGCAGAGTAACCAGTGCTCTTAACTACTGGGGCATCTCTCTAATTCTACTTTCTTATTTTCCAGAACTCACTGACTTAAAAACATAGAGATCAAGAATATGAATTTTCTATGATCTTGTCTTCAAGATCTGTATCTGTATCTTCTCTTCACTGCTATTCTTCACTGACATTTTTTTCTGGTCAGGTATAAAACTAATCTGTCCAAACACATCCTCTCATCTTCCTAAAGAGACATAAATAACTTCTCAGGATATCAAACAAAAACCTCTTCTTTCTGAATGGGGGTTCTTCATCTGAAATATATGTTTCTTCTTTAAGAAGAGAAATACTTTTTGAGTAATATTAGAGCTGAATAAATAAGCTTGCATTTTGTTTAAGTTCTATCATCTGACTCAAGTTACTGATATGATTAGAAAAGCTAAGAATTCTCAAGTCTGATGTGGTACCTGTCTTCATTTAAAATAAAATCGGCCCTTATATTTCCTTTATCATTGATTACAGAACATTATTTTAGATAAATAAAAACAAAATACACAAAATTATTATGAGATCTCTCTCTGTCTCTCTCTCTCTGTGTCTCTCATCTCTTGTTATAAAGGAAAGGTCTCATGCTCTAGCGCATCCTGGACTTGAACTCATCATAATCCTCTTGCCTCCGGTTCTCAAGTGCTTGGATTATAGGAGTGCGAACATTGCCTAATCTCTTTCTTTCTTTCTCTCACTTTTTTCTCTTCCTCTCTTTTTCTACAGTTGTTGAAATAACTGTTGATCTACATTTTTAAAGCAAGACAGTTGAGAATGTTTGTATTAAAAGGTGATTTCTAATACATAATCTTATTGAAAAGATATTAGCCTTATTGTCTTAAACTTCTTTGAATGTACCATAAAAACATGCAGGCATATATGTATGTTTGTATAGACAAGGTTATCTAACAAAAACTCCAGTTCCAGGCATGGGAAATCTCTCTTCAAGTTGTTGCCCAGAGTATTCCAAGACACTCCCAGTACAGTATAGACTACTGCCATAGTCCTAGTTTCTCTCTGTAGGAAGACCTTATTACTGAAAACACTACACATATTGGACCCAGGGTTTAGAAGCATCTATCTGGATCTGACCTGGAGGCCTCCTCCTTACGAACTATCTCTCATAGGACAATGAGGCAGAAAAGCACAATGAGGCAGAAAAGCAATCAGTAGTCCTACCCAGCTGTGAAGCTTATGAACCACAACCATGACTGACACAGTAAGATATCAGTAATGGCACGACAGTGTGTAATTGCACTTAAGGCCCACTCAATAGGAGAAAATTTAGGCTTGGAACTGAATATCACAAGTCAAATACTCATGACTGGTGAGGCCATTGAATCTAGAGGAGAACTTTACTACAGTTACTTGCCTAAACCAATATAATTTCTACCTATATTTTCAATAGCTATCCTTGTACCCATGGAGAAGTACAGCTCATACTACTCACCAAAGAAGCTTCTTTTTGCAACAGATGGTGATACTAACAGATACCCACAACTGGTCAAAATGCAAGGAATAAGTGACTATGTTTGGTTCCCTCCCCAAATTTAATACATCTAGAATTCAATCCCTGTACAAGGCTCAGGGACCTTTGTGAAAGAGGAGGCAGTTTGTAAGAGCCACAGGACCAGGATGTATGCTGCTAGATACTATCTTCCAGATATGACATGGAAACTGCCTTCATAAAATCTCAACCGTATAGTTGTCTAAACCACACCTGCGTAATGACCACAGCACTTGACATGCCCATGTGGATGCGGAAATTTCTCATGTCTCCTCCCCTAGGTGAAGATCAATGACTGATGAGAGAGGGAGAATTAGTTTCTTGGTAAAGGAGCTCCCTGCCAAGTTATCCAATCCCAAGTGTTCAACCTTAAAGACATGTACATGTGAGCACCCCTAAGCAGAGTCAGTATATTATATGCATACATATGAACATAGGTAACGCCGATAATTATTGATGAGTTCATGAAGTTGCGTTATAGTGGACATGGGAAGGGTCAGAGAGAAGTAGGGTGGATGATGTGAACACAGTGTTCATGTGTGAGTAAAAATAACCCTAACCCTAACCTCAAAAGATTCCGTATAGCAAGGACACCATCATTGGAATGAAGAGTCAACACACAGAAAGAGAGAATTCTTTACCAGTCATACATCTGAGACAGTTAATATCTAGGATATACAAAGAACTCAAAAACAGTCATCATAAAAAACCAACAACCTGATGAGAAATTGGACTAGTGTAGGAGTCCTATCTAGGGACACACACCCTGTAGTTTCTTCTTTTAATTGGATTTTTAAATTTTTTATATATTTCATATAACAGTTCTTAATCAAATGTAGACCTCCAACCGCATCCATCCTCCCACCACCCCCTGAATGTCATGTATTCCATTATACATGTTAAGTCCTATACACCCAAGAATTTGTGCCAAATTCATCCTCTGGAATCTGGTCAGTCTATGCAGAGATCATAAGAAAGCACACTCTCCCTCTCCCAGCAGTAATCAATCTCCATTATTTCTCAGTCTAGGTCTGACCCACCATCAATCTCTATTGCTCTTTTCTGGATCTATGCCTAATTTGAGTTGGTGTGGGACCTGTGCTCAATGTCACCATGGCCATAAGTTCACATGTGCAAGCTTCCAGTTACCCGAAAACCTGTTTCTCATAGTTCATCAACCAGCCATAGCTCCTACAATCTCTCTGCCCCCACTTCCTCAATGATTCCTGACCCATGGGTGGGTGAGGTTCTATACAGGAGTCTCATCTAGGGGTATACACTTGGCGGTCTCTTATTGTACACCACAGCACTACTTAAGGAAACGTCAGTGGTTAAAGTTGGGACACCTTGTTTTCTCTCTACCCCTTGTTCTGCTGTGTTCTATGAGCCTTAGGTATAGAGGTTCAATTGTAGTTGTCTCACCTAGGACTTGGCATCTCTCAGAAGTATATTCTCTATATCTGAGCCAATTGTGGAATTCTGACGTAGGCACTATCTGCTGCAAGAAGCAGGTTCTTTGACGCATGGCATACTGTATGTTTTCTGTAAATATAAGGATTCATATTTAGCATATGGTAAGAAATTTCATTTCTCTGTAGATATGGAATAGGTAGGGTTTCCCTAGGATCTGTGTCTCCTCCAGCCCTGTGTAATTGGCTGAGTTTACAGTGCCATCCACGAGTTTACTTCCATTGAGAGGGTCCAGTTAGATAGCTGTGATTACCCCCTCCCCCAGGACAGTGCGGTCACTCCGCCAGCAGACACAGTGTACTGTGCTGGTTGTTAGGGGTACCTTCTGTCTGACACCATGTTCCTTGTTGAACAACTCCCTCCCCGGGTATACAGATGCACTAATGATCATGCCCTGTTTGTGCATTTCTCAGGGGTTTCAGGGACATCACATTTCCCTCTGGGTTCCCCAGCCCTTGAGATTCACTCATCGTACTCTTAATAGTTGCCCAGTTGTGGCCTTCTGTGTGCCTCACACACTGTCGTATAAGGAAGCCTCACTGGTTAAAGTGGAGGGATATACTACTTTTCTCTCTACCTCTTATTCTGCTATATTCCATGAGCCTGATGTGCAGAGGTTCAACTGTAGATATGTCATTAGGACTGGGCATCTCTCAGACTAATATTCTATGTGTCTGACTAGTTTTAGATTTAGCAGTAGCTTCTATCAGCGGCAAAAAGAAGCTTCTTTGATGAGTGGTGTAAGATATATTTGTCTGTAAATATAAGGTTCCGTATTTACAATATAGTAAGAAATTTCATTTTTCTAGAGATATGACAATGATAGGGCTTTCTCTAGAATCTTGGATACTGGTTACCTGGTGAGGGAGAGTGGGCTATATCTTCAATCTCTACATAGGCTGACTAGACTCCAGTGGATGGATTTGTACCAAAGGACATCTGAGAACAAATGCTTAACTGTAGAGGACTTAACATGTATGGTGGAGAACCTGAGATCTGATGGGAGAGGTTGGTGGTATTGGTGGGGGAGGGAAGTTTAAAATTGATCAAGAACTAGTCTATGAAATGTACAAAAGCTCAAGAAAAAGTTAAAAAAATGTGGCAAGGAACTAAGACAGTTGTCAAAAATGAAACAGAAATGTTGACAATGCAGTCAAAAGCTGCCCAGATACATGTCCTAAAAATTTTCCTAGAAATTACAGCAGTGTATGGAATGTGCTAATTTTACTACTTTGTCATATGCTGGCAACCTCTTTAACATCTAGAGACTAGACGTTGAAAATTTTGGATATATTTGTCCATTATTAAAGCATAAACCCAGCAAAACAAGAGCCACAAAACACAGAAAATGACTTCAGAAAAGGTCCACCTAAGCCCGCACAGACTAGTGTGTTACATTTTGCAACTGCATTCCTCCACTTCCTTGAACCCACTGAACATGGATATACCCTACTGTTCACTGCGGTGATTTCACAATTCCATTCCCACAGACAGCATTATTACAAATGAAGATTGCCAAAAATAAATGTACAAAGTCATATTTTACTACCTGAACATCGAAGTAGACCAGATGTTTCAAGTAAGGCTCCCTTTCCCACTGTGTTCAGAGCAGGTTTCAATAGACTGCACACATGTGACCACAGTCATAGTTTTAACATGTCTTCAAAGTAAGAGCACTCTGACCCAGAACACTTCTGTTAACTGCCCACCAGTGGGCTAGATTGCTTAAAACTTTGAGAAGACAATCAATCCCAGGATTATTAACACAAATAGTACAAAATATGAATTTATTAACCACATTTGTCAAACACTGGCAACCTCTTTCACCTCTAGAGTATCTAGATGTTGGATCTCAGTACTCCTTTATCCTTTACGTACAGTATATCCACAGCAAAGCCAAAGAAAATGAGACAGATTCTCTTCCTCACTGTGAGTACACAGCTCAGAGCCTGCTTTTCCTTCCCTTGGAACTAGGACACATGCATGTGCAACTCAAGACTGGTTTGGCTTTTCCTTCCTGAACAGTATTTCTGTATTAATTCTAAGAAAAATGTATGTAAGAAATGTGCTGTTTTACTACATCTACTTAGATTACTTGTTTTTTAGAAACATATTTTACTTCAGTAGTCTTTTAGATCTACAGAAGTTACAAAGACACAACACGACTTTCCCACACACCCCTTATCGTATTTCCCCTACTGTTAACAACTTCCATTTCAGGTAGGGAAATGCTTCTAACACAAGGCCATTTCGACACTGAGTTTATCCATATTTTACACGTACAGTGTTCCTTAATCCCTAAACTGCACTGGCCAGCCTGTCCCAGGTTGAAACTCCTGACTGCTGCATTAGCACAGCAGAGGTTTGAATCAATCTGAAGAAGACTCCACAAGAGCGCCTGGAATATGTGGGAGAGTCAGGCAGGGCTGAAGCCTGGAGGACTCTGGGACTGAGTTTCCTTCAGTGTGCTATTCCTTGCTATTACAAGAGCTGTAATAGCATGCTGGCTCGTTTTATCACAAGAGGCTGGTCTTTAATCCTGTTGGTTGATAAGCATCTTGTCTCTTTTTCTGTCAGTTGAAAACACAAAGGAGTATTCATAGACCGTTTGGCTAGGACAGCTTCTTGTATTTGGTACTAGTCCTTAAGAAGAGAAAATGAGGGATCAGGAAATAGTCTTGCACAGAAGATATTTGAGCCTGAGCCTCAAAGACTGCCACAGGTCAGAAGATAAGGAATCATTTCCTGGTACTAGATTTGTGTGTTTACATGAGAACATGTATGAACTGTGTGTTTGAAAATCACAATGTAGTTAGTAAGGTATTGACTTATATAGTCAGCTTTTCATTCATGAAAGACAGGTGCATAATTTAGCAATATGAAGATTATGTATTCTTGATAGGATGTGTGTATTTGCTGACTGAACGGTCCATTTGGAGGCATGGCTGTATGATTCTCTCTGTGTGTACAGTTTATATTTTTTTTGGTGTAATGTTCATGGTCAAAGTGGTATGTAATTGTATTTATCACTTGTGATTAAATTCATATGAAAATGATACAATTTTTGCTACTACTTAGATTAAATTTAAGTCCTAGAGAATAACTCACAGTCAAGGAGAGCTACAGCTGCTTGTATACATGTGTATACATGTGTGATTTCATGCAAATGTTTCCATGTAACATAAACATATATAAATATGTCAAGAGTGTATAAGAAAGGAACTAAAGTTATATGGTAATATGTGCATTTTGGGTCTTTTTGCATCAGGGTCTCTGTGTGGCCTCAGCTGACTTGGAACTCACTATATAGACCAGGCTGGCCTTGAATTCCCAGAGATTATCCTGTCTCTGCCTCCCAAGTGCTGGGATTAAAGGTGTTCACCACCAAGCCTGGCTATGTAGAGTATGCATTTTTGAATATATGTATTTGTCTGTATATTCAGGAAAAGACTCATAGAGACCTTCTCCACTAAAGCTTTATCCTCTCCGATTTCAGACAGATCCCTGCAGGTTCCTCCTTAAGCTGAATGGGTAGATGTTTGCCTATAGACTGGAAGTCCTTCAAATTCTCTGTGTGTAGTTTTTAAAACCAGTTTCAACACGGCAAATTTCATTCTCAGAAAATAATAGTTAGTGAACTCTTAGGCTCTACTGCACACACACTCAGATCTTCAATTTCAACTCTTCCTAGTTTCGTGACAAAGGGATTGAACTCTGTGAAGTTCAGAAGCTTGCAATGTAAAATATGATGGGAATAAGGATTTATTCCCATGTGTTGTGCAATAAACATGCAATATAGGAGAGATTCTCAACTTGTGACTGGTTTCTTTATGTGAAATATTTTATTCATTGTTTATGTTTGATGTGTGTGAGTGCGTTGCCTGTATGTGTAAGTGTTCTTGTGATATGCATTGCATGAGGAGGTCAGAAGATTTTGAATTTCCCTGGAATTTTATAGATGGTTGGTAACTCCCACGTGGTTAGTGGGAATAAAACCAAGGTTCTTTTCAAGGGAGCCAGTGCTAGTAACCACTGAACCATCTCTACATACCCTCATGACTCATTTCTTGCCTGTCCCAGGTGGATTGCTTTGGCAAGAACAGAGGATGCAGACTCATTTAAAGACCATTTGTCAGACCACGCCTTGCGATTCCCTTCTTCTCTCTTAGGTAAGTGTCCAGTGGCCTTTTTCACATAGAGAACGGTTTGGTCAAGGTCATCTCTCTGCTTCTCTAGCTATTATGTTTGAGTGTTTATTTGACCTTCTGAGTTTCCTTTCAAATATGCTTGATTTGCAAACATTTTGAGTTTAAATGACAGTGGGTTGTAGGATCTCATTGGAAGTTAAAGCACTATGTTCCTCCTCTTTCTCATGGACTGCGATGACAGCTTGTCCCCTCTGCTCCTCTCTGCCCTTAAAGATGCTTCTCACCCGGTACCAGTGCCTAGGAGTGAAGGACATTCCCTGAACTCCATTTCCTGGGATTCTGTATGTTATCTCTAATTCTGATTTCACCCTGACTGAAAAGTTACCAAGCTGTACCTGAAAAAACTGCCAGAAGTTCTATGTTTGGGGTAAGCATCTACTTAATTTTATGATACTTTCTGTATGTGACTTCACAGCTGTTTTCACCCTAGGAACTTGAAAAAAAAATCAACCAGAATGTCTGCTTTACAGGCACTCAGTAATTGTTTACTGAATGTTCGAATTCAGGCACATGACTGTTACAAATTGCATGTCTGATGGTAGTTATTGAATGTACAGTCTGGTTTGCACAGGGAAGGCTTGATGTCAGTCTGTTGTAGAGACATATGTAGATCTGCTGTATGGACATCATTATGTAACTTCACTCTCCACTCTCAGAGTGTCCAAATATGAGAGTACTTAGAAAAGTACAGAGTCATCTTATGTATGAGTATTATCAGATAATGAAGAGGGTAGCATTGTATAACTTTGAAATCCTGAAACAGTTTCAGGTTTACAGAGAACTTCTCTCTCTGTCTCTCTGTCTATGTCTCTCTTTCTGTTTCTTTCACTCATATTTTTTCACTTAAGGTCTCTTTATGTTCCTTAGGCTGGTGCAGAACTTTACTATGAAGCTAATGCTAGTTTAAAACTCATGATCCTCCTTCCTTGTCTTCATTAATTGCCAGGACCACAAGTTTGCACACACTGTCCTGGATAGTCTAAGAAATCAATGAAGGTGTAGGACCAATGGAATGGTGACAAGCAGTGCATCTGACCATATTGACAAAGTCTGGATCAGCATCAGCTGTTAATTTGGTGACTTCTACAGAATAGTTAACAATAATTTGATTAGATCTCAAAATCCAATAGCATGATACAATTCTTATGTTTCAGGTATCGGATGTTTCCTGGGGAAAAATCTGAAGTCAGTTACCCTGAATACATTCTTGTATGAGGAGAGAGAGAAGATTTGGGAAGAGAGCAGAGGAAGGATGGAAGGAGGGAAGAAAGGAGACAGACTGGTGTATGGAAAGACAGACAGAGAGAGAGAGAGAGAGAGAGAGAGAGAGAGAGAGAGAGAGAGAGAGAAGAAAAAGTGAAAAGTGCCTCTGATGTAATTTGTGCTGTCAGGCCCTGTTTTAAGGATCTTTCTCACTGTATCCTCAGGGACTGTGAAATTCAAGGAGGTTAATGATGTTTTATGGTAGTAACTGGGTCTGGTCCAATAATATCATTGTTGTATTTTTCTGAATTTCTGGATTTTGACACTAGATTTTCAGCTGAACTTGTCCATCTATACACATGAGTGAATGTGACTGTGTATATGTATCTGCACTAAGATTATTACATGCATTAACATAGATTTCTCCCATATCCTTTTAGCTAGACAGCAGTGTGGTTATTTTACTGGAGTGAAAACTTAGGAACATATAGTGATAGTTGCCAAAGTCCTCTGAGGATGTAAACCTCTAATGTAGGGCTGTTTATAAGCTCCCTGGTAGTCACAGCTATTGGTCATCAAAGTCATATCTTTTGCTCAACATGTTGTGAAATGTTTATTGAATGTGTGCTTCAAGAGGGAGTATTATTATCCATTGTATTTTCACAAATGAAAAACTGTTTGGACTCCGGAATAAATGAACACATTTACATACTTTCTGCAAGGCAATCTTGGTAGCATTGGAAATATCCTCTCAGTTTTTAATATGAGACCAATTTTAGATTCAGATGGAAAAGTGTGTAGTTTGTCTGAATTTTGATGCAGTTCCCTGGATAAAAATATTCATATTATGTCTACCTGATGAGGGTCTAAGGACTCTGACATTTCCTTCTCCCTTCATTCCCAGCAGGAAGATGAACATGAGGAGGGGGAACCAGAGCAGTGTGTCTGAGTTCATCCTCCTGGGGCTCCCCATCCAGCCAGAGCAGCAGGGCGTCTTCTTCACCCTGTTCCTGGCCATGTACCTGACCACGGTGCTGGGGAACCTGCTCATCATCCTGCTCATCAGGCTGGACTCTCGTCTCCACACCCCCATGTACTTCTTCCTGTGCCACCTGGCCTTCTCTGACATCTCTTTATCATGTGTCATCATCCCCAAGATGCTCAGCAACATGCAGATTCAGCACCTGTCCATTCCTTATGAGGGCTGCATCTCTCAAATGTATTTTTTTTTGCTTTTTGTAGGCCTGGATAATTTTCTTCTTGGAGTGATGGCGTATGACAGGTACGTGGCCATCTGCCACCCACTGCACTACATGGTTATCATGAGAGAGGAGCTGTGTGTCTTATGTGTGGCCGGGTGTTGGTTCTTCTCTTGCATACACGCACTGCTGCACACCCTGCTCCTGTCCCGTCTCTCCTTCTGTGATGACAACACTATCCCTCATTTTTTCTGTGATCTCAATGAACTCCTGAAGTTGTCCTGCTCAGATACCTCCAGCAATGAACTAGTCATCTTCACTGAGGGAGTAGTGTCTGTTCTCCTGCCACTGGGTACTATTTTGTGGTCTTATATCTGCATTGGTTTTATTGTGCTCAAGGTCCCCTCCATTAAGAAGATCTGCAAAGTTCTTTCCACTTGTGGCTCCCACCTCTGCTTGGTGTTTTTATACTATGGGACTAGTGTAATTATTTATTTTTTTCCTTCCTCAAATAATTCCCAAGTTAAGGATGTAATTTCTTCAGTAATGTATACTGAGGTGACACCCATGTTGAACCCCTTCATCTACAGCCTGAGGAACAAGGATATGAAATCAGCTCTGGGGATAGTTGTTAGAAGAGCAGGTATTTTTGCCAAATGAATATTAAGTTCTCATGTTCTTAATTACCCTAGCGATGTATCCAGAGATGCTCCCTTTTCATTGTATAGATGAATGTAATAAATTTCAAAAACAAGCAACCTAGTTTACAATTTTCTGTTTTGGAGTTTATTTTCCACTTCTTCATATTGGCAGATGTGACTTGTGACTTGCTTTGACCACCAGGTTTGGTGGAAGTGCTCATGAGACTTTGTGCTTCAAAGCACTGTTCCTGTTGTACTTATTATTATGAAGACACCGTATACATTAGGGGAAGATGTTTGCATGAAGAGGAAAGACTGCATCAAGGACAGCACAGATGTTACAGTGTAGACAGCACAGGTGGACCAAATAAGTGTTTTTAGCACACAGATGAATCCTGAGTCCTAGTTGAGATCATCGGAACTGAGCCAAGTCTAGAAGTACCGTCCATCTTAATATACTTACAGATCAAATTGCCCGAGTATAAAATTATTGTGTAAATGAACATTGAAATCACTGTTTTGGGGATGATTTTGTATCAAAAGTGAACTGAGGGTCGACTTCTTATCACTGACATGCTTAAAGCTTTTCCTTTATTTTGTGTTTCCTTTTTTATTTCTGATCTTCTGATTACATTGTCTTCTTTCACCTTTTATTTAAAATTTATTTTACATGTTTGAGTATTTCCCCTGCAGGTTTGAAGTGCACTAAGTATATGCAATGCCTGCAGAAGATGGTGTTGGATCTCACAGAACTGGTGTCACAGATAGTTGGTAGCTACCATGTGGGTTCTGGGAACCAAGCTCAGGTTCCTGCAAGAGCAGCCAGTGTTCTTAAATACTGAGGCATCTCTCTGATTCTGCTTCCTTTTTTCTAGAACTCAATGATATTAAAACAAACAGACTCCTGGTTATGAATTTTCCATGATTCTATTCTTAACCAATGTCTTCTTCCCTGACCATTTCTTGTGAAGTATAAAATTAATATGTACAAATGTTGCTGATTCTTCATAAAGAGACATCAATATCTTCTCATAAGGTCAGAACACAAACATTTCCTTTTCAAATGAATAGACTTCATCATAAGTATATGTTTCTTCTTTAAGAAGAAACACTTTTTGAGTAATATTAGAGATTTTTAATTAATGTTGTATTTTATTTAAATTTTATCATCTTACTCAAGTTACTGATGTCAATAAAAAAGGTGAGAATTATCAAATGTGATATGATACCTGTCTTTATTTAAAATATAGTTCATATGTAGACCCTAATATTTCCTTATCATTGATTGCACAGCATTATTTTAGATAAATAAAACAACAAATTACACAGTTAATATTGAATTATGCCCCTCCTTCCTCTTTCTGTGTTTCTTGTTATTGATCAAGGTCTCACTCTGTAGCCTAGCCTGGCCTCGAAGTCATGGCAATCTTCGTACCTCAGCCCCTCAATTATTTGGAATATTCGATTGAGAAAAATTCCTAGTCTTTATCAATCTCATTCTCTCTATTTTCTCTCCCTGTTTCCATAAATAGTGAAATAATTATGAATTATGCTCTCAGTTTTTAAAACAAGAGAGTTGAGAATGTTTGTGTTAAAATATGGTTTCTAATATATAATTGTATTCTAAAGATATTAGCCTCATTGTCTTAAACACTTTGTATGTATGATAAACACACACACACACACATACAGATATATGTCTGTATTTGTTTGTATGTGTGTATATAGAGACAGGCTATGTAACAAGAACTCTAGTGCAGGTTGGGAAATCTCTCTTCAAGTTGTTGTCCTGGGCATTCCAATACACTCCCAAGTCAATATAGGCCATAGTCAATATAGCCATAGCCATAGTTTTCATCCCAGTCTTGACCTTCTTGCTGAAGCCAGCATGCATTTTAGATACAGGACTTAGAACCATCTGGAACTGACATGGAATCCTTCTCCTTGAGGACTAACTCTCGTAGTAGAAGAGGATGTGTAAGCTGCCAAGAAGAAAAGCAGCCAGATGTCCTTCCCAGGTGGAAAGCTTATGAACCACAAGAATATCTGGCCCAAGAAGATATCAATAATGGCACAACACTGTCTAATTGGACTTAAGGCCCCCTCAATAGAGAGAATTTAAGCCTGGTACTGAACACCTAATCAAATACTCGTGGCTGGTGAAGTCAAGAATGTAGAGGAGAACTTAGTATTGTTATGTGCCTAAACCAATATTATTTCTACCTATATCTTAAATAGCCATCCTTGTAACCACAGAGAAGAGTAGTGCTTACCACTCACCAAAGAAGCTTCTTTTTGCAACAGATGGAGACACTAACAGGGGTCCACAACCAGTCAGATTGCTAGGAATAAGTGACTATGTGGGGTGCCCAGCCCCTGTGAATAAACCTGCATTGTTACCCTGCACTAGGCTCAGGGAACATTGTGAAAGATAGGGCAGAAAGTTTGTAAGATGCAGAGGACCAGGATGTATGCTGCTAGATGCTGTCTTCCAGACATAACAGGGAAACTGTCCCCATGAAATCTCAATAGCATAGTTGTCTAAAGCACACCTTCATAAGACCACAGCTTTTGACATAACCATGTGGATGGGAGAAGTCTCACATGTGCCCTATTTATGGGAAGACTTCCATGAGTGTGAGAATCAGTTTTCTCTCTGAAGGAGTTTCTTGATAATTTATCCAATCCCAAGTAGTTAGACCTAAAGACAAGGATATATGACACCACGGAGTGGACTCAGTACATTATATGCACACACATGTATAAATGGAACACTGTTTAGTAAACATGAGCTCATGAAGCTCAGTTGTCGTGGTGGGCACATGGGAAAAGCAGTGGTGAAAGGATGTGAATACAGTATTCATGTGTGATGTTACCAAAAATAAAGAACACTAACCCTATCCTCAAAAGATTCTCTACAGCGAAGGACACCAACATTCGAGTGAAGAGGAAACACACAGAATAAGAAAACTCCTCACCAGCCATATATTTGAGATAGTTAGCATCTAGAGTGTACAAAGAACTCAAAACGCTAATCATAAGAAATCAAACAATAGAATTAAACATTGGAGCAAGAAACTAAGCAGAGAGTTCTCAGATGATGAAAAAGAAAAGACCAGTTAATATTATAAAAAGTGTTCAACATCTTTTGCCATCAGAAAAATGAAAATTAAAACTACTCTGTGATTACATCAGACCATACTGACTGCTTCAGAAGCTCTGAAGCCTACAGCCCCTAGGAATTGAGATAAAGCACACTTCTTCCTGTGTCTCTTGTGGTTGGGCCCATCCAGTCCCATTCCAAATCCCCTCCCCTGGGAAATATTGGCGATTGGACAATTAAACCATGCTGCTGCATTTTCATACAAAAAGCTTGGGGGCATTCTCCTGGTCATTAATCTTGTGAGTAAATGTGCATTGTCTCCTCCTGCTGCTTGAAAACAGAAAGGAGCATTCGGTAGACTGTTAGGCTTAGGACAACTTCTTCCTATTTATTTCTATGGCAGTCCTCAGGAATGAAAAGTGAGGGATCAGGAAATAGTCTTGAACAGAAGATATTTGAGATTGAACCCCAAGGACTGTCACAGGTTGGAGGTAGGTGAGGAATTATTTATGGTACTAGACTTGTATGTTTAAATGAGAACATGTATGAATTGTGTGTTTTAAAATCACAATGTATTTAGTAAGGAATTGATTTATATAGTCACTTCTTCATGTATGAAAGATTGGTGCATATTTTAACAATCTGGGGATTATGTGTTCTTGATAGGATGTGTGTATTGGCTGACTGAATGGTCCATTTCGATGCATGGCTGCATAGGTTTCTCTGTGTACACAATTTCCTTTTTTTGGTATAGATGACTTGGTGTAACGTTCATGGTCAAAGTGGTGTGTAATTATATTTATCACTTGTGATTAAATTCATGTGAAAATGATACAATTTTTGTTACTACTTAGATTACATCAAGTCCTAGAGTGACTCACCATCAAGGAGAGCTATAGCTGCTTGTATACATGTGTGATTTCATGCAAGTGTTTCTATATAATATAAACAAATTTAATTATGCCAAGAATGTGGAAGAGAAGGAACTAAAGTTACATGGGAATATGTGCATTTTTGTGTCTTTTTGAGACAGCGTCTCTGTGTGGATTCAGCTGACTTGGGTCTCACTATATACACCAGGCTGGCCTTGAAGTCACAGAGATTTTCCTGTTTCAGCCTCCCAAGTCCTGGGATTAAGGGTGTTCACCACCAAGACTGACTATGTAATGTGTGCATTTTTGAATATATGTATGTGTCTGTATATTCAGGAAAAGACTCAAAGAAACTTTCTCTACTAAAACTTTATCCTCTCCGATTTCAGACTCATACATGCAAGTTCCTCCTTAAGCTTAATGGGTAGATGTTTGCCTATAGGACTGCAAGTCCTTCAAATTCCTTGTGTGCATTTTTTAAAACCATCTTCAACACACCAAATTTTATTCTAGAAAATAGCGGTTACTGAGCTCTTAGGCTCTACTGAACATGCACTCAGATCTCCAATCTACTCTTCATAGTTTCATGACAAAGGGTTGAACTCTGTGATGTTCAGAAGCTTGAAATGTAAAATATGATGGGACTAAGGATTTATTCACATGTGTTGTGTCATAAGCATGCAATGCATGAGAGATTCGCATCTTGTGACTGATTTATGTAAAATATCTTATTTATTATTTGTATTTGATGTGTGTGAGTGTGTTCCCTGCATGTGTCAGTGCCCTTGTGTTACGCATTGCATGAGGAGGTCAGAAGAAGGCTTTGAATTCCCCTGTGACTAGAGTTACAGATGGTTGTTAATGCCCATGAGATTACTGGGAATCAAACCCAGGTCCTCTTCAAGAGAGCTGGTGCTGTGCCCATAACCACTGAACCATCTCTCCAGCCCCTCATGCCTCGTTTCTGGACTGTCCCGGGGGGATTGCTTCAGCAAGAAGAGAGGATGCAAACTCATTTAAATACCATTTGTCAGAACACGACTTGCAATTCCCTTCTTCACTCTTTAGTGTGAGTCCCGCGGCTTCTTTCACACGGAGGATGGTTTGATCAAGGTCATCTCTCTGCTTCTCTAGCTATTATGTTTGAGTGTTTATTTTACCTTCTGAGCTTTCTTTCAAGTATGTTTGATTTGCAAACATTTTAAGCTTAAATGACAGTGGGTTGTAAGATCTCATTGGAAGTTTAAAGCACTATGTTCCTCCTCTTTCTCACTGACTGACATGACAGCTTGTCCCCTCTGCTCTTCTCTGCACTTAAAGATGCTTCTCACCCGGTACCAGTGCCTAGGAGTGAAGGACATTCCCTGAACTCCATTTCCTGGGATTCTGTATGTTATCTCTAATTGTGATTTCACCCTGACTGAAAAGTTAGCAAGCTGCACCTCAAAAAACTGCCAGAAGTTCTATGTTTGGGGTAAGGATCTACTTAGTTTTATGATACTTTCGTTATGGGATTTCACACCTGTGTTTTCACCCTAGGAACTTGAAAATAAACAAAATGACTGGAATGTCTGCATTCGAGGCACTCAGTAATTGTTTATGGAATGTTAGCTTTCAATCGCATGACTGTTGCAAATTGCATATCTGAAGGTAGTTATTGAATGTATGGTCCGGTTTGCCAGGAAAGGCTTGATGTCAGTCTGTTGTAGAGACATATGTACATCTGCTGTATGGACATCGTTATTATATAACTTCACTCTCCACTCTCAGAGTGTCAAAACATGGGAGTATTTAGTAAAGTACAAACTCATCTTGTATATGAGTAATAGCAGATAATTAAGAAGGTGGCACGGTTTAATTTTGAAACCCTGGAACAGTTTCAGGTTTATAGAGAACTTCTCTCTCTCTCTCTCTCTCTCTCTCTCTCTCTCTCTCTCTCTCTCTGTCTCTCTCTCTCTCTCTCATCTCTTTCTGTTGCTTTCACTCATAATTTTTCAAGTAAGGTCTCTTTATGTTCTGTTGGCTGGTCCAGAACTCACTATGCAGCTAATGCCACCTTCAAACTCATGATCCTACTTCCTTGTCTACATTAAGTGCCAGGATTTCAGGTTAGCAACACACACCCTTCTGGATAGTCTAAGAAATCAATGAAGATGTAGGACCAATGGAATGGTGACAAGCAGGGCATCTGACCATATTGACAAAGCCTGGATGAGCATCAGCTGTTAATTTGCTGACTTCTATCAAATAGTTAACAATAATTTGATTAGATCTCAAAATCCAATGGCATGATATAATTCTTAGGTTTCAGGTATGGGATGTTTCCTGGGGAAAAAATCTGAAGTCAGTTACCCTGAATGCATTCTTGTATTAGGAGGGAGGAGAGAAGATTTGGGAAGAGAGCAGAGGAAGGATGGAAGGAGAGAAGGAAGAAGATAGGAAGAGATTGATGTATGGGAAGACAGAGAGGAGAGAGAGACAGAGAGAGAGAGAGAGAAAAAAAGAAACACACACAGAGAAAGAGAGATAGAGATAGAGATGAGATAGAGAGAGAGTGGGAGAGAAATAGTGAAAAGAAAGAATGCCTCTGCTGTAATTGGTGCTGTCAGGGCGCCATGATCCAGGACCTTTCTCAGTGTATCCTCAGTGACTATGAAATTCCAGGAGGTTAATGATGTTGTGTGATAGTAAGTGTGTCTCGCCCAATGATAATATCATTGCTGTATTTTTCTGAATTAGTGGATTTTGATACTAGATTTTCAGCTGGACTTATGCAACTAAACACATGAGTGAATGTGACTGTGTATATGGATCTGCACTGAGATTATTACATGCATTAATATAGATTTCTCCCATATCTTTTTTGCTAGACAGTAGTGTGGTTACTTTACTGGAGTGAAAACTTAGAGACATACATCAATAGTTTCCAAAGTCCTTTGAGGATGTAAACCTCTCATGTAGGGCTGTTCATAAGCTCCCTGGTAGTCATAACTCTTGGTCATCAAAGTCTTATCTTTTGCTCAATATTTTTTGAAATGTTTATTGAATGTGTACTTCAAGAAGGAATCTTAGGATCCATTATATTTTTACAAATGAAAAAAGTGATTGGACACCGGATTAAATGAACAAATTTGCATGCTTTCTGGAAGGCAATCTTGGTAGCATTGGAAATATCCTCTCAGTGTTTAATATGAAGTCAATTTGAGATTCAGATGGCAAAGTGTGCAGTTGTCTGAATTTTGATGCAGTCCCCCAGAAAAAGCAAGTATGTTATGTCTACCTGGTGAGGGTCTCAGGACTCTGACATTTCCTTCTCCCTTCGTTCCCAGCAGGAAGATGAATATGAGGAGCAGAAACCAGAGCAGTGTGTCTGAGTTCATCCTCCTGGGGCTCCCCATCCAGCCAGAGCAGCAGGGCGTCTTCTTCACCCTGTTCCTGGCCATGTACCTGACCACGGTGCTGGGGAACCTGCTCATCATCCTGCTCATCAGGCTGGACTCTCGTCTCCACACCCCCATGTACTTCTTCCTGTGCCACCTGGCCTTCTCTGACATCTCCTTATCATCTGTCACTGTGCCCAAGATGCTCAGCAACATGCAGACTCAGCACCTGTCCATCTCTTATGAGGGCTGCTTCTCTCAAATGTATTTTTTCTTGCTTTTTGTAGGCCTGGATAATTTTCTTCTTGGAGTGATGGCATATGACAGGTATGTGGCCATCTGCCACCCACTGCACTACATGGTTATCATGAGAGAGGAGCTGTGTCAATTATTGGTGGCTGGGTGTTGGTTCTTCTCTTGTATGAATGCATTGCTGCACACCCTGCTCCTGTCCCGTCTCTCCTTCTGTGCTGACAACACTATTCCACACTTTTTCTGTGATCTCAATGAACTCCTGAAGTTGTCCTGCTCAGATACCTCCATCAATGAGCTAGCCATCTTCACTGAGGGAGGACTGATGAGTCTCCTGCCACTGGGTTCTATTTTGGGTTCTTATATCTGCATTGGTTTTACTGTCCTCAAGGTCCCCTCCACTAAGAAGATCTGCAAAGTTCTGTCCACCTGTGCCTCTCACCTCTTTTTGGTGGTTTTGTACTATGGGACTGTTGCAATTATTTATTTATTTCCTTCCTTAAATAATTCCCAAGTTAAGGATGTAATTTCTTCAGTAATGTATACTGAGGTGACACCCATGCTGAACCCCTTCATCTATAGCGTGAGGAACAAGGACATGAAATTGGCTCTGGGGATGGTTTGTAGAAGAGCAATTAATTTTGAAAAATGATTTTTAAGTTCTCATGTTCTTCATTACCATAACGTTGCTTCCAGAGATGTTCCCATATCATTGCGTAGATGAATGTTGTAAATTTCAAAAATGACCATCCTAGTCTGCACTTTTCTGTCTTGGAGTTTATTTCCCATTCCTTCATATTGGCAGATCTTGTGACTTTTTTGTCCCGTAGGTTTGATGGAAGTGCTTATGAGACTTTGTGCTTCAAAGCACTGTTCCTGTTGTACTTGTTATTATTATGAAGTCACCATACATGTTATGGGCAGATGTTTGCATGAAGAGGAAAGACTGCATGGAGGACAGCACAGATGCTACAGCTTAGACAGCACAAGTGGGCCAAATCAGTGTTTTTAGCACACGGATGAATCCTGAGTCCTAGTTGAGATCATCTGAACTGAGCCAAGTCTAGAAGTACTGTCCATCTTAATATACTTACAGATCAAATTGCCAGAGTATAAAATTATTGTGTAACTGAACATTGAAATCACAGGTTTAGGGATGATTTTGTATCAGAAATGAACTCTTTTCAAGTTCTTAGGCTCTACTGCAAACACATTCAAATGTCTAATTTCAACTCTTCCTTGTTTAATGACAAAGGGGTTGAACTCTGTGAAGTTCAGAAGGTTGAAATATAAAATATGATGGTACTAAGGATTTATTCCCATGTGTTGTGTCATAAACATGCAATTCATGAGATATTCTCAACTTGAGACTGATTTTTTTATGTAAAAAATCCTGTTTATTATTTATATTTGGTGTGTATGAGTGTGTTTCCTGCATGTGTCAGTGCCCTTGTGTTATGCATTGCATGAGTAGTTTGGAAGAAGGCTTTGAATTCCTTTGGAACTGGAGTTACAGATGGTTGTTAAATCCCACGTCGGTACTGGGAATAAAACCCAGGTCCTGTTCAAGAGCGACAGTGATCGTAACCACTGAACCATCTCTCCAGCCCCTCGTGACTCGTTTCCTGCCTGTCCCAGGTAGATTGCTTTGGCAAGAACAGAGGACGCAGACTCATTTTAATTCCATTTGTCAGGACGAGACTTGCAATTCCCTTCTTCACTCTTAGGTGTGAGTCCAGCGGCCTCTTTCACACGGAGAACGGTTTGATCAAGATCATCTCTCTGCTCCTCTAGCTATTATGTTTGAGTGTTTATTTTACCTTCTGAGCTTTCTTTCAAATATATTTGATTTGCAAACATTTTGAGTTTAAATGACATTGGTTTGTAATTACTGCTGTCAGGGCTCCATGATGCAGGACCTTTCTCAGTGTATCCTCAGGCACTGTGAAATTCCAGGAGGTTAATGAAGTTTTATGCTAGTACCTGGATTTGGTACAATGATAATATCAATTTTGTATTGTTCTGAATTACTGGATTTTGATACTAGATTTTCAGCTGGACTTATGGAACTAAACACATGAGTGAATGTGACTATGTATACGGATCTGCACTAAGATTATTATATGCATTGACATAGATTGCTCCCATATCCTTATAGCTACACAGCAGTGTGGTTACTTTATTGGAGCAAAAACTTAAGAACATACAATAATCCTCAAATACAATGTAACACAGCTGGTTTAAGACAGCCAAACTCTTGCTCAGCCCCAAACTCCACACATCTCTGTGAACTTCTACACAGTGAACACACTCGCCCATGGCCATGTGGAGAACCAGGTTTTCCTGGGGTTCACACTACTACTGCCACTTTTTACAGTAAAGGAGACTTCATCATCAGAGTTGATTTTCTAACTCTTGGTTTGAACTTCTTGCTCAGAGAAGCCCTCCATTTGTGAGTCTGCTCTGCTTCAGCACTTTGTTGAAACCTTCACAGAGCATGACATCACTGCTTCCAGGCCCACTCCAGAAATGACTGACTTGGAATTTCGAGGGCCCCCATCCCAGACTGTTGCTCAGTCCACTGGGTTCCCTCAGCGGTGGTGTATGGTATATTTGTCTGTAGATATAAGGATCCATATTTAGAATATAGTAAGAAATTTCATTTGTCTAGAGATATGAAAAAGATAGGATTTTCTCTAGGATCTCAATGACTGATTATCAATGGGTGAAGGAGAGTAGGCTTTACCTTCATTCTCTACATAGGCTGACTAGACTCCACAGGATGGATTTTCAACAAAGGACATCTGAGTACAAATGCTTGACTGTAGAGGACTTAACACGTATGGTGGAGAACCTGAGGTCTGATGGGAGGGGTTGGTGGGCATGGATGGGGGAGGGAAGTTTAAAATTGATCAAGAACGAGTGTATGAAATGCACAAAAGCTCAATAAAATGTTAAAAAAATGGCGCAAGGTACTATGAGGGTTCTCAAGTGATGAAACAGAAATGTTAACAATGCAGTCAAAAGCTGCGCACATGCATGTCCTAAAATTTTTCTTTGGAATTTAAGCAGTGTATGAAATGTGCTAATTTTACTCCTTTGTCATATGCTAGCAACTTCTTTAATATATAGAGACTAGACATTGATTATTTGGATATATTTATCCATTATTAAATTGTGAACCCAGCAAAACAAGAGCCACAAAACAGAGAAAATGGCTTATGAAAAGGTCCACCCAAGCACGCACAGACTCTTGTGTTACATTTTGCAACTTCATTCCTCCACCTCCTTCAAACCACTGAACATGGTTGTACCCTACTGCTCACTGAGGTGGTTTCACAATTCCATTTCCCAAACACAGCATTATTACAAATGAAGATTGCCAAAAATATTTTTACAAAGTGATATTTTACTACCTGAACATTGAGGTAGACCAGATGTTCAAGTAAGGCTCCTTTTCCCACTATGTTGAGAGCAGTCTTCAATAGACTGCACACATGTGTCCACAGTCATAGTTTTAAAATTTCTTCAAAGTCAGAGCATTCTGATCCAGAACACTTCTGTTAACTGCCCACCAGTGGACTAGATTGCTTAAAACTTTAGGAAGACAATCAATCCTAGGAATGTTAACACAAATAGTACAAAATATGAGTTTATTAACCACAGTTGTCAAACAGTGGCACATTCTTTCACTTACACGGAGTCTAGATGTTGGAAGCCAGGACTCCTTTGTCCTTTCTTTACAGTATATCCACAGCAAAGCCAAAGAAAATGATATAATGATTCTCTTCCTCACTGTGAGCACACCAGCTCAGAGCCTGCCTTTCCTTCCCTGGGAACCAAGACATGTGCATGTGTAACTCAAGACTGGTTTGGCTTTTCCTCCAGGAAAAGTATTTCTGTGTGAATTCTGAGAAAAAGGTATGTACAAAATATACATGTGTGTGCATATAATGTACTGAGTCCATTCAGTGGTGCCATATATCTATGTCTTTAGGTCTAACCATTTGGGATTGCATAACTTATCAGGGAGCTCATTCATAGATAAAACTGATTCTCCCAGTCTTGGAAGTCTTCCCATAAATAGGGCACATGTGAGCCTTCTCCCATCTGCATGGTCATGTCAAGAGCTGTGGTCTTATGCAAGTGTGGTTTGGACAACCATACTGTTGAGATTGCATGGAGGCAGTTTCCCTGTTATGTCTGGAAGACAGCGTCTAGCAGCATACATTCTATTCCTCTGCATCTTATAAACTTTCTGCCCTCTCTTTCACAATGTTCCCTGAGCTTAGTGTAGGGTAACAATGCAGGTGTATTCACAGGGGCTGGGCACCACGCAGAGTCACATTCCTAGCATTCTGACTGGTTGTAGAGCCCTGTTAGATTCTCCAGCTTTTGCAAAAAGAAACTTCTTTGGTGATTGTTAAATGCCACTCTTCTCGGTGGTTACAAAAATAGCTATTTTAAATATAGTTACGAATGATATTGGTTTAGCCACACAACATTACTAAGTTCTCCTCTAGATTCCTGACCTCGACAACCACAAGTATTTGACTAGCGGTTCAGTACCAGGCTTAAATTCCCCTCTATTGAATGGGCCTTAAGTCCAATCAGACACTTTCGTGCTCTTAGTGCTATCTTCTTGGGCAAGTCATTGTTGTGGTTCATAAGCTTTTGACCTGGGAAGACAGCTGACCGCTTTTCTTCTTGGCAGTTTACACTTCCTCTTCTAATATGAGAGTTAGTCCTCAATGAGCAGGATTCCATGTCAGTTTCAGATGCTTCTAAGTCCTGTGCCTGTAATGCATGCTGACTTCAGCAAGAAGGTCTTACCTTCAAGACTGGGAGGAAAACTACAGCTATGGCAATAGCCTATATTGATTTGGGAGTGTTTTGGAATGCCCAGGACAAAAACTTGAAGAGAGATTTCCCAACCTGCACTGGAGTTCTTCTTACATAGCCTGTCTCCATATACACACATACAAAGATAGACATATATCTGTGTGTGTTTTTATTATACATAGAAATGAGTTTAAGACAAGGAGGCTACTATCTTTATAATAAGATTATGTATTTGAAACCATATTTTAACACAAACATTCTCAACTCTCTTGTTTTAAAAACTGTGAGCATAATTATTTCAATTATAGTGGAAACAGAGAGTGGGAGGTAATAGAGAGAATGAGATTGATAAACACTAGGAAATATTCTCACTTGAATAATCCGAACATTTGAGAGGATAAGGTGGGAAGATTGCCATGACTTGCAGGCCAAGCTGGGCTAGAGAGTAAGACCTTGGTCAATAACAAGAAACACAGACAGAGAAAGGAGGAACTGAATTCTATATTGACTGTGCATTTTGTTGCTTTATTTATCTAAAATAATGTTCTGCAATCAATGATAAGAGAAATATTAAGGCCTACATATGAAATATATTCTAAATAAAAATGTATCTATCACATTTGAGAATTCTCAGCTTTTTGATTAATAACAGTAACTTGAGTAAGATGATAAAAATTAAACAAAATACAGGATTATTTAATCACCTCTAATATTACTCAAAAAGAATTTCTTCTTAAAGAGAAAACATATATTTTTGATGAAGTCTATTCCTTTGAAAAGAAAATGTTTCTGTTTTGAGATTATGACAAGATATTGATATCTGTTTATGAAGAATGAGCAATATTTGTACATATTAATTTACACTTCAGAAGAAATGGTCAGGGAATAAGAGATCGGTTAAGTATAGAATCATGGAAAATTCATATCCAGGAGTCTATTTGTTTTAAAGTCAGTGAGTTCTAGAAAATAAGGAAGCAGAATCAAAGAGATGCCTCAGTACTTAAGAGCACTGCCTGCTCTTGCGGGGGACCTGAGCTTGGTTCCCAGAACGCACGTGGAAGCTACCAACTATCTGTAACACCAGTTATGTGAGATCCAACACCCTCTTCTGCAGGCATTGCATATACTTAGTGCACTTCAAACCTGCAGGGGAAACACTCAAACATGTAAAATATACTTTAAATAAAAGATAGAAGAAGACAGTGTAATTAGAAGATCAGAAATAAAAAAGGAAACACAAAACAAAGGAAAAGCTTTAAGCATGTCAGTGATAAGAAGTCGACCCTCAGTTCATGTTTGATACAAAATTATCCCCCAAACAGTGATTTCAATGTTCATTTACACAACAATTTTATATTCTGTCAATTTCATCTATAAGTATATTAAGATGGACGGTTCTTCTAGTCTTGGCTCAGATCAGATGATCTCAACTAGGACTCAGGACTCATCCGTGTGCTAAACACAGTTACTTGGTCCACTTGTGCTGTCTAAGCTGTAGCATCTGTGCTGTCCTCCATGCAGTCTTTCCTCTTCATGCAAACATCTGCCCATAACATGTATGGTGACTTCATAATAATAACAAGTACAACAGGAACAGTGCTTTGAAGCACAAAGTCTCATAAGCACATCCACCAAACCTGGTGGTCAAAGCAAGACAAAAGATCTGCCAATATGAATAAATAGAAAATAAACTCCAAAAAAGAAAACTGCAGACTAGGTAGGTCATTTTGAAATTTACTACATTCATCTGTACAATGAAATGGGAGTATCTCTGGAAGCATCGATAGGGTAATTAAGAACATGAGAACTTAACACTCATTTGGGAAAAAATCTCTTCTTCTACCAAGTATCCCCAGAGCCAATTTGATGTCCTTGTTCCTCAGGCTATAGACGAAGGGGTTCAACATGGGTGTCACCTCAGTATACATAATTGAAGCAATTACATCCTTAACTTGGGAATTATTTAAGGAAGGAAATAAATAAATAATTGCAACAGTCCCATAGTACAAAAACACCAAAAAGAGGTGGGAGCCACAGGTGGACAGAACTTTGTCGATCTTAGTAGATGGGGCCTTGAGGACAGTTAAACCAATGCGGATATAAGAGCCCAAAATAGAACCCAGTGATAGGAGAATCAACATTCCACCCTCAGTTAAGAGGAGAAGCTCATTGAGGGAGGTATCTGAGCAGGACAACTTCAGGAGTTCATTGAGATCACAGAAAAAGTGGGGGATAGTGTTGTCAGCACAGAAGGAGAGACGGGACAGGAGCAGGGTGTGCAGCAGGGCAATCATACAAGAGAAGAACCAACACCCAGCCACCAGTAAGTTACACTTCTCCTCTCTCATGATAACCATGTAGTGCAGTGGGTGGCAGATGGCCACGTACCTGTCATACGCCATCACTCCAAGAAGAAAACTATCCAGGCCTATAAAAAGCAAGAAAAAATACATTTGAGAGATGCAGCCTTCATAAGGGATGGACAGGTGCTGAGTCTGCATGTTGCTGAGCATCTTGGGGATGGTGACAGATGATAAGGAGATGTCAGAGAAGGCCAGGTGGGACAGGAAGAAGTACATGGGGGTGTGGAGACGAGAGTCCAGCCTGATGAGCAGGATGATGAGCAGGTTCCCCAGCACCGTGGTCATGTACATGGCCAGGAACAGGGTGAAGAAGACGCCCTGCTGCTCTGGCTGG
Source organism: Eospalax fontanierii (assembly GCA_035773235.1). NCBI lineage: Eukaryota > Metazoa > Chordata > Mammalia > Rodentia > Spalacidae > Eospalax > Eospalax fontanierii. The sequence continues at coordinate 51,705,122 of CM069541.1, forward strand.
ATGGGAAGCCCCAGGAGGATGAACTCAGACACACTGCTCTGGTTCCCCCTCCTCATGTTCCTCTTCCTGCTGGGAATGAAGGGAGAAGGAAATGTGAGAATCATGAGACCCTCACCAGGTAGACATAACATGCTTACTTTTTCCAGGGGACTGTATCAAAATTCAGACAATCTGCACACTTTTCTATCTGAAATCAAATTGGCCTTATATGCAACACTGAGAGGATATTTACAATGCTACCAAGATTGCCCTCCAGAAAGTATGCAAGTTTGTTCCTTTATTCTGGTGTCCAGTTTTTTCATTTTTGGAAATACAATGGATAATAATACTCCATCTTAAAATACACACTAAATAAACAGTTCACAATATATTGAGCAAAATCTATGACTTTGATGACCAAGAGTTATGACTACCAGTGAGCTTATGAACAGCCCTACATTAGAGGTTTTCATCCTTAGAGGACTTTGTCAACTATTGCACTGTGTTCCTAAGTTTTCACTCCAGTAAAGTACCACACTAATGTCTAGCTAAAAGGATATGGGAGAAATCCATGTTAATGCATGTAATAATCTTAGTGCAGATCCATATACACAGTCACATTCACTCATGTGTTCAGTTGCATAAGTCCAGCTGATAATCTAGTATCAAATCCAATAGTTCAGAAAAATACAACAATGATATTATCAGTGGAACAGATGCAGTTACTACCATAAAACATCATTAACCTCCTGGAATTTCACAGTCCCTGAGGATACACTGAGAAAGGTCCTGGATCATGGGTCCCTGACTGCAGCAATTACAGCAGAGGCATTCTTTCTTCTCTCTCTCTCTCTCTCTCTCTCTCTCTCTCCTCTCTCTGTCTTCTCTCTCTCCTATCTCTCTCTTCTCTCTCTCTCTTTTCTCTCTTTCTTTCTCTCTCCTCTCTATCTTCCCATACACCAATCTCTCCTGTCTCCTTCCTTCTTCTCTCCTTCCATCCTTCCTCTGCTCTCTTCCCAAATCTTCTCTCCTCTCTCCTAATACAAGAATGCATTCAGGGTAACTGACTGCAGATTTTCCCCAGGAAATATCTTACCTGAAAGCTAAGAATTATATCATGCTATTGTATTTTGAGATCAAATTATTGTTAACTATTGGGTACTAGTCACCAACTTAACAGCTGATGCTGATCCAGGCTTGGTCAATATGGTCAGATGCCCTGCTTGTCACCATTTCACTGGTCCTACACCTTCATTGATTTCTTGGACTATCCAGGAGGGTGTGTGCTGCTAACCTGCAACCCTGGCTCTTAATGAGGACAAAGAAGGAGGATCATGAATTTGAAACTGGCATCAGCTACACCGTGAGCTCTGGACCAGCCTAAGGAACATAAAGACATATTACTTGAAAAAATATGAGTGAAAGAAACAGAAACAGAGAGAGAGCCAGATAGAGAGACAGAGAGAGAGAGAAAGAAAGAGAGAGAAGTTCTCTGTAAACCTGAAACTGTTCCAGGGTTTCAAAGTTACACTTTGCCACCTTCTTCATTATCTGCTAATATTCATACACAAGATGAGTCTGTATTTTACTAAATACTCTCATGTTTGGACACTCTGAGAGTGGAGAGTGAAGTTATATAATAACGATGTCCACACAGCAACATGTCTCTACAACAGACTGACATCAAGCCTTCCCTGGGCAAACTAGACTGTACATTCACCAACTACCATCTGACGTGCAATTTGCTACAGTCATGTGATTGAAAATTAACATTCCATAAACAATTACTGAGTGCCTCGAAAGCACACATTCCAGTCGTTTTGTTTTTCAAGTTCCTAGGGTGAAAACAGAGCTGTGAAGTCACATACGGAAGTATCATTAAACTAAGTAGATCCTTACCCCACGCAAAGATCTTCTGGCAGTTTTTTGATGTACAGCTTTGGTAACTTTTCAGTCAGGGTGAAATCAGAATTAGAGATAACATACAGAATCCCAGGAAATGGAATTCAGGGAATGGTCATCACTCCTAGGCTCTGGTACCGGGTGAGAAGCATTTTTAAGTGCAGAGAGGAGCAGAGGGGACAAGCTGTCATCTCAGTCGGTGAGAAAGAGGAGGAACATAGTGCTTTAAACTGCCAATGAGATCTTACCACCCACTGTCATTTAAACTCAAAATGTTTGCAAGTCAAGCATATTTGAAAGAAAGCTCAGAAGGTAAAATAAACACTCAAACATAATAGCTAGAGAAGCAGAGAGATGATCTTGATCAAACCATTCTCAATGGAAAGAGGCCATTGGACACACACCGAAGAGTGAAGAAGGGAATTGCAAGTCGCCTTCTGAGAAATGGTATTTAAATGAGTCTGCGTCCTCTGTTCATGCTGAAGCAATCCACCTGGGACAGTCTCGAAATGAGTCATCAGGGGCTGGAGAGATGGTTCAGTGGTTAGGAGCACTAGCTCTCTTGAGGAGGACCTGAGTTTGATTCCCAGTAACCTCACAGGCATTAACAACCATCTGTAACTCCAGTCACAGGGGAATTCAAAGCCTTCTTCTGACCTCCTCATGCAATGTATAACACAAGAGCACTTACACATGCAGGCAACACACTCATACACATCAAATATAAATAAATGTAAAGTGTGCATTTTTGAATATATGTGTGTATCTATATGTTCAGGAAAAGACTCATAGAGACCTTCTCCACAAGTGCTTTATCCTCTCAGATTTCTGACAAATCCCTGTAGATTCCTCCTTAAGCTGAATGGGTAAATGTTTGCCTATAGGACTGGAAGTCCTTCGAATTCCGTGTGTGCAGTTTTAAAAACCAGCTTTCAACATGCCACATTTCATTCTCAGAAAAGAACAGTTACCAAGTTCTTAGGCTCCACTGCACACACATTCAAAAGTCTAATTTCGACTCTTCATAGTTTCATGACAAAGGGGCTGAACTCTGTGAAGCTCAGAAATTTGAAATGTAAACTGTGATGGGACTAAGGGTGTATTCCCATGTGTTGTGTCATAAACATGCCATACAGGAGAGATTCTCAACTTGTGACTGATTTCTCTATGTAAAATATCTTATTTATTATTTATATTGGATGTGTATGAGTGTGTTGCCTGCATGTGCCAGTGCCCTTGCGTTATGCACTGCATGATGAAGTCAGAAGAAAACTTTGAATTTCCCTGGAACTGTGCAGCCATGCTTCCTAATGTACCATTTAGTCAGCGAATTTTGAAGTACAAAGTAGTACTTCAAAAAAGCCCCAGAAGTGCTATGTGTGGGGTAAGTTTCTAGCAAGTGCTAGAAGGAAGACTTTCAGTATGTGGCCTCACATTACTGTTTCCACACTAGGAATATGAAAAAAAAACCAGACTAGTAGAGTGTCTGATTTAGAGGCACACAGTCATTGTTTACTGAATGTGGGAATTCAATCACAGGCATGTTGCAAATTGCATGTCTCATGTAAATTAGTGAATGAAAATTGTGGTTTGCCCAGGGGAGACTTGATGTCAACTGCTGCAGAGACACATGTAGACCTGCTGTACAGACAGCATTATTCCCTTATTACACGTTCCACTCTCAGAGTAACCAAACATGAGAGCACTTAGTAAACCACAGAATCATCTTATGCATGAATATTAGCAGATAATCTACAAGGTGGCATGGCTTAACTTTGAAACCCTGAAATAGTTTCAAATTTGCTGAGAACCTTCTCTATCTCTCACATATTTTGAGCTAAGCTCTCTTTATGTTCCTTAGGCTGGTCTAGAACTCAATATGTAGCTAATGTCAGCTTCAAACTCATGATTGAATTTGACATGCAGAATTTAACATACAGAATCCCAGAAAATGGAGTCTGGGGAATGGTCATAACTCCTAGGCTCTGGTACCAGGTGAGAAGCCTCTTTAAGTGCAGAGAGGAGCAGAGGGACCAAACCAGAATTTCAAGTTTCAACACCATACCTTTCCTGGATTTTCTAACAAGTGGATGAAGGCATAGGATCAATGGAATGGTGAGAAGCAGGGCATCTGATCATATCAACAATGCCTCGAACTGTGACAGCATCAGGTATTAATTTGGTGACTTGGACCCAATAGTCAACAATCATTATGAATAGACTCAAAATTCAACAGCATCATAAAGTTCTTAGCTTTCTCGTATGGGACGTTTCCTGGTGCAAAATCTGAAGGCATTTCCGGTGAATGCAACCTTGAACTAGAAGAGAGAGAGAGAAGTGATGAGAGAGCTGAGGACGGATGAACATTGGACGATGGAAGGAGGAAGGAGACAGGAAGAGATGAAGAGGTGGGACTATGGGGAGATAGAGATGAGAGAGAGACACAGAGAAAGAGAGAGAGAAAGAGAGAGAGAGAGAAGAGAGAGACAAAGAAAGAATGCATCTGTTGTGATTTGTAATTGCTGTTATCAGGGAGTTAATCCCTGTGGGCCAGGGCCTTTCTCACTGGATCTGGATCTTCAGGTTCTGTAAAACTCCAGGATTTAATGATGCTAGTAACTGGATCTGGTCCTATGATCATTTCATATCATCTCAAATCATCTGTATTTCTGGGTTCCTGGATTGTGATACCAGATTTTCTGCTGAACACATGGGTGGATATGACTGTGTGTATAGATCTGCACTAAGATTATTACATGCATGAACATTGATTTCTCCCATATCCTTTTAGTTAAATAATCGTGTTATTACTTTATCAGAGAGAAAACTTAGCAACATACAACAATATTTTCTGAAGACCACCATAGTAGTAAACTTCTAAGGTAGGGATCCTCTTAAACTTCCTGGTAGTTGTAGTACTTGCTCATCAAAGTCAGAGCTCTAGCTCAATATTTTATGAAATGCTTATAGAGGAAATGTACTTCAAGAGGGAATCTTAGCATCCATATTTTCACAACTAAAAAAACTGCTTTCAACAGGCCTGAATAAGTAAACAAGTATTCACTCTTTCCTGAAGGGGATCCTGCAATAATTGGAAATATATTATATTCAATTTGAAGTCAATTTGAGATTCAGACAGCAAAGGGTGCAGTTGTCTGGATTTTGATGCATTCCCCTGGAAAATGCAAGCATGTTATGTGTTCCTGGTGAGGGTCTCAGTATTCTGACATTTCCTTCTCGTCTCATTACCAGTCAGTAGATGAAGATGAGGAGGGAGAATCAGAGCAGTGTGTCTGAGTTAATCTTCCTGGGGCTCCCCATTCAGCCAGAGCAGCAGGGCATCTTCTTCGCCCTGTTCCTGGCCATGTACCTGACCACGGTGCTGGGGAACCTGCTCATCATCCTACTCATCAGGCTGGACTCTCGTCTCCACAACCCCATGTACTTCTTCCTGTGCCACCTGGCCTTCTCTGATATCTCCTTATCATCTGTCACCATCCCCAAGATGCTCAGTAACATGCAGACTCAGAAGCTGTCCATCCCTTATGAGGGCTGCATCTCTCAAATGTATTTTTTCTTACTTTTTGTATGTGTTGAAAATTTTCTTCTTGGAGTGATGGCGTATGACAAGTACCTGGCCATCTGCCACCCACTGCACTACAAATGATCATCAAAGAAGAATTGTGTGTCTTATTGGTGGCCGGGTGTTGTTTCTTCTCTTGTATACATGCCCTGCTGCACACCCTGCTCCTGTCCCGCCTCCTCTTCTGTGATTACAACACTATCCCCCACTTTTTCTGTGTTCTCAATGGACTCCTGAAGTTGCCCTGCTCAAATACCTCCTTCAATGATCTTCTCGACTTAACCGAGGTTGGAGTGTTGATTCTCCTATCACTGCTTTCTATTTTGGGCTCATATCTGCATTGGTTTTACTGTTACCATGGTCCCCTCCGCTAAGAAGATCAGGAAAGTTCTATCCACCTATGGCTCTCACCTCGCTTGGTAGTTTCGTACTATGGGACCCTTGCAATTTTTTATTTCTTTCCTTCCTCAAATAATTCCCAAGTTAATGATGTAATTGCTTAAATTATGTATACTGAGGTGACACCCATGTTGAAACCCTTCATCTATAGCATGAGGAACAAGGACATGAAATTGGCTCTTGGGATACTTTGTAAAGAGGAGCTACTTCTGCCAAATGAGATAAGATTTCATTTCTTAATTACTCTAGAAATGCTTCCAAAAATCATCCGTTATTAGTGTATAGATGAATGTTGTAAATTACAAAAATGACCAACCTAGTCTGCAATTTGCATTTTTGGAGTTTATTTATCACTTTACCACTCTTTGATGTGTACAGATCTTGTGATTTGCTTTGACCACCAAGTTTGGTGGAAGTGCTCATGATACCTGTGTGCTTCCATGGAATGTCCCTGCAGTACTTGATATTACGAAGTCACCATATATGTCAGCAGAAGACATATCCTCTTCATAGAGGAAATGTTATGTGGAAGACAGCAAAGATGCTCCAACTTAGCCAGCATGAGTGGACCAAATCAGTGCTTTTTGGACACTCATATGCCGTAGTTGAGGTCATCTAAACTGAGCCACATCTCGAATTACCATTTATCTTATATAGTTGGGGACCCAGTTCCCAATTATCTAAATGAACATTGAATTCACTGTGTTTGGGGATCATTTTGTATCAAAAGGTATCTGAGGTTTGACTTCCTATCACTGAAATCCTTTGTTTTGTGTTTGCCTGTTGAATGCTGATGTTCTGATTAAATTGTCCTCCTTTCCATTTTATTTAAAATTTACGTATTTATTTTTATCTTATACGATTGATGTTTTCTCTGCATGTGTCCTTGTTTAGGTGAAAGATCAATGACTTCCAAGAGTGGGAGAATCACTTTTCTCCATGAAGGAGTTCCCTGATAAATTATCCAATCCCAAGTGGTTAGACCTAAAGACATGTATATATGACACCAATGAGTGGACTCAGTACATCATATGCACACACACGTATATATGTAACACTGTTATGGAAAGATGAGCTCATGAAGTCAGTTGCAGTGTTGGGGACATGGGAAGAGTTGGAGGGAGGAAGTAGGGTGACGTGATGAGAACACAGTGTTCATGTCGGAAGTTATCATGAAATAAGGACCCTCATCTCAGAAGATTCTGTACTGCAGAGGACAACGTCATTGAGTGTTGGGGCCACACACAGAATGAGAAAATTATTTAATGGATAGTTAGCATCTAGAATGTACGAAGAACTCATAACTTTAATGATAAAAAAGCAACCAATTCAATTGAGAATTGGGACAAGGAACTAAGTAAGCAGAGTGTTCTCAAATGATGATAAAGAAATCACTGATCAATATTATAAAAATTGTTCAACATCTTTAGCCATCAGAGAAATGAAAATTAAAGCTATTTTGAGATTTCATCTTATCACAATCACAATGGCAGAGAAAAAATGATAAATGCCAGTGAAGATCTGGGGAAATGGAACACGTATTCACTGCTGCTGGGACTGGAAAGCAGTGTAGCCATTAAAGCAGTGTGGAGATTCTTCAAATGCTAAAAATAGAATTCTCACATGATCCAGCCATAGCACTCTTGGGCATATACCCAATAGACTCTGTATCCTACTGTAGAGACACCTGTTCATCCACGTTCATAGCTGTGCTATTCACAATAGTCAGGAAATGGAAACATCCTAAATGTCTATCAACAATGAATGAAAAATGACTGTATGGTACATTTATACCATGGAGTATTGTTCAGCCATTATGAAAAACAAAATTGCTACTGAAAAGTTGACTCAGCAATTCAGAGCACTGGCTGCTCTTGCAGAGACACCAGGTTGGATTCTCAGCATCCACATGGTGGCTAACAACTGTCGGTAACTCCAGTTCCAGGGGATCTGATGCCCTCTTCTGGCCTCGATGGGCATTGCGTGACATGAGTGCACTTACATAAGTGCAGGCAAAACACTCATACACATAACATAAGAATAATAAACAAAACAAAAAGAGAAAATCCAAATAAGTGACATAACAGACTCAGCAGATTAATGTGGCCTGTTCTCTCTCATAAGTAGATGATAGCTTTGATTCTTTAGAGAGAGCTTTTCCAAATGGAAATTCCTTATAGGTCAGGAAAAGAATAAGGGACCATGGATAATGGTTCATAGGAAGGGAGATAGAATGTAGTGATACAAATGGGAAAAGGGAATATTGGGATACAAATGTTTTAATGGGATGGGGAATGGACGAATAGGGCAGAGGGAATAAGACATTTAGAAGTCCCATGGGAACCTAGTACTGCAGCTGCTTCTTACAATATACATGCAGAGAACGGAAAGAAAGTTTAAATGCAGTTACCAGATAACAGGGTTTCAGTGACTCTGCTAGTTACCACGGGATAGCAAATTAAAAGCCCAGTGTCAGGAATGAACTCCCTCTTTTGAAGCTGTTGAACAGGAAGTCCCTTAGAACACCAGACAACAATGACTATTGTCATTTTGCCTGGTTACCTGTCAGAACTAGAGACTAAGATCCTGTTGTGGAAGACACTGCATACGTGAGTTGTAGAGCAAAGAAGAAGAGATTAGGCTGACGCTGACCTAGAATCTTCATCTCTACTGGCCAGCTTTTGTAGTCCTAAAAGGTGCTATGTGTGACACTACCAGAGAAAGATTAATCATCAACCTGACACAGCTGTGAATGCTGTGAGTTACAATAACTGGCCTAACATGATAAGCCCTGGTACAATGTGGTCCAAATGTTGTGAGACTAACTAAACACCTTCTGTTTGGTCTTAAGGCTGTTTCACAACATAGACTCATGCCTAATTCTGTCATCAGGCAGAGTTAAGAATCTGTAGATAGATAGGTCAGAGGCCAAGGGGAGAACCTAGTAATATTAGTCTACCAAATAGACATAGAATTAAACTGACTCCTTTTCACTTTTTCTTACATTTGCAACATTTATTTGTCCTTAGATAAATTCCAGTGCAGATAAACAAAACAAAGATGAAAGCACACGGGAACACTTCGGATCACAATGAATAACTTTCATTTTGAATCTTCTGTTTTCTTATAATGATCTGAAATTCCCTTAAAACCAGTTTATCAGAGAGTAGTGTGTTACTTTGTGGTAGATAATCCAACATATTTTCAGTCCATTCAAGTTCAGTTTATGGCTATATGCTTCTTTGGATTCAGTTCTGTTCACCTAGAATCCCTTTGGAGGCTTTTGCTCAAGAGCCTTGACCTGGACCACACAATTTCATAGTCAGTCAGCACTGGACAGCTGGAGTCATTACTCCTGGAATCAAACCATTGCCCAATATTGTCAGTGTTGACAAGTTCATAATCTTCTGTATCCTGTAAAACTGTTGCCAAATTAGCTGCTAAAACGGCTCCTTCATCAATGCTCATGCTTGAATTTTCTTCACTGCCAGGGACAAGTTTTTTCCCTCCCCAGGAACCTGCCTCATCTGAGGCCAAGTTCAGCTTGATTCTCTTTGTGCTACGTCCTAGTTTCAATTCTTTTCCTGTATCTTCTCATTTCCTACGTGAATGCTTTGAAGAAGCATTCCCTCTATTTCTCTTTTTGGGATAAGACTGTGCTTCTTATTCTGAGTTTCTCCTCAGGCTCTCAGAGAGTCAGTGTCTACTCCACAGTCTTATCTAGATCATTAGATAGTCTATTACTTTTTCAGAACACTTTAGATTCACAGGGAAGTTACACAGACATGACGTGTTTTTTCTGGTTCAGCCCTCACCATCTTTCCCCTTCTGTTAACATCTTACTTTTCCAGTAAAGAACTGTTAAGAATTTAGGACAATGTAAACTTGAAGCTCATCCTGATTTCTCTGTATTTTGTTTTGTTTTATTTCTCCCCAGAGGGTGGATGTCCAAACTAAAACTGCAGTGACCAGCATCACCCAATTTAGAATTCCTGACACCAGGTAGAGTGCATTAGGTAGTTTGAATGGTTTCAAAGAAATCTCCATAAGAGACCCTGGGACATGTGAGAAAGGCAGCCAGGCTTCAGGCCCTTAGGACTCATGGACTGAGTTTCCTTCAGTGTGGTATTACAGGGTAACTGCTCTGGTATGTAATTTCTTCTCTTTGACCAGAATGAAGCATAACTATGAGCATCATATACTGTATTCCTCCTGATAACATCTCCTCTTTTTGGTTTTTCCCCCACTGCGTATGCTCTGCCTCTATATGTCCTCCCCGAGTCCTCTCAGGTTGAGACAGGATGAGTCTGCTGTGAAGGGTTCCAGAACTGGGGGTCAGGGGTTAATATCAGCCTTCAGATCTTTTTGGCGGTTGTAGACTGTAAAAGTCTTGGGGCATTCGAGCTCTGTGTGGAGTTCTCCTTATTTAAGAAAGGAGAGCAGTTATGGAACCATTCCTGTATCATTGTTACTTGGATTTTTTGAGACATGCTATAAAAAGAGACCTAATCTGCCTACCTGTTGATGCCATTCTTAGTAGATTTTACAACACACATTAAAGATTTAACTGACTTATATACCACTGTTACTTTGCAAGAGTATTATAAATATGAAGGTCCACTACATGTATCAATGAACTTTCTGGTATTCATGATTCGTGTTACTCATTAGCTGAGAACTTAATGCTGGTCAGGTTACCCAGTGAATAAGGGACATAGCAAGTACTCTTGCCTGGTCAATGTGTGTTTAGTGACCCTGGACTCATTCTCATCACTATACCTCCTGATCAAGCCCTAGAATATGCCCTGTGGAGTATTTCAGAGAAATACAGAGACCTGCAAACCCTCAGGTTGCAATGAGCCATGAGCTGACAAAGATGTAAACAATGTTGTTGAAGGCTGTGAGGGTAGCTTTGCACTGTCTGGAGACAGTGTGTGATCTGTGATTATGTCACACCTTCTTGACTTCAACAGAAGTCATGATGTCTTGATCAGAATTACTGTTGCATCATGGTCAAACATACTTCTTCCTGTGTCTCTTGTGGCTCATTGTTGTAGTCCCTTCACGAATCCCCTTCCATGGGTTATACAGGGAATTGAATAATTAGTCCATACTGGCTCATTTTCTTAAAGAAGCTTGGGCTATTTCCCCTCTGGGCATTAATCTTGTTGGTAGATGGACCTCTAGCCTACTTTTTGGCTGCCAGAAAACAGACATGAGCAATTAATAAACACTTTTATTGGAGGTCTTCCCTCCGTTTTGTGATGTTCTTCTTTATGAACAGAAATTGAGGGTCCAGGAAATAGGCTTGAACTGGAGATATTTCAGCTCATCAAGGATTGTCATAGGTCAGAAGAAGATGGGGAATAATTTTCCGGCACTCAATTTTTGTATTTATGTAAGAACATATGCAATGCATTGTATTTAGTAGGAGTTTGAATTATAGAGCTGCTTCTTCATATACGAAAGACAGATGTAGATTATAGGATTCTGAAAATCATCTCTTCTTGATAGGATATTTTGTATAGTGGTTGAATTCGTTGTGTGACTGAATGTCTGAATAAATGTCTCTTTGTATACAGTATGTGATTTTTATGTGGATGGGCTGGGTATGCTGTTCATGTGCATTGTGGTGTGTGGCAATGTTTATCATCAGTAGTTTCTAACTTCTGTTTCTACCTACTTAGTATAGGTCATGAAAAGAATGATGTTTTGTCACAGGGATCTATGATTGCTTGAATGTAGTTTGTGTGACCACATGTGAGTGTTTCTATGCAACACACTCTTATTTTCTGCTGGTGTGCATGTAGAGAGAATGGTCTAAACCCATTGTACTGTAATATGTGTGTTTGTGTACAGACCTGCATACTCATACTTTGGGGAAACAAACTCATATCTACCTCCTCGTTTCAGAACTTAAGACAGCTCCCAGGAGGTCCCTTCTTAAGCTAAATACATATTTCTTGGCAGATTGACTTCAGTTCCCTAAATTCTCTAGCTTTCAGCCATGCCATATTCCCATTCTTGGTTCAAATCTTTAATTTTGAATTCAGAGTTTTTTGACATTTAAGTTGAACTCTGTTAAACTCAGTCGCCTGAATTATGAAATGTGACATGACTTAGGTTTCATCCTGACGTGTTGTGGTATAAACATGCAGTAAGTCATTTCATAAATATCCCCGGTGGATTGTTTAGCAAAGCAGAGGAAACAGACGCACTTAAAGACCATTTTGTCAAATTCCTCCTCGCTGCTTCCGTTCTTCAATTCTTTGTATATTTTTATTGAATTTTTTATGTATTCCATACGAATCATCTTGGTCATCTTTATCCCCCACTCTACCCACACCCTCCAACAGTCTCCCATCTCTTGAAGATTTCCTTCATTCTGGGCTTTATGTTAAGGCCTATAGATCCAGTGTGTGTACCCGAAGTTCTTCAGTACAGGTTTGTGGGGTCTAGTCATCCTATCTAGAGTCACTCCCTTACAGAAGATCAACTCTCCTTGGTGCAGCAGTAATCAGCTGCCAATAGATCTTCAGCTAAGATTGGGGTGGATGCCCATTCCCCAATTCTATGCTGGTTTTTTTTTTTTTTGCCTGTTTTCCATTTTTCATTCTTGGGTGTGTGTCCAACTGTCTCTTTCACAGAGAATGATCTGAAACAAAGTCATCTTTTTGGTCATCTAGCCATTAATCTTGGTTATTTATTTGACCTCTAACTTCTGGATTTTCATTCAAACACGCTTGTGTTGCAAAACGTTTGATTTAGTAACTGCCGTTGGGTTTTCAGATCTCTTTGGAGGAGGAAGGTACTGTGTTCTGTTTGTTTCCCACTGACTCACATGGGCAATTGCCCTCCCGGTTCATCTCTGTTCTTACAGATGCTGGTTAGCAGGTTCCTGTGTCTTGGAGTGGCAACAGCCTGGATTACATGTCCTTATCTGTCTGCTATCTCTAAGTGATTTTAACTCTGACTGGATAAGATACCAAACTCCATTGTAAAATACATGTCAGAATTTCTATTCTCAAGATCAGGATCCAGCAGCCACTACAGCCCCTTCAGTATGAAGCCTCATACCTCTGTTTGAATATTGGGAACATTAACAAACCACTGTCTGTCTTTTTAGAGTCACGTAGTGAATGTTTGCTGACTGTTGGAATGAAATCTCATAAATGTTGTAACTTTAGTGTCTGCTGTGAATTAGTGAGTCTGCACTCTGGCTTGCCCAGGAAAGGCTAGATGTAAACGAGTTGTGCAGACATAGTCATTATATAGCATCTCCTTCCATTTTCAAAGAGTGCAAACATGAGAATAAATGGTAAATTACAGAATCGTTAATGTATGAATGTTAGCAGAAAATCAAGCTGGTGGTGGATTGTAACTTTGACACGCTTAAAGAGTTTACAGTTACCTGAGAACTAACTTTGTTTATTTCTCTTTCTCTCTCTCTCTATGTCCCTCTCTCTTCTCTCTCATCTTTTGAAGTCGTATCTCTGTCTGTGACTTCGAATGACCCAGAGCTCTGTATATAGCTGATGCCAGCTCAAAGCGATGATCTCCTGCCTTGGCCTGAATGAGCACTGGGATGTCAGTTTTGTACCACCATGCCCATCCTGCCTTTTCTAATAAATGAATGAATGTGTAGGACCAGCGGAATGGTGGTGAGCAGGGCCTCTGATCACCTTGACAAAGCCTGGAATGTGACAGCATCAGGTATTACTTTAGTGATAAGTTTGGTTCCCTAACATCCCTGAGATATAGTTTTCTGAGTCCTACAGTTGGCAATATAGCACCTTCAATGGCTTTGCCCTAGTAACTGCTCTTTCACAACAATTTAATACATGCTTCAATAAAAACTCAGAACTGTTAATAATTAGATGATTAGGAATGTATTAGGAATTGAGTAGACTCAACATCTTGAAGCGTGATACATTGAATGTTCTCAGTCTATTACTGTGAATTCATCCTTGTTTTGGGACAGAGGGAGAGAAGTGTGGAGAGAGGAGAGAAACGAGGGAAGAGGAAGTAGATGTGGCGAGAGGAAGAGAGAGGAATGGGTAGGAAGAGGCAGGGGGAGTGGAGAGAGGGGACAGAGTTAGGATGATGAAAAGATAAAGTTTCCACCTCACTTTAGGGACTTAGTCCCCATCACCGTGATCTGGGTTCTGAGTTGGTACATCCACAGGAACAACTGAGATTCCAGGAGTTTCATGATTTTTTTTAAATGTGAGGACTGGGTCTGGTCTAATGCTCACCTCACTCTTCTGTTTTTCTGAATTCCTGGTGTTTCATAAGAGAGACTCGGCTGAACTTGAACCACTGTAGTAGCTGTCACGGGTGGATAGGACCACATGTAGGGGTATGTTCTCAGATTATTATATGTACTGACATAAGTTTCCTTCAAATCCTTACAGTCAGATAACAGCATGCTTTACAGAAGGAACTTAGATACATGTAGAAAGTGTTCCCCAAAGACACAGAAGAAGCAAACTACTGAGGCAGGGGCCATCTTAGGCCTCCTAACAGGAAGGCTGTACCTCTTGCTTAGAATTCTAAAAATATGCTTATAGAATGTGGGCTACAAGATGGAATTTTATTATCTGTTATATTTCCAGAGCTGAAAAAACATGTCTTAATTAGTGAATGAATTTGTATTCTTTCTTATATTCAATCTTGTTAGCACTGGAAATTTCTTCTCTGTGTTTCATATGAGGCCAATTTGAGATTCAGATGACAAAGTGTGTAGTGTGTCTTAATTTTGATGCAGTCCCCTGGATAAAAGTACATGTTATATGTACCTGGTGAGGCTCCCAGGACTCTGACATTTCCTTCTCCCTTCATTACCAGTCAGAAGATGAACCTGAGGAGGGAGAACCAGACCACTCTGTCTGAGTTCATCCTCCTGGGGCTCCCCATCCAGCCAGAGCAGCGGGAGGTCTTCTTCATCCTGTTCCTGGCCATGTACCTGACCACGGTGCTGGGGAATATGCTCATCATCCTGCTCATTAGGCTGGATTCTCGTCTCCACACACCCATGTACTTCTTCCTGTCCCACCTGGCCTTCTCTGACATCTCCTTATCATCTGTCACTGTCCCCAAGATGCTCAGCAACATGCAGACTGAGCACCTGTCCATCCCTTATGAGGGATGCATCATTCAAACGTATTGTTTTTTGCTTTTTGCATGTACTGACAATTTTCTTCTTGGAGTGATGGCGTATGACAGGTATGTGGCCATCTGCCACCCACTGCATTACATGGTTATCATGAGAGAGGAACTGTGTGACTTATTGGTGGCAGGGTGTTGGTTATTCTCTGGCATACATGCACTTCTGCATACTCTGCTCCTGTCCCGCCTCTCCTTCTGTGCTGACAACACTCTTCCCCACTTTTTCTGTGATCTCAATGAACTCCTGAAGTTGTCCTGCTCAGATACCTCCTTCAATGAGCTAGTCATCTTCACTGAGGGTGGAGTGTTGGCTCTCCTGCCACTGGGTACTATTTTGGGCTCTTATATTTGCATTGGTTTTACTGTCCTCAAAGTCCCCTCCACTAAGAAGATCTGCAAAGTTCTGTCCACCTGTGGCTCCCACCTCTTCCTTGTATTTTTGTATTATGGACCTTTTGCCATTACTTATTTTTTTCCTTCCTCAAAAGATTCCAATATTAAGGATGTAATTGTTTCCATAATGTATACAGATGTGACACCCATGTTGAACCCCTTCATTTATAGCTTGAGGAACAGAGACATGAAATTGGCTCTCTGTGCACTTGGTAGAGGAGCAGTTAGTTTAGGTAAGTGAGTGTTTTATACGCATGTTCTTAAATACCCTAGAGATGCTTCCCGAAATCTTCCATTAAAATTATATAGGGGAATATAGTAAATCGCAAACATGATCACACTAGCTGGCACTTTTCAATTTTACAGTTTATTTCTCCACTCCCTGAATATGGGAAGATGTTGTGACTTGCTTTGACGAATGGGTTTGGTGGAAGTACTTCTGACATTTGCATCCTTATAAAGACTGTCCCTGCCCTACTTGTAATTATGAAGTCAACATATAAGTTAGTCTAAAAATGCCTGCATAATGCGAAAAGTTACAAGGAAGATGAGAAAGGTGCTTCAGCCAGCACTAAGCCTGCACAACCAGCCCTAATAATTGATTTGATAGCACTGATGAGTAGATAGTGTCTGAACTGAACCACGTCCAAAAGTACCAACATCTTAATATATTTCCAGGCAGAATTGCAACACTATAGAATTGTTATGTATATGAACATTTGAATCACTGTATTTGGGGATTGTTATATATAATAAGCTAACTGATGCAGTGACTTCCAATCTCTGATGTGCTCAAAGCTTTTCCTTTATTCTAACTTCCCTCTTTGTTTTTGATCCTCTGATTCAACTGTCTTCCTTCCCAACTTTCTAGATCTCACTGACTTCTAAACATACAGGCTCATGGGTATAAAATATTCCATGATCTTAACTTTAGCTGTTTCTAGTGCTCCATGTTATTCTCCCCTAACTTTTTTTAGTAAAGTGTAAAAGCATTGTATACTCATACATTGTCTCACCTAACTTAAGATATAAACTTCTCGTAATATGAAAATATTGGTACTCATATTTCTTAAGGGAAATATCTCATTGGAAACATGTGTTCCTTTCCACCTGTGGTTCTACTATGTTCCTGGAGCCCTAGGTCTAGAGGTTCTACTGTAGATGTGTCACCGAGGGTTGGGCATCTCTCAGGCTTATTTTCTCTTTGTGTGACCAGTTGTGGAACTCTGAAATAGCCTCCATGTTTTTCAAAAAGAAGTTTCTTTGATGAGAGGTCTATGGCACACTTGTCTGTACATATAAAAATCATATTTGGCATAGGGTAATAAATTTCATTTGTTTAGAGATATGATAGAGGTAGGGTTTTCTCTAGGATCTATGACCTCGCTGGCCATGTATATTTGGATATAGTTACAGTGGCACTCATGAATTCCCTCCCATTGAGCTTTAAGCTCAATTAGATAGCTGTTGATTACTCCCTAGGTAACAGTGCCTCTTCTGTACCAATCGAGGCAGTTTGCTGTGCCTGTTGATGTAGTCATTAGGTTCTAGAGTTGGGTTGGACCATTGATTGGTTTTATTGCTTAGCAGCTTCCATAGTGTCCTCTAGAACTATGAGATCTAGTCCTCAGGCAGAAGCTTCCAGACCATTTCTCGCTCCATGGTGCCAAGTCCTGTGTCAGATGTATGTCCTGTCTTTAGCATTAGGGTCTTTCCTCCCAGTTCTGGGAGATAGCCAAGAGCTCCAGCAGTAGTCTGTGTTACTTTTAGAGTCCCTTGGACTGCTCTGATCAGCGAAAAAATCAAATGTGTAGGTATCTCT
Organism: Eospalax fontanierii; assembly: GCA_035773235.1. NCBI lineage: Eukaryota > Metazoa > Chordata > Mammalia > Rodentia > Spalacidae > Eospalax > Eospalax fontanierii. The sequence goes on from CM069541.1 coordinate 51,722,368, forward strand.
ACAGTGGGATGAGTCCTTTGTGTATACATTCAGTGTGGTATCACTGAATCATGGTAGATTTAGTAGTTTTGTGAGTTCTCCACACTGTTTTCATAGTGGTTGTATGAGTTTGCATTTCCACCAGCAGTGAATGAATGAGTGTTCCCCTTTCTCCACATCTTTGCCAGCATTTGGTGTCTTTGTACTCTTGATCTTAGCCAATCTGGCAGGAGTAAGATGAAATCTTCAACTGTTCCCCCATTTACCTAATTACTAAGGGTTTTGATCAATTGTTCAGGTGGTTCTCTGCCATTTTTATTTCTTTTTTTGAGAGTTTTCTGTTCAGGTCCTTAGCCCATCTTTTTATTGAGTCATTTATTTTCTTGTTTCTTTGTTTTATGAGGTCTGTGTATGTTATCAATGGGAGAGAACTCATGAGAGGGCTGTAAATATCGTAATAAGCACATAGCTGGAGAGGTCATGAATTCTAGAGAAAATCTTCTCTCTGTCATATCTCTAGAAAAATGCAATTTGTTGCTCTATGCTGTATATTGATTCTTATATTAATATACAAGAATACCACACACCACTCATCAAAGAAGCTTCTTTCTGAAACAGATGGAGGCTATTAGAGAATTCACACACTACGAATAAATGTACACTGGACATGGGCCAGGGGAGCAAGGCAGCAAGTAGAATTCCTCCACGGTTTGTGCTTCAGATCCTGCCTCCAGTTCCAGTCCTGAGTTCCTACCTTGGCTTCCCTCAGTAATGAAATATGACCTGTTTTTTGTCCATGTTTTTTTTTTTTAAATCACAGCTTTAGAATATAATGAAACCATGGCTTTTTTATTTCTTCTGATTGTGGTTTGAGGTCTACTTTTTCAGATATCAAAGCAGCTATGCCAGCTTGTTTTTGGTGTTTGATACCTTCATTGATTGCCTTCCTCCCTTTGACTGTCATTCTGTGGTGGGTATTTTTCTCCAGGGGTTGTGCTTCTTGGAGACTACAGACCTTATTTACCATGTAACCTAACAAAGAATTAAGTTCTAAGCTAATTCATAACACAAAACATAAAAAATGTAAAAATCAGTGGTTTCTCCTTTGAAGACGCTGGGTCCTCCTGCATGCAGGACGCCATATGGAAGCTGAAGCCATGATACTTGGGTACCGCTTCGTATCAGCCTGTCCCCTCAGACGCGAATTGTTCCCAGGCAGGCACCTGCACCATCTGCAGCTGGCTCACCTGCTGCTGTACCCCGGCATCCAGGCTTGATGGCCCGGATGGCAAGCACTGCAGCAAGTGTGGATCTGGGCTCCACAGTCGGGTGCACCCTGGGGGGCCATCATCGAAGGCCTCAGTGGCTTGGGTAATGCTGAGTCATCAAAGACTGACATCACCTACCAAAAGCCTGAGGGACCACAGCGGACTGAGCAACAGTCGGGGATGGGGCCCTCGAAATTCCAGGTCAGTCGTTTCTGGAATGTGCCCCAATGCAGTGACGTCATGCTTTGTGAATGTTTCAAAAAAAGTGCTGAAGCAGAGCAGACTCACAAATGGAGGGCTTCTCCGATCAAGAAGTTCAAACCAAGAGTTGGAAAATCCGCTCTCATGACGAAATCTACTTTACTGTAAAAACGGTCCTCAGTAGTGTGAACCCAAAGTAACCCTGGTTCACTCCATGACCATGGACGAGTGCGCTCGCCGTATAGAAGTTCACAGAGATGTGTGGCGTTTGGGCCTGAACAAGTGTTTGGCCTTCTTAAACCAGCTGTTTTACATTTTTATCTGAGCTAGTTAAAATAAAGTGATTTTATTCCAAAATAAATATAAGATATACAGACGTAAGCACACAGTCAAATTTAGATTTCTCTTGCATAGTGATGGTGGCCCGTAAGTATCTTTTATCTTTAACAGAAGTGTTAAAAAGCAAAACCACAAAGAGTGACAGCAACTGCTTAGCAGAACAGTTTTCCAGGTCTCCACACTCTCCAAAAATATCCAGTTAGTGACGGACTCTCCACAGATAAGAATGGAGCCGTAAGCATTCTAGAAATTGAGAGTAAAGCTGAAATATCTGCTGTGGATCACGGAACTAGAAAATCCAGAATAAGAAAGAATAATGGATCCTTCTGGTTGTGTGGCTTGTCACCCAAACCAGCACAGGGTCACACATGGAAAATTCATCTGGACTCGTGGACTCTGCCACAGTGAAGTGAAGACGTATACCCAGTTCTAGGTCCATTCTGGGACATTCTACTGGAGAGTCACTGTGTCATCAAAAGCAAAAGAGACAAGCCACCTGGCATTATAAAGAATCAAAAATGAGATGAGACAATGTACAGAAGCATAGGGTTGTCCACATTTATGATTCATTCTAGATAAAGATAAGAAACATCACACAAGAGCACTTATCTTGTAATACCACACTGAAGGAAACTCAGTCCCTGAGTCCTCTGGGCTCAGCCCTGCCTGACTCTCCCACATATTCCAGGTGCTTGTGTGGAGTTTTCTTCGGATTGATTCAAACAGCCGCTGTGCTAACCCAGCAGTCAGGAGTTTCAACCTGAGAGAGGCTGGACACTTTAGTTTGGGGATTAAGGAACCCTGTAGGGTGAAATCTGGATAAACTCAGTGTCGAAATGCTCCTGTGTTAGTCACAGTTCCTTACTGGAAATGTAAGTTGTTAACAGTAGGGAAAATGCGATAAGGGGTGTGTGGGAAAGTCGTGTTGTGCCTTTGTAACTTCTGTAGATCTAAAAGACTTCTGAAATAAAAAGTGTTTCTAAAAAATAAATAATCTAAGTTATGAAGGTGGACTAGAGGCTGCCTCTGTGGGAGTCTGAGGAGAGACTCAAGAAAAACAGACTACACCAAACAAAGGTGCCCCACATGAGCAGCAAGCCAATTAAACTTCGGAATGATGCAGCTCCCTGGGGCACGGTGGGGCAAGGTGATAAGAAGTGACTACTTTCCCAGAAGACAATCCATACAAAAATCCAAATAGTCCTGCAATCAGGTGAGCCCACAAACGCTTGAGCCATAAGCAGTTGAAAGTGGTAAGAAATATTATTTGTCAAGCTGCATAACATGGAGGACAGTCAGGGAGGAACTTAGAAGTGGCCTCCAAAGGTAAGTCAGACAAAATCTGAACCATCATAAACTCAGGACAAACTGAGCACTGCTGAGCCTTAAGTCCAGTTCTGTGTTTCGAAGAACCAGTAGTTTAGCACCCAGGGGAGTGGAATGAATTTTCTTTGGCCATTCTAAGGGACTTGGAGAAAAATGGCCAGGTGCACTATTGTGAGATAATCTTTCCTTCAAAACTGAGCTGCCAGGGTCTGCACGGATGGCTCAGTAGTTAAGAGCACTGGCTACAGGAAAATGGAGAGGAAGAGTCCAAGGGAGGTGATAATGGGAAATACATGTACTGAGGGGATAATGGTAAAAATGAGATTGTTCAATTTGGAAGGGAGGTTTGGAAGACATTTTAGCAATGATGGAGGTAAAGGAGAAACAGGAACTCAAGAGAGGGAGGATAATAGGAGACAGGTTTATCAAGAAGAAAATGGGTGTAACTGGGGAGGAAGGAAGGTAACACAGGAAGAGGGAGAGGACATAAAATAAATTTTAGGTGGCATAAAAATCCTGAGGAATCTGTATTGACTCAAAACCCCCTGAAAATGCATGTAGAACATTTGGACATGAATATACGAGAAGGCTGAAAGGCAACACAGCCAGATAGGAGAAACCTCCCTTTGAATCATTGATCAGGGTAGTCCACGAGACTCCAAAATAATTGAGGCTATTTCCAGAGCCTTTGATTACCTTTCTGAACTTGAAGATAAGACCCTCCTGCTGAAGACAAGACATGCTTTGGACACAGGAGTCAGAGCAAGGAAGGTAGACTTGACCTGGAAGCCTTCTCCCTGAAGACTAGCTCTCATAGTTCTAGAGAACACTATGCAAGCTTGTAAGGGAGATAATCAATCAAAGGTTCAGCCCAGCTGTCATGTCTAATAACCACAGTGACTATCCCAGCAAGCTATCTCCATTATGCTGTAGTGGCTCTTTAATTCAGGGGCAATCAACATCTATCTAATTGAAATGAAAGCACTCTCGATGAGAGGGAATTCATGGGGCCACTGTAAATATAGCCTAATACACATGCATGAAGTTGTCATAAATCCCAGAGAAAACTGTCATGTTTCTAGACAAATGAAATTTCTTATTGTATGTTAGATAAGGATCCTTATATCTACAGATCCTTTATTTACCTTATACCACCCATCGAGGAAGTTTTCTTTTTGCAACAGATGGAGGCTATTACAAAGTTCAAAAACTGGTCACACACAGAGAGTCTATGTCTGAGAGATACCCCGCCCTGAATGACACATCTACAGTGGAACCTTCATACTTAAGGCTCAAGGAACATAGTGAAACAGGGGGTAGAGAGAATACTCATACAGCCTTCAACTCTCACCAGCAAAGCTTCCTCCATGTGTTGCACAAAGAAGGCCACAACTGGCTACGTTTAAAAGAAAAGAGACTGTAAAGCAATATAGAAGAAAACGTTAGCAAGGTCATGAATTCCTTAAAAACAGACATGGGTTGGACATTAAAAACTCTATGAAAAACTAGAGGTGATGGTGTACTCCTTGAATCCTGATATTCAGGAGTCAGGGGCCGGCAGACTAGACTTCAGTAGATTAACTTGCACCAAGGAACATCTGGGGACACTAACGACACACTGGATTTAACACAGATGACTGAATGTCTGAGTTCCAATGGGGGTTATGAGAGGTGCCAGTGGAGGAGGGAATGTGTTAAACTCAATAAAAACAAGTGTAAAAAAAGATAAGTAAAAAGCAAAACACCAATGAACCAAAAAATACGCAGCAAAATTACAGGAATTATGACTCAATAGTAACACTGAATGTGAATGGCCTCATTAAAGAGAGAGAGAGAGAGAAGCTAGGGAGATGGCTCAGTGGAAAAGAGCATTTGCTGCTCTCGAAGCACCCACATGGCAGCAACGTCTGAAACTCCAGTTCCAAAGAATGTGATGCCCATTTCTGGCCTCCACAGATACTGCATGCACATGGTACACTTTAAACATAGAAGCAACATCACTCATCTACATAAAATAAATTTAAAATTTTTCTTATTGAGGTTAACAACTGTATGACAGGTCGTACTGTCCTGTGGTTGATCTGTGTTTAATAACTTTGGCCTAAGTCTCATCACTGTACCTAAGGAACAAGCCCTAAGACTTGCTTTGTGGAATATCTCAAAGGAATGTTGAGACCTCAGACTCTCAGGGAGCCATGAGCTATGAGCTGTAATCAGTGTTTTGGGAGGCTGTGAGGGCAAGACTTGCCTTGTCTGGGGACAGTGTATGATCTGTGATTATGTCAGAGCACACTTATTGCATCAAGCTATGACTACTGGACACTGATGCATTAAGATCAAGCACACTACTTCCTGTGTCTCTTATGGTTCAGCCCATCCAGTCCATTCTTAGATCCCATCCCTCCCATGGGAAATACAGGAAATTGGACAATTAGTTCATGCTTGTTGGGCCTTAAGAAATCCTAATTGTCCGGCTGGACCTTGTGGCCTGGGCAAGATGGCACTGAGAGGAGCTAAAACAAAGACGAGCCAGAAGAGATAGGCACATACCACATATACCATGATAATTAGGTGAACTAGGGTCTTAAGTGCCATTGGAGGAAAATTACCTCTTCCCTCATGAACAGCACGTGGACAGTAGTAGCCTCTATGTAAAGTAAAAGCATGATCAGAGTGACCAGTAAAATGATTGGTAGAAAATTCCCCCTGTATGCTAATACCTGTAACTCTAATCCTTTATAATGTGTCTGATAAGTTCAGTAAATGGCTCCCTGTGGTACCATTGAGGAAGTTACTTTAATAAAGCTATATCATCATAAGAGCTGGCTAGCTGCATGATTCTTTGGTCAGATGGGGGCCCCCGGCCTGGCCTGAGTGTCTTCTGGAGCGGGCCAGGAGGCTGAGAATGGGCAGGCCGCAGCAACCCAACGTCCCTTTGATCCTCTGAAAGGCCCCCTCCTACCGCGGGGAGGGGGCTGGGGCAATCCAAGGGAAGTGGGACATGAGCTTGGTACCGGATCCCCCTCGCAGTTCCCTCCTGCTGGCCGGGAGACAGAGGACTTGGTGAGGGGGTGTGCCTGTTGGTGCCTGTCTCTCTGCCACGAGAGAGAGCAACACATGCTGGCTCATTTTATCACAAGAGGCTGGTCTTTAATCTTGTTGGTTGATAAGCATCTTGTCTCTTTTTCTGTCAATTGAAAGCACAAAGAAGTATTCATAGACCGTTTGGCTAGGACAGCTTCTTGTATTTTGGTATTATTCCTAAGGAAGAAAAAGTTAGGGATCAGGAAATTTGAACCTGAGCCTCAAGAACAGTCACAGGTCAGAAGATGAGGAATCAATTCCTGGTACTAGATTTGTGTGTTTACATGAGAACATGTACCGACTGTGTGTTTTAAAATCACAATGTATTTGGTAAGGAATTGACTTATACAGTCACTTCTTCATACATCAAAGACAGGTGTGTAATTTTGCAATCTGATGATTACATATTCTTGATAGGATGTGTGTATTTGCTGACTGAATGATCCATTCGAAGGCATGGCTGTATGAGTCTCTCTGTATGCACAATTTATATTTTTTTGGTGTAGATGACTTGGTATAATGTTCATGGTCAAAGTGGTGTGTAGTGGTATTTATCACTTGTGCTTAAATTCATGTGAAAATGATACAATCTTTGCTACTACTTAGACTAAGTTTAAGTCATAGAGAATTACTCACAGTTAAGGAGAACTATAGCTGCTCTTATATATATATGATTTCGTTCAAGTGTTTCTATGTAACATAAACATATTTAAATATGTCAAGAGTGTAGAAGAAAGGAACTAAAGTTATATGGTCATATGTGCATTTTGGGTCTTTTGAGACAGGGTATCTGTGTGGCCTCAGCTGACCTGGAACTCACTATATAGGCCAGGGTGGGCTTGAATTCACAGAGATTTGCCTGTCTCTGTCTCCCAAGTGCTGGGATTAAAGGTGTTCACCACCAAGCCTGGTTACATAATCTTTGCATTTTTGAATATATGTGTGTGTCTATATATTCAGGAAAAGACTCACAGGGACCTTCTCCCCTAATGTTTTAGACAGATCGGTTTTAGACAGATCCCTGCAGATTCCTCCTTATGCTGAATGGGTACATGTTTGTCTATAGGACTGGAAGGCCTTCAAATTCCATGTGTGTATTTTTTAAAACCAGCTTTCAACACCGCAAATTTCATTCTCAGAAAATAACAGTTACTGAGCTGTTAGGCTCTGCTGCACACACACTCAGATCTCCAATTTCTACTCTTCATAGTTTCTTGACAAAGGGGTTGAACTCTGTGAAGTTCAGAATCTTGAAATGTAAAATATGATGGGGCTAAGGATTTATTCCCATGTGTTGTGTCATAAAAATGCAATACACAAGAGATTCTCAACTTGTGACTGATTTCTTTATGTAAAATATCTATTTATTATTTATATTTGATGTGTGTTAGTGCATTGCCTCTATGTGTAAGTGCTCTTGTGTTACACCTTTTTTGAGGAGATCAGAAGGCTTGAATTCCCCTGGAACTGGAGTTACAGATGTTTGTTAACTCCCATGCGGGTACTAGGAATCAAACCCAGATTCTCTTCAGAGAATCAGTGCTCGTAATAACTGAACCATCTCTCCAGCCCCTCATGACTCGTTTCTTCCCTGTCCAAGGTAGATTGCTTTGGCAAGAACAGAGGATGCAGACTCATTTAAAGACCATTTTTCAGACCGCACCTTGCGACTGTCTTCTTCTATCTTAGGTAAGTGTCCAGCGGTCTTTTTCATATGGAGAATGGTTTGATCAAGATCATCTCTCTACTTTTCTAGCTACTATGTTTGAGTGTTTATTTTACCTTCTGAGTTTTCTTTCAAATGTTTTATTTGCAAACATTTTGATTTTAAATGACAGTGGGTTGTAAGATCTCACTGGAAGTTAAAGCACTATGTTCCTCCTCTTTCTCACCAACTGAGATGACAGCTTGTCCCCTCTGCTCCTCTCTGCACTTAAAGATGCTTCTACCCGGTACCAGTGCCTAGGAGTGAAGGACATTCCCTGAACTCCATTTCCTGAAATTCTGTATATTATCTCTAATTTTGATTTCACTCTGACTGGATAAGGTACCAAGGTGTAGCTCAAAAAACTCCCAGAAATTATATGTTTGGAGTAAGTATCTACTTAGTTTTATGATACATTTGGTAGGTGACTTCACAGCTCTGTTTTCACTGTAGTAACAAAACAAAACAGCAAACAAACAAAAGATGACTGGAATGTCTGCTTTTGAGGCACTCTGTAACTGTTAACTGAATGTTAGAATTCAATCACATGACTGTTGCAAATTGCATGTCTGATTGTAGTTATTGAATGTACAGTCTGGTTTTTCCAGGGAAGGCCTGATGTCAGTCTGTTGCAGAGACATATGTAAAGATGCTGTATGGACATTGTTATTATATAACTTCTCTCTCCACTCTCAGAGTGTCCAAACATGAGAGTATTTAGCAAAGTACAGACTCATCTTGTATATGCATATTAGCAGATAATGAAAAACTTGGCATGATGTAACTTTTAAATCCTGAAACAGTTTCAGGTGCACAGAGAATGCCTCTCTCTTTCTCTGTTTCTTTCACTCATACTTTTTCATGTAATGTCTCTTTATGTTCCTTATGCTGCTCCAGAACTCACTGTGTAGCTAATGTCAGGTTGAGACTCATGATCTTCTTTCCTTGTTTTCATGAAGTGCCATGAATGCAGGTTTGCAACACACACCCTCCTGGATAATCTAAGAAATCAATGAAGGTGTAGGACCAATGGAATTTGATTAGATCTCAAAATCCAATAGCATGGTATAATTCTTAGGTTTCAGGTGAGGTTTTTCCTGGGGAAAATCTTAAGTCAGTTACCCTGAATGCATTCTTTGATTAGGGGATAGAGAGAGAAGATTTGGGAAGAGAGCAGAGGAAGGATGGAAGGAGGGAAGAAGGAAAGAGACAGGAAGAGATTGGTGTATGGGAAAACAGAAAGAAGAGAGAGAGAGAGAGAAAGAGAGAGAGAGAGAGAAAGAGAGAGAGAGAGAGAGAGAGAGAGAGAGAAAAGAATGCCTCTGCTGTAATATCTACTTCCAGGGCCCCATGATGCAGGACCATTCTCAGTGTATCCTCAGGGACTGTGAAATTCCAGGAGGTTAATGATGTTTTATGGTAGTAACTGGGTCTGGTCCAATGATAATATAGTTGTTGTATTTTTCTGAATTACTGGATTTTGATACTAGATTTTCAGCTGAACTTATGCAACTGAACACATGAGTCAATGTGACTGTGTATACAGATCTGCACTATGATTATTACATGCATTAACATAGATTTCACCCATGTCCTTTTAGCTAGACAGTAGTGTGGTTACTTTCCTGGAGTGAAAATCTAGGAACATACAATAGTTGCCAAAGTCCTCTGAGGATGTAAACCTCTAATGTAGGGCTGTTCATAAACTCACTGGTAGTCATAACTCTTGGTCATCAAAGTAATATCTTTTGCTCAATATGTTGTGAAATGTTTATTGAATGTGTACTTCAAGAGGGAGTATTATTATCCATTATGTTTTCACAAATGAAAAATGTTTGGAAACCAGAATAAATGAACAAACTTGTATATTTTCTGGAGGGCAATCTTGGTAGCATTGGAAATATCCTCTCAGTGTTTCATATGAGGCCAATTTGATTTCAGAGAGCAAAGTGTGCAGTTTTTCAGAATTTTGATACAGTCCCCTGGAAAAAGCAAGCGTATTATTTCTCCCTGATGAGGGTCTCAGGACTCTGACATCTCCTTCTCCCTCATTCCCAGCAGGAAGAGGAACATGAGGAGGGGGAACCAGAGCAGTGTGTCTGAGTTCATCCTCCTGGGGCTCCCCATCCAGCCAGAGCAGCAGGGCATCTTCTTCACACTGTTCCTGGCCATGTACCTGACCACGGTGCTGGGAAACCTGCTCATCATCCTGCTCATCAGGCTGGACTCTCGTCTCCACACCCCCATGTACTTCTTCCTGTCCCACTTGGCCTTCTCTGACATCGGCTTATCATCTGTCACCATCCCCAAGATGCTCAGCAACATGCAGACTCAGCACCTGTCTATCCCTTATGAGGGCTGCATCTCTCAAATGTATTTTTTCTCCTTTTTAATATGCGTTGACAATTTTCTTCTTGGAGTGATGGCGTATGACAGGTATGTGGCCATCTGCCACCCACTGCACTACATGGTTATCATGAGAGAGGAGCTGTGTGTCTTATTGGTGGCCGGGTGTTGGTTCTTCTCTTGTATGAATGCGCTGCTGCACACCCTGCTCCTGTCCCACCTCTCCTTCTGTGATGACAACACTATCCCTCATTTTTTCTGTGATCTCAATGAACTCCTGAAGTTGTCCTGCTCAGATACCTCCCTCAATGAGCTGGTCATCTTCACCGAGGGAGGAATGATGCTTCTCCTGTCACTGGGTACTATTTTGGGTTCTTATATCTTCATTGGTTTTACTGTCCTCAAGGTCCCCTCCACTAAGAAGATCTACAAAGTTCTGTCCACCTGTGGCTCCCACCTCTTTTTGGTGTTTTTGTACTATGGGACTCTTGCAATTATTTATTTCTTTCCTTCCTCAAATAATTCCCAAGTTAAGGATGTAATCTCTTCAGTAATGTATACTGAGGTGACACCCATGCTGAACCCTTTCATCTATAGCCTGAGGAACAAGGACATCAAATTGGCTCTGGGGAAACTTGGTAGAAGGGGAGTTATTTTTGCCAAATAAATGTTAAGTTCTCATGTTCTTAATTACCCTATCGATGCTTCCAGAGATGTTCCCTTATCATTGTGTAGATGAATGTAGTAAATTTCAAAAATGACCAACCTAGTCTGCACTTTGGAGTTTATTTTCCATTCTTTCGTAGAGGCAGATCTTGTGACTTGCTTTGACCACCAGGTTTGGTGAAAGTCCTTATGAAACTTTTGTGCTTCAAAGCACTGTTCCAGTTGTACTTGTTATTATTATGAAGTCACCATATATCTTAGGTGAAGATAGTTTTCATGAAGAGGAAAGACTGCATGGAGGACAGCACAGATGCTACAGCTTAGACAGCACAAGTGGACCAAATAAGTGTTTTTAGCACACGGATGAATCCTGAGTCCTAGTTGAGATCATCTGAAGTGAGCCAAGAGTAGAAGAACCCTCCATCTTAATATACTTACAGATCAAATTGCCAGAATATGAAATTATTGTGTAAATGAAATTGAAATCACTGTTTTGGGGATGATTTTTGTATCAGAAGTGAACCAGGGTTGACTTCTTATCACTGATATTCTTAAATCTTTTCCTTTATTTTGTGTTCCTTTGTTGGTTCCTGATCTTCTGATTACACTGTGTTCTTACACCTTTTATTTAAAATTTATTTTATATGTTTGAGTATTTCCCCTGCAGGTTTGAAGTGCACTAAGTATATGCAATGCCTGCAGAAGAGGGTGTTGGATCTCACAGAACTGGTGTTACAGATAGTTGGTAGCTTCCATGTGCGTTCTGGGAACTGAGCTCAGGTCCCCGAAAGAGCAGACAGTGCTCTTAAGTACTGAGGCATCTCTCTGATTCTGCTTCCTTATTTTCTAGAACTCACTGACTTTAAAACAATCAGACTCCTGGATATGAACTTTCCATGATTCTATCCTTAACCGATCACTTCTTCCCTGACCACTTCTTATGAAGTGTAAAATTAATGTGTACAAATATTGCTCATTCTTCAAAAAGAGACATCAATATCTTGTCATAATCTCAAAACACAAAAATTTTCTTTTCAAAGGAATAGACTTAATCAGAAATATGTTTCCTCTTTAAGATGAAATACTTTTTGAGTAATATTAGAGATGATTAAACAATCCTGCATTTTGTTTAATTTTTATCATCTTACTCAAGTTACTGATATCAATCAAAAAGGTGAGAATTCTCAAAACTGATATGATACCTGTCTTTATTTAGATTATATTTCATATGCAGGCACTTATATTTCCCTTATCATTGATTGTAGAACATTATTTTAGATAAATAAAACAACAAAATGCACAGGCAATATAGAATTCCGCCCTTCATTTTTCTATCTGTCTTTCTTGTATTTGACCAAGGTCTCACTCTGTAGACCAGCCTGGCCTGGAATTCATGGCAATCTTCCTAACTCAGCCTCTCAAGTCTTTGGATTATTCGAGTGAGAAAAATTCCCAATCTTTTTCGATCTCATTTTCTCTATTTTCTGTCCTTCTTATTTCCAGTATTATTGAAATAATTATGCCTGAGTTTTTAAAACAAGAGAGTTGAAAAAGTTTGTGTTAAAATATGGTTCCTAATACATAATCTTATTGTAAAGATATTAGCCTCCTTGTCTCAAACTCATTTGTATGTATGATAAACACACACACATACAGATACGTGTCTGTATTTGTTTGTATGTGTGTATATAGATAGAGTCTATATAACAAGAACTCCAGTGTTACTTATTGGAAATCTCTCTTCTAGTTGTTGTCCTGGGTATTCCAAGACACTCCCAAATCACATAGTCTATTGCCATAGTTTCCCTCCCTATCTTGAAGGTAAGACCTTCTGGCTTGAAGACAGCACACATTTTAGACACAGGACTTAGAAGCATCTGGAACTGACATGGAATCCTGCTGCTTGAGGACTAACTCTCATAGTAGAAGATGGTGTGTAAGCTGCCAAGAAGCAAAGCAATCAGCAGTCCTTCCCAAGTGGAAAGCTTATGAAACACAGCAGTGACTGGTCCAGCAAGATATCACTAATGACAAGATAGTGTCTAATTAGGCTTAAACAGAGGAGAATTTAAGACTGGTACTGAATACCTAGTCAAATACTTATGGCTGGTCTGGTCACAGAATCTAGAGGAGAACTTAGTACTGTTACATGCTTAAAACAATATAATTTATACCTATATTTGATATAGTTATCCTTGTAACCACAGAGAAGAGTAGCACTTACCACTCACCAAAGAAGCTTCTTTTTGCAACAGATGGAGACTAAAAGAGATCTACAACCAGTCAGAATGCAAGGAATAAGTGACTATGTGTGGTGCCCAGCCTCTGTGAATACACCTGCATTGTTCCCTTTCACAAGACTCAGGGAGCATTGTGAAAGAGAGGGCAGAAAGTTTGTAAGATCCAGAGGACCAGAATGTATGCTGCTAGATGAGGTCTTCCAGACGTAATAGGTAAACTGCTCCCATGAAATCTCAACAGTATGGTTGTCTAAACCACACGTGCATAAGACCACAGCTCTTGACATGTCCACGGGAGAAGTCTCATATATGCTCTCCTTTATGTGTAGACTTTCAAGAGTAGAAGAATCAGTTTTCTCTACGAAGAAGCTCCCTGATAAGTTATTCAATTCCAAGTGGTTAGACCTAAAGACATATATAGATGACACCACTGATTGGACTCAGTACAGTATATGCACACACATGTATATATGGAACACTGATTAGTAAACATGAGCTCATGAAGCTCAGTTGTCGTGGTGGGCACATGGGAAAAGCAGTGGTGAAAGGATGTGAATACAGTATTCATGTGTGATGTTACCAAAAATAAAGAACCCTAACCCTATCCTCAAAAGATTCTCTGAAGCAAAGGACACCAACATTCGAGTGAAGAGGAAACACACAGAATGGGAAAACTCTTTATCAAACATATATCTGAGATAGTTAGCATCTAGAATGTACAAAGAACTCAAAACGTTAATCATAAGAAACCAAACAATACAATTAAACACTGGAGCTAGGAATGAAGCAGAGAGTTCTCAAATAATGAAAAAGAAATGACCAGTCGATATTATAAAAATAGTTTAACATCTTTGCCTATGAGAAATGAAAATTAAAAATACTCTGTGAGACCTCACTGATTGCTTCAGTAACTATGAGGCCTACAGCCCCTGAGGAATCGAGGTCAAGCACACGTCTTCCTTTGTCTCTTATGGTTCAGCCCATTTTGTCTCTTCACAAATCCAGTCTCCTGGGAAATATTGGAGATTGGACAATTATACCATGCTGATCCATTTTCTCACCAAAAGCTTGGGGACATTCTCCTGGTCATTAATCTTGTGAGTAAATGTGTATTGTCTCCTTCTGCTGCTTGAAAACAGAAAGGAACTTTCAGTAGACCCTTTGGCTTAGGACAGCTTCTTCCTGTGTTTTGGATCGTAGTCCATGGGATGAAAACTGAGGGCTCAGGAGATAGTCTCAAACAGAAGATATTAGCTTGAGCCTCAAGGACTGTCACAGGTCAGAGGATGAGGAATCATTTCCTGGTACTAGACTTGTGTCTACACATGAGAACATGTATGAATTGTATGTTTTAAAATCACAATGTATTTAGTAAGGAATTGATTTATATAGTCACTTCTTCATGCATGAAAGATTGGTGTATATTTTAACACTATGAAAATTATGTGTTCTTGATAGGATGTGAGTTTTTGCTGACTGAATGGTCCATTCGGAGGCATGCCTGCACAGGTTTTTCTGTGTACACAGTTAATTTTTTTTGGTGTAGATGACTTGGTGTAATGTTCATGGTAAAGTGGTGTGTAGCAGTATTCATCACTTGTTCTTAAATTCATGTGAAAATGATACAATCCTTGTTACTACTCAGAAAAATACAAGTCATAGAGACTGACTACCAGTCAAGAACTATAGGTACTTGTACATATACGTGACTTCATGCAAGTTTTTCTATGTAATATACACATATATAAATATGTCAAGAGTGTAGAAGAGAAGGAAATAAAGTTATATGGTAATATGAGCATTTTGGGTCTTTTTGAGACAGGGTCTTTGTGGCCTCACTTGACCTGGAACTCACTATATAGAACAGGCTGTCCTTGAATTCCCAGAGATTTTCCTGTCTCTGCCTCCCAAGTGCTGGGATTAAAGGTGTTCACCACCAAGCCTGGCTGCACAATGTGTACATGTATGTATGTTTTGAATATATGTATGTGTCTGTATAACCAGGAAAAGTCTCTATGAGACTTCTCCACTAATGATTTGTCCTCTCTGATTTCAGATATATCCCCGCAGTTTCCTCCTTAAGCTGAATGGTTAGATGTTTGCCTATAGGACTGGAAGTCCTGCAAATTCTGTGTGCAGATTTTAAAACCAGTTTTCAACACGCCAAATTTCTTTCTCAGAAAAGAACAGTTACCGAGCTGTTAGCCGCTACTGCAAACACATTCAAATATCTAATTTCGACTCTTCCTTGTTTCATGATAAATGTATTGAACTCTGTGAAGTTCAGAAGCTTGAAATATAATATATGATGGTACTAAGGATTTATTCCCATGTGTTGTGTCGTAAAAATACAATACACGAGAGATTCTCAACTTGAGACTGATTACTTTATGTAAAATATTTAATATTTATACTTGGTGTGTATGAGTGAGTTGCCTGCATTTGTAAGTGCTCTTGTGTTATGCTTTGCATGAGGAGGTCAGAAGAAGGCTTTGAATTCCTCTGGAACTGGAGTTACAGATGGTTGTTAACCCCACGTTGGTACTGGGAATAAAACCCAGGTCCTGTTCAAGAGAGCCAGGGACCATAACCACTGAACCATCTCTCCAGCCCCTCGTGACTCGTTTTTTGCCTGTACCAGGTAGATTTCTTCGGCAAGAACAGGGGACATACACTCATTTAAAGACAGTTTGTCAGACTTCACCTTTCTGATTCCCTTCTTTATTCTTAGGTATATGTCCAGCAGCCTCTTTCACACAGGGAATGGTTTGAATAAGGTCAAATTCTTGCCTACTCATCAATTAGGTTTGAGTATTTATTTGACTTTCAGAATTTTCTTTTAAACATGTTCCAGTGGCAACCATTTTGAAGTAATAAACACCAGTGGGTGGTAGAATCTCATCGGAGGTTTAAATCACTATCTACTTCCTCTTTGCCACTAACTGAGATGACCTCTTGTCCCCTCTGCTCCTCTCTGTACTTTAACAGGCTTTTTACCATGTACTGGTTTGTAAGAGTGATGATCATTCCACAGACTCTATTTCCTGGGATTGTGTATGTTATCTCCAATTGTGATTTCACTCTGACTGGATAACGTACCAAGCAGTCTTCAAAAAACTGCCAGAAGTGCTATACTTGGAGTAAGGATCTACCAAGTGCTAGAAGAAAGACTTTCAGTATGTGGCTTCACATTACTGTTTCCACACTAGGAATATGAAAAAAAAAAAAAACAGTGTCCGGTTTAGAATCACTCAGCCATTTTTTACTGAATTTGGAGTTCAGTCACATTCATGTTGTGAATTGCATGTCTGATGTAAGTTAGTCAATGAAAATTGTGGTTTCCCCAGGGAAGACTTGATGTCAAACTGCTGCAGAGACACATGTAGACCTGTTGTACAGACAGCGTTATTCCATTATTACACATTCCACCCTCAAAGTAACCAAACATGAGAGCACTTAGTAACCTAGAGAATCATCTTATGCATGAATATTAGCAAATAATCTAGAAGGTGGGATGGTGTAACTTTGAAACCCTGAAATAGTTTCAAATTTGCTGAGAACCTTCTCTATCTCTCACATATTTTGAGCTAAGCTCTCTTTATCTTCCTCAGGCTGGTCCAGAACTCAATATGTAGCTAATGTCAGCTTCAAACTCATGATTGAATTTGACATGCAGAATTTAACATACAGAATCCCAGAAAATAGAGTCTAGGGAATGGTCATCACTCCTAGGCTCTGGTACATGATGAGAAGGCTCTTCAAATGCAGAGGAGCAGAGGAGCCAAACCAGAATTTCAAGTTCCAACACCATACCTTTCCTGGATTTTCTAGCAAATGGATAAAGATGTAGGATCAATGGAATGGTGAGAAGCAGAGCATATCATCGTATCGTCAAAGCCTGGATCTGTGAGAGCATCAGGTACTAATTTGGTGACTTGGACCCAATAGTCAACAATAGTTTGAATAGACTCAAAATCCAAAAGCATGATAAAGTTCTTAAGTTTCTCATATGGGACGTTTCCTGTGGCAAAATCTGAAGTCAGTTACCATGAAAGCAACCTTGAACTAGGAGTGAGGGAGAGAAGTGATGAGAGAGCAGAGGAGGATGAACATTGGAAGAAGGAAGGAGGAAGGAGACAGGAAGAGATGAAGAGATGGGGCTATGGGAAGATAGAGATGAGAGAGAGAGAGAGAGAGAGAGAGAGAGAGAGAGAGAGAGAGAGAGAGAGAGAGAGAAGAAAGAATGCCTATGCTGCAATTGCTGCTGTCAGGGAATTGATCCCCAGGACGTTTCTCACTGGATCTGGATCCTCAGGTTCTATGAAACTCCAGGAGTTAATGATGCTAGTAACTGGGTCTGGTCCTATGATCGTCTCATATCATCTCAAATCATCTGTATTTCTGGGTTCCTGGATTTTGATACCAGAGTTTCTGCTGAACTTGGGCTACTGAACACATGCATTAGTATGACTATGTGTATGGATCTGCACTAAGATTACTACATGCATTAACAGTGATTTCTCCCTTATCCTTTTAGGTAAATAATCGTGTTATTACTTTATCAGACAGAAAACTTAGGAACATACAACAATAGATGCTGAAGACCACCATAGTAGTAAACTTCAAAGATAGGGATCCTCTTAAACTTCCTGATAGTTGTAGTTCTTGCTCATCAAAGTCAGAGCTCTAGCTCAATATTTCATGAAATGCTTTTGGCATATGTACTTCAATAGGAAATCTTAGTATCCATTATATTTTCACAACTGAAAAAACTGCTCGCAACAGGCCTGAATAAGTGAACAAGTTTTCATTCTTTCTTGTAGGTAATCCTGTAATCATTGGAAATATCCTATGTTCAGTTTGAAGTCAATTTGAGATTCAGACAAAGTGTGCAGTTGTCTGAATTTTGATGCATTCCCCTTGAAAATGCAAGCATGTTATGTCTACCTAGTGAGGGTCTCAGGATTCTGACATTTTCTTCCCCCTTCATTCCCAGCAGGAAGAGTAACATGAGGAGGGGGAACCAGAGCAGTGTGTCTGAGTTCATCCTCCTGGGGCTCCCCATCCAGCCAGAGCAGCAGGGCGTCTTCTTCACCCTGTTCCTGGCCATGTACCTGACCACGGTGCTGGGGAACCTGCTCATCATCCTGCTCATCAGACTGGACTCTCGTCTCCACACCCCCATGTACTTCTTCCTGTGCCACCTGGCCTTCTCTGACATCTCCTTATCATCTGTCACTGTCCCCAAGATGCTCAGTAACATGCAGACTCAGCACCTGTCCATCCCTCATGAGGGCTGCTTCTCTCAAATGTATTTTTTCTTGCTTTTTGTATGCGTTGACAATTTTCTTCTTGGAGTGATGGCGTATGACAGGTACGTGGCCATCTGCCACCCACTGCACTACAAGATTATCATGAGAGAGGAGCTGTGTGTCTTATTGGTGGCCGGGTGTTGGTTCTTCTCTGGCATACATGCCCTGCTGCACACCCTGCTCCTGTCCCGTCTCTCCTTCTGTGCTGACAACACTCTCCCCCATGTTTTCTGTGATCTCAATGAACTCCTGAAGTTGTCCTGCTCAGATACCTCCCTCAATGTGCTAGTCATCTTCACTGAAGGAGGAGTGTTGACTCTCCTGCCACTGGGTACTATTTTGGGCTCTTATATCTGCATTGGTTTTACTGTCCTCAAGGTCCCCTCCACTAAGAAGATCAGCAAAGTTCTGTCCACCTGTGGCTCCCACCTCTTCTTGGTGTTTTTGTACTATGGGACTCTTGCAATTATTTATTTCTTTCCTTCTCAAATAATTCCCAAGTTAAGGATGTAATTGCTTCAATTATGTATACCGAGGTGACACCCATGTTGAACCCCTTCATCTATAGCCTAAGGAACAAGGACATGAAATTGGCTCTTGGGATACTTGGTAGAAGAGGAACTATTTCTGCCAAATGAGAATTAACTTTTCATTTCTTAATTACTCTAGAAATGCTTCTAGAAATCCTCTTTTATCACTGTATATATGAATGTCCTAAATTGCAAAAATTACCAACTTACTCTACAATTTACATTTTTGGAGTTTATGTACAATTTTACCACTCTTTGACATGTGCAGATCCTGTGACTTGCTTTGACCACCATGTTTGGTGCAAGTGCTCATGACACCTGTGTGCTTCCCCGAATGTCCCTGCTGTACTTGGTATTACGAAGTCACCATATATGTCAGCAGAAGACATATCCTCTTCATAGAGGAAATGTTATGTGGAAGACAGCAAAGATGCTCCAACTTAGCCAGCATGAGTGGACCAAATCAGTGCTTTTTGAACACTGATGAGCCATAGTTGAGGTCATATGAACTTAGCCACATCTCAAATTACCATTTATCTTATATAGTTGGGGACCCAGTTCCCAATTATCTAAATGAACATTGAATTCACTGTGTTTGGGGATCATTTTGTATCATAAGGTAGCTGAGGCTTGACTTCCTATCACTGAAATCCTTTGTTTTGTGTTCCCTTGTTGAATGCTGATATTCTGATTAAATTGTCCTCCTTTCCATTTTATTTAAAATTTATGTATTTATTTTTATCTTATATGATTGATGTTTTCTCTGCATGTGTCCTTGTTTAGGTGAAAGATCAATGACTTCCAAGAGTGGGCGAATCAGTTTTCTCCATGAAAGAGTTCCCTGATAAGTTATCCAATCCCAAGTGGTTAGACCTAAAGACATGTATATATGACATCAATGAGTGGACTCAGTACATTATATGCACACACACGTATATATGTAACACTGTTATGGAAAGATGAGCTCATGAAGTCAGTTGCAGTGTTGGGGACATGGGAAGAGTTGGAGGGAGGAAGTAGGGTGACGTGATGAGAACACAGTGTTCATGTAGGAAGTTATCACGAAATAAAGACTCTCATCTCAGAAGATTCTGTACTGCAGAGGACAACGTCATTGAGTGTCGGGGGCACACACAGCATGAGAAAATTATTTAATGAATAGTTAGCATCTAGAATGTGTGAATAACTCATAACGTTCATCGTCAAAAAGCAAACAATTCAACTGAAAATCGGGACAAGGAACTAAGTAAGCAGAATGTTCTCAAATGATGATAAAGAAATCACTGATCAATATTATAAAAATTGTTCAACATCTTTAGCCATCAGAGAAACAAAAATTAAAGATACTTTGAGATTTCATCTTATCACAATTACAATGGAAAAGATTAAAAAATGATAAGTGCCAGTGAAGATCTGGGGAAATGGAACACGTATTCACTGCTGCTGGGACTGGAAAGCAGTGTAGCCATTAAAGCAGTGTGGAGATTCTTCAAATGCTAAAAATAGAATTCTCACATGATCCAGCCATAGCACTCTTGGGCATATACCCAATAGACTCTGTATCCTACTGTAGAGACACCTGTTCATCCACGTTCATAGCTGTGCTATTCATAATAGTCAGGAAATGAAACATCCTAGATGTCCATCAACAATGAGTGAAAAATGACTGTATGGTACATTTATATCATGGAGTATTGTTCAGCCGTTATGAAAAACAAAATTGGGACTGGAGAGTTGATTCAGCAATTCAGACCCCTGGCTGCTCTTGCAGACATACCAGGTTGGATTCTCAGCATCCACATGGTGGCTAACATCTGTTTGTGACTCCAGTTCCAGGGGCTCTGATGCCCTCTTATGGCCTCTACGGGCACTGCATGAAATGGGTGCACTTACATACATGCAGGCAAAACACTGATACATACAACATAAGAATAATAAACAAAACAAAAAGAGAAAATTCAAATAAGTGACATAACAGACTCAGCAGATTAACATGGCCTCTTCTCTCTCATAAGTAGATGATAGCTTTGAATCTTTAGACAGACCTTTTCCAACTGGAAATTACTTACAGGCCAGGAAAAGAATAAGGGACCATGGATGACGGTTCATAGGAAGGGAGATAGAATGTAGTGATATAAATGGGAACAGGGAATATTGGGATACGAATGTTTTAAAGGGATGTGGAATGGACGAATAGGGCAGAGGGGAGTAAGACCTTTAGAAGTCCCATGAAAACCTAGTACTGTAGCTTCTTCTTACAATATATATGTAGAGAATAGAAAAAACGTCTAAATGCAGTTACCAGATAACAGGGTTTCATTGACTCTGCTAGTTACCACGGGATAGCAAATTAAAAGCCCAGTGTCAGGAATGACCTTCCTTTTTTGATGCAGTTGACCGGGAAGTCCCTTAGAATCCCATACAACAATGACTATTGTCATTTTGCCTGGTTACCTGTCAGAACTAGAGACTAAGACCCTGTTGTGGAACACACTGCATACATGAGTTGTAGAGGAAACAAGAAGAAATCAGGCTGATGCAGACCTAGAAGCTTCATCTCTACTGGCCAGCTTTTGTAGTACTAAAAGGTGCTATGTGTGGCACTACCAGAGAAAGATTAATCATCAACCTTACACAGCTGTGAACTCTGTGAATTACAATAACAATTGGCCTAACATGATAAGCCCTGGTACAATGTGGTCCAAATGTTGTGAGACTAACTAAACACCTTCTGTTTGGTGTTAAAGCTGTTTCACAACATAGACTCATGCCTGATTCTGTCATCAGTCAGAGTTAAGAACCTGTAGATAGAGAGGTCAGAGGACAAGAGGAGAACCTAGTACTATTAGTCTACCAACCAGTCATAGAATTAAACTGACTCCGTATGACTTTTTTTTCCATTTGTAATATTTAGTTGACCTTAGATAAATTCCAGTGCAGACAAACGTCACAAAGATGAAAGCACACAGCAGCAAGTAGGAGCTCGATTTATACCTTTCATTTTGAATCTTCTGTTTCCTTCTTATAATGGTCTGGAGTCCCCTTAAAACGTTTATTAGTGAGAAGGATGTCATCTTGTGCTAGATAATCCAGCATATTTTCAGTCCATTCAAGTTCAGTTTATGGCTAATATGCTTCTTTGGATTCAGTTCTGCTCGACTAGACTCCCTGGGAGGCTTTTGCTCAGGAGCCTTGACCTGGACCCCAGCACTTTCCTGGTCTGTCAGCACTGGACAGCTGGAGCCATTACTCCTGGAGTCAAACCATTGCCCAATATTCTCAGTGTTGACATGTTCATAATCTTCTGTTGCTAAATTAGCTGCTAAGATGGCTCCTTCATCAATGCTCTTGCTTGAATTTTCTTCACTGCCAGGGACAATTTTTTTCCATGCATAGGTTATGACATTTGATTTTTACCATGTTCCAAGCTATTGATACTTCATCAATTGCATCCAACACTATCAAATTCTTGAAAACATTTCTGGATCAGTTCCTTCATCTATGTATTTCTGGAGAAGTCCTGCTCTGGAGCATCTTTTCATTGTGGTTAAAACCACCTGGCTCATTGGTTGGATTAAACTTCTGACATATTGTGGTAAATATTTTAATTATTTTCCATCATTTGAGCTCAGTAGTTCTTCATTTGGATACGCTGTTGGAAAATATTAAGGAAGTTCTGTTTTTTCTCAAAACACACTGGATTTCAGATGCCTCTGACCTGTGGTACCAAGTATTTCTCACCACTGTCTGAAAAAACAGACAACTTTATCCATGTATTTTTTTGACTGAATTAAGTGACCAGAAGGTTTGAAAGGTCAGTTCCTTTGAATGCACAGGGTCTTTTTGCTTTTCTCACAACACAAAGATTAAGTTTATATAAAATGTGAAATTTGCACAATACAATAATGACTCTCTCTGCTTGACATACACTTAGAACTCTGGTCAGTTTCAAAAGCTAATATCCTTGAGGGTAGCCATTTGCAATTTAAGCCAGTTTGATGAGCACCAGAAATTTGTTCTGGCAGTAGTTTCCCTCTTTCCACAAATTGCTGAAACTTGCCACAAAATTCACAGGCAGCAGTTTCATCCCCTGTTAATTTTGTTCCTTTGCCAGCAGACTTTGGGATACTGTGGTACTGCTTAAGTCGAGTTAGCCAGTAAGATGATGCATTAAAATCACCTTTCATTCCAAAAGCACCAAAAAAGAGCTTGACTTGTTTTCCAGAAATAGTTCCAAACACTGGAATCCCACTGGTTTTCTGTTCATTAAAGCACTCTATCATAGCCCTATGAAGCTCCTCATAGATTGATGACTTCATAGATGTACCTTTGGACAACTCACTTACAGGCTCTGAACTATTGGTATAGTTTATTCTTTGTTCTTTTTAATGTCATGAACTATGTAATCACTCCTTCCATACACTTCCAATTTTTTTTTGAAAGAGTTGCCTTCTTCAAGCTTCTTTATAATGTCAAGTTTGTCCTTAATTGTCAACACCACAGGCTTACAATTTCCTAACATTTTAGTATAATAATTTAGGCAATTATTAAAACCATAGATTTCAATATAAAGACACTAGAAAAATGGGAGTCTTAAGAGCCTTCTGTTTCCTACGAATTAGACTATGTGATGGCAATTTTCAAAGTCTGCATCTTTCAAACATTACAAATTCCCCATGCTTATGAATAGCTGAAATGAATCTTCTCTTTCATTCTCCTTATCCAAAGGTCTTTTCATAAACAGCATTCTTAATGGAAATTGGAAGTTGAATCAATACTGTACTAATGAGGTCTCCAAAATATTTCTATGGGGTTGGCAACTTGTGCCATTAACTGTGGGTAAATTTCTTTGTTGAACACACTAAGACCTGAAAGATGTGGGGAAATGTGCAAGAAAATAGACTCTCTTGCAAGCTTGACATGTAGGAAATGGGGTGGGGAGCTCATGCTTGTTCTTTGAAAGGTGGGAGAATGCATGGAATGTTTTCAAGACAAGTCTGCTACTGGTGAATCAGGTGAGTGCCGTTGAAATTCACAGCAAGGTGAAGTTAGCTGGACAGGAACAACATTCAGCACTTTACCACAACACGAATTTGTACTTAGTGGGGTTTGCAACTGGAAAGAAAAAGTGGACAAGAAGTGATGTTGCATGAGTCAAGAAAGCATCAGAAAACTTCAGTGGTGGAACTCAGGACTCAAGACAGGGACGAGAGGGTGACATATTTCGTGATGACATTACAATATTCTCATAGCAAAAGTGCTGGAGTCGCTGACACTTCCCATTAAGAGCTTGTCCATCCCAGCGAGCTGAGCTCTGAGCCGAAAGTTTCCTGAGGCCTAGGAATCAGGGGCTCGCTGCCACAGCCCTGCTGCTGGAGAGCAGCCTCTGGACACTAGGGACACCGGGGAATTGCTCCCTGCGTGGCCGGACCTGGTACAAAAAATGCAGAATGTCAGGAAAGCTGCCCTCGGTAGAGTTGACAGCGGAAGGATGCAGAGCTGAGAGTTGAGGAAATACAGAACTGAGGGCACATGGAGCCTTAGGGTGGGGGATTCCTAATGATTTTTCTACACCATAAATGGGTACCTTTCAACTTTCCAAAGAGAAGCTGCTTTTTGCCTAAATCAGTGATTAACACAACCCCATAGCAGGTCCCATGTGGGTAGAGTATGAACCTGTGCAGTGCTCAACCTTAAATGGGACACCTATGTCACACCTATCCTTCCCAAGACTCAGGGATCATTTCGGAAGGCTGGGCAGAAAGATTGGAAGACTAAGAGATGGTGGATGAATGTAAGGAAATGATGCTTGGACACTACAGGTAGATGGACGGATGAGCTCACAGAGCCTGGGACAGCATGCTCACGACCTGTGCAAACACAGTCCAGAGACCAATACAGCATGGATTGGGGGATGGGCCAGAAATAGACCTACCTGAGGATCTGTTGGCAACTGATAGCTGCTGGAGAGGGAGAAACAGATTTTTCCAGTGGTGTGACACTTTGAGGTTCAGTAGGTTCTGTGTAATAGAAACACGCACAAGAGCATTTGGTGAACATGGATTTGACTCAATAGGCCTTAAAAAAAAGACAAGTAATGATAGAGGACATGAAGGGCTGGGACAGGGGTTATAGTGAGGGGAGTGGAGATGAGAGACTGAGACTGAATATGAACAAAGTATGTTGTACACATTCTTGATGGATGAATAAATATATTGAAATAATAACAAAGCTAAGAAAATAGAATTTTGTGTATAAATACAGGATAAAGAACCTGATGTGCATTTAAATGTTTATCTTTATACCCCGTATTCTAATATATATCTTGTATAACTGCCAATTACTTTTTATATGTAAACTAATATAAGTTTTTATATAATGTATACACTTTGATGTGCCATTTAAATGATATGTATCTATATGTTTATGTCAGTTTATATAATCAAATAATGGATACTGTGGTTGAGTTTATACCTTGGCTGTTATGAACATAGAAGTTCACATATCTTTATGAAGCAGTGGTTTCATTTATTTGGGGTGTTGGTCCAGAAGATGGATTGCTGTCTTGTATGTTAAGTCTATTTTAGCTTCTGTAGACATCTCAATATACTCTCCCACAGTGGCTTTACCAATCTAGTTTCCCATCAACAGTGAGTAAGAATTCCATTTTTTCACCTCCTGGCCAATAATTCTATTTTGGCTTTTTGATGACCATCAGTATATCATATGTGAGATGATAACTTTGTGGCTTTTCCACAGTGAGGAATGCTGTAGAGGACTTTTTCATATGCTTGTTGAAGGGGTTTAGTGTCTATAGAAGAAATGTCTATTTACCTCTCTTGCTCATTTTGAATAGAGTTATTTGTAATACTACCACTGATTTCTGTCAGCTTTTTTTCTGACCCAAATTTAATGATTTATTTACTTATATGTGTAACGTGGGGGGGGGCGGTGTGTGTGTGCGTGTGTGTGTGTGTGTGTGTGTGTGTGACAGCTGAATCCCAAACATGAGGTGGTAAAAAAATGACCTCTTTTTCCTCTGTAATCTCATGGTCAGAGACAAAGTCCCTCAGTACATATCAGTACATATAAATATTACCTATATAGCATAAAAACGAAGCTTGAATTGTCCTTTTTTATGTATTTTTATTTAATTTTTATGCATTTCATAGAACATATCTCAATCATATCTATATTCCTCCCTCATTCACACCCTCCATACAGTCTCTCCCACTGGATTTCATGTCTTCTGTCATATATGTTAAGGCCTATCAAGCCAAGTGTGTGTACCAAGATGTCCAACGGTGCAAGTTCATCCATTGGCCTGTAGTCAGCCTACCAAGGTTCTCTCCCTTAAAGAAGATCAGCTCTCTCTGATCTAGCAGTAATCACCTGCCGTTAGGTCTTCAGCTGATGTTGGGGTTGTTGCCCTTTTCCGTAGTCTACACTGTGTTTCTGCCTGATTTAGTTTGTATGGCTCCTGTGTGGCACTATAAAAACTACCACATACATATAACAGCAGAGGTCATAGATTCTAGAGAAAACATTACCTCTGTCATAACCATAGACAAGAGCAATTTACTATGGTATGTTAAATATGGATCCTTTTATTTACAGATAAGTATACTATTCACAACTGCATTTTTACACTTCTGTTGCTGTGATGAGTCACTGTGACCCAGGAACCTTATAGAAGGAAGAATTAAGTTGAGCTCATGGTTCCAGAGGAATCAGAGTACATCATGGTGGGGAGGCTTGGTGGCAGGAGGTGGCTAGAGCAGAAAGGGAAATGCTCTAATTATATTCTAAAGAGTTATCCTTCTACCCACAGAGAAGTGATCCTCTCACCAATCATCAAAGATGTTATTTTTTGCAACAAATGGAAACTCTCACAGCGATCTACAACTAATCAAAATCCAAAGAACAAATGACCTTGGGGTACCCTGCCCAAAAGTATATCTACCTAGACAACCCCAACACAAGGACAAGGGCACCCTGTGACAGGGGCATCAGAAAGACTATAAGACCTTCTGTGAAGGGTCGTGAAACTATAGCAAAGCAGAATGCCTGTCTTTAGCTCACTTTTAAAAAGATTTTATTTATTATTTTTATTTTATGTGCCTGACTGTATTGCCTGCATGTCTGTCATGCAATGCCTGAGGAGGTCAGAAAAGTTGTCGGACACCCTGGAACTGGAGTTTCATGGTTGCTGACTGCCTTGTGGGGTGATTGGAATGGAACCGGGTCCTCTGTAAGAGCAGCAAGTGCTGTTAACCACTGAACCATCCCTGCATCCTCTGCAGCTCACCTTTGGATTAATGCCCAGGGGGAAACATGAAATTAAGAAATTTGTCCATGCTGGCTCATTTTCTCACTAGAAGCTTGGGCTGTTTCCCCCTGGGCAGGCTACTGACTTCGGAGATGAGGAATGCAATTAAATCCATTCTGTTTACTCCTTTATCCCAGCTTTTCACTTCTGTGGACCAAAGTGGATGTATAAGCTTTATTCTCTATTTTTAGAATTATTATCAGGCTCTTGTTACCTGTGAATACTTATTTATTGGATTTTTTTGGAGGGGATATAAAGCAGGAGAACTATTCTAACAACCTGATATTATCACTTTTGGTAGTTTTGTTTTTTAATACTTAATTAAAGATACAGCTGATTTATCTGCAATCTTTAAGGTGTAAGAAAATTCTGAATTTGATTATGTTCTGACATTTCCACATGAATTTTATGCTTTCATGTTTATGCTATTGATTAGTGTAGAAGTTAAGCCTTTGGTTATGAGTCCCTGGGGGTAAGCTGGTCCTGTTCTCTAGTCAGTGATTAATGACCTTGGACTCACCTTCATCACTCTCTCCCCTACAAGCCCTAGGACTTGCTCTGTGAAGTATCTCAGAGGAATGCAGAGATACACAAACTCTCAGGCAGCTGTGAGGTGTAAAAGATGTTGGAATTGGTGTAGTGTGAGGCTGTAAGGACAGGTCCTGCTTTGCCTGGGGACTATGTGATCTCTAATTACTTCAGACCATGCTTGATTTCATCAGAAGTCATGATGAGTAGGGCCACTGGTGCTTCTGATGACACCAGCATCAAGGTCAGGCACACTTCTCCCTGTGTCTCTTGTGGTTCAGCCCATCTAGTCCCTTCACTGATCCCCTCCCATAGGAAATACAGGAAATTAGGCAATTTGTCCATGCTGCCTCCTCCTCTCACTAGTAACTTGGGCCATATCCTCCTGGGCATTAATCTTGTTGGTAGATACACATCTTGTCTTCTCTTTTGCTGCTTGAAAATAGACACGAATTGAGTGCTTTGATATTAATACAGTGTATATAGTAGTGGATTGATTTATAGGAGTCACTTCTTCATGTAAGAAAGACAGGTGCAGGTTATCAGAAAATCATCTTTTGGTAGGATATTTCTGTGATGGTTTAATGCTGTGTTTGACAGTATGGCCTGAGTGTCTCTATATGTTCACTCTGTTTTTTACTTGTGTATGCATATGACTAATTATGATATTCATGTTCACAGTGATATGTCTTTATTTATTTATTGTGTGTAAGTGTCTCAAAGAAAAACATCTCTGTTCTTTACAGACTGTTCATACAGAGATTGACTATTGAGCTGAGATATCTATGAT
Source organism: Eospalax fontanierii (assembly GCA_035773235.1). Lineage (NCBI taxonomy): Eukaryota > Metazoa > Chordata > Mammalia > Rodentia > Spalacidae > Eospalax > Eospalax fontanierii. Next base: position 51,751,011 of record CM069541.1, read on the forward strand.
GTCTTATATGTACATGTGACTACATTTTAGTGTTTTGTGTAACAAACTTATATTTAATCTGGCATTATTGAAGAAGGATCTAAAGTTAATGTATGGTAATAGTGTTTGTGTATACCTGTGTATCCTTGTATGTTTGGGAGACATACTCTCAGTTCTATTATGCTCTCAGGTCTTGTCTCCTCTTACTTCAGACAGATCCCTGCAGGATCCTTCTTGAGGTAAATGAGTAACTCTTTGCACATATGACTTGAAGTCCCTAAAGTTCTGTGTGGGCCCTTTTCACTGGTTTTCAACAATTCCAGATTTGAATTGAGGGGCTGGAGAGTTATCTCAGTGACTAAATGCTTACCCTCTTCTGTCACATACATCTTGGTTCACATTTCTAATCTTGACTCTTCATAGTTATATGACATTGGTTTGGACTATGTAAAACTCAGAAGCCTCAACCTAATCCTAACTAAGGATTTGGCCTCACACGAGTTGTGTTACAAACATGCCCAACTCATGACTCATTTCTTTATTATCCATGACATTGTTCTGGTCAGGACAGAGGGAGCTGACACATTTACAGGCCCTTGTCAAATCCCACATAGCTCCTATGCCTCTTCCTTTGTGAATGTGTGTTCAGCTGCCTACTTTGGACAAAGAGTGGAGCCTCCCTGTAGATTTAGTGGTTTGGATTTGGAGCACTCACACAAAGGGTGGTTTGAATCAGGTCATCTTTTGCATATTCAGCTGTTAAATTTGAGCATTTATTTGACCTCTAACTTCTGGCTTTTCTTCAGATGCTAGAATTGCAAAACGTTTAATTTAGTCAATGGCAGTGGGTTGCCAGATCTCAGTTGTAGGTTTGTTTCTATGCTTTTGGTCACACTGACATGATTGCTTTCCCCTTCTCCTCTCTCCTCTTAAAGGGACTTTTTACAGGGTACCTGTGCCTTGTAGAGGCCATTCCATGTATTCCATTTTCTGGACTTCAACTTCTGTATGTGTTCAACTGTGATTTAGCTCTGATTAGATAAGATGCCCAGTTGTATTGTGAAAAGCTCTCAGAGGTCGTATACAGAGAATCAGGATCCACTTTAGTATGTGGATTCATACATCTGTTTTCTCAGTAGAATCATGAAAAAAACAGCTACTGGAAAGTCTACTTTAGAGGTACTCAACAGATGTTTGCTGACTGTTGCAATTAAACCAAATAAATGTTCCTTGCAAAGTTAATGTATAATATGAGTTAGTGACTGTAAATTTTGGTTTGCCCAGAAAAAGCTTGATGAGACCTGTCATGCACATAGAGGTACTGTATAGCTTCATCTACTCTCACAGTTCCCAAACATGAAAGTACATAGTAAACTACAGGGTCATGTTACACATATATATTAGAAGATTTTCAAGGAGGTGGCATAATGTAACTTTGAAGCCCTGAAATAGGTTCAGACCCAACTGTGAACTTCCTTTCTTTAAAATATTTTTATTGAGGGGCTGGAGAGTTATCTCAGTCATTAAGAGTATTTGCTGCTCTTGTACAGGACCCAGCATCCACATGGCGACTAGCAACTGTCTGAAACTCTAATTCCAGGGTTTTTGTGCCCTCCTCAGACCTCCTGAGCATTGCATCATGGGTGCACTTACATACATGTAGGCAATACATTCATACACATAAAATGAAACTAATAAACAAAACATTAACAACTATTTTATTCATTATTTGAGAATTCATTTAAAGTGTTTTGATTATTTATTTCTCTCTATTTTTCTCTGTCTCATTTGTTGAAGTAGGATTTGTTTATATAGCCTAGTTTGGCTCAGAACTCTATACACAGTAGATGCCAATAGCACATTGATGATTTGTCTTCCTTAATTAAGGATCTTCTAACAAACGAATGCAGATGTAGGACCAGTTTGACAGTGACAAACAGAGTATCTGATCATATTGACAATGCATAGAATTGTGACAGCATCACGTATTAGTTTAGTGATTTGGATCAATTTTGTAGGAGTTCATTCAACACCAAGTATAATCAATGCTACAAAAATATTCAAAACTGGGTATGTTTAAATGAATATAAATAGAACTCTGTTATGATTTGAATAGATCTTCAGAACACTAGCGGATCGTAAAGTTCTCAGGTTTTAGTCATGGAAAGTTTCCTTTGGCAAAATCTCAAGTCTGTGACTGTGAACACATCCTCGTCTTGGGACAAACAAAGGGGAGAAGTGAAAAGAGCGCAAAGGAAGGATAGAGAGACTGAGGGAGAAAGGAGGAAGGAGACAGGGAGAGAGGAAGAGAGAGATGAGAGACAAAGATCGAGACAGAGGTGGAGAGGACAGAGTTTGGTTTGATGAAGAGAAAATGTTTCTGTTGTAATTGCCTCTGTTAGGGCTTCAGTACCAATCCCCATGGTCTGAGATCTGTGTTACTTTACTGCATCCTCAGAGATTGTGAAATTCCAGGAGCTTAAAGATAGTGTTTTATGCCAATAACTGGATCTGGTCCTATAGTAGTAGGACCACTTGTGAATATGCATGTGTAGGGATTGGCTCTAAGATTATTACATGCATTAACATAGATTTCCCTCAAATCTTCATATATAGATAAAAGTGTTATTACTTTATAAAAGAAGAAATTAGACAAACCAAGGGAATGATTCCCAAGGCCACTGATGAACTAAATTAAGACAGGGACCATCTTAAGATTTCTTTGTGCTTCAAGAAGGAATTTCATTATCCGTTATGTTTCCAGGGCTGAAAACAATGCTTAGAGCATGTATGAGCAACTGAACAAATTTGCATCCTTTCTTAAATGCAGTCTTGTTTGGATTAGAAATATCTTCTTTGTTTAGTCTGAGACCAATTTGAGATTCAGATGACAAAGCCTGCAGTTGTCTGAATTTTGGTAGGGTCCCCTGGAATTAAGTAAGCATATCATGTCTACCTGATGAGGGTCTCAGGACTCAGACATTTCCTTCTTCCTTCATTCCCAGCAGGAAGAGGAACATGAGGAGGGGGAACCAGAACAGTGTGTCTGAGTTCATCCTTCTGGGGCTCCCAATCCAGCCAGGGCAGCAGGGCATCTTCTTCACCCTGTTCCTGGCCATGTACCTGACCACGGTGCTGGGGAACCTGCTCATCATCCTGCTCATCAGGACGGACTCTCGTCTCCACACCCCCATGTACTTCTTCCTGTGCCACCTGGCCTTCTCTGACATCTCCTTATCATCTGTCATTGTCCCCAAGATGCTCAGCAACATGCAGACTCAGTACCTGTCCATCCCTTATGAGGGCTGCATCTCTCAAATGTATTTTGTCTTACTTTTTGTATGCGTTGACAATTTTCTTCTTGGAGTGATGGCGTACCACAGGTACGTGGCCATCTGCCACCCACTGCATTACATGGTTATCATGAGAGAGGAGCTGTGTGACTTGTTGGTGACTGGGTGCTGGGTCTTCTCTTGTATGCGTTCCCTGCTGCATACTGTGCTCCTGTCCCGTCTCTCCTTCTGTAATGACAATACCATCTCCTACTTTTTCTGTGATCTCAATGAACTCCTGAAATTGTCTTGCTCAGATACCTCCCTCAATGAGCTAGTCATCTTCACTGAGGGAGGAGTGTTGACTCTCCTGCCACTGAGTACTATTTTGGGCTCTTATATCTGCATTGGTTTTACTGTGCTCAAGGTCCCATCCACTAAGAAGATCAGAAAAGTTCTGTCCACCTGTGGCTCCCACCTTTCCTTGGTGGTTTTGTACTATGGGACTCTTGCAATCAGTTATTTCTTTCCTTCTTCAAGCAGTTCCAAAGTCAAGGCTGCAGTCGCATCAGTCATGTATGCAGTGGTCACACCCATGCTGAACCCCTTCATCTACAGCCTGAGGAACAGAGACATGGAATTGGCTCTGGGACTGCTAAACGAAAGAGGGTTATAGACTCTGTTGTCCTCTATGCGGAGTCCAGAGAGTTCCAGGCTGCCTGAGAGTGTCTGAATCTGAGCTCCTAATGGTGGTGAGCTTTCCAAATTGCACTGTGCCCATCCCCCTACCTTGGGAACATCTGAAGATCCAGCTACCACACATCAAAGAAGCTCTTTTGCCCTGACAGAGACTATTACAGAGTACCACAAATCATCCCACACAGATACTGCTTGTGCATTTGCCCAAGCTGAAGTGACACATCCACAGTGCAACTCCTACACCTAAGACCTACAGAACACAGAAACAAGGGGAAAAGACATCACTACTGAATCTCTCAATTCTCATTAATGAAGCTCCTTCATGCAACACACAGCCAGCAACATCAAATTGCCAAAACATTAGAGACTAAGATTCTACAGAATGCTGGTACCTGGCCAGGACTCCTGTATTAATCTGCACCTGTGGGTGGATTTTCATCTCCAGCAGTGGTCATTGGGCATGAGTGGCCCAGAGTGCGACTGATATGAACTCCCAGGAGACTGTGTCAGCAGAGAGCTCATTTATTGAAATCAAGGCAGGGGTCATATACAGAGGCCTGTCTGACTTTACTGAGTGTGGTAAAGTTCCAGGTGGGGTCTTTTAGTTAAAGGCGGGAAGGATATATGGTTGACATGGCCTACACTGTGGGGAAAGGGAGCTAAGCAAGAATTTAAGGAACCAGGAAACAAAACCTAAAATCCTGGCTTATGTCTGTAGTGATCATGATGGGGCCTGGTTCATAGTCTCAAGGCAGAGAAGACCAGACACCTGCCGTCCCTTCAAGGCCTCCGCACTGCCCTCTCAATATCTGTATGTCCTGATCCAGGCCCACATGCACCCACACAGGGCTCAGGTACTACTGCAGAAGAAAGGGCATAAAGATTGTAAGACAGGGAGGAGGTACATGACGACATGGAAATAGAGTCCTACAGGCTCCTTAGGCCCTGCTCATATAAGCCTACAGCAATGTTGGCAGCCTGTGTGGGAACTACGCGAACTCAAGCAGACAAAGACAGCCTAGAACAGGGGCAATGGACAGCAGATCCCAATCTTAGACAGAGAAATATAGGCAGCTGATTACTGCTGGATGAGGTAGAACTGATCTTCCTAAAGCAAGGGACTGTAGGTAGGGTAACAGGATCTCAGTGCATAAACTTGTGCTGTGGAACATCTGGGGACACTAATTTAACACAAGAGTCATTAACACAGATGACAGAATGTATGGATTCCAGCTGGGGGACTATGGGGAATTGCGGGCGAAGAAGGGGTAGAAAGATGATTCAGATTGATTGACATGTTCTCCATGAAATACACAAAGATTAATTTAAGAACATGTCCCAGGTAGAGAGGAGCACCAGTCTCTTATTTTAAGTGCTTTGAACAGTTATGCATCTCTCCATTGACCGCTGCCCACTAAAAACTGAGCATCTGTGACCAAAGTGGAGAGCAGTCCTGTTCTAAGGTTGGAACATAAGTATTTATAAGGCACTTTGTCAGCATGACCATGAGCAAAATAAGAACAGCAGATTCTACCCAAGAGCCTATGACCTGCTCACCCCAGGATTACATTATCAGGAATGAAATTCCCTCCTGCGGGGCAGGCCTCACATCCATTCAGAAAGTGGTTCATTATCCCAGAATATTTATGTGACTATTGAACTACTGGGCACATCTTGCTGGACAGGTCAGTACTGTAGCTTCAAGATTCAAACCAGAGTGAGATCATTGATGTCTTTTCTCCCCCAGTAGACAGCATAACATATTCCATCATTATTAAAGACGGCCTAAAGTCCTCCTGCCCATTTCCCTAGTTTGGATGAACTCACACTGACAAACATCTGGGGACAGAAACTTGATTCAGTAGGCCTTGAAATACCTGACAGAATGCATGAAATCGGGTGGGTTAGCCATGTGGGATTCAAACAGGTGAGAGGGTCTAAATATGAATAAGATATATTATATGAAATGCACAAAAATTCAATAAAATATGTTTTAAATGAGAAGAGAATCAGCCTCTTATTTTAAGTACTTTGAACAGTTATGCATCTCTCTACTGACGGTTGTCCAATACAAAATAAGCATCTGTGACCAAAGTGGAGAGCAGTCCAGGTCAATGTTTATGAACAAAAGTTTTTATAAGGCACTTTGTCTCCAGACACAACACAACAAAGAAGATGCTTCCTGATTGATTTGAAACTGATTTCTCTATGTCTTCCAGTCTAAACAAGTAGTGTTTTCTGCAAGAGGATCTTACCATGAAGTTATGATGGGTAATCAAGGTCAATTACAACAGCTTGTGTTATACTGGAGACTTTTGGGGCCTTGTTGACTTATAAATGACAGGAACGGGATGGAGACTCGGGGTTACGCAGGGTGGACTGCTATGGAGAAATCCCAGGGCACTGGCTGCTTTCCTGTTTTCTATTGCTTTTCACCTCCTCTTTGATGAGATTTTTGTTGGACTGAAGGAACTGATGAGTTTTCATTCTCCTTTATATTTATTTCAAGAACCCAGCTGTATTATTCAAGGCTCTCTGGAGGAACTGAGATGGTAGAATGACAGATATATTATACATGGAATTTATTAGACTGGCTCACACAATTTTGTCTGCACAGTCAACAATGGCTGTCCCATCCCTGAGAGATGGAGAGTGTGGTAGTTGCTTACTGGGCAAGGCTGGGCGTCTCAGAAGCCTAATCTGGCACTGTAGGTCTGGAACCTTCCCATAGAGACACAGATCTCCAGTCCACATTGGAAGCCTACAGGATCTGGTTCTAAACTCAGCGAAGGAACGTAGAGGTGGCAGCAGGTTGGATGCACTTGCCAGTGAGAATGCCGACAAATGGGCAAAACGGCCATGTTTACCTCCATGTACTTTGATTCGGCAGTCACCAGAAGGTGCAACCACATTCACCGCGGTTCTGCCCACTTACAATAGTCAAGGTGTGAAAATCTCACAAAAAACACCCAAGGGCTTATTCTTTAGTTAAATCCAGGTCTAGGCAAATTGACAATCAGATTACTCAGTTCAAGCATAGTATACAATCTTTTATTAATAACAATTATCGTAATACTAATTATCTTATTTTAAGTAACAAGGATTATTCTAGGAAGAGGTGATATCATTTTATATGTTATGAGCCAATCCTGAGGATGTTATTTTTGCTCGATCAGGTATAAAATTAATGGATAGAGTCATTTAGGGACACTAATCTCTAAGACGTTAGCCCAATGATAGTCTTTTCTATCTCTAATCTCATGTAAAAGGCACTTTTCAACATGCTGTTGTTTCCCCTGACGGAGAAAAGAGATTTGTAGGATGTGACATTAAACCTCAGTTTGCACTCTCATGATAGAGAATACATATGGTGTAGGGGTTCACTTTCATCATCTTGTGCTTTGCGGAGCATCTGAAGCAGTGCATTGAGTGTTTTAGTAATAGAGGACAACATAGCCATGCTTGCTTCCCAGCTAGCAGTATGAATAGGAAAAGAAGAGTCCAGGCTATCTAAGACATTATGACCTTAAACTTCAAACAAAGGCCCATGTCCCCAGGGTGGCAGTATTGTAAATTGAGGAAACCTCATAAGGTAGGGTCTAGCAGAGGGTCACTAGGTCACTCGGAACATGCCCCTGAGGGTGTGGGCAGCAAGACCTCACCTCTTCCCTCCCCTCTTTTTTGCCTCTTGCCAATGAAATGAGCATTTCCTTCTATCCCGTGCACTTCTACAGTGACGCACTGATTCATCACGGGGCCCAAACAATGGAGACAACTAATCATGAGCTGAAACCTCCCAAAGTGGGATAGAACCGCTTTGGACTCTTTGTCAGTTTATTATCTGAGGGATATTTTGATAAGAATGGGAAGATGACTAAAGCAGTGTCTCTGATATTGGACCCTGAATAGGCAACTCTTGCATGAGTGGTTCAGGGCCTGCTGATTCCATGCTTAGTCTCTCCCATGTGGGCTCTCCCCAAGGACTGGTAGGAATTGACAATAATTTTTCTGCTTTGATTCTTCTTAACCAGAAACCTAGGGACTTTCCCTTAGACTTTGGTGTCCTCCTGTGTATTTCTCTGGAGCTCAATGATGGGCAGAGGAAGGTCAGGAGGTCTTGGGATAACAGAAGATGTCAAGTTTTTTATTTCGTGAATGGGACTCCTTGTAGCCACAGCTGATCTGGAACTTGCTATGTATACCAGTTTGGCCTTGACCCCATGTATATCCCTCTGGCTCTGTCTCCTCAGTGCTGGGATTAAAGGCAAGTGCCATCATGCCTGGCAGCATTTTATGTTCTCAGTGTTCTAAGAGAATTCAAAGACTCAGCTGGCTTATCAGGTACCTGAGCTGGGTAAAAGCTGGTAGGAGTCAGGAGTTGGGAGCTTTTGGTAGAAAGGATGTGGGTCTCTGTTTTCCAAATATATGCTAAGTGATGGTTTGTTGCTTGTACAATGTAGGTATATCCACCCTTTGTGAAATTTATCCGTGTGTGTGTATGACATGAAATTGACCATATTTTTCCATTTGTCACCCAGAACATTCAACTCCAATAGGCATACATGAAGGAAGAATAAACCATTTATATGTGTTTTGGGGGCAAGAGGGGAGATAGGGAGTGCTTCTAAATCATTTTTGAATAATACACTTGCCATCCTCATTCTGCAGCTCATCCATTTCCACCTATCAGCAGACGTAGTCAGCAGGGAAGATTTATTGGTCTGAAGAGGACACATGTACCAAGGGATCTGGAACAGTTTTATGTTTTCTCATTTTCACTCCTGTCTTGTGTATGATCTTGCATTTTGTCTGAGTCATAACTCATGCACAATTGCATGTACTTCAGAATGGTGTGTGTTTGTGTATATGTGTGTGACCTTTTTTTTTATTTGTAGGCAGTGTCTATATCCTGTGCCCATGAAAGAAAAGGGCTCAGAGCTTCACTGACTGACCACCTTCATGTATGTTTGGCACAGTTCAGAGGGAATGGTTATCCTGAGTGGGTGTGTATGTGTTTGCACCGTATGTTTTTTGTTTCTTGCCAGGGAAGAAGCATATGCATGTAACTGATTTCTTTTTGTATGCCTTTTGTGCTTTATATTTGTTTTTGTGTTTTGTTGTCTGATGGTGTGTGTGTGTGTGTGTGTGTGTGGTGTGTGTATCTATATTTTGAGTTGTGTTTTTTATGTCTTGTTGGATGTGTTGTGTTGATTCTACAATGGTTTTGTGTGGCAGTGTGAGTTATTTATGTGTTGTGTATTAGTTGTGAGTTTTGTATTATGATTCTTGTTGTTATGTATATAATAGAACCATACATCCTTTCTTTAGGACCACTGTAGCTAGTAAAAAATCAGAAGTCAGAAAGTTAAGTGTCTGCTTGTCTGTATATGTCTTAAAGTGTGTGTATGTTTCATCTGTGTATCCTAGAAGCTCTGGTTAGCCCCTGTGAAGTCAGATTTCTCCTTAATAGTCTCTTGACAGTCATGGGTAGGCACGTTCATGTGATTACTGTGAAATCCTTTATGTTCTGGAATTTTTAATTGCACTTTTGTGTATTTCATATAGAACGTCTTGATCATCTTTATGTTCCTTATACCATAGGCACCCTGTCATATCTCCCCTCCTCCAGAAATGAACTTACACATTCTGTTATTTGTGTTAAGGCCTATCATGCCAAGTTAGTGTCCAAAGACAAACCTCAGTGCAAATTCATCCACTGGATTCTGGTCGGCCTATTTAGAATCCCTCCCTTTTCCTCACTCAGAAGTAATCAGCAGCCAACAATTCTTTGATGAAGAGTGGGGCCTGCTTCTGACCATTAGCACAGTTCTGTGCTGTGTTTTGTCTGCTTGAGGTTCCATAGGTTTTATGCATCTTATCTAAAGAGTAAGAGCCCAGCATCTGAAAATGATTATCGAGTCTAATCACCAAAGTGACCCCTGTTTATTTCTGTGACTTTAGTAGTGATTTGAACTCATTGAGATGAATCTTCCTCATTATTTAAAATTTTTTTTATTTTCCTACCTACAGATATTACTTGAAGATATATACTCACTCATTAAAGACTGGTGATACAATCCACAAATGAGGGAAAACCTACATTGCTTGCTTTACTGAAACACGGAGGTAAAGTAAAAGAAAGAGCTCAAAAGAGGGGGATAGTAGAGAACAGATGTTATCGAGGGAAGGTAAGGAAAATGGGAGTATTAGTTGGGAGGGAAGAAGGAGGAACATGTAGGTGACCATGTTGGTGGGTGGGGAAAGAATGCAAGGGAGAAATACATATATGGTATTTGAACATTAGTGTATGTGCATACCTGGGGTCTGTATTGTAAGGAGGACAGTGCCAGACAAGAGAAACCTCCCTTTAAGTTGTTAATCAGAGCAGTTCAAGAGACTCCCAAAATAACACAGGCTATTGCCAGAGCTATAGCTCCCAGAACTTGAAGATAAGATACTATTTCCAAACAAAAGACATATGTCAGACACAGGGCTTGGGGCAATGTACCTGGAACTGACGTGGAAGCCTCCCTCCCAAAGACTAGCTCTCATAGTTCTAGAGGATGCTATGTAAGCTGCTAAGGCAAAAAATTAATCAAAGGTCCAATCAAGTTCTAAAGCTTAAAACCACAATGATTTGAAAAGCAAACTACCTCTACTGCTGCCATAGTGGCACTTGTATCAGAGGGTGTAAACCACAGATACCTAATTGGATTTAAAGTCCTCTCAATGGGAGTGAACTCATGGCTGACACAGTAAGCACAGTTAAATTCACATGACTCGAGGGATCATAGATCCTAGAGAAAACACTATCTCATCATTTCTCTAGTCGAATGATATTACAAACCATATTGCTAAATATTAATCCTTATTTTACAGATATTTTAGTGTTCACCACTCATCAGAGGGGCTTCTTTTTTCAACAGCTATTAGCTATTATTGAGTTCTACAACTGGTCACACAGAGAGAATATATGACTCAGCCTTAGCTGACATACTTACAGTGGAACCTGTACACCTCAGGCTCATGGAACCTAGCAGAACAGTGGGTGGAAAGAATACTAGAGCACCCCTCAACTCTCACCTGTGAAGCTTCCTTAAACAACAGAGTGTGATGCACGCAGGTGACAACTGGCTACGCTTTAGAGACTAAGAGACTGCAGAGTACGTCTTAGTACGATCTTAGTGCCTGGATCGGATTCCTATATTAAACCTCACCAACTCAAGCCTCAGGGACTTCTGGAGAGAAGGGGCCAAATTGTAAGTGCCGGATTTGGTCCATGAACATAGGGAAACAGGCTTTTAGGTCACTGGAAATTTGCTCATGTGAACTTGTGGCAAAAGTGGCATCCATAAAACCCATGCTGACTCAGTCAGACAGGACCTAGCATGGATCGAGGTTCGGCAGGGTGGGAGCAGTCCTATCCTGGGAACTGCTGGAAACTGAGTATTGCTGTGTGAGGGAGAGTAGAGCTTCCTTAGGATCTCTAGATGGGCTGACTAGACTCCGGTGAATAAACTTGTACTGAAGGACATCTAGGTATAATTGTTTGAGTGGACAGGACTTAACATACTTTACAGAGTGCATGAGGTCCTGTTAGGGGGGATGTGGCGGACATGTAATAAGGAGGGGATCTAAAGTATTTTAAGAACTACTTTATGAAATGCACAAAACTCAAGAGCAATGTTTATACATATAGACACATGCTGTAGTGTCTTATTCTCTAAAACCTAACCAGTTGTGGCACTCTGTGTACATCACAGTCTGTTGTATGAGGAAGCTTTGCTGTTTACAGCTGTCCACTTTAAGATTTCATCTTATCCTACTCAGATGGGAAAAGATCAAGAGAATATGAGACATAAATATTGGCAAGGATATGGAGAATGGTGATCACACATTCAGTGCTGGTGGAAAGGCAAAGTCATGCAACCACTATGGAAAGCAGTGTGGCGAACTCAAAAAACTAAATACGAATCTACCATATAGTCCAGTTATATCACGTCTTGGTATATACCTAAAGGACACATTCTAATGTGGAGTTGCTTGTACAGTTATGTTCAGTGCTGTTATTTTCACAATTGCTAAAAAATCGAAACAACCTAAATGTCTTCAACTGATGAATATACAACAAAAATGTGGTAGTTTGCACAGTGGAGTTCTAAGCAGCCAGGAAAGAAGAAATTATGAAATTTGTAGGTAAATGGATGGGACTAGAAACTGTTATACTACGTGAAGTAACAGACTGGGCGAAGAGAGCGACATATGTTCTCTCTCATTTTCAGATCGTAGCACCAGTCTCTGATATGTGAGCGTATATCTGGGTATAACATCAAGAGCCAAGATAATGCGAAGACCTAATAGAGGTAAAGGGAAAGAAAGAGACTGACAGGGGGGATAATAGGAAACAGATTTTAACAAGAGGGAACTGGAAAAAATTGTGGTATGAATTCTTTTTGGAAGGCAATCTTGGTAGCATTGGAAATATCATCTGTGTTTAGTATGAGGCCAATTTGAGGTTCAGATGACAAAGTGAGCAGTTTCTCTGAATTTTGATGCAGTCCCCTGGAAAAATAAAGTATGTCATGTCTACCTGGTGAGGGTCTCAGGACTTCCTTCTCCCATCATTAGCAGCCAGAATATGAACACGAGGAGGGAGAACCAGAGCAGTGTGTCTGAGTTCATCCTCCTGGGGCTCCCCATCCAGCCAGAGCAGCAGGGCGTTTTCTTCACCCTGTTCCTGGCCATGTACCTGACCACAGTGCTGGGGAACCTGCTCATCGTCCTGCTCATCAGGCTGGACTCTCGTCTCCACACCCCCATGTACTTCTTCCTGTCCCACCTGGCCTTCTCTGACATCTCCTTATCATCTGTCACTGTCCCCAAGATGCTCAGCAACATGCAGACTCAGCACCTGTCCATCCCTTATGAGGGCTGCATCTCTCAAATGTATTTTTTCTTACTTTTTGAATCGATTGACAACTTTCTTCTTGGAGTGATGGCGTATGACAGGTATGTGGCCATCTGCCACCCACTGCACTACATGGTTATCATGAGAGAGGAGCTGTGTAACTCACTGGTGGCCGGGTGTTGGTTCTTCTCTTGTATGAATGCCCTGCTGCACACCCTGCTCCTGTCCCGTCTCTCCTTCTGTGCTGACAACACTATCCCCCACTTTTTCTGTGATCCCAATGAACTCCTGAAGTTGTCCTGCTCAGATACCTCCATCAATGAACTAGTCATCTTCACTGAGGGTGGAGTGTTGCTTCTCCTATCAATGGGTACTATTTTGGGCTCTTATATCTACATTGGTTTTACTGTCCTCAAGGTCCCGTCCACTAAGAAGATCTGCAAAGTTCTGTCCACCTGTGGCTCCCACGTCTTCTTGGTGTTTTTATTCTATGGGACTCTTGCAATTATTTATTTCTTTCCTTCCTCAAATAATTCCCAAGTTAAGGATGTGATTGCTTCAATCATGTATACCGAGGTGACACCCATGTTGAATCCCTTCATCTACAGCCTGAGGAACAAGGACATGAAATTGGCTCTGGGGATACTTTGTAGAAGAGGAGCTCTTTTAGCCAGGTGAGTGTTAAGTTCTTCTCATAGTAATTATACTAGCGATGCTTCCAGAAATCCTTCCTTAAAATTGTATATGTGAATATAATAAATTGCAAAAAGGACACAATACTCTTTACTTTTCAAATTTGGATTTTATTTACCCACTCATTGAATATGGGCAGATCTTGTTACTTTCTTTGACTAACAGGTTTGGTGGAAGTGCTTATGACATTTGCATCCTTAGAAAGACTGTCCCTGCCATATTTGTAATTATGAAGTCATCATATAAGTTAGCCTAAGATTGCGTGCATGAAGATGACTGGTACACCTAGCACTTAGCCACTACCAGTAGATCAAAAGGGATTTTAGGGCACTAATGAGCCTTAGTTGAGATTAGTTGAATTGAGCCAAGTCCAGAAGTCCTGTCCCTTTTAATAAAGTCTCAGGCCAATTTGCAACACTGTAGAATTATTATACAAACAAACATTTAAATCAATTTCTTTGGGTTTATCATGTATACAAAGCTAACTGATGCAGTGATTTCCTATCACTGATAGGCTCAAAGCTTTCCTTTATTATGTGTTCCATCCTCCTTTTCTGAACCTCTGATTTGACTATCTTCCTTCCCCATTTTCTAGAAGTCACTGCTTTCAAAACACCCCGCTCATATGTAGGAAGTTTTCCATGTTCTTAGCCTTAGGCATATGTACTTCTCCCTACTATTCTGCTCTAATATATTTTTTGGTCAAATGTAGAGGCAACATTCACAAGCACATTGTCTCATCTACCTAAAGATATGTAAAAAATGTCATGATACCAAAATACATGGACCTCCTATTTCTGAAATGAAATATCTCATCAGAATTCTGTGTTTCTTTTAGAGATACTTTGGAGTAAGATTATATTCAGAAATCTTGCCTTTAGTTTAGATTTTATCTTCTAACTCAGAGTGCTGATACCTACAGAAAAAGTGAAAATTCTCAAATGTGATATGATACTTAACTTTGTTTAGAATAAAATTCATATGTATATATATATATCTATATACAACTCTATTTGACTTATCACTGAGTACAGAACACTTTTTTAGTTTCATAAAAAGAAAAAATATACAAATGGGACTGTGATATTTAGTAATAATCTGTGATATTTGTCTATGTATATTACATGCCAATTTGCTTTCTATCTCTCTGTTTCTTTTTTCTCTCTGTAATTTCTCATTCTTGAGGCAGAGTCTCACTTTGTAGCCAAACCTGGCCCTGAACTCATAGGTATTCTCCTGACTCAGCCTCTCATGTGTTTAAATAATAGTTGCGAGAACCATGTTCCCTTTCTCTCTCTCTCTCTCTCTCTTTCTTTCTCTCTCTCTCTCTCTCCAGTTTTTAAAATAAAACTGTTGCTGTAAGCTTTTAAAACAAAACACTTGAGAATGTGTAACTTAAATGTGGCTTCTAATGACATATGATGGTTTCTTAAATTATAAACTTATTGTAAATATATTTGTTTTATCATCTTAAATTTTTTTGTATCAGTGACATATATATATATATGACATATATATATATATGTAGAGTGTATGTGTGTGTGTGTGTGTGTGTGTGTGTGTGTGTGTGTGCATGCACAGGCACAGGCTATCCAAGAAAAACTCCAGTGCCAGACCTTGGAACACCCACTTCAGTTTGTTACCCAGGATGGTCCAGGACACTCCCTTAACAACATAGGCTATTGAAATAGCCCTTGCTTCCCACAACTTCCTGAAGATGCCACATATATTGGGATGGGAATCAGAGGAATCCATTTGGAACTAACCCAGAAGCCTCTGATACTAGTTCTTATAGTATCAGAAGTTGATATGTAAACATCCAAGGCAGAATAGAAATCAATAGTTATATCCAGTTGAAAAGCTTATGAACCAGCAATGGCTGATCTAGGAAGATATCGCTAATGGCTCAGTAGTAGCACCTATGTCTTGGGGATGGTCAATAGCTGTAAATTGGACTCAAGCAAGGTCCTCTCAGTAGGAGAGAATTCATACCTGGTATGGTGAACCTACCAAATATTCATCATTGGAGAGTTTGTAACACATAGAGCAGAACCAAGTATGGCCTCTTGCCTAAACCAGTATAATTTCTATGTTCTACATAGCTATTCTTATACACACAGATAAGTGTAGCTCTCACCACCCATCACAAAAGCTTCATTTTGCAATAGTTTGAGACTCTAACAAAGATCTGCAACTGGTCAAAATGCAAAGGATAAACACCATCGGGTGCCAGGCCCAATAGTATATCTACCTATGCAACCCTAAATAAGGCTCAGGATCAGTGTGAAAGAGTGGGCAGAAAGTTTGGAAGAAACACAGGAACAGAATGGCTGCTGCCAGATAGTGTGTTTCATGCATGACAGGAAAACAACACCCATGAAATTTCAGCAATATGGTTTTCTAAACACCTGAATAATGACCACATCATATGGTGTGCCATGTGCATGGCATAAATTTCACATGTTCTGTCCCCTAGGTGAGGGTCAATGACTGCTGAGAGAGGGAGACTCTCTCAGCAGTTTTGACAGGAAGGAGCTCCTTGATAAGTTGTCCAAACCATGTGGCCCACCCTAAACACATGTAATATGAGCACCACCAAACGGATTCAGTAGATTTTATACCTACATTATGTCTCTATGCACACATATATACACATATCAATAATAATTAAAAGAAGGCCGTGTGATAGAGGGGAGTGGTTCAGGACACAGGACAGAGGGAGCACTGGGGAGAAGAGGAGGAGGGGTGAAAATGATGTTAATCCAGTATTCGTGTATGAAATTCTCATACGATAATAAACAACCCAACCCCAACCTCATGAACCTAAAAAGCTTCTGCACAGCAATGAACACCATCACTTAAGTGAAGAGGCAACATACAGGATGGGAAAAAACTTCTTACCAGCTGTGCATCTGAACGAGGGTTAGTATCTACAACACACACGACTAAAACCCCTATACAGCAAGCACCGAGTAACCAATTAAAAATGGAGGCAAGAGGGCCTAGAGAGATGGTTCTGGGGTGTAGAGTACTGGTTGCTCCTCCAGAGAACCTGGGCTCCCTTCCTAGAACTTACATAGCAGCTAAAATCATTCTGTAATTCCAGTTCCAGGGTATTCAATGCTTCTTCTGGGCTCTGTGGGCACTGTACAACATGAGTACATTGATACTCATGGAGGCAAAAATTTCATACACAAAAAGTAAAAACAGTTAATAAAAAATGTAAAAATTGGTGCATGGAAGTAGACAGAGTTCTCAAATAAGGACAAAATTGTTGACTAATATGTTTATAATGTTTGGTATTAACATTCAACCTCTGTTCCCAGTGAAGGTTATGGTGCCTCTTGAATCTAATAAAGCTATCTCCAGCTGTTGAATGGTGAATTCGGTTTCTATTTCTTTATCATGTCTCCTTTCATCCCAAATTCTAATATTTGATGCAAAACCCAGGAAGGGTTTTAGGGTCCCAAGCCTTGGCCCTTCTCTCTGGGAAACCTTTCCTACATGTCTCCTTTGGAGACCCATCCCATTGGGAGTGAGGTCACCCGCTGAGCTTTCTATCTGGTCTAAACAGCTTCTGGATATGACTGTTAGTCCCCTGTCTTTGATGGCCTCAGTTTCATAAGCAGTGCAAACCCCATTTAGGGGTTTTATTGGAGTGCCGTGTAAACCCAGTTTGGGCTGCAGACAGTGATTTATATAGAGATATACCTAGCAGGATAATGTGTGAAGAACAAGAGACTGTGGAGTCCTCAGCTCTAAATGGGACCTCTATATCACACCTCTTCTCTCAAGTGTCAAAGATCATTGGGAAAGAGATCAGAAAGAACATGAGAATCAGGGGTGGTGGATGAATACAAGGAAACCACCTTGTCTGGACCCGACTGGGTCGTTGCACATATGAGCCAACAGTGCTTGTGACAACATGCGCAACACTGAGGAAGCCCAAGTCAGATAAAATCCAGTATGGGTGGATGGACAAGAGCCCAAGCTGAATATGAGGATCTATTGGCAATTGATAGCTGTTGAGTGAGGATGAATCAGGTTTCTTTACTGTTGTGACACTTAGTAGGGTGGTGAGACTCCAGGGAAAATATTCCCACCCAAGAGCATTTTGGGACTATAAATTATACATGATAGACCTTACAGAAAAATAAGTAGAAGAGGCTATGAAGTCAGGTGTGGGAGTAAGTTTTGGGTGAAGATGGGAGATAGGGTTTGAATGTGATAAAAATACATTATATGAAAGTACTGAAAAGTTGAATATAATAAAGAATTAATGGAGCTGATATATATACATATATGTTTATCCTTATGTCCCATATACTAATATCATATATTTACTATAATTGCCAATTACTTCTTATATGTAAATAAATGTAAGTTATATATGATGCACACTATATTTTATATATGGCAAGCCATATAAATTATGTTTTTATTCCAGTTTATATAATCATCAGCCTATGAATTCTTAGGATGACTTCATACTTTGGCTATTATGAATGGTGAACAGAGAAGTACATGTTTGTAAAGAAGTGGCTTCATTTCTTGGGGGAACTAGCTCAGAAGTCAAATTACTGGGTCACATGATAATTTGATTCTTTATTTCTGTAGACATCTCCACACTTAATGGCTCCATGCATCTCGTTTCCTACCAACAGTGGAAAAAGAGTTCCATTTTCTTAACACTTTGGCCAACATTTCTCTTTTGGATTTTTGATGATAGTCACTATGTCATACGTGAGATGATTGCTTTTGCCAATTTCTGAATTTAGTTACTCAGAATTCTACTATTGATTTGATGAGTTCTTTTCTTTTCCTTTTTTATCCCATGTTTCTTTTTGATATGGAGTCTCATAAGCCCAGGCTGGCCTGAAACTCTCTACGTAGCTGAACATTACCTTGAACGCTGGATCATCCTGCCTCCACCTCTTGAGTTCTGGGGTTACTGAAGTGCACCACCTTGCCAGGTTTATGGATGCTATGGATTGAACTTGGTGCCTTGTGGTTCCTAAGTAAGCACTCTTTCAACTGAGTCAAATTCTTAAAACTTGTATTAATTCTTTATTGATCTTCACTTATCAGACACTTTGCAAATATTGATTCTAATCTGTAGGCTGCCATCTTTTTTTGTTGCCAATTTGTTTTGAGAAGCTTTTGAATTTGATGTTATCTCACTGCTTTTTGTTGTTATTGTGGCCTGAAATTTCAGTATGGTATCCTTTAAAAAGTATCATTTTCATGTATTCTGAGAATAGATTAAAGTTCAAGGGGCGCTGGTGGAAGAGGGGAGATCATCTAGGAAGTTACTGCAAAGTACACTAAAGAGAGTCATTTAACTAGGAAGATAACAGAGAGGGTGGTAAATCTCAGTGACTACTTGAAATATGACTTTCTGAAGGCCCCATGATAGGGCCTCACTCAATCGGAAGGTCTCGGGGTGCCTACCTTCTTCCAAGTTGCTCCTGGCGGAGAGGGGCCTGAGGAGTGTCACGTCGGGGTCACCAAATCTTTCACGTCCCCTCATGGCTGTAATTATGGGTGTGGCAGACACGGGTCAGTTCTCCTCTTCCTCCTTGTAATTACCCCTATCCCCGGCCTGCGGGGAGGGGAGATCGGGAGAGATCGGGTGTGTGGCTTGCTCCAACCCAGATCCCCAGCATGACACGGCGCAGATCCTAAAGGTGAAACTGGGACCCCTGTCAGGCCAAGGAGTCTACAGCCGGCTTCCTCTGGTGTTACAGCTCTTTATTGTGTTACAGCTCTTCTTCAGTGCAGCAGGGAAATCGCTTTACAGAGCTCATACAGTTCTCTCTCCAATCAGGTGCACTTCCTCATTTCTTAACAGCCTATCGCATTGCATTATTTTCAAGCCTTGTATTAGCATAAATGGGAGGTTATATGGGTGGTTACATGGGCAAGCAAACCTACCAAACACTATAGAGGCAAAAGGATGCCTTAATAGCATAAAGGTTTCCTTTTCTTATGGCCCAACACCTGAATATCAGGATTTCAGGAGGACACCACCACCTCTAGTTTTTCATAGACTTTTTAATGTCCAACCCATGTCTGTTTTTGAGAAATTCATGACTTTGCTGATGTTTTCTTCTATATTGCTTCACAGTCTCTTTTCTTTGAAACGTAGCCATTTGTGGCCTTCTGTATGCAACATGTTGAGAAAGCTTTGCTGGTGAGCGTTGAACAGTGTATGAATATTCTGTCTACCCTCTGTTTCACTATGAGCCTTAGATATGAAGGTTCCACTGTAGATGTGTCACTAAGGACGGGGTATCTCTCAGACATAGACTCTCTGTGTGTGACCAGTTTTTGAACTTTGGAATAGCCTCCATCTGTTGCAAAAAGAAAACTACTTTGATGGGTGGTATAAGGTAAACAAAAGGATCTGTAGATATAAGGATCCTTATTTAACATACAATAAGAAATTTCAGTTGTCTAGAAACATGACAGTTTTCTCTGGGATTCATGACATCTTCAACGATGTACATTTGGCTATATTTACAGTGGCCCCATGAGTTCCCTTTCATCAAGAGTGCTTTCATTTCAAGTAGATAACTGTTGATTGCCCCTTCTTTAAAGTGCCACTACTGAGTCAAAGGGGATAGTTTGCTGGGCTAGTCACTGTGGTTATTAGAGTTGACAGCTGGGCTGGATCTTTGATTGATTTTCTCCCTTAGCAGCTTGCATAGTGTTCTCTAGAACTATGAGAGCTAGTCTTCAGGGAGAAGGCTTCCAGGTCAACTCCACCTTCCTTTCTCTGACTCTGGTGTCCAAAGTAGGTCTTCTCTTCATCAAGAGGCTCTTACCTTCAAGTTCATCAAGGTAATCAAATGCTCTGGCAATACCTTCAATTATATTGGGAGTCTCGTGGACTACCCTGACCAACAATTTAAAGGATGTTTCTCCTGTCTGACTGTGTTGCCTTTTAGCCTTCAGGTATAATCATGTGCTCATGTTCACATGTTCTACATGCATTTTCAGGGGCATTTGAGTCAATACAGATCCCTCTGGCTTTTTATGACACCTAAAATTCATTTTATCTCCTTTCCCTCTTCCTGTCTTACCTTCCTTCCTCCCCAGTTTACACCCATTTTCTATTTCATAATATCTGTCTCCTATTATCCTCCCTCTCTTGAGTTCCTATTACTCCTTTACCTCCATCATTCCTTATATGTCTTTCATGCCTCCCTTCTGATTTGAATAATCTCATTTTTACCATTTCCTCCTATGTACACCTGTTTCCCATCATCCTTTCTCTTGGACTCTTCCTCTTCATTTTCCTGTAGCCAGTGCTCTTAACTACTGAGCCATCCCTCCAGTCCCTGGTAGCTCAGTTTTCCAGGAAATACTATCTCGCAAGTGAGGACCTGGCTATTGTTCTCCAAGTCACTTAGAATGGCCAAAGGGAATTCATTCCACTCCCCAGGGTGCTTCTTGTATTTTGGTACTAGTCCTTAGGAAGAGAAAGTGAGGGATCAGGAAATAGTCTTTAACAAAAGATATTTGAAAATGAGCCTCAAGGACTGTCACAGCTCAGGAGATGAGGAATCATTTCCTGGTATGAGATTTGTGTGTTTACATGAGGACATGTATGAACTGTGTGTTTGAAAATCACAATGTATTTAGTAAGGAATTGACGTATATAGTCACTTCTTCACACATGAAAGACAGGTGCATAATTTACAATCTGAAGATTATGTATTCTTGATAGGATGTGTGTATTTGCTGACTGAATGGTCCATTTGAAGGCATGGCTGTATGAGTCTCTCTGTGTGTACAGTTTATTTTATTTTATTTTTTTGGTTTAGATGACTTGGTATAATGTTCATGGTCAAAGTAGTATGTAGTAGTATTTATCACTTGTGATTAAATTCATGTGAAAAGGACATAATTTTTGTTACTACTTAGAGTGAATTCAAGTCATTGACAATGCCTCCAAGACAAGGAGAACTATACCTGCTTGTATACATCTGTGATTTCATGCAAGTGTTTCTATGTAACATAAACATATTTAAATATGTCAAGAGTGTAGAAGAAATGAACTAATGTTACATGGTAATATGTGCATTTTGGGTCTTTTTGAGACAGGGTGTCTGTGTGGCCTCAGCTGACCTGGAACTCACTATATAGACCAGGCTGGACTTGAATTCACAGAGATTTGCCTGTCTCTGCCTCCCAAGTGCTGGGATTAAAGATGTTCACCAGCAAGCATGGCTACTTAATCTGTGCATTTTTTAATATGTGTGTGTGTGTCTATATGTTCAGGAAAAGACTCATAGAGACCTTCTCCACTAATGCTTTATCATCTTGGATTTCAGACAGATTGCTGCAGGTTCCTCCTTAAGCTGAATTGGGAGATGTTTGCCTATAGGACTTGAAGTCCTTCAATTTGGTGTAGTTTTTAAAAGCAGCTTTCAACGTGGCCAATTTCATTCTCAGAAAACAACAGTTACTGAGCTCTTAGGCTCTACTGCACATACACTCAGATCTCCAATATCCTCTCTTCCTAGCTTCATGACAAAGGGGTTGAACTCTGTGAAGTTCAAAAGCTTGAAATGCAAAATATGATGGTACTAAGGATTTATTCCCATGTGTTGTGTAATAAGAATGCCATAGAGGAAAGATTCTCAACTTGTGACTGATTTTGTTATGTAAGATATCTTATTTATTATTTATATTTCATGTGTATGAGTTCGCTGCCTGCATAGGTAAATGCCCTTGTGTTATGCATTGCATGAGGAGGTCAGAAAGGTTTGAATTCCCCTGGAACTGGAGTTACAGATGATTGTTAACTCCTACATGGGTACTGGGAATAAAACCCAGGTCTTTTCAAGAGAGCAAGTGTTCATAACCATTGAATCATCTCTCCAACCCCTCGTGACTCATTTCTTGCTTGTCCCAGGTGGACTGCTTCAGCAAGAACAGAGGACACAGACTCATTTAAAGACCATGTGTCAGACCACACCTTGTGATTGCCTTCTTGTCTCTTAGGTAAGTGTCCAGCGGCCTTTTTCACATGGAGAATGGTTTGATCAAACTAGCTATTATGTTTGAGTTTTATTTGACCTTCTGAGTTTTCTTTCAGAAATGGCTGATTTGCAAACATTTTGAGTTTAAATGACAGTGGGTTGTAAGATCTCATTGTAAGTTTAAAGCACTAAGTTCCTCCCCTTTCTCACAGACTGAGATGACAGCTTGTCCCCTCTGGTTCTCTCTGCGTTTAAAGATGCTTCTCACCCAGTACCAGTGCCTAGGAGTCAAGGCCATTCCCTGAACTCCATTTCCTGGGAGTCTGTATGTGATCTCACTTTGACTGGAAAAGGTCCCAAGGTGTACCTCAAAAAATTGCCAGAAGTTCTATGTTTGCGGTATCTACTTAGTTTTATGACACATTCAGTATGTGACATCACAACTCTGTTTTCACCCTAGGAACAACAACAACAACAAAAAAAAAAACTGACTGGAATGTCTGCTTTTGAGGGACTCAGCAATTGGTTACTGAATGTTAGTATTTGGTCCCATGACTGCTGCAAATTGCAAATCTGAAGGTAGTTATTGAGTGTACAGTCTGGTTTGCACAGGGAAGGCTTGATGTCAGTCTGTTGTAGAGACATATGTAGATCTGCTGTATGAACATCGTTATTATATAACTTCACTCTCCGCTCCAAACGGAGAGTATTTAGTAAAGTACAGACTCATCTTGTGTATGAGTATTAGCAGATAATGAAGAACGTGGCATGGTATAACTTTGAAATCCTAGAACAGTTTCAGGTTTACAGAAGTTCTCTCTCTCTCTCTCTCTCTCTCTCTCTCTCTCTCTCTCTCTGTTTTCTGTTTCTTTCATTCATAGTTTTTCAAGTAAGGTTTCTTTATGTTCCTTAGGCTACTCCAGAACTCACTGTGTAGCTAATGCCAGCTTCAAACTCATGATCCTCCTTCCTTGTCTTCATTAAGTTCCAGGATTGCATGTTTGCAACACACACCCTCCTGGATAGTCTAAGAAATCAATGAAGGTCTAGGACCAATGGAATGGTGACAAGCAGGACATCTGACCATACTGACGAAGCCTGGATCAGCATTAGCTGTTAATTTGGTGACTAATACCCAATAGTTCACAATAATGTGATTAGATCTCAAAATCCAAGAGCATGATATAATTCTTAGGTTTCAGGTATGGGATATTTCCTGGGGAAAAATCTGAAGTCAGTTACCCTGAATGCATTCTCGTATGAGGAGAGAAGAGAGAAGACTTGGGAAGAGAGCAGAGGAAGGATGGAAGGAGAGAAGAAGGATGGAGACAGGAAGAGATTGGTGTATGGGAAGACAGAGGAGAGAGAGAGAAAGAGAGAGAGAGAGAGAGAGAGAGAGAGAGAGAGAGAAATAGAAGAAAGAATGCCTCTGCTGTAATTGCTGCTGTCAGGGACACACAGTCCAGACCTTTCTCAGTGTATCCTCAGGTACTGTGAAATTCCAGGAGGTTAATGATGTTTTATGCTAGTAACTGGGTCTGGTCCAATGATAATATCATTGTTGTATTTTCCTGAATTACTGGATTTTGATACTAGATTTTCAGCTGAACTTATGCAACTGAACACATGAGTGAATGTGACTGTGTATATGGATCTGCGCTAAGATTTACGTGCATTAACATAGTTTTTTCCCATGTCTTTTAGCTAGACAGTAGTGAGGTTACTTTACTGGAGTGAAAACTTAGGGACATACAGCAATAGTTGCCAAAGTCCTCCTAGGATGTAACCCTCTAATGTATGGCTGTTCAAAAGCTCACTGGTAGTCATAACTCTTGGTCATCAAAGTCATATCTTTTGCTCAATGTTTGGTGAAATGTTTATTGAATGTGTACTTCAAGAGGGAGTATTATTATCCATTACATTTTCAAAATGAAAAAACTATTTGGATGCTGGAATAAGTAAACAAATTTACGTACTTTCTGGAAGGCAATCCTGGTAGCATTGAAAATAACCTCTCAGTGCTTAATATGAGGCCAGTCTGAGATTCTGATGGCAAACTATGCAGTTTGTCTGAATTTTGATGCAGTTCTCTGCATAAAAGTTTTCATGTTATGTATATCTCTTGAGGATCCCAGGAGACTGACATTTCCTTCTCCCTTCATTTCCAGCAGGACGAGGAACATGAGGAGGGGGAATCAGAGCCATATGTCTGAGTTCATCCTCCTGGGGCTTCCCATCCAGCCAGAGCAGCAGGGCATCTTCTTCACCCTGTTCCTGGCCATGTACCTGACCATGATGCTGGGGAACCTGCTCATCATCCTGCTCATCAGGCTGGACTCTCATCTCCACACCCCCATGTACTTCTTCCTGTGCCACCTGGCCTTCTCTGACATCTCCTTATCATCTGTCACCGTCCCCAAGATGCTCAGCAACATGCAGACTCAGCACCTGTCCATCCCTTATGAGGGCTGCATCTCTCAAATGTATTTTTTCTTGCTTTTTGTAGGCCTGGATAATTTTCTTCTTGGAGTGATGGAGTATGACAGGTATGTGGCCATCTGCCACCCACTGCACTACATGGTTATCATGAGAGAGGAGCTGTGTCATTTCTTGGTGGCCGGGTGTTGGTTCTTCTCTTGTATGAATGCCCTGCTGCATACCCTTCTCCTGTCCTGCCTCTCCTTCTGTGCTGCACACCCTATCCCCCACTTTTTCTGTGATCTCAATGAACTCCTGAAGTTGTCCTGCTCAGATACCTCCCTCAATGAGCTTCTCCTCTTAACTGAGGGTGGAGTGTTGACTCTCCTATCACTGGGTTCTATTTTGGGCTCTTATATCTACATTGGCTTTACTGTGCTTAAGGTCCCCTCCAGTAAGAAGATTTACAAAGTTCTGTCCACCTGTGGCTCCCATCTCTTTTTGGTGGTTTTGTACTATGGGACTGTTATAATTATTTATCTATTTCCCTCGTTAAATAATTCACAACTTAAGGATGTAATTTCTTCAGTAATGTATACTGAGGTGACACCCATGCTGAACCCCTTCATCTATAGCGTGAGGAACAAGGACATGAAATTGGCTCTGGAGATAATTTGTATAAGAGCAATTATTATTGAAAAATGAATGTTAAGTTCTCGTGGTCTTCATTACCCTAACGTTGCTTCCAAAGATGCTCGCATATCATTGTGTAGATGAATGTTGTAAATTTCAGAAACGACCAACTTAGTCTGCACTTTTCTGTCTTGGAGTTTATTTCTCATTCCTTTATACTGGTAGATCTTGTGACTTGCTTGACTCCTAGGTTTGGTGGAAGTGCTTATGAGATATTGTGCTTCAAAGCACTGTTCCTGTTGTACTTGTTATTATTATGAAGACACCATATACGTTAGGGGAAGATGTTTGCATGAAGAGGAAAGACTGCATCGAGGACAGCACAGATACTACAGCTTAGACAGCACAAGTGGACCAAGTAAGTGTTTTTAGCACACGGATGAGTCCTGAGTCCTACTTGAGATCATCTGAACTGAGCCAAGTCTAGAAGTACCGTCCATCTTAATATACTTACAGATCAAATTGACAGAGTATAAAATTATTGTGTAAATGAACATTGAAATCACTGTTTTGTAGATGATTTTGAATCAATAATGAACTGAGGTTCAACTTCTTATCACTGACGTGCTTAAAGCTTTTCCTTTATTTCTGATCTTCTGATTGCACTGTCTTCTTCTACCTTTTATTTAAAATTTATTTTATATGTTTGAGTATTTCCCCTGCAGTTTTGAAGTGCACTAAGTATATGCAATGCCTGCAGAAGGCGGTGTTGTGTCTCAAAAAACTGGTATTACAGATAGTTGGTAGCTACCATGTGGGTTCTGGGAACCCAACTCAGGTCCCCGCAAGAGCAGCCAGTGTTCTTAAATACTGAGGAGTCTCTCTGATTCTCCTTCCTTATTTTCTAAAAATCACTGACATTAAAACAAACAGACTCCTGGTTATGAATTTTCATGATTCTTTTAACTGATCTCTTTTTCCCTGACCATTGCTTGTGAAGTGTAAAATTAATATGTACAAATATTGCTAATTCTTTGTAAAGACACATCAATATCTTTTCATAATGTCAAAACACAAACATTTTCTATTCAAAGGAATAGACTTCATCATAACTATATGTTTCTTCTTTAAGAAGAAATACTTTTTGAGTAATATTAGAGATGATTCAGTAATCTTATATTTTATTAAATTTTTATCATCTTACTCAAGTTACTGATATCAACCAAAAAGGTAAGAATTATCAAATGTGACATGATACCTGTCTTTATTTAGAATATGTTTCATATGTAGGCCCTAATATTTCCTTATCATTGATTGCACAGCATTATTTTATATAAATAAAACAACAGATTACACAGTCAGTATTGAAATCTGCCCCTTCCTTCCTCTGTCTGTGTTTTTTGTTTTGACCAAGGTCTCACTCTGTAGCCTAGCCTGGCCTCGAAATCATGGCAATCTTCGTACCTCAGGCCCTCAAGTCTTTGGAATATTTGAGTGAGAAAAATTCCTAGTCTTTATCGATCTCATTCTCTCTATTTTCTCTCCCTGTTTCCATTATTAGTGAAATAATTATGCTCTCAGTTTTTAACACAAGAGAGTTGAGAATGTTTGTGTTAAAATATTGTTTCTAATATATAATCTTATTCTAAAGATATTAGCCTCATTGTCTTAAACACCTTATATGTATGATAAACACACACACACACACACACACACATAGATATATGTCTGTATTTGTTTGTATGTGTGTGTGTGTGTATAGAGACAGGCTATGTAACAAGAACTCCAGACAGGTTGGGAAATCTCTCTTCAAGTTGTTGTCCTGGCCATTCCAAAACACTCCAAAATGAATATAGGCTATTGCCATAGACATAGTTTTCCACCCAGTCTTGAAAGTAAGACCTTCTTGCTGAAGCCAGCATGCATTTTAGACACAGGACTTAGAAGCATCTGAAACTGACATGGAATCCTGCTCCTTGAGGAATAAACTCTCATATTAGAAGAGGAAGTGTAAGCTGCCAAGAAGAAAACCAGTAAGCTGTCCTTCCCAGGTGAAAAGCTTCTGAACCACAGCAATGACTGGCCCAAGAAGATATCACTAACGGCACGACACTGTGTAGTTGGACTTAAGGCCCCTCAATAGAGAGAATGTAAGCCTGGTACTGAACACCTGGTCAAACACTCGTGGCTGATGAGGTCAAGAAGGTAGAGGAGAACTTAGTACTGTTACATGCCTAAACTGATATAATTTCTACCTATATTTTAAATAGCCATCCTTGTAGCCACAGAGAAGAGTAGTACTTATTACTCTCCAAAGAAGCTTCTTTTTGCAACATATGGAGACTCTAACAGGGGTCCACAACCAGTCAGAATGCTAGGAATAAGTGACTCTGTGTGGTGCCCAGCCTCTGTGAATACACCTGCATTGTTAACCTGCACAAGGCTCAGGGAACATTGTGAAAGAGAGGGCAGAAAGTTTGTAAGATGCAGAGGACCAGGATGTATGCTGCTAGATGCTGTCTTCCAGACATAACAGGGAAAATGCCCCCATGAAATCTCTACAGCATAGTTGTCTAAAGCACACCTTCATAAGACCACAGCTTTTGACATAACCATGTGGATGGGAGAAGTCTCACATGTGCCCTATTTATGGGAAGACTTCCAAGACTGTGGGAATCAGTTTTCTCTATGAAGGAGCTTCCTGATAATTTATCCAATCCCAAGTGGTTACACCTAAAGACATGGATATATGACACCACTGAGTGGACTCAGTACATTTTATGCACACACATGTATAAATGGAACACTGTTTAGTAAGTGTGAGCTCATGAAATAGAGTTGTAGTTGTGTGTACATGGGAAAAACAGTGTTGAAATGATGTGAATACAGTATTCATGTATGATGTTAACAAAAAATAAAGAACCCTAACCCTATCCTCAAAAGATTCTCTACAGAGAAAGACACCAACATTAGAGTGAAGAGAAAACACACAGAATGGGAAAACTCTTTACCAGCCATATATCTGAGGTAGTTAGCATCTAGAGTGTACAAAGAACCCAAAACTCTAATCATAAGAAATCAAACAATACAGTTAGACATTTGAGCAAGGAACTAAGCAGAGAATTCTCAAATCATGAAAAAGAAATGACCAGTCAATATTATAAAAGTTGTTCAACATCTTTTGCCATCAGAGAAATGAAAATTAAAACTACTCTGTGATTACAACAGACCACACTAATTGCTTCAGAAGCTCTGAGGTCTACATCCCCTGAGGAATCGAAGTAAAGCACACTTCTTCCTGTGTCTCTTGTGGTTCAGCCCATCCAGTCCCTTCAGCACTCTGCTTCCCTGTGAGATACTGGATTGGACAATTAGACCATGCTGGTGCATTTTCTCAGAAAAAGCTTGGGGGCATTTCCCCTGGTTATTAATCTTGTGAGTAAATGTGCATTGTCTCCTTCTGCTGCTTGAAAACAGAAAGGACTATTCAGTAGACCCTTAGGCTCAGGACAACTTTTTCCCATTATTTTGGATGGTCGTCCTCAGGAATGAAAAGTCAGGGCTCAGGAAATAGTCTTGAACAGAAGATATTTGAGCTTGAGCCTCAAGGACTCTCACAGGTCAGAAAAAGATGAGGAATTATTTTCTGGTACTATACTTGTATGTTTACATGAGAACATCTATGAATTGTGTGTTTTAAAATCACAATGTATTTAGTAAGGAATTGATTTATATAGTCACTTCTTCATGTATGAAAGATTGGTGCATATTTTAACAATCTGAAGATTATGTGTTCTTGATAGGATGTGTGTATTTGCTGAATTCATGGTCCATTTGGAGGGATAGGTTTCTCTGTGTACACAATTTAGATTTTCTGGTGTAGATGACTTGGTGTAATGTTTATGGTCAAAGTGGTGTATAGTGGTATTTATCAATTGTGATTAAATTCATGTAAAAATAATACAATTTTTGTTACTACTTAGATTACATCAAGTCCTAGAGTGACTGACCGTCAAGGAGAGCTATAGCCGCTTGTATATACATGTGTGATTTTATGCAACTGTTTCTATGTAACATAAACATATTTAAATATGCCAGGAATGTAGAAGAGAAGGAACTAAAGTTATATGGTAATATGTGCATTTTTGTGCTTTTTGAGACAGGGTCTCTGTGTGGCCTCAGCTGACTTGGGTCTCGCTATATAAACCAGGCTGATCTTGAATTCACAGAAATTTTCCTGTTTCAGCCTCCAAAGTGCTGGGATTAAAGGTGTTCACCACCAAGACTGACTATGTAATTTGTGCATTTTTGAATATATGTATGTGTCTGTATATTCAGGGAAAGACTCATAGAGACTTTCGCCACTAAAACTTTATCCTCTCCAATTTCAGACACATCCCAGCAGGTTCCTTCTTAAGCTGAATGGATGGATGTTTGCCTATAGAACCTAAAGTCCTTCAAATTCCGCATATGCAGTTTTTAAAACCATTTTCAACACGCCAAATTTTATTCTAGAAAATAACAGTTACTGAGCTCTTAGGCTCTACTGCACACACACTCAGATCTCCAATTTCTATTCCTCATAGTTTCATGGCAAAGGGTTGAACTCTGTGAAGTTCAGAAGCTTGAAATGTAAAATATGATGGGACTAAGGATATATTAACATGTGTAGTGTCATAAGCATGCAATGCATGACAGGTTCTCAACTTATGACTGATTTCTTTATGTAAAATATCTTATTTATTATTTGTATTTGATGTGTATGAGTTTGTTGCCTGCATGTGTAAGTGCCCTTGTGTTATGCATTGCATGAGGAGGTCAGAAGAAGGCTTTGAATTCCCCTGTGACTGGAGTTACAGATGGTTGTTAACTCCCACGAGGGTACTGGGAATCAAACCCAGGTCCTCTTCAAGAGAGCTAGTGCTTGTAACCACTGAAACATCTCTCCAGCCTCTCCTGACTAGTGTCTTGACTGTCCCAGGTAGATTGCTTTGGCAAGAACAGAGGACGCAGACTCATTTAAATACCATTTGTCAGAATGTGACTTGCAAGTCCCTTCTTCACTCTTTAGTGTGTGTCTAGCGGCCTCTTTCACACAGAGAATGGTTTGATCAAGATCATCTCTCTGCTTCTCTAGCTATTATGTTTGAGTGTTTATTTTATCTTCTGAGTTTTCTTTCAAATATGCTTGATTTGCAAACATTTTGAGTTTAAACGACAGTGAGTTGTAAGATCCCATTGGAAGTTTCAAGCACTGTGTTTCTCCTTTTTCTCACGGACTGAGATGACAGCTTGTCCCCTCTGTTCTTCTCTGCACTTAGAGAGGCTTCTCACCCAGTCCCAGTGCCTAGGAGTGAAGGCCATTTTTGAACTCCATTTCCTGGGATTCTGTATGTTATCTGCAATTTTGATTTCACTCTGACTGGATAAGGTACCAAGCACTACTTCAAAAAACTGCCAGAAGTTCTATGTTTGTAGTAAATATGTACTTAATTTTATGATACATTCGGTATGTGACTTCACATCTCTGTTTTCACTGTAGGAACAAAACAAAACAAAACAACAAACAAACAAACAAAAAAATGACTGTATCCAAACATGAGAGTATTTAGTAAAGTACAGACTCATCTTACATATTAGTATTACCAGATAATGAAGAAGGTGGCATAGTATAACTTTGAAACCCTGGAACAGTTTCAAGTTTACAGAGAACTTTCTCTCTCTCTCTCTCTCTCTCTCTCTCTCTTGTTTCTGTTTCTTTCACTCATACTTTTTTTCACGTAAGGTCTCTTTATGTTCCTTAGGCTAGTACAGAATTCACTGTGTAGCTAATGCCAGCTTCAAACTCATGATCCTCCTTCCTTGTCTTCATTATGAGCCAGGATTGCAGGTTTGCAACACACCCTCCTAGACAGTCTAAGAAATCACTGAAGGTGTAGGACCAATGGAATTTGATTAGATCTCCAAATCCAAAAGCATGATATATCTTAGGTTTCAGATAAGATTTTCCTGGGGAAAATCTTAAGTCAGTTACCCTGAATACATTGATTGATTACGGGATAGAGAGAGAAGATTAGGGAAGAGAGCAGAGGAAGGATGGAAGGAGGGAAGAAGAAAGGAGACAGGAGGAGATTGGTGTATATGAAGACAGAGAGGAGAGAGAGAGAGAAAAAGAGGGAGAGAGAGAGAGAAGAATAAGGAGGAGGAGGAGGAGGAGGAGGAGGAGGAGAACGAAGAAGAAGAAGAAGAAGAAGAGGAGGAGGAGGAGGAGGAGGAGGAGGAGGAGGAGGAGGAGGAGGAGGAGGAGGAGGAGAGAATACCTCTGCTGTAATTTCTGCTGTCAGGGCCCCATGGTCCAGGACCTTTCTCAGTGTATCCTCAGGGACTGAAATTCCAGGAGGTTAATGATGTTTTATGGTAGTAACTGGGTCTGGTCCAATGATAATATCATTGTTGTATTTTTCTGAATTACTGGGTTCTGATACTAGATTTTCAGCTGAACTTATGCAACCCAATACATGAGTCAATGTGACTATGTATATGGATCTGCACTAAGATTATTACATGCATTAACATAGATTTCTCCCATATCTTTTTAGCTAGACAGTAGTGTGGTTACTTTACTGGAGTGAAAACTTAGGAACATATAGCAATAGCTGCCAAAGTCCTCTGAGGATGTAAACCTCTAATGTAGGGCTGTTCATTAGCTCACTGGCAGTCATGACTCTTGGTCATCAAAGTCATATCTTTTGCTCAATATGTTGTGAAATATTTATTTAATGTGTATTTCAAGAGGGAGTATTATTATCCATTAAATTTTCACAAATGAAAAAACTGTTTGGAAGCCGGAATAAATGAACAAATTTGCATAATTTCTGGAGGCAATCTTGGCAGCATTGGAAATATCCTCTCAGTGTTTCATATGAGGCCAATTTGATTTCAGAGAGCAAAGGGTGCAGTTTCTCCGAATTTTGATGCATTCCCCTGTAATAAGCAAGCATGTTATGTCTACCTAGTGAGGGAGTCGGGAGTCTCATATTTCCTTCTCCCTTCATTCACAGTAGGAAGCTGCATGAGGAGGGGGAACCAAAGCAGTGTGTCTGAGTTCATCCTCCTGGGGCTCCCCATCCAGCCGGAGCAGCAGGGCATCTTCTTCACCCTGTTCCTGGCCATGTACCTGACCACGGTGCTGGGGAACCTGCTCATCATCCTGCTCATCAGGCTGGACTCTCGTCTCCACACCCCCATGTACTTCTTCCTGTCCCACCTGGCCTTCTCTGACATCTCCTTATCATCTGTCACCATTCCCAAGATGCTCAGCAACATGCAGACTCAGCATCTGTCCATCCCTTATGAGGGCTGCATCTCTCAAATGTATTTTTTCTCAATTTTTACATGTGTTGACAATTTTCTTCTTGGAGTGATGGCATACGACAGGTATGTGGCCATCTGCCACCCACTGCACTACATGGTTATCATGAGAGAGGAACTGTGTGACTTACTGGTGGCCGGGGGTTGGTTCTTCTCTTGTATGAATGCCCTGCTGCACACCCTGCTCCTGTCCCGTCTCTCCTTCTGTGCTAACAACACTATCCCCCACTTTTTCTGTGATCTCAATGAACTCCTGAAGTTGTCCTGCTCAGATACTTCCCTCAATGAGCTTCTCCTCTTAAGTGAGGGTGGAATGTTGATTCTCCTATCACTGGGTTCTATTTTGGGGTCTTATATCTCTATTGGTTTTACTGTCCTCAAGGTCCCCTCCACTAAGAAGATCTACAAAGTTCTGTCCACCTGTGGCTCCCACCTCTTTTTGGTGTTTTTGTACTATGGGACTATTGCAATTATTTATTTATTTCCTTCCTTAAATAATTCTCAAGTTAAGGATGTAATTTCTTCAATAATGTATACTGAGGTGACACCCATGCTGAACCCCTTCATCTATAGCCTGAGGAACAAGGACATGAAATTGGCTCTGGGGATACTTGGTAGAAGAGGAGTTATTTTTGCCAAATGAATGTTAAGTTCTCATGTTCTTAATTACCCTAGCGATGCTTCCAGAGATGCTCCCTTATCATTGTGTAGATGAATGTAGTAAATTTCAAAAATGACCAACCTAGTCTGCATTTTGCTGTCTTGGAGTTTATTTTCCATTCTTTCATAGAGGCATATCTTGTGACTTGCTTTGACTCCCAGGTTTGGTGAAAGCCCTTGTGAAACTTTTGTGCGTCAAAGGACTGTTCATCTTGTACTTGTTATTATTTTGAAGTCACGGTATACATTAGAGGAAGAAATTTTCATGAAGAGGAAAGACTGCTTGGAGGACAGCACAGATGCTATAGCTTAGACAGCATAAGTTGACTGAATAACTGTTTTTAGCACACAGATGAGCCCTGAGTCCTAGTTGAGATCATCTGATCTGAGCCAAGACTAGAGGTACAGTCCATCTTAATATACTTACAGATCAAATTGCCAGAATATAAAATTATTGTGTAAATGAACATTGAAATCACTGTTTTGGGGATGATTTTGCATCAGAAGTGAACCAGGGTTGACTTCTTATCACTGATATTCTTAAATTTTTTCTTTTATTTTGTGTTCCTTTGTTGGTTCCTGAGTTTCTGATTACACTGTCTTCTTACACCTTTTATTTAAAACTTATTTTATATGTTTGAGTGTTTCCCCTGCAGGTTTGAAGTGCACCTAGTATATGCAATGCCTGCAGAACAGAGTGTTGGATCTTACAAAACTAGAGTTATAGACAGTTGGTAGCTACCATGTGCGTTCTGGGAACTGAGCTCAGGTCCCCGCAAGAGCAGCCAGTGCTCTTAAATACTGAGGCATCTCTCTGATTCTGCTTCCTTATTTTCTAGAACTCACTGACTTTAAAACAAACAGACTCCTGGATATGAATTTTCCATGATTCTATCCTTAACCGAACTCTTCTTTCCTGACTACTTTTTGTGAACTGTAAAATTAATATGTACAAATGTTACTGATTCTTCGTAAAGAGACATCCATATCTTGTCATAATCTCAAAGCACAAACATTTTCTTTTCAAAGGAATAGACATCATCAGAAATATATGTTTCCTCTTTAAGAAGAAATACTTTCTGAGTAATATTAAAGATGATTAAATAATCCTGCATTTTGTTTAATTTTTATCATCTTACTCAAGCTACTGATATCAATAAAAAAGTTGAAAATTCTCAAATATGATATGATACCTGTCTTTATTTAGAATATATTTCATATGTAGGCACTTATATTTCCCTTATCATTGATTGCAGAACATCATTTTAGATAAATAAAACAACAAAATACACAGTCAATATAGAATACTGACCCTCCTTTCTCTATCTGTGTTTCCTGTTATTGACCAAGGTCTCACTCTGTAGCCCTGCCTGACCTGGAATTCACGACAATCTTCTTACCTCAGTCTCTCAAGTGTTTTGTTTATTCAAGTGTGAAAAATTCCCAGTCTTTTTCGATCTCATTTTCTCTATTTTCTGTCCTTCTTGTTTCCAGTATTATTGAAATAATTATGCCTGAGTTTTTAAAACAAGAGAGTTGAAAAATTTTGTGTTACATGCTTAAAACAATATAATTTATACCTATATTTGAAATAGCTATCCTTGTCACCACAGAAAAGAGTAGTGCTTAACACTCACCAAATAAGCTTCTTTTTGCAACAGATGGAGACTAACAGAGATCCACAACCAGTCAGAATGCAAGGAATAAGTGACTACGTGTGGTGCCCAGCCCCTGTGAATACACCTGCATTGTTCCCCTTCACAAGACTCAGGGAGCATTGTGAAAGAGAGGGCAGAAAGTTTGTAAGATCCAGAGGACCAGAATGTATGCTGCTAGATGAGGTCTTCCAGACATAACAGGTAAACTGCTCCCATGAAATCTCAACAGTATGGTTGTCTAAACCATACCTGCATAAGACCACAGCTCTTGACATGTCCACGGGAGAAGTCTCATATATGCTCTCCTTTATGTGTAGACTTTCAAGAGTAGAAGAATCAGTTTTCTCTATGAAGGAGCTCCCTGATAAGTTATTCAATTCCAAGTGGTTAGACCTAAAGACATATATAGATGACACCACTGATTGGACTCAGTACATTATATGCACACACATGTATATATGGAACACTGATTAGTAAGGATGAGCTCATGAAGCTCAGTTGTCGTGGTGGGCACATGGGAAAAGCAGTGGTGAAAGGATGTGAATACAGTATTCATGTGTGATGTTACCAAAAATAAAGAACACTAACCCTATCCTCAAAAGATTCTCTACAGCGAAGG
Source organism: Eospalax fontanierii (assembly GCA_035773235.1). Classification (NCBI taxonomy): domain Eukaryota; kingdom Metazoa; phylum Chordata; class Mammalia; order Rodentia; family Spalacidae; genus Eospalax; species Eospalax fontanierii. The sequence goes on from CM069541.1 coordinate 51,786,911, forward strand.
ACACCAACATTAGAGTGAAGAGGAAACACACAGAATGGGAAAACTCTTTATCAAACATATTTCTGAGATAGTTAGCATCTAGAATGTACAAAGAACTCAAAACGTTAATCATAAGAAACCAAACAATACAATTAAACACTGTAGCTAGGAATGAAGCAGAGAGTTCTCAAATAATGAAAAAGAAATGACCAGTCGATATTATAAAAATAGTTTAACATCTTTGCCTATGAGAAATGAAAATTAAAAATACTCTGTGAGACCTCACTGATTGCTTCAGTAACTATGAGGCCTACAGCCCCTGAGGAATCGAGGTCAAGCACACTTCTTCCTTTGTCTCTTGTGGTTCAGCCCATTTTGTCTCTTCACAAATCCAGTCTCCTGGGAAATATTGGAGATTGGACAATTATACCATGCTGATCCATTTTCTCACAAAAAGCTTGGGGACATTCTCCTGGTCATTAATCTTGTGAGTAAATGTGTATTGTCTCCTTCTGCTGCTTGAAAACAGAAAGGAACTTTCAGTAGACCCTTTGGCTTAGGACAGCTTCTTCCTGTGTTTTGGATCGTAGTCCATGGGATGAAAACTGAGGGCTCAGGAGATAGTCTCAAACAGAAGATATTAGCTTGAGCCTCAAGGACTGTCACAGGTCAGAGGATGAGGAATCATTTCCTGGTACTAGACTTGTGTCTACACATGAGAACATGTATGAATTGTATGTTTTAAAATCACAATGTATTTAGTAAGGAATTGATTTATATAGTCACTTCTTCATGCATGAAAGATTGGTATATATTTTAACACTATGAAAATTATGTGTTCTTGATAGGATGTGAGTTTTTGCTGACTGAATGGTCCATTAGGAGGCATGCCTGCACAGGTTTCTCTGTGTACACAGTTAATATTTGTAGATGACATGGTGTAATGTTCATGGTAAAGTGGTGTGTAGCAGTATTCATCACTTGTTCTTAAATGCATGTGAAAATGATACAATCCTTGTTACTACTCAGAAAAATACAAGTCATAGAGAGTGACTACCAGTCAAGAACTATAGGTGCTTGTATACATACGTGACTTCATGCAAGTTTTTCTATGTAATAAAAATATATATAAATATGTCAAGAGTGTAGAAGAGAAGGAAATAAAGTTATATGGTAATATGAGCATTTTGGGTCTTTTTGAGACAAGGTCTTTGTGTCCTCAGTTGACCTGGAACTCACTATATAGAACAGGCTGTCCTTGAATTCCCAGAGATTTTCCTGTCTCTGCCTCCCAAGTGCTGGGATTAAAGGTTTTCACACTGAAGCCTGGGTATATAAAGTGTGCATTTTTGAATATGTGTGAGTGTGTGTGTGTGTGTGTGTGTGTGTGTGTGTGTGTGTGTGTATTCAGGGAAAGACTCAGAGACCTTCTCTACTAATGCTTTATCCTCTTCAATTTTAGAAAGATCCCTGCAGGTTCCTCCTTTAGTTGAATGGGTAGATGTTTCCCTATAGGACTCGAAGTCCTTCAAATTCCGTGTGTGCAGTTTTAAAAACCAGCTTTCAACATGCCACATTTCATTCTCAAAAAAGAACAGTTACCAAGTTGTTAGGGTCTACTGCAAACACATTCAAATGTCTAATTTCGACTCTTCATAGTTTTATGACAAAGGGGTTGAACTTTGTGAAGTTCAGAAGCTTGAAATATAAAATATGATGGGACTAATGGTTTATTCCTATGTGTTGTGTCATAAACATGCAATACACGAGAGATTCTCAACTTGCGACTGATTTCTTTATGTAAAATATCTTATTTATTTTTTATATTTGATGTGTATGAGTGTGTTGCCTGCATGTGTCAGTGCCCCTGTGTTATGCATTGCATGAGGAGGTCAGAAGAAGGCTTTGAATTCCTCTGGAACTGGAGTTACAGATGTTTGTTAACTCCCACATGGGTACTGGGAATCAAACCCAGGTCCTCTTCAAGAGAGTCAGTGCTCATAAACACTGAACCATCTCTCCAGCCCCTCATGACTCATTTCTGGACAGTCCCGGGAGGATTACTTTGGCAAGAACAGAGGACGCAGATTCATTTAAAGACTGTCAGACCACGCCTTGCCATTCCATTCTTCACTCTTAGGTAAGTGTCCAGTAGCCTCTTTCCCAAAGAGATTAGTTTGATTAAAGTCATGTTCTTGCCTATTCATCAATTAAGTTTGAGTATTTATTTGACTTTCAGAACTTTCTTTTAACATGTTCCATTTGCAATTGTTTTGAATTAGTAAATGACAATGGGTTGTAGAATCTCATCGAAGGTTTAAATCACTATCTACTTCTTATTTCCCATGGACTGAGATGACCTCTTGTCCCCTCTGCTCCTCTCTGTACTTTAAGAGGTTTTTTACCATGTACCGGTGTGAAGGAGTGATGACCATTCCATGGACTCTATTTCCTGGGATGTTATCTCCAATTGTGAATTAACTCTGACTAGATAAGGTACCAAGCAGTACTTCAAAATACTGCCAGAAGTGCTATGCGTGGGGTAAGGATCTACCAAGTGCTAGAAGGAAGACTTTCAGTATGTGGCTTCACATTGCTCTTTCCATACTAGGAATATTAAAAAAAAACAGACTACTAGACTGTCAGATTTAGAGGTACTCAGTCATTGTTTACTGAATGTTGGAATTCAATCACATGCATGTTGCAAAATGCATGTCTTATGTAAATTAGTTAATGAAAATTGTGGTTTGTCCAAGGGAGACTTGATGTCAAATTACTGCAGACACATGTAGACCTGTTGTACTGACAGCACTATTCCATTATTATGTGTTCCAGTCTCAGAGTAACCAAACATGAGAGCACTTAGTAAACCGCAGAATCATCTTATGCACGAATATTAGCAGATAATCTAGAAGGTGGCATGGATTAACTTTGAAATCCTGAAATAGTTTCAAATTTGCTGAAAACCTTCCCTATCTCTCCTATTTTTTGAGCTAAGGTTTGTTTATGTTCCTTAGGCTGGTCCAGAACTCAATATGTAGCTAATGTCAGCTAAAAACTCTTGATTGAATTTGACACGCAGAATTTAACATTTCCCAGGTAATAATAATTTTAATTTTAATATGTTTAATTAAATTATATTAAAATTTTAATTTAAATAATTTCCCAGGAAATGGAGTCTAGGGAATGGTCATCACTCCTAGACACTGGTACCAGGTGAGAAGCCTCTTTAAGTGCAGAGAGGAGCAGAGGGGCCAACCAGAATTTCAAGTTCCAACACCATACCTTTTCTGGATTTTCTAACAAATGGATAAAGGTGTAGGATCAATGGAATGGTGAGAAGCAGAGCACCTGATCGTATCATCAAAGCCTGGATCTGTGACAACATCAGGTATTATTTTGGTGATTTGGACCCAATAGTCAACAATAGTTTGAATAGACTGAAAATCCAACAGCATGATAAAGTTCTTAGGTTTCTCGTAGGGGACGTTTCCTGGGCCAAAATCTGAAGTCAGTTACCGTGAATGCAACCTTGAACTAGGAGTGAGAGAGAAGTGATGAGAGAGCAGAGGATGATGAGCATTGGAAGAAGGAAGGAGGAAGGAGACAGGAAGAGATGAAGAGATGGGGCTATGAAGAGATAGAGATGAGAGAGAGAGAGAGAGAAAGGAGAGAAAGAATGTCTCTGCTGTAATTGCTACTATCAGGGAGTTAATCCCCGTGGTCCAGGACCTGTCTCACTGGATCTGGATATTCAGGTTCTGTGAAACTCAGGAGTTAATGATGCTAGTAACTGGATCTGGTCCTATGATCATCTTATATCATCTCAAATCATCTGTATTTCTGGGTTCCTGGATTGTGATACCAGATTTTCTGCTGAACTTGTGCTACCTGAACACGTTGGTGAATATGACTATGTATAGGTATCTGCACTAAGATTATTACATGAATTAACAATGATTTCTCTCATATCTTTTTAGCTAAATAATCGTGTTATTACTTTATCGGACAGAAAACTTAGGAACATACAACAATAGTTGCTGAAGACCACCAGAGTAGTAAATTTATAAGGTAAGGATCCTCTTAAACTTCCTGGTAGTTGTAGATCTTGCTCATGAAAGTCATTGCTCTACCTCAATATTTTATGAAATGCTTATGGAATATGTACTTCAAGAGGGAATCTTAGTATCCATTATATTTTCACAACTGAAAACCTGCTTGCAACAGGCCTGAATAAGTGAACAAGTATTCATTCTTTCCTGAAGGTAATCCTGTAATCATTGGAAATATCCTATGTTCAGTTTGAAGTCAATTAGAGATTGAGACAGCAAACTGCGCTGTTGTATGAATTTTGAGGCATTCCCTTGGAAAAAGCAAGCATGTTATTCGTACCTGGTGAGAGTCTCATGATGCTGACAATTCCTTCTCCTTTCATTACCAGTCAGAAGATGAACATGAGGAGGGAGAACCAGAGCAGTGTGTCTGAGTTCATCCTCCTGGGGCTCCCCATCCAGCCAGAGCAGCAGGGCGTCTTCTTCACCCTGTTCCTGGCCATGTACCTGACCACGGTGCTGGGGAACCTGCTCATCATCCTGCTCATCAGGCTGGACTCTCATCTCCACACCCCGATATACTTCTTCCTGTGCCACCTGGCCTTCTCTGACATCTCCTTATTATCTGTCACTGTCCCCAAGATGCTCAGCAACTTTCAGACTCTACACCTGTCCATCCCTTATGAGGTCTGCATCTCTCAAGTGTAATTTTTCTTAATTTTTGTATGCGTTGACAATTTTCCTCTTGGAGTGATGGCGTATGACATGTATGTGGCTATGTGCCACCCACTGCACTACAAGATTATCATGAGAGAGGAGCTGTGTGTCTTATTGGTTTCCGGGTGTTGGTCCTTCTCTTGCATACCTGCCCTGCTGCACACCCTGCTCCTGTCCCGTCTCTCCTTCTGTGCTGACAATACTATCCCCCAATTTTTCTGTGCTCCCAATGAACTCCTGAAGTTGTCCTGCTCAGATACCTCCCTCAATGAACTAGTCAGCTTCACTTGACTCTCCTGCCACTGGGAACTATTTTGTGCTCTTATATCTGCATTGGTTTGACTGTCCTCAAGGTCCCCTTGACTAAGAAGATCTGCAAAGTTCTGTCCACCTGTGGCTCCCACCTCTTCTTGGTGTTTTTGTTCTATGGGACTCTTGCAATTATTTATTTCTTTCCTCCTCAAATAATGCTGTCTTTGGGGAATGGAATTGTGAAACCAGCACAGTGAGCAGTAGGATATATCCATGTTCAGTGGTTTCAAGGATGTGGAGGAACACATTTGCAAAATGTAACACACTAGTCTGTGCATGCTTGGGTGGACCTTTTCAGAAGCCATTTTCTGTGTTTTGTGGCTCTTGTTTTGCTGGGTTTATGTTTTAATAATGGACAAACATATCCAGAATTTTCAACGTCTAGTCTCTAGTTGTTAAAGAGGTTTCCAGCATTTGACAAGGTAGTAAAATTAGCACATTTCATACACTGCTGTAATTCCTAGGAAAATTTTTAGGACATGCATCTGGGCAGCTTTTGACCGCATTGTCAATATTTCTGTTTCATCTTTTGACAAATCTCTTAGTTCCTTGTCCCATTTTTTAAACTTTTTATTGAGCTTTTGTACATTTCACATACTAGTTCTTAATGAATTTTAAACTTCCCTTCCCCATCCATGCCCACCAACCCCTCCCATGAGACCTCGTGTACTCCACCATACATGTTAAGTCCTATACAGTTAAGCATTTTTATTTAGATCTCCTTTGGTGCAAATCTATCTGTTTAAGTCTCATCAGCCTTTATAGAGACTGAAGATATAGCCTACTCTCCCTCACCAGGGTAATCAGTATCCAAGATCATAGAGAAAACACTATCATTGTCATCTCTCTAGAAAATGAAATTTCTTACTATATTGTAAATACGGAACCTTATATTTACAGACAAATATACCACACACCACTCATCAAAGAAGCTTCTTTTTTTTGCAGCAGATGAGGCTACTGCTAAATCTGAAAACTAGTCAGACACACAGAATATTGTTCTGAGAGATGCCCAGTCCTAGTGGCATATCTACAGTTGAACCTCTGCACGTCAGGCTCAGGGAACACAGCAGAATAAGAGTAGAGAGAACAGCAGTATATCCTCCACTTTAACCAGTGAGGCTTCCTCATACGACAGTGTATGAGCACACAGAAGGCCACAACTGGGCAACTATTAAGAGTAAAGATGAGTGAATCTCGAGGGCTGGGGAACCCAGAGGGAAATGTGATGTCCCTGAAACCCCTGAGAAATGCACAAACAGGGCATGATCATTAGTGCATCTGTATACCCAGGGAGGGAGTTGTTCAACAAGGAATATGGTGTCAGACAGAAGGTACCCCTAACAACCAGCACAGTACACTGTGTCTACAGGCGGAGTGACCGCACTGTCCTGGGGGAGGGGGTAATCACAGCTATCTAACTGGACCCTCTCAATGGAAGTAAACTCGTGGATGGCACTGTAAACTCAGCCAATTACGCAGGGCTGGAGGAGACACAGATCCTAGGGAAACCCTACCTATTCCATATCTACACAGAAATGAAATCTCTTACCATTTGCTAAATATGAATCCTTATATTTACAGAAAACATGCAGTATGCCATTCATTAAAGAATCTGCTTCTTGCAGCAGATAGTGGCTACATCAGAATTCCACAACTGGCTCAGATGCAGAGATTATACTTCTGACAGATGCCAAGTTCTAGGTCACTTAACTACAGTTGAACCTCTATACCTAAGGCTCATAGAACACAGAGGAAAAAGAGGTAGAGAGAAAACAAGGTGTCACAAATTTGACCAGTGAAGCTTCCTTAAACAGCACTGTGCTATGCACACCGAAGGTCACAACTGTACTTTTTTTATACAATAAGAGATTGTGGAGTGTATACCTTTAGATAGGACTCCTATATAGAACCTCACCCACCCTGGGTCAGGAATAATTGAAGAAGTGGGAGCAGAGAGACTGTAGGAGCTGGGGCTGGGTGATAAAGTATGAGAAACAGAGGCTTTCCGGTCACTGGAAGCTTGCAAATGTGAACTTACGGCCATGGTGACATTGAGCACAGGACCCACACCAACTCAAATTAGGCAAAGATCCAGAAAAGAGCAATAGAAATTGATGGTGGGCCACATCTATACTGGGAATTAATGGAGACTGATTACTGCTGGGAGAGGGAGAGTGTGCTTTACTTACGATCTCTACATAGACTGACTAGATCCCAGAGGATGAATTTGGCACAAATTTTTGGGTGTATAGGACTTAACATGTATAATGGAATACATGACATCCAGGGAGGGATGGGAGGATGGATGTGGTTGGAGGTCGACATTTGATTAAGAACTGTGATATGAAATATATATATATAATTAATAATCAAAATAAAAGAAGAAACTACAGCGTGTGTGTCCCGAGATAGGAATCCTACACTAGTCCAATTTCTCATCGGGTTGTCAGTTTTTTATGATTAGCATTTTTGAGTTCTTTGCATATCCTACATATTAACTGTCTCAGATGTATGACTGGTGAAGAATTCTCTCTTTCTGTGTGTTGACTCTTCATTCAAATAATGATGTCCTTGCTATACGGAATCTTTTGAAGTTAGGGTTAATGTTATTTTTAATTTCATACATGAACACTGTGTTCACATTGTTCACCCTACTTCTTCCCTCCGACTCTTCCCATGTCCACTATAGCGCAATACATGAACTCATCAATAATTATCGGCGTTACATATGTTCATATGTGTGCATAGAATGTGCTGACTCTGCTTAGGGATGCTCACATGTACATCTCTTTAAGGTTGAACACTTGGGACTGGATAACTTGCCAGGGAGCTCTTTCACCAAGAAACTAATTCTCCCTCTCTCATAAGTCACGGATCTTCACTTAGGGGAGGAGACATGAGAAAATTTCCCCTTCCACATGGGCATGTCAAGAGCTATCATCATTACGCAGGTGTGGTTTAGACAACTATACTGTTGGGATTTTATGGGGGCAGTTTCCATGTCATATCTGGAAGATAGTATCTAGCAGAATACATCCTGGTCCTGTGGCTCTTACAAACTGCCTCCTTTTTCACAGAGGTCCCTGAGCCTTGTACAGGGATTGCATTCTAGATTTATTAAATTTGGGGAGGGAACCAAACATAGTCACTTATTCCTTGCATTTTGACCAGTTGTGGGTTTCTGTTAGAATCACCATCTGTTGCAAAAAGAAGCTTCTTTGCTGAGTAGTATGAGCTATATTTCTCCATGGGTACAAGGATAGCTATTGAAAATATAGGTAGAAATTATACAGGTTTAGGCAAGTTACAGTAGTAAAGTTCTCCTCTAGATTCAATGGCCTCACCAGTCATGAGTATTTGACTTGTGATATTCAGTACCAAGCCTAAATTTTCTCCTACTGAGTGGACCTTAAGTGCAATTACACACTGTCGTGCCATTACTGATATCTTACTGGGCCAGCCATGGTTGTGGGTCATAAGCTTCACAGCCGGGTAGGACTACTGAGTGCTTTTCTGCCTCATTGTCTTATGAAAGATAGTTCTCAAGGAGGGGGCCTCCAGGTCAGATCCAGATAGATGCTTCTAAACCCTGGGTCTAATATGTGTGGTGTTTTCAGCAATAAGTCTTAACTACAGAGAGAACCTAGGACTATGGCAGTAGTCTATACTGTACTGGGAGTGTCTTGGAATACCCTGGGCAACAACTTGAAGAGAGATTTCCCAAGCCTGGAACTGGAGTTTTTGTTAGATAACCTTGTCTATACAGACATACATATATGCCTGAATGTTTTTATGATACATACAAAGAGTTTAAGACAATAAGGCTAATATCTTTTCAATAAGATTATGTATTAGAAACCACCTTTTAATACAAACATTCTCAACTGACTTGCTTTAAAAATGTAGATTAACAGTTATTTCAAGAACTGTAGAAAAAGAGAGGGAGAGAAAAAAGTGAGAGAAAGAAAGAAAGAGATTAGGCAATGTTCGCACTCCTATAATCCAAGCACTTGAGAACCGGAGGAAAAAGGATTATGATGAGTTCAAGTCCAGGCTGCACTAGAGCATGAGAACTTTCCTTTATAACAAGAGATGACAGACAGAGAGAGAGAGAGACAGAGAGAGATCTCATAATAATTTTGTGTATTTTGTTTTTATTTATCTAAAATAATGTTCTGTAATCAATGATAAAGGAAATATAAGGGCCGATTTTATTTTAAATGAAGATAGGTAACACATCAGACTTAAGAGTTCTTAGCTTTTCTAATCATATCAGTAACTTGAGTCAGATGATAGAACTTAAACAAAACGCAAGCTTATTTAATCAGCTCTAATATTACTCAAAAAGTATTTCTCTTCTTAAAGAAGAAACATATATTTCAGATGAAGTACCCCTATTAAGAAAGAGGAGATTTTTGTTTGATATCCTGAGAAGTTATTTATGTCTCTTTAGGAAGATGAGAGAATGTGTTTGGACAGATTAGTTTTATACCTGACCAGAAAAAAATGTCAGTGAAGAATAGCAGTGAAGAGAAGATACAGACACAGATCTTGAAGAGAAGATCATAGAAAATTCATATCCTTGAGCCTCTATGTTTTTAAGTCAATGAGTTCTGGAAACTAAGGAAGTAGAATTAGAGAGATGCCCCTCTAGTTAAGAGCACTGGTTACTCTGCAGAGGACCTGAGTTCGGTTCCCAGCACCCACATGGCAGCTAACAATTATCTGTACCTCAAGTTCCATGAGATCCACCTCCCTCTTCTGGCCTCTGCAGGCATTGCACACATTTAGTGTACTTACATGCATGCAAGCAAAACTCTCATATAAAGTAAAAATACATATATAAATAATTTGTAAATGGAGAGGAAGATAATATAATCAGATTAGAAACAATGAACAGGAAGACACAGAATAAAGAAAATGTTTTGGGACATCAGTGATAGGAAGACACTGCATCACTTAGGGTATGATACATAACAGTGCCAGACACAGTGATGTCAATGTTCATTCACATATGTATAGCAATGTGGCTTGGAACTATATTAGATGAATGGAATTTCTGGACTTGGCTCAGTTTAAATAATGCTAGCTGGATTATCCTGACAGTCCTCCACGTCACTTTTTCTATTCATCCAGACTCTCTTAGGTTAACGTAAATGGTGACATCATAATTACAAGTACAGCAAGGACAAAGTCCTTCTAAGCACACCAGTCTCAAAAGCACATCCACAAAATCTAATAGTCAAAGTAAGTCACAATTTCTACTCATATCAAGGAGAAGCTACATAAATTCCATAATTGAAAAGTGAATAGTAGTGTGGTCACCTTTGCAATTTACTACATTCACCCATACGAGCTTAGGGAGAATCATTGAAAGCATCTCTAGGGACATTAAGAATAAAAGTAGAACATGCTCATTTGACAAAAATAACTCCTCTTCTCCAAAGTGTCCCCAAAGCCAACTTCATGTCCTTGTTCCTCAGGCTATAGATGAAGGGGTTCAACATGGGTGTCACCTCAGTAAACATGACTGAAGAAATTACATCCTTAACTTGGGAATTATTTGAGGAAGGAAATAAATAAATAATTATACCAGGCCCATAGTACAAAAACACCAGGAAGAGGTGGGAGCCACAGGTGGAGAGAACTTTGCAGATTTTCTTAGTGGAGGGGACCTTGAGGACAGTAAAACCAATGCAGATATAAGACCCCAAAATAGTACCCAGTGACAGGAGAGCCAACACTCCACCCTCAGTGAAGATGGTTAGCTCATTGAGGGAGGTATCTGAGCAGGACAACTTCAGGAGTTCATTGAGATCACAGAAAAGGTGGGGGAGAGTGTTGTCAGCACAGAATGAGAGACGAGACAGGAGCAGGGTGTGCAGCAGGGCATGTATGCCAGAGAAGAACCAACACCCGGCCACCAATAAGACACACAGCTCCTCTCTCATGATAACCATGTAGTGCAGTGGGTGGCAGATGGCCACGTACCTGTCATACGCCATCACTCCAAGAAGAAAACTGTCAGTACAAGCAAAAAGCAAGAAAAAATACATTTGAGAGACGCAGCCCTCATAAGGGATGGACAGGTGCTGAGTCTGCATGTTGCTGAGCATCTTGGGGACAGTGACAGATGATAAGGAGATGTCAGAGCAGGCCAGGTGGCACAGGAAGAAGTACATGGGGGTGTGGATACGAGAGTCCAGCCTGATGAGCAGGATGATGAGCAGGTTCCCCAGCACCGTGGTCAGGTACATGGCCAGGAACAGGGCATAGTACATGCGCTGATGTTCTGGAAGAATGGGGAGCCCCAGGAGGATGAACTCAGACACACTGCTCTGGTTCCCCCTCCTCATGTTTCTCTACCTGCTGGGAATGAAGGGAGAAGGAAATGTCAGAATCCTGAGACCCTCACCATGTGGGTGACATAACATGGATACTTTTATTCAGAGAACTGCATCAAAATTCAGAGAATGCACAGTTTGCCATCTGAATCTCAAATTGGCCTCATATTAACAACAGAGAGCAAATTTCCAATGCTAGCAAGATTGTCTTCAAGAAACAATGCAAATTCCTTCACTTATTCAGACATGTTCCAGACAGGTTTTTCAGTTGTGAAAATATAATGGATAATAAGATTCCCTCTTGAAGTTCACATTCAACCAGCATTTCATAAAACATAGCTCTATTTCCTGGGATTCTGTATGTGACCTCCAATTGTGATTTCAATCTGACTGGATAAGGTACCAAGCTGTACTTCAAGAAACTACCTGAAGTTGTATGCATGGGGTAAGGATCTACCAAGTGCTAGAAGAAAGACTTTCAGGATGTGGCTTCACATTACTGTTTCTACACTAGGAATATGAAAAAAAACCAACAAACTACTAGAGTGTCTGATTTAGAGGCACTCAGTATTTGCTTACTGTATTTTGGAATTCAGTCACATGAATGTTGCAAAATGCATGTCTGATGTAAGTTAGTGAATGAAAATTGTGGTTTACCCAGGGAAGACTTGATGTAGCAAGAGCTACTATTTGAAGAACCACAACTACACATACTAGGAAACTTAAGAAGGTCTCTACCTTAGCAGTTTAGTTCTTCACTCATCTTTGGCAACTATTGTATGTTCCAAAGTTTTGCCTCCAATAAAGTAGTAACACTATCATCTAGGTAAAGGGATATGGGATAAATCTATGTTAATGCATGTAATAATCTTAGTGTAGATCCATATACATAGTCATATTCAACCCATGTGTTCAGTAGCACAATTTCAGAAGAAAATCTAGTATCAAAATCTTGGAACCCAGAAATGCACAGCAATGAGATAATCATTGGACCAGACCCGGTTACTGGCATGAAACATCATTAACTCCTGGAATTTCACAGAACATGAGGATACAGTGAGAAAGGTCCTGGACCACGGGGATTAACTCCCTGACAGCAGCAATTACAGCAGAGGCATTCTTTCTCCTCTATCTCTTTCTCTTTCTCTCTCTGTCTCTGTCTCTGTCTCTCTCTCTCTCTCTCTCTCATCTCTATCTCCCCATAGCCCCATCTCTTCATCTCTTTCTGTCTCCTTCCTCCTTCCTTCTTCCAATGTTCATCGTCCTCAGCTCTCTCATCTCTTCTCTCTCACTCCTGGGTCAAGGTTGCATTCACAGTAACTGACCTCAGATTTTGCCCCAGGAAACATCCCATAAGAACTTCATCATGCTGTTTGATTTTAAGAGTCTATTCAAACTATTGTTGACTATTGGGTCCAAGTCACCAAATTAATACCTGATGCTGTCACAGTTCCAGGCATTGTCGATACGATCAGATGCCTTGCTTCTCACCATTCCATTGATCCTATGCCTTCATCCATTTGCTACAAAATCCAGGAAGTGTGTGGTGTTGCAAACCTTCAATCCCAGCACTTAATGAAAACAATGAAGGAGGATCATTAGTTTGAGGCTGGCATTAGGTATATATTGAGCTCTGGACCAGCCTAAGGAATATAAAAAGATCTTACTTCAAATAATATGAAAGAAAGAAAGGAAAAAATAAAAGGAAGAAAAGTTCTCAGTAAATCTTAAACCGTTTCAGAGTTTCAAACTTCACCATGGCTGCTTCTTTTCTTTTTTAATTTTCAATTAACATTTAACTTAGTGCTTTTTTGAAAATTTTGTTGAGTTTTATACATTTCATACAACAGTTCTTAATCAAATTTAGGCTACCTCTCCATACACCTGCCGCCAAACCCCCCTGGGCTTCATGTATTCCGTGATACATGTTAAGTTCTATCCAGTCAATCATTGGTGCCCAGATGTCCTTTAGTGAAAATTCATTATCTGGAGACTGATCAGGCTATATAGAGATGGGAAATAAGCCACGCCACCTACTTGATTATCTGCTAATGCTCATATATAAGGTGATTCTGCAGGTTACTAAGTACTCTCATCTTTGGATACACTGAGAGCGGTGGGGAAGTTATATAACTAAAATGACTATACAACAGGTCTACATGTGTCTCTACAACAGTTTGACATCAAGTCTTCCCTGGGTAAACCACAATTTTCATTCACTAACTTACATCAGACATGCATTTTGCAACATTCATGTGACTGAATTCCAAAATACAGTAAGCAAATACTGAGTGCCTCTAAATCAGACACTCTAGTAGTTTGTTGTTTTTTTTTCATATTCCTAGTGTAGAAACAGTAATGTGAAGCCACATCCTGAAAGTCTTTCTTCTAGCACTTGGTAGATCCTTACCCCATGCATACAACTTCAGGTAGTTTCTTGAAGTACAGCTTGGTACCTTATCCAGTCAGATTGAAATCACAATTGGAGGTCACATACAGAATCCCAGGAAATAGAGTCCAGGAGATGAATGGCCATCACTCCAAGACAGTGATATTCAGTAAGAAGCCTCATAACAGCTGAGATGGGCAGAGAGAGCAAGCAGTCATCTCAGTCAGTGGGAAAAGGGAAGAAAATGATGATTTAAACCTCCAATGAGATCCTACAACCCACTGACATTTACTAACTCAAAATGTTTGCAACTGAAATATGTTTGAAAGGAAATTTAGAAGGTGAAATAAAGACTCAAACAATATCTAGGTACGCACAAAGATGACCTTCATTCAAACCTTTCTGGTGGGAAAGAGGCAACTGGACACACACTTAAGAGAGAAGAAGGGAATCACAAGGCGCAGTCTGACAAATGTTCTGTAAATGAGTCTGCATCCTCTCTTCTTGCCAAAGCAATCCACCTGGGACAGGCCAGAAATGAGTCACGAAGGGCTGGAGAAATGGTTCAGTGGCTACGAGTACTGGCTTTCTTTAAGAGAACCTGGGTTTTATACCCACGTTGGAGCTAACAACCATCTGTAACACCAGTTACAGGGGAATTCAAAGCCGTCTGACATCCTCATGCAATGCATAACACAAGGGCACTTACACATACAGGCACTGACTCACACACATCAAATATAAATAATAAATAAGATATTTTACATAAAGAAATCAGCTGCAAGTTGAGAATCTCTCCTGCATTGATTGTTTATGACACAACACATGTTAATAAATCCTTATTCCCTTCATATTTTACATTTCCAGCTTCTGAAATTCACAGAGTCAATCCCTTTCTCATGAAATTATGAAGAATCAAAATTGGAGGTCTGAGTGTGTGTGCAGTAGAGCCTAAGAGCTTAGTAACTGTTCATTTCTGAGAATAAGAAGAGTGGAGGAATAAACTCTAAAATTGAAAAGTGCCAGCTGGTGTGATCATCTTTGAGATTTACAATATTCCCCTATACAACTTTAATGGAGGATCTCCAGAAGCATCTCTAGGGTAATTAAGAACATGAGTACAAAACACTCACTTAGCTAAAATAACTGCTCCTCTACCAAGTACCCTATAGATCCAATTTCATGTCTCTGTTCCTCAAGCTATAAATGAAGGGGTTCAGCATGGGTGTCACATCTGTATACATTATGGAAACAATAACATCCTTAACATTGGATTTATTTGAGGAAGGAAAAAGATAAGAAATGGAAAAAGTTCCATAATATAAAAATACAAGGAACAGGTTAGAGCCACAGGTTGACAGATATTTGGAGATCTTCTTAGTGGAGGGGACTTTGAAGATAGATAACCAACGTAGACATAAGAACCCCAAGTAGTGCCCAGTGACAGGAGAGTCAGCACTCCACCCTCAGTTAAGATGAGTAGATCATTGAGGGAGGAATCTGTGCAGGACAACTTTAGGAGTTCATTGAGATCACAGTAGAAGTGGGGGACAGGGTTGTCAGCATAGAAGGAGGGATGGGACAGGAGCAGAGTATGCAGCAGGACACTCATAGAAGAGAAGAACCAAGATCCAGCCACCAATAAGTAACACAGTTCCTCTCTCATGATAACCATGTAGTGCAGTGGGTGGCAGATGGCCACATACCTGTCATACGCCATCACCCCAAGAAGAAAATTATCCAGGCCTACAAAAAGCAAGAAAAAATACATTTGAGAGATGCAGCCCTCATAAGGGATGGACAGTTGCTGCGTCTGCATGTTGCTGAGCATCTTGGGGATGATGACACATGATAAGGAGATGTCAGAGAAGGCCAGGTGGCACAGGAAGAAGTACATGGGGGTGTGGAGACGAGAGTCTAGCCTGATGAGCAGGATAATGAGCAGGTTCCCCAACACCATGGTCAGGTACATGACCAAGAACAGTGTGAAGAAGACACTCTGCTGCTCTGGCTGGATGGGGAGATAACAGACAGATCAGGACATACAATCTAGGCCACTTTAATTCCAAGGCACAAGAACCTGCTAACCAGCATCTGTAAGAACACAGAATAGCCAGGAGGGCAATTGCCCATGTCAATCAGTGGGAACCAGACAGAACACAGTACCTTCCTTCTCCAAAGATATCTGACAACCCACCAACATTTACTAAATCAAACTTTTTTGCAGAACAAGCATGGTTGAATGAAAATCCAGAAGTTAGAGGTCAAATAAATTCTTAGACTTAATGGCTGGATGAAGAAAAAGATGGCTTTGTTTCAAATCATTCCCTGTGAAAGAGACAGTTGGACACACACCCAATAATGAAAAGAGGAAAAGAGGCAGACAAAAAACCCAGCACAGAATTGGGGATCAGGCAGCCTCCCTGATCTTAGCTGAAGAACTGTAGGCAGCTGATTACTGCTGGACCATGGAGAGTTGATCTTCTTTAAGGGAGACTCTAGATAGGCTGACTAGACCCCAGTGGATATACCAGCACTGAAGAACTTCGGGTACACACACTGGATCTACAGGCCCTAACATAGAGCCCAGAATGAATGAAATCTGTGGGAGAAGAGAGACTGTTGCAGGGTGTGGGTAGGGAGGGCATAAAGATGACCAAGATGATTTATATGAAATCCACAAAAATTCAATAAAAAATATACAGATAATTGACGAATGGAAGCAGCGAGGTGGAACTTGACAAAAGTGCTTCTGTTTCCTCTGCTTGGCTAAATAATCACCAGGGACATTTACGAAATGATTTACTGCATGTTTATAACATAACATGTCAGGATGAAATCTTAGTCTCTTAGTCACGTCACATCATAGTTCAGGTGACTGAGTTTGACAGTTCAATGCAAATATCAAAAATCTCTGAAGTCAAAATTTAAACCAAGAATGGGAATATGGCACTGCTAAAAGCTAGAGAATTAGGGAACTGAAGTCAATCGGCCAAGAAGTGTGTATTTAGCTTAAGAAGGGACCTCCTGGGAGCTGTCTGAGTAAGAGGAGATAATATCTGAGAGGAGGATGAAGCTATGAGTTTGTTTCCCAAAAATACGAATATGCAGGTCTGTACACAAACACACATATTACGGTACCATGGGTTTAGACGCTTCTCTCTACACCCACACCAGAAGAAAATAAGCGTGTGTTGCATAGAAACACTCACATGTGGTCACACAAGCTACATTCAAACAATCATAGATCTCTCTGACAAAAATCATTCTCTTTATAATCTATACTCAGTAGGTAGAAACAGAACTTAAAAACAACTGATGAATAAATGCTGTAGCACACCACACTGCACATGAACAGAACACCCAGCCCATCCACATAAAAATCACACACTATATACACAGAGACATTTATGCATTCAGTCACACAAGCAATTCAAATACCATACAAAATAGCCATCCAAAAAGAGATGACTTTCAGATTCCTATAATCTGCATCGGTCTCTCTTACATTAGGAAGTGGCTCTATAAGTGAAACTCATAATACACTGCATTAATAGATATTCTAACATAAATACACAAATTGAGTGCCAGAAAATAATTCCCCATCTTCTTCTGACCTATGACAATCCTTGAGGAGCTCAAATATCTCCTGTTCAAGCCTATACTGTGGGCTCTCAATTTCTGTTCATAAAGAAGAGCATCCCAAAAGGGGGGAAGACCTCCAATAGAAGTGTTTATTAATTGCTCACGTCTGTTTTCCAGCAGCAGAATAGTAGAAAAGATGTGTATCTACCAACAAGATTAATGCCCAGTGGGAAATAGCCCAAGCTTCTTGTGAGAAAATGAGCCAGCATGGAAAAATTATTCAATTCCCTGTATTACCCATGGAAGGGGATTTCTGAAGGGATTAGAAGGCTGAGCCACAGGAGACACAGGAAGAAGTGTGTTTGACCTTGATGCAGTAGTAACTCTGGTCTAGACATCATGACTTCCGATGCAGTCAAGCATGGTCTGAAATAATCACAGATCACACACTGTCTCCAGACAGTGCAAAGCCACCCTCACAACTTTCAAAAACACTGTTTACATCTTTATCAGCTCATAGCTCATTGCAACTTGAGGGTTTGCAGGTCTCTGCATTGTTCTGAAATACTCCACAGAGCATGACCTAGGACTTGATCAGGAGGTAGAGTGATGAGACTGAGTCCAAGGTCACTAAACAGAGATTAACCAGGCAAGAGTACTTGCTATGTCTCTTATTCACTGGGTAACCTGACCAAAGCCTTAAGTTCTCAGCTGAATAGTAACACGAATCATGAATACTACAAATTTCATTGATACATGTAGTGGACCTTTATATTTATAATACTCTTGCAAAGTAAGGGTGCTATATAAGTCAGTTAAATCTTTAATGTGTGTTTTAAAAAACTACTAAAAATAGCATCAACAAGTAGGCAGAATATTTCTTCTTCTTTATATACCACGTCTCAAAAAATCCAACTAACAATGATACAGGAATGGTACCATAATTACTCTAGAAATTAGGAGCAAAATTCTATCTTTCTGACTATATCTCTCCTTTCCTAAATGAGGAAATTCCACACAGAGATACAACGTCCCAGGACTTTTAGAGACTACAACTGCCAAAAAGATCTGAATGCTGTCATTCACCCCCCTCACCCCCCACTTCCCAATGCTGGAACCATTCACAGGAGGCTCATCCTGTCTCATCCTGAGAGGACTTGGGGAGGACAGATAGTGGCAGAGCACATGCAGCACTGTAAAACAAAAAGGAGATGACGTTATCAGGAGGAAAAAAAGTATATGACTGCTCATAGTTATGCTTCATTCTGGTCAAAGAGGAGGAGTTACGCACCAGAGCAGTTACCCTGTAATACCACACTGAAGAAAACTCAGTCCATGAGTCCTAAGGGCCTGAAGCCTGGTTGACTTTCCCACATGTCCCAGGGGCTCTTACGGAGATTTCTTTGAACCCATTCACACTACCTAATGCACTAAGCCAGGTGTCAGGAATTCTAACTTGGGTTATGCTGGGCACTGCAGTTTTAGTTTGGACATCCACACTCTACATAGTCCTAAACTAATGACAGTTCTTTACTCGGAAAGTAAGATGTTAACGGAAGGGGAAAGATGGTCAGGGGTGACCCAGAAAAAACATGTCATGTCTGTGTAACTTCCCTGTGAATCTAAAGTGTTCTGAAAAGTAAATGACTATCTAATGTTCTAGATAAGACTGTGGAGTAGACACTGACTCTGTGAGAGCCTGAGGAGAAACTCAGAATAAGAAGCACAGTCTTATCCCAAAGAGAGAAATAGAGGGAATGCTTTTTCAAAGTATTCACATGAGAAATGAGAGGACACAGGAAAAGAATTGAAACTAGGATGCAGCACAAAGAGAATCAAGCTGAACTCGGCCTCAGAACAAGGGAGTTTCCTGGGGAGGAGAAGGGACTCAGAAGTTGTCTTCAAAATGTA
Source organism: Eospalax fontanierii (assembly GCA_035773235.1). NCBI lineage: Eukaryota > Metazoa > Chordata > Mammalia > Rodentia > Spalacidae > Eospalax > Eospalax fontanierii. The sequence continues at coordinate 51,806,203 of CM069541.1, forward strand.
AGTGAGGCAAAATCTGGGATGTCCTAGCTTCAGAACAACCTCATAGCTTTCAAGAGCCTTAAATTCACTTCTGTGTTTTGATGAACCTGTAGTTTTGCCAACAGCTGAGCAACGGAACAATTCCCTGTGGTCCTCATGTATGATTTGGAGAAAAGTGGCCAAGTGCTACCTTGAGAGTGATGCTATTGTTCAAACCTGTGCAACCAGGGGCTGGGCAGATTTTTTTACTGCTCAGGGGTACTGGATGATCTTACAGAGGACTCAGGTTTGATTCCCAGCACACATATGGCAGATGTCAATGGTCCATAATCTAGGTACAGGGGATCTGACACCCTCTTCTGACTTCCACAGGCATTGAACCATGCAGGTTTATCTTCCTACATGTAGCCAACAGGGAGCACCCACAGAGACCATTCACTGGCCAGAGCTCCTCAGTTTGTTTTTCCATTCCTTACATAAGGGAAGGCACAAAAGGGCACTTGTGGATAATAGAGCCGGACACTGATGGGCAAAACGGTGCAGGTGACAGGAGGCAGACTCAGGTTTGGAGCACATAAGGACAGAGAGTCTTGAGTGAAGTGGCTGACATCAGATATCATCAACTGAGAATTACCCTGGACATTGATAGTTCTAAGATTGAGAACACTAATAGATAAAATTCTGATATGACCTACCTGTTGTTCACAGCTAGACAATTCTAAAGTTTAGGCGTGTGCATGAGGCCCACAGTGTCTATCCTCCAGCAAGCAATTGCTACTCAGAAGAACCCGAAATGATGTAGAGGTCCTCTGCATTTGAGCCCTCAGTGGTGTGGATGCTTTCACATCCCTGGTGCACTTGTGAGACACCCTAGGTGAACCAGTCATCTCTCTGGTATGGTCTGTGGAGTCTTGGGATGAAAGAAGAATCTCCCCAAGTTACAGAATGCAAAGCTATATGTTTCCAGCAAATGCCCCTGATATACAAGACGGATAACTGATGCTAGAAAGACACCTCTGGTCGATACCAGACACTTGTCCAATACAGACTCTGCAACAGTACTAACTAATAGAAACACAAGAATCTATGTGGAGACCTGCCTATACCCCCCTCTACAGACAAGTATTTATCACTCTCAAGCTTTCAAGGATGGGAAAGAGCGTCTCTGAGCCTCTGTGAAATTCCTTTCTTATTTTCTCCATGGTCACCATCATTTTCACCGCATTACATTGTGTAATTTATGTGACTTGATCTTTAATTCCCGCCATACTTTCCACCTAATTTTTATGCTTCTTTTAACTGAGAGTGGCTCCTTTCTCTTCTGCAGTTTCCTTGTAGCCCCTTTTCCTTTCTGTAATTCCTCCTTTTCCCCCATTTCTGTATTTAGAACTATTTTGTCTTCATCATAGTGTCATTTTCTTAATATTGCTGTGGAGTTTTTTTTATTTCACTCATTACAGTGGTCTAATTCTGGATTCATACATGTTTATTATTGTGAAATCCTTTAGCTTTTATATCTTATTTTACATTCCCTGATTTCTCCATCACTCTACAATAGACCATTTCAGTCTTCTTTATCTATTTATCTTATTGAAACTTCTATCTCTTCTCTCCCTGTCTCTTCATATGTCTAATTTATTTGTGATTTTTCACAGGTAAGATAATAAATTTAAATTTCGTAGACATTCCACAATAGTTTGGTCATTGATACATTCACAGTCATTGGTGATTATTAGTAGGCTAGAAGTTACTAGTAATGATATATTTACTAATTCTTTCAGACTATCATGCAATGTTTTTTGGTCACATTCACCACCACTCCCACTGTAACTGAGTTTTAGGTGTTCCTTGATGTCTTGAATAGTTTCATGTTGTTGCTGATATAGAAGAAGTCTGGTTTTCCCTTGATGAGTAGTACTAACTAAAGTACTTGTGGCTCAGTGACAGAATCCCCCAGCAAAGAGACAGAGAGAGAGAGAAACAGAGATCAGAGAGAGAGAGAGAGAGAGAGAGAGAGAGACAGGGAAAGAGATCTCCAAAACAACAGAGGCTCAGATGGTAATACAGAAATCTAGATGCACAGAAAGGGAAGAAAACATGGCTCCTCCAGAAGATCCTAACTCCTCAGCTACTGAGCTCAAAAATAAATGATACACTTCACACATTTTCTGGTGAAAAATATAAATGATCTGAAAGAAAACACAAACAAGCACAGTGTATACCCTTAGATAGGACTCCTATACAGAATCTCACCCACTCATGGGTCAGGAATCATTGAGGAAGTGGGGGCAGAGAGATTGTTGGAGCTGGGGCTGGTTGATGAACTATGCGAAACAGAGGCTTTCCGGTCACTGGAAGCTTGCAAATGTGAACTTACGGCCATGGTGACATTGAGCACAGGACCCACACCAACTCAAATTAGGCAAAGATCCAGAAAAGAGCAATAGAAATTGAGGGTGGGCCAGACCTAGACTGAGAACTACTGGAGACTGATTACTCCTGGGAGAGGGAGAGTGTGCTTCACTCATGATCTCTACATAGACTGACCAGATTCCAGAGGATGAATTTGGCACAAATTCTTGGTTGTATAAGACTTAATATGTATAATGGAATACATGAGATCAGTGGGGTCTGAGAGGATGGATGGGGTTGGAGGTCTAAATTTGATTAAGATCTGTTATATGAAATGTATAATAAAAATAAAAGAAGAAACTACAGAGTGTGTGTCCCTAGATAGGACTCCTACATTAGTCCAATTTCTCATCGGGTTGTCAGTTTTTTATGATTAGCATTTTTGAGTTCTTTGCATATCCTACATATTAACTGTCTCAGATGTATGACTGGTGAAGAATTCTCTCTTTCTGTGTGTTGCCTCTTCATTCAAATAATGGTGTCCTTGCTATACGGAATCTTTTGAGGTTAAGGTTAGGGTTATTTTATCACATACATGAACACTGTGTTCACATTGTTCACCCTATTTCTTCCCTCCGACTCTTCCCATGTCCCACTATAGCTCAACTTCTTGACGTGCATCAATAATTATCAGTGCTACATATGTGCATATGTATGTATATAATGAACTGACTCTACTTAGGGGTGCTCACATGTACAGGCCTTTAAGTTGAACACTGGGATTGGATAACTTACCAAGGAGCTCCTTCTGGGAGAAACAGATTCTCCCTCTCTCATAAGTCACGGATCTTCACCTAGGGGAGGAGACATGAGAAAATTTCCCCCTCCACATGGGCATCTCAAGAGCTATCATCATTACGCAGGTGTGGTTTAGACAACTATACTGTTGGGATTTTATGGGGGCAGTTTCCATGTCATATCTGGAAGATAGTATCTAGCAGAATACATCCTACTCCTGTGGCTCTTACAAACTGCCTCCTCTTTCACAAAGGTCCCTGAGACTTTTACAGAGATTACATTGTAGATGTATTGAATTTGGGCTGGGAAGCAAACATAGTCACTTATTTCTTGCATTTTGACTGGTTGTGGATATTAGTTAGAATCTCCATCTGTTGCAAAAAGAAGCTTCTTTGGTGAGTAGTGAGAACTACACTTCTTCACGGGTACAAGGATAGCTATTGAAAATATAGGTAGAAGTATTGGTTTAGGCAAGTAACAGTAGTAAAGTTCTCCTCTAGATTCAATGGCCTCACCAGTCATGAGTATTTGACTTGTGGTGTTCAGTTCCAAGCCTAAATTTTCTCCTACTGAGTGGACCTTAAGTGCAATTACACACTATCGTGCCATTACTGATATCTTACTGGGCCAGCCATGGTTGTGGGTCATAAGCTTCACAGCCGGGTAGGACTACTGAGTGCTTTTCTGCCTCATTGTCTTATGAAAGATAGTTCTCAAGGAGGGGGCCTCCAGGTCAGATCCAGATAGATGCTTCTAAACCCTGGGTCCAATATGTGTGGTGTTTTCAGCAATAAGGTCTTCCTACAGAGAGAACCTAGGACTATGGCAGTAGTCTATACTGTACTGGGAGTGTCTTGGAATACCCTGGGCAACAACTTGAAGAGAGATTTCCCAAGCCTGGAACTGGAGTTTTTGTTAGATAACCTTGTCTATACAGACATACATATATGTCTGCATGTTTTGATGATACATACAAAGAGTTTAAGACAATAAGGCTAATATCTTTTCAATAAGATTATGTATTAGAAACCACCTTTTAATACAAACATTCTCAACTGTCTTGCTTTAAAAATGTAGATCAACAGTTATTTCAGTAACTGTGGAAAAAGAGGGAGAAAAGAAGTGAGGGAAAGAAAGAATCATACTAGGCAACATTCTTACTCCTAAAATACAAACACTTGAGAACCAGAGGCAAGAGGATTACGATGAGTTCAAGGACAGGCTGCATTAGAGCATGAGACCTTGCCTGAATAACAAGAGATGAGACAGAGAGAGACAGAGAGAGAGAGAGAGAGAGAGAGAGAGAGAGAGAGAGAGAGAGAGACAGAGAGACAGAGATCTCATAAAAATGTTGTGTATTTTATCTTTTATTTATCTAAAATAATGTTCTGTAATCAATGATAAAGGAAATATAAGGGCCAATATTATTTTAAATGAAGACAGGTACCACATCAGACTTGAGAATTCTCAGCCTTTCTAATCATATCAGTAACTTGAGTCAGATAATAGAACTTAAACAAAATGCAAGCTTATTTAATCAGCTCTAATATTACTCAAAAAGTATTTCTCTTCTTAAAGAAGAAACATATAGTTCAGATGAAGTATCCCCCTTCAGAAAGAAGAGGTTTTTGTTTGTTATCATGGAAAATTATTTATGTCTCTTTAGGAAGATGAGAGAATGTGTTTGGACAGAGTAGTTTTATACCTGGCCAAAAAAATGTTAGTGAAGAATAGCAGTGAAGAGAAGATACAGATATAGATATTGAAGACAAGATCATAGAAAATTCATATTCTTGAGCCTCTATGTTTTTAAGTCAGTGAGATCTGGAAAATAAGGAAGTAGAATTAGAGAGATGCCTCAGTATTTAAGAGCACTGGTTACTCTTGCAGAGAATCTGAGTTCGGCTCCCAGCACCCACATGGCAGCTAAAAATTATCTGTACATCCAGGGCCGTGAGATCCATCACCCTATTCTGGACCTGCAGGCATTGCACACCATTTAGTGTACTTAAACACATGCAAGCAAAACTCCCAAATATATAAAATAAAAGTACATGTATAAATAATTTGTGGAGAGGAAGATAATATAATCACATTACAAAAAATGAACAAGAAGACACAGAATAAGACAATGTTTTGGACATCAGTGATAGGAAGGCACTGCATCACGTAGGGTATGATACATGATAGTGCCAGACACAGTGATGTCAGTGTTCATCAACATGAGGGTGGCAACGTGGCCTGGGACTATATTAGATGAATGATACTTCTGGACTTGGCTCAGTTCAAATAATGCTAGCTGGATCATCCTGGCAGTCCTTCATGTCACCTTTCCTATTCATACAGACTTTCTTAGGTGAACATAAATGCTGATTTTCCAATTACAAGTACAGCAAGGACAAAGTCCTTCTAAGTACGCCAGTCTCAAAAGCACATCCACAAAACCTAGCAGTCAAAGTAAGTCACAGTTTCTTCTCATATTAAGGAGAAGCTACATAAATTCCAAAACTGTAAAGTGAATAGTGTGGTCACCTTTGCAGTTTACTACATTCACCCATACGATCTTACGGAGAATCATTGAAAGCATCTCTAGGGAAATTAAGAATAAAAGTAGAAAATGCTCACTTGACTAAAATAACTCCTCTTCTCCAAAGTGTCCCTAAAGCCAATTTCATGTCCTTGTTCCTCAGGCTATAGATGAAAGGGTTCAACATGGGTGACACCTCAGTATACATTACTGAAGAAATTACATCCTTAACTTGGGAATTATTTGAGGAAGGAAAGAAATAAATAATTACACCAAAGCCATAGTACAAAACCACCAAGAAGAGGTGGGAGCCACAGGTGGACAGAACTTTGCAGATCTTCTTAGTGGAAGGGATCTTGAGTACAGTAAAACCAATGCAGATATAAGAGGCCAAAATAGGACCCAGTGATAGGAGAGCCAACACTCCACCCTCAGTGAAGATGACCAGCTCATTGAGGGAGGTGTCTGAGCAGGACAACTTCAGGAGTTCATTTAGATCACAGAAAAGGTGGGGGATAGTGTTGTCATCACAGAATGAGAGACGGGACAGGAGCAGGGTGTGCAGCAGGGCATGTACGCAAGAGAAGAACCAACACCCGGCCACCCATAGGACACACAGCTCCTCTCTCATGATAACCATGTAGTGCAGTGGGTGGCAGATGGCCACATACCTGTCATACGCCATCACTCCAAGAAGAAAAATGTCAGTACAAGCAAAAAGCAAGAAAAAATACATTTGAGAGAAGCAGTCCTCATAAGGGATGGACAGGTGCTGAGTCTGCATGTTGCTGAGCATCTTGGGGATGGTGACCGATGATAAGGAGATGTCAGAGAAGGCCAGGTGGCACAGGAAGAAGTACATGGGGGTGTGGAGACGAGAGTCTAGCCTGATGAGCAGGATGATGAGCAGGTTCCCCAGCACCGTGGTCAGGTACATGGCCAGGAACAGGGTGAAGAAGATGCCCTGCTGCCCTGGCTGGATGGGGAGCCCCAGAAGGATGAACTCAGACACACTGCTCTGGTTCCCCCTCCTCATGTTCCTCTACCTGCTGGGAATGAAGGGAGAAGGAAATATTAGAGTCCCGAGACCCTCATAATGTAGACATAGCATGAATACTTTTATTCAGGGAAGTGCATCAAAGTTCAGACAAACTGCACACTTTGCAATCTGAATCTCAAATTGGCCTCATATTAACAACAGAGAGGAAATTTCCAATGCTAGCAAGATTGTCTTCAAGAAACAATGCAAGTTTCTTCACTTATTCAGACATGTTCCACACAGGTTTTTCAGTTGTGAACATATAATGGATAATAAGTTTCCCTCTTGAAGTACACATTCACCCAGCATTTCATAAAACGTTGAGCAAGAGCTACTATTTGAAGAACCACAACTACACATATCAGGAAACTTAAGAGTGTCTCTACCTTAGCAGTTTATTTCTTCACTCATCTTTGGCAACTATTGTATGTTCCAAAGTTTTGCCTCCGATAAAGTAGTAACACTGTCATCTAGGTAAAGGGATATGGGAGAAATCTATGTTAATGCATGTAATAATCTTAGTGTAGATCCATATACATAGTCATATTCACCCATGTGTTCAATAGCACAATTTCAGCAGAAAATCTAGTATCAAAATCTTGGAACCCAGAAATGCACAGCAATGAGATAATCATTGGACCAGACCCAGTTACTGGCATGAAACATCATTAACTCCTGGAATTTCACAGAACATGAAGATACAGTGAGAAAAGTCCTGGACCACGGGGATTAGCTCCCTGACAGCAGCAATTACAGCAGAGGCATTCTTTCTCCTCTATCTCTCTCTCTTTCTCTCTTACTCTCTCTCTCTCTCTGTCTGTCTCATCTATATCTTCCCATAGCCCCATCTCTTCATCTCTTCCTGTCTCCTTCCTCCTTCCTTCTTCCAATGTTCATCATCCTCAGCTCTTTCATCACTTCTCTCTCTCACTCCTGGTTCAAGGTTGCATTCACAGTAACTGACTTCAGATTTTGCCCTAGGAAACGACCCATACGAGAAACCTAAGAACTGTATCATGCTGTTCGATTTTAAGAGTCTATTCAAACTATTGTTGACTATTGGGTCCAAGTCACCAAATTAATGCCTGATGCTGTCACAGTTCCAGGCATTGTCAATACGATCAGATGCCTTGCTTCTCACCATTCCATTGATCCTACGCCTTCATCCATTTGCTAGAAAATCCAGGAAGAGTGTGGTGTTGCAAACCTTCAATCCCAGCACTTAATGAAAACAATGACAGAGGATCATTAATTTGAGGCTGGCATTAGGTATATATTGAGCTCTGGACCAGCCTAAGGAACATAAAAAGATCTTACTTCAAAAAATATGAAAGAAAAAAAAGAAGAAATAAAAGGAAGAAAAGTTCTCAGTAAATCTTAAACTATTTCAGAGTTTCAAACTTCACCATGGCTGCTTTTTTAAAATTCTCAATTAATTTTTAACTTAGTGCTTTTCTGAAATTTTTTATTGAGTTTTATATATTTCATACAACAGTTCTTAATCAAATTTAGACCACCTCTCCATTCACCTGCTCCCAATCCCCACTGAGCTTCATGTATTCTGTAATACATGTTAAGTTCCATCCAGTCAATTATTGGTGCCCAGATGTCCTTTAGTGCAAATTCTTTGTTTGGAGTCTGATCAGGCTATATAGAGATCAAAAGTAAGCCACACCACCTACTTGATTATCTGCTAATATCATATATAAGGTGATTCTGCAGGTTACTAAATACTCTCATCTTTGGATACACTGAGAGTGGTGGGGAAGTTATATAACTAAAATGTCTATACAACAGGTCTACATGTGTCTCTACAACAGTTTAACATCAAGTCTTCCCTGGGTAAACCACAATTTTCATTCACTAACTTACATCAGACATGCATTTTGCAACATTCATGTGACTGAATTCCAAAATACAGTAAGCAAATACTGAGTGCCTCTAAATCAGACTCTCTAGTAGTTTGTTCGTTTTTTTTTTTCCATATTCCTAGTGTAGAAACAGTAATGTGAAGCCACATCCTGAAAGTCTTTCTTCTAGCACTTGGTAGATCCTTAACCCCAGGCATACAACTTCAGGTAGTTTCTTGAATTACGGCTTGATACCTTATACAGTCAGATTGAAATCACAATTGGAGATAACTTGCAGAATACCAGGAAACAGAGTCCAGGGGATGAATGGCCAAAACTCCATGGCAGTGATACTCGGTAAGAAGCCTCATAAGAGCTGAGATGGGCAGAGAGAGCAAGCAGTCATCTCAGTCAGTGGGAAAAGGGAAGAAAATGATGATTTAAACCTCCAATGAGATCCTACAACCCACTGACATTTACTAACTCAACATGTTTGACACTGAAATATGTTTGAATGGAAATTTAGAAGGTGAAATAAAGACCCAAAAAAATAAGCAAAAAGATGACCTTCATTCAAACCATTCTGGTGTGAAAGAGGCAGCTGGACACACACTCAAGAGAGAAGAAGGGAATCACAAGGCACAGTCTGACAAATGTTCTTTAAATTAGTCTGCGTCCTCTGTTCTTGTGAAAGCAATCCACCTGGGACAGGCCAGAAATGAGTCACAAAGGGCTGGAAAAATGGTTCATTGGTTACGAGTACTGGCTCTCTTGAAGAGGATCTGGGTTTTATTCCCCGTACACACCTGGGAGTTAACGAGCATCTTTAACTCCAGTTCCAGGGGAATTCAAAGCCTTCTGACCTCCTCATGCAATGCATAACACAAGGGTACTTACACATGCAGGCAAGAAACTCATACACATCAAGTATAAATAATAAGATATCTTACATAAAGGAATGAGTCACAAGTTGAGAATCTCTCCTGTATGGCATTCTTATGACACAACACATGGGAATAAATCCTAGTCCCATCATATTTTACATTTCAAGCTTCTGAACTTCACAGAGTTCAACCCCTTTGTCATGAAACTAGGAAGTGATGAAATTGGAGATCAGAGTGTGTGTGTAGTAGAGCCAAAGAGCTCAGTAACTGTTATTTTTGAGAATGAAATTTGTCATATTTAAAGCTGGTTTTAAAAACTACACATACGGAATTTGAAGGACTTTCAGTCCTATAGGCAAACATGTATCCATTCAGCTGAAGGAGGAACCTGCAGCAATCTGTCTGAAATCCAAGAGGATAAAGCATTAGTGGAGAAGGTCTCTATGAGTCTTTTCCTGAACACACAGACACACACGTATATTCAAAAATGCACAGATTAAGTAGCCATGCTTTGTGGTGAACACCTTTAATCCCAACACTTGGGAGGCAGAGACAGGCAAATCTCTGTGAATTCAAGGCCAGCATGGTCTGTATAGTGAGTTCCAGGTCAACTGAGGCCACACAGAGACCCTGTCTCAAAAAGACCCAAAATGCACTTATTACCATTTAACTTTAGTTCCTTTCTTATACACTCTTGACATATTTAAATATGTTTATGTTACATAGAAGCACTTGCATGAAATCACACATGTGTACAAGCAGCTATAGTTCTCCTTGACTGTGAGTAATTCTCAACGACTTGACTTGAATTTACTCTAAGTAGTAACAAAACTGTGTCACTTTCACAGGAATTTAATCACAAGTGATAAATATCACTACATACCACTTTGACCATGAACATTACACCAAGCCATCTACACCAAAAAAATATAAACTGTGCACACAGAGAGACTCATACAACCATTCCTTCAAATGGACCATTCAGTCATCAAATACACACATCCTATCAAGAATACATAATATTCAGATTGCTAAATTATGCACCTGTCTTTCTTGTATGAAGAAGTGATTATATAAGTCAATTCCTTATTAAATACATTGTGATTTTAAAACACACAGTTCATACATATTCTCATGTAAACACACAAATCTTGTACCAGGAAATGATTCCTCATCTCCTGAGCTGTGATAGTCCTTGAGGCTCAGGTTCAAATATCTTCTGTTCAACACTATTTCCTGATCCCTCACTTTCTCTTCCTAAGGACTAGTACCAAAGTACAAGAAGCTGTCCTAGCGAAACGGTCAATGAAAACTCCTTTGTGTTTTCGATTGACAGAAAAAGAGACAAGATGCTTATCAATCAACAGGATTAAAGACCAGCCTCTTGTGATAAAATGAGCCAGCACAGACTCATTTGTCCAATTTCCTGTATTCCCAAGGGAGGGAGGGGATCCAAGAAGGAACTGGATGTTCTGAACTACAAGTGATGCAGGAAGTAGTGTTCTTGACCTTAATGGGTCAGTGTCCAGTAGTCATAGCTTGATGCAGTAAGTGTGCTCTGACATAATCACAGATCATACACTGTCCCCAGACAAGGCAAGGCCTGCCCTTACAGCCTCCCACAACACTGATTACAGCTCATAGCTCATGGCTCCCTGAGAGTCTGAGGTCTCTACATTCCTCTGAGATATTCCACAGAGCAAGTCTTAGGGCTTGATCCTGAGGTACAGTGATGAGACTTAGACCAAAGTTATTAAACACAGATAGACCACAGGACAGTATGAGCTGTGCCCCTTATTCACCATGAAAACTAGCCAAGGAATTAAGTTCTAAGTTAATTAATAACACAAAACATAAAACCTATAAAATTCAGCGGTTTGATCTTTGTAGATGTTGGGTTCTCCCGCACGCAGGACGCCACATGGAAGCTGTAGCTGTGAGTCTGGGGTACCATCTCTGGTCAGCCTGGCCCATAGGATGAGAGCTGTTCCCAGGATGGCACCTGCACCATCTGCAGTTGGCTCATTTGCTGCTGTACCCTGGCCGCCAAGCCTGATGACTCGAGTGGCAAGCACAGCAGCAAGTGTGGCTCTGAGCTCAGCAGTGGGGCATACCCTGGGGGGCCATCACCGAAGGCTTTCGTGGCTGGGGTAATGCTCAGCCAGCAAAGACTGTCATCAGCTACCAGAAGCCTGAGGGAACACAGCAGACTGAGCAAAAGTCTGGGATGGGGGCCCTCGAAATCCCAGGTCAGTTGTTTCTGGGGTGTGCCTGGAATCAGTGACGTCATGCTCTGTGAAGTTTTCAACAAAAGCTCTGAAGCAGAGCAGACTCACAAATGGAGGACTTCTCTGATGAAGAAGTTCAAACCAAGATTTGGAAAATCAGCTCGAATGACGAAGTCTACTTTACTGTAAAAAGTGGCATTAGTAGTGTGAACCCGAAGAAAACCTGGTTCTCCACATGGCCATGGACGTGTGCGCTCACTGTGTAGAAGTGCACAGAGCTGTGTGGAGTTTGGGGCTGAGCAAGTGTTTGCCCTTCTTAAACCAGCTGTGTTACATTGTATTTGAGCTAGTTAAAATAAAGTGATTTTATCCCAAAATAAATACAAAATTTACAGATTTTAGCACACATTCAAATTCAGATTTCTCTTGCATAGTGATGGTGGCCCATAAGTCTCTTTTATCTTTAACAGAAGTGTTAAAAAGCAAAACCACAAAGAGTGACAGCAAATGCTTAGCAGAATAGTTTTCCAGCTCTCTATACTCTCCAAAAATATCCAGTTAGCGGCTGACTCTTCACAGATAAGAATGGAGCAGTAAGCATTCTAGAAATTGGGACTAAAGCTGAAATACCCGCTGTGGACCACAAAACGGGAAAAGCCAGGATAAAAGAGAACTACGAATCCTTCTGGTTGTGTGGCTAGTCGTCCAAACCAGCACAGGGTCACACACAGAGAATTCATCTGGACTGGTGGACTCTGCCACAGTGAAGTGAAGACATACACCCAGTTCCAGGTCCATTCTGGGACTTTCTACTAGAGATTCACGGTGTCATCAAAAGCAAAAGAGACAGTCCGCCTGGCATTAGAAAGAAAGAAAAATGAGATGAGACAGTGCACAGAAAGCATAGGGTTGTCCACACTTATGATTCATTCTGGATAAAATAAGAAACATCACACAAGAGCATTTATCCTGTAATAACACTGAAGGAAACTCAGTCCCGGAGTCCTCCAAGCTTCAGCCCAGCCTGACTCTCCCACATATTCCAGGTTCTCGTGTGGAGTCTTCTTCAGATTGAATCAAACCTCTGCTGTGCTAACCCAGCAGTCAGGAGTTCCAACCTGGGAGAGGCTGGCCACTGCAGTTTAGGGATTGAGGGATCCTGTACAGGTGATATCTGGATAAACTCAGTGTCGAAATGCTTCTGTATTAGTAATAGTTTCTTACTGGAAATGTAAGTTGTTAACAGTAGGGAAAAATACGATAAAGAGTGTATGGAAAAATCATTTTGTATCTCTGTAACTTCTATAGATCTAAAGGATTTCTGAAATAAAGAATGTTTCTAAAAATTAAGTAATCTAGGTTATGAAGGCTGCCTCCGTGGGAGTCTGTGAAGAAACTCAAGAAAAACAGACTACACCAAGTGAAGGTGCCCCACAACGAACAGCAAGGTGATTAAACCCCGGAACCATGCAGCTCCCCCGGGCAGGTTCGGGCAAGGTGCTAAGATGTGGTTACTTTCCCAAAAGACAATCCATACAAAAATCCAAACTGTCCCTCTCTCAGGCGAGCCCACAAACTCGTGAGCTGTAAGCAGTTGAAAGTCTAAAGAATATCATTATTTTGTCAAGTTGCATACCATGGAGGACAGACAGGCAGAGAGTCAGAAGTGGCCTCCAAAAGGTAAGTCAGACAAAATCTAAACCGTCCTCCACTCAGGACAAACTGATAGCTTTCATGAGCCTTAAATCCAGTTCTGTGTTTTGATGAACCAGTAGTTTAGCACCCAGAGGAGTGGATTGAATTCCCTTTGGCCATTCTAAGTGACTTGGAGGAAATGGCCAGGTGCTCTCCTGCAAGATGGTCTTTCCTTCAAAATTGAGCTACCCGGTCCTGGAGGGATGGCTCAGTAGTTAAGAGCACTGGCTACAGGAAAACGGAGGGGAAGAAACCAAGAGAAAGGATAATGGGAAACAGATGTACCAAGGGGGAAATAATAAAAATGAGATTATTGAAATCGAAAGGGAGGAGTGGAAGACATTTTAGCAATGATGGGGGGTAAAGGAGAAACAGGAACTCAAGAGAGGGAGGATAATAGGAGACAGGTATTATCAAGAAGAAAATGGGTGTAAACTGGGGAGGAAGGAAGGTAAGACAGGAAGAGGGAGAGGAGATAAAATAAAATTTAGGTGTCATAAAAAGCCAGAGAGATCTGTATTGAATCAAACCCACTGAAAATGCATGTAGAACATTTGAATATGAGCTCATGAGTATACGACAATGCTGAAAGGCAACGCAGCCAGACAGGAGAAACCTCCCTTTGAATTGTTGGTCAGGGTAGTCTACGAGACTCCCAAAATAATAGAATCTACTTCCAGAGGCGTTGATTACCTTGCTGAACTTGAAATTAAGACCCTCCTGCTGAAGACAAGATATCTTTGGACACCAAAGTCAGAGCAAGGAAGGTGGACTTGACCTGGAAACCTTCTCCCTGAAGACTAGCTCTCACAGTTCTAGAGAACACTATGCAAGCTGCCAAGGGAGAAAATCAATCAAAAGTCCAGCCCAGCTGTCATGTGTAATAACTACAGTGACTAGCCCAGCAAGCGATCTCCATTGATGCAATAGTGGCACTTTATAGCAGAGAATATCAACAGCTATCTAATTGAGATGAAAGCACTCTCAATGAGAGGGAACTCATAGGTGCACTGTAAATATAGCCAAATACACACAGCCGAAGATGTCATAAATCCCAGAGAAAACTCTGTCATGTTTCTAGACAAATGAAATTTATTGTATGTTAAATAAGGATCCTTATATCTACAGATCCCTTTATTTACCTTATACCACCCATTGAAGAAATTTTCTTTTTGCAACAGATGGAAGCTATTACAAAGTTCAAAAACTGGTCACACACAGAGAGTCTATGTCTGAGAGATACTCTGCCCTGAGTGACATATCCACAGTAGAACCTTCATACCTAAGGCTCATCCTGAAACCGGGGGTAGAGGGAACACTCATACATCCTTCAACTCTCACCAGCACAGCTTCCTCAATGTGTTGCACACAGAGGCCACAACTGGCTACGTTTCAAAGAAAAGAGACTGTAAATCAATATAGAAGAAAACATCAGCAAAGTCATGAAATCCTTAAAAACAGACATGGGTTGGACATTAAAAACTCTACGAAAACTAGAGGTGATGGTACACTCCTTGAATATCAATATTCAGGAGGCAGGGGCAGGCAGATCTGTCTTTGATTTAGGTTAGCCTGGTCTGCAGAGTAAGTTCCAAGTGAGCCAGAGCTATAAGGAGACACTGTCTCAGAAAAAAAAAAAAAAAAGAAAAAGTAAGAAAGAATATGATGGGATTTGAATGCTCAAGGTAATTCATATAACAAAGAAATAAACTTCATGATGTTAATGTCGAAGACTTTTAGGATACAATCTAGAGGCTACATCTGGGGCTGGAAAGGCTAGCTCAGCAACTAAGCTCAGCTCTTGCACAGGACCTGGGTTAGATTTCCAAAACCTGTGTGGTGGATAACAACCATCCATAGCTCCAGTTCCAGAGGAATCTGACACTCTCTTCTTATTTACACAGGCATTGCACACCATGGGTGTTCTTACATGCCTGCAGACAATATACTCATACACATCAAATACAAATAATAAAATATTTATTAAAGTGGTCAAGACTAAAAATTCACAGGATGTAGGAAGCTGAGGAAGAAGACTAAAGGCATATAGAGATTGTGCTTAATGGAAACTCTCCCAAAGCTAGAGAAAGAATAGACATTCCAATATAAGAGGCATTTAGGATCTCAAATATGAATGACCAAAGAAAACTGTCTCCACCACATAGTCATAATATTAACAATACTAAATGCTGTAAGGAAGAACCAGCTCTTTGTTGATTATCATATTTGTTTCTCTGTTCATAGTACAAAATTTCCGCCCTGATTTTGTGTGTCTTTTCCAGTCTGTTTCTCTGGGGTGTGGTCTGTTCTTGGGTTTTTAAGGTTTTCCAATGCATCTAAGTTATTAATATGAAATGTCTCTAATTTTCTGGTATTGAAGCTTAGTGCTGAAACTTTCCTATTAGGACAGCTTTCAAAGTGTCATATCCATTTGGGTATGCTGTGTTTTGCTTTTTATTCAATTCTGGGAATTTCTTAATTTTTCAAAATTTTTTATTGAATTTTTGATTATTTCATAAGAACCATTCGATCTGTCTTATTCATCTTTATACGCCCTTCCCCACCGGCACCATCTCATAACCCCCCATGGAATTTATATATTCTGTTATCTGTGTTAAGTACAATGTGTTAACGTCCCCAGACGTTGCTTGGTGCAATATAATCTATTGAAGTCTACTTTGCCAGCCCCTGACTCCTGAATATTGCTGACATTTTCTTCTATGTTGTTTACAGTCTCTTTTCTTTGAAACATAGGCAGTTGTGGCCTTCCCTGTGTATCACACTGAGGAAGCTTTGCTGGTGAGAGTTGAAGAATGTATGAGTATTCTCTGTACCTCCGGTTCCATGGGCCACTGAAAAGAATGTGAATTCTTCATTTGAGTTAGAATATTTATGGATATATATGAGGTCCACTTAATTTATGATGTCATTTTACTCCTGAGTCTCTCC
Organism: Eospalax fontanierii; assembly: GCA_035773235.1. Classification (NCBI taxonomy): domain Eukaryota; kingdom Metazoa; phylum Chordata; class Mammalia; order Rodentia; family Spalacidae; genus Eospalax; species Eospalax fontanierii. The sequence goes on from CM069541.1 coordinate 51,822,504, forward strand.
AATTTTTTACTTGTGAACGGTGGGTTGGCGACAGTAGGATATTGAATTCAGATATAAAATCTCTATGTGTCTTTGGTTCTTGGTTCCATTTGCCTGGGAAATCTTTCCCCGTCCTTTTCTCCATGGCGGTGGCAATCATATATGCTAAGGTGTGCTTCTTGAAGGCAGCAAAAAGATGGATCCCATTTTCTAATATGATCTCTGAGTCTGTTTTTCTTTATAAAAGAACTGAGATCATTAATATTTTGAATTATCATTGAAAGATGTATAATAATTCCTGCCATTGTTTTATTTCTCAGGGTTTTCTCAAATCTTCTGATTACCTGTTCTAACACCAACTCACCAACAAAGACAGAAACATCCTAAGCATCTCAGCTCTCTTGTCAGCAAGTATCAAAGCAAATCCCTAATATTTAAAGAAATGTAAAAACAACTAATAATCCAATGAACTAAAAAAGAATCACTCAAACTCCTATATTGAAACTCACCCACCTATGACTCAGGGACCATTACAGAAGAGGGGACAGAAAGATTGTAAGAGCCATGGCTGGATCATAAACTTAGAGGATGTATAAAACTCAATAAAAACAATTGTGAAAAAGATAAGTAAAAAGCAAAACACCAATAAACCAAAAAATAATCAGCAAAATTACAAGAATTATCACTAAATAGTAATCTTAAATGTGAGTGGCCTCAACTCATTAAAGAAAGAGAGAGAGAGAGAGAGAGAGAGAGAGAGAGAGAGAGAGAGAGAGAGACTGGAGACACGGCTCAGTGGAAAAGAGCATTTGCTGCTGTCGAATAATCCTCATGGCAGCTAACAACTGTCTGAAACTCCAGTTCCAGTGAATCTGATGCCCATTTCTGGCCTCCATAGGCACTGCATGCACATGGCACACGTTAAACATAGAAGCAACATCACTCATCTACATGAAATAATTTTTAAATTTTTATTATTGAGGTTAATAACTGTATGACTGGAACAGAAAACTACATCCAATTGTCTGTAGTCTCCAAGAAGCACAGGCTCTGGGGAAAGATACCCACCACGGAAAGACAGCCAAAGGCAGGAAGACAATCGATGAAGATATCAGATACCAAAAACAAGCTGGCATAGCTGCTTGATATCTGAAAAAGTACCTCAAGCCGCAATTAGAAGAAATAAAAAAGTCATGTTTTCCTTATATTCTATAGTTGTGATTAAAAAGAAAACATGGACAAAAACCATGGCCAGGTACATGGCCAGGAACAGGGTAAAGAAGACGCCCTGCTGCTCTGACTGGATGGGGAGCCCCAGGAGGATGAACTCACACAGAGTGCTCTGGTTCCCCCTCCTCATGTTCATCTTCCTGCTGAGAAAGAAAAGAGAAGAAAATGTCAGTCTCCTGGGATCCTCAACAGATAGACATAACATGAATACTTTTATCCAGGGAACTGCATCAACATTCAGACAAACTGCACACTTTGCCATCTGAGTTTCAAATTGGCCTCACATTGAACACTGAGAAGACATTTCCAATGCTACCAAGATTGTCTTTGAGAAAGTATGTAAATTTGTTCATTTATTCTGGGGTCCAGTTTTTTATTTGTGAAAATGTAATGGATAATAATACTCCCTGTTGAAATACACATTCAATAAACATTTAAAAACATATTGAGCAAAAGATATGACTTTGATGACCAAGAGCTATGACTACAAGGGAGCTTATGAACCTACATTAGAGGTTTACATCCCCAGAGGATTTTGGCAACTATTGCTGTATGTTCCTAAGTTTTCACTCCAGTAAATTAACCACACTACTGTCTAGCTATAAGGATATGGGAGGAATCTGTGTTAATGCATGTAATAATCTTAGTGCAGATCCATATACATAGACACTTTCACTCATGTGTTCAGTTGGACAAGTTCAGCGGATAGTCTAGTATCAAAATCCAATAATTCAGAAAAATACAACAATGATATTATCATTGGACCAGACCCAGTTACTAGCACAAAACATCATTAACTTCCTGGAATTTCACAGTGCCTGAGGATACACTGAGAAATGTCCTGGACCATGGGGCCCTGACAGCAGACACTATAGCAGAGGTATTTTTTCTTCTCTCTCTCTCTCTCTCTCTCTCTCTCTCTCTCTCTCTCTCTCTCTCTCATCTCTTCTCTCTTTTTCTCTGTGTGTTTCTTTTTTTCTATTTGTCTGTCTCTCTGTCCTCTCTGTCTTCCCATACACCAGTCTCTTCCTATCTCCTTCCTTCTTTTCTCCTTCCATCCTTCCTCTGCTCTCTTCCCAAATCTTCTCTCTCTCCTAATTCAAGAATGCATTCAGTGTGACTGACTTCAGATTTTTCCCCAGGAAACATTGCATACCTGAAACCTAAGAATTATATCATGGTATTAGATTTTGAGATCTAATCAAATTATTGTTAAATATTGGGTACAAGCCATCAAATTAACAGCTGGTGCTGATCCAGGCTTTATCAATATGGTCAGATGCCCTGCTTGTCACCATTCCATTGGTCCTACACCTTTATTGATTTCTTAGACTATCCAGGAGGGTGTGTGTTGCAAACCTGCAATTCTGGCATTTAATGAAGACAAGGAAGGAGAATCATGAGTTTGAAAATGTCATTAGCTACATAGTGAGTTCTAGACCAGCCAACAGAACATAAAGAGACCTTACTTGAAAAAATATGAGTAAAAGAAACAGAGAAAGAAGAGAGAGAGAGAGAGAGAAAGTTCTTTGTCAACCTGAAACTGTTTCAGGATTTCAAAGATACACCAAACCACCTTCTTCATTATCTGCACAACTCGTACACAAGATGAGTCTGTACTTTACTAAATACTCTCATGCTGGACACTCTGAGAGTGGAGAGTGAAGTTATATAATAACGATGTCTGTACAGAAGATCTACATATGTCTCTACAACAGACTGACATCAAGCCTTCCCTGTTCAAACAAGACTGTACACTCAATAACTACCTTCAGACATGCAATTTGCAACAGTCATGTGATTGAATTCTAATATTCAGTAAATAATTAAAGAGTGCTTCTAAAGCAGACATTCTAGTTGTTTGCTTTTTTCAAGTTTTCCTAGGGTGAAAACGGAGCTGTGAAGTGACATATCAAAAGTATCATTAAATTACATAGATGCTTACCCGAAACATAGAACTTCTGGCCGTTTTTTGAGGAACAGCTTGGTAACTTATCCAGTCAGAGTGAAATTACAATTAGCGATAACACACAAAATCCCAGGAAATGGAGATCAGGGAATGACCTTCACCCCTAGGCACTGGTACCAGGTGACAATCCTCTTTAAGGGCAGAGAGGATCAGAGGGGACAAGCTGTCATCTCCTTCTGTGAGAAAGAGGAGGAACACAGTGCTTTGAACTTCAAATGAGATCTTACAACCCACTGTCATTTAAACTCAAAATGTTTGCAAATCAAACATATTTGAAAGAAAGCTCAGAAGGTCAAATAAACACTCAAACATAATAGCTAGAGAGTCAGAGAGATGACCTTGATCAAACCATTCTCCTTGTGAAAGAGAAGGATGGACACACACTACAGAGTGAAGAAGGGAATTGCAAGGGGGGTCTGACAAACAGTCAGGAGGACAAAAAGCTTTGAATTACCCTGTGACTGGAGTTACAGATGGTTGTTAACTCCCACGAGGGTACTGGGAATCAAAGCCAGGTTCTCTTCAGGAGGCCCAGTGCTCATAACCACTGAACCATCTCTCCATCCCTCATGACTCATTCACTGCCTGTCCCAGGTCGATTGCTTTGGCAAGAACAGAGGACGCAGACTCATTTAAAGACCATTTAAAGACCTTTTGTCAGACCACACCTTTCAATTCCCTTCTTCACTCTTTAGTGTGTGTCTAGCTTTCTCTTTCACATGGGGAATGGTTGATCAAGGTCATCTCTCTGCTTCTCTAGCTATTATGTTTGAGTGTTTATTTGACCTTCCGAGTTTTCTTTCAATTATGCTTGATTTACAAACATTTTGAGTTTAAATGACAATGAGTTGTAAGATCTCATTGGAAGTTTCAAGCACTATGTTCCTCCTCTTTCTCACCACCTGCGATGACAGCTTGTCCCCTCGGCTCCTCTCTGCACTTAAAGATGCTTCTCACCTGGTACCAGTGCCTAGGAGTGAAGGACATTCCCTGAACTCCATTTCCTGGGATTCTGTGTGTTATCTCTAATTGTGATTTCACTCTGACTGGATAAGTTAACAAGCTGTTCCTCAAAAAACTGCCAGAAATTCTGTTTCGGGTAAGGATCTACTTAGTTAAATGATTCTTTTGGTATGTCACTTCACAGCTCCATTTTCACCCTAGAAACTTGGAAAAAAAAAAACAACTGGAATGTCTGCTTTAAAGGCACTCAATAATTGTTTACTGAATGTTAGAATTCAGTCACATGACTTTGCAAATTGCATGTCTGATGGTAGTTATTGAATGTACAGTCTGCTTTGTCCAGGGAAGGCTTGATGTCAGTCTGTTGTTGAGACATAACATCGTTATTATATAGCTTCACTCTCTACTCTCAGAGTGTCCAAACATGAAAGTATTAGTAAAGTAAAGACTCGTCTTGTGTATGAGTATTAGCAGATAATGAAGAAGATGGTTTTGTGTAAGTTTGAAACCCTGAAACAGTTTCAGATTTACAAAGAACATCCCTCTCTTTCTCTCTCTCTTTCTATTTCTTTCACTCATTTTTTTCAAGTAATGTGTCTTTATGTTCCTTAGGCTGGTCCAATACTCACTATGTAGTTAATGTCAGCTTCAGACTCATGATTCTCCTTCCTAGTCTTCATGAAGTGCCAGGATTGCAGGTCTGCAACACACACCCTTCTGGTTAGTCTAAGAAATCAGTGAAGGTGTAGGTCCAATGGAATGGAACAAGCAGGGTATCTAACCATGTTGACAATGACTGGATCAGCATCAGCAGTTAGTTTGGTGCATTCTACCAAATCATTAACAATAATTTGATTAGATCTCAATATCCACTAACATTGTGTAATTCTTGGGTTTCAGGTATGGGATATATCCTGGGGAAAAATCTCAACTCAGTTACCCTGAATGCATTCTTGTATTAGGAGAGAAGAACAGAAGATCTAACAAGAGAGCAGAGAAAGGATGGAAGGAGGGATGAAAGAAGGAAGAAGGAGACAGGAAGACATTGGTATATGGGAAGACAGGAGAGAGAGAGACAGAGGAAGAGAGAGAAAAAATATACAGAGAATCAGAGAGAGAAAAGAAAGAATGCCTCTGCTGTAATTGCTGCTGTCAGGGCCCCATGATCCAGGACCATTCTCTGTATATCCTCAGGCAATGTGAAATTCCAGGAGGTTAATATTTTATGCTAGTAACTTGGTCTGGTTCAATGATAATATTATTGTTGTGTTTTTCTTAATTACGGGATTTTGATACTACTACATTTTCAACTGAACTTATGCAACTGAACACATGAGTGAATATGATTATGATTTAGGATCTGCACTAGAGTTATTACATGCATTAATATCTATTTCTCCCGTATCCTCTTAGGGAAATAATCGCGTTATTACTTTATCAGAGAAAAAACTTATTGCGGAAGACCATCATGGTGGTAAATTTCTAAGGTAGGGACCCTCTCCAACTTCCCGGTAGTTGTAGATCTTGCTCATCAAAGTCAGAGCTCTACCTCAATATTTTATAAAATGCTTATAGAATATGTACTTCAAGAGGGAATCTTAGGATCCATTATATTTTCACAACTGAAAAAACTGCTTGCAACAGGCCTGAATAAGTGAACAGATGTTCGTTCTTTCCTGAAGGTAATCCTGTAATCTTTGGAAATATCCCATGTTCAGTTTGAAGTCAATTTGAAATTCAGACAGCAAAGTGTGCAGCTGTCAGAATTTTGATGCAGTCCCTTTGAAAGCAAGCATGTTATGTCTATATGTTCAGGGTCTCAGGACTCTGACATTTCCTTCTCCCTTCATTCCCAGCAATAAGAGGAACATGAGGAGGGAGAACCAGAGCAGTGTGTCTGAGTTCATCCTCCTGGGGCTCCCCATCCAGCCAGAGCAGCAGGGCGTCTTCTTCACCCTGTTCCTGGCCATGTACCTGACCACAGTGCTGGGGAACCTGCTCATCATCCTGCTCATCAGGCTGGACTCTCGTCTCCACACCCCCATGTACTTCTTCCTGTGCCACCTGGCCTTCTCTGACATCTCCTTATCATCTGTCACCATCCCCAAGATGCTCAGCAACATGCAGACTCAGCACCTGTCCGTCCCTTATGAGGGCTGCATCTCTCAAATGTATTTTTTCTTGCTTTTTGCATGCGTTGACAATTTTCTTCTTGGAGTGATGGCGTATGACAGGTATGTGGCCATCTGCCACCCACTGCACTACATGGTTATTATGAGAGAGGAGCTGTGTGATTTATGGGTGGCTGGGTGTTGGTTCTTCTCTTGCATACATGCCCTGCTGCACACCCTGCTCCTGTCCCGTCTCTCCTTCTGTGCTGACAACACTCTCCCCCACTTTTTCTGTGATCTCAATGAACTCCTGAAGTTGTCCTGCTCAGACACCTCCCTCAATGAGCTAGTCATCTTCACTGAGGCTGGAATGTTGACTCTCCTGCCACTGGGTACTATTTTGGGCTCTTATATTTCCATTGGTTTTACTGTCCTCAAAGTCCCCTCCATTAAGAAGTTCTGCAAAGTTCTGTCCACCTGTGGCTCCCACCTTTTCTTGGTGGTTTTGTATTATGGGACTATTGTAATTATTTATTTCTTTCCTTCCTCAAATAATTCCCAAGTTAAGGATGTAATTGCTTCAATTATGTATACTGAGGTGACACCCATGTTGAACCCCTTCATCTATAGCCTGAGGAACAAGGACATGAAATTGGCTCTGGGGATAGTTGTTAGAAGAGGAGTTATTTTTGGCAAATGACTGTTAAGTTCTCATGTTCTTAATTAACTGAGCGATGTATCCAGAGATGCTCCCTTTTCATTGTGTAGATAAATGTAGTAAATTTCAAAAATGACCAACCTAGTTTACACTTTTCTTTCGTGGAGTTTATTTCCCGTTCCTTCATATAGGCAGATCTTGTGACGTGCTTTGACCACCAGGTTTGGTGGATATGCTTCTGAGACTTCTGTCCTTCATAGGACTGTTCCTTTTGTACTTGTTATTATTTTGAAGTCACCATACACGTTAGGAGAAGATGTTTGCATGAAGAGGAAAGACTGCATGGAGGACAGCACAGATGCTACAGCTTAAACAGCACAAGTGGACCAAATAAAGTTTTTAGCACACAGATGAGTCCTGTGTCCTAGTTGAGATTATCAAACTGAGCCAAGTCTAGAAGTACCATCCATCTTAATATACTTACAGATCAAATTTCCAGAATATAAAATTATTGTGTAAATGAACATTGAAATCACTGTTTGGAGGATGATTTTGTATCAGAAGTGAACTGAGGGTCGACTTTTTATCACTAATCTGCTTAAAGCATTTCCTTTATTTTGTGTTTCCTTGTTGGTTTCTGATCTTCTGATTACTCTGTCTTCTTCCACCTTTTATTTAAAATTTATTTTATATGTTCGAGTGTTTCCCCTGCAGGTTTGAAGGGAATTAAGTATATGTAATGCCTGCAGAAGACAGTGTTGGATCTCACAGAACTGGAGTTACAGACAGTTTGTAGCTACCATGTGCATTCTGGGAAGTGAGCTCAAGTCCCGCAAGAGCACCCAGCACTCTTAAGTACTGAGGAATCTCTCTGATTCTGTGTCCTTATTTTCTAGACTTCATTGACTTTAAAACAAACAGACTCCTGGTTATGAATTTTCCGTGATTCTATCCTCAACTGATCTCTTCTTCCCTGACCATTTTTTGTGAAGTGTAAAATTAATATATACAAATGTTGCTGATTCTTTGTAAAGAGACATCAATATTTTGTCATAATCTCAAAACCCAAAGATTTCCTTTTCAAAGGAATAGACTTCATCAAAAATATGATTTTACATTTTAAGATGAAATACTTTTTGGGTAATATTAGAGATGATTAAATAAACTTGTATTTTGTTTTATTTTTATCATCTTAATCATGTTACTGATATCAATCAAAAAGCTGAGAATTCTCAAGTGTGATATGATACCGGTGTTTATTTAGAATATATTTCATATGTAGGAGCTAATATTTCCCTTATCATTGATTGAAAAGCATTATTTTAGATAAATAAAACAATAAATTACACAGTCGATATAGAATTCTGCCTCTCCTTTCTCTGTCTGTGTTTCTTGTTATTGACCAAGGTCTCACTCTGTAGCCCAGCCTGGGCTGGAAGTCATGTCAATCTTTCTAACTCAGCCTCTCAAGTGTTTGGATTATTTAACTGAGAAAAATTCCTACTCATTCTCTCTATTTTCTCTCCCTGTTTCCACTATTATTGAAATAATTATTCTCTCAGTTTTTAAAACAAGAGAGTTGAGAATATTTGTGTTAAAATATGGTTTCTAATACATAATCTTATTGTAAAGATATTAGCCTCCTTCTCTTAAGCTCATTTGTATGTATGATAAACACACATACATACAGATATATGTCTTCATTTGTTTGTATGTTTGTGTATAGAGACAGACTATGTAAGAAGAACTCCAGTGACAGGCATGGGAAATCTCTCTTCAGGTTGTGGCCCTGGGATTTCTAAGGCACTCCCAAATCAATACAGGGTATAGCCATAGCCACAGTTTCCATCCCAGTCTTGAAGGTAAGACCTTCTTGCCGAAGCCACCATGCACTTTAGACACAGGACTTAGACGCATCTGACATGGAATCCTTCTCCTTGAGGACTAACTCTCATAGTAGAAGCTGATGTGTAAGCTGCCAAGAAGAAAAGCAGTAAGCCGTCCTTCCCAGGTGAAAAGCTTCTGAACCACAGCAATGACTGGCCCAAGAAGATATCACTAACGGCACGACACTGTGTAATTGGACTTAAGGCCCCCTCAATAGAGAGAATTTAAGCCTGGTAGTGAACACCTAGTCAAACACTTGTGGCTGGTGAGGTCAAGAAGGTAGAGGAGAACTTAGTACTGTTATGTGCCTAAATCAATATAATTTCTACCTATATTTTAAATAGCCATCCTTGTAAGCACAGAGAAGAGTAGTGCTTACCACTCACCAAAGAAGCTTCTTTTTGCAACAGATGGAGACACTAACAGGGGTCCACAACCAGTCAGAATGCTAGGAATAAGTGACTATGTGGGGTGCCCAGCCCCTGTGAATACACCTGCATTGTTACCCTGCACAAGGCTCAGGGAACATTGTGAAAGAGAGGGCAGAAAGTTTGTAAGATCCAGAGGACCAGGATGTATGCTGCTAGATGCTGTTTTCCAGACATAAAAGGGAAACTGCCCCAATGCAATCTCAACAGTATGGTTGTCCAAACCACACCTGCCTAAGACCACAGCTCTTGACATGATTATGTGGATGGGAGAAGTCTCACATGTGCCCTATTTATGGGAAGACCTCCAAGACTGTGAGAATCAGTTTTCTCTGTGAAGGAGTTTCCTGATAATTTATCCAATCCCAAGTGGTTACACCTAAAGACATGTATATATGACACCACTGAGTGGACTGAGAACATTATATGCACACACATGTATATATGGAACACTGATTAGTAAGATGAGCTCATGAAGCTCAGTTGTAGTGGCAGGTACATGGGAAGAAGTTGTGGTGAAATGATGTGAATACAGTATTCATGTATGATGTTACCAAAAAAATAAAGAACACTAACCCTATCCTCAAAAGATTCTCTATAGAGGACACCAACATTCGAGTGAATTTAAAGCACACAGAATAAGAAAACTCCTTACCATCCATATATCTGAAATAGTTAGCATCTAGAATGTACAAAGAACTCAAAACGTTAATGATAAGAAATCAAACCATACAGTTATACATTGGGGCAAGGAACTAAGCAAAGTTCTCAAATGATGAAAAAGCAATGACCATCAATATTATAAAAATTGTTCAACATCATCTCATCAGAGAAATGAAAATTAAAACTAATCTGTGATTACATCAGACCACACTAATTGCTTCAGAAGCTATAAGACCTATATTCCCTGAGGAACCAAGGTCAAGCACACTTCTTCCTGTGTCTCTTGTGGTTCAGCCCATCCAGTCCCTTTGTGAATCCCCTCCCCTGGGAGGTATTGGAGATTGGACAATTAGACCACGCTGGTACATTTTTCACAAAAAGCTTGGGTGAATTTCCCCCTGGTCCTTAGTCTTGTCAGTAAATGTGCATTGTCTCCTTCTGCTGCTTGAAAACAGAAAGGAACTTTCAGTAGACCTTTTGGCTTAGGACAGCTTCTTCCTGCTTTTTGGATAGTAGTCCACAGGGTGAAAAGTGAGGGCTCAGGAAATAGTCTTGAACAGAAGATATTTTAGCTTGATCCTCAAGGACTGTCACAGGTCAGAAGAAGATGAGGAATCATCTCCTGGTACTAGACTTGTATGTTTACATGAGAACATGTATGAATTGAGTCTTTTAAAATCACAATGAATTTAATAAGGAATTGTTTTATATAGTCACTTCTTCATGTATGAAAGATCGGTGCATATTTTAAAAATCTGAAGATTATGTGTTCTTGATATGATGTGTGTTTTTGCTGACTGAATGGTCCATTTGGAGGCATGGTTGCACAGGTTTCTCTGTGTACACAGCTTATATTTTTTGGTGTAGATGACTTGGTGAAATGTTCATGGTAAAGTGGTGTGTAGTGGTATTTATCACTTGTGCTTAAATTCATGTGAAAATGATACAACCTTTATTAATACTTTGACTAAGTTCATGTCATAGAGAATGACTCCCAGTTTAGGAGAAGTATAGCTAATTGTATACATGTGTGATTTCATGAAGGTGTCCTTATGTAACATAAACATATTGATATATGTCAAGAGAGTAGAAGAAAAGACCTAAAGTTATATGGTAATATGTGCATTTTTGGAGTCTTTTTGAGACAGGGACTCTGTGTAGCCTTCGCTGACCTGGAACTCACTATATAGACAAGGCTGGCCTTGAATTCAAAGAGATTTGCCTGTCTCTGCCTCCCAAGTTCTGGGATTAAAGGTGTTCACCACCAAGCCTGGCTGCATAATGTGTACATGTATGTATGTTTTGAATATATGTATGTGTCTGTATAACCAGGAAAAGTCTCATAGAGACCTTCTCCACTAATGATTTATCCTCTCTGATTTCAGACAGATCCCTGCAGTTTCCTCCTTAAGCTGAATGGTTAGATGTTTGCCTATAGGACTGGAAGTCCTGCAAATTCTGTGTGTGCAGATTTTAAAACCAGCTTTCAACACACCAAATTTCATTCTCAGAAAAGAACAGTTACCAAGTTCTTAGGCTCTACATACACATTCAAATGTCTAATTTTGACTCTTCCTTGTTTCATGATAAATGTGTTGAACTATGTGAAGTTCAGAGCTTGAAATATAATATGATGGTACTAAGGATTTATTCCCATGTGTTGTGTCATAAAAATGCAATACATGAGAGATCCTCAACTTGAGACTGATTACTTTATGAAAAATATCTTATTTATTATTTATACTTGGTGTGCATGCATGTATTGCCTGCATGTGTAAGTGTTCTTGTGCTATGCGTTGCATGAGGAGGTCAGAAGAAGGCTTTGAATTCCTCTGGAACTGGAGTTACAGATGGTTGTTAACCCCACGTTGGTACTGGGAATAAAACCCAGGTCCTGTTCAAGAGAGCCAGTGATCGTAACCACTGAACCATCTCTCCAGCCCCTCGTGACTCGTTTTTTGCCTGTACCAGGTAGATTTCTTCGGCAAGAACAGGTGACACACACTCATTTAAAGACAGTTTGTCAGACTTCACCTTGCTGATTCCCTTCTTTATTCTTAGGTATGTGTCCAGAGGCCTCTTTCACACAGAGAATTGTTTGAACAAGGCCAAATTCTTGCCTTCTCATTGATTAGGTTTGCGTATTTATTTGACTTTCAGAATTTTCTTTTAAACATGTTCCAGTGGCAACCATTTTGAAGCAATAAACACCAGTGGGTTGTAGAATCTCATTGGAGGTTTAAATCACTATGTACTTCCTCTTTCCCACTAACTGAGAAGACCTCTTGTCCCCTCTGCTCCTCTCTGTCCTTTAAGAGGCTTTTTACCATGTACTGGTTTGTGTGAGTGATGATCATTCCATGAACGCTATTTCCTGGGATTCTGTGTGTGTTATCTCCAATTGTGATTTCACTCTGACTGGATAAGGTACCAAGCAGTACTTCAAAAAACTGCCAGAAGTGCTATGAGTAGGGTAAGGATCTACCAAGTGCTAGAAGGAAGACTTTCAGTATGTGGCTTCACATTGCTGTTTCCACACTAGGAATATGAAAAAAAAGACTACTAGAGTGTGTCCAATTTAGAGACATGCAGTCATTGTTTACTGAATGTTGGAATTCATGCATGTTGCAAATTGCATGTCTCGTGTAAGTTAGTGAGTGAAAATTGTCATTTGCTCAGGGGAGACTTGATGTCAAACTGCTGCAGAGACACATGTAGACCTGTTATACTGACAGTGTTATTCCATTATTACACAATCCACCCTCAAAGTAACCAAACATGAGAGCACTTAGTAACCTAGAGAATCAATTTATGCACAAATGTTAGCTGATAATCTAGAAGGTGGCATGGTGTAACTTTAAAACCCTGAAATAGTTTCAGATATGCTGAGAACCTTCTCTATCTCTCATAATTTTTGAGCTAAGCTCTCTTTATGATCCTTAGGCTGGTCCAGAACTCAATATGTAGTAATGTCTGCTTCAAACTCATGATTGATTTCACATGCAGAATTTAACATACAGAATCCCTGGAAATGGAGTCTAGGGAATGGTCATCACTCCTAGGCTCTGGTACCACGTGAGAAGCCTCTTTAAGTGCAGAGAGGAGCAGAGGGGCCAAACCAGAATTTCAAGTTTCAACACCATACTTTTCCAGGATTTTCTAGCAAATGGATAAAGGTGTAGGATCAATGGAACAGTGAGAAGCAGGTCATCTGATCCAATCGACAAAGCCTGAATCTGAGACAGCATCAGATATTAATGTGATAATTTGTGCCTAATAGTCGACAGTAGTTGAATAGACTCAAAATCGAACAACATGATAAAGTTCTTAGGTTTCTCGTAGGGGACGTTTCCTGGGTCATCTGAAGTCAGTTACCGTGAATGCAACCTTGAACTAGGAGTGAGGGAGAGAAGTGATGAGAGAGCAGAGGACGATGAACATTGGAAGAAGGGAGGAGGAAGGAGACAGGAAGAGATGAAGACATGGGGCTATGGGGAGATAGAGATGAATGACAGAGAGAGAGAGAAAGAGAGAGAGAGAGAGAGAGAGAGAGAGAGAAGAGAGAAGAGAAACAATGTCTCTGCTGTAATTGCTGCTGTCATGGAGTTAATCCCCGTGGTCCAGGACCTTTCTCTCTAGATCCTCAGGTTCTATGAAACTCCAGGAGTTAACGATGCTAGTAACTGCGTCTGGTCATATGATCATCTCAGATCATTCCAAATCATCTGTACTTCTGGGTTCCTGGATTTTGTTACTAGATTTTCTGTTGAACTGGTGCAACTGAACACATGGGTGAATATGACTGTGTGTATGGATCTGCACTAAGATTACTACATGCACTAACATAGATTTCTCCCATATCCTTTTAGCTAAATAATCTTATTACTTTATTGGAGAGAAAACTTGGGAATATACAGTAGATGCTGAAGACCACCATACTAGTAAACCTCTAAGGTAGGGATCCTCTTAAACATCCTGGTAGTTGTAGTCTTGCTCATCAAAGTCTTAGCTCTACCTCAATATTTTATGAAATGCTTCTAGAATATGTACTTCAAGAGGGAATCTTAGGATCCATTATATTTTCACAACTGAAAAAACTGCTTGCAACAGGCCTGAATAAGTGAACAAGTGTTCATTCTTTCCTGCAGGTAATCCTGTAATCATTGGAAATATCCTCTGTTCAGTTTGAAGTCAATTTGAGATCCACACAACAAAGTGTGCAGCTTTCTGAATTTTGATGCAATCCCCTGGAAAAATGAAGCATGTTATGTCTAGCTGGTGAGGATGCTAGGACACTGACATTTCCTTCTCCCTTCATTCCCAGCAGGAAGAGGAACATGAGGAGGGGGAACCAGAGCAGTGTGTCTGAGTTCATCCTCCTGGGGCTCCCAATCCCACCAGAGCAGCAGGGCGTCTTCTTCACCCTGTTCCTGGCCATGTACCTGACCATGATGCTGGGGAACCTGCTCATCATCCTGCTCATCAGGATGGACTCTCGTCTCCACACCCCCATGTACTTCTTCCTGTGCCACCTGGCCTTCTCTGACATCTCCTTATCATCTGTCACCGTCCCCAAGATGCTCAGCAACATGCAGACTCAGCACCTGTCCATCCCTTATGAGGGCTGCTTCTCTCAAATATATTTTTTCTTGCTTTTTGTAGGCCTGGATAATTTTTTTCTTGGAGTGATGGCGTATGACAGGTATGTGGCCATCTGCCACCCACTGCACTACATGATTATCATGAGAGAGGAACTGTGTCACTTATTAGTGGCTGGGTGTTGGTTCTTCTCTTGTATGAATGCCCTGCTGCACACCCTGCTCCTCTCCCGTCTCTCCTTCTGTGCTGACAACACTATCCCTCACTTTTTCTGTGATGTCAATGAACTCCTGAAGTTGTCCTGCTCAGATATCTCCCTCAATGAACTAGTCATCTTCAGTGAGGGAGTAGTGGCTATTCTCCTGCCACTGACTTCTATTTTGGGCTCTTATATTTCCATTGGTTTTACTGTACTCAAAGTCCCCTCCATGAAGAAGTTGTGCAAAATTCTCTCCACCTGTGGCTCTCACCTCTTCTTGGTGGTTTTGTACTATGGGACTATTGCTATTATTTATGTATTTCCTTCTCCAAATAATTCCCAAGTTAAGGATGTAATTTCTTCAGTAATGTATACTGAGGTGACACCCATGTTGAATCCCTTCATCTATAGCTTGAGGAACAAGGACATGAAATTGGCTTTGGGGACACTTTGCAGAAGAGCTGTTATTTTAGTCAAGTGAGCATGTTCTACTTATGTTCTTAATTTCCATAGACATGCTTTCAATGGTACTCTCTTAAGATCATATCGGTGAATGTAGTAAATTACAAAGGTGACCACAATCTTATTCACTTTTCAATTATGTAATTTATGTAGCTTCTCCTTGATATGAGTAGAAATTGTGACTAGCTTTGTCTACTAGATTTTGTGGATGTGCTTTTGTGACTGTAGTGTTTAGAATGATTCTGTCCTTGCTAAACTTGTAATTATGACGTCACCATTTATGTTAACCTAAGAGAGTCTGTATGAATAGGAAAGTTGACATGGAGGACTTTCAGGATGATCCTCTAGCATTATTTGAACTGAGCCAAGACCAGAAGTTCCATTCATCTAATACAGTCCCAGGCCAGGTTGACACCCTCAATGAACATTGACATCACTGTGTCTGGCACTATTATGTATCATATCCTAAGTGATTCAGTGTCTTCCTATCACTGATATCCTGAAACGTTTCCTTTATCTTGTGTCTCTTTTTTCATTTTTTGTAATCTAATTATATTATCTTCCTCTCCATTTATAAATTATTTATATATGTATTTTTATTTTATATGAGAGTGTTGCTTGCATGCATTTAAGTACACTAAAAGTGTGCAATGCCCGCAGAGGCCAGAAGAGGGAGTTGGTTCTCACAAAACTGGAAGTGCAAATAACTGTTAGCTGCCATGTGGATGCTGGGAAGAGAACTCAGGTCCTCTGCAGAGTAACCAGTGCCCTTAACTACTGAGGCGTCTCTCTAATTCTACTTCCTTATTTTCCAGAACTCACTGACTTAAAAACATAGAGGTCAAGAATATGAATTTTCTATGATCTTGTCTTCAAGATCTGTATCTGTATTTTCTCTTCACTGCTATTCTTCCCTAACATTTTTTTTGGTCAGGTATAAAACTAATCTGTCCAAACACATTCTCTCATCTTCCTAAAGAGTCATCAATAACTTCTTATGATATCATAGAAAAACCTTTTCTTTCTGAATGGGTATACTTCATCTGAAATATATGTTTCTTCTTTAAGAAGAGATATACTTTTTGAGTAATATTAGAGCTGAATTAATAAGCTTGTATTTTCTTTAAGTTCTATCATCTGACTCAAGTTACTGATATGATTAGAAAAGCTAAGAATTCTCAAGTCTGATGTGGTACCTGCCTCATGTAAAATAAAACTGGCCCTTATATTTCCTTTATCATTGATTACAGAACATTATGGTAGATGAATAAAAAGTTAAAATACACAAAATTATTATGAGATCCCTCTCTGTCTCTCTCTCTATCTCTTTTATCGCTTGTTATTAAGGAAAGGTCTCATGATCTAGCGCAGCCTGGCCTTGAACTCATCATAATCCTCTTCCCTTGATTCTCAAGAGTTTGGATTATACGAGTAAGAACATTGCCTAATCTCTTTCTTTCTTTCTCTCACTTTTTTCTCTCCCTCTCTTTTTCTACAGTTGTTGAAATAACAGTTGATCTACATTTTTAAAGCAAGACAGTTGAGAATGTTTTTATTAAAAGGTGGTTTCTAATACATAATCTTACTGAAAAGATATTAGCCTTATTGTCTTAAACTTCTTTGTATGTATCATAAAAACATGTAGACATATATGTTTATTTGTATAGACAAGGTTATCCAACAAAAACTCCAGCTCCAGGCATGGGAAATCTCTCTTCAATTTGTTGCCCAGGGTATTCCAAGACACTCCCAGTACAGTATAGACTACTGCCATAGTCCTAGGTTCTCTCTGTAGGCAAGACCTTATTGCTGAAAAAACACACATATTGGACCCAGGTTTTTGAAGCATCTATCTGCATCTGACCTGGAGGCCTCCTCCTGGAGAACTATCTTTCATAGGACAATGAGGCATAAAAGCAATCAGTAGTCCTACCCAGCTGTAAGGTTATGAACCACAACCATGGCTGGCCCAGTAAGATATCAGTAGTGGTACGATAGCATGTAATTGCACTTAAGGCCCCCTCAATAGGAGAAAATTTAGGCTTGGTACTGAACACCACAAGTCAAATACTCATGACTGGTGAGGTCACAGAATCTAGAGGAGAACTTTACTACTGTTACTTGCCTAAACCAATATAATTTCTACCTATATTTTCAATAGCTATCCTTGTACCCATGGAGAAGTACAGCTCTCACTACTCATCAAAGAAGCTTCTTTTTGCAGTGGATGGTGATTTTAACAGATATCCACAAGTGGTCAAAAAGCAAGGAATAAGTGACTATGTTTGGTTCCCTCCCCAAATTTAATACATCTAGAATGCAATCCCTGTCATGGCTCATGGATTTTTGTGAAAGAGGAAGCAGTTTGTAGGAGCTACAGGACCAGGATGTATGATGCTAGATACTTTCTTCCAGATATGATATGGAAACTTCCCCCATAAAATCTCAAAAACATAGTTGTCTAAACCACACCTACGTAATGACCACAGCTCTTGACATGCCCATGGGGATGGGGAAATTTCTCATGTCTCCTCCCCTAGGGGAAGATCAATGACTGATTCTCTGTGAGGGAGCTCCCAGGCAAGTTATCCAATCCCAAGTGTTCAACCTTAAAGACATGTACATGTGAGTACCCCTAAGCAGAGTCAGTACATTATATGCACACATATGAACATATGTGTAACACTGGTAATTATTGATGAGCTCATAAAGTTGAGCTATAGTGGGATATGGGAAGAGTTGGAGGGAAGAAGTAGGGTGAACGATGTGAACACAGTGTTCATGTGTGAGATAAAAATAACCCTAACCCTAACCTCAAAAGATTCCGTGTAACAAGGACACCATCATTGGAACTAAGAGTCAACACACAGAAAGAGAAAATTCTTTACCAGTCATACATCTGAGACAGTTAATATGTAGGATATACAAAGAACTCAAAAATGCTAATCATAAAAAACTGACAACCCGATGAAAAATTGGACCAAGTTTTAATGTAGGAGAGTCTTATCTAGGGACACACAGTGTATACATTCCTATACATTTAATATAACAGTTTTTAATCAAATTTAGACCTCCAACTCCATCCATCCTCTCTGCCACCACTGGATGTCGTGTATTCCATTATGCATATTAAGTCCTATACAACCAAGCATTTGTGCCAAATTCATCCTCTGTAATCTGATCACTCTATGTACAGATTATAAGTAAAGCACACTCTCCCTCTCCCAGGGGTAATCAGTCTCCAATAGTTCTCAGTCCCTCAATTTCTATTACTCTTTTCTGGATCTTTGCCTCATTTGTGTTGGTGTGGGTCTTGTGATTAATGTCAAGGTCCACTACATGTATTCATGAACTTTCTAGTATTCATGATTTGTGTAGAACTTGAGGCTTTGGTCAGGTTACCCAGTGAATAAGGGACATACCAAGTACTATTGCCTGATCAATGTGTGTTTAGTGACCTTGGATTCAGTCTCATCACTCTACTTCTGATCAAGCCCTAGGACATGCTCTGTGGAGTATTTCAAAGCAATGCAGAGACCTGCAAACTCTCAAGTTGCAATGAACCATGAGCTGGTAAAGATGTAAACAGTGTTGTTGAAGGTTATGAGGGTGGTTTTGCACTGTCTGGAGACAGTGTGTGATCTGTGATTATGTCATACCATGCTTGACTGCATCATGATGTCTAGACCAGAGTTACTATTGCATCAAGGTCAAACACACTTCTTCCTGTGGCTCACCGTTCTAGTCCCTTCAGAAATCCCCTTCAATGGGTAATACAGGGAATTGGATAATTAGTCCATGCTGGCTCATTTTCTCACAAGAAGCTTGGGCTATTTCCCCATGGGCATTAATCTTGTTCATAGTTGTACATTGCGTCTAGTATTCTGGTGCCAGAAAACAGACATGAGGAATTAATAAACACTTCTATCAGAGGTCTTCCCCCCATTTTGGGATGCTCTTCTTTGTGAACAGAAACTGAGGGACCAGTGAATAGACTTGAACATGAGATATTTGAGATTATCAAGGATTGTCATAGGTCAGAAGAAGACGGGGAATTATTTTCTGGCACTCAATTTGTGTATTTATGTTAGAATATCTATTGATGCAGTGTATTTAGTAGGAGTTTGACTTATAGTGACACTTCATGTAAGAGAGACCAATGTAGATTATAGGAATCTGAAAATCCTCTCTTTTTGGATGGCTAATTTATATGGTAGGTGAATTCTTTGTGTGACTGAATGCATAATGTCTCTGTGTATTTAGTATGTGATTTTTATGTGGATGGGCTGGGTGTGATGTTCATGTGCCATGTGGTGTATGGCAATATTTATTTATCAGTTGTTTCTAAGTTCTGTTTCTACCTACTGAGTATAGGTCTTAAAGAGAATAATTTTGGTCAGAGAAATCTATGATTGCTTGAATGTAGATTGTGTAATCACATGCGAGTGTTTCTATGCAACACATTCTTATTTTCTTCTGGTGTGGGTGTAGAGAGAAGCGTCTAAACCCATGATACTGTAATATGTGTGTTTGTGTACAGACCTGCGTATTCGTATTTTTGGGAAACAAACACATAGCTACCTCCTCCTTTCAAGTCTTATCTCCTCTCACTTAAGATAGTTCCCAGGAAGTCCCTCCTTAAGCTAAATACATACCTCTTGGCCGATTGACTTCAGTTACCTAAATTCTCTAGCTTTCAGCAATGCCATATTCCCATTCTTGGTTCAAATCACTAATTTTGACTTCAGAGCTTTTTGACATTTAAGTTGAATTCTGGCAAGCTCAGTCGTCTAAAGTATGAAATGTGACGTGACTAAGGTTTGTTCCTGACGTGTTATGTTATAAACATGCAGTAAATCATTTTGTAAATATCCCTGGTGGATTTTTAGCAAAGTAGAGGAAACAGACGCACTTAAAGACTATTTGTCAAGTTCCTCCTCGCTGCTTCCGTTCTTCAGTTTTCTGTATATTTTTTATTGACTTTTTGTGTATTTCATACAAATCATCTTAGTCATCTTTATGCTCCCTCCCTATGCACACCCTCCAACAGTCTCCCTTCTCTCACAGATTGCATTCATTCTGGGCTCTATGTTAGGGCCTATAGATCTAGTGTGTGTACCCAAAGTTCTTCAGTGCAGGTTTATCCACTGGGGTCTAAAGCCTATCTAGAGTCACATTCTTAAAGAAGATCATCTCTCCTTGGTCCAGCAGTAATCAGCTGCCTGTAGTTCTTCAGCTAAGATCCAGGTGGTTGCCCGTTCCCCAACTGTATGCTGAATTTTTTTGTTGCCTGTTTTCCCTATTTCATTCTTGGGTGTGTGTCCAACTGTCTCTTTCACAGAGAATGATTTGAAAAAAAGCCATCTTTTTGCTCATCTAGCCATTTAGTTTGAGTATTGATTTCACCTCTAACTTCTGGATTTTCATTCGAACCTGCTTGTGTTCCAAAAAGGTTGATTTAGTAAATGCCGGTGACTTGTCAGATCTCTCTGGAGGTGGAAAGTACTGTGTTCTGTCTGTTTCCCACTGACTGACATGGACAGTTGCCCTACCGGCTCCTCTCTGTTTTTAGATGTGGGAGTCCCCAGGGGTCTTGCTCCTGTCCAACAGGTCAGCTCCCAGAGTACTTTCCGCACAGGGTGCGGGGGAAAGGTGAGTGCGCTGTCCATCCATACCTCAGCCTCCCCTTCCAGGCAACAATCAGATGCGACAGGGAGTCTAGTCAGAGCAGGGACTCTTTAACTAGGGAGTGCAAGATAACATTTAAAGGCAAAATCCGCAAAGGGGGTTTCCATGGTAAGGTGGACATAACCAATTGTTTTAAAGGTCCAGTGAACATGTATAGGGTCTCACAGCAACCTGGGACACAACAACCTGGGACTGATCATTTACTATTCATGGAGGAGGAAGTCCTAGGACCTAGCTATTAATCATGCATTGTTCATGAAGGAGGAGGTCCTGAGACCCAACCAGGCTAATCACGTACTGCCTGCACTGCCCAAGACCCCACTAGCTACTTTTCAAACATAACTTAGGACATGCCAAGAGTGCACCAAGGCCCCTCACTTAGAGATGCTTGTTAGCAGGTTCCTGTGCCTTGGAGTGGTGGCAATGGCCTAGGTTACGTTTCCTGATCTGTCTGTTATCTCTAACTGTGATTTAACTCTGACTGGACAATATACCAAGCTTCAGTGTCAAATACATGTCAGAATTTCTACTCTCAAGATCATGATGCAGCAACAACTACAGGCCCTTCAGCATGAGGCTTCATTACCTGTGTTTGAATATTAGGAACACGAACAAACCACTCACTGTCTTCTTTAGAGTCACTTAGTAAATGTTTGCTGACTATTGGTATGAAATCTCATAAATGTTCTGTGTTTAGTGTGTGTTATGAATTCATGAGTCTGCACTCTGGCTTGCTCAGGAAAGGCTGGATGTAGATGAGCTGTGCAGACATAGTCATTATATAGCATCAGCTTCCATTTTCAAAGAGTGCAAACATGAGAGTAAATAGTAAATTATAGAATCATCAGTGTATGAATGTTAGCAGAAAATCAAGCCTGCGGTGGGTTATAACTGTGACATGCTTAAAGAGTTTACAGTCACCTGAGAACTAACTCTGTCTCTTTCTCATCTCTCTTTATATGTTGCTCTCTCTTCTCTCTCATCTTTTGAAGTCATATCTATGTCTGCGGCTTAGAATGACCCAGAGTATATACCTGATGCCAACTCAAAGTGATGACCTCCTGCCTTGGGTTCCTTGAGTGCTGGGATGGCATTTTTGTACCAACATACCCATCCTTCATTTGCTAATAAATGAATGAAGATGTAGAACTGGGGAAATGGTGTTGAGCAAAGCATCTGATCATCTTGACAAAGCCTGGAATGTGACAGCATCAGGTATTACGTTAGTGATTAGGATGGTTACACAACAGCTCTGAGATTTAGTTTCTGAGGCCTACAGTTGGCAATATAGCACCATCAATGGCTTTATCCTAGTAAGTGCTCCTTCACACAAATTATGTTACATGCTCCAGAAAGTACTCAGAACTGTTAATAATTAGATGATTAGGAATGTAGTAGGAATTGAGTAGAATGAATATCTTGAAGCATGATATAGTTTTTGGGATTCTGCACTGAATGTTCTCAGGCTATTACTGTGAATTAATCCTTGTTTTGGAACAGAGGGAGAGAAGAAGTGTGGAGAGAGGAGAGTAATGAGGGAAGAGGAAGAAGATGTGGAGAGAGGAAGAGAGAGGAGTGGGTAGGAAGAGGCAGGGGGAGTAGAGAGAGGGGACAGAGTTAGGAGGATGAAAAGATAAAGTTTCCACGTCACTCTAGGGATTTAGTCCCCATCACCGTGATCTGGGTTCTGAGTTGGTACATCCACAGAGACTGTGAAATTCTAAGAGGTTCATGATTTTTAAAAATGTCAGAAATGGGTCTGGTCTAAAGTCCACCTCACTCTTCTGTTTTTCTGAAGTCTTGGAGTTTCATAAGAGAGTCTCTGCTGAACTTGAACCACTGTAGTAGCTGTCATGGGTGGATAGGACCACATGTAGGGGTATGTTCTAAGGTTATTATATGTAATGATATAAGTTTCCCTCAAATCCTTACAGTTGGATAACAGCATGTTTACAGAAGTAACTTAGGTACATATAGAGAAAGTGACCCAAAGCTGCAGAAGAAGCAAACAACTGAGGCAGCGGCCATCTTAGGCCTCCCCTAACAGGAAGGCTATGCCTCTTGCTTCGAATTCTAAAAAATGCTTATGGAATGTGGCTACAAGAGGGAATTTTATTATCTGTTATGTTTCCAGAGCTGAAAGAACATGTGTTAATTAGTGAATGAACTTGTATTCTTTCTGGTACCCAATCTTCTTAGCACTGGAAATTTCTTCTCTGTGTTTCGTATGAGGGCAATTTGAGATTCAGATGACAAAGTGTGCAGTGTGCCTGAATTTTGATGCAGTCCCCTGGATAAAAGCAGACATGTTACATCTGCCTGGTGAGGATCTCAGGAGTCTGATATTTCCTTTTCCCTTCATTACCAGTCAGAAGATGAACATAAGGAGGGAGAATCAGAGCAGTGTGTCTGAGTTCATCCTCCTGGGACTCCCCATCCAGCCAGAGCAGCAGGGCGTCTTCTTCACCTTATTCCTGGCCATGTACCTGACCACGGTGCTGGGGAACCTGCTCATCATCCTGCTCATCAGGCTGGACTCTCGTCTCCACACCCCCATGTACTTCTTCCTGTCCCACCTGGCCTTCTCTGACATAATCTTATCATCTGTCACGATCCCCAAGATGCTTAGCAACATGCAGACTCAGCACCTGTCCATCACTTATGAGGGCTGCATCTCTCAAATTTATTTTTTCTTGCTCTTCGCATGTACTGACAATTTTCTTCTTGGAGTGATGGCGTATGACAGGTATGTGGCCATCTGCCATCCACTGCATTACATGGTTATCATGAGAGAGGAGCTGTGTGACTTACTGGTGGCCGGGTGTTGGTTCTTCTCTTGTATGAATGCCCTGCTGCACACCCTGCTCCTGTCCCGTCTCTCCTTCTGTGCTGACAACACTATCCCCAACTTTTTCTGTGATCTCAATGAACTCCTGAAGTTGTCCTGCTCAGATACCTCCCTCAACATACTAGTCATCTTCACTGAAGGAGGATTATTGTTTCCTCTGTCACTGGGCACTATTTTTGGTTCCTATATCTGTATTGGTTTTACTATCCTCAAGGTCCCCTCCACCAAGAAGATCTGCAA
Source organism: Eospalax fontanierii (assembly GCA_035773235.1). Classification (NCBI taxonomy): domain Eukaryota; kingdom Metazoa; phylum Chordata; class Mammalia; order Rodentia; family Spalacidae; genus Eospalax; species Eospalax fontanierii. The sequence goes on from CM069541.1 coordinate 51,846,428, forward strand.
AGTTCTGTCCACGTGTGGCTCTCATCTCTTCCTTGTATTTTTGTATTATGGAACTTTTGCCATTACTTATCTTTTTCCTTCCTCAAATGATTCCAATATTAAGGATGTAATTGTTTCTATAATGTATACAGATGTGACACCCATGTTGAACCCCTTCATTTATAGCTTGAGGAACAGAGACATGAAATTGGCTCTGGGGGTCCTTGGTAGAGGGGCAGTTAGTTTAGTTAAGTGAGTGTTTCCTACTCATGTTCTTGACTACCCTAGAGATGCTTGCAGAGATCCTCCATTAAAATTGTATAGGGGAATAATGTAAATCACAAACATGATCACACTAGCTGCCACTTTTCAATTTTAGAGTTTATTTCTCCACTCCTTGAATATGGGAAGATGTTATGACTTGCTTTGATGAATAGGTTTGGTGGAAGTACTTATGACATTTGCATCCTTATAAAGATTGTTCCTGCCCTACTTGTAATTAGAAGTAACCATATAAGATAGTCTACGTATGCCTGCATGATGAGGAAAGGTACAAAGAGGACTGCAAAGATGCTCCAGCCAGCACTTATCTTGCGCACCAAGCCCTAAGAAGTGATTTGACAGCACTGATGAGTTGATTGTATCTGAACTGAGCCACGTCCAGAAGTACTATTCATTTTAATACATTTCCAGGCAGAATAGCAATACAATAGAATTATTGAGTATATGAACATTTGAATCACTGTATTTGGGGATTGTTATGTATAATAAGTTAACTGATGCAGTAACTTCTAATTGCTGATGTGGTCCAAGCTTTTCATGTATTCTGACTTCCCTCCTTTGTTTTTGATCCTCTGATTCAATTGTCTTCCTCCTACACTTTCTAGATCTCACTGACTTCTAAATATACAGGCTCATGGGTATAAAATGTTCCATGATCTTAACTTTAGCTGTTTTTAGTGCTCCATGGTATTCTCCCCTAACCTTTTTTAGTAACTTGCAAAAGAAATATTTACTAACACATTGTCTCACCTACCTAAAGATATACAACTTTTCATAATACCAAAGTATTGGTACTCCTATTTTTTAATGGAAATATCTCATCAGAAATATGTGTTTCTTTCCACCTGTAGTTCTAGTATGATCCTGGAGCCCTAGTTGTAGAGGTTTTACTGTAGATGTGTCACAGAGGGCTGGACATCTCTCAGACATATTTTCTATTTGTGTGACCAGTTGTGGAACTCTGTAATAGGCTCTATTTAGCATACAGTAATAAATTTCATTTGTTTAGAGATATGGCAGAGGTAGGGTTTTTCTAGAATCCATGACCTCTCTAGCTATATATTTCGATATAATTATAGTGCCACTCATGAATTTCCTCCCTTAGAAAGTGCTTTAAGCCCAATTAGATAGCTGTTGATTACTCCCAGGTAATACTACTACTTCTGTACCAATCGAGGCAGTTTGCTGTGCCTGTTGATGTAGTCATTAGGTTCTAGAGTTGGGTTGGACCATTGATTGATTTTATTGCTTAGCAGCTTCTGTAGTGTCCTCTAGAACTATGAGATCTAGTCTTCAGGGAGAAGCTTCCAGATCATTTCTAGATCTATGGCGCCAAATCTTGGGTCAGAAGTATGTTCTGTTCAGCATTAGGTTCTTTCCTTCCAGTTCTGGGAGATAACCAAGAGCTCCTGCAGTAGCCTGTGTTACTTTTGCAGTCTCTTGGTCTGCCCTGATCAACAAAAAACTCGAATGTGTAGGTATCTCTACATTAGGATGACTCCTTTGGGTCACATATATTCAGTGTGGTATCATGAATCATGATAGACTTAGTAGTTTTTTTGAGTTTTCCACACTGTTTTCCATAGTGGTTGTATGAGTTTGCATTTCCACCAACAGTGAATGAATGTGTGTTCCCCTTTCTCCACACCTTTGCCAGCATTTGGTGTCTTGTTCTCTTGATCATAGCCAATCTGACTGGAGTAAGATGAAATCTTCAACTGTTTCCCCATTTATCTAATTGCTAAGGATTTTGCACAATTGTTCAGGTGGTTCTTAGCCATTTTTATTTCTTTGTTTGTTTCTGTTCAGGTCCTTAGCCCATCTTTTTATTGAGTCATTTATTTTCTTATTTCTTTGTTTCATGAGGTCCTTGTATATTATCAGTGAAAGGGAACTCATGGGTGGGACTATAATATAGTCATAAGCACATAGCTGTACAAGTCATAGATTCTAGAGAAAATCCTATCTCTTTTGTATCTCTAGAGAAATGCAATGTGTTGCTCTATGCTATATATTGATTCTTATATTTATAGACAAGTACCACATACCACTCATCAAAGAAGCTTCTTTCTGCAACAGATGCAGGCTATTAGAGAGTCACATACTACGAATAATTGTATGCTGGACAAGGGCCAGGGGAGCAAGCCAGCAAGCAGAATCCCTCCACAGTTTGTGCTTCACATCCTGCCTCCAGGTTCCAGTTCTGAGTTCCTATCTTGGCCTCCCTCAGTAAACAACTGTGACCACGTTTTTGTCCTTGTTTTATTTTTTTATCACAGCTATAGAATATAATGCAAACATGGCTTTTTTATTTCTTCTGATTGTGCTTTGACGTCTGCTTTTTCAGAAATCAAAGCAGATATGCCAGCTTGTTTTTGGTGTCTGATACCTTCATCCATTGTGTTCCTGCCTTTGAGTGTCATTCTGTAGTGGGTATCTTTCTCCAGGGATTGTGCTTTTTGGAGACTACAGACATTTAGATGTAGTTTTCTGCTCCAACCATACAGTTGTTAACCTCAATAAGAAAAATTTAAAAATTATTTTATGTATATGAGTGATGTTGCTTCTATGTCTAAAGTGCACGATGTGCATTCAGTGTGTGTGGAGGCCAGAAATGAGCATCACATTCCTTAGAACATGAATTTCAGACAGTTCTTAGCTGCCATGTGGGTGCTTCAAGAGTAGCAAATGTTCTTTTCCACTGAGCCATCACCCTAGCTTCTCTCTCTCTCTATCTTTAATGAGTTGAGGCCATTCACATTTAAGGTTACTATTGAGTGATAATTCCTGTTATTTTGCTGATTATTTTTTGGTTCATTGGTGTTTTGCTTTTTACTTATCTTTTTTACATTTGTTTTTATTGAGTTTTATGCATCCCCTAAGTTTATGATTCAGCCATGGCTCTTACAATCTTTCTTCCCCCTCTTCTGTAATGGTCCCTGAGTCATAGGTGGGTGAGTTTCAATATAGGAGTTTGAGTAATCACTTTTTAGTTCAATGGATTATTACTTGATTTTTACTTTTCTTTAGATATTAGGGATTTTCTTTGAGACTTGCTGACAAGAGAGCTGAGGTGCTTAGGATATTTCTGTCTTTGTTGGTGAGTTGGTGTTAGAACAGGTAATCAAAAGATTTGAGAAAACCCTAAGAAATAAAAAAATGCAGGAATTAATATACATCTTCCGGTGATAAATCAAATATTAATGATCTCAATTCTCTTATAAAGAAAAATAGACTCAGAGGTCATATTAGAAAATGGGATCCATCTTTTTGCTGCCTTCAAGAAGCACACTTTAGCACATATGATTGCCATCATATATAGAAAAGGATAGGGAAAGATTTCCAAAGAAATGGAACCAAGAACCAAAGATGCACAGATAGTCTATTATCTAAATTCAATACCCTACTGTCACCAACCCACAGGTCACAAGTAAAAAATTAGAGAAACCCAGGAGTAAAATGACATCATAAACGAAATGAACCTCTTAGATATTCATAAACATTCTACCCTCAATGAAGAATTCACATCTTTTCAGTGGCCCACGGAAACAGGGGGCAGAGAGAATACCCATACATTCTTCAACTCTCACCAGCAAAGCGTCTTTGTTGTGACGCACACAGAAAGCCACAACTGACTACATTTCAAAGAAAAGAGACTGTGAACTATGTAGAAGAAAACGTCAGCCAAGTCCTGAGGTCCTTAAAAGCAGACATGGGTTGGACATTACGATCGTTATGAAAAACTAGAGTGGTGGTGCCCTCCTTGAATCCCGATATTCAGGAGGCAGCGGAGGGCAGACTAGACTTCAGCAGATTAACTTGCAGTGAGGACATCTGCGGACGCTAACTTCACACATTGGACTTAACACAGATGACAGAATATCTGAATTCCAATGGGGTGGTTATAGGAGGTCCCAATGGGGAAGGGATGATAAAGATGAATAAGACAGATTGATAGGTTCTGATGAAATAACTCAAAATTCAATAAAAAAATTTAAAAACTTAAAAAAATTCCCTGAATTGAATAAAAAGGAAAGCACAACATACCCAAATGGATGTGACACATTGAAAGCAGTCTTAATAGGAAAGTTTCAGCACTAAGCTTCTATACCAGACAATTAGAGACATTTCATATTAATAACTTAGATGCATCAGAAAGCCTTAGAAAACGAAGGTCAGACAAACCTCAGAGAAACAGACGGGAAGAGATACACAAAATCATGGCTGAAATTATGTAATAGAAACAGAGAAAAGTTTATTAATGAAGTAAATGAAGTTTATTTTTTTGTTATATGAATTACCTTGAGCATTCAAATCCAATCATATTCTTTTTACTTTTTCTTTTTTATTTTTCTGAGACAGTGTCTCCCTATAGCTCCAACTCACTTGGAACTTACTCTGTAGACCAGGCTGACATAAATCAAATAGAAATCTGCCTGCCCCTGCCTCCTGAATACTGGGATTCAAAAAGTACACCACCACCTGTAGTTTTTCATAGAGATCTTAATGTCCAACCCATGTCTGTTTTTAAGGAATTCATGACTTGGCTGACTGTTTTCGTCTATATTGCTTTACAGTCTCTTTTCTTTGAAACGTAGCCAGTTGTGGCCTTCTGTGTGCATCACATTGAGGAAGCTTTGCCGGTGAGAGTTGAAGAATGTATGAGTATTCTCTCTACCCCATGTTTCACTATGATCCGTGAGTCTTTGGTATGAAGGTTCCACTCTAGATGTGTCACTCAGGGAGGGGTATCTCTCAGACATAGGCTCTCTGTTTGTGACCAGTTTTTGAACTTTGTAATAGCCTCCATTTGTTGCAAAAAGAAAACTTCTTTGATAGGTGTTATATGGTAAATAAAAGAATCTGTAGATATAAAGATCCTTACTTAACATACAATAAGAAATTTCATTTGTCTAGAAACATGACAGAGTTTTCTCTGGGATTTTCGACATTTTCAACCATGTGAATTTGGCTGTATTTACGTGCCAGCCATGAGTTCCCTCTCATCGAGACTGCATTCATTTCAGTTAGATACTTACTGATTGCCCTTGTGTTAAAATGCCACTATTGCATCAGTAAGATAGCTTGCTGAGCTACTCACTGTGGTTATTAGACATGACAGCTGGGCTGGACCTTTCATTGATTTTCTCCCTTAGCAGCTTGCATAGTGTTCTCTAGAAATATAAGAGCTAGTCTTCAGGGAGAAGGCTTCCAGGTCAAGTCCACCTTGCTTACTCTGACTCTGGTGTCCAAAGATGACTTGTCTTCAGCTGAGGGTCTTAACTTCAAGTTCAGCAAGGTAATCAAAGTCTCTGGCAATAGCTTGAATTATTTTGGGAGTCTCATGGACTACACTGAAAAACAATTCAAAGGAGGTTTCTCCTGTCTGGCTCTGTTGCCTTTCAGCATTCTCGTATACTCACAATCTCATATTCAAATGCTTTACATGTATTTTCAGATGGGTTTGAGTCAATACAGATCCCTCTGGCTTTTTATGTCACCTAAAATTTATCTCTTCTCTTCTCCCTCTTCCTGTGTTACCTTCCTTCCTCCCCAGTTACACCCATTTTCTTCTTGATAATACCTGTCTCCTATTATCCTCCCTCTCTTGAGTTCCTGTTTCTCCTTTACCCCCATCATTGCTAAACTGTCTTCCACTCCTCCCTTCTGATTTGAATTATTTCGTTTTTTATCATTTCCCCCTTGGTACATCCGTTTCCCATTATCCTTTCTCTTGGACTCTTCCTCTCCATTTTCCTGTAGCCAGTGCTCTTAACTACTGAGCCATCCCTCCAGTCCCTGGTAGCTCAGTTTTGAAGGAAAGATTATCTCGCGGGCCATTTTCCTCCAAGTCACTTAGAATGGCCAAAGGGAATTCATTCCACTCCTCTGGGTGCTAAACTACTGGTTCATCGAAACACAGAACTGGATTTAAGGCTCATGAAAGCTATCAGTTTGTTCTGAGTGTAGGAAGGTTCAGACTTTGTCTGACTTACATTTTAGAGGACACTTCTGAGTCCCTCCCTGCCTGGCCTCCTTGTTATGCAGCTTGACAAAAATTATATTTCTTTCCACTTTCAACTGCTCTGTGGAAGGAATACCTGGCTCACTAAACCCAAAACTGGATTGAAGGCTCATGGGTTTGTGCAGGCACTGGAGAGTGGGACTGTTTTGATTTTTGTATGGATTGTCTTTTGGGAAAGTAGCCATTTCTTAGCACCTTGCCGGACCGTGCCCTGTGGAGCTGCATGGTTCTGAGGTTTAATCGGCTTGCTGCTCGTTGTGGGGCACCTTTGTTTGGAGTACTCTGTTTTTCTTGAGTTTCTTCTCAGACTCATATAGAGGCAGCCTCTAGTCGGCCTTTGTAACCTACAATACTTGTTTTTTAGAAACATTTTTTCTTTCAGATGTCTTTTAGGTCTACAGAAGTTACAAAGATACAACATGATTTTCCCATCCACCCCTTACTGTATTTTCCCTACTGTTAACAACTTACATTTCCAGTAAGGAACTGTGACTAACACAAGGCCATTTCAAAACTGAATTTATCCAGATTTCCAGAGTTCCTTATTCCCTAAACTGCAGTGGCCAGCCTCTCCCAGGTTGGAACTCCTGACTGCTGGGTTAGTACAGCAACGATTTGAATCAATCTGAAGAAAACTCCACACCAGCACCTGTAATTTGTGGGAGAGTCAGGCTGGACTGGAGCCTGGAAGACTCAGGGACTGAGTTCCCTTCAGTGTGTTATTACAGGATAAGTGCTCTTGTATGATGTTTCTTATCTTTATCCAGAATGAAGCATAACTGTGGACAACCCTATGCTTTCTGTGCATTGTCTCATCTCATTTTTGTTTCTGTCTAATGCCAGGTGGCCTGTCTAATTTGCTTTTGATGACACAGAATGAATCTCCAGTAGAAGGTCCCAGAATGAACCTGGAACAGGGTGTATGTCTTGACTTCACTGTGGCAGAGTCCACGAGTCCAGATGAATTCTCCGTGTGTGACCCTGTGCTGGTTTGGGTGACAAGCCACACAACCAGAAGGTGTTGTTCTATCTTATCCTGACTTTTCCAGTTTTATGGTCCACAGCAGGTATTTTAGCTTTACTCTCAATTTCTGGAATGCTTACTGCTCCATTCTTATTTGTGGAGAGTTGTCACTAACTGGATACTTTTGGAAAATGTGGAGAGCTGGAAAACTATTCTGCTAAGCAGTTGCTGTTACTCTTTTGGGTTTTGCTTTTTAACACTTCTGTTAAAGATAAAAGATACTTATGGGCTACCATCACTATGCAAGAGAAATCTGAATTTGACTGTGTGTTTACATCTGTAAATTTTATATTTATTTTGGAATAAAATCATTTTATTTAAACTAGCTCAGATAAAATGCAACACAGCTGGTTTAAGAAGGTCAAACACTTGCTCAGCCCCAAACTCCACACATCTCTGTGAAATTCTACACAGTGAGTGCACTCGCCCATGGCCATTTGGAGAACCAGGTTTTCTTGGGGTTCACACTACAGCTGCCACGTTTTATAATAAAGTAGGCTTCGTCATCAGAGATGATTTTCCAACTCTTCGGTTTGAACTTCTTCATCAGAGAAGCCCTCCATTTGTGAGTCTGCTGTGCTTCAGCACTTTGTTCAAATCTTCACAGAACATGACGTCACTGCTTCTAGGCACACTCCAGAAATGACTGACCTGGAATTTCGAGAGCCCCATCCCAGACTGTTGTTCAGTCCCCTGGGTTCCCTCAGGTTCCTGGTAGGTGATGTCAGGCTTTGCTGGCTCAGCATTACCCCAGCCACTGAAGCCTTCGCTGATGGCCCCCAAATGTTCGCCACACTGTGGAGCCCAGAGCCAGACTTGCTGCAGTGCTTGCCATCCGGGTCATCAGGCCTGGCTGCCAGGGTACAGCAGCAGGTGAGCCGACTTCAGAAGGTTCAGGTTCTGGCCCAGGAACAGTTCACATCCCAGGGGCCAAGCTGACCCGAGTGGTACCCAAGAATCATGGCTACAGCTTCCATATGGTGTCCTGCCTACAGGAGGACCCAATGTCTTCAAAGGCGAAGCTGCTGAATTTTACAGTTTTTATGTTTTGTGTTACTAATCAGCTTAGAACTTAATTCCTTGGCTAGTTTACATGGTGAATAAGGGGCACAGCTCATACTGTTCTGTGGTCGATCTTTGTTTAATAACCTTGGTCTAAGTCTCATCACTGTACCTCAGGATCAACCCCTAAGATTTCCTCTGTGGAATATCGCAGAGGAATATAGAGACCTCACACTCTCAGGGGGCCATGAGCTATGAGCTGTAATCAGTGTTGTGGGAGGCTGTAAGCACAGGTCTTACCTTGTTAGGGGACAGTGTATGATCTGTGATTATGTCAGAGCACACTTATTGCATCAAGCTACAACTACTGGACACTGACACATTAAGGTCAAGCACACTAGTTCCTGTGTCTCTTATGGTTCAGCCCATCCAGTCCATTCTCAGTACCCTTCCCTCCCTTGGGAAATATAGGATATTGGACAATTAGTCCATGCTGGCTCATTTTATCACAAGAAGCTGGTCTTTAATTCTGTTGGTTGATGAGCATCTTTTCTCTTTTAAAGTCAATCGAGAACACAAAGGAGTATTCCTAGACCGTTTGGCTAGGACAGTTTTTTGTATTTTGGTACTAGTCCATAGGAAGAGAAAGTGAGGATCAAGAAATAATCTTGAAAAGAAGATATTTGACCCTAAGCCTCAAGGACTCTCACAGGTCAGAAGATAAAGAATCATTTCCTGGTACTAGATTTGTGTGTTTACATGAGAACATATGTGAATTGTGCTTTAAAATCACAATGTATTTGGTAAGGAATTGACTTATATAGTCACTTCTGCATACATGAAAGACAGGTGCATAATTTAGCATTCTGAAGATTATGTATTCTTGATAGGATGTGTGTATTTGCTGACTGAATGGTCCATCTGGAGGCATGGCTGTATGAGTCTCTCTGTGTGTACAGTTTATATTTTTTTGTTGTAGATGACTTGGTGTAATGTTCATGGTCAAAGTGGTGTGTAGTGGTATTTATCACTTGTGATTAAATTCATGTGGAAATGATACAATTTTATTACTACTTAAATTAAATTCAAGTCATAGAGAATAACTCACAGTCAAGGAGAACTACAGCTGCTTTTATACAAGTGTGATTTCATGCAAGTGTTTTATGTAATATAAACATATTTAAATATGTCAAGAGTGTAGCGGAAAGGAACTGAAATTATATGGTAATATATGCATTTTGGGTTTTTTTGAGACAGAGTCTCTGTGTGGCCTCAGCTGACCTGGATCTCACTATATAGACCAGGCTGGCCTTGAATTCACAAAGATTTGCCTGTCTCTGCCTCCCAAGTGCTGGGATTAAAGGTGTTCACCACCAAGCCTGGCTGCATAATGTGTGCATTTTGAATATATGTGTGTGTCTGTATATTCAGGAAAAGACTCATAGAAACCTTCTCCACTAATGCTTTATCCTCTCCAATTTCAGACAGATCAGTGCAGGTCCTCCTTAAACTGAATGGGTAGATGTTTGCCTATAGGAATTGAAGTCCTTCAAATTCCGTGTGTGTGGTTTTTAAAGCCAGCTTTCAACATGGCAAATTTCATTCTCAGAAAATAACAGTTACTGGGGTCTTAGGCTCTACTGCACACACACTCAGATGTACAATTTCAACTCTTCATAGTTTCATGACAAAGGGGTTGAACTCTGTGAAGTTCAGAAGATTGAAATGTAAAATATGATGGGACTAAGGATTTATTCCCATGTGTTGTGTCATAAACAATCAGTACAGGAGAGATTCTCAACTTGTGATGGATTTCTTTATGTAAAATACCTTATTTATTATTTATATTTGATGTGTGTGAGTGTGTTGCCTGCATGTGTCAGTGCCCTTGTGTTATGCACTACATGAGGAGATCAGAAGGCTTTGAATTTCCCTGAAACTGGAGTGACAAATGGTTGTTAATCTCACGTGGGTACTGTGAATAAAACCCAGGTCCTCTTCAAGACAGCCAGGTCTCGTAACCACTGAACCATCTCTACATACCCTCATGACTCATTTCTTGCCTGTCCCAGGTGGATTGCTTTGGCAAGAACAGAGGATGCAGACTCATTTAAAGACCATTTGTCAGACCACGCCTTGTGGTTCCCTTCTTCTCTCTTAGGTAAGTGTCCAGTGGCCTTTTTCATGCAGAGAACGGTTTGGTCAAGGTCATCTCTCTGCTTCTCTAGCTATTATGTTTGAGTGTTTATTTGACCTTCTGAGTTTCCTTTCAAATATGCTTGATTTGCAAACATTTTGAGTTTAAATGACAGTGTGTTGTAAGATCTTACTGGAAGTTTAATGCACTATGTTCCTCCTCTTTCTCACCGACTGAGATGACAGCTTGTCCCCTCTGCTCTTTCTGCCCTTAAAGAGAATTCTCACCTGGTACCAGTGCCTAGGAGTGAAGGCCATTCCCTGAATTCCATTTCCTGGGATTCTGTGTGTTATCTCTAATTGTGATTTCACTCTGACTGGATAAGGTACCAAAATGTTCCTCAAAAAACTGCCAGAAGTTCTATGTTTGGGGTAAGGATCTACTTAGTTTGATGATACTTTCGGTATGTCACTTCACAGCTCTCTTTTCACCCTAGGAACTTGAAAAAAAAACAAAGGACTGGAATGTCTGTTTTAAAGACACTCAGCAATTGTTTACTGAATGTTAGAATTCAGTCACATGACTGTTGCAAATTGCATGTCTGTGGTAGTTATTGAATGTACAGTCTGGTTTGCCTGGGGAAGGCTTGATGCCAGTCTGTTGTAGAGACCTATATAGATCTGCTGTATGGACATCTTTATTATATAACTTCACTCTCCACTCTCAGAGTATCCAAACATGAGAGTATTTAGTAAAGTACAGAGTCATCTTATGTATGAGTATTAGCAGATAATGAAGAAGGTGGCATGGTGTAACTTTGAAATCTTGAAACAGTTCCAGGTTTATAGAGAACTTTCTCTCTCTCTCTCTCTCTCTCTCTCTCTCTCTCTTTCTGTCTCTCTGTCACTTTCTCTTTCTCTTTCTTTCACTCATATTTTTTCAAGTAATTCTCTTTATGTTCCTTAGGCTGGTCCAGAACTCACTACGAACTCATGATATTCCTTCCCTATCTTCATTTAACTGCCAGGATGCCAGGTTTGCAACACACACCCTCCTGGATAGTCTAAGAAATCAATGAAGGTGTAGGACTAATGGAATGGTGACAAGCAGGGCATCTGACCATATTGACCAAGCCTGGATCAGCATCAGCTGTTAATTTGGTGACTTCTACCCAATTGTTAACAATAATTTGATTAGATCTCAAAATCCAATAGCATGATACAATTCTTATGTTTAAGGTATGGGATGTTTCCTGGGGAAAAATCTGAAGTCAGTTACCCTGAATCCATTCTTGTATTAGGAGACAGGAGAGATTTGGGAAGAGAGCAGAGGAAGAATGGAAGGACAGAAGAAGGACAGAGACAGGAAGAGATTGGTGTATGGGAAGACAGAGAAAGAGAGAGACACAGAAAGAGAGAGAGTAAAATAATCACATATGAAAAAGAGAGAGGGAGATTGAGAGACAGAAATAGAGAAAAGAGAGAATGCCTCAGCTGTAATTGCTGCTGTTAGTGCCCCATGGTCCAGGACCTTTCTCAGTGTAGCCTCAGGCACTGTGAAATTCCAGGAGGTTAATGATGTTTTATGGTTGTAACTGCGTCTGATCCAATGATAATATCATTGTTGTATTTTTCTGAATTACTGGATTTTGATACTAGATTTTCAGCTGAACTTATGCAACTGAACACATGAGTGAATGTGACTGTATATATGGATCTGCACTAAGATTGTTATGCATTAACACAGATTTCTCCCATGTCCTTTTAGCTAGACAGTAGTTTGGTTATTTTACTGGAGTGAAAACTTAGGAACATATAGCGATAGCTGCCAAAGTCCTCTGAGGATGTAAACCTCTAATGTAGGGCTGTTCATAAGCTCACCGGTAGTCATAACTCTTGGTCATCAAAGTCATAACTTTTGCTCAATATGTTGTGAAATGTTTATTGAATGTGTACTTCAAGAGGCAGTATTATTATCTGTTATGTTTTCACAAATGAAAAAACTGTTTGGATGCTGGAATAACTAAAAAAATTTACATACTTTCTGGAAGGCAATCTTGGAACCACTGGAAATTTCCTCTAAGTGTATAACATGAGGCCAATTTGATATTCAGCTGGCAAAGTGTGCAGTTTCTCTGAAATTTGATGCATTTCCTTGGATAAAAGTAATCATGTTGTGTCTATCTGTTGAGGATACTCGGAGACTGACATTTCCTTCTCCCTTCATTCCCAGCAGGAAGAGGAACATGAGGAGGAGGAACCAGAGCAGTGTGTCTGAGTTCATCTTCCTGGGGCTCCCCATCCAGCCAGAGCAGCAGGGCGTCTTCTTCACCCTGTTCCTAGCCATGTACCTGACCACGGTGCTGGGGAACCTGCTCATCATCCTGCTCATCAGGCTGGACTCTCGTCTCCACACCCCCATATACTTCTTCCTGTCCCACCTGGCCTTCTCTGACATTTCCTTATCATGTGTCACCGTCCCCAAGATGCTCAGCAACATGCAGACTCAGCACCTGTCCATCCCTTATGAGGGATGCATCTCTCAAATGTACTTTATCATGCTTTTTGTAGGCCTGGATAATTTTCTTCTTGGAGTGATGGCGTATGACAGGTACGTGGCCATCTGCCACCCACTGCACTACATGGTTATCATGAGTGAGGAACTGTGTGACTTATTTGTGGCTGGATCTTGGTTCTTCTCTTCTATGAATGCACAGGAGCAGGACACACCCTTCTCCTGTCCCGCCTCTCCTTCTGTGCTGACAACACTGTCCCACACTTTTTCTGTGATCTCAATGAACTCCTGAAGTTGTCCTGCTCAGATACCTCCCTCAATGAACTAGTCATCTTCAGTGAGGGAATAGTGTCTGTTCTCCTGCCACTGGGTAATGTTTTGGTCTCTTATATCTGCATTGGTTTAACTGTGCTCAAAGTCCCCTCCACTAAGAAGATCTGCAAAGTTCTGTCCACCTGTGGCTCCCACCTCTTCTTGGTGTTTTTGTTCTATGGGACTATGATAATTATTTATTTCTTTCCTTCCTCAAATAATTCTCAAGTTAAGGGTATAATTGCTTCAGTCATGTATACTGAGGTGACACCCATGTTGAACACCTTCATCTATAGCCTAAGGAACAGAGACATAAAATTGGCTCTGGGGATACTTTGTAGAAGAGGAGCTGTTTTAGTCAAGTGAGTGTTAAGCTCTCATAATAATTACACTAGTGATGCTTCCAGAAATGCTTCTTTAAAATTGTATATGTGAATATAGTAAATTGCAAAAAGGACATAATAATCGTTGCTTTTCAAATGTGGAGTTTATTTACCCTCTCTTGAAGATGAGTAGATCTTGTGACTTGCTCTGACTTTGTTTGGTGGAAGTGCTTATGACATTTGCATACCTAGAAAGACTGTCCCTGCCATACTTGTAATTATGAAGTCAGCATATAAGTTAGCCTAAGATAACTGGCATGAATAGGAAAGTTACATGGAGGACCCCAAAGATGCTCCACCTAGCACTTAGCTACCACAGTAGATCAAAAGTGATTTTAGGGAACTAATGAACCCCAATTGAGATTAGTTGAACCGAGCCCAGTCCAGAAGTCCTGTCCCTTCTAATAGAGTCCCAGGCCAAATTGTAACACTGTATAATTATTATGTAAACAAACATTTAAATCAATTTGTTTGGGTTTATTATGTATACCGAGCTAACTGATGCCGTGTTTTTCTAACAATCACTGATAGGCTCAAAACTTTTCCTTTATTTTGTCTTCCCTCCTCCCTTTCTGATCCTCCTTCCCCATTTTCTCTAAGTTACTGACTGCAAAACATCCTGCTCATATGTAGGAAGTTTTCCGTGTTCTTAGCCTTAGACATATCTACTTCTCCCTGCCATTCTCCCCTAATTTTTTTGTCAAATGTAGAGGCAACATTTATAAGCATATTGTCTAATCTACCTAAAGATACATAAAAAATTTGTCATGATACCAAAATACATGGACCTCCTATTTATGAGATGAAATATCTCATCAGAACTGTGTGTTTCTTTTAGAAATACTTTGGAGTAAGATTATATTCTGAAATCTTGCATTTTGTTTGGATTTTATCTTCTAACTCAGAGTGTTGATACAAACATAAAACCTGAAAATTCTCAAATGTGCTATGATACTTATTTTTATTTAGAATAAAATTCATATATATACTACTCTATTTGGCTTATCACTGAGTGCAGAACACTCTTTTAGTTTAATAAAAAGATAAAATGTGCAAATGGGACTGTGAAATTTAGTAATAATTTGTGGTATCTGTCTATGTATATTAGATGCCAATTTGCTTTCTACCTCTCTCTCTTTTTCTGTCTCTAATTTCTCATTCTTCAGGCAGAGTCTCACTTTGTAGCCAAACCTGGCCTTAAACTCACAGTTATTCTCCTGACTCAGCCTCTCATGTGTTTGAATAACAGTTGCAAGAACCATGTTCTCTCTTTCTCTCTCTCTCCTCTCTCTCTCCACTTTTTAAAATAAAACTGTTGCTGGAAGCCTTTAAAACAAAACACTTGAGAATGTGTACCTTAAATGTGGCTTCTAATGACATATGATGGTTTCTTAAATTATAATCTTATTGTAAATATATTAGTCATTTTAAAATTTTTGTATCAGTGACAAATATATATATATATATATATATATATATATATATATATAGAGAGAGAGAGAGAGAGAGAGAGAGTATGTGTGTAGACACAAGCTATCCAAGAAAAACTCCAGTTCCAGGCCTTGGAACCCCCACTTCAGTTTGTTGCCCAGGGTAGTCTAGGACACTCCCCAAACAACATAGGTTAGTGACATAGCCCTTGCTTCCCACAACTTCCTGAAGATGCCACATATATTGGCATGGGAATCAGAGGAATCCATTTGGAACTAACCTAGTAGCCTCTGATACTAGCTCTTATAGTATCAGAAGTTGATATGTAAGCATCCAAGGCAGAATAGAAATCAATAGTCATATCCAGTTGAAAAGCTTATGAATGACAACAATGACTGGCCTAGGTATACTAGAAGCACTTAATCTCTTGGTGATGGTCAATAGCTGTCAATTGGACTCAAGAAAGGCACTCTTAGTAGTAGAGAATACATACCTGGTATGGTGAACATACCAAATATTCATCATTGGAGAGATCATGACACCTAGAGCAGAATCTAGTACTGCACCTTGCCTAAACCAATATAATTTCTATGTTCTAAATAGTTGTCCTTATACACACAAATAAGTGTGGCTCTCACCACCCATCACAAAAGCTTCTTTTTACAACAGGATGAGACTAACAAAGATCCACAACTGGTCAAAATGCAAAGAATAAGCAACCCTGGGGTGCCAGGCCCAATAGTATATCTACCCATGCAACCCTAAATAAAGCTCAGGATCATTGTGAAAGAGTGGGCAGAAAGTTTGGAAGAAACACAGGAACATAATATAATGGCTGCTGCCAGATAGTGTGTTTCAGTCATGACAGGGAAACTCCACCCATGAAATTTCAACAATATGGTTGTCTAAACACCTAAATAATGACCATATCATTTGCTGTGCCATGTGCATGGCAGAAATTTCTCATGTTCTGTCTCCTAGGTGAGGGTCAATGACTGCTGAGTCTCCCTCTCTCAGCAGTTTTGACAGGAAGGAGCTCCCTGATAAGTTGTCCAAACCATGTGGCCCACCCTAAACACATGTACATATGAGCACCACCAAATGGATTCAATAGATTTTATATCTACACCTGTATCTATGTCTATATGCACACATACACACACATATCAACAATAATTAAAAGAAGGCCGTGTGATAGAGAGGGAGTGGTTCAGGTCATGGGACAGAGGGAGCGTTGGGGAGGAGAGGAGGAAGAGGGGTGAATTGCTCTGGTATGTAGTTGCTTGTCTTTGACCAGAATGAAGCACAACCAGCGGCAACCATACACATTTCTCCTTATATCCTCACTCCCGGTTTCATTTCTATCCTGCTGCATATGCTCTGCCTCTATCTGTCCTCCCCTCAATCCTCTCAGGATGTGACAGAATGAGCCTCCTGTGAAGGGTTCCAAAATGGTGGGGAAGATGAATGACAGTCTCCAGCTCTCTTTGGCAATTATTGACTCCAACAGTCCTAAGGCATTCTCTATGGGTGGTACTGTCCTGGTTTGGGAGAGGAGCAATACCATCAGAATGAAACACTGTTATCCTTAATTTCTAGAATAATCATGGGACCATTCCTATATCATTGTTAACTGGATTTTTTAAAGAGGTGGGATATAAAGTTGGAGAACTATTCTTCCAATTGGCTGTTGTTATTTGTTAAAAGGTTTGTTTTAACACACTATAAAGATATACCTGGCTTACAGACCACCATTACCAAAAATACTCTAACAATTCCACTAGAATTTTCAGTAAAGATAAAAAAAATTCTAAAAGTGTTGAGATAATTGAATGGAATACACGGATAGATTGCCTAGAACACTGTCTGTCACTAGGGAAGTTCCTAGTAAACATGGGTTATTTCTTCCTGATTACAGTCTCCTTGCTTTCATCTGATGGTACATGCTTCCTTTGTGAGCACACGCATGAATCATTTTTCCTACGATCATAACTCAGGACAATGCCATGTTGTTCAAACTGAAAATTCAGAAAGTCATATATTTCAATGTGTAATACATATATCTACGAATTTTCTAATTTTCATGATTCATGTTACTAATTAGCTGAGAACTCAAGCCCTTGCTTAAGGCACAAGTGAATAAGGGATATAGCATATACTGTTCTCTCAAGAGGTTATGTTAATGACCTTGGACTCAGTGTCATCTCTCCACCTAGTGATAAAACTGTAGGACTTGCTCTGTGGAGTATCTCAGAGGACTGAAGAGAACTCAAACTCTAAGGCATCAATGAACAATGAGCTATTAAAGATGTTGGAATTGGTAAGAAGCTGTGATGACTAGGGCCACTGGTGCATCAAGGTCAAGGACACTTCCTTCTGTGCCTCTTCTGGCTCAGCCCGTCTAGTCCCTTCTTAGATTCTGCCCTCATGGGAAACACAGGAATTTGGAGAATTAGTCCAGGATGTTTCATTTTCTCACTGGATATTTGGGCAATTACCCAGCCCCAGGCATTAATTTTTCTGGTAGATGCACATCTTGTCTACTTTTCTGAGGCTTTAAAACATGTGCATTCAGTAGATCCTTTGACTGAGAGAGCTAGATCCTGTTTTGGAATGCTCTTCTGTATGAACAGAAAGTGAGGGCTCAGGAAATAGACTTGAACAGGAGATATTTGAGCTCTCCAAGAATTGTTACATGTCAAAAGAAGATAAAGAATCATTTCCTGGCACAAGATTAGTTCATTTCTGTGAGAACGTATATGAATTGTGTATTTTCTATATTAATATAGTATATTTAGTAGGGAATTGACTTGAATAGCCAGTTCTTCATATAAGAAAGACAGATGTAGATTATAAGGATCTGAAAACCATATGTCCTTGATAGAATGTTTTGTATGATGGTTGAGTGCTTTGTGTGAATGAATGACTGCATAAGTGTCTCTGTGGATGTAGTACATGTTTTTTGTGTGGATGGCTGGGTGTGATATTCATGGATTTTTTTGGAGGGGATATAAATTTGGAGAACTATTCTGCTAATCAGCTGATATAACTTTTGGTTGTCTTTCTAAAAATATTTTAAAAGATAAAATTATTTACCTGCAAACATTATATTGCAAGAAAATTCTGAATTTGATGATGTTCTTACATTTGCACATGAATTTTATGTTTTCATGTTCTGTGTTATTACTTAGCTTAGAAGTTAAGCTTTTGGTTATGGTACATGGTGAATAAGGGGCACAGCTGGTCCTGTTCTCTAGTCAATGATTAATGACCTTGGACTCAACTTTATCATGCTCTCTCATGAACAGGCCCTAGGACCTGCTCTGTGGAGTATCTCAGAGGAATGCAGAAACCCATAAACTCTCAGGCAAAAATGAGCTGTGAGCTTTGAAGATGTTGGAATTGGTGTTGTGGGAGGCTGTAATGGCAGGCCTTACTTTGTCTGGGAACAGTGTGGGATCTCTGATTAATTTAGATCATGCTTGTTGATCAGAAGTCATGAAGACTAGAGTCACTGGTGCTTCTCAGGACACCAGCATCAAGGTCAAGCACACTCCTTCCTGTGTTTCCTGTAGCTCAACCCTTCTAGTCCCTTCACTGATTCCCCTTGTGGGAAATATAGGAAATTAGGCAATTAGTCCATGCTGGCTCATTTTCTCATCAGAAGCTTGGGCTGTTTCCCCCTGGGCATTAATCTTGGTGGTACATGCATATCCTGTCTGCTGCTGCTTGAAAGCAGACGGGAGCATTCAGTTGACGTTTTGGCTGGGAGATCCTCTCCCTGTTTTAGTATTCTCTTCTTTAAGAACAGGAAATAGGCTTAAACAGAAGATATTTAAGCTCATCATGACTTGTCACAGGTCTGCAGAAGATGAGGAATCATTTCCTGATACTGGATTTGTATGTTTATTTGAAAATATGTATGGATTGTGTGTTTTTGTATTAATACAGAATATTTAGTAGGCGATTGAGGTATAGAGCCACTTCTCCATGGAAGAAAGACAGGTGTCAATTATAGGGATTTGAAAACCATATCTTCTTCACAGGATATTTCTATGATGGTTTAATTCTCTGTGTGACTTCATGGCTGCAGGAATATCTCTCTATATACAGAATGTTTTTTTATGTGTATATATGTATGAAGGGGTATGATGTTCATGTTCAGTGTGTGTGTGTGTAGTGATGTGTGATAATGTTTATGAATGAATTGTGTGTAAATATGTCTCAAAGTGACACAACCACTGCTTCTGACTAAACTGATCATAGGTCATAAAGAAATTGACTATTGGTCTGAATGATCCATGATGGCTTCTATGTACATGTGACTATATTCAAGTGTTTTACACAACATAATACTATTTTTATCTGGTATGGTTGTAGACAAGATCTAAAGTTAGTGCATGGTAATGTGTGTTTGTGTATACATGTGTATATTTGAGTGTCATGGAGACACACTCACAGCTGTGCTCCTCAGGTCTTGTCTCCTCTTACTTCAGGCAACTGCCATCAGGATCCTCTTTAAGCTAAATGAGTAGTTGTTTGCATATATGATGTGAAGTCCCCCAAATTATGTGTGGGCCCATTTTCATTGGTTTTCAACAACGTCACTGTTCCATTCATGGGACTATGACAGTGACTTAAAGGTTTACACTCCTGTCACGCATATCTTGTTCTAAGTCTCTAATATTGACTCTTTGTAGCTTTGTGATATTGGGTTGAACTTTGTAAAGCTCGGAAGACTGAACTGTCAAATATGATGAGACTAAGGATTTATTCTCACATGAATTGTGTTACAAACATGAAATACTTGAGGGATTTTCAACTGGTGACTCATTTCTTAATTGTTCTGGCCAGGACAGAGGAAGAAGACGCATTTAAAGGTTTGTCAAACCCCACTTTGCTCCTTCCCCTCTTCATTTTTGAATGTGTGTCCAGCTGCCTCATTTGTGCAGAAGGTAAAGCCTCCCTGGTGGTCTCGTGGTTAGGATTTGGCACCCTCACACAAAGGGTCATTAGAATTAGGTCATCTTTTGCTTATCTAGACTTTAAATTTGAGCATTTATTTGACCTCAAACCTCTGGTTTTTCTTCTAGAGATGCTAGAATTGCAAAATGTTTAATTTAGTAAATGGCAGTGGGTTGTCAGATCTGTTATAGGTCTGCTACTATGCTCTTCCTCTTCACACTGACAAGACTGTTTGTCAACTCTCCTCTCTACTCTTAAAGAGTCTTCTTAGCAAATATCTGTGCCTTTGAGTGGTGGCCATTAGGTGGGTTCCATTTCCTAGACTTCTGTATGCATTCTCCAACTGTGATTTATCTCTGACTAGATAAGGCACCAACTTGTACACTCAGAATCTCTCAGAGGTCATATGCAGAGGATCAGGATCCACTTCAGCATGTGGTTTCACACCTCTGTTTTCTCAGTAGAAACATGAAAAATCCAACTACCGGAATGTCTACTTTAGAGGTACTCAGTAAATGTTTGCTGACTGTTGGAGGTAAACTGCATAAATCTTCCTTGCAAAGTTAACTCATATTATAATATGAGTTACTGACTGTGCATTTTGGTTTGCCCAGAAAAAGCTTGATGTAGACCTGTCATACAGGCATAGATACTGTATAGCTTCACCTTCTACTCTCACAGTACTCAAACATGAGAGTACATAGAAAACTACAGGGTCATCTTACACATATATATTTGAAGATTATCAAACAGGTGGCATGGTGTAATTTGAACCCTGAAATAGTTTCACACCCATCTGGGGACTTCCTTTCCTTATAATATTTTTTGAGGGGCTGGTGATATGGCTCAGAAGTTAAAAGCCCTGTGTGCTCTTGCAGAAGACCCAGCACAACATGGCAGCTAACAACCATCCATAACTACAGTTCCAGGGGAACTGATGTCCTCTTCTGACCTCTGCAGGAATGACACAACATGGTTGCACTTATACACATGCAGGCAACACACTCATAAACATAAAATAAAAGTAATGAACAAAATATTAAAGCTATTTTGATTGATTCTTTGAGAATTTAAAGCATTTGATCATCTATTTCTCTGTCTTATTTTTTTCTTTCTCTCTCATTTTGTTGAAGTAGGATTTCTTTATATAGCCTAGGTTAGCCCATAACTCTATATGTAGCTGATGCCAATCTCACATTGATGAACTGTCTTCCTGAAGTGCTGGTTTACAATGCAGCACCCACCCTGGATCTTCTAACAAATGAATGCCAGGTATAGAGCCAGTTCAATGGTGACAAGCAGAGCATCAGATCGTATTGACAATGCATAAAATTGTGACAGCAACACACATTAGTTTAATGACTTGGATCAATTTCTTAAGAATCCTTACATTTAGTTTCCCAATGTCCAAATTTCATAATATGTCAATATTTATCAATAAATAATTTAAAATAATTTATCAATATCTTTGTCTTAGTAGGAGCTCATTAACCACCTGTTCTGATCAATTATGGTAAATTTTCAGAACTGGTTGTAATGATAAGATTATGAAATTGTTATGAGTTGAATAGATTCTCGACATTCTAGAAATCAGTAAAGTTCTGAGGTTTTAGGCATGGAAAATTTCCTGGAGCAAAATCTCAAGTCTGTCTCTGTGAATGTATCCTGAACATATCCTTGTCTTGGGAGAAAGACAGAGAGAGAGAGAGAGAGAGAGAGAGAGAGAGAGAGAGAGAAGAAGAAGAAGAAGAAGAAGGAGGAGGAGGAGGAGGAGGAGGAGGAGGAGGAGGAGGAGGAGGAGGAGGAGGAGGAGGAGGAGGAGAAAGATGGAAAGAGAGCGCATGGCAGAGGGCTAGAGAGAATAGAGTTAGGTTTGATAAAATATGTTTCTGTTGTCATTGTTGCTGGGAGGGATTTAATGCCTATCCCCATGGACTAGAATTTGTGTTACCACATCCTCAGGAACTGCGAAATTCCAGGAGCTTAATGACATTTTATGCCCCCAACGAGGTCTGCTCTAATGCCCACCTCATTCTAAGTCTTCATGAGTCCCTGGAGTTTCATTCCAGGTTTTCCACTCAACTTATCCTACAGTAGTAGCTATCATGGGTGTTTATGTGTAGGGATCTGCTCTAAAATTATTACAGGCATTAACATAATTTTCCCTCAAATCTTCATATCTAGATAAAAGTGTTATTCGTTTATAGAAGATGAAATTTAGGTGACCACAGCTAACGTGGCCCAAGGCTACTGAAGAAGGAAACTTCTGTGGCAGGGGCAGTCTTAAGCTTCCTGGATGGAAGGTTGTAGCTGTTGCTCAATATTTTATAAAATACTTGCAGAATTTGTGCTCTAAGAGGGAATTTTATCTTTTATATTTTTGTGCTGAAAATACTGTTTATAACATGTGTAAGTGAACAAATTTTTATTCTTTCTTGAAGGAAATATTGTTAGCATTGGACATTTCCTCCCTGTGTTCAGCTTGAAACCAGTTTGAGACTCAGCCTGCAAAGGGTGTAGTTTTTCGGAATTTTGATGCAGTCCTCTGGAAAAAGCAAGCATGTTATGTCTACCTGATGAGGGTCTCAGGACTCTGACATTTCCTTTTTGTTCATTCCCAGCAGGAAGAGGAACATGAGGAGGGGGAACCAGAGCAGTGTGTCTGAGTTCATCCTCCTGGGGCTCCCCATCCAGCCAGAGCAGCAGGGCGTCTTCTTCACCCTGTTCCTGGCCATGTACCTGACCACGGTGCTGGGGAACCTGCTCATCATCCTGCTCATCAGGCTGGACTCTCGTCTCCACACCCCCATGTACTTCTTCCTGTCCCACCTGGCCTTCTCTGACATAATCTTATCATCTGTCACCGTCCCCAAGATGCTCAGCAACATGCAGACTCAGCACCTGTCCATCCCTTATGAGGGCTGCGTCTCTCAAATGTATTTTGTCTTACTTTTTGTATGTGCTGACAACTTTCTTCTTGGAGTGATGGCATATGACAGGTATGTGGCCATCTGCCACCCACTGCACTACATGGTTGTCATGAGAGAGGAACTGTGTGACTTATTGGTGGCTGGATCTTGGTTTTTCTCTTGTATGAGTGCCCTGTTGCACACCCTGCTCCTGTCCCGTCTCTCCTTCTGTGCTGACAACACTATCCCCCACTTCTACTGTGATCTCAATGAACTCCTGAAGCTCACCTGCTCAGATACCTCCCTCAATGAGCTAGTCATTTTCACTGAGGGTGGCGTTTTCACTCTCCTGCCACTGGGTACTGTTTTGGGCTCTTATATCTGCATTGGATTTAATGTCCTAAAGATCCCCTCATTGAAGAAGTTCTGCAAAGTTCTGTCCACCTGTGGTTCCCACCTCTCCTTGGTGTTTCTGTACTATGGGACTCTTTCAATCATTTATTTCTTTCCTTCATCAAAAAATTCTAAAGTCAAGGATGTAATTGCTCCAGTGATGTATGCAGTGATCACACCCATGCTGAACCCCTTCATCTACAGCCTGAGGAACAGAGACATGAAATTGGCTCTGGGACTGCTAATTAAAAGAGCGGTTATTTTTGTCAAGTGAGAGTTGTTCATTCACATTATTAATTTTTCTAGTGATTTTTCCTAAGATGCGTTTTGAAAAATTATATAGATGAACATGGTAAATTATACAAATGGTTATAATTCCTTGCATTCTTTCAGTTATGGTTTATTTCCTCTCCCTTTAAATCTAGACAGAGTTTCTTTGACTAATCTATTTGATAGAGGGAGGTGGGATTTCCAAGTCTAGAAAAACTTGGTTCCTATTGCTTCTGAAATCATATGACAATCATGCAATCAAGCCTGAGCAAGGTAGAGCAAAGATGAGAGGCCAGATAGGGAGCAAAGATGTTCCTGATAATGGTCAGTCATCACTCAGGTAACCTGCTAAGTGATGGTGGAGCATCTTATCTCAGTTTGACAGATCACAGAATTATCATATGATAAAATGGCCAAGTCGCTGTGTTTGTGGAATATTATGCACCAGAATCTAGATACTGACCTGGAGACATGGCTCAGTAGTAACAGCATACACTGCTCTTACAGAAGAACTGAATTTCATTCCCAGCACCCATGTTGGGTAGGCAAAACTGATTATAACTCCAGCTCCAGATGATCTGATACCCTCTTCTGACCTCCATTGGTAGGTGCATGTGTATGACCCTCGTCCATAATATATATGTATATTATGTATGCATATCTAACAATATTAGTAAAGCAGGAGGTCATAAAATTGAGGAGGGAGGGGGCGTGGAATGAGTTGGTACGGTGAGAAAGAGGGATGGAATGATATAAATATGGTTCGTGTATGAATGATTGCTGATTTATTGTATTGACTGGTTTATTTATCTGTTTTTTATTATTTTATTCTATGTGTTTGAGTGCATTGCCTGTATGTGTCTAAGTACACTGGTGACTTCCAATGCCAGAAGACGGAATTAGACTCCCCTGCAACTGTATTACAGATGGTTGTAAATTGCCATCTGGGTTCTTAGAATTGAACCTGGGTCCCCTGAGGAGTAGCCAGTACTATTAACTTCTGTGCCATCTCTTCAGGAGTTCTTTATTTAGTTTTTAAGGTAAAATTTGTACTTAATTTTAAAATGCATTTTAGTTGAATTTGTGTGCATTTCATATACTAGATTTTAATCAAATCCTTTCCCATCAGTATCCCACACATCACCCGCCAGATTTTATGTATTCTGCCATCTAAGTTAAATCCTCTCTGATTAAACATTTGTACACATGAAAACCACTGTTTCCTTGTGTTCATGTACCAACTAAGGTTCTTGAAATCTTTCTGCTCCTTCTTTCACAATGTTCCTTGAGCTCTGGATGGGTGAAGTTTAATATAGGAGTCCTATCCAGGGAATCCATTTTGCAGTCTGTTACTCTCTACACCTTGGTCAGTTTTGACCTTCTGTGTATATCACACTCTGTTGCAAGAGGAAGCTTTGCTGGAGGGAGTTGAAGAACACATATTTTAATTTTTCAATTTGTTGTACAGGCAAAGTGAGTATGTTTTATTATTATACAATAAGCTATTGTGGAAAAAAGATATGGATAGGACTGAGTGTAGAATAACCTGGGTTGGAAGAGGATATGGAAGATGTAGATATCTGGAATCTCTGGAAACAATAATGGTAACTATTAATTCACAGGATACTTTGCTCATTGCATTGAATAAAAGGAGAAATCATTCAGAGTCACAAACTTCTTAAAATTTTCATCAATGTAGGAGAAGAGGGAGGTATAATACTACACTTGTTAATGAAAGAAATTTAATTTAGTTTCTGAAACACTAGGCAGGTCAAATACAACATTGTCTTCAGGATAAAAGAAAATCATACGATCCAGAGACTATTCTTGAGGTTTAAAGGCTTTTCACAAGGTTTCTTACTTCATACACTAGTTTAAAGTATAGATTGGTTTTTAGTATAAAAAGAACCAATTAATATTTAAAACTATTGACAGATCTTAAACATGAGTATGTGTTATTGAGTTTCTTCCAGGCTTTGAACAAATGGAGTTGAGTAGAAAAATATATTAAATGGTTACTTAATAGTATCATGAGATGTACTATATAAAGGAATGCCAACTGGATCACCTTGGGGCAAGCGAAAGATACTTATAGAAACAACATTCCACTCCCCAGGGACCAGTGGTCATGATCAGATATAATTTCCTTTACTCATCCTTACCAGAAGAGAAGATTAAGAGAAAATGTTTATAGTGTTTTTGAAATAACATGGGATTCAGAAGCGAGGGACTTTAGTTATCACACAGCCTCTAGCTTGCTTCACTCTGGACTCTAAACTGCATTCTCCTCAGTGTAAATTTAGAAGACAAGTTCTGTGAGCTAGTAAATTCCTAATGATTTCCTTGTGATATTTATTATTATTATTATTATTATTAACCATTTATTATTATCCTAAGTGCAAACTCTCCAATGCCTGCTTCAATAATTAGTTTCTTCCCCAGGGAAGCCAAGGGAAATGCAGTAATTACATTCTGTTTATTTCCAATTTGGAGCTGAGGATGGTGGGATTGCTCTGGATCTTCACATTTCATCAAATTAAAACCATTCGCTTGCTATATGAGGAACTGAAAACAAAAGTGTGTCGGCATAACTGTAAGATCTGATTTGAGTCTAAACTTCAAATTCGGTCATGGAACTTTGAGCATGATCTCACTGTGTTTTATGCCTTTTAGCGAGAAGTGGAAGAATCATTCCATATCTTATGGCTGAAGGTAACTGTGCCCATGATATGAGGGGTCCTGTCAGAGCAGAGGCGGTGTTTATATGAAGTATGATACTTGTGTTTGGATGTGCATATGTTGTGTGTCTAGGATGTGCTATTGATCTCTCAAGTCTAATCAGAATATGATAGCTAGCTCTATCTAAAGCAGTTCATCTTGAATTGAGTATGCATCTTAATTATGAAAGGATAGACTTAAATCAAAACTCAATGTAAAATAATTTCTCTCAAACTGATTTTATATCTAAATTTTCAGATGATAGCAGAAAAGTACATCTTTATCTTTAGCCTTCATCACATTTTCCTAATTTTTGGCCAAATTTTATCTCCAATCTCTATGATTTTATTAAGCTCTCTCTTGTCATAGTCCAGCCATAAAATGGGTGTTTTGTGCCTAAATCCTACAATAATCTGTCATTCATATTCCTGTGGCTACTCTTCCCTTGCTGTATCCAAGCTATTAAATGACAAAATGAATATTTTGTTGTTTCTTAAACCACTTCTTCCTTTGTTCTATTGTTGTAGAACATAATAGAATTTTTAGTATACCAATAAAGGTCATATATACTCATGATCATAAATAATTATACAAGCATCCATCTTTCCCAGGTTTTGAATATTTTCTGCTCCTTCTATAGCTGAGTCCTGACGAGAGGCTTAATTACAGAGCCCAAATATTTAATTGCTATGTGACAGGATCTTATATTCTGAACTACTTTCATTTTTAATTTTTTTCAATATATATTTTTATGCATTTCATGTAATACGTATTAAACATATGAAGATCCCCCTCCCCATCTCCACACCCCCTTAGCCTGTCCATTGTATTTCAAGCATTCTGTCATATATATTTAAGACTATTGAATCTAGTTTGTATCCCCAGATGTCTTGGGGTGTGAGATCATCCACTGGAGCCTGGTCAGCCTGTCTACCATTACTCCCTTGAAGACCAACTGTGCCTCTTTCAGCAGCAATTGGTTGCCAATAGTTACTCAGCTAAAGCTGGTGCATCCTCCTGATTTCCCTAGTTCTATGCCAAGGTTTTTATCTGATTTGAGTTTGCATGGCTCTTGTGGATGCTGTAAGTTCATACAAGCAAATTCCCAGAAGTCTGGAAAACTTTGTTTCCAGAGTATGTGGTCATCCACCACCCTCTCTCATAATTTTTCCACTCCCCCTTCTGCAGTGATCCCTAAGTCCTGGGTGGTAGAGGTTTAATATAGGAATCCGATCTAGGGACACATCCTCTGCAGTCTCTTATTCTCTACATTTTAGCCAGTTGTGGTTTTCTGTGTGTTGCTCTCTATTGCATGAGGAAGCTTTGCTTGTAAGTTGAGGGAGGCATTAGTATTCTCTCTACTCCCTGTTCTGCTATATTTCATGAGCCTTAGGTGCAGAGGTTGGTTCCACTGAAGATGTGTCACTTAAGGCTGGCATCTCACAGACACTTATTCTCTGCATTTAACCAGTTGTAGGACTATGTAATAGTCTCGACCAGTTGCAAAAAAGAAGTTTCTTTAATATGTGATGAGAAGTATACATGTCTAGACTCCTTTTGAAGGACACTTAAGAAACTGCTTCCATATCAGGTTAGCCTCACATGAAATGAGAGGCTATCAGAGACATGAGCAGGCATTCCCATTTCTGGGCTCCCAGAGCCCATCTACTCATCTTGAACTGAAATCCTAAAGTTGATCTGATGATCACTCCACTGATACACGGTTTCTCCAAAATACATGGTGGTTTCTAGGTGTACAAATGACATTCTCTATCCTGACAATCACTAGTTCATTAGACCATCACAAGATGTGAGACAGTCAAGTGAAAATGCATACTAGTTTGTTCAAAATGATATTTCATAACTCAAGAGTCACAACCAGTTCTATTCCACCTCTCTTTCTGTTTTTATTTTCATTTCTAGAAAAATAAAGAAGAGCATGAGGAAGGGGAACCAGAGCAGTGTGTCTGAGTTCATCCTCCTGGGGCTCCCCATCCAGCCAGAGCAGCAGAGCATGTTCTTCATCCTGTTCCTAGCCATGTACCTGACCACAGTGCTGGGGAACCTGCTCATCATCCTGCTCATCAGGCTGGACTCTCGTCTCCACACACCCATGTACTTCTTCCTCAGCCACTTGGCCTTCACTGACATCTCTTTCTCATCAGTCACAGCTCCTAAGATGCTCGTGAATATGATGACACAGAGTCACTCCATCTCATATGCTGGGTGTGTTTCCCAGGTATATTTTTTCTTACTCTTTGGGGGTATTGACAGCTTCCTTCTGACTTCAATGGCCTATGACAGGTATGTGGCTATCTGTCACCCCCTGCACTACACCACCATCATGAGTCAGAACCTCTGTGTCCTGCTAGTAATTGTATCCTGGGTCTTGTCTACCACCAGTGCCCTTGTACACACCCTCCTCCTAACTCGCCTTTCTCACTTTAGAGACAATACTGTCCCCCATTTTTTCTGTGATCTCTCTGCATTACTTAAGTTATCCAGCTCAGACACCACCGTCAATGAACTGGTGATCTTTCCTCTAGGAACAGTGGTTGTCACTGTGCCATTCATGTGCATTCTGGTCTCCTATGGCCACATTGGAGCCACCATCCTGAAAACCCCCTCCATCAAGGGAATCTGCAAAGCCTTGTCCACATGTGGCTCTCACCTCTCTGTGGTTTCTCTGTACTATGGAACCATTATTGGTCTGTACTTTTTCCCTTCATCTAATAATATCAATGACAAGGATATCATTCTGACTGTGTTGTACACTCTGGTCATACCCATGCTGAATCCCTTTATCTACAGTCTGAGGAATCGAGATATGAAAGTAGCTCTGAGAAATAGCCTCAGTAGAATTTTTTCAGTCTTGTGATTCCCATGTGAATGTGATTCCTTCTTAATCCCTACAGGCATCCTTTCCTCTCAGAGTGGTTGGTTTTCAGTGCCCTTTTATATTACTTTCTACTTCTATGTGGGCATAGTTCTGACTTCCATTAACTATCTCATTGATTTTGATACTCTTCGGAAAGCTTATTGCAAACCTACCTGCACAACAGAGCTTTCGGGACATTTTCTTTTCTAATGATGCCTTCTCCTACAAGCAGTTAAGAATTTTTCAACACACTGAGATTCAGCATAGGAACAGTTTAAATTTTAATGTCACAACTCTTATTCTTTGCCTTATAGTTTGTAGCTTTTGTAGCAAAGACCATCCCCCATTTCTCAATATGAGCAAAAGTTTGGGGGATAAGCCATTGATCTTATCTTTCTGTTTGATTTAGTAATGCTTTAAATTTAGTGTTGTTAGTAAGCTTAATTAAAAATGATAGCTCAGGCACCACCGTGAATGAACTAGTGATCCTTGTGGTAGGAATGGTGGTTATTATCCTAACACTGGTTTCCATTCTGCCCTCTTATATTGACATTGGAGGCACTATCCTGAGACCTCTCCATCAAGAGATTTTTCCAAGTTTTTGTAAGTTAGTTTTCATTTAAATTGATAAATAAAATTGTTTGGTTTTCTGGGGTGCTAAGGGATACTTTGATACATGTATGTGTGTATAATGTTCAAATAAAGGACCATATTTATTTCTTAAATGCTTATCGTATTTTGTGGTACAAATGCTCCAAATCTTTTCTCATATTATTGTTGAAACACAGCATATTATCATCATCTTTTGTCACCTTACTATGTAGTAATACTCATGGATTTTTCTTCATTCTACCTAATTTCATGCACATTGACAAACTTTTCTCACTTTTCCCACCTGATTTGCTCAGCAGTTTGTAATTTGTTGTTATTTTGTTCCAATTATTTCAGGATATAAAGGGGTGTGGGCTGAAGAATGACTAGGCACAATGTTGGGAAGTCTAGACAATCAGGACAGAGTTCAAACAGGACTGCAACGTAATTTATTCCAGTTATACTGTATTCTAAAATGAAAAGAAGGGCCTTCTACACCTAATTACATAAGTATATTGTCCTATATTTCCAAGTGAAATGCCCGTTTGAGGGTTTAGTTCTAGAAAACTTGCCTCTGATGTTTAACATCATTGCTGGAAGCCGATGACTGAGACAGATGGTTCCACAGCTATTTGTCTTTATGAAGGAGGAGATTCAAATTCAGAGAGGTTAGCTACACTTGTGTCACTAAGCAATATTCAGTGGAAGAGAGTCTCAGTCATTGTGTGAGTCAGATCCTTAGATAATAAGCCACTTGGATATTTTAATATTTGAGCTACTTTTTCCCATTGTCACTGAAAATTTTAATCTATGGTTATTAAAATTGAAATAACTCACAATTAAAGGAACAAATATAATATCCATAGTTTAAGTATGTATGCATATAATCTTGTGCCCCACACATTATGTATATATTTGAATAGTGTTTAATAATGTTAATTCATTTAGCAATCATTAGATTTAAATGATAGCAAATTATAAAAAAGGGGTGAGGTTCCTTTCTTCCCTCCTTAATTACATTTTCTCCATCCTTGAATCTTGACTATTTCCTTTTTTGTTAATGTATATTAAGCAAAATAAGCTTTTAGAATATTTTTATTTGAAAATTTCATACACTGTATTTTTAATTTTTTAAATGAATTTTTGCAAATTTCATACAATATATCTTGATCTTATTTATATCTCCTCCCCCATCTACACCCCTCTCATGTACTCTAATATATATATATACATATATATATAAATTTGTTTTCCCCAAATGCTCTCCAATGTGGGTCCATCTCCTGGAGCCTGATTAACCTACTAAGGGTCTCACCCTTCAATGAAACTGGCTCTTCTAGTAACCATAAGTTTCCAATAATTCCTTAGCAAGTGTTGGGAGTTCTTATGCACTTCCCCACATCTATGCTGGAATTCTGTCTGGGTTGATCTTATGTGGGACTTGTATATTCTGTCACCATTACTGTGAATTCATATTAATGACTGACCACCTAGTGCTGGAAGGTGTTATACATACTACTAGAAGAGAAATTAATCATCAGTCTTAACTAGCTGTGACTCCTGTGAGCTACAACAACAACTGGCCTGGCAAGATTTGTTACTGCATCTAACAAATGGTGCAATAGCAGCATGAATGCTATAAGAGTAACCAACCACTTTCTAATTTAAGTTTCACTCCTTAAGATGGAGCCCTACCTGACACTGATATAAGCTTTAGGAACCTGTGGCTACAGGTCACAGGCTACAGAGGAGAGTTCAGTATTATTACTATGCTAAATAGTTATAGTATTAATGCAACTCCTAATGACTTATTGTTATGACCATAGATTAACACATCTCTCAACTCTCACCAGAGATGCTTCCTTATGCAACAGACAGTAACACAGAGACCCACATCTGACCAACAAATAAAGAATAAGAGGCTTCAGAGTACTAATACCTGAATAAGATGTGTATATCAAACTTCTGCCTCTATTAGGCTCAAGAATCATTGTGAAAGAGGTGGTAGACAAATTGTAAGAGCCAGAGGTGGTAGATGTCCATAAGAAAGCAGAGATTTCCATATAATGTATTAATTTTTTGATTTATTTATTGTTATTTTGTGTTTTTATGGGAGTAACCAAACACTTTCTAATTTAAGTTCCACTTCTTAAGATGGAGCCCTTACGTGGCATTGATTTAGGAAGTGTTTTGCCTGCATGTAAGTGTACCCATGTACGCAAAGCCTACAGAGGCCAAAAATGGGCATCATACTCCCTGGAGTTGGAGTTAGGATAGCTGTTAGCAATCATGGAGGTGCTGGAAAATTAGCCTGGTTCCTCTGCAAAAGCAGCCAGTGCTCTTAACCACTGAGCCATCTCTCTAGCCCTGTCTAATGTATTTTGATCTTATTCATACTCCCTCCTCCACACTTTACTACCTCCCCCCCGCAATCTTAAAAGCTCTCTATTATTGTCTTTGTAGAAAGGTCTATGGACTCTAATCTGTTGTTGCATAAATACCCTCCCCACGCTCTAGCGGGTGGGATCTAGTTAATCCAGCTGGATAAACAGAAAAATGATCTTCCATTTAGAATGATTTATTTATTTACAAAGGTATAAAGCCTCTGGCGGCCAGCCCCCATAGTTTGGAACTGCTGCGCACCGAGCGCAGGCTTCTCAGTTCATTCCACTCACGAGATTCTTGGATGGCGGGGGGCGTGGCACACTGCTTCCTGGGTTCCTATCTGTCTATGTGGGCCTGGGACAGGGCATTTTCTCTTCCCACGTGGATCTTAGTAATCTCCGCTTCTCTCCCCAACTCACGGCCATGATGGTTCCGCCTACTCCTGCCTCCCTCCTCCCCTATTGGTCAGAGGGCGGGACTTGCCATAGAATGAACCAATAAGAAACAAAAACTGCAGAGAGACAGTGTCTAAGACTCTACATCTGTGTTTCCCAAGTACTCTAGGGTGTGGGTCTGTCCAACCTACCAGGTGTCACACTGTTAAGGACAGCTGACTCTCCTTCTCCCGTCAACTATCAATTGCTAATAAATCCTCAGCTAGGGCGGGGGCTTCTTGCCCACCTCCTCCATTAATGCTGGGCTTTTGTCTAGCTTGGGCTTGCTGTTACTAATGCTATGGGTTCATATGTGGTGTCCAGACAATACACTTTCCTTATATCCATCTGCCAGCTCTAGCTCTTCCAATTTTTCCACCCCTCTTCTGAAAGAGCCCCTGGGCCTTGTGAAGTGAGGGTGTGATGAGGGTACCCCATCTCAGGCTGAACACTTCGAAGTCTGTTAGTCTCTGCACATTGACCATTTGTTTGTCTCTGGGAAAGGTTTTAATGTCATTTTCATAATGCATACAGTGTACTTTGATGGTATTCATCTCTCTGCTATCATTTCTCACTGTCTCCTCTTTTCCACCTCTAACACCACCCTTAAATAGTGTGCTTTTTATTTTTACATCATTTCCTCCCCTAAATTCCACATTTGAGAGACAATGTATGATGCTGGTCTTTGGCAGTCAGGATTATCTTGGCAAATATAATGATCTCCAGTTTCATCCATTTTTCTGCAAATGACATAATTTTATTCTTTACAGCTGAATAACTTTAGACTGTTTTCTTTTTTATTACATAATATTTTGGCTTATTATTTTAAATTTTCATATATTTGTACAATGTATTTTGATTATGTGTCTCTCTGCATCCCTCAAGCTCTCCTAACATGTCTCTTTCCAACTTCATGTTCCTTTTATTTTGTTAACAATTCACTGACTCCTATGAGTGCTGTCCACATGTGCATGAGTGTGGGGTCACCCACTGAGGTGTAGGCAACATACCAGAAGTCACAAGACCCCCCCAATACCCTGTCTAAGCAACCATCCATTATCAGTAGCTCCTCTGATACTGGTGGGGCCTTGTTTCAAAGCTCTATTCCTCATCCTCAACCTCTTAAATTCATCCTGCCCCCTCTATGGTGACGTTCCCTGAGCCCTGGGTGCAGTGAGGTTAATACAGGTGACCTGTTTAGGACTGAGCACTCAAAACCATTTAATCCTGAGCACTTTGACCAGTTATAGGTCATCTCTGCATTAACTGCTACCCACTGCAAAAAGAAGTGTCTCTGAACAAAGCTGAGAGAAGTACAGATCTATGCATATAAACATGAATATTCAGAAAGCAGTTAGTCAGCATGACTATTTAGCAAAATAGTAATAGTAGGCTGCATCTTTAAGCCTATGACCTCCCCAGATAGGGGCTTTTGAACAGATTTACAGTATCAGACATGAAATCCTTCTCCTGGAGCAAGCCTCAGATCCAGTCAGAAAGCAATTGGTTACCCCCACAGCCATGGTGCAGCTATTGTAGGGTTAGAGTACAGAGAGTTGATGTTTGTGTATGATAGCTAATGATTATTTCTTTTGGTGCTGGGTATTGAACTCAGGGTCTACTACATGCTATGCAATTTCTTTACTACTGAACTACATCAGCATTCACTGGTTGCCTGTAGCTCTTCCTGTGAACTCCCCCCACCCCCTGTCTACATTGGCATGTTGTTATTCAGGTCCAGTTGGGTAATCTTATTGTGGAGATTTCATGGGCACAGGTTCTTTACTATCTCTAAAATGAGTTATTTAACAGAGAGCATCCTGCTCCTTTGGTTCTTACAATCTTTCTGCCTCCTCTTCTGAGCTTCCCTGAGCCTTAAGTGTATGGATTGTATTGTAGATGTATCTGTTCGGACTAGGCACCACATGGATGCTTATTGTCTGCATTCTGATCCATTGTGGAACTTTGTGATGGTCTCAGTCTGTTGCAAAAATAAAAGTTTTTTGTTGAGTTGTGAGAGCTACACCTATCTGTGGGCATATGGATAAGTAATTAGAATATAAGAAGAAATTATAATGGTTTAGCATTGTGTCCTTCTCTGAGGTCTATGACCTTTCCAACCATATATACTTGACTATGTTTATAGTACCATGATACATGGATTCCCTAATATTGACTGTGTTTTAAGTCAAAATAGACAGCTGTTCATTATCCTCAAGATGAAAGTCCAACTATTGAGCCAGAAGAGTTATTCTTTTGCTCTGGTCTCTGTTGTCATTCTTTGGTTCTAAGGCTGTTTAAGACCATTTATTGGTTTTCTCCCTTGGCAGCTTTAATAGAACCTTCTGATACCATGACAGCTAATCACAAGGAGGAGGCTTTCAAGTCAGTCCCAGCTCAATTGTGCCCTGTCCTGTGCCTGAAGTATGTCATATTTTCAGTAATAGGGTCTTAGCTTCAAGTGCTGGGAGGCAACCAAGGACTATGCCAATAACGTATATTATTTTGGGAGTCTCTTGGACTACTTGTGACCAACAACTTGAAGGGCCATTTCCCTTGTCTGACACTAGGAATTTTGTTAGCTAGCCTTCAACTAAGTTAACTAACACATATTATACATGTATTTTAAAGTCGGCTTATGAACTAATACAGCTTTTCAGACAACCTTAGTATTATTTATCTCTCTTTCCTTGATGTCTCCCTGTACACCATGCCTTCTCCCTCCCCAGTTAAAGTCTTCCCATCCTCTCATTTATTCCTTGATTGCACCTATGTTCCACTCTTCTGTAATTTTCTTAACCAGGTAAACATGTTGATAAATAGACCATATTTTGACTTTACTGATAAGCAGTATATTCTTATTTAAGACAATGAGTTTGTTAGTCTGAATATGTTAGAAAATATCTAGAGATAAACCATATCCTGTCACTTATCACTTCCACTGCTAGTTTAAAACCATCAAATTTGAATATTTGTGTCCAATTAATGTTACATGTGAGAATGTTCTTAGAAGTTCTGCTATGGATAAATATGACTGCATAAATAAACACATACACAATAAACAACCCCTTTATTAGTTGCAGTAACTGAGAGTTGAGCTTGTTCATTGCTGTGGTATGAACTCATTCATTCTTTTCTTTCTCCGGTTTCTGTCTGGGCAGGTGTGTATGCTTGTGTGTGCACGTGTATGCAGAGGTGAATGGGGGTCAACACCAGGCACCTCCCTCAGCTTCTCTCCATCTAATGTTTTGAGAAAAAGTCTCTCATTGATCCTAAACTTGACAATTAGGCTAGATTAGCTGGTCACAAGCCCCAGGTGTTCCACATCTGTCTCCTTAGTGATGAGATTATAGGTGCATGTTGCTGTACCTGACTGCGGTTTTGTTTCATTTTTATGTGTAATGTTGACCAAACTTAGGTTCTCGTGCTTGTACTTTACCAATGGTACCAACTCCCTAGCCTTTCTTTTCTTTTAAAAAGCAGTAACAAACACATTATACATATTTGAGAAAATAGCTATGTTTTTGAAATTTGAATACTATATACTAAATACATATATGAAAAAAATCACATCATACACCATAGATATATGTTGCTTTTAAGTGTCAACAAACGTAAAGTAAAGGTAAAACCTTTGCTACAAAAGCTACAAACTATCCAATAAAAAGACTTGATGGCAGTCAGATAAACAGTTAAATGTTTGTAAGAAAAGTACACCATGAAAAGAGGAAAAGGTTGTAGGGAGATTTGTGAAAATGTTTCCAAGACTCTCAATATCAACAAAAGAGCTAAACAGAACGAAAAACCATTCAAGCAGGCATGTGAAAAGAGAGCCAAATTTGCATTAAGACAACAACCCAGATAGCACAGGACACAAGGAAGGAGCTGAGACCACCTCACAGCCAGTTCATAGGGAAGACTATCTCCCTGAAAACAGTCTCTTCTTGAGGATATTTCTCAGAGCTTCCTTCATATCCTGATTCCTCAGACTGTAAATAAAGGGATTCAGCATGGGTGTGACCAGAGTGTACAACAAAGACACAATGACATCCTTGTTACTAGTGTTACTGGAAGAGGGGACAAAATACAACCCAATAATGGCTCCATAGTACAGGAAAACCACAGAGAGGTGAGAGCCACATGTGGACAAAGCTTTGTAGATTCCTTTGACAGAGGGAGTTCTCAGGACTGTCGACCCAATGTAGCCATAAGAAATCAGAATGCACATGAATGGCACAGTAATGACCACTGTTCCTACAGTGAGGATAACCAGCTCATTGATGGTGGTGTCTGAACTGGACAGTTTAAGTAAGGCAGAGAGGTCACAGAAGAAGTGGTGGAGAGTGTTGTCTTTAAAGAGGGAGAGACGAGTAAAGAGAAGGGTGTGTATAAGGGCGTTGGTACAGGATAAGGCCCAGGACACAATTACCAGCACCAAACAGAGGCTCTGACTCATGATTCGAGTATAGTGGAGAGGGTGACAGATGGCCACATACCTGTCATATGCCATTGATGTAAGAAGAAAGCTGTCAAGATCTGCAAAAAATATAAAAAAAATATACCTGGGAAACACACTCAGCATAGGAGATGGATTGGCTCCCTCTCAGAATATTCATGAGCATCTTGGGTACAATGACAGATGCTAAGGAGACATCAGAAAAGGCTAAGTGGCTGAGGAAGAAGTACATGGGGGTGTGCAGGTGAGAGTCCAGCCTGATGAGCAGGATGATGAGCAGGTTCCCCAGCACAGTGGTCAGGTACATGGCCAGGAACAGGGCATAGTACATGTCTTGGTCTTCTGGAAGAATGGGGAGCCCCAGGAGGATGAACTCAGACACAGTGCTCCGGTTGTCCCTCCTCATGCTCTTCCTTTCCTCCGTTGGAGACGAATGAAGATATGGAAATGTGAAGAAAAGAGGAGTGATGCTGACTATTGTATGGTAAAAGCATTTTCTCTCAATCACCATTACTGAAAAAAAACATCATTTTGTTCCAGTTATTTTGTCTATTTTAACCTGAATATGAAGTTTTTGCTTCATTAATGGGTTGCTGATGGTTTGGAAAGAGATGTGATTTGTCAATCTAGAAACAATTGTACTCCTGCTCATCTGAAACATTAGAATGATCATTGGGATCAGAAGAGGTTCCATCTTAACATGAATAACAGAATGCATGAAATCCATTGGGGGTGACAATGGAAGAGTGACCGTGGATATGGGGGGTGTAAAGATGACTAAGATGGTGTGTAACAAATATGGAAAAACTCATTTAAAAAGTTCCATTTTTTGGTACCCTGAATTTCATGAGGGCAATTTGAGATCAGAGAACTAATGTACAAGTATTCATCTGAAACCAATTAATAGAAAAACAACAGATTATCTCATATAGTTGTTAACCTGTTGTAAATTTTCTGATGTATCTTAAATGCATTTTCAATAATTCAATAAAGAATCTGTGAATTAGATCCAGATAAGACCTCACTGGGCTGCTTTGGATCTGGGAGATATTGGAATCTGGGAAATTGTTGGAAGAATCATATGCAGATCAGCAGAAAGCAAAAGGATTAAGTGTTTGAGTGTAAGTTAACAATCCATCATCATCCACTGCAATACATCTATCAGTTCTTCCTCAATAAAATTCAGGAATGGGTTTAGATGAAGACACATCCATGGTTGTGGGAAAATATCATTGCACAGGAGACTAAGATGATGAAGTTTATGTTCTCTATAAAAGGAGTCCCTAGTAGAGGAACTTATATAGGGAAATTGTAAAAGTGGGCACTCTTGCGAAGTGTTTGGAGAGGACAGGGCTAGGACCTTTGAGAAACAAAGAAAAGCGAAGTCAGTGGTCAATCCCATAAATGTATACCTTGAAGTATATTTGAGGAGAACAGATTTAATGCTGTGTTTGTTATAGTAGAGGTTTCTGTCTCTTCTAGAGTGATACTAACCCAATAAAATGTTTAAGAAATGGCTGAAAATATCAAGTGACTTCCTGGATACCAGATAAATGCAGATTGCAGAAAGCTAAGAGTATCAGCAGATATCTGAATGTGAAAGGTCACTGCAGCACTCTAGGTGGAAAATAATGCTTGGTTAGACCTGGATTGAGTCAGACAATTAAAGAGATTTATAATAAACTTGGAGGAAAACACAGTAACACCTGACTGAAATTAAATACGAGCAAAGAAGACATTTCCCTTCCTTTCTCTCAAAAATCATATATAAGCTAACTTGGAGAAAAATGACCCTATGTAGAAGTTTTTTTGTCTTATTGATACAAAATGTGTTTAGATTCTTAGTACAAGATAAATTACTCCATAAGAGAAAGCTGTTTGACATCTAATGGTGTGATCACAGTGATTAAAAATACATGCCAGACTCCCAAACACATGCAGCCATACAAATGGATATAAATTCTATGTTTGTCTTACTGGGCCCCTCAGATAATGAGCAAAGATATACCTTTATCTGCAAAGCACAGGTAGGTTCTTCCATTTCTCTCTAGAAGGCACAGAACACAGTGAAACAGTGAGACTATCTGATGGGTTCAACCATCCACTGCAACAATCAGAACCATAATCAGTTCAGAATCATACATGATAAGCATATTTTGCTCACATCTGCTGAGAAACCTACATCATCAGTTCTGCTTTAAGAAACCACGTAGAGAACCTCAGGGAGGGGAAAGTGCCTCATCTCAAACTCTAAATTAGAGATACAAAGGATAAAATTGCCTCATTGTCATCAACTCCCTCAGGGAAGAACTACTGGTGAAGCAGGCATGAAGGTTCACCCTTGGAAGAATAACAATAATGATTGCAGAGCAGACTTGGGAACCTGGTGGTTCACATACTTCTGGATTTCATAGTTTTGGGGGGTGGTGGAATGCAATTGTGTGACTTATGAGCTCAGTTGGAAGTTAAACATGATAACCAAATCCTTATAAAATTTGACTACAATATAATTCTTGACTTTTTATCACATGGAAGAAAACATGTTTTCCCTAAAGACCATCAGACAAGGAGTCTGTGTCATAGTCGTTTTTGATATAATTATTCCAAAGCATCCCATTAATCTTTCACTCTAAAGCTATTCTGGAACTTCTATTCTGAAGTAAAAAATGATTAAGCAGAATGTAAAGGAGACTTATAGTTTATACAATTTGCATAGTGTTCATTTTAAAATAATTAAACAAGCTAGGCAATGCTGCTGCATATCTTTAATCCCCGCACTGGGGAGGCAGAGGCAGGAGGATCTCTGTGAGATTGAGGACAGTCTGGTCTACACAGTGAGCCCCAGAACAGCTGGGGCTGAAAGGGAAAAATCTGTCTAAACAAACAAGAACATTTTTAAATATAAATTAAACAACACTTTCTGACAGGAGAAACATATCTTCGAGTTGTTAGTCAGAGTAGTCCAAGAGACACCTAAAGTAACACAGGCTATTGCCAGATCCCTTTGATTATTTCCCAGAACTTGAAGGTAAGACCCTATTATTGAAAACAGGACATATTTCCAACACAGATGCAATGGAGCTGGAACTGACTCGGAAGCCTTCTCTCTGAGGACTAGTTCTCATAGTTCTAGAGGATATTGTGCAAGATACAAATGGAGAAAATCAATCTGATAAGCACAATGACTGACACAGCAAACTACCATGGCTCAGGGACCATTGCAGAAGACGAGGTAAAAAGATTGTCAGAGCCAGGATTGGTGCATGAACATAAAGGAAACAGGCTTTCAGTCTCTTGAAACTTGTTCATATGAACTTACAGCAATCTTGACAGCATTCACAAGACCCATGCCGACTCCATCAGACAAAAACCCAGCATGCAGTGGGGGACATGGGCAGCAGGCCCTAATCTTAGCCCAGAAACTATTGGCAAATGATTGCTGTGGGGAGAGTGAGAGTAGATTTAAGGTAGTGATTCTAGATAGGCTGACTTGACAATAGTGGATTAACTTGTACAGAGAAGTCACCAGCCATGCTTGGATGAAGGCTTTCTGGTGTGACCTTAAGAGGGAAGGACTCACACTCCTGTAGGTAAACCGATCGCTCTGTAAGGAAGCCCAATAAACTCACTGGTTTCCCAAATGTAGTTTTGTGAAATAGGGCCTCTGTTTGTCATAGGGACCAAGGGAGGAGAAGGCAGACACTGTTCACACCTCCAGGAAGAAATCTTAGTTATATAGGTAAGAAGAGGGCAGGAGAGTCCCAGCAATTAGAGTTCCACATGGCCGTGATCCATCTGATGTGGGCTTATTTTCAGATCTTAACACCAATCTCTTTATGTGAGTATATATCCTGATGTAAGATCAGGAGCCAGGAAAATGGAAAAGAAGCTTGGGGGTAAAGGGAAAGAAAGAGCTTGAGAGAGGGGGTATTATGAAACCAGTATTATCAAGGGGAATTAGGCAAATGGTGCTATTCAGCCTGGGAGGGAAAAAAAGAAGGACATACAAAGTATCATAGGGATAAATGGGAAGAAGGAACTCACTAGAAGTGGGATAACAGGAGACAATTATGTAGAGGAAATGCAGCACTTAAAATAGGGAAGGAAGAGGGAGGTTAGACATGGAGAGAGAAGAGATAAAGAAGGTTTAGGAGGCAGATAAAATCAGAGGGAAATGCATTCACTCAACCCTTGCCCCCAAATACACATGCAATATCTGAGTGAGTACTTTCATATACCTGAAGTCTGTATAACTTCCTGTGCCAGACAGGAGAAACCTCCCTTCAAGCTGCTGGTCAGGGTAGTCCCAGAGGGTCCCCGAATAACACAGTCTATTGCCATGAGGATGGAAAGAAAGCTAATGTATCTCTTGACTCTCATCAGTGAAACTTCCTTATGCAACAGGGAATGATTAACACGGAAAGCCACAAATGGTCAAAATATATATATATATATATATATATATATATATATATATATATATCAATAATGTAACAAACCATATCAAATAAAGAAATTGAAACAGTAGTACAAAACCTCCCAGCTCAAAAAAAAAAATATCCCAGGCCCAGATGGAGTCACAGGAAAATTTTACCAGACCTTCAAAGAATATCTACAACCAATACTACTTATTACTCAAAAAGATAGTGGGAGAACTTCCAGTCTCATTCTCTGATGCTCCTCTAGGGCTCTCTGGGGTGATATTAATATTTTGCCTTGATATTTGTTTGCTTAAATCAACAAAATCATTATTATCTGAACATCTCTGTATATGTAATGCTTTTAAGACTAATATAGATTTAGGGTTGGAGAGATGGTTCAGTGGTTAAGAGCACTGACTCTTCTTGCAGAAGACCTGAGTTCAAATCCCAGCACCCACATGGCCACTAACAACTGTCTATAACTCCAGTTTCAGGGGATCTGACATGTCCCCCATGGGCACTGCATGACATGGGTGCACTTACACACATGCAGGCATAACACACACACATAAAATTTTTTTTAATATAGATTTAGAAATGTAATATTTGAAATAATTTTTCAGATTAATACACGTACACAATATATTTTTTTAAATATGTTAATTTCATATAACATGTTTTGATCATATTCAAACCCTGTGTCCTCTGTCCATCTCCAACTTACTAACCCCCCTTCAATTTCACATCCTCTAATTTGTTTTTTACAATTTTTAATAAATTTTTGATAGAATATTTGTGGATTTCATACAACACATCATGATCATATTTAGCCACCCTTCCCTCTCTGCATTCCACCATATTTGACTCACAAGAATTCATTCATATTGTCATATATGTTAAGGTCTATCAAGTCAAATTTATGTACCCAACTGTCCCTCCGTGTGAGTTCATCCACTGGAACCTATTCAGCCTATCTAGGGCCAACCCTTAATGAAGACAATGCTCCCTTACCCATCAATGATGAACAGTCACTAGTTACTTGACATTGCAGAAGAGGGCTGTAAAGATTGTGTTTGTCTTTTTTTAAAGGTTTATCAAGTCTAATCTGCTTTTCCTAAATGTTTTTGTGTGAGAGTTTATTCCTTGGAGTCTGGTTAGCCTACCAGGAATCACACAGGCAAGGAAAACTGCTTCTGTCTTTTCCAGAACCTATCAATAGCCGATGTATGCTCAGCTAGGGCTGAGGCTTTTTGCCTATTTCTTCCATGCATGCAGGGCCCTTGTCTGTCTTGGGTTTTCTGTATGTACAACTACCCTGTGGTGTTCTGACAGCACAGTTTTCTTATATAGATTTGCTCAAATGAGAATAAATATAGATTTATTCTCATCATTCTCTTACTGTAGGTTTCACACAAATCCACAAAATAACCCTGTCCCTTAGCCTCCTCCCTGAAGACTAGCTCCAAAAGTATCAAAATATACCATCTAAGCTGGTATAAAATGAAAAAGGAAAAAGTATGGGAATCACCAAGTTCCTAATGTGTGCTGTGTGGTTACTACTGTCATTCTTCCAAGGGTGAACTCTCAAGACTACTTCCCAAGCAATTTTTATCCTAAAGGAATTAATTACAACAAAGCAATTTTATCTTGTCCCTAATTTGAAGCTGGAGATGGAGGATTGCCACCCCGTGTCCTATGTGGTTTTTAAAATTAGAGCTCCCCTGAATTTCTCAGGGGATGTAAACAAATACATATTCAGCTGTCATGTTTGATTCTGAATGAATTACTCTTCTGATTGTTGAGATGGAAGTTTGAACCCTTCAGACAATATGACTGTCTGACCATATTGTGTACCTTCTAGAAAGAAGTAGAATAATCTTCCTGTGCTTTGTAAAAAAAGGTATCTGTGCTCATTGTCTAAGGGGCCCAGTCAGTAAAGACATAGAATTTACATTCACCAGCATGATTATATGTATTTGGAAGTCTGCATGTGTATGTGTCCAGAATATATTTGTAATTCCTAGCATTATACCATCGATGACAAATAGGTACCTTTAGAGTGACATACCTTGCACTGAGAATCCATATTAATTTTGGTCCAAAAATCTTCCACATATATTAAATTTTCTCAACCTGAATCTATATCTAATTTTTGAGGGAAACCAGAAAAAACAATCTCTTTGCCTACATTTAACTTTTTAGGTCTTGTGCTTTGTTCCAAATTTTGTTTCAGATCTCTGTAATTTTCTACCATGAGCCATGCATATCCAAGCATTATTTTCCACCTACAATGCTGCTGTAGCCTCTTAAATGTCAGATTCTTGCTGGTACTCCTGCTTTTCTGGAATCTATTCTCTACCTGATAATAAGCAAGCCATTTGACATTTTCAGTCACTTACATTTTTGTTGGGCATGTCACTGTTCTAGAAGACTCTGATATCTTTTAGTATAGAAATGTAGACATTGCTTTTCTTCAGATATTCTCTTACCTGTTATTTATATCACTGACTATTGCCTTGACTTTTCTTAGTCGCTCAAATGCCATATCCCTGACCTTTGCACTTAACTAAGTACCCATTTTTATAATCTTCTTGTGTAAGTTCATTCATTAAGTATTCCTTTCACATAATGCATAAAGCTTCTTTAACACCTTAGCCTCTTGTGACATGACACTTTCTCAAAGCCAAGGATGCATCATTCTTTTAATTCATTTCTGAATTTATCATATATAAGATGTAAAATGGCATAAGAACAATGTTGTTTGTTGCAATATTGCTCAAAATAATAAAAATATCACAAACATCGAAGTGAAAGATAATTACCATTTTCACTGTGAGAAATGAATTTTTTCCAATGTGGAAATGAGTAAGAAGTGAATTATAATCAATGTTGGGCAATATCAGCTTAACTGGATATTTAACATAGTGAGATGAAAAATACAGCTTTCAATAATAAAAACTGGAATAGTCTTTCTGATCAAATTGGGAGAATTGGTGTACTGCTGTAAACTTTACTTAACCCCTGAAGTGAGTGAGAAGACGGTGAGAGACCGTCTCCACTCACAGGCAAATCCTGCCATTGCAACAGGTCATCACATAGAATACAACCGCTTGGTCGTCTCTCCACACACCACTAGACTGAGGGTTCTAATTTAATTGGACTTTGTTTTCATACTATTCAGTGATTTCTCACATGGATAGTTATAATAGACCTGAAAGGGAAAAAGAAAGAAATGAAAGTTAAGTCACAAAAAAGACATGGCAGA
Source organism: Eospalax fontanierii (assembly GCA_035773235.1). NCBI lineage: Eukaryota > Metazoa > Chordata > Mammalia > Rodentia > Spalacidae > Eospalax > Eospalax fontanierii. The sequence continues at coordinate 51,891,202 of CM069541.1, forward strand.
ACTGCATAAAAGTGCCAATGAATGATGCTTGGCATAAGAATCTAAGTTTCAGAATTAAAAAGAAGACATTATATATTTTTGCTAAAGTAAAAGTAACTTCACTGGCAGATATAAGCTAGACAGGGTAGAGAAGTCAAGTAATTCCTAGTGCTCTGTGGAATTGAATAGGAGGTTTTTGTTTGAATTGAGAGTGTTAATGTGAAACCCAGGCAATCATTTTATACAGCCATTATAAAGAGTGAAAGTATTTAAAAGGGAAATAATGCAATTAAAGGGATAACTGATGGGTGTATTAAAATGTATGCCACTGCATATTTTATATTCTTGACACAAACTCATCTCCCTAATCCCATTGTTTTGGCCCACTGCATATGATCCTTCTGATATTCTGAAGATCCAAAGCAACCCACTGGTTTCTCTTATCTGGCTTTAATTTATGGGAGGAAAGCCTTATTCAAAGGACATTCAACACCTTCAAAAAGATTAAGAAAGGTAACAATACCCTGAGATTATCTATTAGTTTTTCTGTAAACTGGCTACCAATTTGTCCTTGTGTACATACTAACTCTGTTCATCCAGGATGTTTTAAGCTGGAATCTGGTCTGATTTGATGACAATTCAATCTGAAGTTTCACTGCTTCCCACTAAAAGACTTCTACTTTTTCTAGGTGGGAAAATTACATTCCAATCCAAACCATCACTATCCCATTAGCGCAGCAAAAATCTTTATATTAAGGTGACAATGGCAATACTAACTGGCTCAAAAATTGTTTCTTTAAGTACCAGTCATTGATAAAATATTGCTACCATCCAATAGTCACAATCACTCTTACATTTTCTTCTTTTCATTAATATTCAAGAGAAGAACATGAAGAGGGATAATCAGAGCACTGTGTCTGAGTTCATCCTCCTGGGGCTCCCCATCCCACCAGAGGAGCAAGACATGTGCTATGCCTTGTTCTTGATCATCTACCTGACCACGGTGCTGGGGAACCTGCTCATCATCCTGCTCATCAGACTGGACTCTCGTCTCCACACCCCTATGTACTTCTTCCTTAGCCACTTGGCCTTCTCTGACATCTCTTTATCATCTGTTACTGTACCCAAGATGCTCATGAATATGCTGACACGGAGTCAATCCATCTCATATACTGAGTGCATTTTCCAGGTATATTTTTCCATCATTTTCGTAGATCTTGACAGCTTCCTTCTGACCTCAATGGCCTATGACAGGTATGTGGCAATCTGTTACCCTCTGCACTACACTACCATCATGAGTCACAGCCTCTGTTTCTTGCTGGTGATCGTGTCCTGGTCCTTGTCCTTTGCTAGTGGCCTTGTGCATACCCTTCTCCTAGCTCGTCTCTCTCTCTTTAAAGACAACACTCTCCATCACTTCTTCTGTGACCTCTCTGATTTACTTAAGCTGTCCAGTTCAGACACCACCATCAATGAGCTGGTCATCCTCACTGTAGGGGTGGTGGTCATAACTGTGCCATGCATATGCATTCTGGTCTCCTATGGCCACATTGGAGTCACCATCCTGAAAATCCCCTCCATCAAGAGAATCTGTAAAGCCCTGTCTACCTGTGGCTCTCATCTCTCTGTAGTTTCTCTGTATTATGGAGCCATTATTGGGTTATATTTTGTCCCCTCTTCAAATCACACTAATGACAAGAATGTCATTGTGTCTGTGTTGTTCACTCTGGTCACACCCATGCTGAATCCCTTCATCTACAGTCTGAGGAATCAGGATATGAAAGGAGCCTTGAGAAATATCCTCAAGAAGAGAGGGTTTTCAGAAGGATGGACATCATCTTCTCCAAGAACCACCTGTGAAACTATCTAACTTGTTCCCAGTCATCCTGAGCACTCTGTTCTGTTATGAGGAATTTTCTTGTGACTTTCTTCATGAATTTCCTCTTCACAAAGATTTTCCCTGTTTAACTTCCATTTTAAAAATTTATTTGGTATTTTAAATTTGTGTGTATGAGTGCATTTCCTCCATGTCGGTAAGTGCGCCTGTGTTGTACAGTGCTCACAGAGGTCAGAAGAGAGCATTGGATCCCTCGGAACTGAAGTTACGGATGATTGCTAGCTAACATGTGGGTACTGGGAACTGAAACTAGTTCTTCTGCAAGAGGACTCAGTACCCCTAACCACTGAGGCATCTCTCCAGCCCCTGTTTAAATATCTTATTGGTATTCATAATCTTGGGAAGGCTTTTCCACAAATCTCTCTAAGTATTTTCCTTTTTGCACATTATACTTCCCTTTCAAACTTTTGAGATGTTTATAATCAGCACCAAGTCTTTTTTTATTGTGTAGTTTGCAGCTTTTGTAGCAAAGATATTTTCCTTTTTTACTGAATCATGAATATCTCAATCAATCTTACTCATTTTTTAACCCCTTCCCCACCAGCAACCCTCCATAGCCACCCAACTCAAATCCATATATTCCTTCATCTATGTTAAGGTCGGTTGTGTCAAGTTACTGTCACCAAATGTTCCTCAGTGCAGGTTCATCCACTGAGGTCTCATCAGCCTATCCAGAATCCCTTGCTTTAGGAAGACTAGCTTGTCCTCACCCAACAGTAATCAGTTGCTAATATTTCTAGGCAGGATTGGGGTCTGCTACCAATTTTTCCAAGTTCCATGCTGTGTTTTTGTCTACTTGAGTCTGCATGGGTCTTGAGCATGCCAAATACATTGCTGTAAGTTTATAGAACAGGTCCCAGGAGCTTATAGGATTCTGTTTCCATACAGTCATGCACCTCCTCACTGGCTCTTACAATATTTCTGCCCCCGGTTCCACAATGGTTCCTGGGCCTTAGGTGAGTGAACCTTAATATAGGAGTCCAGGGACCCACACTCTGCAGATTCCTAAACTCTATTCTTTGGTAATTTGTGACCTTTTGTATAACTAGCCCTCTGTTGCATGGAAGATCCTCATGAATGAGAGCTGAGAGATTCATTAGTGTCCTCGTTAACCCTTGTTCCATGTTGCATGAGCCTTGGGTGTAGAGGTTGCATTGCATATGTGCCAGTTAGGTAAGAGCAATTCACAGACAATATCTGTGTGTGACCAGTTATGGCACTCTGAAGTAGTCTCTGTCTCATGCAACAGAAGTTTCTTTGATTGTGGTAGCTGGGATACTTGACTGTGTGTGTATAGATAGATAAATAGATAGATAAAGATAGATAGATAGATAGATAGATAGATAGATAGATAATTTTGCACTTAGTAAGAGGTTACCTTGCTTAAGGATGTGATAGCCAGATTTCTCTAAGATCTGAGAATTTAGCTATGAATACCTTTCTTTCTTAACATATCAGAAATAATTCTCTCAGATTCATGATTTTTTAAAATTTGTGATATATTTTTATTTAATTTTTGTCAGTAACTTTAACTGGAAGACTTGTATTTTTGTTTTTGTTTTTTGGCTGTTGCCATATAAAATGGTAAATATGGGATACCATGGGATAGTTCTCTATGTGTCTACAATGCATAACTGTCACATCAAAGTAAGCATTTTTTTAATTAACAAAAATATTGAAAGGCATTTGGGGATACAAATTTGATTCTTTGACTCATTAGGCACACACACACATATAATAGAGTACATGAAATTGGGTAGATTTACAGATGGGGGAAGGAATCTAAACATAGTCAAAATATACTGTATGGAATTCATAAAAATTCAATTAAAAATAAAGTGTCTGTTGATATCTTTCAAATGTTTATGCATTTTATCTGCATGCAAGTATGGGCATCATGTGCATGCAATTCCTGCAGAGGCAAGAAGAAAAAGACATCAGATCCCCTTGAACAGGAGTTACAGATAGTGTGACCTGCCAGACATGAATGCTTAGAACTTAATCTGGTTTCTCTTCAAAGGCATTAAGTGCTCTTAATCGCAGTCATCTCTCTAGCACCCTAATATCTTTTTTGAAACTTTCCTCAAGTTAGTGTATACATTTAGGTCTAGTGTTCTTTACAATTTTTCTTTGCAGAAAACACTTTGCAAATGATAATGATTTTGTTTTGTTCACAATAAGTAAGGGATGTGACATGCGGAAAAGCACAGGGACTGAAGACAAGTAGACAGGGAGTTCTTTTCAAAGGCTCTGTATAACAGAGGGAGTACTCAAGTGGCATCACATCCAGCAAAACTAGAAATTAATTCCAATTCCTCTATCTCCTTCTCTTTCTCTCCCTCTCTTTCTTTCTCTCTGACATACATACATACACACACACACACACACACACACACACTTCAAAAATAGTACCTTATATGTTTCAAGATGCTTTCAGAATCAGAGGAAGTTTGTACACATTTCCCCTTACCTTGTGAAGGGTGTGTGAGAAAAACTGAGCTAGATGCCATCAGGAGTTAGGACAGATTTCACCTCCTGACAGAATGTATTTACTGGCATTGCCTAGGAAATGCTGTGTTTTAAACTGCAACTTAAAAAATATACATGAAATAAAAAATAATTTTTCATATGTACCTACTGTTGGTATGCCATATATATACAATTACAACTTTATATTTAGTTTCTGAAAGTCTTGGAGGTGTATGCACTTGAGGTATTTTGACATAGGAAGTCATTTATGTTTTACTCATATTGATTATGTATCATTTATTTTATTTTTAGCAAGTTCATATGGGTAAGTTCTCAGAGGCCTGGATAAATCTGTTTCCTTAAGTACCATCTCTGGCTCTTACAATCTTTGAGTATTCTCTACACCCATGATTTACTATGTTTCCTGAGCCTTAGGTGTAGAGGCTCCATTGTAGATATGTGACTTAAGGCTGAGTATCTCTCATACATATATTATCCCTGTGTGATCAGGTGTGGAACTGTGAGACCCTCCATCTGTTGCAAAAAGAAGCTTCTTTGATGAGTCGTGTACAGTAAGGAGACTTGTCTGTAAATATAAAGACTCATATCTAGCATACAGTAAGAAATTTCATTTGTCTAGAGAAATGACAGAGATAGGGTGTCTAGATATATGATCTCTCCAGTCATCTGTGTTTGGCTATGTTTAGAGTGCCACGCATGTGTGAGTTTCCTCCCATTGAGGAGTCTTTAAGCCTGTTAAGGTTTTAAGGCTGTTGATTACCCCCTAGACAACTGTGCCACTACCACAGTTCTATAGTTTGTTGTGCTGCTCACTGTTGTGGTTATTAGACTTTGAAGATGCGGTTGGACCATAGATTGATTTTCTCCCTTAGCAACTTGCATAGTATCCTCTAGAACTATGAGAGCTGATATTCAGGGAGGAGGATTTCAGGTTAGTTCTGGCTCCATTGCTCCAAGTTCTATGTCCTAATTATGTCCTGTCTTCAGCAGTAGGGTCTTATCTTCAAGTTCTGGGAGACAATTAAGGACTGTGACAATAGCCTGTGTTATTTTGGGAGTCTCCTGGACTACCCTGACCAATAACTTGAAGTAAGGTTTCTCAATTTGGCATTATGTTTCTTCTTATAAAGCCTTCAGATCTATACATGCACTAATGTTCAGGTATTCTAAGTGTGTTTTCCAGGGCAGTTTTGAGTTCATACGTTTCCTTCTGGCTTTTCACACCACTGAAGCTTTATTTATCTCTCCTGTCTTTATATCTATATCTATATCTATCTCTTTATATATCCTCCCTCCTACATCCCCAGTTAAAATTCTTTTGTTTCTTCCATTTTCCCCTTGACAATACCCGTCTCCTATTATGTCCCCTCTCTTGAATTTCTTCTCCCCCACATTGTTCATTGTATTTCCTTCCCTTATCCCTTCCCAGCTGAATACCTCCAGTTTACCCATTGCCCCCCTGATAACATGATCTTCCAACTATCCTACTTTCTTGGGCTTTTTCTTTCCTTTCAACCCTTTGGGTCCTTTCCATTTTCCTGGCTCCTACTAAATAAGGACATATAATCACATATAAGGGATTGATGTTAAGATCCACAAATGAGGGAGAACATATGTCTCTTATTTTTCTGAATCTTGTTACTTCACTTAATATAACAGTTTCTAGCTTCGTCTACTTCCCTACAAACTTCATGATTTTTGTCTGTCCTTATTGCTGAGAAGTAGTTTCACACCTTCATTTCACACTTCTTATATTTTAAGAAGTTTCTGCAGGAATAAGTTTGAGCTTTAGTGTTGGTTATCTGTTGTCATACTCCCTCTTCTGACCTCCCCTCCCATCCTCCACTCAGTTTTATTCTTCCTATTCTATTACTCCCAATCCCCCTTCATATCATTGCATTCTATCTCCCCTCTTGAGAAATGCCCCATCCATGTCACCTTACTAGTTTCCTGACCTTCCATGGATTTTCCAGTTCACACACACACACACACACACACACACACACACACACACACCTAAATATTCAAAGGTAGCATCCATATTTGAGAGAGAATATGGGATATTTGTCCCATATAGTGCTCTTTTGACATGTCTCCCGGTTAGAACTTGGGCACAACACATTCTCTTATTCTTTTACCTTGATCAGTTGTGGGTCTTTGTGCTAATTGCCATCTACTGCAAAAAGAAGCTTCTCTAGAGAGTTGAAAGATGCATTCATCTACGGGCGAAACAATGACTCAGAAGGAATGGTTTTAATACACTATCCATTTGGCAGAATAATTGTGTTAGTCTCTCTCTCTGATTTCTGAACTATCTAGCCAAGGTAACAGTGACACGTCTGGGCTCCATCACTTGAAGTAGGCCTTAAGTCCAACGAGAGGGTGTTTGGTTACTGCCACAACATCTGTGCCACCATTGCACCAGAGGGCATATCTTGCCAGGCAGTTGTTACTGTAGTTGGCAGGGTTCCTAGATGAGTATGATTGAGGGTTACTTGTATCTTCTGGTAACATGATATTAACGTGTTACATAGCACTTCCCAGAGCTATGAAAACTAGCCAATAGAAATGAAGCTTTGTGGCTGGTAGAGCTTAGTTTTTCCTTATTCGTTCTACTTTGAAATTTCATCTTACTCCATCACAATGGTAAAGATCCAAAAAGAAACCCCCAAAACAATGACAGAAGCTGGTGAGGACCTGTGGAAAGGGGAACACTTATCCACTGCTGGTCGAAGTGCAAAGTAGTAGAACCAGCCACTGTGGAAATCAGTGTGGCAATTACTCAGAAAGCTAGAAATAGATCTACCATATGAGTCAGCCATATCACTCCTGGGCACACATTGAAAAGACCCTATTCCCTACTACATAGGTACCTACTCATCCATGTTCTACTCACAATAACTAGGAAGTAGAACAATATTGATGTCCATGAACTGATGCGTACATCATATATACTGTGGAATACTATTCAGCTGTTCAGAAAAGAAATGTATAAAAATTACAGATAAATGGATGAACATGAGAGCAATCACCTTGACTGAGTTAACCCAGATGCAGAAACAAATATCACATGTTCTCTCTCGCAAGTGGACGCTAGCTTTCAATCCCGCAACATGTGTACTTCATTTGGAAAACACATAGAGGCCGGCAAACTAGTAAGGGGCATTGGAGCAGGTCTTAATATTTTATTCACCATCATGGTGTACTAACGGGAAGTGATAGAATACTTTAATGGAGGGCCCTAGTTTGAGTAGCTGTGTTACTAGAAGCATGCCCTTGGAGATGATATTGGAATTGTGACCCTGTCTTTCAATTACATTTTTTCTCTTCTATTGTGTGCTTTTCTGCTTAAAGTCATGAGCAAAAGGACCAAGTGATCATGAACTGAATGAAAAGTAAACAATTTACTTTATAAATTGCAGTGAGCATCTTGGACCTTTTGCCACTGTGATGGAAAACCAATTAAAAATATAGTATCTTCTAACCTTATTAAACACACTTGTTTCTTCATGAAGCTTTTATAAGTCTTTGTAGAGTATGCTAGATTGTTGTTAATGTTGTAAATCTTGTTTCCAATTCTGATTAATTTAATTACTTCATCTTGATTTATTTAATTGGGTAGTAAGTAAGTTTGAATGGAAATGTCAAACTTCTAATATTAGAGTTGAAAACATTGAATTTTCTACTGTTCCTACAGCTAAGGATTATGTTAGATTAAGGTTTTTAGTAGATGGCCTGGGAAAACATTAGTATGCTCTCTCTACTAATAGACTTGTGAAAAATAATAACAAGAATTAACAAATAATCTACTCCAGTCAGAGATTCAATCACTAGAGTAAATAAATAAGAGAGAAAAGAGAATGGGAGAAAATCTGTGTCACGTATTCATCTGACAAGGGTTTAATATCCAGAATATAGAAAGAACTAAAAGTTGATGATCACAGAAGGAGACCTCCAAAAATGAAAATAAAATCAACAGATTCCTTTAAAGAGCTACAAGTGCCCAATAATCACATCTTTAGCCATCAGAGAAAGGCAATTCGAAACTATATTGAAAATTTTTTAATGAAACAAACACTATATTGATATCCCATTTTACCTCAGAATGCAGTGGTTGAGTAGAGATTTGCCTGGAGGTCTCTTCAATCAGTCAAGTTCAGAGGACACTTTGTAGTCCCTGGGTGGTGTATCTGGAGGTGGGCAGACCCTGGAAGTGCCTACCTAGCAGAAGAAAGGGTTCTGATACTGCCTACCTGGAGTGGGGTTGGAGCTAAGAGATTCTGGCAGCACAGAGGGAAAGTGACTTGGGAAGAGTTCTAGAAGTGTCTACTTGGAGTCTGAGGTCTGGTGCTAAGTGATCCTAGCAGTCCAGAGGGTGGGGAACGCAAGGGCTCTGGGAGTGTCTATCCGAGTCAGGGTCACTGCTGGAATGCCTTCCTTCTGCCCAAGTGCTCCTGGACCCAGAGGCTTGGAAGAAGGGGACTTGGGAAAAATCTCGGGTTGTGTCTACCTGGAGTCAAAGCAGCAGAAGCCAAGGCTGCTGAACTTCTTAAAACTATTGGTTTTCCACTAGGTATAAACCTTCAAGACTGCTTTAATAGCACTAATAATCAGAGCAATGCAAGCTAAAATCACAATTAAAGTCAGGCATAGTGGCACGTACCTTTAATCCCAACACTCAGGAGACAGAGGCAGGCAGATCTCTATAACATCGAGGCCAGCCTGGTCTACATAGTAAGTTCTGGGCCAGCTTGTGGTTACAGGGAGACAGCATCAAAAACAAAAATTACAATTAAATATGTCACACCTGTTAGAATTATTACTAATAAGAACATGGACAATAACAAATTATAGAAATTATGTGGAGAAAAACAATCGTACTGCTTGTAGGAATGTAAATTAATGCAGCAATTGTGAAAAAGAGTAAGGAATAGCTCAAAAAATTAAAAACAGAACTACCATTGATTTTCTTTTCATTTAGGAGGGAGTAAGAACAGAAGGCAATTTTAAAGTCACTTTAAAGCACCTTTTTTAGGTACTTTTAAAACATCTTTAAGTTACTGCCATAAAGCTGCCGTATATGATCCTATAATAGCAAATTAGATCATTATAATTCATTCACGTCTGAGAAATGTGCAAGAGTAAAACCAGGGTGAACTATCGGTTTTGGGATTCCTATGTGTTGGTAAGTGGGCTTCTTATAATGAATATATTTTTAATTTTTCTTTATTCTTGAGAATTTCATATATGTATAAAATGAAATGTGATGCCTACCCCTCACTCCCACAGCCCCCCATAACTACCTTCATACACCACTCAGCCATACCCTAGTGCCCACAATTTTGTCCTTTTATTAATAACCCAGTAATTCCAGTTAGCACTCTTCACATGTTTAGGGGTATGGGGTCACACACTAGAGTATGGGAATCCTACCTGTGATGCAAAAAAAGAACTATCCATCCTCTCCCATAATCAATCAAAATACAGTAATTTGTGGATAAGGAATGGGGCCTAGAGATTATCCATCCCACCTGTACTGGAACTGTGGCTGATATCACCTTGTGCACCTTATGCAGGTAACCCTACTTGTTGTAAGTGCATGGATGCAATATCCATGCTGTGTCCAGATTAGAGAATTTCACAGAGCCCCTCCCCATGCTGCAGCTCCTATGCTCTTTCCACCTCCTCTTCTGCAATGTTCCCTGAGCCTTGAGGAAGAGTCATGTTGATGGAGATACCCCATTTAGGGTTGAGCACTTTGTTTCAAACATGCTACTCTGGAGCAGGATGTTGATGAGGGAAAAGTCTGTGCATGTGTGAGAGAACAGAGCCTTCAGGAAGTCTGTGCTTTCTGTTCAGTTTTTCTGTAAACCTAAAGCTGCTCTAAAATAGTATGTCTATTTTTTTAATTTGGTTTTTATCAATTCTTTGAAAATTTCATACGATATATTTTTTCAATGTGTTTCAGCTGAATTTTTTGGATTTCATATTTCATTTCAATCCTATTTAGATCTCCCTCCCTATCTGCACACCACCATAACCCACAGGATTTCAGGCATTCTGTCATATATGTTAATGCCTATTGAGTCAAGTTTGGGTCCTGAGATGTCCCTTGGTGTGAGCTCATATACTGGAGCCTGTTCAACCTATCCCTCATAACTCCCTTAAAGAAGATCAACTCTCCCTCACCCAGCAGGAATCAGCTGCCAATAGTTCCTTGGCTAAGGCTGGGGCCTCCTGCCATTTCTCCAGTTCTATGCTGGGTTTTGTCTGACTGAGTTTGCATGGGTCTTGTACATGCTGTCACCATTTCTATAAGTTCATCTGAGCAAGTTCTCAGGAGCCTTGAATGACTCTGATTCCTTAAAAAGTAAAAAACTAAATACCTACAGACAACAGAGGAAAAATCATGATAAACCAAACAATACATGGTTGGTATCCAAAGGCATCTTCATATTTAGTGAAACACAAATTTCTAAATAATTTTTAAAGTTGTAGATGCAGAAATTAGTTAAATGAAAGTAAAAGCCACAAACTTCCTAGATACCTGAAAAAGAAAAAGAGAGCAAAAATGCAGTATATAAAAGAGTTATGAGAAAATACAAGTTCAAATATAATCACATGCTGTCAGTATCCCCACTTCTGGTAACAATCCAAAGTATGAATGAGATACGTTCTTTACAATAGCAACAAAAACTCAACATTAATTTACAGAAGTAAATAAATAATAATATACGATTTGATGCTTACCATAGGAATTAAAAGGCTTCATGAGGATCAAACGTTTATTAAATAAATTAGATTAAATAATTAATATAATATTAAATAAATTAGATATTTCTGTGTCAATTACATCTTCTTTAACAAATTACTATAGACTTATTAGGTTCAACAACAGCAATTTATCTCTAACAGTTCTGGAAGCCAGGAAGTCCAAGATCAAGGTGCTGACAATATAGAGTCTGGTGAGGGCCTGCATGCTGATTTACAGATGCTTTCTTTTCTCAGAGGGCAAAAGGCAGAAAGAGGATAAGCAAGAGTCTTATGAAGGTGCTAACCTAAATCATGAAAGCTCCACCTTCATAACCTACTTATCTCTCAAAATCTCCACATCATAATCTGTCACCCAAGGCTAGAGAAATTGAGTGGATGAATCTTGGGGTGACGCTCTATTCAGTAACATAGAAATTTCTCTCCCTTTCATTCCAATTGAAGGAAATTTTCCAGCGATCCCTGTATATGATCAGAGAGAGCAGGCATGACTTCACACACTCAGATTAACCAAAGAGCAGTGATTTATATTTCTGGCCTTGAATTTGGGGACATGCCTGAAAGTGTCACTATACATTCCCACCCATGATGATTCTGTATAGCTACAAGGTGGGTCTGAAGGGCTGAAGGGCTGAGAATCACTCACACAGGCAGCTTGATGCTCAGAAATGGACAGAATATATGTCTTATTTAGAAGCAATTAATGTCCTGTGAGCCTGTGCAGGATGTGGCCAATGAATGTAATGATTGTTGATTAGAAAGTGGTGTCAAGGGGTGGGTAAAAGCAGGACAAGATGCTTTCCTGACCATTTTTTCCTCTTCTGTAAAATGAGGTGATATTGGTTCTCTACACAGTACATGAGTGTTAAACTGTCAGTGGCTCCCATCAGTTAATAAAGCTGCCATGAAAATCATTAGAGCCATATTACAACCACATTGTTTCCTGATATCATGTTAAGACTTTTTCAGATTTTTATATAAATTATTGTTATGAAAAATAACCACATAACAGATGGCTCTGTTAAAATTAAATGTGTTCAAAACATAACCAAAAGTCATAAATCTGGGAAAGGGACTGGAAGGGACAGGAGAGTTGACGAGATCAGAGGGTGATAAGAGAGGGTGGTACAAGAGATTAATCAGAACACATTATATGCATGCTGAAATTGTCAAAGAACAAAATTAATCAGTAAAAGAAAGTAAAAATTTGCACTGGAGGACATCTGGACTCTAATGCTTGACTGGATAGGACTTTCCATGTATTATAAAGCATGAGTTCTGGTGGCATTTGGGGGGATGGATGGAAGAGGAGGATCTAACTTTGATTAAGAACTGTTATATGAGATATGTAAAATGCAATAAAAATATTTTTTTAATCTGTGTTCTAGTGGCAAAATAATTCTCGGCAAGTAAAGCACACTAGGATCTTGCTACTTAATGTGGGACCCACTGGCCAGCAGCATTGTTACCAAGTAGAAAAATGTTAGAAATTGGAGCTCTGTCCTAAGGCCTTCTGTCAGAGCAGCAGCAGAAGCAGAAAGAGAAGAGGACAAAGAGTAACAACAGAGGCCAGGAGATGAGCCAGAATGCAAGAGCAGGATTCCAGGGGTCAAAGCAACAAGCTTATGGAAAACAAAAAAGATTATCTTTTCCCTCCTGTAGTACAAAGATCAAATTGCCAAGTAAAAAATAATCTTGCTGTTGATGAGTTCTTATGAATATTTATATCTTCTTTTTGACCAGCTAATATGAGAAGAAAAGTCATAAATATATAATATAGGCTTTTTTGTCTTCAAGTATTATAATTTAATTTCAAAAATTATGTCAATACACTTGAAACAGACTAAAATAATGACATGTATTGGTAGGACTTAACAGTTTACAAGGCACAGTCATGTACATAGTGGTAGAGCCATAACAAGCTTATCAGAAAGATAGCACTGTATTATAATCTCTTTAACCATCAAGCTGTAGATGTCATGTGAATCTTCAGGAAAGGAAATGCCTCATTACAACATGCTTGAGCACAGCTGCATCTCAAGTGGACTGAATTGGTGCATAAAGGTAAAAATTTAGTGCCAACAGAATCATCACATTAATATAGTAAGAGGTATTATAATAAGTACCAATTTTTAGCTATCAGAAATCCATTTTTTTAATTATGGAAATAATTCGTTTTTCTTTCTTTTATGAAATAAAGTGGCCATGTTACAGCTGTCTATATTTTATTTACAAAATGAATATTGAAAGTAATTTAAAGTATATAAAGTATTAAATGAATCAGTTAGATGATCACAATACAAAAAGAATCCCAGGCACACTGGCACTAGCATATGGAATAGCAGAATTACGGCTACTGTCCACAGTCACCACAGGACATTTGTTTGTTCATTGAATAGATAAGTAGTGAATTTGCCCATCCAATTTAATGTTATCACACCCTTCACTTACTTTCTTATGTAAACCAGCACACTCCATACAAAAGCACACCACATTAAATGCTATGGTTAACTCCAAGGTACTTGACTTAATTTATAATTTCATAACTCTATTTTCACATTCCTTAAAAGTGCTGGATTCAAAGTCACCCAGGCTAGTGAGTCACACACATCCATTTTGATAACTGAAGATGATTGGCCTGATGGAGGTATCTGAGAAGCATGCAAGATAATGGAGCCCTAACCATGTGTGTAAGTAAATGTGAATTGTCCATGACTTTATCAGCACAGTATTAGCAAGGACCATATCTGGAATTGCTGCAGTTCTATAGGCCATTGTATCTTCCGATCCTCCCCCAAAGCAGTCATAATCAAATTCTGCCCATGCCTATCTTCTTCCACCTAATATATTCCATAGCAGGCTCTCAGGCATCCACTCTTCCCTGTCTCAGCAGCCTGCGGAGTGCACCTTTAACGTCCTTATTTCGGAGGCTATAAACAAATGGGTTTGCCAATGGGGTAATAGCAGTGTACATTACTGAAGCCACCATGTCTTTGTTCCTTGAGTTCTGGGAGGGAGGTTGAAAGTAGACCCAAATGATTGTGCCATAGAGGAAGCTGACCATGGTGAGGTGTGATCCACAGGTGGAGACCGCTCTGAGGCGACCAGAAGCTGAAGGCAAACGTAAGATGGTGGCCCCTATTTGGGCATAGGAGAGAATAATGAGGGTACAAGGGCCCAGCATGAGGAAGCCACCCTCCAAGAATATAGCCAGTTCATTGGAATGAGTATCAGAGACAGAGGCTCGCAGAAGTGGTCGGTGATCACAAAAGAAGTGAGAGAGAGTAACGTTACCCTCAGCGTGTCCAGGCCAACACAGGGGCAGGATGAGACCCACATGCAGCGTGGTGTGTACTACGGACACCACCCAACACAAAGCCAGTAACTGGGCACAGAGCTGGCGATTCATCACCGAAGCATAGTGCAAAGGGTCACAGATGGCCACATACCGATCCAGAGCCATGACAGCAATAACAAGTGTATCTGTAACTCCAAATGCATAGAAGAAAAAGAATTGAGTCAAGCAGCGGGCAGCAGGAATGGCTGGGTAATCAGAAGCCAAATGGACCAACAGCTGGGGCAGGGTGACTGTAGATAGGCCCAAGTCTATCATGGAGAGGCCACGCAGCAGATAATACATAGGTGAGTGGAGCCTGGAGTCCCGGGAGATGAGCAGTACCAGTGTCACATTCCCCAATATGGTGGTCAGGTAAACAGCCAAGAACAGAAGAAAGAGGAGGCTGTGGGGGACACTAGTCCTGGAGAACCCAAGGAGCAAGAAGACTGGAGAATGTGAAGCATTATGGGCACAGCTCATGATGAGGGACAGTGAGCATGCCTGAAAGAGATATTAGGTCAAAAAGCAAGCCAGAGGTTAGAGCCAGCAATCAGATAATTCCAGCCTGATTTAGTCAAGTTATCCAAGGTCCTTAAAGGCCTAGTTTCAATGCTATAAATGCTCCTGCTTCTGGGTGGTTTTCCTAATTTTTGTAGTTTTTATCCTCTTCCTATGTCTGTCTTTTCAACACATTCTAGAAACCCAGTACATCTAATCCACACACCCTTAAGTTTCTCTCACAGTGAAAAGGCCATACATTCTGGTGTTTTCATGCAAGCTGTGGCACATCCCATGCCAATGGCAAGCACCGTGATGCGATTACCTATATTCACTGTCTTCAGTTCTCCATCGTTCATTCACATCTCACCTCATGATATCTCCAAACCTGCACAGAAAGTAGTGTACCTTTAAGATCCGTAACATATTAATAAAAGGATCATCCAAAGTAGTTAGCTTTTGGCTAGCTTTAAGTTCCTGGAATTGTGCTGAAATTGATTGGTTTTCCTCTTTTTTCCTTCTGTTAGTTTCTAGTAGTGTTATTATTTTCTGCCTGATATACAGACCAAAACCTGAAATAATACCCGCCTCATCTCCCCCCATTAAGTCGATCTTTCCCCTATATTGATCCTTTGTTCTTGGTTCATTACCAATATTTAATTTTTTTATATCACTGACTGACAAGTACCAATTTCTACAACCTCATTCCTGATGTCTCTACTTAGCTGTCTTGATAGGTCTTCTAAAATGCTGCCAGAATAAAAGTTTTGACATGTGAATCTATGGTTCAGTAGTCATGGGCTTGACACAATAGGCCTTAACATAGATGTCAGAATATATGAACTCTGGTGAGGAGGCTTATGGGGCCCTATTTCAGAGGAAGGAGGGGCTACAAAGATGATTACAATGTCTTGTATGAAATGTACAGATTCAATAAAAATACATTAAAAATAAATAGCAAGAAACATCTTGTTAAAATCTTCCAATAATGTTATAAAAGTATTCTCTGTATTATGAAGTAAAGAAAACTTGTACTTCTATGGTTGTTAGTAACAGAGAGCACATAAATTTTAAATCTGTATATGTCAGACCCCTCATTGGTGTAGCAGAAATCAATAAACAACCTAAATGCACATTACTTGGAAAGAAGCAATACATTGTGGTCATTAATAGAAGTAGGTAGAGTAGAAAATAAAGGAAGCCTAGCTACCTCTAATAATACTAATAATACTGGTGAATATAAGTGACACCGAGATATAATATAGTTAATCAGGTGTAATTTATTCTACTTTTTCTAAATTTAAAATCTCCTCAATAATATTCTTATTTGAAATATCTAAAGATGCATCAAATCACAGAGATATATCATATACAGAAAAAAAAGTACTGCTTTTGTTAATATAGGTTTGTGGAGGTTAATTCAAGACTCTGGAGGTTCGTTACTTTAAGCAGGCAGTGACAATGAAAGGTGATAGACAAAATCTATATAAGTAGATATGAATCATCATCAGATTTATGTTAGACAGTAAATGTGTTTTTATACTAGACTTTCCTTTTTCTGGATGTTTTTGAGACATGTTGCTACTATGTAGCTCAGAATGGCCTCAAACTCATGAGTTTCCTGCTTTGTCTCCTGAGTGTGAATGTATGTAGCTACTTGTAATGTACTCTTTAAAATGGAAGGTGAAAACGAGAAAAGAGCAATCCTTGAACCAATGCAGTGAGTGTTGCATGAGCCTAGTATTATGATGAATTAACCAGGAGCTCATGAATCTAGAGAAATATAGGTAGTTAGAGCCCTTCATCACTGTTTCCTATAGTCCTTCTGGAGATTTCTACCATCTATTCTTCTGTGTAAAATTTTACCTGACTTTAGGTTTCTGAAATAATTAGCACAAACACTCACTATAGAAAGTATTGCACTTAGACAGATGACATGCAGTAGAAATGGCAGTTTCTACTGGACCTGGGAGATAGTTCTAGCTAAATGCTTGTTTTTGAGTTAGATCCTCTGAACACATCTTTTTAACTACTTTTATATTATGCTATGTTAACTGACATCAGAACTGGTACATTTTGAAAACATTGTTAGATACAAATAATACACACTTATTTTTATTAAATTAATACTTTTTGAAAAAAGAGGTAGAGCTCCTGTGATCCCAGAACCAGAAACATAGAGGTAGGAGGATTCCTGGGGTATGCTGGCCAGGTTCAGTGAGAGACCCTGTTTCTGAACATAGTGTGGAGAATAACTGAAGAAGACACCCAGCTTTGTCCCCTGGCCTCATACACATGCGCACATATGAGCACACACATGAACACACACAGATAAAGAAAAAAGGAAATGGTAGATTTGTGAGACATACCTGAGATTAGGGAAGGCAATGGAGAGAAACTTCTTGGCACAAAAATCACAGGCCTGGCAGTTATGATTTCTATGAATTGTGGCACCTTTATTTTCCCATATTATTCTGGAAAATTGATTTTCAAGCAAATCCCTAATCCCATTAGTTCTGAGGTAGGTGCTGCATGATTGATTTTGGATTATCTGTGGCATACTGGCTTTAGAGGTCTTGGCATCAACTGTGTGATTGAGTTAACTGATAGGGGTGTTGTTTTCAGAAGGAAAGTTATGTTTAATCCTGAAAGGAAAAAATGTAGCTACTGGAAAATAAAAATTCACATTTGAACTGCTTCTCTCATCTTTACTGTTTATGTTTTCAATATGCACAGCCTCACAAAACAGAATAATGAACAGAAAACAAGACGACAATGAACGCTAAACACCTAACTTTAACGAAACAAATTTTGTGGGGTTTTTCTTTTGCTTTAATTCTCATTTTGAAACTAATGGCTGCAGATACAAGTAAAACACAATTTTCCAATAGTCACTCATTTAAGTGGTCATTATTCCTTTTTTGGAGACATCAAGTCTCTCTATGTAGTCCTGAACTCACTATGTATACCAGGCTGGCCTTGAACTCACAAGGATCTGCCTGCCTTTGCCTCTCAAGTCACAGGATAAAAATGTGGACAGGACAGAGGGGAAGATGAAAGGAGGGAGAAATCTTGGAAAGGTGTAAGTGAAAGCGAATGAAGCAGAGACATGGTGGGCACAAACAAGAGAGCTGTCAAATAAGGGGAAAGGTGAGGGGAGAGAAGAGCATGACTGTGAGGCCAGAAAAGAGAAAATATGGTGTTACGCAGGGAGGAACGCAGAGTGACCGGTAGGTTATTGATAAAGATAAGTTGGTCAGGGGACTGGAGAGATGGTTCAGCAGTTAAGAGCACTCGCTGCTCTTTCACAGAACTCAAGTTTGGTACTCAGTACCCACATGGCAGCTAACAACTGCCACAGAACTCCAGGTCCACGGAATCTGACACCCTCTTTTGGTCCCAGCAAGCATTGGATGCATGTGGTGGTCTCAAATACATGAACACAAAGCACTCATACACAAAATTAATTGATTCATTAAAAATTTAAAATAGTTGGCCAAGCCAGATGACCACAAGGAAACAGAGTTTTCCAAACTGCTGGGAAATTACTCATATGAACTCACAGTAGTGGTGACAGCATGCACAAGATCCATGCAGGCTCAAACCAGGCACAATCCCAGCACAGAAGTGGAGAAAGGGGAAAGAAGTTTCAACCTCACCTGGAGAACTACAGGCAACCAACTCCTGGGAGAGGAAGAGCTGGTTTTCTTTAAAGGTGTGGTGCTGAATGGGTTAAACCAGGATGCACACCAAAGAACATTCGAGAACACAAACTTGGCTCAATAGGTCTTAATATATATGACAGAGTACATGAGAATCAATGGGGTAGAAACGAGGGGTGTAAATATGGAAATATGGAAATAAAATCAAAATATATTGTATGAAACTATCAAAAGTTCAATAAAGCATTTTTAAAGTTGGTCAGATGGGAATACAATAAGAACAAAGGTTATTTCCCCCTGCACACATTCACATTCACCTGATGAGGAAGCAATTCTGTGACTGTGGTCTTTGTGGTTCTAGCTCTCTGTCAGGCCTCTGGGATCTGTCCATGGTTCTGAAAACAGATCTGTGAAGGAGCTGAAAGTCGGGGCTAGTTAGACCTGGAGAGATTTAGCCGCTGTGAAGCACATGGGATCTTTTCCCTAGAGCTACTAAAAGATGTCAGGCACAATCCTTGCCAATCCATAAGTCAATATGGATGTACTCTCAGGAGAGGGCTAGAAGAACTTCAAGTCTCTTCTAATGACACGATGTTGCTGACTCTGATAAGGTAGAGGGAGTTATTCAATCAATGCCCAAGCAGACCCTCACATATAATTACCGCAATAAATAACACAGTTATCAATAAGAAAGTTATCACCTTTTTGACTCTTGTGATATAATGAGTGTGATATAAGGGCCCAAAGTGGAATGTGGAAGCCAACTAAAATTGAAAATCATCTTAATATACAACAGTTACGAGCACTGTGAAGTTAAAAATTAATTAACATCTCTAAATTTAATTTAGTATAAAGTAAAGATAACATCTGACTTTTAAGTATCTTCTCTGAGGACTAGAATATTATATATTACTGGGCATGGTGGCACATGCCTTTAAGCCCAGCACTCAGGAGGCAGAGGCAGGCATCTCTGTGAGTTCAAGGCCAACCTGGTCTATGTAGCAAGTTCTAGGCCAGCCAGGGCTACAGGGAAACCCTGTCTCAATTATATATGAATGTTGCATGTAGAGCTTGACATATGTCATGGGTTCAAACAATAAGAGTTCATGCTGCTTCCACTGCTACTGATACAATGACTGCAACTATTATCCAACCAAAATGAATTCATGATTTTGAGGTGTAGTTAAGGTACACTGTATGGCTGAACTCCTGTCCTTGATTCTGTGCTTCTGAATTCATCTCTGTATCCAGTGCCCAGCACAAAGCAGTCACTCAAGGAAGAGAGGCTAGGTGAATGGCCATTGGTGATAATTAATGATAATTAATTCGTTAATGGTAATTTCCTGACATAATGAAATGCCCTGTCTTGTCAGTCATTCTCCAGCATAGTGCTATCAAGAATAAATACCTAAAATTTACTGCTGTGTTTTCTCCTTATTTCCTTTATTTTCACAATCAGTTCATCCATTCTCCCATCTCTGAACTGGGATAAATCTCCATAATTCCTAAAAACAAATAATAAATGTATTGATCATTAATGTTTTTAATAATGTTAAAATTCACATTCACTTACTTATAAGACTTTAATTCTGGCATTATGAGTGGGACAGAACAGACACATTGTTTAGGCAATTAAGTCATGGGGGCAGACCCATGTGTTGCCTTCTCTGACAGCAAGAACTGCATAGGATTCTGGAGGGCTTTTCTCAGGCATTCAGTAAATGAAATTCTAACATAGGCATTCATATATTTTATTTATCATGACAACTAAGACTCAGGGAAAACAATGGAACAGGAGGTGGAAAGAATATTAATGTTCCTCTCAACTCTCACCAGCAAGAGATAGTGATTAACTCAGAAACCCACAACTGGCCAAAGTGCAGAGAATTAGAAACTATAGAGTTCTTATTCCTGAATGGAACACCAATAGAAAAATCACTGCCTCCCAAGGATCAAGAACCATTATAGAAGAGGGGGTGGAAAGATTGTAATAGCCAGTGATGGTAGATGACCACAAGGAGACAGAGCTTTCCAGACAGCTGGGAACTTGCTCATATGAACTTACAGCAATGGTCACAGCATGCACAAGACCCATGCAAGTTCAGGCCAGATAAAATCCCAGCACAGAAGTGTCGAAATGGGGAAGAATTCCCAACTTTAGTTGAGGAACTATTGGCAACTGATAACTACTAGGAGAGGGATAGCTGGTTTTCCTTAAGCATGTGATGCTAGATAGGCCAACCAGGCTCCCGTGGATGGATGCACATCAAAGGCCATTTATTGAACCTAACTCAATAGGTCTTAATAGAGTACACAAAATCCAGTTGGGAGGGGTTGTAAGAAGGATACTAATGGGGTAGGGATCTAAATATGATCAAAATACATCATATGAAATTTATAAAAATTCAGTTTAAAATATGTGACTGATACAGGGGCTTGAAAGAAGCCTCAGTGGTTTAAAGTGATTGCTGTGCAAGCATGAGGACCTGAGTTCAGATCCCAACACCAATGTAAAAAGCTGGGCATAGCCATACCTGCCTATAACTCCAGTGTTGTGGGACAGAGACAGATCTGGTTCTCACTGCCTAGTCAACCTAGGCAAAGCTGCAGACTCCAGGTTTAGTGAGAGACCTTATTTAAAGGGAATAAGGTAGAGAGAGATAGAGGAAGATAACTTGTGTCTTTCTCTGGCCTCTGCATGTGTGGTGCACCACATACATGGGGGGAGAATACAACACACACACACACACACACACACATACATATATAGAGAGGGAGAGATAGAGAGAATCAGTATATAGGTAAAAAGATAAAAGTGTAATATTATTTAACTATTAAAAGTACCTAGAAGACATTACACTGGATAAAATGAGCTAGACATATAGAATTGAATACCTTATGACATTATTTATCTGTGAAATCAAAATTGGTTGACGGAGAGAAGGCTCAGTGGTGAAGAGCATTAGCTGTTCTTACAGAGGCCCCAGGTTAAGTTCCTAGCATGTACATGGTGCCTAACAACCATCTATTATTCCAGTTCTAGGTGATCTGATTCCCACTTCTGGCCTCCTTGAGCATTGCAGTACATGGACACACATACATACATGCAGGCAAACATTCATACACATAAAAAATAAAAATAAATAAATTTTCAATTGTTGAATTCAAAGACTGAGATTCAAACCTCAGTCACCTGTAAGCACCAAACTTATGTAAAACTGGCTAGCCTAGAGTTTTTGTGTCTGTCTTTGGTTCCTGTCTCAGATTCTGCCTCTTGTGACTAGGCAACAGTCCAACTTGTGTTATTGTCTGTGTCTGTTTTGGTTTTGCCTTATGTGTTGTGATTGCTTTGTCATGGGCCAGAGTGAGTCCAAAAATGTCAAAATGTCACTACTTTTAAATGTATACTGACCAACTTTTCCAAATACCTTACCTAGCTTGTTATCTGAAAATGTAATTATCTCTTGTAGAGTGATAGGGAACTGTCTCTCTGCAGTTTTTGTTTCTTATTGGCTCATTCTGTGGCAAGTCCCACCTTCTGACCAATAAGGGAGGAGGGAGGTGGGAGAGTAGGAAGAAGGAACATGGCCGCGAGCTGGGGAGAGAAGCAGAGGTTGCTAAGATCCACGTGGGAAGAGAAATGCCCAGGTACCGGGCCCATGAACCCAGGAAGCAGGGTGCCACGCCCCCACCATCCCATGGATCTCGTGAGTGAAATGAACTGAGAGACCTGCGCATGGCGCGCAGCGGTTGCAAACCTTATTGGGCCGGCAGCCGGCAGTACCAAACTTTTGCGGGCAAGCAGGACATGTGTCCCCAGACACTTTGTGACTTTGTAGATAAATAAATCATTCTAAATGGAAGATCAGTTTCTGTTTTATCCAGATGGATTAACCAGATCCCACCCACTAAGGCATGGAGAATAAATTTATGCAACACCTCTCTACCAAAAAAAATGGTTTTAAAAGTTATTTCTTTCCTTAGACTTTTTCTACACCATGGTTCTCTTCATGGATGGGAGAAAAGAGCCATTATAGGGCCTGAACTGTGGACTCAGTAACTATGGTCCCAAGACAGCTGCCTTTCTAACTAGAACTAAGCATTTTAAGTTTTAGTGAACAGGAGAGTCATGTAACGTGCTGTATATAACATTTAACCTGGTGCCTTTTAAAAGTAAAAAGAGGTTTCTATTACATACCATGTGCTTGTTCACGATCATGGCTGGTGCCCTTACTAGGAGAGAGGCAAACATATGATCTGGTCTTCATATCTTATGTGTATAATTTCATCAATGTGGTGACAGTCACATGGCTTGACTGCCACCTTGAACAAAAATTTTCAAAATGGGGTTGACCTGCTTGACCCTGCCACCATCTTAATCCAGCCACATGGCATAGTTCAAAATGGCCATACCCAGGAATTTTACTGGTTCTATAGAACTGTAGGAGATCATGAGGCTCACAGGAATTTAATCATATGTCCTAATCCTTTTGCAATTTATGTTTTTGCTTTGGTTTTCATTTTTTAGATTCTTGATGGAATCACAAAAAAGCAAGAGATTCTCACACAGTCTTTTGTCACAAGGTTAATACATTTCTATATCAAATTTAAAAAGAGACAATATCAGCATTTTAATATCATTTTGGTCTGTTTCTAATGAAAAGTTTTTAAATTTTTAACTTTTAGTATAGTATTTACTGTTTTTTTAAATGATTATTTTTACATTGTCTTATGCACTTACTTGTTTTTACAAGGAACTATTTTAAATTCTGATATTTGTTTATATAACACCTTTATCTGTTTTTAAAGGAAATTATTTTGCATTTTAACATCTTTATATGGTGTATTTACTGATCTCTAAATGTAACTATTTAAAATCTTACATTGTTTTGCATCATGTATTTGTTGGTTTCTAAGGGAACTTAAAAAACTTTTTCTAGCCATAGGCCTCCAAGACTAGCTAGGTACAAAGTGAGCTGATGTTTTGTGATGCCTAAACCTAGGAGAATTTGCAATACTCCGGTGTCAAACACACAAGAGAAAATCTGCTGCAAGGACATAGTTACAGCAATGGGAGGTAAAGACGAATAACCCACATGGATGGGAGATGTGAGATTCGGCCTTCACTGGTTTTAATTCCTGCCTTTTTGCATTGTGATTCAAAGCCTGTTTTTCTGAAGTAGAGTGTTTCTCTCTCCGATGCTTAGTTGCTACAAGTTTGCCTTTGTTCCTGCCCATTCATGTCCTGAGCATCACTGCTTTTCACTTTCTAGCTACAATGTCCTGAACAGACTAAAAGAGAAAAACATTTTTGTATCAACTCTTTCCAGGTTCCTTTTGTTTTCCGTGTTCCTTATTATAGGTATTTAGTTCTAATTTTGTATGGTAAATTTTAATATGGTTTTTCTAATTTAGACGGATTGAAATCTCTCTTTAAAAGAAACTACCCTGTGAGCTAATAGTCTTGCCTCCTGTTTAGTTAAGAAAAAATGTTTGTACAAATAAGTCATAACTTTAAAAGAGGTGTAACAAATATTTAAAGAGTACTTATTAAACTTTTCAGGTTGTGATTAACATGAATAGACAAACTAATTAATTATGGGCATAAGCTTTTCATGTCTCTGGTCACATCAAGTATACCCAGAGAGGATCTCAGGTCTGACAATGTTAAGGCAAAAACTTTTGTCACTGTAGTCATGCTTGATCTTGGTTGCTCACCAAACACCCATGGCTTTATAAAGTTAAAAATATTAAGTAAAATAATCTCTTAACAGTAAAACTTTTGTTTTAATTAATTGAACCCTGTTCTAGATAAAGGACCCAGCAGAAGAAAAGACTCACCTGCCTAGATAAATGTATTTGAGTTACAGATGCTTTAATTTATGCTAGTAATGACTAAATGTAACAGCTCTCCTGTGCAATGACTTCTGTCAAGTTTCAGGCTGGCCCCCTGACTCTGTGATAAGAAAAATAGGAGAACCAAGCAGCCTCAGAGGAAAGCCATTGGGCTATTGAGATTAACTAGGGGATAAACTAATTTCAATAAGGTTATGATTATTCATCTTATGATTTAAAATGGCTATAGCAAAAATAACTCATGAAATTATTTTCTCAAAACAATAAAAAGGTCACTAACACAGACTAATGCAAATGTATAGTAAAGGGGACAATTCACAGTCCCTGGAAAAGATAGACAGGACCCTCTGTCTAAAATTCCTCAGTCAGTGATTATGCTAAAGATTCTAAACTTCAATTTGATAATGTATTACTATGTACCAGTTGTTTCTCTCTATCTAGTATCTACACTCTCAAGACCTAAAGCAAGGTTTTGGTAGACCAACGTTCTAAAATAGATAAAGTAAAAAGGATTTTAATAGTTTTTATATTTTCTATAAGGTTTTACTAGGTACTTATAAAGTACAATGTACATTGTCTTATGTGTGTGATTTACATTCCATGTTCTTTAGTAAGATGATGCTGCACAGCACTCTTCTGAGTCCAGTAACTGCCATGCTCGTGACTTCAGCTGTGCCTACTTACAGAAGTTCATCACAGTTGGGTTTGTTAACGATTGTATTCTTCCACTGAAGGAGGATACTGGAGTATCCTGGATACTCCTGGATACTCACCTGAGTATCCAGCCACTCTTCCCAGTGAGCTGTATGTAATTTTGCCCTAATCATAAATGGTCTCCTGCATTTGGGGAGGAAATTTGGGAAAGGTTAAAGAAAGGACTTGACCCATAAGATTATTAAAAAGTCAACATCCATGCTAGATAAAGACTTTATAGTGCATCTACTCTCAGGTCACCTATATACTTGTTAGTAATACCTCACCCATCTGTATGAGTAAAGTCATTCATTCCCTAGGGTGAACTTTAATATGATCAAACATTGGTTTGATACTAGAGCCTTAGAAAGGGAATAAAAATGGCTTAGTACACCCAGGAAGATAATTTTTTAATGTTATTATGTCTCATGATTTTACAAAAATGAGAAGGTGAATGGTTTATGTATAAAATCATAATGACTAGATATTTCCAGAATAAAAAAGAAAAATAAGAAAGTCTATACAAGCAATTAAAGATCTGAGTTTATATGTTATAATATAAGAAACATTAGATAAATAATGTATAAATAGTCTTAAAGTTTCTAAAGTAGTAGTTTAGCCAAATACTTTAAGGAACAAAATATATGTCTAGTCAAGGCTTATTAAAAAATGTCTGGCTTTTGCCCAAGCTTTAGCTACATAACATACAGTAATTAAAAGTACCAGATTGGTGGAACTAACCTTCTTGGGTGTTTAACAACCATATTTAGAGGCCAATAATCTGGTCAGAGGGACTTAAAGGGACAATTTTTTGTCTCTTGCCCTCCAAGGTCAACTAAGTTCCAGGGGACTATGGGGCATCTCTCAAAATGTCCTATAACTGTGATGTATCACCTGTTCTCCTATTCAGGGAGGTCGTGGAGACCCCACTAGAAGGTCTTGAACCAGTGTCCAGTCTGCAAAGAAGAGGGTCAGCACAGGAAAACGTTTCCTTGATTTGCTTCCAAGTGAAGCTTGGTCTAGCAAGACCTTCTGACTTATCTTCACATAGATGGAACTGGTAAAACAAAGGCCTATGGAGCGAGGGGCTCCTCTCAAGCCCATATGACACCCCTGAGGAACAGATACTCAACTGACCTTAAGAGTAAAATTAAGTTGGTTTATTTGGGCCAAATTATATGATCTTAAACACACAAAAGGACAGTATAACCAAAAAATTTATGTGATTAGTATGTTTCTTTAAGAATACAAGGAATTACACTTCCCAGATATTAGGTTTAAGTTTATATAACATGTTATTTACACAATTTCTCACTTATGATTTTGTTCTTAATAAGAAAATGCCACTCAAATGTAAGACTTCAAATCATGGCCTACCTCAACACTGCAGTGCATACCTGTGGCCAAGAAAGGCAAGCCTACCATTGTTCTAACCCAAAAATCAAATGATTAATTTCTTTTCTCTCCCTGCCTAGAAGCCATTTGAGAGGGAACTTACCCTGACTCTAGCCACTCCAGGAAACCTATTGAGGTGCCCGAAAACAAATCCTAACTTCAAGACTCTCAAGTTCAGCCTTGGCAGTCAAAAGGAAAAACAAAGAGGAACCCAAAAGATGGAAGCCTTTGAAAGTTTAAGCAAGAAATTCTAATGGACTTTGAATTGGACAGTTGAACTCTTCCCTGTTCTGACTATTTTACTTTCTATTCCAGGCACCAGTCAAGGACTTTCTTTTCTCCATACAACTAACAGTTATGCAATTCAGGGGTCTTTTAGATAGACTTACTGAAGGGGTACCCCAATTCCACAACCTACATCCATGTTCAGCACGAACTGCATAAAAATATATTGAAAAGAGTACAGACTTTCAGTTACAAAATGAACAAGGTCTAGACTACAGTTATTAATACTGAATTTTTATTAGGACAGCAGATCTTAAATATCCTCATTATAGACAGACAGACTATAATGAGGGTCTTGCTCCTGTCCAGCAGGTGAGTTCCTGGAGGACTTTCCACATAGGGGGCCGGGGAAAAGTGAGTGCACTGTCCACCCATTCCTCAGCCTTCCCTTCCCAGAGACAATGAGACGTGACAAGGAGTCTAGTCAGAGCAGGGACTCGTTTATTAGGGAGTGCCAGGTAACATTTAAAGGCAAAAACCACAAAGGGGTTTTCTGTGGTGAGGTGGGCATAACCAATTGTTTTAAAGGTCCAGTGAGTATGTATTGTCCCAGCAACCTGGGACTGATCACGTACTGTTTGTGGGAGAGAAAGTCCTAGGACTTAGCTATTAATCACGCATTGTTCATGAAGGAGGAGGTCCTGAGACCCCAACCAGGCTGGTCACATACTGCCCAAGACCTAACTAGCTCCTTTTCAAAAACAAGCTAGTACATGCCTAGACTGCACCCTTCTTATTTTCTTCAAGCATCATCTTATTGGTATTTGTTTACAGGGTCCCCGCCCCCCCGCCCCACACAACTGTATTCGATGATGAATGAGCTAATTAATTGAATTACAGTAACCACTTCATAATGTATACATATGTTAAACCAAACCTATTGTCCATCTTACATAAAAATTTTACTTGTAAATTATGCCTCATTAAAGCTGGGGGGAATAAAATAGAAAGAGAAACAGATCATTGAATTTAGGATCTAACCAGAGATCAGTAAGTGAAATGGGCAATATGTGTCCAACGGGGATTGTGGTCTTAATGGTACTTTCTGTGTGCTTACAATTGGGATCTTTCCCCATAGTTGGTGATGAGGAATGGAAGCCAAATATCTGAGCCACCATCTTGGAGATTCCCAAAGGAAGGGTGAACAAAGCTTGGGTCCATACATTTTCATACTGCCTTTTGCTATAGGATAGACTCATAAGGTCAAACTACAAAACCAATAGCTGTGTCTAAGATGATCGATGTCTTCTCCAGATAACAAGTCAACTTTCAAGATACCTAATGAAAAGGCAGAAATATGTGATAGAAGACAGTTAATTAGTCATGACCAAACAAAAACACTTAGATTTTTTAGCTACTTTCAAAGTAGCTGTATCTAACCTTGGGAGGTTTGGGACAAAGGGTGATCTCAGGTAACTTTCCTTTGAGAAAATGTAGCACTAACAGGGGGACCAAAGTGACAGTTCAAAGGTTCAAGGGGAAAACTGGATCCAGATATCCATTTATGGTACTCTGTCCTTAGTTATACTTGCACAGGTCCCTCAGAGAGACTGGAAGCACTGGATACTGAAAATTATCCTTGTGGTGCCACTTCGGGAGGAAGAAGCCACTGAATCCTTGGAGAGAGTCAGCACACGGTTCATTTACATTCTCCTCGTGGCCTCACTACACATGAGAGAGAGTTGCACAGATACAGAAGACAGTCCCATGAGGGAAGCCTTCTGTGACTCTCTAAAGCTGGTGAGTAAGGATAATCCTGGGAAGGGAGCATTCAGAGTCAAGAAGCATTAGGAGACCTTTCGGAGTTGGGTGGGTTTTCTGTGTGCTGTTAGTTAACATGGGCTTGCCTGATTTCACTGACTGTTTCATGCAGCAGAAACAAAGGGAGTGGAATGAACTCATGAAACCAATGTCCCCCTGAGGTAAGAAATCACCTTTGAGAGTGCCTGGTAAAGCAGTGGAAGTACCTGATCTCAAAAAGTTAGTCATCACTGGACGAAAAATAAGAATTTCAATATGTATACTTGGAAGTGGAATCTTCCTTTACCAAAATCCTCTTCTTAGTCACATTCCCTTGACCTCAGGATATGAATTTCAGCTAAAAAAAAAGAAAAGTTTAGGAGAGGATTTTCTCATGCAAGTTTATTCCCTGTTTTCACTCTTTCTTCCCTCACCTTTTCCTCTCCTTGTTGCTCTTTATATTCAGTTCCATAGGGCTTAAGTGACTTTCCTGTTTCTGTTGTAAATGATATAGAAGAAACAGCTGTTTTAAAGGAGCATCATTTTTCTGGACTGAGATGTAGCTCAGTGATAGACCACTTACTTAGTGTGTACACAGCCCTGGGTTTGATTCTAAGCACTGCAGAGGGAAGAAGGGACTGTAGCATTCCTGTAATCTCAACCCTTAACAGGTAGATGAGAAATCAGGATTTCAAGGTTATCCTTAGCTACATAGCAAATTCAAGGCCAACCTGGAGACCCTGCTTCAAAAGCAAAACAAAAAAGAAAGGAAGGGACATCAATACTGAACCCATTTATCTACAGTTTGAGAAACAAAGACATGAAACAGGGCTTGGAGAAACTGATAAACAAGATTACGTATCAAAGGGACAGACTTTCTTCTGCAAGGTTTAATAAAATCCATGCATTATGACTTTAAAGAGGCAGAAGGGTATGTGACTGTCTGTACATATGTGTGTGTGGGTGTGTGTGCTCACACTTGCGCATATGTGTACTTGATGAAAATGCTGCCTTACCAACTGTGGCTATACCTTCTATATTTCCACCCTATGATCTCCGTCATCCTGTGATTGAACACTTAGGGTGTCTTGGTACCTATGTGACAGTAATGGACTCACTCCAAATCATCACCCTCCAGAAAACATATTCCATTTATTCACTCTGTATTTATTTGGAACTTCATATTTTTCTCAATTTATAAATTCATCCTGATTCGAAGTTACAGAGAATTTTCATACATCTTTGTATAGAGATGTATATAGATACAAAGGTATTTGGAATACCTAGCCATTCTATTGTATTTGAGATTGTCAGAAATTTTTTGTAGAGGTGTGTGTATATGTGTGTTACCTCCCTATATAACTAAAGGTTTTCTCAAGTTCACAATCTGTATTCCATGATAAAACTCTGATCTGTACTCTAAGTGTTCATCAGATCTGTATGTTTTGTGTTCTGGAATCATAGATTCTGAACCCCTAACACCAGTCATCAAGGTAACTAAGACTATTCTATGCTTATGCACTTGTTTGGATCTATTCTTCTTTCCCTTTGGTATGAGGCAGGGTTTTCTAGAGCACCATAACTAGTGGAAAATACATTATACATATATAATATAAATATTCAAAAGGGGGCTTGGCCCATTTAATAGGGACCGGATATTCCAACAGAGGTTGTCTGCACACTGGAGAGGCAGATTACCAAGCTCCCAATCCAGGAAGTAATATATCTGCAGTTCCAATCCAGCAGTGAAAGTCTGGAAACTCCCTGGACAGTCACTAGTACTCAGTGCACATTGAAAAACCAAAGAAGCTGGTGTCTGGTGATGTCAGTAGGTGGCAGCAGCAGTAGACACATTCTCTCAGCAAAGAAAGGAGATGCCCAACACTTGTGCTGCCTTAATCTGACACCTCTTCAGCGGGGCAGGCTGCATTCTAGGACACTACTCTTAGTCAGGACAGGTCTCCCCCACCCCAATCACCAGTCTTTGACAGTCTTCTCTGGGAACCTCCCCATAGACACATCAGTACATTTTACCTGTCCTAAGCATCTCTTAATCCAATCAAGTTGGCAAATAAAACCAACCATCACACCTTCCTATACCCAAGACACATTCACCCCTGACTCTTCCTGGACTCCCATATCTCTATGCTTTTCTGTGCAGAGATGGGTGTGTTTCTTTGTATGTCCAATCTGCCAAGATTTTTCATAATAAAAGAAGGGTATTCTATGTAATTAAAAATGCCTCCTTTGATAGTGGATGTGAACTACTAGTAAGGAACTCTGGACCATCCAACCTGTTTATAAAAGAGACCCGGCATTTAAGTAGAAAATAGGTTACATGACTTAATAAAGAAATCAGATGAATAATTTTTCAGTGTAATACAGTAATGCATGTATTTTGGTGTTTGTATTTTAATAGATGCAAATGGCTAAAATAAATAAATTAGTCTCATGGTTCAGATGAAAGAAGCAGACATTTGAATTGCAGTATAAGATTTTGAGGACCTATTACATACCTTGATGATTATAATTAATAATGTATTGTGTATAAACAGCTGAAAGAATAGATTTTAAATGTTCTCATCACAAGAAATGGTATCTTATACTTATTATATTACCCTGACTTGATCAACAATGACACATGGACTGAAACATTGCATTGCATAAATTTATGACTATGTCAAAAATAAAACTGATTAAAATGGATTTTTCAATCCCATTCCTTTTGCCACAATAATTCCTAACCTAAGGCAAGGTTGAATTGGAATGGAGGTATGTTGTTTAGTTTCCTCTACTACAGGTATGGCAAATTAATTCTGATTCCCATCAGCTCTGATCAATTGATAATTCTTGGATTGTTGTAGTAGGAAAACTTAGTTGCCTGTGTCTGGATTGAACGAAAAGGAATGGGAGGGAAGTTGTTAAATGTGCTGTGGGTGTAGGCGCATGGAGTGCGGCACACGGAATTAGTAGTTTCACAGCCACCACATGCGTTGGTGATTTCACACACAGTGGAACTTCATTTCTACAGTTTCATTTCATTGTTGTATTTGAACCCTCACTCTACCTAATCACAACCTGATGAAGATACTTGGGGGTAATAGCCAGATCTCTGGTGTATACAAACCCAGTGCCACCATTTTCCATCGCTCTTTCAGATACCAGAAGTACAAGAAGTGCCAGTACAGCCCTCATTTGCTGAACAGAGCACAGACCAAATCTACTTTCTGATCCATGGATTTCTTTTTAAAGTTAACTTCTCTGGCTTTATTTACTTTGATTTCTGTTTTGGTATTTCCCTAGGTTACATGTGAGTTGGTCATTGATTCACCCTGGGAACTGGACCTAAAGAACTATTGGCGATTGATAGCTGCTTAGAAAAAGAGAGTCTGTTTTTCCTAAAGTGGTGATGCCTGCATACGTTGATCAAGCTATAGAAGATGGAACACACCCAAGAGTATTTGGAGAACACAAATTAGATTCAATAGGCCTTTTTTTAAAAAGAAAAAGAATAGAGAACATGAAGTTGAGGGGGTCGTAGAGGGGTGTTATGGGAGAGGGGTTTGAATATAATCAAAATATGTTATATGAAATTCTCAAAGAATCAATAAAAATACTTTTTTTAAATGACAAGAGAAATGTGGAGTAAACAGATTCCTTAAGACCCAACAAGCAGAAGGAGGTTTGATGGAACTTAAAAGAATGAATATTTGAGAATAAATGAAAGGGCATAAGATGGCAGGGAACTCATAACATAAAGGGGTCATCTACCCAACTGGTAGTGGCCAGAATCTCATCAGAATCTGCCTTCCAGTTATGATGACTTCTAATCTTGGGTGGAACTTTATACGTATAGTTGTTAGTTACTATGCGGTTCAGTTTGTTGGTCTTTTTATCCATTTTCTGTTCATTTAGAAAACCCCATATGTTCTCACTAATAATAAGTTCTACTCTTCAGTTTTATGTATTTTGTAGCTATATAAATAGAATAGCATTATTTCATTCAGCTACGTCCAACTACTCATAACACTTGTATCACTAATTTGAGATGTCCTCAAAACAGTCCACAGATACATTGGCTTCTTTCCCTGTGTGATGGTTTAAATGAAAATGTCCCTCATAGGCTCCAAGTATTTAGACATTTTGGGCCCTGGTTGGTAGCACTGGTCTTGGAAGGTGTAGCCATACTGAAGGAAGCACATCACTGGGGGTGGGCTTTGAGTGGGTCGTAAGCCTCACCAAATTTCCAGTCACTCTCTGCTTTCTGTAGCTTGAAGATTGAAGTGCTTAGCTTTCTGCTCCAGCTCCAGCCACTTCCTGCCACCAGGCCTCACCACCATGATGGACTTAAATCCCTCTGGAAGCTGGAACCATAAGCTCAAATAAACCCTTCTTTCTACAAGCTCCCTTGGTTACAGTGTTTTATCACAGAAAAAAAAAATAACTGATACACCCTGTCTTCATTTGTATTTATTTATTATTTTTATAAATTCTTTGAAAATTGCATACAATGTATTTTGATCATAGTCAGACCTCCCCATATGCATTTCCATCTTACTACGTCTCCTTGATTTCATGTCCTCTATTATTTTTTTATAGCCTGTAAAGTCTAATTTGTGTTCCCCAAATACTCTTGGGTGTGGATTCATCCTCTGGAGATTGATCAACCTACCCAGCATTACATCCTTAAAAAAATAGACTCTCCTTTTTCCTCAGCTAAGACTGGGGCTTCTTGCTCACCTCCCCCATACATGCTGAGTTTTAGCCTGGCTTGGGTGTACATGGGTCTTGAGCATGCTGTCACAAGCACTGTGGGTTCATATGTGCAACTTTCCTCTTGTGTCCAGAAACACAGTTTCCGTACCCTCATCTACAATCTTCCCTGAGCCTTGGGAGGAGAGGGTGTTGATGTAGGCGTCCCATTTAGCTAAACACTTCCTAGTCTTTTATTCTCTGCACCTTGACTGGTTGTGGGTGTCTGTGTTAATCATTCTCTGTTGCAAGAAGATGCTTCTCTGGTGAGAGCTCAGAGATGCCCTAATTTATAACAATAAATCATTAGGAATTGGCTTAATACTACAATTATTAAACAAAATAATAGTAGATAACAGTAGTTAAGTTCTCTCCTGTGGCCTGTGACCTGTCTAACCACAAGTTCTTGTCCCTGGTAACAGTACCAAATATGGGTTCCATCTTGTAAAGTGGACCTTAAGTCCAATCAGAAGATACTTGGCTCCTCCTGTGACATCC
The DNA here is from genome assembly GCA_035773235.1 of Eospalax fontanierii. Classification (NCBI taxonomy): domain Eukaryota; kingdom Metazoa; phylum Chordata; class Mammalia; order Rodentia; family Spalacidae; genus Eospalax; species Eospalax fontanierii. Next base: position 51,925,055 of record CM069541.1, read on the forward strand.
ATGCCACTCCGGCACAGGAGGAGCCAACTATCTTCTGATTGGATTTAAGGTCCACTTTACAAGATGAAGGCTCACCCACACCAGTGGGCATATACTGTCAGGCCAGTCATTACTATAGTTCACATAATTTACAGCGAGATAAGGTGGATTATTACTTTTCTCTTCTGGTAGCATGCTTAGCAACTTCTAGTATTATGAAAGCTAGCCAGTAGAGATGGAGCTTCAAGATCAGCACCAGTTTGATTTATCCACATTTGCTCTACATGCTCAGGTATGTGGTATCTTCAGAAACATGGTATCTTACCCTCAGATTGTGGTGAGTAACTGTAGTCGCTTTTCTGTGGCTGTGATAAACACCATGACTAATGCCACTTATAGAAGGAAGAATTTATCTGGCTTATGGTTCCAGTCGGAGAGTCCAAAGTGGCAGGGAAGCGATGGTGGCAGGATGTGGCAGGAGCAGGATGTAAGTGCTCACACCCATAAGCAGGCACAGAGAGCAGAGAGAAACTGGAAATCCAGCAAAGTTTAAGAACTCTCAAAGCCCAACCCCAGTGATGTGTATCCTCCAGCATGGCCACATCGAAGGGTTCCATGATTCTCCCCAAACAATGCCATAAACTAGGGACCAAGTGTCCAAATACTAGGAATATAAGGGCGTTGTTCTCATCCAAACTACCTAGTAACCAAGAGCAATGGCAGTGGCCAGTGTTATTTGAGGGTCTATGGTATCTGCTTCATCAACACTCCAAAAGAGAGTCTCCATTCCTCCACTGGGTTTTTCACTTGCTATGGTGTCTGGTCGGGCCACTGTTCCTCATTATAGGGTAACTGAATTTAAACTCTTTGAAGTAATATATATGATATACCTATACATATATATATATATATATATATGTATGATATGTATAATATGTAAAGTAGCTTTGGTACTAATAGGCTTCATGTGACTTTTTCAAAGTCCTTCAGTGCTATTTATCTTAGTTTTCCTTTCCTGAAATCCCTCTGCTGCCTTCCCATGCTCCACCTTCTTTAACCCCTCCCACTTCGTTATTCTGTTTTCTACCTTTATATCATGTACTCTGTGTCCTGTCTGATGAACCTCCAATGACATCTTAATTTTTGTAGGTCTTTCTGAGACAGGGTTTCCCTATAGCCCCAGCTGACCTGGAACTTGATATGTAGACCAGGCTGGCCTTGAACTCACAGAAATCCTCCTGCCTCTGAACAGAAAAAAATTATTACTAGAGTCAAGCACATTAATATCCATCACCTCACGAAGTCAGCATTTTTTTAAATAGTCATTTATTTTTATTTTATGTGTGTTTTGATTGCATGCATGTAAGTGCACCCATGCCATGCAATGCCTGCGGAGGCAAGAAGAGGATGGCAGATCCCCGCAGCTGGAGTTACAGGTGGTTGTTAGCCATTTTATGGGTGCTGAGAACCAAACCTGGGTCCTCTGCAAGAGCAGGCAGAGTTCTTAACCACTAAGCCATCTCTCCAGCTGAATCAGTTAATATTTTAGTATGTTTTTTAAAAATATACTCTTATTATGAGCAAAAGGATGTTAAACAGGTTTTATAGAGTATACTGGAAGATAGAAAAGGAACTATATTAATATAAAAGTTTTGATTTGCATTTTAAAATCTTTTCACATAGTGTATTTTTAAAGGTGTGACCACTTCTTGCTATAAACAAGCTATATTTTAGAAGAAATACATATTTACCATCAAAATGAGAAAAAAAAATCACTTTTATGACCAAACAGCAACATCTGATTTTGCATCTTTGAAGTCATTGTATGTAAATGGGTGTGATCGTCTTTTCAAATTTACTGGTCTCTGAGGTCCTCCATTCACCAAAGATTTCAGAAAATGTGTACAACAGTCTTGTACCATGAGCTGAAACACTCCACTCTATGCTACCTCAGAACCATGGAGGGTTGGTTATGTGATACTCTTGATAGTGACTTCTCTGGTATGAAAGTCACCAAGGACAGCCTCAGCCTCTCCATCTTACTTCAGATTACAGAAAAACTGAATCAGATGTGCTGATACTCTGATCAGGAGATAAAAGCTTTTTATCTCACAGGAGAATGTGTTTCTCTGACTAGAAAGTGAGATATTGTGCTTTAGAAGTCTCAGGGCTGTCTGGGATCCACTGAGGCCAAGATTACACTGAGGATGAGGTGCTAGGAGGTTCCAGGCTTAATTCCCAATCCTCCATTTATCAAAAAGAAGCTAAAACTTTCACTTCTGTACTCCATTTAATTAAGCCATCTGAAGCCACCTTGAGTGGTTAATTAGCATCATAGAAAAAGTGTCTAGAGGTTCATGGGCAACTTCCCCCAGAGCCTCATTTAAAAAAGCTGAAGTTGAGCACGTCCCTTAGAGGCAGCTTCTGCAGTGATGGTGGCTCAGAAACTTTTTTCTGACACAATGTCATGAGCAGGGTCTCCTGGGTTTCCTTCTGGGCTTCTCTGAAAGGGCTGCTGCTACTTTAGTTTCAGAAAGAGAACAGAAGATGCTGTGTATCTCAGGAGCTTTGACTCTTCCCATGGAGGCTCCATCCCCTAGGGCAGCATAGCAGACAGATGCTGTGCAGCCAGCTTAGAGGCAGAGCAGTTTTAAAATGCAGTCATGGCTCTGTTCCCTTGTGTTCCTTGAAGATCATGGTTCTCAAGGCTTGCAAGTCAATTCCCCCACTGAGTTTCTACTCCTCATTAAATCCTTTGTAATAGTGTTTGAATAGAGAGATGATTCTGCCTCCTCTATAAGTTTGGAGTCATCTAGGGGAGCTTCTGAAAAAGACCCTGATGCCCAAGTCACACCCCAGATTAATCAAATCAGAATCATTGAGGATGTGGTATAAGCACTGGTACTTTTAAAGCTTCCAGGAGATTTCAATGAGGCGTCAAGATTGAGCTCTTCAGAATATGCTAGTTTGTGAAGTCTGTGAGAGCCACTGCTGTGATTGTAGAGGCCAGTGCATGAAGGCCCCTACTTCCTCGATAAGTTTTTATCTGGTTTGAGTCTGGTGGGAGGGGACACATTCATTTACGCATTCTTTTGTTTATTTTTAGGTTTTGGTGTGTCAGTATTTCTTACTGAGAGGATGCAAAGAAGGCACAGTGTTAAAACTATTTCTATTCTATCTTTCTGGTCTTCTGCATTTCTGTTTCCCATTTTATTACTTAAGTTCACAAGTAATATAAATTCTACCTAATTGTAATTTCAAACAAAGGTAATAAACACTAATAGTCTCTGTTGATTTCTTTTTAAAAAGTATTTTGTCTTTAAAAAGTACACATCTAAAAGTTAACAACTCTGAAATCATACCATACAAATATATTATTTTGCAACTTGAATTTTTATCTAGCAAGATGCCTTGGAGACAATTTCAAGTCAATACTTCCCATAATTTCTGCTATGATTTTCAACTACTTCATAGTATTTTTGTAATATTTTACCACATGAAGTTTACATAATTTATTTAAGCATTTCTTTATTATTAGATATTTAGACAGTTCTTTTTATTGTTAAAAAAACAAGTTTCTGTGAATATCTTTAACATACAAATCATTTAACTAATTATGTACCATGCCTTATAGACATAAAAGTGGAATTTGATTGATGCCATCAAAATGGCCTCCAAAGACCAGCTTTACCAGCATCTGGCTCCTCACACATTTAACATTTATATGATATCAACACATTCCAAGTTTGTCAATATACTGGTCAAAAATTATTTCATTATTTCTTTAATTTATGTATAATTATTTACTGGTCATTTCTGTTTCTTCCACTGTGAACTGCCTTTTTAACACTTTTCTCCATTTTTTTTCTATTGAAGTGTTTAGTTAAGATGGACTGTATTTGCTGCTGTAGCAAGTTAATCCTAAAATCCCAATACCTTAATATAATAAAATTTTATTTCTTGTGTATCGTGAGTCATCAGGGTGCTCTATGGAAAATAACCCAGAGAACACCACACAAAGGGAGTCAATCACGGCTCGGCCGAGTCACAGTTACTCCTTAGTGGGAAAGGCAGACTGAGATTTGCGTGTAACGTGCTGTGCCTTAGTTCAGAAATTCATATCACTAAAACGGATCGTTATTTGGACAGAAATGGTCACGTGGCCAATAGCTTATCCTTACGGTTCACAAAAGTCACAAATGTGGGAAAAGGTAGAGGTGTTGAGAGTGGCGGGAAGTGAGAGTAATTAGAATGTATTTTACAAAATCATGAAAATATCAAAGAACAAGTTTAATTTGAAAAAACAAAATAAAAAAGAACAGCTATGAGGACTGTTCGATAAGCATCCCTCCTTGACCACAGGGTGGACTGTCCTCCATTCTTATTGGTCTCTGAGAGGGTACGTGGTCGGGATGCTCATCCCCCACCCCCATCTTTTCAAGTTTTTGCTTTGTTGATGGCATCACCTGCCACACACATCTTTGCATGTCCATGTGTCAGATCTGCCATTTGTTTCCTTTAACTCTCAGAGTTTCTGTTTCTCTGCACAAGGGTTATTCCGCCTCCAAGCTTATGCATTCTCCTGTTTTCTTGTTATAGTTTTGAGATTTTCTTCATTTTAATCTTCAAATTTGCTGTAATAATTTCATGCATGGTATAAGATAAGTTTAAATTTAATTCCTTAGGGCTGAATATACAATTTCCTCACAATTATCTTTCCTGCCACCTTCAAAGGTGCTAAATACACATCTGTGTGTATGTCTGCAGGTGCACATGCATGTGTATGTATGTGTCTATTTCCAGTTTCTGTTGTGCTCTATCAGACGGACTGTGCATTCCTATATGAATTCTGAACCTTTTTAGTTAATACAGCATTATTGAAATTTTCCTGACTGGGAAGAGAACCTCGCTCTCATTGGACTGCTTAGTTTTTCAAAAGTATTTTATTCTTATGCACATTTTACTTTTCTCCTTAACAGACTTTAGAATGACTTGAATAAAATCTACAAAGGATATTACTATTTGGGGTTTGGGAGAGGGTCTCACTAGGTACCCCAGGCTGGCCTCAAACTCACGATACTTCTACCTCAGCTTCCCACGTACTCTGATAGTAGTAGTCTCTCATACCATGTGCAGTTTAGGATTTTACCTTTTAAGGCTGAATGATATTCCTATAGGCAATATATGAGATACAACTGAATATATAAATAAGTCAGGTAACAACCGACTATTACTCTAAGATCTTTGATCCAGAAATGTGAATTATGTGACCATCAGTCACCTCTGTCACCACCAGGCAGTACTGTGAGAGAGCATGAGATGAGGACCCAGATGACTACCAGCTCAGGAGTCAGTTGAATGCCAGCTCAGCCTTGCACAGATTACACAGCTTCCCACCTCAGTTTCTTCTTCCATAAGATGCTCATAAAAGAACTCATCTTATTGCTTTGTCGTGAAGACCAAATGAGATGATGTGTATAAAGTCCTGCAGGGACACCTGGGACACATCAAGGTTTAATCAATGTTAACACTTCCTTCTTTTATGTCTATCAGCAAACATGAGAAGACTTCTCAAATTCTCTGGACAAATGATATTTTAATTGGTTCTGTTGAATATTTGGGCCATCACATTATTTGCAATAACTGATTTCCTTTCTTCTGCTTCAATAATAATCATGCCATATTCTAACCTGTAAAAGTTATGTAGGATGAAAATAATAAATAATTGGTTAACTGTGTTGCATTAAGCTTTGTACTGAGTAAAATTTCTAACGAATGCTGAATCCTGGATATATGGAGCTGTGTTAATTTGGTATTGGCTTCAGTGAGACTGGTTGGTATTTCATCATTCCATATCATGTTTTTCACAGGTTTTGCACTGAGTTCAAAATGTCACATTATATTCCTAGTATATGAAGATTTTTTACAAATCATACTAAATATAACAGTCTTTTAGCATTTCTAAGAAGCTGTGTAGTTTCTCCTCCATAATCTGCTAGTATGGTCAACATGAATATGAATTTAACTTAAACAGAAAATGATTAATAAATAAACCACCATCTCACACAGTTTTATTAGGAGAGGTCTAGCAAGAAATGAACAATTCTATTATGCAAAGAAGGAAAGCTGCTGATCCCATTCTGTGTGCATCAGGCTAGACAAGGGTGATGCTAAGAAGCAAACAGTGAGACATCACTTAAGAAATTACTTGCAAATTTTCTCCATATTATTAATAAATCAAGATGAAAATTTAGTAAATATACAATGTCCAATTATGGTTAATGCAAGAAATTAAAGAAAAACCCACTAGTATTAATATACTAGCAGATTCTAGTTTCAAACATTTTTGTCATTTCAAAGGGAAACTCTAGTTTCATTAAACTGTCCTTCCCCTTTGTTACTCCCTAGAGCTCATGGTAAACATTAATGAATTTTCTGTTTCTGTCACTTTCCTAGTCTGAATATTTCATGTTAATGGAGTTCTGCACTGTGGTCTGGTTCTTTCTCTTAGTATATTGTCTGTTTGCTGGCTGGCTGGCTGGCTGGCTTGTTTGTCTGCTGCTTTGCTTATTTAAGACAAGATCTTACTCTGCAGCTCTGGCTAGCCTTGAATTCTCAACCATTCTGCCTCAGCCTCCTGAATACTAGGATTACATGTATGTGTGTGAGCACACTTGACCTAACATGTTTTCATGTGAATCTATGCTATATCACATATCAGTTCTTTTTTCTTCCTTATACTGAATAATATTCTATTGAATGGATATGTGTTACATTTTGTCAATCTGATCATCGGTTGATAAGCATTTGGGTAAATTCCACCTTCTGTCCATTATGAACAGAGCTGAAATAAACATTTGTGTACACCTATTAGTTCTTTTGAGTATGTAACCAGGGGTGGAATGCTGGGTCATATGGTAAGTTTGCATTTCACATTTTGAGAGATCACTAATCAGCTATACAATTTTACATTCCTACTAGCAATGTGTGTAGAATCTATTTCCAAGTCCTCACCAGCATTTGTTAGCCTCAGGACCATTCCTGTCTGCCTGGAGTTTAAGGAACTCACTCAAGACTACAAACTCAGTCATTGTTCTGGGATGCAAAGTGAGATCATGTCTTCAGAACCTCCATGCTGGATGTAGATGAACTTACCAATTTCCTCACCTCAATTAAACTCTGTGTTTTTCTACAAAAGTAAAAACTGGTGCTCCTCCAGAAACAGACACACATAAGAATAAAGAAGTGAAGGTAAATATTTTACAGAAAAGAGAGGCTTCTTTACAGATGGTACAGGAATAACTGTGTATTACACATGCCCATGTGAACGTAGAAAAATCTAGACACAAACCATATACTCTTCACAAAATTTAACCCAAAATGAATCATAGATCAAATGTAAAATGAAAAAAACCATTTAAATTCTACAATATTGGCAGCCAATCACTGCTGGGTGAGGGTTGATCCTCTTTAAGTTAGTGATGCTAGAAAGGCTGGCTAGGTTCCAGTGGATAAACTCACACAGAGGGACATCTGGGAACACAAACTCAATAGGCCTTAACGTATATGACAGAATGCATGAAATCCTGTGACTAGTCTATGGGGGTTTCAGATATGAATAAAATGTATAAAATGCACAAAAATTCAATTAAAAATATACACTGAAAAAGAAAAAATCCTACAATGCAACATAGATTGCTTAGGAATGGCAGTAATATTTAGAAATGGCACCAAATACAAAATAATCATTAAAAGCTAATATTTAAAAATTTCTCTGGGAGACACTGCAAGGAAGGTGAGAAGATAAGCTATAGAGTAACTGAAAGCATTTACAAAAGAGAAGCCTGAAAAATATCCAAAATATACAAAGGACTTTCAAAACTCAGTAATAAGCCAGCTATGGTGGCACAATTTTATGATACTAGCATTTTAGAAGCTAAGACAAGAGGACCAGGAGTTTGAAACTGGCTTGGGCTATAAAATGAGAATGTGTTTCAAGAAAGAGAATCGCCCACAAAATATCTCAGCAATAAAAAACAGTCAGATTTAAATTTTGATTTTAAAAATTCCTAAACATCTATCATTCTAAAGATACACATATGACAAATAAGCAAATTAGATGTTCCACGTGGGTCATTAGGGAAAAGAAGATTACAGCAAGAATAAACTACCACTACACAACTATTAGAATGGTCTAAACCAAAACCTGACAAACAGGTGAACCAAGAATTCTATTTCATTGTAGTAATTAAAATGGTACAGTCACTTCAGAAACCAATTTCTAACAAAGCAAAACATATTCTTACTATATGACCCTGTACTCTTTTTAATATTTTATTTTTATTGAGTCTTTTTTTGTTTTCTAAAGTAGATCTTAACCGTACTTAGAACATCCTCTCTCCCAGACACACTCCCCATACCCCCACTGAATTTCATGCATGCTATCATACATGTTAAGGCCTATTCAGTCACACAATTGTATCCGGATTCTCCTTGGTACAAGTTCATCCACTGGAGCCTAGTCAGCCTATATAGAGTCACTCGAAGATCAACTCTCCCTCAACCCACAGTAATCAGTTACCAATAGTTCCTTGGCTAAGGTTGGGGCCTGTTGCCCATTTGCCCAGTTCTATTCTGGGTTTTTGTCTGATTGAGTTGGCATAGGCCTTGTGCATGCTGTCACCATTGTTGCAAGTTCATATGAACAAGTTCCCAGAAGCCAGAAAGCCCCCGTTTCTTTGTGTTCATATACCCACCATGGCTCTTACAATCATTCTGCTCCCTTTTCCACAATGGTCTCTTAGCCATGGGTGGGTAAGGTTTAATATAGGAGTCCTATCCAGGGACATGCACTCTGCAGTTTCTTATTCTCTACACCTTACCGGTTGTGACCTTCTATGTAGATTGCAGTCATTGTATGAGGAGGTTTACTTGTGAAAGCTGAGGGATGTATTAGTATTTTTCTCTACACCCTGTTCCACAGTGTTCCATGAGCCTTAGGTGTAGAGAATCCACTGTAGATGTGTCACTTAAGGATGGGCATCTCTCAGCTATATGTTCTCTGTGTGTGACCAGTTGTGAAACTCTGTAATAGACTCCACCTGTTGCAAAAAGAAGCTTGTTTGATAAGTGATCCCATAATTTTTATTCTTTATTATGTCCACAAGTAAGCTGAAATTTCAGGTCGGCCCCAAAGCAACACACGGATATTTTAGTAGCTTTATTCAGAATTTCCATCCAGGTTGCCTTCAAAAAGTGAAATCATAAATGACCTGGAACATCAGATAATGTAATATAACACAATACCAAAAAGAAATGAACCATCAAGCCATAAAATCACATGCATGAATCCTCAATTCATGTTACTAAATGAAAGAAGCCAGCCTGAAAAAACAATCACACAGTGTAATTCCAATTACATGACATTCGAAAAAAGGCAGAGACAGTTAAAAGATGGTTGGAGACTGGGGAATGGAGGGAAGGATGAACAGATGAAATACAGAAAAAAATGGGGGCAATAAAACTATTCCATGACTCTGTAAGAGAAGATACGTGAACATATCTTTGTCCAAACCTATAAAAGGCAAACACTGAATGAACCGTAATGTAAAAGTCGGGTGTCATGATAATGATGTATCTACATAATTCATCAACTGTCACAAATATACCACTGTGATAGACAGGGAGGCGTTGCAAGTATGGGAACAGGGGCAATGAAAATCTTTATTTTCTGATCGATTTCTCTGTGTATTTTCTCAAAAGAATTATGGTCTACTTAAAAGGAAAAATAAATAGAACAAATAAAATGAACAAAAAGTTATGCTTACTGTGTCATTTATAGATGAGTTCAATGTGCGTGAATGAGGCTAAATTATTTGCTCACTCACCTAGTCTGTTGTTGAAGGAACTGGAATTGAAATATACAAACCCTCTGACTTCAGAAATGAAATATTTAAGAAGGGGCCTCAAAGGTTAAGACTGTGCAGGTTATAGACACAGAGTTAGCTAAAGAATCTCTAAAATCTGCTGCTGCTATTCTTCCGGGCTCTTTTTCTCCCTTTACCTCCACGGTTTCTTTCCATTTTCCTGGCTCCTGCAGTTACATCAGGATATATATATTCACAGGAAGCGATTCTAGATAGGCTGATTGGTTCCAGTGGATGAAGTCACAATGAGAAACATCTGGGTAACAAACTTGATGGGATGTATTAAATTCTCTGGGCAGGCTGGGGGGCTGCTGATAGGAGAGGGGTCTACATATGATTAAGATCTGTTGTATGAAGTGCACAAAAATTCAACAAAAGATATACATTAAAAAACAAAGAATCTCTTCTGTCTGGCCCGGCATGGTGGTGCATAGCTTCCATCCTGGGACTCAGGAGAAGCAGAGGCAGCCAGACCTTTGTGAGTTTGAAGCCAGCCTGAACTACACAGTGAGTCCCTGTCTCAAATCACAAAAAAATGAAACAAAGAATAGAATCTATTCAATCTGACACCAGACACCGCTTTAACCTTCAGATAACACCACATCTACACCTAGATGGTTTTCTGCAACCAGACACAGACCCTCAAAGACATCAGAGGCCATAAACCTAGGCACAAACATACACAAGAGTACATATGTGGTACATGCATGTCTTCAGAGTACACACGTGTACACAAGTTCACCTCCACTCTGCTGCTGCATACTTCTAGCTCCCTTCCCCAGTATAACAGGTTACACTTTGGAGCCCAGATTCCTCACAGTGATGCTCTCCCCTCCTGGGAAGACCAAAGAAACAAGTCTCCTAGGGTTGACAGGACAGGCAGGCCCCTGGGTCCCCCTTTCTATAATCAATTCCCAGTGTAAATGGGAGAACCATGTTTTTAAAGCTAGAATAACATTTTTGGAAGCCTTCTTGAGATTTGGAGCCTGAAATTTGCCATCTGGCAGACTACAGAGACTGGTTAGAACCTTGATTTCCTCTGTCACCTACACAGGTAGGTAGGCTAAGGTGCCTTTCGCAACCAGGACTTTGGTGTCAGTATGTTCACGGGACCTTCCTCCTGTTCCCCATCCTGTAGTTGCCTCTCCCCTCATCTTTTTCCTTTTTTCTCATTCTCTAACTTTCTCTTTCTCTCTGTCTCTGTTTTTCTCTCCATCTGTGTGTGTGTTCATGTATGTATATTGCTGTTGTTGTAGTTTCGATCAGACACTTGAAACACCTACACTTTGTAAGACAGAGTCCTAGGCACTGCCCTCAGTGCCTGAAGAGCGCAGTCCACATCCTAGAATAAGAGACTCATACCATGCTCTCCTCCAAGAACATGGGTAAGCAAAGGAGCCAGTGAGCAAGACAGTGAAGACACTGCCTCGGGTAAGAGCAATGCTCTGGCTTGACTACGCCAGCAAGTTACCTCAGTTCTCTTTCATTATCTATAAAACTGAGCATTGAAAAGATGGAATGATTCAGTGTATGCAAAGTTCTCATAGCAATGCCTAGCACACGTAAGCATTACATAGTTACCTATATTTCTATATTGGAGACTATCCACAGGAAGCAGTACAGTGAAGTGGGTGTGTCTCCCACTTTGGATCTGGACAGGGCATAGTCAACTCAGCAGAGGAAGACAAAGAGTTGGTTTTATGTCTTTGAGTACCTATGATTGGTCAGATTGATATAAATGTAACTTGAGACAGAAAAAGATAAATATTTACAAAAAAAAATCTCAATTCTATGTCTCAATTGTTCATTTACTTGGAGTTTATAATTTTGTAGTCAGGAAAAGTTAGCGAGGGTTCATCTTAAACATCCTGCCATTGCCAATACAGAAATGACAAATGACACAGACTGCTCATCACGGAATCAGAACAGAAACATGGTCCTGACTTGGAGCCTCGTCCTCTTTGGAGGAGTCAGGATTTTCTACTTGTTATCAGAGATGATCCTACAGTGACATGCCAGATCAAGTACAATTAAGCACTGAGGACCTGAAGGGTATAGGAAATAAAACTTGAGACAGTGATATACCCAGTAGAGAAGATTTCAAGCAATTGAATAGTTGTTCAGAGTTTTAAAGGTAATAAAAGAGTCATCATACAGTATGGAGTGATGGGAGGATGGGATGATCTAAGGATTCATATTTCACCCAGACAGTGTGTAGCACAGTTAATTTAAGAAGTGTCTTATTTCTAACATTCAACTTAATTTGGTCTCTCTCTCTCTCTCTCTCTCTCTCTCTCTCTCTCTCTCTCTCTCTCAAACATCATACAATCATTTGGCCAGATCTTATTGCTTCCCTAAGATGAATAAAACTAAGTTCACATTCTCACATTAAATTAATCTTTAAGGCTTCTCAACAGCAAAGTCAAACTCAGAATAATTCTTGTGACTCTAAGTCCACTGGACTCTTTGCAAGATTAGGCAGACCTTTTTAACAGACATTATAAAAGGCTGGCGGGGGCCTTCATGGTACAGCAGGTGCCTAGGATGTACTTAGGGGCTTGATTCTAACACCAACTTCAGAAGAAAAAAAAACTAGAAAATGATGGAGATACCCAGATTTGGGGGAACTTTTAGGATAGTCTAAGATTATTTTAACTCAAACAGTTGTCCACGTTAACTAGTGAGGAGGCTGAGTGATCAGACTTATCACAATGGTTATCTTCTGAAATCAGGCATTAGAGGCTGATTTTCTATACCTCAGCTTTCCGTGTCCCATGACAAACACAACAAATACCTTTTAGCTGCTAGAATTTTCAGGTTTGATCAATATCAGAGGTTTATTCACTTCTTCCCCACATGTTAAGAGAAAGAAGTGGGACCAAACAGCTCATCCACACCACCTAGAACTTAAATGAGTTAATATCCATAAAGAATGTCAGGCGAGACTCATTGGACTCTATTGTGAGTCATGAGAACAAAGCTATAAACCAGAACTATCAAATGAGGACAGCTTCAGCTCAAAGTGAAGAAGAACATCTTAGATAAGAGCCACTTTGAAGGGGGAAAGTCCCTCCAGATATTGTGAGCACCTCGATGCTGGAAAGATAAAAGGTGAATGCAAAAGATCCAGAGGTCTAGCGCTCCCTGGCTCCAGATCAAGTGGAGGTACCTGAAAACCCATGTCTTCAGACCCTCATCCTAAGATCCAAGAGGCACAGTCTGCGCTCTGTATTTCCACAACTGTACATGAACACTGGCTGGTCACAGCTAAGCAAGGGATGACCTAAGCAAGGTTCACCAGGGTAAACTGAAAACTTCTGAGTCTAACCCACATACTTATTGAATGAAAGGTAGGGCTAGGCATCCTGGAAATACTGATTCCTAAGAGAAATAAAAAAAAAGAAACTAGAAATGGGGTAGAAGAGCTGAGAGCACCCTAGAGATGAATGGATTGTTTGCAGTGAGGAATCTTAGAGACTGAAGCTTCCTCAAAAGGCTTTGAACCTAAACTGAGTAGGAAATAAAAGTTAGACAAAATATCACCTTCTCTGGAGAGAAAAGAACCGAGCTTATGTTATCTTATTTCTCTAAGATAAGATAAGGAAAAAAAACTAGCCTGAAATGGGAAGTTTCAATGCTCAAAGAGAAGAATTCAGCCTATAAAAGACTGTGCACAATCCCTAAGCTGAAGGTATCTCTTCAGAGGAACAGTGAACCCCTCACTTTGGATCTTACAGCTGATAGTGAGAAATGAGTAGACACCAAGAGCTAGATTTCTAAACTCCGGGATCCAAGATAGAACCTAAGGTCACAGACTGGTGTTGAGATGTCTAAGAGCAATTGTCAGAATCCAACAGAGCTGAGTGAAGGCCAAGACCACTACATCCATTTCCCCCTTTGAAAGCAAGGGAAAAAGGAGAACAAATGGCTTTGTAGCTAAGAATGTGCGCATAAGATCTTAAGAGAGGGATCCTTCTCAAGTATCATGTGAGTTTCCTTCCAATCTTGCTATGAGGGTTAGAGATGTAGCTCCATTGAAAAACTGCTTACCTAATATGCACAAAGCCCCAAGTTCAATAGCTGCCCAAGCCAAGCATGGTGGCACACACTTGTAATTCCAGCACTCAGGAGGATGAGGCAATAAGATAAGCCATCCTTGGCTTCATAAGGAGTTTGAACTAGACTGGGATAGATGAGATCCTGTCTCGAAACTAAAATAAAAGACAACCACATATGCATTTGTGCACACATAATGACAAACACAGGACACAGAAGAGATGCATTTCTTTACACAGTGGGACTGTTCAGTGTACATTATCATATTGTCAGTTAACCAAACATCACAGATGGTACAGAAACCATGTTAATCGAGCTTGGCCAGAAATAGCAAGCTCTGTTCTCAGACCTGTCTGCATTCAAAACCCAGCCTGACTGCTTGCTAACCGTGGGCTGTGGTAAATTGCTTAAATTTGCCTAACTATAATTTTTATCCATAAAAATAGCTATAAAAATATTGCTGCTTCTTAGAATTTGAAAGAAAACAATAAAAGACATACAATATACATAGCTACAGTGTGTGGTATGTTGAATATTAAAGTGTTAGGGGTTATAGCCACCTGATTTCTTTAGACACAGCATGATATTGAACAATAAGAATACAGAACAAATTGTTATTTTAATTTTTATTAGCATATATTCATTGTGCAAGGTGATTGATTCCATAATGATTATTTCATTCAAACCTTTCATTGATGTCATATTTATTTGACCATTTTCATCTCCCATATTTATTGGTTTACCTTATGTGGATATTTATATTTCTTCTGTGAATTATTTGGTTTGGGGGGACACATTGGCTAGGGTTTCTGTAAATAACACTATAATAAAATGTATGCTTTCATCTTTGTGTCCCACATGTGTAACAATTCTAAGGGGTAGATTTCCCTATGTGGAATTATTGGATAAAAAAGATTTATGAATTTTCATGCCAGGAATGATACACACATCTTTGATCCCAGTACTGAGGACGGAGAAGCACATGAATCTCTGTGAGTTCAAGATCAGGCCAGGCTGGTCTACATAGCAAGTTGCAGGCCATCTGGGGCTACAGGGAGACCAGGTCTCAACATTGTCCCCCTCAAAAATGGATTTATAGATTTTCAGTTCTGACATAGCCTAAAAGATTCACACTGATCTACCTCTTACAGTATATATGAAGCTCTGGTTATCTTGGGAAATTTCATTTTTTTAAACTCTTACTATTCTGCCATGTGAAAATTGTATTTCAGTCTAATTTGCACTTTCTGATTTACAATGAGTTTGGGCATCTTGCCATATGTGCTTATGTGGCTATGCTGCAGATACATCCTGTACCAATTGTTTGTATTCTAGACCTTATTTTAGCATTGCTTTTAGTTTCTTTGAGTCCTATTGTCAAATTTTGTAAGTACAGTACCTTGTCATTCTTGCTACATTCCTTTCTTTCTTGTGTGAAACACACATGTAATCTCAGCACTTGGTAAGTGGAGACAGGAAGATTGCAACTTCTCGGCCAGCCTCTACTAAAGAGTTAGCTCAAGGTCAGCCTTGAATGTATACCAATGCCCTGACTCCAAGGAAAAGGAAATGTATTAATATTTTTATATTGATGTTGTATCTGGACAGTTTACTGAAGCATTCATAAGTCTCTAAACAGTTTTTCGATGACTATGTTGAATTTCTTTGTAGCCTCCATCTAACTTCATGTCTTCTTTTTTGCTAGATTTCACACATGAGAGAAAATATGTGGTACCTGTCATCCTGTCTGGCTTAGTTTACTTAGGGTGAATGGTCTCCATTCCCACCACTTTTTTTGCAAATTATGTTATTGATTATTTTTTGGGCTGGATCACACGACATTGTGGATATACACCATCTTTCCCTTATCTAGCCTTCTATAGATGGAGGCCTATCATGTACCCCATTTTCTTTGGTTTTTGTCTTTCATCAGCTTAACATCCCTGAGCAGAGCAGACTACTGGTGGTGGGGCATCCTTGCATTTTCACTCTTATAATGTTGATGAAAATGGGGCTCTAAAATTCTGAATTCCATGCTATGGTGATATTGTTATGATTAGCATAAGAACATGAGTTTGCTAATTAGGAAACAATAGTGCTTTTAAGTAATTATTTTCAGTAGCACACGCCATTCCTGTATTTCTATAATAAGGGGCATGGCCAGACCAAAGTTAATAATAAAGAATCCATACAATATTTTTCAAATAAAAATGGCAAACATTGATCAGGTTTTGCCCTGAAGGTCTAAAGAGTTCCTATGTAAACTGTGTGACTATCAAATAGAATTAATTAACTCTGATGCTCAGTACTAAATTATCTGCATGATAACCACCACTCCAAAACTCAAGGAAAACACTTTTTTTGTTTATTATTTTATTTTATATGTATGCATGTATTGCCTGCATGTATGTAAGTATATCTGTGTCATGCAATGCCCATGGAGGTCAGAAGAGAGTATTATGTCCCCTGGAACTGGAGTGTTACAGACAGTTGTTAGCTGCCATGTGGGTGTTGGGAATTGAACCTGGGTCCTCTGCAAGAGCCATCAGTGCTCTTAACCACCGAGCCATCTCTCTAGTCCCAAAAAGATCTTGAATAAGAGGATCTCATTCAACTACATGAAAGCATTCTGATTTGATGAAGAAATCCTCATCTTTGTCTCCAAAGTCAACACGAAGAGAAGTTAAAGACTTGATCAAGAAACAAAGAAGAATATTTACACAGGACAACCAGAAGAACTCAGACTCTGAAATCTGCAATAGCACAAGAAGTTTCATTTTTGAATTTAGGAGGCAATTTGGAATCTTCTAATTTGTCTTTGTTTGATGTTACTGTTTATCTATAATTTCTTAAACTGGCATATTTTTAAGTCCTAACAAACAGCCATGGGATTTCATTACAGGCTTGAGGTTAGGAGAGAAAACATCTTGACCACTTTGTTCACATCGTTCTCAGAGTTCCTTAAAACATCCCCCAGAGGCATGGAGATAAATAACTACAGCCACAGCACCTCAGACTTCATCCTGCTGGGTCTCTCTTCCAACCCACAGATGCAGAAACCCCTTTTTGTCATCTTCCTCATCATGTACCTGGTCACCGTGGTAGGAAATGGACTCATCATCCTGGCCATCCACTCTGACTCCAGACTCCACACACCCATGTACTTTTTCCTCAGCAACTTGTCCTTCATGGATATCTGCTTCACAACAGTCATTGTGCCCAAGATGCTAGTGAATCTGCTGTCAGAGACAAAGGCTATCTCCTATGTGGGATGCCTTGTCCAGATGTATTTTTTCATGGCATTAGCAAACACTGACAGCTACCTTCTGGCCTCCATGGCCATTGACCGGCTGGTGGCCATCTGCAACCCCTTACACTATGATGTAGTTATGAGACCATGGCGCTGTCTCCTCATGCTGCTGGGTTCTTGCACCATCTCCCACCTGCATGCCCTGTTCCGGGTCCTGCTCATGTCTCGCCTCTCATTCTGTGCCTCCCATGTCATTAAGCACTTTTTCTGTGACACACAGCCTGTGCTAAAGCTGTCCTGCTCTGACACATCCTCCAGCCAGATTGTGGTCATGACTGAGACCCTGGCTGTTATCGTGACCCCCTTCCTGTGCATCCTCTTCTCCTACCTGAGAATCATTGTCACCGTGCTCAGAATCCCCTCTGCAGCTGGAAAGTGGAAAGCCTTCTCTACCTGTGGCTCCCACCTCACTGTAGTGGCCCTATTCTATGGGAGTGTCATCTATGTCTATTTTAGGCCCCTGTCCATGTACTCAGTGGTGAAGGACCGGGTGGCCACCGTTATGTACACAGTAGTGACCCCTATGATGAATCCTTTCATCTACAGCCTGAGGAACAAGGACATGAAGAGAGGACTGAGAAAATTAAGGGACACAGTTCACTCAGAAGCATCAAACTAATGGAACATTGTAACTAGGAGATGACCTAAGACATTATCAGGTTGTCCTTTCTATCTACAAATTTCTACATGGCACTCAAACAAATAAGGAAGAGTAATGTTGGATGCCAGAGGAACACTGTTCTGTAAATGAAATATTAAATTTCTCTCAGTGGTCTTGACTACATATATGTTCTATCTCAGGCTATGTAGTGCTAGAAATCCAAGTTTCAAGAAAATCACTTTTGTCATACTAAAAGATTAGCAAATATGTGTGTGAGTTAAAGGTATTTTCAAATACCTCTTAATAAATATGCCTATGTCCCTAAACAAGAAAGTTGTAAATTGGTTAATATTCAGAAGAATAAATTACATAATCCTTGTGTGAAATTAAAAACACATCCGGAAGAATAAGCTAAATTCATTCCAAAGAATGTCTGAGAAAGAGGATTTGTTTTCTCCAAGGACAAGCTTCCTGATAGGTTATCCAAGCCCATGTGGTCATCCCTAAATATGTATACATATGAGCACCATTAAACGGACTCAGTTGGTTCTTTATATATACACATATGTGCATATATATATATATATATAACAGTAATAAGTAAAGAAGTCAAGAAACTGAACAGGAATAGAGGGATGTGAGAGAGTTGAAGGAGAAGAATGAGGGATGGCAATGATGTAAATAAGGTTTCATGAATGAAATTCTGGAAAAATAAAAAGGTTAATAAAAAAGTCATCTCGTAAACGAAAAATGAACTGACCATTGGCAGGAAAGATTAAAAATAAGCAGATCATTAAATATGGCAATGTATCTGAAAACCAGTGAAAAGACTTCTGTGTGAGATTTTTTTTCAGTTTTGGCAAAAGAAGAATGAAGATGGAAAATTAGAGGCAACTACAAAACTATTTACTGATCCCTCCAAGTTTTGGCATTAATGAATTCTCGGGGCAAATTCATTCACTTGGTAATGAGAGAAATGGTGCCACCAACTGGAGACAAAATGTCCAAATACTTGGAGCTTATAGGGGACATTCTCATTCAAAGCAATTCCACTCCCTGGCTCCCATAGGCTCATGACCATATATGATGCAAAACACATTTGTTCCAACCTTAAAAGTCCCCATAGTCTTTACAAGTTCCCATTCCAAACTGGAGGAATAGAGGCACCGTGAGGAAATCCCAGACCAAAACACCACCAAAACCAGCATGGTAAACACCAATTCCAGTAGCTGCAACATTTCATTTCAGTTAATCCCAGATCCAGTCAAGCTGACACTCAGGATGAGCCATCAAAAGTCCACACTTTGTCAACTTGACACCCAATTGCATCTCTTTATGTCATGCAACTTTCAAATGAAAGCAATAGGAAATCATAATTCCACCTACCATGATGTAACTACCCCACATAAAATCACAAACATATTATATATCCTAGAGTTGGTGATAAGGTCTTCGAGGAATGCTCTTTGGAACCAGAAGCAAAATAAACTCTTCTTTTGTTAATTCCCTTGGTCAGTGTCTCCGCAACAGAAAAGTAACTAATACAGTAATTGATGCCAAGAATGGGGTGTTGGCTGTAAAGAATCTGAGCATGTAGGTTTTTGGAGGAATGTGGAAGACTTTAGAAGTTTGGGCTAGAAAAGCATTTGACTGCTATAAGTAGAGCTTATCAGGCCATTCTAGGAGGAGACTGAATGAAAGCAGAGCTGAGTACAACATAGTTTCAGAATGAAATAAGGACTTAAACAGCAATAGGGATATTTTAACAGAGTGTGGCTGGGGTCTGCCCACAGCCAAAAAGCTTGCCTAGGGATAAGTTGAAAAGCAATGGACTAATTTCTTTGGGAGAGGACATTTCAAGGCAGTCTGATGTAGAAATGGTTGTGTGGCTATTAATGGTGAATATTGCACAGATCTACACTGAAAAAAAGAACAAATGGGACAGAAAGAAATGCAGACTGTAGAATTTGGATTGAAAAAGAGCATTGGGAAGATAACGTTGGAGCCAAGGCATGTCCTGACAGGATTCCTTTGATAAGGAAATTAAAGTGATTAAGGAGAGGCCTAGAGATTTATACTTACACAATAAAGAGAGTGTCTCCAGTGCAAGACCACACATAGTTAAGCCTCCAACTTGTGAAAGGGAAATGTTGCAAGAGGTGTTTGGCTCCATCCACCTCTCTAGGTCAGAGACAACCAAACAAATGAAGTGCAATTTCGTTAAATCACAGTTTGAGAAACCAGAGTTTATTTGGGCTTGCTTACAAGGCAATTATCAGGGAGGAGAGCAGGATCCTGCTACTGAGGCTGGGCTGCAGATTTTACATTTTCACCAGAGTCGCTGATTTTGCTGACCATTCCCAAGTTGTCAACCGGCCTTCACTCCACTTGTCTCTCTCCCAGAATCCCCCACTCCCACTTTGTCCCTTCCCCTCCATACAACTCAAGTCACTGGATGGTTGGGAGAGGTAGCTGACTCTATTGACTTCTTCCTGTGTCAGTCAAGCTCCTTGTGCTCGATCCATTCTGACAGAGGAAAACGTCACACTACAACTTCTTTCATGAACTTGAACTGTCAAAGTTTAAGAGGCAGACTGTGCTAGGCTATGCTGTGTAAATGCACAGCCTCAAAGCTTTAGGATCTTAAAACCAAAGCTTTAGTTCTCATTCACATCACATGGCCATTGGTATCCCCATAGGCAGATAATTGGCTTAAAAGTTAGTTCATCCGCTAGTGTTTATCAAAATACATGGACCAGCTTAATATCAAATTCTAAGACTGAAGAGTCCTGTTTGTGTAGCTATGAATGTAAAGTAGTCTTTACTAACCTATGTTGGAGCATTCTAGGCCCTATGAGTTTCAAAATTAATCATCTGTAAATCTCTTCAGGGACTTGGGATGAACTCCACTGGTATAATGCTTGCTTAGAATGCATGAGGCCTTGGGTTGGATCCCTAACATAGCATAAATAGCTGTTGAAAATGCACCTGTAATTCCTACATACAGGAGGGGAGGCAAGAGGACCAGAAGTTCAGGGTCATCTTTGTCTCCATAGGGACTTTGATTCCAATCTGGAATACATGAAACCTTGTCTCAAAAAAACAGTCCCACACTAAGAAGAATTTCCACAAGAAGATTTCAATATGGCAATAATAATAATAACAACTTGAGAAAAATTCTGAGCCAGATGCCTCAGAAGCACAGGGCCTATGTCAAAATGCTTTATAAAAACAACAGCAAACACAATAATGCATAAAATATCAGACATATGAACATATGAAGTCAAATTTTATATCCAGCCTAATTGCTTCCATATCAAAGGCCACTTTCTTCCACTGTCCAAGGATTTCTGTACTACCTACTATAAAACAAGCTTCAGATAAATGAAATACCTGGACAGACACTAATTCAAGAATTGGTGAGGAACAAAGAATATGAATTTCTTTGTCTTAAATAAAATTTTTCTTTGTAATCTCCATTGCTTTAAGGACTTAGTTATTTTCACTTTACGTTTATGAGTGGTTTGCTGCATTATGCAAGTGCACCATGTGCATGCAGTACTCACAGAGGCCAGAAGAGGGTGCTGCATCCCCTGGAACTGGAGGTACAGACAGTTGTAAGCTACCATATGGATGCTGAGAACTGAGCCCAGGTCCTCTGCAAGAACAGCCAGTGCTCTTAACCACTGAGCCATGTCTCCAAGCCTGTGCTCTCCTCTTACAAAAGGAAATATTGAGGCTTTCTCAAAAATAGCAAAAAAAAGTAGTCAACTGATCTATAGCAAAGAAGTAAAAGGAATAGAGTGAAGGAGGATGGCCTTTCACCAGAGTGCTGGAACAACTGGGTGTCCACATGCAAAGTAAAACTGGAATATAGCTTCATTTTTCTTTCTTTTTTAATAATTTAAATGTTTTATATTTTATATTGAGTTTTTGTGTACTCTATACACATCTTAATCATCAGTCATTTATGTGAAGGCCTACTGAGTCAAGTTAGTGTCCCCTGACGTCCCTCAGTGCAAGTTCATCCACTCAACCCTATAATTTAAATTTTTGAGAATTCCATACATGAGTGCTGTATTTACATCATTTTCACCCTTCCTTCTCCTCCTCCAGCCCCTCCCACCCCCTATCACTCTCAATTTCATGACCTCTTCTTTAATTATGTGTGTGTGTGTGTGTGCGCGCGCGCACATGCTTTCTACATTGGAATGGAATGTGCGTGTCTTGTTTCTGTAACCACATAGTCGAAATTTTATGGGTACATTTTCCCTGTCGTGTTGTATTGGATATCCACCCTATGGTGTATGGTTACTTACTTTCTGCATTTTGACCAATTGTAGATCTCTGTAATAGTCTCTATCAGTTGCAAAAACACCGTTCTTTGATTAGAGGTAAGAGATGCACTAATCAGTGGTGTAATGATAAGGATCTAGAATACAGTTAGAAATTAAATCATTTTGGAAAATGGCAGTAGAAGGCTCTCGTCTAGGATCTATGGCTTCAGGTATTTAGCTAGGGTTACAGGTATGAATTCCCTCTTATTGAATGGGCATTAAGTTCAATTAGACAGTTTTTGATTGACCCCTAGAGAAAAGTGCTGCTATTGAACTATTAGGGATATCTTATTGGGTAGGTCATTGCTATAGCTCCTAAGCTTTGCATCTGAGTATGACCATTGTTTTTATCCCTCAGCAGGTGGCATCACACCTTCTGTTACTATGAGAGCTGGTCCTCGGGGAGGATAGCCAGAGACTTTTCCATATTCAAAAAATTCACTCAAAAGTTATGAGATCTAAATGTAAAATAAGAAACTATAAAACCCCTAGAAGTAATATAGAAGAAAATAATCACAGCCTGAGTGTGGCAATAATTTTTAGATCAAATAGCAAACACAAGTTTAATTTTAAAACATTGATAAAACTTTAAAACTTCTCCCCTGTAAGCTCAAGCCAGACAAAATCCCAGCCTAGAAGTGGCCAAGTGGAGAAGAGGCCAAACCTTAGCTGAGGAGCTGTTGACAACTGATAACTATTGGGAAAGGAAAAACTGGTTTACTTTAAGGGTGTGACACCAGTGAATGGACACACACTGAGGGACATTGGAGGACACCAACTTGGCTTTACATATATGGCAAAGTACATGACATATGGCTGGGAGCTAAAGGAGAGGTACAGATAGGGGGCAGGATCTAAATACAAACAAACTACATTTCATGAAATTCGCATTCAATTAACATATTAAATGTTCACAGGAGTTTTATTCATAATAGACAGTCCTAGATGGAAACAATCCAAAGGCACAAAAATTTCTGAAGAGCTAAGTGAACTGAGAGATATGCTGTGCAATCCTCTGGAGCACCATCATCACTCAGTAACACAAGTGAATCTCAAAATCTCACTCTCAGTGAGAGAAGCCAGGCGGAGAATGATATAGTGTGTGGTTTTAATTGTATGGAATGTTATAATCGCAGAACTGTAGTAATAAGACATAGAAAAATGGTTGCCAGACTCTGCAGAACTGACTGACCAGGGCAGAAGAGAACTTTTGAGAGTTAATGGCATGTTCTATAATTATAAAGGATATACAGTAATAACTGTCAATATTTGCCAAATTATACTCATGACTTTGATGATTTTTATCTTATGGAAATTAGTCTCCAACTTTACTGACACTTACAAATATTTTCATTAAGTTTTTGTGCATTTTATATAATAGATCTTAATCAAACTTAGATTCCTTCCTCCATTCACACTCCCCATAGCGCACACACACACACATACACACACACTAGATTCATGCATTCTGTCTTTTAAGTTAAATGCCTGTTGGTCAAGAATTTGTACCCACTGTCCTTTAGTTCAAGTTCATCCACTGGAGACTAGTCAGCCTATCTAGAGTCACTCCCTTGAAGAAGATCTATTCTACATCACCCAGTAATCAGTTGCCAATAGTTCCTAGACTAGGGTTGTGCCCTGCTGTCCATTTTCCTTATTCTATGCTGGGTTTTTGTCTAAGTCAGTGTGGGTCTTGTGCATGCTGTCACCATTATGACAACAATGAGAGAACAAGAAGACAAGCCATGGAATGAGTGGAAATATTTGTGAAAGTCATACCTGAATAAGAACTGTTATCTAAAATACACACAAAATGTGAAAATGGGTACAAAACCTAAACATCTTTAGAACAAGTATCAAGCCATGGAAGCTGTGGAGAAGTTTAAAGGCCTATCACAATATGAAAGTAAACAATGTAAAAGGCCAGTCATACTGTGTGATTCCAACCTTATTTCAGTGACTAAAAACAAACTATGAAGAGAGTAAAGGCAAGTGGTTCCCAGGAGCTCCGGCAGAGGGAGACATGAACAGGTGTAGCATGCAGGACTTCTCAGGGCAGTAACACTATTCCATATACTGTGCCAGCTGTCTGCATTTCATTGTACATTGACCCCAACCTACAGAATTTGCAACACCACAATGAGCCTTGATGCAAACTCTGTAAATAGATGGGAATGCTGTATTAACATGTTCCTCAGTTGGAACAAATATGACAACTCAGTTGTTGAGAATGGGGGAGACTATGTTTGGGAGGTATAGATAAAAATCTGTGTAATTACTGTGAATCTCTTTTCTCAAAAATAACCATTTTACTGAAATGAAACTAAAAATAAAACACAGTATCGATCTAAAAGTTATGTTTGTGTTGTTTACTGATGAGGGCAATGTGCTTACATGAGGCTAAATAACTTGGGCAAATTCATTCATTTAGTAAGTGGAAAAAGTGTCATTCAAATATAACATATCTGGCTTTATAGATTGGAGTAATAAAATATTGAGGCTAACAAAGGCTAGTATTTGCAAAATCCACAAAGCTTGTAAGACATACATCCTGCCAGCTGTAGAATCTCATCAGATTCACTTATGGGTGTGCACCATTAAGTCTTTCTTCAGAATACTATACCTATAGATACAAAATGCAGGATACGTCAGAGGCTTTCACTTTTCCCTCCCTAGGTAGTCACGCATATTCTAAGCACAGACATGCAGAAGTAGAAACACACATGTGCACAAAACAAACATATATGATCACATTCCAGCCCTGCTGCATGGTTCTAATTCCCTTCCTGGGTATTGCAGGTGACACCTCTGGAGTCCAGGATCCCCACTGAACCCAAAGAGGGCATCATAAATGTTCCCCCTCCTGGGAGAGCTTTAGGGCCAAACCTCTCAGGAATCGGGCATGCAGACAGATCTGGCCCCTGGGTTTCATTTCCTATCACCAACTCCCACTGTAGGTAGAATCAGCACATCTCTGAGGCTGAAAAAAGGACTTTAGTAGGCTCTTTCTTCAGAGATTCAGAACTTTATCTTAACCACCTGATGGTCTCCCAAGACTGGTCACAACCCCGACTTTCCCTGTCTCTTCCACAGGTAGGCAGACTGAGGGGCCTTTGGTAGGACTGGTGTCCGGTGGTCTTCCTCCCTCCCAGATCCTGTCTCTTCTACTCACCTGAAAAACCAGCAAACATGATTTCTCCCTGTACTTTTATGATATTCCACTTTGATAAAACATCAGAACTTTAAAGAATTTAGTCTGTGAAAGACACAGCTTTAGGGATAACCTTCAAGGGTCTAGTCCCATGCTACAATCAGATAGTGTTATCTGTTAAACCTGGTGGGGAGAGGAACAAGACAGAGAAGACAACGCAGAAATGAAGAGTGCCTTCTGGGTACTTTCATCAGGCTCACTGAGGTAGGAAAACCCACCCTGAATGTGGGCAGCACCACTCCATGAGCTGTGGGTCTCAACTAAAGAAAAAGGAGAAAGCAGACTGAGCACCAATATCCATCTCTCTCTCTCTCTCTCTCTCTCTCTCTCTCTCTCTCTCTCTCTCTGCTTCCTGAAGGCAGAGGCAATGTAATCAGCCATCTCAGGCTCTTAATGCCATATTTTCCCTGCCATGATGAACTTTATCCCCTTAAAGTGTCAGCTCAAATAAGCCTTTCCTTCCTTAAAAAATGAAAACCTAAGTTAAATTCAGAGAAGAATATTGTTACAAGAGTTACAGGTTTGGATCAGAGCTTGGAGTTTAATGGCAGAGTAAAGGTAGGACATAGGAAGGGTGTTTGATCAGGACAGGTATTTGTAACAGATGGCATAAGCATAATTTTTATGTTATCTGCAAATAGGATTATACAATGACAACTCATTAATATTAATTTATAGAGAGAGAGAGAGAGAGCCCACTCTAGGGCTAGATTCCACATTCATCTTCTAGTTGTGCTTCTCAGTACTTCATTTCGGTTACCTTTATCAGAATGTTATAAAAATGAAGATTGTGTTGTTTACTGATGAGGGCAATATGCTTACATGAGGCTAAATAACTTGGGCAAATTCATTCATTTAGTAATTGGAAAAAGTGTAATTCAAATATGACATATCTGGAAGAGGCTATTGCAGCTCTTAGATCATTGTCTGGCAGAAATAGGGAGGCAATTTTGGTTTGTAACAGAACTTTCTAAGTCAGAGCCCTTCCCAAAGGAACTAGATAAACTTAAAAGAATCTAAGCCCTTTATCTCTGGAATCATAGAACCTGAACAGTCACAATCCTGTGATACAATTACAGAGATAAAAAGCAAATATACCTGAAAGTCTGTGACTACAAGTCAAGTAATTCTCTGGGGGAATCCATCCTGTTCTGTGGTACACGAGACCTTCTCTGCTCTTTATGTGTTAACAGTAGCTTTTATGGACACTGCTTGATTACAGCTAAAGTAGACAATAGCAGAACTGACAGCTTGAAAGTTTAGGTCTTTGAATTATTGAGAGAGACATAGAACCAGGCATCCTAGAAACCAGTGATCTCTGGAGAAAAGCAAAGAGAGGAAGTGAGGGAAAGGGAGCTGAACACAGCTTAAAGATGTGTGCATTGTGCTCAGTGAATCTGATGGTTTAAAGCTACCCTGAAAAGCTTTCAAATCAAAATGATCCCTCAAGAAGCATGAGCTATAATCTGATATGGGAGCAAAACCCAGGCAGAATGGGAAAATTTTTAATCTCAAATGAGAAGACCTCTACCTACAAAGGACCATGAAGAATCCCTGAGAAGGATTCTCTTCAATGCTCTTCTGCATTTGCCACTACAGATGGCTTGCCTTAAAGCTGGTAATTAAAAGAAAATAAACACAAACAGTTGGGAACTTAAAAACCCAAGCTCAAGACAGACACAGAGCAAATGATAAAATAGAAAGAGTAGGTCAACCTGGAGCCTTGAGTCAGCACTATGAGGACATTTGTTGGCAGAGAAACACAAGCTTAGTTCTCTGCATATGTATTTGGTTTGGACACGATGAGTAAAAAGGCTTAAAACATACAATATGGAGTCAGGATTCCCTGGTTTTGAGTTTTAGGTACAACTCGCCTACTCTGTGACTCTGAACTTCAGTATCTTTGGTTTTTTAACATTTTGTTTGTGTTTTTTGTGTGTATGAATGAACTGCCTACATGTATGTAAGTGCATCAGTGTTGTGCAATGCCCACGGAGGTTAGAAGAGGGCATCAGATCCCCTGGAACTGGAGTTACGGATGGTTGTTAGCCACCATGTTGGTTCTAGGAACCAAATCCAGGTCCTCTGCAAGAGCAGCCAGTGCTTTTAATCACTGAGCCATGTCTCCAGCTCCCAGTCCTTTTATTAGTAAAAGAAAAATCATGCTTACATGATAGTGTTAGCAAGTGATAGCATAGAACCTGTCTAGTAAGACTTAGCTGAGTCTCAGTCCCTTCCAGACTACCAGTGTATGTCTCTTCATTTCAGGGTAAGTGGCTAAAGAAGGCCCCCGGATGAGTGATGGTCTTCCTAGGAAGGGAAACCTAACATGAGACCTTAAATTTCCACAAACTAGAAAACTTCACTGAAACATACAGAGGTAGTAGGTATTTCATGTATCTAACTAAAATAACAAATACCATTTAAGGTGGGATGATGGATTTAAAGGGATTAGACATGCTAAGTCCTTCCCAGCTTCTAGCTGATAATAAAACTCATCAATAAAATGTAATTTCCCTGGTTTTCTGTGTGACCAATAATAATAACAGCGTTTGTACAGGGGTGTGGCAATATCCCAGTCAACTGTCGTTGGGTGTCCAAACTGCAAGAGTAAATTAGAAGTAGCAAGCATTCATTGGAGTCTGGGCAGGCTATCTAGAAGTCATAAGCAAAGCATACTCTCCCTCTCCCAGTAGTAGTCAGTCTCCAGTAGTTCTCAGTCTTAAGTCTGGCCCACCACCAATTTCTATCCCTCTACTCTGGGCCCTTATCTAATTTGAGTTGGTGTGGGTCCTGTGCTAAACTAAAGAATACCTGAGCACTAATGCTTGACTGGATAGGATTTAGCATGTATGATGGAATGCATGAGATCCAGTGGGGGTTAGGGGATGGATGAAGGAAGGGGTCTAAATTTGATTAAGAACTGTGGTATGAAATACATAAAACTCAATAAAAAAGAAAGCTAATAAAAAAGAAGCAACAAACATGCACAAATAAACAAGAACACACACAAATATCTGCACATCCTTACACACCATCATCTATGCAGGAAAAAAAAGGCTTTCCCAAGGCATCCAAGGCATCCAAGGCATGGAAGTGAACTTCACATTCGACTAAAGAAGAAGAAGGCTAAGCCATTGGCCCTGAAAACCACCACACAAAGAATCCCAGATATTGACCTAAAAGCAGTCAGATAGCCTATCACTGCCGAGGAAAACTATCCCAGGAGTGAGGATGAAAAAGACTCAGTGAAAGGCAAAGCTTAGAAAGTAAAATTAATACTTGTCCCAGGAGAGGAACAAATGATAGCCACACTGGCTCAACACTCTTAAACTCTAATGTAACATCTCACAGCTCGGGATCTATGTGACACCATCTCACACCTCCAAGATCTATGTGACACCATCTCACACCTCCAAGATCTATGTGACACCATAAAAGTTCTGCTACATATAAAACAACTCACTACACACATACAGAATCTGTTGTAATAGCCGAGGGGAGGTCAGCATTAGAGATTGTATGAGCCCTAAATGTGTTTTAAAGATTGTATGTAGATCTACACAAAGGAAAAATGCACACACAAGTCTAATTCTCTGGGAAATGAACTGTAGTGTAGTTTCACTTTCTGAATTATAAAATCCATATGAATGATCATGACCTTATTACTTTAAATGCAAACAGTAAAGTTAAATATAGAAGTTATTCTATCTCTCCTGTCTCATTTTAGAAAGCCCCCACATACACACAAACACACACATAACAAAAAATGGAATATATGAGACACCATTTTACATAATGGAGTCATTCTGGGAGCATTGTAATAGAGCTCGGTTTTGTAAATTTAACACCGTATGACAGACAGTACAGTAACAGGGACACCCTAACTCAACCAATAGTTCCAGCTCCACCCTGACTACTTACACTCAAAATCCAGATCTACCACTTATTAAATGCAGAATCTGGTAAGCTACTTTAATTTGTCAAACTCACATTTATTCAAGAAATATGGGTAATGGCAATGGCTCAGAATCATTAAAAATGATTGTTCAAGACAAAGCTTAGAGCTGGAGCGCTGGCTCAGTGGTTAAGAGCACTGGCTGCTCTGCACAGGACCTCATTTTGATTCCCAGCACCCCTGTGGCAGCTAATAATCATTATAACTCTAGTTCCAAGGGATCCTGCGCCCTATTCTGTCCTCTCTGGGTCTTACATGATATGTGTGCACATACATACATGCAAGCAAATACTCATATTTGCATAAAATTAATCAAAAACCTATCAAGGCAAAGCTTCTAGTTAAGTGTTGGAGGTTAATTGAATGTTAATGAATGTTGGCAGACATTAGCCAGTTTATTATTTTGTTGTAATACTGATCAAGAAGAGTGCACTATAAGTTATTTAATAATTCACCTTTTGGTGAATATTTCAGCTATTTCTTCTGTGGATTATTATTCTTATTTTTGTTTGTTTTGATTAATATTCATGCAATGCTATAATGAAAGTATGTGTATATAACTTTATACTACACAAATATGAATATTTGTAAAGGCTAGATAAATGCCTTAGTTAGAATTATCAGATAAAGTAATACATGCTTTAAATGCTGACATGGATTGTCAAAAGGCTACATGGAGATAATGACAGAGTTCTACAACTGATCATACACAAAGGTTTCGGTTTTTTTACTGCAGAGTAGAACTCCATTGTGTAGATGCACCACACTTTCATTCTCCATTGCCAGTGTCCCTCACTTAGTTGCTTTCATTTCTTAGCCGAGGAGGCACTCTTATGCAGTCCCAAAGAGAAGGATGTACAAGATGAGGTGATGGGACAAGGGTGTGCAGGCCCCTTTTCTTGGTGAAATCTTCATGGTTATAGAAGAATTTTTCAGGTGGTTAGCTTGAATTTTACAAGTGGACCATCATGTCACCTGCAAATGGTAGCAATTTCATCTTCCTCATTTCCTGTTTTCCCTTTTTTTTACTGTCAAGCTCTACTATCTGAGCAAGGTAACCACAGTGTCAGCAAGTGTCTTCTTGCAACATTTCCTAAATATAACTGCAAACTGTGTTCATATACTAAAGTGAATTAGGACTTCATAGCAGCCGTTTTTATTCTTTGACAGTTTCTTCCATGTGTATACTGAGTTTAGGGCATTTCCACCTTCCAGTACCCTCTCGCAATACCCCACACCTGCTGAAACCCTTCTTCTTTCTGACAAACCTCCTGCTACTCTGATGTGCTTTTGTTCCTGACCCACTGAGTTGGATTATGGTTGCCTCCATACGTGGGAAGTTATTTACTAAAACATGGGTAACTTATCATTGACTACATCACTGAAAAAAATGACTCCTCCCCAGTATAAATTATCTGCCACAGTCACTCATGAGTCCCCCCAAGATATGATGGAACAGTAACAGGTCCAGTATTCTACAGGTTTTGTGCAGGTAGCAACAAGTGCAATTAGTTTCTGGTTGTAATGGCCGTGTCATGTTTCGAAGACACTTTTTTGCAGCATTTTTCCCCAAACTCTGGCTCTTATGTCCTTCTGCCTCTCTTCCATAATGTTCCCTGATTCTTGGAGGAGGTGATATAGATGACCCATTTAGGGACAAGCACTCCACACTCATTCTGTGTTTTGACCAGTTGAGGCTCTTACACTAACTGCAGCATATTCACCAGTATTAAGAAGGTGGTTTGAGCGCAAGTCCATTAAATTCTCCTCTAGGACCTATGAACTTTTCAGCCACACACTCTTAACCAGGTTTACAGTACAAGGTCTGAGTTCTCTCCTGTGGAGTGGGTTTCAAATCGAATTAGAAAGTAGTTGGATGCCCCAATAATAGCCATGTCTCTGTACTGGTTGGCATATCTTGCCAGCAAGTCATTATTGGAACTGACGGAATCCACAGTTGATTAGGATCATTGATGACTTTTTTTCCCACTTCAGTTTTCATAGCATCTTCTAGCACTATGATGCAAGGGTCCCACTCTGAGGTGCAGGGGTCCCACAGCAGGAGGTGAGATCAGTCATGCAGAGTCAGACTCTGGGACTTGTGTTGCTCACAGCAAGTCGTGTATTGTCTGGTTTAACAAGCATATGTACAGAAAGAAGAAGGTGGCTATGGGCAGGTAAGCAAAGAGGCAAAGAGTTTAACAGCATAATCAGATACAAGAGGAATGTGAATAGTATGGAGATGTTGGGTACATGAGAGGTGTTGTAAAACTTCTGTGGCCATAAGCCACGTGAGGAAGGGAGTTTATGTGGCAGTCATAAATCAAAGAGTACAGGATGTTTTCCAACCAAAGGAGGGCTTTCCTAAGAACAAAGAGCACAGTAGGCTTTTAACCCAGTTAACTTCTCCCACTTGCCAGGCAGCGGTCCACGACAGCTACCAGCAGAGAGGAAAATTCCAGTCCAAATTCAGCTTTATTTATCAAGGTCCTTCAACCCAACTATGTGGTGTTTTCAGGAATAGGGTCATATGGTCTAATTCTGATGGACAATCAAGAGCACTGACAATAGTCTATAACATTTTGGGAGCCTCTGGATCTCCCTGACCAACACTTTTCCCCCTCCCTTTCTAATGGCCCCTTTCTAGCTTCAAAATAGTCTTGCAGTCTGGAAAAATATTTAAAGATCTTCAGCTAGGACTTGGTCCAGATGTCCATTTCCCAGAAGAACTATTGGTGACTGATTACTGCCAGGTGAGGGAACGTAAATCTCCTTCAAGGGAGTGACTCTAGTCAGATAGGCTGACTAGACTCCAGTAGATGAACTTGCAACAAGGGACATCATGGTACCACGATGCTTGACCAGATAAAACTCAGCATATATGACAGAATGCATGAAATCTGTGGCAAGGGGGCATGATGGCAAGGTGCCATTGGGGGAGGGGATCTAAATTTGGTTAAAATCTATTATATGAAATGTCCAAAACCCAATTAAAATATTTTTAAATATTAAATAAATAAAATATTATTTTCATATTTAAAGATCAACTCAGTATGATAGGCTACTGCTTGGAGAATTCTTTTGGATGGCATCACTCAGTGGACCAAAAGTTTATAATTAAAGTGTCAGATTAAATCATCCAAGCAACAATGTTTAAGTAAATATTAAGCAATTTTTGTTTTGCAGGTATGAGAAAATCCCACCTGAATTCTGTGGGTGTAAAGGGGCAATGCTCTGTCCTGACGCACATCTTCCTACTTTCTCCACTATGACCACCATCTCCAAGACTATGGCAAGAAGAGCCTGAATGGAGGGATCTCATTGATCAAGATTCTGTGCGTGAAAATATACTACTGCAAAGGAGATACAAGCTCTTGATTTGTACAAAACAGAAAGTGGCTACGGACATGGTCAAGAAGCCATCTGAGACAAATGCATAGAAATGAAAATAACTCAGATAACATAGAAAATAATAATCACACATGGAAACTTTCAGTTTGGTGTTTCTTTATGGGATATGAGGATGCGTATTTCTACAGATTCTTAGTAAATGTTCCTTAAGAAATAGTAATGGACTTTCTTATATGGTTGAAGTTAAGGAAGACTCTGCACTGATCAAATTTCATTTCACATCTTTCCTACAAATTCTCCAAAACCTGGTCAGAGACATGGAAATCAGTAACCATAGCAGCAGCAGCAGCAGCAGCAGCAGCAGCAGCAGCAGCTCAGACTTCATCCTGTTGGGTCTGTCTTCCAACCCACAGATGCAGAAACCCCTCTTTGTCATCTTCCTCATCATGTACCTGGTCACTGTGGTGGGAAATGGACTCATCATCCTGGCCATCCACTCTGTTTCCAGACTCCACACACCCATGTACTTTTTCCTCAGCAACTTGTCCTTCATGGACATATGCTTCACAACGGTCATTGTGCCCAAAATGCTAGTGAATTTGCTGTCAGAGACAAAGGCTATCTCCTATGTGGGATGCCTAGTCCAGATGTATTTTTTCATGGCTTTGGGGAACACTGACAGCTACCTTCTGGCCTCCATGGCCATTGACCGGCTGGTGGCCATCTGCAACCCCTTACACTATGATGTAGTGATGAGACCACGGCTCTGTCTCCTCATGCTGCTGGGTTCTTGCACCATCTCCCACCTGCATGCCCTGTTCCGGGTCCTGCTCATGTCTCGCCTCTCGTTCTGTGCCTCCCATGTCATTAAGCACTTTTTCTGTGACACACAGCCTGTGCTAAAGCTGTCTTGCTCTGACACATCCTCCAGCCAGATTGTGGTCATGACTGAGACCCTGGCTGTTATCGTGACCCCCTTCCTGTGCATCCTCTTCTCCTACCTGAGAATCATTGTCACCGTGCTCAGAATCCCCTCTGCAGCTGGAAAGTGGAAAGCCTTCTCTACCTGTGGCTCCCACCTCACTGTAGTGGCCCTATTCTATGGGAGTGTCATCTATGTCTATTTTAGGCCCCTGTCCATGTACTCAGTGGTAAAGGACCGGATGGCCACCGTTATGTACACAGTAGTGACCCCTATGATGAATCCTTTCATCTACAGCCTGAGGAACAAGGACATGAAGAGAGGACTGAGGAAATTAAGGGACAGAGTTCACTCTTAGATCAAAATGAGCCAATATAATTTAGAAATGGTCTTTTAAAATATTAGGCTATGCTTCATTTCTTTACATTTTCTTCACAGTACTCAAAATGTTCATGAAATGTGATATTTGATACCATTAAGATTATTGATCTGGGAACAAAATATTTGGTTTTGTATCAATAGCCTTGGAAAAACACATATTTAATCTGCATCTATTTCCTCCTGGTCTTCCAGCTTTGAAGAAATAGGTTTTTTAAATCAATAGACTAATGCCCCACTTATAAAATAATCATTTTGTACAAATAACACTTCAGTAGTCCTGACAGTGGACACTTTCAAGGAGTAAAAAAATCCCCATTCCTTTTCAGATGAAGAATCCACACAGATCTGATGTACATTTGGAAAAGACTTCTTAGGGGAAGGACCTAAGGAACTTGTCAGTATAGGGAGGTAGTTTCAAAAGATGAGGAAATAGAGCATTTCCAGTCATGGAAAGCTATCCCAAAATTAGAAATAAAACTTTGTGAGATTTCTTCAGTTTAAAGGAAAGTAAGCTAGAAAAAAAAATGGAAAAACTATAAAAAAATTATTTATTACATTCAGCAACATCTAAGAGTCAGGACACTGAACTCTGAGTACCCAGTTACATCTCCCGTCTCTCTTAATTCTTCCATCTTCCTCAAGGCCATAGTTCCCAGTAAGATTCCTCCTCTATCCTAGAAAACATGATGTGTGTCAGTCAAGAAAAGCTAAACTGTGATGTGGGATGAAACAGCCTGAAAAATCTTAAAACTTTAAACGAACACTTCTAAGTTATACTTTATGTCCATCATTATAGAAGATTATTAAAATACTATTCATTTTGAACCCTCAGGAAGGCCCCAATTGTGATGCAATCACTATGGTAACCATTAGTCATCATTCTACCACAAGCTGAGTAAAGCTCTTAAGGATTTCATGCTACCAAGTAAGTACTCTTGTCCAGAACCTCACATAACTTCTGACGAGAACTTACAGTCCACATCATACAAGAAGAGCTGGCCCTGCACTTGGTCAGACAGAAATCCAGAAGTATTTAATGAACAGTATTACTAATGACTACTATAAAATATTGAACAAGTTCCCTCTCTTTCTCTCCTGTCTCTCCTCTTGTTCAAACGTTCCATCAAATTCTCACAACTCCCAGCTTTTCTGGGTCACAGACTTATTAACAGCAGAACACAACACTTTTGGCCTCAAAGATAGAGCCAGAGATATATGGTATCAAATGGAACACAGGAAAGTCGAGATGTAGCTTCAAAGTTGTCTGCTATTGCTTCTATTTGTCATTGTCCTGTGATCGATGATAATCCTGGGAGTAACCAGAAAGCCAGGAATGAAATACAATTTGTATTTATACAGGTCACCTGGAGTCCATTCCTATATCACACCTGTCGCTTGGTTTGGAGATACTGTCATAAAAGATATGGATCATTTCTAATTAATCTATTTATATGTTATAGTTTTCTCATGTTCATTTCAGTATAATGAGGTACTTCAAATGTAAATAAACCCTGGTATACATTAAATAAATAGATTCATTAACCACAACTTCCATTACCATATAAGGCTATTTAAGTTCTTTAGTCTCAGTAATTATTTTTAGCTCTACCTTACTCTGCTCTCAGCCTAGTACTTTATATTTTTTTAAACAGATGCATAACAATTTCACAAAGAATCTGCATTAGTCACTTTTCTGTTGCTGTGTTAGAAGCACTGGCCAAGGGAACTTATAAAAGAAGAGTTTATTTAGCTTATGGTTTCAGAGGGGCAAGTGTCCATCATGGAAGGGAAGCCTGGCAGCAGATGTGGCTAGAGTAGACGCTCACATCTTCAAGCAGACACAGGAAGCAGAGAGTGATTGGAGGAAGGCTTAAGAACTCCCTAAGTTCGCCCCAGTGACGTGCTTCCTCCAGCAAGGCCACACTTTCTAAGACCTCCCTAAACAACGCCACCAACTGGAGATAAAATGTCCAAATACTTAGAGCCTATGGGGGACATTCTCATTCAAACCACCACAGAATCCATGAAGAATCCTATAAATATTCCTAAAAGGGGCATTCTAGGTAACAAGTCATCACAAGTTCACATTTGCGAATAAAAGTGTTCCCATTCTAACCCTCAAGGAAGTAAGTCCTAAACTTCTAAAGTCAGAACTAGGATGTCATTTCTACCAGAAGAGGCTAGTCCCATAAGACATTTTGTTAGCCTTCAGTGGGACTCCACTGCAGCCTGCAAGCAGTAGCTTAAGATTTTAAGAGGGCTTTTTCTATCCAAGCAAGAAAGACAAAGAAGTTAACCTGGAAAGTTACTAACAAGCATCCATAAAATGAAATGTCATAAGAAGATATAATTATATGTAAGATTTAAGCTCATCTATGAACATCCTGCCTCATTGCATAGAATGGGGATCTCTTTACCAGTCCTTTCTTTCACCAAATAGGTATCTGGAAGGGGATTTCCCATGCCTGATACTAGGGTTTTTGTCACACAGTCTATGACTCTCAGAGGGAGCATTGTCACTGTATGACATTGCTCTACTTAAACGGTGTTTGTATTTATTTCTTTTTAAATAAGTTGTAGACTAGTATGTCTCCCCGTGGCTTTTTCCAACGTTAGTGTTATTTACCTCTCCACCCTCCCTCCCTCCCCTAATTACAGACCCACCCATCCCCCCCCTTTCCACATCCAAAGCGCCTGTGTCTTCCCATTTTCTGCTCTAATGATCTGTCTCCCACCGCCCACATGGTCCCTTTCTGCTTTCCTGGCTTCTGTAGTTACTTTGCGTTATATTCTCAAATCAAGGATTAAGAGCTAGCTAGGAGAGAACACGAAGCATCTGTCTTTCTGGTCTGGCTTATCTCGTGCAGTGTATTTCCATTTCCATCTATCTACATGCAAATTTTGTGGTTTCCTTTTTCTTTACACTGAATAGTTTGTGTACCACTTTTTATCATCCATTCTTCGTGTGGTGGGAATCTAGACTGTTTTCATATCCTAGATCTTGTGAAAAGTACCTCAGTATACATGGCTGAGCAAGTATCTGTGCAGTAGAATATGGAATACTTTGAGTATGTGCCAGGGAGTGGCATGGCTGGGTCATATGTTAGATCTATTTTTAGTTTTTTTTAAGAATTGTCCACATGGGCTGTCCCAGTTTGCACTCCCACCAGCAGTGACTGGGAGTTCCCTGTTCCCCACCTCCTCACCAGCATTCGTTGTTAGTTGTTTTCTTGATCTTAACTATTCTGACTGGGGTAAGATGAAATCTCAAAGTAGTTTTAATTCACATTTCCCTGGCTAAGGATATTGAACATTTTTTAAGGTATTTCCTACCTATTTTTATATCATCTTCTAAGAATGCTCTGTTTAGATTTTAAGAGCTCTGTTTAGTATGCCAGTTTTTAATTGGGTCGTTTGTGTTTGTTTGTTTGTTTGTTTGTTTGTTTGTTTTTGAGACGAGGTCTCACCATAGACCCAGAGGCCTGGACTAGCTACGTAGACCAGCCTGGGCTTAATTTCCCCAAGATCCACCTGCCTGTGCCTCCTGAGTGCTGGCATTAAAGGCAGGTACCACCACACTCAGAATCATTTTTTTTCTTGATTCTTTGTTTTTTTATTTCTTTGTACATTCTGCAGATTAATCCTCTGTCAGGTAGAGCTGACAAAGATTCTCTCCCACTCTGTGGGCGTCTGCTTCCTTTAATTTAATGGTCTAATTTTTCAGTTGTTGGCCTCAGTTCCTGATCTAATGAAGCCAATTTAGAAAGTCCTTTTCTGCACCTGTGTCTTGTAGGCTATTGCCTGTGTTGTCCTCTACCAGTTTTAGCAGTTCAGGTTTCACATTACGGTCTTTGATGCAGTCAGAGTTGGGTTTTGTGCAGGGTGATAGATATCGGACTGATTTCATTATGTTATGTGTGGACATCCAGTTTTTCCAGCACCTTTTGTTGAAGAGGCTGTCTTTCTTACAGGGAATATTTTTTACATCTTTGCAAAATATCAGATGATTGTATTACATGTGCTTAATTTTAGGTCTTCTCTCCTGTTCCATTGATCTACATGTCTGGATTTGTACCAGTACCCTGCTGTTTTAAATATGATAGCTCTGTAACATAACTTGAAATCTGGTATAGTAATCCCTTTGTTCTTTCTTGTCCTTTATTGTTGTTTACTTGTACTTTCCTTTTTCTCTTACCCAAATAGGCTTTTATGACTGTTTGACTGCTTTCTCTCTCTCTCTCTCTCTCTCTCTCTCTTTCTCTCTCTTTATACATATATATATATATATATATATATATATGAGCCACACCCTTAAAGAAAATTGACTTTCCCTCCCAGATTCCATCAACTGTTCATAGCTCCTCAGCTAGAGGTATGGGCTCACTCCATGCTAGAATGTTGACTGACTTTATCTTGTACAGGCCTTGTGTAGGCAACTACGGCTGCTATGAGTTCCCGAGTGTAGAAGTCCTGTCATGTCCACAAGACATTGCTTTGCTCTGCTCTTCCCTGACCTCCAACTTTTATAATCTTTCTGCCTCCTCTTCTGAGATGATGACTGAACCTCAGGGAGGGGTGTGACATAGATGCTTCATTTGTGACTGGACACTCCACAGATACTTGTTTTCTATACTTTGAGTATACTTTGTGAGTTTCTGTACTAACCACCATCCATTGCACAAAGAAACTTCTCTAATGAGATCTTAGAGCTGTGTTGATACAGCTAGAGAGATACAGATTTAGAGAGTAGTTTGACATTTAGTAGAATCGTAGTAGATTCATTTCTGGGACCTGTGAACTCCCCAACCATATGTTTGTGGTCGGCTTTGAAGTACCAAGAATGTATTTCCCCCTGTGGAGCTGGTCTTTCCAATCAGACAGCAGTTGATTACGCCCATGACATTCATTGCCACTGTTGCACCTATGGGTATATCTTGTCATATTGACAGGGCACATGGCTGGGCAAGACTGTTATTGACTTTTCTCCAAGCAGCCTGCATAGCACCTTCTAATACAAGAACTAGCCAGCAGGGAGGAAGGGTCCCAGTCGGTAACAGCTTGACTTCTTCATGTTCTGTGACCAATGTGTGTGGTGTTTTCATCAATAGGGTCTTTACCATTAAGTTCTGGAAGGCAACCAAGAGCAATGACAACAGTCTGTGCTGTTTTTGTGGTCTGGTCTCTGAGATACCTCTGAACACCAACTGGTGGGGGGAGATATCCCACACCTGGCATTGGGTTTTTGATTTGGAAACCTATGGCTTCTAAGATGAGCATAATCCCCGGTGTAGGGTAACTCAAATTAGACTATTTATAAGAAATATATATTTAGAAACTTATAAATGAGTAGGCTGCCGTACGTCTTTCCCAGACGTCCATAGAGTTAGTTATCCCTTTCCAACCCCTCCCATCCTTCCATCCCTCTTCTCACTTTAACCTCCTTTCTATTGTTCCCATTATTCCCTTCCTATCACCCACGTTCCACTTTTCCCCATCCTTTAAGATGTCTCTTCTCCCTCCCCACCAATGGCGCATCTTCATCAAATTCAGGTGACTATAAGTGCACCAATTTATTTCTGGCTCCTTGAGTCTATTCCATAGACAATGCGTTTGCTTTTGTACCAGTACCATGCTGTTTTTACTACTGTGGCTCTGTAATATAGCTTGAAATCTGGTATGGGCATACCTCTGAAAATCTTTTTATTGCTCAGGATTGTTTGGCTTTCCTGGGTCTATCGATGTTTAAGTAGGAAAATGAGGATAGAGTTGGGAAAGGGGGAAAAGAGTGACTAGTAAGCACTGGAAGGAAAGTATATGGATTAAAGATATAGGAAATACTAGAAAATGCTGTTTACATATATATTATAATATATATGTGTTATATATATATATTACACACCCAGAAGTACATAGACAGCACAAATTGGAGTTGATGGCTTACCGGTTTCTTTAATTTTTATTGAGCTTTTGTACATTTCATACAACAGTTCTTGATCAAAGTTAGAGCCCCTCCAAACCTCATCCATGTCCCCCAAATCCCCACTAGATCTCAGGTATTCCACTACACGTCAAGTCCTATCCAGTCAAGTATTTATAGTTAGATTGTTAAATTTTTTTTAAAAAGAAGCACTAAAGTAATTAGGTAGGTGGGGTGAATCTGAGAAGAATGGAGAGTTTTGTGAATCTGACCAAAGAAGATTGTATGAAATTATCAGAGAATTAATAAAAATACTAATTTTTTAAATCTCGATAAAAGTTTAAAAATAATACTAAATTATGGGAAACTCCAGGAGAACTATAACATTTGAATTATTTTCAATAGAAGCCTCACTTTTCTGGCTTTATCTTTGGTCACTCCAATATATTAACTGTAAACTGGAATTACTTATGTCAATTTACAGATGTCCAGACATAACAAAGGCCCATAAGATGCCTTTCTGCCTTACATAGCTGTTCTACAAGACTCCTGGGTCCTTTTAATTTTACATCTTTAGTCAGCAGCCCGGGCAGCATTTCTATGCTAACATTCCTAACTTAGTCACACCCAAGCATGAGTTCACAGTTTATTTTTCTCTTCCCCCAGCCCCAAGTTCCTACACATTCTTGTTTTATATGGTTGGTCACACTACTGTAATTTCATGAGTACATACCACTCTTTCCATTGAGTCAATGACATGCACTCAAATGGCCATTATGATGTGAACATATTCTTGTTTTTGAGGTTACTTGTTTCTCCAGGCAACCTTCTCTGGATAACTAGTATTAATAAATCCATGCTATAGATCAGAACTTGAAATTTTGAGAAACTGAACTTCCTTCAAACCATAGTTTCTCATTGGCTGAATAAATCCCAGAGACCTCTGTTCTAGGATCTTTTCCACAACATCACATATTCTCTCTAACCTTATGTCTAATCACACTCTACCTACCTCAGTCTCTTTAAAAATCACAATGACAAGAAACAATTAATTATCTGAGATTTGAAGGAACTGTGAATCCTGAGATTCCAAGGTCTCTATTCTCCTCCTGAGTTCTCTTCTTAATGAGATCCCTGGGGCTGGTGGATGGAAAGACTGCCTGTCTCCTTGGAGTGAGGTCACATGAAGGGCAATCATCTCTTTCTAGGGCCCTAGTCCTTCCTCAGCATTGATGAAACCTGGAAGTCAGTGAGGTAGCTGAGATGGGCGGGGGCCATATGCTCCGCATCTGGAGTCACAGTTGAAAGGTTACTACCCTAAAGGAAGAGAGGGAAGTGGGGAGATGGCAATCACACATACAAGCCTGAAGGTGTAGTGAATTCTGTCACCTTCCACACCAAGCTCAAGGAGCCTTTTTCTTCTCCATGTGCTATGAGAACTCTGCCTGCCTCTTCAGTCTCTCTTCCTCTTCTAATCATCACAGCCAATGGCTCTGTAAGGAAGATGCCTAAACCCTCAAATTGGTACTCTGAAGGTCATCAGCCCTTTTCTGAGTAAGTTATCTGATTCTCACCGTTATTCCAAAGTCCAACAATTATGGCATATTTTAGATAAAAACTATTTACATGATGCACTCTTTTTATAAGGATAGAATCTGATTTTCAGTGTGACTGAGACTAGAAACTAAGTTGTCTGCCTAAGCCTCCTAAAGTTCAGGCATCCTTAAACTTCCAGTAACACAGTCTCCACGTTACATAACACAAGAAGGATTTGATTTTGGTGAGTAAGATGCCACCCATCTCCGTACATACTCTTTGAGAGTAGCAACTACAGTTGTCATGATGATGACAGCAGAACCCAACTTCTGTGTGCCCAGTCCTATCCCTGTTTGTCCCAAAACCCATGCCTGGTAAAGAAAGCTATGACCTCATGCCAACCTTTGAAGAGTGTAAAGGGAGAGAAAACTTCTGGTGAGGCTGTGTTGTCCTAACACATTCACTGATAACCTTGCTCATGGTTTCTGAGCCTCAAATTTTTCCTATTAAAATAATCATGTTAGTATCACCAACCATGATGGTGCACACCTGTAATGAACAAGAGTATCATGAGCTTAGGGACAGTCTAGACTACAAAGCAGGGCTGAGGTCAGCCTAGACTGCATAGCGAGACATGTCTCAAAACACAAACCAAAAGCATATTATTTTAAACATTTCCGTGCTACACGTATGTGGCTATTCTGCATATAAAACACAAAATGGAATTGTCCCAATTAAAGAAAAGACAGAGGGCCTTTCCATTCAGCATTCCCCTCAGCCTCCTGACACTTCCTGGGTGACCCCTGAATCTCCTAGAGAACACCAATTGGAAACTTATGAAATAGATAAGTTTTAAGATTCTTCAAAATTAACCTAGAATCACATCATATGCTGTTCCCCTTGATAAAATGAAATAGTTTACCACACATGGAGATCTGGCTGTGGCAGACAGAAGTTAATAAAAGGTGACCAAAGGTAACATAATAGCA
This sequence comes from Eospalax fontanierii, assembly GCA_035773235.1. NCBI lineage: Eukaryota > Metazoa > Chordata > Mammalia > Rodentia > Spalacidae > Eospalax > Eospalax fontanierii. The sequence continues at coordinate 51,967,529 of CM069541.1, forward strand.
AATCTAATGAGTATGAATTGGAAGGATCTGGGGAAATTCCACCCAGAGAAGTGTCCTTGGAGCCCGGCTGCTATGTTGCCTTATCAGAATGCCTCTCACGATATGATTCTTTTTCCCTAGTATTTGACTTATCTCCTGAAACTAAGTGAAAACTGGAGTGAATTGTGGATTGATCGATTAGCTAGAAAAAGAAAAGCAACACTAAAACATCAATCACTAGGAAAGAGTGAAGCGAGCTGTCAGAGGACGCTGATTCTGCCAGGCTTAATATCCCACATAGAGATTTGTCCAGCTGTGCTTACAAAAGGGTCAAAGGGCATAATTTATGAGGTGGTGGGCTCTTGTTACTGAAAATACTTCTGCTGGGTAACCCGGGACTTCAGATCCTAATGGACCGATGCTATGGGAACAGTAAGGAAAAGAAATCCCCCAAGATCTATTTAAGACTTGAGATTAGTTTTCTTTTACAGACTTTGAATAAAAACAGTTGCATAACCACATGCCTTGGCACATATTTTGCTAACACTGGGCCACTTGGGTTCTTTATCTTTTCCTCTGATTCTTTGCTCGTTTGCGAACACATTGTTCCCCTTCCCCAGTTTTTGATAACTCCCTTTAAACTCCTTTTATATGTGTGTATGAATATATAAGGAGCTTCTGCAGTAGTAGGTTTCCATATGGCACCTTCAAAATCTTTAGTGTTTCCTGCTCCTCCACACACTCCCCACTTTACCCTGACGCTCTCATCACTCACCTCATTGAACCCTTCCTGATCCACCTTTTCCACCTCATAGAGTCCATTGCTCTAGCCCAGCTCCCTTGAACACACCACTAAGGTATTGTCAAGTTTAACTTGGTTACTTCAGAGTCATTACTGTTCCATAGAGATGTGGGAAGATTATTTATCAAACACTGAAAATTCCTGTGGGTACTTTGATGGACATTGAATGACATTGGAAATGACATTTTCGTAAAGTCACTAATTCCAGCCAGAAGACGGAATCTCTGTTTCCTCCAGTCACCTTATATGCTCCATGAGGGGCTGTAAAGTAGTTCCACATAGTAGGTCACTGTATTCTTGGATAACATAATTCCTCAAGCTTTAGATTCTACTATAATAATGAATGCATCTTATTTATTCGTATCTCCACTTGTCATTCCTAATTTGGATAAATACTGCCAAATTCTAAGATGATCAAGTATCCATCAAACTTGCTGAATTCACTAACTGGTTCTAGCAGTTTATCAATTGGTTCAAGAGACTGGAATATCAGGTTTCATGTATTGTGGACACCGTTGTTTAGCGTGCTTCATGATCCTGGTTTTGTTAAGCTTTTTCTTTTTGTGTCAGGGTCTCCCTGTAGCATCAGCCGGCCTGGAACTTGCTATGTAGACCAGGCTGGCTTTTATCTCACAGAGATCCACCTGCCTCCCTAGTATTGGGAGCAAAGGTGTGTGCCACCATGCCCTGACTTTGCTAAAATTTTGCTTGTTTGTTTGTTCTCTAGGACATTGAATTTTGCTATTTTTTGTTTCTTTATTGCAATTTTTGACTATTTGTTTTAACTAACATTTCAATTTTCCCATTATTCAAGTCCCCTATTCTTTTTTAAAATTTTCTGTCTTGTATATATGTATGCAGATGCATGTGCTTATGTGTACACATAAACATAGAGGCCAAAGATAACACTAAATGTCCTCTATCATTCACCACCTTGTTTTTCACTGAAGCTTGAGCTCAACAGCTGGCTAGGCAAGCTGGCCAGCAAGTTCTAGGGATCTTCCTGTCTCCTCCCTGCTCCTGACCCCTGTCAGCACTGAGATTACAGACATAGACATGTGCTCCACACCTGGCTTTTCATGAGCATGATGCTGACTAAAGCATCTCCACAGCTCTTCTTTTTAAACGTTTGTAATTAACAAATAATAAATGTGTGCTTTGAGGCATATAATGTGATGCTTTGACCTTGTATATGAAAGACAAAAAAAGAAATTATTTCAGTAATTTTGAAATATATAATCCATTATTATTAGCTGTGGTCATCATGAGGTGCCACAGATCACTAATATTTCTTTCTTTCAGTTGTTCAAACACTTGGTTTTTGTTTGTTTTCTTGTGGGGGTTTTGTTTTATGAGACAAGGCCTCCCTGTAGCCCCAGCTGGCATGGAACTATGTCAACCAGCCTGGACTCAGTCTCTTAGAGATCTGCCTGCCTCTGCCTCTAAGCACTGGGATTAAAGGCTTTCACCACCATGATCAGCCCCAAGCACTCTTTCTCCAACTTCTTGAGTTAAATATTTGGAGTATTTGTTTAGATTTTATTGATCTCTGATACATTATTTGATACTATAAATTCTTCCTCTGTGTAAAGCTGATATATAAATATATAAATATAAATATATATAATTTCCTTAATTATTTTCCTTTTAGCCAGGTCATTCCAGGTTATATGGTAATATCCTCTTTGATTTCTGTATTTATTTATATTTTTACTGAACTTTTGTGCATTTCATGCAATACATTTCAGTCATATTAAGAGCTCCCACATCCCACCCTCACCCTCCCAAGCTTCCACGCATTCATATATGCTAAGGCCTGTCAAGTCAAGATAATGCACTACTCAGGTGTCTCCCAGTGCAAGTTTATCCACTGGAGTCAGTCTATCTAGAGTCACTCTGTTAAAGATCAACTCTCCCTCACCCAGCAGTGATCGATTGCCAGTAGTTCCTCAGCTAAGATTGGGGCCTGCTAGCCATTTCCTCAGTTCTCTGCTGGGTTTTTGTCTGACTGAGTCTGGAAGTGTTGTCCTAGCTTCCCTTTCCTCTCTCCTCTGTTGCTTTTCCTTGGTTGTTTGTTATGAAGTGTGTGATTTTTTTCGCTAAGGAATTAAACCCATGGCCTCACACATGCTAGGCGAGAACTCTACCATGAAACTAGCTTGTTAGCCCTTTTTAAAATTTTATCTTGATGCAGAGTCTCACTAAGTTGCCTAGGCTGGCCTCCAATTTAAGATCCTCTTGCCTCTAGCTCCTGGGAAGCTGGGATTACAGGCAGGCCTACCACACCCAGACTGTACTTTTCTTTCTCCAGTACCTATATTTCTGTGGAATGTTTTAGGCAAAAGAACATTTACCAAGGTGTTTTCTCCTGTCTACTTTCCATCCATCACTTATATCATTCCCTTGTTACGTTGTTGGGTTCTTTCTCTGAAAGTATTTTAAAGTAGATTTTTGTGTAAGAATGTGTCTAAAGCTTTTATGCCTAATCATCTCTGTGTCAGGTTCTCACTCCAGATAAAAAAAAAAAAAACTTCCAGTTATTTTTTTTTAATTTTTGAGGCTACGAGTCCACCACCCTCTACCCACACCCAACCCTTGAACACTGACGCAAATCTTCATTTACATAGCACTCATGTATATGACCCTGTGTTTTCTCTCCTCTCTGCCTTTCCTTGCTGCCTAAGCTTGACACGGTCTACTTTGGAACCTGGAATAATCAACCACCTATAGGAAACACCAAGTTCAATGTTAAGTAAATGAAGTCTTATAGGAAACAATTCTTCACCTTCCCACCCACCCTAGATAGTTATTTATACACCCTGACTGACATGTCAAACTTCCAGGTCAAGGCTGAAGAGATGGCTCCGCAGTTAAGAGCACTGGTTGTTCTTGTAGAGGACCCAGGTTTGGTTCCCAACACCCACATGGAAGATAACAACTATGAGCAAGTCCAGTTCCAGGGGATCCAACACCCTCTTCTGGCCTCCATGGGCATCACATGCATGGGTGCACTCAACATCTATACACATAAAATAAAAATAAATCCAAAATATGTTTTTAATTTCCAGGTCAAGACACTCCTCATCTGAACTTTTGGCCCATATTTTAAACTCCAAAACAAACTATAAAACCATTTTTAAGATGGGTTTGATCCAGGGATACAATACCTACAATGCTTATGTGGTTTCTACAGAAACAGTATAGTGAACCCCACTTTTCCTTTACAGAGGAAAAGAGAAAAATCCTGGTCAGAAACATCAGGTGGAAACTGATGTTGCATAGAGAAGGAAGAAATGAAACAAGATGGAGCAAAAAGATGTGTTGTGGAAATACATTTGGAAACTGAACAAGATGACTATTTCTGAACACCTTATAGTTTTGAACACTTCTCCCAGTCTAAGAATGTGGATATCATAGATTTTGTCTTTTGAGAAACAAACAAGAGCTGATGGTTATTCAAGTTTCGAAAAATAGCTGCAAAACTGGACGTGACTACAAAGCCCCTCGATACCAATTCCATGAAGTCATATTACAGAAATACGGCAGTTAACGTGAGCGGCCCCCTCACACGGTGTACAGAATACCTCATGAGACGGCCCATCCATTAGACTGAGGACTCTAAGCCAAAACACACATCTAATGCTCCTTTTATATCTCTTGCTTGTAGGACAGCAATGCCAAGGAGAAACCAGAGCCTCGTTACTGAATTCCTCCTTCTGGGACTGACAAGTGACCCCAAACAGCAGGTATGGCTTTTTGCCAGCTTCCTTGCCATGTATCTGGTCAATGTGGTTGGCAACTCAGTCATCATTGCAGCCATCTGGGGAGACGCCCACCTACACACCCCCATGTACTTCTTCCTCTCCAATCTGTCTCTGGTAGACATCTGCTTTACCACTGTCATTGTGCCACAGATGTTACTGAACTTGCTGATGCAGAGAAAGACAATCCTCTTTGCCCAGTGCCTCACTCAGATGTATTTCTTTGTAGCTTTTGGTATCACAGACAGTTTCCTCCTGGCTGCCATGGCTGTTGACCGCTATGTTGCCATCTGTAACCCACTGCATTATACCACAACCATGAGCCCCAGGCGCTGTCACCTGCTCGTGATGGCTTCCTGGGTGGTGTCCCATCTGCACTCACTCACCCACACCATTCTCATGGGCCACCTTTCCTTCTGTGGTCCAAATGTCATTCATCACTTCTTTTGTGATGTCCAGCCACTACTGACACTCTCCTGCTCTGATACGTCTATCAACGAGCTTTTGGCCTTCACAGAGGGCTCTTTTGTGATCATGAGCCCTTTTATCTTTATTATTGTGTCTTATGTCTATATTGCTCGTACTGTTCTGAGGGTCCCTTCAGGGGGAGGCAGGTACAAAGTCTTCTCTACCTGTGGGTCCCACCTCACAGTTGTGGCACTCTTCTATGGAACTATAATATCTGTGTACATTCGCCCTTCATCTACTTACTCTGTGACAAAGGACCGGGTAGTCACTGTCATCTATACAGTAGTCACCCCCATGCTGAACCCTTTCATCTATAGCCTTAGAAACAAGGACATGAAACGGGCCTTGAAAAAGCTGATTAGAAGAACAGAATAGAATATATGTGTTTCATGACCGCTAGGAATTAAGTCACCAGTTCAACACCAGTTCAACAGTAAATTGCCATGTTTGTGCCATGTCTGTTTTTAGACAATGGAATAGTAGAGTATTGCAAAGGTAGCAAGACAGGCTTATTCCAGAGAGACAGGGCACTATTCTGAAAGACAACTTAGAGTCTAGGATCCCTCACCAGACAAAACTTTCTCAGAACTTTGTAGCTGTACAAGATTCTTTTCCTACCCCATGTCTTTCCACCAGGTTCTGGCTTTTTTAATACCCTAATAAGGGTAGTAGGAAGAACAATGTGAAATTTTACTACACAGTGGCTTTAAAATGACCTATATCTTCAAGTATCAACATGAATATCAAAAAGATGTCGACCAAAAGAAGATGAATGAATGATTCTACTCATGAAATGGGCAAACATAAGCAAATATAAGTAGTGCATGATTTACACATGTATAATAAAAGTTTAAAATGTAGGAAAATTTGTTCCTACAAGTTTTATATATGTTTATGCATTATGAATTTAATGACGTTTTAAAATATATTTTATATTTTTTAAAGGTTAAGAATATAGTTTCACAATATCCTATCCTATTGCTAGACAAAATTCATTTATACAAAGATCTACTTCATAGACATAGCCAAAGGTTAGCATACATTTTTCTTAAAGGTGCAGATAGTAAAATGTTAGACTCTGTGGGTCATTCTGTGTTGTTATAACTATTCAGCTGCCTGTTGTAACACAAAGACATACGCAGATAATGTGAGAGTTGTCCATACCTGTGTTCTAATAAAACTTTATTTGCAAAAAAAGAATTTCATACATGCATACATTGTGTTTTGATCATATCTATATCATATTTTCTTCCTTCTAACAGCTCTTAGGCCTTGCCATCTCTTCTCCCAACTTCACCAACTCTTATTTTTTTGAGACAGGGTCCCACTATGTAGCCCTGGCTGGCCTGGAACTCACTATATAGACCAGGCAAGCCTCAAACTTAAAGATATGTTTAACTTACTATTTTTTTTTGCAACTACTTGAATCCAGTTGGTATTGTGGGTATGTTCATGGATGTAGGGCCGTCTACTGGAACATAGGCAATCACACAGGGCAACATCCCTGGAAAACTCTGATACCCTCTTCCCCTAGAAGCCATCAACTGTCATAGCTGCTCATCCAGGGATGAGGCTTTATGAGCCCCTCCCCTATCCCTGGTGGAATTTTAACTGGCTGGGCAATTTTTTTTAATTAGAATAATCTGTGGGTATAACATTCAGTCATTAGGAGTCAATTTTATACTATTTCTATTTTTTCAGAATGATAGCATTTGGCTGTCTTCTATGTCTGTGACTTGTCTAGCCTCAAGTTCCTAGACCTGATCTCAGTGTCTTGCCAGACCAATTGCTCTCAGGAGTCACAGCTGGGTAAAGTTGATGATACATAACACCTTCCCACACTAAGAAAGCTAGTCAGAGATAAGGCTGTGAAGTCACCAGAAAAGCTTTCTAATGCAGCAGATAGTGATTAACACAGAGACCCACAGCTAGCCAATGTGCAAAGGGTTAACCATGAATATGACACCTACATCAAACTTCTGCCTCCCAAGGCTCAGGGATCTTTGTGGAAGAGAGGGTAGAAGATTATAAGAGCCAGACATGGTAGATGACCACAAGGAAACAGGTCTCCAGACAGCCAAGCAGTCGTTCATATGAACTCACAGCAACAGTAATAGCATGCACAGATCACACATAAGCTCAAGTTAGACAAAATCCCAGCATAGACATAAGGTACTGGAAATCCTCACCATACCTGAGGAAGAATTGACAGCCAATACTTTTTGTAACCACCTGAGTCCAGTTGATGCTGTGGTCAATTCATGGATGTAGGGCCATTCACTGGAACATGGACAATCCACCCAGGACAGTATCCCAGGTAATGGGGGAGTCAGTCTTGTTTAAGGATGAGACTCTATGTAGGTTGACCAGGCTCCAGTGGACGATCCCAACCAAAGGGCATTTAGGGACACAAATTTGACTCTGTAGGATAATAAGGGGCATGTAGATAGGGGAGGAGATCTAAATATGATCAAAATGTATTATACAGCTTAGCACGGTGATGTACACCTTTAATCCCAGTCCTCGGGAGGCAGAGGCAGGCAGATCTCTGAGATTGAGGCCAGTCTGGTCTACATAGTAAGTTCCAGGTGGTCTAGAGACCCTTGCAAAAAAGAAATCCAAAGTATATGAAATTAGCAAATATTCAATTAAAAATTTCAGAATACTCTTGCATAGAGAAGCCCCTATTACTCCCACAGGTTTAAGTTTATTGATTCAAGAATTTCATACAGCATCTTTTGATCATATTCAGATCCCCTCCCCCATCTCCACGCTCACCTTACGCCCACTCCCGATTTCATGTCTTCTGTTAGCAAATGAAAAACTCCATTATCTTACATAACATGTCTGACCTGGGGGCCAGAGAAATCGTGTCGCATTAGAATATCCGTGATCTATAATTCTAACACACAGACAGACCAAAGTAAGAGCCCCTCCCTTTCCTTTGAACATGACTTTGAGTCAGAAAACATCCAGATTTCTTGGAATGGAATTTTCACATTGTTCTGTTTCTCGTATACACCGCTTAGGATTGTCAAGTAGGAATTGTTCTCTTCCTCAGGGATCAGAAATGCTCCAGGGTTTCTTCGTCAGAGTCAAGTTTTTGCAGTCAGAGTCCATGTAGGTTGTTACACTTTGGCTGTTTCCAGGCCTCACTGAGTATACTCACCACACTGTGGTCCAAGGCATTCTCCAACAGGTTGATTCCCACAGGGTTTTACTGTGGGTGAAAGCAGAAGCTAAGTCCTCACAGAAGGCAACAGTTAGATCACAGGCCTCTAACCCAAGATTCCCTGAGTGGCAGTTGTGGTACATCACAACTTCACATGACACATGAGTGTCCTCTAGCTTAGTTTCTGAAATCTATAGACTGTTCAAGTTCTTATTGTTCAGGATTTTCAGATCAATACAGAAGCACCTATGGTCAGGGAAACAGTCATCTTGAGTGATAAGGTTCCTCACATGGTCCAGCACGGGCACTCAGTCCAGAAGCCAGCTGCCTGGAGCACACTTCATCCCACTGCCATCTTCCACCCCCGCCAATTTTATGAGTCATATCTGTACTTTGTGGAGCCACAGAAAACAAGAACTTTCGTACATGACAGAGCTGAGGGCCTTTGAAAACAGTCATTCTGCTGCCCACCCCAGGCCAAGTCTGATCCAGATCCTTTTTGATCTGGAAACTGACACATTTTGCTCTTGAGGACTGGAATCCAATTTTAAGTTATGGACTCCGTTACAGGTTAGGCTAGGGAAAGGTACCCATGGAGGGATAACAGGGGAGAAGTCTCAAGCTCCTCAGCTGGTAATGCTAAAATAAAGTATTCTTGATACTGCTGGGAATCAGGCCTCCAAGGCCAGAGGGAGAGCTAGAAGGTTGGACATCTGCTCCATGTTGCTTCTAACTAGCAGGTCTGGGACTGGGTCCCAGAAGACACTGCATGTAAAAAGCCACAGGTCTTCCACTGCAGTTTCTGAGGACAGGATAGTCTAGATCTGAGTCTTTATTCTGCTAGAAAAGGAGCAGTGAGGTTTTCATCAGCAGGAAAAACAGAACAGATAGCAGACAGAGGCAGGTTCTGAGGACAGTCAAAATTCCGAGGTAAGAGGGGGTCAGGATAGGATCTCTCTCTCTCTCTCTCTCTCTCTCTCTCTCACACACACACACACACACACACACACACACACACACAAACACAGCTTCTTCTCACCTACTCTTTCCTTGTTTCTACCTTGTTCTCATTTTAAGCCAAATACAACCTGGTTCTCTTGATCATCTGGAAGAAAGCCTTAATTTAATATTCATGAACTCCCTGAAAGTCTGAGGCTGATAAAGATCAGCCAAATCCAGGTTTCTGGAAAATCCAAGATGTTACACCTGGGTACCAACATTAACAATGATCTGAATTGTGCTTAGTTTTCATACTACTTCTATGCCACTATATAAGGACAGTAATCATCTCCATAATTGATACCCTTCTCTTCTCTCTCTCCTTTTTCCTCTTTATCTTTCTCCTCCCCTCCCTCCTTCATTTCCTCCTTCAATTCCTCCTTGAAAATTGGTTGAGATACATTAATTTAGGTTCATTCTACAGCTGGGGCATTGACATGTTAAATGACTTGACCATTGGATTAGAGCTGAAACAAACGTGACTCTGTATAGACAAAAGAACTTGCCTTGTCATGTACTTCTAGGTCAAAGCTGTCACCACCTAAAGGTCATGATAATGACTTTGATGACAATGACAGTTATGATACTACTACACTTTACAAAGTTCAGCTTCATAGAGACGAAAAGTGACAGGATAACTAGTCATTTCAGTTTGCCTGGGAACAAAGGGGTTCCCCAGAAGTGAGACTTCCCATTTCCAAAGCAGAAAAGTATTGGGCAAACACAGAGGACCCCTAAGAAATCATTTTCATTTTGTTAATTCCACCAAAAGAAATTCAGTTAAAGGTAATATGGTACTATTTGATGAGCCCATCATTGTTCTTGTTCTGGAAGTTCTTGTCAAGTTGAATCTTCACAACACTGTGAGCTAGGCATTGCTGTTATCCTCCAGATGGATACAGAGGGGCTGGAGAGAGGGCTCAGCAGTTAAGAGCACTGGCTGCTCTTGCAGGGACCCGAATTTGATTCCCAACCCCTACGTGGTACCTGACAACTGTCCATGACTCCAGCTCGAAGGGAATCTGATGCCCTCTTCTGACCTCTGCAGGCCTTGCACAACACAAGTGCGTGTGCATACAGGCAATACTAAAGTAAAGTGAAATAATAAATTAAACATTTTGCAAATGGATACAGAAAGGGAATCTGCCAGGCCTGAGCAGCGTATTCAACACTGCAGTCCGTGGGATAGTAGCCACATAAACATATGTCAGCCAAGTGGGCTGCCTTCTCTCTCTCTCTCTCTCTCTCTCTCTCTCTCTCTCTCTCTCTCTCTCTCTCTCCTCTCTGTCTCTCTCTCCTTCCTTCCTTTTTCTCTCCTTCCAAGAACAAACATTACCACAGTCTGGTAATGTCTGCTCACCATCCAGTTGAGTTAGAATTTCTCATTTTGAATTCTATGTCCTATGTCCTGAAAAAAATTTCCACTGATTTTGGCATTTTGATTCCTTGAACAGTGCATAGTAGGTTTCAGGGCATACTTTAGAAATGAATAAAATTAAGCTCTCTGGAAGTAAGTAATTTAACCAAAACATAAAAGACAGCTGAGGTTTAGAGGGAAGCATGCCATCTAATATATTTCAGGTTATCAGGAACCTAACATTCCAATCTAATGATTGCTATTAACTACAGTTTATTAAAAGCATACTCTGCAATAACACTTTGTATACATGATCTTATTAATCAGCTATACAAATTATATCCATCATTTATGAATGATAGAACTGAAGCTCAGAGAGTGTAGGAGAATGTTCACACTGAAAAACATTACATAGAAACCAAAATATTTCCTGTTAGCCTATAAGACACCAAACCCAACACTCCTGCTGAGGGTTGACAATGATAATACTGTTGATGATGAAACTGGGAACTTTTATTTGTAAAACACGCTTCATTTTATAAAGCTATTTTATCTGCATTAGATTGTCTGATGATTCTTCAAAAGAAAAAAGAATGAATACTCTCATTATGCCAAAAATATCTGAGACCTAGCTATGACCTCCCAACACACACAAGCACACACACACACACACACACACACACACACACACACACACACAAGCACAAACACACATACACAGAAATGCATATCTGAGGGTTAGAGAGATGGCTCAGCAATTAAGGGCACTGGCTACTCTTTCAATAGACCCAGGTTCAGTTCCAAGTACCCACATGGTAGTTAAGAGTTATATGTAATTCCAATTCCAGGGGACCTGATGCCTTCTGACTTCTGCAGGCATTGCACACACAGTACATTTACATAGATGCAGGCAAAACAATCATACACCTGAAATAAAAATGATTATTAAATCAAAAACACTTTAGAAAGAAATACATGTTTGCTCAATAACTTTCTAGTAAATGTGTATCACCGGGATACCTCATTCAAATTTTACAAGCCTGTGAACTTAACAGATTTGCTATTTGAAAAAGACAGAACAGGAACACAAAGACTTAGCAAGGTTCTTCCCAGCCGAACACCAACACAAGATCATCTAGGGAGTCAACAGAACAACTTGTGAGAGAGCCAGAATACACAATGCACTTCCAACCACGTCTCCCGTTACCCTTGTCCAGAGTCCTCACCACCATCCATCCTTATGAGCCTGCTACCATGGGACACGGTGCATCTGTGTGATCTTTGAGAAAATCAGAGTGAACAGATGAAAACCTTGAGAGAAATCTATGCATTTGGAAACTACAAGCGTGTAAGAATATCTCCTACTTATTACCCCACTTTAACGGAAATGAGAAACCGAAGCATTATCTCTGACTTCCTGCTGCTGGGCTTCTCTGAACACCAAGATCAAAAGCCTCTCCTGTTTGGGCTCTTCCTGGCCATGCACCTGGTCGCTCTTTGGGGGAATTTTCTCATCATCCTGGCCATTAGCTTTAACCAACACCTCCATACACCCATGTATTTCTTCCTGGCCAATCTGTCTTTCGCTGAGACCTGTTTCACCTGCACCATTGTCCCCAAGGCACTGGTGAACATCTGGACTCAACATCATGTCATCTCCTACTCAGGGTGCCTTCTGCAGATGTACTGCTTCATGGCGTTGACCCTGCTGGATGACTTCCTGCTGGCTGTGATGGCCTGTGATCGCTATGCGGCCATCTGCCTTCCTCTACACTACACCATGGTCATGCGACCCCAGCACTGCCTGCTGCTGGTGGCCACATCCTGGCTCTGCTCCAACCTCCTGGCTCTTTCCCTCACTCTGCCAATAGCCCAATTTTCCTTCTGTGCATCTCATTCCATCCCACACTTCTTCTGTGATGTGCCTCCACTCCTCAAACTTGCCTGTTCAGATACTCATGACTTTCAAATCCTAATGTTAACTGAAGCAGTTGTGTCAGGCATGATTCCTCTCACCTGTGTCCTGGTCTCTTATGGTCACATCATGTACACCATCCTCAGGATCCCCTCTGCTGGAGGGAAGCACAAAGTCTTCTCTACCTGTGGCTCTCACCTGACAGTCGTCACTCTTTTCTATGGGACACTCTTTCTGGTGTATTTCCGTCCATCGTCTTCCTACTCAGCAGGTTCTGGAATGGCTGTTTCCGTGATATACACAATGGTCACCCCCATGCTAAATCCTTTTATCTACAGTCTGAGGAACAAGGACATGAAGGGAGCTTTGTGGAGACTCTTTGACTTGGGAAAATGCTGTGCTCACTAGAGGGTGCATCCTCAGACTAGAAGTCCAAGATTTTGAAATTTTTTTCTAAATTAGATTCATCACTTACAATTTTTGAAAACCTCAAAAATAAGGTGAATGCCCAGCTAACAAGCAGATTTACAGGCAGAGGATGCTTCGCTTGGCAGTACTAGAAATGAATATCTTAAGGATAGAGCTGGATCCTGGGGAGAGGTACTAGACAGCAGTACCTTCAGGATGACCAAATTAGTAGATTCAATGTCCAAATAGATTCAGAACAGAGGGTTGGATTCATCAAGAGTGATATCTGACAGCACTTCAGTTCTGGAAGGAAGCTCAGAGCCACTTAGTCTATTACTCAGACTTAGTCTCTCAAAATGACAAAAAATGCAGACAAAATCTTGGAAATGTCAAAAGCTCTAACCTTCCAGGACCATTTCCAAGTTCAGTTTTGGAAGTAACTGGCCATCTTAGTTAGATCCTCTATTGCTGTGACAAAAACATTCTGACCAATACCAACTTGGGGAGGAAAGGGTTTGTTTGGCTTACAAGTTTCAGATCACAGTTCATCAGTGAGGGAGTCTACAGTAGGAATTCAGGTTAGGAACCTGGAGTCAGGTTCCTGAAGCACAGGCCATGGAGGAATTCTGCTTACTGGCTTGCTCCCCTGGCCCATGCTCAGTCTGATTTCGGATACAGTTCAGGACCACCTGCCTAGGGGTGGTACCACCCACAGTGTTCTAGGCCCTCTGACACCACTCAACAATCAAAAAAATGTCCCACAAACATGGCCACTGGGCAGTCCAGTGGAAGAAATTCTTCAGTTGAGGCTCCTTCAACCCAGGTGTGTCAAGTTGACAACTAAAGCATCCAGCACAATCATTGATAGATGTTGGCATCGATGTTGAAAAAAAAAACTGAACTAAGAAGTTATTTCTGAAACTGGGAAAGTGAGAATAATTTTAGTAGAAAAAAATGGTCACTGACAGCTAGAGGACCAGTTTGAACCACTCCCCAGGATGTGTGGAATGACACTAACATACATAACAAACATAACATAACAGGTCCTTGATCCTTTGGTTTATCATTTTTGGTTTATTTTATTACCTATATGACAACACATACTCATTATTATAAATCTATAAATATAAAAAGCAAAAAAAAGAAGAGAAAATGATCACAATCCCATGGTTTAATGATAACTACTGATATTCTGCGTGGTTTCTCTCCAGTTTGTAGTCATTTTTATATTTTACTTTGTTGAGAACATAACATGGAAGTAAATATATATATATATATATATATATATATATATATATATATATATATATTTGCCTGAGTTTTATACCATGAATTCTGTCCATACTACAAATTACCTCCTGAAAATCTGGCTAAGCTTTCAGTATTACAAGCAGCAATACAGTGAAAGTCTCTGAAAAGAAAAGATGTCTTTATATTCTGTTATCTTCAATGTTTTCAGAAGTAGAACGTCTAACTAGATTTTTCACCCATTTTGCCACAACGCCCACAGTGGAGTGCACATTAGAGTGCAGAGATGCCCTCTGCATCCTCTAAAACTCTGATTCCCACATTTTCCACCAATTTGTAACTAACACTATAGTGGAAATAGCATCTTCTGGCTCTCATTCTCATTTCTTTCATCATTAGTGAGGGAACATTTTCCTGAAAATAATACATATTTTATCTCCTAGAAAAATATGTCATTTTTAGACAGGGCCTTACTGTGTAATACCAGTTGGCCTGAAATTTGCTATGTAGACCAGGATGGCCTTGAACTCACAGAGGTCCACCTGCCTCTGCTTCCTGAGTGTTGGGATTAAAGACATAAATCACAAAACCCAGTCTGAAATATATCATTTTAATATAACCAAGCACTTCTGTAGAATGAAATCATATAACTGAAGTGGTCATATCTCAATACAACCTTTTTATTTTCTGTAAACTATTTCCCTGCATAGTCTCTGATGCACTTTTTATTTTATTAAATTTTTGTGATTTTCATATGATACAATTTAGTGGTATTTAGACCTTTTCCGCCATCTGCACTTAACAGAGAAACCCACAACTGGTCAATGTGCATAGAACAAGAGGCTACAGATTTCTCATCCCTGATTAGGCCACCTATCTCAAACTTAGGCATGTCAAGGCTCAGGAGAAGAGGTAGTAGAAAGATTCTAAGAGCCAAAAGTGGTGAATGACAGAAGGAAAAAGTTTTCCAGACAGCTGATCAGTTACACATATAAACTCAATAAATACCTAAATAAAGAAAAAACTTAAGGTCTTTCCATGCCTTCCTCCAAATGAGCTTGTTTAGGAGTAAAACGGGACAAGTTATGCATTGTCTCTGTAGTCATGGTTAGTGGAAAGATTTATTCTGTTGCAGGAATACTAGGCCCACTTATGGAGTGCTACTGCAGAACCCACTGAAAGAGTCTTGGGAGGCACACACATAAATCAAAATAAAACAATTCTGTACTCTAAATTTCTGGAGGCAAAAATACCTTTTAATGATGAACTGCTGACCTCTATGAGACAAGAATGGACCTGAATACCCTTCAGCTAAGTGGGCTCATATGAACAAACCTAAAAGTATGTTGGACAAAATAAGCAATAGGATAACAGGATACAATATAATATTTGCATCAAGAACAAAACCAGGCAAATATGAGCAATGTATAGTACAGACATCCAGTCACATATGTCAAAAGTACAAAGAGCAAGAGAAATGATCAGGAATGTTCACTGAGAGGCTCCTTGTAAAGACGGACGGACAGAAAATAATCGGAAGGAGGCACACACTAAGATTCTAAAGTCTTAAATCACATGCTATTCAAACTGAATTGTGAGGAAATAGGCACTGAATTATCATTAAACAGCACATATCATTTAAGCATTCTTATGCATAATATATATCCACATATATAACATACATATAGAGAAAACTGAGGTTTTTGTATCCACTGTGGCATAACCTCAGCCTCCATAAAATATATTTACAAAAATAAATAAATAAAATCAGACATAGCACTCCAACTTCAGTGTCTACATGTTGGCTTTATCTCTGCTACCAGGGATCATAGAAAATAATAATATTCTCATTTATGTGTGGCATTTCAAGGTAATGATTGTGACCTTTGATCTAGTCTATTCTTTATTTTGCATTTATGTTCTAGAATATGCTATATTTCATCCCTGACAACTAGGTTCTGATAAGAAACTGTGGCTTCCAATATTGTAAAGGGCGTACTCAGCAAGGGATGATATAAAGAAACCAATCTGAAGCTCACTTACGAGAAAAGCAAGATCAGTAGCCCCAGGGGGCCCAGGCCTGCTCACTCTGAAAGGAGGCCTTAGTGACCTGGCTGGGACGGAGGCAACACAGTCCAGAAGGGACAACAGGTTATTGGACACTTTCCCCATCTTCTCTAATTAACAGGTCTGGGATTAAGTCTTAGGAGACATTGCATTTGAAATACCAGCAGCTCCTTCTGACTTTCCTGACTGAGGTGTCTTTAAAGATCTGAAAGTTCAGTCTGTGCCGAATCTACAGATTAGACAGACATTATAACTACATATATGTGTTTGAGGATAGCAATAAGACAGTGACCTCAACGTCTTTGGAAGAGCATTGTGTGAGGCTGGCCAGTATCTTCAGGTAAGACTGAGGCATAGGGATATGAAGGGAGAGTGCGGTTTGCCTATAGTACATATCACATGCCTGAGTACATACACACACACACACGCATGTGTGAATGCATACAACAGAAAATGCATATAGAGACTCCCTATTCCTTTCCACACTTCCTTTCCTTTCTTCCTCGGCCAATTAACTTTCTAGTTCTTTTGATTATATCGGATACTAGCATAGTATGACAGCCCTTGAACAGCCTTACTCTTCAATTTAATTTTAATTCATATTAATCAAAAAAACCTGATGTTCAGATCCTTCATGGTCAAGCCTGAGGTCATTGTTGAGTATAAGGGACAAACTGGCCATCCTTCTCTAAACATCATCAGTGGTCAGCACAGAGCACTTGAGCAATGACCAAGTCTAACTCACTCTCAGTCTATAAGGACTGGTGTGGTTCCCTGAACACGTCAGCCCCTCCTCTGCACCCGTTCACAGCTTACCTCCTTCACATCCATTTCTTAGCATTTGAACCAGTAAGATAATCTTACTCATCCCCACTATATAATTCATATTCCTTGAGCTCTGGTTATTAGATCATGATTAACTTGACATATCATTTCTACATGCCAAAACAAATGTGTTATATTCACCATTCTAAGGAGAATCATGATGACTCAAAAGACAGCACTGGTGATGTGTTGATGGCTCTTCCTCTACACTACTGACATCTCAGAATGTACAAACCCAGCATCCGAGCAGTGCCAGGACACATTCATTGTTGTTTATTCAAACAGCAATGATAATAACAATGGGATATCACTGAGTGCTTTTTATGTAGCAGATTTATTATAAATACTTTATAGTCATTATTAAAATTACAACATTCTATAATATGTTACATCATTTTAAAAGAAATGGAAAATGAAGTTTAAAAGAATAAAATAACTCCCTCATCATCAGAGAGTAAAGAACGTGGAAATCCTACCTCATGGTAAAAGGAATATACATTTTAACCGCCACATTAATATACAAGACATTAGCACCTACTGACATTGAATGACATTGTATTATTATCCCAGCTAAACAGATCTGTAAAAGAAGTGAAATGATGTTAAATAACATTCTCAAAATCATACAGAATAAAGAGTGAGCAAATCCTGTCACAGGACAAATGGGGATATTTATTTAAATCACTGCACAAAACACACATGACATTAGCACCTACTGACATTGAATGTTCACTTTGTTTATTCCTCTGTGACATCAATCAGGAATGCTGAAGTATCTCCTTTGGGTTACAAATAATGATTCATGAAGAAACTTCAGATGACCCCAGCATTTGGGCACCTCAACAAACCTCTCAGGTAGGGTTATAATTACAACGGATAGGTTTTTTAAAAATCAAGGCTTAAAGAGAATAAAAAGTTCCTAAAACATAAAGAGCATGTGAGGAACAGGACTGGGAAGCACATCATCCAATGCTTCCTGTTATCTGGTGTCCCAGGATCACACCTCACCACCATCAACTACTCCTGACAATCACCCTGCCTTTCAGAAACACTTGCTTCCCAGAGCACATACTTTCCTCAGTAATACCTTTAATACACTATGGAGAAGTCCCAAGTGGTACAAAAGGAGGAAGAGGGATTCAGAGAGGTTAAATAACTGACCAGGATCAGTCTGAGAATGAGGAGCATAAACAGGATTGCTCTCCATGGTACCCAGATCCTAGAATAAAATATGATGGTGAAGTTGAGGAAGAAATGAAAATTTTGTGAACTTATACTGCTTTTCGGTTTGACAGCTTCTCACAGCCACACTAAATCACTACAGGGGTGATCAAAGGCAGAGGGCCTAGAGCATGCATGCATGCCTAAGCCTCGGCTAGTTCCACTGTGAAGAAACTATTCTGTCTTTGTCTCCCTGAAAACAAACACAGACCCAAACATACACGCATATACAATCACAATCACATACACACATGGAACCCCTTTGAACTGTCAACTAAATTTAGAAATGGCCCCAAAATGAGCTCTTAGGAAAAATCAGTGGCATTCAAACTTTAAGGTCTTTTGCAAGAGAACCAAAATTCAAAAGGTATCATAACAAGATTCCAGTTCAGTCTCATTAAGATTCTATAGAGAGAATATTCCATAACATGGTGGTAGAGAAAACAAAATACATCCACCCCACTGCTTCATTCTCCCAGGATAGTCCTCACATTTATACATATTTGCAAATGGAAAGCTACAACCACTAATCAATTTCAGTGGCTTCTTCCAAAGACCTTAAAAAACAAAATCCTTGGAATCTGTGTCTTACAAATCCTCATTTATGTAATGAGAATCCCCTACCAAACTTTCTGCTTCAGAAAGAAACTAGAAACCAAACTACCATCTCTGACTTTCTACTCCTGGGCTTCTCTGAACACCCAGAGCAAAGGCCTCTCCTGTTTGGGCTCTTCCTGGGCATGTACCTGGTCACCCTGGTTGGAAATCTGCTCATCATCCTGGCCATTGGCTCTGACCAGCACCTCCACACACCCATGTACTTCTTCCTGGCCAACCTGTCCTTTATTGACACCTGCTTCACCTGCACCATTGTCCCCAAGGTGCTGACCAACATCCAGACACAGACTCACACCATCTCACACACAGGGTGCCTTCTGCAGATGTACTTCTTCATGGCATTGGCCCTGCTGGATGACTTCCTGCTGGCTGTGATGGCCTATGATCGCTATGTGGCCATCTGCCTTCCTCTACACTACACCACAATCATGTGTCCCCAGCGCTGCCTGCTGCTGGTGGCCACATGCTGGCTCTGCTCCAACCTCCTGGCCTTTCCACTCACACTCCAGATGGCCCAGGTCTCCTTCTGTGCATCCCATTCCATCCCACACTTTTTCTGTGATCTTCTCCCGCTCCTCAAACTTGCCTGCTCAGACACCTATACCTTTCAGCTCACGATGTTTGCCGAAGCTGCCCTCTCAGGTGTGGTCCCTCTCACCTGTGTCCTGGTCTCTTATGGTCACATCATGCACACCATCGTCGGGATCCCCTCTGCTGGAGGGAAGCACAAAGTCTTCTCTACCTGTGGCTCTCACCTGACAGTCGTCACTCTTTTCTATGGGACACTCTTTCTGGTGTATTTCCAGTCATCGTCTTCCTACTCAGCAGTTTCTGGAATGGCTGTTTCCGTGATATACACAATGGTCACCCCCATGCTAAATCCTTTTATCTACAGTCTGAGAAACAAGGACATGAAGGGAGCTTTGTGGAGACTCTTTGACTTGGGAAAATGCTGTGCTCACTAGAGGGTGCATCCTCAGACTAGAAGTCTAGGATCTTTCAAATGCTTTCTAAATTGGTTGCCTCAATTACAATTTTTTGAAAAACTCAAAAACAGATGTGACTGAAAGGAAGTTCATAGAATAGGAGAAAATTCTCCACCAACTATACACCTGATAGAGGATTGATATCTAGAATACACAATAAACTCAAAATACCAAAGCATCAAGAAAACAAACCAATCCAAATTGCTAATAAACATTTTTAAAGTATTTGAGCACAGGACCCATACAAACTCCATCAGACAAGGATGCAGAGTAGAGCAAGGGAAAAAGGTAGAGGGTCATCCCTAGTCTGGGAACTATTGGAGATTGATCACTACTGGGTAAGGGAGAGTAGGCCTTACCTACAATCTCGAGATACACTGACTAGACTCCAGTGGATGATTTGCACTAAAAGACATCTGGATACAAATGCTTGATTGGATAGAACTTACATGTGCAGCAGAATACATGAGGTCCAAAATTAGGGATGGTTGGAGAAAGAGGTGTAAATTTGATTAAGAACTGTTGTATGAAATGTACAAAATCTCACTAAAAAAAAGATTAAAGAATTTCCCATTAGCCATTAAGGAAATGAAAACTCAAAGTTCATTGAGATTCTGTTTTACTATAGTCAGAATGGCTATCATCAAGAAATCTAATGACAGCAGACGCTGGTGAGGGTGTAGGACAAGAGAAATCTCTTTCTACTGTTGGTGGGAGTGCAAACTGCTACAGTGATTATGGAAATCAGTATGGAGGTTTCCCATAAAATTCAAAATAGAACTAGCATATAACTAGCTATAGCACATCTGAGAATATACCCAAATGACTCTGTTCCTACTATAAAGACACTCGTTCATCCATGCCCATTGCTAGTCACATGTTCATTGACATTCACAATATCTAGGACATGGAATGAACATAGAGATCCATCAACTGATTAATGGATAATGAAAATGTGGTACATATACACAATTGAACATATTTATATGTAAAACAAAATGGAATCACTAAATCTGTAGGTAGCACATGGAACTGGAAGAAATTACACTGAGAGAGAAAACCCAACCCCAGAAAGTCCAGTGCTTCATTTTCAGTATTATATGTGGATCCTAGTTTCAAACTTCTAACCTGTTGTGTTTAACTTGGAGTATCTGCAGAAATCAGGAAACCAGAAAGAGGCTATCAGTGGAGATCACACAATGTAGGGAGAAGAGTAGAATGCAGGCAATATGAAAATAGCGGAAATACTGAGGGTGGAAAGGTTTGAGTAAGAGATAGAGGGTTGGGGATAGGAGAAGATGGGAATGGAATTGGTTAACCAGATTTTAATTAACCAACCTAAGTCAGTGGTTACACAACTGATGACAGCAGCTCCTTGTTTACCAGAATTTATCAGTGACCACTAGTCAGTTGTGGGGAGGCTACAAAATGCCATCTTCTGATCCATGTTACAGTCATTCCAATCATGAACTCATGAAACTATGCTTGGCAACCTTGAGCCTGTATAAGAATAGGTCTGGGGACTGGAGAGATAGATCAGCAATTAAGAACACTGGCTGCTCTTGCAGAGGACCTGGCTTTGGTTCCTAGCACTCACATGGTAGCTAACCACCATCTGTAAGTCTAGTTCCAAGGGATCCAATGCTTCTTCTGACCTCTGTGGGCAATTCATGATATGGGTGCACTTACATCTATGCAGGCAATGCACTCATACACATAAAATAATAAATAATAAATAAAATATTTGAAGAAAAGAATGGGCCTACCAACAGCCAAGCATGGATGATAGGATGAATCTGAGTTTTCATAGTGCTGGAAGGTACACTGTTGGGGGTAGGGGAAGACAACAGCAGTATTACCTAGCCCTGGACCCTGCGTGCTACAACACCAACCTGACAAACAGATGCTTACTAGTGTGGTACTGGCAAGACTATTCATGCGGCTAACCAATAACTCTCTTGATTGGATTTGAGTCCTGCTCCAAAAGTGGTAATTCATGCCTGGTACTGCACACATGGTCAAAACCCCTAACTAAGGAAGTCATAGGCCCAATGGGAGATACTATTGATGTTGGTTTGTTAACTGTTCATGTTGTCAAAAATGAAAAATGTACTTTTTCCAAACATACATCATATCGTGTATATAATGATGAGAAATTTAAACCACCTCTGTCTGAATGGAGAAGAAAATTCAATACAAGCTGTTACAACGATTTCACATTTCTCTGGGTCTGCACACAGCAAAATAAGAAAATAAATAAAAATAAAATTTCATTTTACTCACAGATGAGACTTTCATATAATTGTAATCCAAAAGTCTATATATACATGATTATAATATGTGTCTTGATAGGAAATATAAAATGGTAAATAATAAACAGATTACCACTATATCACATGCTATACACTAAAATCAGTTTCATGTCTGAGGTATGACTCAGTGGTACAGCGTTTGACAACTATGTGTGGGGCTCTAGGTTTGATCCCCAGTACCACAAAAAATACCAATTCCAGGTATACTAAAGAGATAATTGTTAAAAGCAATAATTATAAACTTTTTAAAGTCTTTTTAATTTGTTTATTTTTATTTTATGTGTATGTTTTACCTGCATGTACGTAAGTGCACCACGTGCATGCAATGCTCATGGAGGTCAAAAAAGGTTGTTGGACCATTTGAAGCTGGAGTTGCACTTAGTTATTAGCCACTGTGTGGGTGCTGGAAACCAAACCTGGGTCTTCTGCAAGAACAGTCAGTGCTGTTAACAGCTGAGCCATCTCTCCAGCCTGAAAGTAATAGTAATTTTTATAGGAAGTGGGCTTATTATTTAGAGGTAGGCAGTAGGGACAATTAAAGTCAAAGACGCATGTTGAGCCAATCCTTCATCTTAGGAAGCCACCCAGATGGATGAGACAAGGCACCTAGAAGCAGGCTAACCTTCAAACAGTTGTCTAGATGTACTTGAACTGAATCTAAATCCTTCATTTCCCATTGCTGTCAAGAGTAACTGGAGGGTTTCTGGGACTATCATAATGTTTTAAAAGAAAAGACAGGGCAGCAGGCTGGTCCTAGTCTCGGAACTGTGGGAGACTAATTACTACTGGGTGAGGGAGAGTAGACTTACTTATGCTCTCTGGATAAGCTGACTAGATTTCAGTGCATGAAACTGCACTGAAGAGCATCTGGGTACAAATGCTTGACTGGAGAGAACTTAACATGTGTGGCCGAATGCGTAAGGTCCAGGGGCCTGTATGGATGGAGGATGCTCTAAATTTGATTAAGAACTGTGGTATGAAATGCACAAAAGCTCAATAAAAAATTTTAAAGAAATTACAAGAAAATATCTTCCTGAACACAATCAAAAAGAACTTCTTAGAGAACACATATGATACCTCTGTTCAAACTCCTTTTTCCTAAATTATATTTTAAAGAGCCTTAAAACTACTGGGGTTTTGTGAGGATTCTTCTCATATCTTCGCTTGGTTAACCTACTCCCTTCCCCTCCCTTCTCCCATCCCTGCTTAAAACTTTAGTCTCGGTATTCCTCCCGCTGTTCTTTCATATCACATGAAATCTGGGGAGAGTTAAAGATATCCTCCAACTAGACTGGTGCCAAGGGTCTAGGAGATTAAAAAGAGTCTCTATCTTGAACGAGAGAGCAGAGATGCCTGACCACAACAAGCCTCAAAGGAGTTCTGAAAAACTGGAAGCTACCTCTAGCCCAGTTTCCAGAAATACCCAGTTTTTGAGCTTCAAAAACATTGCATGCTGCAGATTTGCATCAGGATATTTTCCTTCAAGGTTTTCAATAACAGAGGTGCACCTGCAGAAGTGGAGAGTTAGAAGCGCACATCCTGTTGACAAACTCTCCCTCAATCCCTTACAGACAATCCCAGAGAAAAGGAGAGGAATCTTAGATTCCATACATGAAAGAAAACATGATTCTAGTTTTTTCTGAGTCTAGCTTACTTCACGTAAGATGATAATCTTAAATTCCACACATTTTCCTTCAAATGACATTTTGTTCTTCATAATTGCTCATCATGTTAGATATCCTTTATCCAATCACCTGCTGACTGTTACTTTCACTGATTCCATTGTTTGAATATTGTAAATAGTGCAACAGTAAAAACAGGCATGCAGGTAAAAAATATCTATACAGGGACTAGAGAGATGGCTCAGAGGTTAAGAGCATTGGCTGCTCTTGCAGAGGACTCAGGTTCGATTCCCAGAACCCACATGGCAGCTAACTACTGTCTGTAACTCCAGTTCCAAGGAATCTGATGCCCTCTTCTGATCCTCAAAGGCACTGCACTACCTACATGCCAGCAATACACTCATACACATTAAATAAAAATAATAAATAAAATATTTCTAAGGCCCTATAAAAATGAAAATTCAAGACAAAAATGATAGATATTGTTCTTCATATAGTCAGGAAAGGTCATGTTTGTAAGGTTTAAATGATTTTTACTGGGGAAGGGGAAGTGGGCAATGCAGAGAGAGAGGAGAGAGAAGAAGAACCAGCACGGAGGCTTGAAAAAGTCACAGGAATACATATTGTTTTATAAGCTTACTTCAAATACATATATGTTGTGTGTATACATATATCTATGCAGTTTAGATGGCGTTAATCCACATGGGCTGACAATGTTCTGCCCAAGAACCATATGCTATTTAACAACAACAAAAAACAACTCAGTGCCAGATAGACAAAAGAAACCTCCTTTTGGTCATGGGAGTCCAAGAGACTCCCAAATCAAAATAGGGTATTGTCATTGCCCTTGGCTGCCTTCCCAAGCTTAAAGATAAAACCCGATTGCTGAAGACATCACACTCTTCAGACAAAAAAAAAAAACTAGGAGGAATCAAGCTGGAACTGACCTGGAAGACTCCTTCTCCCTGAAGATTAGCTCTCATAGTATTGCAAAATGTTAGGCAAGACACCAAGGGAGAAAAGCAATCAGTACTCATCCCAGCTGTGAAACCCTTAAACCACAACAGTGACCAGCACAGCAAGTTATCTTCAATGGTACAAGAGTGGTACACATATTTGGGGGGTAACCAACAGCTGTCTGATTGGACTAACAGCCTGTTAATAGGAAGGGAATTCCTGCCTGGTTAGTGGCTCAGAGGTTAAGAGCAGGTACTGTTCCTGCAAAGAACCTAAATCCAGTTCACATGCCCAGGTCAGGCAGCTCACAACTGCCTGTAACTCCAGTTCCAGGGGGTCCTAATCTTCTGGCTTCTGTGGGTACCAGCAATCAGGTATGTATACCCACACACAGACAGACATATACACATAATTTCAAATACTGAAAACTAAAAGCTGGGGAGATGCCTCCGTGGTTAAGAACACTTGCTGAAGTTCAGTTCCCAGCATTCACATTGGGCAGCTCACAACCACCTGTAGCTCCAGCTCTGGGAAATGCAACACCCTCTTCTGGTTTTTGCCTGCACCCATGTATTCATACATGCATGTAGACACACGGACACACACATATATCAAAAAGTTTTATAATTTTTTAAGTCTTTTAAAAATGATTACAGAAATGAATTATTATTTTTTAGATGCTAGAAGGAAGAAGTGAGTATTTAAATTCAAAGAGAAAAGCATGTATGGTAGCAGATGTGCAAAACGGCTTCTGCATGCTGACTAGATTCTCCTTTTCGTCTGGGAAAAGCTATTCTGGTGATTGGTTTCTAAAATTTGGGGGGATGATATGTTGTGCTTAATGTATTTGTTCTACTTCACCACTTAATTTTTAATGCACCAAAGGTGATAACTACCATGAACCCACACCCATAAGATTATCTACTTTTCTGTTATTCAAAAAGACATTGTGATCGTAGAAACAATTTACCAAGGTTTTTAGTGGAGTTGTTTGGTAGCACCTTCTGATTGAAATAGTCACAAAGTTAGCAACAGTCACTGTTGTTTGGACTTACTGTAAATATTTTAACCTGTGTAGAAAATATGGTGTTTTATCACAGAGTGTTGCCCCAGGATCTGCAGAGAGGGTCCTGGATGACATACAAGGACATAACTCCAAATCCCAGCCAGGCATGATGGCTCATGCCTGTAACCCCAGCACTAAGGAAGTTAAGGCAGGATTGCCATGAAACTGAGATATGAGTTCCAGGCCACTTTAAGGTTTTGTTTGAAAAACACATAGTGGTGCTGGAGAGATGGTTCCACAGTTAAGACCACCAGCTGCTCCTGCATAGGATCTGGTTCTAGTCCAAGCACCCTCATGGCAGCTAACAATTTATAACTCCAGTTCCAGGGAATCTGACAGCCTTTTCTGAGTCAAAGGGCACTGCATGACACAGGTGCACTTACTCCCATACAGGCAATGCTCAAACACATAAAAATAAAAATAATCAATAAAATATGTTTTAGAAAATATTTAGTAAGTGTATCTGAATCCTAAAGTTCTGAATTCTTTAATTCACCAGGGGAAAAAAATGTTTGCAATGACGAATTACTGACCTGTGTGAGGCAGCCATGGCCTGCAGCCATAATGAAATACATTACTTTGTATATTAATTTTAAATTTTCATAAAAAATAAAATCAAAATAACCAATACCCTTCAGCATTATGAGCCCACACTAACGAACCTAAAAGAATGTGAAACAAAATAACAAATAAAATCAGAAAAGTATAATTCTACCCACGCAAAGGACAAATACAAGCACTAAAAAACAATATACAGCCTAGACATTTATGTTTGTATGTTTTATTATATATAAAGCGTAAAGATGAGCTCAAGCCTATGACTTTCTCCACGCTATGCAAGGATTCGCCTACTAAACTATGCTGTCATCATCAGTAGGCCTGATGTTTGGAACAGTAAATAAATGATTAAAACCACACATAATACCTGTGCCTAATATAAAGCTCCATATTTAAAGGAGAGAATGCTCTCTCCTTTGCACAGCACTTAAAGATATTTGTGACTTCTAACCCATTTTTATTGTTACTTGCTACTTATTTTGGAGTGTGTGCATTTCATCAATGAGGACTCAGCTCTGATTAGTAATTGCGGCTTCCATAACAAGCCCTGCTCAGCGTAACAGGTGGTGGCGGTGCTGGTGACATCAGTCTAAAGCCCAGGAGAAAATCAAGAACAAGGATTCCATACATTCTAGCCCTGGCTACTCTGAATGGAGATATTGGAACAGGGATGGGACTCAGGGAATGACAACCCAGAGGTTGTAACAGCTGGCCATTGGACAAGGGCCCCATCTTGTCTAACTAGCAGGTCTGGGATTGGGCCCCAGGGGGCATGACATAATGAAAATCAGTAGCTCCTCCTGGATCATTAAAGACCTGAGACTTCAGTCTGCACTATATCTGCAAGCAAAACAGACAGTGTGACTGCAACTGTATTTCCTTGTGGTGACAGTGGGGCAGTGAATTCAACCATAGTGGTAGAGGCACAGCGTGAGGCTGTCCAGTATCTCCAGGTAAGACTGAGGTACAGGGATGGGGAAGAAGATCAGAGTCCACACGCGCGTGCACACACACACACACACACACACACACAGCACAGCACAGCACAGAGACTGGTGTTTTTTTCCTCTTCTCCCCTTCTTTCTTCCTTTCTGTTAACCATTTTCTGATCACCAGGGGAGGTGCCTAGCATAGTATTATGCTCCTAGGAAAGCCTCCAGTCTTCTATTTTAATTCATATTAATTAAAAACTTGGTATTCATCAGGTTGCTCTTGGTCAGGAGAGTCAGGTCATCCTCTCCCAAGCCTCATCAATGACCATCACACAGCACATGAGCAATCATCAAGCCTAATTCACTCTCAGTCCACAGAGACAGTTGTAGTCCCTGGAATGAGTCAAACACTATATTAAATTAAACCAATAAGTCACTTTTGTGCATCCATTTACAGCCTACTTACTTCATATTTCCTAAGCATTTAACTCATAACAACAGAAAACAGTTTTGTTCATTACTATTATATAATCATACTATTTGCTTATGATTAAGCTATATGACCATATTAATGCATGATATCCACATGTCAAAAAATGAACGCTTTGCTATGGATTGTTCGAGAATCATAACCATTCTGAGGTGATGGTGGTGATAAGAATGGTGTCGATGATTCCCACATAATATCGACACCTCACAATGTAAAAACCCAAATTTCAGGCAGTAACAAGGATATAAGACTAAGAACAAATACCCTCTTTTATTGAAAACACCAATAATTATAACAATATTTACTGTGTGTTTTCCATGTATCAGATTTATTCTAAATATTTTAAATCATTATTGAACTTGATCTTCATAATACTCTATACTACTGTATGGTTATCCCACCTAAACATATTTGTTAAAAGAAGAGAAGAGAGGTTACATAACTTTCTCAGAAATACACAGAGTAAAGAGTGGGGAATCCTGTCACGAGGCAAAGGGAATATTGATTTTAATCACTGCCTACACACACATGACATTAGCACCTACCTATCCTGAATGTTCGCTTTGTTTATTCCTTGGCACCATCAACCAGGAATGTTGAACTGTCTCCTTTGAGTTACACATAATGATTCCTGAAGAAATTTCAGATGACCCTGACACTTGGGCTCCTCAACAAACCTCTCAGGTAGGGTTATAATCACAACTCATAGGTCAACAAAGCAAAGCTCAAAGGGGGTAAATAGTTTCTAAAATGTAAAAACCGCGTGAGTAACGGAACTGGGAAGCACATCCTTCAATGCTTCCCATTGCCTGGTGTCCAAGGCTCAGATCTCACCAGTAACTACTGATCTTGACAATGATCCCTGCCCTCCAGGGCTTTCCATGCCTATTTTCTCAGGAACAATGTTAAAACACAATGGGGAAGTTGCACCTGGTACATATGAAGAAGGCTTCGGAGAGGTTTAAAAAATAAAATGACCAAGGGTAGTCTGAAAATCAGATGTTCAGAAAGGACTGCTCTGTAGAATCCGCGGTGCCCGGATCCTAAATGAAAGATGTTGGTGGGGGAGTTGAGTATGAAATGAAAATAACGTGAGCTTACTGATAGTGCTTTTCAGTTTGCCGCCTTCTCACAGCCACATTAACTTGCTATACAGGTGATCAGAGGCAGAGGGCTAGAGCATGCAGGCATTCCTAAGTCTCAGCCCCTCTGTGAAGGAATTATTCTTGCTCCTGTTTTCCTTAAAATACAAAGGGGAATACATCTGGTTTTATCTATTAAATTTTAGAAACAAATTACTTCAAAAATGAGCTCTAAAATAAAGCTATGAGGTCAGTGAGGTTAAAAATGTTCTGTCAAGGGCTTTTATAAGGAAGCCAAGGTTGAAGAGCTGTATTAAGAATTCCAGTTCAGTTTCATTGAGACAGTCCATGGGAAGCCTTGACCTAATACAGTAATGAGAAGATAAACTATATTCTTTTCCCAGTGCTTCATTATAACAATCTACAGTCCTCGTGTTTATACATATTTGCAAATGGAAAGCTACAGTTCCTGGTCATTTTCAATGCTTCCTTAAGGAGCAAAGAAATATCAAAGTCCTTGGATTCTGCAATTTTTAAAATCTAGTCTATTTAACTATAACTCCTTGCTAATTTCGTTGCCTTAAAAGGAAACTAGAAACCGAACAACGATCTCTGACTTTCTACTCCTGGGCTTCTCTGAACACTCTGAGCAAAGGCCTCTCCTGTTTGGGCTCTTCCTGGGCATGTACCTGGTCACCCTGGTTGGAAATCTGCTCATCATCCTGGCCATTGGCTATGACCAGCACCTCCATACACCCATGTACTTCTTCCTGGCCAACCTGTCCTTTATTGACACCTGCTTCACCTGCACCATTGTCCCCAAGGTGCTGACCAACATCCAGACACAGACTCACACCATCTCACACACAGGGTGCCTTCTGCAGATGTACTTCTTCATGGCATTGGCCCTGCTGGATGACTTCCTGCTGGCTGTGATGGCCTGTGATCGCTATGTGGCCATCTGCCTTCCTCTACACTACACCACAATCATGTGTCCCCAGCGCTGCCTGCTGCTGGTGGCCACATGCTGGCTCTGCTCCAACCTCCTGGCCTTTCCACTCACACTCCAGATGGCCCAGGTCTCCTTCTGTGCGTCCCATTCCATCCCACATTTCTTCTGTGATCTTCTCCCGCTCCTCAAGCTTGCCTGCTCAGACACCTATACCTTTCAGCTCACGATGTTTGCCGAAGCTGCCCTCTCAGGTGTGGTCCCTCTCACCTGTGTCCTGGTCTCTTATGGTCACATCGTGCACACCATCCTCAGGATCCCCTCTGCTGGAGGGAAGCACAAAGTCTTCTCTACCTGTGGCTCTCACCTGACAGTCGTCACTCTTTTCTATGGAACTGTCTTTCTTGTGTATTTCCAGCCATCGTCCTCCTACTCTGCAAATACTGGAATGGTGGCTTCTATTGTTTATACAATGGTCACTCCTATGTTGAATCCCTTTATCTACAGCTTAAGGAACAAGGACATGAAAGGAGCTTTATGGAAACTGTTTAGCTTCGGGAACCACCTTACTCTGTAGATGACACATCAAAATAGATGCCCTGGTCTTTTATCATTATTTTTTGAAGAACTCAAATTTAAGGCAAAATGAATTCTAAATATCACAGATAAGTTTGACCAGTAGAGAATATTTGACACAGCAGGACTGAATTAGGACTAATTCATCAAGGATAGAGACACGGCCTGGAGAGAGTGAGGGGCCAGAAATTCCTATAAGACTTCAAGGCAAAGCTACATGAAGCAAATTTAAACAAACAAGGAAGACATTCCTCAGGGTTACTTAGTAGTTTTGTATAATGATGTCAGAACTTAAGCCCATGAAACAATGCCAGAAAGATTTTAAAGTGTTGGATTGAAAGGAAAAACAAAGTTAATCTGAGTTGGCTAATTGATTTTGCCAAAGGGAAAACTAAACTTCTCATTTCTTTTTTTTATATTCTTAAAATTTATTTTTTTAATATGTGTGTTTTACCTGCATGTATGTATGTAAGTGCACTCATGCATACAATGCCCACAGAGGCCAAAAGAAGACATCAGGTCCCCTGAAACTGAAGCTGTGGATGGTTGTTAATTACCATGTGGATGCTGGCAACTTCTTATTCATTAATAACAGGAGGTGGTTTTGCAACTTAGAACAAACATTCATCAAATTTAGAATCCGCCTCCACCTCACAGCCTGAAAGATCCACCGCCTTCTTCCCACTTGCATTTTAAATAGATAATTTCCAGTTCCTTGAGAAAGTGGAAATGGGCTTTTTGAGACCTTTGAAAAGGAGGCAGAGAAATGACTTACGAATACAGGGTTTGGAGTTTTGGTCTTTGATTTGTTCTGGAGGTTTTTCTTGGGTTTGCAGAAACAGGGTCTTGCCTAGTATCCAAGGCTACCTGGAACTTACTGTGTAGCTGAGGCCAGTCTCAAACTTGTGATCCTCTTGAGTGCTAGAATTCCTGGTATGTGCCACCATGACAGCATAACATAAGCTTGCTAAAGTAAGCGCTCTAAGAATTGAGGCCATAGGCCTGAAGTCAGAAGCAAAAGCCATCTGAAGTGTGCCAACCTAAACATTTTTTGGTAAGTAGTAATGACTATCCAAAGCAGAGGGTGGTGATAACCATAGTCCTGTATCTGTTAGGACTTAAGGCTGAGGATAAAATCCAGTTAGTTCAGTGTAGAACTAAGAGGTTTCACTCAACTAAAAGAAATGTTACTGTGGAGAAAAAGCAGCAACAAAACAGTTGTTTAAGTATCTTCTGCAGTAGGGTGGGTCCTTTGGGTATATGCCAAGGAGTGGTATAACCCAATCATATGGTAGATTTATTTTTACTTTTTTAAGAGTTCTCTACCAAAAATTCAATAAAAAGGAATACAGTGAAAAAAGAAAAAGAGGTGAATTAAAATGGAGAGAGAGAGAGAGAGAGAGAGAGAGAGAGAGAAATGCTGACAGGAACTGGAAGGTCTAAGAGGTCTGAACTTCGGGATATTTCCAACTCCGACTTTGTAAGTAGTACCTTCACAGGATTAGCATGAAAAAAAAAAAACTTTATCCTGAGATTAAGAAAGAATAAAGTCAGGCACAGTGGTACATGTGTTCAGTCTCAGCACTTGGGAAGCAGAGACAGGTGGCTCTCTATGATAATGAGCCCAGCCTGGTCTACATTCTGAGTTTCAGGCCAGCAGGGACTACATGGAGATCCTGTCTTTAAAAAAAACGTAGAGAGAAAAAATAATTCTAGAAGAGGAAACAATGTACAGATAGATCAGGAGACTGGTCCAAAATCACCCAATTGAGATTATGTCTAAGGATTCTGACAGTGAATGATTATTACTTACCTGGAAAAGACTTTGATTCTTCAGTTTTCATCTCTATTTTATTTGCCTCTATTGCAAAATAATGTGTGTGGATTATAGTAAGAAGATAAAGTATGAAGGACTAGAAAGGTGGAAAGATCATTTCCTCCATTTAAAGACCACTGTTAACACTTTACATCATCAGCTTTCTGTATTATTTTTCATTATTTTTACTTCACTTTTATGAGAAAGTGTGGTAGAAATCACTAGATATGGACTTTTCTACTTTATCTGTAACTTAGCCCTGACTTATGCTTGGTCTGGCAAATATTGAGAAGACATTGTGGTATGTGACTGATATTACCTTGAAAAAAATTAATCTTTTCTTGAAAGGAACTAATCAGGGAAAATGTTACAAAGAGGCGTGGTGGATGATATAGAGAATGTCTGGTAGAAAGTAAGACTGATTATGGGTCCTGTCTTCCTCCACTAAATCCATCTGAGTTCCAGCAGGAGGAAGACCAGAAAGGTAGGCAGGATTCCCTGGGATGGAAGGTGCCCTTCATTAAAGGATGGTATTTGGAATGGCTGGAGCAGAGCAGAAGAAACAATGCTCCCTCCTACAAGAATCAAATAGTATGGGTTATTGAGTTTCATCATTCTTAAACATATGTTAAAATATTGTGTCCTTGCTATCTCTGTTCTGCTGGTATTTGCAGGCAATGCTTCATCTTTTAACTTTGTGAATATTTATATAAGAATTTCAATTTGAATATATTATGTCAAAGTGTCTTTCTCTCTGATGGCCTCTTATGCTAGTGGTAGAATGAAAATATTCCACTCATTGTGGAATTCTCTGAATCGTCAACATTTTTCCCACTTTCTCATCATGTATAGTTTTTTCAATGAAACAACATACTGTATTAGGAAAAGGTCACATCATTCAAGGAGATCCCGACTCCTTCTTTCAGCAATGGTTCCTACAGCGGAAAATGCCGAGTGTCACTGAGCAGTCCTTTCACACAAACCTGAATGTTTTGCTGCAGGATTTTTACTCATGGTATAGTACATTTCGCTTCTCATGGTCAGCTGAGAACCTCTCACCCACAGCCTAGACGTACTTAAAACAATGATTAACACAAAGAGCTCGCTCCTTTATTTCTTTTTATTACCAGGTTCTGAGTTTAGAGACTTAATATTCTAATGGAATAAGCCGTGAGGTAAAAAACACTATGGAATTCTCTTTAACAAATCACCTTCACTATTGACTCCTTTCTACATAGAACGATGGAATATGAGGCATACTAATAAGAGCCCAAAGTGCTAAGCCTATGAGGAATATTCTGATTTTTGGTCACCAGTCATAACAGGAATAAAGTAGACCCACATAGGAAGGAGATGCAGAATCTGCCATGGGATATATTCAAAGACTCATTGGAGTAGCTTTTCACTTGAACTGGGATGAGGAAGACAGAGCAGTGCAGTGATGCTAAAAATGGTAACTACACCAAGAGTCTCTGCAGTCTTGGCTCCAGACATGAAAGACATGCTGGAGACAGCATGGCGAACAGTCTTCCCAGCTCAGAGCTCACACTGACTGCGCTATCTTCTGCTGCCTCCCAGCCAAACTCCCCCAAACTGAAGGCTAACATGTGCCTCACTCTTACTCATGTTGGCCCACCTCTGGCCACTTTTTAACCCCCATTTGATGCTCGATCTTCTCATTCCAGCAACACATTCTTAGGGGAAAAAAAACTGCTCAAATACCTAGATATTTTCCCTGATTATTTTTCCCAAGCTAGAGAAAGCTGATCAAAACTGAGACATCTAACCGCTTGTTCTGTCCATTTCTCCACATTATCACAGGCAGATAAGAGAGTCCTGTAAGAAACTAGCTCATGGTCTGGTCCCAGAAGAGGGGGCAGAAAGCTTGTAAGATCCAGCCGCCAGGGAAGACTATTGAAACATGATGTCCTCTGGAGATGACAGAGTCATTGTACACACAAACTCACAGAAGCATCAGGGTTGCCTATCCATGACCTGCACAAGATCAAGCCAGTCAATATTCCAACAATGATGTGTGAGGGGTCCAAAAGGCCCCACTAATACTTGAGGAGATATTATCAGAAGGGGACTTCTAGAAGGGAAGCCAGTTCTCATCAGAGGTTTGACCCCCAATAGGCTGCTCCGTGCTCTAGTGATATGTGTAGCACTAATAGGACTCAGCAGGTTATAAAAAATAAGAGGACGTGAGGTTGGGAAGATGAATGGCATCCGGGAGGAATAGGAAGGGAGAGCGAGGGGTGGATATGATCGACATACATTGCATGCACTTATGAAGTTCTCAAAAGATAAATTAAAAAATATTGAAGACACTGGAAGATGGAAGGATATCCCATGCTTGCATATAAAAATTAGTATTGGACAGATGGCTCTGTGGTTAAAAGCACTGGCTGTTCTTGCAGAGGACCCAGGTTTGTTTGATTTCCAGCAACTATATGATAGCTAACAACTATTGGTAACCCCAATTCCAGGGGATCCAATACCCTCTTCTGGTTTCCTCAGGAACTGTATGCATATGATGCCCTTATGTATATTCAGGCAAAACACTCATACACATAAAATAAAAATAAATGAACCAAAAAATGTAAAACTGTTGACTTTTAATGAATTTTTGTACATTTCATAAAACAGATCTTAATCATATTTAGACCCCCCTCCCATCCCCAACTATACCCCCTCATGCCCCCGCCACCAGATTTCATGCAGTCTATCATATATTAGGCCCTATTCAGTCAAGCTTTTGTTCTCAGATGTCCCTCTGTGCAAGTTCATATACATCAGACGATCTAGAGTCACTCCCTTAAAAAAGACCAACACTACCTTGCCCAGCAGTGATCAGATGCCAATAATTCCCTGGTTAAGGTTGGGGCTTAGACCACCCCTATTCAGGGTTTTTATCTGGGTTGTATTTGTGTGGGGCTTGTGCATGCTGTCACCACTGTTGTAAGTTCATGTGAGCCTGAAAGACTCTGTGTCTTTATGCTCATACACCAACCCTGGCTCTTACAACCTTTCCACCCGCTCCTCTGCAGTGGTCACTGAACCATGGGTGGGTGAGGTTTAATATAGGAGTCCTATCCAGGGACACAAAGTCTGCAGTCTCTTATTTTCTACACTTTGATCACTGTGTCTTTCTGTGTGCATGTCGCTCTGATGCCTGAAGAAGATTTGCTTGTGAGAGTTGTGGGATGTATTAGTATTTTCTCTACCTCGTCTTCTGCTGTGTTCCATGATCCTTAGGTGGAAAGGTTCCACTGTAGGAATGAGAACCTCTTGGACTCATATTCTCTGTGTGTGACCAGTTGTGGAACTCTGTAATTGTCTCCACCTACTGCAAACAGAAGCTTCTTTGATGAGTAGTGAATGGTATACTTGTCTATAAACATAAGGATCCACATTTACCATACAGTAAGAAGTTTCACTTGTCTAGAGATATGATAGAGATTGGATCATGTGTGAACATGAGTGCCTGAAGACCATACAACAAGAAACACAGTGCCACACAAGAGAAACCTCCCTTTGAGTTGTTGGTCAGGGTTGTCCAAGAGACTCTCCAAATAACACAGGCTATTGCCACAGCTCTTGATATTATCTCGCAGAACTTGAAGGTAAGACCGTATTGCTGAAGACAGCACATATCATTTAAGCATTCTTGTGCATAATATATACCCATATATATAACATACATATAGAGAAAACTGAGGTTTTTGTATCCACTGTGGCATAACCTCAGCCTCCATAAAATATATTTACAAAAATAAATGAATAAAATCAGACATAGCACTCCAACTTCAGTGTCTACATGTTGGCTTTATCTCTGCTACCAGGGATCATAGAAAATAATAATATTCTCATTTATGTGTGGCATTTCAAGGTAATGATTGTGACCTTTGATCTAGTCTATTCTTTATTTTAAATTTATGTTCTAGAATATGCTATATTTCATCCCTGACAACTAGGTTCTGATAAGAAACTGTGGCTTCCAATATTGTAAAGGGCGTACTCAGCAAGGGATGATATAAAGAAACCAATCTGAAGCTCACCTAGGAGAAAAGCAAGATTAGTAGCCCCAGGGGTCCCGGGCCTGCTCACTCTGAAAGGAGGCATTAGTGACCTGGCTGGGACGGAGGCAACATAGTCCAAAAGGGACAACAGGTTATTGGACACTTCCCCCATCTTCTCTAATTAACAGGTCTGGGATTAAGTCTCAGGAGACATTGCATCTGAAATACCAGCAGCTCCTTCTGACTTTCATGACTGAGGTGTCTTTAAAACTGAAAGTTCAGTCTGTGCCGAATCTACAGATTAGACAGATATTATAACTACATACATATATGTATATATGTATATATATATATATGTGTGTGTGTGTGTGTATTTGAGGATAGCAATAAGACAGTGACCTCAACTTCCTTGGAAGAGCATTGTGTGAGGCTGGCCAGTATCTTCAGGTAAGACTGAGGCATAGGGATATGAAGGGAGAGCGCGGTTTGCCTATAATACATACCACATGCCTGTATACATGTACATACACACACACACACATGCATGTGTGAATGCATACAATAGAAAATGCATATAGAGACTCCCTATTCCTTTCTACCCTTCCTTCCCTTTCTTCCTCGGCCAATTAACTTTCTAGTTCTTTTGATTATATCGGATACTAGCATAGTATGACAGCCCTTGAACAGCCTTACTCTTCAATTTAATTTTAATTCATATTAATCAAAAAAACCTGATGTTCAGATCCTTCATGGTCAAGCCTGAGGTCATTGTTGAGTATAAGGGACAAACTGGCCATCCTTCTCTAAACATCATCAGTGGTCAGCACAGAGCACTTGAGCAATGACCAAGTCTAACTCACTCTCAGTCTATAAGGACTGGTGTGGTTCCCTGAACACGTCAGCCCCTCCTCTGCACCCGTTCACAGCTTACCTCCTTCACATCCATTTCTTAGCATTTGAACCAGTAAGATAATCTTACTCATCCCCACTATATAATTCATATTCCTTGAGCTCTGGTTATTAGATCATGATTAACTTGACATATCGTTTCTACATGCCAAAACAAATGTGTTATATTCACCATTC
The DNA here is from genome assembly GCA_035773235.1 of Eospalax fontanierii. Lineage (NCBI taxonomy): Eukaryota > Metazoa > Chordata > Mammalia > Rodentia > Spalacidae > Eospalax > Eospalax fontanierii. The sequence goes on from CM069541.1 coordinate 52,004,823, forward strand.
TAAGGAGAATCATGATGACTCAAAAGACAGCACTGGTGATGTGTTGATGGCTCTTCCTCTACACTACTGACATCTCAGAATGTACAAACCCAGCATCCGAGCAGTGCCAGGACACATTCATTGTTGTTTATTCAAACAGCAATGATAATAACAATGGGATATCACTGAGTGCTTTTTATGTAGCAGATTTATTATAAATACTTTATAGTCATTATTAAAATTACAACATTCTATAATATGTTACATCATTTTAAAAGAAATGGAAAATGAAGTTTAAAAGAATAAAATAACTCCCTCATCATCAGAGAGTAAAGAACGTGGAAATCCTACCTCATGGTAAAAGGAATATACATTTTAACCGCCACATTAATATACAAGACATTAGCACCTACTGACATTGTATTATTATCCCAGCTAAACAGATCTGTAAAAGAAGTGAAATGATGTTAAATAACATTCTCAAAATCATACAGAATAAAGAGTGAGCAAATCCTGTCACAGGACAAATGGGGATATTTATTTAAATCACTGCACAAAACACACATGACATTAGCACCTACTGACATTGAATGTTCACTTTGTTTATTCCTCTGTGACATCAATCAGGAATGCTGAAGCATCTCCTTTGGGTTACAAATAATGATTCATGAAGAAACTTCAGATGACCCCAGCATTTGGGCACCTCAACAAACCTCTCAGGTAGGGTTATAATTACAACGGATAGGTTTTTTAAAAATCAAGGCTTAAAGAGAATAAAAAGTTCCTAAAACATAAAGAGCATGTGAGGAACAGGACTGGGAAGCACGTCATCCAATGCTTCCTATTATCTGGTGTCCCAGGATCACATCTCATCACCATCAACTACTCCTGACAATCACCCTGCCTTTCAGAAACACTTGCTTCCCATAGCACATGCTTTCCTCAGTAATACCTTTAATACACTATGGAGAAGTCCCAAGTGGTACAAAAGGAGGAAGAGGGATTCAGAGAGGTTAAATAACTGACCAGGATCAGTCTGAGAATGAGGAGCATAAACAGGATTGCTCTCCATGGTGCCCAGATCCTAGAATAAAACATGATGGTGAAGCTGAGGAAGAAATGAAAACTTTGTGAACTTATAGTGCTTTTCGGTTAGACACCTTCTCACAGCCACACTAAATCACTACAGGGGTGATCAAAGGCAGAGGGCCTAGAGCATGCATGCATGCCTAAGCCTCGGCTAGTTCCACTGTGAAGAAACTATTCTGTCTTTGTCTCCCTGAAAACAAACACAGACCCAAACATACACGCATATACAATCACAATCACATACACACATGGAACCCCTTTGAACTGTCAACTAAATTTAGAAATGCCCCAAAATGAGCTCTTAGGAAAAATCAGTGGCATTCACACTTTAAGGTTTGCAAGAGAACCAAAATTCAAAAGGTATCATAACAGGATTCCAGTTCAGTCTCATTAAGATTCTATAGAGAGAATATTCTATAACACAGTGGTAGAGAAAATAAAATACATCCCACCCACTGCTTCATTCTCCCAGGATAGTCCTCACATTTATACATATTTGCAAATGGAAAGCTACAACCACTAATCAATTTCAGTGGTTTCTTCCAAGGACCAAAGAAAACAATCAAAGTCCTTGGAATCTGTGTCTTACAAACACTCATTTATATAATGAGAATCCCCTACCAAATTTTCTGCTTCAGAAGGAAACTAGAAACCAAACCACCATCTCTGACTTCCTGCTCCTGGGCTTCTCTGAACACCCTGAGCAAAGGCCTCTCCTGTTCGGGCTCTTCCTGGGCATGTACCTGGTCACCCTGGTTGGAAATCTGCTCATCATCCTGGCCATTGGCTATGACCAGCACCTCCACACACCCATGTACTTCTTCCTGGCTAACCTGTCTTTCACTGACATCTGCTTCACCTGCACCATTGTCCCCAAGGTGCTGACCAACATCCGGACACAAACTCACACCATCTCACACACAGGGTGCCTTCTGCAGATGTACTTCTTCGTGGCATTGGCCCTGCTGGATGACTTCCTGCTGGCTGTGATGGCCTGTGATCGCTATGTGGCCATCTGCCTTCCTCTACACTACACCACAATCATGTGTCCCCAGCGCTGCCTGCTGCTGGTGGCCACATGCTGGCTCTGCTCCAACCTCCTGGCCTTTCCACTCACACTCCAGATGGCTCAGATCTCCTTCTGTGCGTCCCATTCCATCCCACACTTCTTCTGTGATCTTCTCCCACTCCTCAAGCTTGCCTGCTCAGACACCTATACCTTTCAGCTCACGATGCTTGCAGAAGCTGCCCTCTCAGGTGTGGTTCCTTTCACCTGTGTCCTAGTCTCTTATGCTCACATCATGCACACCATCCTGAGAATCCCCTCTGCTGGGGGAAAGCACAAGGTCTTCTCTACCTGTGGCTCTCACTTGACAGTGGTTCTCCTCTTCTATGGAACTCTCTTCTTGGTATATTTCCAGCCGTCATCCTCTTACTCAGCAGATTTGGGGATGGTGGCATCTGTGGTATACACAATGGTCACCCCTATGCTGAACCCCTTTATCTATAGCCTAAGGAACACAGATATGAAGCAGGCTTTGTGGAAACTACTTATCTGGGGAAAGAAGTGTTGCCTCTTGAAAGATCCTTCCATACACTAAAATCATGGAATTTTTAGTATGTCTTCCTACCTCAACTTATACATTATATGTTTGGAACTAAATCACATTCAAGACAGGCTGCTTTATAAGTCAAAGCCACAAAATACGGACTCTAGTTTTATAGCACTGAGATAAAAATCAACTGGATCCACAAGGTGACATGGCTAAATCATCTCCAAAGACAAAAAAAAAATGGCAAGGTTGTGGGGATATTTGGACTTTGGGAAGACAATGGACTTCACCCCAATTTCAACCTCGAATTGAAAGAAACATACTTGTATTCATTGGCCTCAACATGGGTACCACAGTACCCAGAAGGACATTATGTGTTTGACCTGAAACGTTAAGAATGGTGTAGAAAGGCAACCTAAGTACAGAAAGACTAAGTGAACTGGAATTCAAACTAAGACTCTGGCAGGTGAGTTGGTCTCTCCCTTAGTTAATTATGACTAGTCTTTTTCTGCTTAGGAAGTGTTCATTAACACATAAACCAGAAGCAGGTGCCATGATTCGTACAACCTCTTGAAATATTGTGCCAGAAGCAGCTATGTCTTTCAATGGTTTGAGGTTTATGCCATTATGACACAATGAAGTTATGAATAAATATACCATTATCTAAACTTCCCAACTCAAAGTAAGCTTAGAGATGAAGCTGCTGGATGGGATATTTTTTTCAAACTCATGATCCATGTTGCCAAAATTATTTACAACTGTCAGTGACAGACATTCCAAACAAACTGTCTTCAGTAATATGTTTTTGCTTGATAGCCTCACAATCCAGTGTGGACTCAATCTTGCTGATATAATCATAAACATATCACAGATAAAAGTATCTCTTCTTCACCTGAGTGTCTTTTGTTTAATCCATTAAACTGCATTTTCTCATACCATTTTTTCATTTCTTGAGTTTGTGTGTGCCACTGTGAAGGAATGAATGTCAGAGGACAATTTTCTGGAGTCAGTTCTTTCTTTCCTTCATATAGGTCCCAGATATCAAACTCAGGTCATCAGATATGGCAACAAGCACCTTCACCCAATGAGCCATCTCACTAGTCTGTTAAATTTTGACGTAAAGCTTTGTGTTGGGGCTGGAGAGATGACTTAGCAGTTAATTGCACCGACTGCTCTTCCAGAAGACCCAGCTTCTGTTCCCATCACCCACATGACCGCTCACAACCCTCTGGAATGCCAGTTCCAGAGGATCCAATGCCCTCATATGGACTCCACAGGCATTGCACACACGTGGTACAGTCACATACATGCAGGCAAAACACTCATATACATGAAATAAAAGCAAAATAAAAATATTTGTTTTATTTGGTTGTGACATTGAAAAGTTTTAAATCAACATATAATAAGCCACTAAGCTTTATTCTTGTGACTTCTGCCAGTATTGCATCTAGAAAACATGTCTCTGTGCACAGTTCACAGGAATAATGATTGTTTTTCATTTTGAGGAGTATGTTCCTCTTTCATAACTTCTTTATTGCAATATAATTTGTATACAATGAAATTCAACTTTTTAAAGCATTCAGTGATTTTTTTTTTCAGCCTAAGATGTGCTGCTCTAGGCCTTAACACAAATGAGAGAATGTATGAACTCCAGCCGGGGGGAGGGGGGACAATGGGAGGGTGACAATGTGGAAGGGGGGACAAAGATGATTAAGATGTTCTGTATGAAAGACACAAAAATTGAATTTAAAAATTTACAAAAAATATACATACAGAGTAGGTACAGGTAGCAATAATTACACTTTTTAAAAATGTATGCTGCTTTTAGTGGAAGGACACGTGGTTTTTGAATGATATCAAGCAACGGAGTGGTGATCTCCTCTCCTGTCCTATATCTTGAAGAGTTTCTGCTCCTTTTTCAGGTCACACAGAGGATGCTGACCTGCTCTGAACCCTCAGCTACTCACATGTACTATATGCATCACCCCTCAAGCCACGTCTAATGATGTTTTCCCTATGTGATAACTTTCCCTCTCTAGTCTCTCTCTCTCTCTCTCTCTCTCTCTCTCTCTCTCTCTCTCACACACACACACACACACACACACACAAATACTCACACAACTGATAGACTCCCATTTAGAAAACAAAGAGAAAAGGTCATTCCAACATTCCAGTACCTCACTTTCCTGTTCTTACCTTTTATGACTCTTTTTCCTCCTTTTACTACACATTTAGTAATACAGTGAATTTCTTCTGTTCTGTTCTATTCTGTTGTGTTTTGCTTTGTTCTGTGAGACACTGTCTCATGGAGCCCAATCTGCCTTGAACTTCTGATCTTCCTGTCCTACCACCAAGTCCTGGGATTACAGGTACACTGCCATGCCTGTCTTTTTTATTTCATTTTATTTTTAATTTTTAAATGTATTCTTCAAGAATTCTTACAATGTGTTTTGATCACATCCAGACCCCTTTCCCTATCTCCACTCCCACTCTACTACCCGACCCCAACATCATGTTCTCTATATTTTTGCCTTTTTGAGACAGGGTCTTCCTGTAGCCCCCGCTGACCTGGAATGTACTATGTTCTCAGTCTGTTATTCTCTGCACATTGACCTGTTACGGTTCTCTGTGTTAATCACTGTCTGCCGCAAGAAGCTTCTCTGCTGAGAGCTGAGATATGCACTAATCTATGGGTATAACAATAACTCATTAGGAGGAAATAAAAGTATTCCTAGAACTCAGTAAAAATGTTAACACAACACATCAAATCCTCTGGAACATATTAAAAGCAGCCCTAAGAGGGAAGCTTATAATTCTAAGCACCTACATTAAAAATTAGAAAGAGCATAAATAAATGACTTAATAGTACACCTCAAGAATCTGGAAAAACAAGAACAAAGAAAATTCAAACCCAACAGATTAGAAGAAACAATAAAAATCAAAGCAGAAGTCAGTGAAATAGCAACAAAGAAATCAATACAGAGAATCAATGAATCTAAGAGCTGGTTCTTTGAAAAGATCAACAAAATAGACAGACCTCTCAGCCCAGTTAACCAAAAGAAAGAAAAACAAATCCAAATCAGCAAAGTCAGAGACAAAAGGGGAAACATCACAACTAACACCAAAATTATCCAGAACATTATAAGATAATACTTTAAAACTCTACACTCTCTTAAATTTGAAAACCTAAAAGAAATAGGCAAATTTCTGAATTCAGTGGAACCATCAAAGTTAAACCAAGGAGAAATCAACAACTTAAATAACCCCATAACAAATAAAGAAATAAAAACAGTGATACAAAGCCTCCCAAGAAAAAAAAAAGCCCAGTCTTTTTTTTTCTTATTTATTTTTTATTTTCTTATTTATTTCACAGCATAATTTTACCAGGCCTTCAAAGAAGATCTACAACCAATACTTCTTAAATTATTCAAAAAGATAGAAACAGAGGGAAAACTTCCAAATGCTTTCTATAAAGCCAGTATTAGTCTAATACCACAATGAGGTAAAGATAAACAAACAAATAAAAAAAGCTACAGGACCATATCCCTAATGAACATAATGCAAAATTACTCAACAAAATACTCACAAACTGCCTATAGACATATACCAAAATGTGCATCCACAGTGAATAAGTTGGCTTTATTCAAGAAATGCAGGGATGGTTGAACATGCATACATACCTTTAAAAGTTTCTAGGCAGCATTTTCCCAACAACTGGAGAGTTATTCATATAAACTTACAGCAGTGGTGACAGCATGCACGAGACCCATGCAAGCTCAAGTCAGACAAAAATCCAGCATAGAAGTCGGGAGGTGAGTAAGAGCCCCAACCTTAGCTGAGGAATTTATTGGCAACCAGTAACTACTGGGAGAGGGAGAATCTGGTGTTTTTAAGGATGTGATTTTACCCAGGTTAATCAGGCTCCAGTGGATGAATGCACACCAAAGGATATTTGGTAACACAAACTTGACTTAATAGACCTTAACATATATGACAGAGTATATGAATCTGGTGTGGCAACAATCAGTGGTGTCCAGATAGGGGAGGGAGGGTCTAAACATGATTGAAATATATTGTACGAAATTTGAAAATATTCATAAAAAAAGGAAAAGAAAAGAAACAAAACAACTACCAAGTGCTAGTGAGGATGTTGGGGAAGAAAGAACCCTTATACACTGCTGGTTCAAATGCAAAGTAGCATGGCCACTATACAAACTGGTATGGAAATTCCTCAGAAACCAAAATTAGAACTGCCACCTGGTTCAGCTATAGCACTTCTGGGTGTACACCCAAAGAAATCTAAATTAGCATACCACAAAGATATCATTTCCATATTTATTGCTGTACTATTCATAACTGCCAAGACATGGAACCAGCCTAGATGGCCTTCAACACGCAAATGAATGAAGAAAATGTATGTATACACAAGGAGTTTTGATTCGGCCATGAAGAAATGGAATTATGTCGTTTGCAGGGAAGTGGATGGAACTAGAGAACATCATGAAAGAAGGGAAACTATTGGCCAAAGGGGACCAATGGAAGGGAGGAGGAGAGGTAAGGAGGACAATGAGGGGGCATCAAAGTACAGTGACATACATGTAGGAGAATGTGCTCGTACTATGTTGTATAGTAGTTAAAAATTAGTAAGTCAAATACTGAAGTTTCTCTGTCTCCATCAGTCATCGCAGCCAGTTACTGTCTCTTTAATTCTACCTCCAAAGTGTCTTTCCATTTCCTTTTTCCTTCTGTGCCATCAACCCTCAGACAAAATCACTACTTCCAGCCTAGACTGAGCAACCTTTGACGTCTCTGGTCTTAAATCCTTTTCTACTAGCATTCATCTAAATGCTCCTTTGAAAACTCAGATCTCACCACATCTCAGTCATCCTTAAACCACCCAGCAGCAACTTGTTGTTTGGGGGATTTTTTTAAAAAGACAAATCATTTTCAGGGCTTGAAAACCTCTATCCACTATTTGACTTCCACCAACCTAAGTTCACGCACACCTCCAACTCCATCATTCTCAGAGCTCACCACTGACCTTCCTTCAAGTTTTCAAATGCACCATTTGAATTCCCACCTCCCGGCCTTTGTAGAAACCAGGACTCCCACACAAATACTCTGCCTTTCAGTTTTTGTTCAGTCAATTCTGACGTTTTCTCCTTGAAAGCTTCATGATAAGAGGAATCACGGTGCTTCTGATCATAACTGTATCCAAAGACAGGTATGGTGTCACATCTGTAATCCCAACACTTGGAAAGGTGGAAGCAGACGAATCATGAGTTTGAGATCAGCCTGGGTTACATAGTGAAACCCTGTATCAAAAAAAGATACAGCATAATTATACCCCAAGTTTTAAACTTAAGTCCAGAAGAGGAAAATGTAATAAGAACTAACTCTATGAACTAAGCACATTTGGATAACGTTAACAGGTCAGCTATAAGACACCAAACAAGTGAAATAATTCTAGACTGTGACTTCCCAATCATAGGCCATGTACCTATGAGAGGGCCTGCGCCACTCCGCCCTCTCAAAGCCAAGCTCCATTCCCATCTCTCAGGGTGTTATTCTAAGTCCTACATAGAGATTCCAAATAGCTTTAAATCCTGAGAACTTTCAAAACTCAAGTAACTCAGACCTGCTTTTAAAAGGTGATTAAATTTCCTCAGTTCTTACTCTGTGCTTGATCCTGACCTCAGTTGCCTCCCACCTAGCATGAATGCTGTGACCTGTGCTCCTGTCTGTCTCTGGTCAAGTTTTTGCATGTATGTCTTCAACATGCACAAAGAAGGCAGGTGTGCTGGCACAGGCCTGTAATCTCAGCACTTGGAAGGACTGTGAGTTCAGTCCAGCCTAAAAAGACCCCATCTCTTCCACAGAGGAAGAAGTAGCTCGGCCTCAGAGGCAGAAAGCCTTCCTCCCAAAGACAACAATGGAGCTTGTTCTGTAACAAAAAGGAAGGGCGTAAGAGCAAGCAAGGATGAGAGAGGCGCTACAACAAGAGAAACGGCCTAAGTTGTTAGAACCATAAAAAGTGAGTTTGTGTAGGACTCGGAAAGTTTTAAATCATAATAATAACACATAAAGCAACATAACTTATGTGTTTGCACAGTGAATGGATTGGGAAAATGAGCCAAAGGGACCTACCCACAGCCTGGGGACCCACTCAACCAAACTCGTACAAAATCCCCATGTAGTAAAGAATGAGTGAGTAGTTCCTAGCATTCCCCTGCCACCAACTGTCACAGAGTCCCCAAAGGATGTGGAAACAGAGTCTCCGTGGACTTGGGGCCTGCAGAGAAGAAAGGAGAAGGCAGGAAGAAATCAGAAATGGGCCACTCCCTTAGGGCCAGGAAGATTTTAGGTCCCACCGTTGTTACCTCCGGGGTGGGGCACATCCCTGCCACTGTCACTCCACAGACTGAACCGAAGATTCTCTGCTGGAAGAACTCTCCATACATTCTTCTCTGCCTCTTAGTAAGTCCTTAAACCGATAACCACACATCACCAACAATGTCTGAGCCGAGCCGCACTAAATGCCTGCATGCTGGGGAGGAATAAACTAAGAGTTCAAAGTTGTTAAGGAAAGGGCAGCTGCCCAGTGAGAAATACCCCGTCAGATTCACCAGACTTAACTGCATTCATACGTATAGGGTGCCTAGAGAGAAGAGCTCAACATAAGACGGGCGCTTGCAGGAAAAAGTTTAAAAGATCCCTCCAGAAATTGGAATCCTGAGGTGTTAACACTGGAAATACTGTCCCTTGTCACCTGCTCTATCCTCATCAGGGATGTGTAGCTTGAGACAAGTTCCTTCTCTTCTTTGAAGCTCAGTGTTCTCATCTTGAAGGTAAGATTCCCCTAAACAAGCAGGAACGGCCTTGAGGCAGGTTGCCATAGAAATCAGAAATGCCAGTCATACTCCTCACCCAGCTGGAGAATATTCTTAAGGGATATCAGGAGGAGAAGCAAAAGGCAGCATATGTCGATCCAAACTGGACCAGGCCTGTGAATGCTGAAAGAGTCAGAAAGTCGGGCACATGAAGACAGAACTCTTCTTCAGTTATGGTGGATCCCAGATGAGCCTTTGAGACTCTGCTCCTCCCTTTCCTAGGAAAAAAGAATTGTGCTAACTCTGGGACCAATCATCCTGGTTTGCCAGGAGCTGAGAAGTTACCTGAGACCTAGAATTTTCAGGGCTGAAAAATGGGAAAGTTCTAGGCAAACCTGGACTATTTGATTACCTTGTTGGGGTAAATGGGTAAACTAAAGCTCTTTTGCTATAGAAAAAGATACACAAAAGGCTTAAACCAGTTCCAGTGAGTATATCAAGAACTACTTTCAATATTCCACAAGCGTTTCCTGAACACATACCATGTGCCCAGCTGTGCCATGTGCTTGGAAATAATAATGAAAGAAATACTACCTCCATTCTCATAACACTCATAGTCAAAGGAGAAAATGCTTCATAATTTTGCCACAAATGTTGAACTCCACATTACCTTCTGCTTAGTATTTTTTATTTACTATTTTTGTTTTATGTGTATGAATGCATTGCCTACATGTATATAAGGGTTCCCATGTCATGTAATGCCCAGAAGGGATCAGAGGAGGGCATACGATTCCCTAGAACTGGAGTTATAGACAGTTAGCCACCATATGGGTGCTGGGAATCGAACCTGGACCCTCCGATAGAGCAGCCAGTGCTCTTAACTGCTGAGCCATCTCTCCAGGCTCATGCCTACCATTTTTGCTAATTTTTTGGTGAAAACAACCTAAAAGCTCCATTATCATTTTCTCTAAGAAAATGGGAGGTGCTCGAAGCAGCTCTGCTCCTCGTTTATAAAGGTGAATGGTGCTGTCCATGTAGATAGACGGGACTCAAGGGATCGGCCATCGGTTGTGTTCTGTTTGCAGAGCTTCGCTCAGGCAGCTGATTTCTCATGAACAACATGTATGTGAGGAGCTGGAGCACCAGTGCTGTTTCGTTTAAGACAGTGCTTTCCAGTTCCATCCGTTGCCCTGCAAATTTCAGAACTTCATTTTTTACTATCCGTTTACCTGTTGGTGGACATCTAGGTTGATTTCATTTCTTAACCATTGTGAAAAGAGCATCAATGAACATGCAATGAACATGTAACAGGCATGGATCTGAGTCTAGAGGGCAGAAGTTGGGGTTACCAGGTTCAGGTACCTTTTTACAATGAACTGTGCAGACACATGGATAGTTAAAAGAAAAGAGATAGTTTAAAGGGGAGATAGAGAGGAGCCTGGAAGTGTGCCATATCTTACGAATGGCCTGGCACCCAGAGCGCAAAATGAGGTAAAGGGTTGAGGTGAGGTTCACAGTGACCTTTTATGGTAACAAAGTACCCACCTCCTCCAAGTTCATATAACTGCCAGCTTTGCAGAGCATGCACCCTTAGCTGAATGAAGCTCAGGTAAGCTATCCTCACTGCCACCTTTCACAGGTTAATGTCTGGAACCGGCCCCCTCCAGTTTCCTATGCTCCTGCCTCTCAAGTATCTCTGTAATAGGATATAGAGTCTTTGGGGTATATGTCCAGGAGTGGTTATAGCTAGGTCATAAAGCATTTTTATTTTTTTAAGAATCTTACGCACTGATTAGCATACTGGCTGCACTGATTTACGCCTCCACCCCCAGTGGCTAAGCGATCCTCTTTCCCCACATCCTCACAGCAACTGTTTCCTTTGTTTTCTTGATAGTGGCCATTCTGATTAGGTGAGAAAGAATTGTAGTCACTTTATTTTGCACTGTTCTGATGGCTAAAGAAGTTGAATACATTTTAAGTATTTAACAATAATCTCTATTTCTTTTTTTAAGAACTGTCTGTTCGGGTCACTGGCCCATTTATTGGCTGGCATTTTTGCTTCCCTGGTGTTTAATCTTTTCAGTTCTCTATTTATTCTAGATATTAACCCTTGTTGTTAATATCAGCTGGCGAAGATTTTCTCTCATTGTGTAGGGTATCTGCTGATTTTCTGCTGTGCCGAGGCTTTTTTCGTTCTTGTAATCTCATTTGTCAATTCTTGGAACTGTTTCTATGCTATCGTGGTTTTATTCAGAAAAGTGCTTCTTATGCCTATGCTCTAAAGTGTTTTCCCTTAACAGCATTTTCCTTCAGCGTTGCTGGCTCTAAATTAAAGTTCTGACCCACTTTAAGTCGATTTTTTGTAAGAGATATGGATCTAATTTCATCCTTCTGCAGGATACCTAATTTTGTCAGCACCATTTGTTGAAGAGACTATCCTTTTCCAGTCCATGTTTTATGTACCTTTGTCAAAAATTAGATGTCCATAGCTATGTGAGTTTATCTCTGGTTTATCTCTGTGTGGGTTCTATGACATTTCCTTGTACACTGAATCTTTCTAACATGTATACATGGATAAAACATCACATTGTATCCCTTAATGTGCAGTTATTTATCCATTAAAAGTATATTTAATAGAATACAATTCCAGAATAGAAGATTAAGTGATCCTAGGTTCACTTAATCCTAGAAGTCTTTTCTAGAAAAGATGACTGCTGAGGTGAGTTTTAAAACATAAGGAAGATGGTCCCAGAGTGTTGCTCCGTGGGAAGATGCACGGTTAGCGTACTCAAGGCCTTGGATTCAGTTCTGAGTCTCACACACACACACACACACAAACAGAGAGAGAGAGAGAGAGAGACAGAGACAGAGACAGAGAGACCTGTTCTGGAGATGGGGAAAGACCAAAGGTGATTGAATCCTCTGAGATGCCATGGGGTAGTTTAGCTGGAACCCCATCTCTGTTTGGAGTAACCAGCAATATTTTTATGTCCCAACTTACATTCCAAAAGCATGGCCTCACCAACATGTGGTGTCCTCAGAATTCTTCACCAAGTTGTGCTCTGTAGGAAGATCCTAATCCTCACCAGAGACAGACAGGTCACAGTCCATCCAAACTTCTCTAAAGGGAGGGGAAGGAGTCCACCTCAGTGCCACGTCCTTTGTCTCACAGCCATTGACTCTTAGAACACTTCCAGCAGAGATGGGGTAGATAAAGTGACTTGATGGAAATTGTACACAAGAAAGGGGTGAAATCCAGGCTCAAAACCAAGGCTCAAAACCAGGCTCAAAACTTACATGCTGCTAATATCCTTATTTTCCATTGTTTGATGTACTCAACTGTCATTTAGTGCTGACTGCACACCAGAACCTGAAGGTACAAAAACGAATTACAAGGCATTCTTAGAATACACAATGCTCAATGAATGTGTGCAGATAAATACTCACGTATAGAAAAGGAGTTCAAAGTTCACAGGACAGACATCAAAAGCATTTGCATTATAAAGGTAACATTCTATGGTGGTGTTTGCTGTGAAGACACAGATGAGGGAGTCATTTAGTGTCCTGTGGGTAGAAGAGGGAGGGCTTCCTGCTGGAGATAGTTTTGTCAAATACAAAAAGAAGAAACAGATCCTAGATAAAGGGAAGAAGTGAAAAGGCATAGGGGTGCAAAGCAACATGACACTTAGGGGAAATTGCATTATTTCTGCTTGCCTTAAAGTTTCTTCGTTACTGGGCCTGGAGAGATGGCTCAGTGATTAGGAACACTGGCTGCTCTTGCAGAAGAACCTGGGCTCAGTAACCAGCACCCATATGGCAGATAACAACCATCTGTAACTCCAGTTCCAGGAGAATCTGACTCCTTCTTCTGACCTCCATGGGCGTTTCACAACCTGGGTACACCTCCCTTCATGCGGGCATTACACTCATACACATAAAATAAAAATAATAAAATTTTAGAAAAAGAAAAGAAATGTAGTCAACTCACACTCTCTGTTCTCTCCACATTTCAGTATCTTCCTAAGGTCCCTGGTCACTCCTTTCCCAAGTCTTATCCAATGGAAAGAAGACTTCCCAACAAACCTCAGGGCTATAGTAAGTTGCTGTTTGAATCAAGAGACCATTTCTGCCCATTCCTTTGTCTCTTTCCCTTCCTGGGAAGTTGGAGAGAATGCACAGAGTCAGGACATTTTTCAGTCCCTGAGCAGACACTAAGTTTCATCCCATTCACCATTCATTCATTTTGCAAGTATTTATTGAGCACCTGCTGTGTTCTGGGCAGTATTCTCAATACAAGAATACAAACATAAACAAGATTTCTGCTGCCTCCATGAAGATGAAACTGCACAGTGCCTCCTAGGTGTTAGAAGCAAAGGTTATGGGAGGTTAAATTGCTTGTTCAAGATCACACAGCAATTTTGGTCAGTCAAGACTAGAACCCGGGCACAGTGCTTTCTGTTCAGCGATGGACATGACCGTCTCTAACCCCACTCTTGTTTTCCTCTCCTCAGTCTCTGCCCAGCAGAATGAGCCCAGGAAACTTCACCTGGACCAGAGTAACCCCTGCTGAATTCATTCTCTTGGGCATCACAAACCGCTGGGACCTGCGAGTGACCCTCTTCCTGATCTTCCTGCCTGTCTACTTGATCAGCCTACTGGGAAATGCTGGCATGGTGTTGCTGATCCTTGTGGATGGCCGGCTCCACACACCCATGTACTTCTTCCTGGCTAACCTCTCCCTGCTGGATGCCTGCTATTCCTCAGCCATCGGCCCCAAGATGCTAGCGGACCTCCTGCTACCACACGCAACCATCCCTTACGTAGCCTGTGCCCTCCAGATGTTTGTCTTTGCAGGGCTGGCTGATGCCGAGTGCTGCCTATTAGCAGTCATGGCCTATGATCGCTATGTGGCCATCGGAAACCCTCTTCTCTACACCACGGTTATGTCCCCCCGTCTATGCCTAGCCTTGCTGGGGGCATCTGGCCTGGGTGGGGCGGTGAGCGCCTTTGTGCACACAACCTTCACCTTCCGCCTGAGCTTCTGTGGCTCACGGGAGATCAATAGCTTCTTCTGCGATATCCCTCCGCTGTTGGCCATCTCCTGTAATGACACCAGTCTCAATGAACTCCTCCTTTTCGCTGTCTGTGGCTTCATCCAGACAGCCACGGTGTTGGCTATTGCTGTGTCTTACGGTTTCATCGTTCGGACTGTGATTCGCATGCGCTCTGCTGAGGGCCGCAGGCGCGCAGCTTCGACCTGTGGCTCCCACCTCACAGCTGTAGCTATGCTCTATGGGACCCTCATTTTCATGTACCTGCGTCCAAGCTCCAGCTATGCCCTGGACACTGACAAGATGGCATCTGTGTTCTACACTCTTGTCATTCCAGCTCTCAACCCGCTCATCTACAGCCTTCGAAACAAGGAAGTCAAGGAAGCCTTTCAGCGCACCTGGCGACGATTCTGCTGCCCAGGCCAGGGCACCAGTGACTGGTCCCAGGAGGCTGATTAGGGACAAGGGCATCTCTTTCCGTCAGTGTGGGTAAAGATAGGTTTTCTCTGGCTCGGATGTCTCTTGTCGTTATTGCGGAACCATATACGGTGGGACAGGGATGAAAGTATATGGAAGAGAGGCAGGAATCCGGATGTTCTAGGGCAAGACCTAAAGGAAGCACCAAGACCAGGTGACGTTGCTACGAAGCTGCCAAAAGTTCCTCAGTGTTCAAAACGCTTAAGTGCCTAGATGTCACCAGGTGAGATGCATAGGTTCATCTGCACCTGTGAGTGAGGGGCTGATCCCCAGTAACTCCAAGGGAGATCCATCTTACTCCTGTTGTTCCTAGATTTTGTTTGCTTTTCGTTTTTTTTAATTTTGTTTTGCTGTTGTTGTTGTCGTTGTTGAAGACAGGGTCTCTGTATAGCCTCAGTTGACCTGAAAACACTATGTAGACCAGGCTGGCCTCTATCTCACAGCCATCCTCTGCCTCTGCCTTCTGTGAAGCCCTGGGATTATAGGCATATGCCACCACACCCAGCCTGTTCCTAGATTCAGTGGGTATACCCTTGTTCTCCTGGACTTCAGAATTCATTCTTGCCAGAGTAGGAATAAATCTGTTGCAAATGCCTGCACTGGCAGCCAGGGTGTTCTGGATCTCGGTAAAGCAGCTAAGTTGCATCAAATCACACACAAGTTCATTCTTAAAATCCAACAATTGCATTTGGATGTCAATAACGTTGCACTAGTCCAGGAATGTGATCACGTTTATGGGAAGGGTCAAAATTATAACCATGCCCAGAACAGAGTTAGCATCAGAGTTCAGTTCATGGCTAAGAGCTATAGTTTAGGCTAGGGTAACTGAATTAGACTCCAATTTAATTCAAATGGGACTGTATTGAAATTATAAAATACTATGATTTGAATTTTCTGGTGTCTTTTAGTTTTAAATTATTTATTTATTTATTTATTTATTTGAATGTGTATGAGTGCTTTGCCTGTACGCATGTTGTGCACCTGTTTGTGCAATACCAGCAGAGGCCACAAGAGGGTGTCAGATCCCTGGAACTGGAGTTACACACCATTTTTGGCCACCATGTGGACACTAGGAACCAAACTCAGATGTTCTGCAAGAACAGCCAGTGCTCTTAACCTCTGAGCCATCTCTCCAGCCCCCTTGAATTGGTTCTTATTAGTAGCAGATCTGAGACAAACTTAGTGCCAGAGTTTCGATAAAATTGAGACTTCTCAGAAGTATTAGAAATGTTCTATGGTTAGTGGTTAGATTTCAGAACTAATTCAGACAAGGTCAGGTTTCATTTTTATTTCCAGATTAAATTTGAGTTGAGCTCATATGAAATGTAAGCTAAGTTGCTGTGTAAATGATGGTTATAGTAAGTCATGGTTTAATTATTGTATTTAGGCTGGATTTAGAACTAGATGAATTAGACATAAAACATTTTAGGCATGCAATTGACATGTTTTGAGTCACTTTAAGATAAAGGGTTATAGATAATGTTTAACATTTCTTTAAGTTTACCAGTTGGGTTGGTTGATTGGTGAATTTGACTAAATTTCATTTGGAATTATAAGCATACTCAAAATAGCACATTTGGTTAATAGCATGACTATTTTGTGTTATATTTACAGCATCCAAAGGTAGGGGTTAGGAAAAGAATGGCCTCTTAGCCATCTTGGACAATGGTGATCAAGTGCCTCATGGACTATGGTCACTGCCGTGCTCTCAGTCCTGGGTCACAGTGGACTCTTCAGAACCAGTGCTCTTGGGACATTCATCCACCAAGAGTTCACAGTTTTAACAGGTTTCCTTTGTCTTTTTCATTAAGTTCCACATGGGCAAGGCCCAGCACTGCATCTTCCTAGGAAGATGCATGTATGAACAGGATTGAACCTTGGGAGTTACAAGGACAGGCACTTCCAAAGGCAGGTCAGGCACAGCCCAACCAAATGTCCAGTTCTGCTTGATCCCATATCCAGTCCCCTGACTGTGGCTGAGAGGAAGATAGAGGTGACAAAGTGTGAGATTCAAGCAGTGTCCCGTTATGACTCCCAGTAGACTCTCCTTGAGGTCTCTTTTGCAGGCTCCAGCCAGGGGCTTGCCCTGCCCTTCACACTCTCCTTCCAGGAGAATCCAGACAGACACCAGGCACTTAGATAGAAATACTAAAGGCTTCAATCAAGATTCATTCTCTCCCCCATCCGTCCGTCCGTGTGTGTGTGTGTGTGTGTGTGTGTGTGTGTGTGTGTGTGTAACTGTGCCCTTCTTGGAGATTACAGGCTAATGGAGAAAAGGATGTGGCTAAGACATTTTCTCAAATCTTAGAGAACATCATGGACTTCCTAACAGAATGACCAACTCATTTCTGTTTGCTCAGAATTGTCTCAAGCTTAAAGCTTAAATTCTAAGTTCCATATCCTAAGATCCCACTCAGTCGTGGGAAGGATGGTTAGTGACCCCATTTCCTCATGAACTGGAATCTTGTTGTTGTGTGTAGTGCTGGGTATTGGGCCCAAGACCTCCCATGTCCTAAGCAAGCACTCTACCACTGAGCTATAGTCAGCCCTCTTGGTTTTTCATTTAGGTGTAATCTGGCTAAGTTACTCTGGCTACCTTGAACTCACTCTGTAGCCCAAGAAGGCCTTGAGTTGTCATCCTCTCACCTCAGCTTCCCAAGTAGTTGGGATTATGGGCCTGCACTAGTAGGCTCAGCTGAACTGGCATTAGAAGAACAAATATACAATATCACAAACTCCGTACATATGGGCAAAGACTTGAATAAAATCCCTTCTCCCATAACAAGATTTTATAATCTTTCCCTAGTTTCTCAACTCTTCTTGTCTCCTTTCATGTAACATGCTGGAGGCATTATCAGAAGAGTTCCCATGAGACTTCCCTCTGTCACAGAGCTCCTGTCATATTCCAAATCTGCACACAATCCAACTTGGCAGAGTGAGTCAATCCCTGCCTCCTCAGCTCTGAGCCCAGCCTGGGTCTGTGGGATCCTAGCTGGTCCCAGACTTGGAATTTAGATCTCTGACCTTGGCACTTCCTAGTGACCTGCCATCTTAGCTCTCAGACTTCCCTGGATCACAGTGATCTTATCTCATCCCAGATCTGCACAGACCCAGTCTTGGCAGAGTGAGTCAAGCCCCTTCATCTCAGCTCTTGGCACAGACTAGGTCTCCGGGATCCTTTTCTACCCGAGACGTGAGGTTTTGAGCTCAGTCCCTGAGACCTCCCTGCACCCCTCCACTTCAGTTCCATTTGTCCCAGACCTGGAACTCCAACCCTAACCTACCAGCCAACCTGCTAACATAACAGCTCCATTCCATCCTGCTGATCCAGGACCCTGGGCAGTCAGTCCTGAAATCACAACTCAAAAGTTTCACCTATCTCTAACTAAACTGAAACCACTTCTTCCATCCAGACTGTATATCAGTGTAAAGTTGCCCCCAAACTGAACACTAAGCTCTATTCAGCTAGGCATAACCTGAAGAGTTAGGGAAACAATAAACAAGATACAAGCAAACATTCAACAAGGATGATATCATTTACCCATGCCAAGACACACCACCACATAAGTCCAGATGCCCAGGCCTCAGCCCAAAAAAAAGCCACAAACAACCAAGATAATATTGCTAGTACAGAAACTAACAACTCCATTGTAATGCTCCCTAGAACGAACCAAGTGGATGCTTAAGACAAAGATTTCAAACTAGCAATTACAAATATGTTCAAGGAATTCAAAGAAGATATGAACAAAAAACTGAATGAAGACTAAAAACTAAAAAAAAACAAAAAAACTAAAACATTTCAAAACATGAAACTAGAATTCAGTCAAGAGATAGATTCTCTGAAAAAGAAACTAATCTGAAATAAAACTTGAAATTAAAAGCTCAGAAACTCAAACAAAAACCATAGAGACAAGAAGTTAAAAAGGAAATGGAAGAAATGCAGTAGATCTTAGAGACAAGCTTGGGAAAATGAATCACTCAGTCAAAGAAAACGTCAAATCTAAAATAAGCTAGAAATGGAATATGTAAGACCTACCTCTGGGATACTGTCAAGAGACAAAACCTACAAATCATAGGTGCAGAAGAAGAAGTAGCCCAGACTGAAGGTGCAGAACATTTTTTTTACTTTATGTATATGAGTGTTTAAGTGTTTAGTGTTTTAGTCTGCATGTATGTAAATGTGCAATGCCCACAGAGGCCAGAAGAAAGCATCCAGTCCCCTGGAGTTACAGATGGTTGTTAGCCACCATGTGGGAACTGAATCCCTGTCCTCTGAAAAATCAGGCAGTCCTTTAACTGCTGAGCCATCACTCTAGCCCCCAGATCATATAAAATCACAGAAGAAAATTTCCCAGACCTGAGGAAAGAGATACCTATCGAGACACAAGAGGCATACAGACCACCAAGTAGACAGGACCAGAAAATAAACCCTCCACAACATATAATAATCAAAATCCTAAACAGAAAACAAAGAAAAGATATTGAAAACTGTGAGAAAGATCAAGTCATATATAAAGGCTGGCGATGGGCTCCATTCTGATGGAGAATAACAGCTGAATTTTCAGTGGAGACTATGAAAGCCAGAAGGGCATGGACTAATGACATACATGTCATGAAAGAACAGATTTGAGCGCAGATTACTATGCCCAGAAAAACTGTCAGTTGTAATTGAAGGAGATGCAAAAACTTTCCGCGATTAAAAACATATTTAAAGAACTTATGTCCACAGACGAGTTCCAAAAGACTAGTTTCCCCCAATTTCATAGGGCTTATATTCAAAGATCTACAGTATAGTCTTGTTGTTGTGGGTTCTTGGCCCTTCATATCATAGAGAACTCACCATGATTAGGAGAGTTTCCAGAAGCATATGGTGCCACCCATCATCTTGGTCCTGAAGGACTTGCCTGCCTCCTTCCAAGTGATTAGCATCAGTGGAACAGTCAGAAACATAATAACATAAATCCCAGAAGTCAACTAGAAGGAATATGAAGCTGCAGTTATTATTATGTGGAATCTACTTGATATATTAAGAAAACAAATAAGGGTGAAGATGGAGGAATAAGAAGGCAGTAAGGTCTAATTTGGAGAAAAAAGGAGGATAAAAAGATATATTTCTACCCAAAAATGAGACATCCCATAAAGTACATTCAAATCAGGTATTTTCCTTTTAAACCTCCCAACAGCATTTACTAAGGAAGAGTACTGGGACAGTCACAGGTTTGGAGTGGATTAGACAAGGGGACTTAGGAACATTTATAGCACAGAGTTAGGTCCATCAACATGAGTAAGAACTGAGTAGAAAGAGATTCTGTAGGAAGTGGTGAAAAATGTGTGGAAGGAAAATAAGCTCAGTGAGCAGATCACACCAAGGAAATCAAGTTATCTGTTTTCTTGGCAAAGAAGTGGAGAAAAGTTTGAAGACTGAGGAGCTTGGAAGGAGATGGCTATCCCATGGCTTGGATATTAGGTATAAGAATTTGGTCTTTATTCAACAGACAATAAAGAATCATTGAAAGTTACAATACTGAAAAATCTGTCCTTTATAACTTTTCTAACACTGTGTTATACAAGGTCATTCCCACCCAAAATGATACATGTAGGTACAATTTCTTCATAAGGTAAGCCCATGCAGAAACACACAGAGAAACACAAACACACACACACACACACACACACACACACACACACACACATACACACACACACTCAACGTAAATCAAGTCTCCTGAACTGGAAACATTCACACATGAAGAAATACTCTCGTATGTACAGCTATTCACAAATATGTCATTGCACACACACACACACACACACACACACACACAAATATACAAAATGATGAATTGCCAGAGGCACAATTCCACACACATATACAGTCCTATAAACCCTATAAGAAGCCTCCAGCCACAGCTCAACTGACAGGAGGGTTTTCTCCCAAAGCTACTGGTATAAACCCTGGGCTTCCTGACCACTTGGCTTGTATTTTTTCACAAGTCAGCCTGACTCTTCTCTTTTACTTTTATAAGCCAGGTACTCAGAAGCAGAAGCTTCACTGTGCACAAGATTCCTGAATTGGAGACAGCATCAACTGCCTTGATCCTCATCAAATTGGGTCCTCAAGAGGAAGAATAACAAATTCCAAAGCTAATCTGCCTCCTGCTCTGGGGACGAAGGCCTGGTGAATGAAGATGTTGCCCTCAGGAAGAAACAAAGGTGCTCTCAAGGTCCCCAGCCCCTTAAGTATGGCCAATCACTCCCTCTGAAGATCCTCCAGTGACAAGCTTATATCTGACTCCTGCTGCTGTTTCTTCCTGCAATATGAGGAAGAGAGACAGGACACTTTGGGGACAAGGAAGCAGGCTTTGGAGTATGCAGCTCTTCTTCATGTGTGTGACTGTGTGTGAGTCCTATGTGTGGGTATGAGAGTGTTCATTGTGAAGCTGTGATTATTCATTTTCATCACTGCACAGTTTTGTCATTGGGAGTGAAAGGGAGTGTAGATGTGGATGTGTCCCTCTAGGGTGGTGCACCTCTGCTGTGATTCACCGTGTGTCTATGTGCCTGAAGAGACAAAGCTGTGGGATTCTTAGGCTGTGCGTGAGGATTTGGGTGTGTGATAAGGAACAGACTGAGTGTGACTGTGTGTGTGTGAACAGGCACTAAGACTGCTCACAAAGAACAGGTGGCCAATGAAATATTATAAACATGCATCATTGGTCATAGTAGCTGTGCACGACTCTATGTGCCACTGTGCACAGGAGCACCCACTAAATGTTATTTTGTGAAAGCATTTGACCACGTGTTTGTGTGCATGATTATCTTGATCCTTGCCTAGGACCCCTATATGGTCAAATAATACCACCTCCACTATGCCACTAGAATGTCCCAGGTACGTCCATGGCACTGGTGAGGACCCTTTGACTGGTATCCCGTGTTCATTCCCCCCTGTATATCCTGTTCATGGCCCACTTGTCCTTCTGTGCCTCCCACCAAGTGCCCCTTTTTCTGTGACCATCAGCCATTCCTGATGCTCTTGCGCTCTGACACTCACCACATTCGATCGCGTATCTTTACTAGGCTGTCACAGTGGTGATCACTCCCTTCCTGCTCATTCTGGTCCCCTACCCGACCACTGCAATTGTAGTGCTCTAGCTGCCCTTAGCTTCCAGGAGGCCCCTGGTCGTGTCTACCTGTGGCTCCCACTTGGCAGTGGTGGGCCTCTTCTATGGGACAGTCATTGTAGTCTACTTCCAGCCCACATCCCAATATGAGGCAGAGCAGGACTGTATGGCTGCTGTCATGTATACTGCTATCATACCCATGCTGAGCCCTGTCATTTACAGCCTCCAGGATCCTATGTGCAAGGAGCACACTGAGCCCTTTTCACTAGGTGAAGTATCTCAGTCCATGGCTCCTGAGGGCTGGACACTACTTTGGGTCCGACTGCAGCACACACAGTGACACTCATGAATGTGATACTCTGTTCTCGTTAGTTTTAAAATAATAACAGTAGCTATCATTTTCTGAGTGCTGATGGTGAATCAGATCCTTGTTCAATCTACTTTATTCCCATGGTAACCAGAAAAGAGATATCATGACCCAGTTTTATGGATGAGGTAACTGAAGATCAGACACCAGAAATAACTTTTCTTGAGTTTATGCAATTCTTGAGGAGCAAAAAAGAACCTTTTCTATCACATCATGTCCTCTTACAGCAGTCACTCCCAGTATAAGGAGAAGATTCAACTGTTTTCTCAGCACTTGGAGTGCTCTTAACCACTGAGCCATCTCTCCAGTCCCCAAACCATCCCTTTAGAAAAGTTTTTACTTACTCCATGGAGAATGCTTCAGTTCAAGGGATTTTGTAGCTCTTTTTCCAAAGGCCTTTGAGCCACAGAAGGAAATCTGCTTCTCGAATGAACATCATATGAGAGTAAATGGCAATTTCAGAATGGATTAAACCCATCTTCCAAGTATTGATATTTTCAACCCTTCAGTTTATTGAATATGATGTCTAGTACTATGAACCACTTTATTTGGGGGGAATAATATTATAATAGTGATTCAAGAAGAGAATTTCAGAGTCTGCCTTCTATAGCCTCATTTCTAGCATAACTTTTACTTTTATAAAATAAAAGAGCCCTCATGTCAAAGACACAGTGACTGAAGAGATTTTAGTAGTGAAAGGCTCAGATTATAAATGTAAATTGATTACTCCTTCTAAGGATACAAAGAAAATTTCTATAACCTAGGTCTTCTTCCACACAAGGGCTTCCATGAGAAAATGCATCCATTAGAGATGAAAAATGAAAGCATACTCTTTCTCTGTGTAGAAAAGACTACTTTACACTCCTAGAAAGGGATCAACACTCCAAACTATTAAAGCAAGCTGTTAGCTCAGTCTAAACAATTGACGCTTCTTCAGCTCACCACACCCACAGCCCTGTCTGCTCCCTCCACTCCCCTTTCCTCTGCCTGCATGTCCTGTTTTCTTGGACATTGGAGCTTGCATTCCTACTTCCTTTCCTCTATGTTTTATTTTCTCTCTACCAAGAGAGATACTTGGACTATAGACAAAATCTTTGTCCTTAAATATACAATAAGACTGTGGATTGCATGGCCTGGAGAGACAGCTCAGCAGTTAAGAACACTGGTTGCTCTTACAGAGGACCTGGGTTCGGTTCCCAGCACCCACATGGTGGCTAACATAGTTACTCCGGTTGATCCAGTGCCACATTCTGGCCTCCTCTAGCATTGCACACACGGTTCATTTAAGTACATGCAGAAACAACACTCCTATACATAAAGGAAAAATAAATAAAATGAAAGAAGGTGAATTATAATCAAAGCCAAAGCAGAGAGATGATTTCCACATGATATCCTCCTCCATCCCACTTCCTCTCTAGCTCTTACATTTTCTCTGCCTCTTCTGCAGTGTTCCCTGAACCTTGGAGGGGGTGATAGAGATGTCCCATGATAGAGATGCCCCATCTATAGTTGGGCATTCAATAGCTATTCATCCTCTGTTCCTTGAACAATATAGGTCTCTGTGGTCACCACTGACCTCTGCAAAAAGAAGTTTCTCTGACCAAAGTTGGCAGTAGGACTATTCTATAGGCATAAACATAGTCAATTTAGAAGGCAATTTGACAGGAACAGGAATGATATATTTCAAACCCTGAAAGTAACTGCCAATCAAGATTACCATATGGAGCAAAGTTATCCTTCAAAACCAAAGTTATCCTTCTGATCTATACAATAGAGACACTCCATTTTTACTGCAACATTATTCACTGAGGTGTAAGGTTAGTGTAAGTACCCAACAATGGATGAATGGATACAGAAAATGAGGTTCACACACACACGTGTGTGTGTGTATACATAGAATTTTATTCATTCACAAAGAGCAAATTTTAATTTTCCCTTGCAAGAAAATGGGTGGAATTGGATATCATGATGTTAACTGAAGTGAGCCATATTCAGAACAAGTATCATGGGTTTTCCTTCATGTGTGGGATTGGCGGGGAGCATAAACGTAAACAGGGACCATTAGGGATGTGTAAGGGGATGAGGGAGGAGTGTCAGACAGAGTACATCATATGCATATATGAAAATGTTACCATGAAGCTCATTATACATTACAAATTAATATTACAAATTAATACACGCTAAATAAATAAATGAGAAAAGTGAATGTGTGTTGATATTATGAAACAGACTAAAGAAGGAAAGGGCCTGAGGTAGAGAAGTTGGAGATGACTGCAGAGAACTATTTGGAGTAACAAGATGGCTACAGTCTGTTATTTGGAAAGCCAGGTTACAAGCTAAGAGAGGAGCTGTATTTCCTCGTGGTGGACTGCTCTAGCTCAGGCTGCCCTAACAAAGTGCCATGGATCAGGTGTCAATAGAAAATGTCTTCCAATAGTTCTGGAGGCTAGAGAGCCCAGATCATGGTGCTTTCAGGACTGACCTCGGTCAGAGGCTCCCTTCCTGGTTGTAGATTGCCACTTTCTAGCTGTGTCCTCAAGGGGCCTCTTCTCTGCACTTTCAGGGAAAGTGAGCACACCAGCTCTGGTGTCTCTTCCTTGTCTTATAAGGACACCAATCCTATTGGATTAGAGCTCCAGCCTTCTGATCTCATTTAACCATAATGGCTCTCTTAGAGATTCTATCTCCAAATACAGTCCTATTGGGGTTTGGGGCTTTTGCATACAAATATGGGGAGACATAATTTAGATCTCAGCACCAACTATGGAGCAGGCACCGCTCATCTTTCCAACAGCTTTTTGGGGTTAACATCCCTTAAAAATCTTCTTTTTCAGCCTCATGGAACCCTCTCCAGTTTCCTGGCCTTCACCCATATTTACTCCCCCTTGGAAACACATACCAGGTGCTAAGGGCTACATCTAATGGAAAATGTATGTTTGTGGGTACACTTTATATTTATGTGTATAAGTGTATTGCTTGTATGTATGTAAGTGTACCTGTGTCATGCAATGCCCACAGAGGTCAAAAGAGGGTGTCAGATTCCCCTAGAAATGGAGTTGTGAAAGGTTTTTAGCTGGGTGCTGGGAATTGAACCCCAGTCCTCTACAAGAGCGGTCAGGGCTCTTAACCACCACGTCATCTCTCCGGTCCCTGTCCTTTGTTTTCCTGACAATGGCTATTCTGACCAGGGTAAGAGAGAAACTCAAGATAATTTTCTTTTTCAATTAAATTTTTTAAGTTAACATACAAAATGGTAGATATCATAATGGCATTTTCCATGCATACATGTTTTGAGTTTCTACACTTTACTATTTACTGGCTGGTTGACCTTAGAAAAATTGCTTAATGGAAACAGGACAATATCACTCTACAGTTTTTGTAAGAATCACCTAATAAAGTTCACATAAAGCATTCTAACACTGATCTAGCACGTAGTACATATCAATATATTTGGGCACAGGCACTAACTTGAGTTAAGGAGTTGGACTGAATTTGAACCAAAATTGTAGTCTCCTCTAGGGATCGGCACTCCCTAACCCACTCACAGATCTCACTGCATCTGGGGCATCTCCCTCTTCTTCAGCCCACTTCTCTCTCCAGCTTAATCTGGAAGTAATCTGAAAGTTAAATGTAGATGTGTTCTAGTAACCAAACAACATGTTGTTTTTCTTTTCTCTCATTATCTAAAGTATGTGAGTTTAATATTTTCTTGCTATTATTTCTAAAAACAAATTATTTGAGATTATTCACGTACATGCTGTGCTCCGCTCTCAAGCCTCCGAATCCCTAGTCTGAGGTACTCTTTACTTAACAGGCTCTGAATCATTCGTCCCTGCTTCTCTGCTACCACCGTGTGGCCACAGCCAGTCATGACCAGCGTTTCTACACGAATTGGCATGGTTGGAGATGATTTTATTATTATTATTATTAAATCTTTGAGAATTTCATGCAGTGTGATTTTATTATATTCACCCTAACTCCTCCCCTTAATTTCTGTTAGATCCACCCCAAATTCTTATCCCCCAAACTTCATGTTCTCTCTCTCTTTTTCAATAATCCATGGACATCAAAGGGTGCTATAACTATATATCTCCAGGTGTGCAGCCATCCTCTAGAGCATGGTTGATTTACCAGGAGCCACATCCTTAAAGAAAATTAATTCTCTATCCCCAGAGACCGTCAGCTGTCCATAGCTTTTCAGTTAGGGGTTGGGGCTCCCAAGTCCCTGCTCCTCCATGCTAGAATGCTGTCAAGCTTTATTTTGTGCAGGCAACCACTTTTTATTTTCTATTTGAAAATTTCATACATGTATACAATGTATCCTGATCATATCCACCTTCACCCCACAACTCTCCTCAAGAACGCCCCATCCCATCTCCCAATTTCATACCTTCCGTTAATATTTTTTATTAATTCATTCATTTTTTTAACTCAGTGAGTCCAGTTAGTGATGTCCTAATGCCCGGGAGCGGGGGGTTCATCCACCGAGGCATAGACACACCAGTGGCCACACTCCTAAGGAAAAGTGACTCTTTCTCCCCCAGCACTATCAAGTGTAAACAGAGACCTCAGGAAACTCACCCCTCCATGCTGGAATTTTTAACTTTCTTGATCTTATGCAGATCTTATGTAGGTAACCACAACTGCTGTGAAGTCATGTGTACAATAGCGGCGTCGTGTCCAGAGGTCAGCATTTCACAGCACTCCTGCCCATCTTCTATCTCCAACATTCTTTCCGTCCCCTCTTCCTGGATGTTTCCTAAGCCTTGGGGGAGGGGTTGATGTAGATGTCCCATCCACAGCTGAGCGCTCATGGCGGCTTATTCTCGACACTTTGAATAGTGATGTGTCTTTGCACTAACCATTATCCACTGCAATAAGAAGCTTCTCTGACCAACATTAAGACCAGCACAGGTCTATGGATATAAACATAAATATTTAGGATGCAATTTGACATAACCACTCAGAAAAATAACATCAATAGGTTCTCCTCTAGGTCCTATGACTTCCCTAATCATATGCTGTGACCATGTCTACAGTACCAGGCATGAATTCCCTTTTGTATAACAAACCTTAAATCCAATCAAGAGTGATTGATTACACCTATAAACAGTCTTGACACTACTGTGCCAGTGGGCACATCTTGCCTGGTAGGTTCAGTATTGAGGCATGCTAATTCCTACCTTTTTATTGTAATTCACTGTAATTGTCGGGCCATATCTCCAGACTAGTCCAGACTGGTTTACATAAAAACAGCACTCTTCATTTAGAAAAAAAAAAAAAAACAGAGTCCTCCTATTTCTGCAGTTAACAAATCTAACCCTCTTCTGTTTGTAAAACTATGGCTGCCAGTCAGTGAGTCTAATTGATCCTGGAGGTGCATAAGGGCTATAGCTACCTTGATCTTATCTTGGGTGAATGCAGAGGTTAACTGATGATGGCTGACAGCTGAGGAGCTATTCCCCCAATTCCAGTCCTTATACCTGTTGTTACGCCCATACCCAACAACAACTAGGTGAACTGGGTCTGACATAGGCTCTTTTAACTTTTTTTTATTTTTATTTTATGCCTGTGTATATGTAAGTGCAATATCCAAAAAGAGACAAAGGATCGCTTGAAACTGGAATTATGAATAGTTGTAAGCTGCCATGTGGTTGCTGGTAATTGAACTGGGGTCCTCTGGAAAAGAAGCTAATGCTCTTAACCACTAAGTCATCTCTCCAACCCCTAACCTAGATCTTTAATGGAATGGCTAAGGTTTGGTTATTAGGGATCTAATCCTTAACAGTCCGCTCTGAAAAGGGAACCCTAAAATTATTTAGGATATGTGTGAAAATTGGAGAAAATATGTGACCCATTTTCTTCAAGAAAATATACAAAAATAACTCCAAGTTTTTGAAGACAGAAGTAATGTCTGGGACGGAGTTTTAGCTTCCACCCTCACATGCAGCTTCTAGGAAACGGTACTGATAAAGGAGGAGACTAAAAATCTAAGTTCCTCTCTGGTATTTTCCGTTAGAGATGACATTTTTGGAACTGTTGCTCTTACTGCTGTTGTTTTGGGGGTCCTGACCAGAACTGCCTATCCCGTTTATATCCTCTGTTCTCATCTATCCCTACCACTGAAGAGGTCACCCCAACTACCAGTATGGGATTGGAGCAATGATCAACTCTGGCTTCTTCTAGCTGAAGGGGACACTGGGTGTGGGTGTATTTAAGGAACCCCAAAAGTATACAACTGTTAGTCATAGGGAGGAAAGGAAGCCCTTGACTGGTGTTTGGAAACAGACGTAAGGGAGGAGTCTGGCATGACAAGTCCTAGGCAGGAACCAGAAGTCAGAACAGAGGAGGTTTTTTAATTTTCAAATTAAAGTCCTTTAGAATTTCTTTGTGAGCTCCCCAAAGCATCCACTTTTGGGGCCTCCACAACTGAACTTAAGAGTGATGAACCACAGATGTGTTTTCTGATAGCTTGTTAGAGTGCCTAGACTCACAGTGTGAGGTCCATCCATTCTACAGAGGGAAAGAGAAGAAATTCAGCCATCCTTTCATCTTTAGAGTAAAACAGTAGTAGACCTGTCCCTCTTAACTTCCTGTATGCATTGGCTGTGGGTAGGTGCTGCAGTGTTGAATTGAGACAAGGTCTGAAGTCTTCTATTTGGACAGTATTTTCTTTATCAGAAAGAAAAAAAATCATTAGAAATAACTGTCTAAACAGCATCTCCTAATGTTCAAAGAGCATAGTCCCTGGACTATCAAAAAAAAAAAAAAAGCCAGACGTGGTGGTGCACACCTTCAACCCCAGCACTTGGGAGGCAGAAGCAGGCAGATCTCTACAAGTGAGTTCCAGGGCAGCTGGGGCTACAGGGAGACCCTGTCACAAAAAGACCAATCACCAAAAAAATTCCATTTTAATTTTTGGTTAATACTTCCCTGCGGGGTGTGTAAGGCCATGCAGGTGTCCCAAACTAACCTTTGCTTTTTAAATTGTCAAGTCTAGGTGAGGACCTAGTCGTCAGGGCTGACTTTAGTCTTCCTTTTACCAGTTGTTCCATGTATGTGAAGATAAGTCAAAGGTCTTGTTTGACCACGGGCTTTGCTTGTAAAAACTGAGGTGATTTTTCCTCTGTGTTGACCCTCTTCTTTGTAGACTCAACATTGGTTAGAATCCATCCAGTAAGATCTCTATAGACTCCTTGAACAAAAACCAGGTGACCTACCACAGTTACAGGACATAGTACCCAGGAACCTAATTGACCTTGGAGGGCAAGAGACTAAATATTGTCTCTTTTAATCCCTCTGACCACACTACTCTAGGCCTCTAAACATGGTTATTGAACACCCAGAAGATTAGTTTCACCAGTCTGATAATTTTAATTACTGTGAGATACTCTAAAGCTTAAGTAAAAACCAAACATTTTAAAATAATCCTTGATTAGACACGTTTGTTCTTTTAAGCCAGTCTCTATAATTGTTAAGAAGAAAGGATCAATAATTTTATTAATTTAAGTAGAAGTTTGACTGAACCTTAGAAATTTTAAGATTATTTATTTATCATTTCTAAGTCTCGTATTTTTCATACCTTAAGGAAACTACTCAGACCATCATAACAACTTGCATAACATTTTCAGGTTTCTTTTCTGTTCTGGAAACATCCAGCAATCTTAATTTTTAGATACAAATCCTTCTTCATTAAAAATATTTCCATTCAAAGAAGGAACCAAAGAGAGAATAATAATAGGAGACAGTTGTTACTAGAGTGGAAATAGATAAAAGGGGGAGTATTTAAATAGAAGGGGGAGGAAGGGGTCTACAAAGGATAAAGGAAAAGAAAGAGTTTAAGAGAGGTAGGACCTTAGGAAACTGGTAATATCAAGGGAGAAATGAGGAAAATGGGGATACTTTAAATGGGGAAGGAATGGAGAGAAGGCTAGACAAGAAGAAAGAAAGAGAGATAAATAATGCCTGGCTAGTATAAAACACTAGACAGAATCATACTAGTCCAAGAACCTCATGACAAATTCCACATACAGTATCTCAGCATGGGTCCATGTGCAGAGCTGAAGGCTACATAACATGGATCAGTGCCAGACAGGAGAAAATTTCCTTTAAGTTGGCCAGGGTGGTCCAAGAGACTCCCAAAATTACAAAGCCTTTGATTGCCTCCCAGTACTTGAAGGTAACACTGTATTGCTGAAGACAGGATATACTACAGAGACCGGATTTGGAGCGATAGAGCTGGAACTGACCTGGGAGCCACTTCCCCTGAAAGCTAACTCTCATAGCTCTGGAGAGCATTGTGCAAGTAGCCAAAGGAGAAAATCAATCAATGGTTCAACACCTGCATCATGACCAAATAACCACACTGATGACTGGCACAGCATTCAACACTGTGCAGTAGGGGCACTTTTACCTTGGGGCCAATCAACGGTTACCTAATTGGTCTTAGAACGAACTCAGTGGGAGGAAACTCATATGTAATCATAGCCAAACACACAAGATTGGAAAGGTCAGAGATCCTAGAAAAATCCCCAAGGCTGACACATCCCTAGGCTACTGTAACTTCTCACTCCTAATGCCAAATATGTATCCTTTAAAATATTTAGTCAAGTATCCCAGTCTTCACTCATCAAAGAAGCTTCTTTTGTACTAAACAGAGACTAATACAGAGTACCACAGCTGGTCAGACAGACATTGTCTGTGAATTGCCAATGCCTAAGTGGCACATCTACAACGCAGCCTCTACACCCAAGGCTCATACAATATAGCACAAGGGGTGAAGAAGTCACTAATGAATCTCTCAACTCTCATTAATGAAGCTCCCTCATGCAACAAAGGACCAGGACCACAAAAGGTCACAAATGGCTAAATCATGGTGATTAGGAGTCTGCAGAGTGTGGGTCCCTGGACAGGACTCCTGTATTAAGTTTCACTCACCCGGGACTCAGAGACCACTGAAGAGTGGGCAGAAAGACTGTAAAAGCCAGTGAGGAGGTACATGACCATAAGGAAATAGAATCCTACAAGCTCCTGGGACGCTGCTCATATGAACCTACAGCAATGGTTTCAGCATGTTCAAGACTCAAGCAGACTCAAGCAGACAAAAACCCAGCATAGAACTGGTGAAATGGGTAACAGACCCCAACCTTTGCTTAAGAAATATCGACAACTGATTACTGTTGGGTGAGGATGAGCTAGTCTTCCTAAAGCAAGGGATTCTGGGTAGACTGACTAGATCTCAGTGGATGAACCTGCACTAAGGTCATTTGAGGACACAATAGACCTTAACACAGATGAAAGAATGTATGGATTCCAGCTGGGGGGCTATGGAGGTGCTGGTGGGGAAAGAGCTATAAAAATGGTTAAGATTGATTGAGATGTTCTGTATGGAACACAATGATTCAATTAAAAACTCTAAAAAATAAACATATTTCCATTCTCACATTCTTTTAACGTGTTGCCTACTATGTCCTTATTACCCTGAACTTCCTCAGACCTCCATCATTTACATAGGCTTTCCATTTCTCTTTTCTATTCTGGAAATATCCAACTATCTTAATCTTTATCCATTAATCCTTCTTCATTAAAAATATGCCCATTCTTGAATCCTTTTAACAACTTCTCATACGTGCTTATTAAAGGCAGAAAAGAAAAACTACATACAGGAGACATTAAGAGAACTCCTGACTCTGACTCTTTCAATCCTCAAAAAAAAAACATTTTCCAGTTGCAGTTTCCAGATTTCTTTTTTAGTTATTTCCTCAGGGGAAATCTCTACAACCAACCTTGAAACACAAAATAACCTCACATTGTCTCATCAGTGGTTAAGTCTCAGACCTTTTGCGCCTCTGACTTGAGCGTTAGAGCTCTTAGTGTATACCTTTCACATGCTTCTCCTACTTTCAAGACAGCATTCTATCAACTGTCCTTTAACTTCTTTGTCCAAGGTCACAGCTACTGATCTGAGAGGAAAGTGCACCAAAAAGTTATTACTTTTATGAAAAATAGTTTTCAAGTAAAGTGTAAAGAAAATAAAAGATCATCCAAATTTCCCCTTTTTTCTTTGCTTTATTAAATACAGCAAGTAATCTGCCAAAAATCACACTTAGTTTTGAATGACTGTAAGTAGCAGACAGAGAGAAGCAGCAAATACACAGCAAAACATCAAACTGATGCTTTCAACATCAGCAGAAGTCAGCTATGGAAACCCTGTTGGAACTATGATGCTGGAGCTATTAGGGATTTTTTTTTCCTTTGGTCTATCCTGTTGGTTCACTCCACAAGTAGTTAAATAACTCTTGGCACTCACTATACATCTGTATTAGTCAGTGTTAGTTATTTTCCTAATTGTGACAAAATTGAGCAGCTCATTAGCAGCTTCTACTATGGACATATGGACGTTATTTTTTTATATCATGAGATTAGTAACATCTATAGGAAATAGTGTACCTTTAGGCTGTTCTTAAGGGAATGTACCATATGTGATCCTGGATTATGTACTTGTGATCTAGAGAATGAGAAACACAGAAAACAATAGCACCTAAAAAAACTTGGAAAGAGACATATCAGAATGCTCAAAGGAGTCCGGAAGATGTACAGGATCTTCTTTGCCCCTGGATGTTGTGGCTGTCCATTTAACAGCAGCAATCTATCTTTTGGGTCAGGGTTGGGATACAGAAAGCACAGCCTTTTCTAAATTTGTCCCAGAGCTGCTGCAGATTTACAGGAGTTTCCTAGGTCTAGCTGTCTCAAAGTACTAGCTCCCTTTGGTAAACTAACTAGTGTCTGAGGCACATGGCTGGGAAAACACTTAAGTTTCTTTAGAAACCAGTAAATGTATCATGCCAAAGAAAGTCAAAATCCATAAATAAAACACCATGGAAGTCTCATATTACCTTCTTAGTGTGACATAAAAACGCACTGACACTGACCCTGCAAGCATGATAACAGAGCCCATGTCTTAACACCAATTGTGACTACCAAGTGATGGAAGCACGTGTCTCATGGAAGCACATGTCCCATCCCAGTATGCTGTGTGACTCTTCCCCGTCATCTGGAATTTAATTTCCTTTAAAAAACAACTTGTTAAAAAATAGTTAAACCTGATTTAAAGCTTAGCAGCACTGGATATGGTTTTATTTAGTTAGAAGAGCAACTGCCCACCACTAGTACCACCATTATGGCAATGGGATAGGGAGGAGGTTCTAAATCCTTCTGTCTGGCCTTTTCCCATCCCCTAAACTTAATCCAAAGCATCCCAGGTTTCCTGATGGAAGCCCAGTGGAGAAAGGAAGAAGGAGAGAAAACAGAGTTAAACTTAAACTATTTATTTCCCATCGTGGGGGCTTGAGTCATAAATGTTTTCCCCACAGTAGTGCCAGTCAAGACAAAACAACCATTTTATTCTCTTTGATCAACAAACCATTAACTAGTTTAAAGAATTTTGCACATTACAGATGATGTTACTTTTGGATGCAGACTGTGTCCTTTCAAACAACTAGGCTCAAAGGGCTAAAAGCAGAGAAGTTTGGCCATGCTAAGAACCTTGACAACCTTCCTCAAGACCCCTGAAGTTGCTCTGGGCCAGAGTGCCAGGAAAGACAAGTCTAACTGCTAGTTTTGTCTCATTCAAAGTTATTTTGCTTCTTTTTCCAGTTATTTTGAGTTCAGTTTCAGGGAAGCTGGTTAATTTCTATTCACAAGTTTCTGGTAGAGACTCAAGTTTATAGTCTCTCACAACTGGCTGCAAAGAACTGACTACAAAATATCTGAGTTATTTTTTTCCCTGCCAGAGTTAAAAGGAGAGGCATTGTGGTGGCTTGAATGAAAAATGTCCCCCATGGGATCCTAGTATTTGGACATTTTCTTCCCAGTTGGTGGTGGTGTTTTGGGAAGCTTTAGGAGGTCTGACCAAAGCAGAGGAAATATGTCACTGGGGTCAGCTCTGAGCGTTCTTAAGCTGTGCTAAATTTCCAATCTAGCTCTGCTTTCTGTGCCTGCTTGGAGATGTGAACACGCTTTCTACTTCTGCTATGGCCATCTCACCATATCTCCCCACGATGATGGACTCTAATCTCTCTGGAACTGGAACCATAAGGTCAAACTCTTCTTCTTCCCTTTGTCACAGTGTTTCATCACAGCAAAAAAAAAGTATCTAATATACAAGTTGATACCTCAGAGTGGGCTAGTGGTTGACTATGTGGATTTTTGGAGGAATGAGGAAGACTCTGGAAGTATGGGCTAGAAAAGTGATTGATTGTTATAAGCAGAGCTTAATGGATCATTCTAGTAGGAGTCTGGAAGTACTGCTGAGAACAATGTAGTTGCAGAGGGAAATAAGGACTGAAGCAATAATTGGGATATTTTGGCCGAGTCTGGCTAAGAGCCTAAGAGTTTGCCTGAGGCTAAGTCAAAAAGTAATGGACTAATTTCTTTGGCAGAGAAAATTTCAAGACAGCATGATGTAAAAATGGTAGTGTGGTTATTAATGGTGAATATGACACAGATCTACCATGAAAAAGAACAAGTGGGTCAGAAAGAAATTCAAAATGTACAGTTTGGATTGAAAAGGAACAACAGGAAGATTAAAGTTGGAACCAAGGCATGTGCTGAAGGAGAGGCTCTCCTTGATAAGGAGATTGAGTGATTAAGAAGAGGCCTAGAGATTGGCACTTAAATAATGGAAAGAGTACCTTCAGGGCAAAACCACACCCAGCTAAGCTTCCAACTTGTGAAAGGGAAATGCCAGAGGGGTTTTCTACTTCTGGAAAACCACAGCAGAGAAAAGCTACTGGTGATGACAAAGAAACAGGCCAGAGTCCACCAGGCTGGCAGCCGAATTGGAAGTGTTATTCATGTGCTTCTGGCCTTAAAGGCATGAAAGATATGAGTGTGAAGGGGTCATCAGTTTTTCCTCTACAGTTTCAGAGAGCCACGGAAGTCAGGCAACATACAGGGGTGTCCCTGCATCAATGAGGCCCTGACAGGTCACTGTGTGAGGCTGTGAAGATGAAGTCTGGTTGGCAGTGGAGACCCCAAGATGTTAGAGAAGCTAGAGCAGGGAGACATCTATCTGCCCAGGAGAGCTGCATACAAGGAGTGATAACAGTCCAAAAGAGATGCATGCTGCACACAGCAAAGCTGGAGGAGCTCAGCCATCGCAGCCCTTAGGAAGTAAAGTCCCAGAAGCTGGATGTGGAGCTACTGGATTTGGTGTATGCCCTGCTAGTTTTTGGCCTTGTTTTGGTTCAGTATTTCCTTACTATGCCACTATTTCTCCCTTTTGAATGTGTATTCAGTTCCACTGTATGTTGGGAGTATGTAATTTGTCTTTTAATTCTACAGGAATTTACAGTTAAGAGACTGAGTCTCAGGAGAGACTTTGGACTCTGGACTTTTGCATAGTACTGAGACTGGTAAAGGCTATGGAGACTTTTGAAGGTAAACTAAAAGCATTTTGCATTTTATATGGTCAGGGCTATGGGGGCCAGGGAGTGGAATGTGGTGGTTTGAATGAAAATGTCCCCCACAGGCTCTAAGTATTTAGACATTTGGACCGCAGCTGGAAGTGCTGTTTTAGGGGACTTTAAGTGTAACCATGCCATGCCATGCGGGAGGAAGCACTGTCACTGGAGGCAGGCTTTGAGAGTTCCTAAGCTCTGCCATATTTCCAGTTGAGCTCTGCTTCCTGTGCCTACTTGAAGAGCAGTGTGAGTGCTTAGCTTTCTGTTCCTGTTCCAGCCACCTCACTATGCCTCCCCACCAAGATGGACTCTAATCCCACCGGGTCCTGGAACTGTAAGCTCAAATAAACTCTTCTTCCTATAAGTTCCCTTGGGTGTTTTATGACAGCAACAGAAAACTAACTAATAGAGGTATCCACAGGGAACATCCTCATTAGAGAGAAAAGTAAAGGGAATTACCAGGCTGGGAGTTCAGCCAGGCTAATTTTAGCTGTCCCTCCCCTTTCAGTGCTATTATGGTTAATAGTATGAAGGTAAAGAATTCAGTCTCTTCAAGATGTTATTTTACTACAACTTCCACCCATTTCCTCCCTTCCAGTAGAGGACAAATGAGGAAACAGGGAAGAGAAGGGATTTATGTCTTAGGGTGGCACAATCACTTCATCCTTCCCCTCATGTAGATTCTCAGGCACTCGTTGGCATCGTCAGGCTCAGCTTTTGAGTCTGAATTGGGCAGATCCGGACACTGCCCTAAGTTGTATGGGGTTATCACTATGAACCAGCAGATGGAAACTCAGTACTGCAGATCGGGGCTCATTCAGCAGGTCTGGGTGGTCACACTCAGCCCAAGCCTTATCTCCATCCCTCATTCAGTCACACCAAAGGAAACACCAACTCACCACCCCATGGCTGAGCTGCAGTTTGCACTTCCTACCAAAGAGTACTCAAGGTGCTCCAGAGTTGATCAGGCTCTCTTCTTCCACCACTACCTGTGGTAGGTCTATAGCTTGACCCAAGTCCTATCATATCCAAATCAGCACCATTCTCTGCTCTCCTGCTGGTAGTTGTGTCTCTCTGGTCTCCCATGCACTCATGGGGGTGGCACTACAGCAGGAACCAGGAAGTAGCCTCACTCTAAGTCCAAAATAGTCCCTGTGTGCAAAACCCCAGGAGCAAACCAGTTCTAGCCCATGCTGGGCCCATCTGCTACGGTCAGGAAAGGTCCTAAATATTCACCTTACTTCCCCACCCAATACGCCACTTAAATGTTGCAGGATTTGGCCAAAGAACAAAGACAAGACCTTGGAGTTATAGGAAAACACCTTTATTAACCAACCAGGACCTGGGGGCAGTTATCTCCAAAAAAGCAGCCTAGGCCCCAAGCTGGGGTCTTACATGTCAGTTTATAATTCAAAAAAACAAACTATCAGATGTTAACTCCTCAACAGTATTTGACTAGTTGATTCTGTCTCTGGGAGAAGAATGAAAAGGAAATTCTTTTAGGAAAGAAAACAGATGGGAACGGGTGGCCAACTTGACCCTTCATCTGGTGCCATCTGGTGGTATATAATTGGTGTTTTTTATAGCCTTGAGTGAAAGAATGTTTTGTCCTACTATCTGAGTGTATCCAAGGGAGGAATGAACAGGGGGGCGGGGAATTCACTTCCTGGAGCATGTAGGAAAGGCAGCAGGTGCTAAGCTACATAGCTTACTTACTGAACTTTGGGGGCTCATATATCAGTGGGAGGTCTTTGTGATGTTTTCTCAATTTCTTTCCTCAGGGTCTTAGCATTTTCATTGTAGAGGTCTTTTGTTTCCCTGGTTAGGCTTATTCCCAGGTAGGTGTGTGTGTGTGTGTGTGTCACTATTATGAATGGGACTGTTTCCTTGACTTCTTTTCCCATATATTTGTTATTGGTATATCAGAAGGCTACTGATTTCTATACACTGTCACTTTGATGAATGTACTCATGTATTCTAGAAGGTTTTGGATTGAGTTCTTAGGGTTTCTTACGTATAGAAGCATTTCATCTGCAAACAGGGATATTTTAACATCTTCATTTCCTGGGTTGAATCTCCAGTTTACAAAAATGACATAAAAATAAATATAAAGAGTGAACCAGACCAATCTGCCAGACAAGATGTACTACATCCAGCATGGCTAGGGTTCAGAGACTCCTGGAAGAGGGACAATATGAAAGATACTTCATTAGAATCTCAAGAGTGGAGAACCAGGAGGTTCCCTGCTGAGGTCCCGGGCTCCTGTTCCACTCTGTATTTATTGCTTCAGCCTTTGCAGGGCAAACAATGTAACTTTTACTCAGTGCAGTCAGTCTTGAGAACACTTCCTTACGACTTCTAGGTTTATTATTTTGAAGCACAGAGTCCATTTACTACGATGAAAACTAGCTAAGCATAACAGGACATTATGGCCAGTGATGTTATTTCCTTGTATAATTTGTGGTGGGGGCACTGTTGTCTGCCTCAACACACACGTCTTACGCAGCTTTTGCCACTAAGTCATTCTCAACTGGAGACACCATTGCACATAATCAAGCATGCATTCCCCCGAGTTTAGATAACAGTTATCTCTAACATCAGTTCAGATAAATCAGTGGTCTCCAACAAAGATGTTCCCATATCTGTACAATAACAGCACTACTGTTGTGGGGATAACCAACTGCTCTCTGATTGGATTTAAGGCCTATTCCACAGGAGGAAATCTATACCTGGTACTATAAACCTGGTTAAAAAAAGACAAAACAAAACATGGGAAGAGAGTCACAGGCCCGAGGAAGGGCCTAAATACTATTGTTCAGCTAAATTGACATAGCACTGAACTGCTTTCTAAATATTTGTTTATTTAGAAATAAATGCTACTTTCAATCTTTATCAGAGAAGCCTCTCTTTGCAGTGAAAGGTGGTGAATGCCAAGACCCATGGTTACACAAGGTGCTAATAGTAAGTGATGGATGAGAGCTCAGCCCCAAACAATTTAGCCCAACCACTTGAAGGATCTGGCAACCCTGGAAGAGGGAGTAGAAAGAATGTAAGAGCCAGAATATAGGGAGAAGGGCTGTGAAATGTCATTTTCTGGGTAAGACACAGCCTTTACAATAACAAATTTAGCAGCTGTGGATACCTGCCCTGGATCTATACAATGGGCCCATCAACAGAATACATGGAGGAGGGGCTCAGGGCCCTATCCCTCACTGATGAACTACTTATCCAGTGGTCACACAGATATCCTCATTAAACTAAATGAGTTACAAAACAAAACCTAAAGTCATGAATCTGAGAAAAGGACTGGGAAGAAGGAGAGAGGATGGATAAAGAGTTGGGAGATGGGAAGGAGTTAATGAGGAAATGGGGAAAATTAGAATGCATTTTATACATGTCTGAAACTGTCAAAGAACAAAATTAAATAACACATATTATAAACTAATTCTAGTTTAAAAAGCCACAGATCTGTGTGCAAGTGGGTGGCAAGGCTGGACATGATGGATGTGGGTCCTCACCTGGCCCTCCCTCTCAGTGATGCCTGCTTTCTTGGAGGGGTGTTTGTACCATAGATTAGTACTGCTCACAGTCTTGGTCAGAGAAGCTGGTTTGCAGTAGGCAATGGTTAATGCAGACTCCTAACTGGTCAAAGTACTGAGAATAACTGACTGTTGAGTGCTCAGCCCTAAAGAGGACATCTGTATTACCCCCTCCAAAACTCAGAGAACATTGCAGAAGGGGCAGAAAGTCTGC
Organism: Eospalax fontanierii; assembly: GCA_035773235.1. NCBI lineage: Eukaryota > Metazoa > Chordata > Mammalia > Rodentia > Spalacidae > Eospalax > Eospalax fontanierii. The sequence goes on from CM069541.1 coordinate 52,044,506, forward strand.
AGGACAGAGGATGGGAAGGACTGCTGTGAAATGCCATCTTCTGGACGTGAGAGGTTGTTGCACCAATGAATTCACAGCAGAGGTGTCTACGCAGCAGAAGACTGGGCCCAATATCCCATAATGGATGGGGAGGGGCTCCTAAGGCTCCTAAGGAGACATGGATCAGCAGAAGTGAGAGAGGGATCAGAGACATGGAGAGCTAAATATGACCAAAAATTCATTAAATCATGTATGACAATGTTAAAAAATAATTGTTTAAAGGAAAAAAAATAACCTTTTTTTTTTTTTTTTGAGATAGGGTCTCCCTGTAACCCTAGCTGCCCAGGAACTTGCTATGTAGACCAGGCTGGCTTTGAACTTACAGAGATTCACCTGCTTCCACTTCCAAAGGGCTGGAATTAAAGGTGTGTTTCACCATGCCCAGCAGAAAAGAAAATTATTTAAAAATGTTCCTGCCCATTTTCTCAGTGACTCTTCTAGACATCTGTACTATGAGAATATTCTAAAACACAGTTTAAACATAATAAGGTTAAAAATGCTTCAGCAAAAGACTGGGAATCTAAATAGCTGTGGATACAGAATAAATACACTCCCCTTTATTCAAATGATGGAATGTTATGAAGCCATTGATTGCTCAGAATTTTTTTAATATACCAAAGTATTTTAGTATCTAATATCCAACATCCTCCCCCAGCGACACAGACAAAACTGCCAGTCAGTTCACCTCCCTTGTAGATGAGCAGGGCAGGAAGGGCACTCCTATCTAATATTCAATATTATTAAAAATACTGAAAAACCCATGGGCTAGAGAGATGGCGCTGTGGTTAAGAGCACCAGCTGCTCTTGCTGAGGACCTGGGTTCAGTTCCCAGCATCCAGGTTTGGTTCCTAGCACCTACATGGTGCTTAACAATCATTTATAACTCTAGTTTCAGGGGATCCAATGACCTCTTCTGGCCTCTGCAAGTATTGCACGACATGGATGCCCGTAAATACATGCAGGTAAGACACTCATATACATAAAATTAATAAATTAAAAAATTTAATTGGAAAATCCACTGGAAAGGAACAAACTAGAATAGTGACAACAGTCATTTCTACTTTTAACAATTTTCTTTACTTTCTACAATGAGCTCTCCTTAGAAAAAGCATGCTCTCTTTCTGTTGACTAAATAAGACAGGTACTTTCAAGATTCTCCTACAACTAGTTTCTGAATGACCAAGAAAATCAAAACTATGAACATTAAAGCTATTACTTAATTCCAGATTACATTTCATTTTCCCGAACACTAGGACACAGACTTTAAGGAAGAAACAAAAACTTGAATTACAATTATTTTCATAAATACACGCAAAATAAAAGCCAGTAAGAGATATGTAAAAATGTTGACAGGAATTACTAATTAGTAAAATTATATGGCTTTTAAATCTCTTTTTAGCTTAATTTTTATATGTTCTATAGTGAACATCTGTTACTTTCATAATAAAAAAAAATTACTATTTTTTTCTAAGAAATAATCAGCAAGCAGATTACAGTATATCTATTAATGTAATATCAATAGCTATTAAAAATATTATAGAAGAGTATTTAGTAATATGAAAAAATTCAGATATGTTATTAGTTGACCATACTATAAAACAGTATGCTCAGAATGATCCCAATGCCACATAAAAACAAACAAAAGTCTATGAATACATAAAAAACACCTTGATAAGAAATGTACCAAAACATTAATAGTGTTTAGGTGGCAGAATTATCTATTTTTTAAATCATTTTGGTATCTATATTTTGGTCAGTGTGCCTCTATTAAATATTAATTGTTTTTCTAATATTAAAAAAAAGGCTTGAAAAAAATCTGGTTAAACAAAGTTACCTTGTTAAATAACAAAGGACTAGTACTAAAAGGTCCTCCTTTAACAAGCTTCCCAGTTCACCTACTCCTGAGTTTGTCATCAGGATGCTCATCTTCCAGCATCTTGAGAGCAACTGGCATAAATCACTCCTCTGTTCAGACTGGGCAGAAACACCAACTCCCGCTGCAGAGGTCTAATGGAGCAGCAGACATCATCTGGAACCTTCTGTTTTGTTTACTTTTTTACAGTGCTGGGGATCAAAATCAGGGCCCTGTGCAGGTTAGGTTACGTGTTTGACCACTGAGTCATATCCTGTCAACACTGCATGGAGCCTTTAAAATCAGACCCTGGTATAGAATAGGGTCTAGAGAAAAAAAAAATGTAATTTTTTGAAAGAGCTATAGGTCTGATTACAAGTAAACATAATTTGCAATCATTTGATTAAGGAAATGCACTATTTACATTGCACAGAACATACTCAGCAGGAAATTCTACTCTCAGACCTGACAGAGACTTCTAAGGTTAGCAGAAGACAACTTCAAGACACTGCCTTTAGGATGTCATGTAAATATTGACTGGAAACAGTATCAGAGATGTGACATTAGATAATCTTAACTAAATAGCTCAAACGTCTAGCTTCCTGTTCATATAATTTGAAGTCACTTTACTGACTTAAAGTGATTCAGCATTCTGATTTAATCTAAGAATTTCTTGACTTTCCACATACTAAAGGAGACTACAAAGAACAGCTGAAAAGCCAGAAGACACAGAAACAAAAATAAATACAGACATGTGTCCTGCAGCCCAAACAATGAGAAATCTGTGCAAGTAGACTATCAGTTCAATCTATTTCCAGATCGCTGTCTTCACTATGACAGGTGGTGGAGTTACGCACAGATGTCAGCACCAAGACTTCCTTTTCTGGGAGTAATCCAAATTCCTGTAGAAAAGCTTCAAGGTCCACAGCAAAAAAATCCTCCCCCAGCTGGTCAGTGACACGAACAAAATTGCCAATCAGTTCGCCTCCCTTGTAGATGAGCAGGGCAGGAAGGGCACTCCTTGTAAAGCGACTGCTGGCCCCGATAACTGAGCTCTTCACACGACAGAATTTGACAGCCGGGTACTCTGTGGCAAGGCAGATCATGCAGCCATTCATGGCTTCAGTGCCCGGAATGCCATCCTCATATATGTGGACCATGATGAGGGTGCTTTTTTGTTCTTTATCAATCATGTCTAAAAATCCTTCTCCACTGGGGATCTCAAAAACTTGCTTAAACTGGGGCCCTTTATGCAACTGCTGCCGCATCTCTTCCATCCTCTGCTTCCGGTACTGCTGCAGAAACTCTTCATCATCCTGGTTCTCACTCATCATAGCAAACTCCTTCAAAGTCATCTGCAGGAAGACCAGCAAGTGAACATGAAGATTCACTGAGCATTTGTGATACGTGGATACAAACCTTGTACTCAGAATGCATAAGGCACCACCCTAAGCATTTTGTGTACATTTTATCATCTCTCTCTCTCTCTCTTAAAAATTTTAATTGATTTGTGTGTATATATATACCTACACCATGGTGCACTGTATGGAGGCTAGAGGAAAATTTACAAGAATAAGTTCTCTCCTATTAGTTGGGTCCCAGGGAATAAACTCAGATCACAAGGCTTGGCAGTAAGCATCTTTACCTGCTGCACCCACCTTGCTGGTTTTCTCTCCTCCCACCCCCTTTTTTTCTTTTTTTTTGTTTCTTTTGCTTTTACTTTTGTTTTGTTTTTTGAAGCAGGGTCTCTCTGTAGCCCCAGCTGGCCTGGAACTATGCTATGTAGACCAGGTTAGCCTTTATCTCAGAGATCCAATTACCTCGGCCTCCTGAGTGCTGGAAGTAAAGATGTGCATCACCATGCCTGACCCCTTCCTCTCTTTTTTGAAGGCAGGGTCTTACTATGTTACCTGAGTTAGCCCAAAAATTCCTGAATGTAGGCAATCCTCCTGCCTCAGCCTCCCGAACAGTTAGGACTATATGCCTTAACACCATGCCGAGCTATCACTGAATTCTTGAAAGTCCTCAGAAAAGACTTTAATAACCCCATTTTATAAATGGGAGTTTTATCCCCAAGACTTTACATAATTTTCACAAATTTCACAGGTAGAAAGTATAAGACTAAGATTAAAGCTGGATTTTTAAAACCCACAATTTTTTAACACAATACTATATTGTCTCTCAATCCAAACAGGCAGCATCACACATCACTTTGCTGATGCATTTTCTCTCAGTTTTACTATTTTAGTCACTTTTATCTTTTTTGAAAATACAGCAGGACATTAAGGAACTTCAAAATGAACACTCCTAATCTATGCTCTGCATAACAGCCACATGACAAACACATTCTTTTTTTCCTTCTATTTCTTTTTTTGAGACAGGCTTTCCCTGTGTAGCTCAGGCTGGCCTAGAATTCACTATGTTCCAGGCTGGCCTCAACACCATCCTCCTGTCTCAGCCTCCCATGTATGTGGATTACAGGCATGTACTACCATGCCCAGCTTCTTCTTTTATTTGCCAGTCAATTTACTGCAGGGGTTTTGCTGTTGTAGCAGCAGCTGTAAGTAGTGCCTCTAGGAATACTACTAACAAATTATAAATATTTCCTGATGTTTCCAAACACTTTTATAAACTGATGCGTATGTACCATATTTTACTTAACCTTTCCCCAGTTTCTCTTCCTGCAGCCACGCAGTTTCCAGTTATGTTTTACTACAGCAAATCAACAGGTCAGGGATGTGTGGTCATGTGACTGTTGCTTCATTCGGCTCTCTGCTCAGGGTAGTGGCTGGGAAAAGCTGGCACACTGTGCTGCAGGGAGCCTCCATAACAGAGAGATCTTCCTTCTCCCGTCTTGATATTTCTGCTTAATCTTGTACAGACAAGAGGTGGTAACCACAGATCACAGTAGACTAGAACACTAGAGGTCAAGACTGTCACAGGTAACCTGCATTCTTCTGAGTTCTCCTTCCCGTCACATAACTCTCCAATCTAATTTGGCCTATCTGACAGGCTCTTTCTAACCTGTTATAGTCTATGTCTAAGTTTCAAGCCCTGAAATCATCCTCCTGGTCAAAGTAAATAACTCTTGACTTAATGCTCTATCTGCATTCATTCTCATCTTGGCTGATTTTTTTAGTGTAATTTATTGTTATTATATGTTTGTGTGTGTATACAATGATGCAGACGTGTGAACATATGCTACAGCACATATGTGGTGGGCACAGAACAACTTTGGGGGGTCGGTTCTCTTCCACCTTTACATGGGTTCCAGGCATTGAACTTGAGCTGCCAGGGCATCTTTACCCACTGAGCCATCTCACTGGCCCCAGTGGCTGGTATTTTTAGCTTTGGACCACAGCTAAGTAATTTCAGGCCTTCCTAGACATTCTTCCATGGTTAGAGAGTACAAGAGAACCCTTTAAATGCTGAGGAGGTAAGGGTCAGGGACCCAAGCCCAGATGTCTCCCAGGATGTCTGTTTCCTCTACTATAATGCTTCCACAGAATAAATGCTCATCAGTGGGATTTAGATGAAACAGAGACTATCATGCAAAGAACAGGAAAATCTGAGTTATGACCTTAGCTCTGACTGCATTATGGGTTGATTTACTCTAAGCAAGTCACCTCCCTACTCTAAGCACAGCTTTTATCATCTAGAAACTGATAAACACCATTAGCTTTAGAGGGTTATTCCTGGCCCCAAACAAGACTTCAATAAAAGACAAGAAACTAATATTTACTCCACATAGGCCAGTCCTTATGATGGGCATTTTATCAGCACATCCCTCAGGGGAAAGGGGCATTCACATTCTGTTTAACCAATGAAAACATGGACTCAGACAGGAAGACATTTTAGCATAATCACTTGCAGTAGAGCTGAGAACAAACCCAGGTGAGTTATGACACGGGGCTCCCCTTTCCTTTGCACTGCAAAGCTTCTCAGAGGCCAAACCCAACCTCTTCCACGTCCTGAATCACTAAGCCCAGTTCTAGCAGCATGTGAAGTTTCAGAAAAATCCTGTTACCTTCCCACTGATCTTCTCCTGAAGGTCCTTCTGTTTCTGTTGCTCCTCCTCTTCATCCAGATGGGACCTGCAAGTCATGGACAACTTCTTGATCAGCCTCTCCATCTCCCGGCATTGCTCTTCCCTCTGCTCTGTCTCCAACTGCTTGAAGCGGCGCCAGTCATTGATTACACCTTTTGGACCTGAGTAGGGTGAACATATGACCAAGAAGAAGAGACAAGGGATTGTGACTAGTTGGCACCCGTAAGCAGGAGCTCTCACCTGTATGAAGCTTTCTCTATCTACAGCAGCTAACAGAAAGCCTCTATGTACTCTGACAGTGTTCTATATACAATGGGGTCTACTGCAGCTAAAGTCAAGCTAATGTCCAACATTAGGAAATACACAAATTATGATTTATCTATTCAAAGGTAAATAAACACTTAAGAAGAACAGGACAATTCTAGGCTGGGTGTGGCAGCCCATGCCTGTAATTCAAGCATTCTAGAGGCAGAGTCTGAAAGATCACATGTTCAAGGATAGTCTGAGCTATCATGAAATCCTGTCTCCAGAAACGAAGAGCTGAGAATAAAGTTTAGTGTTAGAACACTTGCCAGCATTCACAGGACCCTTGATTTGTTCCTTCACACCAAGGGGGGAAGGGGCAGGAAAAAACAGTTCTACATTTCTTGCCATGAAAGATACTCCAAATACATTATAAAAAGTAAATAACAAGACAGGCATGGTGGCGCATGCCAGGAGTCTCAGCTACTAGAGCTTAGGATGGAGGATCACTTGAGGTCAGAAGTTCAAGACCAACTTGGGCAACATCATGAGACCCTATCTCTAAAAAGAAAACAAAAATGAGTTACTACCTAATAAGATAGCAAAAATCAAAAAGTTTCTAACACAGTAGGAGGAAAAGAATAACGAAAAATATCGTGTTAGTGCCACCTCAACACAGCAATTTGACAATATTAAAATGTAAAGCTGCTCCACCTCAGAGGTAGAACACTTGCCTAGCATGAGCAAAGGTCTGGGCTCAATCCCCAGAACTGGAAAAAAACAATAGTGTAGGGGCTGGCAAGATGGCTCAGCAGGCAAAGGCACTTGCAATACAAGCCTAGTGACCAGAGTTCAATCCCTGGAACCCATGTAAAGGTGGAAGGAGAAAACTGGCTCTGTAAAGTTGTCCTCTGACCTCCATATGGGCACTGTGGCATGCATATCCACTCCCCACCACACACACACACACACATACATACACACATACACAATAATAATAGATTTTTTTTTAAGAATTCTTTTCTCCCTGTAGCCCCAGCTGGCTTCAATCTCAGAGATACACCTGCCTCTACCTCCTGAGAACTGAGATTAAAGACCTGTGCCACCATACCTGCCTAAAAAATTTTTTAAATAATGAAAATATGCCATTTCTAGGAATTTATTCTACCAATATATTCCTGGACGATTTGTGACATATCAAATGACTAGTTTGAGAAGCAGGACTCAAAGCCAGTCCAGCCTGTTCCCTGCCATGCTGCAAGGCACACAGATTTGCATCATATAGAGAAAAGACTAGAAGTATACACAATGAAATGACAACACTAGGTTCTCTCTGGAAGTGAGACTGGAGTTAGAGAAAAGAGGTCAGGAGACTTCTAGCTGATCCATGTTTATATTCTGAGCCTGTCTCCACCACCTGTATTAATTGAGATGCCTTCTCCCGCTAGCTCAGCTTCCGCAGGCATGGAACTGCTGGCTGGAGCGCCCCTGCTTCTGCCTTTGTCTTCCTGGTCACTGTCCTCATCCTCGCTGGTGCTGTAATAGTATTGTAGTTTCTCTCCCAGCAACTTATCATCCAGGGTTGTCATGGTACCTGTGAGAGAGCAACATATCAGGCTTCTTTGCTGGCTTGAGTAAGGAAGACAAGAACCTAAACCATAGGAGGCATGTTTGTGCTAAAATCCTACAATTTATGGGAATCTAAGTCTTTTTATAAGCAGAATCTCAACAAACTACAACCATGAATTTATGTAGTAGTTTATCATCCGCTTGTTAAAGAAGGTAAAACTGAGGCTTACATATGGGACGTTTCTTTGCCAAGCTCTGGAACAAATATTGAGCTGTTAATAGACCCATGAATGTCTGACTCCACGAGCCTGAGATGCATTACTGTCTTCTCATCATGTATACTTGAACTAGTGCAGTGGCTAAAAGGAATTTACTTTATTGGCCAGTGGTTTTTATTTATGCTTACTTTTATTTTTAAGACTACTGGCTAAAAACTGGGGGGAAATTCTCAGGAAAAACTTCAAAAACAGACATCAAGGGTATGTTGCTGACACTAAGTACTCACTCTCTGTCTCACTAAGGGTCTAGATAATAGTCTCTAAAGCTGGACCAATTCTGACTAGCCAAAGCAAGGTTTCCTGAAAAGACTAAAATAATAACCAGATATTTGTTTAAAGAACCACACCTAGGACCAAGTTGTGCAGCCGTGGTCACTTTGGGGAAAAGATACAGTTTTTACTTTGAGAATCCATCAGGAAACACGATAGAGAAACACTTTTTCCTCTAAATATACCAACTCCGTGCTGCCTCCATGAGAAACAAGACATAGCTATTACCGTCCCAATACCTCTCTCCCAGGCAACGGGGAACCCTGGATTTTCATACCTCCAAAATCCAGTATCACACCTCTGCACAAGTTCATAAACCCAGGTAAAAGCAGCAAAATCTGATAATCAAGACGGAGACACATGCAGAGGGAAGTAATCAAGAGAAAGGCGCAGGTGCCAAGAAAGAGAAGTACCAAACACGGTGTCGGGGGTGAGTCAAAGAGAAGCGAGGGATCAGAGGGAGCGAGAGATGTGCACTGGTTAAAGGCAGAGCCAGAAGAGGAGGGTATCAAGGAGGATGAAAGGAGGAGGCCTCCACAAGGGCCTTGAGAAGTGGCCAGAACCAGGCTAGCAAAGGGTGAGCCAGAGATGGGAAGCTTGAGGAGGGTGGGGCTCGCTGCAGAGCCGGGAGGAGGGCGGGGCTCGCTGCAGAGCTCGGAGGAGGGCGGGGCTCTCTGCAGAGCAGGGAGGGGGCGGGGCTCCCTGGGCGGGGCTCTCTGCAGAGCCGGAAGGAGGGCGGGGCTAGCAGAGCGGCACAGAGGAAGCAGGGCATGAGGCGGCGGGAATGAGAGGACGGGCAGAGGAGGCAGACCAGAGAGGGGACGGGGGCAAGAAGGGCCGGGGGGTGAGGGGAGGGCAGAGCAGAGGGAGCGATGCTAAGGAAGAACGCGCTGAGGCAGAGCTGACGCGGGACTAAGGGAGGACGGGACGAGGGGCGGGGCTGTGAGGGGCGGGGATAAAGGAGTAGAGCGGGGCGGAGGGGGAGGGCGGGGCGGAGGGGGAAAGCAGGGGTGGGGGTTAAGGAGGGGCCCGCTGAGAGGCAGAGAGGAGGGCGGGGCTGCTAGAGAACCGGCCGAGGGCCGGGCCGCACGAAGAGTTCGAAAGCGGGGTCCCGGAAGGGTTCTCCGGGGGCACGCGGGACTTGAAGGGAATCTGGGAAGCCCAGAAGAAGTGGGGGAGGCCAGCGGGGCAGGACCCGGCCGTCGCGGATGCCGTGGGGCTCCGGAGCCGCGGACACGGGGCAGTGTCACCCTGGCCCCCCAGCCCCCCTCCACCCACGTCTAGGCCTGCCGCTTCCTCCCGGAGGACCCCAAGGCAGTTAGTTACCTGGCCCGGCTCAATCCGGATCCCTCTGGGCTTGCAGCTCCGGTCACCAGAGGAGTCCTCACTTAGCAGAAGAGCAATGGGTAGGCGCCCAGGAGCTTGGAGCTGAGCCGCCGAGTCTCAGGGCGCGGACCAATCCGGCAACCTTCCGGCGTCATGGCGGACACACGCTGCCCAATTAGAAGAAGCTGCTCCAGGCGACTGAAGACCGACTACAGGTCCTCTCTTAGGACAGAATACCCCGACGTTAGGTTTGGTATGTTTCTGCATTGGAACTGTGTATTTCTAGACTTGAACAATAAGAAAATTGTATTTACTGCCCTTCCAAGTAAATGAATTTTTATTAGTTCTCCGTGTCTGTTAAGACAAAAATGACTCAGTCATTAATTTCGTCAAGAATACATAGCTTAAGTACAGAAATTAAAACTTAATTCAAGTTTCAGGCCCATTACAACCAAAGGCTGCATGACATACTGAATTGGCGTTTGGATTTTTTTTTTAATATTTTATTTTTATTTGTGTGTGTGTGTGTGCGCGCGCGCGTGCCATGTGGGACAGGGGTGTCCACAGAGTCCAGAAGAGGGCATCTGATCCCCTAAACCTGGAATTACAAGAGGCTGTGAGCTGATTGTCATGGGTGCTGGGAACCGATTTGGGGGACTGGAAGACCAGCAAGTGCACTTAACCACTGAGCCATTTCTCCAGCACATGAACTGGATTCTTGGTCAAAAAGGACATGGACAACTGAAGAAATGTGACTGTTTTATCAACTAATACTACTTAATATTAAATTAGTTTACATAATTTACTATAGTTGCCTAAGGTGATAACCTTTGGAAAGTCTCGGTGACGAGATTAAGGAAACACCATCCAATTTGCAACATTTTCTTAAACCTAAAAAGGTCCAAACCCTGAGCCTTGGTTGAGGTGTCCAACACACAGCTGTGAAATTGCCTTTAAAAGCTATGTAAAAATTAAAACAAGATATGCTAGACTGATATACTGTTTAAAATTGGGCTTTTAATTTGGAAGAGGTTTTTGATTTATCATTCTAGGACCACCTAAAATTTCTACAAATGTATGTCCACATTTTCATAAGAAGCAATTTCTTCAGGCTATCAGAGACAGAAAGAAAGAACCTCCAACCAGTCCTCAAATTTGAGAGCAGTTCATTTCAAAAGAACCTATGGTGACTTTTTGTATTTTTGTTTGTCAGGTGAATACCTGACCTTATTCTAAGCTGTGTATACATAAAGTAGACTTTCTATTTGTGATCTGCTTTAAGTGGCACAGACAGTACTCAGAGTGTCGCTGTACAGCAGATCCCTATAAATATTTTTAAATGAATGTTTGAGGGCCAGAGCAATAACTCAGTGGGTAAAGGCATTTGGAGCCAAGCCTGGCGACCTGAAATCAATTCCTGGGACCCATATAATAGAAGGAAAGAACTGATTCTCTCCATGATACCCAATGTCCAGTGACTTCCACACACGGTGTGATCACATGCACATGCACATACACCCACACAAATAATAAGTAAGCAGAAAAGGTGCTTTAAATGTATACTCAGTAAATGCCTTAGTTTTAAATTTGCTTTTGCTCAGTTCTCAAAGCAGAGGCCTTCTTCATCCATGGTAGTACCTTGTCCTTCAAAGTTCATTTTAAATTCGGTACAGTTGTCTTCAAAAGAGCCTTCAGTGATGCCCAACAATCTTACATATCCCTGGCGGTTTCCTCTCTGTCTCTTTAAGAGAAGTAATTCATATTTCTTTTCTTAAGCTGCAATACCTCTTCCCTCTCTTGGCCCAAATAACTTTGAATCTTATTTCACCTGAAAACTAGAAACAGTCAGAAGAGACTTGCATTTGACTCAGCAACCAAAATACAGCAACATTCCCCTGCCTGGCTGATGTGGTTGTCTCCCATTCCTTGATCTTTCTTCCCTGCTTTCTCAGGCTTCCTTTCCACATCATATTAATATATGCTCTCATCCATAAAAATAAGATACTGTTTTTACACTATTCAGATTATTAGAAGTCCAAAAGGTTGATGACACTCTTGAGATTGCTTAGAAAACTGTGCCTGGTAATAGCATAAATTGATTGAATTGGATGGAAATTGAGAAGTATCTATCAATATGACAAATATATATACTTTTTGACCTACTCATCCACTTATAGAGGTTCATCCTATAGATAGGATTGCATGGATATTTTATTTAGTTTCTAAAGTAGCTGAGTATGGAGGCACATGCCTATAGACCCAGAACTTGGAAGGATCACCTGAGCCCAAGACCAGTGTGGAAAAAATAGAGACACCCTATCTCAAATAAATTACATAGATAAATGAGTATCTTTAGCTTGATTTTTACATAGAAATTAGTACAAAAATTTATATACACACAAAGTATTGACAGTTATACAAGAAATAAGTAATCATCTAAGGTATTATCTGTTATCCAAAAATTAACCTAAAAGAATGCAAGCTTCTCCCTTCCTTCCCATCCCTTGTAGCCACATCTCAGTTTTCTGATACATCTTACAAGACCCCCAAAGTTCTAGATATCCTTCCCCCCATTTATTATCATTTTAAGTTAAGCATCTATTCCCACCAGTTCACTGAAGCCATACACATGCAATAACCATAGACTTGCAAGGTACCAAATCTGTTGTCAAGTCTCTGTCCTGCTCTAACTGAATCACGATGCAATGTTGACAGTTCACTCCTTCCATAGGTCTGTCTCTGGTTTTCCCTAAATTCATTGAGCTCCTCAGTGAACTTTCTGCTTCCTTATCTCTAAATAATGCTATTCCCTAGGACGGACGGGGACACACACACACACACATACACACACACTTTACATTTTTATATTTATTTTATGTGTGTTAGTGTTTTAGTGCATTATGTAAGTACACCACATGTGTGCATTGCTTACAGGGCAGAAGAGAGCATCAGATCTCCTTGCACTGGAGTTGAAGACAGTTGTTAGCCACCATGTGGGGCTGAAGAACCATCAATAAATGAATATTAGCAGAGGCTAAAAAAAGATAGATTCTGTGGCTGGAAAGATGGCTCAGCAGTTAAGAGCACTGACTGCTCTTACATGGGTTCTATTCCCAGCATCCACATGCCGGCTAATAACTATCTGTAACTCCAGTTCCAGGGGATCCAATACCCTCTTCTGACCTCTGTGGGTATTGCACAACATGGGTGCACTTACATACATGCAGGCAATAATAAATAAAATATTTTTTAAAGATTCATAAAGTGAAGAAAGCGAAATGTTGAGAAACCAAATGAGTCATGTACACTTTTCTAAAATGAAATTAAGTAGCAGGCAGGTTTGGAGTCAGTGTAGGGCTAGGTGGTCTACCTTTGAGCTGGATAGCTTAAGTCATCAGGGAAAATGATGGTAGATGTTTGTGTATATTATAACCACCTTTGGGACAACTCTTGCCATTTTCCTGAACAAATTTTTCACACATTTTTACTGTCATCGTTCTCTAGATAAAAAGAACCAATAGGATGGGTGGATGGATGGATCAATAGATACATACATTGGAAAAGATATAAATGATAAGAAATTGGTTCATATGATTATTGTTGATTATGAAAGTCAAGAAATCCAGAGATCTTTTGTTCACTAATGATGTAGTTCCATTCTGAGTCTCAAGTTCCTGCTTGGTTTTTCTGTGAACATAACACAATGCTCTAAAACACAAAGTATATTTTTAAAGGATGTGTTAGCTTTTTAATGAATTTCATCATGGCTGGTGAGCCAAGAGTGAACTGGTGAGTCAAGAGTAAATAAATTTATATTAGTCACTGGGTAGTTGTTACTAAGTCTAACTTTTTAGTTCTTTGCATATTATTTGGGCCACAGAGAAGAATATGGATTTTACATTTTGAGTGAGAAGGTTTTATCCAGGGTCACAATCCTAGTACAGTTCAGTGTGATGGTTCATAAAGTCACAACTTCACAGCATCTGGAATCACTGAAGAGACAAACTTCTGAGCATGCCTGCGAAGAATGATCGGGATTAGGTTAGTTAAGTGGGAAGACCCATAATAAATGTGGATAGTACTATTCCATGCGCTAGGGTCTTGGACTGAATAAAAAGGGAAAAGTAAGTTAAGCATGGACATTCAGTGCTCTGTTTCCTGTCTACACGTGCAATGTGATAACCTCCTTCCCACTGCCTCGACCATACTTCCCCAGCCATGATGGACTGCATCCCCTAGGACTGTAAACAAAAATAAACCCTTTCAAATATTGCTTCTATCAGGTTTTTTGTCACAACAATGAGACAAGTAACTAATATGTACTGTGACTTGATCCTCTCTTGGTACATTATTATTTATGGCTTTTAATAAAATGTTATCTCCTAGCGATCTGGAAAGATGGCTAAGTGCACAGGCTGTTCCTGCAAAGGAATTTGGGTTCGGTTCCCAGCACCTACATGACAGCTAACAACTGTCTATAACTCCAGTTCCAGAGGATTTGATGCCCTCTTCTGTCCTCCACATATGTTGCTCAACATCGGTGCACATATATACATGCAAACAAAACACTCATACACATAAAATTAAAATAAAATCTTTTTCTGGCCATAGTGGCACACACCTTTAATCCCAGCACTTTGGAGGAGAAGTAGATTGTTCACTGTGAGATCAAGGTCAGCCTGGGATGATCTATATATTGAATTCCTGGCCAGTTGGGGCTACAGAGTGAGACCCTGTCTCAAACAAACAAACAAAAAAAAGTGAGCACTGCTCTTGTAAAAGACCCGAGTTTGGTTCCCAGCATCCATATCTGGCAGCTCACAATTGCCTGTAACTCCATCTCCAAGGGAATCTGATGCCTCTGACTTCCTTGGAGACCTGAATTCATGGACACATACCCCCACATAGGTACACGGTACACACACACACACACACACACACACACACACACGCACGCACACACACATAACTTAAAGTAACAAAAACAAATCTTTTAAAATAATTTTGTTTTCAGTGTAAGAGTGTTTTACTTACATGTATACAAGTGCATCACATGTGTGCAATGCCCACAGAGCCCAGAAGAGAGCATCAAATTCCCAGAAGTGGAGTTAAAGATGATTGTTAGCCACCATGTAGGTGCTGGGAACTGAACCTGGGTCCACTGCCAGAGCAACCAGTATTCATAACTACTGAACCATCTCCCCAGCCCAATAAAAAAATCTTGAAAAAGAATGTTTTTAGTCATGCAACAACTCTGACATAAATGTGTAAGAAGATATTTGGGCCATAGTTTGTATTATGAATCCTACATGTTATCCTTTAAAAAATGTTTCCCTTGGGTTTCTTTGTTTCCAAGAAATATGAGTAGCTTCTAGTTATTTTATTGCTATAACAAATTATCCCAATGCCACTGTGGTACAACATCAAACATGATTGCAATTTATGTGAATCATGAATCTGGGCATGCTTGCTATGTATCTTTGCTCAAGGTCTCATAACATTGTAGTCCAATTTCTGGATACTACTTAAGTTTCAGCTGGGGTAGAGCAACAGAAAGTCACTGTCAAGATGATCTGCATGGGTGATAGCTGATTTGGGTTGTTTAACCTCTAGGCTTCTTTTTGCTTTCATCTTTTTTTCTCTTGTGTATATGTGATGTGATGTGATGTGATGTGATGTGATGTGTGTGTGTGTGTGTGTGTGTGTGTGTGTGTGTGTGTGTGTAGGAGGCCTGAGGTTATCTTCCTCAGTCTCTGCCTTATCCACCAAGGCAGGGTCTCTTGCTGAACGTGGAGATCAGTATGGCTGATCTAACTAGCCAGCTTGCTCCAGGGATTCCCCTCTCTACCTTCCAAGCTCTGGAATTCCAGGTGGTGCTGCCATGTCTCCTCAGCATTTACGTGAGTTCTGGGGTTTCTCACACTTGCACAGCATAAGTGCCTTAACTGCTGAGCCATCTCCTTAGCCCTCTTTTATTTTTCTTTGTTTGTCTTGAGACAAGGGCCTCACTGTGTAGCCCAGGTAGGATTATAGGCCTGCTCCACAAGCCTGGTCTCCATAAGATTTCTTGAATGCCCTCATAGTCTGGTGCCTGGTGTGTGTGTGTGTGTGTGTGTGTGTGTGTGTGTGCGCGCGCGCGCCTGTACATATGTGTATTTGGGAGTAGGGGAAGAGAGAAGAAAAAGAAAGAAGACGAAGGAGAAGAAAGAAGAGAAAGGGGTTCTGAGAGATGACTCGGTTGGGGGCACTTAACTCCAAGTCTGATAACCTGAGTTTGATTGCCAAGATCCACATAGAAGGAGAGAACCAACTACTTCAAGTTGTCCTCTGGCTTCCACATGTAAACCATGGCATGTGTGAGCTTATGTACATACACACACACATACACACACACACAAAAAAAACCATAACTGTTTTTAAAAAATTAAGAAGAGAGAAGATAGCTCTAAACTAAGATGAAAACCAGGCTTTTATAATCTAACCTTATAAATAACATCCTACTGTTTGCCTAGAATGCATCAATTCCTGGGTTCAAGCCCCAGCAAGGCAAGTTGGGTGAGCCAATGATCCCACATTCAATGGGTGGAGGCTATTTAGGTCAACAATACTTTAGGTGATATTAAAGTTAGACAACATGATTAAAAGCCAGAAAAGGTGGTTGTCATTATAATTATCTGAAAAATATAACTAACTTAAAGAGCTTATATAATTTATAGGAAAAAATACAAGAAACTAATGATAAAAAGAAAGAAAACTTAAGAAAGTATGTCTAAATGTAATTTTATTGTCTTGATAATGACTCTTCTTTTAAACTTTTGTATTAGTTAAGTGCTGTTACCTGATGAGCTACCTCTCAAGCCCCAATATTAGAAAGTAAAAAAGAAATGTTGAATGTGTACATATGTGTCTGACTGTGCATTTGTGCATGTGAGTGAAGGTGCCAATGGAGGCCCGAAGTGTTGGACCACTGTGGTGCTGGATTTACAGGTTGCTGTGAGCCACCGGACATGCGTGCTGGGAACAAAACTCATGCCCTCTGAAAGAGCAGTATGCATTCTTAACCACTGAGCCACCTCTCGCCTTGTTGATAATGGATTTTTTTTTTTTTTTTTGTCTTTTTGAGACAAGGTCTCCCCAGGAGCCCCAGCAGACCTGGCACTCACTATATAGACCAGGCTGGCCTTGATCTCACAGAGCTCCACCTGCCTCTGCCTCCCAAGTGCTGGGACTTAACGTGTGTGCCACCATGCCCTACAGTGATAATGGATGTTTATCTTTCTGTGTTAGTTACTGTTTGTCCCAGTAACCAAAACATGATAGAACTAAATTAAAGGGAAGAATTCTTTTGGTTCACAGTTTCATATGGTTCAGTCCATCATGGCAGGAGTGATTTGGCAGTCCATGGTGTGGGGAAATGGGAAGGCCGGCATTTAGGTAGTTTTTTCCTTTCTCTCTTTTTATTCCATCTAGCCCTCCAGTCCATGGGATGTGTTGTTACTACACCAACATTATAATTACCTGAACAAATAAAAGCCTGGCTCTTAAATTTAGTTTTAAAGAGTGGGCCTGAACTCAGAGGACTGTTGATCCTCTAGGTGTCTTTTGGAGCCATCTGTCTCCTGGAACTGCTGTGCTGATGGAATTCCATCCCTGGAACTGTGTCTTTGAACCTGTCCTCTCCCCAATTTTATTCTAAACGACTTCTACAGATTTAGTTGGGGAAATACAAGGTTAGCTTTCCTCTAACCTTGTTTATTATTATTATTAATTATTATTAATTTAACTTGATGTGTATGGGTGTATTACATGCATATAGATAAGTGCATTCATGTCATGCAATGCCCACTGAAGTCAGAGATGGCATCACATCCCTTATAAATGGAGTAGGATCATAGTTAGCCACCATGTGGGTGCTGGGAACTGAACCCAAGTCATCTGCAAGAGCAGCCAGTGCTCTTAACTGCTGAGCCATCTCTCTAGCCCTGGTCACTTTTTAAAAAATAAATAATGTTTTATTAGAATGTACTGTGTTCATCATATGCATATTGTTTTATGGCTGTATCTGACTTCAGTGAGAAAGTGCTCCTCTCATCTCTCCAGAGGTGATTGCCTTTTCTAAGATTTCTCTTTGTGTGTGTGTGTGTGTACACATGCACATGTGTGATAATTAGATGATGTGTTAGGTATAATTATGGTCTCCTAGAAGATTACAACCTATAATCCCTTGGGACTGTGAATCTGACTGTAACCATTGAACGAGTTAATTTGCCCCTAGCAATGAGCAAGCCTGTTCCTTACTGTTTTGCCTCACTCCCCAGTTCTCTCTCTAAAAATAACTGATAGTCAGGCTTACCTGAAAAGAATATCAAGAGAAAATATCTGAGTCTATCACCAGTCAAATGGTGATAATTTTCCTTTAGGTTTATAGAAACCAAGAATGTCTGGTGTGCCTCTAGACCTAAGGAAAATATCAAAACCACATCAAGAGAATTGATTTCTGCAAGAATTGATGGCCACTGTGGTACCTGACAGGCTATGGCTAAAATTAGTGTCCTCAAAAGCCCCACATAAGCCCTTGTGGCCCTTCACAAGGTGAAAGTCCTCGGTCTTCTAATTTGCTGGTTCAGTGAATACACTACCCTGCCATTACTCTGTCTGTTGAGTTCTTGGCTTCACTAGATGGCCTTTTGCAGTTACATGATGAGATAATCCACTTTTAAATATGTTTATCTTAGAGGGCAAAAGGGATTTTTGTAGAGAGCTGCGGATTGCCGCGTCTTAAAGATGGCGCCTGCTTCCACCTTCCACCATCCCGAGGGTGAGTGCTCTCTGGAGTAAACAACTCCATAATTGGCTGTGGCTGAGATCTGGCCCTGCTTCCGCATGTGTGCGCCTATCTGCTTTCACCACGTGGTAGTTTGGGGTTGGCTGGCAGGAGGGGATTTAAGTCTCTGGCGGGCTTTCCCCGGGAGGAGAAGTAAGTCAGAAGATTGTTTAAGGTTCCTGAGTAAACTGCTTAAAGAAGAGTCTGGTGTTGCATCTTCCTTGCTGGACGAGGTGGTCGTGACAGATTTTGCAGATGTAATTAAGGTTATTTTGCTACAGTAGGGAAAAAAAAGTCCTATAAGAGAAAAAACTGGCCAAGAGAACAAAAATCATAAAGCACTTTTCAAATATATTGGTGAGTACATCAGGTAGGCAGGTTACAGTAGGATAAGGAAATCGCTGCTATAGGTATCAGATGACATCTGATGACATTCTTTGCTTTTGGATTGGTAGAAGCTAGTGATCTGTTAACACATTCCAAATGGCTTCACATGACAGTCACAAGGGTCTTATGACAAAAACTGAGGTGGACAATGTTGCTATTAAGGGTGCTAAAGATAGCCCTTACAATAACCTTGACTCTGGAGCTGCAGCATTCCATCTCTCTACAGTTAAGACATTCTAATCAGTCCATCAGCCTTGAAGAATCTTTAATATAGATGTGGCTTACCGGGGGGTGTCGCATTCTGAATTATCAGATTGGGCCAAATGTCATCAATGAATCTTTGAAAGCAGTTTTTCTTTTTTTCCTCCACAGTAGAAGCCAGAAAGAATCGAAGCATGCAAGGAACTCAACATGATTGCTGGTTTGAATATGATAAAGAATGTGGATAGCCTAAAAACAAAGAACTGGGCTAGAGAGCTGGCTCAGCAGTTAAGAGATCTTGCTGTACAGTCATGAGGACTAGAGTTCAGGTCTCAACAGCCACGTAACAAGCCAGGCATTCTACATACACTTGTAACCCCACCTCCAAAGAGGGCAGAGACAGGAGGATGGCCAGGACTTGCTTCCAGTCTAGCCTAGAAAATGCAAGCTCCAGGTTCAGGAGAGAAGTGCCTCAAAAAGGAATAGGCAGAACATGATAAGAACATACCAGATGTCCTCTTCTGGCCTCCTTGTGACGCACCACACATGTGCATACAGTCACACAGACACATGTAAATAAATACTTTGACTGAGGACACCCGATGACCCATTGTCAACTTCTAGCCTCGACAAGCATGCCTACCCAAGCAGATACAATACACACACATACAAAAGGATGCCTGTTTTTAAAGTCACTTTTTAACACTTACTTTCACTGCTGGCCCTTTTAATATAGGCAGGCTTCTGGTTATATGTTCAAGAGGAATATATCCAGTGGTGTTCTTGTCGGGAATATGTATGTGTTGTGGACATGAGTTAGTGTTTGTCTAATCAGATGCAACAGAACCCCCATTCTATAGTACCAGAATTGTGGATGATATGACTAATAAAGTTTCTGTTTAACAAGTAAAAATTTATTTTGCTTCTCTGATACTATCAATAGAACATATTAAATGTTTTCTCTAATGAGAAAAAGAAAATTCCTGTTGTTTTGTGACTATGAAGCATTTGCTTTTTAGCAAGGAAAACTTTTCAGCCAGACTTACAAACTTATTAAGCATATTTAAAGTTATGGAGCCAGAGAGATGGCTCAGGAGTTGAGCAAAGGACTTCTTGCAGAGGACCCAGGTTCAGATCCCAGCACCCACATGGCAGCTAACAACTACTCTAACTCCAGTTCCAGTGGAATTTGATGCCCTCTTCTGACCTCCATGGGGTACTGCACGACAAGGGTGCACTTACATACATGCAAACAATACACTCATACACATAAAATAAAAATAAATAAAATATTTTTTAAAAAAACATGGGGCTGGAGAATTGGCTTAGTGGTTAAGAGCACTGGTTGCTCTCACAGAGCACCCAGGTTCAATTCCCAGAACCCACATAACGGCTAACAACTGTCTGTAACTCCAGTTCCAAGGGATTTAACACTCTCTTCTGACTTCTGTGGGCACACACAAGCAACACTTTCATATACATAAAAATAATAAAATTTAAAAATGTTTAAAAGACTTAAAGTTCTGAAGTGCCAGGCATAGTGGCACAGGCCTTTAATCTCAGCACTCAGGAGGCAGAGGAAAGATTTCTGTGAGATCAAGATCAACCTAGTCTACATAGTAAGTTCCAGGCTAGATGGGGCCATAGGGAGATCCTGTCTCAAAAAACCAACAACAAAGAAGTTTTCAAGTATCTCTGTGAAAATGTTTAGACTCAAGGGGGATTCAGGCTTATTCTATTTTTATAGTTTTTCCAATGTTAGAGGTAAAACAAGATTTATTATATTAAATTTATTTATTCTATTAAATTTATTAAATTAAATATATTCTTAGTAATACCTATAAATGTATAATCTGTCATTGTCTCTTGGATTTTGTTTAGTATTTGATATTGTGATCAATGATGTATCACATGTACAGTGGTGGTCCCATCAAGATTATATCGCCTAGGGACATTACAGCTGTCTTAGTTTGTGTACATTGTATGTTTGCATGATGAAATCCCCTTTCAGTGTGTCACTCCCAACTCCCACCACTTCCCCTTTGCTCTGTTTTTCTCTTCTTTTTTATTTGGGCGGGGGGTTATGATTGAATGTCTTTCTTATTAGTAATTCAGAATATACAACCTTAAAATGGTTATCTTTGGGACTGATCTAAGTGCAGTTTTCTTTAGATGTTGGATTATCTTAAAGCAATAATTAACACTGCTTAAATCATGAGGAAAAAACCATGAAACTTTGTACTCATAACTTTAGTAATATTTAGATAACAATATTTCCTTTAGTAGCTCACACCCTTTAAAATATAATATGGACAAAAATTTTTTTCCATATTTATGTATATATGACAACAAAAAGAGCTCTATTAAATTTTAAGACTTTTATAACAGAATATAAGCCCTTTTGTTAATATGCTCAATTACACACTTTCAAATTCTAAACCAACCCTGTATTCCTGAAATAAGTTCCATTTGTACTTGATATGTTGTATTTATATGTTTATATACTAAAGACCTTACATATCTGGAATATTAAGCATTTTTAAATTTATGATCATAAGGGATTTTTTTTTGTAGCCACTGTCTAACTTTATTGTCAGGGTTACATTGTTTTAATACAATGAAGTGGAAGTTAACGCCTACAGTTTAAGAGCTTTTGTAAAACTGGCACTATTTCTAAGTATTTGATAGAATTCATTTAAAAAACCAGTAGTCTGGCATTTTCTTGCTGGGAAGGTTTTCTGTAATAAATTCAGTTTCCTTGGTAGGGGTAAAGCCATAGCAAGGCACCTTGTAAAACATCTCCTGTGCTGATAAACTTAATGCCGCTTAGGTCAATTTACTCTTCATTCTAGGCTCTTCGACAATGGACAGAATTCCTTGAAATATCTCTCCCTCTTCGGCAGTGAGCACAAGGGTTTTTTCCATAGAGAGCATTGGAGAACACAGTGGGACAGGCTTTCCTGCAGTTGCCTGTAACTTCAGGCCAGGTGAAGCTGATTTCCCTAGCCAGCATCCAGCACGTGGTCTCTTGCTGACATGGCAACCTACCAATAGTTTTCCCAGGTCTTCACATAGAAACTGGTGCCCTGAGGGCTTCCTGCCCCCACCTTGCCCCTCTTCCAAAGGCCTGCTGTACATACTAGTGCCCATTTCCTCTGCAGACTATATAACTCAATTGCAACTTCCAGAATAGGCCTAGATGAATTTGCCCAATGGGCTGAACTATGGCTTCTCTAATGAGGCCTGAACTCTAGGCTTGCAAAGAGGCTCCTTTCCAGCTTTGTCCTTCCAAGGTCTTCTTCCTCAAGGTACAGTGTACTATATAGAGCTTCTTAGCTTAAACAGCTACCCCTTTATTGGTGTTGAATAATAAAATCCTCCCACATAGCTCATGGCATGGTTTCTATCTCCTGAGTGGACAAAATCTGATGCAACTTCTAAGAGAATCCTATCCTCTGGGATTCATGCTGTTGTGTAACCTCCTCCTGACCTGACCCAGGGTGTGGACCCAGAGTGTGGACCTGACCCAGGGCCTTGCTTCTAAGGATAAAAATATCACAAAATGAGATGCTACTTCCCAGAGAAGGCAGTTTAAGACTCTAACTTCTTTTTCACCCACCTGCCTGCTCTCATGGCGTTTCCTGCCTGTTGCGTGATGAGCAAATCTCCTATCAGGAGATGTCCTATGGAGGTTCACCTGGCAAGGAAGTGATACAGCAGCCTTTAGCTAACAGTCAGCAAAAACTGATCCTGCCAGCCACCACAGGAGTGCACTTGAAAGCACATCTTTCCACAGTAGAGCCATGACATAACGACAGTGCCAGCCAACACCAAGACTGCAGCTTCTGAAGAGAGACCCAAAGCCCAATACCTGTTTGCTCACATGCAGCTTCCTCACCTATACAAATTATAAGTGCTGTTGTGTTACACTAGTGTTTGAGGAGTAACAGGTGACAGCAGAAAATACAGGAGCATGTCAAATTTCCTTTTCATCTTGTATCCATCTGTCTAAGTTGAGACTTCAAAGTCTGAATCATTAACTCTAGTAAGGAATATCAATTTATTTGCTCAATGGTTCAGAGATTTAAAAAAAAACACACACAAAATCATGTATAAAAATGTTCACAGCAGCTTTATTTATATAAGAAGTTTGAAACAACTCAAATGCTCTTTAATAGGTGATAGTTAAAACAAACCATGGTACATCCATACCATGGTTTACTACTCAGCAATATAAAGGAACAAACTATTAACACATGCACAGTTTGGATGGAATTCAAGATAACTGTGCTGAATTCTGGAAAAAAGCCAGCCTCAAAAGGTTACACTTGGTATAATTTCATTTATATAACATTCTCACCATGACAAAATTACAGAGATGGAGAAGAGATTAGTGGCTGTCAGGGTTTAGGAAGTAAAGGGATGTGAGAATAAAGGGCTAGAGGGAAGGACTGATGAGAAAACAGTTATCTCAGCGGTGGCCTTTCCACAAACAATGAGAAAACTGCATAGAAACACAAACCACTGCATGTGTGTGCACACACGAGTGAATGTTATGAAGGTGTAAATAAGGTCTATGGATTACATTAGATGTCAAATTTCTAATTTTGATATTGTACTAGTTATTTAAGACACTCCCATGGGACCAACTATGTGAAGGGTACAGGGTCATGCCTGGACTTCCTGTGACTATTTCAGAATACAAAGTTTATTATTATTATTTTTTAATGCTTGTTGACCTCCATTCTCTTGGCCTTAGTGCTCTACTTGAAACTGCACTTCTCACTACTCTCCATCTGATTTTCACTGATGTTGGGTTTAAGACCTCAAGAGAGATCTGGTCATGAAGCTGCTACCCCATGGCATCCCAGGTACCCTGTTACACATACAATTATTTCAACAGGTATTAACTATAACAAAAGCTCTCTGAAATTTCCTTTCTTTCATGAAGTTTCCTTTCCTTTCCTTAATGGGTATAGGGGTACACACCTGTGATCTCAGTATTCAGAATTCTGAGTTTGAAGTCAGCCTAGGCTATGTGAGGGCCTACCTCCAAAAAACCTGTAAGTTTTTCTTTCTTCGGCCTGGATCACCTAATCATGGATTTTCTTCCTGGACTCCACAGTCACCCTACAGCTTATATAAGATTGCATGTGATGATTATATCTGTCCTCAGCAAAACAGGGAGGACTTGTGATTTTAAACTCTGCTCAGTCATGTTATCCACACTTCTTACCTACATTACTGACCTGGCCTCTGCTCTGCCTCCAGCTCACCTTTCCAAACATTACTGTCAGAGTGATCTTTCTAAAACCCCAAATCATTCAGCTTACTTAACTTTCAAGATTCTCTTGTAATCTCTTTAGTCTGGTATACAATGTGCTTTAAAATCATCCCCATCTACCTCTTCTAGCAGTGTGAACTTGGGCAAATTCTCTAAGGTTCTCCTTTCTTTTCTGTAAACAGTGACAATAATGATCCTACATTATAGCTATAACACCTAGAGCTCTGTCTAGAACATGGTAAATGCTCTAGGAGTTAGCTACTTAGATTATTGCTCATTGGAACCCCAATCCGTAAAACTCTTTTCACTTAGATGGAAATAGGATCCAACAACCATGACCATTACCTTTTAGGGAGGCAGAATTCTGACTCTACTCCATTCTAGTTATGAGGTCTTGGCAAATCATGTAACATTTCAAATATAAGATTCAAATATAAAATAGGGGCCAAGATGAAGTGAGTTGTGAAGGTAACCTGTTACTGGTAAAATATTCTGCATAGGAGTCTAGCCAGAGGTCATTTAACAGAAAAACACCTTCTTTTGCTCACCACAACTACAAATAGCCCATAATTTCCCTTTGGAGCTATGCAACTTTGTCTTCCCTGTTTTCTACACTACAAGCACCTAGGGGAAAGGGACTCATATCATTGGCTTTTAGTCTTAAAAGACCCGCACAGACAGGACCACATCAACTGAGTGCATGAATAAATTACACTATGGCCAGTGAAAATGGTGTCAAGATTAAGGCCATTGTCTTTATTTTCTGAAGGCTATAGAATGATTTTCATACTTTTATAGTATATCACTTTGTATTAGTTATTTATGTTCCTGTCTTATTTTCATCAAAAGACTATAAACTCAGTATTATTTATTCTATACCATCTCCAACTTAGAAAGTGCTGTAAATTGCATGAAGTGTCAGACAGAGTTCAGGAATATTTCAACCTCTTTGGTCTATTCATTTAATTCCCAATAATATATGGATGAGGCAGATGATCATTTAAGTTCCCACTTAAGGAGTATCTTTCAGTTTTATTAAAAAATATATCAAGAAAATCAGGACAACTGAAATATACCATAAACTTAATATTGACACTAAGCAAACAACTTTTAAGGTGGACAAATAATTTTATTTTGTGCATGCAAATACATGTCAAGTACTGCAAACTTTTTCCATCAATTTTCTCTCAAACACTGAAAATCATGATGCTCTATTTTGTGAACAGCCAAAGCTAATATCTCTTCACTTCAGTGCTACAGCAAAAACACACAGAATTCACTCTTTGCTATTCACTATCATCACAACCCTCATTGTTCCATCTCTGCCCTCCCCCCATACAGGCCTTTGAGTCCTAGCCTTCCCCCATTTAATCCTATTCCTATAGCACAAAGGGAAATATTACAATTTGGAAATTCAAATTGAAATAAGTGGAATAGAATTTATTCCCATATATATTCCCCATTTCATTGTACAGAATTATTTTAAATTATAGTTTTAAATAGAAGCTGAGTATATGCCTTAAAAAATGAGCATTAAATCCATCTTATAGATGGTGCCTGCTTTTTACATGATGGGTGTACACCATCTTTAATTTCATTTACATTTCAATCGAACAATAGATTTGCAAAGAAAATGTCTAATACAGACGTAAAAATATTCACACTAAGCTTCACAATCGGTTGTACAATTGACAAACAGGCCTCTTTTCCCAAACTTTCCAACTAAGCAAATTTATAAAGTGTTATCAATGCAACAAGAAAAACATTTTTCTTTCACTTCCAGGGAAAAGAATATGCAATAAACAGTATAAATGCAGACAGCAGTTGCTGCAAGCTAACCACGATACTCCCAAGTGGCTGTACAGTGGATATGTGCAGTACAAATAAAAGCCACATGTGTTGTATCACAACTACAGTATAATTGTTTGCCCAGCTAAGAGAATGCATGCACGTCCATGCCTTGGGTTATAAAGTGAGGCCTAATTCTCAACAGGTTGATGGAATATGTGCAAATGACCTTGGCTTTTGGCAGTACTAAGTGCAGCCAGTGTCTGTTTTCCACTGGTTTGGGGGATATTTTTAATTTTGTATGTAAAAAAAAAAAAAAAAAAAAAAAAGAAAAAAGAAAAAGAAACAAAGAAAAAATAACTGCCAGTTTTGGACTTGGGGAAATAACTGCCCTTAGAGTAAAAAATAAGTCTCCACCCAAATGTGGGGTGTTCCTATCTGTGGTTTTTGGCTCCTTGTACTCCCTTGCCAGCAAAGGGATACAAAGGAACAGCTAGTATAAAGGAGTTACTAGCAAATTTAATTTCTAGAAAACGGGATACTCCTTGAGCATGTTCTTTTATGTTCTGCTTGCAGAAGGAGCCCTTCTGTAGAAGGAGTTACAGTAAGTGATCCCATCAATACTCTTTAGTCACTAAAACACAAGAAAAGTTCTTCTAGGAAACTAACACATAGTTGCAACGCAACTTTTCCCTTTAGTGATTAGTTACCAATACTGGTGACAGTCTGCTCAGAAAAGGACTCAAAGAAACAAGGGAAGAAATATTCAGATTCACAGTTGAAATCATATACTGAATCTGATTGTTACAAGTTCCAACCCTGGTTAACAAGACAATGTGGGCTTTAATACCTCTAAAATGCTAAAGAAAGGTAGATTGTTTTAAACTAATCTTTTTTAATGCTTAAATGATCCCATTCAAAATTCCTATAAATCACTGTGCATTCTGTAATATTCTCAAGGCATATATAAAATCAGGATGTGCTTTGTAACTCAGCATCAAATTGAAATCTGGGTCAAAGTGACAAGGATCCATACAAATGGAAAATTTCCATTTTAGTATGGGAGGTTTAATTTAATTCTCTTCCTAGAGTAAATAGAAAGGTAATCAGTTCCACAGGCCTAATGAGCTACCTTTTCTGAAAAATTACAGTGTACAACTTTCATCACACACTGGTTCATTGCATGGCACTGAAATAAATCACAGTACCGTAGCAAAGACAAGAGAATCTGATCTGTTTAGGTACCAAGTGGAAGGAATACACATGTAACTGGTAGAATTCATAAGATGAAATGGGCCTAAAAGACAACTAGTGACGTTATATTCACAGAATCTGAATGAGGCACATGGACTCAGGATTGGACTTAGAAACTGGAAATTATAACGAAGAAAGGAAATGCATACCATTTTCTTGCTTTTCAGATTTCAGACTGCTTCTTCCTGATTAGACCCACAGGTAACATATGCAATGCAGTTAACAACATAAAATTTCCTTTTCTATTGCTCTGTAGCCTCTGACTACAAATGCATATATCATATATCTTAGTAAAGGGATAAAGTGACAATTGCCCCAATTTAAAAAGCCACATTCTAGGTCTGTTTCTACTATTTGCTCTATGACATCAGTAGGTACCATTCTGAAGAAAGGTCAGATGAACTGTTCTTTCTCGATTGTGGCAGCGACCTATGGCTTTATTTCACATTAAACCCACCAAAACAGATAGTAGGTGGTCACCACATAAAGATGCAGCACAGAATAACCTCAACACAAATAATTCCTATGTTGTTAGTGAGAAAGAGCAAGAATCGTGAGTTACTGTTTTATGGGATCACCTGCTGCAAGACAAGCATTATTTTAATATAAATATTTTGAGACATACCAATAAGGTTGGCAGGTATATACATACATTGATGCAAATGTAACTTACTGGACAAGTAGGCAAACACCTAAGCATCTCAACCCCCTCCAGCAGAGCACAACCAAGTTTCAAAATTTCAATTTTAAAATTAAAAAGATAAGGTTAAATACACAAGATCAATTTATGTAGTATATATTCACCCTCAGAACGTGCTGAAGATGTTTGTGTAGTTCTGTTGCACAGAGGGTTCTTTCCCTGAGGGCACATAAGGAGCTCTCAAACTGTTAATAGGTCTCTATTTTGTAACAAAATAGCAATTTTAAAATCTTAAAAAAAAATACATTACCTTCAACATGGAAGATCTCACTATTAAATATCCATGAAACAGACAGACTGGTTTACATATCCTTTTTGGAATTAAAAACAGCAAAAAAAAAAAAAAAAGTACATTGGAAGCATTTCAAATGTAATAAGCTCATATTTATAGAAAGGTTCTGATATAAATTATATAACAATCATGTTCCTGTAATATCCTAGGCTAATTTATAATGTCAGAAATAAGTTAATGTAACATGGTTTAAAACTCTTGTTCCTACTCATTTCAGGTTACAGAGCGAAATAAATAAAGCATCTGGGGAGCACTGGCCATGGCAAAAAGGTACAGTACTAACCAAAGGAAACTCAGTCAAGGCTACTGTGCTGTTATGCTACAAACGAACATCTTCATACACTTGAGTATTAAATAAATGTGTAAGATCTTCCATACTGACACCAGAATATCAAAACTACCCCTTTGTTTCTCAGGTATATTTACAACTTATCAGTCACCTTATGAGCATGTTCATTAAGACAGGTATCAAACACCAGTATTTACTCATTCTGATCAAGAAATTTCAGGGAAATGTCAACCCTCCCACCCCTGGAAATGTGCACAAAACTTTTATCAAAATCTTATCTGATACAATGCTGTGGTTTTGTAAAATAACTAAATAGCTCAGACGACCAATAACATGATCCTGTTTAAGCATCTTGCTAGCAGGAAAAGCCCTTACATACAGTACACCTGGTGAAAGATCAGCTTGGCTTAAAATATTCCAGTACAATTTTCAGAGTAAACAACTTCACAGAAGTTAATTAAAAAAATAATAAAAGTCAAACTAATCTTAAAGAAATGGAGGAAAAACAAAAAGACAAACTATAGGTAAGACCACCAGGAAGGAATGCCCAGCTAGTATCTTCAAATGTTGACTGAAATTTAAGCTTCAGTAAAATACCACCCACAAATCTGGGGCAAGGCTGGATGAACGCACTGCATACTTTCAGATGCCAAGTGAAAGCAATTTCAGTAACATTACGGCAGGGCAGAAATTATTCATGTTTTTAAGTATGGGTGAATGTTAGCCAATGTTCTACTACTACATGGTTCAAAGTCTTATCAACCTAACAGTCAGAAAACAAAATTAAACTCAACATGAAATAACAAAAAACAATATCTAACTAAAATAATGCAATGAACATCCAAATTAATTTCTTTAAATTAAAGACCCAGCAATACCATCTTGTTAGTCAGTGCAAAGGCTACATACAGGGTTTTCTCAAGAAAGCTGAAAGCACCTGATTCTTTTGCCAAGTCATCAGATTCAATAATGTACAGGCTTAAATCTGCATTTTAAAAAACTGCCATTACATTAGTGCATAATTTATCAAAATTGTAAAAACGATTCTGCATAACTTAGGAGAATTTAATATCTAGTACATCAGCTGAAAGACTTAGGCACTTGGTTATATTTTTAATCAATTACTTCAACAAGTAGCCTGTGTATAAATATTAACAAAGCAGAAACTATTCTTGAAAAATGGAAAATTAAAAAATTAAATGCTACAGATAAAAGCACTGCACCACACCCCTACATATAATGCAGTAAAGAAAGCGAGTATATAACCCTGTAAAATTCTACGGTAAGAACATCTAACTCCACTCTTCAAAATTAAAATTAAAAAAAAGAAAGAAGAAAGAAATCCATGCAAAGTCCAATGAAAAAAGATAAATAAAGCAGCTGGAATGAGATGGAAATTTCTCTCAGTGAAACATAAAAATAGAAATAAATAAGTTAATTAAGTCTACTTTCACTAGATGTATCATTGTAGGATCCTGCTAGTTTAATAACTGAGTTGTTAATTTACTGTAGAAGCCATTTAAAATAGGAAATGGCTCAGTTACTGCACCGGATTGCTACAAACTCATAAAAAGCTGCTTGAAGCTTAAGTTAAATGTTGTCCAAATTCCAATCACTTCTGGAAAGTGAACGTTACCCTAGTAAAGTAAAATTTTTTTTCATAATGCTAATGCAAGAGGGCTTGAAGTATCAAAGAGTCCACAGGAAATGGATGCCCCCAGTAATATCTTTTTTTTAAAAAAAATATACATTATATAATATATATTATATATATAAAAAGCTAGTGTAAATGCTTCCATGGTGTGGTCACAAATTTGAAAGATGAACCTCCTTTCAGCTGTTAACCATCTTCCCATTTGCAATAGGTTTTAAAAAGTTGTTTTTATCTTCAGACAGAACATGAGTTTTCAGAATGAGGTTGCCAACACTGACAGACGTGGTGATGGGGAGGCAACTTGCACTGCTAATGGACACTGGGAGTGGCTGGCTAAAGCAAGATGTTACCGGCAGAATGGTTTTTTGCTCCTCCCTGAGAGAAAAATAAATGACAGGGAAAGCAAATTGGCTTTGATTGAAAACATACAAGTTACCACTATATGCTTACTGAAAGCTACATCAGATTTTAAGACACCCCCACACCAGCAAAAGTCTATCTTTTTTATAAAGAAAAGTATTAGAAGTCACTGAAAAGGTCCTGTTTTCCAAAATTTATGATAAGAAGTTTAAAACATTGGCTTAAAGACATACAATGAAGTTTAAGATTAGGCACATATCTCTGGCGACAATTATACAAAATGATAATAGGCAAGGAAATCTTAAAAATGATTTTTAAAACAAGAAACACTTAAGGTTTTGTTTCTTTGTTTCAGGGTTTTTTTTGGGAGGGGGGATGAGAGACAGGGTCTCCTGGAACTTGCTGTATAGACCAGACTAGCCTCAATCTCATAAAGATCCACCTCATAAAGATCCATCTCCTCCTGAGTGCTGGGATTAAAGGCTTGTACCACCACCACCACCCCTGGCTTGTTTCAGTTTCTACGGTTTGTTTTTGAGATAGGATGTTGCTATGCAGCCCGTGCAAGCCTAAAACTCTGTATGTAGCAGATCCTGGCATCAAACTTGTAACCACCCTCCTATCTCTGCCTGCTGTGCTGAGTGCTGGAATTATAGGCATGCACTACCATGACCAGCTTCAACTTAGGATTAATTTTCTATTCTATGATCTAGAAGTCTGACCAAATTAAAGAAGTATAAGCTGGTGTTAAAGATAAAAGAACTTTTATCCCAACAAAAAAGCAGGTTTAATATTAAAATGAATTATTTTACTAGTTCAAATTTTTCTAAAAATAAATACTGACCAAATCATTATTATATAAGGCTTCCCTCTCATAATAAAAGGCCAAAATGAATCTAACACTGCATCTATTTCTGTATTTATGCCCTGTATCCAGTGGCTAATGAAGTGTCTGTCTAACACTCACAGAATCACATGGTCTTCACCTAAACTCTGTTTCTTCTGCTTTATTGGCTCCTTCTGGTGCTGCTGGACTGGGTGACCATTTTCTACTGCTCCATTCAACAACTGATCATTTTGAGAACTGATACCAAGTTGTAGGTCCAGGATTTCCTAGGAAAATAAAATGTCAATGTTTCAACATGACAGCATTTTATTCTCTTCACTGACAATGGGGCAAAGCCCAATTCTCTCAGTGTAGCACTCACTTCAATTTGCTCACTTTGCCCATCAGGTTCATCAGTATCAAGTGCCGAAAGTTCTAACTCAATATCCCTGTCGGGCTTAGCATCTACGGTGTCTTCTGTATAATCACTCTGCAAATAAGGAAAGCATTAATTTCATATCTGCAGAACTGGAGGCCTGCTTTTTCAAATTACAATGGAAATCCTAATTTGGGACTAGTTTTATTTGTACTCTAAGCTTTAAAAAGTCATGAGTCATTCATAAGAAGAATACACTAAGAAATGGCATGTCCTGATATACAGCAGCAGTGAGCAAAGGCATTAAGCATGAAGCTGACCACATGCAGTTCTTTACCTCTCCATTTCTCAGTTCAATCTCCTTGCTTAGAAGATTTAAAGTAAGGTGACGACCTTCATCCAGGGAATTCCACTTCTGTTGCATGGCTAGAGCATTGGCCTCCCTCTGAAGAAGTAATGAGTTACTCTTGGCCTCCATGAGGAGAGAAGAAAACATAAGCTTAGATTTCAAAATCAAAAGGTTTTTCAAAACTCAAAGCTAAATACACAGAGCCTACCTGCTGAAGTTCAATGCTCAAAAGGTCTCCAGTACTGGAATGCTTTCTATGGCCAGATAAATCAGTAACAATGAACCTGTCCCTTTAAAAAGAAGGATGAATACTGTAGTAAAAGGGAAATAAATGAGGCAACTAACATATTAATGACTATTATGTTCTATGAAACTGATCAACCCTGAATGTGGGAATCATCACTCCAAATATAAAATTTGAAGCATTTGTTACATAGCTCAAATTATAGGAGGTAATTCCACAGACAACTGGGGGTGAGTTTTATATTCTGAAGATGGCTGAAAGTAAAGAATGCTAAAGAAGTAAGAGTAATATTACCGTTCAATATAGTGTGCTGATGACGTGGCCTCGTTGCCATATGAACCCCACCTTGAATCAACAGCATTGACATAAGGGACATAATCTACAGCAATGGAGGAAGAAAGAATTAGTAGAGAAGTGCAAAACAAGCCAGGTAAGACAGCACAAATCTGAAATCCCGGCACTTTAAAGGCTGAGATAAGAGGACTGCCACAAGTTTGAGGCCAGCCTGGGATACAGCTCCAGGGGATCCAACACCCTCTTCTGGCCTTCACAGGCATTGCAAAACATGGGTGCACTATGTACATGCAAGCAAAATACTCATACACATTAAAAAAATATAGACAGCCAGGTGTGGTGGTTCACACCTTTAATCCAAGCACTCAAGAGGCAGAGGCAGAGTAATCTCTGTAAGATCAAGGCCAGCCTGGTGTACATAACATGAATTCCAGGCCAGCTAGGGCTACAGGGAAACCCTGTCTCAAAAAACAAGGGACGAAAGAGGGGAAGGCAAGGAGGAGGGAAGGCAGGAAGGAAAGAAAATAAAAATAAATGAAACAAAACTAAAAGAGCAACAACAAAAAGAAAGAAAAATCAGTATATAAATATGAATATATATTTTTCAAAACAGCCACAAGGTTCTGGTGAAACCATTTAATTCTCGGTTTAATGTGGTTATTAAATGGAAGAAATGCTCTCTATTTCCCAGGTTATGAATCAAAAGGACATGGTATAGAATATTTCAGTCTTAATTAAATGATTACCTGATACACTGATGGGCTTTGTTGCACTTCCTTGGGAAGCAGTGGCCTGGACGGGATCTGTTGTATGGTAACCTGTACGTGAGGATCGGGAAATTGCACCCCATTTTGAGATGATGGGTCCATCACTAAAGGGAATTATTGGGTCTTCTTCTTTTGTCCTTCTCTGAGTTTCAAATAAGTGTACTCTTCTCTTAACATCTCCACTGTCCAGGTCCTACATAAACCAAAGAACATCAGTAAGAGAGCTGCTTCAGCTAATAGTACAAATATATGTTCTAATTTTAGATCTTGATGATAATGTAACAACTATATTAAATTGTCAAACTATGGTCAAATAATTACATATTAAATCTAATGTATTTTAGATGTATCGAAATACATCCCTGCTAGTTGTAGATGAGTTAAATAGCCACACCATAAAGACAAAAGCATTCATTTTAAAACTTGAGATATCATCCCTAACTCCAAACCCCCTCCTCTTCCCCAAGCAAGCAAATCATACCATTAGTACAGCATTTGAATTAGCAATTACATCTTTGGGCTCTGAATCAATGGCATTGATACAAGAGCCTATGGTGCCACAAGACCAGGGAGAATAGTGAGAAAGATGATCTTCTTCAAATTTCGTGCCACTCACACTCTCAGAGAACTAATTTAAAAAAGAAAAAACAAAGGCCAGTTAGTATGAAACTTTAGTTTACAATCTTGTAACTAATATAGAATGTAAAGGACTTCACAGAGAACAATTAAAACTTTCCAACGAATGTAACAGCTAGGTGTTAATATTCATACAACAGAAATGATATACCTTCTTTTACTTTGTCATATAAATGATCTAATTTATTCTATACTTTCTTTTACTTTGTTTACAAGTGATCTTTTTCAAATATATTTTTTAATTTTTTTATTAGGTTTTATTTATTTTTTGTGTGAGCAAGCACATATGTGGCACAGTGGGGAAGTAGAGGTCAGAGGATAACCTGCAGGAGTTGGTTCTCTCCCTCCACCATGTGGGTAGAAGGAATCAAACTTAGGTTGTCAGGTTTGGTAATAAGTGCTTTTACACACTAAGTCATCTTGCCAGCTAAGTCCTGTAAGTGCTCTTACAAAATTCCAAATTGGTATTATCAAAAACAATGAACAGGGCTGGAAAGATGGTGCAGAAGTGAGGAGCACTGGCTGCTCTTGCAGAGAACCTGGATTTGGTTCCCAGCATCCATAAGGCAGCTGACAACTGTCCATAACTCCAGTTCCAGGTTATCTAAAGCCCTCTTTTGGCTACTACAAACCTTGCACACAAGTGCACTTCATTACATGCAAGCAAAACACTCAAACACATAAAATAATTGAACAAATTAAAAAAATTAAAAAACTCAATTAACAATAATATGTTACTACAGTATGTGATGTTTTAAAAAAATAAGCAAAAAGCTCCACATAAAACAGACATACACAGCTATAAATGACAGTCAGTATCTTAAAGCAGTCTATAATTTTCTTGAGGAAAGAACATGTGGCAAATAAAGGGACATAACTGATAAACCAAGCAGTACTAAATAACATAAGGAATTCAGAGGCAGATCTGAAGTCAGAAAAAAATAAATGTTAAAGGAAGTGTAAGGAATACTATGTTATCAGTCTACAAAGGGTACAAGGACCAGAAAATCCAGTTAAATATCTTGTACTAACTCATATTACTAGTCAAGAGCAGATCTGAGTCACAGAGAAATACTCATTTCTTCAAGTATACTATACAAAAAAAAAAAATGAAAATATACTGTTCTATGAAGATGATATCACTATCAATTGTTGCCAAAGCTATTTACCTGCTTTGAGGAAATCTAAGTTTGACATGTGAGAAAATCTAAAACTAAGTGAGACAATTCAATGTTTTATTGAAATATTTATAAATGGAAAAATATACCTAATCTAAGTCTAGTGGTTCATATTTGCAATCCCAGCACTCAGGAGGCTGGATGCAGATTTTAAGGATACCCTGGGCTACAAGTAAGACAGTATCTTCAACAACCCCCCGACCAAAAAAAAACACATAAGGGCTGGAGAAATGGCTCAGTGGATCAGAGCATTTGCTGATCTTCAAGAGGACCTGAATTTGTTTCCTGGGCAGCTGACAACTGTCTTTAACTCCAATTTCAGGGGAAGCAATGCCCTCTTCTGTCCTCTGTGGGCACCCATATAGATGTGGCATACATGCACAGAGACATACACACATGCACATAAATAAAAAATAAAAATAAACCTTTTTTTAAAAAGTAAATAAAAACCAAATGTGTGTGTGTGTATATCTTGAATTACTTTCAAATAATCAGTGGCAAGGAAATACAAATGAAACAAATTCAACCAAGTTGATAATTATGGAAGTCAGATGATGATTATCTGCAACTTACTATGCTAGTCTCTATAACTGGATATGTTTTAAATTTTTCATAAAAATATTAACTTTTTCTTTAGCAGCACTGAAGAAGGTACAGAACCAGTCAGAGAGAATGCAAAAAGATTTACTCTAACACTCACTCACTCTCTCTCATATATGTGTGTGTGTGTATATATACACACATATAAGATATATAAAACACAAACTACACACATTGTATATCAAACAATAAAAAAAACAGGTCAAACTTCAATCTTCTTGGCATAGATTGTTTGGTAATGCCAAGAACAATCAAGTGTGATATAAATAGCAGAAGCAATATAGCTGGTATTTCTGCTCTTTTCAAACAAACAAACAAAAATACCCCAGATATACTAGGATTCAAATTACAGCTATTTAAGTTTGAAAGAGCTTGAGCAAATTACTTGACCTCTCTGGGTAGGATTCCTAGCCTATAAAATAGGGGTAATACCTGCCCCCTAAGGTTTATGTGAGAATTAAATAAAATAAAAAATTGTAAATGCTTAGTACAGTGTTTGACATTGAGTAACTACTTAATGGTAGAGATAGACTTTTTTATTCTCTGGAGTAGAACACAGAATTTTGGTTCATGCTAAGCACACAGCAATTGGGGTTGTAGGCATAGCTCAGTGGTAGAATGTGTGCAAGGCTCTATGTCTGTTCCCTAGAGTTAGAAAACCAAAACAATTAAAATATCATGAGACTAGGTATATTGATATAAAGTTTTTAAACCATAGTAAGGGACTCTTATCTTGATAGTCTTGAGAATCTCATAATACTTAGTCAAAGTTCATATACTGATTGTTTACTGAACTAAATTCAGCTACCCACCAAAATTACTGCAAAATACCCAAAATAGTTAACTCTAGTTTGAATGAATAACTTGAAGTCAGCTAGCTATTTAACCTCTGGTGATTGGTGTGATTAAAACCTTTCTTACATCCGTACGGAAGTCTACACTGAATAGAGGAGAAGGTGGTGTTGGTGACTGTGTTGCCACAGGAAGAGTTGAAGAGACAGGTGCTTTCTGAGTATGGTACTGTGCCCACTGATCTGGCTTTCTTCTCATCTGCTCCTCGCAACTGGTCTTCAAATGACCACAAGGTTCCTATGGAGGATAAAAGAAAAAATCTTGATCACCTATAGAGTGGTGAATAAATTTAACTATCCTCTGTGAAAATTTTGTATACGGTTTATGATATTGCTAGGACAGAGCAGAGAAATTGCCCTAGACACTTCAACAGAAAGATCAACATTCATTCAACTGATGTTAAGTAAAACGTGAGCACTCACTTTTCTAGTTTAGAAAACTTATCCATGTATATGCGGAGCTATTGAAAAAGGCCTTGTTCTTGTACTTTCAAGATTTTTAACTTTCCCATCAGTTCCTATTTGAATATAACATCTTTTGAAAATTAATATGTATCAAATCGAATTCTAAGAGCTTTGTTTTTCTAATTAATTCTCACAACAGCCTTATGAGGTAGGTACTGCTCTTACTTCCATCAAACAGATGAAAGACACTGAGCCATAAAGGTCAGGTAACTTCTCTAAGTTACACAGTGCAGGACAGGTTGACACAAGCTCTTTATTACAAGGCAGCAGCACTTCTACTTCCATCATCACTTACCCTTGGTAAAGGCACCGTTGTCCTTGGCTCATTTGGTGGCTGACAAGCCACTGAATAATACCCATCTAATGAATTATATCTTTCCCGCAAAGATGTTTGATAGACAGATGAGTGCATCACATCCATTGGAGGTAAAGAATTGCTTCTAATAATGTCATCTCGTTGGTACATAGCTGGGCGCCAGATGCGCCTGCTGTCATACACAGGAGCATACATTCCAGAAGGTACTGGAGGAACTGGTCCATACTGCTGCGGAGGAGGAGGTTGGTAAGGAGAAGAATTCATTCGATCTCGAGGGGAAAATGTACTGTAATGATCAGCATATGGCATGGAAGCAGGTGGGAGGGAGGACTCTGGAACATTATTGGACCTCACAAAGCGAGGAACACAGGGAGCCACACCAGCTGGTACCGTTGGAGGTGGTGGGTAGTATCCTTGAAAATTGGAAAGAGGAATATTTAATGTAATCTTAGTAAAAAAACCAATATTTTATAATGATTTAAGTCTAAGCAGTCTTTCATGTGGCAAAATATAATCAGCACTGATCTTTACCTTTATATTGAGACTATGTTATTTTCATGATGTCATTATACTAATATCAATATTTTGATAAGCCAGTCACAGAAAGACAATTTCCCCATGAGTTCACACATACGTGTTTATCTAAAAAAGTTAATTAGGAGTTAGGAGAGGGAGGGTTACACAAGGAACTATGGGGGTAAAGGGAAAGAAAGAGCTCAAGAGAGGTGGGACCAGGAGACGGGTATTATTAAGGGAGAAATGGGGGTAGTTTTAGTGGGATGGGAGGGGGGAGTTATACAGGGGAAGTGGAGAGATAAATAATGCCTAGTTGGTTAAAAAACCAGAGGGAATTGTATTAGTCCAAAAACCTACTAAAAAAATCACACATACAATAGCTCTACATGAATCCATGTGCACAGGTAAAAGCTACATAACAAGAAACAGTGCCAGGAAGGAGAAAACTATCCTTTGAGCTGTTGGCCAGGATAGTCCAAGAGACTTTCAAAATTAAACAGGCTATTGCCACAGCCCTTGGCTGCCTCCCAGAACTTGAAGGTAAGACCTTACTGATGAAGATAAGACATTCTTTGGAAATAGGACTTGGAGCAACAGAGATGGAATTGACTGGGAAGCCACTTCCCTGAAGGCTAGCTCTACTAGTTTTGGAGAATACTATGCAAGCTGCTAAGGGAGAACATCAATCAAAGGTCCAACCCCAGCTTTAAGGCCTAATAACTATAACTATGACCAGCACAGAAAACTATATTAGGGCAGTAGTGGCACTTTTATCTTAGGGGTAATCGATAGCTACCTAATTGGATTTGGAGCCCACTCAATGAGAGGGACTCGTGTGGTACTCTAAACTTGGCCGTAACCGTACCATGATTGTGGTAATATGAATTATACACGTGGCTGGAGAGGTCATAGATCTTAGAGAAAACCTCAAGGTTTTCATATCCCTAGACAAATGTAATTTCTTACTATATGCTAAATGTAGATCCTTGTATTTAAAGACAAGTATGCCAGTCACCACTCATCAAAGAAGCTTCTTTTGCAACAGATGGAGACTATTACTGAGTTCCACATCTGGTCACACACAGAGATTAAGTATTTATGAAATGCCCAGCCCTAAGTGACACATCTACAAATGAAGACTCATGGAACAGAGTGAAACAGGGGGCAGAGAGAATACTAATGCATCTCTCAACTCTCATCCACGAAGCTCCCTCATGCAACAGAGGGCAATGAACCCAGGGGTCAGGGACCATTGTGGAAGACGGGGTGGAAAAATT
The DNA here is from genome assembly GCA_035773235.1 of Eospalax fontanierii. Taxonomy (NCBI): domain Eukaryota; kingdom Metazoa; phylum Chordata; class Mammalia; order Rodentia; family Spalacidae; genus Eospalax; species Eospalax fontanierii. The sequence goes on from CM069541.1 coordinate 52,083,859, forward strand.
GTATAAACCAAGGGAGGAGCTATATGACCATATGGAAATAAGAGTCTTATAGTCTCTTGAGACCTTGCTCATATGAACCCACAGCAACAGTGACAGCATGTACAAGACCCGTGTAAACTCAAGCAGACAAAAACCTAACAGAACTGTGGAAATGGGCAGCAGGCCCCAATCTTAGCTGAAGACCTACTGGGCAGCTGATTACTACTGGGTGAGGAAGAGTTGATCTATTTTGAGGGAGTGACTCTAAATAGGATGACTAGACCCCAGTGGATGAACTTGCACTGAGAGACATCAAGGGACACTGACGACCTGCTAACCTTAACATAAATGACAGAATGCATGAAATTCAGTGTGTTTGTGGGATTATGGAAAGGTGCCTATGGGGACAGGGGTACAAAGAGGACTAAGACATTGTTTATGAACTACACAAAAATTCAATTAAAAAAAATTTTTTTTAAGTTAGTACTATAGAAGTTGAGAGTAATTTGGTGATTATAAAAGGCTGGCAAAAAAAAAGGGGGGGGGGTAGGAAAGTTAACCAAAGAGAACTAAGTCACAGTTAAGATAGAAGGCAGATGATCTGGTATGCAATTGCACAATTTCAAAAGCTAGGAAGGACTTCAAATGTTTTAACCCTAGAGAATAAACATTTGAATAGATATTCTTAATTTAAATATTATATAACATATATAAACATCAATATGTCATGTCCCATTAATATGCATACTTTTATGTTTTTAAGTATCAGTTAATAATAAAACAAAATATAGTTATTGGGATCCTAAAGGGATACAAAATATGCCACAATACACCAATTAGTGTACAAATTATTTTGAGCTGAAGAAAAGTAAAAAGTAGCAGAAAAAAAGAAAAAGATGTATGTTCCTTTTCTATGCCTAAATACAGGACATGATGTTTGTAAATGTGTTCCCTTCCTTCTTGTAACTAGGAAAAGCTAGCTATCAGGGACAACTTAGGATTATTATCACTCTGAAGAAGGCATCATAGGGATCACACAACGAACCTTACTGATTACTCTTTATTTTCTAGTAGTTCCATTTATTTAGCTTTCCACAATTTGCCACCCTAGAAACGCAAAGTTCTTGTCACTTTGTTCGTTTTCTATTCTTTCGTTAAGATGATATGATGCTTTGAGTTACCTATTACTTAGTGCTCCTAGGTACATGAACAGTGCATTATGTTAATGAAAAAAAACACACTGGTTTTAGAAGTACTGATTTTGTTTGTCTGTTTTGAGACAGGGTCTTATGTAGCCCCAGGTTAGCCTTGAACTTGCAATGTAGCTAAAGCAGGCTTAAACCACCTGACCCTTCTGCCACCACATCGCAAGTGCTGGGATTAGAAGCATGCACCATCACAGTTGACTAGAATCAGATTTTTACAACAGGAAAAAAATTTATGGGTCATAAAATCCAAAGGATTAATTTGTTAAGGTAGATAATCTAGATATATACAAATGATTTACTCATTTATTTAGGCTAACAAATATATGTAAAATTTCTCAACTGACTGAAAGTACTTACCTGTTTGGGGATATTGTGGGACTTCAAAGGGTATCTGAGTCCTTGGATCTTGAAAATACTGAATGTTTTCAGAATGCTGAGGATAGACTGGAACTCTAGTTAGAAATGGGCTGGATTTTGGAGGCACAGAACTCAGCTCTGTTCCAAAATTAGAGGGCCCAGCGGAGGTAGCAGCTACGTTACTTACAGGAGTCTTGGGTGGAGAGCCAATTTTACTAGAGAGAAAATATAACAAAGAGCAAAGGATGAATCACTATGCTAACTCCTTCTTGGTAGAAAAATTTCATAAAATTATATGGAAAGATCACTAACAGAAAATATGTTAGCTATGTCCACAGTGGCAAATGTATCTGACAAGGAATTTAAACCATCTCACACTGATTCAAATAATCATATAAAACAGATCTTTTTTTCTAACTAACAGGAAATAAAAACACATTCCAGGTACTACGGTACCTGGCATTTGATTCATTCTTTTTGTTTTTTAAGATTTATTTTTATTATTTTTATGTGTGTGTGCGTGTGTAAGTGAATGCCACATGTATCTGAGGGTGCTTTCAGAAGGAGAAGAAGATGTTGAATCCCCTGGAGTTGGAGTTACAAGTGGTTATGAGTCACTTGACATGGGGACTGGGTGCTAAACTTGGGTCCTCTGGAACAGCAGCAAGCACTCTTAACTGCTGAGAATCTTTCCAGAAACATGTGACCCATTCTTTAAGCAAACATTTTTCCTACTGGTAAATCAAGAAATAAATGTTAATTTCTTACTGTATGCTAAATATGGATCCTTATATTTACAGACAGGTATACTAGTTACCACTCATCAAAGAAGCTCCTTTTTGCAACAGATGGATGGAAACCACTGCAGAGTTCCACAATTGGTCACACTGAGAATAAGTGTCTGTGAGATGCCCAACTCTATGTGACACATCTACAAAGGAATGTCTACCCATAAGGCTCATGGAACACGGTGGAACAGGAGGTAGAGAAAATACTAATGCACCTCAACTCTCATCAGCAAAGTTTCTTCATGAAACAGAGGGAAGTGAACATGGAAGGCCACAAATGGACAAAGTGGAGAGAATGAGAGATAGCAGAGTATGTCCTTGAATAGGACTCCTATATTAAACCCAGCCACCCAGAGCTCAGGGACCATTGTGGAAGAGAGGGAAGAAACATTTTAAAAGTCAAGGGTAGTACATGAACATGAGAAAACACAGTCTTCCAGGCTTCTGGGAATTGCTCATATGAACTTAAGAGTAATGGTGACAGCATACACAAGGCCCCTGTAAACTAAATCAGACAAAGACCCAGCATAGAACTGAGGAAATGGGCAGGAGGGCCTGATGTTAGCTGAGGAACTATTGGCAGCTGATCACTGCTTGGTGAGGAAGAACTAATCTTAAGCGAGTGATGCTAGATAGGCTGACCAGGCTCACAGTGGATGAACTCACACCAAGGAACATCTAGGTACACAAACTTGATTTGACAGGCCTTAACATATATCACAGAATACATGAAATCCTATGGGCAGAGTATGTGGGGGGGGGTGAATACGGGAGGGGGCCTAAATATGATCAAGAGGTATTGTATGAAACGCATAAAAATTAAATAAAAGTATACATTGAAAAAAAAAAGAAATACAAGTCCTGTTCAATAAATTTACAAGATAAACAATAAAATTGAGCAGAACTATTTCAACAAAGACGACATACATAGTGGGGCAAAAATCTCTTTGATTGATTAGCTAAAATATAATCTAAGAAATGCCCATTTTTGTCTATTTTAACTCCTATGTGCCTGGTATCTTGAAAACAGTTCACTGGCTTGGAGCAGGCATTCAGTAAACACTTGTTGGACAATACGTCCTGGCACACGGTAAGTACTTAGTAAATATCTGCTGGGTGAATGAGATGCCAATAAAGGTTTTTGTTTAATACAAAACAATTTTCTTGGCTGAAAAACCAAATAATCTTATCATGACTTTCTTATTCCCTTTGAAAAGCTTTAAACACCCTTACCAGAGCTTTAAATACATGGTACTTCAGGAAATGATCTTGTTAATTATGTAGAAATTCAATGTATTATAACTCAATCATATTAGATTTTTTTTTTTCAAAGTAGAGAAATACTTTTAATACTGGTATATCAAAGAACAAAGGTGTACGGGTGTGTGTGTGTGTGTGTGTCTGTCTGTCTATCTGTCTAAATATGATCAAAATATATTGTATAAAAATCACCAAAAATCAATTTAGAGAGTCAACACTACCCCCCTGAAGAGAGCAATTAGAAAATGATTAAGATTTCCATAAAGTAACTTACATTTATGGAGTAATTACTGAGTACACAATAGTCACTACACTAAATGTTTCATGTATATTATCTGGTCCTTTCATGCCAAAATATTACATATAATCAATGTGATTAGTACTTTGCAATGGCAAATTCTTAAGACTTATCCAGAAGCAGGTATTACAATCCATGACAAGGAAAATATCTTCATAGCCACGTGTAGACTATTCTAAACATTTAGATTTAAGGACAAAGCAAACCTCCATTTACATCCTAGTCAGGCAATGAGATTACTACTTTCATCTGGGATTCTAGGTTCTCCTCCCAATCTACTTCCCTCATGGATCCTGTGTTTTTTTTTTTCTTTTCCTGCTTCCTCTATTCATATGGATTTTCTTGCTTTATTATCCATCCCTTGGAACCAACTCAGGTGTCACAACTTCACCTCTGACAGTCTTGCACTATACTTCTTCCAAAGAATTGGTTATACATTTCCCTGTTTTCCAAAACTACAAAACTTTTCAGACTGTATCATATAGACTCTATTTACATATCTACCTCCCAAAGTACCCTAGAAGACCTAGAGAGGCAGGGAGTGCATCCACCTAGTTTTCATGTTTGGCATACATTAGGGGAGCCATATATTCATTCATTTGAATGAATATGGGACCAATCTTATTTAGTTTTCTTACTAGCCCCATTAAATATTTAAGATTTAAAAAATATTTTTATCACACTTTATAAATTTGGGGGGGAGATGCAGGTGCCTCAGTGCACTGCAGTGCACCTGTGGAGATAAAAAGACAACTTTCAGGATTAAGTTCTCTCCCTCTACCACATGGGTACTGGGGATAAAACTTGGGTGTTTAGGTTTGGCATAGACCTTTAGGCCTTAGAAAAAATGAAAAGAAAAAAAATACACCTAAACATTTGCTTTGTGTATGTTTATATGTGTAGGCAAAGAGCCCATGCTTCATGCCAAAGAGTACATGTGGAAATCCCAGGTTAACTTTCAGGAGTTCATTCTCCTCTTTCATATGTCGGTTCAGAGGACTGAACTAAGACTGTCAGGCTTATCCACTAAGTCATCTTTCCAGCCCTATCCTTTTTTTTTTTTTAAATTAAGATACAGGAATTAGGACGAGAGCTTAATGGTAGAGCACATGCCTACTCATGAAAATTTCTGATTAACATCATTATCTAATTCTGAAGTGAGAAAATCATGTTATTAGCATCCTCTCCCTTCCCACCCTTAACCATCACTACTGTACTCCTTTCTGCCACTATGGACTTGTCTATTTTGGATATTTACATTAAATGGAATTGCATGTGGCCCTTTGCATCAGGCTTCTTTCAGTTGGCATATTTTTTCTCTCTCAGAACTAGAATTAGAACTAGGGCCTTGTGCATGCTGGAAATGATACCACGACTGAATTATATAGACACAGCCCATTTTTATTTATTTTATTCTATTTTTAATATTTTTTGTTATTTTTATTTTATGTGTATGAGTGTATTGCCTGTGTGTATGTAAGTGTATCTGTGTCATGCAGTGTCTGTGAAGATCAGAAGAAGGTGTCAGATCCCCTGGAACTTGAGTTACAGACAGCTGTTAGCCACATGCAGGCGTTGGGAATCAAACCCAGGTTCTCTGCAAGAGCAGCCAGTGCTTTTAACTGCTGAACCATCTCTCCAGTCCACAGCCCACTTTTTAAATTCTTTTATTATTTTTTTGAGACAAGGTTTTACTATGTTCTCCAATCTGGACTGAAACCCACTCTGTAGTGCAGGCAAACCTTGAGATCCTCCTAACTCAACCTTCGAACACAGGAGATGACATACCTGCAACAACAGGTTTATCTACATTGTGGCATGTCATGTAATAGTACTTTGCTGGTATTTTTTTGTTTCCTTGTATTTGTTTTTTTAATGGCTGAATAACTGAATCCATTTTATGAATATAACTGTTTTACCTTGTGAAAACCTTCAAAAGCTCATTTTCTAAACATACGTAAGATTTTAATAGCCTGGTAACAATCTATTTAGGTAATCTTATTTTATAACAGTCAGCCTAAACCTCAGGCATTTAATTGTGTATGTGATGCTAGGGTTCAAACACAGGGCCTTGTGCATGCTAGGTAAGCACTCTACCACTGAGCCTCATCTCTCTAGCCCAAACTTTCAGCTGTAGTACATTTACATACATCAAGCAAGACACTCATACACATAAAACAAAAACATATCCAAAAAGTTTTTTAAACCTCCATATTTTCCCTAGCACCAAAAAAAAGTTCCTGTCCTTTAACTCTAGTTTCATTTCTATAAATGCTGCATCCATATAATGATCATCCACAACATTCAAGGCAGAGATATCTTACATTTTATGTTTTCCTAACAGTACCAAGAGAAAAGCTTAGAATGGGTACACAAGTAACATTTGTAAAATAGACAATATTTTTAATGTATCTTTTCTCAAATATCTTTCAGAAAAACATCATTAAGATCTCTTCAATGAAAAATTTTCCCCATTACATACTAAACTACACAACTGAAAATAGTAAAGCTAACATACATTCCCTATTTTATCAAGTCATTAGCATTTTCCTGTGTTGTCAAACATGATGCTATTTTTCGCAGTACACATATAATAGGTATAAGCAAACTTAAGAGGAATGAAATCTGAAAATACTTTAATTTGGATTTTTAAACCTCAAAGAATACTAAGGTATGAGATTTCAGAACTGGAACTTGACCAATTATCTGAAAAGTTTTAACTCTTTTTTTCATAAGGTAACAAAACCCTTTTGCAAATGAAATATTATGTCAACCAATAATAATGATGATAAAAATAAAGAAAATATTTACTGAGTGTTTACTAAGTGGCAGGGACTATTCAAAGTGCACTACAATATTAACTTACTCAATTTTCAGAATGAATATGAGGCACTTCATCACTGAGCTATACACCCAGCCTATTACATAGATATTATAATTTTATTTTTGATCTTTCGTGTAGCCCTAGCTGGCAGGGAACTTGCTATGTAAACCAGGCTGGCCTCTTTCTCACAGAAATTCACCTGACTTTGCCTCCCAAATGCTGGAATTAAAGGTGTATGCCATCTCGCCCAGTGGGTATTACAGTTCTTAGAAACACATACTCTGAGGAAGATAGATAAAAATAACTGGCTTAAGATCCAATAGTATGGGGCTACAGAATTGGCACAGCAGGTAAGAGCACTTGCTGCTTTTGCACAAGACCCAGGTTCCATTCCTAACACCACATGGCAGCTTACAACTGGCCTTAACTTCCAAGGGAACCCAATGCCCTTTTCTGACCCCTAAGGGCATCACATGACACAGGTGCACATACCTACAAGCAGTCAATACACTCATATATCTATAAAAAATAAAGATAATGAGGTTGGAGAGATGGCTCAGTGGTTAAGAATGCTGGCTGCTCTTGCAGAGGACCCAGGTTCAATTCCCAGCATTCTCATGGTGGCTAACAACTGTCCATAACTCCAGTTCCAGGGAAATCCATCACCAGCTTCTGAACTCTGCCACAGACATTGCACAACTTACGTATATGCAGGCAATATACTCATACACAAAAAATTTTAAAAATAATAAATTTTAATATTTAAATAAACATAAAATATTTTTTAAGAGAGATCCAATACTAAGGGAAAGTAAGAAGTGATTCATAATTGGAAGCCAAAAACTTTGCTTCAAAAGAGTCCTCTCTTAACAAACACCACCCCAAAGTACAAAGCAGAAGTGCTGAATGAGGGCTAGAGGTTCAAGCCTCTCACCTGCTGAGGTCTCTACTTAGGTATCTTTCTGGCACCTCCAGGGAATCATACTGAAATTCAAGAAATAATGTAAACTCTTAATTTTGGTCCAACCTCTTTAACGTATTATTTGAAGAAAGCAAAACTCAAGAGTTGAAGTGATTTTTCAAGTCTACAGAGCTAATTAGTACCATAACCAGTATTGGAACTCAAATTTTCTTTGTACTTGTGTTTTTCCCTACTACATGAATAACTGTGCATAAAAATTCCAATCAACTGTTGCTCTTCAGATGAAAAAGAATGAGGTGGTTTCCAAAAGAGATGAAGAACACAACCTTTTTCACCCAATACCTACTTTTCAGCTACAGACTCTGCAGAGGGCCCAGCAGCATTCTGACCATTACTGCCAACTTTCCCAACTTTCTTCACAGTCTCCAGAGTCCTTAATGTACTGTCAGTGCTACGTGGGATTAGTTGGGAAACACTGCTTTCGGCATTTGAAATTCCATTTGTACTTGGAACAATTTTCCCACTTGTCTCAGTACTTCCTATGACAGAAATGACATTTCCGGCTGTGGTTGTGACAGTGTTGTTTACACCAACTTTACTGAGAAGAGGAAATGTTCTTACAGTCGCACTGATCTTTTTGTTCCTTAATCGATACCTGTTTAAAAACAATCAACATATTGGTAACACTGCTCTTAATTTTAATCTGAAAAAACAAAGACAATAAGAAAGTATTTTTCTAAATAAAACAGTTATGAAAAGTTTCTTCAGTTAAAATCAAACATTCTATATCAAGATGACAGATGGAAATACACTATTCACATGTGTGTAACGCACAGGCACACATGGGCCCAAAATACAACAAGCAAAGTAAACATGCACTCAAAAAAGCTTAATGGGGGGCTGAAGAGATGGCTTAGTGGTTAAGTACACTGATTGTTCTTGTACAGGACCCAGGTTCAGTTTACAGCACCCACACAGTGACTAACAACCATCTGTAACTCCAGTTCTAGGGGATCCGACACCATCTTCTGACCTCCATGGGCACTGTGTGACATCAGCACACACACATACATGCAGACAATACACTCATTCACATAAAGTAGAAATAGTAAATAAAATATTAAGAAGCTTTCTGAAGAAGTAGGAAGAAAATATTTAAAATTTTATATTGTTGCAGGACACAAAATACCACCATGTTCAAAATCAACACAGAATTTAGAGGAAGGGTATCCAAGAGTTAAAAATATTCCTTGTTTTCACTAAATTATTAAAAGCACAGCAAAATTTTAAATAAAAACCCAAACTCATTCTAAAACATTTTGCCAAAACACAAACATTTTATATTATTCCTGAAATGAATTTATTTCTAAAAGAAAAAGTATCTAGATTACAGATTTATGGTGACTGGATATAATCTAATAAAGCAATGTGATCTTAGATTTCATTTAAGAGAATGTTTCCACTTATACATTATAAGACTGGAGAGATGACTAACTCAGCAGTAACAGCTCCTTGTTTTCCATCTCAAACAACAAGTACATACTCTTTTTGTGAGAGTGTATGCACACAAACTTGTGTGCCTGTGCACACACACAGGGACCAGAAGAAAGTGGCCAGTGTCCTCTAACATTCTCAGTCTATTCCTTCAAATCAGAATCTCTCCCTGAACCCAGGGCTCAGCTCTTTATGAGGCTGCCAGTCAACAAGCCTCAGCCATTCTCTTATCCATTCTCCCTATACCGTTTGGAGCCGGGGTTACATGCATTTGTGGGGACCCCTGGCTTAATGGGTACAGTCTTCATGATTGTGGAGCTAGCACTTTTAACCACTGTGTCATATCAAGCCCCACAAGGATGTATTATTAAGGTTGGTCAAGCAAGCAAAAAACAGTTTTATTTTTCTCTTCAAAGAAGAATTAGGAAGGTATGAACTTACAATCTAAACCTTACACTTGAAAAAGTCAATTATTTTTTAAAAAATTCTTATTATTTGTGTGTTTCAGCATGTTGGTATATGCATGTGAGTGCAGGTACCCATGAAGACCAGAGTTGTCAGGTCCTTTAGGACATGGAGTTATAAGCAATTGTGAGCTTCCTAATCTAGGTGCTGGGAGCTGAACTCGGGTTCAGCTCTTAATTGCTGAGTCATTGCTTTAGCCCCCCCGAAAGGCAATTATTTTTAAATCACTCATGATCATTCACAAGTACTCCTTTCCTCACTCATTTTAGAATCTACTACCAACTATCTCCTCCTCTGAAAGTATCTTTGACTCTCTGGTCCCATTCTCCCTATAGACCTTAAATGACAAAAAAGAAAAAGAAAAAATTCCAACTCAATCCTGTTGCCAAGCAGCTAGCTAAATATTAGTGAGGAAAAAAAATGGTTCAACCATGTTGTAAAAACATCTCCAAAATTATGAACATTTAAGATAGCCAAGCAATTCACTGATATGATTCTTTATTAAATGTTCTCATCTTCAACATTCTTTCCCCTCTACTTCCCACATCTTATGATACTGCTTCCTACTTATCACAGAAAGTAGAACACAGAAGAATTATAATTCTATCACCAGTTCCACTAACTTTCCTGCATCTTTAACAGTATACTGCTCATAAGAGACAAAAATTTACTTGTGCCTCAGACCTCCAAGCATATCTGCCTTCTCAAAGACTTCACTGTTATTATCTTTATTTCTCTGTGCACTGTAACTTCATGCAGGTGTCTGCTTAAATGTCACTCCCTCTGACAGCTGCTCCTGGAATAGCCTATATAAAATATCTCCATTTTTCCCAATTATTCTTAACTTTTGTTACTTTTCTTAATACCAATCACTACCAGATGTTTTCTATTATTTACTGCTTGTTGTTCTTGAATGTAAGCGGCCTAGAGGACAGGGATTTGGCCTTTCTTACATACCACTCTATATTTAGCATATATTATTATTTTGTGCATACTAGGTGTCAAGAAATATTTGTTGCCTTGAGTAAGCAGTTAGTTTCAAATTTCATATACCCAAGGGAATTGCTGACTTTCCTCATGCCTTTCTCATTCAAATAAGAGACAATACTCAGTTATACAGGCTTCAAACCTTGCAGTCATCTTTGATTAATTTTTCTTCTTTCTTTCTTAAAGAGATAATGCCTTCTCTTTTGTTTTCTTAATTTTATTTCTTATTTATATATATATGTGTACATTTCTGCACATGCATACAAGGGCCCATGAAGGCCAGAAGAGAGTTTTGGATCCCCTGGAGATAGAGTTACAAAGTGGTATGAGCCACCTAAGATGGGTGCTGGGAACTGAACTTGGGTCCTCTGGAACAACAGCAAGCATTCTTAACCACTGAGCCATTTGTCCAGCCCCCATCTTTTCTTCATAGAAAACATTAATATATCCATCCTGTCAGCTCTACTTAAAAGAAAAACCTTAAATATGACCATTTTTCATCATTTCTATTACTACAGTAGGAAGACTGAGCTACCAATTGGACCACTGTAGAAATTAAACTGTCTTCAAACCATACAGATGCTAGAGAAACCTTCTAAGACAAAAGTAAAATCTCATCATTCCAAATTAATAAAACTCTATAATGGCTTCCTGCTGTAATCATAATAAAATACAAATCCCTTAATATGGTCCACTAAACTACTAAAATTGTTTATTTACATGTTTATTGTTCCTCTAAAATCACTAGAAACATCTCATATGGTACTGAGCATGTAATAATCTTTTATAAACATTTCTTTAGCTGATTAATCTCAGACATTTTATATTCCTCAGAAGGCAATGCTTCTTTTTATTTGAGTGTTTTTGAAACAGGGTCTCACTATTCAGGCTAATTGGCCTAGAACTCACTATTTAATGTGGAGAAGTTTGGAACTTTGGAACTTTGATGGGAGTTTACAGAACTAAAATACTGAGATAAATGTGGACAGTGGAAGTATGGCTTATGAAATTTCAGAGAGGAAAAGGACTCTACTGAGAAATGGGCAAAAGACCATTTGTGTACCATTCAGGCAAAGGATCTAGCTCTAATCTGCCTGTGTTTTGAGAAGTAGTCAGGCTAACACAGGCTATTAATTTGTTTGACAGGGGCAATTTCAAGGATAGCATCCAGTCTACAGCATGATTACTTCTTACTGCTCACAAGTTTACAGTATATTATGAGAGAGCAAATGTGGAACAGAAAGTGGAGCAGAATAATACAAGAAATGAGGGCTGAGGAAATGGCTCAGCAGTTAAGAGCACTGACTGTTCTTGCAGAGGACCTAGGTTCAGTTCCCAGCATTCATATGATGGCTAACAAGCACTTGTAACTCCAGTTCCAGGGAATCTGATGCCCTCTTCTGGCCTCAAGGGGCATTGCATGCATGTGGTGCACTGACATATGGTGCAGTCAAAATACTCATACACATAAAATAAACTTTATAGAAAAAAGAAAAATGTTCAGTTTGGTGAGGAAAGGCACCTAAGTTTAACCTTACAGACAAGGCAGGATTGAAAGAAGCTGCATTGGTAAAGAGATTAGTGCCATTAAAAAGAAAACTTTTGCTTTGTAATCAGACAATAGTAAAGGCTTTATGAGGTTAAGATTCCACCCACTGAAGGCTTCACATTTGAATGTGCAAATTCATTTGAAAGAAAAGCGTCCTAAACTGAGGACTCTGCTGGAAGGACTTCCTGCTCCTGCAAAGCAGACAGCTCCTGCAAACCGCAGCTACTGTAGATCCAGGGGTCCCAGCTCCATTCTGAGTTGGCAGCAGCATCAGGCAGTGTTACCCACCTAATACGGGTTTTGCAGGCATGAAACAAATGCAAGACAGAGGGGGTCATGGAGTCCAGGGAGCCATTGAGGCAAGGCAATGTGTGGCATTATAGATTTCCTTGAGGAGGCCCTGTATGGCCATTGCATGAAGATGTGAAGGTACAGTCTAAGTTGAAACTGAAACTCCAGGATGTTGGTGATGTCAGGACAATGGGATGTTCACTGAGGAAAGCTACAGGCATGAAGTGGAGCTGGCCCAAGACAGACCACACATTCTCCACCAAAGAGATAGAGCCATCCAAGTCCTTTGAAGCTCAGAGGACTTGGATGGCTCACAACTCTCAGATGCCAGGCACAGAGTGGCAAAATCTGGTGTTTGCTCTGCTGGGTTCCAGTCTTGCTTTGGTCATACTTTCCCAGCTACATTCTAGTTCCTCCTTTTTTGGAATGGGAATGCTTATTCTGTGCCACTGTAATTTGGAAGCATGCAACTTGGCTTCTGTTTGTTTGTTTGTTTACTTATTATTGTGAGACAGGGTCTTCCTGTAGCATCAGCTGGCCTGGAACTCACAATGTAGACCAGGCTAGCCCTGATCTCACAGAGCTCTGCATGCTCTGCCTCCCAAGTGCAGGGATTAAAGGCATGCACCACATCATCCAGTCCTGTAACTTTTTTTTTTTTTTTTTTTAAAAATACAGGGCTCACAGTTAAGAAACAGCCTGAATCTCATTTGACACTTTGGACTTTTGAACAGGGTTGAAGCTGACAAAGATTATGGAGACTAGGGCTGGAGAAATGGCTCAGCAGTTAAGAGCAGTAGCTACTCTTACAGAGGATTTGGGTTCAATTTCCAGCACCCACATGGTGGCTAACAACTATCCACAGCTCCAGTTCTGAAGATCTGACACCCTCCTCTTACCTCTGCAGGCACAGCACGACATAGGTGCATTTTACATGCAAACAATACACTCACACATAAAAAAAAATAAATGTTTTAAAATTGATTATGGAGACTTTTCAGGAGGGATTGAATGTTTTTTCCATTATAAGATAGCCAATAGCCTATAGATGCCAATGGCTTAAAAGTGGTGATTTGGGGTGTCAAACTGATGATGATGAACACCTGATGATTCACACTGATGGTCAGTTTGACAGAATCTTGAATTAATAAGGAGATAAGCTTTTGGGCATGCCTATGAAGGATTCTGTTGACTAGATTGAGTGGGAAGACCTATCCTAACTCTAGGTAGCACCATTACAATGGATGGGCTCCAGACTGAGTAAAAAGGGGAAAGCAAGCTGAATGTCAACATTCCTTGCTCTCTGTTCCCGACTGCAAATTCAATGTGACTAGTTGCCTGCTGCCATGACTTCCCCAACCACAGTGGGCTGTCCCTTCAAACTATAAGCCAAAATAAAGTCTTTCAACATTAAATTGCATTTGTCAGATATTTTGTCACAGCAACAAGTAATTAAGACAAGTAGCACATACTACTCAATTGGATATGCTTCAAAATTTTTTATGTAAAATAAGGAATATGGTTTGAAAGAAGGGTTTGGACTAAATTCTGTGATGTTGCCAAGGCATCAACTAACAATTTAAAGCAGAAGATAAAAATTATTAGACAGGTACTTTAGAAAGTAATTTTAGTAGATAAGAAAAAAAAAAACAGTTGAAACAGGTAAATAACCACTGACATAAGTGAAACGGATAACCTGTGTTAATACGTGAACTGAAAGTGAAATGGTTCCTGACACAAAATGTAACCTATTAATCTGGGTATTATAGCTATTGTTATCTTTATTACTATTATCACAAGTTCAGAGAAAACATATGGAAGTTCTGAACAAGGTCTTAAGAGACACAGTACAAAGCTAATATGAAGAGAAATATATGTGGTTTTCAAATGAAGTTCAGTTAAGAATGTAATGACAAGGAAACTGCATGGTTTCCTCCCTGACTTGTTTTAGTCTAATAGCTTTAGTCTTTAGCCTCTGAAAAGCTGTATTTTAGGGCTGGAGAGATGGCACAGGGGGTCAAAGTACTTGCAGTACATGTCTAACAACTTGAGTTTGATCCTCAGAATACACATAAAGAAGCAGGATGTGAGGGCACTATTTGTAACCCCAGAGGTACTCCTAAGGCTGGGGGACAGCCAGCCTGGAGCACACAGTGCAAAGACAGCAAGAAAGACCCTGAGTCAAAACAAGGAAGAGGAGAACTGACTCCCCAAAAGCTGTCTTCTGACTTACACGTCAGTGCCACAGCACATAGATGCCCACACTCACAAACACACACAAACACACAACACACACAATTTCTTTGAAAAGCTATACTTGGGGCTGGAGAGATGGCTCAGAAGTTAAAGAGTACTGGCTACTCTTGCAGAGGACTGAGGTTCAATTCCCAGCACCGACATGGCAGCAACAACTGTCTGTAACTCCAGTTCCAGGGGATCCAATGCCCTTTTCTGACCTCCACAGGCATTACACAGCATGGGTACAGGCAATACACTCATACACATAAAATAAAAATTAATAAATAAAATATTTTAAAAGCTACATTTTAGCTAAAAATTCTAATTCCAGTATCGATAAGTTTAATATATTTTATAGAGCCTCAAAAGTTTGGAGGTGGCACATACCTTTAACCCCAGTCCTCAGGAGGCAGAGGCAGGTGGATCTCTGTGTAGAGGAGGTCAGCCTGCTCCACACAGTGACTTCCAGGCAGAGTGGGACTAGGAAGATCCCATTTAAAAATAAATAAATAAATAAAACTGGCATGTTCTCTCTTATTTGTAGATCCAAGCTCCAAATATTTAGAAAAGAGTATATAACTACAGAAGTCAGGAAAGTAGAAACAGAACAAGGAAGAGGGGGTAGAAGGAGCTCAAGAAAGCAGGAGAGTAGGACACAAATGCCATCAAGAGGAAAACAGGAAATATGGAGGAGGGCTTTACTGGGGAGGGGGGTAATACAGAGGGAGAAGGAGAGTGTGTATTTCAAATGGAGTTACACCACATGGGATAATAATGCTCCCTTCAAGAATCATAGATTATTAACAAAAGCCCCAGTGCTAGGCCTGGAAAATCTCTCTTTGAGTTGTTGCCCAGGGAAAGAGACTCTTAAAACAATACAGGCTATTGTCACTGCACTTGGTTAGCTCCCAGAACTTCAAGGTAAAAACAGACTGCTGAAGACACCATACACTTCAGACTTAAGAAACTGAAGCTAGAACTGACCTGGAAGTTTCCTTTCTGAGGACTAGCTTTCACAGAACTGGAAGGTGCTATGCAAACTGCCAAGGAAAAAACACAATCAACAATCCCACCCAGCTTTAAAGTTGGAGAACCACCAAACAATGACCAACCTGGTAAGACGTCCTTGATAATGTAATAGTAACACTTTTATCTTGGGGGTAACCAACAAGTGTATAACTGGGCTTAAGGCCCACTCAATAGGAGGGAATTCATACCCAGTACTATAAACATAGCCAAATATTCATGGCTGGAGAGGTCATAGATCCTAAGGAGAACCTACTACTCCCAATTTTCTAAACAAGCAATTTCTAACTGTATTCTAAGTAATTATCCTTATACCCACAAATAAGTGTTGCTCTCACCCTTCACCAAAGAAGCTTCTTTTTGCAGCAGACAGAGCTACTAAAGAGACCCACAACTGGGTAAAACGCAGAGAATAACTGACTGTGGGCGTCCAGACCCAACTGCTTCATCTACAATACAACCCCTCCAACTAAGGCTAGGAGAACACTGTAGAAGAGAGGGCAGGGTAATCCTAAGAGCCAGATGACCAGGACACCTGCTGCTAGTGTCTTCTAGACATGACTGGGAAGTTGCACTCATGAAAATCTCCACAATATGGTTGCCTAAACAAGACCAACATAATGACACCAGCTGACATGCCAACATGGATGGGGGAATTTAACAAGGACAATCAGTTTTCTGCAGGGACAAGCTTCCTGGTAGGTCATACAAACCCAAGTGCTTACCCCTAAACATATGTAAACACAGTACTATTAAATGGACTCAGTAGGTTGTTTGTATATATTATATATTATAAATATAATATATGTTATATTGTGTGTAAATATATACACTTTGTGTATATAATAACAATAATTAAAGACAAGCTCAGGACATGGGAAGTTGGGGGGAACACAGAAGGAGTTGGAGGAGGCTAATGGAGGGGTAGAAATGATACAAATACAGTACTCACATATGAAATTCTCAAAAAAAAAGAAAAATGTAAATTCGGGGCTGAAGAGGTAACTCAGTGGTTAAGAGTGCCAACTGCTCTTCCAAAGAATCCAAGTTCAGTTTCCAGCACCCACGTCAAGTGGCTCACAACCACCTATAACTCCAGCTCTGGGGGATATGATGTTATCATCTGACATACATTCACCCAGACATTCATACACACATAAAAATAAATCTTAAAAATTTTATTGATAGGAAATTTTATACCAGGGGTAAGACTATGCAAAATAGCACCTTTTCCCCTTACAATTCTGACAGCTTTTCTAGGCTCCTTAAGTGAGGAAAAAAAAATCTGAAAAGAAAAGCATTTTCTTCGTCTTTTACTTACACACACACACGCACACACACACACCTTTTCTCTATCATGCTGCAGTGGTGCTGTAGAGATCATAACATGCAAGGCAGTCCTAGCTATGAAAGGAGTCAACAACAAGTAAGACAGATATAATGTACGCAGATACAATGTACGCAGCTTACACTTTCGTAGTACAGACGATAAATATATTAGGAAATGGTATCTACAATACTTGAGCCAAACTTGCTTATATTTGTAAATATAGTTTTTAGCCATGTCAATTTTACTGTCTATGATTGCTTTGACTTGAGTGATTATAAAAGAAACCATGGCCCATAAAGCCAAAGTATTTTCTATCTGGAAATGACAACAAAGTTGTCAATTTCTAGAGCAGATTTCATTAACTGTAACTATGATAAATGTGACAAAAAATCTAGCTCCTACAAATTAGCAAAGGGATCCTACAGAAAAGTGTGAAAGATGAGCAGGACAAAGAGTCCCAAAGGCAAGGCTAACGGAACAAGCTGTGGAAAATCTCAGGGATGAAGACACAGTGCCCTCCAGAAATCAACAGGACACCAGTGTGATGTGAAAATAGAAGAACTAGGAGAGTTGAGACGATATCAGAAAGGCAGGCAGGGATTAGACATTAGGGAATTTATAGGCTATAAACCATATTTTTATATGTTCAACCAGAAAGCAATGAGAAACTATCAAAAACAGATGAAGAATTACATGTTTAGATCTGTGCTTTAAAAAGATTTCTCCTATCTAAGGACATACACTGCAGTCTTATTCTCTAAGAACGTAGCCAATTGTGGCCTTCTCTGTGCAGTGCACTCTGCTGTACAAGGAAGCTTTGCAGTTGAGTTGAGAGATGCGCTAGTTCTCCACCCCTGTTCTGCTATGTTCCATGAGCCTTAGGTATAGAGGTTCCACTGTAACTGGGGGTAGGAGGTCTAAATTTCATTAAGAACTGTTGTGTAAAATGTACAAAAGCTCAATAAAATATTTTTTTTAAGTTCTCTATTTAACAGGAGGTGGGCAACAGGGGTACATGAAGTTAGGAGGATCAAAAAAAGACTGTGATGATAGCTTGAACTAGAAGGCTAGAAAGAACAGTGAGAGATCTAGGAAGCCAAAATAGCAGAACTTAGTGGAGGATTATACAGGAAGAGCTGAAAGGAAGTGAACAGACAAAGAAGGTTCTATAACATGCATGTGTAACTGACTTTACAGGGCAACTAGAGAGAAAAAAAACAGAAACAAGATAGGAGGTATGGGAGGAGGTTCGTGGAGTGTAAAATATCTAAAAATAAATGGAGATGTCCACTAAAATATGATATGCATGCCAGTTGTTTAACAGAAAGCCTGGGATAATTTTTGGTGAGTTTTTGATCAAGATTACGGTTAACTAGAATATCTATAGCCTATACAAATACTTTTATGTCCAAAGTTCATGGACAAAAAAATTTTTTAAAAAAGAGAAACTATAGGAAAAAATGTCAAGAGCAAAATCCAGAAAAAAGAAAATGTGTCAACATTAATAGTTTGCTGAGATTTCATGGATACAATCAACTGAGCCTCAGCAAATCAGATAAAAGGCAAAGAGGAATACTTTCATTCTACTAATAATTCAGTCTCAGAATATACCCTTTAAATATTAATTTGCACCTAGATTAAGCTCCTGGGTTCAAAAAATGGGTTATTCTACAATCTAAGCTACTTGTATCTTTGAAATATAACAAATGTTAATACTGCATGTGACACACAGGGATCAAAAGTTAAACCTACATGAAAGACATTTCTCTGGACTTACTTTTCAAGTTCTTCCTGAGAATGGGCAAACGTACAATTTGTTCCTCGTGGACAACCCCCTTGCTGTCGCAAATCTCGGCACATGCTAGTTTTGTATTTGCTATTTGGCTGAGGCTACACAAAGGAAAACATTGGATAAATAGGAAAGTGAAGGCATCAGTTACTATTCACTCTTGAAACTTTAGAACTTAATGATCATACTACAAAAGATGAAATCTTTTTCACATTAAATAAGTAATTCTTATGCTGAAACAACTACCATTCCATGGTTCCCACTTATGAATTTGGCACAACAATGAAAGAAACCACAGGGAGCATTTTATGTATTTTTTTCTGAAGGTTAGCTCACACTGATTCAAATGTTGCAACACAATTTTCATAGAAAAAGATACTTCTCATTGACTTACTGCTAGTTTCAAAATGTGACAATAAAATGAAACAATTTTAAAAAAGCTATGATCTTTACCCATTTAAACTTTCCCAGTGAAAGTAAAAGTGAAAAATTACCAATTCACTAATTAACTTGAGGGCACCACTCTTCTCTTAGGCAAATAATGAGGGAAAATATGAATATTCATCGTAATTGTTATAAGCTTGCATCAAACTCTAAGATGTTGTTCTTATCTTTGTGACCCTAATAAAATACTCATCATTCAGTTGACATCTGAATATTTTATTTTCTCGATCAAACAAAGATAGAAGAATATAGTTCTGACCCCAGGTCTGCCAGATACTGATAGCGTATTCTTAGGTATGTTATTCAACCTTTATAAATTTCAGCTTGGGAACAGCAATTACTTTCCAGGTTAACTGTGAGGATCAGAGATAGAAAATGTAAAATATTTTACATAGGGAATGGCTCATAACTTAACAAAGAAAAAGTTATTTGAATAAGGGATTATATTTTAACTTCCCTTTTTAGGGTACACTGAAAATATTAGGAAAATTAAATTCCACACTTATTATTCAGTGGATGTCCAAGATACCCACTAACTCTTGTTATATTATGAAACCCTAATCAAATAAATGCACTCAAAAGTGAATTTCTCCTAAAAGAGCAGAAACAATAAAAATGTGTAAGAAGGTTGGAGCATGTAGCTCAGCTGCACAATTCAAGCCTGGTAGGCATGAGGCCCTGGATTCAATCCCTAGCAATACGCACACCTATACCTTATTAGAGAAAAGAATTACATAAGAAGACTATTAACCAGGCAAATTAAGATGTTCATGATAAAGTTGGGTTAGAGATAACAACTGTCAAAAGCATAATGAATTTACTTACCTGGGGTGTCTCATGACCTTTCCTACTATAATTCTGTATGAAGTCCACAAGACCATGAACCACTGTTTTAACAGCTACCATTGCATTTTCTAGCTGCTCCCAACTTGGTGAAACAGCATCTAAAATAAGAGCCAAGGGGATGGGGTAGGGTTGGAGAAGATAATGGGTTAACAGTAGCTCTCTTGTGCTTTTTACCTCAAAGTTAGAGTATAAGCACTTGTGTATTTTCCCACATACCTGGATTAGGGTCTATGTTTGCAAGAAGCTCTAAATGAGGCCTCAGTCTATTTAGATTAGCTGGGTCACCTGTTCGTTGCAGAACAATTGTCAATTCCTGGACACTTTTTGCAAATGATTCTGGAGACTGTAGCTAACAAACAGAAGAGAGAATGATTTTTACTCTGGCTTTATGACTCATCTATATTCAAATGCTTTCCATAGATCCTACCTTACTTAAGATAGGTTCTCAAGTGTCTTCAGATTTCATAATAGGACGATCAATGATGAATTAAATTTTCACCTCAGAATCTGCCCTATGAAACTCATCATTAGACACTTAGAAAACATATTTATAAGCTCTATTCTCTTTAAAACTTTGTAAGCTCATATGCTTTCAAGCTATAATTTTTCCCCATCATATCTCTCTTAAAAGTAATGAAAAGAAAA
This sequence comes from Eospalax fontanierii, assembly GCA_035773235.1. NCBI lineage: Eukaryota > Metazoa > Chordata > Mammalia > Rodentia > Spalacidae > Eospalax > Eospalax fontanierii. The sequence continues at coordinate 52,104,599 of CM069541.1, forward strand.
GCATGTAATCAGGAAGAGTCTTATATTTAAAAACATGGACATCTCTTTAGTCCCTGTAGAACAAAGATAGTCCATGCCTCACAATGGTTCAGTTTGTAAGTTTTCAACTTTACAATGTTGCAAAAAATGTATTCAATAGAAAAAGTTCCAAATTTTGTAACTAATCTTTTCCCAGGCTAGTGACATGCAGAACATATTCTCTCACAATAAGGGGTAATGGTTCCAAGTCACAGCTCCCAGTCAGCCACATGACTGTAAAGACAAAGAGCCAATATTTTACAAGTTCACAGAGGACTATGTTGCTAAGTCTTGGTATTCTCTACATTATAGTAACTGCACTTCCATCTCTGACAAGTAGAGGAGAATATGTTGCAATTTTCTGCAAGGATAAAATTAGCACCTCTAATTCCACAAACCTTATCAATGATAGACTGCATGTGGGATTTATGAGCCAAGTCTCCATATAGCAGTGAGGACCACTGCTCAGGAGAAATACGGAGTCCTGCTTCCATAGCAATATGAACAATTTGAGCATCGTGTTCTCTGCGTAGTGCCTCGTAACTCCGAAATTCCTCCTTTAGCTGCATCAGGGAAGAATCTTCATCCCTTTTAGTAACCTAAAAATTAAAAAAACACACAAAAAATCGAACTCATTAGAATTGGTTTGCTATTTCCCTGTACCCAATTCATTTACTTGGGGGGAAGAGGGGGGCACCTATTATACACCTGATACCACATAAAAGAGAAAATGTTCTCAACACAAATCTTCTCTTAAACAAAACAGAAATTATCTAACTACAAATACAGTCCTTGCCTTCAATGAGATCATCAGCATTTATAAACAGAAATTCATAGGAAGAGTGCTATCATACAGTATAGCAACACAGACAAAAAAACAGTCATATCTGACTAGCAGAAGGGGAAAAATTTTCAGAAAAGGCTTTCTCCTGACTGAAGACTATGTGAACTACATCTTGAAGAACAGGATTTCTCAAGGAAACAGGAGAAATGGAATCCTAAGGGCAGTCAGTAGTAAAAGAGAAACATGAATAACAAGAGGCCAGAATTAGAGGCTATGATATAGGCTAGTGAAGACTCTCATAGAAGATCTAGTAATATACTGTGGTAAGTTATTTGGTTATTATCCTCAAAGGAAAGAAGATTTACTGAGAAGTTTTACAGAAAAAAGTGATAGATTTATGTTTTTAAAAACTATCCCTTTGTTGTTTTGAAAATTGTTTTCTACTGTTTTAGTGGGGAAAAAAATTAAAAAGAGTTCAGCTTTCTTGCTTGGTTCCAGGAAAGCAGGGATTGAGTTCATATCTTAATTTTATTGACTGATTGATCTATGTATGTATGTATGTCACAAATTAGCTTTCTTGTGAGCCAGAAGAAGGTAGGGGGCAGATTAGTAACAAGTCTTTTATAAAAATTTACTTTTGGTCTCTGAGAAACGAAATAATGTAGTTTCAGAAAGTGAAATCATGTTTCTAAGGTCAAGATTCCCACTGAGTGCACCTAGAACAGTACTATGTACAGAGTGGATGCTTGAGTTGTAGTTTGTTTTAAGAGAAGGAAGTATAATTTTAGTTATTTTTCAATGTGTATGAGTGTTTTAGCTACAAACATGTATATCACATGCATGCCTGGTGCCAAAAGAATGTGTTGGATCCTGTGGAACTGGAGTTACAGAAAAGCACTGGCCACTATGTGGGTGCTAGGAATCAAGCTTGGGTCTGATGCAATAGCAGCCAGTGCTCTTAACCGCTAAGTCATCTCTCCAGTCTGAGCTGTAGTTTAAAAAAATTTTTTTTTAAATCTTTGGTGTGTGTGTGAGAGACAGAAAGAGAGAAAGAGAGAAAGAGAGAGAGAGAGAGAGAGAGAGAGAGAGAGAGCGCATGCGCACAAGGGTGAGAGGGCAACCGTGGTAGTGATTTCTTGTCTTCCTCCTATGTCTGCTTAGACCAGAGACTATCTGGTTCATGAGCTTTGGGGGATTCTCCCATCTCTACCTCCTATCTCTCTGTAGGAGCATGGGGATTAATGAAGTATGCTACCACACCCAGCTTTACAAGACAGTGAATCATCTGCTAAGCACCTGTGTTTTTTTTTTTTTTTTTTTTTTAGGAGTTAATGGCTAGTTTTATGCTTATCCTCAAGTATCATTTAAATGTAAAAAATTTTTTTAAATATCTGAAAAAATTAAGACTTGCTTTATATTTCATCACATTGGTAGCAGTGGAGGATAAAGTACATATAAAAAATAAACAAATTACCTACTGAGGACTATAAATTTAGCTCTGTGGTACAGTGATTACATAGAATCTATAAGGTAAAGGTCAGGGGGAAGGAAGAAGATATATATTATCATTTAGAGGGACCAGTAGATGGTTCATTAGGTAAGGGTAAGGGTACTTGCTGCCCAGCAAGGCAACTCTGACAACCTGAGTTCAATCCCCACAACCTACAAATAGGTAGGCTCCAACTCTACAAAGTTGTCCTTTGATATCTGTATGAAGGCCATCATATGCCTCCACATATACATCATATATATCCACACATACACATATACACACAAGGATTAAAAAAATTAAAATAACAGGATGGCTCACTGGATAAGAGCACTTGCTGCTCTTCTAGAAGATAGGAGTTCAGTTCCCAGCAGTTATATAGGGAGACTCATAACCAACCCCTATCTCCAGTTCTGGGGTATCCTTTTCTAGCCTCCTCAAGTATCCACATTCATGTGGCATACACTCATGCAAACACACAGATGTGAATAAAAGTAATAAAAAAAAACAAATCTTTCTTAAAAAGGAAGAAAAATTTTCTGGGATCACAGAAATTATTATAGAGATATTTATACAACTTTAATGTCTTCTTGATTTAATTGATAAAAAATGCAAAAAAATAATAAAACCTCAGAATTTCACATGAACTAGTAAAGTTGTCTAGTAATCCAAATATATATGCTTATGGCTATAAAATTTTCACAAAAAATGATGAATGATACACACTTATTCTCAAACTTCTGAAACTTGCTAAAGATTAGTGATAATCAAAGCACAGCTAAGGGTTGGAGAGATGAGGAAGTGGTAAAGAAGCTTGTCACCAATCCTGAGAACTTGACTTCCTGAGTTTGACACCTGAGACTCAAACAGTGAAAGGACAGAACCCATTTCCACCTGTAGCAGACACATAAATAAACCAAAATACAAACTTGGTTAAGATTCAAAGCACAGCCAGGTGTGGTGATATACTCCTTCAGTTTCAGCATTCAGGAAGGAGAGGTAAGCAGATCTCTCTTGAGTTTGAGGCTAGTCTGAACTACATAGCAAGTTCAGGTGAGGCAGAGTTATATAATAAGACTGTTGCTGCTTCAAAAAAACAAAACTATTCAAAGGACACACTCATGAACTCACAGCAGGCAGCTAAGGCTGCCTGCAAAAGAACTGCATAAGATCAAGCTAGTCAACATTCTAGCATGAGTGGAAGGTGTTCACAAGCCCCCATCCCTAAGGAGCTACAGATACTGGAAGGCTTCTGGGGAAGGGAGAATCAGTTTTCTTTAAGGATTTGGTACAAATTTGAGTCAATGGTTACTTAAAAAAAAAAAAAAAAAAAAAAAAAAAGAAGCCACAAAGTTGGAATGGGTCTAGGAAGAATTAAGGAAAGAATTAAGAGTAAATATGGTCAAAATACATTGTGTAAAATTCTCAAAGAATAAAATGTTTTAAAAAATGAAACACAATGAATTATCTCAATACTTTGGTTTTGTAGAATATGTAATTTTTTCATAAAATATATTTTATTTAACAGTAACAAATATATTCAAAACACATAAAGCCAGACCAGGTTCTGAAACTCAGCTTGGCAACTGATTTGAACTATTCAAAACGTAAGTTTTCCAGTTGGGCTTGATGGTGCGTATCTAGAATACCAGTATGCAGGAAGCTAAAGGAGAAGAATGGTGAGCACCAAGTTTGGCTTGGGCTACATAGCAAGACCTTGTCACAAACCAACAGAAAAACAAACACAAACTAGTTTTCTTCACAGTAAAAGAAATTAACACTACCTCAGAGATTACTCTGCTTTTTGAGAGGTCTCATTCTGTAGTCTGACTTAGCTTCAAACTTACAGTAATACCTGAACTAGCCTCTCAACTCCTAGGACTACAGGTATGAACAACCATGCCCTGTTTACGGAGTTAATTTTTATTTCTGCTGCTGGCACGCTAGAGAACACAAGAACATGAACATGAGGAAATCAGTTATCACCAGAAAATTATTAGGTAGTAATTCTCTTTGGGAATCTATAAATGGGTAAGAGTTTGAAACATTCAAAACTTCAATCAATCTTTTTCTAAGATTTATTTTATGTATGTGTTTGCCAGCATGTATGCATGTGAACCACGTGCACACAGTGACTACAGAGGACAGAAGAGGGCACTGGATCCCCTGGAACTCAAGTCACTAATGGTTTTGAGCTGCCATAGGGGTGCTAGAAACTAAACCCAGATCCTGTGCCAGAGCACTCAAGTGCTCTTAACTCTGAGTCATCTCTTCAGCCCCTAATCAATACAATCTTAAGCATTCAATAAAGAGTGGAGTATGGGTAGAACTCAGAAGTCTATATTCTTCTATAATTTACTTAAAAAAAAAAACAGAGAAACAAAAGGAAGAATTATTAACCTAAATAGGGGGAAACTAAAGACCTAGAGGACTGCAGCATGCGTGTAAGCACTATATAGTACACAAGTGCCCACGGACAGCATAAGCAACTAAGCAGCGAAGAAAGACATGGGTGGTTAACAGCTTGATTCAATTAAAGTGCTAATATGCATCAGAATCATTTTAGAGGGTCTCAAGATGTAGTTAGCTGGCAGAGTGATTGCCTGAAATGCATGAAGCCTGGGTTCAAGTCCCAGCACTACATAAAAACTGGGCATTGCAGAGATGCACACCTATAATCTCAACATCTGGGGCGTGTAAGCAAGGGGATCAGAAATCATCTTCAGCTACATAACAAGTTCGAGGCCAGACTATAATTTTTAAAAACCTATCTAAAACAAAATAAAACAAAACATTTGTGAAGCTTTGAAAGGCACAAATCTCAAATCTACTAAATCAGAATTCTGGGAGATAAGAGTCCAGGAAGAAATGCATTTAAAAGCTGAATAGATGATTCTGGTTCTGATAATGTAGTTTCATTTGAGATCTACAGAATTAAGCATTGGAATCACTATTTCTCTTTATTCTGATTCCACACTCAGGCAAGCAAAGGATCTCTGCAGGAAGAGATCTACTAATATAGGAATTCAAGCACTTAAGAATTAAAATTATTTGATTTTTACATTTATTTGTTTTGTGTGCATGTTTCTTCATGTGTGCTGCTGAGCACATGCCACAGCAGATGTATGTAGGTCAGAGGACAAGTTAAAGCAATCTGTTCTCTCTACCAAGTGGGTTCTGGGTGTCAAATTCAGGTTGGAAGACTCAGTGACCAGTATCTTTACCTACTGAGTCATCTCACTGACCATGAATTATAATTCTTATTAGAAGTGATTTAAACTGATGATGTTATACATGATTGTGGTAAGAGTGATCTTGATCCTGGAGAAAATCATGTATGCTGCAAAACTCTGGCTGCTAAGCTGACAAAGATGAGTAAAAAAAGACAATGGACAGTGATTTATTTTCTAAAAGAAAATGACTACATGAGACCTTTTGGTTACCTTTTTATTTATCAAAACACTATACTTTAGTGTTTTAAATTACATGGAGTAAGGATAAAATGAGAACATAAAACTGAAATAATTTTCAGACCTAGTGCTATTCAAATGCTAGATGACAGTAACAGCTATAAATATATAATCATAAACCACAAATCAGTGGTTTAAAAGCCCAGTATCTCACTCAACCAATGTGAGAGCCTGGCCCAGTCAACTGCAGAATGAAAAATGATCTCTATAAATTGAATGCTTAACCAAAAGCATCATTTGAGGAACCAGAGCTTCACTTTAAGGGGATGAAATCAAACTGTCAGACAGAGTGCCCAAACCTCATTTGTAAAGGTAAATTAATCGATTTAAACATTTTTCCATCACAGATTACCTGTTTTCTAAAACAGAGTAGCACTAAGAAAATCTTTTTCAGTGTGTACTATTTTTATTCCTAGAGCCCTAAAACAAGCAAAGTAACCTAAATATGAGTGGTTTTACTTTCACAGAAGCCAAGAGGTCTATTTCCAAGTCTCTGAGCTTTTTGTCAATCTTAGCTGACATACAGAAACCAAGGATTCATGTTGCTTTCTACATCTCTCAGTAACTTTTACTGGCCTAAAATCAAATTCCACCTTAAAACATTTTTGCACATTTCACAGGAAATATACCACACAGAATGCACAACATGACAATCTTCTCAACTTTTGAATTTCTTGTCTTCTCTGAAACATATAGCCCATTGTCAATTAAAGACTTTACTACACAGAAGATAAAATAATGGGTTACAAAAGTTTCCTACTCTTATGAAGTTTACAACATAATTACAAACTTCCTGTTAAAATAATAAATGTAAAGATGTACATTTAATTTACTTTTGATCCTGACAAGACTCTAAAGTTTACCAAACTATTTTCTTATGCTCCATTCATGTTACTTAAAGCAATAGGTGAAACACTTGGTATAAAAGATGAATTAATGCAAAAAGAAAAAAAATTCCTCTTAACTCTGTAAACAGTCTGCATTTCCGGGGTCACTAGATTAGGTAACACAAATTCTAGGAAGGTCCTGTCCTATATACAAGTATGAAATCTTTGGACAACTGCATACTGCTTACCTTAAAACAAGAAGCTCGATACAGTAGTTGCACAACATGACCAATACTCGTTTTTGATGCCTGAGGAAATCTTGGTTCTAGTCTTTGCACAACAAAAAGTACCAGAACTTTCCTTGAGAGGGCAGAACCATCTTCTAATGCCAGCAATACCAACTTCAAGGCTTCTTCTTGCATAGCTAGAAATAGTAATGGAACAGAGATTATGCCTGTCAAAATTATATTTAGGTATCAACTTATGATGACTCACTACACACAATGTATATCTAATTAGCGCAAAAGGAGGATAGCATATACATACAAAAGCAATTTATTTAACAAGGAATCAAGGGCCAACAAGATGGCTCAGTAGGGAAAAGAAAGTGTCTGCTACTCAAACCTAGCAACTTGAATTCAATCCCTGGAACCTAGGTAAAGGTGGAAGGAGAGAAGACTCCACAAAATTGTTGTCTGACTTCTGCATGTGTTCTATGGCACAAACCCTTCCCCCTGCATTCAGACACACACATAGGTACACACACAACACATATATACATACACATAATAGTCATACAATAATAAAGATTTTAGAGTAATCAAGCAAAAGAAAACATAATTCCTACTAAAATAACCAAACAGAACAAAAGTAAACAGAATTTTAACAAAATATCTTCTATCGGTAAAGAATAGTCAATTAGATAATGATAATATTAAGGAGAAAAAGTACTGTATGGCCGGAGAGATGACTCAACAGTTAAGAGCACTGGCTGCTCTTGCAGAAAACCTGGGTTCAAATCCCAGCACTCACATCACATGGTGGCTAACAACTATACATAACTCCAGCTGGAGGGTATCTGACACCCTTTTTTAGTCTCCACAGGTGCACTTATATACATGCAGGCACAACAAAAAATTAATTTTTTAAAAAAGTAATTCGTAGGGGCTGGGGTGATGGTTAAGAGAACTGGCTGCTCTTGCAGAGGACTCAGGTTCAATTCCCAGCACCCATATGGTGGCTAGCAACCGTCGGTAATTCCAGTACCAGGGGAATCTAATGCCTTCTTCTTACTCTGAAGGCATTACATGATATGGGTGCACTTACACACATGCAGGCAGTACACCCATACAGAAAAAATAAAAATAATAAACACCAAAAAATAAGTAATTCATAAAGACACAGAACTACTCTGATAGTATGAATAAGGACATATAGTAGGCTTATGCACAAGACAGTTACACTACCTGTCAGAAAATTATAATTTTCAAATAACGTTGGCCTTTAGATGTAATACTTAAAAGAAGGCATCAACTTCACATACTGGGTTTTATAACCAAAGAAACGACACAGACTCAATCAAATCGTAATAGCCAGCAAACCTAAGGTAATATATACTCTATAAAAATAAATGATCTGTATTCTTCAGTTAACACCAAAAATGACAGATGAATGGTTTCAGATTAAAAGAATTCTGATGTCTGGGCATGGTAGCATGATACCTGGGAGGCTAAGGCAAGATTTGGAGTTCTAGGTTGACATGGGCTACACAGTGAGACACTGTGTATAAACACATACATACACACATACATATGTAAATAAATCTAAAAATAGACATGACAAATACAGTAAGTGATTCTGAGTTGGGTCTTACATGAGTGGAAAAGAAATGTTATAACATACATTTTGGGAATAGCTGACAATACTGGAACATAAACTATTAACTGTAATCCTGTATCAGTAACAATTTTCAAAATTTGATTAATATGCTATTATTACATAAAACAGTATCCTTGCTTTTAGTAAACACATTGAAATGCTGAGAGCAAAGGAAGGGCATAAAATATGCAACCTATTCTCAAATGGTTCAGAAAAGAAAATAATTAACAAATATTTAAAGAAATATTTAAAGTAATGAATGTAGTTAAAGAATATACAGGGAATTCTCTGCACTAATTTTACAACTTCTTGGTGAATTTAAAATGATTACAAACTAAAAAATTAAAAATATATGGTTATCTATCAAAACAATGCAACTGAGAGACCATGCAGAATCTAGATCAAAATCAGATCCCCTTTCCAAAATGAGGCAATTGTGACTCAGAGAATGATTAAACGATGGTACCATCATTAGTTAACAGCAAAACTGGAGCTAACCCTGGCCTTTACAAAAAAACTGAGGTATAATTCACATAAAAGTAACCATTTTAAAAAGCAGGGTTGTGGATATAAGTTAGTGGTAGAGCTCTTGTACAACTTATACAAGGCCCTGAATTCCATGCCCAGCACTGCAAAAGGAAAAACAAATGGTTTACAATTCAGTGTCATGTAATAGCCTCACAAGGTTGCATAGTCATTAACTGTATCTGTATCTAATTCAGACATTTACACTAACCCACAAGAAAACCCAGTCCCTAAACTTCTCACATCCTTTTATCCCTGGAAATCACTCACTTGTTATCAGGTTCTTCTGGTGTCTGGGGCACTGCATAACATAGCTGCACTTATGCAGGCCAAACACTTATACACATAAAATAAAAAATAATTATTTTAGAAGAGGAATCATTTTTCTAAAAAATTTGACTCATTCTATATTTTGTCTAATAATACTTAAAGTATTTGGGGGGTGGAGGTCTGTATTTTAAAACACATTCCTCTTATTTTAGGCAAATTAAAGGGTTGATTAGATTCAGACAGAGGTTTTATTGTTTTGTGGTATTTTTAGCCAAGCATGTTTTTTATTTAATCTATCATGGGCAGACATAAAACCTAAGGACCAGATGAACCACTTTCATTAATGTTATGACTATCTGTGGCTACGGGCCTTATCTATTTATTCCCTTTCTAATTTTTAGAATGTGTTAGTGTTCTAGCACCCACCTAAACAGTTAAAGAATTATTTTCTGCACTATCATTCCAAATTCTTACATATTTTGTCTGTTTCACACCACTGCAATCACAAATTATTTTTGTTATTTGTCCTATTTCAACAGGTGAAAGGTCTTCAAGTTGAATTCTTTGTCTTTATAACAGGGTTCTATTAATCTCTGATAATTTTTGCTTCCTAGCAGAGGATCTCGTAGGCTACCTTTTACTTCCCTACTTTAGAACTACATAAAGAGTTCTGCTTCTTCATGAGAAAAGGTATTTAAGAAAGCCCATACTAGGTACTTTATTGCTTCTAAGCCTTTTCAGCAACAGGCCTATGAAATTAGCACTTTTAGAAAAACGTGAATCTACTGAGACTGCCGGTATCAAAGACTGTAGTTTTTATTTTTAGAGTGTTGGGGATGGAACCAAAGGTCTCACAATGCTATGCAAAGCCTCCACTGCTGATGTACAACTCCAGGTCCTGAACTTAATTTTTATGAATAATTCTGCTTTAACCATTTTTATAATTGATTCCCAGATATGTAACAAAGTAATCAACAGAGTCTACTTCTGTTCTTTTCCGCTCTTCTTTCTCCATACAATTTTACTAGCTATTTATCCTGCCATCTGTTTGTTTTGGAATATTTAAGCAAATAATGATGATGTCTCCTTCCTTTTCTTATATACAAGGTAATATAGTAAAGTACATTACTCTGTACCTTGCTTTTAGTTTAAGGTAGCATGTCTAGCAATCACAACCTTGAATATACAAACCTTCTTCATTCATCTCAACAGTCACACTGTATTCCTTTGCAAAGATAACCCACAGCTTATTAAATCAGTACCTTATCACAATGCTCAGGTTATTTCCAGATGTTTGCTGTTACAAAAAGTGCGTTATAACTTTATGTTTTCTGTAGCTTTTGTCTTATCTTTGGAATAGGCTGCTAGAAATGAGAGTACTGGACCAAAGAGAAAAAGCAAAGGAATTTTGCTAGATGTTGCCAAATGGCTATTTTTAGTCTTTAAATTTTATAAGTGTGAGTGTTTAACCTGCATGTATTTTAGTGCACCATGTGCATGCAGTGCCAACAGAGGCCAGAAAAGGGCATCGGATTTCCTGGAACTAGAATTAAGAAAGGTGCAAGGAACTGAATTTGGGTCCTCTCCTATAAAAACAAGTGCTTTTTAACCACTGAGTCCTCTCTCCAGGCTCCCAAACAGCTCTTTCAAAGTTTATACCTTGCTAAGTTCCCATCACTACTGCATCAAAGCATTTTTTTACTATAAATTGGTCAATGGAACATACTGTCAAAATTTTCAATTCTGCCAATCTGATAGGTGAGAAACAGTATTTCTGTATAATTTAAATGTACATTTCTTTTAATATAAGAATATCTTTTTATATATTTAAGGTTGCTTTTATTTTTTTCAAAAAAAATTTTATTGAATTTTTACGATTTTCACAGAATATAGTTTGATGGTGCTCAGATCCCCTTTCCTATCTGCACCTTCCCTATTTCATTTTTTTAAAATGAAGTCCATCTTTTGATCTTTTGTCAATTTATGTATTCTATTAATTTTCCCAGTTGGGTTGTTGGTTTTATAAAGTTTTTAAAGCATCTAATAATTAGTTACATTAGTCTATTTTTAAAATTTCATTTATTATTTACTTTTAAATTTTACGTGTATGACTATATTGCCTGCATGCATGTAAGCGCACCCATCGTGCACAGCCTTCAGAGGTCAGGGAAGAGTGTTGGATCCTCTGGAACTGGCATTACAGATGGCTGTTAGATGACATGTGGGTGCTGGGTGTTGAACCCAGGTCCTCTGCAAGAGCAATCAGTGCTCTTAACTGCTGAACCATCTCTCTCCAAGTCCTAAAAATACTTTTTACTTATTTATTTATGTGTATTAAATGTCTGGCTTGTGTATATGTAAGCACACCAGTGTCATGCAGAACTCTTGGAAATCAGGAGATGACATCAAATCCTCTAGAAACGGAGTTACAGATGGTTGTCAGCTGCCACATGAGTGCTGGGATTTGAATCTATGTTCTCTACAAGAACAGCCAGTGCTCTTAACTACTGAGTCATCTTTCTAGCCACATTAGCCTATTTTAAAAAATATTTATTTTTATTTTCTGGGTATGACTATATTACCTTCATGTATGAAAGTGCACCTGTGTCATGTAATGCCTGTGGAGGTCAAAAGAGGGCATCAGAGCCCCTGGATATTGTGGACTTGTTAGCTGTCATGTGGGTGTTGGGAATCTAACTCAGGTACTCTGCAAGAGCAATCAGTGCTCTTAACTGCTGAGCCATCTCTCCAGCCCCATACATTAACCTCTATATTTGATACAATTTGCAAATATTTCTCCCAATTGACATCTGTTTTACTTAATGATTTTTTTTTGTGACCCAAATTAAACACAGACTTATAAAAGCAGATGTCATTTTTCCCCTTTATTACTTCTGGATTTTGGGTCATGATTAAAAATCTTCCCTAGTCCTGAGTTACAAAAAGAATCATACAAAATAAAATCACTATTTTATTTAACTTACTTTTTGAATCATAAGTATTTCTAACCTATCTGGAAATTTAAGCATTAGTAAGATATTTAAAAGACTAATTCTTTTTCCACATGTCAGTTCAATTATCCCAATACCACTTATTAAAAATGTTTCCTTACTGGAAGTGGGGCACATGCCTTTAATCCCAGTACTCGGGAGACAGAGGCAGGCAGATCTCTATGAGATCAAGCCTGGCCTACATAGTGAGTTCCAGGCCAGCTGGGACTATAGGGACTATAGCAAACAACAAAATGTTTGCTAAGGGCTGGCAAGATGGCTCACTGGTTAAGAACACTTGCTATTCTTCCAGAGAACCTAAGCTGGCTCCCAGCACCCATTATCAGGCAGCCTCTAACACCAATTACTGGAGATCTAACATACTCTTCAGATTTCTGTGGGTACCCAAACACGCATGGTATACATTCACACAGACATATACACATACACTTAAATAATAATAAATCTTAAAAAAGATGTTTCCTAGCTGACTGTAGTAGTTGTATGCCTGTAATTCCAGCTGAGGCAGGATTACAAAGTTCAAAGCCAGCCTGTACTATATAGAGTTCTAGGCCAACCTGGGCTACACAGGAGACCGTATTTCAAATTCCTAAAATGATCAAACAAAAAAACATTTTCTTCACAAAAATAAAGTTAAAAAATTCTATCTACTCTACTAAATAAAAAAGTAACAATAAATTTTCAAGAAACAGAAAAGTACTTCATAACTCTGGTATAAAGACTGTTTTAAACAAGCACATACAAAGCACTTAAAAAGAAATTATCCCTTCCTGATTTTAATGTCTTATGTTTTCCAAGTGCCATAAGATAACTCAAAGTATATTATTCAGACTCCCAAGTGGCTAGGCACACAGGTGGTAGGCATACATATATGTAGGAAAAACATTCACACACATGAAAAATAAAAACAAATATAAAAAAATAAGGTTGAAAATGACTGAGGAAGAAATCCAATGTTGACCTCTGGTTTCCACATGCATTTACACATATGTGTACCTTCCCTCCCCTCCCCAGTCTTTGTAATAAACTTTGACTCGCCTTTGAAAATTCCACTCCTATGCCTTATTCATTTCCTGAAGTACATTTCTTTCCATTTTTAATAAACTTCAACTCTGCCTCAGGCAAAAAAGTTAGCTGGGCATGGTGGCACACGCCAGGTGGATCAGATCTCTGTGACAGGGAGGCCAGCCTGATCTACATAGTGAGTTCCTGGGGCTATAGGGAGTCCCTATGTCAAAAAGACACAAAAAAAGAGTTTATTATTTATCCCTCCCCACCCCCGGCCAAGTTTACCTTTCCTTGACTGACTACCTGTGTGATGTTAGGCCTCTTCCTAAATTAGTTTTCTAATTTGTAAATTGTATATATACCACTTATCTCACCGATTGCTAAGAATTAAGGAAGAAACTTTCTAAAATACTAAGGCCCTGTCTATAGATTATTATCTATACTATACTATGTCAAGAGATGGAAGATTGTTACTTAGCCCTAGAAACTGGCATCCTCAAGGCCAATTACCAATAAAAACACTAAGATGGTGATCTATTTTACCTGGCCCTAGAAACTGGCATCCTCGAGCCCTGACAGCAGCCCATAGATTAGCAGACAATTGCTGAGGGTTCTGGTGCTGTAATATCAGTTCTGTTACAGTTCTTTCTCCAAGTGAACGGGCTGCTCGCATGGCTCTGACGCGACCTTCTTCCTCCACCAGTTGACAGTTTACAAGAGTCACTAGTTTCCTTTGCATTGGTCGGCTCAGTGCACTCTGGTTCAAACTAGCTACACCTTTAAGAAAAAGGAGACAAAGGAAACCAAATGTTTTTCAGTAAAAGATAAGTTTCATCAATTGTATTTAATTATTAAATAATATATCTTTATGAATCCCTTATAAGATCCTTCTGCTTTTGTAACAATGAGTGTTTTGGTCTCTACTTGTTATCATTCTGTACTAATAAGCAATTCTTCATTACTTCAGATTTAATTTTGTATCTTGTTCTATAGGCTGGATGTGTCCAAGGACAATACTATGGATTAAGTTTGTTCACCATCTTTACTACAGTAATGAACTAGAAGTAAATTTGAAGATGAATGAATATAAGTTAAAACCTAAAAAAAACAATAATTAATAATGGTTCTTTTAAAGAAATATATACACAAAAAATTTAGAACACTGCTTAATTTTAGCTCTTATATACTTACTATTCCTTTGAACCTATTCAAGGACATTGATTAGATATTCTCCCCTCTCCCATATCAAGTTTTCCCCTTCTGCTTGATCATTTCCATCAGCAAAATATAAGCATAAGCATGCCATCATTTCTCCATCTTACAAATGGGTCAACAGAGGTTTAAAACTGATTCTTCTTCCTCTACAAGTGATATCTTACTTCTTGGTAGTTTTGTCTCACAAATCCTTTATTATTTCCTGTCCTTCCTCCCTGACTCTTTTTTAGAGGCAGTCATAGTGCCCTCAGATCTCTTACGTTTACTTTCCTGCTGGGTTCACAGGTACATGCTACTATGCATGGCTATCTTGTACATTTTCTGTATTTACTATTTCTAAGATCATGTTTCACAATCTCTAAAATCTATTTCACTTTAAAGTTTTGAAACTCTTATCTCTTATCCCAAATGGCTCTTGTCAAGACAATTATCTCTCCTGAGCTAAGTCCACAATTCTCAACTCTCATTTGATTTTCCAGTAACATCTAAGACAGATGATTTTACTTTTCATTCTTTTAGAGCTCTTAATTGTGGTTTTTAGACTATTCTGTTCTTCGTTTGATTATTTTCTTATTCTATTCTTCTAGTATCCTTGACCTACCAATGTTATAGGGACTCAGGACTTCATTCATCGTCTTATTTAAATTCACTGCTTTGCATAACACTTCTATTACAATAATTCCAAAGTTACAGATCACATACCTCATGCTTAACTCAAAAGTCACCAACCCACTGGCTACTCAATAGCATCCAAGTAAATCTTAGATATCAAACTTATTATAACCGAACTTGAGCTTCTTATCAAAACCTGATCTACAGCCACTATTCCCTGAGTAGGAACAAACCCTTTTGCAGTTACTTTCAAGAGAGAAAAAGAAAAAAAAGAGTTGAGTCAAGAGTTATTCTTCTGTTCTGCCTTTTAAATTCTAAATCCAGGAAATACTCTAAGGAAATCATCCTGGTTTACCTTCAAAATGTATCCAGACTGCCACTATGTACCAAACTCCACTTTTACTAACTCAGTCTCCAGTGCCTGCTAAGTGCTCACCCTGCTTCTGCTGTCATCTTTCTAAAGCATTCTCAACAAGGCAAGGTAACTCTTTTGTCATTAGTCAAATGATGTCACTGCTCTGTTCAAAACCATTCTCCAACTTTACTGAGAACAAAAGTTCAATCTCTAAACGTCCTAAGTCTGTCTACCATTTTGCCTCACCACTTCATCTCATTTTTTCTCACAATACTCTCCTCTTCATGCACATTACTCCAAGCACACTCTCCTCGTTTTCCAACAGTCTTGCTATGGGGACAATACACTGAATAGCTACTCTCTCTGCACAGAATACTTTTTTCCCAGAACTTACATGGTTAACTATTTCCTCTTTTACCTCATGTCAATTTCAAGGCCTATACTACTTTTAAAACCTGAAATGTGCTCTTATCCTCTCACCCTGACATTTCTCATCCTTTAAACTGTATATCCTCTCTTTTTATACCACTTATCACTTATACTATATAACCTATATCATACTAATTGTTTTAAAATTTTTCCTTTTATTGAAATATAAGTACATGTATGAGGGCAGGCTGTTTTCTTGTTTGGTTTACTAAAGTATCTCATGCATCCTGAGTCCATGCTCTATTAGCAGACAGAAAATATTTTATTGATTCATTCAACAACTATCATACTTATGATGAGTAGTTTCTCACTGGGTAAGCAGTGATGAACAAACTACAATTTTGCTCTTATTAAAGCACTTAAAATAATTTATTACACTTGTATGCCCATCTACTCAGCAGACAGGCTCCATGAAAGACGGTCATTAGCCACTATAAGCACTCAACACTTAACATTTAACTAAGTCTTACTCATAAAGAAGGCTTTTTATGAACTTACCTTTACCTCCACTTAGTGGTTTTAAGTAGAGTGCCAAATCCTCAACGCATTTCTTTGCGACCTCATAGTGTTTATTCTCACCTAGATTACTTAACTTTACTGACTGATGATCTGGTACCTAAAAAATAAAAATTAAGATAACAGCAGAAATGCATTTATACAGCTCATGCAACTATCTATATATCTGAAAATAATCTTGATGAGTATAAAATTAAATTATATGAGTATAAAATATAAAGATAACACATCAAGACCATTTAAGTAAAGTTAAAGTGAAGCAGGAAGTTAATAAAATCAATGTTAACTTCTTAGAGTTGGTAACTGTGCCATAATTATGAAAGATGCTAATGAAGATGAAGGATAGTTGTGAAAAGTTATAGAGGTCTTCTGGATACTACATTCTTAAGCTTCTTTATAAAATTAAAAAAAGTATTTCAAAACAAAAATTAAAAATCAGGGATTCTGCCACTCCCCAGCATTTACTATGTCTTGCTACATCAGCGACCTATTAACTTTATAATTTGTGATCTGTACCCCAATGTTAGAATATGATTACCTGATATAACTCAGTGATATGAGTTCCCAACTAGCACATGGAAGGCCCTGGATTTAATTCCCAGCATCACAATAAATAAATAAATAAATAAATAATAAATAGATAAATAACTAGGATTAAAATATAGGTAAAATCTAGAGTTTTGCTGCTTCTATGAGTGACTTAATTGTCCATATCAAGTCCTACATTTCCAAACAGAAGATGAATATCCATGTTTCATAGTATTATTATGAAGTTCATTTTAATCTAACAAATATACTGATATTTATTGACTGTTTATCACATGCCTACACTGGGGATCTATCAGTAAGCAAAAGAGAAGATGGGGTTTAAATTCTATGGAGATAAGAGGTAGGTCAATAAATAAACATATAAATGTATACCACATTAGAGGATCATTTAAAAAAAAAAAAAACTACACAGCAAACATAAAGGGATGAGAAATGGAGAGGGGCTGGAGAGGTAGCTCAGTATTTAAGAGCACTTGTTGCTCTTCCAGAGGACTTCAGCTTGGTTTCTAACACTATACTGTGTGGCCTGTAACTCTAGCTCCAAGGTATCTGACACCCTCTGCAAGAACTGCATCCATGTGACACTGACTCACACAGACACATAAATAAAAAATATAAAAATCTTTGGGGCTACACACACATAATTAAAAATAATAAAAATAAAATTTAAGTTGGGTATGCTGGCACAGGCCTTTAATGCCAGCACTCAGAAGGCAGAAACAGGCGGATCTCTGTGAAACTGAGGCCAGTCTTGTCTACACAGTGAGTTCCAGGTCAGCTGGAATTACAGGGGCTACGTAAAGACCCTACAATCTACTGTGGTATTAGGGTAGACTTCCTTAACAACTGCAACTTTTGTAAAGACTTGAAAGAAGAGAGAGAATCATTCTAGGCAAAATAACTATATTGTTTCAAAAGCCATAAACATCAATACACATAGTATATTTAAGAATTGGTTAGGAGACCAATAAGCAAAAACAGTGAAGACATGAAGCTGAAGAGACATTTATCACAATGCACATATCTGTAGGCTATTATCAAGACAACATATTTATTCAGAAGTAACATTAATACTACCTGATCTGCAGCAGATACATAGGTGCTAATATTACTGTAGAAAGTACATATATTTTATTAGATCTTAAAATGCCACTGTTTACAAAAGACAGTGTTATTCTGACACATTAAGAACTAGGCTGGGGTGACATAGGTGGCCCAGTAGTCAAGGGCACATACTGCTTTTGCAGACAACCCAGGTTTGGTACCTAGTGCCCTTTAAAGGTCAGCTCTCACAACTACATGTAACTCCAGCAACAGAGGATTTGATGCCCTCTGCTGGCCTCCACAGGCACTATACTCACACAAATGCATACTCAGACACACACATTCTCACATAACAAAAAAATAAAATCCTCAGAAAAAGGAAAAATATGCTGCCAATTAAACTAAGACACTACTGATTATGGAAACATTCTGATTTTAGAGTAATTTGATTATAAACTGGAAATAGATTTTGAGATTTAAAAGCTCGACTTCAACTATCAGGATACTAAGGAAATAGAGTAGGAACGGATTTTCTAATGAGCCAGAAAACTTTCTTAAAAATCAAAACTCTTTGCTTTATTTATAGTTTGGGGCTTTTTTGTAGTTGTTTATTTCACTTTGCTTTTGAGACAGCGTTTGCTCAGGCAGGCCAGGCTGGAACTGAACTCAAGACCTGACTTCCTTAGCCTGGAGTGATTGGTTTCCAGGCTTGCATCACCAGGCCCAGTGACTACTTTCTTACTTTAACCTGTAATATATCATATATGGAATTTCATCCTCTTCCTCGTCTGTAAAACGGGGGGCAATAAGACCTTAAAGAGCTAAGGGAAGAATCAGAAACAACACTCTCAATATTTATTTTCATACATAACATAGTACAGACCCTTATCAAATCAATTTTATTATAAATCTAGGGTCTTACTATGAGTCAATGAAATTATATAACATGAACTGTTCAGTATATAGCACATGTGCATAAGATACTATGCAGAATTTGTTACTGATACTCCGGTATAACTTATTTTCTCTTTATATTATCCTATATTATATGTAATTATATATTTAATTACATATATACTATATTACCCTAGGACCAACTAAAGTTAAAAACAACATCAAATGAGTCTCCATTTAGAGCTTTAGTTTATTTCCAACCAAACCTTTGAGTATATTTTTCATATAACCTAATGAACAAAAGCATACACATATAAAAAGTGTTTCCCCAGCATCAAAGAACTTAAATATATAAATTCTGATCTTACATAACTATTGGGGATTAATCTCTGTTTCAGAATTTATAGCATCTAGCCCTCCTAGTACTTGGGAGGCAGAGGAAGGTGGAACTCTGAGAGTTCAAAGCCAGCCTGGACTATGTATCGAGTTCCAGGTCAGCTGTGGCTATAGGGAGATCCTGTCTCAAAATACCAAAAAAAAAACAAACAAAGAATTTATAGTATCATGGGGCTGAAGAGATGGCTTAAGAGTACTGGCTGCTCAGGTACAGTTCTTAGTACCCACATGGCAGGTGACAACCACCCATAACTCCAGTTCCAGGGGATCCGATGACCTCTTCTGACTTCTGCGGACATTGCACAGCACAGGTGCAGTACACTCATACACATAAAATAAAAAAATAAGTATTTTCTTTTAAAAGGAATTAATAGGGCTGGGGAGATGGCTCAGAGGTTAAGAGCACTGATTGCTCTTGCAGGGGACTCAGGTTCAATTCCCAGCACCCACATCAGGTGACTAACAACCATCCTAACTCTAGTTCCAGGAGATCTGGCCTCTTCTGACATCAGAGGGCATTACACAGGGGTGCACTTACATACACGCAAGTAATACACTCATACACATAAAAAGTGATAAATTAAAAAAAGAATTTATAGTCTTAATTTTAAAACTCTGTTTTAGGACAACATCATGAAAAACAGGTATACTGATACTTATTTTTTAGTTATCAACTATCATTAAGAATATTCTCTATGACAATCATACTAAACCAGTGAGATACTGAACACTTACCTGGGCTCCAACTAACTGGAGAAGTGCAAAGTTGACAGGGAGCACATCAATGTCTGTGTTAATGGCAGTCTGGTCAAAAGGACAGGCTTTTCGGTGAAGTTTATTCAAGCAGGTCTTGCAAACTGTGTGTGAACAACCTAAACTGATGGGTTTGTGCACATTCTCATCAAATTCATTATAGCAGATTGGACAGGACAGAAATTCTGTCCATTGAGCTGCCTGCACAGGCATCGTGGAAGCTGGATGCTCGGGTTAGCAGTCTAGCAGATCATTATTTTGCTGTGTAGTGTTTTGTAAGCTGCAAATTGACAAAAGTAAGAATTAACTATATATTGATCATTCAGTTAACTTTTGAAATCAATCACCGTAACTCCCGAATGTGAAATACTTCTGAATATAGGCTTAGATGTCTTAAAAAAAATCTATTTGTTGGATTAAATTTTGCATATCTGTTCAGAAACAATTTATTAATAGTGTTTCTTTCAACTCCACCCCACTGGTTACTCATGTAATAATAATTATGGCTTTAATGTATTTTTCTTAATAACCAAAAATCTTTTCACATTCTATTTTTATTTTGTGACTTTGTGTGTGTATGTACATGGGCCTACATGTTTCAGGGCATACCAGTTGGTTCTCTCCTTCCACCACGTGAGATCTGAGAATCAATCTCAGATCATTAGACTTGGCAGCAAGTACCTGTACTATCTGCTGATCCTCCACAGTCTAGTTTTAAGAACACAAATTACTTTGACCTGCTTAAGTGTGAAGTGTTTCCCTTGGACAATCACTACCTCAAAATATATTGATATGATTTAATAGCTAACAAGTTTTTGGAAACACAGTCCAAAACAGTATTTTAGTTGCTGGGGATATAGCTCAGAGACAACACTTACTTAACAGACTAGAGGACCTGAGTTCAATTCCTAGCACCACCGCTACCCAAAACAACCACCAAATATATTTTAGACTTTAGTGTAAAAATGACAATCTTAGCATCTAAAATCTTTGGTATGGTTAGGATATGACTCAGAGGCTAACTGTGGTTCTAAAACTCCAAACAGACTGTGTCGACAGAGATGTTTGTCTAAAAATGAAAGAATAATACTGAGTGCAAGTATCATACTGAAGCAAAACAAAGAGAAATACTGTCCTAAGGCCAGCCAGATGGTTCAGCAGGTAAAGGTGCTTGCTGCCAAGCCTCACAACCTCAATTTGAGCCCTGGGACTCACATTTAAGAAGAGAAACAATTCCTACAAGCTGTCCTTTGACCTCCACATGTACACCATGATACTTGTGACCCACCCTCCACGATACAAATTTTTTTTAAAAACTGTCTAAAACCTAAGCCATAGTTCATTATATATAACTTAATATTTATAATTTAATACATGGAGATTGATATATATATATATATAAAACCACACTTGTCAGAAAAAGGATGGGTTAGAAAAATATAACATTCTCTTATAATAAAAAAAGCAAAATGTGAGATTTTTATCTTTGCACTGATACTAGTTTGGGAAAAGTCACAAGTATATATATATATTTGAGTTTAAATTGAAAAGGCACAAAGAAAAGTAACTGGGAGAGAATCATCTTTTCTGTTATGTATTTTTGTTGATCTTGACAGTGTTTCATCCTGAAACCAGGCCAGCTGGCCTGGAATTCACTAGGTTAGCCCAGGCTGGCCTCAAACAGGTTGTAAGACCTGGCACTGTCTCGGCCTCCCAATTACTGAGATTATAAGTATAAGCCACCATGATCAACTTGAATTTTCATATTTCTACCATTCAAATCTTTGTTCCAGGTATTGGTAGTGCTTGCCTAGCAAAAAGCCCTGGGTTTAATCCCCAGTCTTGTAAAACAAACAAATGAACAAAGTATGTCTTGCATCATTTTTAATAAGGTAAAAGATTCAGAATCCAAGCTATACTGCTTAACTTAAAAAGTTTCAGCATTTTCCACTTCACAATTTAATTCTGACAAAGGCTGTCTATTGAACAAGAAATATAGGTATTTAAGGTTATTAAAAAGTCAGTATTTTATTTCTTACAACGTTTACCAAGCCAAATATACTGGACATATAGAAATTCAATGTTGGGGGGCGCTGGAGAGATAGCTCAGCAGTTGTGAACGGACCTAAGTTCACACCCACATGACAGCTAACAATAGTCTGTAACTCTAGTTCCAGGAGCTATGATGCCCTCTTCTGGCCTCTGTGTGCACTGTTCACACATGGGTACACTTACAACATACATGCAGGCAATACTCATCCACATAAAATAAAATAAATAATTAATTAAAAGAAATTTGATGTTTTGAAATGTAGTTAGCCCCAGGAAAGAAAAGCATGTAACTGAAAGTCTTCCCAAGGATCCCAACAAATGAAAAGCTTCTAGGAGCACTTACTGTGCTTTAATATTCACAAGAACAAGTATTAAGAAAATTACCAGTTAAGCATAAATTATGGATTTTACTACATAAAAAGTACCCTATACAGTAGTAGACAAAACTTGATGAAACAACCCTAATATAGTTACGTATTATGCCAATATCTTTACTTTAAATTCGTATTTCTCAAGATAGAATTTATTTTTACACTTTACCCTCAAATTACCACACTGATTAGAGCCAACACTAAGGAGGTGAGAAAATCCTCCCTGAAACCATTTAACATTTGATGTTCTGTTTTCTGGTTGCAAAATTATAAATCTGTACAAAAATTTTATTTTAAATCTACTACTAAAGCTCTTAGTTAAAAATTTGATGTTTACCACAATGGATATTTGTGTGGAAATATTCATTCTGTTAAGTTAAGGTATCATGGCTGCCAGGCCATAGCATACAATGAGCTAACACTCTTTCCCTAGTTTTTCTAAGACCATTCAGTGTTTCCAACAACCAGTATGCTTCCAAAAGCAGCTGACAGTTTTCCAACAACCTTTTATGTATATATCTGAGAACATAAAGGCTTTCAATACAATTACTGCTGACAAGTTTAATTCCTATTAAGATACTGAATTAACCTCTTTAAAATGCAAAGAAAAACCTCTAAAATTTTTAATAATTATTATTTTTATTTTATGTGTTTGTGTGTATTGCCTGCATTCATGTAAGTGCACCTGTGCTGTACAATGCCTTTGGAGATCAGAAGAGGGTGTCAGATCCCCTGTAACTGGAGTTACAGACAGTTGTTGGCACCATGTGGGTGCTGGAAACCAAACCCAGGTCCTCTGCAAAAGGAACCAGTGTTCTTAACTGCTGAGCCATCTCTCCAGTCACTTGAAGGAAAAAACTATTAATAAAACTTTGACAATAACTCTGGAAAATGTTTTTCTATTGTATGTCAGATTCTGACAGCAAAGTTTTGAACTACATTGTTCTTATATGATTACATATTTAAAAATATTTTTCTTCAGATACGACAAATTAACAGTTACCTAAAGCATAGAAATTAACATAGCCTATTAAAATAATTAAAGACAAGTCTGGAATTTCAACCCTCTTTAAAAAGGCACTTTAGAAACTCATCTACAAACTAATGATAGTCTTATTATGTTTAAGAAGAATATAAATGAACCATGAACAGCGAAGTATATTAATTTATAGAACATCAAGGTTTATACTGATGTATTTTAATAATGACTTATGTGATTCTGTGGAAATCCTGATTGCTGTTAACACTGATAGTGACAAAATATCACTAAATTTACTCCCAAAACATTTCAAGTTGAGATAAATGGATTAAAAAGCCCAAAAGTCTAGGTGCCTACAGAGAATGAGAAATATTCTCACAATTTTTTATTAAATAATTTTACCAATTACTTTCTGAAATTGAAAAAGGCATAAGTAAAGCACAGGAGGAAAAAAGATTCATCAGAGGTGGAACCTCAAGCAGACTCTCAATTCCCCAGCTGTAGGTTCCATGCTACAAGTACAAACTTGTAACACAGAAGAGTAACAGACATTTCAGATGATGCAAATTACAGACTTTTTTTTAAATCAAGAGCAAACTTCGTACCAGCTAAGCACTTTCATTTTCTGTTATTAGTTTACTATTTACACACTTCAGGACCATGGCACTTAATTTTAGAGTATGAGAATAGAATTTATGCCCTTTTAACTGATTTGTGCAACACAGAGTAATTAATGATTCTGCTTATAGAAATATAAACAAGAGGGGTCAGTTCTGTTCCTTGAAATAATCACTCTTTTCAGTTGAGGACTATAAGTTACAGAATTGGACTATACCAATAATTCTCAATAAAGAAAACATCAAAATAATTAGCTTTGGTTAGAGATGTGGCTAAGTGGTGGAACCCTAATGTGTGTGAAGCCCTAAGTTAAACACCCTGTCCTACAAAACAAAACAAAATACAGCTTTGGACTAAAAACTGTATCAAAATCATAAGAAATACAATGTATGTCTTAAACAAAAAACAAGTTAATGGAAAGTTCAGCAGTTAAGTAATCAAAATGCTTAAAGAAAAGAGCTTCATCACAATTTTTTAAAGTGCCACTATATGTTATTTTGCTTTAAGCCATGAAATGATAAGACTGAAAGTTCTACTCCCAAGTTAAGTACAGGGCTGAACTTAACTTTTAAAAATTTATTTATTTATTTTATTTTATTTTGGTCTTTTTGACACAGGATCTCCCTGTAGCCCTAGGTGGCCTGGAACTCACCATGTAGACCAGGCTGGCCTTGAAGGCACAAAGATCTGTGCGCCTTTTACTCCCAAGTGCTGGGATTAAAGGCATGTCCCACCACACCCAGCTGCTTTTCATAATTTATTTTTATTGTCTGTGCATGAGTGTTTTATCCTCATATATCTAAGTGTATCTGTTGTCGAGCAATGCCCACAGAGGCCAGAAGAGGGAGTCAGATCCCCTGGAACTGGAGTTACAGACAAATGTTAGCTACCATGTGGGTGCTGGGATTCGAACCCATGTCCTCTGGAAGAATAAACAGATCTCTTAATCACTGAGCCATCTCTCCAGCCTCAAACTCAACTTTTAAAATAAGTAGGAGATACAACTTTCAATGCATTCTAATAGGGAAATAACTTCCTATTTTAACTAATAAAGTTTTGCTTCTTTAGTGATGGCTAGACTTGAAAAATACTCTGAGACAGAACTTAGTAACTTCTGTCACTAGATAATCTATCTTTCTTATTATTAAAACACTAAGACCTTCAGTGCTCTGATTATCCTAAGGGGCTCTATCAGGAAAGCTTTGGTTCATTTTCTCTTCTATCTTTCTCTTCCTCCCTCTTTCCTTCATGTTACTGGGATCAAAACCAGGATCCTGTGCCTATCAGGGACTGAACTCTATCTCCATATCTCCAGCCCCTTATGTCTACTTTTATTCAACTAATTTCCTTCTTGGAAGACAAGCACTGCTCTAGAACATAAATGCCTAATAAAAATGTAACACAAGGTTCTGGGAGGGTAGTTGGTGATGGTTCATGTTTTCCATGTATGAGGTATTGGGTTCAATTTCTAGCATAAATAAAAGGGAACAAAAAAATGAGTTATTAACAAATTTCTAGTGGGAATGATGGTTCACAACTATAAGTACCCAAGAGGATGAGGTAGCATGACTGCTCATAAGTTCAAGGCTAGCCTGGGTTAGTGAGATTCTGATTAAAAAAAAAAATTCTGGCAGTCAAAGCTTATAAAAAAGGAAAATAGGTGAAATCAATTTAAGTATATTTTATACAACCCAATTTATGTAAAATAGCATTTCAACATGTAACCAATATAAAAATGTAAATAGTGAAGAATTTTTATGGGGCTGGAGAGATGGCTCAGGGGTTTAAAGCAAAGGCTGCTCTTGCAGAGGACCCACTTTCCATTTGCAGCACCCACATGGCAGCTAACAACCAACCATAACTCCAGTTCCAAGAGAATCCTATGTTGTCTTCTAACTCCTCGGCCACTCTACAAAAAGGGTGCCCTTACACACAAGGAGGCATATACTCATACACATAAAATAAAATAATAGTTAAGATATTTTTAAAAAATAATTTTGCACTGTCCTTGAAATCTGGTGTATATTTTACACTCAGAATACATCTCAATCTACACTAGCACCATTTCAAGTCCTTAACCGCCAAACATGTCTGTCAGGTAACTCCAGACTACAAAAGTTTATAAATAACTCAAATTAACTTTTATCAGGAATCTTGAGGTAAAAGCCACACACTTAAAGCTTTCATGAAATTAGAAAGCTCTTGATCATAAAGATGTAACTTACAATATTCATGAGACTGGGTGCAATTTATTTTTAATTTTCAGCTAGCTTTATTTTACCACATGCTTCCTTTTTCCATCACTAGGAAGTGAAACTTTAACTCAGGCTAGTCAAAGACAAGTACTTATTACAATCTTGTTACAAGTTTACTTAGCATCCTTGGCCATCACACATAATGCAGAAGTTCTAGTTTTGAATATAAAATCCTCTGTGTCAGAGAAAACTCTTTTGCCAACTGGAAGACAGCAAATTACAAAAGCAGAAAGTGGATTAATGAAAACATGAACAAAGGACTTCTTCCATGTCAGACTAACATAACAATAACAAATCAGGGGTAAATCAAAGGCTCCACTAATGAACTGGACTGCAATTAGCTTCTCAAAGAATAAAAGCCTGTTTGAATTATAGCACCTGCCTTTTCTAGACGTGGTTGGGAAATATGTTTAACATTTTGTCTTTCAATTTTATCAATTTTCCAAACTCTGAAATCAGGAAAACAAATCTCTAAATCAGGAAAAATGACAGTATTGGGAAGTAGCCTTTAACGCATGTGATCTATCTCTCTAAGAATTAAATCTGTGTCAGTAAACAACTTGAGAGGAATATGAGGTCAAAACAGTGATGTACTTTTTAACCAAATAAAATGTGCAAACAGGAGAATCCACAAACTATTTTAATGATTCCAACAACCTTAACGAAGTCTGTATATATGTAACCATAAAAATACTGTGCCTATCACTAAAACATATTTTTTTGCGTATGGGTCAAATTATATCACTTTGGTGTGTCATCATTAGCTTTCTCAGGTTAAGCAAAAGTTCTTATTGGAACTTTTAAGTGTGACTAGTAAAAAAAAAAAAATGGTAGTAAGATTACTGATGTACTTTATTTGGGATACAAAGGCAGTCCCATCACAGTGGGTCAAAGGAGAGCAGAAATTACTAAGAAGGGTCTTGGGTAGGAGGACAGTAGGATTCGAAAGAAAACGGAACTGGAGTTTAGACAAATATAAACAAGTTGAGAACCACTGGATTAGATCTACTGTATGTCAGTGACTACCTGAGACTATTTTGGTGTGAAGGCTGTGTCCGCTGGTATCTTAAACTCTGGCGATTTCAAGGATGAAAATGACAACTACCCTTATCTCCTCCCTTCTTGAAAGCTAAGGACAGAGAAAAGTACAGCTGTTTCTCTGAGAAACAAAGATGCTTTCGACCATTCTTCTAAGATGGTGGAAGAGTCTCCTCAAGAGGCTTCCCCCAAGGAAAATAAAACCAAACAGGGAAAGAAAACCATACCAACATTTCCTGACTGTGTTTCATGCCATTGCTGCTAGTCACATCCCCTGTGCAACCACTCGGGTCCAGCCATGTCCCTCCGGGGAGGTTAAGCCCTCTCAGGGCATTGTCTGGCCAGGGTTCCTATTTACACACTCTACGCCTCAGCCATCCCTGTGCTCGGGAAGCCCGAGGCTCGCAGAGGAGGCGCAGCACAGGACCGAATCTCGAGGACCTCTTCACTGGAGCAGGCACCGGGAAGGAGGCCGGCCTTGCCGGGTCGTTCCTGGGGAGAGGCGTCCCCTCGGACGGGGTCGAAGCAAGGTGGCCATTGGAGCCCTTCGCCTCGCATCAAACACCCTACCCGAGCGAGCGCTCCGCAGGCCCTGGTTCCGCCCGAATGTCAGGTGCGGCCCCCGGCCCAGCCCTTCGGAGTCCGGCGGCCACGAACAGGCCCCCGGCTGAAGCGGGGAGACCCGACACGGGGCCCCCGCCGCACCATGCCCGCCCCCGCCCTACCTGAGGGGCCCGGGCGGGGTCGCTAAGGGCCGCTCCCGGGAGCCCCGCGACGGCGCGGCTCGGCGACAGAGGCGCCTCGTCTCGCCGGGGCAGAGCTCGGCGGCGGTTTCAGGGCCTCAAACTCCATCGGGAGATACAGGGACAGCCCCGTTGGCGGCGGCGAAGGCCGCGACGGGGCCTCCTCCTCCTCCTCCTCCCTCCCTCCGCCTCCTCCTCCTTCTCCTCCTCCTCCTCACCACGGAGGCGGACCTGGAGGGATCCCGACTTAGCTCTCGCGAGAAGATGCTGTCCACTTCACGCGAGATTACGTAAGCCCGGGAGTTGGGGAGGTGGAAGGGAAGCGTAGTGGCCCTCGCCACCTGAACTGCGCATCACTTTCCCTTGGGTGAAGCGCATCCACCCTCGTCACATGACAGAGGAGCCCCGGAGTACTGTGGGAGATGCTCTTCGGAAGACTAGGGAAGCCGAAGGGATTTATGGGAAACTCTCTATACATTCAGCGACTTCGGGTGAGCCCTCTTGGACTCACGACGTGAGAAGCACGTTCTCCATTGAACAAAATCCGAGGCATCTGTGTTGAATCTTACCTCACTCCCCTGTAAGGAAATCCTGTTCGAATTAGCAAAGAATCTCCGTTACAAAACGCAAAACCAAATGAAAACGTTTATTTGGCAGACTCACCTACTTAACACCAAGCACCAAAACGCTTCAAAATCTAGGAAGGATCAAATTCTACAAGTTTTGGCATAATTCGATAAGTATTTGTTAAAAAACTTTCGTAGAAAATTGTAAGGCAGGAATTATTCTTTGTCTTATAAATGAATAAAGATGAGGAAACCAACAATTATGATCAACTATATGCCAGAACCTATGATGGGTGATACTTCAAAAGTATACGTATTTATATTTCATCTACTTACCAAAGTAGTCCTAACAGGCCGATAACATATATTTTGTTAATTGATGAGAAACTAAAGAACATAGGTTAATGGTCGTGCCTTGTAATTAAACTCGCTTCAACAAAAAGATCAGTAAAAGTAAATCATACATAAACTAGAATAAGGCAAACTTCTATAATGATCCTTTAAAATATGTGTTATAAGTCATGGGTGATAGCACATGCCTATGAACCCTGCAATTGGAAGGCTGAGGCAGAATGGTAAATTAAGAGACCAGTCTGAGCTATACCACAAGAATTTGCCCCCAAGTAAGCATTCACAAATGCACAGAGACACAGGTATACAGTTATCCTTTTTGGA
Organism: Eospalax fontanierii; assembly: GCA_035773235.1. NCBI lineage: Eukaryota > Metazoa > Chordata > Mammalia > Rodentia > Spalacidae > Eospalax > Eospalax fontanierii. The sequence goes on from CM069541.1 coordinate 52,133,939, forward strand.
AAAGATTCATTGGGCCCACCAGTCTTTCTGCCATTCATTATTCCTCTTTTCATTTTCTTACACTAATTCAAAAGGTTTTCCCAACTATCAGTGGTAGATTTCCGTATTTAACTGGACAGTGAAGAGCAATTTTATGTATACCTATGCTTTCCAATCTACAATATGTATGTATTTTCCCATGAGATATGTTTTTCCATTCCACAAGTCAATACCATATATATATATATATATATATATATATATATATATATATATATATATATATTCCCCAAAGGCAGAAAACCACTTAGTTACAATCCCATCCTCCTTTCCCTGTCAATCTCTATCCCTGCATTACTTTTTTTCCAAATAGATTTTAGAAAATTCAATATACATTTACTTGTTTTAAAAGTCTACCACCATTAAAATATAAGCTCCAATACAGCAGGTGTTTTTGTTAACCTTACTTCTAGTACAGACATAGTAAAGAGACCTACTAGGTATTTCTGAAATGCTTATACAACCAGAAGCTGAGTTCTTAGGTGGGAGAGATGGTTCAGTGGTTAACAGCAGATACTGCTCTTACAGAAACCCACCATCCATGGTGGGCAACTCACAACTGTCCATAACACTAACCTCAGAGGGTTCCAATGCCTCTAGCCTGCAAGGACATCTGCACATACCCAAACGCATACCCATGTATTTTTTTAACCTATTTTTAAAAAGTGAGTCCTTTAAAATTCATAGAAATGCACAAACCCAAAGTTCTTCATTCCCACCTCCAGTTTATTATGTGTTATACAAACATAATTGCATCCAATGAAAAAAGGAAAGGATCTCCTTTAACAAGTTAACAATACCTTTTCAAGATCTTTAGTGTGTGTGTGTGTGTATGGTAAATAAAGAAGCTAAACCCAAACATACTGCTTTTTCTGTCATGTAGGTAACAAACAGCTAAAAGAATGAAAAATGAACAAATTCTACACTTCACTTTGCTACAGCTGCATATTTTAAAAGATTCTATTTTCCTGAATTTATCAGACACAGCATGCAAATATATTCTCCCAGGAATGTTTTGAGTTTTTTTAAATCTTTGTTTTGCAACCCCCCGCCCCCCGCCACAAACAGGGTCTCAGTGGGGCTGGAGGATGGACCCAAACTTAGCTATGTAACAAAGATTGGCCTTGAACTAATCTTCCTGCCTCTCCTCCCAAGTGTTGGGATTGCAGGCATGTGCACCCTCACTCAGCTCATAGGAATGTTTTGAAATCACTCTGTGCTACTTCATAGAAATAAATAATATAAATAACAACCATCACTTGTACAAAACACCCTCCCCACAGGCAAAAATTTCAAAGTGCTCACAAATTTTTTTTACAACAAACTTACAAGGCACACATAAAACTTAAACAGTTTCAATCAAAATGTTCCAAACATCAAAATAGTAGATACCAATTCCTAAAAACTCAATTTGTTTACTATGTTTCACTCTCTCTGCCTATCCCTATCCCTCCCTTCCAAACATTTCAACCTAGAAAGCAAAAATAAAAGAAGTGCTTCAATCACAGGTAAACTACTCCTCAGAGGGAGAAACTTCCAACTTAAGAATGGCCATTCTTAAGTAATATGGGAAAGAAAATCTAATCATTGAACTAGTTTATTATTCAGTGGAAGAAATATTTACTTTTAGAAAAATTCTGTCTCCCAGAGAGTATTCAAATAGCAACATTATTGAAGACACAAAATTCTCGTCTGTTGTCATGAATATAAATTTGTACAAATTTAGACCTAGAAATAATCTTACAAATTATGAAGACCAAAGTCTATATATATAAAATTAAGAAAAGTTGAAGGACAGGTGACCTGCTCAATGTCATTAGTTAGTGATCTGGGCTATATCAATTGTGACAGTCAATTGTGAGACCTTGATTCTTTAGTCTCTCTCAGAGTTAAAATTCTATGTAGAACATTTTTCCCACAAAAGTATCACAAAAGTTATATATTTAACATTTACAATATGATCTTCACAAAATTCTTATATAGTACAAAGTATATTACATTTTAAAATACAGAACAATGTCAACAAAACTTAAATACAGTAGAAATTCTACATAAAGCTGAGGTTTGTAGAGAAGAAATGGAACAGCTCGAAAGCCAGTAGTTCCTATGTTCAGGGAGGTGATTTGCCCTGCAATGTATTTTGTTCTTCATAAAATTTTTGCTAAAACACAGAAATGAAAAGCTATTACTATAAAGGAAAAGTTATAGCTAATTCTAATAGTCTTCCAAATTTAAACAGTTCATATGGTGACCACTTGAATAAATACTGACAATTTAAAATTTAAAAAGGGGACAGGCATGGTGGTAGGTGTCTATAATCCCAGCACTCAATAGGTGAGATAGGAGGACCTCAAGTTTCAGGACAGCCTGGGCTACACAGATCATCTGAAAGTAAAATGAAAGAGATAACAAAGGATCTAAAAGGCATTTATGTTGGGTGAAAACAAAACTCTCAAAAGGGAATTTACTGTAAGAGTCCATGTACACATCATCCCAGAAAAGGACAGATCAAGACAATGGAGAACTATTGGGGTCTAGCATGAGAAGAGGTTACTACAAAAGGGCAGCTTGAGGAATTTCTGCAGAGGGACAGAACTGTTCTCTATCCAAATTTCAGAAAACTACATATGCTCAAATTCATAGGAATATAATACCCAAAGGTCATTAGGGCATGTTCACCAAAAAAAAAAAAAAAAAAGAAAGAAAGAAATAGAATTTTAAGTGAACAGTAGAACATATATCTTTGATAAAACTGGAATTTCTAAGAAAATGAACTTTTCTGTCTATGCCAAGGGTATATCTTTATTGGTCACAGACTTATTAATTCAACTTATTACAAAGAATCAGGAAAAAGGTCTAATTATATATTCTAATGGACACTTTAATAAATTTAGGATTATGCAATTATAAGGCAATTCTGCTATTCCCAAGGGAATCTGAACTGTGTTCCTGTAGTTTAAAACAAGCTCTTGGTGTTCTGGTTACAATCCAAGAATACCGGTTATAAAAAGAAAATAAAACTGCTAGTCTTTTCTGTTTTCAAAATTAATAGTAATGGACAGCAGTGTGCTTTAAAAATCTATTTTCCTGTAACTGTGACTCATTAAAGTTACCATATAGTTAAACTTTAACATTTAAATTCTTTATCTAAAGACTACAAATCAGAATCTGCAAATATTGCCGGATCCTCTATCACTAGACAGAGAACTTACATATAAGAATCCCATTAGCTTTGTTATGCCTCCCACAACTTTGGAACTATTAGAAATTCAGAAGTAACAAGTAAATACACCAAAACCAAACAAATAAAAACCCCTAATCGTTGGGTGAGGGGGAGGGTTACACTTGCTACATTTCTACAAAAAGACTTGTCTAACACAGATACAATGTTGACACAGCAAGTTCATGATTTTGACTATAGTAGATCCTGCCTTTTGAGATCAGGCCTAGGTAGTTTTTCACCACTGCTTCTGCCATGAACCGAAGTTAAGTGCTTTTTGAGAGCAGATTTGTGCTTGAAATCCATATCACAACAATGGCATTTATATGGCCGATCCCCACTGTGAATGTTTAAGTGGTCCTGAAGGGTGCTTTTAGCAGTGAAGGTCTTCAAACACACAGTACACTGAAAAGGCCGGATACCCATGTGTCCTCGAATGTGCCGGTTGAGATTTTTCTTCTGTGTAAATGTTTTCCCACACTGCAAGCACAAGAAAAGTTTATGCATCTTAAGGTGGCGCAGATAATTTTCAACATGGAGAAAGCCTCTAGGACACCTGGGGCATTGGTGTCTCAATGAAAAACTCTCACCCAGATTCTGAATCTCATTTGCTGTAGCATGACTTCCCTCAGTATTCTCACAAAATACCTCTTGATTTTGATTCCCAGGAACTTCTGCTACTCTGCTCTCAACTGTAGAATTGATCAGTGAATGTTGTGTTTCAGAGAAGTACATGCTTGCTTTGGATGAGGTACAAGGCTGTGGAAACTGCCCATTTTCTACACCAGCTGTACTGATCGATTCTACATGGAGGATACAAATTTCATTCTCTTTGAAACCAATATCTACTGTAGAGAGCTCTGGCGACTTCATTCCCATTCTCTCTGGTGTCAAGCTCTCTACTGTGGACTGTAACACATTGTTTTCTTCTTCTTTAACATGGAAATCTATGTTTACAGGACTATCTTCTGAAATTTCAATTATCTCACAATCTTTGTCAGAATTTTCTTCTTCATTTTTAACATCTGTATCAGAAGATTGACACAAGTCAGTGTGCTGGTTATTTTTCATGGACAGATCAACTTCTAGATACTTCGACAATGCTTCTGTACATTTCTCTACAATGTGAACCATTTGAAGGTAGCTGGCAGCAGTCAAATATTTCAAAAGCTCCTTCCTTTTCACTTCAAGCGCTCCAGTATAGCAAGACAACAACAATTTTCTGCCAACTTCTGCACTCTGCAGAATGGTGATTCTGATATGCTTTGACTGTGTGAGTAAAAACTGATCTCTCATGAAAGTGGAGCAAGCAGCTAAAATTACCTTGTGCCCCTGGAACTCAGTATCATTAATATAAATGGATACATCACAAAATAAATTCTGTTGTCTCAAGAGATTCATTTTCTGCAAGACCACATCTCCTTGCTGTTCAAACTGGAAGTGTAGAACATCAGACTCAGCAGCCATGGTCACAATCTAAGCAAAACAGAGCACACACATTGATAGGTGATGTTTTCTTGTTATGATGGTAACAAGAATTCCACCCCCCCCCCAAAGTCATGAAATGGGAAAATGAAGACCCAAATTCTACTCTTGAGTGCTAGGAATGAAGCTGTCCCTATACCACCCTCTCTAAATCCAGAAAATCATAATGCATTTCTTTTCATGTCATGGCATTTATGTTTAAAAAACAGTGACAGGGGGCTGGAGAGATGCCTCTGAGATTAAGAGCACTGACAGCTCTTAGAGGATCCAGTTTGGTTCCCAGCATCCACATGGCAGCTAACAAAAGTATCTCCAGTTCCAGGGGATCCAACACCTTCTGGACTCTTGTAGGTATTGGGTGCACGAGTACACTTACACATTCATACACATAATATTAAAATAAAAATAGGTAACAGGGGCATTGATACCAAAAAGCACACTTAACACAAGTTAGAAAACATAATGTCCAAACTGCCTACTGTCCACCACTATTACAGGTCCTCAGCTCTGTTCACCTTGGCTATTGCAATGCCTTTCAACAGGTCTCTTGAAAAACTCTGTATATTCTCAATTACCGACCTGAATTCCTAATAGAGTACCATAAAGAAGTACCATTAAAATGAAAAAAATCCTTCATTTATTTCCTCTGCCTTCAGAGCAGCCTTTCATTCTTAAAAAGAATGCAAAATGCTTCAGGATTTCGCTTTAACCCACCTTTTATAGATTTATCTGTTCGTTTTTCATATCCCAAGCTCCTCAGTATTAAATTTCCACCTTTTCTCCAGACACCCTTTCGCCTACTGCGAAATTCACGTTTCCAACTCCTTTTCCCAAAGCGTGACTTGACTTCTTTCAGGTCAAACTAAGAGACTCAGCAGCTCCCGATACACCTGGGTTCATCCTGGGAACACCGGCCCGGGTAATCTCCCGATACACCAGTGTTAATCCAGGAAGCACGGGGCCCGCGTAGATCCCGATGCACCCGTGTTCATCCCGGGAGCACGGGGCGCGCATAGATCCCGAACCAGTGTTCACCAGAGAGCACCGAGCCCGCGTAGATTCCGGTGAACTTGTGTTCAACCAGGGAGCACCAGGCCCGCTACCTCCTGATGCACCAGTGTTCATCCAGGGAGCATCTGGCCTGAGTAGCTCCCGGTGCACCCGTGTTCACCCAGGGAGCACGGGGCCCACATAGATCCCGGTGCACCCGTGTTCACCCAAGGAGCACGGGGCCCGCACAAGGCAGGAAGGGGCTCGGGAACTCCTGAACTGACACTGAAGCTAGGTGGCCTGGAAGCTCGCTGCAGAACTCATGCGGAGCCTTTCGAAGGTCAAGGCCCGTCTGCCAAGTGGCTGCGGCGCCAGAAAAGCCTCTGAGCGCCAGCCCGGCTGCAACCCGCGCCTCACTCTCCTCAGGTCTCACACCCCCGCACCCTCTCAGTCTCCGCACTGTCACTCACCGACTGGCGAAACGCGGTGAGGCTTCCGCGGCAACGGCGGCCCAGGCCGGAAGGTGGACTGAGCCTGGGAGGAAACACATCCGGTGTCAACCAGCTTTATTCTCGCCCGCGGCTGTCCGCGCGCCCCGGAAGGACATCCTGAGCCCTTCTTTCATCTTCACTTCCTTTGCTCCTGGAATGAGAAAGACACCTGAATCCCGGTCCACCGTCTTTTCTGACCCAGTTTCAGTGCTGGCCGTTCCTGCTCCTGAGTCCTCCTGAACATGTGAATGGGAAACGGGCCGTGAAGCTGGTTTGAGCACTGGAGAAGAGCGCCTGGTGCCGAGCAGCAAAAGAAACCGCAGGGCTTTATTGGCACTTGCCTGCTTACTGCTCATCAGGGTCCGCCTTCGACCTTTGGATACAGCTTCAGCCCCACCTTTCTGCGCGTCTGCTTTCCAGCGCCGTCCTCCCCACCGTGCTAGGTGGAACCGCCTTGTTGAAGATAGTGTGACACCGTCACTACGAGCCTAGCTCCCATTTTCCTTTCGTGATGGGGATTGAACCCTGAACTATGCCAATGCACAGCACTCCTTTCCTTCCCACTTATCTTCAAAACCCGTCTGTATATACATACATATATTTCAGTATCCCTCGAGTCATCTTAAACTGCTCAATTGGATTCCAGTTGGGAATGCTTTACCTTCAAAACTGCACTTACATATCTGCATCAAAATTCGTGCATTCCCAAAGTCTAGCACTCAGAAGGGATGTCTGTCACTGCCCTCCCTCTCCTTCCTTCCCCCCCCACCCACTCCTCCCCAGGTTTCTGGAGATAGAAACCATAACTCTGAAAGTTAGGCAAGCACTCTATCACTAAATCACATTCCCCAGGCCTGAAACTCAATTTTGTTTGAGAATTTCCCTGTAACCTCAGCTTGGCCTGGAACTTGCTTTGTAGACCAGATTAGCCTACATTTCTGAGAGATCTGTCTGCCTCTGGATTAAAAGTGTGTGCCACCAAGGCCAGATCGGAAGTTGTTTCTAAAAGCAGATGATCTACCTCAGCAGATTATTTAATAACTACTAACTAATATTTGGTTAATCCATTTTTCCTTCAAAAGTCAAGGTCAATCATCATCATCTCCACCCCACCCCAACTCAGGACCTCTATATACTTGATAAATTCTACTAATGAACTGCTTTCTCAGCAGCTCAGCATTATTATTTTATTTTGGTTTTTAGAGGCAAGGTCTCAATATGTAGCTCTGGCTGGCCTCAAACTCCTCAGATTGGCCTGCCTCTGCTGCCTCTCTAGTGCTGGATTAAAGGCATGTGCCAACATGACTGGTTCCCCTCAACATTCTTGATTAAGATGGGGTTTTAAACTATCTACTTTTAAAATTGTGTGTGTGTGTGTGTGTGTGTGCGCATGAGTGTACGTGTTTCAGGAGGCAAGGTCCCCTGGAGCTGGAGTTACTGGCAGTTGAGAGCTGCTGGATTTGGGTGCTGGGAATTGAACTCAGGTCTTCTGGAGGAACAGTACTTGCTCTTAATCACAGAGCCATCTCTTCAACCTGATTAAGATTTAAAGAATAAAAACATTCTTGAATTCAAATTCAAGCAAGGGAAGAGAAGGAAAATGAGACCACTGACACCACAGTTTTAGTTATCACACTTTTATTAAGGAAACTTCCCCATATTAAGTAAAGAGGTAGTTCAAAGTATGTCTAACATACAACAGATTTAGAACAGCCATTCATGAGCTGAAATAAAATGTTCTGGGTTGTTGTTTAGGACAATATTTTAAAAAGGGTGACACTGGTCACCTTCCATTTATACATCATCTAAACTAAAACAAAAACCACATCTGATTTACCTCAGAGCCACTTAGTTTGGAGCTTGTTTTAATATTAAATAATAAATAAATAACTGACACAGTAATTAAAAAACACATCAAGCTATGGTAAAGAGAATCCTCTCTCCTCTCCCTTTTGGAGTTTTCCTAGAAATCCATACAATACAAAAGCAGAATAACCCTTCCTCTTCTACAGGAACATGACTAATAAAAGCCATCTTCCACTATGAAGAATACTTGTCATCAATAATTTGATCTCTTTGCAATATAATCTGAGAAATGTGTAAGCAAAGAATGCAAGTCCCACCAAAATTAGATGTCTCACAGAAACAAAAGACCTCTCCAGCCAAGATATGGAGATCACAAACTAGTTAAGGGGTTTGCATTTGCAAACAGTGAAAACTAAAAACATTAATAGTAAATTTTTTTAAATGTGATTTTAAGTGAACAAAGAAAACAAAGCAGTTTTATTCTTAGTATGAAATAAACTTGAGACCTTGTTTCACTAAGATCACATGACACTATAAGCTCTAAAGGAACAAGGATCATACCAATCTTACCTTCATATCCTCAGAATCTAACATAGTGTCTGGAAATAGCAGTTGCTTAATAATGTTTCTTGAGGCTGTGAGAGTAGCTCAGTGGTAGAGTACATGGGTTCAATCCCCAGCATTTAAAAAATAAGTTTCTTGAATGATAGAAATAGTCTCCAACCAAAGAGACCAATCATATTTGAACCCATGCCTTTTAGTCTTCAAACTAGTGACAGAAACAGGACATGAATATGAGCAAGGGGAGCAACCCATCTTGAATTTCTCCTGTGGAAAAATGGTGTTCAGAGAAAATACTCAAAACATTGGATGACATGGTAATTTCATTGCTGCATAGAACTGGTACTCTTTGGCTGAATCATGTAAAACTCAGAATGCAAAGAAGCACTATTAGAACATACAATGGGTGATGTTGAGCATACAGTACCTACTAGTCTTATCAATCAATTGTATTCTTATCTTAAATATTTGGTAGAAATTATACCTCAAATCGGAGTCATTTGTGACTATATCAAATTATAAAAACACATCCCCCTGACTGTATAAAGTCTAATTGTTGTATTATCTATGCGTGTATGCTCATAGCGCAAAAATAAAAACAAAATTCTGGTGGAAATAAAGGTTTTCCAGACAAGAATCAATTTCACATTCGGATCCTTTTCATGTTATTCTAACTTGCCCTTTCCCTCCTAACCAACACTGCAAACTCATCACTCACTTAGAAAGAATGTAATATTCATCTAACTAAAACTAATTAATGGGCTGGGGTATACTTCAGTAGTAGGTATAGTGCTTGCCTAGCATGTATGAGGCACTGAGTTTGATCCCCAGCACCACTACAACAAAATATTTACTTAGGTCTTTTGAGACAGGGTCTCACTCTGTAGTCCAGGCTGGCTGGCCTTGAACTTTTAATAACCCCCCTGCCTTAGTCTCTTAAATGCTGAGATTATAGGCACAAGCCACCAAAATATGAATTAAAAAAAATAATTACCACAAGTCCTTCTGTGATATTTTGTTGACAAAACCTAGGCTTGTCTCGGAAAGCCAAAGAGGACAACCAAAGGTGAAGCTGAGAACTTTCTGCTAATGTGTTATTCATCATGTATTGAATCCTTTTAAGCCAAAGTAGGTTAAAAAAAGAAGTTATGGGGCAGTCATTCCTATATAATCATGTGTATTTAGGCAATGACAGGTCACCTGTTTGGACTTTGGATGCCCTAACTTAAAATGACAGCGATACAGTACATAATCCCTCAAGAGTTTCTAAATTCTCTAACATTCCTGTCACCTAAAAGAAACTCAGGTCAGATACAAGGCTCAAAATTATGTATGAATGTATTTAAGAAAAAATTACTGCTTTTTCCATCTTTGAAGACCTACTATCAAAGGTGGTGAAGTGGGACAGTATTTACGAAGCCTGTCTAAATGCAAGAAAATCTCACTGTTCTCCTGTATATCACTTTTTTTTTCCCCCATCTATTTCCAAACTTAAGATACACAAGGAAAGGAAAATTCAGAGACACTTACTGTATACTGGAAAAAACTGACAAACTCACCTTTCTGATGATTAAACTCTGATACAAGTTCAAAGACTCCAGTAAAGTCCATTTCTATAGAGACCATAATTCTTTAGCTCATTTAAGTATGCCTAAAGCAATTCCAATTACAAAAGCATCAAAAATTAAGTTACATAATATAAGCAACTGGCCTCTCGTTGGGATGCAATACCTGAAAATGTTCCATGTACCCACTTTTGTGTTATTATATTTCTATCCATGGTGGTCCCTAAAACTATCTGTCTGCAGATGTTGCTGAGGGGACTGTACTCTGAGCTGTAAGAGTGAGATGAATTTGGGCTGTGGTAGTGTTGAAAAGTATAGGACAAACTAACATACTTTTTTATAGCAGCTCCAAATCAAATACAAATGGGAAGCAGATTCATTCGTCAGATATGATGAACTATCAGTAGACAAACAAAGGGCTTATCACATATTTAGATCAACAGCAGTATCACCTTATATCTCAGTCTACTTTTTCTTTCTGAAGAAAAATAGTATTCACTTTCCTAAGCATAGAATCTATTAGTGAAAAGCAGGTGATGTTATTTGTTGGTATCTTCAGAATGTGCTTGGTAAAAAGCCTAAAACAGTGTCAGTCTAAGACATAAGTCAACACTAGGTAGACAAGTGGAATTATTCCTTGTGAAAGGACAAGAGACATCACAGGATAAATAACTCAAAAAAAGAAAATGGACAGAAGGAAAGCAAAACCACACCAAGTGGTAAGTTGCCTGGTCTATTAGTGATTTAACTCACCCACTACCACCTGCATGGAGGCTTTGGAGAAGAAACTATCAGAATCACTTCTAAAAAGACTCAGACTATTGCCACATTCTCAGTTCATTCTAGTTGTGAGCATTAGGCTCCTACTCAATTTACGCAAGTACTATCACTCCTTAAGTTCAGGACAGCTTGGGTCAGTTTACCTGCATCCAGGACCTGTGTTGCATCAGGTTGTGGCTGACAACCTTTAGAGTCTGTGACTGTTGTACATGCAAAAGAATCAAAATCCACTGTGAGGTCTTGTACATTTCTTTCATTGGCATTATCAAAGCTGTTTTTGCCATGAAGCTGTTTAAGATGTTTCCTCAAAACTGGCTTATGTGCAAAAACCATATCACAATAGTTACATTTATGGGGCTTATCTCCACTGTGAAGGTTAAGATGATCCTGTAAGGAACACTTCTGAGAAAAGGTTTTCCCACAGATTTTACACTGGAAAGGTTTAATTCCGGCATGTACACGCATGTGTCGATGCAGATTGCCTTTCTGAGTAAAAGTCTTGCCGCAGAGTAGACACATAAAGAGTTTGTGCATTTTTAAATGGTTGGCGTAGTTCTCCAGGTGACGAAACACCCTGGTACACTTTGGGCACTGGTGATGCCACTGTAAGCCTTTGTCTACACCTCGAATATTGGGCCCAAAGACATCTTTTGAGGTCATGATGATATTATCATTGCCTGTGTAAGAGAGGGCATAATTATGGAGATGGTTTTGTTCTAGTTCACTTACTCTGTTTTCCACAGTTGAATTTATCAAGGAGTGCTGGGGCTCTGATGAATGTAAAGCAGTGGGTTCAGAAGAAATAAACTGGTTCTGATCTTTTTTACTTCTAACCTCTGATACATCCCCAATAGATTCTACCTTAACAATCTGAATATCACTGTCCTCCATATCCATACTGTCTTCGGATGGATGAATACAAGGTGAGTCCTGCTTGGGAGAGCCTCTGGCGTCTCCCTGCTGTTCTTTCGATTGGGGAGAAGCACTCTGTGGTTCACATCCCTCTTTACTATCCATTGGTTGTTTTGGCTTTATAAATTTCCACAGCGCCTGTGTGCACCGTTCTACAATGTGGCTCATCTGAAGAAAACTCGCAGCAGTCAAGTAATTTACCAGTTCCATCTCAGGGAATTCCAGTACACCACTATAACAGGATAAGAGCAATTGTTTCCCCACTTCAGAACTCTGTAATATGGAGATTTTCACCTCTCTGGAATCATTCAGTAAAAACTGGTCTCTTAAGAAGGGGGAACCTGCAGCAAATACAACTTTATGCCCCTGTACCTCAATATCATCTATGAGAACTGTAACATCACAAAACTTATTCTCTTCTCTTAATTTGTTCATTTTTTGTAACATTGAATCTCCATAATTTTCAAACTTGAAGTGAAGGAGATCTGATCTTTCAGACATTTTGGCAGACCTAAAGAACAGAAATGTAAAAAGGTTGAATTTAAGAAAATCCAAACAATTTAGAAAACTGGATTTACCTTCCAAAACCAAATGTGTGGTCCTATCTGTTTACAGTGCATCCCCAAACGGCTATTATAACAGTTTCAAAGGCTGTTAAAAATTACTTCAACAACATCATGTGTCAACTGTACACAAAGAGTAGACATATGTAGTTGTCAACAAATGAGCATTCATGCAACTTTTGAAGACACTTAATACAAGAATAGAGCTTGAGCTAGTACAAGAGTATTTTTTTTCACTCCCAAATGAGAACTCTATTAGGGTTCAAACAAAGTAAATCACAACTCAAACTGCTATCTTTTGGCTAAAACGGGCATCTGCTTTTTTCAAGGTAAAATACACTTTCCTTTCGCTTTCTGTTTTAAAGAAACTACAGGACACTGATGCTGCATTCATTCCTGGGAAACCCCATTTCTTTTGTTTGTTTAAACTAAAGAAAATTTATTCATGGAACTATTTCTGTGATAAAAGTCACAAATTTAAAGAGACAACGTTTAGTCACTGACAAAAGCAGAATTCTTTATCCTATGCACTAAGAACAAATCTAAACCCTCTTGTAATGAACATTTTTCATCGAAGGAATAAAACACTACATCAGACGAGCTACTTAGTGGGGGTCTGCGTAGGAATACAGCACATCTGTTCAACACTTACTAGATTCTGTTCTTTCCTCATTATCCTTGTTTCCCATCATTATTCATCATGAAGTGCACTAAAATTGATTCCTAAATATTTTCCTGGGCTTCCAGCTTCTACTCTTACAAACATAATTCATATGGCACATTTTGAAAAGCAAGAACAAGATTATATCCCAACTGTGTAAATTCCTCCAGTGACTTCCCCGTGTTTCTTAGATAAACTAGCCAGTTTACTAAAAAAGTTAGTACCTCAGTGGCAGAGAACGTGCCCAGACATGTGTGAGGTCCAGTGTTCATTCCACAACATTGTTAAAAATAAGCAGAATCCCTAATCTGCAAGTCTGTTTACATGGCAATTCTTTTTGAGAAAGTCCTCATGTTCTGATTCCATACTCTCCATATTTTTCTAGTAATTTGGCTTTTAAAGGAGAAGGATGAAGGGCTAGAGAGATGGCTCAGCAGTAAAGAGAACTGACTGCTACTGCAGAGGACCCAGGTTCAATTCCCAGCACCACATGGCAGTGAACAGCCATCCCTAACTCCAGCTCCAGGGGATCCAATGCCCTCTTCTGACCTCCAGAGGCACTGCCCAATGCAGGTACACTTATACACGTGCAGGCAGTATACACATACACATAAAATAAAAATCATAAATAACATTTTTTAAAAAGAGGAAAGGATGAATTAGCCACATCAACATGATGATTACAGGTCACTGACCACTGTGAAAATAACTGGCATTCTCTTGTTATACACCAGTCTTCTCTCAGATCAGTAGGTATGTCAGCACTATCTCTGAAACACAGTTCACAATCCCAGTGCACTAGGAAAATCAGCTTCAGTTTTGTGTACTCAGAAGTCCCTTAGTTCAGAGTCAAGTGAGACAACCAGTGTCTCCTGGGCACATGAAGACCCTGAAGTCCAAAATCCATGACCTTAATTTCTGTCACAGTGACTTAAAAGAGGCTCATGGGATCAGCATCTGATGACACAGTCCAGATGTTATTCTCAGTCCTCAGTACCTGGTACATAACAGCATTCTGTGTGCTCCAAGCTTGATCACACCTGCTGTGGTGGTCTAGAACACCATATTTCAGCCAATTCTGGCTCTTTATTTCCTGTGAGGCACTTGCCTGACCACTTACAGCAAAAGAGTTGTCTCTAGGGCCCACAGCATAGTACTTCTGCATTTTCTAATAAAGAGTTTTTGCTTCTGTTTCAAATTCTTACTGCCACCACACAGCTTCTCCTATTATTTACCACACTTTCTTCTGTTCAAACTGGTATACTATCATCACCTAATACTAAACACACAGGAGGTGCTTAGTTTGCATTAGTTAAACCTACAGGATCAGTCAGACTTTGCAAAGGGAAGAATTTGTTAGGGTAGACCAGTTTAATGTCTACAGAGTCATTCCAGGTCTGAGGCCACAGGGCCTAGAAAGGAATGAAAGGAATAAGAAACAAGGAAAAATAGTAAAATATATTTCAGAGAACATGACAGCTAGGTACATATGCAGAATGAAAATAAGGAAGTATAAATGACTGAAGCTGCGCCTGATGGCACATGCCTGTATTCAGTGCTCAGGAAGCTGAGGTAGGGGAATCAAAAGACCCAGATGAACCTGAATAATAGTTCCTGTCTCAAAAAAAATTCTAAGCCACATAGTTCAACTGAAAGAGGTAACACTGAGAAGAGGAACTGTGTGAGAGATGAATGTGAACACCAATAACCACCAAGCGTATGATTTTTTCTCCTATGTGATATTCTGAACGTATGGATAAAAAATGATCACAAGAAAGAGGAGGAGCTGCACTGAGAGAGAGATGGGATGCAGACAAGCAAATATGGTTTCATAGGAGTTCATGAGCATTTCCTATCAATCTAGGAAATCTAGGGAGTATATCAGTAATTACAGCAGCCAAGTTATATTATCGCTGGTCAGTTTTAGCAATCACAGAGGTTTAAAATATTAATTCTGTAACTGCACCAGTGAATGTTCCAGTTTATATCCAGGAGTTATAATAATGGCAATTATTTCAAGTGGCAAACAAAAGTGGTCTTGAATTCACTTAAGCTGACTAGTATTTTCCTACTCATATTCAAAAACAAACATTAACTTCTTCCATCTAAAATACAGCAGCATTCAGTATGTTTCAAGAACACTGTCCTCAGAGACAGTTGTTCCTTGTTTCTCTAAAGATGAGGACCCAGAATTCACTTTTGTTTACTTCTTACTCAGCAGTTCTCAAGAAATCAACAGGAGCAGTCAAACAGGTACCTCAGGAAAAGTTTGCTTTGATCTGTCTGTTGTAGCCCAAGAACGTGGGAAAAGTTTATTGTTTATTTTAGAAAGGTTTTCCTATTAGGTATCACCCTATTTTATCCCTTTGATAAACTACTTCCAGGCCACATACTTCAGTAAAAGGCAAACATGTAAAAATGAGAAGCACAAATCAAAATCAAATATATGTCAAGTACAGAAGACTGTAATGGAAAGTCATTTATGTACTGATTATTACTAATACATACATTTTAAAACTTGTATTTTATGTCTCTATTCTTGTCACACTGCTGATCTCATTTTAAGATTTATTTTATTGGGGGCTAGAGAGATGGCTCAGTAGTTAAATGAATTTTTAAAAACTTATTTTATTGATTTGTGTGTTTTGTGTGTGTGTGTGTGTGTGTGTGTGTGTGTGTGTGTGTATGTGCGCTCACACACGCTCATGGGGACCAAAAGCAGACACTAGATCCCATGGAACTACAGGTGACTGACTGTGAGCCTCTGGGTGTGGGTGTTAGAAATTGAGCTCTAGTCCTCTGAAAGGGAAGCAAGTGCTCTTAATCACTGAACCATCTCCTAGCCCTCAGATTTTTTTTTATTTGATAAAAAACTTTATCTGTATAAGTGTTTTACCTTTATGTATGTATATTCACATGCATACAATGCCTATGGAGGCCAGAAGAGGGCATTCAGAGCCCCTGGAACTAGAGATACAGAAAGTTGTTAGCAGTCATGTGGATGCTGGGAACCAAAACTGTGTTCTCTACAGGATCAGCCAGTGTTCTCAATCACTAAGCCATCTCTCTAGGTCTTTTGTTTGGTTTTGTTTTTTAATAATTACTTTGCTGGTCTGTTTCTGAGTGTAAAAGTAAATATATTCTTCAAGCCTCAGTATTTGGTTGCTGCTAGGCTTTTTCAAAACTTAATTCTACAAAAATCCTATTTTCTTGGTTTTACTCCTTCCTGATGGTAGGAATTCCTAAGTTCCTATCCTCGTTACTAAAATTAGCCAAGTTTCAGTATCAACTTAACCTACTTGAAAATATCTGCTCCAGAGTCTTTCTCTAATCACTTAAAAATATATGATGCTTATTCTCTTGCACAATCTAAAATTCAGTAAGTTGAAGATAAAAATATATGGAGAATGGCTTAGTAAACAGCCTATGCAAAAGCAAGGAAACCATTTACTATTTCAATAGATCAACACAGAATGATGGAAGGCCTGACTAGAGGTTATAAGAATGAAGAGAAAACATGTAAAAGATATTTAAAACAAACAACCTCCCAAACTGATGGTCTTGCTGTCCAAGGTAGAGAACAAGAGAGAAAGGATCAAGATAATGCCAAAATACTGGGTCCAAGTGATTGGATATCTTTGAGCATTATTCAGTAAGCCTAGAAAATATTAGAAGGGATGATCATAAGACTGGTTTTTAAAATGTGTCAGAAGAGTATGCATGATTTCAGAACAAAAATCTAATAGTTACTAAAAATGGATCTGAAGCTGTAGATGAAAGCTGATTGTAAATAGTAAATAAAATGTAAATGAAAACGTAAGGATAGAGGAAACAGAGCTAAGTTAGCATACAGTGGAAGAAGCACCTCAAGAAGAAAACATGTATATAACATGAACATCAACTGATTACTTACCTTCTTCTCAACCTGGTTATCCTTCCAAATATCTCCATTTTTCTTTTAAATCAATAACCCTATCTTTCCTTACAATATTCCCACTCCTTGACTCCTACGTGGTCACCACATAGAACAGCAGGGAACATAATGACTCTGCTCAGTCATTTATTAGCTACATGCCCATGGATGAGTTTCTTATCCAATATCTTTCAGCTTTCTTGCCTACCACTAATAAATTACTCCATCAGTTTGCTAAGGAAAATCAAGCAGTTCTTTTAAAAAAAAAATTGTATCTATGGATTTTTATGTATATAAGTGTTTTGCCTGCATGTATGTAAATGTACCATGTGCATGCAATGTCCGTGGAGGCCAGAGGGGGCAACAGATCCCCCTGGAACTGAGTCACAAATGCCCATCAGCCATCCTGTGGGTGATGGGAACCGAACCTGGGTCCTTTGCAAAAGGGGCCAGTGCTCTCAACCTCCAAGTCATCTCTCCAGTTCTTTTTAAAGAGCTGAGAATGGTTCCTGTTATGTGCTAGGAAAACAAAGTCTGTTGATTTTCTTTGTAAAATCCTTCATGTATTGTTTTTCTCATTCCCATTTAACATCAAACCAACTGAGGCCTCCAATATTTCATAAATCATTACCTCATCTACAGTTGCTTATTAACAGGTCATTAATGACCTATTAGTACATTCACCTCCCCTTTCTCATTCCCCAGTAGACTCTCTTTAAAATTATCTTATTTTGATATCTGAGTCTTCTTGGTTATGTTCTCACACTTTATTTCCTATTTCATTACTTCAAAATCTCCAAGAGAAGTTCTTAGACTTTAGCTAAGAGACCAGATTTGGCTCGTTCTCGGGGAAGTTTATATTCTACAGTCTTGCTAAAGACAAATTAAGTTTCTACAGCACAAATCTATTTCTTTTTCCTGCTTAAAAAACTTCAAAAAGATACCCATTTCCCCATGTCCTTTGGGATTAATTAAACCCTCTACTATGTGGACCTCACTTTACTTAGTGGTTTCAAATTCCATCCTAGTCACAGACCCTCCCCACCCTTATTATCTCTTAACAAAGATGATAGTCACTCCTCAGTAACACTGCAACTGTTCCTTCTGCCTGAGATGCACTTTCACAATTTGTTCTCACAAAAGTAGAATTTAGAGGTCACTTTCTACAAGTTTACCAGCAACTATCCACAGACCAGTTGATACAAGTAACTTATTACAGATCCCAACCTCCCGCACGAGGATATATTTGTTTATATATTGCTCCCAAATTTGACCGTGAAAACTGGAACGGTATTTGACTTCTCGCCAGTGCGTGGCATAGCGCCAGTAATACAAAAGGTGCGAAGCCGGTGGCTGAACTGGGGGAAACCCCATCAAAGCCTGGCACTTACAGTATTCTCTCGGGGTGGCACTGAAGGCCTTCCCCTGGCTAGTTCGGGGTTCGTTTTCTCTGGACCTCAAGTCTGGCACTTTCTACAGGACGCCAGAGTCCGGCGTCCCGTCCAGCCGCTCTACTCTGGGGGGGGGGTCCCCAGAAGGCGGTCCCCGCAGCATCCTGAGACTCCCCTCTCCAGACCCGGGGAACGAAGGGGGCGGGGCGCAGCGTGGGCCGGTCTGAAGGCTGAAGTCCCCCGGGGCTAGGCCAGCTACTCCGCTCGCATCCCACGGTAGGTCCCGGCCGACCCGGGGACCCAAGGGGGCTTCACTTCCAGGAACCCCGCACCCCAGCCCGGCTCTCCGGTCGCCTCCGAACTTACAGACCCGGGGGAAGGCCGCCGTCAGGATCCGGCACCGCCTGGAGCTCCGGCCCCTCGGGGCTCCGGGAAGGGGGAGGGGCAGGGAACCTGAGCCAAAGGGGGACCCAACGGAACCGGAAGGGCAGCCCTGGCCGGACAAAGACAACTTCCAGGTCCCATGGTCATCTCCGCCAATCGGAATGCTCGGAGGACGACGGGCCCCCGAGAGGGACTTTCCGCGCTGTGGGCGGGGCGCGGGCCGAGCTCGGGAGTCCGGCCGCTGCGGCTCTGTACGGCGGGCGCTGTTGCTGGCCTGGCCTTCGCGGGGAGGCGGGCGCCAGCTGCGTCCTCGGAGGCCGCTGTCTGCTGCCTGCATGGGCCTGCAGAGCCCCTCTGCGCGCCAGCCGTGGTAAGTCCCTCCCGCCCAGGGATGTGGACTAGCTGCGTGGGAGCCCGGGGTGTGGAGAGCTGTTGCTTCCCTTTCGTTGTGGATGCTGGTGTGTCTTCGGGATCTTCTCGACGTGTCCTTAGGTCAAGCTCTCATATTCCCATAGTTTCTCTGCAGTGAGGGTGGCCTTTCACAGGTCTCTCGCCATCCATGTACCTCTCTTGAACTCCAGAGCCAACTGCCTAGCGAATCTCTAACTGACGGTCCGTGTTAGTGTGATTTTTGTCTGGTTCACCCAGGCTTGCCCAGCTGCAGTTCTTGTTGGTGAAAGGAATCATCCACATACTATTCTCGACGAGAGGATTTGAGCATCATTCTAGAACCCGTTTGCTTTGCCAATCCATTTATGTACTGCGTTCTCCCATTTATTTTCTTAACCTTTTTTGGGGGGGACTTTTATTATACAAAACATACCAAAACTTATCACTTAAATTATTTATCAAATTTCAAGATCAGTAACTTTAAGTGCAAGGTTATGTAACCACAAGCAGCTATTCCCAACTTCATCCTTTTGTGGATGTTAAGTTTTCTCAACATTTGTTGAAAAGGTGGTCTTTTTCTTCCATTGAATGGACTTGTTGAGAATCATTTAACCATGTATGAGTTTCTTTCTGGGCTGTCTACAGTACAGTGGTCTATATACCTGTCCATATGTTACTGTCATGCTGTTTCAATTTCCATAACTTTGCAGTAAGTGCTGTGTTTACTAAGTGTGAGTCTTCCAACTTTATTCAAGGCTGTTTTGGTTATTCAGGGTGTTTTTGTTTGTTTCACTTTACTGGGGATTGAACCTTCGGTCTTCTTCATGCTAGGCAAGTACTAGACTGCTGAGCTACATCCCAAGCCCTGCTTCTGAATTTGAGATTGACCTTACCATTTCTCAGAAAAAAGGCTTTTGGAAAAGTATCTTTCTTGACCCTGTATATTGCTTTGAATAGTATTAACAATTGATTGTCTTCTTGTCCATGCCAATTTATTTAGGTGTGTATTTCTTTCTTTCAGCAATGCTTTATCTTTTTGAGCATATTTATTTCATTCTCTTGTTTAAAATGGAATTGGTTCCTTAATTTTCTTTTCATATTATTTATTACTAGTGTCCAAAAACCCGACTGATTTTTGTGTGTTGGCCTTGTGCCCTTGCCATTTATTTATTTAGCTCTAGTAGCTCTCTTGTGGCTTCTTTGGAATATTCTAGGTATAGGATGGTATAGTCTATAAATAAAGATCATTTCACTTCTTCTTTCTAATTGGATGCTTTTTCTTCTTGTCTAACAGCTCTAGCTATTGAGAACAGTGTTGAATGGGTTTAGTAACAGTACAATAAAATTGGATGTCCTTGTCTTATTTCTAATGTTAAGTGGAATTTTGCCATAAAATATTATGCTTTTCATGATGAGTTTTTCCATAAACATCTCATACTGAAGGAGTTTCTGTCAATTCCTAACTGTCCCAGACATGTTATCATGAAAGGCTGTTGGATTCTCTTAAATGCTATTTCTACATTAATTGAGATGTTTGTGTGTCCCACATCTTTGTTCTATTAGTGTATTCCATTAATTAATTTTCTTGAACCACTGCTGCATCCATAGAATAGATAAATCCTACTTGGTCATGGTGAAAATTCTTTTGATGTGCTTATGAATTTTTTTTCAGACAAGACCTCACTATGTAGCACTGGCTGGCCTGGAATTCAGAGATGCACCTGCCTCTGCTTCCTGAGATCTGGGATTAAAGGTGTGCGCCACCACACCTTTATATAATTTTGGATTTGTTTATATTTTTTGTTATTTTTACATCTGAATTCACAAGTGATTTTGATCTATAATTTATTTATCTAGAATGCACTTGTCTGACTTTGACATTGCTAATGTTCTCCTCATAGACTGTATTATGAACCATTCTTCCCTCAATTTTTTTTGGCAAAACTTTCAGAAAAATTAAATTCTTCTTTCAATATTTAATAAAATTCGCATCACCATATGATGTGACTTTGTTAGGAAGTTTGGATTACTGGGTCAGTCTCTTGACTTTTTATGGGATTGTTGAGGTTTGCTGTTTCTACTTGAGCCAGTTTAGGTAATATATGTGTTTCATGAATTTGTCCATTTTTTTCCTCTAGGCTATCTGATTTTTAGCATCTACTTGTTCATAATCATCTCATTTTTAAAAATTCTGTAATGTTGATAATGATGTCCCATTTCATTTCTGATTATAGTTTTTGTAAATTCTCTTTTTTCTTTATTAGTCTAGCTAAACATTTGTCAATTTTGTTATCTTTCTCAGAATCAAGTTTTTGTTAATTTTTCTCTTGCTTTTCAACCTCTATTTTTATCTTTGATCTAATGTTTATCTTTTCCATTTTGATTTTAGCTTTATATTTTGAATGTGTCTTTCTGGATTGTTTAGGGTATAAGATTTAAGTTATTGATCTGAATGCTTTGTTGTTTTTTGTTTGTATTTTGAGGAAAGAGAGCTGAGAGAGAGAGAGAGAGAGAGAGACTGATTTTGTAGTCCCAGCTGGGCTGAAACTCACTACATAGACCAGGCTGGCTTCAGTCTCACAGAGATCTATGTGCCTCTGCCTCCTAAGTGCTAGTATCAAAGGTGTGTGTCACCATGCTCAGCCAGTATTTTGGTTTTTTGAAACAGGGTCTCATGTAGCCCAATCTGGTTTTGAAATCACTATTTAGCTAAAGCTAGCCTTGAATTCTTCACCCTCTGCCTTTCAGGTACTGGGTTTATAGGTATGCACCATCTATTCCACCACACCCAACTCTTAGGTCTCTTTAAGTATGATTATTTACAACTAAGTTTTCCTCTAATCATTATAATAACTCTAAGTCATAAATTATAGTCTGTGTGCTATTTCTATATATTTTATGATTTCTTTTTGGCGTTCTCTTACCCATTGGTTGTTTCACATATTTGTGAATTTTCCAGTGTTCTATCTTGCCTAACTTCATCTCTTATGTTGAGATAAGATATTTTGCATAGACTAGGAAAACCTACTGAGACTTGTTTTGTGGCCTAACATATCATCCGCCCTGGTGAATGTCCCATATGAACTTGAAAAGAATATGTATTCTGTTGTTGTTGCATGGAATGTCCTTTATATATTTAAGTCTAGTTGGGTTTTTGTGTTTACTCCCCCCTTTTCTACCTGTCTTCCATATATTTCTAGTACTGTTGAACAGAGTCTTACAATATTTTATGAATTGTTTGCTTTTTACAGCTTTTTATTTATTTTTCTACTTTATTACTTTTATTTTTCACATATGAGTGTATTGCCTGCATATATTATAAGTGCATATGTGCCATGCAATGCCCTCAGAAGTCAGAAGAGGGCATCGGATCCCCAGGAACTGGAGTTACAGACAGTTGTTGGTTGCCGTGTGGGTGCTGGCAATCAAACCCAAGTCCACTGCAAGAGCAGCCAGTGCTCTTAACTGCTGAGCCATCTCACCAGCCTCAAGAATTTTTTACTTTTTAATCCCCCCCACACACTTTTTTTGAGGAAGATTTATTTTAATCCATGGTTTCAGAGACTTCAGCCCAATGTGGCTGCAAGGATGTGAAAGAGCACAGCAGCTAGGAAATGACTGCTTCATCTCTTTTTCCTTCTCTCTTTTTTTCTTCACAGTTAAACAGAGAGAAGTTAGAAAGAGGAGACAAAATGAAATTCTGGAGTGGATAGATACAATAGTGTTAGGGCTTGAACCTAAGGGCTTGTATACAGTCTCAGCCTGATTGCTTCTTTTGAGCCATGGGGTATAACACAGGCTAGCTTCCGTTGTTTGGATCTGCATTTTCACAGAATTTTTGGAGTTTTAGAGGAACAGCATCTATATTGTTTGTTTGCTCTCCTTTAGCCTATTGGAAAGCAAAACATTTTAAGATTGGGACACTCAAAAGCAACTGTTGTATGGAGTAGACAGCTACTATGCATAATCAGGGGAGAATCCAAGCTTAGAAGAAACTCAAGAACACCTTCAATTTTTACCTTAGGCTCATTCTGATCCCCAGTACAAAGAAAACTAAAAAGTAAACCAACAACCAATCAACTAGAAAAATTAAAACCCCATCAAATCAGGGTTAAGAGGATGATTTTGATTTCTAGCATCACCATGATTCAAATGTCTAATTTTCAACAACAAACATCATGAGGCATATAAAGCAATAAAGTATGGCTCATTCAAAAGAATAACCTCAGTCAGTAAACTATCCTCAAGGAAGCGCAGATACCTGACTTAATACATAAAGGGTTTATTTTTAACTACATTTGCTAAGTGTATGTGTGTGTATGCATGCACTGCTGGGAAGCTGCTGGTGGTGTTGATCTCAGGAATGAAGCCAGAAAAACAGTGAACAAAATGAGAATATCATTAAACAGAGAGGTTATAAAGAGGAGCCAAAATGAAATTCTGGAGTTGAAAAATACAATACAAAAAAAATACTAATTATCGGGGCTGGGAGATGGCTCATTTAGTCACGTGCTTGCTCTATAAGCATAAGGACCCAGGTTCAGTCCCCAAACCCACATACATAAGCCAAGCTCAGTGGTAGATGCTTATAATCCCAATGCTGTGGAGGTGGAGACAGGCAGATCCCTGGGGTTTGATGGCCAACCAGTCTAGCCTAATGGATGAACTCCAGTGAGAGACCCTGTCTGAAAAAATTAGGTGGACACAACTTCAGTAACAACATTCTGGGTTATCCTTAGACCTGCACATACACATGCACATATGTACTGACATACACCCATGTGTGCACCTCCCCCCAGAGTGATTGGAGGACTTCAAAGGAAGATTTGGGCAACCAGGAGAAAGTATCATTAAGCTTAGAAGTTTAGATTGATTTGGGGTGAGAGAAGTTTTATTGTGAATATCTTTTCACCATACTCCCTTTTTCCTCCAAACTCTTCTGCTAGCTTCTTTCCTTGCTCCTCTAGTCTTATCAGAGTTATCTTTTGAAAAACCTGATATTGGCACTGCCCTTGAAAATACCCAGGGGCACCCTTGTGTCTATAGATTGAGTTTCAGTTTCCTTATTTTAGCATTCAGAGACCTTTCTATTCTGGCTCTTGCCTATCTAAGTGCTTTATTTCACATCAGCCCCAAATCCTACTCATACATTGTAATCATATGTTCTAAGGTTCAGAGCCACTTGCTGGTAAAAGTTGAGCATATTTGAAAACCAAAAATTAGTTTTCTGTCAATGGGATAAGCTATTAATGTGATACGCACTGAAGTAGACTATATGAATTCTTTTGTTTTTAAAAAAGAATTCTATAGGACTGGGGATTTTGTACAGGTTAGAGTGCTTACCTAGCATGCAAGATGTCCCTAGTTTGATACCCTACATCACATGAAAATGGGTGTGTTGGTGCATGCCTGTAATCCCAAGCATTAGTAGAGTTAAGAGGATCAGAACTCCAAAGTTGTCCTCAGCTATACAGTGAATTTGAGGCCAACCTGGGATATGTGAGACCCCATTTCAGAGAGAAAAAATGTGGTGAAGGGGTTTGGAGGGACTCAATAAAAATAGCACTTAAATCATCACTAATTCAGCATTCAACATTAGCATCCTGTATTGCACAGTTATATTGTATACTAAATAATGTGTACTGTATCTACTATCAAGAAACACAATATCATATATGACATACATCAGTCCAAAATGTTTAACTGAAATTCACTGAGCCTTCAGGTATAACTTCTAGTTTGCAGAAATACAAGGCTTAGAAGACAAACTCAGTGACTTCTTGAAGCAAACATCCAAATCAATTTTGCGCCTCGGGTTTTCTGGTTTATGCAAGAAGCCATTGATTGACTTAATCACCAATTTTATTGTTTAAAAGACTTGAAAGGACATAACTAGTTGCAATTAATGATGTCATGATTAGATGTGAGAAAACTTTCCTAAAATAAAGTAGGTGTTGTCAATGAAAAAACTAGATTGCTATAGTGGCACATACCTATTATCCCAGCATTTGGGAGAAGGATCAAGAATTCAGGAACACAAGAGCAACCTGGGCTACAGGAGACTGTATGTCAAAAAAACAAAAACAAAACAAGAAGTACTCCAAAAATCGGATTACAAAACAAATATTGTGCACTGAAACATTAACCTTAGTGATGTGCCTGTATTAAACTTTTCATTTTTCTATTTTTTCCTAACATTACACTGATCATGTATTAGTTTTACTTAAGAAAACTAGTCTATTTACACATGTAAATATTATGTTATGAGTCAAGAAATATATGAAAGTTGGCTACCAAAATAGTAAACATATTGTCAAGCGTTCAGGAGATTTTAGTTTTTTCTTTAGAATTATTTGCATATTTAAAAATGGGTGCATAAGAGAAAATAAGCAACTGTTGTCTCAAAGGGGTACAGCCAGGTCTTTCGTGATAGACAAGCCACAAACAGGGACTGGAGCACAGCTTTTTTTATTTTTAATTGCTTTTCTCTGGTTGATTTGGATACAATGTCCACTGGAAAATACTGTAAATAACTCAGTAGAAAAATAACATGTCATTTGAATAAACAGTAAGCGGCTGTAGAAGTGTTTTTGTAAGTTTCCAAGACTTGTGAAGCAGCAACTCCTGTGCCTGGTGGCAAAGACCCTAATAACCCAGCTACTCCAGAGTCTGAGACAGACAGGATGGCAAGTTCAAAGGCAGCCTGGATATTTTCATGAGATCTTGTCACAAAATTTTTTAAAAGGTTGGGGTGCAGCTCCGTGATAAAGTGCTTGACTAGCACCCAAGGTGTCACTCAATACTACTGCTAATAATAAAAATTTGAAAGCTTGCGTAACACCTGTCTTTACTCCTAAAGACACTGAATATTCATTCAGGATAGGAACTTTTAAGTTCGCTTTATTGCTGCTGCTCAATATTCACCTCTGGATGCTTTTCAAATCCCATCCTCGAGTCTCAGTCTGGAACAGTCTTGGTATTCGAGCTTGTTCAGTGCTCGAAACGGCAGCAGGGCTGTGTCCCATTCCGTCATCCTGCCTGTACTCCGCTACTGCGGACTCTCCAGGTTTGTGGTAGATCTCAAGTAAGATGCCAGTTAAACCAACTCGAGACCTCGGCCGGGGCTGGCAGCCGCCTGCGCCCGCAGTGAGGGAAGAAGAGTGGAGTCACCGTGGAGTGCTACATCGCGAGCAGGACGAGAAGGGGGCCAAGTTCGGCCGCGGACTCCGCCGGGGCGCACGATGCGAGACCTCCGGCGTCGTTCCGGCGTCTGGAAGCCTGGGTCGGGCGGCCGGGAAGGAAGCTCCGTCTCCTGGCCGGCGCGGGCCAATGGACGGCTCTTCCTCGCGGCGGGCCTATGAGGCGGGGCGGAGGGCGGAAGCAGCCGCCTCACGTGAGCAGGGGGCGGGAACGGCGGGGGAGGGCCAGGGCGGCGGGGAGGCCCAGGCGGCGCAGCCTCCCGGACGGCGCACGGCGGCGGTGGCGGCGGCAGGTCGGGTACGGTTGTCGGGCCCCTCCCATTACCCCGGTCTCCTCGTCCCCGAGCCCTGAGGAAGCTAGGCGGCCCTTTTGTCCTGCGGGGGCTGCCGGGGGCTGCGGGTAGCCCCCTCGACCCGCCGAGTTCTGAGGGGCGCTGAGATTGGGGGTTGGGGGAGCCGCGGACGGCGCATGCGCGGGTCGATGCCCCTGAGCCCCTGCCCAAACCGGTTCCCCCGTCTGGGTGGGTGTCGGTCTACCGTGCGCTGCCAGGGCTGCCTCTGCAAGGTTTCTCTGGTCCGCAGCGAAGCCGGTTTCTCTAGACTCCGCTGCTCTGGTCGCGGTCCTGTTTGGGAGTCCTCCACCTCAGTTTCTTCCCGTTGCCCCCCAGGTCTGTGTGTGTGGCCGCTTGGCTTGGGCCTCGGGCTGGCTTCCTGGGCTGCGCCTGATTGGAAGAACTTGCTCTCTTTCATCGCCTACTGGTCTTTCTGTCTCATTCTCCACACCTACAATTAAAGTGGCCCTGGCATCCCACCCTTTCCGTCTACAAGAAGCACCTGCTTGCTCCGATACCTTAGGGTCGAGTGAGTTGAGCGGAGGGCTGCCCTCGGGCTTCCAGGAGCTCGCTGTCCATTGCTTAGTAATGCTTAGATCCTTAGGCTTCTAGGTTTGTCGTTTGCACCTGCTCTTAGAAGCGTCTACATACCTGTGGTGACTGGAGGATTCTTTTCTCTTGGAAGCCAAGGTCCTAAGCAGACTGTTAGAGTGATCGGACGCCTGGTGTTCAGTTTAAAATCGTTCCAACTGGAATCTGAGATCAAATTTTGACTTGTCCGGGGGCGCTGGGCAGAATCCCCACCACCTTGAAGAACACTGTCGAGGGTAGGGTTTCAGAGTGTATTTGGTATTTTCATTTAAATCAACACCTGTATTTACGTTCTTGGGACTAAGAAGTGATAAGTATGTGGACTTCCAGCGGCTTTATTTAGGCATTAAAACAATGGAAGGTAATGAAACTGTCACATTAAGCAGAAAAGAAGTTGGGAAAAAAATCTTGGATGCTAAGGAAGTACCCATCTATCCTTTTTAAAAAATGTAATTGAAGGACCTGTTGCCTTGATTCATGTCTATATATGGTGCTATAAATTATACTATGAAATAAGTAAAGCTTATTTACTGAAAATGAATAAAGGAGAGAAATTTTTTGTGATCTTCGTTTGTAGATCTGAATTTGCATTAAAATTTGAACATGTGATTGGTTTGTGCATATTCACATTTAAAATTAACATGATCCTGGCCAATCGGGATTATATAGCAAAACCTGGTCTCAAAGACCAACAGCCAAAACAGAACTTACCTGTGACTAATACAAAATATTAGCCCAGTTTCATGATTACAGTTGCAAAAATACTATGTTGGTACACTTAATTTTTTCGGTTTTTATTGATTTTTCTTTGTGTCCGATGCTATTGATGGAATTCTGTGCTCTACCACCAAGGTACACTGCCAGCCGTTGTTTGAGTTTTATAACTCTGTTTACATTTAATGCATCGGCCTCAATAAGGTATATCTTTAGGAAGTTAACCTGTCAACGGTGTGCGTTTTGACATGGTATTTTGTCATTAGTTTACAAGTGATTACCTTTTATTACTTTCAACCTAGGTTTCTTGCCTTTTCTACTGCATATTGAGATAAGTGAATTATGCATATTATCTGCATGAGGGGCATGATTCTTCCACATAAGATAACTGAACTTTTAAACTCATTGTCTTTTCAGTAAATTTCCAGCTAGATGAAAGCCTGTGATGAAGGTTATTTCCTAGTAATTTCTTTAATAAGTCACTTTCAAAGAATTAGTTTAAGTCAGGGCAATTGTTGAGTATCTCTCTGAAAACATAGAAATGCTTAAGTTTTGACATAGACTGTCCATAAATATCTTTGCAACTCGGAGTATTATCAGATATCATTATACTTTTTTAGCATGTGTAATGAAAGAGTGCATGATTCTTAAATAAAATCTTGGAAATAGAACTCAAGTATTACCTTAAAGTACCAATGTAGCCGGTGTATTTAAAGCAGTTTGGTACTTTATATGCTTTGCTTGTTTTTACTACTTTTTTGTCATTAGATCCACAAAAAAGGATATTCAGAGTTAAGGAATTTATGCCCACCATGTTTATTCCTGAGAAGAAAACATTATGGTACCTTAAGCTGTTTGGAATTTTGTTACTGAGTGAGTTTGTTGTTTCTTCCTAAACTGGTTACCTGGCCCTCCTCTTCCCTCTTCTGGTATTGTTACTCTTTAAGAAACTTGTAAGTCAAAACAATTTTGGATGTTGACTCTTAGCAGCCTTGTTTCAATTCATGTGCAAAGATTGGCCAAATATGGAAGTGTACAAGTCATGAACATGTTACTTTTTAGACTTTGGCCTGGAAGTTTCCCTCCCCTTTCCAAGTTCACCATAATACTCTGAAGAAGATTGTTTTCTCTCAGAGGAGACTTTTGTGAGGCCTAAGTACCCCCATCCCTTTTTCCAATTACTAAAGAGTAAAATAAAGCCATAAGTCTATATTTAAGCTTGTGATTAACATTAAACAGTATTACATTGGCAGTAAAATGTGAATAAAGTTTTGATTGTTTGGCTATGCTGCCAAATTTGGAAGTTTGTACTTCCCCAAGAGTCAATGCACAATTGTTAAGAATACTTAACCAGTTAAGGTTATATCGGCATTCATGTTATAAATCAGTAAGTAATCTTTGGGATCCAGAAATATTTGTGGCAATGAATTTTTCTTCATATTGAAATCTTAACTTTTTTTCTTTTGTTTTGGTTGCCTAGACTGGGCTCCAATGAGTGATTTCCCAGTTTCAGCCCTCTGACTCTTAGAAGTACAGTCATGCAATGTCATAACATAGCTCAACTCTTTGACTTTCTCTGGTGTATTAGCTAGTAGGTTTCTGTGGTAACTTTGACATAATATTAATTCAGAGTTTTACAATTTATTTTTAAACTTTTTCTTTTTATTTTCTTTTATACATTTTGCTAATTATAACCCACAGCCTATAGTTGTGATCCTCTTTTCCTTTTTCTGAGGATGATTCTTTGTATTGCTTAAAAGAAGACTCTCGAAATATGCTTTAAGTATAAGCATAGTAACTGCATTCAAATATGAATTGGAGTTAATATTAATTTTTATATAATAATATTGATGAAGTAGCCAAGAATTTTAATGATTTTATAAACTTTTGTGCCTTTGAAGGGACCCTGTCAAACTGATTCTTAATGATATGTGAGTAGGGTTGTGTCACATAAATTTCTTTGGCCCTGACACACAAATTTTCTCTGTCTAGACTTCTGAAAAACTTGCAGAAGAGAAATTGTTACTTTATTGTAGTTACCTGTTGTATTTTCTATTAATTCAAGTAAAACTTGATTTCTGTTTGCCTTTAAGAAGCTAATACTTAAAAACAGTTCTTATTTTTTAAATATTTTGGTTTTGAATGTGAAAAACGGCCTTTTTGGATTTTAAACACCTATGGAGTTTAAATATTTGTAAATTTTGTATCTTCTTGAACAGTGCCTATTGCTGTGGTATGAAGGGCTTGCTTATTAAGCTTCAAATGGACTTGTTTGCTTCAGGTTTGATACATTTTCATCATCTCCTTCCATCCCAGTGTGTCTATGGACCATGGCCTTCTCTTATCAAAAGGCATAGAAAGCATATGTTTTCTCTTAAACATTTTTGGTTTGCTTTGCTTTCACATGATCTTCTGAAAAATCATAGAAAAGAGAAGCAGTATTATTGCATTTATCTTAGGTTTTAGACATCTACTGAATGGTTTATTGCTTGATATTAAATTCACAAAGGAATGAATAGTTACGTATTTCAAATCTTAAGTACAGGACAATCTAAGTGGAATTGATTTTTTTTTTTTTTCCTTCATTTATTTTGAGACAGAGTCTTAACTATATAGCTTTATCTTGTCTGGATATGTAGACCAGGCTAGACTTGAACTCAGGTTCCGTGTCTATGTCTCTCCCCACCCCACCCCATGCTGGAATTAAAGGCATGTATTACCTGGCACAAATTCATTTTCTTAACTGAATAAGAAGGAACCATTCTAATTTCCTAAAAGAAAAACAAAAAGTGTCTTTGGAAAGTCCTGTATTGGTTTAAAGTAGTCATGTTTTCAAATTAATAAAATGCTAATATTAATTACATTATGCTTCACAAATCTCTTCAGAAAAAGTGAATGCAGAGTGGTTTTGTGTTATTGTCATTTTGTATTTTGAGACAGAGTCTCCCTGTAGCCTCGGTTGGCCTGGAACTTGTGTAGACCAGCCTGACCTCCATCTCACAGAGATATGTCTGCCTCTGCCTCCCAAGTGCTCGTATTAAAGGCATGTGCCACCATGCTCAGCAAGAGAAATGTTTTAAACATTATTTTATGGATATGAGTATTTTGCCTGCATGTATCTGAGTGTACTGTGTATGTGCAGTGCTTTCAGGCCAAAAGGAGGTGTCAGATTCCCTAGAACTGAAGTGAGCCACCATTTGGGTGCTGGGAACTGAACCCAGGTCCCCTGCACGAGCAGCCAGTTCTCTTAACCACTGAGCCATCTCTCCAGCCCTCCAAATTTAAATTTCAAAAAGAAATTATACTAACATGGGTCAGAAAGATGTTTAGTATGACCTTGTGAGTGATCCTCAGTAGTACATTAACATTAAGCTAGGATTTCTAGTGTTCTCAGTAGTTGTTTTAAAAATGGCATTCAAATAGCAGTTTAAATATTTAGTCGTAAAGATACTGTTTTAAAGTGGCATGAAGCCAGCATACTTAAGCGTTCTGGAAAAAATAAAAGTATTGTTTCCTGACATAGCCATAGGAACACAGGAACATCATTTACAATGTTGTTTTGTTTTCAAATATCAGCATCTTTGCACTCATCTAAGCACAGTTAGGTGAATTGTTTTAAGTACATTTCATCCCCTTACCTTTGGTATTTTTCATCAGTAACATTAAGGTATAGTGGGATGAGCATTGGCTTTGGGGTCAGGAATACATGGGCAACCCAAAGTTGTGCACTTTTCATATTATATGATTGGAGGTAAACTACTTAATGGGTTTGAGATGCAGTTTCTTCATTGGTACAAATGAAGCTACTTAGACCTAACTCATGGGAAATTATACTGTAAAGAACCTGATATTTTCCTCTTTCCTAGATACATTCATAAAAATAATAGAGTTCAGTCCCTTCGCTTTGCCTAACTGAAATCACAGCATTGCCTAAATTTAAAAAGAAAAAACAAAAATTTAGCTCCTCATCTATTTTCTTCTTGTTAGGCTACAATGTTACCTTTAAATAAACAGTCTAGTAAGGCTTGATTACTCAGGAGAAAGTGAAAACATTGGCTCTCTGTAGGCATTTTATTGTACTCTTTAAGGTGTGTGTTTGCTTGCATATATGTATGTGTACTACAGGCATGCCTGGTGATCTCAGAGGCCAGAAGAGGGTATCAGATGCTCTGGAACTGAAGTTATAGTTGGTTGTTAGCCACCAAGTGGGTACTAGGAACCGAACTTGAGTCCTCTGTAAGAGTAGCAAGTGCTCTTAACTGTTGAGCCAATTCCTCAACCCCTCATTTTGTGAGTTTTATCCTAGGGATCCCCTAATGCTACACCAGGATTTTAAGCTAAAATGAAATGAATAAGCTAATACATACAATGGATTCAGCCTTTAAAAAGAAAATCTTAAAAAAAATTCTGCGTCTACAACATGGATAAACTTTGATGGCACTTTACTAAATGAAACAAGCCAACTTGAAAAGGACAAATGTTTGGTAATTCAGTTGCTTAGGCATGCCCAGGAGTAGAAAAATTATGTGACAGGAGGATGGGAATGGAAGGGAGTGGAGGGGGATGAATTAGTGGGTAGAGTTTCACTTGGGGAAGATCAAAACTTCTAGAGATAGGTGGTGGTGGTGATGACGATGCAGTATGAATGTCCTTAATGCCACAGAACCATACACTTAAATGGCTGAAATGGTTACATTTACTTTACCTGTACTTACCTGTCAGCATAGAAGGATTACATTTTATGAGCCATTTATAAGATAAACTACAAAATCCTATATCCCTTTAATTTAGGTATGATTGATTCATTTAGAATTGAACAAAAATTTAGTTCAGAGAAGTTGTCACAGCATCCTAGGTTATAATTTGTCCAAGAGTGACTTGTTTTTTTAGTTTAGTGAATCAGTGATTTTACTAGTGTCACTTTCAGGGGTGCAGAGTAAGGGCGATTCAAAGGCAGGTACATCACTGAGAATCCCACTCAAGCATAGGTGAAGACTCATAAAAGCTGTATCACCGGAAATCCTTACATGACATGCAGGCAGTTCAGCCAGCTGAGTCTTCTCCCAATAATAATTACTGCTTTTATATCCTTGAGGAGGGGCCTTATAAGTTTCAGGAACTTCTGGGACTTGTAAGGACTTTTTAAAAAAGAGTGACTTGTAGATAAACTGTTCCCCCAGACCTTTTTTTTTTTTTTTTTTAATGTGTATGAGTGTTTTACCTGTGTGTTTGTAAGTGTATCGCATGTGTCTCTAGTGCCCATGGAGGCCAGAAGAGGGTGTTGGATCACCGCAAACTGGAATTACAAGATAGACAGCTAGGAGCTATTGTGTAGGTGCTAGGAGTTGTATACAGACCCTCTGGAAGAGTAGGAAGTGCTCTTACCCACTGAGCTATCTCTCCAGCCCTCTTTTTTACTAGCTTTTAATTGCAAGGACACCCAAGATAATTGAGTTTTCTTTTGTTTTTGCTTTATAAAGCTAAGCTGAAATTAATCAGAAGGCTTACCTTAGTATGACTTTCTTCACTAATACAATTCAAAGAAATCGCCCTCAAGTTGAGTCAGATTTTAAAACAAAGGCATGTGTATTGTTTAGCAGTTAGTGGTGGAAAAGAATTTATTTTTTAAAATGTGGGGTGGTTTTTGCATTGAGTTTGTTATATTTGTATCCTTTTCAGGGGTAGGCTGTGAGAAATTCATGTGAAAACTAGTGCCACCAAAAAATTGTTGAAAAAAAAATTTTTTTAAACTGAGACTAATTAATATGTGATTTTTAGTTTTTGTTATGCTGCTTAATTAATTTTGGTTCTGGGAAACAAACACAGAGCATTATGCATGCTAAGCATGTACTGTGCCATGGAGCCCACCCTAGACCTTATTTTGTTTCATTATTTTTCTTTGAGGAGGTTGGGTAGTGTGTGTGTGTGTGTGTGTGTGTGTGTGTGTGTGTGTGTGTGTAGTATATGTACTTGTTAGTGTAGATGTGTGCACATATGCAAATGGAAGCCAGCGGTAGATATTGGGTAGTTTCCCTCAATTCCTTTCTGCCTTTATGTTTTGAGATGCCGTCTCTTAATGAACCTGAAGCTCATCTGTTCAGCTGCCTGGCCAGTGAGCCTCAGGGATCTGCCTTTTTCCCATCCATACCCGAGACCTGGGGTTACAGACACACACAAACCACCTTTTCTGACTTGTTTTTCTGTAACATGGGTTCAAGAGATCTTAGCTCAGTTCCTCATGCTTGCCACAGCAAGGTCTTTACCAGCTGAGCCATCTCCCCAGTCCTCATTTTATTTTAAGGGGTTGCAAACCCCACAGGAATTGTCCTGGTATAGCATTTTGGGCCTTGATTGTTTTGTTACTTCCTGTTTTGCTCTATTTTCTGAACAGAGTATCTCCTGGATTTGAGTTTTAGAAGGACATAACTGAGAGCAGCACAGAGTATAAACTGGAATGGGGAAGAATGGAGATAGGGACACCAAGGATTTCTGACATCAGCTCAGAAAATGACAGAGACACCCAGATACCTGAGCTTGGGTCAAGTTTCAGAATTTTCTCTGTGAACTTAAGCCAATTACTGAACCTGTCTTAGCTTCAGTTTGTCATACAAAGTTAATATTCATTTGGCAAGGTTAGTGTGATATTGGCATTAAAGCATTTTAAGTCTTTTTAGTTCCACATTGAGCATAAAAGTGGCACTCAGTAATTAATACATATTACTTTCTTTTTAGATTTAGCAAGATGATTTAAGCATCCTCCTTAAGATTCCATAAAGCTGTACTCACTTGCTTACTGAGCAACAAAATTTACTTACTGAGCAACGAAAAATGGTGGGGAGTAGGAAGGAAGTAATGAGTGTTTGGTGCAAAGGAAATCCAAGGTATGTTTTGAGACTTAATGTTATTTAACTGTTTTGTTGGCCATGATTTTGGGGTTTTGACAGAGTCAGGTACATTCAAGGGTAGTAGCTGGGGGTAGCTGGCACACTCTTGTAATCGCAGCACTTTGGAGACTGAGGCAAGAAAACTGCATGTTCAAGGCAAGACTGAACTAAATAGTGAGACTTTTGTCTCCAGAAGTGTGTGTATTGGGGGGGGGGAATCCATTTTAAACATCCATATCTGTATTCCCTGTCACTTGGATGTAGTATAGCACACTGGTCATTGTTTTATTACTAAACCGTACTATTACACTAATGGCAATAGTTGTCCCTCAGCAGTATCTCAGGGTAGGGAGGGATTGGTTTAAAGACTACCTATACCAAAACGGTGTAATATTTGTATAAAATCTAGATAGCCTTGCGCATCTCATGTGTTTTAATTATCTCTTAGAATACCCAATACAATGTAAATATTATTTTAATGGTGGTTACATTATATTGTTCAGGTGATACGGGAAAAGGGGTTATACATTCAGTGTGGATGCAGTATATATTTTTTTATGTGTATGAGTGTATTGCCTGCATGCATGGTTAGTGCACCCATGTTGGTACTGGGAATTGAACCCACATCCTCTGCAAGAGAAACCAGTGCTCTTAACCACTGAGCCATCTTTTCAGCCCCTGGATGCAGTATTTTTGATCCTCACTTGATCCATGGATGAGGAATCCCTGGATTTGGAGGACTCTGTATTAACCATTCAGATTTACTGAGCACATCTGGTAAGCAAGAGTATGAAGATAATACAAAGAAAACATAGGATCCTTATCTATAGAAAGTTCTAGTACACTGCATTGTGACCATGTATTCCCAGCATATAGCTTAGTGGTTTAGAGATAGCAATTTCTGAAATGAATGGAGAATAGATATTGTCAGGTGGAAGAGAGATGTAACATTACTTATTATGTAGTGAATACCATAATTCTTGTGGTAAAACTTAAAAGCAAGCAAAGATTTAGAAGCCCTATCAGGAAATAATAAACATTTCAGGAGGAGCATGGAAGAGTTGACTACTTGACTGTGTCACTAAATGATTAGAGGAAAAGAAGCTGACTGAGGAAATAGAGACAGATTTCTCACGTAGCAACCATGGTATGCAAAGGCTTGAAAGCATAAAAAGTAATGAAATAGTTGAATTGTGTGATATGATTTAGTAAAGCTAAAAGGATAGATTGATTCCATTTTGAAGACAAGTCATATAAGGACTTTGGATTTACTTCTGTTTTCTTTTTTAATTGTTAAAGTTTTATGTATTTTGTGTACACATAGGGAGGTCAGCAGACAGCCACAAAGATTGGTTTCTCTCCTACCATGTGAGTTCCTGGGATCAAACTCAGGTTATCACGCTTGGCAGCAAGCACTTTTATCTGCTGATTCATTCTTACTGGCTAATTCTGTTTTTATTCAGAAATAATCAGAGGTTTGAAGGAAGATGGAGATGGGTTAAAGGATCATATGTAAGTTTTAGAAATTAGGTAACTAGGGATTTAATAGACTAGACAGCCTAGAGAGAGGCTTGTCAGAGATAGTTGAATGAAAGTAAAATACGTGTCAGTAACTTCAGGGATGATGGGGAAGGGATAGATCAGGGATGCAGTTACTACTAAAATCCCTTAGAATTCCAAGGAAGAATAAGAAAAAAAATAAAGTTTTTCTCTTGAATTTGTGGTTGTTAAGATAGAGAAAACCAGGAAGAATATGCTTGTGTGATATAAGAAGGTTAAATCATTTGGTTTGGGATGCATGAAATAGATTTTGAGATGACTGTGAGGCATTGCAGTAGAGCCCTGCCATGTGTTCTCATGACTCCCTCTGCACATAGCAAACACTTGTTTGCCAGTTCGTTTTCTCTACCACTTAAAGGGATATGTCTACCTGCCAAGGGTAAACAGTACATCTTATTCTTACCATAATACTTTTCCTAGTACCTGGAACATATCAGATACTTGATAGGAATACAAAAGAAAGAAAACACAAATGCCTACATGGAATTTAAAAGAAAATTTGGCTAAAGCAATATTATCACCTAATAGAAAGCTATAACTATCTTAGCTAATAGGATAACTTAGAAAAAGAGGAGCATGGATGGGATTTCTAGAAGAGGCAGAGGAAAGCTACCTAAATGAGTAAAAGGTAGCCAGGAAAACACGAGCAACAGTGATAGTTTCAGAATAAGTAGATGGTCATTATTTTCATTTACTTCTTTGGGTTTTGAGATTTTGCATTATGGGTAGTTGTTTAAAAGTTTAGTGAAGGTTGGTGAGAAGTAGGAAAGTCATTTTGGGAGTATTTCTTTTTTATTTTTGTTGTTGCTTATTAATTTGGGCAATCTTGCTATGTTGTCCAAGTTGGTCTCAAGCAATTCTGCTTGAGTCTCCTAAGTAGCTGGGACTATGGGCATGTGCTGCCATGCCCAGCTAGGAAGTCAAGAGTTTTGAGGACTGTTTAGTAATAGTTGAGAATCACCTCAAAGTAGCAGAAATGGAGTTAATACTACTTCCAAAAAGAATGCCTCAGAAAGTCCCAAGGAGATACAGGTACAGCAAACTCTGGGCTCGTAGCTAGGCTCTAGCACATTTTGTCAAGTTCAGTTATGAATATCATCCACTGCCATTTCTTAAACTGGGTAGATAACTACTAGCTTATGCCTCTGTTATTTGAACATTAGCAAATCTGTGCCACTGCAGGTTCACTATTAACCCGTCAGATTAATAATAATAACTAGAAATAATACAATTGAAAGACTACTGAAGAGCTTCAATCGTAAATACTACTTGCTACTTCACTCTGCACTAATGGTGTCTACAAGAGATTGAGAATGAATATACACTTTTATTTAACAAGACTGAGGAGCATTTAAAAATGCTTATTTGTGTATGTGTGCATGCTAACTGCAATGTACCTGTGGAAATCAGAGGATAGCTTGTGAGACTTAGTTGTTATTTGCACCATTTGGGTTCTGGGGATTGGACTGAGGAACTAAGTAGCTCAGTTTGATGGCAAATGCCTTTACCCATTGAACTATCTTAGTAGCCCTGACATGTTTTCCTATAGTCTTTGCTGAAGTGCAAAGTTGAGCATAAAATTGACATTATCACAGAGCAGTGAATCTTGGCAACAAATTTATAGAGCTTTTATATCATCCATTTTCATTTCCCTCCCTTCCTGTCCTCCTTGGTCTCCTCTTTCTTCATAATTGTTTTATTTAAGACAAAGCCGAATCGTGTAGCCCACGTGTAGCTAGCTGTTCATGAATTCGCTTTATCCTCTTAAGTGCTAGAATTGTATAGATATGTACCTTCATAGTTTGTTTCTTTCTGTTTATCTCCTCCTTCTACCCCCTGCAAAGGTATTCATAGGTATAGTACTTAAAAATGGGAGAGCTGGGGATGTGGGTCATTTGGTAGAGTGCTTGGGTAACATGCATGAAATCCTGGACTTGATCCCTAGCACTACATAAACCAGGGGTGGTGTTGTACAACTGTAATTCCAGGAGGATCTGAATATTAAAATTATCTTCAGCTACAAAGCCAATTAGAGGCCATCCTGGGTAACATAGGATTCTGTTCTGAAAAAACAGTGTTGATGATCTGTCAAATTTACAGAATTGGTAAAATGAAAAAATGAGATAGAGCACATCCTAGTGTTTTGTGTTCTAAAAAGATTTAAGACTTTTAAAAGTATTCCTTTATGTTCATTTAGATCAGAATAAATTATAAAGTACAATTCTGAAATCTGTGTATCTTGCTCTACTAATATGCTTCCTAAATTGAATCACTTGAATTTAATAGCTGTAAATATTTTGAATAGTTAGGTAATTTTCAAAAAGCTTTAGCTATTGGGTGTTTCTAACATTCTATGTATATTGTTAAGTCTTTTGTATTTGTATATCTACTTATAGCACTCGTTTTTACAATAGCTCTGTTAGGTACTATATTCTTTCTTATAGAAACTGCAACCAGGCTTATACAAGCAGTGAGTAGTATACGTAGTATAGATTGGGGCTTTCTGTTGTTTTGTTTTGTTTTGGTGCTAGGGCTTCCAAACTCTGGACGGCTCACATGTGCTCTTCACTAAGCTGCAGCCTCAACCTTAGATCTGGTATTCTAACTTGGACTTTTCCTAACTTCTAATTGAATGGTTCAGTGTCACAAACATGACTGCTGTTAATGTCTTTTCATAAAAGGTGACCTTGCCCAGGTGTGGTGACACATACCTACAGTCCCAACATTCAGGACATCACAGATTTGAAGCCAGCCTGTCCACCCCACTTCCAACCCCAAATAAAATTAAAATGATATTACCTTCTCATTGGGTACCTCTTCCTCTTTTTCATCTTTATCTGCCACTTATCCTGCTTCTTTAATAAATACTTGAGTATCTGTGCCAGATACTGTTCTAGGAGCCAAATAAACAGCAGTTAATGAAACACAAAAACAGAGTTTTGCTGTTAACTTAAATAATACTTAAAAACAAATGAATCAAATGTATTAAATGGTGACAGGTGCCATGGAGACTTGGAGGAAAGGGATGCCCCAAGCCAGTTTTTTAATCACAAGGAAGTTTGTGCTTTATTTATGGAAATTGGAATTATAAACTGAAGGATGAAGAAGTATAAGTAAGGGGCTTCCCGTGGTAACTTGTGTGAGTAGATTTTTTAAAAATTTATTTATTTTTATTCATTTTATGTATATGAGTGTATTGCCTGCATGTATGTAAGTACACCTGTGTCATGCAGTGTCTGTGGAATCAAAAGAGGGCATCATATCCCCAGGAACTAGAGTTATGGACAGTTGTTAACTGCCATGTGGGTACTGAGAATCAAACTTGGGCCCTCTGCAAGAACAGCCAGTGCTCTTAAGAGGGGTGCTAAACCTCTAGAATATTGTCAGAAGTATATATCAATTCTGTGATAACTATTGTGGAGGACTGGGAAGAGTGCTCCCAGCATCTATGTAAGTGCATCCATGTCGTGCAGTGCAGAGGCCAGAAGAGTGTGTCAGTCTGGAACTTGGATTACTGATGATTATGAACTGCCTTGTTGGTGCTGGAAACCAAACCCCAGGTTCTCCGCAAGAGTAGCCAGTGCTCTTATCTGTTGAGCCATCTTCTCCCTAACCTCATTTTAAAGGTGAACGAAAAGACTGAGCATGAAAAACTTAAAAACAAGTACTGAAAAATGCTCCTCAGTACTGAGTGGGGACAAGGCTCAGGTTTATGGCATTTAAAAAAAAACAAAACACTTCATTATCTGCTTTTAGACTCATAGATTATTTTAATTTTGTTGTCTATAAATTAACAAGGTGTGGATTAAATTAAGAAACATTCACCATCAAATTTTGAAGCATAGTACTATAAAAATCAGACCTTGGGTGTTATGAGAACATCATCAGTAAGCAAAGCAATTCATTTGACTCAAGTAAAAATGACAAGTGGACTGAGACTACTTGGAGTAGGTGGTTTAGGTCAGACTGGAGTCGATGAAAGAAATTGAAAATCTGACAAAACCAAACCCTTGTGCTGTTGAGATCTATATCCCTAGCAAAGGTCAAAGTTAATTCTTATCCCATGTTTTTGCTACTTTAACTCAATACCTACTAAACCTATAGAAATTTGCACCAGATCTCTACTAAAGTTCTGGGCATAGGCTTGACTTCTTTTGCTAGCCTATCTTATACTAGATGGTTAGCCAGTATTCATTGAATGGATAAATCAAAACATTTTTCTTTTGGCTTTTCAGAAGACCATTTCAAAATATTTTTCAGTGTTATGTTTTTATTGCTTATTTATTTTTGAAACAGGTTCTTACTGTATCTTATTGTATCCCAGCTTGGTCTCAAACTTAGAGCAGACCTCTTGTCTCAGCCTCCTGAGTGTTGTAATTATGGTTGTGTGCCACAGTGCCCTCCCCACTAAGTATTTAGATTTGATCTTGTAAAATACAGATCCATGGCAATCTCTAAGCAGGAGAAAGATAAGTAAAAGGCTGCAGAAATTCCAGAATTCTACATTTATCTGTGCCATTTACTAGTTAAAGGGTCTTCCTTTTCTCAGGGTTACTGTTTCCTTATGTTTGTTTGTATTGATGATACCTAAATTTTCTTCAAAGGTTAATATTTAGGGATTGTGTGATTTTAGATGTCAGGTATTTTATTTGAGCCTTGGAAGGGAAAATAGTGTTTGGCACATGGTATGACAGCATCTCAATGCGTGTTCAATTAAAAATCTAAAACTTCAGTTGGAAGAGATTATACATTCAGAGCCTTATCAGCATGATGAACATAGAGAACAAAGAGCTACAGCTTGTTTTTTTTGTTTGTT
Source organism: Eospalax fontanierii (assembly GCA_035773235.1). Classification (NCBI taxonomy): domain Eukaryota; kingdom Metazoa; phylum Chordata; class Mammalia; order Rodentia; family Spalacidae; genus Eospalax; species Eospalax fontanierii. The sequence goes on from CM069541.1 coordinate 52,175,186, forward strand.
TTTTAATTTTGTGTATATGTATTAATGTTGGTGTTCTGATGTGCCCATGGAGGCCAGAAGATAATGTCCAGTCTCCTGGAAGTTGTGAGCCACCTGATGTGGGTGCTAGGAATTGAACTTGTGCCCTCTGTAAGAACAAGAAGTTCTTTTAACCATTGAACCGACTCTTCAGTTTCATGCAACTGTTTCTTAGTGGATTAAGACTATCAATATGATGTTGTACTATCTGTTGATATTTTGGCATCCAAATGGAAACATTGCCACAAAGTATGTAGGACCAGGCTTTAAAATGATAGATGAATTTAAGTTTTATTCTAAGAGTCAATAAATAATCACATGACTTTATGAGTGATGCATCTTAATATTTTTTCCTGGGAGTTTTGCATATGAAATCCATTTGTTATATAATGTTAATATTGAGTTGAGTTTTAAGAAATTACGGTGTGGGAAAATTGAGTTTTTAATGGAAGATGCTTTCTAACTCTGGAATTTCTGCTTTCCCTGCCTTGAATTTATCTCCTTTAGGCGTTGATATGAAATTTTATATGCTGAACCATCATAGTATTTTAAATTTCAGTATTGATAATGTAGGAAACCTTCTTTTACTCTCACAGTAACCAGGTGCTTTGGTTTCGTGTATGTGTAAAGCTTTACAAATTAAAAGACTAGAACACTGTTTAGTGCTCCATTACTTTTGGAAGCCAAGACTAGAGTTAATAGTATGTGCCAAAGAGATCACTGTAGGTAGTCAGGGTTATTATTTATTTGTTTGGAATCTGAAATATCTTAATCCTGCATAGCACAAAATTCACTATCAGAATGACAAGCCTAAATTGTAGTCAGTGTCCTAGGAAACATTTCAGAATCATTTTAAAAGTTTTTCCATATTTTTTTGTAACAATTAAAGGGTGACTGACAGACATTACATATGAGTATCTTTATGGTTTTTGTTTTTCAGGCATTTAAATATATTTAACCATTCATGAGTTGAGCCTCATTCTTGAGTTATGGATGACAAGGCATCTGTTGGAAAAATCAGTGTCTCCTCAGACTCAGTATCTACTCTTAATAGTGAAGATTTTGTCTTGGTTTCCAGGCAAGGAGATGAGACACCATCTACAAATAATGGAAGTGATGATGAGAAAACAGGACTCAAGGTAAATCTTTACAACCTAAGTCTACTCTGGTTGACCTTGCTCAGCCCACAATTTAAACTTAAAAAATCCGGATATGGGGAGGCTTAGAACATGGAATTGCTTTTTAGTAATGTTAAAAAGTTTTGTATATACTTTAATTAAGGATTTTTACTCAATTTGTTTCTTAGATTTTCAAAAACCCTGGTCAGAAACTCTTCTAGCACAGACATTTATGTTTGTTGTATTGTTCTCTATTTTCCTAGTCCACTAGAAGTGTTTCTTTCAGGCCTGGTGTGTGTAGTGTAAGGGCACTGGCAGGGCAGAAAGGCCATTCCTAAAAAAATAACATTTAAGATTACAAAGAGCTTAAAGACCTGGCTTTTGACCAACTTTTCTCAGCCAAAGAAATAACCATTAACTTCTTTTGCACAATCTGTTATTCTTCTGCTCTTAATGATACAGACGAAAACATTATCAGTTATAGTTTTAATTTTAAATACAAGTAATTTCAGTATTTTAATTTCTGTTTATTCATTCAACGGTTACTTACTGAATAACACTTGTGCTAAGTACTGGGGATATGGTGGTCAACAAAGCCCCCTGCTTTTCTTAGGGGTTTTATTATAATGGAATAAATATAATGGAATAAAACTAAAAAAATGAGAAAATGAATATGTTCAGTAAAGGGCTCGAAATGTAGCATAGCTGGTAGAGTGCTTGCCTAGCATGCCAAAAGCCCTGGACTTGATCTCCAGCATCACATAAAACCTAGGTATGGTAGCATATGCCTGTATTCTCAGCACTTGGGAGGTAAAGGCAAAAGGATAAAATGTTAAAGTTACCTTCTGCTATGCAGTGAGTTCAAGGCCAGCCTATACAACTTGAGGCCTAGTCTCAAAGCTTTTTAAATTTAAAAGTAAAGAAAATATTTAAGAAAAATAAAGAATATATGAGTTAGGATAACTGGAGAGATAGCTCAGTGATTAAGAGGACCAGAGGATCCCAGTTCTCTTCCCAGCGTCTATATGGTGGCTAACCGCTGTCTTTAGCTCCAGTTCCAGGGGAATTCAACATCCTCTGCTGGCTTCCACAGGCATTGCACACATGAGTATACCTACATACATGTAGGCAAAACATTCAATACACATAAAAGGAAAATAAATTTAAAAACTTTTAAAAATAGTTTCATTTACTATTTAAGAGGCTTGAGTATGTAGAATTCTTTTTTAGCATGTACAAGGCATTATTTTCAATCCCCAGTATTATGAAAAAAAAAGAGAGAGAAACCAAGCCTGATGATGCATTCCTTTAATCCCAGTACTTGGGAGGCCTCAGAGGCAAGTGGATCTCTGTTAGAGTCTATTAGATCTGGTCGACCTAACAAGTTCCAGGCAGGCAGGGACTACAGGAAATCCCTGTCTCCACAAATAAAATAGGAGAGTAGAAGGAGAAAGGGATGAAGTTGGATGTCAAATCTGAATAAAATGAAGAAGGAAACCATGAAGAATACTGGGGAAGATCTAAGTGGATTAAGGATGGAGCAGAGTGAGCAAAGAGTGACAGCTGATAATGTGCAAGGGCTGCAATGTATTTTGAACTGCTGGAGCTTAGTAGGAATTTGGACTTTTTTGTAAACATAAGAAAAATTTTCAAAGTTTTAACAGGGAACATGATCTAATTTACATGTTCATAAGCTTAGTAGCTTAGAGATAATTCCAGCATTAGAGCAAATTCTCTGAAAATATTTAAAAAGGAATACAGCAAATGAAAAAGCCTTAATTTAAGAAAATGCATGAAAATTCAGTAAGAACATTAAGAATCCCTGTCATTTTATGCTTTCCCATTTTCTTGCTCACCTGACTGAGGTGAGAACTGCTCTTCAGATTGTCATGATCAAGATCAGGTTCACGCTGGCCAGATGACTCAGCACATAAGAGCATTTGCCGTGCACACATGATGACCTGAATTCGATCTTTGGATCTCACAGTGGAAGAAGAGAACAACTCTCACAAGTTGTTTGACGTCTACACTTGTACCATGGCATATATGCACCCTCACTAACACATCACACATTAATTTTTTTTTTTAAGATAATATGGGCATGGTGACACATATCTTTAATATTAGTAAAGGCAGGTAGATCTCTGTGAGATCTAGACCAGCCTGGTCTACATAATGAGTTCCAGACCAGCTGGGGTTCCAGGGAGACCCTGTCTCAAAACAACAACAACAGTGATAATAATAGTATCCCCTCTTGTACTCCTAGTCTGGGGCCTATTTTCTGGGTAGCATTTTTCATGTGGTTTCCTGCTCCTTATTGCTAGATATGTATGACTAAGATGCAAGTTCCATTTTTCCTGCTGATTCCTTTTCTGAGAGTAGTGGCTCTACTTTGGGCACAGCAACTAAAGGGAAGACATCACCCAGTGAGAAGGCCATAGAGTGAAGTGTGGTATTATCTCTTAGCTCCAGAGCTATGACTCAGATTTTGCCAGTAGGGAAAGCCATAAAACAACTTGTTTTATATAACAAGTTTTACTGTTTTATATGTAGATATGAGTGCCTGTATATATGTGTGTGTACAGCCTGTATGCACTCGAGTGCTGCGGAGGCCAGAGGAGGACATCAGGTATCTGTCTTATCTTATTTCTGTGAGACAAGGCCTCTCACTGAACTTGGGGCTCACCCTTTCCAACTAGGCTGGCAAGTCAACAAACTCTGGGATCCAAACTCAAGTCTCCATGCTTTGCAACAAACATTCTTACCCAATGAGCTATCTTCCAGCCATTTTTTAAAAAGTTTTTTAGACTAGGTGTTGCTGTGTAGCTCAGCCTGGCCTCAGCCTCCTAAAAGACACTATAGGCATATATAATCGCAACAGATTGTACTTTGCTTCTTTATTGGTATCCTCCTTGAAATAGCAATTATGATTTCTTTCAAAAAAGTTTGTATTTGTAGCTTGGCTAACTGTTTAACTAAAGAATTCTAACTTTTGGCCCATCTGTATTTGATATACCTTCTTTGTAAAACTTAACCATTTCTGGCTTTTGACTCGAAGTGAGTTTGCCATGATTTCTCTGGAATATTTAGAGAATATTGGAGGATTGGTAATTGGCCTAATTTCAGTATTGTGTCACAGAAAAAGGGGAGACCAAAAGAGAGGGGAGACAAAGTAACAGCTGGTAGTGTTATCAGAACACAAACATTTGTCAGTTAAGGTTGCTGTCTTTATAGGCACAGTTCATCACACCCAAAACAATTAAAAGATAGTAATACTGAAACGACTGATAAACAAATTGGATATGATAGCAGTGTTAATAACAACGAGGTGAGTTACTGCAAGAATTGCCAAGATGTGACACAGACAGAGACCTGAGTAGAAAAATATCTGCATAGACCATCTCCATCAGGGATGCTACTGAAACCAAAAGTACAGATCTCCAAAGTACAGTAAAGCAGAACACAATAAAACACTATATTCCTGTATTATTTTCCCACTGCTGAGGGCTGGAAGATAGCTCAGTTAGTAAATTGCAAGTGTGAAGATACCCTTTTACCGCCCCAAACCGCAGCAGCAACAAAACCACAACCCAAAATATATAAATGAATACAGAACTCAGAAAACTCGAACGGGTCTGAATCTCACCAGAACTAGGCTTAAGAAATATTATAAGTAACCTTTAAGGCAAATATAATTGAAATATGATTAACATTAAAAATGGTTAAATATGATTAAAAATTTTAAAGCATTACTAAATTATTTAGAAATTCTTAGCGAGCTATGGTGACATACACCTATAGGCCCAGCACTCAGGAGGCAGAGGTAGGCAGATCAAGACCAGCCTGGTCTACATAGTGAGTTCCAGGCCAGCTGGGGCAACAGGGAGACCCAGTCTCAAAAAGACCAAAAAAAAGAAAAGAAATTCTTTCAGCAAATGAGAAATAGGACTTCTATAAGTGAAATATTTTTCTTTTGTAATTGAATGTGGTTTTGTTTTTGTTTAGATTTTTTGTTGGTTTTGTGTGTGTGTTTTGTTTTATTGTAGACAGTGTCTCACTGGTTGGCCTATCCTTGGATGGCCTGGAACTTGTAACAGACCAAGCTGACATCAAATTCATAGAGATTGGCTTGCCTCTCTGTTTTCCAAGTGCTGGGACTAAAGGCATGTACCACCACATCTGACCTTTTAATTGAGGTTTTATTGGGTAAAAATCAGTACGCAGGCATTTCAATTCATGCACAAGTCTTAACACATACCAAAAATCTTTATATTCTGTTTTTTTTTTAAATTGTTACTCCAATGATATTCCAGCTTTAATCTTTGCAGCAAGATATCTTGAAGAGGATCTCATATGCCTCATATCTTCAGCATTGATAGTCCTGACTTCCACTGCTTTGCAATTTTATGTCACACATACTACATACTCAAAACGTTCCATCTTCTATAGCACATTGTCAAAATAATTAGGAAAAGCAAACCACTGCAACCAGTGATGTTAAAAATGGCACACAGTTCTGACAGGACAATGGTGAAGGGGTGTTTTTCATTAGGCAACAGAATAAAAACATAGGACTAGAAGTAATTTAAAATATTGAAGACACATGATTGAGACTCCAAATTGCCATTTAGCATGCTTTGCATTGTCGGATATAAAACTAATCCTCCTCTATGGAATGTTACACTGAAACCCAAAGTAGTTATAACCTCCCATGATTAAGTATCCTACCTTCTAGCTCTGATTTCACCTCTTTTTCTTTTAAAATAATTTATGGGCCTGGAGGGAGAGCTCAGTGGTTAAGAGCACTTAAATGCTTTTGCAGGGCACCTGAGTTCGTTCTTAGCATACCCACATTGCTACTCACAACTGCCTATAACTTCACTCCCAGGGTCCCTTGTAGCCTCCATGAGCTCATGTATGCACATGGTGCTCATAAAGTCATGAAGGCAAGCAATACATACACATTAATCTTTTTGTTTTCATTTACATAGTGGGTTGAAGTGGAACTCCTCTCATTAAAAATGTTTCTAAAGCTAAGAAAGTCTCACTTACAAAATAGTTGATAAAAATACTCCTGGATTGTACAAAAAGGGAGACAGGCACCACTGGTAGACTTGATATGTAATTTTTTGAGATAAATGAACAGATTTCTGTTTTTCCCCATCCTTTCATGTTAAAGTAGTGTTAGTAATTCTTAATGGTATTCTTAGGTTGTTTCTTTGGTCCTTTCTTCATGCAGTAAGATGCAGAGCTAATCAGAACAGCTGCAATGTAAAGTGAAGCGCAAAATGATTTTTTCCGTGATTTCGCTAGGTCCTCAGAGTGGATGAGCTGGATTTGTGAGTTCAAACCTGAGGGACTGAGGTACAAGGATCATGCGTTTGATATTGACCCGGGTGTATAATGGAGTCCAATTTCAAAAAGTCTTTAATTGAAATAAAATTTTTACTTTACATGTATGTGTTTTGCCTGCATGTATGTATTTGTGCTTGTGTCATGAAGTGCCTGCAAAGACCAGAAGAGGGCCTCAGATTCCCCTGGAATTGGAGTTACAGATTGTTGTTACCCACCATATTGGTGATGGGAACTGAACCTAAGTCCTCCACAAGAGCAGCCACTGCTCTTAACAGCTTAGCTATTTCTCCAGCCTTCAAAATGTCTTTTTAAAAACTCATTAGCAGAATAGAGAACGTGTGCATGAATTGTTTGAGATTAGTAACCAAATCTTCCAATATTAAAATTGGACTTGAGGTTCATTTATAGCTTACTTTCTGAAAAAATCAAACTTTATATACTTGTGAATGACTGAGTTTTTACACTGAATTTGAGCAAAATTCCTCAATTTAAATAATTTTATATTTTTACCGAACAAGGATAAAAGTATTAGGGAACTGCAAATCATCAGAATTTTTTTTTTTAATCATCTAGGGATTTCTGAAGCACAGATTGTTATTTTGTAAGCATGCTTTCTTGAAGACCTAAGTTTCCTCCTTTAAAGGATCTCAAACTATCTAAAGTAGCTTTTTATAACTGGTGCTTCCTAGTTGGTATTATAGTAGTAAAAGGAAATTGACTATAAAATTAGAAGTTGAATTGGAGACCAGGAAATTTCATTGCTGTTTCTTGATAGCTAATATTTCATTTTCTGAATATATAGCTATTTATTCAGTCATCAATTGATAAACATGATTGTGTTTAGTTTTTTTACTATTGTGAATAGTGTTCCTATAAATACTTGGAAACAGGTTTTTGTGTAGCCATATTTTCTTTCACTTATTTTTGTCTTATTCCTCATTATAAGTAATATGGTAAGAGCATTTAGCCCTATAAAGCTTTATTTAAAATGGATAATGCAACTACACCATTTTTATTTCCACCAGCAGTATATGAAAGCTTTCCAGTTCCACATCCAGTCAGCCGTTAGTATTGTCAGGTGTGCTTTGTCTTTATTCTTCCATGTGCATCTAGAGGCATCCTATTACAGTTTCAGTTCCCTTAATGGCTACTGCTATTGAGTTTCTGTTCTTTTAATTATTTGCCATCTGTAAAGTGCCCATTTTTAAAATTTCAGTTTTCTTACTGTTGACTTGGAAGAAATCTCTGTTCTGATGCTAGTCTTTCATCAGGTATGTGGTATGCATGTGTATTCTGTGGCTTGTCTTTTCATTCCTCTTCCCCCACCTCAAGTAAAATTCAGAGCCTGTACATGTTAGGCAGTTGATTTGCCATTCAGCTACACCTGCAGTCCTCATTTCCTTGATCTTGAGAGCAGAAGTGTTTAGTTTTGATAAAGCTCATTGTCTCAACTTTTTCTTCTGTGATTCATACTTTTTATGTCTCACAAATCTTTGTATTCAAGATCACAAAGAATTCATGTTTTCTTCTGTTTTAGTAGGTTTAAGATTCATTTAAGCATGTGGTCCATTTAGAGTTCATTTTTCTATGATATGAAATATTAGTTGAGATTTACATTCTTGCATAGCTAATTATTTTGTTATTTATTATTTTATTTCTCTGATGACTTACCTTGCTGGCTTTGTTGAAATCCAATTGGTCAGATATATTTGTGTCTGTTTCTAGACTCTGTTCTTTCATTCATGTTTACCCTTTCATTTTTCATTTAATTTTTTTAATGTATATTTTTATTAAATTTTTGTGTATTTCATACAGTGCATTTTAGTCATTATTTAGACACCCTTATCTGCTCCCTTCCGTGGCTCCCTCCGCCAGATTTCATGTGTTCATAGATATTAAGATCTATCCAGTCAAGTTTGTATCCCCACATGACCCTAGGTGTGAGTTCATCCACTAGAGCCTGATCAGCCTATCTAGCATCACTCCCTTAACGAATACCATACCTGGCAGTGATCAGCTGCTAATAGTTCCTCAGCTAAGGTTGGGGTCTCCTGCTCATCTCTCCAGTTCTGTGCTGGGTTTTTGTCTGATTTGAATTTGCATGGGTCTTCTGCATGCTGTCACCATGGTGTGAGTTCATATGAACAAGTTCCCATCTACCTAGAAAACTCTGTTTCCTTTCTGTTCATCCACCACCCCTGACTCTTAAAGTCTTTCCATCCCCTCCCCTTCTTAAACAGTGGTACCTGAGCCATGGGTGCCAGAAGTTTAATATACGAGTCCTATGCAGGAACATGCACTCCAAAGTCTCTTATTTTCTACACTCTGGCCAATTGTGGCTTTCTGTATTAAATCACCCTTTGTTTCAAGAGGAAGCTTTGCTGATGAGAGATGCATTAGTATTCTCTCTAACACCTGTTCTGCTACGTTTCACGAGTCGTAGGTATAGAGGTTTCATCAATATGTCACTTAAGGTTGAGAATCTCACAGACACTTATCCTCTATGTTTGGCCAGTTGTATAACTTTATAATAGTCTCCGTCTCTTCCAAAAAGAAGCTTCTTTGGTGAGTGGTAGCAGGTGTACTTGTCTACAAGGATCCATATTTAGAATGTAGTAAGAATTTATATTTGTCTATGGATGTAACAGATCTACGACCTCTCCAGCCTTGTGTACTTGGCTGTGTTTACAATGCCACATGAGTTCCCTCCCATTGAGAAGGCTTTAAGTTTGATTAGGTAGCTGCTGATTACCCCAAGATAAAAGTGCCACAACTGCACTGATAGAGATAGTTTGGTGTGCCTATCATTTTTGTGATTATTTGACTTTAAAGTTGGAGTGGACCATTGGACCCTTAGAAGCTTTCATAGTATCCTCTGAAACTGTGAGAGTTAGAGTTCAGGGAGGAGGCTTCCAGGTCACCTACAGCTCCATTGCTCCAAGTTGTGTGTCTAAAATATGTCCTGTCTTCAGCAATGGAGTCTTACCTTCAAGTTCTGGGAGGAAATCAAGGGCTGTGGTAATAGCCTATTTTGGGAGTCTCTTGAATTACCCTGACCAACAACTTGAAGGAAGGTTTCTCCTGTCTGGCACTGTGTTTCTTGTTGTATAGCCTTCAGCTATATACATGCACTCATGTATAAATAGTATATGTGTATTTTTCAGTAGGCTTTTGAACTAATACATTTCTCTCTGATTTTTCATACCACCTAAGCATATTTATCTCTACTCTCTCTCTGTCTAACTCTCCCTTCTCCCTCCCAGTTAAAGTACCCTTATTTTCCCCTTGATAATACCTGTCTCCTATTATCCTTCCCTCTCTTGAGCTCCTCCTTATCCATGTTTACCCATTCATTAATACATTGTTTTGAGGATTTTATATGACATCAGACTTCCTTTGAGAGATGATTATGGAGGGTATATGGCAGCAAGGAAGAGAAAATCCTGCCAGCAGTATTTTTCTGCTATAATAAAAAGTCTGAAAATTAGCAGTTGCTACTTTAAGTTGTTCCCCTGACCAGGCAAGGGTCAGCAAGCTATGCAGCCTGCTGATCTGATCCTGCTTGCAACCAATTTTTGTAAAATTAAAATAAAGTATAGTTGGAACTTACACATACTTGTTTGTGTTGTTGGTGGCTTCTTTCATGCTACAAATGGAATTGATAATTGCACCAGAAGCAAACATCTGTGCCTATTCATATTCCTCTCCCTCTCCCCCCCCTCTTTCTCTCTCTCTCTCGTCTCTAACATATATTTGGCTGCAATCTAAAGTATTTATCATTAGAACTTTATATTAAAAAATTGTCAGTACCATTAAGGACTCAGTTTCTTGTTAATCCATTTTATTGTTTTGGGCTTATTTACTTTCTGTTCTGCTGTGTCACTTATTGTCATAGTGGTCTATCCTGGCTCCTTATCATATGCCAAGGCAAGAAGGGATACTAGTCCTATGATTTTTGTTTTGTTTTTTTGTGGTGCTGATAGTAAAACCAAGGGCCTCTTGCATGCCAGGCAAATGGTGTACACTAAATTAAGTCTTTAGCTAACTTATGTGTACAGTTCAATGGTTAAAATTATGTCATGAAGCCTTGAAAACTATTCATTTCTCCAGCCTTTACTAGAGACAAAAAAAACAAAAGAAAAGATAACTGGCTGCTAGTCCTTTTTCACAGTAAACAGTTTCTGTAAAAATCTGGCATTGGTTCACAAGTACTCTATTGCATGTAAAAGAGGTGCATTTCTTAAGAATTTTTTTGAGTTTTTGTAATTTCCATACAGTTATATTTGATGGTATTTAGATCACATTCCCTATCTGTACCTCCTTTTACTGCCTCCCCTGCAATTTAATGTACATATATATGTATATGATAAGGCCTATAAACTGTAATTTGTTGTCCCCAAATATCCTTCTGTGTGGGTTCATACACTGGAGACTGGTTAATCCTACCAAGAGTTCCATCTTTGAAAGAGACTTGTCTCCTGTATCCTGCCTCCATCCCCAGTAGCCATCAATTGCCAAAAGTTCCTTAGGTTGGGTTGGGGTTTCTTACCCACTTCTCTATGTCTATTTCTATGCTGAAATTTTGTCCAGTGTGAGCTTATATGGGGCTTGTGCCAGCTTTTGCTATTGCTGTGAGTTCATATGAGTTCAACTGACCAGCTGTCTATAAAACTGTTTCCTTATGGTCATCCACCTCTGGCTCTTATAATCTTTCTTCTCCCTCTCCCACAATGATCTCTGACACTTTTGAGACAGAAGATTGATATGAATGTCCTATTCAGGGATAAGTTCTCTACAGCCACTTGTTTTCTACACATTGATCTGTTATGTGTTCTGTGTTAATCATTATCTACTACATAAGGAAACTTCTCTGATGAGATTTGATAGATGCATTAATCTTTGGGTATAACAAGAAGTCATTAGGAATCATATATATTAGGAATGCTATAATATAACTATTTAGTAGGAAACTAGTATTGACATCTCCCTGTGGCCTGTTCAGGTTCCTAAGCCTGATATCAATGTCAGGTATGGGCTCCATGCTATGAAGTTAAGCTTAAATCCAATTAAAGAGTGGTTGGTTACTCCCATAATATGCCACCTTCACATTGGTGGTTATATCTTGCCAGGCCAGTTGTTATTGTAGTTCACAGGATTCACAGCTGGGTAAGAGTGATGATTATTTTTTCCTTCCAGTACCTTGCATAGCACCTTCCAGCACTGTGAACACTAGCCAGTAGAGATGCAGCTGAGAAATCAGCACCAGCTTGATTCCTCTTTTTTTCTACAGCTCATGTATTATAATGTCTTGGTCAGTGGGGTCTTACTGTCAAGTTCTAATGAGTAACCAAAAGCAGGGGCAGTAGCCAGTAGCATTTGAGGGTCTGTGGGTCTCCTGGTCAACATCTTCAAGAGAGGGCATCTATTCCTGGCCTTGGGGTTTTACTTTGCTAGCCTGTGGTATCTAGTGGAGGAAATACCTCCCCCCATTATGAGGCAACTCCTTTTAAGCTCTTTTTATAATGTATATACTTTAATAAGCTTTTATGGTGGTAGGTTTCCATATGACTCTTTCATAAGGCCTTTATTGCATTTTTTTAATCTTAAAAGTTTATTTTTGCGTTCTTTAAAAAAACTTTTTTAAAGAACTTCTTACTTGAATACTATATTTACATCATTTCACTCTTTCCTCTCCCCTCTCCAACTCTTTTCATATCCTACAATTACATGTAATAATCTGGGTCCATTTAGTGGTGATTGTATGTACATGTGATTAGGACTGTCGACTTGGTATCAGATAATCTGTCAAAGAGCAGCATTTCTGCCCTCCCTTCCCTAATGTTCTCTGAGCCTTAGGTCTAGGGATTTATTGTAGATATATTATTTAAGGCTAAATACTCCATGATTGCATATTCTCTACATTTTGACTAATTGTGGAACTGTGTAATACAGTCTCCGTCTGATGTAAAAGGAAGCTTCTTTGGATGAGTGGTAAGAATTGTACTCATCTATGGACACTTACAAGTATTTAGAATATGGTAAGAATATACATTGGTTTATGAAAGTGGCAATAGTAGATTCTTCTCTAATCATGGGTATTTGGCTGTATTTACACTACCAGGCATGAATTCCCTCCTGTTGAGTGGGTCCTAAGTCCAGTCAGACAGCTGTTGGTTACTCCCAAGATAAAAGGGCATCAGTGCAGACATTTTGTAGGGTGGCTTATTGCTGTGCTTCTTAGGCATTTCAGTTAGGTAGGTCTGTTGTTTGCTTTTCTCCCTTGGCAGTTTGCATAACACCTTCTGATACCATGATAGCTAGCCTTGAACTCATAGAGATCATCCTGCCTCTGCCTTCCATGTGCTAGGATTAAAGTCATATGCCACTATACCAGGCCTTATGTATGCATTTTAAGTAAGCTTATAAAAGAGATCATTTCCCTATGGCTTTTTCACACATCCTTAGTATCTTTCCTTCCCCTCTATGATGTGCATTTTGTTGCTTCTGCTGCTACAGCTGCAGTTGTTTTTTGAGATGGGGCCTTCCTATTGCCCCAGCTGGCCTGGAACGCACTATGTAAACTAGATTGGCTTCGATCTCATTGAGATCTGCCTGCCTCTGCCTCCTGAGTGTGGGGAATAAAGATGTTAGCCATCATGTCCAGCTATGACATACAGATTTTAAAAGTGTAGATTTGAAGGCCCATGAGGAAAGGCTTTTCTAGGGTCAAACCAAGAAACTTTCAAGAAGTGCCAGACATAATTTTGATGCCTATTTGGAGCCTGATTATTAGTTCAATAGTTTATATACTATGTTGCCAATTACTTTGAGATTTTGATATGTTGCTGTGTATCTTAGTCCTGACTATGTATCACACCTACCGCTGTGGTGCTAATAAAGCATATCTTCAGGCTACCATTTTCTGAGGCTGATTTAGTTGTCATTGTGAAGTGGCAAGGGTCATAGCAGGTATTCACATTTTGAAGGTATCTTGTAATACTGTTACATGGTCATGGTTAAATTCAACACTAAGATTATTTCTCAGAATGCATTGCTCCTGCTAGCATCATCACCATCTCTTGTGAACGTTTTAGAAATACAAACTCTTTGGCTCCGCCCTAGATTTAGACTTACCACATTGGAAACTCAGTATCAATCAGTTGTCTTGTTTCAACAACTTCTGTAGGTAATTCTGGTGCTTGACAAAATTTATAATTCTTGAATGGCACTGCTGAAAGTTTCCCAGGTTTGTCTAGGTAAACTTAATAACTGTCTTTCTAAAAATAAGACTTAATTGACTTAATCATGTTTGTTATGATGTCACAGGTAGTTATTTTGGAATTGGGTTGAAAGTTTAGAAATGATTTAGCATGATTGTTGAGGTAATTAGGAAATTTGCTAGAATGCTACTTCTAAGCAGCTCTTAAGAATCAAATGGGGTTTTTTGGTTTGGGGGGTGTGTGTGTGTGTGTGTGTGTGTGTGTGTTTTCCTAGCCTTTGTGAAGAAGAGTTAAAGAAATTAAAGGCACTTCTTATAAACTAGGGAAGAAAGCAAGACAAGCATTTATAAACATAAAAGGCCAACATGTTTTCTTTTAGGGATAGGTGTATTCCTGTCATTAGTGCATATATTGCATTGTAGAGAGTTAAACTTGAATTTACTCATACCTCATACCACCACCAGCAAAGCAGTACTCAGTAACATGCAAAATATGTCTTCATATTTTACTTCTAGTTGTAATTTCAAGTTGCTTAAATATGGAGTCTAGTATTTTCTCTCCTTTATTTTAGGGAAGTTAACTGTCCTCTGTTATTTCTATTTACCCCTAGCAAACAACTAGTGTGTTTACTTCATATGATACAGATTTCTCAGTTTTGAAAGAATAAGAGATTAATTATAGGAAGCTCTAGTTTGTTTCTTTAGATGCTTTAAAAACAGAAAGTTCAAGGTCAGCCAGGGCAATTTAGTGAGACCTCATCTTGACTTAGAGAACTCAGACTGTAATTCAGTAGTAGAATACTTGTCCTAGGTTCAATATTAAGTACTAGGAGAAACAAATTTTAAGTAGGAATTCTAAGAGAAAGAAATTTCAGTAGCACTTAAATAAAATGTTTATAAACACTTTTGCCACTGAAGCCAAGAAGCCCTTATTTTCATGGCAAGAGTAGTTTAACTGTTAGAACCTTCTTGAGAGAATATCAGCCAGAAAAACTGTTTTCAATCCAAGTTTATAGCTCAAGCATCACAAAACAATGAAAAGTGGCTTGAATTAATTCCCTTGTAGCTCAGAGGTACTTTTGTAACTAGGATTTGCTCTTTTGGGGTGGGGGGAAGTCTTTTTGAGACAGGGTCTTCCTTTTGCCCCAGCTGTCCTGGAACTCTATGTAGACAAAGCTGGCATTGAACTCAGAGAGATCTGCCTGCCTCTGCCTGCCAAGTGCTGGGATTAAAGCATGCGCCACCACACCTGGTGCTTTTTTTTTTTTTTTTTTTTATGTTTTTATTTTATGTGTTTGAGTGTATTCCATGCATGTATGTAAGTGCACCCATGTCATGTAATGCCCTCAGAGGTCAGAAGATGGCATTGGATCCCCCAGAACTGGAATTAAGGATGGTTGTTAGCCTCCATGTGAGTTCTGGGAACCCAAATCTAGGTTGTCTGCAAGAGCTGCCGGTTCTCTTAACCCTTGAGCCAGACTGTCCCTCTAGTGCCCCTCCTTTGTTTGGATTTGCTTTTTAGCCTCTGTTAGTTCTGTTGGGGAGGCCGAAATCTTTGACCATGCTGCAGCTCCACCCACTGCAGTTCTTGTAGTTTGTAGTCTTCTGAATGACCTCAGAGCAGCCCCTCTATTCCTTTTAACCTATTTGTAAATTCTTTTAATTTTTCTCTTCCTGAGTAAGAAATTAGTAATAATTCTGTGTTTTATCCCTTGTATGTTTTCTTAGCATTGAGCAGTCTTCACTTGATTTTGTACTTCTTTACTTCCTTTTTTGAGCAACTAATATACCATCATGGCCTAGGGATAGAGCTTTGTTAAAAACAGCAACAACAAAAAATGTATATCATCCTTGGAATGTGGAGCTGTCAGTCCTCAGAACTTTGGCACTTCTGTCCTTGCTTTTATTCAGAACTGTATAGTCCTGTTTTATATATATAGATCAAATAGATCTTCTTTAGAAATATTAGGCTTACTTCACAGTAGGAGTCATAAAATATATATGGAACTTACTGTCTTAAGATTTCTGTTAACTTTTGAAAATAAGCACGTTTTTCCTTTTCTTAAGTATAAGAAAATCTGTTAAGTATATTCCTCTTAATTTTCATCAGACATAATTACAAATATTTTCATTATTGCCTCTAGAAATGTTCACATTGGCCAGCTCTTACCTGTCTCTTGAGTATTCATTTTAGATTCATTATGTGCTTTTTTTTAATGAACTATATGAGCAACTGCAGCCTTTACCTGTTGCACATCATCTATTTTTAAAAACATTCAGAAGATGTCTTTGTAATAAAAGAAATGCCGATACTTAGACTATGGGCCCATTTTAAACATTACTGGCCTCTCACTTCGCTGATTGCATGTATTTGTGATCCTTAGATCGTAGGGAATGGAAGTGAGCAGCAGCTACAGAAAGAGCTGGCAGATGTGCTGATGGACCCTCCCATGGACGACCAGCCAGGGGACAAGGAGCTTATGGAAAGGTCACAGCTGGATGGTGATGGAGATGGGCCTCTTCCTGATCAACTTTCAGCCTCGTCCACCATTAACCCTGTACTACTAGTAGGGCTTCAAAAACCTGAGATGAGCCTGCCAGTGAAACCTGGACAAGGAGGTTAGGATTGCTGCATTGTTTGCATAACTGAAGGTTATTGTTTTTAATAATTGAGTGTCTTACCTGTACTAGATTCAAGAGTAAGATTTTTAAGAACCATTATTTCAGTTCTCTAGAAGTTTCATTTTCCAGATCTAAGAAGATGTCAGATATATAATATACACCACTCCAATTTCTCTTTGACTGTGCTTTAGTTACACTAAGAACAACAGTAGTTACATGATACTGAAGCAAAGTCTCTTTTCCAGAGGGCTTAAAGCATTTTGTGGAAATTTGTAATGAATTCAAAATCAATAAAACAAAACAAATAGAATAAAAGTTTAGCAGGAAAGAAGAAATTCATTGCAGTGTTGGAGAAATAGAAGAGGTGATACTTGGTGAATAGATTTTGCTCCAGGCCTGTATATCTTTTTTGAGAGCAAGTTGAAAAGCGGAAAGTAGTATAAGAGACAGAAAGCCCTGGGCAAGAAATGAATGATTGCAGAGGTTTATTAAGAAAAATAGGTTATTAATACTATAAATGTTACTTGATAAATAAAAGCAAGAACAGTAAGAGAATGTAATACCATGATGACCGAAGAAATTATAACCAATCGGATAACACATCAGAGGTAGAATTTTCTTTAGTCAGAAGCTAAATGTAAGTTACAAAATCAAAAAATTAGGAGACATAAAAATGAGTCATATGTGACTCTCAGGTCACATTTGGGGTTTGGAATTAACATCAGCACCTAAAATCTTGATATGAGAGTTCTAGTGTGAGTTGCCTGGCTTCCCTGGGCATTCCTGGCCCCTAGGGCACTTAACTTTAAACCTAAATCTTTATTTGCTATTCTTTGCTATTCACAAAATGCTATCTCCTACTGTTTTGTCTTTCAGATTCTGAAGCATTAAGTCCTTTCACACCTGTGGCTGATGAGGATAGTGTGGTTTTCAGTAAACTAACTTACCTAGGCTGTGCATCAGTAAATGCTCCCCGGAGTGAAGTGGAAGCCTTGAGGATGATGTCCATCTTGAGAAGCCAGTGTCAGATTTCTCTGGATGTAACCCTCTCAGTGCCGAATGTATCTGAAGGAACCGTGAGGTATGACCAGTCTCCTAAAATATGTGAGCTGTTGTTTACAAAGAAGCAGTCGTGAATAAAATGGCAAACTTATTTCATTCATTTAAGGGTTAGTTTGATACATATCAGGAATTGTCTTCATGAAAAATGGACTCCCATTTGTACAGGTTTCACACCCTAACCTGTAGGGCATATTAGAAATTTAAATGGTTTGAAGATAATTGAAATATACTAACCATGAGAGACTCAGGCTCAGAGAAGTCTTAGAAATGGATATTATTTATTTTAACTCAGAGAAATAAAGGTAGCCAATTAGATGACAGTTATCAACCATTTAAATATAGAACTGTGAAATACCAAAAATATTTGTTTTGTTTTGTTTTTTAGAAAAATAACAGAACATAATAAAGAAAAATAACCCTAATTTTGCTTTCTTTTAGATAAATACAGTTAAAACTTTGGTTTGTTAAAACTCTTTGTATGGGCTAATGAAAAGTTTGTTGTCGCAGACATGAATTGAACTCCCGGAGCATAAGTTTGGTGGTTCTTGGCTTTTAATCTCATCACTGGAAAGCAGAGTCAAGACACATCCTTGGGGCTCATGGCCTACTTGGAAGTTCTAGGCTAGTGAGAGGCTCTTGTCTCAAAACAAAAACATAGATGACTCCTGAGGAACAGCACTCAGGGTTGTCTTCTAACCTCCATGTGCACATACGCACACATATACACACATACATAAAAATAGAAGATTCTCTTTATGTCTACTTTTCTCTTGCTGTAACAAATACCTCAGAGAAAAAATTGAAAGGAAAGAGTTACTGTGGTCTGTGGTTTCAGAGGTTTCCAACCCAAAGTCTGCTAACTTGGTGTCTCAAGCCTGATGAGGTAGAAATGGCAGAGGCCTTAGTAGAGGAAAATCTTATACCTCATGGCAGCTAAGAAGCAGAGAGAAACAGAAGGAGACAGAGAAAAGATAGGCCCTTCAAAAGGAATGCCCAGCAGCCCATTTTCTCCGGCTCTGCCCCACCTTCTAAAGGTTCTGCTACCTGGGAAAGAAGCACTACCAGCTGGGGACAAGCTTCCACTGCATTAGGCTATGGGACAGTTCATATTCAACTCATAACAATGTGTATATACTTCATATTCAACTCATTACAGTATGCATGTGTGTATGTCTATGTATATATAAACTTACATATACATGCACATGTAATTGTATAATTAAAAATTATTTTAATTTTATGTATATGAGTGGATTGCCTACATGTGTATAAGGGCACCTGTGTTGTGCAATGCCTGAGGAGGTCAGAAGAAAGTGTTGGATCCCCTGGAACTGGATTTATTGTTGTTTTTTAGCTGCCATGTGGGTGCGGGGATCTGAATCCAGGTCCTCTGCAAGAACAGCCAGTGCTCTTATCCTCTGAGCCATCTCTCCAGCCCCATAGTTGTATAGTTCTTAGAGTCAACATTTTCAATAGCAGTGGAATTATATACACCATCTGAATCATTTCTTTCTTAATTTTATAGTGTGAACGTCTTTCCATGTCAGTAGGTATGGTTAAATTTTATTCATGATGGCACATAAATATATATGATCTTTAAAAAAGCATGTCTAATGTTAGACATTTTAAAAGGTTTTTTCTTTGAGAGAAGTGCCAATAATAGATAATATTAATATATAGGCATATAAATGCTTTATAAACATGTAATTTGCTCAGTCTTTATCTTTTTTTATTTCCCTAGGCTAAATTCGTAGTATTACTGGACCAAAGGTCTCCCCAGTGTTAACTGTATTGTTACATTTATAAATAATTAATCCAGTTTATACTTTTTAACAAGTTTTTGTGTTTCTCGGTACCTTTAGAAACATTTTGATTTTCATAGTAGTAGAGCAGTGGCAGCGTGAAGAAAGTAGAGAGTTAAATAGTTCATCTGAATTTGTGGCTTTTCTCTTAGAGTATCAGTTTAATTCTTTTTTCTTTTTTTAAAAGACAGGGTCTTTTCTGTAGCCTCAGCTGGCTGGAACTAAAGGCATGTGCCACCACATCTACCTTAATTCTATTTATTAATGGAAACTTCTTTAAAAAAATTATTGTGTTTATTTAGTTAAGTGCACATGTGTGGAGGTCTCCTTGAAGGAATCATTTCTCTCCTTCCATCTTATAAGGTCCAAGTATCTAATACAGGTTGTCAGGCTTAATGGCAAGTGCCTTAACCCATTGAGCCCCACAGGGCTCTCTGTTAATTGAAACTTCTAGTAAAATGCAGGTATGTATAGTGAAACTCATTCTAAAACCTAAAGTTACACTGTGTTCTGCCAGGTTTTAATTCTGTAAGGAAATGAGAAATGTATCTGCACATCTCTTGCCCATTTTCAGAGCTTTTGTGGAAGTTAATGTAGTTTAGCTCTCCTTTCTATGTTCTTCCATTTCAAGCAGGTCCCTCAGTGTGAAATAGTTGCAGTTTTTTTTCTTTCATTCTTTCTTTTTTTAGGGCTTTTTTTTTTTCTTTTTTTTTTTTTAAGTTGATCTCATTGTATAGCCCTGGCTAGCCTGGAATGGCCTGAGACTCAGAGAACTACCTACCTCTGCCTCCCAAGTACTGGGATTAAAGGCATGTATCACCACGCATGGCTTTTTTTCAGGCCTTTTGTTATTGTTTTTACTGTCCCAAACAGAGTCTAGACATATCACATACATATTTGTTGAATGAATAAATTTTGATTAAATGATATCGTCTTGGTTTTCATTGGATAGCATTCTTTATGATTTTATGTGTCTTTTGAGCATTAGTTGTTTTGTTAGGTCATGCACTCTCCTGTACTTTTTTTTTTTTTTAACAGATTAGAACATTCCTTAAGAAGGAAATCAGATGTCAAGCTTTCCCATCATTTTGTTAGTCTAATCTACCTATTAATCTAGTGATCTCATCTTTACTTAGTCACAGGCTATAAGAATCATGTTTGCTGACATTGATAGCTTTCTACTTCCTTCTCCCAAATGCAGGACTATCAGGATTTTAGTACCATGGAATTGTGTGATCAGCACCTTTAGTCTTCCACATATGATTTATTATAATTCAGTATTTGCATGGCTAGCATATCAAAAGAGGGTTGTCTGATCATCTTTCTGGAATGGTGTCCTGAGTCCTAGTATGAACGTTGTATAAGTTGTTCATAATTCTAATCTCTCTTCCTATTTTTTTGTCTGAACAGACTCTTAGATCCTCAGACAAACACTGAAATAGCAAACTACCCTATATACAAAATTTTGTTCTGTGTAAGAGGGCACGATGGAACTCTCGAGAGCGACTGTTTTGCTTTTACTGAAAGTCACTATAATGCAGAACTCTTCAGAATACATGTCTTTCGGTGTGAAATACAAGAAGCTGTAAGTCCTTAAAACTTAAATTTCACCACTGTTTCTGTTGTTTGCTGTTGCTGTTACTGGTAATGTCACAGTAGTGGAGATGAATGAGTGGGTAAAGTATTTGCTGCACAAACATGAGGATCTGAGTTTCATCTCCAGTATTCACACTAAAAGGCTGGGCATTAACAGTTCATGCCCATAATCCCAGCAAGCTGAATCCTTGGGAGCTTGCTGACTAGCCATTATAGCCTAAATGGTAAGCTCCAGTTTCAGCAATAAACCTTGTCTCATAAACAAAAAATATAGCAGAAAGTGATCGATGAAGATATCCAATGACAACCTCTGGCTCCGTAACCACAAGCACCAATGAGCATACCTATGCCCATGTACTTACACACCATTATAGGAGTTCAGTTGGCTATTTGTTGAATGGATTAGAAATGAACGTTATTCTAACAGTGACACATTTGCAGGTTGTTCTTTTATAAGTGTGTCCTAAATTTGTAGAACTATTCTTGTTTATTTTCATTTTGGAAGGAGTTTTTTCAGCTGGGTTTCTAATATTTTAACTTACTTCTTTTTGTTTAAGTCCCTTTCTAGTGATTTTGCTTCAGAAAACTAGTAAGGTACATAATTTACTAAATGAAATAAGTCAAAGAAAGACAAGTAATTATCTCCTTCAAAGTAAATAACTATGTATCCTTAGTTAAAACATTTTCTAGTTTTTAAAAATGCTTATGTATTTATTATTGTGTGTTTATGTACATGATGGGGGTGATGCACATGCCATGGCATGCAAGTTGAGATCAGAGGACAGCTTTGTGGAGTTGGCTCTCTCCTTCCACCTTTGTATGGGTTCCAGGATTTGAACTGAGATCACCAGACTTACACAGCAACTGCCTTTATCTCAATGGTCCCCAAAGTCCTTTATGGAAAGTCTATAACTCAAAAGTGGGCAGCCTAGTAAGTTTCACCACTGTTCACATCAAGATACAGAGCATGTCCAGCATCCTGGCATGTTCCCTTTTGTATTCCATCCACCCCCAAAAATAGTCACTATCTGACCTGTATCACCAAAAGGTAATTTTGCTTGTTTCTGATTTGAAATGAAGGAATCATGCAGTGTATACTTTTATGAATCTAGTCTCTTTAATTCTGTATTAAATGTGAAATCATTGAGAAAAAAAGTATTTCAAATCTTAATGATAGCAGTCCGTTTCCTGAAATATCTGCTTGCAGGTAAGCCGGATACTTTACAGTTTTGCCACTGCCTTCCGCCGTTCTGCCAAGCAGACCCCTCTTTCAGCAACTCCTGCACCTCAGACTCCTGACAGTGACATCTTTACTTTCTCTGTGTCTTTAGAAATAAAAGAAGACGATGGTAAAGGTTATTTCAGGTAGACCATCTTACACTATTTATTTTGTTGAATTTATGTTAGTACATTTTATTATCTGTGAGCCAAAAGAAACTCCTGGTCAGATTATATGCTTTTCATATTTAACATGATTAGTTCTACAGGGAGTAAGTCAGTGAAAGTGATAAAGGGGGGAACTCAAATTTATAGTGACATTGTTTAAAGAATTTTACAGCATTAAAAAATTTATCCTATGGAGTACATGATACTATATTATTGTAGTCAGAATGGCTGGGTGACTGCCGATAAGAGTTATGGTTAAAGTTAAATAGAAGAGATTTATAGCTAACTTTGTCTTCCTTTTTTTATTAGTTTGGTTGACTTCTTTTTAATCTAAAGATCTGAAGACTTTTGACATCAGTTTTACCATTAAAACGTGTTTAGACACAGAAGGAAAAATGGGTAGGCTGGCTATGTGTTAAGTCTATCGGTTTACATAGAATTAGAAATAACTGAGTTTGATGTTTATCGTTTCATGTATTATTTATTGTTGTTGTTGAGATAGGGTCTCACTATGTAATACAGGCTACCCTAGAACTCAAGATGCAGCCTTGACTGGCCTCTAACTCACAGTAGTTCTTGTGCTGAGGTTACAAGTGTGAGCCATAGTACCTGACTGGTTTGTTTTCACATAAGGTGATGTTTCTTTGAGTGCTGGGAAAAACCCTGGGATAAAAATCAAAACTTAGCACATAATCAGTAAAAAAATAAGAAACAAAGAAAGAATGAATGAATTGGGACTAGAAAGTTAGCTCAATGGTTAAAAGCACTGACTGTTCTTGTAGAGAAACCGTGTTTGGTTCCCAGCACCCACATGGTGCCTAACAGGGGTCCATAACTCTTACTTCCAGGGATCTAACACTCTTTTTTGCCTTCCACAGGTGCTGCATGCACAGGTGCACTTAAGTACAAGCAAAATGTTCATACACATAAATTTTTAATAAAATCAAAACTTAGATATAATTACTGCTACTACTAATAATATGACCTTTTCTAAATCCCTTTACTACCTTTACCTCTCTTGGCTATAAATTCCTTATGTATGAAATGCAGTGGCTAGACTGTCAAATCTTTTCTGATAAAATCCTTTCTAACTTTAAAGTTACAGTTGCAAGATGACTGATTTTTTCATATAGATAATATCACAAAATAAGTGGTCATAGTTAATACTTGTGTTTACTAGTCTCTATGACTGTCATAAAATGGGTTATATGCAATTATAAATGATCTCTAATAATTGCTTTTAAGTGAAAAGCACAGTGATGTAGTTTAGTTAAAAAACTGATATGGTCATCCTTTAGAATTTAGCTTTGTCATGCCATCTAGTGGCCAATTAGGGTACAATAAAGTTTCAGCTTTGAGTGTTAAACATTTACACATCATGTGCTACATTTGTTTGTTTTTTTTTTAACATTTGTGTGTGTGTGTGTGTGTGTGTGTGTGTGTGTGTGTGTGTGTGTATAAGACAGAAAACAACTTGTGTAGTTGAATCTCTCCTTCCACCATGTGGGTCCCAAGGATAAAACTCAGGTTGTCAGACCTGGTTGGTAGACACCATTACCCACTGAACCATCTTTGTATTTCCATTCTCTTTTTTGTTTTAATTAATTTTATTCTATGTGTATGAGTGTTTTGCATGTATGTAAGTGCACCCATGACATGCAATGGCCACCGAGGCCAGAAGGTTGTCAGATCCCCTGCAAATTAAGGACAGTTGTTAGCTGCCATGTGGGTGCTAAGAACTAAACCCAGGTCCTCTACAAGAGCAGCTGCTACTCTTAACTGCTAAGCCATATCTCCAGCCTCTGTATTTCCATTCTTAAAGTAACACCGTGAAGTACTTTTCTCAACCATACCCATCCCCACACTGAGATAAGGAAAGTTAATTACATACTTTTTGTATTTTTTTAAAAAGGATTAATGATTTCTTTAAACTGTTTTTCTCTTCCTTTATTGAAAATAACATATATAATTCCTGCTTATAAATTTATTTTATGATTAGGAAAAATTGAGTCCAGAAGAGAAGCACTAGGCTTTTTTCCTTTGACTAACAGGCCTATTAAAGGAAAGTAACCATGAACCTCCCTGCTCTGTCAGCTCTCTTACCAAGGGGCCCATGACCGGAAACCCTGAATTATTGTCTTTCACATTTACTAAGTCTTTTTTTTTTAATTTTTAAAAAATATTTTGGTCTTTTTGAAACAGGGTTTCCCTGTAGCCCCAGCTGGCCTGGAACTCACTATGTAGACCAGGCTATCCTTTCACAGATATCCATCTTTCTGTGCCTCCTGAGTGCTGGGATTAAAGGTGTGTACCACCATGCCTGGCTTACATTTGTTAAGTCTTTATTGTCTGTTTCCTCTGTGGCTTTTACTCAATGTCTAGTTTATAAAAAATGCTGTTGTGTTTACTCAGTTCATTGGTGAAGTCGTAGATAAGTATGCCTTTATCAAATTTGAACGTCTCTAATTCAGTTCCTTATTCAGGGATTCTGTAATGTAATATGTGTGGGAATTTATCTATAGAAATAATTATCAAGGTGCCCAAAAGTTACTCACATTTTCCTTTTTGCTAAATTAAAAAGTTAGTTTTTGGGACTGGAGAGATTATTCAGTGGTTAAGAGCACTGACTGCTCTTGTAGAGGACCAAGTTTGATTTCTATCACCCACTGGAGGCTAACAACTGCCTGTAACTCCAGATCCAGAGGATCTGACACCCTCTTCTGATTTTATCAGGCATTGTATGACATGGGTGCATGCAAGCAATACACTCATAAAAATAAATAAATAAATAAATTTTTAGAGTAGTCTAATTTTAATAGTAACCCTAATATTAATGAGATTATCACTACCTAAAGACAGTAATTTGCCATTGTTAGACAATAAAGTGGCCATATCTTCCTCATCTCTATGTTTTTTCTTTTTCTGTCTTTTTGAGACAGGGTCTTCCTGTAACCCCAGCTGGCCTTGAATTCTTAAGAGATTCTCCTGCCTCTGCCTCCTGAGTGCTGGGAATAAAAGTGTTTGCTACCACACCTGGCATCTCTGTTATTTTCTAAAGGCAACTTATGAAATTCAAAGGATCTGTGATTAAGTATATTTTTCTTTACTATGTATTTAAGCAAATGACAGAATCCAGTGACCAGGTATATAGAGCAAAGGAAATTAATATCTTTTTAGTCCTGTACTCTAAGGTGCCAGTGATAGGCACCTTACAGTTGTCTAGCTTAATTTTCAAAGCAACAAAAGAGTGGAAACAGCTGGGTTTGGTGGCACACACCTTTAATCCTAACACTTGGGAGGCAGAAGCAAGCAGAGCTCTGTAAGATCGAGGCCAGCCTGGTCTACATAACAAGTTTTAGGACATTTGGGGCTACCGAGAGACTCTGAAAAGAGTGGACATTAAAGCCACATTTTTAGGAAATGTAGTATACATTTTCTAGCTTTTATAAATGCTTTAGTAGAATAGTGGAATTCTGTTTTCACATCAAGAAGTAGATGGTGATTTTTTTTCTTTTTCATTTTTTTACTATTTGTAAACTAAGCATAGGAAAGAAAGAAATTTGAGGTCTTTAAAAAATTTGTTATGATATTTGACAAAACAGATTGCAACATTGATGAGATATGTTGGCCTTTCAGTTCTGTTCCCAAAGATAAGGACAGACAATGCTTTAAACTCCGACAAGGAATTGATAAGAAGATTGTCATCTATGTGCAGCAAACCACTAACAAAGAACTTGCCATTGAAAGGTAAACATTCTTTTAAGTTTAGCTTAAATATAAATTTTGGTTTTTATCAGTCTAATGGAGTAGTCAATACACTGTATTAAAAAGTTACTTGCAAAGTATTTGACTTTGGACTGGAAAGGTGGCTCAGTGGTTAAGTACACATACTGCTCTTCCGAAAGACCTGAGCTCAATTCCCAGCACCTATTGATGCATCTCACTACTGCCTGCCCCTCCAGCTCCTTGGGTATTAAATACTTCTTGCTCGGATGTGCACATACACACATATATATACATTCTGCACATAATTAAAAATAAAAATAGGCTGGAGGTGTGATGCACTCCTCTAATCCCAACATTCAGGAGGCAGAAGCAGGTGAATCTGTGAAATTGAGGCCAGTCTGGTCTACATAGCGATTTGTAGGGAGACCTTGTCTCTAAAAATAAAAATAAATTTTTTTAAGTATTTTGCCCTCTAAGAAATTCTTTTGTGCTCATTGTAGTGAATGTTTCATTATTATTTTGAAATCACTCATAAACTTGTAGTTAATATGCTAACCTCTATTATCTGGTAGAGACAGGATTTGCTTAGCCCAGTTAAAGAGGTGATGATGATGGTATTCAGAACACTGCTTTAATAGTCCAATAAATTCCCTTTTTCCACCCATAATTAAAATTTTCTAAATGACATAACTTAAAATTGTGTGTCATACTGGTTCATTCCCATATTTATGTCAGTTTTCTTTTCACAGGTGTTTTGGTCTTCTCCTTAGCCCAGGAAAAGATGTAAGAAATAATGATATGCACTTACTAGATTTGGTAAGATTGGCTTGTTTTTATTTTGTTGTGGTTGTTTTTAATTGGAAGATTATAGACTTGTTGCCTTAGTGTGAATATTGCTTTGCTTTATTTTATTGAAATCTCAAATTAAAACATGTTTATGTAGATGTTTGTGTAAGCTATAAAGCAATACACAAAGATAAGGTAATTTCCTTATTCCTGACATGGAATTTACAAGTCTGACTGTGGATAAGTAGCTCAGCCTTGGTTGCTTGACCTGTGTAGTGATGATAATAGTTCTTGGTCAACAGTCAGATAGGATTGATGAGGGGATCAAATTATCTTGTGCTTTGGAAGTAGGAGGAGTTGGGCATGGAGGCGCTTGCCTGTAATTCCAGCACTTGGGAGACTGAGGCAGGCAGGAAAATTATGAGTTTGAAGCCAGCCAGAGCTTCATAGTAAGACCTCAGCTGAAAGAACAAAATGAAATTGAAGAAAAAAACAAAAATAAAAACTTATGCAAGTAGTAGTAGGTATTAGAATTATTGCTACTATATGAAAATGTTTTTACTTGGAAAACTAAGTTACATATTGATCATTCCGTTGGTAGATGAATTCAACATGAGTTTTTTAAGGGGGTGAGTTTCACCACTGTTTGTTCTATTTGATAGGATTGACCCACAGTTACCTTACACATGACGTTTTAGGAACCTTTATGTAAATAATTGGTATCTTTACTCTTAACTGTAGTCATTCACATACACCTGATACTTGATCAGGAAAGGCTACGTTAATGCAGTCTCCATTTCATAACATTGTCCAGTAGACAACAATTTTATTATAGCCATGTGAGTTTTGACATACAGTATGAAGCAAGTGGCCACAGAAAAGCTGCCTGTACTGTGGATTTGGGACGTTTGTATGCATGTGGGAACACATGATGCCTTCGAGCCTGGGAACACAGTAAACATGTAGTTAGGCATGTGTTCCTTTAAGAAGAAGAAAT
Organism: Eospalax fontanierii; assembly: GCA_035773235.1. Taxonomy (NCBI): domain Eukaryota; kingdom Metazoa; phylum Chordata; class Mammalia; order Rodentia; family Spalacidae; genus Eospalax; species Eospalax fontanierii. The sequence continues at coordinate 52,202,873 of CM069541.1, forward strand.
GATGTAGGAAGAATTCAGTACTAGACTATGAATATTTCACCTCAAAGTTAGAACTGATAACATAGCTTAGAGTCTAGAAACTAGACTTGATTCATTTCCCCAACTTATCAAAATTTTGTACTTCAACTGCTGATATGAAAATTAGATTATGTAAGATTTAGAGGGCAATTCAGATTTCTATCATGGTTCATCCAAGAGCACTTGTTGAGTGTGAATAGTTACTATGGCTGCTGTGAACTTGGAAGGAAGGTACAACTCATTTCAGTATTCATTCCTCTAGAATGAGTGTGCTGCATTCAGAAAAACTTTTAACTTAACGTTTGCAGAGCCAAGTTGAACTAATTTTATTTATCATTTTGGAGTACAACAGACTAATTTGTACCTTGAATCAGAATATATACCATTAATGCCAGCACACTGGTGCTTCATAAATACCCCCAAAGTTGGATCTGTTGCAGGATGTGACCCATTAGTTTGGGATATAACTGAGATAGCATGTACAAAGTGATTTGACATACTTACTTAGATGGTCTGCAATTAGTAAAACTTGTTTGCAACCACTAATTGCAGCTTGGCAAGTTAATTTCAGATTCATCATTTAGGACACACTTCATCTTCCTTGGTTCTCTAGACATTGGATTTTCCTTTCCTGTCATAGAACTCTCCCACTATCCATAATTTGAAGGCTGTTGCTTTGGGTGACTTGAAATGTAAATTTTCTGATGTATTTTAGATTCCTGAACTTTGTATTTTCCAGTACATATTTTAGAGACTACCATATATTTATATCAAGCATACTGTAAACTCTTAACCTCAGTACAATACTGTACTCATTAAAAAAAAAAAAAAAGGTTTATTTAACTCTTATGTGAAAAACTGAAAAATGAGGGTTACCTGTCATTCACCAAACCTTTGTATTAAGGTTTATATTTACTCTTTTCTTTAGGAGTCTATGGGTAAAAGTTCAGATGGAAAGTCTTACGTTATCACTGGAAGCTGGAACCCAAAATCTCCACATTTTCAAGTTGTGAATGAAGAAACTCCTAAAGGTGATATAGGTTTTAAGCAGAAGCACTTTAGTCCCAGGAAGTTGCCCATGTCTTAGAACTTGCTTAATCAGTCTCCAACACTTACCTAATTTTACTGAACCAAAGAATTTTAATATTTCTTGTGCTTATTATTCAATTTTGCCTAATAAAGATTATCATTTTTGTTTATTAACTTTCCTTCTTCATTTTTCCCTTCTCTTCCTTTTTTATTACATTTATTTATTTATGTTTGTATGTATTTGGGGAGAGGGCACGCTCATGCCATGGCACACATGGAGGTCAGAGGATAACGTGTATGAGTTCTCTTCTACCACATAGGTTCCTGAGATCAGGTCGACAGCTTAGCAGTGGATAGACACCCTCACCCACTGAGTATTTTGTTCACCCCTCACTTTGTACTTTCTGTTCCTATACTTATTTATTGACAGGCTTCTAAATTTTATTTTTGTAGAAATAATTAATGCATATATGGTTAAAAATTTAAAGAATATACATTAAAAAAGTAAATCTGCCCAGTTTATATGTAATTCCAAAAGAGAATCACAGCATTTTCTTTTGTTTTAAGGATATTCTCGTAAAAACAACTTTTTAGAGTTTTCGAAGTCTCTTGGCCTCTACTAAGTGCTGCATAAACAATTTTTTCCAAAATGTTTCTCTTTGTGATTGAGCTTTATGGGTAGTATAATATTCTATCTTGAAAATACCCTCTTTGCTTATTTCTCTTATTGAATGCTTGTTCTTCAGGTTTTTATTAATAACAGTAATATAGATAAATTGATGAAAGATATAAATAGTTCTAAAGAATAAGACGCCATTATTAGCCAGGTTTAAAAGTTGAGAATTTGCAATGTATATTGACTAAGGAAGACATAGACTTCTTCTGCAGAGCAATATGTCTGCCCATTTCTTAAACTTTAAAATATATACTGTTGTCACTTTTCAATTCTGGTCCAGGAGTCTACTCAAAAACAAATTTCTCAATAGAAAAAAAAAATTGATTTCAAATACTGATTTGTCTTGATTATTTTAGATGCTTGTTTTTAGACTTCTAACGGTTGACCTTAAGATATCTTAAAAGTTTATAATAAAAGTAATTCTTCAGGAATTATATGAGAAAATATATTTCCATCTTTTTTATTTGTCTTGTTTCTCTCTCTCTTTCTCTCTCTCTAGATAAAGTATTGTTTATGACTACAGCTGTTGATTTGGTAATAACAGAAGTACAGGAGCCTGTTCGATTTCTCCTAGAGACAAAAGTTCGAGTTTGCTCACCTAATGAAAGATTATTCTGGCCTTTCAGCAAACGTAGTACTACTGAAAACTTCTTTTTGAAACTAAAGCAGGTACTCAATTTTTCCATGAATATACATGTGAGAATTCACTTCTGAGACATCATTAAATTGATTAGATCTTTAAAACAGCCATGTGTATTGTAAGTATAAGAGGAAAACCGTCACTTCATTTTATCCGTCTATTTGTATTCTTCACTTTTTCTAAAGATCAGGGGTTCTACTCTCATTTGTCCTCATCTTGGAAAATATTGAGCATTTCTTGTAGTGCTGATCTAATACAGACATTCTTTGTGTGTCTATTTCACCTCATCTAACATGGTATTTTCACTATGTAAGGTTCTGTTTTGTCATCTGTATAACTGTATGTTGAAGGATTTTTTTTTCAAAGTTTTAGAACTTATATATTTCAATTCTGAAATGTCAAGACAGTTCTTTTAACATTTTAAGTAATATATTGCAATACTTTAGAGTCTGCTGTATTCTTTTGAAGACCATCTTTTTTTTCTTGCTTTCTTCTTAGCTAGCAGTTAACTTCGACAAGAGTCGATCTCTCCTAACCTGTAATGGGCAGCAGGTGAAATGTGGTCTATTAATTAGATTTTCTTGCCTCTCAGTTTCTCCACAGCTTCCTGCTGCCTATTCTCATCCCTCCCTGGCTCCCACTGCCACCACTACTACCACCTGTCCCTTCTTCATTCGCCTTCCCTTCTTCCTCTTCCTCCTTTTTCTTTTTGAGCACGTTCTCGGCCACTGAGCTACGCCAGTGGCTTGTATGTCTTACTTTCTTTTACAACAAAACTCCTTTAAGGAAATCAGTTTCCCCATTGACCTAAATTGCTGATCTGAGTTCTCATTTCTTTTCATCAGCCTGCCACATCTGATACTGACTACTGATCCTTCACTTGGTTTCCAAGATATCTCAGACTTAGCCCTACTCTTACATGCTCTACTTTCAGTGCCTTGGTTCATGAATATCTTTTAATAGTTTCTTGGGCCAAGAATTTTCCTCTTTTTGTGGGGTTTCTTTTTTTTTTTTTTTTTTTGTCCTTTTGAGTCAGGGTCTTCCTGTATCCACAGTTCGTCTGGAACTCACTATGTAGACTAAGCTGGCCTTGAACTCACAAATCCAGAGATCTGCCTGCTTCTGCCTCCCAGGTGCTGGAATTAAAGGCATCATGCCCAGCCCTACTCTTTTGTTTCTTATATTCCATATCCAGTCTTTGCAGAAATCTTGGTTACTTTCAAGACATATCCTAAATCTACTTCTCTCTACCTATATTATATTAGTCCTAATTCTGTGTCATCAGTTTCCACTATAATATTCTAAGAGTCCCTTTCATCATCTCTGTTTCTACCTTTGTACTTCATGATTTATTCTTAGCATACCAGCTTAAAGTCAGATCAGTTTTTTTCTGCCCCAAACCCTTTATACTTATCTTATCCATTAAAAGCCACAATTCTTATTACCAGACTCAATGTGCTGCCTGTCATAGCACAGACAAATATATCTTTCCTTTTGATGGCACGTTCTGTTCCAGGTACATTTTTAGGGACTTTGTTAACAGCTGTTCTTTCTACCTGAAATACTTTTCCCTCCTCATAAAACTATTCATTTCCTTCATAGATGTTTTTACTCACCCTGGTTGTTCATTTAAATACTGCAGTTTGCCCATTCTTCCACTGGCCCTGCCAATGTTCTGTATCATCTTTTCATGGTACATTATATATCATGTTTATTCTATTATCATATACTAAATTTATTATGTTTCATAGCCTTTTATAATCTCTGGTAAGGCAATATTCTAAATTTTTTTTCACTAATTTATCCTAAGCACTTAGAACATAGTAGTTCTCAGTAAATATTTTTATTTATTTTAATAAATAGTTCTTGAATGAAGCTTATTTATGTGTATCTTTAATTTTCCATTGTACAAAATTAAAGGTTTAGCTGTGAATTTGCTTTAATGTACTTCCCCTAGCAGTACAGATTTTTATTCTTGAATATAAAGATTAGTTGTATTGAATATAATTAGACAAAAAAACAAGCAGAACAGAAATAGATTTTCTAATTGTCTTAAGAGATTGAAGAAAACCTGAACCTCCATAGGAGAAAGAGTTTGGCAGAGGACTAAGCACCTTGGGGATAGAGTTGAATTTTGCAACCTCTGGGTCTTAGTTTATTTAATTATTTTATTTTTAAATTTATTTTATTTTATGTCTATGAATGTATTGCCTGCATCTGTGTAAGTGCACCCATGTTATGTAATGCTCATGGAGGCCAGAAGAGGGCATTGGATCCCCTCAAACTGGAGTTAGGGACAGTTGTTAGCTGCCATGTGAGTGCTGGGAATCAAACCTGGATCCTCTGCAAAAGCAACCAGTACTCTTAATTATTGAACCTTCTCTCTGCCCCCAGTTTTCTCAATTCTAAAATGGCAGCAATAATAGAATCTTTCTCATAGTGTTACTGTGATATCAAATGAATTGTTTCATCTGTGGAACCTCTTTGGGACAGAACAAGAATAAAAATTCTAACTCTTGAAATTAGAATAACATTGTTTAACATTTATTTGTTTACTTAGAGAGGACTAATTTATTGATTTATTTAGTCTAGGTTGACCTAAAACTTACAATCCTGCCTCAGTCTACTGAGTGCTGGAAGTTAGAGACCCATGCCACACCCAGCAACATTGATTGTTTAGATGGAGGAACAGCCTTTGGAGAAGACTGCTTCAGAGGTCAAACTGATTTATGAGCAGCATCACTGAAAGTTTAAGGATTAACAAAAATAATTAAAAGTGCCTAGACCAAGAGGTGGTAAATAGAAATTAATTATAAAATGTTGTTAGTACAAATTTGTATGTTTTTAAAAAGGTATCTTTTATTAGAGTTCTGGTTTCTTAGCCTTATTTTAGTGCACATAAAGGAAACTCCTCAGAGCTTACATTTTTCTTGAGGTTTCTTATTACATTGACCTTAAAGGCTGCATGGGTTTATAGGAATATTACTTTGGGTATTGAATGTAGAATTATCTTTTCATGGAAATTTTTAAAACTGTAATGATTCTTATTTAATTTCAATAAATACTTGAATTTTTAAATTTTAATTTTTAAAATTTGGGATTTTAATGCAAGAGATTAAGATACATAATATGTATTATTCTCACATTTTAAGTTTATATTTTTTAATTTTAATTTTTTTTTTAAATCTTTTTGAGACAATATCTCCCTTTAACCTCCGCTGGCTTGGAACTCACTTTGTAGACCAGGCTGGCCTTGATCTCATAGAGATCCTCCTGAGTGCTAAATTAAAGGTGTACACCACCAAGCCTGGCCTCACTTTATTTTTAAAGTTAAGCTGTAAATGATTTGATTGTATAAATTAGCCAGAGGTCTACTTAAATAATTTAGTGAATTACCCCCAGACTTTTCACGTTTCAAACCTGAATATCAAGATTTTCTTTGTGAAACAGAAGTATATATTAATGGAATCTGAGGGGCGGGCAGGAAATTCCTAATGATTGTGACTTTCCTTCTTTCCTGGATAAGTCTCTTTGTGTCTGGGATGGGTTGGGGTAGAGTAGAAAGTGGGAAGATACAGATAGAATGTGGAGAATTAGAACATTGTACTGTTTTAGAACCCTTATAGCACTGTTAATTTTGAATAAAGTATGAGGTGTTTAAACAACTTTTTAATCTTAAACCAATTAGTCTTACTCTCCCCCCTTGTAGCTTAATAAACGAAATTCCCTCTTTTACCTTCATGGCATTAAAAGGCAATATTTACAACTAATTTAAAGTGTGTTATGACCTTTTATACTAGCCATTTGCTTTTCTATCTCATGGAATTTCCACAGCAACCCCATGAACTTGTTTACTGCCCTCATTTTTATGTATGGTTGTTTAGAGATATAAAATAGTGTATTTATTCTTATAGAATGGTTATAAACTAAGCCTTTTGGGTCTCAACCGTGATTCTCTGCATAGAGACATGCTAGTTTATCTTTTTGAAAGAAAGAAAAGATTTTTTTTTTTAGGATTTACTTTACTTATAAGAAGTAGCTAAAAGTTCTAATCCTTTTTTAGTTTTGATCAAATTGAAAAGAAAATAATACTCCCAAGCAGATTTTAGACATAAAGAACTTACCATGATTCTTTGTTTCTTTTTATTATTTTACCATAAGTATGGGGAAACAATTATAGAAATTTTTCTTTAAAAAATTTTTTGTTAGCATTGCTTTCTTTAAAAGATAACATGATTACACTGAAAAACTTGGTAGAGGTTGGAGAATTTGGAAAGGAGGTGAATGCCAAATACATATCACAGCAACAGTGACAAATTTCCCATTATTGTTGAAACTTGGTAGTACAGTTTTGTCAGCACATAATTCTCCAATATTATAATAGACAAATAGAATTGCAAGTTTGTATTCTAAAAATACAATTTCATATTTTTAGTTTGAGTTTAAGATAGGGCATTTTGGCTTCTGCACAGCAAGCAGAAGCAACAGTTATTTGCTGGCTTGAATTTCTTGCTAAAGGGACATCAGTGTTGGAGAAAACCACCTGTCACTTTTATTCAAGGAGACAGATCGATTATGTGCCTTTTTTGTTTGTTTTTGTTTTCATGGTTAAGTGTTCCACATGGCTTTGTGTGTGTATGTGTCTGCAGCCTTCATATATTCTTTCCTGGCCAGGGAGAGCCAGTGATAAGACATCTGTTAATTTTGAGACAGGGTCTCCCTGTAGCCCCAGCTGGCCTGGAACTTAACTATGTGCATGCTGATCTGGATCGCCAAAAATTTTACTTAAGGTGTTTAAAAATTGTTTTTCCTTTCACTAAAATTGTCTGTTGACTCAGTAATTCCTTTTTAGGTTGGATGCCTTCTTTGTTGTTGAATTGTTGTATTAAGATGGCATCATATTAGAGGAAAAACTTTAAAAATTAGTAGAGAGGGAAAGCTGCTTCTTTGAGCTAAATGTTCAGAGCCATTTACTGAAAGAGGTAAATAAGCTACAGAATAGATTTTCAGACAGTGGCACAGGGTGAACACAAAACCAAGTAGGTATTCTTAGAAATATAATATTAGGGGCTGAATTCTCTGATCTCCACACAAGTGCTGTGGCTTGCACACTACCCACAAAGATAAATAAATGACATAGTGTTTAAAAAAGAAAGATAAGAAATATAAAACTGTAGAATTTAGAAGTCAGTAAGCTGGCTCTGTGAGTAAAAGGTTTTACTACACAAGCCTGAATACTTAAGTTTGATTCCTGATACCCATGTCAAAATGCCAAAGTGGTTGTATATATCTATAGTGTCAACACTCCTATAGGAAGATGGGAGGCAGAGCCAGGATACCCACCCAGAAGCTCCAGGGCCAGCTAACCTGGAGTATGAAGTGTGGCAGAAAGAACTAGAAACCTTGTCTCCTCAAGGAGTAAGATGAAAACTGACTCCTGAAGGTTGTTCTCTGACTCCCACATGCAATCCTTGGCACATGCAGAGCACCAAAGTTTGGTTCCTTACAACCACCTGTAACTCCAGCTCCAGGGGATCAGATATCCTATGCTGGCCTGCTCAGGTACCTGTATATGTGTGCAGATACACACACATACACATAAATAAATGCTTTTTTTTTTTTTTTTAAAAAAGCAAGTTCTTCTTAGAATGGTTTCCTTTTAATAAAATCACTGGCCTGTGAAGTGACTGTATGTGTGACTTTGTTATGGCTGCACATTTCCTTCCCTAGAACTAGTCGTCATAAAGATAAGCTGAGTCTGAGAGGGCCTGCTTCTCTAAAAGCTTGTCGGAAGTGGTCTGGATTGGGGAGTGGCAGCAAGATAGTTCTATCTTTTGATAAATGAGGTTAAAAACTTTTTTATGTCTAATGATAACTTTCCCTGTTTGTCTAGTTCTTATTCTTACCTAGTTATTTTGTTACTTTTTTTTTTATTTTGATATTTCTCATAATTTTTTAGAAGTTTGTTTGCTGTGTGGTTTTTTTATTGTTGTTATTTCTTCTCTTTGTTGTTTATGAGATAGAATTTTAACCCAAGCTGAACTCAGACCCATGAGTTCTCCTGCCTTGGCTACCTAAGTACTATGTGTGATTATAGGTGGAACCACCACACACAGTTTTGAAGTCCTCTATTCTCTAGGCTAACCCCTGGTTGTCCTTTTTTTTTTTTTTTTTTTTTAATGTACTTGAATTTTATCAAGTTTTCTCTCTAGAGCTTTTGAGTTTGACCCCAAAATTAGAAAGACTTGATTCACTCTCAAGTTAAAAGGAATTTACTCATTTCTGTTACTTACATATTTTCTTTATACTACTTTTAGATCTCTGATTCACTAGTATTTTATTCTAGTGATTCTATTAATGAAATATGGGTCTGACTTTATCTCCTAGTTGTCAAAATACTATTCGTTAATAAATGTCCAGTACTTTGCAATGTGACTGTAACCAAATTTTTGTGTGTTTGGGCCTTTGTTGGTGTTTTTATATAAACATTAGAATCCACTTGTTTAACTCTAGGAAAAGTTACTGTTACTTTTATTGAGAACAAGTCACCTTACTCCCTGTAGCCCCATCTGGCCTGAAACTCACTGTGTAGACCAGACTGGCCTTGAACTCACAGAGATTCCCTCCCTTTGCCTCCCAGGTGCTGGGATTAAATACATGTGTTACCACACCCAGCTTAATTTAATATTTATTTTAAAAATATGTATTAACAACAATAAAGTTTAAAAGCTTTTTACTATCGAAAATTCAGAGGGTTGTTTTTGTGTTTTGGTGTGCTAGTATAGTATCTGCATGTGCACCTGTGTTCTACAGTTTCCTGGAACTGGAGTTATGAATGGTTGTTAGCCACCATGTGAGTACTGGCTCTATAAGAGCAACCAGTGCTTTTAATGGCTGAGCCATCTCTCTAGCCCCAGAAAAATTCAGAGTTTTAAAAAATAGTATAGTGAATCCCATATGCTTTAACAGTGAACATTGTTATAATTGGAGTTCTTGATTTGCAAGCTTGGACTCATTCTTGACTCTGAATAGGGGTATTGCTGTGATCATATGTAATCAGTCTAGGTTAATGATGTTGGATATCTTATTTTTATAATCTTGGAGGAAATTTTGTTTCTTCATTTTTTGTTTTCTTAGTGTGAAGAGATGTTGCTGATCTTTAGTAGCAATTAAGTGACGTTTCAAAGAGCAGTTCAGCAAAATTTTAACAAAACAAAAGATTTAAATGCTATTCTTTCATCAGTATGATTTTAAAAGCTAAATTGCAATTACTACAAATTTGGGGTGAATTTGTCAAGAATTTTAATTTAGTTCATTAATTAATGAGTTAACAGAAAAATGGTAAAACTGCTTCTAAGTTTGTGAGAACTTTGGTTTATATGGTCCCTCCTGTAAAAGAAATAAAAGGTGTTATAATAAGATTGCTAGGTGAATGTCCTATAGGTAACCTTTGGGTTATCTTTTCTTTTTTTTAATTGTTTTTTATTTTATGTGTATGAATGTGTTACCTGCATGTATGTAAGTGCACCTGTGTTGCACCTTGCCTGCAGAGGTCAGAAGAGAGCATCAATTCCCTTAGAACAGAGTTACAGATGATTGTTAGCCACCATGTGGGTTCTGGGAATCTTGCCATGTGGGCACTGGCAAGAACAGCCAGTGCTCTTAACTGTTGAGTCATCTCTTCAGCCCCTATGTTATTTTTTTCTTTTGGACAGGAATCATTTGCATATTTCCTGGACACAAAGCCGATAGGCTCATATGTAGCTTCACAGGTTCTGAGTCCTTTATTAATAGTAAGTAGCTAAATTATAAACATATATTTAACTAGGAAATCAAGTAGTCCTTGAATAGATATGTTAAATTAATCAAATAACTTGAGGGCCAAATCTGGCCTAATAGTTACTTTTGTCAGTAAGATTTTATTGGAATACAGCCAAACTGAGCTTACTTGGTTATTACTCTTGGCCTCTACCAACAGAGATGCGTAGTTACAAAGAGACTGTCGTCCCACAGGACTAAGATGCAGTTTACTGACTCCTGTAATAAATTGTGCTTCGGGATGATATTGAAGGGACATGTTGCTACCATCTTGGCCTTACTCCCAAGATTGGGGTAATCTTTTTAAAGAACCCATGTGGAGATTGGGATGATCAAATCTGTAATACTTGTGTGTCTCCACCAGTTCTGCGCTTTTACTCTGGTGTGTCTTCGTTGTCTGTAACTCTTTCCTTTGTGCCTTTCCTTTCACTTCTCCCTTTTCTTCTTGTTCTGGATTTCACTTAAGTTTTTTCTCTTTTCCTCCTTCAACTGGCCACAATAAGAATATTAAGGTACTCAAAATATTTATTGTACTAACAAAATTTTATCTGTGTCTAAATTTTAAATTTAAGTCATTCTAACTTTGTTGTTTGCCTAAAAGTAAACCCAAAATAGAGATCAATTGGAGCTGGAAAAAATGTTCTCTGTTAATATCATCTTTGCCACTCACTCCTTTTCCCTGTTCTTCTGTAACCCTGAATTATAGCTTTTGATGTAAAAAGAATGCTGAAATTTCACTTTAATTTTTTTCTTCTTCTCCTTCAACTGGCCATAAAAAGAATATTAAGGTACTCAAAAGTATTTTTTGAATGTAACAATGAAATAATGGGGAGAAGGCATGAAAATAATTTTCTTTAAAGTCCTAACCTTCATGTTTTAGAATAATATGCAAGTTGTTGATGTGTAATTTTATGTAGGAAATTGGAAAAAGATACCTTAAATTAATATGAAAGATACAGAATTAACTTTAACATTGATGATATCTGATGATACAGTTTAATGACAAAGTTTTAAAACTAGAGTCTTGCTCAGTAAATGTTTGATTTTCCAAAGAGGTTTAAGTGTTAACATATGCTTTTCCACTTGATAAAGGTTACATTTGGTTTAGAATTCAAAGAAACACCATTTATCCTTATTTCATACATGAGTTAATAGTGATCATTAAAAACAAAGAATTTTACTACAAAATACCTATTTTGTCTTAAGATAAAGCAGAAGGAGAGGAAGAATAACACTGATACTTTATATGAAGTTGTGTGTTTAGAAAGTGAATCAGAGAGAGAAAGGAGGAAAACTACGGCCAGTCCTTCAGTTCACCTGCCTCAATCTGGGTCTCAGAGCTCAATGATCCCTTCTCCTCCAGAAGATGATGAAGAAGAAGGTAAGTTCCAGAGAGTTTCCTTTATGTGTGTAGGGGTGGCAGGCTATGTACACTATTGCAATTTTATTGATGAATAATAATATGCTGTTTGGAATTCATTCAGTCTGTATTCTGAGAGTCTCCCATATACAAGGAACTACGTGAGGCTAGAAAATGTTGACATTGGCCATTCTTAAATAAACATTTTGAAGATTTAAAAATATTTATTTTGTGTGTCTGTACAGAGGCATGTGGGTGCCATGGTGCCTCTGTAGAGGTCAGAGGATAACTTAGGAGTCTGTTCTTTTCTTCTACCCTGTGCATTTCAAGGATCAAACCCGGGTCATCAAGCTTGGTTGCAAGCACCTTTACCCACTGAGCCATTTCACCAGCCCACATTGAGCATTCTTTAAGATATTTATAATCAAATTGGGGGAAAAAAGATAGAGAGATTTAGACTCTGTTGTTCACTGTTTAAAGGCAGTACAGAAGTGAGGAGTAAAAGAGAGGGGTGCAGAAGGGGATCATTTTGGTGGTTTTGAAAGTCATAGCAGTATAAGGACTTCATTTTTAATGAGTGCTTTAAGGTTATTTAGTTATGTATCTGTAAGATTCATAGGAATTTCATAAAATTCATTCTTGTGAAGAGTTGGTGAGGCATCATAAAAAGTTATTTTTTTTAATTTTTAAAAATAATTTTATTTATTTTCATGAGTGTATTGCCTGCATGTGTGTAAGTATACCTGTGTTGTACAGTGGCCACAGAGGTCAGAAGTAGATATCATATTCTCCAGATATTGGAGTTATAGATGTTTCTTAACTGTTATGTGGGTGCTAGGAATCAAACTTGGGTCTTCTGCAAGAGCAGCCAGTGCTCTTAACCACTGAGCCATCTCTCCATCCCATCAAGAGTAATTTTTGAACTGGGATTGAAAGTATGAGAATTCAATGGAGTATAATTGAATTGGGCTGCTGGGGGTATTTTGGCTAAGCAATCACAGTTTTAAAAATATATACAGGTGCAAGGAATTACTTTATTTGGTTAAAAGAGATAAATATCTATGATTATATATGCTTTTTCAAGTGTAGAAAAGAATTGACTTTGCATTCCCCATTATTTAATATAAGTCCCACTGTCTGTTGATTAATCATCTTATGATTACTTGGAATTATTAATGACTAACAATAAATGCTTATTATGTCACAGGATGCCACTTTATTATTCTTACAGTCCTTACAATAATCCTGAAAGATAGAAATCTATTGTCTTTATTTTTCACATAAAGAAATAGAATTTTGGGGCTAGACACATGGATCAGCAGGTAAGAGCACTGGCTGTTCTTGCAAAGAACCCAGGTTCATTCAGTTCCCAGTACCCATGTACTGGGTAACAGTCATCCTTAACTTCAGTTCCAGAGGATCTAACCCCTTCTTCTGTCCTTACTGGCATTGTACCACACGGGTACACTTAGATAAATGCAGGCAAAACACCCATACACAAAAAATTTTAAAATAAATATTTAAAAAAGAAGAAATAGAATCTCAGAAAAGTAAGTTTGCCCTGGGTCACATAGATAGAAGTTGGCAGTCAAATTTGAGTCCAAATCCATGAACCTGTAGTCTGAGTTGTAGGCTTGCATTTAATTCTCATAAAGCATTGGAGATAAGACCCATGTGTTCTTTTTGAGTATGATTTAGCATTCCCATGCCCAGACAGTTTAAAAATTGCATTTTGAGGAAAAGTGGAATTTTTCCTACTGTTTGAGATTTTCTGCTGTCTAACTGATAGAATTCAAACTTGTAGTTTGACTTTTAGTTCAGCATTGACTAAGCTGGTAAAATAGCAAAAGTCTACAACTCTTGCTGAAACTCAGCAGTAAAAAGGACCCCAAATTTGAGAAAGACTGTCATAATACCAGAGAATGCTCAAATTGCCATATCGTTGAATTTGAAGAATATTTGATGGATACAAAGAAATTTGGGTCCAACTAAAGGATGACAACTGGTCCCGGACTGATGTCTAATAGTAATTTATAGCAGATAGGGAATTTTAAATGTGGTATATTCAGGAGAGTATACTGATCATTCTTAGGCAGGAAGAAATAAGAACTAAAGGTAATAGATACTCCCTGGGAAAGCAGTGAATTTTGGAACATGGAACTTCTGCAGAGAAGTAGGGTCTGCGTTGCTCTATGTTGTTCCCTTGGTGTCTGCCACAGTATTTGGTTAGCCATGTACCAAGATGAGTAGGTCCCTAGTATGCACTCCCTTAACAAGAAACTAGTAACAGAGGAGCTGGCATGAAAGGCCCACAGCATGCTTTCTCCCATCTAATTCTTGTGCAATTTACACATCAGGAGCCATGTTGTATTGTGATGTTTGCTCCCTGGAAAAAAGTAACTACTCTCTAAAGAGGTTTCTTCCCATAGGACATTTGGTAGAAAACCAGCAGTTATAAAGCAACATTCTGAAACTTGAGATGATTTTGCATTCCCTATCTCTGCCTTTTAACTAGGCATCTTGAAGTCTAATGGCAGATTTCAAGGTATTGCTAGGCACATTTATTGAAACTGTCCAGAACACTAGAATTGTTGAAGATGGGTCTTCCTGCCACTTTTACAAACTTTAGCACATTTTCTCTTGTTATACAGGTAGTCTTGTATGACTGGCTCTCACGAGTAATACCTGACCCATTTTGGAATATTTTTATATATGTCTTCCCACAATAAATTATGGGATGGCATTTTAATGAGTTGAAAATTGAAAGATTTTACCAGGCCTGGTGGCAAATGCCTTTGATCCCAGCACTCAGGAGGCAGAAGCAGGTGGATCTCTGTGAAATCAAAGCCCACCTGGTCTACATAGTGAGTTCTATGGCAGCTGGGGCTACAGGAATACCTTGTCTTCAAAATAAAAAAAAAATTTTAAAAAGCTAGATTGAGGGATTATGAAGATGAAGTAGTGGCACTCCAGCATACTAATGAAGTTGGGGAGACTAACTTTAGGGCCTGAGCCTTTTTCTGTCCTTCTTCATTTGTAGAATCTCTCATTTATAGTTAGTCTGCCTTTCCCTGGTCTCACAGTAATATCTAAAGTATTATAGGCAGTTTAATCATAGGTATCATGGACTTCTGAGTTTTTTAAATTAGTGTTTTCTCTAGTAGGTATGAGAGTTCGTGATATGCTTATCAAAGGCAAAAGATCTAAACTTTGTTTAGGTAGGTTAGGCACAACCACAGCCCCTAAAAACTTGCTTGATGAGAATGCATGGAAATAAGGACTGTTGTACGCAGTTAGTAAAAGTATAAATTGATAGAATTATTTTAGAAGACAGTTGGTTAGGGTGCTTTCTAAAACTTGAAAATAACTGTTTTTAACTTAAAAAGGCCATTTCTAGGCATATTCTCAAAGAAACAGTGAGATAGAATTGTCCTATTACTATTCATAGCAAAACACTGAAAATCCCACAAGCGTCCAAAAGTGGATTCTGTAGATATGTGTTGTTTTCACCTTTTGTTTTATGTGTATAAGTATATAGCTTGCATGTAGGTAGATGCACCCGTGTCGTGCAGTGCCAGTGGAAGTCAGAAGAGTGTATCATCCCCTAGAACTGGAGTTACCGATGGTTGTTAGCTGCCATGTGGGTGCTGGGAATCGAATCCAGGTCCTCTGCAAGAGCAGTCAGTGCTCTTAACTTCTGAGCCATTTCTCTAGCCCCTATTTTCATATTTTGTCCTCTAAATTCTTAAGTTGTTTAATAACTTAAATTTTAAATTATTTTGTTCTTTTTAATAAATTTGTTTTCTATTATAAATTAATGTATGTCATTCTGTAGAACATTTTAGAAATCATCAAATCATAGAAGAGCAAAGAAAAATGCCCATCATAATTCCTCATTCATGCTGGGCATGGTGACACACACCTTTATTCCCACCACCCATGAGGCAGAGACCAGCCTGGTTTACATAGCTAGTTCAGACCAACCAGGACTAAATACTAAGATCCTGCCTCCCCCCCAAAGGGAATCAAAATAATTCCTTATTCATTAAGAGGTAATAATTATTTATGTCTTGGTATACTCTGTTCCCATCTGTTTTGTATTTTCTTTATGTAGATCATGCCAAAAATTTAACAATTTTTTTATTTTATTGTATCATTGTGTAAACATAAATGACTACATTCAGTTACCTTTTATACATATGTCATAACTAATTTTTTTAAATTAGCATACAAAGTATTAGGTGTCATTATGTATTTTCAAACATGGAAGAATACCAGGGAGAAAGTGATGGAGAAGATCAGAAAAGATTCAGCAAAAGCACGTATCCTTTATCCCATCATTTTCCACTCTTTGTTGGTTAGTTTTTTAAGTGGGCTGAAGTTTTTGGGTTTTTACTATTTTAAATAGTATATATTTAAATAGCTGTATATTTTCATATTTAAAGCTACTTTAAAGGAGCTAGACCATATCATATTTTGAATTTCTACAGTTTCAGAAGTATATCACTCTTTTCTATCATTGACATAATAAAGACCTATATAGAAAGCAAAAGAGAATTAAAGAGGTTACAAAATCATTGTACCTGGGACCAGTTTTTTTCACATTTGTACATAAAAACAAAGAAGATAAACTATGACTTTATGATCCCAGTTAAGTTTTTAGATTTGATTTGAATATTCCCATGTCCTTTTGGCTAGCATAGCCACCTCTGTTGAATTTTTTGTATGTTTGCTTATTAAAGATAATGACGAACCTCTCTTGAGTGGCTTTGGTGATGTATCCAAAGAATGTGCAGAAAAAATTCTTGAAACGTGGGGAGAACTGCTGTCAAAATGGTAAGTTTTAATATAACAGCTCTGCTTTCCCTCTGTAATTCTTATTTTATGGCTAGGGACTCTAACCTAACTAATACTCAGTTTGGAACTGATAACAGAAACCTGCAGATGTGGTTTCATTCTAGAATCTTATTTTCAGACATTTAATAAGGATGGCAGTGGAGACCTGAATCAGTTCCCAAAGTATCGGAAGCCTAGTAAATCCTCATTGCTGGAGAAAATAAGCAGACATGGAATTCACGAGTAGAAAAAGAAAGATGTCCTGTACATTGAAGAAGATAGGAATGACTAACTGGTTGATTATACCCAGTGGAGCTGAAGTACAGCCACCACTCTAATGCTAGTGCGGCCCCTACTTAACCAAGCTGTAACTGAAAGAGAAGGAGTGTATGGCCACCATGGCTTGCACAAAGTAGACCATCCCACAAATCCACTGTGTAAATTACTGAGGAAACAACTGGCTACAAAAACTTGCAACTAGATGTAGTAATGCACACCTTTAATTTCAGCACTTAGAAAGCAGAGGCGGGCAGATCTCTATGAAATGGTGATCAGCTTGGTCTGCATATACCAGTGAGACCCTGTCTCCAAAATCTTGGCAAGAATATGCCTGGTACTGTGGTACTCAGAAATTAGATATGATCAGAACTCCACTGAACTTCGAATTCACAGATTATAGTGCAAAAAAGTGCTTAGAACTGAAAAACAGATAGGGGCTTCCAGAATTTAACTTTTGGTGCTGTGCAGAACAAGTGAGGCCTGACTAGTTTGCCTTTTGAAGACACCAACCTGTGTGCTCTCCTTGCTAAATTTATAAGTTATACCTAAAGATACCCTTCAAGCAGGCCACCTATGTAGTTAACTTGCTTAAGACTCACTATGGTGGAAAACATTTCATTCTCAAAAAACTTTTTTGTCTTCTAATTATTGGTAATTCCTAATATTAGAAATGTTTTCCTTATGGAGTCTAACTGTATCTAAGCATGGATTGATTATAAGTAGAAAACTAGGGAACAGAAATCAGATATTAGCAGTTTTTCCTTATTTTATTTGTTATTTTAATTTTATATGTGTGTTTTATATGCATGTATGTAAGTGTACCTGTGTCATGCAAAGCCCACAGAGGCCAGAAGAGGGAGTTGAATACCCTGAAACTAGTGTTATGGGCAGTTGTTAGCTACCATGTAGGTGCTGGGAATCAAACCCAGGTCCTCTGGAAGAGCAGCAAGTATTCTTAACTGCTGAGCCATCTCTCCAGCCCTGGTTTTTCCATTTTTATTTGTGTGGGAATTTTTTAATATAAATGTGAGGCTGTAAAGCATTAATGCAAGTTATAGTTTCAGTGAACAAGTTTCAGTTGTTCAACTTCATAACAATTGTAAATGGACCTGTTAATTTTTTCTGAGGAAAAATTGTAGTGAGTTGTTGACATAAAACCCATGATCAAAGAAGTATAATACCTAGAATGACAAAGCAGTATCACAGGCACGGTAGTTGTTTCTTGCTCTATCCATTATTTCTCCTACCAGCACATGTGAAAACTCACAGATTTTTCATCAGCTAAAGGTACAGCTTAAACAGGGAATGTGTCTCTGTAATAGAGCACTTGCCTAGTTAGCTTGAGGCCCTAAGTTTAATCCTAGCACTACAAAACAAAACATGGCTAGTTCCTGCAAACTAGACTTGGTGGTGCATGTTTGCAATTCTTGTACTCTTCCATAACCCCAGGATTGAGATGTGGAGGCAGAAGGTTTTGAGAGTTCAAGGCCAGCCTGGGCTACATAGGGAAAATATGCCTCAAAAAAAACAAGAGATTGACCAGATATACCTTCAATTTCAGCATTCAGAAAGCTGCAGAGACAGGATCTCTGTGAGTTCTAGGCTGGCCTAGAACACATTTGACATCCTATCTTAAAAGCAAACAACAGAAAATAAAACCCAAAAAACCCAAGAGTTTAAGAACAAGGTTAGGAAATACCTATATTATAAGCCGCTTTTTAAAAAGAGTACATTACCTTCAGGCATTGATTGGCATAACCAGAGATACTCTGCTGATACATGTGTAGCTTCCTTTCTCCCTTGGTAGGATGCCTTGGAGGGGACAAAAGCTAAATTGAAAGTGATCTGATCATGTCTCTATTTCTGGTGTTTTGATTTTTAGGATTGTCATATAAGTCAGCTCCCCATGGACCTCATACTTTAATGTTTTTATTTTTCTCAGAAATTTTAACTGCTGAAGTCTTTCACTCTATTCTTAGTAAAACCATGTCTCAGCATTTAAAAAATTCCATGTCCTTAAGGGCTAGGCCTACACATGGGCATCATCTGCTGTAGCACTCTCACAATGCCTGACACTTTTGGCAGAACATTTTCTGCATTTGGAAATGTCAAATGTGTACAAAAGAAAAAGGCAAACCAAAGCATGAGTTGGCTTTAGACAGTGGCTTTAACATGGATTCTACAAAAGCCCTTAGGGGAAGAGTTTTTCATAAATTGTGATATTCCTTTTCTATCAGGGGACATGACTGCTGATGCTTTTATCGGAGGTAAGTTGTCAGTTGAGTGAATTAGGCTGCTGCTGGTAGGAATTTTATTTGTATGAAAAGGTTTATATGCTCTAAAACAGCATTGTAACAGTGTTAAAATGATTTCATAATGGTTTGTTTAAAGTTATCTCCACATTGTTTAAATTCTAAGCTAAGTTTTAGATGAATCCACCAGTACTGCCTGTAATGGTTTAGCTTATTTTGTTTTCAGACTTTGTTACTCATTAATCAGCTGTGTCCTCCCATTCTCTTAAATATATTAACTGAATTTCCATCTGCCTTCTCTTCCTTGAGTTTGTTGAATTGTCTTGCTTGTCTGAGTCATGTGTTCAGATATGTAATATCCAAGTCTCTTTTTGTTCATCTCATTTTTCCCTACCCTGTGTGTTCTTTGGATAGGAAGCATCAAATATCGTGGAAATTACTATTTCCACTAAAACTACTATTCAGTACTATCATTGATTAAAATCTGTGGGTGTCATGAATGTAATCATAATTTAGATTAGTATACTAAACGCAGTGCCAAATTCTATGCAGGTTTGCCTATAATAAGCTGGTGAACTGCATTTTCACAGATGAGTTAAGCCATTCTAATTAATAAACTGGCAGAACTATAATCTTTAATGTAGTGAGCCTGATCTTGAAGCTAATTTATTTAACTAAGTAGAAGTTAATGACAATATTAGTAAGAATATCTTTGATTTGTAGTTTTCCAAGTTCATTTTAATATGACTCTTAGTGATAAGAGACCTGTTATCCTCAGTATAAAATAGTATGCTGAGTTATCTTGATAAAGTTAAACTTACCAGTAGAAAATAAAATTATTTGGAAATAAATTTTACCAGTATAAGTTAGAGTCATCAGGTTTTTCCACAAAAGCCAAATAGCTAATATTTTAGATTTTTCTGGACCAGTGATAATCTGTCATAACTACTCACTGCTGTTGAAATGCAAGAGTTATAAATAATAACTAGAAAGTAAACATGACTGTATATCAGTAAAAGTTTATTTACAAAAGAGATTGTTGAGTATGTTTGACCCAGGGGCTGTCGTGTTTCAACCCTTGAATTAACAGAATGACTTCTGTTTTTATGCTGCAACTCTCCATACATATTTACATGTAAGAAAAAAAAAAATCTATTAAGCTGCCCTTATCTCTCACATTGGGGTACAGTATCCTATAACGAGTCATTTTTAAATGTACCATTTGCTATTTTCATAGAATTATGGAGACGTGAGAAAAATCTCAGCCCTTTTTTAATTTGCTAGTGATTCTTTGTGTCTGTGACTTGTGATGGTAACAGGAGCGTTTCTGTGTCAGGATCCTGCTTAATTGACTCATGGTGGCTCTCACCACAAAGGAGCTATGGTATAAGGGGTAGAGGACTTACCAGTCAAGAGTTCAAGGACTGTCTCAGTGAACATGTGTAAACTGGAGATGCAACATCTACCTTTATTATAGGGTCAATTAAGTGCAGAACACTTAAGATTTATGCCAACATTTCAAGACAAGTTTTATTTGCTTCATTTTAAAAATGAGACATGGAACCCAGAGGCTCTTACCTTGTGTTCTTGTTACTGTCAGAATGTGCTTACCCACCACAGATATTCAGGACATTTCCTGAAGGAAGACATAAGAACTGCAGAAAACATACTTGAAGTATTTTAACTGAGAATATATAAGTATACAGTTCACTGTCAATGTTGGTAGAGGGCAAAGTGCTTGTTTTTATGTTTCCACTAATTATGGTTTTACTCTAAGCTTCCCTACATAAGCCACAGCCATAAAGCATCATCTGTGGTTTCCACCTTTACTTTCAATTTTTAAAAAATAATAGTTTAAAGATACACATCAGTTGCAGATGCCATGCTAGTACTTCATCTTTTTTATTTTGTGCTGCCTTCTCATGTCTTCGTAAACCATTTCATTCTCACAAAAGCAGCTTTCATAGATTCTTCCTTTGCTGAAGTAATGAATTATGGCTTTATTTTTAGGCATCTCAACTTGAGTGTGAGACCAAAGCAGTTGTCATCCTTAGTGAGAAGTGGTGTTCCTGAAGCTCTTCGAGGAGAAGTCTGGCAGCTACTAGCAGGCTGTCATAACAATGACCACCTAGTAGAAAAGTACCGAATTCTCATCACAAAGGTAAGAGATGAGAGCTCAACTTCAGCATTGGGCCTTTTTGAGATTCGTAATGAGTGATCATTGTGGTTATCTGACTTGGAAGAGTGTTTTATAAAATTTCTTGATCTTAAATGTAGTCCAAAGATATTTCTTCTGTTGGTGCAAGGGAGAAAGCATATTGTTTCTTTCTTGATTGAGTCACCTCAGAGGCATGTGATGTCCTCTAATTCATCATGCAACTCCATCTCTTACTGTTATTGTCTTTTTAATCAGGTCAATTGTGCTACACAGTGTATAATTTTTAAAAAATTCTTTCATGATTTTTTGTTTTATTTTTAAAAATAGGGCCCTACTATGTGACTGAAGCTGGCTTAGAACTTACTATGTAGCCAAATCAGCTTTTAACCTATGGCAGTCCTCCTTCCTCAGTCTCCCAAAGGCTAGAATAACAGGCACGAGTCACCACACCCAGCTGTGTCCTTTCAATTCTTGTCATTCATAGAAATGTGTTTTTGCAAAGAACACCTACTTTTAGTTTCTACACTTGGAGGAAAATCTGTAATCTTTAACTCATTCCCTTTTAGCTTATTTCTCTGAAGTGAAATCCTTATTTTCATAGTATCCCCTTCTCAGGTTGAGGCATTCATTCTTCAAAGTTTTACAGATCCATATAAGTGTTTACCTACTAGAATGCAGCCTCTCTCCTAATAGGTAAATTAAAAACCTGCATTATGAATAGATAATTGCTCAAATTCCTCAATAGCACTTGAGATTTTTGTATTAATTTACATTTTATATATTTGTGTACATGTATATGTGTGTGGACATGTGCATGCCACAGAAGCGGGTGTGGTGGGGTGATGTTAAAGGACATTTAGTGGAAGTCAGTTCTCTTCACCATGTGCGACTCAGGGATCAAACTGAAGTCTTCAGCAGCAGGTACCTTTACCCAGCCCAATTTGAGAATTTTTTGGATGTGAAAAAAGGTAAAATCTTTTTAAAGAAAATATTTAAACCTCACTATTACTTCTGATTCAGTGTTCAGAATCTAAAATTTACATCAAAACTGCTACTATGAAAATGCATTTTATTCTAAAAGAACAGTGAATTAACAGTATATTTTGGTGTTTGTCTTTCCCATCGAATTCACCTATATTCTAAAATTTGCATTGTTTTCTCTAGTGATTTGTTATTTAAATGCTAAAATTATTTTGCTGCAATTATAAGCTTTTATCCAGGTCTTAAACTAATAATAAATCTGTGTAACTAATATTTACTTTCTGAAAATGAATGCCTTGGAGGCCCAGCTAGATTTTACAAGTCTAGAAGTAGAACTTACTAGTGATAGTGTCATCAATTAGCAGAATACTTCTTATCTTAGATATGTGAGTATTTTGCCTGCATGTATGTGTATGTCATGTGTGCTCAGTGCCCACATAGGCCAGAAGAGGGTGTCTGATCACCTGGAACTGGAATTACAAATGATTGTAGGTTGCCTTGTGGGTACTAGGAATTGAACATGGATCATCTGCAAGAGCAGCCAGTGCTCTTAAATACTGAGCCATCTTTCTCATCCTGTTTTACTTCTTAAATAAAAAATATCACTCTGGAAGATCTATTACTAGGCAGGGATTGATTAATAATGATGAAAACTGTGGACACCAAGCAATAAAAGGGAATCTGTTTAGCAGAAAGTATGCTGGGCATGGAGGTAAGAAACCTGAGTACTAGTCTTAGTTATCACACTTGTGTTTTTAAACTGAAATGAGGTTCTTTACCTGGGGCCATTTGTTTTCTTTTTAAAAAGAGATTGCTTATGAGGTTTCACGTTCTGGGGAATCAGATGTAGACAGCTTCTACATCTTCGGGTTCCATAGTCATGGATTCTACATGCGCAGTTTCAACCATCAGTGATGGAAAATATTTTTTAAATAGCTTTACCAGAGATGTATGCATTCTCTTTTTCTTATCATTCTTTTCTAAACAATACAGTGTAACAGATATTCACATAGCTTTTATATCATATTAGGTATTATAAGTAATTTATGAAGGATTAAATATACCAGAAGTATTTGTATATATCACACATAAATACTTATCTTTCTTCCCCTGTGCTGGTGATTGAACCCAGGGTCTTGCACATGCTAGGCAAGCACTCTGCCATATAATCCCAACCCCCAACTAACATCATTTTACATAAGGGACTTGAGCATCCATAGATTTTTGTACCAACAGGGGGATACTGTAGTGTGTCTGAGTCCTGCCTTCAAACACAGACTGTGATTCTACAACCTAGATACTTCTGGTGTGTGTTTTTATAAGAAATTACATTATAAGTTGACTTTAGACCTATATTTGAGGAGAGGAAGGGTGCTAGCATTGCTGGGAAGGGATAGAGAGCAGTGGGAGGGACTATGAGCAAAGTGTGATGTGCATGTATGAAAATATAATGAAGCGCATCATTTGTACACTAAGAAGCATAGAATTAAAAAACAGGACCCACAAACACACAAGAAAAAATAAATCTGTATTGTCTGTTTCCTTGTAGCAATTGCTATAATAGATTCTTTTTGAATCACTTGTGAAAATTACATTAAATCAGCACATCTGTGTGTAAATATTTCTCCTTCCAGTGAGTTTCTGCATGTCACATCCATCAAGTTCCAAAGATTTCTTGAAGTATAAGAACATTAAGATACTGCTTTGACCATGTTGAAATTGGTAATAACTAGGATTGGAGAGATGGTTCATCTCTTACGAGCACTAGCTGCTCTTCAGAGGACCCAGGTTAGGTTTCCAGCACCTACATGGCAGCTAACAGCCATCTAGTACTTCAGTTCCAGAGGACCTGACACCATCTTCTGGCCTCCATGGGCATTGCATACATGGGTAGATTTACATACATGCAGACAAAACACTCATACTCACGAAAACAAATTAAAAGAAATTGTTAATTTTTTAACGCACAAAAATTGTTACATCATTCAACCTAATACAGATTGAATATCCCTAACTATCTAAAATACTTGGAATCAAAAGTGTTTCAGATTTAGGGTTTTTTGTTCTGGTCTGGATTAGATTTGGGTTTTGTAACATTTATGTAGACTTTACCCATTGAACAACCCTAATAGGTAAGTCTGAAGCTTTTGGAGTTCAGCACTCAAAAAATATCAACTTTCAGAGTGTTTAGGTTTGGGGCTTAAAAATTAGGAATGACTGCCCTGTATAGGCATACCCAGCAGTTATACTGGGACTTTTTTTGAAAACTCTTCCAACCTAAAAAGAGATATTTTTACTTTTATATTTGGCGTTTGCTGGTTTTTTATTTTAAAAAATTATTGTCTATCTGTGCTAGTGTGAGAGAACTAGCCAGTTAACTGTAAACAAATAAGATAAATTTGCATGAGCCTTTTAGAAGAAAGAATGCGTATTTCTGAACTCTGGGTGGCATTAAAGATTACGTATTCAAATTCTCTAAAGAGCCTTGTGTTCTGAAATTATCCAGGAGGTTGGTAGTTGGGAGTGGTGTAAGGTACTTCATGGCAAGTGTTGTGTTAAAAGTCAGAAGGAATAGCTTGTGGTGGTAATTCATGGACTATGATGAGAGATGAGGCTGGAGAGACAGATAGGCGCACTAAGTCTTAATAATTGACCTATATACAGTTTCTTGTGATACAAAATCGTTGAAGCATTTTACTTCATATGTTTATCTTATGATATTTTATTTTTGCGTGCTGGGTCTTGATCTAGGACCTTGAACATACAAGGCAGGTACTCTGTTTTTAAACTGTATCTCAAATCCCAATTGCAGTCATATATTTAGGTTTAAAAAACAGTAAAGCAACTTCATATGGCTGACAGAAAGCTGATTATTTTGAATTAAATCCTGGTGTCATTGTATTCCAGCTATTGCTGTTTGGCAATTTAATATCCCTTTAGTTTCCTAGTCTGTAAAATGGGACAATAACAGAACCTTATTTGTATGATTCTTAGTATTAACATAGATGAGTGAAAATACCTAGTATAATTCAAAGTACTAAGTATAAGCGGCTACCTTAGTTATTTTTATTTTTTATTCATTTTAGAAAGGTCGTTTTGGTTCCAGTGAAACCTCATAATAATTGAGGCAAAAGATAATTGTGGCTTGAGTAGGAATAATGGCAGAGGAGCCCTCCTTATTTGCTAGACTGTGCATTCCAAGGCCTGTAGTGGATACCTGAAACATGAATAATGCAAAGCCTTATACAAATTGTTTGAGCCTATATAGACACGTGATGATAGAGTTTAATTTATAAATTACTTATAGTAAGAGGTTAAAATACCTAATAAAAATAGTTATAGTATTTTTGATAAAAGTTAATGTCAGTGAGTGACAGTGATTTAAATAACAGAGTTGCTGTTACTGTTTTTGCTGAGGGGCAAATTTAATACCCCATTCACGGTGTTTTCCAGTAAGACCTTTCACATACTGCTGTTTGGGCTTATACTTAAATCCGTTCCTTGCTTTGTAAACGCAGTGTTCAGGATTCATGGAATTGTGATTATAGGTGGCCTGTTGCACACAGTAAGAAAATGTGCATAAAATGAACACAAATGAAAATAGGATCAGATGTGCCGACCTCTTGGAATGATTACGAATGCTAGTGTTTGTTTATTTTATTTTACTCTGCTGCGACTGGCACTTTATTCAGAAAAGTGAATTGAAAGTTCAGTATCCAGAGGAAAAAGAAAAGGCAAAATTACACCATTCCCATAGAATCCTACTGCCAGTTAGTTTGAACAGCACCATTTATGGCATTACCTGAGGGGGTAAAAAAACAGTATAATTCCAGTTGTCTTTGTTTTAGATAGACAGAAACAAGATTGTATAGTCTAAGCTTACAAAGACTTGTTACCGTGAAATTTCCTGTAAGTTTTCAAGGCTAGATAAAAATTAGTAGCTTTGCTCTTTGCTTTTGTTTGAATATTTGTGTGCTGCTTCAGGGTTTGTAACTGAGTGATTGAGCAGTTAACTAGAATGTGGAAGGCTCCAGGTTCAAGTTCCCAGCACTGAGAAGAAAAGGAGTAAAACAAAAACAAAGAACACGGTGGAGGGGTACAGAGAGATGTACAGAAACAGACCGGACACCCTCCCCCTTTGTGGAATAGTGTTAAATACAAGAGCCATGTTGATATCTGTATCTGCTGTTTTTGCAGCATCAGATTGGGCAGTGTTTTCTTTATTTTTCTCTTTTGGAAAAGCCTGGTTTTAAGTTTCTTAATAATAGCCAGTATCCAGTAAATAACAAGAGAAAATTGAGGCTGAATATTTAGCCTTCAAGCTAGAACTTCGTGTGCAACTGAATTGTAATTCCTCAGTGGCCCTGTACTTATTGTTAACATGCTTCCTTTCTTTGATACTATTCTTTGTTCTTGGGAAAATGGTACAAGAAAATAACAATTTCCCCTCACCATCGCCCCTCTGGCAGAGTATGCTTCAGCCTAATTCCTGGCTCCTCCCTCCCTTTTTCTCTCACCCTTCTTCTCCACCCCTATGGTTCCTGCCCATTTTTCTTGGTAGCAGCCTGACTTCTGCTTATCTACCTAAGAAGCGGGGGATTCCAGACAGACGAGAAAACAGCTTTTAAGTACTGCACTGCGGGCATACCAAGTCATTGCCAGTGAGGCAGTCTGGAAACTGGGGGGCACCTCTCTGGCAGTGACTCCTGATGAGTTGCTAGAGATACCAGAGAGAGTGCGCACACGTGGGGTTTCTTTCCCCTCCCCCTTTCTTCTTTTTTCCAAGCCCCTTCTCCCAGTTTCCCCTCCTACTCCTTTATCCCCTCCCTTTCTGTCTTAGTTCTGCAGTACCCAGGCTGAAGCGCATTCCTGCATTGCAAGGCTTTCTGTTAAGGACTGACTTACTGTGGCTTTTGTTTGGATTTCAGCTGCAGAATTACAGGTACCACTCTGAAATTCAGCTAAATAGATAGATTCTATTAAGATGTTTTCAGAAGTAAAATAGTACATTGGCTTTCATAGATAAAAAGAATTATTGTGGTTTTTATCAGTGATAATTGTGAAATCTTTTCAGAATTGCCATTAAAGAGGTTCCTTTTCTCCCCTAACGGGTCAAATAAAAGAAGAATAGATTGATTGATCTGTAATTGCGTTTATGTTGATCTTGAAAGCTTGCTGTTGCTCCTCCTCTGTAGAGTAAGGGCCAGTTGTGTTGGGTACTGCTGAGGGTAGCTAGAATCTTGGTACCAACATGGTTAGGATGGGAGGGGTGGTGGCAGCCAGAGCTAGCTAGGTTCTTTGACTGGGAAATTGGATGCAAAATGTAAAATGCTTTCTCCTTTTCTTCTATCAGCTGTTCAGAGGAGACTCATTACAACTCCTGCTGAAGCTCCTAGGCTTCTCCCTTCTGCCCCTTCCCCTACCCTCACTTGGCCTGAAGACACTGTCCCCAGTTTGCCTTGTTCTCTTGGTGCTATATGCATGGTGAACCTGGCACTATGGCCACGTCTGGGACTGGCCAGACAACTGCTGTTGGCTCTCCCTATTCCAAGAAGGATTTAAAGGGAAATTGCACTACAGGCAATGCACCAGAGCAGCAGCATCAAGAGCCTGGGAACTAAGGCTCCTCTGGCATTATTACACATGTAAAGCTGCCGGCAATCACAGTAGGTGCTCCTATGAACTGTTGGCAGCAGCCAAGTGGCAGCATGAAGTAAGAGATCGCTCCTGAGCTCAAGATGAACTCCACCTTGGATGGTAATCATAGCAGCCACCCTTTTTGTCTCTTGGCATTGGGCTACTTGGAAACTGTCAGTTTTTGCCTTTTGGAAGTACTGACTGTTGTCTTCCTAACTGTATTGATTATTTCCGGCAACATCATTGTGATTTTTGTATTTCACTGTGCACCTTTGTTGAACCATCATACTACGAGTTATTTTATCCAGACAATGGCATATGCTGACCTCTTGGTTGGGGTAAGCTGCCTGGTTCCCTCTTTATCACTCCTCCACTACCCTCTTCCAGTCGAGGAGTCTTTGACTTGCCAGATATTTGGTTTTGTAGTATCAGTTCTGAAGAGTGTCTCCATGGCTTCTCTGGCTTGTATCAGTGTTGATAGATACATTGCCATCACTAAGCCTTTAACCTATAATACCCTGGTTACACCCTGGAGACTACGCCTGTGTATTTTTCTGATTTGGCTGTATTCCACTTTGGTCTTCCTGCCTTCCTTTTTCCGTTGGGGAAAACCTGGATATCATGGAGATGTGTTTCAGTGGTGTGCAGAGTCTTGGCACACCGACCCCTACTTCACCTTATTCATCGTGATGATGCTGTATGCCCCAGCAGCCCTCATTGTCTGCTTCACGTATTTCAACATCTTCCGCATCTGCCAACAGCACACAAAGGAAATCAGCGAAAGGCAAGCCCGCTTCAGCAGCCAGAGTGGGGAGACTGGGGAAGTGCAGGCCTGTCCTGATAAGCGCTATGCCATGGTTCTATTTCGAATCACTAGTGTGTTTTATATCCTCTGGTTGCCATATATCATCTATTTCTTGTTGGAGAGTTCCACTGGCCTCAGCAACCGCTTTGCATCCTTTTTGACCACCTGGCTTGCTATTAGTAACAGTTTCTGCAACTGTATAATTTACAGTCTCTCCAATAGTGTTTTCCAAGGAGGACTAAAACGCCTCTCAGGGGCTGTGTGTACTTCTTGTGCAAGTCAGACCACAGCTAAGGACCCCTACATCATTAGGAATAAAGGTCCCCTTAATGGATGTCATATCTGATGATACTCAGTTACTTTGTACTGGGAGAGGGTGGCTTTTGTTTTTCCTTTTTTATCTTGTATCCTTGGTTCACTAGATCTTGGGTAGAATAATTTGAGTCTGAGCACTAGCAAACAATTATCCAAATACCTTCTAAATTTGCAGAAATTGTTTCCTAAACATGATTTAGGAAGAATTAGGATCACGAAGAAAAATCACTCTTGGTCCAATTTTTGAAATGTCATGGAAGTTACTGCAATTCTCAGATTTAAAAGGAATAAAGCCATAACTAACATCTCTCCCAGCTGGCATGACTGAACCTGGGTGTGAAAAGCGTCAGCACTTTAAAAAGTCACCATTTTCTTGTCACTTTTCTGGATTCTTCCCAGTTCCATCAACTTAATGTGCAATTGATATTTTTTTAACAGGGACTATTAAAATACACTGATGAATTAACAAGGTTTTTATTTTTTATCTATGCCAAAGTCTAACTACATTTCAAGGTTCAGGTCTGTCATTTAGGTAGCTAAATGTTTTGTTTTATTGCCCCTTGAGAGAATTCTCAATAGAGTGAATAATGTGAATACCTAAACATTACTTTTAGAATTCTGAAATGAACCATGAAGCAAAAGTGCAATGAAGTCTTACAATCTCTGTGAAAAATTGAGCTGCTTTTCGTGCCATGCTTCCCAGCAATCTAGACACACATGTGCATAGAAGTGACTGTTAAAATACTTCTCTTGTGCCTTTGTGTTTGTGAATGTTGAGAATATTTGGATTGAGTTAGGTTTATAGCAAAATGTATTTATTTAAATAAGCTAAAAAATAAATGATAGACTGATAGCTGTCCATCTGTAGTGGTGAAAACATACAAAATGGGACTCCAATGTTTTCTGTTCTTAACCCAAGGACTTGAAATTTCAGAACATCAGGGCAAAAGGTATTAATAAGCAACTGAATCAGAAGAAGTATACTGTTGATGACTAGATAAGCTCAGTGTTTGGGTACATGCTTAGCATGCATAAAACCCAGGTTTTGACCCCAAACACCAGGAAAAAAAGGAGGGGGAAATAAAAACAAATCTGTGATATACTAAGTGATTTTTAAACAAAATCAACTAGTAATAGTAGTATCGAATTCATTTTGAAAACACTCTTGCAGTTCCTATTATGGAATCCACTTTGAAGAAGAGAAAGCACAATTCTGGTTGATCAGAATCTCTTTTCTCCTGTCCTCTTTTTGTAAAAGAAGTTCCTTTGTCATATAGTTGGTGCCTCACTCATCTGTTTGTGCTTCTGTTTCCAAAGCACTAGCAAAACCTACAAAGGTTAATTGTTCTCTAGACTTACTTTCTAAAATGTTGTGTCTTTATATGTATCTATTACATTTTGTTTTAAAAGTTACTGTCTTGAAAGCAAGAGATTTACTTTTTTAAAAAGAAGGGGTTGCTGGTGACCCAGGAATCACAATATTTCCTCTACTTTTTGCTAACTTTTAATTTTCAGAAATCTTCAGGAGACTTACTTGATCTCTGCCTTTGGCTAGATGTTGTAGTGAGAAGCCAGCTGTGATATTCAGTGACATGGAAGATGGAGGAAACCCAGAGAACAGTGATGAAAGTGGATTTCTGAATCCAAGAAAGGATATGGATATGTACAGAACCGGCAGATATGCTTTGGTTTTCCATCTTGATATTAGAAGACCCCCCATGCCCATTTTAAATAGAAGGCATCATGTTTCTTTCTTGTCCTTGTCTCATCTTTCTCTTCCTCCTTCTCCTCATCTTCCTCTTCTTCCTCCTCCTCCTCCTCTTCTGCCTTCTTCTCCCCCTCCCCCTAAAATATTTTTTCATACTGGGGATTAAACCCAGAGCCTTGAACAGACAAGGCAGGTAGCTCTACTACTGATCTATATCCCCAGCTGATTTTGATTTTCTGTTTGATTTTAACCTCCAATGTCTTCTATATTATAATTTAAGTGACTAAGAATTATATAACATTTAAACTTCAGATTCTGGGTTCTTCCCTCAGTTTTTCTTGTTCTTTATATTTAGTATCAGCAGATCTCATTCTAAACTGCTTCAGAATTTAGAACTCATACTAAAAATGCAGGGTTAGAAATGGCTTTGTTAGATTTCTATTTTAAGTAGATAGAACATGCTTTCTGATGGATTCTGAAAAATAGTTTATGGTGTATATCTCTTTGTGTTTATTACATGGCTAAAAAGTTGCCTTGTTCATATATGTTATATGTATACTGTTACGTTTTTTGTTTTTTGGGGGTTTTTTTTTTTTTAGTAAGGTAGAGTCTCATGTATCCCAGGTCAGCCTGGAGCTCCAAGTGCTAGGATTCAGTAGTATGCCCACCTTTCTTTTTATATTGTACTACAGAATTAAATTTTTTCATATTTACAGTTTGATTCTTGAAGACAATCTATAAAAATTGATTAAATCAATAATGAAACTTTTAGAAGGAGCTAAGCCCTTTTCCTTTTTGCTCTAGGGTTCCATTTTGTGACATTGGAAAAGAAAATGCCTGTTTTAGTTATTGTGATAATGACTAATCATGCTATTTTTTAAGGTCTGCAAAGAAGATTTTTTGGTAACAAATGTTTTCTTTTGCTAGCAACAAATTCTGATTCTATTAAAGGCATTTTTTTTTTACAGCAAACAGTACATTGATACTTGAAGCACAAACTAAAGTAGAAACTTTAAGAGTAATTTTAAAGAAAAATAGGAGCTCCAGCTGATACCCCCAGAACATCAGATGTCCTTCCAGTTGGCCTTTTCTTCATTGTGCTGTGCAAACTCTCAGGTCTCTTCGAGGAGTCACTTTTGTTGGTCTTCGACTCATGGTCTATTCTGCCCTTTTATTTTGCTATGTGTGCATGTATTAGGTGAGAGGAGATGAAGGAGCACAGTTAACAGTCATTAGTGGGTGGAGGCATTCTCTCTGCATGTTAAGCTTGAAGTTTGTCTTTAATCTTTTCATCCTGGCACATTTAATGCAACTTTCGATGTCATTTCATTTAAATACCAACCTGACTAGTTCCGAATGAGAACAGAATACCTATTTTTAGACTCAGATACCTTGTATAGCTCATTAACTCTGTGGTATGTGACTGGGATTAGTGTACACATATTCTTTTAGAGATAGTGTTGAAATTACTTCATAGTAAATTTAAAGTAGGATATTACTAATTGATTTGTAAATGAATTGTGTGTTCTTATGCAGTAATTTCAGTGACTTTGGTGTTTGGGAATGGGGGGAGGCTGTTTTGCCTTTCTGAAGTGGAAAATAATTCCATGTAACTGTTGCTCCACTCTAAAGAGAACATCCCATAGTAGATATTAGAATTTTCACAGACCTGCTTGTTCTTACTCAAAATCTTATTTTAGACAGGTTTTCTTTTAGCTATATTGCTGGATAAATTATTTTGAGCCTCTTATGATAGCTTTTCCTTTGTACTTGAATAGTTTGATATTTTAAGGATTGTTAAAAACTTGAATTTTTATACTATGAATGCATTGTCCATCTCCTTCAAACTTGAAAATGAAATGGCATGATTACAGGTTCCCAGATGGTAGAATAATTTAGGAGAGGGTTTCCTCGGCTTTTCAAAGGTTTATTTGAAAAATGTACATAATGACTTTATAGGAAATGTCTTATTTTCACTGGCTATACTTCTGTATCAAAAAAGATTTGTGAAATAAATTTTTGGCAAACCAGAATATAGTTTATGAGCAGTTCTGAGGAAATTTAAAGAAGGTAGAACATAGCATTGTGAGGTTTTTTTTTTTTCTTTTTAAGTCCTCATAAGTCATGGCACATGTATGTTTTTGCATAATTTTCCCATTTCAGGTTGAAGAAAAACCAAATATAAATATATTAAACTGCGCATATTGTTGGTACTATTTTGCAGACCATAGAAATGCTGTAGCTATTTCTTATGTATGACTGTAAGTGAGTCATTTGACAATTCTCTAATTTTTCAGTGATAAAAGGACATCATGATACAATAAAAATGAACTTTAACCAATAATGTGGAAATGGAACTAGTTAACTAGTTTAGTAACTTAGGGCAAGTCACTTCTCCAAGTACTTAATATCTTGTATGTGCTAGTGGTCTTTCCATACTTCTAGGGTTCCCTGGGAGTGATTAAAATAATGGATGTGAAAGCACTCTGAAAATGTAAAGTTTTCTGTGAATAAAAATGATTATTGCTGTTTGTATCAGCCATTGGTGTTACAGATGAGGTGGCTGCATGTTATGAAGTACATCCACACATTCAGTCTCTGAAGCTCAGTGTTGAGTCACTTTTCCATGCTTTTTAGCAATCCCTGACCTGAATACCATGCAGCCATTTTGTTTGCTTCCTTTTATTGTCTGAAAATTTAGTGAAGGCGAGGGGCAATGCCACTTATCTGTATTCCCAAAGCCTCACATAGAACCTGTTTCTGGGTAGAAGTCTTAATAAACTTAACAAATTGAATGCTTGACTTTATTATGGCTAGTCATCTGCCTTTCTCCCTTCTGTGAGAGATCGTGCCCTATAAACAACACTGAACCATCTCTCCAGCCTTGTCATCTCTTTCTTATTGAACATTAGTCTTTAGATGTTTCATGTAGAAGACTTATTTGCTTATATGTTTTCCAAGAAGCCTTACTGAGTGAACTTCATCTGGAGGAATTTAGCAAGGCCTCCTTGTGAGACACACAGTGGGTCTTTTTCTTAGGGTAAGTTCATATGATGACACGATATAAAATCAGAATGTTAGGTCATTATTTTAAAGTAAGAAGTAATGACAGGCTTTTATTGTTGGTAAATCACTAATCAAGCTGTATTCAAAAGATCGCCTGATGGAAATTGACTGTCAGAACATGGTTCTGTAATGAGTTTTACTGGTATCAGGCTAACCTTATAACAAAGCTTCATGGTTGGGAAAGCCTTGTCATTCAGACATAGTAAAACTGAAACCATCTCTGTTCTGCAGGATTTGTAGAAACAAAGTAAAGGAAGGAGATCCTCAAGTACAAGAATTTCTAGAACAGAATGATGGGAATTTCCTAATGAAACGGCTCACTGCAGTATAGTAAGACCAACATGGTGGCATGTCATTAAAAAACTTCAGAACAGCCAGGTGTGGTGGCACATACCAATCCCAGCACTCAGGCAGTAGGTGCAGAGGAAAAGAGAGGCAGATCTCTGTGAATTTGAAGCCAGCCTCAAGTTCCAGGCCAGCAAAGGATACATAGTAAGACTGTCTTAAAACAACCAAAAAAAAAGAAAGAAAATTTAAAGAAAAACAAAAACAGCTGGAAAAAGAAAACTTCAGAACACCTGGGATAAAGAAAAATCCTAAGTTTAGTCTGTGGAAGGGATTCAGAATTTTATGGCCAGTTAAACTATTTTGAAGTGTGATGACCATTTTTAAGACATGCACAGTCTTAGACAACGTTTGCCACCCTTACATACTTTTTTAGAGAGTTACTGAACAATACACTTACTCAATAGGAGAAAGGAGAAAGAATCAAAGTCCAGGAAACTATTTCCAGCAGGAATAAAGGGAATTGCCTTCAAAGGGAAAACCCTGGAGAGGACAGCTGTTCGGGTTACCTGGATAGCAGTGCTGTAAGCAGCAAAGAAAGGAGTGCAGCATTAGAAGGTCTGTTCTGGAGGGAAGGGTGAGGGAGTGGGTGGGTGTGTTTGTGGTATTGGAAATGGAAGCCAGGGCCGTCAAGATGCTAGATGGAAGCACATTACCACTAAGCTATATATCCCCAGCCCTGTGGTTCTTCCATATTTAAAAAGAAGTATATACAGAGATGTGCATAGTATAGATAAATATGGAGACCTGGGAGAAAGAGCAATACAACTACAACTTCAGAAAAAGAAAATTAAAGAAGAAAGGAAATTAAATCATAGATATGTACACAGATTTGGTTATAAATTATATTGATTTTTGCCAAAAATGGAAGCCAATGGCTGTTAAAAATTAGGGGGAAATGGGGCTACAGAGATGGCTTGGCAGTTAACAGCACTTGCTGCTCTTGGAGAGGACCCAGGGTTGATTCCACAGTTGTCTGTATGACTACAGTTTCAGGGAATTGAATGCCCTTTTCTGGCCTCCCAAAGCACCTGAACACAAGTGTACAAATATACACTTAGGAACACTTAAGCATATAAAGATAAAATAAGGCTTTAAATAACAAGGATAAAATTGTGTGTGGGAGGCTGTGAGTGACAGAACTGCAGTATAGTATTCCATACCATAGAAATCTGAGAATACTGTATAAAATGGAAGAACCCAGGAAATAGTCATTTAAGTATTTTATTCAGAAATGAGAAAAAAACTTGTTACCTATAAAGGGGAAGCATGCAAGGAAATGTTTTATTATAAACTTTGTACAAGTTTTACTTTTGCAGAAGCATTGTTCATTATGAAGAACATAAACTGTGTTTAGGAAAAGATGATGATTTTTAGTACAACTAAAGAGAAGCCAGTGAGGAACAAACAGCTTAGAACAAAGGACTGCAGTAGGGAATGAATATGTGGACTTGTACAAAGCAGTTTCCTATTACCCATCCTTTCTTCCTCCTCCCAGAAAGACTGGAGTTTTGGAGATAGAGTCTGGGGACTGAAAGGCCATTTTGGTTCCTGACATACCACAATGCATGTTTTCTCTGGGTTTTTTTCAAATTTAAATTTTTTATTTTGATTTTTTATTGACAGAAGACAACAGATACTGGAAAGCATCCTTCTTAAATCATCGTGGGGAGGAATTTACATCATCGGAAATATGAAAATACACAGTATAGAGATATACATTTCCTGTATTGGGATATAGTGTCTATGATACAAACCCTGACACTAGGTGCTAAAAGGATGAAGTGTTCGGCCATTTACAGGAGAATGTAGGTGGGTTGCTTTAGAAGGCATTATGTAAAGTGGTCTAGGCTCTGGAGAGAGAGAATTTCTGCAGCTCTCTGTTTGTTTTATGTGTATGCGTGTTTTGCCTACATGTATGTAAGTTTACCATGTGCATGCGGTGCCTGGGGAAGCAAGAAGAGAGTGTATTGGATCCGTTGGAGCTGGAGTTACAGATGGTTGTTAGCTGCCATGTTGAGTGGTAGGAACCAAACGCAAGTTCTTTGCAAGAACAGCCAGTGCTCCTAACCACTGAGCATCTTTCGAGCTCCAGCTTTACTTGCTGATGCCATTCATTGCCCCATCTCATCTTTGCATAATATATATTGACGTATAAAGTATGAATAGCCAGCTAGGCAAGACTGAAGGCACCCAAAGGTCAGCGGAGACTCAAGTGATTTATGGTTTACCAAACAGTATATGATAAAAGAAAACCCTTTGCAAATTAAATTTTAAAAAATATTAATTACCTTGGTTGTAGTCATTTAATGATAGATTCAAGAGGATTGTATTGGGTTTGCATAGACTACAAAGTAATAGTCAGACCCCCTTTCTCTCCCTTAATTAGTTAACTATTTTTTAAATTTTTTGAATAATTGCTTTTTAAAAATTTTATGTGTACTTGTGTAGCCTGAATGTATGTACATGCACCTGTGCACGCCATGCCCTTGGTGGCCAGAAGGGGCATCATATCCCCTGGAAATCCAGTTATAGTTGGTTGTTAGCTGGCATGTGGGTGATGAGAACTCAACCTGGTTCCTCTACAAGAACGTTGGTGCTCTTAACTGCTGAGCCATCTTTTTAGCCCCTAATTTATTTATTGTATATGTGTATACACACACATGTGCACACATTTGTGATTATAAAGTTCAGAAACTTGGGAAAGTCACTTCTCTCATTCTACCATGTGGGGCCCGGGGATCAAACTTGGGTTGTCAGGCTTGGCGCCTTCTGGATGAGCTCTCTCACCAGCTTTATCCATTTTCATTCTTCAAAGTTCCCCTTTTTTTGTTGCTGCATACATGTAGAGACTGAAGCCTTTTTTTGTACTTAGGTTAACATCGCACGTTAACATTGCTGTGTTTGGGGTGGTGTGTTCCAGCTTGTAGAGCACTGGAAGTCAAATGAGAGCCAGATTTGACTCGGCAGTTAAATCGACTATCATAATCTGTCTGAACTTCAAAATAATGCTCATCTTTGAATGAAGATAACACTGACGTAGTTCCTTCAAGATGAGATTATGGGATTATTGAAATTGTTACTGTTACTAGAGTTACTTGTTAGACTTTTGTTGTTCCTCAGTGATAAAGAAGAAGGTGAACTAGGTTTTTAAAGTTAGATCCTTGTTTTTCTATTTTATAAAAAAGAACAATACTTCTTCATTAGACTAATTTTGAAAATTAGGTACTGTCACATCCTAAGTATGTAGAAATGTGTTTGGTAAAAAGACTTCTGCTGCTATGTCTTTGTGAGAAGCGATCAGAGTCTCAGAGTGACTTAAGGGCTGGTAAGTTGGCCACCCTCAGAAGCAAGGTCCTGTGAAAATGGAGTGATGTGCGTTTCACTCAGGGACCCTAAATCTCAGTGTCCTAACCCCATTTGCTACAGTTTCTTCATGCTGCTGTCTGATGTACTTTGTTGTACTTTTAAAGAACATTTTGCAAAAGGACTAGGGCTGTATAGTTGATAGACATTTGTACTTCATCGGGAAATCCTGGGGCTTATAGTTAGAGCTTTAGTAAATAAGTGAAAATGAAATTGGAGGCTTTAGTAGTAAGGAGGTGTCTTC
This sequence comes from Eospalax fontanierii, assembly GCA_035773235.1. Lineage (NCBI taxonomy): Eukaryota > Metazoa > Chordata > Mammalia > Rodentia > Spalacidae > Eospalax > Eospalax fontanierii. The sequence continues at coordinate 52,240,406 of CM069541.1, forward strand.
CCTTTTTTAAAGACAGCATCTCCCGTAGCCCCAGCAGGCCTGTAACTCACTGTGTAGACCAGGGTGTCATTTTAATGATACTTTAGAAAATTAGTTTGGGGGCTGCTGGGAAGATGGCATAGGGGTGGAGTCCTCATTGTGCATTCATGAGGACTTGATTTTTGTTCCCTAGAACCCACATAAAATCTAGGCATGATGATGCCTGCCTGTAACCCCAGAGGTAGAGAGCTAGACAGATCCCCAGAGATCACAGCTAGTCCACCTAGCCAAACTTCAGGTTGAGTGAATACTTGATCTTAAAACAAAAACCAAGCTTTGGCAAGTGATATTTGAAGCTTCAAAACTCTGATGAAGAGGGGCCATTTATATATTTAAAGGTAAAGAAGCATACAATTTGAGTGAATCAAAGTGTGTGTCTGAGTTGGGAACAGTTCTGGGTCTCAGTCCCACCCCTGCTAGTGAAAAGCTGTGAAACCAGGAAGAAAGTACACACTCATTTATATAGCTTCAGTTGCCTTAACTAGTAACAATCTCTGTTACAGAAATTGTGAGGGTTTAATGAGCTCATACATGTTAAGGTCTTAAGAAAACTTTGGCAGAGTAAGTACTTAGTGCATGTTAGCTGGTGCAGAGAACAGGGTTTTCTGGAGCAGAAGGTTCAAGTTGAGGTTATAGTGGAGAATAAGACCAAAAAGATAAATTGATGAACTCAGTCTACAATTTGATTCTCATTCAGAATTTGGAGGTAGAGTTGAGATTTTTGCATAAGTGAATGACACAGAGGTGGAATCCTAAAGGGACATAGCAGAAGGATCCCTTAGAGGCCATCATCTGAATTCTTTTCATAAACTGGGAGAGACCTACAGTAATGAGTTAACTAGTTACAAAGTTAACTAGTTGCAAAACTCTGAGCTGAAACCAGGCTTAAACCTCGCTCTGACTCAATCTTGCTGAAAGAAAAAGGGGTAGAAGAGTTCACCATTTGTTGACTATTTAGAATGCAGGAGTTACAGGTTTGGGAAAAAAGGACAAGATTCAGATTTGGGTTTGTGTTAAATACTGTGAACTAAACAAATTTGGATTTGAAAAACCTTACTGTCTGATATGTGCCTAAAACTTTTATAAAGCGTCAGATGTTAGGAATAAAATCTTGGGTCCCTAGAGAGAAAGCTTAGCACTTAAGAGCACTGGCTGCTCTTGCAGAGGACTTGGGTTCGATTCCCAGCACCCATATGGCAGCTAACAACGGTCTATAACTCCAGTTCCAAGGGATCCAACTCCCTCTTCTGACCTCCATGTGCACTGTACAACACAGGTACACTGGAGTTACAGATGGTAACAATACAATAATATTGCACTATTAACCTTATTAAAAGAGTATGTATTTGATGTCCAGTTTACTGACCAAATGTAAACAATTGAAATAAGTATTCAGAATCCATAGTTACCAGAATCATTTGTTTAGAATATGACTTTGCACATAATTATTTTGTGTCTTCTAATTTAGCTGACTTGTAAATTCTCCCCCCACCCCAATCATTACAACCAGTTTTTTGCTCAGAACAGTATATGTTTGTTGACTTTTGTCAAGTAACAACTTTTCAGATGTCTTGTTCCTTGGGCCTCTCCACATAGATTGCTGTGAAGGAAAATCAACAATGGCAAAGCAGGTAAAGGTTGACAGTGCTGTTAGCATTTATGCCTTATCTATACATGATTTGGAACAGTTTTGCCAAACATTGACTAATTTTCCTGTGGGAAACTTCAGCCCTAAAAGGAAATGGCAAAGCTAAAGAGCTACATGTCACATGGGACTTAGATTATTTTTAGAGTGGCACTATAAGGCCTTATTTGGATTGAAACAATGTGATAGCAAAAATTATTAAATACAGAGCCATTTTTGAAGTCAGCTACTGCATCATTACATTGTAGACTATAGATACAACCTAACTTTCAACATAATGCATATATACCCATTCAGCTGATACAGTTTTAAAGTCTGTATTAAAACGAGAAGTGCTTTTTGGACACACATTTGTAGAACAGGCTTATTGAGTCAGGTTTCTGCAATTAAGAGTCTGTGGTCATTCACTCATTACATGGCTATCATTTTGTTTAGTATGTTTGGAGAGAGTTGTTTTCTTTGTTGGATGTCTGAGAAAAGAGGGAAAGAACAGAAACACCCTGCTGCTTGTCTTGAAATGGAAGAACCCGTAAATTCAACTATGATAGTAGAAAACCTCAAATGGATTTTTTACTTTTGAGGAATAATGTAAAAAGAAATAAAAGGTAGTCAGTACAAGTACTTCTTTTTCAATTCTGTAGTGTTTGAGTTATTCTGTCTCATAGGCTAAGAAAATCATTTCCTACCATTTATAAGTGACAGTTTTTCTGCTATCTTTATAATTTCACTTGATTGCAGTAAAGTATGATGTTGATAGCATAACAATAGATTTCTGAATTGCTCACTGTCTCATTAGAGAACCCCACCACCACCATAAGGCACTAAATCCCAAACAGGAAAACTTGTCAAATACACATTTTGTCCCTTGGCTCCTTTCCCAAGATTAGAAATAGACCAACAACATCAGTCTCAACTCCAGTGAGAGTTATCACTGTTGTACCAGACCTGCTGCCACCCATTTGCCACAGAGTGTTTTTTTTTTTACTTACAAACCCAGTGAGGTAGAGACCATCATATAGGTTATAAATAGTGACTCCAGAGTTCAACTTGGTTACGTGATCTGTACATGATCGTGCAAATTAGGAAGAAGGAGTAGTAGTGCACGCTACAGAGGTAGAACTGCTCTGCAGTCTGCATCCTGTCCGTTGTACTGTGGTAGAAGTGGGGCACCTGAACTCTTGTCTATGCTTGTCAAAAGCCCAACTCTGAATCCACACAATTGTAACCAGATTTTGAAGTGCCTGCAGTTACATCTGTTCATGAATGTGTATTTGAGGTTTGCTTTGTGTTTCATGTATTGGTGCTTTGGAAGGCAATCTTTGAAACATTAATACTAAGTTTCTGTACATTATTGCATATATTTAAATATGGACAGATAAATTTCCTGTCTCTGGTTCAGCTTTTAAATTCTCTTGTTCACTTTAAGTTGATGGAAATTTGATTGCCATCATGGTTTGGATTTGTTGTTGTTGTTTGCCATCAGAGAGAGAGAGAGAGGGAGGGAGAGAGGGAGGGAGGAAGAGAAGGAAGGAGGGAGAATAGAAGAATAACACTGTAGGACAAAGAGACCTCTGGTTTCTAATTGAAAGATTACTTAAAGAACAGTGGTGCCTGCCATGAAGGGACCAGTAAGAAAGTGTTTGTACAAGTACATGATAAAAACATAGCTCTGATCAAAAATAGGCACTGGGTCATTTTCCATAGAAGGGAAAATGCTTATAATTCCTCTTTTTGTTGCTTGTTTTTTAGACAGGGTCTTACTTTGTAGCCCTGGCTAACCTGGAACTCTGTTGTGTAGACCAGACTACCTCCTGAGTGCTAGGATCAAAGGCATGCACCACCATGCCTGGTGCTTATAACTCTTAATAGAGACAGTTTTTGGCAGGGATGTTCAGTAAGTGGTAGGCAGTATCACCACCACCCTGAAATGCAAAGGTTCTGTAGCAGGTGTTTTGTTTGACTCCGTCCTTCACTCTCCCTCCCCCCATCTAACAGTCTTGTAGCATCCTGGTACCACAACTCAGAGTGGTACTATGAGAAGCCAAGATAATTATGGTCTAAAATTTTTCAGTAATTTTTGTAGTTCATTTGAAATTGAAAATGTATGTTTCTTGTAGTGTTTTATAATTACCCTTACATGGCAGATTTTGGTTTAGTTTTCTGTTTGTTTGTTTTACTCATTGATTCCTTAACAATTTCCTTACATTTATGTTAAAAATATGATCTTTCTGAGTGACATTTAAATAGGTTTTACATTTTGCTTTTCAGTAAATGCGTTCATAAAATAAATTTTTTAAAACTTTTTTTACAGTTTTAAAATCATAAAGTTACATCTGTTTAGCAGTCAACCCTAATCAAAGAATATTTTAAAGCCCAGAATACTTAAAAGAATACTGATTTTATTTTTAAGCAATAAATATATTTTTAGTTGAACATGATGATACATGCTGACGTCCACCTAATATTTAGGGGAAATACCTCTCCTTTGCCCTCCCCCCATAATACGTAAAAGAGCCACATTTGAAATCTTAGTTTTTATATTTAAGAGTATCATACCAGTATTAGGGGGGAAGGCCTTAGGGTTTTTTCCATGCTATTTTATAAACACCGACAACCTGTATCCAAGGAAGTACTTCATAGGATTACAAAGTCCTGTTTTCAAAGTCTCATACCAGTTTTAGTTAGTAGAATCCCGAAGAACAAAACATCCATATGTATGTTAGGAATCATTAGTGCTACTTACTACAGTACGAGCAGATTTGCACTTTTAATGGTATTTTTATTTTTGTTATGGATGTGCTCTAGAAAGCCAGACCATTTGGGTTCTGGTTCCATCTCCCCATATCCAAAACAAAGAATTTAACTTTATTTTGTCAAATGGGAGAAAAAATAGTACTCATCTCAGAGTTGTTAATGTTCTCCACGTTGGTGTCACCATACTAATTTTGTAAAAATATATCAGTAGGAAAGTAGGCCTGAACCTTACTGTCATATGAATCCCTTTAAAATTAGCATTCAGGTGGTATTTGTTGGATGCCTCACCATGTATTAGATTTTTCTCTTGAGTCTGGAGATAAATGAGGGCAAATCAGAAATCTGCCCTCAAAGCCATACCGTCTAGTAGACCTGCTGAAAACGCAGATCACTTTTCCTGGAAAAATCGCACAAAACTTTGCTACAATTTCAGAGAATTTGTGGTAGCCCATTAGCTTTTCTGTTAAATCTCTGGCTAACAATAGAGCACGCTAGCTTCTTTTTATTTAGTCAGAATTCTTACAAGGCAAACCATAACATGGGTATGGTATTAGATATTAAAAGACAAACAAAACTGTTTTGTTAGTTTTTCTCTATCATTTTTTCAGTTCCATCAAGCTAGAAAAGCTGTTACCATGCATAGTTGAAGTACATTTCAAGATATTTCAGATTTTTGGTCTTGTCCAAATATAGGAATGTGTGTTTTCATAAGCTCGATAGTCTATTCTCATTCTTTATTTGGTTCTTGTAATCACTCCTACTTCTGTCATTTTACAGTGCTAGGGATTAAACCCAGGATCTCATGCACACTAAGCTAGACACGTGCTCTACCACTTAGCTACAATCCCAGTTATTCAGTCTACCTCCAAACATAAAACAGAACTGCAAGTGACAAACTGATGAGTAATTAACAGAATGAAGCTTTCAGTCTTCATTTGTTTTCAGATATACCATATCTTACATTTTAGTTTTCCTTCTTCCCTTTGGACTTTAATCCTTCAGTTTAGGGGATTTTAGAAACTATGCTTTAGAATCACTTTTGATAGGATGTAGCTGTGCACCCCCCCACCCCCTTTTTAAGAGATAACAGACTGAGGAGAGAGCTCAGTACGTAAAAGTACTTGTTACATAAGCCTGGAGACTTGAGTTAGATCTCCAAAACTTGCCGAATGCCTGCCTCTGTAATTCCAGCACTGCTACAACAAGATGGGAGATAGAGATGAAAGAATCCACTAGAATCGCTCAGGCCCGCTAGCCTGGAGTTCACAGTGGCGGTAGAAACAAAGAGAGACCCTGCGTCAATGAGGTAGAAAGTGAGGACTGACTCTGAAAAGATTTCCTGTTATCTTCTCCACATAAGTGCCATGTAAAATGCTTGCCCACATTCATACACACAAGTAATAATAAAAATATTAATAATTTTAATTTAAAAATTTTAAAGGAGATACAACCAGTAAATATATTTTATTCCTGCAAAATATATTGTAAAGGTAGAACTTGGGCAAAGCATGATGGTATACATCTATAAGACAGGAAGAATCCAAGTGTGAGGACAGCTTGGGCTATATAGGAAAATCTTGTCTCATAAATAAATAGCATAAAATTTATTTGAGTGGTGGGTTGTTGCTGTTTTACTAAGTATTACATGAAAACTTCTGGATTAATCTTAAGAACTTTTTATTTGGGCAACCAGCCTCAATTTTCTCTGTACTGCTTATTTCTCATGGCAGCCTTCCACTGCAGTTGCTTTGTTTGGGTACTTTCTTTTTCTTCCTGCCATTCTTAGCTTTCTATTTTTCAACTTGAGTTTACAAAGAGTATGTATTCAAAGGGCTTCCTCCAGTTCCCAGTTCCTTATTAATCCTGAGAAGTTACCCAGTGGGCCAATTCTCACAGTAAGATTTAAAAATAGATATCCAGAAAAACTATAGAACACGGTACTACTGTGGTTTTAACTAATAGACAACTTTTACATAGGTACAGGAAAGCAGCACACATTATAATTTCTTTGAATTTCATTTGTGTGAACTGTTTTAGAAGAGCCTTAAAGTTTAAGCAAGTTGTAAAGCCTCCCCATTGTTTTCTCACATCAAACATTATGATTAGAGCTGAGGAAGAAGTGGCTTAGGAATCAGTCACACCTAGCATCTAGATACGGTCGTTAGTACCACTAACTAGTGAAGGAAACAAGAACCACTTGGAGATTTTTTTTAATTTAGTATTTCATTTTGTGTGTATGAGTGTTTCGCTTGAAGGTATGTAACTGCATCATGTGTATGCAGTGTTCATGGAGGTCAGAAGAGGCCATCAGATTCCCTGGAACTGAAGTAACAGATGGTTGTTAGTGGCCATGTGGGTACTAGGAATCAAACCTGGGTCCTCTGTAAGAGCAGTCAGTGCTCTTAATCACTGAGCCACCTCTCCAGCCCTGCCACTTGGAGATTTTAAGGAACACTGAACAGGCCTTTTGTAGAATGTATTCCAAATAGATGTTGTCTGATGATTTTCTCATGAAGTTATGAGTTTGAGGAAGGAAGAACACTAATGGAAAAGACCATTTTCATAACATGTGAAGGGTATATGCTATCAGATTGACTTACCACTCTTAATAGTGACCTTCATCATCTATCTGAGGTCACATCTGTCAAATTTCTGCCCAGTAAGGTTACACTTTTTCCCCATGCTGTACTGTACTGCACTGCACTGCACTCCTCGAGAAAGTTGCTTTGCTCAGCCCACACTTGAGTAGTGAAGTGTTAAACTCTCCTTCCTTTTCCAGCCAGTTTATCTCTTTACCACATTTATATATTTAGCCCTTCCTTTATCTCTGTCTGGATAGATTCGTTGGCATTTCTTTCATATTCAAGGCTATAACCCATATCACTTTCTTGCTTAAATTGTTTTGGCTAGGTTATTGGGAGCATTTTCTTTGGCTGCTGTATCACTTTGACATATCTGTCAGTGTATTCATTTTGATGTGGTAATGTTGTTCTTACCTCGTTCTCTGACTTGGTTTTGACGATAATAGTTTTTAAGAAGCACTTCTTATTTTCTTGCAGTACAAAGTATTGCTGACTTGTTTTCTTTGTGTTTTTTGTTTTGTTTGTTTGTTTTGTCTTTTTGAGACAGGGTCTTTCTGTAACCCCAGCTGGCCTGGAACTCACTGTGTAGACCAGGGTGTTCTTGATCTCACAGAACTCCACCTGCCTCTGCTTCCCAAGTGCTGAGACTAATATAAGAGTGTGCACACCACACCCAGTTCATCTTCTGTGCTTTTCACCCCCATCATTTCTCCAAGAAGCTCTTGTTCCTTTCACTAGTAAACGATATTAAGGATCCTCAGCTTCACAAGTGCTAAGATTACAGCCATGTTCCACCATATCAACTCTAAATGGAGTAAGGGAGACAGATTTTATTTTCTTAAAGAAATTAAAGCTGATTTTATTGGAATATGTAAAGAAGTTAGAACAAAACCAGCTAATCAAAAACTGTTTCTGCTGTAAAGTTAGTAGCTTTCAGGATGGATTACCCGACTGTATTCTTCTCAGGTTTCTATCCCTGTACTGTTGCCTTAAGTGAATTTATAGCTCCTTCTGTTTGTCAGCCATTTTACTAACTACTGGCTAGTTGAAAGGATTTATTTGGCTAACTTAATCCGTTTGGTCATGAGTAATGTTACTCACTATATGTTGCTCAGTAAACTATATGAGCTGTATTATAGCTCATAGTTTACTACAGAATAAAAGGAATGCTGGTCTTTGTGTAAGGCTGGGTGTTACATGCACTTGGTCTGGGTGTTTGTACAAAGGCTCTTTGCTGTGGTTTCTTAGGAAGGATCATTCTTAATGTTGCTGTGATTTGTTTTCAGAACTTTTTGAGATTCTCGATATCATTATTCTGATAAAAACTTACAAAATGCATTATTATTAGAATTTCTGGATGGATTTCATCTGGCTTGGCCTATGGCATATCAAGTGGATTTATTCCAATTTCTTCAGCCTGTTTCCTAAGACCAAATATTTTAAGCAAATGGTTCACATGAAATGCCTCAGTTGATTTTTTTTTTTTTTAATAAAATCATCATGCGAATTTTCAAAGGGACCTTGTCTCAGCATTTTGTCCTTTCATTGTCTGATCCTAGATCAATAGGAAGGGCAGTAAATTGATAAAAACTGTTAGGAGAGGATTTCATTAAAACTAGCTGGGTGCTTGATATGTTTCATGAAGAGCCATTGACATTATTGTTAACTCTTTAGTTTTTTTTAACTCAGGATGGAAAAAGAAATGGGTTTTCTCCACTGGGGGAAAAGATGAAAGTTTTTCATAGCATATTTGAATCTCTTGCCATTGGTGGTCTTGGTTTATTTTTAGTTAAATGCTGCATGCATTCATATGCCATTTTGCCCCTAGGAAAACTCCCAATTAAGGAACTTACCTTTTCATTTGAGAATGGATACGTGAGCTTCATGCTAACAGATCAATGAAAGCATACTTTTGTACTCAGTTTTTCTGTCACTAACACTTTACCATTTTCTTTGAGGTCAGCTTGAATTGTTTTGTGGGAAACTAGTTTATTTTTATCTTATGTGTATGAGTTTATTGCCTACAATGCACATAAGTGCACCTATGTCATGCAGTTCCCTCGGAGGAGAGAAGAGGGCATTGGATCCCCTGGAACTGGAGTTATGGATGGTTTTTAGCCACTATGTGGATGCTGGGATTCAAACCTGGATCTTCTACAAGAACAGCCAATGCTCTTAACCACTGAGCCATTTCTCCAGCCCTGGGAAACCAATTTCTAGTAGCATATTTTCCTTCATACCATAGAAAAGTCATTGGCTGCACTCTGCAGAATGCAGAGTATAGCATGAAGTACATAAAATAAGTCACTTCTGTTCTCTCTCCCCCAACCTCATTACATTTGCTTGAGTGATTAGTCCCTAAGAGGGGATAAGTGTTTGTCCTTAGAGTACTTAAAGGATGTAAACAATGTGACATTTTTGTATAAACCTCAACATATTAACACTCCTGAGCCCCTTCTTTCCTTGTATTTCCACAGGAGTCTCCCCAGGACAGTGCTATCACCAGGGATATTAACCGAACATTCCCAGCTCATGACTACTTCAAGGATACAGGAGGAGATGGACAAGATTCCTTATATAAAATATGCAAGGTAGTTCATATGAAAATAAAAAAAGACCCAGTTCCATATGATGGTCTGGTTCTTTGAAATTATATAAGACAACTACAAAGTATAATATGGATTTTTTTTTTTTTCCTTTGGTTTGGACTTTTGTGTGTGGGGACGGGGTGTTTTGAAGCAGAGTTTTATGTTGCCCAGGCTGTCTTCAAACTTAGTAAATATAAGAGACTGGCCTTAAACTATTGATCCTCCTGCTTACACTGCCCAGATGGTGGGGTTATAAATGTGTTCTACCATTCTGGCTACAAAGTATTATTTGTATTTAATGTTCAAGTTTGGGGGTGGAGAAGAGGAAAGAGATGACTCAGTGGTTGAGGGCACTAATGGCTCTTGCAGAGGACTTGGGTTCAGTTCCCAGCACCCATGTGGCTGCTAACAACCATTTATAACTCCTTTTCCAGGAGCTCCAGCACCCTCTTCTGACCTCTTGAGTATTTTCACACATGTGGTACACTTAAGTACATGCAGGCAAAACACTCATACACATAAAATTTAAAAAATAAAAATATTTGATATTGTAAAAAAGGATATAGAAGATAAAAAGGAGAAAGAACACAAAACCACGATAATGCAACTTTAGGCTCATCAAAAACCAAGAAATAACAAGGCTGGAGTGATGATTAAGAGCTCATACTGTGCTTGCAGAGCAAGGGCACTAGGCACACACATGTTGAGACAAAGCACTTATATACATAAAACTAAATCTTCAAAGAAAAGGAGGGAAAAAGTGAGGTGAAAAGAATATAAGAGCCAAAGATAGAAGAACTGTGAAATAACATTTTCTAGGCATGACACAGCCATTGTATTATAAACTCACAGCAGCTACAGTTACCTGTATGTGGCATACATAAGACTATCCCTCTCATCAGTCACTCACAGACAGGGGAAGGACTCATGGAACCCTACCCCTCCCTTCTGAACTCTTAGCTACTACAAGAACTCATTGTCTTCACTTGTATACCTAGTTACTGAAGCAACGGTAACTAAATGTGAGGCTTAGCCAAACAAAAGGTTTGTCATATAATTCTCAGTGTTTAATAATAAACAAAGACACATTTAGAAAAGTAGTGTTTCCCTGACTCTTGTAATCAGAATTTTCAGCTGACCTTTGACTATAAATTTACCCTTTCAAAATCTGGTTTGATGTGAAGATCCTTTGAGCCATGGAGTTTGTAACTTCTTTTCAGTGTTCACATTGTAAGTGCTAAACTTGGCACCTTGGATGTGACCCAACAGCACGAAGTGCCAGTGCCAATTCAGGTGGATTTATAACACTGCAGCTTCATAAGTAAATACTCATGTATGTCAGATCTGAATCTGAAATCTATAAAAGTGACAGCCTATTCAGTCTTTAATCCAGTTTTCAAATACATTTATTCTCATCTTATAAATAAAGAATATAAAGTGAACATACATCAGAGCTTTAGTAATAAATGAGATTGGGCCCAGAGTTTTTCTATTTTGTCCTAACTTTAGAACTTGTCTTTTTATCTTTCCCTTCCTAGGATTAAGTACTTTCTTGTGGTATGTGCAGGCAAGGCAGGAGATACATCCTTAATGAACTTTTATGATTGAGAAAGCAAAACTAACAGCTAGTTTAGCAATAAAAGGCTCTCAGTAAAAATTATATGGGTTGAATTGTAAAGGCAGTTAGAGTCTAAAGAAATATTTCTTGATTTTAGCTTTAATTTCTCCCCCACACTCAAAGCTGTGATCCTTTAACCACTTCTCAGTTATATTTTGCACATAAATGGGTACTCCAGGAGTTCCCACTGCATCTGCCTCACAAGAGCTAACACTCTTGTCTCTGATATCACTAGAGAGCAGCTCTCTATTTCAACTCTCTCCCCTTCAGGATATACTCTGACCTTTCTCAGCCTCCCCAACAGTTTTTCTCTCTCACTGCCTCCCCCTACAACAGAACCCTTCTCCTAGGTATTCAGTTCACATTGCTCCAGCTCTGCACCATCATGTAGGAGGTCTAAATTCCCAGAGTCCAGTTAGTATTTATTTCAAAACCTGTCAAGATCAGGAACAAAGTGGGTCTTTTAAAAAATAAAGGTCATTTCAAAGGTCACGTGTTTATTGTGAAAATTTTCTAACACATAATAGAAGCTGACTAGTGTAGTGAAGAGGTTGGTAAATAGTGGTCAGTGCTGCACCATAACACACCATAGAATGCAATAACCCTTAATTCATTTTTCTGCTCCTAGATTCCTTAATGTGGCATTGACAGTGACTGATGATAGAGTCTGGCTTGTCACTTAACTCCTGCTTTTCCAGATGAACTCATCACTGTACTTGGCTTGTTGGTCTGTCTAACTGCTCCCAGTAGACTGAACTTCTCAAGGACAGGAGTCATTTCTACATAGCCTCTGTAGAACTAGGTACACTGGTAGAAGTAAAATAGATGCTCATTAAGCATTTATGAATTAACGAATGACCTGTCTTCCCTGTTCATTATCAACCCTTGAGCTTTACACTCCAGGTGTTCCAAATGCATCATATACTTTCATTACCTGTATGCATTCATTTGATCTCTCACCAGAATGAGTTGTATGCTCCTCTCCATTCTCTACAGAGATTCTATCCATCTATTTTCGCTGTGCTGAGTATTTTCCATGAGAAGACTGAATGAGGATAGAAAATTCACACTATGATATTTATTTATATATATAAATGTATATATATATTGATTTATATATATAAATATATAAATCCCATTTATATAAATAAATATATAATCCCATTATATATAATATAATATAATAAATATAAAATCCCATTATATATAAATATATAAAACCCATTTATATAAAAAAATTATAAATATATATAAATCAATATATATGTATTGTATGTATATATATCGTATATGTATATGATATATATCATATATATATATAGGATATTGATTTTAGGTGTTTCTTCTCACCTAAAAGGGTAAAACTAATGTCACTAGATCCATCAAAACTGACAGTTCAAGCCTCTTACTCTGTAAATGTGAAACTACTGATCGATACTTACAAAAACATTCACAGAATACAAAGAGCTTTCAACAATTATTAGTGTGAGTTTTTAACTGATAGCAATATTGGCTCTAACATTTGTTTTATTAACTTACAAGGTAGAAAGTGGTAGCTCATGGTATTATAAACATATCCCTTTGAAACCCTCATTTTTATTTTATCTTTGGGAGAAGTATTCATGTTTCTCATCTGGTAGCCCTCCCTCAACGAAGCCATGATGAGACAGGAAGTCTAAGGGGATTACACTGAATTCTACCTGAGTTCATGAATACATGATTACATCTAATTTTGGTGAATATATACAGCTTATTTTAATCACATTTAGACCCCATTTGATTTGTACCCTTCCTCTTACTATCCCTGCTCAATTTCATGTATTATGTATATATATATATATATATATATATAGAGAGAGAGAGAGAGAGAGAGAGAGAGACTATCAAGTCAAATTTGAGTTTCCCAAATGTCCTAGTATGGGATATTTTTATTTTTGTGTATTTTATTTATTATTTTTATTATATATAGATATATGAGTATATTGCCTGCATGTATGTAAGTACGTGTACCCATGGAGATGAGAAGAGGGCATTGGATTTCTTGGAACTGGAATTATAGACAACAGTTGTTAGCTATCATGTAGATGCTGGGAATCAAATCCTGGTTCTCCGCTAGAACAGCCAGTACTCTTAACTGCTAAGCTATCTCTCCAGCTTCCTATATATATTTTTAAAAACTAATGAAAATGTCTTCCCTTAAATTAAGCTATCACATGATAAACTGGTATCACGTGTTCCTAAAAGACAAAATTCTAAATATACCCAATTTTAAATTGTTTTCTTAGGACAGGAGAACCTTGGCACACAAAAGTTGGAAAATAAAGAAAGAAAACTTCACAAGAAATATAGGGAATAGCATCTTTAATCTATGGGAATTCTCCACATTTTATATAAGAATAACTAATACTATCATAAGAAACAGAGCTCTGAAAAATAGTTACAGAGTACAGAATCAACCATGGGAAGTATTAGATGTCAGTATTAATATTCAAGGTAATGTTCATGGAAGATGGGCAGTAGTAACCATCTGTTGCCAAGAGAAGTAAAAATAAGATTTCAGAGGAAACCACAAATGATTTTAGAGTAATCACTCTTATCATAAAAGTTATTGTGGCATTATGGAAGGAATTGTATTTTGTTGCTTTCTCCAAAAGCCTTTTTCTTCAGAAAGAAAATTAACATTACCATGTTAGTGGGTACCAATTTGAATAGGACAGCGTCCCAGCCCTCAGGAACTCTGTTCAGTGGAGAAGATGGGCATTCACAATGCAGTATGGTGAGTGCTTCAATAGCCCTTCATGTGTAGCAGGCACTGCAGAGTTTCAGAGAAGAGGGATTAATCCTGGGTGAACTGGAATATCTGGGAGTCTTGAAGTAAGGATGCATTTTTCAGGTAGAAAAGAACATCCCAAGGGTATAGTGTGAGCAGTGACAAGGAGCGATTAGAACCTGTTTTAGTGTTCAGGTGGCTTTTGATTAACATTCTCCACACTTTGGTCACATTAAGTAGTATGGTGACCATTCTTCTTACTGTGAAGATTGGAGAGATGTGTTGCCATCATTCTTTGGCCTTCAAAATGCTCCAGTGAGGCTTGGGTAGCATCTTCTCAAGGTGGTAGAGAACAAGCACGGCCCATGAGTGCTGCATTAATTTAAACAACTTGTTTTCTCTCCCCACCCCAGGCTTATTCTGTATATGATGAAGAGATCGGCTATTGCCAGGGCCAGTCATTTCTTGCTGCTGTGCTGCTTCTCCATGTGAGTAATTGGGTCTCTGTTAGGACTTACACATGGTCTGCTTTAGATTTAACCATGGTTTTAAATTGGGCTTGGCCAGATTCCTGGACATACATTTTAACTCTTCTATCTAGAAGCCATTTATTTAATTTAATGTCATTGTGAAAGAGAAAACTGGAAAAGGAAAAAATGGCAGTGTTGAAAACTGCACAAGGTTAGGTTCCTTTTTATTCCTCAGAAAATTGGATTGACTTAATTATTGGTTGACCCCCTTGGGGACATTTGTAAAGTAGCCAATGTCATTATTATCAGTTTGGGGATTTATATGCTGAGAAGAAAACAGAACTATCTTTAGTATCGCCTCACTCGTATATTTATTTAACAAAGACCTTTATTCTCCAACTTTTAAATCTTTTAAAATTAAAAAGGTTTTTTGTTGATTTATTACTTTTATGTGTATGGGTGTATTGCTTGCATGGATGTAAATACATCCATGTCATGCAATGCCTGAGGCAGTCAGAAGGTGTCAGATCCCCTGGAACTGGAGTTACTGATAGTTATTAGAGGTCATGTGGGTGCTTGGAATCAACCCTGGGTGTTCCTAACTGCTGAGCCATCTCTCAAACCCCTTAAAAATTTTTTTGAATCCATAGAAATATCAAAAATGTCAAAGTACACAGCTATATTTAGTATTCTTCATCTGACTTTCTATGCTGATCTATCTCTTTGTCTCTCTTTTCTCATTCTATAGTTTATTTTTTATTAGGAAAAAGAACTTTTCTGAAATTGTTTTTTGAAGGGAAGTAGCAAACATTGAGATGCTTTCCTCCAAAATGTCTGAGCATGTGTCTGGTAAGGACAAGGACATTCTCCATCATGACCCCAACCTCAAGGTCACATCCCACATGGGCTCAGTGCCTGGCAACAGTCTGCATCCAGTGCTCCCCCCCCCCCATATCTGTTTGCTTCATAGAATATTGCTTTTTCTGTTTATGTCTTCTGCTTGCTGAGGATGGAACCCAGGAACTCATATTAGGCAAGTCCTTTACCACTGAAGTATATCTGACCCCTTAGATTCCCCTTTATGATCCAGTGGAGATTGAAACATCGTGTTTGCTTGTCATTATACCTTTAATTTAAACCACCCTATTGCCTTTATTTCAAGCCATTGGTGTTTTTTGTTTTAATTAGGCAAAGTCTTGTAGCAAGAGTACCACCCAAGTGATATCCGCAGTTTTTCAGTGCCATACTGGCGAGCAGAAGTGAATTGTGAACAGGGTTCTCATCCTCATGGTGCAAAGCTAGCCACCCCACCTATTATAAGAAGATAGCTAACTGTACAAGTGTGTCTTCATGAACCTCAGTAGTTCCATGCATATGAAACTGGATGAACGTTGTAAGAATGTAGCAGAGAGCCTTAGATCGTAGACTCTTCCTGGGAGATAGCCTTTACAGTGAGCCCCTAGAAACAGGGCTGTCACTCTCTTTTGTACTTTTTGGTGTCATTTAACTTTTTCCCTTGTTATGTTGCTATGGAAATATTATGAAAGCACAAAAGTGCAGAGTAGAGCATTGCTAGCTAAGGGGGTGGTATGGTATATAGAAGCTGGGGAATTCCAATTGTATGGAATTAATTAATTGGGGCAGTATCACTGGAGTGTGAGGTGTGGAGGAGAGAAAGAAAAGGAACTGGACAGGAAAATAAGAGCCAGCTGGGGAACCATGGAAGCCAGAGTAAAATCTGCAGGTTTTCTCTGAGAGGGAAGCAAGCCTTGAGAAGGTCTTAAGCCATTTTGTAAAGGTTATGTTACAGATAAAAAGGAAAGAGAAAAAGAAACTTTCTATCTTTTCGGCTGTAGTCTCAGCTTGCTGGTATGTGGGTGTGGAGGACTATGCTAAAACTGTGATTTTTTTTTTAATAAACAGGTCAAGTTGCTTTTTGTTTTGTCTTTTAGTCAGACTTCATATCTCAGTCAAGCACACCTATAAAGTTTATCGTCATTTGTAGTTTCACTTAAAAAATGTTTATCCCATGTAAGTGTCACAGCCCCTTGAAGATGGCTCTCCCAGATTACCATTCTTACGTGAACTCCACACTGCTTGCCTTAGTGTTAAGTGTTTGGTTTTTTGTGAGGGAATTGAGCAACCCAGCCTCAGAAGTGCCACATAAATCATCCACTTCTCCCTTACCTGTGGGAAAGTGAAATTTTCTTCTGTAACAAAGACCTGCCCTGACTCCGAAATGTTCCCAGTAATAATCTGCCATCTTGTTTCATGTACTGCTCTTTAGCTTTACGTTGTTCTCACTGATTCTGTGTTCGGTTAACCTCCCATCATGTGCTACAGAAGCTCGCCCACCTTCTGGCATTTTCGAAGGCTTGCTACGGTCACACTAAGTCTTAAATAACATTGGCAAGGCTTCTGTTTTGAAATCTAGAAATATGTCCAGGTTCTTGCAAAAATGCTCCATAAAGCTATGGAAACTGTTCATACCATAAAATTGGGGAGCATTTGTAGACAGAAGTAAAGGAACGTTTTGGAGTACTTTTAGCATCACTATGAATGTTAGTGTAATACTTCAAGTGATAACACAGGCCTAAGAATGTGTAAGATGGTTCTATAAGTCTTTTTAAAATTTTAATTAATTTATTTTCTTTTCTATGTATATGTATGTATGTACATTAGAGTTTATATGCACCACATGCAAATACCAGAAAAGAACACTGGACTCCTCAGGAACTGGAGTTACAGATGGTTGTGTACTGCTGTGTGGGTGCTAGGAAACAAACCCAGGTCCTCTGTCTCTCCAGCCCCACAAGCTGTGTTTTTGGCACTCGGATGGCTAGCAAAGGAAAGCAGTTGACTAGACTGACATAGCAACAAAAGGAGGGGAAATAACTGAACAAAGGTCTTGTGGTTTAGGAAAGATAAAACACACTCTGCATACAAGCCTGTTCCTACCCATCTCAGACTTTGTCTTACCAGGGCAAGTGGTTCTTGATTCCTTGTGGGAGGCATAAGCCTTGTTATCTTCTTGTGATCACTAATCCTTCTCCCTAGTTCATACTGCAGTTACTATACCCTCACTGTCCGGGAGGCAGTGCCAGCACAAAGTAGGCCTCATTCATTTCTTGGCTGAGTGAATGAACATTATTAAACAGAACTCAAGAGCTTCTGTGTATCACTCCATTCCCTTAGAAGACAATAGAAGGACAAGCTTTATACTGTATACTACGGTAACTTGTGTTTGTGTTTTGATTCCACACCTCCATTGTCTGTCTGTTTCAGATGCCTGAAGAACAGGCATTCAGTGTCCTGGTCAAGATCATGTTTGACTACGGTCTCAGGGAACTTTTCAAGCAAAATTTTGAAGATTTACATTGCAAGTTTTACCAGTTGGAGCGCCTCATGCAGGTAAAGGACTGGTTTGAACAAAAAAGGTGCAGAACTAGTGAGAGGCAGATTGGAGAACAGTGACTTTTACTTCTGTTGTTTCTCACTATGATGGAGATGTCAAGATTAACAGTGGTGTGAACCTGATGTCATTAGACTGGGCTTTTGGTCTTAGAAACAACCTGAAGAGCAAATAATTGGTCAGGCAATTCTAAAACAGTTTCAGGCAGGAAGTGCTCACCAAGGCTATAAAGTTGACTGGTTAGGAGTCCCAAAACAAAGTGAAATAGACTTTCTCAAAACATTTCATAACTTGGAAATAAAACTGGCTTTCCAAATACTTCTCACTGTTCTGGGGATTCCTCTTTCTTTAGACTAGTTTGTGGCCTAGAAAAGAGAGCTGAGTGCCAGCTAGGTGTTCTGAGCACTTCAGAGATTTTTTAGAATCTCTATTGCTGGCAGATTTATGAACCTCCCAAGAGTAAATAGGATAGCTGCATATGTGCCCAGAACTAATTACTTTGCTATTTCAGGAATATATTCCTGACCTGTTCAACCACTTCCTGGATATCAGCCTTGAAGCACACATGTATGCCTCCCAGTGGTTTCTTACACTTTTCACTGCAAAATTCCCTCTCTACATGGTCTTCCATATCATCGACCTGCTCTTGTGTGAGGTACGTATCAGGCTGTAGCATTTTGACTTTTGTTTGCAGTGTACTTCAGTGTCAGCTCCGCCAGCACTGTTGTCCCTCTGCTTTATCTTGTTGCTAACAAATCTGGACCACAGTGGCTCTTCTGAGGCCAGTGCTCTGCTCGTTCTTGCTACAGATGGTCTTTGCTAAAAGACACATTGAACATTTAGACTAGTTAATACTGGGTTTGGCTGCGTAACTAAGTGAAATTACTTCTCATTTAAAGGAAGGCGGAAGATTGTCCTGGTTTCATAGAGAGCTAAGCTACCTCCCTCATGTCTGTATTTGGGTTTGGAACAAGGGCTGGCCTCTAAGTTTCTTCCCTTTTGAGAGATTTTGTTTGGTAGTTTAGGGTCTCCTGAATGCCAGTATTTAAAAATTAGAGATTACACCACTCCTGCCCTACATCCATTTTCCTTTAAAAAACAAGGCGTGCCTGGAGCGCCACTCGGCATTGCCAAAGGTTAAATAGAACCCAGTTATATGCCCATACCAGCTGTAAGGGGGATGTTCTTAAGGTAGGAATTTTCTAAAACTAAAGCATCATTACTTAAAAAAAAAAAAAGTGTGAAAGACAGCCTTTGCCTTTGCCATGCATGACATAGTTTGGGGTTCAGGAGGTATGTGTGTGTTTTAAGAAAGAAAAGAGAATACCTAATTACAAAATAATGTGCTTATTACAGAAAAGTTAGAAAATGTTATTCAAAAGTTTTGAAAATAGTCTCAATGTTGCTAAAGTTTGACTATTGTAGTATTTTTGTGTATATTCTTTTACCTATTATTCTCAAATGTGTATGTGCACAATTTCTATACGGAATAACTTGTTTTTTTAACTTGGAATATTATATATGGTTCTATTTGAAAAATGTGATTGCTGTTATCTTTACTCATTTCATGTATTTCAGATTCTATAGATACACATCTATACTCTCCACTCTGTTTATATTGAGAACATACAAAAATCCATAAGACTAGGTTGGGGAGATTGGTTCAGTTGACAAAGTCCTTACTGTGCAAACATGAGGACCTGAGTTCAGATTCCCAACACCTACATAAAGCTGGGTATAGTGGCACCCATGGAGTTTTTAACTCCAGTGCTAGAGAAGATAGAGACAGGAAGATGTTTGGGGCTTGCTGGACAGGCAGTCTATCCAACTAGTGATCTCCTTTCAAAAATAAAGCAGAGCCAGGCATGTTGGTGCACACCTTGAATCCCAGCATTGGGAAAGCAGAAGCAGGTAAATGTCTGAGAGATCGAGGTCTGCCTGGTCTACATAGTCAGTTCCAGGCTAACTGGGGTTACAGGGAGACCCTGTCTCAAAAAAACAATAAAAAATTAAAATAAATAAGGTGGACAGCAGCTGAGGAAGATAGCCTCTATAAATGTACACAAATACACAAGGAAGGAAGGAAGGTAGGTAGGCAGGCAGGCAGGCAGGCAGGCATACAGGCATACAGGCAAGCCATAAGGAATTTCTTACTGCATAACCTAAAATATTATAAAATTCATTATTGAAGTAAATACTACCAAAATAACATTATCTTTACTTGTTGCCGTGTAGCCTATTATTTTTCACTATTATAAATGACCACCCTTTAAGTAGTGTTACTTATGGTCCAGGTATCATGCTCAGGGATTTACAACAAGTTATCCCAGAGCACCCATAGGAGGATACTAGTTATGGAAAGTACAGCCCAGACACCTTAACATATTAGTTTGAAGACAGGTGTAAATACCTTCTCTCATTTGTTATTTACCCTTTAATTCCCATATCTGTTAGATGAAACAACAGAGATTCGAGAGCAGTCTGAGTTCTGGGATTCAGGGCATATGGAAGCGTCATACTGATAGGTCATAATTTTTTGATGGGTCATAGACTGTTTCCATAGGGGAAAATTCTTTTCATTTTGAATGTAAGAATAGAGGTAGAAAAGATCTTCTCTGAGGAAAGTTGAGATTGGATTTATTTTAAGTACCTTTTTAATGATGACTTTGAAGTTTGTATTTTCCAAGATAATCCCAAGGTAATCCATTTCCTTATTTTAAATTTTCATAATTTCCCTAAAATTATAAGAAATAAGAGAATAGAACAGATACAGACACTGAATATGTTCTTTTTGTATTTTCTCTTTCAGGGAATAAGTGTCATTTTTAATGTTGCCCTTGGATTGCTAAAGGTACATGTCCATTCTTGAGCTAAAGTGCCTGATATCTTTGTTCAGCACCTGCTTTGTCCTTAGTTCCCATCTCACCCTAAGTGGTCACTGCCCTCCACAATTTTTACCAATGAAATATGTGCAGGTTATTCTGCAAAGACTAAAGCATAAGTCGGGTGTGGTGGTACACACCTTTAATCCCAGCAGAGGCGGGGCCAGCCAGATCTCTGTGAAATTGAGGCCAGCTTGGTCTACAGAGAGAGTTCCAGGCTAGTTGTGGCTACAGGGAGACCTTGTCTCAAAAAGATAAAGAACTAAGAAATATTTTCTGGTTTTTTTTTTAACTTCCTGGGATTATAAAGTATTTCTTGTGTATCTTCATAACATTTTTTTTCTATACATGGTTGTATTTTTTACATTATTCAAGACTTCCAAGGATGATCTGCTGCTGACAGACTTTGAAGGTGCCTTGAAGTTCTTCAGGGTTCAGCTTCCTAAAAGATACCGCTCAGAAGAAAATGCAAAGAAATTAATGGAATTAGCTTGCAACATGAAGGTAAAATAATTGTTCTATTAATTAATTATGGTTTTCAGTTAATCTTTCAAATTTCCTGATGAAATTTTTAATGCTCATAATATAAATGATAATACAGATTGAGTCTCCCTTATCCCAAATGTTTGCTACCAGAGTGTTTGGGAAATCTGTTAGAGGCTTTTTGTTGTGGTTTGTCAGGGATTTTTTGTTTGGCTGGGTTTTTTTGTTTGTTTGTTTTCTTTCTGGGTTTGGCCTTGTAGCTGTTTGTATTTTGGCTGTTCATGTACACATAATGAGATATCCTGGTTGTTGGAGCTGAAGTTTATACCCCAAATTCATGTTTCATATTCACTGTATATACATAGCCTGAAAATAATTATAGTATAGTATTTTTAGTATGCTTGTGTTTTGACTGACATACCACATGCAGTCAGATGTCATATCAGTACTCAAAAAGTTTCAGATTTGTTGAGATTGATGGTACATATTGGTAGTCTTGACATTCAGGAGACTGAGGCCAAAGAATCATTAGTTGACGGCCTACCTGGGCTACATAGTGAGCTCCAGGCCAACCTGATCTACATAGCAAGACCCTGACTCACAACACCAAAAAGAGAAAAGTCAGATTTTCAAACATTTCACATTTTTTGGATTAAGGATACACAACCTATAAGGACTGATGTCTGCTTTTGTGTTGTATATTTCTAACTCTGTCTTTTCAAAGTGGTTTCGTGCACAGTTGGCCTTTTGCATCTGTGTGATTCATGGATTCAACCAATTGTGAATTGAAGATTTTTCAGACAGAAAAACACATGAGTACTTTGTCATTATTACTTACGCAGTATAGTACAACAACTAATATTCAGCATAATATTTAGGTACTATTTGTAATCTAGAGATCATTTATCTATGTATTGTAGGATGCAATACTACACTACCTAATACAAGCATAGGACTGAACATCCTCTGATTTCGTTATTTGAGAGGGGTCCTAGAACCAATTCCCCATGAATATTGAGGGACAACTGTACATTCTGTCTTGTGAATTGAAACTCATAAACTCCTACTCTCAGAAATGGAGAAGTAGTATTACCTAATTTTATCAAAACAGAATAGAAGTTGGAGCCCTTCAGACATATAGTAGCTGGTTAGGACTAAAACTCAGCTTCTATGACTTCTGCCATGCTTTCCTTTAACAGTTGTTGTGATCAGTAATTCTCTGAACTGAAAGTAAATAATCTTATAATTTCATATGATACTTATGACTTTTACAGTTCTGTGAAGGGTCTAAAAATGTCTCATTGAACTCGTGTATTAATAAATTTGTATTTTTTAAGGCAAAAATAAAATTGAAGGGATGGAGGGAGGGCAGAATAAAAATTGTATTTAGGTTCTTTAAGGGCTAGTAGACGATCATGTTCATCTCATATGACTCCAGGCTGTGGCAGGAGTCAGTGCAGGTGTGTGGTTAGCTTCAATAACTACAAAGAAGAGCAGGAACTTGCACTCAAAGAGATCTGAACTCAGAGCTATTTTAGCTCTCTTTAAAGCTCCATTTTTTTTTTTTTAATCTGTAAAATAATGGAGTTTTGGTTAAATGTCAAACTGAGCTAAGATAAACTATCTTTCTTTTACCAGATGAAAAAAATAATAATTTATAATCGAGAAAATGTTCAGATACCTGAAAAGAGAAATGTAAATGTGTAACTGCCTGAAACAAAGTAGTTCAGAGTCAGTTTGTCTAAACCAACAGATTCATATTCTGAGGCACTGTGGACCAGCAAATAGTTGGCAAGGTTTTAATGCTTACACATAAGCATGGTGGATATGATGCAGGCCTTGAAGAGATGACTGATATATGACATGGGCTTTGGAGAGGTTTCCTGGTATTTTAAGGTGATGGTAAAGGTAGAATAATACCTGTTAGCCCAAGGAATAAAGAAATCACAGTTTTAAATGACCTGGGGAGTATGAAAGCAAAAGGAAACACAACTTTTAGACATTGAAATATCTATTACATCTTCTATTTAAATTTATTTATTTTTTAATATTTTTAGTTTTATGTGGATGAGTGATTGCCTACATGGATGTAAGTGCGTCCGTGTCATGTAGTGTCCGGGGAGGTCAGAAGAGGGTGTCAGGTCCCCTAGATCTGGAGTTAGCGTCAGTTGTTAGCTGCGGGTGCTGAGAATCGAATCTTGAGTCCTCTGCAAGAGCAGCCAGTGCCCTTAACTGCTGAGCCACCTTTCCAGCCCCTTTTATTTAAATGTAAATGTTATATACTTCCCAGATATTATGGCTAACATTCAATGATTGTTTACAATGTGCCAGCCCCCCCCAAATGCTTTTATGTATAAATTAAATACAATGTCATGTACAGAGTACCTAGAAATTCAAGTGATTCAAGAAATGGTGGCTACTGCTATAATTAGTTCATGTCTGTTTTTTCAAACAGATATCAGACATTTTCAAACACACATTGTTGGAAAATGGGTTTACAAAAAGCCAATCAAATTCTTAGTTATTCTTTTACCTCACCTTGGTTCAGCACACGAGAAGGCCTCTTTCCTGCTCATGATCCCTTCCTCTCAACCTGCCTCTGCTTGATGTTCCCATCTCAGTTAGTGGTGCCTGGGCACAGTACAAAAACATTGCTGCCACCTTTGATTCCTTTTGCTCAAATTTATAGCTTTACACTTCGCATCCTAGCTATGATTAAAGTATGCCCTGCCTCTGGCCACCTCTTCATCACTAACATCCTGACCTTAATCATTTCCTTTTTCCACAGTGACCTTCTCTGTCCCTTTTTTTAATCCCATTTCTCCTTAAAGTTCTTTTTAAGAGGACTCAAGAGTCCCTACCAGGACTTACAAAGTCCCCCACAGCCTCTCCGCTTCCATCTTGTACTGTTTTTTTCCTTTCCATTTCAGTTCCCCTGACTACCTTGTTCCCCACCCCCTGGTCTGCACTAGTTCCTCTTTCTGCTTCTGATACTTTGTTCTAGCTGTCCGTGTAGCTCCACGGCTAGTTCATCCACTTCATCAGCCTTTGCCTTCTCTGAGCCCTTTAAAGAGTCAAAGGAACCTAGCTTGTTGAAGAGAAGGCAAGGTCACTGCCTTCTCTTCAACAAGCTAGGTTCCTTTGACTCTCACCCATTGGGGCCATGACTACTATTTTGTTCTTATATTTTTTTAAAAAACCTGATGATAGATTCAGATGCCTAGTTCTGTTTCAGGATCTTTAAAGGGCTCAGAGTATGAACTATTTGAACAAATTTAAAGGTTCAAAATTAAATACACTAATTTGTCAAGTATTTTAGGGTACCAGCCTTGGGTCCCACACACTTGGCCTCTGTCTCTATTGTGTGATACAGGACAAGTTAGCACAGTAGTGTAGTAGCTGAGAGAGAAATAGAATGAGGCCTTTATAGTAGCTTCTTCCTTTTGCCTGTTCTCTTTACCTCCTCTTGCCAAGGTACTAGGATAATCTTGAAGTTAGTCAGTTCAGGTTGACATAGCTACAGATTTTCTTTTATTGTTTCAGATTTTTGGTTTATTGAGACAGGATCTCCCTGTAGCCACAGCTGGTCTGGAATTCACTATGTAGACCAGACTGGCCTGGATCTCACAGAGATCCACCTACCCCTGCCTCCTGAGTCCTGGGATTAAAAGGTGTGTACCACCACACCCAGCTAGTTTGGGATGCTCCTGTGGGTAAAGTGTTGAGCATGCTGCAGAGATAAGTAAGAAACAAGAGCCACCTTAGACTGTTGTTTTTGTGCTGGATTGAGTACTAGTGGTCCTTGGCTCTGGACAAATCATTTGTGTAGGTCTCGATTCTTCATCAGTAAAATCTGCCCTGTCCATCTCAGAAAGTTGATTTGAGGCTTAAATAAAATAGTTGGCATAGAGGCATCTCACTATCTTGACAGTCCTGTATAAGATTAGGTTCTTTTAATCAGTAGCTGAAAAGTACAACAGTGCCCAAGCATTCTTAAACAGGAAGATGGACCAATGTCCAATTCCTTGACATAGCTTCATTAATCTTACTTTAGAATTAATATATTTTTCATGCCTCAGACCTCTTTTGATCCCCCACCATCCACCCAGTCACCCACACACCATGCTTCAATCTGGTCATGCAGAGCTACTAACACGGTCTTAAGGCAGTCTGGAAATGACTCCTTTTCTAAAGGGCAGTCTATTACATGCTTTCTTGTGTAAAATGGACTTTAAGTGGTTCATTGTGTACAACAGGTATTCAGGAAATTGCTCTGTTTGTAATTCAGGATAGGTTGCCAGATAGTAATATCAACAAGCAATGATTACTGTTTATTGAAAAGACTTCACTGTTTGCTGGTCTTCTGAGCACCGAACATGCATTTTTCTATCATGAGATCCTCTTACACTGTTAGAAGCACTCTTAGTATTCCACAAATAAGGAAGCTTGCCTGTGTTACACAGCAAGTCATCTGCCAACCTAGGACTGCAGCTGTGGTGTGTTATCCACAAAAGTACCCAGGTCAGTCAGTGGTCACTCTGATACCCCTGTCTTCTCCAGAGGCTGACTGGGGACCAGCTTCACCAGAACAGGTAACATATGTTTTAGAGAATGTTTTGTCCAGTTCCTATTAATAACTAAAGGAAAGATATTTAGGACTGAATTGGTGCTTGTACTAAAGTATCAAACTAGGGGATATTTAGATGCTTTCGCATGTAAACACATTTGCTGCCAAGCCTGACAGAATGAATTCCATCCCAGAATCCACATGGTGGGAGTAGAGAACCAGCTCCACAAGTTCTCTTCTGACTTCCACATTCCAGGCATGGTGCGCCCGCGTGCACACATACGAACAAACTCACATGCGCGCACACGCGCGCGCGCACACACACACACACACAAATGAACAAATAAATGTTTACAATTAAATAAGGTAGCTGGCATGTACCAAGTCTCCATCATTTAATTAATTCAAGGTTTCTTAACTAAGGGCTTCAGATAGTCTCAGGGGCAGTGGCCCAAGAGCTCTCTGAACCCATTTGCAGTGTGTTGATTGTGAGGATCTTTTGTGCACATATAGGTGAGACCCATATACCCAAGAAACTTTCAGAGCAGTGCTAAACTAACCCTCTATCAGCCTCTATGTTGATTACAGTGGGGCATAAACTTGCTTTACCTGAATCACAAACCCAGACTTATCCAGGAGTTTGGTTTCTTTTCCCTGAAATAGAAATAGATCAGGGTTTGAATTTCTATTTTAATGTTACTTGAGGGCAAAGGAATCTGTTTGTGTGAAGCTGATCAGAAAGCTAACAGATGTGGCTCTGAACTCTGAAATCTAATCCACAACTTCTCCTGCCTCCTGAGTTCAAGTAAGATATTGTTTGCATAAGAGAAAAAGTGAATCTTGGATGTTTAAGAATGGAGACTGTGTCTCTGTTTGTTAAGTGTTTTTATGCTTTGCTCTATAACAGAAATTTCACAGTGAATAGAGTTCCTATCCTTGCAGTTTGCATGTTGGGGTCTAGATATTCTTTGTATCCCTGCTGCCTGAGAAAGAACACAGTCCATGGTAGTGTTCCATTATTGAGTAATTAATATTCCTACTGCAAGGCCTTCAGCTTCAGTTTATTCAGCATCTGATTATTGAGTCCTAAGAATATTCCAAAGCACTGAGGTAGGCACTGGAGGTGCAGTGTGATTAGCAAACCAGATGTGAAACACAAAACCAATGAGGAAGCAGTCGTGGACTTGGTTGGTGCCATGGAGGAGCTGACTGGATGCTATAAGGATATGTAACAAAAGACTTGACCTGACAAGCTTGAATTGGTGCTGCTGCTACTGGCAGCTCCTGTTCCCTATTCAGCCAGCAGGTAGTCCTCTTTTTCTTGGGGTCTGGGTTTTAGTATGCAGACACTCATGCTGCAGAAATGAGCAGGAGCAGGAGCCCGGGGAAAGCATGTATGTCATGTTTGCTGTGGCAGTTGAAGGAAGGCAAGAGTTTAAGGGAAAAAGAAAGCAACTGAGACTGAAAGAAGGCAAGAGACTGAACCAACAGAAGGGTCTGCAGTCCAGACCGCAAGCTTCAGGGACGATGGGAGAGGCTTTGCGTCTGGTTGTGAGAGTTGTTACCCTAGGAACCAACTGAGATCAAGGTAAGAACATTATCTATAGAACAGCAGAGCTTCTTAGCCCAGAATAATTATGATAGTAGTTTTAACTATAAAATAAAAGTAATTCATGTTCAGTGTAGAAGATTAAAAAAGCAAAAAAATAAATAAAAATAAAAGTCCATGTATCACAAATAAGAACCAAATAAGGTAGCGTGCATTACATTTAGCACCAGAGATAAAGGGTTAAAGGGTGAAGAGAGCTGGCCATTGTTCTGTGAGAGTGAGACAGTTTTAATCAGAGATAATGAATACAGAAATAATTTTTTACTAACCTTTTAAAGTGTGTGGTTATGAGGAAAGTGTTGATTCTTCCTTACCTTTCATGAAAGTGAAGTTGAGACCTCTTTAAGGTTTGTGGCAATACTGTTAGGGTTTGGTGTCCCTTTTTGAGAAGATTCTGGGGGAGCCTCATCAGTGCTCTGTTTTCTGCTCAAACTGCAGAGCTCACTAGGAAGAATTTGCTGCCGATGGGCTTCATTTGTTATCTTTTCTACCACTATTGATCTAATAGGATTTGTTTGTAAATTTACTGATCCCACAGATGTTTTATTTAGGTGCATTTTTTTTGTGAATCACTTAGGTACACAATACCCCAACACTGGCCTTAAACCCCACAGAAGTGTGTTAGGCATACCCCTCTCCAGCTTGTGATTCCCCTTTGTGTATTGTGTGTTTTTGTGCAGATGCTGGCCACAGCTGTGTCCTGACCACTGGCTCTAGGGTAGCAGCCAGACTCCAAAGTGTAATTCCAACTGAAGCGTGCATGCAGCCCAGATAGAAGACCAGAGTCAGTAGGAAAGGGTCATCAGGTGCCTGAGTCAGATAAAAAAGGAGCAGTGACCAGAGTACAGACACCACCAGCAGCATGCTGCAGGCACGTCCCTAGGACATGCTCCTTCTGCCCGCATTCCTCATCTATAAAATCACAAGTTAGGCTAGACTAGCAATGCATATATCCCAGTTACCTGGACCTGGGAGACAGAAGCAGACTGACAAATAATCAGTTGAATAGCAGTCAGTTCAGTGCCGACAAGTAAAGCTTTGAGAAAGAATGAGTGCTAGGTCTGCAGCCATTCTCTGAATTTTGGATATCTGCTTTATCACTACTCTGTTGTTCCTCATAATTTTTAATGTAAATTTTGAAATATAGAAAATGGACTAGCAGTTTATAAGGCATCAAACAAAAGAGAGTTGCGTCGTGAAGGTTCGCTTTCAGTCATGGTTAATATTGGACGAGAAGGCCCAGCTAGTGTAAAGGGAGCACTCCCTGTAGACAGGAAAGCCAAGAGAATAAAAGAGAAAAAGAAAAATTTCCCAAGCCCAGGTGGTGGTGCATACCCTTAATAATCCCAGGACTTACTTGGGAGGCAGAGACAGGCAGGTCTCTGTGAGATCAAAGCCATTCTGGTCTACATAGTGAGTTCCAGGCCAACTAGGGCTACAGGGAGACCCTGTCTCAGCAAACAAAAAACAAACAAATCCCAGAGAACAGTGGAGGGGTTGGTCACGGTTGAACATGAAAATCCAGGGGAAAGGTTGGACTCACTGAGAGGGAATAAAACTAATCCCGGGTGGCTTTGGGAATACCCATTCTCTAATTAGATCTATGAAGGAGGAAGGGGCTGTGAGAAGTAGGGATGGAAGGAAATAGGACAGTAATTGGTGGGCAACAGAGGAATAGCAAGATCTGTGTTTCTAAGGGCAGAGAGAAACGTGTGTCTGAGGGCAGCTCAGGAGCTAGTAGAGAAAAAGGAGACGGGAGTTTTAGAAAAGGTGTGTGTGTCTGACTGTTTAGCCTGCATGTATATAAGTGCACCTTTGTGTGCAGTGCCCTTGGAGGTTAGAAGATGACATTGAATCCCCTGAAACTGGAGTTACAGACTGCTCTATGGGTCCTGGGACCCAAACCCTGGTCCTCTGCAAGACCAGCCAGTGTTCTTAACCGCTGGGCCATCTCTTCAGCTCCCAGCTTGGATTTTGAATGGAAATCCAACTTCCAGGCCTTCTGTCCTAGATTCACATTCCCTTCTTGACAACTCTTGGTTATATCACATAACCACTTAATGCCTCAAATGAAGATGATAAAAGTGTTATCCATGAAGAGTTTGTGGATTGTAGGAGTAAAGCATTTAGCAACACTGGTGGGTGTGCTGCAGAGAGTGGCAGCTTATTACTAGTAATTTACTAGGGACAAATAGGACCCAGGACTTATGCTGGTGGAACCTGCAAGGTGTTCAGTAGAACACTGTGAGTAAAACCCTTGGGAAACAGACTGGAGAGATTGCTCAGCCGATAAGAGCACTGGCTGTTCTTGCACAAGAGCCAGGTTCGATTCCCAGCACCCACTTGGTGGCTAACAACCATCCGTAACTCTAGTTCCAGGGGATCCGATGCCCTCTTAAGTCCTCCACAGGTACTGCATGACACGGGTGCACTTTAAATATTTGCAGGCATAACACACATACACATAAGATAAAATTCAATTCAATCAAAATAAAGAATATTTCTTGGGACCCAAATAGCCTTGACATGGTCTTTCCTTCTGTCTATGAATATCTCCATGTAAGAATCGTAAACACTACTTCAGCAGTAACCAAGGTGGCAGCTTCAGTTTTCAGCACATAGAATAAGTACCACCATTGTCAGGCTCTTCTTAATTTTACTGTGGCTTACTCTACAGATTAGTCAGAAGAAGTTGAAGAAGTATGAAAAAGAGTATCACACGATGAGAGAACAGCAGGCCCAACAGGAAGACCCCCTCGAGCGGTTTGAGGTTTGTGTTGTTATGGCCAAGATGATAAGAGCTTTCCACTTTACTTCATGTCGTTGTGTCCGTACCTAGCTTTATTGAATCATTGCTAAAATTCAGCGCCAGTTTTTAGATTCAGTTTGAATTTGCAAATGAGAAAGTAAGTTTTGTTCCAAACCAGCTGTCAAGTCTGTTAACGTAGTTCAGTGCTCTTTCCTCACACATAACTAAGATGTAGCTGTCTGACAGGGTCACTTGACTCAGTTATATATTTCTTTGTGGAGCTAGAAAATAAGAAATTATTCATTTGAAAACATGTTTGAACCAGGCACAGTTCTCATTATTTCCACAGGACTTGAATTTTTGTTTTAAGGCTTAGCCCTGAGAAATGATTTCCATCTGAGCTTTGCTGCCTGTAATTGGTTCTTTCTGTCCCTCAGCGGGAAAATAGACGTCTGCAAGAAGCTAACATGAGGTTGGAACAGGAAAATGATGACTTAGCTCATGAGCTGGTGACCAGCAAGATTGCACTACGGAAGGACCTGGATAACGTAAGTGTGACCCATCTGAAGAGAAAGCTCACACAGAGACACTTATTTCTCCTGTAGCAAGTGAGCCCCTGGAAGTTTAGCGTTTACTGCTATCGTTTCCATCAGCCTGCTACTTCAGAAGACAGCCAGCCTTTCCTAGAGGGACCTTAGCCGCAGCAGGTGCTCAGCCTTCCTTGCCACATTCTCTCACTCTACACAGGTCTGAGCTGCCCTCAGTGAGAAATTTCTCTAATTCTCCTGCCTTCAGAGTTGGCAGCATTTAATTCTTAGAATTTCCTGAGCTTCCCACTAAGCCAAGATATTTGGTTCCCTACCTGTTCTGAACCTGTGGCCTAAGTATTACTTGTTGGCATTCAGTTCAGTGTCTGAGCAACATGTGCTTTTATCTATCAGTACTACCTATTGACAGATGTTCTATTTTTCTTTGTTTCTTCCTCATCTTATAATTTTTAAAAATGATAGCTTTCCTTGCAGAGTGATTTTTTTTTTTCCTATGCTGCACGCTTCCCTTAGAACAATTTGTCTCGTGGCTTAGGGTTGGCAAACTTTTTCTGTGGTAAAACTGTAAATATTTAAGGTTTTGTGGGCCTCTGGCCTCTATTACCACTACTTAATTATGCCATTGGTACAAAAGGAATTGGCAAATGAATGAACGTGGCTGTTTTCCTGCATTTATTTACAAACATAGGTGGTAGGTTGGCTTCTAGACTGCAGTTTCCAAGTCTCTGAATTTTCATCCCAAGTTCCTGAGATGGTTTGCTAAGCTCTAACAATATGTTTGGGCTACTAAGGCCTTAGAAGTTTCTCATATTGACATGTGTATATATCATTGCATATGTGTTTAACATATATTTTATGTGCATATACTATCCGTAGAGAGTATGAACTTCAGGAAATCAACACCCGCCAAAAGTATATGAATGGTGTGCATATAATTTATTTCTTTAAAAACATTTGCTTTTATTAGATTCTCAAAGGAATTAAAACATGAGAAACATGGCAGCATCTACTGATTCTTATTTTATATAGAAATATGGAATGAAAAATTCCAAACAGGCCTGAACCCTAATACCAGATCTAAATCTTTCAGAGTTGGCAGCATTTAATTTTTATTTCCTGAGCTTCCCACTAATCCAAGATATTTGGTTCCCTACCTGTTCTGAACCTGTGGCCTAAGTATTACTTGTTGGCATTCAGTTCAGTGTCTGAGCAACATGTGCTTTGATCTATCAGTTCTATCTACTGGCAGATGTTCTGTTTTTCTTTGTTTCTTCCTCATCTTATAAATTTTAAAAATGATAGCTTTCCTTGCAAAGAAAGGAAATCACCTCCTTGGACTCTATTGGTAGGGAGAGTCCTGGCTGTGTCACAGGCTAGAGCAAGGGCTACATCAAGGATTAAGGTGTACTGTATGAAAATCACCTGCAAAGAAGAAAAGATCAAAACTGCCCTCTGTTTATGTGATTGTCAGATGTGAACTGAGACGGCTCCTTTCTCCTGCTTCAGTGAGTTCAAGGTTTGAAGGTTGTTACCTCTCCATCGTCAAAACCTGGAATCTGCCTGCCTTTCCACTGCCCTGTACTTGTTCAGCCGCCTTCCTCCTCCTCCTCCTCCTCCATCATCCATTACTCCCGTTCCAGGGTATTCAGTGCCCTCTTCTGACCTCATCAACACAGGTGCACTTATGCACATGCAGGCAATACACATAAATTAAGAAAAAATTTTAAATCTGTGAGTAGTCTAGTAGCTTTTTGTAGGTACTGCTGTGAGTTTCCACATACGCTGGCCATATGAATTCTGGTTAAGACTATTTTACTTCCTTTCAAGCCCTTTTCCATGTGTCTCTCTACGCTGGTAAGATCTTCAGAGCAGTGCTGGATGTAGACAGTAGGTGGCAGGGCCTGCTTCCACCTGTTGGTTCTTAGAGCTACACACAGCAGGCTAAGCAGCCTTTCTCTGTTCCCCTTTGCTCAGAGTTGTGGTCATGAGAGGTTGTAGAATTTTGTCAGTTGCTTTTAGTGTAGGATAATCACTGGGTATATTTTCATAGTGTTGTTAATATGATGAAGTAGATTAAGATATAAACTAACTTTGCATTCCTAAGATAAATCCCAGTTGAGGTTCCTGGTTTTTATTAAAGATTGTGTTTCTCATTTGTTTTAGAATTCTGGGGGTTGTACCTGGGGCCTTACACATACTAGACAAGCAGTAAGCTAGAGCTTTTTTTTAACAATATATATTTTTATTGAGTTTTTGTGCATTTCATACTATCCTCAGTAATACTCGTTTTCCTGAAATCTAAATATGATACATATATAACCACTCCTACTCTTAGCATGCCTCTGTCTTTTCATTCTGTTGCTTTTTTTCTTTTTCTACATTCTTTCGTTTAATTATTTTCATGGTTTTTATATTTTCTATCACAAAATAAGCTCTTCTGACTTTCTCCTCTACAGAGCTCTCCTCCACAGCTTCCAGCACCTCAGCCCCCAGGACTCTTAACCTTTTCACGCCTTCATGATTTGCTTAAAACAACTGTGGAAGGAGGGGAAGCTCTGCAGGATGCACATGTTTGTTTGTTTGTTGTTGTTTTTCTTCCCAGGGACCACAGTTCTACATTTATCATTTCCAATGTCTAAAAACAGTTGATTTTCCCCAAATTGTGTCCAATTTACTTTTTACACTAAAGGATGAATCTGGTTCCTATTAATCCTTCATGACTGGAAATAACAGTTTGGGTTTCCAATTTGTTCTCCCCAGATATTCTTCCCTCATGAGGCTCATACATAGTGACTTCAGTAAGTGGGATACCGTCAGAAGACCCCATCTGAGGCAGTGAGTGCAGTGGTCTCTGCGCCCCTTCCCATTGGCACAGTGCTGAGAGTCAGCCTCGGGGGGGCAGGACAGATGGTAGGCTTAGAATCAGATGGCATGGGGAGTCCAGCTCTATTCTCTGTCTTGTCAGAACTTAGGAAAAAAACGCTTCCTCAAACCTTACTCTAATACAAGTCATAGTGGACTAAGGAAGCTCCTTAGGTAGAAAGTCCAGCTCTGTCCTCTACTCTAGTTGTTCCACACTCTTGAGTCAGTCTCAATCCTAAAGTCACCTCTTCCAGGACGTGATAATGGAATACAGGAGAGAATGTTAAATGTGTAGGTTGTGCTGCACAGCAGTGCACATGCAGTGTCAACCAAATTCAGGGTGGAAATTGGAAGTCTGTAACAGGACTTCATTCTCCTGTTTCCCTGCTTTTGGGGATCTTCATTTCACCTGTGACTGCTTCTTGGGTTTGAGCTGTAGGAGTAAGTGGTGAGCTCTCCCGAGGAAAGCAGCTTACCTCTACTCAGTAGTACTGATTAACTGCCTCCTGAGTCTGCATTTCAGTTCCATACATTTCAGTTCCACATTTCAGGTCTCAGCCTTGTGTCTCCAAAGTAGTAGTGTGGTGTGGAGAGCTCAGGGGCACAGCCTCAACACTTTTATCTAAGTGATACCAGAAACACCAGCTTTCATTTCAAGGGAAGGCTGTTTAGAGGGGACCAGCAAAGACCATTTCTAGCTAGTACCCTGATTATTCTCCAACACTATAGTCACTCTTCTCATCCTTGGAAGGACCAGTGTCAGGCACCCACAGGGTATCATTTCCCTTGGATTCACAGATCCACTCACTAGAAACTTTATGACTTAGGGTAGAGCATGGCAGTTAAAGATAAAAGAAAGTACCAGAAGAAGGCAGCCTCTTTACTGGAGAACAACTATAGAATTGGTTGGATGAAGCAGAGGAAGTACAAACCATTTAGAAAAGAAAACCTGTAACTATTAAAAATGACAGCTAGAGCCAGGCATGGTGGTGGAAGTCTCTAATCCCACCACTCAGGAGACAGAGGCAGGTGGATCTCTGTGAGTTCAAGGCTACCCTGGTCTACATAGCAAGTTCCAGGCCAGCTGGGGCTACAGGAAGACCCTGTCTCAGAAAGGCTCCCTCCTCCCCCCCGCAAAAAAATATATATAGCAAGGCACTGTACTGATGCTTTATTCCTCAGATGAAGAGCCTGGAGCTTAGAAAAGGTTTTACTGTCCTATTCAGTAGTACCAGTCAGTGAACAGTGGGATCTGAGACCCGTCAAAAGCTCAGCTCATGGCGGCTGTACTGCACTATCACCATGCGGGAGACAAGGCCACACGCTTCTAGAGTCAGTGTAACCTTGGGCATAGGAATCCCCTGTGTGGATCATTTCCCCATTGTTCTAAAGTGGCATCATGCCAGGGAATTTAAGGCCTTTGTGATTTTGAGCTTTTAAGCATCTCCTTAATGTTTCAGGCAGAGGAGAAAGCAGATGCACTAAATAAGGAGCTGCTCATGACCAAACAGAAGCTGATTGATGCAGAAGAGGAGAAGAGACGGTTAGAAGAAGAGTCTGCACAGGTGAGGCAACCCTCATCCCCTCCCATACTCCTGAATCTTGCAAATGCTAGTAAGTTGGGAGTTCACCTGGAGGCTCTGAGCACTGGAGAAACTGGAGTTAGATGGCTCAGTTACTTTAAAAAGGCCTTTTTCATTTCCTCCATGAAGGTAGCAATTATTAAAAGTGAAAGCATGAGTTAGACAGCAGGCTAAAACCCATCCTGTGTTGAGACAGGAGAGATTCCCATGTGTCAGCATGAAATGCATTGGGAGAAGGTTAGCATCTGCAGTAGAAAGCATGTCTCAGAATGTCCAGTCCTCTACCATGTGCCCTCTATCTCACCCAGAGCACACTGAGCCATTGTTCTAGTCACCAGCAGGTGCCATGTGATCCAAAGCAAGCCCCTGCCCCTCTCCCTCTGCACTCCTCCAGGACAGTCACAACTGCCCATTTCAGGCAGAACTGGCCAGGGTGACCCGTGACAAAGCACTGTTTTCATAACCAGAGAGGTCCTGAGCACTGCCATCTTCTCCTGGGCTTTCAGTCTGTTTGGTCTGCCCTGGCTCCTTTGCTAAGGTCAAAGCATGGGTACTGCTTACAGTGGCTGGCTGGGAACAACTGCAGAATCCTCACAGGAACTAGGCTCTGGCATTTTTGAAAGTGTTATTTTCCCCCTGTATTGACCTCAAAGAGATTAGTGCTGCCAAGGTGGGAACGAAGGTGGAGGAGAACAAGAGCCCACCTACAAGAGTTAAGTGAAGCATTTTTGCAAGGCTCAGCACTAGGCAGTTTATGTTAGAGCTTCCTTTATTTCTCACTTAAAACATTCACCTCCCTTTTTTTTAATGTGTGCAGTTAAAGGAAATGTGCCGCCGAGAACTTGACAAGGCAGAATCTGAGATTAAAAAAAACAGCTCTATCATTGGTGACTACAAGCAGGTGAGTCCCTGCACTGGAGACTGGGCTGGGCACCATGTGAAAGACTGTGCCTCAGGCCCCCATGCTGAACCACACTGCCTTCAAACCCCAGTTTTCCTCTTCTCCCTAGCTTCCTAATCTCCATTTTGAAAGATGTTTGTAGAGTGGCCAGCATAAGAGGTAATAACAGCCAGGATTTCTGGACCATTTCAAATGCAGAGTGATGGACCAAGGCCCTGAATGGCTGTAAACCAGGTCTCTGAAGCCAGTGGAGTTTTGCAAACATTGAACTTCCTCACTTCAGTCCTGGGATTTCATGTTGGCCTGGCATGCTTTGTAGGTCTCTTCCCATAAGTTGGCCCCTCGGTTCCTGTTTGTTTTCTCAACACACACACACACA
The DNA here is from genome assembly GCA_035773235.1 of Eospalax fontanierii. Classification (NCBI taxonomy): domain Eukaryota; kingdom Metazoa; phylum Chordata; class Mammalia; order Rodentia; family Spalacidae; genus Eospalax; species Eospalax fontanierii. The sequence goes on from CM069541.1 coordinate 52,276,847, forward strand.
CACACACCATGCAGTCACAGCGTGTTGAGTGATGTGTTCATGCCTTTTAGCATATTCCAACCACTGGAATAGAATTTATCCTAAGTCCAGATTATGCAGATGATACTGACCCAGTTTGTGGTTTTATATTTGTTCATTCAGATTTGTTCTCAGTTGAGTGAAAGACTGGAGAAGCAGCAGACAGCTAATAAAGTGGAAATTGAGAAAATTCGGGTAAGACTTCCTTGAGAGCTCTCTTACCTCTAGTTCATGTTATGGCCTGTCCTTGCATAGCAGGCTTTTAGAGGGGACACCGATTTCTAAGTGGGCCAAGCTGAGGAGCATCTGATAGTGCCTGTCATGTTTGGAGCCTGGCAGCGCTTGACCAGTCACATGCGTCTTTTCTCTGGAAGGAGCTGAGAATGAGACCAAGCATGCCATTTGAAAACTGAGGTCCTGGGACTGGGAACGTCACTAGGAGCCCCCACTGGGTGTCAGTGGAGATGGGGGTTCAAGGTTAGGGTGGTTTGTCCCCATTGTCTCACAGAGATACTCCCCAGCATTCATTCCCTCTACTTGTAATGTTTTGTGGCTAGTTCAGCTTGGTATTTTCTTTGTTCTCAAACTTTACATGGCAAAAGCATGCTAAAAGATGCTTTACTGAGAGTTACAATATGGTAGACAAGAGCCTCACAGCATCTGTACAAAGCAGTGTGATAGCTGGACAAAAATGACCAGGGAGAAGTACCTGTGTTTTAAATCTCATTTTCTGCTTCCAGTTTTTTCAAATGCTATGCCCAGGATTCAAGACACAAGAATGAGGAAAACCTTTATAATGATGCCAAGATAACAAAATCTTTTTTACTTTTTCTTTCTTGAGGAATGAACCTGGAGCATCCTTACACATGCTCATTCATATTAACTGCATTAACCCTCACACCACTGTTACCACTTGGGTACATATTCTTCCATGTTTTGAATTTGGCATCATTCCAAGATATGCTTTTTTTGAACATTTACTCTCCTAAAATTGGGACATGGATGGCTGATGTGGTATAATGGACAATGGCTATATTTTAAAAGACTTTATTCTTTCACATTTTTTTTTCCCATGTATGAGTTTTTGTGCCCATGGTAGGCATCGGATCCCCTGGAACTGAAGTTATAGTTGTTAACCGTCATATGGGTGCCTAGAACCAAACCTAGGTCCTCTGCAAGAGTGCTCTTAACCTCTGAGCCATCTCTCCAGCCCTTACATTTTGGTATCTTATTTCTTTTAACTAGTAATTTGTCCATTTTCCAACCATTTATCCATTTTCCCTATAATATAGAAAATTCCTCAAGTTTTTGGAATTTGAATACCTCCGTGAACAAGCATAGTACAGTATATTTAATTGCTCCCAGTTGGGTAATTATCTCTTGGTTTTTTGTTGTTGTAGTGTTTTGTTTTTCCAGTTACACAAAGTCCCTAAATATATATATATATCTTCATTTAGCCACAACTTCATTTTCTTAGCCTAGGTTCCTAAAAGTACCAAAAGAAGAATGTTTCTACTGCTTTGGGTATGGAATATCAGGTAATCCCCCTAGCAGGTTGACTGACTCAAGACAACCAGCCTTGAGAAACTGCTGATACTCAGTATATGTGTCCACAGCATCCTTTTTGGCTTCTTTACTTCTGATGTTCACTTTCAGCAAAAAGTAGATGACTGTGACCGCTGCCGTGAATTTTTCAACAAAGAAGGGCGTGTGAAGGGGATCAGCTCAACCAAGGAGGTTTTAGATGAGGACACAGATGAAGAGAAAGAAACACTCAAAAACCAGCTGAGAGAGATGGAGCTAGAACTGGCACAAACCAAGCTGCAGTTGGTAGAAGCAGAATGCAAGATCCAGGTAACGTCAGTGACACCCAAGCACACATACTCCATAGCAGTCCAGAAATAAACACCTTTATCATCTGAGATGTCTGTTGCACCCCCAATCCCCACCCTCAATTTAAACTCTGATCATAGCCGCCCTCATGGGACAAGCCCAATACTTGTTACTTACCAATGCGTGTTTTAATCAGTTTAACCCTCACCTGACCTAAAGATCTAGACTTAGCCAGGTATGGTGGCACATGCCTTTAGTTATAGCATGCAGCAGGCAGAGCCAGGTGAGACCTATGAGTTTGAGGCAAGCCTGGCATACATAGAGAAACCCTGTCTCAAAAATGAAAATTTAGAAGTGAAAAAAAAAAAAAACAAAAAACAACTTAATACTAACTGAGCCTAAATCTTTATAGTGGGACATAGATCTCATGCTGTAAAATCACAGCTCTACCATTGAATTTGGGTTAATGACCTTTCTACACTTCAAGTTCCTTATCTACACATACAAAAAAGAGTTCCAACCTTTGTCGGGCTGTTCTAAGTACTAAAAATGATAATATGCAGGAAAGACTGTACCTATCCACAGGGGCTTCACACATAGCAGGCTTTTATTGTCCTGGCATTATCACTTAACTGGATCTGTGACCGTGAGCGTGAGCATGCTACCTAACCTGTGTTGGTGTCCAGCCACACTTTTCACTGGGTACTGTGTGTGGCAGGAACCCAATTCAGATCTAAAACTTGAGTTCTCCCATGCCATATGCTGTTACTAGACATATACTCTCTGTCAGGCCCTGTCCTTGGTGTTTGGACTACAAAGCTAAGACAAGACTGCCCAGGACAATCAGAAAAGGCATCACCAAGACAGCAGTGCCTAAGCTGTGGTCCGTTAATAGCCAGGGCTAGCTGCTGCAGAAAAGCAATGAGTAGGCTGAGGGAACAACTCAGGCCACAGCTGAAGGGAGAAGAGATACTGCCCAGTGAGTACTCTCAAGAATCACCTTTTGGTGGGAGAGAATGAAGCTGGGAGAAAGCATGTGGGCCTGGGGTCTCTATAGCATCTCAGTGCCGTGCTAAGTGGCTTGGACTTTCAGGAATTTTAACTGAAAACTAGTGATGAAGCCAGCATTAGATGTGTACCTCGTGTGCAGGACAGGTGTTGGGGAACATGAAGTGAAGAGGTGGTTGTAACAGGCTCCATAAGAAATGGTCCTCACTAGAAAAGTTCCCAAGTCCCTAGGCATTGCAAACCTTCCTCTGCTACTTGGGTATTCCAGTGGCCACTGGGAGTTAAGTAGACAGAGCTCTTCACTCAGCTCTGGGGAGGGCGTGCCACCAACATGGGCTGAGGTTCTCAAACATTATTTTCCTTGCAGGACTTGGAGCATCACTTGGGCCTTGCCCTCAGTGAGGTGCAGGCTGCCAAGAAGACTTGGTTTAACCGTACACTGAGCTCCATAAAGACAGCAACAGGGGTTCAAGGGAAAGAGACTTGCTGAGAGCCACTGCTGCCTCCAGACACCTGCAGAAACACGCCACCCTTTATTGCCTTCTTTGGCCAGATGTGTGATTCTGTGACATGTTCCAGGACCAGAACGTACCTAGGTCAGATCTGTAGATGTATCTCGGTAGGTCAGTAGGCCAGGGCTCCTGCAGCATGCAGCCTCTGGATAAGGGTTTTCTCATCACTAACACCAACAGGCTGCCAACCCAGCTGGTGCTCTGGACACCAGAGTCATGCCTCAGTGTGCCACCCAGGCCTCTTCCCATGCAGGTCAAACCTCACCCAGCCTAAAGGCTGAGTTTACATGATCAGAGTTTGGGGATCCTCCAGTGTGTGGTTTTTTCTAAACCTTTAATTAAAAACGGGGGGAAAAAAAAAAAAAATATATATATATATATATATATATACATACATATTATATATACTGGGGGCAGGGGGCAGAAACTAGAGTAACTCATCTGTTGGTGCCAGCAGACGTCCCCAGGAGACATGGAGAAGCACTTTGTTTGAGGTAAGTGGCTTTGTAGTCGCAGTTCAAATCACTTAAGTCTTGTTAACCAATACAGTGCACTTGGTTTTGGTTTGGCATTACTCACATTTTTGATCAATTCTATGCAACTCTTGTAGTCCTGTCATTTTTCAGCATTAGCTGCCAAAAGGCTGGAGAGGGCATCATGACTGAGACTGGATTAATCATGGCATGGACAGATCTTTAATGGGTCATGTGTACATATATATGTGTATATATATATATATCTATATCTATATCTATATATCTCTATAAATACCTTTCCCAGTGTCCCCCATTGACAGTGTTTAAATCCTAGATTAGGACCACTGGTCTGCACAGCTGATATCCGTGGGGATTTGGGTGCTTACTTTCACTGGAGGATTGTTGGGCTGTGTTGTTCTTCCTGCCATCCTGGGAGCTGGGAAGAACAGCTTCACCTCTAAAGCGATTGCACAGCAAATTGTACAAGTGAGGGAGACAGCTGTGTCTCAGTACACGGGAGTACGCACAAGTGAGGTTCTCCCTCCTGACCTCGTCTCCATCAGACAGGTCTGAGTCCTCCCGATGTGTGGCTGGGTGCAGAACCTCTGTCCAGATGGCTGTAGGGGTTCTCATTTCAAAGCTATGAAATGGCATTTTAGCACCTTTTTTAAAATTAAAAACACAAAGTTTTGGCTCTTATTTATGTGGTGATATGCTGGGGTGGTCTGTCCTCTCTGTGCTCAGTGTGGAGGTGGCACTGGTTTGTACATAGGGACCCTTGGGTTGTTTTCTATCTCTTTTCCTGTTGGCTTTACTAATGCTTGCTGAAGTCATCTGTGGTAGGGAGATAGCAAGTGGCAACCCTTCCCCCAAACTGTTCCCTTGCCACTTTCTGTATCTTTCTTGTTCAGTTACCAACACAGCTATAAGCCCATCAAATACTAGGTGCGTGGAAACTGTGCTAGGGTAGTTTGTGTGTCGACTTTATGAACCGAAATATAAACCAGTAAAAATTGTATTACTATTTCTTTTGTTCATTTTATTTTAACAGCATATTCATTAAATATTTTGGTACAAACACTTGCTTTGTACAAACTAGTTTTATCATTGTGTGTTCCCGTCCCCATTGCGCCCAGCAGCAGAATCAGAACAAACGCGTGTTAGCAGACGAGACCACATTGCCCTCTTGTCCAGATTTAAATACAGAACTGAGGTTTGTCCCTGCATGGTACATGTGGCCTCCCCAAGCAGTGCACTGGTAACAGGTGAGATTCACTGGTGCTTAAGATCTACAAGTTCTTAAAAGAGGGAAAAGTGGAGTTGGGCTTAGAAAGACAAGTGTGTTTCATCAGGCGAAGATGGGCCAGGTGCAGCTGGAAGGGAGGAAACAGCTGAAGATCACAAAGGTAGCTAACACCTGGGCCCTGGGAAACTGCCTAACTCTAGGAGAAACAGTAGCTTGAGCTTTCAGACGCACTGTTAATGAAATTCCTTCCCTTCATCACTGACCCTTCCGGTATCTCTGCACCACCAGCTATCAGCCCCAAGGCCCACTGCCAGGCCAGTCCTCTTTACCGCTTGCCCACCCCTCCTTTCTCTGCAGCTTTAAGTGTTACTTTTCTGACCCCGTGCCCTCCGGCCAGCACTTGACCTGACCCCCAGGACCACCAGTAAATACACTGCCTCTGAATGGAAGCATGCCAGGATGTGGACCAGGGTGAGTGATCCCTACCTGTTCCCTGTCCATTGAGGCTTAGACCTAGCCGGTGGCAGTTACTCTTGGAAAGACCAAGACAGTGACTCCAGAGCACAGTTGAGAATCTGCTAATGTTCATAGGTTTCAAGTCATGTTTCTTGTGTTCACATTGGTTGGCAGGCATGTTCCAAGCTTAGGAGTTCCCTGTTTAGGAGTCATTGAAGCTGTGCACTCAGGATCCTGTCATACGCCAATCCTGACTTGGGTACTATACATCTGTGGGGCTCTGTTAGGTCACTGAAGGTATAGGGTTTTGTGAGGAGACAGAATGGTAGGGACCATACTGTTTAACGGTAGGAATACTGTTCCACACTGATGGACACGGTTTCCTGGATAAAGGCAGGATGACAATGTTTAGGAGGAAAAGTAACCCTGATGAGACAAGTGGATAGTTAGGTGGGGAACTACTGTCTGCTGATCCTTTAGGAAGAAAAAAACAGAAACAGAAATGTGTGAGCTGAGCGAGAAATGAAGTCGGTCAGTGAAACTGGCATAGAGAGGAACACCAAGAAGATAAATTTAGCTTTCAGCATGTGGGTATGACATAGCCTGGGACATGAGGACTGGGAATGTCTGCAATGTACATTTGCTAGGGAACCGGGTTGGCATATGTAGCACAAAGCTTCTCAAATGTTATTCATAGCTTGGCTGCAGCGTGTGGTGGTGCTTCCCATCCAGAAGCTATACTGGCCTCTGTTCACTTCATGCCAACAACACACACACTGCCCAGATAACACTGCCAGGTATTGCCTGGAAGGCACCTTGCCCCTTTGCTGGGAACCATTGCTCTTACTTGTAAACTGGATGGAGGAGAATGTGCATGGAACAGTCACATGGTGGGGAAGAGGTGAGCAAGCACCACACGGGGTGGAGTGAGAAATGGAAGGGGCTGATTAGCTAGAAGCCGTGCTGGAGAATTGGTTTTTTAAGAAGCTGGTGAGGCAGATGCAGGAAAGAGGCGCAGTGACATACAACTGTGGGCTGCAAGCGGGTCTACTGCAGTGGGACAGAAGGGCAGGAGGCAGACCCAGGCAGGCATAGCCAGAGAAAGACGGGTTATGAAGGAAAGTGTAGAGGGATGGCAAGCAGTTCGAGGAAACTTAACAGAAAGGGCAGTTCTATCTGCGAGCCTATGTTCTGGTTGTGATCTTAGCCACAGAGCCTCTTGCTGTACTCTCCAAGGGCAGCGATAAAGACAACTCAGGTTGAGGACATGCATTCTGGAGCAGTTCAGACCCTTGTGAGCTACTCTCAGGCAGAAGGAAGAGTCTTAAAAGACAAGACGTTCCAGCCCAAATCTCCACATCTGTTATGAAGTACAAAGCCTGTTCCCCTACCACCCAAAGTCAGCCCAGAACATCATGCCAACTTTGGAACTGACCAAAAGTTGCAAAAACCAGAGCTTGTGTGGAGGAAAGTGCAGTAAGTACTTTCCTTGTGGCTTGGGAGGGTCTTTCCACTACTCAGGGCTACTGACCCTGATCAAAACCTTCTAAGATTTGCTGCGGAGAAGAGCAAGAGTACATGAGTTGTGGCAGAGGATTAAAATCCTACAAAATGACAAGCTCAAAGAATTAACAGGCCTAAGCACTAGATTCCCTACCCACCTGCTACTTAGTAGGTGAAGAATTAGAGTTCACAATGGGTCCTGACCAAGGCCACACAGCTGGAATCGGACCTATACCTCTAACTTCCAGCTGGGAGCAGGGCAGCTGCTTTAAGATGACCATCTAGGTGGCAGGCAGGTATAAATTGCCACAGCTCATCACTATAGAGCCCAGAAGAAAACGTGACCTTACGCATGCCCCATTTCACTTTTCTCTCTGCCTCACAGGGTTTGCCAAGCTGCTCTTCTGTGGGAGCTCGTGATTCTTGTCATACATTCCTCATCCTCTGCTGTCTTCCTCTTTCCCTAGTTTGCAAATAAACTTTTGGCTGTGGGCTGAGTCTTGTGCCCACTTGCCCACCTCTAGCCCTGAGAAGGCAGGTAGCACGGCAGCAGACTGGCTTTCATCCACAACAGCAGGACTGCCAATCCAAGCCGGGGGGTGGAAGAGGGTATATGGGACTTGAGTTTTAAAGTGCTTCAAAGACACCACCCTGTGCCCCTCTACTTACCTAGCTTGGCTCTGATGGGCCAAGCCTTCCAGTGGTCTCCAGCGAGAGCCTTCTGGGGGTCAAAATGCTGCCACCCCTCAGAAGTTCTACTTCTTTATCTCTGGGCTTTTGTGTAACTGATCCAGTAATGGCTGAGTCTTGGGACATAGGACAGTTGTTAAGGGTTAGGAGCGAGGGATGTAAAAAGGGTTAAGATTCAGCACTTAGGCAACATACTTACCACTGAGAGCAACTTGAAGTTTGACATAGAGAGAACTGAGCATCAGAAAAATTTTAAGGACCATAGAACTGTGGAATAGGCCCTGGCCCCACAGCTCAAACTGCTGGCCATGTGGTAAAGACCCCATGATGAACTTAGTTCTTCCAGGCCAAAAATGTAGACGGGCTTACACTTCAATTTTTCGTCATTTCACCCGAGCAGATCCTACATAGAGAATAGTCCAGCCCATTGCTGTTTAACACAGAGCATTTATTTTTATTCATCAAATGGGAAGAATGCAACACGTCAAGGCATTACAAACTGCAGCAGCCAGACAAGAGAGAGTCAGTGTATGGCACAGTCCAATATACTTAGCACAAAGGAACCACACAGTGTGGGTGCTGCCTGTTGTGGGGGATCGGAGCAGCAAAGTCCCTTTGGATGAAGGCCAGGCATCTCTGGGCGAGGCACTGATGACAGTCCATACATGCAGGCTGCTGCTTCAACCACGCCGACACTTTAAAAGTCCAGAGTCTACATGTAAACCACATCCCCAGAAGGTGTGGGGCAATCCACGGTGGGTGTTTTTCCAAAGTTTAACAGTATACAACATGAAGTTATTGCCAAAGACTTTGCACTGCAAATTTCACTATTTACACTTATGTACTCAGGAAAACACAATAAATATGGATAGGTATTTTTAAAAAGATTTCTAAACACTAACCTGGTCATCACCAGACCCAAGTGAGCTACAGCCCCGTGAAGAATGAATAACACCTTCTCCCTGCCTCCTGTACCCCAACCCAGGGCTGAGTACAGCTACATTATTCCCCAATATGACGGAAGCACCTTCTAGAACAGCCAAGGCTCTAAGTCTACACAGGCTGTTTCCGCCTCGTTACCAGGCAGCGCTCTGTTGGAGAAGCAAACCTGACAAATCCTCCAGACCACCACTACACAACAGGTAGACCACAAACACAAGCTAAGCTGTTCACCAACACCCCTGCCAAGAGTACCCCAGTTGCAGAGCCTTTCAGCCTCACTGTTCTGGAAGTGTTTGTGCTCTACTCAGTATATCTGTCGTCTAAAGAGGTGGCTGAGCTCAGCTAGCCAGAAACCAGAGGCAAGTCCAGGGTAGAAAGCCTGAGTAGAGAGATGTTTGGGAGTAGACAGAAAAAACAATTCTAGGAGCTAAAGTCCACATCTGCCTGAAGAAGGACCAATGGCAGGACATTTCCACATAGACCAAAAAGATACCTGCCAGAGCCCTGCTTGAAGCCAGAGCCAGCCTTGATTCCTGGGATGCAAAGCAAGGTCCCTGGGCAGGCTGTGAGGATGCCTTGCCCCCTGCTCAGCAGTTTCTAGAACTGAGCCTGCTTTCCCGGAACTAGAGTGAGGGCAGCTAAGCACCTCCACACGGTCGTGGTGGGGCCTGCTGCTGAAAAGCTGCCATGTTAAGCAAGGGGAGAGCAGCACTCAGCATCATACTCACAAGTGAAGAGTGATTGCTACTTAGTGGCACATGGCTAGCATAGGCATGAAAGGTGAAACGTAGGAAAGGAATGCACACACCTGATGGCAGCACTTCTGTCCTTAGGTCAAGTGACTGTTGAGTGTTTGTGGAAGGTTCCCCTGGCTTGCTTCCAAACTGTACTTCACACACAGACACCATCACGACCTTGGGGGTCAGGCTGCATCATGATTGTGTCAAGGAGGCAGATGTATTTGAGTCCATGTGCCTGGCTACTGATTCACAAAACCAACTCTTAAGCCAGGGTGTTTATGGCAGCAGGAAGCCAGTTCCCTAGCTAGAGTGAGGAACAGTGCTCAACCAGGAAGGGTAGAGAATGTATACCTCTCTGAAGAAGACAAGAAGCCAGGAACTGAAAATGCAACTTTCTAAGTTACAGAAGAAAAAGAAGCTGCTTAAAGGTAGTCCTAGTTATCATAGCTCCTTATTCTTGATTCATTTCTATGACCAATTAATGGGGGGGGGGGGTAGAAGGAGCAGTGAGGACACAATTGGATCCCAGTACAGCATAAATATTTAGGGCAGAGTTAATTTTTCTTTTCCTGACCATCCTCTGTTACGGTACTACTGTGGAGGCTAGGATGCCATCAGTGGACATGGCTCTAGCTCTGAATGACTTACAGTGCCAAATGACAAGACCCTTCCTACAAGGGTGGAGCACAGCACAGCATTTGCTACCAAATAAAAGGCTACTTATGATGTCAGCTGTAGACAGACTACTCCAGGTTCAAATCACTTTCCCTTCCATGAACCCAGAAATGTCTCTGGAAGTCGGCATCAGAGCCAGCCGACATCTCCAAGAGATGACCAGGCAGCAAAATCCAAGGCACGTCCCAAGAGAGGAGCTAGGTAAGGCTGAAGAGGGCAGCCAGTATGCCTCATAAGCCACATCTTCCAGAACTTCTGGTGGAGAGAGCAACACCCCACTGAGAACAAGCAGTCCCTTCTTTCTTGGGTTGTCACTTGAACTTGCTCAGTGTTAGCTGCTTTCAACCTGCCTAAAAACTGCTCTGAGGGAAGTATTCTAGAAGGCAGAAAGTGTTCATAGAGCACACCTGAGGCAATCGCTACACAGCCTGAGATGCACTTAGACCAGCCTTAGAAGTCTGTGAGGCCCTGGAGGATGGAAAGAGGCACCTCTGGACTCACTGCAAACCTGGCCTGAACTGTGTCTGCACTCCACACAGCTTTCTTGCTCTGTAATGTAGATCTGAAGTGAGGATGGGGCTGGTGTCTACTTGTTCATTCTCACTCAGCAAGACCCCAAGCCAAAATTACCGTTAGGTAAGAGGGTGAGATCAGAGCAGCACTGTGAGTGCTTCTAGGGAGAGAAAAGACCTAAAAATGGGGCAAGTGTCAAGCTGTGTCATCTCAAAGTACGGGTGGTACTTCTCACTGACCCACTAAAAGCTAGCAGCTAGGAAACCATCCTGCTTTTCAGGGCCTCACTTTCCCGTCCTAGTTCCAACAGCTCCCACCCCTGGCTAGTCTAGTCCATACTAAAGAGAGGCATAATTTGTAGTTACAGGCAAGACCTACCATAATCAGGCATAACCAGGCATTACCAAATGTCACTTTGCCTTCCTAACACAACAACCACTGATTGCCCACCACCCAGAAAACAGTCTGTGCTCCTCAGTCTGGCACCTAGTTCATCCCGATCTCTCCCCGTGTGCCCGTAGACGATACCAAAGTTCTGGCTATGCTACAACTTCTCTACCATCTGGAACCTATTCTTAAAGCAGCCATCCTCTCCTCTTCTAAACCCAGCTCCAGGACTGCTTCCTCTCTCCAGCATTCCCCACTCAACTCAGCATCTGGGCACCATCACCATGAACCTTCTAAGCCCTATTATTTCACTCTTTGGCCATCATGGTCCTATCTCCACTCCCTTGGGGAAGGATCTATACCTTCCTCAGCCTCAGTACTTGCAAAGGAGAGAAGCTTGGGAATTGTCCCAAGAAGACACTTGGGTTCAGGTAGCAGATATTTTAAAAGTTTCCCATCACAAAGCAAAGGATAAGTGGATCTCTAAATATAGTCTAAGCCAGGGGTTGGCTTCTGGCCTGTTGTGTCTGCTGCAACACATATTTGACTAGACACAACCACACACCAGTATCCATACTGTCTGAAGCTGAGTCTGTGCTACAGGGGCAGAGAAGCATTGTGATAGGAGCTATATGGCCTTTAAGGCCTAGGATGCTCGCTACAGTCATTAATTAGGCTATTTTCAGGAAAAGGTTGCTGACGCAGGGCTAAGTGTAGTGCTCCCTACAGATTCGCACTGTAACATATAGGAGGGTAACATTTGTTTGGGTCATGGAAGTGAACAGACAAGGCTGCTTACACTTAACAGACACCAGGGCCTGAGGTTCTGACTGTCCAAAGACTAGCCGATTACTCTCTCACACCTTTACCCTTCCAAAGTTTCCAAACAACAGCTACCTCTTGAGCTCTGTCTCCAGAACTCATCCTGATTCGCTGGGGGTTAGCTCGGTGGTAAAACGATAGCCTTCTATGCAAGGCTCTAGGTTTCATCCCCAGCACTGAAAAAAAAAAACACATCATTATGATTCCTTGTCTACCTATTCATCTGTCCATGACAAAGGAGACAAGCTGAATGGAGATGGACAGAAAACAGAGGCCCCTGGAAAACCCCTCAGTAACCATGTAGCTTTTTTCTTCCTTAAGGAATTCTGTAAACAAAACCTGCACCTTCTCACTGGCTAAAGGCCATAGTTTAATCCAATAAGCTCTACCCCTTACCCAAGTTTAAGTTTAGTCTTTTAAAAAACACTTTTTTCAAAATGAAAACAAAAGACCAGTAAAAAAGGAATCCATTGCATATTACTGCTATGATTAGTAAGCCCGGCCATGCCAAAATTGAGCAAAGGCAAATATCCCAACTGGCTGGCTTCAAACTTGCCTGCCCAATGTCAAGGAGATGCTTCTGGCCACAGTCCCATTTCTAGGCACAGTGGAGACCACCTTTGCTTGCCTCCCTCTTCTTGGTCAGAGGCAGCATTGCCCCTCACCAGAAGTGGTCCAGCAGACATGCTTCTATAGGTCTGCAGGCTCCCTGCAGGGACTGCACCACTGTCCCCTGGCCAGCCCAGGACCGGGTGCTAACAGGTACCCTGCTCAGTGCAACGCAGAGGCCTTCACTGCTGCCCCCATCCCTGCTGCAGCTCTGGTAGTATTTTCTTCAGGTGCCTGGATTCCGGGTTCTTGGCTATTCAGACTGGCCTTCCGAAGCCCCATCACACTGAATGATGGCAATCATAAAAAGCACACACACCACCCAGAGCTTTTCATAAACACTGTAGCCCACTTACTACCTTACCCTGGTCACCACTCCAGATTCCACAACATGGTATTTCACAAGGCCTAACAGGCTGTGCCTTTTTCTGTACCCAGGCCTCCACTCCTAACTCCGTGCTGTTCGAAAGGAAGGCATAGTCCACCTGAACCAAAATCACTGCAATTGTGACTCATCTCAAGGCCCTTCCTATTAGTCACCTCTGAGACCTGGCTCCTATCCTGATGGACTGGAAAAACTGAAAATGAGCCTGTCAGACCTCAGCTCTTCCTTAGGAGGGGGTGGGGCCGGGCACTGATGTAGTAAGCCCAGGACAGAAGACAATTCTGACTCTGTTCAAATCTCCTGAGCATGCTCCTCTCCTACACTTGTCAATGGTCTTTCCTGACCTCTTAGTTCTCCTATGCTAAAAATCTTGTCATATGACCCCAATGCAGAGCCAGTGAAGGCTTTCCTCAATAAATCCATGTGCCCAAGAAGGGGAAAGTATTCCCAGCAATGTCACTAATGCTCCAGAGTTAAGTTCAAATGGCCATCTCACAGCACAAATTCTTCTAGACACCCAAAAAACTGGCCGGGTTTTTTGTTTTATTTTTTGGACAGGTCTCACTGCATAGCCTAGGTGGGCCATGAACTCACAGTCTTCATGCATGTACCACCAAGCACAGCTGACAGCATGAACACACTCAGTACCATCTCACTCACTTCTCACTTTGCCAGTTCTCCCAAAGCAGCCCCCCTACCCCTCATGCACACTCAGACCCAGTGCCTATTTGCTCCTCATTCTTTTTACCCTTGTGAAACCACATACAAGTAACTGACAAGAGTATCCATGTCCGCCTCAGGTCTCCCTTCACTAGCCTCAACATCCTGGTCCTCTGATCTTGTTTCCAGTAACTTCAACCTTTCTGAATTTCTCAGGTGGCAACTTCCATAGGTTTTATGTACCTCCAAAATGCTGATGTCCACCGTCGTCTTCATGTAGCCTCAAAGGTGTGAGATTTTACCAAGAAAAACTCTGCACTGGACTGCTCTGGAAAGTGTCACTGTGAGAGTGACCTCTTTGCTAAACATAAGCTGATTTGCCAGGATTGTCTAACCTCTACCACCCACCCCACCTCCAAGAAAATTGCATTTCTAAAAAGTCCCAGTATCTCTCTGAGCAGCAACTACTAAATTTACATTTTATTACATACAGGTGTGATAATGATGCAAGACTGGAAAATACTCACATGCGTAGCTAACAAAAACCGGGCTACTGAGCTTAGTGCTGACTAGCCAGTTGCCTTAACCAGAAGCAGCTAATGAATAGTCTTTCCAACAAAATCAAAAATCATGAGCTGGGAAGGGAAATGAAAAAGGAGAGGTGGCCTGGGTTTTGCTTACTCTATTTCAAAGCATGCGGGATATAATTCAAAAGTCTGGAAAAGTGGAGTGTACCAGAGACAGAAGGAATGACACTGCTATCAAATGACCTCAGAAAGCAAGACCGTCATTGCCCAAATGAAGAATGCCTAGCACCAGGTGAGCACAGCACTGTCAAGAACATGGGGACTCTGCCAACTAGCACTATGCAATTTAAGGCTAGTTCCTTTACCAGGGCCCATGTCCTCAGCTGTAAAAAGAGCAAATTTTTAGAGCCCTCTATGTGGCATTCACAGCCAATCTCTAGGAAAGTTTCTATTAACCCTCAAAACAGCACAAGAAATGTTAATTTTCTCTATGCAGTTAAATACTTACTAATTAGGAGCCATGGAATTTTGCCACAATAGAGACCTCTGGGCTTCAAATTCCCTGTCAATACAGTGAGAACAATAATCCTTGTATCACTCCTTGTTAGGACTCCCCAGCAGAGCAGGAAATGGACCAAAGAATGGAAGGGGCTTCTGCAGAAGGCTGTGTTTCACCTGAAAACACAGGGCCTCACATTCCTTCTCACATAAGTGCTCCAGACCTTAGTTTAAGATTCCTAGGGTTCCTTCTTCCTGTCTTCCCCTACCCCCAGACCACAACACAGCATGTTGTTCATAAAAAGTGTCAGTTGTCAAGAATGACAATAGCTTGGGCTTTGAGGGATTCTATATTCCATCCCTATACCCGCCTGCCCCTAAGCAGTTAGCAAACACAACTGGAAAGTGGTCTTCAAGTAGTAGAGAGTGTGGCAGCCATTCAGAGATTGTAAGCTCTTAAGTCAGACTAATTATAAGTCCTGGCCCAATGTGGAAGGAAGACTCATATTCTGAACTGGTCATGGACCCTGAAGTCCATTCATCACAGTACCTTGCACACCTATTATACCGATTCTGCCAATGTTCCTTCTTCACTTCCTTTCTTACTTCTTAAATCTGTTGCCCACAGCCTTCTCTCTTGGTAGCCTAGGAAATCAAACAGTATCCCTAGGAGGGGGTGGAGCAGAGCTGCTGATGTGGTAACCCCATTACTGAAGACTGATTCTGAGCATGCTCCTCCCCTTTCTGCACCCCACACCTGTTGGTCATCTGTACCCTCAATTGGACCTGCTAGGCACATCTAACTTGTGGTCCATGGCTGCATAGAGCCCAGGAAAACTACAAATGAGGTCCAACACAAAAATCACATTCATTTTAAATACTATGAGCTTTTCTGTGTATTGTTTTCATAACGTGACTGCACAGTTCTTGAGTGTGAACCTTGTAGGTGACATTGGACACACCTAAACAAAGGCTGCCATTAACTGAATTACTTGAACAGTTAGCTGACTCAGAACTTTGTCCAAACTTTACAAAGACATCAAGGAAAGAGACCCCTTAACAAAGAAGAAGAGCTATGGGTTCCTCTGCAGTGATGATGCAATGTCCTAATTCCAGCTGGGCTAATTCCATGCCCCACTGATGGCCATAAAGCAGCAAAGAAAGATGACTGTGGACCATGCATCTCCCGCTACAGGTGTAACTCACACGTTTATACTGCCTGGGCCGATGGTGGCAACCTTCCAACCACCTCCCAGCAGAGCAATCCAGTTCCTTGCACAGATAGTAAAGTTCTCCATGAAAAGATCATAACTGTCCTTACAGAGATCAAGAGATTAGTTGGTGAGGGTAAAAACTTTTTGGTTTTAATTTTTGAGACAAGGTCTCCCTGTAGCCCCATCTAGCCTGGAACTCACTACGTAGACCAGGCTGGCCTCGATCTCACAGAGATCTGCCTGTCTCTGCCTCCTGAGTGCTAGTCAATGTTGACTAAAAGAGACTAAGAATCTACCAACAGCCTAAGCTGGGGAGGACTATGGCAACTTTTACCAGCTGATCCAAGTCTGTCTTACTGGCCTCCTTAAAAGTAACAGCTCTTGTCCGCACAGTTTCTTTCTTTTTTTTTTCCCCAAACTTAAGAACATCTCAGAAGTCAATCTGTATTTCCACTTAATTCATCTCCTATCAACAGCCAGGGACACATGCACCTGTCCACCTTTCCAACTCAGTCTCCTTAAATCTTTGCAAATGTGTAAGAATCAGGCCTACATTTTATTTAGTTCAGAAACAGCAATTTCACCAAATAAAATTTCCCAACTGTGTCCGTACAGTGCAGGTGGAAGGAGATACAAATAGACAATGTTCTAAGATTTCAGGTAGAAGAGAGGCCTCATGCAGTCATGAGTGGAGATGCTTTCCTCGTCACACAGAAGAATCTGAGTCAACAATCTTCTAAGCATGCTATCTAGGGTCTTCTGTTCCCTTCTGTGGCTTATAATAATTTGTTCTCTACCACCAACAAACACCATATGACTTAAGACTGGATTCTAACCATACCAAATTTGGTTTGTGTTAATGTTACTAATGCATGAGTAGGAAACTTGAAAACAACAGGTAGACAGACAGTCTAAGTTCAGCCCTTGTGGAATTCTAAGCACCTATAAATCCCAAGCCAAGATTAACAAACCCTGGGTTACAGAATAGCTTATTATTTGACTACTACAGAAACCAGAGCAAATCTGTCCAGCTAAGCCAGGCACCAATTCCATCATAATAGGTATCACCAAGGTTATGCCCCCAGAGCTAGCAGTCCTAAGTCTGGGAACAGCCCAAGCCTATCAGCATTGAGGAGCAAGCACAGCCCCACCTTGGGCAGGTCACATACATACTTGCTTCTCAACCACCGTGTCCTCACTTCCCTCACATCCACCTCAACCAACCACAGAAGATCAGCGTACTTCCTGTGTACCAGGTACCATTTCAAGCACTTCTAAGTATTGACTCATCAGACTGCCATGCTCCCTGGGAATGTGCTGGAGTAAGAAAAAAACTTTGGCCCAGTTTCTCACATGGTTTCTACTCCCTATTCCTAGCTGTGCTGTAAAGCTTATATAACCCAATTTGCATTATGGTACTATTTTTAAAAATCTCCAAAGACCATTGCTTCAAGTATCACTGGAAGCTTTTAGCTTCTAAATGAGACGATGATATGGGAAAAGATATCTATTCGTACAGCTAATCCAAAGCTCACTTAAAACAGTCTTTCTGGATGATATTGTCAAGGGAAAGAAGGAGCTCATTCTTACATAAGAAGTTCTGTGATCTGTAAATAAGTGCCACAGAAAAGCACACTGATATAGCTCACCTTGGCTGAGGTGCTTGACTCTGCTGTTCTCAACTATTTTCCCACCCACCTCCCTCCTGGCCTCCTAGTCACACTAAGGAAGCCACGGTCACTGGCTGCCTGACATCAGGTGTTATACAGAACAAGTGCCATGGCACCACTCGCACCGGTGACTGCCTGAAGAAAAAAGCATGTCCTGAAGCTCATTCCCCTAACTACAACTAATAATATTTTCCCCCACTATAAATTAGTGAAAAATAAGAAACGGGAAAATTTTAGTAAATGATTTATTATAATGGTAAAACTCACCTGTCACTGAAAAAATTTGATCAGTGTTTAAATTAACCCCTTGATTCTTTGAAGTACCATAAAAACTGCTTACATGGGATTGGAGCATTCGCCAGTCATTTCATTCTGATCACTTAGACAGAGGTTCAACAACATGAACCAGAGCAGGCTGCAGGTCCTCCAGAGTGCGGGGAAAATGTGCTAAATGAGGGAATCCTCAATGTGACACCAATTTTTGTGGTGTCAGAAGGCCTACAATATTCATTAGTCTATAATTATCTAAGTAAATTAGTAACTTTTGCCCCTGTTAATACACTGTCTCTCAAACTGTGATATTTATAACAGATCTACTTCCATCAACAAGAAGACTTTAAAACTTGAAATGTTTTTACTGGTCAGAGCCTCTGTTCTCTGATACACAGAAAAGGACCTGGCACACAGTAGGCACTGGATGCTTGAGCAGGACTGAACTGCACTGAGAACAACCCTATTCTACCTCCAATAGCCCTTAAAAGAGGCCAGAACCTCATGAACGGAACATACAGATCAAATGAGGGGGAGGGGGAGGGGAAGAGGAGGTTCCCAGCAACCTCGATGTTAGTAATGAACAGAAATCACTACTTAGAAACAAATGTAAAAACAAATGTAAAACACAAAATTAATTTTAATCTATGTAGAACTAATATAGTCTTAGCACAGAACACCTAACATATAATGAAGTATGTTATGGGATATACTAAATGAACCAAATCCTTATTCAAATATTTGGCCTAACTCTCACATTCTTTAAATTAACTCAATGATGACTGAATAAGATGAGAAACAAATATTCTAAATACCTAACTTACCAAAGGTGGATGAATTACCTTAACATTTATTTGGTGTCTGGAGACTTGGTAGTCACCTTTCTGAGTTTTGCTAAAGTTGACTCTACAAATAATTAGCTTAACTCAGTCATTTACACGTATTTCCCATAGTTAATAATTTTGTTTTTGTTTCTCATTTTCTATTGCTTTTCTTTTTTATGGCTTCTTGCTGTTGTTGTACTGGGCCATACAACACAGACCAGGAATTTGATTCTCAGAGAGGTGTTCTCTCCTTGAGAAATTGGCACTTTGATCCTCAGCTTGTTAACAGTTACTACATATGGACCTTACCAGCACTGCTACCAATCTTGCTGCTTCTGAAATTCCAGCACTTTGGCCAAGACAGTGCCCTGTCATTTAAACTCTGCTTAGATAAAGTGTTTCTACCACTGAATTCTTATATTTAAACAAGTATCTCTGTATGTATAACTTACATATATATTATATTCTAAGTTTCTACCCACATACACTTAACTCAGTGAATGTGAAATGTCTCCCTTGAATAAAAAGCATTTACAAGAATATTAAAACAAATGCTGAAAATAACTATTTTACTATTTTACATTTAGACCATAAAAATTTTAAAGGTAATGCAATGACATAAGACCTAAGAGATCAAATACATCATATGATTGTCATATATGCAGGTTGTGTTAATTGGTTATTTTTCTCTTTAATCAGAAAATAAAAGAGCTTACCTTTGTATACTGAGATCACAGCTTACAGTCACTATATCTCAGCCTATTTTATACAAGTGATATGGCTACGAAGGTCCGAGGAGAACGAGAATAAAGTGAGATAAACGTGCTGAAAACTGCTTAAAAGTATTAACCTGAAATACACAGAGGGTCCAACACCAGTTTTAAAAATACATTAACGAAGTATTCCCAGTTCTTCAATTAATAATGGTGACTGATTCATGATTTTTCAAACATTCATCCAAATTTTTTAAAAAAGAAAAGACTAATACAAGCAAACTGATCAGTGGTTTGTTCCCAAGGTTAACAATTTAAGAGTGATTACACACGTCAGGAGCTAAGTAAACCAGACCTCTTGCTTCACCACATTATATGTGCTCCCCCTCATCAGCATGAGGTATGTTGGAAATCTATGAGACCATTACCTGGCACAGGAGATGGGCTGCTCCTGCAGCTTGAAGGGACACAGGCTGCTAGCCACACCCCTGGTGAGGTGCTGGCCCCCACCAAAAGATATGGCTTAAGGAGGACCCCCTATCTCAGAGAAATTATAATACTGCTAGCTGACGCAGTCAGGAATGTAATTATTCGAATTATGTGCTAAAAAAAGTTTAAAAAGTGTCAGAAGATAGCACACCTCACACACAAATTCTAAGCTCTACAATGGTTTGTAAACTCTCTGACAAGAGCTACTCTAAAGGAGTTACGTATAGATATTGCTACATTTTCAAAGGAAAAGTTTCAAAACAGACACCGTGGCTTTGGACAAAGTATTGCTCAGTATTCTTTAAGTCATTGTTTTCAAAAAGGTGTTGGAGTGATGTATCTGAAAGTTGGAAAGCCTCAGGGGTGTCACATTGCTCTTAAGACCAAGATAAAGAAATTGCCATTTCAAGCCAGACAACCTGATGGTTCTAGAAGTCAGAGAAGAAATCTTGAGGGCCCAAGTGAATAATAAATGGTGCGACGCTCAGAGGCTGGCAATAGGGGCTGTCAATGAAAAAACCACCTACAGCGAAGAAAAGAGCAAAGAAGTAAAACTTTATGTTAATTTCATACAATCTGATGAAGCCAAGAGCTTCATTTATATTTCTCTGCTCTTTCAGCTGTAAGTGGAATTTTCATTACAAAATGGAGGGGTGGGAAGGGCAAAAGGTGGGGTACACTTAATTCATTACAGAATTTCAACAGCTGAACTCGCATGGTTACCACTTCTAACAAAGGACTGACAGCTTAATTGTTTTAGGTAAAGCAGAGAAATGTAAAAGTCTGCAGCAACTGGGCGGTTACAACATGGTTAGTAACTTCCAACAAACAACAAAATTAAGAAGAAAGAAAAAAAAGACTTGGTAGAAACCATTTGAAATGACTGCCATCATGTTGGAAAACAGCACAGCTCCCTTTTCTCCATCAGAGAGGGGTTGAGTTAAGAAGCTGAGTCTACTACTTCAAAGAATTTTCTGAAGAGAAATCTCCAGAGAGATTCCAGACTAAAATCCAAATTTGATGATCAATTTTAAATAACAATACAACTGCAACTGCCAATTAATAGTATTCCAAAAACAGAGGACCGTTGTAAATACTTAGTAAAAACTGGACACTACTAGCCATGCTTTTTCTTCTCAGTGATGGCTCTGTTTCATCCATAGGTCAGCAAAACGAATCAATGCAACATGGAAACTCCCAGCAGTGATGGGCCTTTCTTGATTACGTCTAGCCACTAACGCGCATGATGAGAATGGGAAGTTACAGCTATTTCCAGCAAGTGACGAGGTTTTATTAACGTATCACCCACCACTAATACAGACAAAAGGTCAGGGAGAAGGAAGAGATTACTGTGAAATATATATTTGAGAAGTGGTGCTAGCACTTGTGTATCCTGGTCCATGCCACCCTCACTTAGTGGTTCCAGAGAAATCTGGCACATAAATTTGTCATGTTTTTGTCAAGCCCACCTTCAACGGATGGGCACCATTTGGTTTTGAAAAAATAATTTAACAGGGAAAAAAAGGAGGGTTGAGTCCTTCTACAGACAGATATGTTTAGACACAGTGCTTATCAATATTGGCAGGGGACCACACTGCTGCCTTCATGGGGGTGAGTACCTTAATGAAACCATTATCTTCTAGTAACATCATCAGCTTTCCAGACAAGGTGAGAGTACAAGTGAGGACCCGTCTGCACCCTTTACAGAGCAGCGCAATGTTACTGACTCATCAGTTTACACCAGTGTAATCAATCAGGTGTCTTAAAAATAAATGCTGACCCATGGCTGAAACCTGTCACTTTTCACAGCAGCACTCAACAAGAACTGGGACAATTGGAGAGCAAGTTTTTATGGGGACCCTGTTGCTGCTTTAGATTCTGATGTAATTGAAGAAGAAAGGAGATCCTTCATGGAATTCCAGAAAAATTGCTAATCTTCTATCTTCATGAAAAATAGTCAGGGAGTGAACACAGACTCTCACAGAGTGAAGAAGGCCACAAGAACAAAAGAGGGTGATCGATTGATTTATTTTTTTAAAACTTGGAAATTCGTAGACTAAAATAATCACATTCTTCCTTCCCCATCTCTGGGTAGTGCCATCATTTTAATAAGCAATGCTAGGATAACAGAATGTAACCTTTATCATGGGAGCATCCTTGTACGACTGGTGTACAAAGAGCTTACAAAGTTAAGTAGGCTGTTTCAAACTAACAATCACCTTTGCCTGGTTTTTAGCAGCTTGCTTACAAATGAATGGGTATCTAGGGCTAATTTATTAAGTTTTTCAATTCCTTGAAATCTGATACCAAAACATATCAAAAATAATAAGCTAAAACAATATTCAAACCCATATTTTATTGGCTTTAATTACACACTTCATTATTTACAAAGTTAAAGTTTAAATGAAAAGTCTCTATTGTATTGAAAAAAAAATAACTACAGCCCAAATTAAAGTGCCCTGGGGCAAGTACATATCAATCAGCTACGAATCAGTGACTGCATCAGGAACCAGGCAGCACTCTGTGTTACAACAAAGCAGTTTATTTGTGATCAGTGTTTGAGACTCTATACATCCTTCACAAATTTAATTTTACATAATCTGATACTCTCTTAAAACTTAAAGTTTGAGCTGCTAGACTTATTTCCCTAGAACAAAAGGGCTGGTATAAATTATTTTCCAGAAATGAGGTACCGTTTCACAGAACTGGTTTCTTTTTTGTTTGTTTTCAAGTTTTAGAGAACTAAATTTGCATCTGTTAAAATCAAAAAGTAGGAAAGATGTTCTTTACAAATAATTTTGATCAAGTATGTGTTCAAAGGAAGCAGGATAAAAAGGCTTTTTCTCTAACATTCTGCATTGTACTGAATTGTTGTTCAATAGGAATGAGCTTCTGTCATTTGCTAAAAGAATGAGTAGTGGGGAACAGGATATGTTGGGAATTTCATAACGGGCAACAGAACCATTCTCTTGGGCAAACCTACAGAGAAAAGAAACGGAGAGGACTCCAATAAAAATTTCAGGTAAAAAAAAAATCTTACAATAATTATTAACCATTTCCAGATTAGTCAGTCAACACTTTGGAAGAGGCCCACAAATCTTTCACAGATCTCCTATTTTGAAATTTCTCCTGTATTTTGATAAGTAGTATTTCTACTCAAAAGTGAGATGCTTGTATCATGCGATGACATTTAGAAATGACATCTGGGTGTGCTGCTATGATTCTAAAGTTCAAAAACAATGCTAATGATTAATATTCTTCTAAAGTTACTCTAGAAATCCACATGGCTCTCAATTTGGCATATGACATTAAAGGAGAAACAGGCCGTCAAGATGCAAAGTACAGCTTTCCATGAGGGCCTCAACGCCCTGGAAAGACAGCTCCAACTAGAGCCACCACCAGGTGTTTATCTTCTCAATAGCTAACACCAATATTGGCATGGCAAATCTGGAAAGATTAATTACTTTCTTAATTTTGTAATTAATACGTTCTTGTGGCCTCACAAACTTCTGCATACTCAAGGAGGATTTGAAATCTGCTCTATGCTTATTCTAATATTTAACCTATGGAGAAATCACAAAGCAGCAACAGCAGGTATTCAAGAGCACCAGATGATCGAAGGGAAATTACCCACATGCAACAGCTTTACAAAGGCCAAAAGACATGTTTACCTTACAGCCAAAATAAAGCATTATTTTAGTAGGTTTGCATCACAGTAAAACATTTAAAAACCAAATCTTTTATGTGAAAAATGGGGGCATCAAATTACACCAGCTTTGGAAGTCAGTTATATGGCACATGAAAGAGGGCAGATCTAAGAATAGAGGCTCAGAGGCCACAAGGTGAAAGGACAATGTTAAAGAAGGATCAAGAGAGAAAATTAAAAAGACTGAGGAAAAACATGGATATAACTTTGGACTCTAGATTAAACAGATGTTTTAAAGGAAAAAATACTCTAGCAAACCTGTGCTAGAATTCATAGAGTTGCTATACAACTGACATAGAGACACAGACTTGAAAAGCTGGCCTGGAAGGCAAATTCTCTAGCACTCAAAAGACATAGCAGAGCAAGTGAGTCAAATGTACTGCATCTGGATTAAATGACCAGACTCCGTTCTGGAAGGATGTGGTGTTCAGGATATTCAGAAGTTAAGAGAAAGGGCAAATGTCAATGGTCAAATTTAAAAAACCAAAAAGCTAGACAATCTGAAATTAGAAGGAACTCTGGATAAAAACATTCTTGATCTAGTCCCCAACCCCCAAATTACTACATATTACTCTTAACTCAGAACATGGGGAAGCTTTGGCCATACCGGTCCCCCAAAGGACACAATCAGGCAAAGGATGTAAGTCCAGGCTCTGCACTTTGCCTAAACAAAACTTATTCCACATGTTTGACCCTTGCCATTTCTCTACATCTTTCCAGGATATAAAACATCTGTCTTCATAGATAATGAAGTCAAACTATCCATATTCTACAGTTAGGCAACTAGATGAAGCTTCGGTTTAGCAGTGGCTTAAGGACCTATAGTTTTCTTCAAAACAAAAATGGTAAACTGATGTGTGAAGAGGAAAGGCACATTGTGAAGGTCTGAGCTCATGTAGAGGATTCATGCCACAAATAGCAATGCATGAAGGGCCTTTGCCTTCTGTGTGCATGCACGCCCAGCCTGAGGCTATGTGGACACACCCTCTCACACACACAGGCACACATACTCTCTTGCTCTCTTCTTCTCTCAGTGACAAGCATCCTGCAGATGATGGCTTCTATAACATGTAGCACCTGAATTAGGAGAAATGTCTAAGAGCATATCACTGACTCCAAACCTACTGCCTCCATTGCCACATAAACCTCATTCAAAAGTTATCCAAAGGGCCACTGAGGTTCATTCACTTACTGTGGGTTTTTGTTTGTTTTTGCTTTGTTCTATTTTGAGGGGGTAAAAAGAGATAGGCCTAGGGTTTTCCAGCATAAGCTATTGACTTTCTACAGAAGGAACTTAAGAAACATCGGTGATGACCCCCTCCCTACCCCCATCATCTCTTCTCTAGGACCAATGACATCTATTTGCTCTTGAAGCAAAATGCATAGCAAAGAATGATGGATACAAATTTGAAGTGAGGGCTTCCTATTCTTTACTCAAATCACTCAGGTTCACACTGTTCCAGACCAGCAACTTAAATGTAGTGATATAACTGGCAGGTTAGCCATGCTATAAACTGAGCATGGCCCTTCAGTAGCCTTTGAATGGAGTATAGTTGGCTGTAAGAAGAATTACTTTAAATAATTAATTCCAATATGGTCAGAAACAGGCAATTAGAACAAGCAGTCCTTCAATCAGGCAAAGCAGAGAGAAGAGCAACTTCAACCAAACCAAGAACCACAAGGTTGTGGCATTTTCAAAGGAAATTTAAGTTGGGTCACTAAAATGAATAGGTCTGAGATCCTCCGACTTGTTTATTGAAACCCTGGTTTTACAGATTGTGCTTTGGATTGGTGTGACAAATTTGCTACTAAGAGAAACCAATAAGATGATGTACATACCATACGCAGGGGCAGCTGTGCTATAACCATACGGTGTTCCATAGCCTGGTACAAGGAGAAAAAAAAGCATATCAGTTCAGGACTGGGGGCAATCAAAATTGGTCAGATTCTCAATCACCACCTGGCCTGACACAAAGAACAGAAGCTAGAACTACTCCCACACTGGTGCTAGCCCACCAACTCTATTCCTGCTTAGATGCAGAAGCCTCTCATTATGGCCTACAAAGACTACCTTGACCTAACATAATATCCTTCTCTCTCCTCTTTTCTTCTCTTTTTCCTTCTCGCCCCTCCTATGTGTTGTCTCTGTCTCTCTCTGTTCTCTCTCCCCACCTGTACTTCTATACTGTAATTTATCTACTCATCCAAATGGCAGAAATGTTTAAATCTTATCTTTGCATGACTTAAATCTAGCCAAATGGATTCATTTGCTGGCTAAACAAATGTAACAGAGAGTACATAAAAAATACTGACAATGGCAAATGTGACCAGATTGAGCCCCAAAGGAACACACAGTCAATGATCAGGCTCTATTCTACTTAGCTAGTTAGACACTCCCCACGCTGTCCCCATCCCTGACTTGGACCTAGGCCCCTTCCTGTTCATTCCACCTGAGACCTCTGGAATAGCCTCATACACAAAATCCTCATGCTCGGGGACCAGCTCCATTCTCCCTGCTCTAGGGCTCATATATACTCTACTTAGCTATAGTGAGACCCTCCATTACATTGTCAATATCCCAGCCTTGGTCCTACACCCCTTTCTGCTCACTCTACCTGAGACCTTCAGACTAGCCTGATGGAGACTATTACAGAGTTGCACAAATGGCACAAATGGTCAAATGCAGAGATTAACTGTGAGATGCCCTGCCCTAAGGCTCAGGGGACATAGCAGAAGAGGGGACAGAAAAAACAATACATCCTCAACTCTCACCAGTGAAGCGTTCTCATGCAACAGATGGTGATTAACACAGAAAGCAACAACCGCCCAAAATGTAGAGAATAAGAGACTGCAATGTCTGTGTGCCCCTATACTAAACCTCCCCTACCCAAGGCTCAGGAACCATTGCAGAAAAGAGGACAGAAAGACTGTAAGAGCCAGGGGTGGTAGATGACTATAAGGAAACAGTTTTCCAGGCAGCTGGAAAGTTGCCTTTATGAACTTACAGCAACGGTGACAGCATGCACAAGACCCATGCAAACTCAAACCAGATAAAAACCCAGCATAGAAATGGGGAAATGGGTAAGAAGCCCGAACTTAGATGAGGAACTATTGGCAACTGATCACTGCTGGGTGAAAGAGTTGGTCGTCTTTAAGGAAATGACATTAGATAGGTTGACCAGCTCCAGTGGATGAACTCACACTGAGGGACACCTGGGGACACAAACTTGACTCCATAGGCCTTAACATATATGACAGAATGAATGAAATCCAGTTGGGGGACTATGAGAGGGTCTGATAGGGGAGAGGTCTAAATATGATAAAGATGTATTGTATGAAATGCACAAAAAAATCAATAATAGAAAAAAATACAATCACAGACCAATTCCCCTAATGAACAGATACACAAATTCTAAAATACAATCCAAATTTAGTATCACATTTATATTATCATACATATATCATTATGATCACACTAGCTTCATTCCAGCTATGCATTGATGATTCAATGTATGTAAATAAATCAATAAATATGAATCATGGCATAAATAAGTTCAAAGACAGAAACAAAAGGATCACCTCAAAAGACTCAGGAAAAGCCTTTGACAAGATAGAACATCATCTTTCTATCATGCCATAAATAAGGCTAAAGATATCAATTTTCAGTTAAGAATGTGATAGGCACAAGGAAGCGTCTTAATTTTGGACACATAAATTGTATCAAACAATATAAAACACATGCTCTTTTCCTCCCCCTGAGCACTCAACTTTTAGAATTCTTCACCTCATGAAATGGAAAATTATCCCACCTGGTTTCCCCACCTAAAATACCTTGGCAATACCTTTGAAATTCCATCCTTCTTCAGTCTTATTCTCCACCTATCCACTATGCTTTCTTTCATCTCTCCACTTCTTGCCACTCCTCTACTGCCCCACATCTTCCAATGTCCACCGTCAATTATGGGTAACATATCTACAATAATAAGCCTTCAAGCTTGTGCCATTACGCTCATGCCTGTCCTTGCAATGTACTCTTCACATTATAGAAAAAGTAATTTTTATAAATCTGATCTTGTCACTTCCCTCCTTGTGAGACTTTGATGACTTACCACTGTATACTTAAGATTTTAATACTAAAATCCAAGCCACAGCCTCCAGGACTTAGTGACCCACTAACGTTAACTCACATTACTCCACTCATCACACCATTTTCTCATGTTCTCTCTTTTCCAAATATTCTGTTTCTAATTCTTCAAATGAGGTTAAGTTCCCACCGCTAGCACCACTGAGTCTCTCTTCACGTTTGCTCTTTCACCAAGCCTCTGAGTTAACTGCTACTCACTCTCCAACACTCTGCTCCAGTGTCACATCTTGGAGGAAGCCTTCAGTGACTCACTACATTAGTTGAGGATATTCTGTTACATTCTTATGACATGGTATCCATTTCGTCCATCAGACTCATCTCAGATTATGATTGTTATTACTTGATTAACATGCCTGACCTTAAGCTTTCACAACCGTGAGCTGCACAAGAGTAAAAATCTCTATCTGTGTGTGTGAAAGGAAGCAAACTTTATAAGATATACCTTTTGTGGGCTGTAACTGAGGTCAACTTTTAATTCCAAAGCTATATCTTTCATAAAACTTCCCAAGTGGCAACAATACAGAGAAAAACAATTCTAAGGGACATCACATCAAAAAATAACAGCAACTAGGTAAACCTAACATTTTTAAAAAATATTTTACTTCCCAGGCGTGGTGGCACACACCTTCAATCCCAGAACTCAGGAGGCAGAGGCATGGGACTACAGGGAGACCCAGTCTCAAAAAGACAAATATATATATTATTTTTTTATGCATATGAGTGCATTTAAGTGCACCCATGTTGTGCAAGGTTCATGGTGGTCCAAAGAGGGAGGATTCGCTGGACTGGAGTTATGGATGGTTGTCAGAAGCCATGTGGACGCTGGGAATTGAACCAGGGACCTCTCCAAGAGCAGCCAGTGCTCATAACCACTGAACCACCTCTCCAGGCCCCAAGACCTCATTTTTATGCAGATTTTATCCTGATCAACAAATACAAATGGCAGAGCTAGAGAGATGGCTCAGTGGTTAAGAGCACTGACTGCTCTTGAAGAGGACCTACATGGCAGCTAAGAACTGTCTATAACTCCAGTTCTAGGGGATCCAACACCCTCTTCTGACCACCATGGGCACTGCACATCATGGGTACACCTACCTACATGTAGGCATTACACTCATTATAAAATAAAAATAATAAGTTCAAAACGAAACAAAACAAATACAAATGGCATCCTTGACAAGTGCAAAATTTCAGTGCTTGCCACAGCAAGGAACTTTACTTTAACAAGACAGCTGGACATTCATGGCTAAAACATACAGACTTGAACAGAAGGCAGAGAACTCCATGAAGCCACACGGAAAAATGCAAAGGATATAGTGACTTTGGGAATGCTAATCCTACATTCAAATCCTTACTCTGCTGCTGGTTTCACCCAGGGTTGGTGGCCTTAGTTGGAAATTAACTTCCACCTATGGAATCACTAAGGATTGATAACAAGTAAATTATATGAAAGGTATATAACTGGTTCTGGATTTGTTTCCTCCCTACCCCCCCCCACATTTTTCCCTTTGTGTGCTGTATTTCTTTTACATCATGTGTTTTGAAAACATGCTAATATATCCAAGCCTCACCTCTATTAAGTCCCCTTAGGAGATTCTCCTGATAAACCCAATATGATTTTGGAATCCTCACAGAATGCAGTCTTCTCTGATCTCCAAACACGATAATTTGTAGAATAGCTTTTAGATTCCGCACTGTCAAAATTTGTTCCCTCGACCAAGATCATCCATGCTTATATGTCATCTCCCTCCAAGAAGATTCTAGTTACTCAGCAGATTCCTTTTGAAATATATTACACTCCTCTTACACATATTCTGCATTTCCAGAAATCATGAAGAACTTTGGAAAACGGGGCAATGTTGTCCTTCAGACCTGAAATCAGAAGACCCAGCTGACCTCCAGCAGCTGTACTAACCTGGAGCTATGTAGCCAGGAGCTGCTGTAGCCCCCACAAATGCTCCCCTCGTCAGAGTTCCTCTTCCTCTGCCCCGGACTGCCTGGACTGCTGCAGACACAGCTGTATTCACAACACCCTTTGTCTGTTTAAAAAAATAAAAAATTAATGGGTTTTCATTATTGAAAGAAAGAACTATCAGCCTTTCATCTGTTTGATGCGTAATCACTGTGAGAAACTATGGGGCTTCTGGGGAGACAATACGACATCTGTGATTAGAATCTTCAGTAGACTATCTGCAAAACAGAAATGACTCCTGCCTTACAGATCTGTTTTAAAGAATATGCCGGGCACATGAATGTATCTACGTAACTTTTTTTTCACTGGAGGGCTACCCAGGAAATAGTTAACAATCCACCCACAAAATTAAGTAGTCAAATTATACCCAAAGTCATTTTAGGCCTGACTGAAAGTAATTAGAAACACTTAATCTCTAGGTTCAAAAGCCATTGAATTTTCCATCCAGAGGTTGAAAATTCCCTAGGAATAAACTACCTAGAACTAGCTATGAAGCTGAGTGGTGTTAAAAAACAATAGACTAAGACAAGAGGGTGAGTTACTCATTTGTGACCTCAGGAAGGTCATGAGATTTCTATAATAATTATTATTTCTTCTTGTTCTTCTTTAAATTTTAGACATATACATGTATTTCCTGAATGTATGCAAGTACACCAGTGTCAGACAATGTCCACAGAAGACAGAAGAGGGGTTGGATCCTAGATGGTTGTTAGCTACCATGTGAGTGATGGAGTTCAAACCTGAGTCTTCTGCAAGAACAGCCAGTACTCTTAACCGCTGAGCCATTGCTCCAGCCATGGTCATGAGATTTCATTGAGTCTGTTTCTTTTGCCCTATATATACTTGTGTGCACTATGTTTGTATGAACTGATCACCCTCGACTTGCTTCAAGCACCAAGGAACACTGGTGAAATCACTTCTATCGCTCAGGCAGTCTCCCCACTAACTATAAAATGAGGAAGAGATGTACTTTGTTCCCCTAACTTTAGAAGCAGCAATGAATAGAATAGACATGAATACTAAAAAGAAGAACTGCTAAAGAAAAAAGCACATGAGATTGCTAAAATAGTCCCCTTTCCTGCACTCAACATTTAAGAAAATCAAGCAGGGTCTGGTTTAAAATATTGCATACTTGGTTTTTAGTATAAAAATGCACTAAGAACTCAAGCTAGGAAAGGAAACACTTCAGCTACTATGGTTCCCTACTACAGGCAAGAACGTCAAGGCACAATATC
Organism: Eospalax fontanierii; assembly: GCA_035773235.1. Lineage (NCBI taxonomy): Eukaryota > Metazoa > Chordata > Mammalia > Rodentia > Spalacidae > Eospalax > Eospalax fontanierii. The sequence goes on from CM069541.1 coordinate 52,307,584, forward strand.
TGGTAAACTCAACAGCATCTTGAAAGCTGAAAAGAGTCAGAGGGCTATACTCCTCTCACATGAAAACTACACCTCTGCCCTGACCAGTCATAAGACACTTCCAAGGCCTAGGACATCATGTCCACAACAGCTATTTCTCTTTTTACTGAAACAGACCACACCACACATCTGAAACAAATTACCTCTTGGCTGTCACACTGAATACATTGATTTTTGTGGCATCTAGTATGGAAAACTTCTGAAAATGACTTTATGTGGATATTGAACAAAAGGACAGAGTTTGCTCAAAATAATCATACTTGACAGCAGAGTGATTCTATACATATTTAACTCATGTAATCAGAAATATACTTCATTATCTAATTATTAAGTACTCTGAAATTAGGCCTTTTTTGTTGTTGTTTAAATTTTATGTGTATGAGTATACTGCCTGCATGTGTGTAAGTGTAGCCATGTCATGCAATGTCTGTGGAGGTCAGAAGACAGCGTCAGATCCCCTGGAACTGGAGTTAAAGATGGTTGTTAACTGCCGTGTGGGTGCCAGGACTCAAACTCAGGTCCTCTCCAAGAGCAGTTGGGGCTCTTAACCACTCAGTCATTTCTCCAGACCCCAAACCTCGGCTTTTAAACACTGAAATCCACTGAGAAGGTGTAGGATGTCACCTCTGGGAAAAACAAAACAAACAAGGTGACAATGATCTACTTAAACTAAAACATTTTGGATCATACATTTACTGAAAGACTTTAGAAATCTTATTTTCTACATGTGTACACTATATCTTAAAGACTTTAATCTCAATTTTAATGACTTGGTTAATTTTCTCTGCTTATATTTGGAATCCTAAAATGTAACCTGTGTTTAACTGAATATAAAACAAATGTCCAGATAGCTTTAACATGCAGCAAAACACCCATGGTCTTTGATCACAACAGACCAATTTAAAAGGGTCTCTGCTTCCTAACTGTGGAGGCAGTGTGACCAGTCTGCCTCCCACTCCTACCACTGCGCTTTCACAGCCATGAAGAAATATATCCTTCTAGTAGGACATCAGTGTCAATGCAATCTGAGAAGCCTTTTACCTCCAGCTGATGTTCTTTCTAGAAACATGATGTGAAGTTATTAGTTATGCTGTAGAGTCACCACACCTGAGTTTAAAAAAAAAAGGTACTACCAGCAGATGATGCCTCTGAACTCCTGGCTATGCAGTCCCTTCGACAGATGGCAATCCTCAAAGACTTCAAATATTACTTCAAGAGACAAGTCACATCTGAAATAACTATGAATTAAATCACTCTCCTTTTTATTTTGTTTCTTCCTAACCCAAACAAAGCTTACTTCAACCTCTTTATGGACAGACTGGGCCTTCAGTTTCTAAAGTCTATTAGAAGGGTCATTGCTGCTTATGCATATAGCTCGCTCTCTCAGACACAGGCAGACTACCCTGGAAAACCCAGGCAGCCAATCTCACTGTATGAGAGACTCTTCATATTGAATCCCAAACTGAGGATTCAATTCCTACCTGGTAGGAATTACCTACCCTTTTCAAAGCAGGAGACCACTAAAAGTATTTACAGTCAAGGTTGGAAAAAAAGGATTGTGTATGACCTAATACAAGAACACAAAAACATTGCTGAACACAGAATGGAACCTGGGGGCCAACTGCAAAGACTGTATAAACTCCAGAGAATAGCTCTTCTTTATGAATCAAAAAAACTAAATAACAATTATGGGGTTACTCAAATAATGGGTTACACTCTTCAAATGATATAGCTGTCACTGTGACTAGGTCTACATATATAGCACAACCCATAAGATCATTTTTTAAAACAGGTCCAAGCCAGGCATGGTGGCACACATTTTTAATACTGGCACTCAGGAGGTAGATCTGTGAAATTCAGGCTAGCTTGGTCTATACAGCGAGTCTCTATCTCAAAAAGATATAAACAAAAACAAAAACCTCGCACATATCCTGTACCAGGCAGGTTAACTATGGATTCTGGAAGTTGTGATGGTTCTATCTACTGGGTTAGATAGTGTACTAGGGGAGGAGTTCTACCTCCTCAGAAAGGTCATTAGCCATATCCCAGAAATCTCACATAACTAGGATATTGTTAAAACCAAGCATCAGAGAATGGAGAGATGACTCAGCAGTTAAGAGCACTGATTTCTCTTTTAGAAGACCAGGGTTTGATTCCTAGTACCTACACGGTGGCTAACACCTACAGTTCCAGGGGATTCCATACCCTATTCTGTCCTCCATGGACACTGCATGACACAGGTACACTTATGGACATGAATGCAATACATACAAACACATAAATAAAATGCTTTTAAAGAACCTAAAAATCATAAATAAATAAAACCAAGCATCATAGATAAGTATCCAGGTGGTTTTATCCCTTAGCCATGTCTACTGCAAGAAGTGTCCTCTATCAGTGTAGAATTACAAGAAACTTTAAGTACACAGCTGTAGTCTTCATCAGATCAAACTTGCCATCACCCTCTTAAGGATGAAACCATACATTCCAAAGCTGGGTCTTCAGAATCAGACAACCTTCAATGTCTTGACTGCAGTGTAAGTGGGGGACAAGTATTCTCATGAAAATCAAATGCTGTGTTTAAAGTCTCAATTATCCAAAATGTATAACTGAAGCAATGTAGCACCTAAGCAGACACCTCGTCATCTTGGTATCATGATGACAGAATCTTTTAGTAATTAGCTAAAAATCATTTATCTAAATGGAAATACTTGATGTACACTGCAATTATCTTCCTTCCTTCCTTCCTTCCTCCCTCCCTCCCTCCCTCCCTCCCTCCCTCCCTCCCTCCTTCCTTCCTTCCTTCCTTCCTTCGCCATTTACTAGCTGTATTCATTAAGACTGGCATTTTTCCTATTTATATCACCCTGAATATTCATCTGGTACAGAAAAACCAAGAAAACATTCTTCTTAGTCATTCTTCCTTCAATCCTCACACTGGCCCTCAGAATAACAATTTCTGGCATGCAAGAGAAATAGAATCGAGTTGACCGTGGCAGTACATGCCTATATTTCCTGCTCTTAGGAGGCTAAGGCAGGAGATCATAAGTTAAAGACCAGCCTGTGGTTACACAGACAGAACTTGTCTCAAATAACCCAACCAACTGACCAGCCAGCTAGTCACCCAACCCACCCAAAGCAATACCAAACAAAAGAAAGAGAGTAAGAAGTAGATTTGATAGTTGAGAATTTCCTTCCTTGAAGAAAGATGCTATTATTCACCTGATTTTCTCAGCTGTTCTCTCTTAGTTTATCTCATCTTAAATTTCAAGATCACAGGACCAATACACATCATGGGAAATAAATCAAAACTGGCCCCTAGGCAGCCACTCTCTCTCAGCACCAAATGGAGGTAATTCCTTGGCACCACAGTTCCAGCCACTCAGAACCAAAGCAATAGCAGTAACTTCCTTGACACCTGTGATTCTGCTATACAAAGGGCCTCACTTTGGCCTTTGTTCCCACTGTCACTCAAAGCACATTTCTCAGATTGGTCTTCATTTTGTAGGGACAGTGAAATTAAGTTGCTTTTCCTGTTTCATCCTTTAAAAGGAGAAGAACCTCTTTTTCTTTCACTCTGTTTTACTTTTAATTAGCAAAGGAAGTAATGGGTTTGATTATCACATTTTTGTACATACTTTGTTTCTGCTGAGCCTCCTCCCCCAGAACCCTCTCCACCTCCTCTGTACCACACTTTCTCTCCCCTTGTACCTCTACTTCCCCAGTGGTGCCCTTGAAAGGGAGCCTTCACCAATTTGCTGCAAGCATCTTAATTTCCTCTTCTGTAAATCGTGATAGGGTTCTACTCTCCTACAACAGAACTATCACACGCAAAAGAATCTAAATATCATGTTTCATTTAAAGCTTAAATAGTCCCTTTATTAGTCAAGGCACTTTTTCAAGATTTATTTTTATTTTCTGGGTATAGGCATTTTGCTTGCATGTATTGTCTGTGTACCACATGCATGAAATGCCCATGGAGGCCAGGTGTTGGACCCTGAGAACTGGAATTACAGACACTATGAGCTGTCATGTGGGTGCAAGAACAGCAGGTGCACTTAACTCTCCAACCCAGTTGAAGATCCTTTAGTGTCTTTATAATTAATGAAGATATCACAGGACATATTCGGACATTAGTACTACCCCCAGCGCGCTCCATGAGATAGACAATATATTTTACCCATAGATCTCTTTTCCCTCATAATTATGTATATAATTTAGGCATAAGAAATGTCTAAAAAATATTTGATGCAAAATTAAGGAAGACTCTCATGCTAATGCACATATTAAAATGTCATCTTTTCCAAAATCTTGAAAAGAACCTAGGCCTCCAGTGCTACTGACATTCACTGTACAGTAGTCAACAGAGCAAAAGAGTTCCACAGAGTACACTACCCCACACAGAAGCAAGAAAGTGGGAAGACTTGGGGCAAGTGAGCCCCATGCAGTCTGGAAGCTACCTGAACTGGAAAACTATTCATAGTACAAACGTGCACCCAAATCATCTCCATGCCTTACTGCATGCAGATACACACACCTATCCCTATCAAAAATAGTGCCAAATCATGACGAATAAACAACTTCATAAAAAGCAAAACTGGCACATAAATAGATTTGAGGACAGAAATAACATAACTATCTGAATCAATGCAGAAAAGGCTTTTGACAAAGTTCAACATCCATTCATGAAAAAAGGCCTGAAGGCCAGGGAGATGGCTCATCAGGCAAGGGATATTGCTGCTGAGCTTGATGGACTGAGTTACAGCCCCAAAACATACATGATAAAGAAGAGAACCAACTGTAACAAGTTGTCCTTTTTTGACACTTACATACCATAGCATGTCTCCCCTGACCCTCCCACCACATTCAATAAATGTTAAAAATAAATAAATAAATAAATAAGCCCTGAAGAAACCAGGAATAGAACAAATCCCAACATAATGTTTTATGTGTCAAACTTCTAGCCAACATTATACTAAATGGGGAAAAACAAAAAACATTTTTTATAAAATCAGAAATAAGGTGAGAATGAATACTTTTTTTCTGCTGTTATTTAATATGCTGTTATCTAGAGCTACTGAAAGAAAAAACTGAAGTATGAAAATAGGAAAGGAAAAAGTCAAATTATACTTAAAAGACTCCATTTGAAAAATTTTAGATCTAATAAACACTTTCCAAAAGAACAAACTCACTAAGATTTTTTTAAAAATCAGGAAGCTGAGCACGATGGCACACACCTATAATTCCCACGCTCAAGAGGCAGAGGCAGGCAGATCTCTGAATTCATGGCCAGTCTGTTCTACATAGTGAGTTCCAGGCCAGTTGTGGTTACAGGGAGACCCTATCTGAAATAAGACCAAAAAAAAAAAAAAAAAAAAATCCCATTCATAATAGACTCTAATTAAAATAAAATATCTAAGAATAAAACCTAATCATGACCTTGGATCTCAAAGCTATAGTAACAGCAACAGCAAAGTACTGGCACAAAACAGAAACACAGACCAATGGATTAAAACAGAAAACCCAGAAATAAGCCCACACAGCTACAGCCATGTATTATTTGACAATGGTGCCAAAAAACATACACTGGCAAAAAGACAGCCTCCTCAACAAAGAAATGGGATATCTACATGTAGAGGAATCAAACTAAACCCCAGTCTTTCCACCTGGGGACTGAGGGGAATCAATTCATAATGTATCATAGACCTTAAAGGTCAGAAACTGCTAGAGGAGTATCTGAGATACAGGCATAGGCAAGGACTTTCTTAAAAGCACTCTAATGGTAAAGGAGTGCTTTCCAAGAATGGAAAAATGGTACTGCATGAAATTTAAGTCTGTATACAGCAAAGAAAGCAATCATCAAAGTGTTAAGACAGTCAACAGAATGGGAGAAAAATCTTGGCCAACTATACATCAGACTGGGAATTATCTAGAACTTATAAAGAACAACCAAAAAAATCACACACACACCCTCCAGTCACTAAATAAATGGACCAATGAATATTGAAATATAAATGGCCAGTAAATATTTGAAATTATCTTTAACATCCTTAGCCATCAAGAAGAGCAAATATAAATACATTGAGATTTCTTCTTACCTCAGGCAGAATAGCCACCATCAAGAAAACAGGGCTGGGACATAGTTGGGGGGTACAGTGCTTGCCTAGCATGGCCAAGGCCCTTATATTTAACCTCTAACACTGCCCTACTGACCCCAACCCCATCCCCTCAAAAAAATAAATAAATAAAATTGCAACATATTCTCACAAGGATGTAGATTAAGAAGAATCCTTATAGGCAGTTGATGGGAATGTAAATTTGATAGCCACTATGAAAATCAATGTGGAGGTTCCTAAAAAAACTGAAACTAGAACCATTATATGATAGCAGCAGACCAGTCCAGGGTGTACACCCAAAGGATTCTATTTACCACAAAGATACTTGCACATCCATATTTACTGCTGTACTACTCATAGTCAAGATATAGAATCAACCTAGAAGTCCATCAACAGATGAATGGATAAAGATATTTGCAGGGAACATGGCACCCGCCTTTAATCCCAGCACTTGGGAGACATAGGGAGGTAGATCTCTGTGAGATCAAGGCCAGCCTGGTCTGCATAGTGACCAGGCCAGCTTAGACTACAGGAAGACCCCATCTCAAGAAGACCGTAAAAGAGAAAAGTGAGAGGAGAGGAGAGAAAAGACAAGTAAAAGAGAGAGAAAAAAGAAAAAGAAAAAGGAAAGAGAAAAAAAGGAGAGGGAGGGAGGGAGGGAGGGAGGGAGGGAGGGAGGGAGGGAGGGAGGGAGGGAGGGAGGGAGGGAGGGTCTAAAGAGACAGAGGAAGAAGAGTAATGGACTATATGTGTGTGAAACAAAAGAAGAGACTATTTAGGAGGAGGAAGGTACCAGCAGCAGGCAATAGGTTCAGGGGAGAGCAATGGGGCTGGGGAGGTAAGAACGAAGTACAATGCTAGAGGTATATAAAAATTTAACAATAAAACCCATTACTTAAAAAAAAAAAAGAAATCAAGAGAAAAAAAAAACAATGGCAAATAGATGAGGAATTTAATTCTAACATTTTTTCAAAAGTTTTACAAAGGCTGCTTAACTCATACCTGAGGAATAATCTTCTTTTTCTTATTATTTGCTGCATTGGGTCCAGAAAACAGCTTCTCTAGGGCAGCTAATGCTGCACTTGCCTTTGCCACTTTCTTATTTGGACCCGCACCTCTGAACTTTTGTCCATCTACTTCTACCTGAAATTAAAAACACCAATTTGCAGTTATCTCATGCAATTCCTATATGTGGTCTATAAGACACCATAATAGGGAAAAAACAAAAGTTAAATACCGCTTTAAAACAAAAAAAGAAACATAATGGAAGTCTAGGACGGAAGTCTACTTAAGTGTTCAAAGATATCCTCTGTCCATGACAGATGAAAACTAAGGTACACACCTCCATTACAAAGCGCTTGTCATGGCTTCCACCTGTTTCTGAGATGAGTTCATACTTGAGGCCTCTTCTTTTTTCATTGAGCTCCATCACAGGATTTTTACCACTTGCAGTAAGGATAGGGCCCTGAGTTCTTACCTAAAAGAGAAAAGAAAGCTGGGGGTTCAATCAAGTGAGATTTTATAGCATTAAATTTTTTATTCATATAATTATGCTAAAAAGGAAATTCAGTACTAACAATTCTACTTTAAAACATTTATGGACTAGGATGAAACACCTCTGTACATTGATGGAAAACAGTATGAAAGGGGTAGAAACTCTAGAGGCCATCAACATGGCAGTCATTTGAAACAGCCTACCTTGAAAGCAAGGTGGTGCCCATTCAAGAAAAACAAATATAAACCTTGCCACAACAGGGCAGTCTAAGATCTAAGTATAGTGTTCATATTCTGACACTGTATTATGACTAACAAAGCAGACAGAACAACTGAAACATGATGATGCCTTGAAGAGTCACCGTTTTTTATCTTTAGGGTTACAAGAAGTAACTCAGTTTTGGACATGGGAAGCAAATGTTTCTATTAAATGTCTTAGTATCTCTAAACATACATAATGGCACTGTCCTGGTTGGTCCTCTGTCAACTTGACACCTTGGAAGAGGGATCTACAAGTGAGGAATTTCCTCTACCACTCTGGCATGTAGTGCATTTTCTAGATGGCTGATTGATATAAGAAGGTCTGGTGGGTAGACCTGGGCCATACAAGATAGCTGAGCAAGTTAGGAATCAAGGCAACAAGCTAACAAGCAGTGTTTCTCCATGCTCTCTGCTTTAATTCCTGCCTCTGGGTTTCTGCCTTGAGCATCTGCTTTGGCTTCCCTCCATGGTGGGCTTATAGCTATAAGCCAAATAAACCCTTTCCTCCCCAAGCTGCCTTTGGTGAGAATGTTTATCACACTAATAGAGAAACTGAGCTGGCATAGTGGTACACAACTTTAATCCCTACACTCGGGAAGCAAGGGCAGGTATATCTCTGTGAGTGTGAGACCAGTCTGGCCTACATAGTGAGCTCCAGGCCAACCAAGGCTACACAGTGAGATCATGATCAAAGACAAACAACGCCGGCAAGATGGCTCAGCAATTAAGAGCACTGGGTTCTCAAGGAGCTAGTATGCACCAGTGAAGACAGATCTCATCACTGCTATAGACCAGGTGCCTCCTATGGAAACACAGGGAAGGCATCACCTTTTGTTTTTAGTATTGCCGAAATAAAATCTCACTATGTAGCTGGTCCTGAACCCATTATGTAGCACAGGCAGCCCGGAACTCACTGTGTTGTTCTGGTAGACTCATGCTCTCAATACTCCTGCCACCATCTCCCAAGAATTGAGATTATAGACGCATGATGCCACACCTAGCCAGAAAGGATCACTTTTGAGAGTTATCAGAACAGTTTTCTTAGAAGTAAAAGCCTGGCCTTAAATGGTCAAGTGCCAGACTGAACATCAGGAGTCATTAAGAGAAAAGAGCCTTCTTGACAAGAGACTTAGCAAGCCAAAGGTCCAAATGGAGTTTGGCAACACAGGAGTGGGAAAAGAACACAGGTATATTACAGCAGACATATTACCTTGGATTGGGTCAAATCACACAAGATTTTTATGTCAAGCAAATAAGCCTCCTCCCTCCCTCCCCTCTTTCTCCTTCTCTCTCCCTGCCTCACTCCACATAAACTATTTTAAATGAAGAAATTAGAGCTCTCCATTCCATTACGACAAAATGCAAACAGCATTCACCACCCAAACCTCTATATACCCATGCAACTGCTAACAGTGCAGCCTGCACTGTTTTATCCTTTCCTAATTCCCTTTGAACCTAGTCATCTGAACTTTTTATATATGAACCCTTCCTTCTTTTGGTAAATATAACAAACAGTACCCATCCCTGTCACTACCACATGCAAATGAATAGTACTCTCCACAGCCAGGTACCTCACCAGTCCCTAGGAGAGTCTACTGGGTCCAAAATCTTTCTCCACACTCACCACCCGACTTGGCACAGGCATTGTCAACTCCAGGTCATTGTTGCTCCTCTTCTTTCAGCCCCAAATACCTTCATCCACTCTATGCCTGGTATGGCACTACTCAAGCAAACTGCTCATACTGCACTGCCCAGATTTTACACGTGTGCGTGCGTGCATGTGTCTGTGTGTGTGTGTGTGTCTGTGTGTGTGTGTGTGTGTGTGTGTAGTCATAACAACTCCTTCGAGACTTCCATTACTGCACTAGTTTGGATCAGTCATTATAAACAAAATTTTTTTTTTTTGTCTTTCTGCATAAGAGCATCTTCAGGCTCTAAACAAAATGTTTACAGCACCTAGTGCTAGTAAGCACTTACTGAAATACTTATATACTATAAAAAGGCAGCATATTAAGTCCTTATTACTTATTCTTACAACTGAGGAAAAACAAAGGAATTTTTAAGTGGAAGTTCTTTCTATTACCCTAAAGTTAGTGCTCTATAGAAAATGCATTCAACGAGGGCTCCAAGAACCCCTCCCCCCAATGTATAGCACAGTATTTAGATTTCATTCCAATCTAAAATCTGGGGTCACAGATTCAGAATCAAGGACTTACTCTGATTCTGAGATACACTCTCGGTGAGTCTATGCCTTCCTGTAGGAATACATCAACTAAATGATGGCCCTATGCACATGCACACATGGGCTCAGCAGACACTTCAAAAAATCCATTTCCTCCACTAGCTTTTACAGTTTGTATTTTAATTTTCCGTTTTTTTTTTGTTTTGTTTTTTTGTTCTTCAGTTGTTATGATATTTTTGATATACTATAATTGTGACATACTAGAAGTTCCTTCCATAGACAGTAAAGGGCAAATACTACTTAAATTTGGGTGTATTTAAATTCTGCATTGAATAGTGATGTTAACAGATTATTTTTATTGGTCAGTAAAAGAAGATCAGGATATATAATGGCATGAAAATAGAGGCAGCCTTCATAATTTTGAGAAATAAATCCAACTCACAATTAAGGCAAATAGTCAGGTATGGGCACACCTGTAATCCCAGAACTTGGGAGGCAGAAACAGAGGGATCAGGCGTTCAAGGTCATCCTCGACTACACAGGGAGTTCAAGGAGACAAGCCATTAGTGAGACCCAGGCTCAAAAGTAAACAAACAAAAGCAAAAAAAATTTTTTAAAAAGCAGGGAAAGAGCAGAGCATGATAGGCTGCAGCTCCATGCTGGCCTTGCACACACGAAGTCCAGTGCTTATACCCAGCACGACCAAATAAGTAAAGAAAGCAAAAGATTAGTACGATATGCCTCTAGGTACAGGCCAGCCTGCTCCACATAGTGAGTTCCAGGCCAGCTGGGGCTATGGGGAGACCCTGTCTCAAAAAAGATTAACAACAGCGTGTGTGTGTGTGTGTATATATATATATATATATATATATATATAGAGAGAGAGAGAGAGAGAGAGAGAGAGAGAGCTTCTAGCCTCTAGAATACATTTAAATATGTTGTTTTTCTTTTAACTTATTCTTTCCATTATCTTAAAATTTTTCTACAGCACATATAGCACATTATTTTTTTTCTAAGAAAAAAATTAACTATACCTCTAAGGTACTGGAGGTTTCAGTTGTAGAATTTCCAGTATTATTGCTTGAATTTGAAGACACTGTTTCATTTTTGCTTTCATTATCTGATTTTTCATCGGAACTCATACATTCAATATCTGCATCAAAGCCTGTTGGATATCCCATTGCCTGTAAAACCTGTACAAATTATATTGAAGTACATTTTTATTCAGACACTAAATATCAAAAAAGATAGCTGAAATTCTGAGATAAAAAAGTTTCAAATTCATAACATTTAGTTTCATGAAACACCTCTGAGGACCAAGATGGTACTAAATCTATAAACCCTTGATTCAACGAGTTACACCTACCAGGAGTAGGTAGCACTGCATGAAAGTGGAATAATTTCAGAGTAATTAGGTTCAATAAAAGACTTCAGCAATACAAACATGAAGTTCATTTAATTTGGAGGTCAGAGGTAAAGAGGAAAAAAACAGCACAGTCAGGTTCGAATGGAATGAGGAGGAAACTCAAATCGCACACTGAAAAGGTAAACGGAACTAGGAAACAAAACAAAACAAAACACCTGAGGGTCTAATCCTATCAGCTTCTTCTGGTCTTCAATTTTCCAATCTGCAAAACAGGAAGACTGGATTAGCTGACCTCTAAATTCTATGACTCAGCGATGAAGGGAAATTGGCCGAGGAAAAGAATCAAGAGTTGTTTTTAAACCTTTGAATCAATTTGCCTGTTGATTGTCTACTGCCAGCTTTAGTTCTACCCTTCCCTCTCAAGACTTCATTGTTTTATAGCTATCTCCACTGGTCAAACTTTAATTTCTATCTAATGACTGGGATTTCTCAGTTTTCTGAAATAAAGTTTCCAGAATAGTGTGCATGTGAACAAGTATGTAATTGCACATGTGTATCATCATTGACTATCTCCTTCCAGATTATACTGCTTTTACATGTACATAAGAAAAAGAATTCACAAGCATCTCTAGGTGTCTTTTCAAAGTTGATTAATATTGTTTTGTGAGTTATTAACTAAAACTTTGTAAAAAATTATTTTTGAGTGGTAAGGATCAAACAGTGCCTTGACCCACAACATACTCACTCACACTGAGCTACTCTTTTAGTATTAATTAAAGCAAAAGATCAAAGGATCCAAGGATAGGATCTGAAAGATCCCTGTATTTGCTTCAACAACTTTAACAGTTTTGAGTTGCTGGAGTATACAAGCAACATCATATCTCTTTATTATATCAACTGTACTTAATAGGTGACTCAAAAAGCTATTACAGTGTGAACACAAATAAGAACCTAGCCTTTATAGACAATGGCATTCTGTATGAAGGATCAGAGATATGCTTAAAAAAAAAAAAAAAAGGTGCTTAAGTAGAGCTCTGCAACAAAAAGAACTTGAAATTAATTCATCCAAGTCATACAGAATTTGGTATTCTCATTGTATATTACTTGTGTTTATTTCAGAGTAAAACCAATAATGCTTTTTAAAAAATTTTAAGTTCTGCAGCTGGAGAGATGGCTCAGCAGTCAAGAGCACTGACTCTTCTCAGAGGGCCTGAGTTCAGTTTCCAGCACCCAAATGGCAACTAACAACCACCTGTAACTGGAGTTCCAAGGGATCCAACACCTTCATCTGATCTTCTCGGGCACTGCATGACACAGATACAGTTACACACATGCAAGCAGTACACTCATACAGATAAAATCAAAATATTAAAATTTTAAGTTCTAACAGTACTTAGGTAGTACTTTACCCTAAGTATACTAACATCGTTTGGTTACAGTCACATCAATACTTTATAAAGAAAATACCTACTTCGCTGAATCACACAAATAATGCTCTCTCAGAGAACTCTCACCCTAGACAAGAGCAATCAGTCTAAAACTAACACTAGATAATGCAGGCTACAAGTCAAAAGTCAGGCAAACATCACAAAGAAATGTCATTTGCTAGTATAAGGTATGAAACATGGAGATGTAGCTCTCAGTATTACAGAACTGGCTTAGCATGTTCAAGGCCCTGGGTTCAGATCTCAGCATCATAAGGCAAGAGGCAATGTTTCCAAGCTTGGCACAATTTAAAGCTGTAATGCTAATTATTTTAACACTTTCTCTTTTGCTTCTCTCACTTGTCATAGTCATTCACTACTAACAACACAATACAATGGGTACATTTACAAATAGTTTATGTACGTGATGTTATTATCACTCAAAGGATATAGTATCCACATTCAATACAAACAGGTACCTAATGACTATCTTAAACAAACTAATAAAAGGTAGAGATATTGTCCAGAAGTAGAACACTTGCCTGGCATATATGAGGCTTTGGTTCAATCCCCAGCACTGGGAGACAAAGGACAAAGACAAGACCAATAAAAAATTTCAAATCAAGTCATTTTCTATCACACATACTCTAAGAGTACTTACTAGATAATATGGACCACAGAAGTCATAGAAGTAAAGAGTTCTCAGACCTCTTCAATACTTGACCAAATTCAAGATCTTTCAAACAACTTTTTCAATTAGGCTTCACTCTTGGTCCCTGTCCTAAACAGCCCAATTGCTATAAGAATCATGCCAGATGAGCTTATCCAGAACTCACACCCTACTCCTATCTTCTATCAAATCATTCTTAAATAGCCTCATCTCACACAATCCCACATATGCTATCTGATTGCCATGGTCTGCCTTCAGTAAGAATCCTGATAGTTAGGGACTAAAAAGATGGTTCATCAGATAAAAGCATCTGATATATAACCATAAGGAGCAGAGTTTTGATCACAGCACCCATGTAATAAGCCTCGTAATACCGGCACACTCAACTCCAAATCAATAGGAGGATCATTGGGGCTTACTGGTTTCCAGTCTAGCGATGCCAAGTGTAAGTCTCTCCCCTAGGTTCAGGGGAGAGACTCTATTTCAAAGGAATAGGCAGAAAGTGACAGAGGAGGACATCCAATTCCCTCTTCTGGCCTCCAATGTGTACGCACAGGGGCATATGCCCACATAACACACATGTGCTCATATACTTGCACAGATAGACACACAAATAAAAATTGAACAACAACAACAAAAAGAATCCTAGGTTGGATACGATGGCACATGCCTTTACTCCCAGCACTCAGGGAGGCAGAGGCAGAGAAAGCTCTGAGTCCAAGGCCCGCCTGGTCACAACAGCAAGTTCCAAGACAGCCAGAGCTAAATATTAAGGAAAAACAACCATAGCTTATCAAATCAAAATGAATTAAGTGTCTAGCAAATGTGAACAAACCTAATTTTTAAATTTTAGACATATTTTTTAAATTTCAAAGTAATTGACAGAAACAAGGTAACTTGAAAGTAAGCTGTGACCATAACATGGTCCTTCTTTCCTGAAAGACAATTGAGTCTGATAAAGGGTAAATAAGGCTAAGACGACAAGATACCTTCAGGGTCTGTGAGTAAAAATATATTACAGAAGTCAATTCTATGGCTGTCTACTCAAAAGAAACTGAGACTCACAGCTTCTGTAGGTTGGAGATCTGGTGTCAGGTTCCAGAGCATTTGATGGCTCTAAAACACGTTTCTAAAAAGTACTCACTTCTTGTCCCATGTTATCTTTTCTCCACAATAGCCAAAAGCTATTCTTTTCATGAAAGGAATATAGTTTAAAGGCACCTTTTGTGAAGGGCTGTCAGGAAAAAGAACTACAAGAAGAAAGGAAAATGCCTGTTGCTGGGGTGGCTCACAAGGGAGCAACAGATTTCTTGCTTTGTTTTTATTTGATCATCTGGAGTGATTTGTCGCCAGAAATACAGTTCCACTACTAAGCTACTGAAGAGAGAACTAGAAGGAATTCTACCCAAGAGACCTACTTTCATATATGTATTAATATGTGAAAGTGTCTCCTGAACTTACTTATAAATGGAGCCTATATTATACAGTATAACCTTCAGAGACAGCAATTTGGCAATGTTATTTCTGATATACAACAGGATTCCCGATATAATTTAATGAATTATTCAAATGTGTTTTCCTTTTACCCTACTAATTCCATCTCTACAATGTACTTGCAATGGATCAACAATCTAGTTTAGTACATGTTCAAAAAGGGCAAATCTCAATTCGTCCACATGTTTCAGATTTACTAGTCAACTGCACATTCTACACAGAGAGGGAGGGGGAAGAGAGGGAAAAAGTGGGGAAGGGAGAAAGAGGAGAAGGAGGGGGGAAGGGGGAGGGAGGGAAAGACCATCTGCTTAAGAAACACAAATTTTAAAAAGCCATTAACTCTTTTCTCAGATTCAATGGGATTAGAATATTTCAGGTGTATAGTGGAGAGTTTAATGTATGGCTCTTCCATGTTTGCCCAAAGTACACACGAACAAAAATTTTTTAAAAAATTTATATATATATAATTATATCTACATCAAATAAAAACAGTGAGCATCTAATAGCATGGAAAAATCTGCCACTATGCTAAAACACTTGCAAATTTTACTAAATGGAAAGCTGCTCTGAGGTTACATAACCACAGTCAAAGTTACTATATAGGAAAGAGTCCACTAAGTATCACTGCATCATGGGTGCCTTTGAGGATATCGCTGTAAAGATCTATCCAGGCAGAAATGCAAACCTGATCTTTACAACAAAACTGTGACTCTCATAAATCAACCAATTGTTTTTATGTCACAGAGCACTGCTCTTAGTTCAACTGACAGTGTAGTTCACAGGCTTTTTCCATCACTTGCTATAAAATTTAGTTCTAAATTTGTGACTCATTCTCAAGAGCACAGTATCACTCAGATGCTAAACTATTTCTTTAGCCTTGCTCTTGGATTAAACTTATAGCACCATTAAACGTATACCCTCATCAAATGTAGACATTACATTTATAAATAAGTCATAATATATTGTTGGGTATTTTTACTATTTTGTTACTATTTTTTCTCCTTCCAATCACTATCTCACACATACGCTTTTTGTATATAGGTTATTTGTCTCTCCATCTTATCCACACTAAACTCTGTAAACTCTTTTATATCTTAGTATTTAGGATGGTGTTTCAGCTACATTAATAATACTTGCAAATGAAATGGCCATGAATACAGACCAATTCTATTTTATACGATATATTGCTACATGACGGAACTGAAGTGAAAATTAACCTTCAGTGTACACCATCTATGACATTTTAAGATTAATCTATAATAAATCAAATGTATTTATTTACTGAGAGATTTCATTATTTGGGAATTTTCTACAAGTCTATATGTATGACTGATCGGTTCAATCTCCAATACTACTTCTTATAGAAATATTCTGAAGAACAGAACATCATCATGAACAAAGACACTAGTCAAATTTCTTTATGACAGTAAATGGCAAATATCCAATAGTTAAGGAACCACTGACAGGAAAAGGTTTAAACAAGTAGCAGAACATCCACATCACATTAATCATACAGCCATTAAAAATTACCTGTGGAGATTTTAATAACATAGAAAGCACTAATGATATATTAAACAAAAAAAATTAGAAGAGAAAATTATATGCTGTAAGCCCAATATAGTTGAAAAAACACTGAAAATAAACCAAAATACCAGATATAAATATTACTGATTTTGCCTCAGAAATAGGCTACTGACATACCATTTATTAATTTTTCTACATTCTCTAAATTGCATACAATCAACACATCTTGTATCAACAACAACAAAAAAAATTTGTCATCCATAGGTTACAAGTTTCTGTTACTGTTGTTAAAATCTTAAAAATCTAGTTAAGATCTTAATCTGGAACAACAACAACAAAAATAATGAAGTACTGGTAAATAAAAGAGATACTGTACCTTCACTGCTACATGAAGTTTTGCAGTTTTCTTGGATGGTCCTGAGGCTTCGTATGTTGTTCCATCCACATCTACAGACATTGTGAAGACTGGGGCATGGACAGGGCCTGACTGTGACAAAAGCTTATACTGAAGTCCAGGCCTGATCTGATTTAACCTCATTAATGCATTCATAAGATCTATTGCTTTACTATCCAGGACTGTTAAGAAAGAGAGAAATTAGACCAGATATTAACGAGAAAGCCATTTTACTTTAATCTACGTATTTGTGGTGCCTATTAAACCACTATAAACTTCCCATGTGCTTAAAAAAATGAGAATTCCAAAATGCACAAATTCACTTCATTAGCTTTTAAAATTATTTATGCTAATGATGATAAAAACCTGTTACTATATCCTCGCATTAATTTCCATTTGCCAACATTGATCTCTTCAGCAGTGAAGTTCAGGAACTCAAGAAAGCTGTTCAATTACTAATGTTAGCAATTAAGATTTATTCTTAACTTCTTCCCCATGAAACACTAAATGGCAGATGGGAGGGCCTGAAGGACGAGGGAAGGTAGGGCTTGAAGGGCCCAGGCATGGGAGGTCACAGCAGCTTCCATGGGGACTTGATAGTGGTCTCTCAGACCACTGTTATGGCCATGGGGCTCATGGATACATAGATGAAGACAAGGCGTGAAAGACCAAGTCCCTGGAGGAGATCTACCTATTCTCCCTGCCCACTAAGTAATCTGAGATTATTGACTTTTTCCTGTGAGCATCCCTTAAGGATGAGGTTTTTAAACATCAGGCCAGTACAGAAGTAGACTCAGGCTAGCCAGTGGACCAGGTTCAAGGTTCTTTGTCACTGCTGGGGAATGCAACAGTCATGTTCGTCTGAGTGTTAAGTGCTCCCAAGGATGGAGCCACTTCTATTTGAGGGGCCATCATCTTGGCCAAGCTTTCCATTGTCTCCGTGCAGACAGGCTACTGAACAAACAAGATGGGCAAGCCCCACACCATCCCATGCAATCTGGCATGCTGCTAATGGCTCTGTACTGGTGCACCTCATCCCTGCTGCTCCTTAGAGGTACTACCATCATCTCTGTTCCTGTATAGAAGATGCCAATGATAGCTGGTACTGATGACTGCTGCACATCATCCAGGGGCTGCATTGCCACCCTGGACAATCTCAACAAGGCCAGCTCTGATACCATCTCCAAGACCTACAGCTACCTGACCTCTGACACCTGCCTTCATCAAGTCTTGCTATCAAGAATTGACTGACCATTTTGGGAAAACCCACACCAGAGTCTCCATTCAGAGGAGCCAGGCTCCAGCTGTGATCACTACATATGGCTTTTATCTGAGAAAAACTAAAGTGAATTAAGTCTTTTTTTTTTAAATAATCTATTTATTTGAAATCCCAATTCAAGTTAATCAAATTTAGTTTTGTTTTTGTTTTTAAATTTTTTCTGAGACTGTTAATCTTCTTTAGTTCACACTGACAAAAATAAGGGCTTGACATACTTTTCCTTAAGTTTCGCTTCATCTTCTTATTGGGATCTTTATCATCCCCCAATCCATCTTCAAATGGCCTCTTAAGAGCCGAAGACCCACCACCTAAAAAAAAAATTAAGATCTTTACTGTAAATCAAAACAGTGATCTTTTTTCATATGTTTAAGCAGAATAATCTCAAAAATCACAATGAAGATCATACTCATTTTCATTCAATTATACCAAATTTATAATGTAAAATCTGAAATTATCACTTTTTGTAAATGCCTATTTTACATTTATTGTATACACACAAATATCTAAACATATACTATGATCTGAATGTTTCTGTCCTCCAAAAATTCATATACTGAATTTTGTTGTTGGGAGGAGGTATGAGATGCAGAGCCCTGATGAAGTGGATTAGTGCACCCATAAAATATGCCTGAGAGAGTTTACTCTTCCACAACATGAAAATACGTAACAGGTACCATCTATAAGAAATGGGCCCTTACCAGATATTAACTCTGCTGGCGCCTTAATCTTAAGACTTCCAGTTTCCAGAACTGTAATAAATTTTGACTTACAAATTACCCAGTCTAGGTTCGTTCAGAGACCAAACAGACTAAAATAGCATATATTCATATCTGTTATGTAAATGAACAATAAAGTCTGTCATCTAGGTATCAAGCTATTCAAAGTAATTACCTCTAGAAGGATTTATCTTACATCTACCTTTTCAAGTATTTCTAAAATTGCTTGCATAAATTTTAATGTTAAAGCTTATACTTTGGAAATCTGAGTATCAAACTATAATTTTTCTCCTTAAATCTTATACAATACTTTATTTACAGTTTTCTATGAAGTCTTTCTCACATTATCAATTTCCTGTTATCAGAAATAAAAGTATGTCTTATTGCCTGCTTCATATATAAATTTTTAAGTATCCTTACTTCACTTTACTGATCAAACATATTTTCTCCTTCCCTTCTATCTCATAAAAAGGCTTAGAAACAGCATAATGGCAACAAACTAAAGTTAACTGAAATTAATGAATTTCTTGGATGAAGCAACCTGTTAATAATGCTGTCAAGCATAAAGGAGGAGCTTTGCTGTCCAAGTTTCAAAAGCGAGAGAGAAAATAAAAACTCAGCTTGTCCAAGAGCATTAAAGAATTGTGTCTTCAACTTAAAATTAGTTATTAGGACTTTTCTTAAAGATAATTACACTTAAGATATTTATTTCACAAGATTTCCAGATACTTCTAGGGAGATTTTATAGTAAGAGTGAAACTGTTTGTTTTCTGATCATCAGGATTTATTGTGCCTTGACATAAACACTGCTTCAGCATTTGCTTGGGTCAATACTGACCACTCAGATCAATGTAGTCTGCAACAAAAGGAAGTTATCTGTTTAGCATGATATTTCATTTGCATTAAACAGAACTATGAGTATGTCAGTCTTCTAGAATGCAATACTTATTTATTTATTTATTTATTATTTTTGATCTTTTGGAGACAGGATCTCCCTGTAGCCCCAGCTGGCCTAGAACTCGCCATAAAAAACAGGTTGACTTTGATCTCACAGAGATCCACCTGCCTCTGCTTCCCAAGTGCTAGGATTAAAGGTACAAACCACTACACCCAGCTCTAGCATGCAATCTTTTTAGACGCTTTTAGGCTGATCATGGTGGTGCACACCTTTAATTCCAGCACTAGAGAGGTAAAGGCAAGGCAGGCAGATGTGTGTGAGATTGAGGCCAGCTTGGTCTACATAGTGAGTTTCAAGACAGCTTGGGATCCAGGGAGATTCTGTCTCAAAAAAAAAAAAAAGAAAAGAAAAGAAAAAAATTAAGAAGTACTATATTTAATGTCTCTCACACTCATTAAATTACATTAAAAGCAGCTCACAATCACAAACTGGCTAAATATACAAATCTATGTTCCAAGTCTGCCATCTACATAAGAGTTCTATGGATTAATCATCATTTTATCATTCCAGCCACTGGCAAAAGGCTGAAATATCTGGGGCTAATTACATTAATAATCAGGGAAAACATGAGCTTAGATTTATAAAAAGCAAGTCATTTTATTCTTCATAATCTAATAATCAGAAGCCATTGTACGTCAAAGTATTTTTCATAAAATGTAAGTAAGCACTACCGTATGTCTGGCACCACTCTTAATACCTTCTATATATTAACTTAATTTTACAAGTACTCTATGAAGTCAGTATCTTTCTCAACACATTATAAGCTCATTCACACCTTCATTCAATATCAGGTACTCTGAGTATTTATTATGTACCAGACAATTTAAGGTGCTAAACATGTAACAGGGATAGTCTCCCTGTTCTTAAAGAACTTAGGCACAGTGTTAAAGAATAATTACATGCCATATAGTACTGAGGCAGGCACTCGTTGGAGACAATGCAGTATCCTGGGACTCCATTTGGTTTGTGTTACACATACCCACCCCCTTGTAATAATGGACTTGGCGGCCTTGTTCCTTTAACTGCATGTACTATTTTATTCATACATACTAAACATCTCCAAACAACACAACTGGCCATCTCAGAATCTCCTCAATCCCCCATCTGCAATGGGCTACACGTACTTCCATCTCTCAGGTGTGGTAGCACACTCCTTTTAATCCCAGCACTCAGGAGACAGAGGTGGATCTCTATGAGTTCAAGGCCAGCTTAGTCTACACAGCCAAGTTCCAGGCTAGCTGGGGCTATAGAGAAACTGTATCTCAAGAAACAAAACAAAGCAAAATAAAATAAAAGATATAAATCTTCCTGGTCCTAGTAATAAAAGTTAAACAGTTTCTATTCAAGTGTATCTTCAATGTTTCCAAGTATGAAGATTAGAGGGTGGATTCCACCAGCACTGGTTTTGGATGCAGGCACAGTAAAACAAAATTGTGTCCTCTAGTAAGCTATTAGGAAGAATCCCCTATTTATCATCTTATGCCTATGCATTAACTGAGTATGCCTATGATTAATATCAGATGCATTATGAGAAAGGACATTCACAGGAGGAAAAATGAATGCATGACCTAACCTACCAATCAAAATACAGCACCACCTGTTACCATTAGTAAACAAAATCCACCTTCTCTTGAATGCCATAAAAGAAAGCCCCAAACAATAATTAGAGCCCTTGAGTACACTCACTAATGTGGTCCGATGTCAATCTTGGCATCTGTACTATTGCATTGCAGCAAAAAAATTTGTTTTTTGTTTTGTTTTGTTTTTGTTTTTTGCAAATCTATGTAAGTCCTTATTTCCCAGTTTTTGGACGAGACACCAAAAATCTAGAAAAATCTGGTCCAGATGCTGACCACCAGTAACAGTGGTGAATAAATACAGAACAGCAAGAGGAGCTACAGGGATAAATGAGAACTCAGGGTGATCCAAAGGATTCTGTCCTGAAGACATAGGACAGCAGGTTTCCAATGCCTGGGAAATAGAACAACAGAGGCAGAATGAAGGTAAGAGTTTAGATTTTAGACATATTAGGTGTGACATGTTAAGCTGGGAATAATGAGGAAGCACTGTGAGTTGAAGGGCTGGATAATCAGGTAGAAGTATAAAATTTGAAATTATCTTTGGTATAGGGAAGAATTAAGATCAGAGACTAGAAAAAGCGTAAGACAAGAGACTAAATCAATCTGTAAATAAGTACAAAAAAGCTAGAACTGAACCTAGGGCACTTAAATGTTTAGAAGTCAGAAAGAAGAACAAAAAAACAAAGATAACAGAAATAACAGAGGGACTAGAAGAACCAAGAAAAAGTGACCACCAGACAGCCAAACGAAAGCAGTATTTCGTTTCACAAAAAGTATCTGGCAATACCAAATGTTGCAGAGAATATAGAGTAGCAGGAATTTTCATACACTACTGGTGGGAGGTTAGGGTAGTACAGTGAACAATCTGCTAGATCACTTACTGCCTATAGCATTTCCAAGACACACCTCAATGAGTACTCAGAGCAATACAGTGGGTGGCTGTAAGAAACTAAAGAATCAAATGCAAAATGGTCCAGGCATGGTGGCGTATGCTTTTAATTCCAGTACTGACGAGTCAGAGGCAGGCACCCCCATCTTTGTGAGTTTGAAGCCAGCCTGGTCTGCATAATGGATAATGAACTAAAGGCTAGCCAGTGAGACCCTATCTCAAAATAAAAAAAAGTAGATCAAATAAATTGTGAAATACTCATCACGGAAACTACAGAGCTATTAAGATAGACAAACTAATGCAACATCATGAACTGACCTCAAACAATACTACACAAAAAGAAGTTAGTCAAAGAAGATTAAATTCAGTACAGGTTCGTTTCTAGGACACTCAAGGAAAATCAAATGAAAAGATTTATGCAAATCCATAAGCAGGTGGGAAACCCAAAGGAAAATCTAGAAAAATTGTCAAAAAGTCAGATTGGGCCAGACCCAGAGGCAATAAACACTTTAGTAGTGCTGAGGAACAAAGTCTGACAGAACAGACTCAAATCACAAGAAAAAAATGAGGAAAGAAGGAGAAAAGAAAATGGCTATTTTCAAGACGTATTCTAAAGAGGAGCTCAGAAACAGGACTCTGTTGGGGAGAAGAGTTTGTTAAGGGTAACTCTCATGTGGTTTTTGTCTTTCAGATAGAAGATGCTATGGAAAGTTTTTGTTTATGAAAATGACATAGTAGGTGAAACTCACATTGTAAGAGAAGAGATAACTCTTGGAATATTATCCACTGGAAGGAATGAGAGGATATGACATACTGGACAAGTAGAAAAAAACTGATAATCAAATAAAATGCAGGATGGTTTCCCCATAGCCAAGCCAGTAACTAGGTTGGTAGATACTGAAATGGCAAAGCTGACTTCATTTTCTTCTGGCTGACTTTTGCTTTACCCTGTGTTTCTGTCCAGCCATTCCCACTGTAGCTAGCCACCCATAAAGGCCATACCTGTAGTTTCAGGGGGTGCATTGCTCCTACAATACTGGGAAACTTAAAACTAGCCCAGTAGGACATCCAAGTAGCACATCCTGTTACACAGCTTTATGTGTATCTAAATGAAGTCCATTGTCTCTGCAATTCTGAGAAACTTTTGTTAACTAGAAATCTCTGTTAACTGACCTGTTCCTGGTCTGATGTAACTATGGTGATCTAATGTCACTATGGTTATTAGCTTTGCCCCTGGCATAAAGTAATTATAGTTTTAAGCATTATAAATCCTACTCTGCCTCCCCTTGGGGTTGAGAGTTCTTTTGGTCATTAGTTCCCTCTCTGACTGCCAGCTAATAAATGACTCCTAATTCAATCATCATTATGTGGCATTCCTCTGTGCCTCTTGCTCTCTATTACAGACACAAAGTAAGAATATGTAAGCGTTATCTCTAGATTACTAGTAATCTAAGAAAAGAGAAGAAAGCAGGATCATCAGATGAGAGAAGATGGTGGTGGAAGAGATATGAAATAGAAATGCTAAAAAGTTAACTAAGCATACCAGAGTACTCGTTCTCTTGTGGAGAACTGCCAGACAACACAAATAGTCCTCATGAGGATAATGTCACAGATTTAAAGGGAGAACAGACAAGATAGCTGTGTTTACTCCTTGATCACATTCAGTAATGTGGTATGGATAGAAAGGTAAGACTTCAACAAGCCAAAATATTATTAGATAATCTAGTAAGAAAGAAAGGATCAACAAAAGTAAAAGTCTGTGTCAGGGACTGATTCTGATGACAGGCCAGAGAGCACAAGCTGGGTGAGAAAAAAGTGAGACTAGGAGGAGAATGCAAAGGTAATAAAATTAACAGTGATTTCAAGGAATAAGAGCACCTAACAGAATCAAAGGGTGCAGGTATTGTTATTGCTGAAGATAGGCCTAATGAGTGTCTAGAGAATCGGTGTCTAAGATATGGTAAAGATAAAACAGATGTCAAGAAAGTAGAATATCCTACTTGCAAGAGGAGAGGAACTTTTCAATAGTGAAATAATCAAGAATCACAAGAATATGGTTTAAATGTGAATGTGGTAAAAGGGTCAAACTGTGAGGGAGATCACCCTACAGCCAAACATAAAATGGTCAAGTGTCTTGCCCAGATCATGCAGCTAGTAAATGACATGGCTAAGATAGGCCTTGATTTCAGAGAGATCTACCTGCCTCTGCCTTGGGTGCCGAGATTAAATGTGTGATCCACCACACCTGGCTTCTCTGATTCTATTTTAGGCTATAAGCTGACAGACAAGCAGTTTTCAAATTTCTAAAATGTTTATAAAGTTTAAAATGAAAATTCCTGAGTAATATAACGTTTTTACTATCTAGTGGAGAAAAAAATTGCTACTATGAATTAAGTAGAGAAAAATTTTCTGATACTTAATCAAAAACACATAAATTTTTAAATTTTTATTTATTTATTTATGTTTTACATGTATGAGTATATTATCTGCAGGAGTGTAAGTACACCCATGTTGTGCAATGTCCATAGAGGACAGAAGAGGGTGTCAGATCCCCTGGAATTACAGTTAGGATGGTTGTTAGCTGCCATATGCTAGGAATCGAACTCGAGTCCTCTGCAAGAGCAACCAGTGCTCTTACCTGCTGAGCCATCTGTTCAGCCCCCTGAACAGTTTTTTTTATTGTTGTTTTTAATAATAATGATACGGTGGTGTCTAGAGGATTCATTCTCCTCAGGAGTTTACAATGAAAGGCAATGATTCTCAAACTTTTTAGCTCAGGACTACTCTGTAGTCTTAATGCTGACAGACCAGTGAATTTTTCTTCATGAAAAGTATCTGTTCATATGTAAGACATACAAATAAAAATAAAATTGTTAAAAACAAAAGAATATAAAACATAAAGTAGCTACAAGACATCTCATCGTCTTCTGGCAAACTGTCAATTCATAAGAGAACACAAAAGACACTCCCCCTCCCCAAAAGCCTTAATTATTACTATTATACAACAGTTTCAGAGTTTACAGTTTCTGTTTTTCGAAACAAGACTCTTCATTATGTAGCCTGGTGTAGACTCAAACTCTAAAGCACCTGTCGCTACCTCCCAAGGACTGGGACTATGGGTATGTGCTACCACATCCAGCTATGAAAGAATTTTGACATTCTAGACTCCTTGAATTAAGACTTTAGACCTACTATAATTCTTTGGGCAACTGTACTACTTTTGTCATAGAGAAACTAATGGAATAATATCAGTTGCGGAAGGTAGGTGACATCACAGATAAAAAATATGTGATACCAAGTGGGATGTGGTGGTGCACACTTCTAATCCCAGCACTTCAGAGGAAAATGGAGGGAGATCTCTGAGAAAGCAAGACAGTACTACACAACATGTTCCAGGCCTATAGCGAGACTCTGTCTCAGAAAAACATACAGAAAGAAAGAAAAGGAGGGGGAAAAAAAGAAGAAAATAATATCTGGTACTAAATATATCCCATTTTCTTAGTAGAACTAACGGGGGGAAAGGGATGAGATGTCTTCTTGGGCATGGAGAGGAAGTAAATAAATTCACATTTGAACATGTTCTAATTCAATCCCTGAGTCAGCAGATGTTTTAACCTGATAAAAGTGGAATGAAGTAAGAAAGATAGTAATATCCCTAATGAGAGAGAAATTAATTGTCAAGGCCCTGAATTAGCATACATGGTGGAGTCAGGATTAGAATCCAGGTAACACCAGTCATCTTTCTGTTGGCACGCAAATCAGACTACAATAAAAACTGAATTTTCCAATACATTTTTCTCTTTTCAACATTTTTGTTTTTTCTTTCTTGGTTACAAAACACTTCCAAGCTTGAGAAAGGTCACCAGGCTGTCCGGTGACAGGGACAATGTCCTCCTTTTAGCTTATGGTTTATCCCTTATCCTTAGACCAGAAGCCCCAAGTATAGTCCCCAACTCTATGTAGCAATAAAATCTGTTCAACACAGACAAATAATGTGATCACTAAGAACAAATGACCTAGCAAACGGATACCACTGATGCTTGGAATAGAAGGTAAATAAGTCAAAAAGATGAGTAGTGTTTACATTCTCTAAACTCTAACAAGACATACATTACAACTATCAATGTCAACCCTCAATCCTAATAAATAAATAAATAAAAACTTTCACACTCACCTTCTTTATCAGTAACTGACCAAGAATACTTCTGAAAAGGCTTACTAGACGGAAGAGGGTCCATCTCCAGCACTTTATAAATCTGGCCAAAGGCTGATAGTCTAAGTGCATGCTAAAGGATAAAACATTATATTTAAACAAAGTTCAATAGTCATTCTACTTTAAATGGCATCCAATTAAAATGACATTCATTTAATGCAGGTATTATGATGCCAGAAGTCCCTAAAATAAACATGCAAAAAAAGCTATCAAGACAGAAAAATTCAGAAGATAAAGTTATGGATATCTTTTAAATCAATCAGTGCTATACCAATCTTGTACCTGTGCACTGTGGGTAATATCTTCTTTTTGTTGGGTGGTCATATAACTCAGAGCATCTGTTGGGTCACGCTCACAAGGATCATGAAGACCAGGACCACCTTTGTCAAAAGCAAGGAAAAAAAATGTTAGAACTGAGTTTAGAATACAGCAAAGTAACAAGAAAGAAAAGGAAAAACTCAAGAATTAAAGTCTGAGTAGTTGAAAGTCTCCTCAAGTAAATGGAATATTAAGTACATTTTGTCATTTTTTCAATGTTAGCTTTTAACTGACTTTATTTTTACTGAATTTATCTAACACCAAAATTTAGTCTTACTCTGAAATTTTAGAAATAACATGATGAATCTTTCCAATCTTTAAATGGATTATATATGGAAAATAAAACCAAATTAATTTTTTTCTAAATTTAGGATTAGACTGCCAACAAAATGAACTTCATACGTTTTAAATAAGCATTTGCATTTCCAAATTCAAACTTCTTGCTAAAGCAAATTCATAGCAGACATATTATCCATTAGTATTTTTTATGTTAGTACATATAAAAAACTATAATTATTGAAAAAGTTTTACAACAGTCTTTCAATACACAAACATTTTAGCTGCTAAAATTCAGAATAACACAATCACTATGCACCATTTCCTATGCAGAGGACAAATATTTAGCACACATTTAGACAAATTAACTAAATTCAGTTTTTCTTATTCTTCTGCCTTGAGAGTTTGAAACCCTTACCAGGAAGTAGTATTCCAGATGCCAAACACTCCATTACTCGTCTCAAGGCCTCCCCAGCGCCCAAAGGTCTATTACAAGTACCTATAGACTTTTCACATATAAGCTCTAGTGGCTAGAAGATATTAAATTACAAATTAGTACATGCACCAAGTGTTAAAAGGATTCCAGTTAAATGTGAGCTGACATTTCTATCTAAAAGGGAGGCCAAAAAAGTGAAGACAATTTTAATATTTAAGGTCCATTTAACCTCCCTCCATGATTATCAACTTTTACCAACCAATTTTTAAATCAAGTATTTTTTTAGATGTATTCTGAACACATTTGTAAGACAAAAAAATCACTAACGAAACAGATGGTCATCTAACAAGCTTCTATGTAAGTAATAAGTAATAACTAATCAATAACCAATATAGTCTATCTAAATCCTACTTGTTAGGAAACAGCCATAAGTAAGATGTCATTCATATAGCCTGCTCCAAGATCTAGAATAAACAAAGGACCATATGTCTCCATCAAAGAAAAAAGAAATGAAACCCATGATATTGCATCAAAGTAATAGTTGCTAGATTTTATAATGAACCTTTACAGCTTTAATTAAATTACTGTATGATGTTCTTAAATTGTAGTCTTGATTGGGCCTGGCATAATAATTACTCATTTAAGTTAATGCTGTGTAATATAAACTATGTCCATAATTAGATTAAATATAGTGTTTGCCTAATATTAAATTATAACATGAACTGATTTGTGTCTCCATTTCATGAGAATTACAAAAGACATAGAATTCTTATACCATTCTATCAGGTACTCTTCACAGAAATGGAAAGACACACTGAAGGCAACATGCCACGCAAGGAACTGAACAGATAGCATGTGATCAGTGAGTGACCAATCATGCGTACAGAGTAGAAAGCAGGAAAGCACTTACTTCTAAAAGGTAGAGAACCTTTTAATAAAGAAAAAAAATATATGCATAAATATATATATATAATGTGTAACGTTAATATGACAAGGAAGAGACAACTTATATGCATTAAAAAATAATTCATTAAAATGAGTAATTATTTGCAGGCCAAAACAGATAATGTACACTTTAGCTAACTTAGAAAATAATCATTATATAGTAGCATTATTTCTATGATTTCTTCTGGTATAACTTCAGACTTGTTTTTAATCATATTGACATACTTACCCATCCTTTCAATGGTGCCCACGTGGGGACTCTGTTGCACAAATCACGCAGAATGCGGAGGACAATTACACATGATTTTAGTCCATTTGCCCTTGCCTAAAACAAAAAATGATTCCAATATCCCTGTTGAAATCTATTCTTCATCTGAAGCACATTTGTCATGGATAAATTCTTTAAAGTGAGTACCAATTAGCAAATCGTTTTCTGGTTTCCAAACAAACCAAAAAAATCAAATTATGAAAAGTCGCAAATTATGGTTCAAAAAGGTAGATTTTTTTTTTTAAGTAAAAGGAGCATAATATAAAATTTTCTTTTGTAGACTCATGGCAATCCCATTCTAGGCACTATCTATCTTAACTTTTAGCTTATCCATGTTTATATTTTACAAGCTACCACCTAAAATTCAGAATAGTAAGTCAAAAAGAATTATATGATAACAAAGTATTGTGGAGAGATAGCACAGTGGGTAAGGTGCTTCCTACACAAACCAGGTACAGGGACTTATGGGCCAGCAACCCTAGCCTACTTGGTGACTTCCTGAGCTCGGTGAGACACCCTATGTCAAAAAGTGAGGTGGACAGCTCCTGAGAAATGACATCAAGGTGGACCCCTAGCCTCCACACACATACATACATGCATGCATCTGAACATACATGAAAATACACACACAACCATAATGAACTATAATGGAAGCTTTTCTAGATCAACTCATTTACTCAACAACAACTCTATGAACTAAAATGTCTCCCCATTTTATATAGTACACACACACACAAAAAAAAAAACAAAAAGTGGGTATTCCAAATGAAATTTGCACAAGGCTACAGTAATAGTAAAATAATAACAAAAAGCCAACCTGAAACCATTTGGCATGTCGAAGAGAAGCCAAGGCATTCAGGCATTTCTGCCTGTCCAGTAAGTCCGGAGGGTCTTTCATCATAACATTTTCTAATAGTAAAATGGGATAAAGAGAAACCGATACAGTTTGAAAAGCGGTTCTTGACAAATTAACAATGAATTTAAAGAACAAAGCAGCATTTGAGTAAACTAATAAGACTCCCAGAAATTTTCATGATTGGGTTTTGTTGCTTCTTTTAAAAATTAAGTGCACATTGTTTCAATAAACAGTTATCAGAGAAGGATCTGTGCACATGTACATGGGAAAGTCAAGAAATTCAAGTGGCAAACAAATCAGTGACCACTGCTTCTTACCATCAATCTGGGATCTTATTAATGAGAATGTATACCATCACAGAACACAAAATAAGTACACAGCACTTTTTCCTTTGGTAAGCTACAAAAAGGGACATCTATAAAATGCTACAAAAACTTTTTTTAAATACAAGATAATTTGATAACTGGCCAGGTTTCAAGAAAATTGGAGCTCTTATATAATAACCAGTTAAGGATACGTGAAAATAAACTGAGTGTGGCAAAATAAATAAATATATATCTATTTATATAAATAAATCCCAGCACTAAAAATTAATAATAATAATCACTAGAAAACTTCACTCCACTAATGAGAACCTCAAGTCCTTTCATTTTTCTCAACTAAAATGATAAAAAAGTACAGAATGAATTGAAATACATTTCAAATTTTATTTACCTCTTTTGTTAAAGGAAGCTCGTCATCCACTACCTAATTATGATTGTTTGATTTGCCTTAATACTTCAGAACACTCATACACATAAAATATAAATAAATCAAAAAAATTTTTAAGATATGGTTTTTCAATTTTTGAAGTCTTAATACATTAAAGTATATGACACAAATAGTTTGAGAAATACTGTGTCTAACCCTGCAATCAGATTATCATTCTCTCTTAAGAATTCTCGTAAGGGGCTGGAAAGATGACTCCTTGATTAAAAGCACTGGCTGGTCTTGCAGAGGACCCAAGTTCAAGTCCCAGCATCCACACAGCTGCTGACAACCATCTGAAACTGCTTCTGACCTCTGCTAGCACTATACAACATAGGTGCACTTACATACATGCAAGCAATATAGTCATACACATATAAAAAGGTAATAAAGTATTTTTTTTAAAAAACTAACTGTCTTAAATACCAAAAAATTGACAATGCTTCCTCTCTCTGGATTCTCCAAACAATAGTTGAGTATGGAGCACTGCAGGCCAGACGGCATAATGTACATATTTTTAAATGGAGCACAGAAGCATGGCTACTTTTTGGTTTTCTTAGTTGTCAGTAACAAATCTCTTGTCAATTATAAAACTGATAAAATCCTACTAATTAAACCTGAAGGTATAATGCCCAATTTAAAAAAAACAAAAACAAAAACAAAAAAAAACCTCACATCTATAAAAGGAAGAATTGTGTTTTCTCTCTAATGGCTGTAACACTCTAAAGGATGAAGTGCTAAATACTTATTTTCTAATCAGGTGAGCTCCACAGTAGATGTCTGCATTTTTCCCATCAAATACTGTGAAGAGAAATCACAACACAGGGTCTCATTTCATTACCTATTTTTACTCACAAATTATGAAGCCTCAAAAGCAATTACTAATGTAAACTTGTTTATAAACACCAACAAATACACTGTGGGTGTTCACAGGTGATCTAGCTCCAGGACTTACTCACTTTTGGTTTTACAGACACAAAATATATAACGAACTCATTTTAATGTTTTACCACCAAAATGTTTAACTATAGTCAATACAAGCATCTGTGTAAAGCTCACATCAATGATAAACTATGTAAATGAATGATTAGAATCTCTTAAAAGATATAACAAAGGTTGACTGACTGCCAAGTAACAAAATTCAAATGAAAGAATAGACTTTGCCTATTTTTTACAGCTTCAACTTTTAAAGTAACAGTAAAGCAAGCAAGTTTTATTCTACCATTTTACCAAGTAGAGATGTGAAAAGGAAGGAAAGAGTAGGGAAGAGAAGTAGAGGAGGCGTGGACAGAAAAGGGTAAGCCAAAATTTTTTGTACTTTCTAATATTTTGTCCAGTGGTCAGAGCTCATGAATCATCTTACCCTGATTGTAATACTTTTTTGTTGCTGTTGTTTTGTTTTGTTTTGTTTTGTTTTGTTTTGTTTTGTTTTGAGATAAGGTCTCCCTGTAGCCCTAGCTGGCCTGGAACTCATTATGTAGATCAGGCTGGTCTGAATCTCACAGACTCACCTGCCTCTGCCTCCCGAGTGCTCAGATTAAAGGCATGCACTATCATGCCCCGCATAACACACATTATTAATAAGGACAAAAAAAAAAGATATTTTTAATAAATTCTGTTCCTAAGTCAGACTATAACCAAAAGTGCTTCTTTAAAAAAAAAAGACATTAGCTCGCTTCAGACAGTCAACATTTAGAGACAACAGATTCTAATAGAGAGATGAAAAGGAAAGGCACCAAGTTCATGCAACAGAGTCCCTTTACATCATCCATCAGAATGGCCAGGTTTCTTCATGCTCTGACACTTAAAAGATCCAAATGGTTCACTATTCATGGAGTTGGAAACAGCAGAGGTATAACAATAATTTTATTTTGATAAAGATTTTTATATTAAATAATATAAAGGTACTACAATGCTCCTCCTAAGCCCAATATGTCTATTTCCTTTACATGATTAATGATACAGTCTTAAATATTTTCACTGATTAAATAAACTTCATTAATGTGGCAATCACAGAACTGCTGCAAATAAAACACTGCCACTCCTGGAAGGAGAATCTCAAGTTTAATATTTCAAGACTTTACTGTAGATAGGAGGAGTGGTGAGCAGGGAGGTGAGTTTCAATTTTTTAGGGAAGCAGATTTTTTTTTTTTTAAGGCATCTTAGGATTAATTAGGAACAACAGAACTATGAAGCATTTCATTTTTTTCTTACAAAGACCAGTGAAACCTAAGAAATAGCAGAGGAAAATGGACTTGTATTGACAAAAATGACAAATCCAAAGAAAAACAGCTTTTAAAAATTTATTACTGACATCAAGAATGAAGGTACACATACAACATTCTGAAAAATGGGGGCACTGAAAAGGCTATTATGCCTAATTCTGATTACTTAGTTAAAGATTAGTGACCAGAATCACACCACACTGTAGCAGACAATCAGTTTCTCTCAGTGTTTTACATGTAAGCTATCTACCCCTATTATCAAAAGGCCAATATGACTGTGACTATGTTATGTGTCTAGTACCTGGGCTCTTCAAATGTAAAGTAACTAAGCTTGGATAAAATGATCAATTCCTTAATAACACAGATAAAGTGGAGCTCTGAGTTCACACTCATACAATCTTCTAGTTTGCCAAGAATATCCTGGGAACTCCTTTTCTTTTCTCTCAAATACTTGAAGTTTTCTGGATAGAAAACATTATGTCCTAAGTCACCATTCACAAAAAAAAAAACATAAGGGCACTAATGGGAATAGACACATGCAGCAATAAAATAGAACAAAGAGAGAACTGTTTTCCTAATTCATGCTAGCAATATCACTAAGACTCGATCTTAGTGACAGTCAAGGACTGGAAGGAAAATGCATAGTACAAATCTAGCACCTGAAGTCAGGAAAACAAGGCCTACAGTTATGAACCTAGTTGTAAATCTGTGGACTGTAACAATTCCTGCCATGACCCTCTCAGGACACATGCCAGTGAGAGTCACGAGTTCTGACATCAGCAGGTGAAAAGGAACTCTAGGGCAGTTTTTCTATCAAGCCATCTACTTCAGTACTACAGAAGAAGTCAGTTTTAATCTAAGGCAGAAGAGGCTCCAGTTTCACTGTCTACTTGGTTTAAAATTGCATTAATTTTTAAAAAATGAATAGAAAATATATTTCTAGTTTAAAATAACAAGCACCAAAGTTCAAGATATATATTGGTCAGAAAGGCTAGATCAGCTAAAACAGTTATGTAGTAATCTCAGACAGGAATAAGAGAGAAGTCTTTGATTTGGGTGGACTAGGCAAAATGTGAGACATTACTTGCAAGATAAAAAAATAAAACAGTATCAATCTCCTAGGGCTGCTATGAGATTACTTACGAAAATGCTTATTATATACTAGGTTACAAAACAATGGAGACAACTACTCTATAAATATTGTTTAAGATGTAAGATGCTTCCCACTGTTAATGTTCCTTTTTAATACACTGGACAGTCTCTATTTTCTCAGATTTATTCGTGATGATTTGTAGCGATCTACTATGTATTAGGTGTCATTATAGGTGCTAAGAATAAAGGATGGCGTACGGAGTTAAAAAGACACCTGCATTCATTCCATGAACTATAAGTCATATATGCCACATTATGAGCACTACAGAATATACTGATTCTAATACTATATATTCCAAAGTGTAGTAAAAGTTTAGACACGCTTAGTTTCAGCTCTCTCAACCAAGTGTGAATGGCAATTTGAGTAGGTAGGTTTACACTATGAATATTTAGTCAGCTGAGTGGCTAGCACTGTTTACTGAGTAACTACTTTAAGCTAGTTATATATGTCACATTATATGAATTCTCTCACCAAACTTCCAAACAACTTCTTGTTTTTTATACTTTGAAATGAAGAAACGTACCAAATGCCACACAACACTAACAGAGTTAAGAATTGAACACATAGACACTGTGTAGCAAGGTCTGTGTTTTTTCTCTCATGCCTTCTTTAAAAGGAAACACACAGTAATAGGGAAATGGTTATTCCACCAGGTCTTCAAATAAAGAATTAGATTATGTTGAGAAGAGTGACAGCATTGGAGTCTTACCTGTAATATTATTTAAAAAAAAAAAAAACTGGGAAATGGTGACATATACCTTTAATCCCAGTACCCAGGAGGCAGGAGGCAAATCTCTAATGAGATCAAGGTTATCCTGTCTACAAGGCTAGCTGAAGCTATTAAAAAATATCAAAGATATTCACTGTGTACTCTGACAATTTAAAATATCTGTGGTGACTTCTTGAAATGTGTGGTTAGATCCACTTCTACACAGACAAACTAAAGATACATTTGATACCCTACCTTGCCCCAGTTCTCTAGCTCTCTATTCTCAACCTCACTTTCCTCCCTTGTTTAGAATTTAACCCAAATATGTGACAAGTTAAGACAAAGGGAAGAAAAATGGTTGACCTTTGTATCTATTGTGAATTGTATGTTTGGGAGTGGAAGATGGAAATCAAAATACTACAAGAAAATCTCTCACACGGGAAGACATGTACTACAAGGGATTATTTTTAACTTTGAGAAAGAAAATGACTGGGGTGGGGGACTATCTTTGATCCTAGAAATCCCTGTAACCTAAATATGCCCTGCACTTTCACCCCATGCAAGTAAAAAGAATTGTATCAAGGAGTGTAGAGTTTAACAAACAGAACTGTACAGATCTCAGATAGTCAAATATACTTGTTCCTCCAAGTTGCCCAGAATATACACAAAAAGTTGTCTTTGACAAAGCCCAGATAAAACAAAATGAGTACACTGTAAAAAGTCAAATAGGTGAACAGGGATGTGATATTAAGGACAATAGCAAAGCAAATCCTTCGGCTGTTTAAAAGTAGCAGCAGCGGACATGTGTTAAACATTAGCTACAAGCTGTTTCCTTAGCCTTACCATACCAGCTGATGAGAG
This sequence comes from Eospalax fontanierii, assembly GCA_035773235.1. Classification (NCBI taxonomy): domain Eukaryota; kingdom Metazoa; phylum Chordata; class Mammalia; order Rodentia; family Spalacidae; genus Eospalax; species Eospalax fontanierii. The sequence continues at coordinate 52,342,977 of CM069541.1, forward strand.
TCAGTCTTTGGATCCTTAAAAACTCATATACCTTGAACAAAGACTATAACCTTCCTAATTTATTTTTTTTAAGTCCATTCTATAATTTATAGTATTCCAAGAAGGTGGAATATACTAAGAATCTGTTTTCAGCTTCTCTGACCAGAAATTAAGGTTTTAAAAGCAAAAGGGTAAGCTTGACAGTATCACTAAAAGTTATGACAAAATCACATGCAATTACTCAAAACCGCAAGGAAAAAAACTATCTTTTCTTATTGCCTTCAAAGAGGTAATGGAAGGGATGACAGTCATATAAGCAAATATCCCTCTATACTCAAACTCTCAAACTTTTAGTAATACCTATAATTACAATTCTACATAAAGTGGTTGCTTTTATACTAAGGGGTCAAGGAGAACACAGCTTACCAGAATTAACATTTATCTTGACACATTAGAAATCAAAAATCATAGTTCTGCTGTTAAAAAAGTTAAACCATTTAAGACTGATTCTTCAGAGATGCTATAGATACTATATTTAAGGGGTAAAGTACAGGTATAAACCCAATTATAAATTGGATATACTTTTGATTATAATATGAGTCATAAATATAAATATATCTGGTTTCTGTTAAGGATACTATCTGATTTTAGTCGTCGCCACCGCCACCGCCACCGCCACCGCCACCGCCACCGCCACGGCCGCCCAAAAAGTTTTTCAGAAAGTGACCATCACTTTTAGTTTCAGGATTTTATGAATCATGTCAAGGAACAAAAAACTAAAAAATCTAACCTCATTAGTAAATGTGCCTTTTTCTATATCACCAATTTTAAATAAACTACAAGGCTAGCCAATACTTCTTATCACACTGGTGATATTTACAGGACAGCAGTAAGCAATGGGATTTAATGCAATCTGAGAGACAAAAAAATAGCAAGTGTCCCACTGGCCCAGATAGATCACAGTGCCTCTAAACTTTGGAGACAGAGCCAGTTGGTCTGGTGTCCAACACAGAAGAACTATCACATGGTGTATTTCTTAGGAAAGTACTGAGAGTACAAACAAGCTAATCATCAGGAAAAGAACATCAGAAAAAGAAGCTCACTACCATTATTTCTCAATACCATCAACAGTTAAATGATGCAGCATTCTACTTTTTTGAGGGTGACAAAGTCATATAGCAATTCTTTTTAACTTCAGAAGAAAGTCAGTTTAATGCACAATTCTAACATACATCTTATTTAAAATGTTACCAGGGTCAAAAATCCCTTTTAAAAATTTGTTGAGGACTAGCCAGCCATGGTCACACACTCTCTCACACCTTTAGTCCGAGCACTAGGGAAGCAGAGGCAGGAGGATCTCTGTGAGACTGAAGTCAGCCTGCTCTATATGGGCAGTTCCAGGCCAGCTAGGGCTACAGCGAGACCTGTCTCAAAAAAGAAAAAAATTACTAAAGATTATTCATTGAGCAAAATATATCCCCAATTAATTTCCCTTATCCTATAAAACAAATCTCCACAAAACAAGTAAAAATTAAATTTATATGGGTATACAATTACTATAAGTCAAAAGTGATATGTAAATGACTGATTTTAATATAAGTCATTTTAATATAAGTGATATGTAAATGAGTGATTTTAAAACAGTAAGCAAATGAATTTGAAAACAACTGTTTTGGACCACATTTAATCTTCATACCTAACCAATAAGCCAAAACAAATAGAATAGTTTAGAATATAACAGTAACTTGATGCTATACTAGACAAAATAAAGCAAATCACCAAAATGATGCAAAAGTTAAAGCAGAGTTGAAGACCACATGATAAGCACATTTCTAAAATTACACTTTTTTTTTTCAAATAAATGAATTATGTAGAAATAAAACTGCTTAAAATACTGTGGGGTGGCATACACAAAGACTGTGATTTCTTAAATCCATGAGGCATAATTAGCATAGTACTGAAGAGAGCACTTAAATGAACAAAACAAAACATATATATATATATGCATGTGTATATATATATATCCACTCATGTACCTCCATCCTTCTTCTCCAATTCGTCCCTAATTAGAGGGGAAGTAAGTATCACCTTCAAAGTAAGCGTGGGTTCTTTTGTGTTCCGAATTATAATAGATGCTTCATTTACACATTGTTCCACTTGGTATTTCTCTTCTGTCAGTTTCTGGAAGTCACAACGATTTAAAAAACACCCAATTAATCAGATTAAAATCTCTGAAAGTGAATGTTTGTGCTAAGTTCTCAAATGTTATTAAATACTAATACTACTATGCTAAAAGAGCAGATAAAATCCAGAATTGGTTCTTTAGTTGGGGGATAATCTCTCTCCTTTCAACTTACAAACAAATCTATTCTCCAGTCCTCATAAATGAACCATAATGCCAACTATGCGCACAATTACAAAATAATATTTAAAAGCATTCTTTCTTATAGTATTGTTTTTATTTTATGTGTATGAGCATATTACCTTCATGTATTTAAGTGCACCTGTGTCATGAAGTGCCTGAGGTCTGAAAGGGTTGTCAGAGCCCCTGGAACTAGAGTAATGAATGGTTGTTAGCAGTCATGTGTTGCTGGGAACCAAAACATGAGTCCTCTGCAAGAACAGCCAGTGCTCTTAACCACTGAGCCATCTCTCCAGCCCTTAAAACTATTCTTATATTTAAAAGTAAAATGACAACAGCATCATTTTATAGTAAAAGGAAAATTATTGTTCTTGAAATTATTATAGTTAAGTTTTATAGACTATAAGTAGCTAAAAACGCTCTCTAAATATTTTTTGATAGAAAATTTAAATAGGAATACCTATTTGCCAAGGATGGTAAATATAAGATTATATAGATTTGTAAAAGAAATCAAGCAAGCATGAATTTTAAAAAGTCTCTATATATTTACTTACCAAAAGTATAAACAATTAGCTTCAATAATTATAACAGCTCTCAGAAACCATTCCACTGAGACAGCGTCATGAGATAAGTCACATGCTGTCCACAGGGAAATATACTGCTTCTTTTAACACTCAGTGAGATAAACACACAATCCAAGGGGTTTTCACAAAATAATCAGGATTATGTATTATATATTTTTAGACATTAAATCTATAAATTTAGTCATAGAGGCCTTTCTTCAATGATCAAGTTTAATATCCATTAACGGATATTTAAAAAGCTGAATGGAAGCACACTACTGGATCTCTGTTTATCAGTGTATTAAAAGAATTCAAATCATTAATACAAAAATATTATTTTACAATTAAACATTTCAAAAAAAAAGGAGGAAAAAAATCATTACTCTAAGTTTGAACAGAAAAGCCGAAGGAGGACAAGGTATGGTGGCACACACCTTAATTCTAGCACTCAGGAGGTAGAAGCAGACAAATCTCTGTGAGTACCAAGCTAGCCAGGGCTACAGATTTAGGTCACTGTGGGGGTCCCGCACAGTGAATGGAAGAATCAGAACGAATGCCAATATATATAACCATAGAAAACTGTTCATATTCATTTTGTCAATGCAAAAAATCATTAAAGTTATCCTTCACAGGGCTGGTGAGATGACTCAGCCAGTAAAGTGCTTACCACACAAGCATGAGGACCCAATCCTCAGCACCCACATTTAAAAAGACAAAAAAAAAAACAGGCCTGGTGGTACATGCTTATAGTCCCAGTGCTCAGGAGGTAGATTCCAGGGGTTTGCTGGCCTCATTAGTGAGCTTCACATCCTAGTAAGAAATCCTGCTTCAAAACTAAAAATGGAATGGGCTTGAGGAGAAATGACACCCAAAGTTGTCCTCTGATCTCCATATACAAGTGTACCTACACACCCACATACAACATGTCTAGTCAAGAATAATTCAAACTAAAGTTTTCAGTTATGCACATAGATCAACATTAGGACACACAAAGCAATAAACATGGTATAAGTTTTGAACCAGGCTAACTTAAAATGATTACTAGTTTTGTAATCCTCTGGCTCCTTTTCTCAAAGAATTTCTAAAATCACCCTGGAAAAGGTACAGAGAGAGAAAAGGGTCTATTTCCACCTCAATTAATTCAGAGAGTAAATAACTGGAAGTGTTTGGTTAGTAAGTATTTAGTAAAGAAGAGTTTTACTCTATAAAAAAGCAAGCTGATATCAAATATTATTATTCACAGAAAAACTAAACTAGCAGGGCAATACATGATATATGACACACTAAAATTTACTTCCTGAAATATCAGTAATCATAATGCATGTGTGCTTACAGCTACATTTTCAGGTATATGTGTCTACATGTATATAACTTAATTTTTACCTCAGTGAACAATTAAGATTACCGCTTTACAATGAAATGTACCTTCACTCAGACACAAAGTGTTCATTATTGATGAATAAAAAGGTCTGTATGACTAGCGAAGTTAAACTGAACTACATGTTTCAGAACATCTACCACCAGCCATAAGAATTCAGGCCTCTTTTATCTTCTCTAAGATAGCCCTTCAAAGACCTAAGGATAGTGATGTCTTTTTAGCCTTTTCTAACCTAGGAAGTCTCAATTTCCTCAAATTTGAGGTAGCCTGCAAAACTTATACTCTTTCCTGGGTTTTTCCCTTGAAGACCTGTTAGATTAATAAAAATATCTTAAAACTATGGGGCCCAGAAAAAAAGGTTCTCACTTGGTAAAGGAACATATTATGCACAGAGAAAGCTCTATTGTTCAGCCTGAAACCTCACCAAATCTGCTGTATCTTTAAAGCTAGAGAGATGTCATGAATTTTCGGAATAATGTTAATATAGCACTGGTTTTCCTTTATTCCAGCCTGACATATCTGAGAACAAAAAATATGACGAATGTTTTAAAAAAGTAAAACTCACTAAAAGGGAACAGGAAAAGATGGTTATGAAAACTTCCCATATATAGCTGGTACTTTTATCATGACTTCATTAGATTCAAAAGTAACAATGGTCACTATACTAAAAGCAGAAATAGACAAATTCTAAAACAATTTTAAAAACTCAAAGAACTGTATTAATATTCTGATAACAAAGAATTGGGCACAGCAAGATGACTCAGCAGGTAAAGAACTTGCAGATAGGCGTAACAAGCTGAGTTCAATCCCTGGAATCACACAGCATGGCAGCAGAGAACTTACTCCCAAGAGTTGTCTACCTATATGCATGTGTAGCTGCACACAAACAAGTAGTTAATTAATTGCTTTAAAGAATCAAAGAGGTAGGCTGAGGATACAGCTCAATGGTTGAGTACTAGCCTAACATACAGGTGGCCATAGGTTCAATCTCCAGTACCATTTAAAAAAAGAAAAAACAGATAATTTTCAAGTTCAATTGGTAGATAGAAAAGAAAATGACCAGGTAATAAATCATAGGAAAACAAATTACAAATACGTATCATTTGGAGGCGGGGGATCTCTTTTACACAGCAAAGTATTATTCAAAAACTACCATTGGCAGGAACATAACTGGAGCTAGAGATCACCATGTGGGACAAAATTTCACAAAATCAAACAGCACATTTTCTCTTTGTGAGAATCTAGACTTAAAAGAGAAGGTGGGATAGGGAAGTGAGATGGCACAGTACTAAAAGTGCTTGCTGCCAAGACTGCCTTCAATCTCCAGAGCCTACATAGTGAAAGGAGGGGATCTGACTCCTACAAGCAGTCCTCTGAGCACAGAAAGGGTTGGGGGGGCAGGTGTCTGGGAGGATTATTTGAAACAGGGATTAGAAGGAGAGGGAGGATAGCAAGAGAGGGAAATAACGAGTGAATAAGATCACAGTACATGATCTACATAAGAGAATGCCATAATAAACACAGTGTTTTATACAATGACTAGGTATTGATTTTAAAGCTTCCTCAATAAGAAATACAGTTTAAAAACAGCAAATACAGTTTAATAACTCAAAAGTTTAGACCTGTGCGGTCTGACATCTATTTCTGTGACATAAATATGAAGAAAACCTAAAATGAAATTTCAAACAGCTATAATCCAATTATATTACAGATAACACATATCTGAAATGGAAAATCATCTCCAATTCTCAGTGTTGCAAATTGTCCTTGGAACAGGCTGGCAATTTGAGTTTTAAGGTGACCAAAGCCTCAGAGTATGCCAGTATCACAATTTTTTCTAAGCCCATCCCAACATGAAAACAATTTAAAAAACAGGAATAGTGACTTTCCATTTATTTAACAAATGGGTAACTTAAATTAACTGAGTCTTGGGGCCACAAGATAGCTTAGCAGGTAAAAGTGTTTGCCATGCTAGTCTGACAACCTGAGTTCAATCCTCGGAACTTACATAAAAGTGAAGGAGAAAACTTGTCCTACGGCCTCCACATATACACACAGTCACTCATACAAACACACAGATACACACACACGTACACACACACACGCACATGCACACTTGCCTAGGCTCTTTTTGGTCTTTCAATTTTTTGTTGTATTTCACCAACTCTTCTAAGAATTTTATAATGCTCAGAGATATAGTCTGGGAGGAAAAAAATGTAGTCAGGCCAGGTCTGGTAATGCACACCTTTCATTCCAGCACTCTGAAGGCAAAGGCAGGTGGATCTCTGTGAGTTCAAAGCCAGCATGGTCTGCATATCAATTTCCAGGCCATCTGGGGGAACACTGTGAGATCCAGTCCAGAAACAAAAACAAAAAAATGTAGAGTCTCAGCAAGATAAACCTGAAAGGTTTAAAAATGTACCTTTAATGGCCTTTTTACCTTGGTAAATATATCCTGAGTATAAATCTCCAGATATGTGTTTTAAATGTGAATTCATCACTGACCAAATAGTACCAGCATTCCTTTTCTTTGTACCTGCCTCTGACTGTTACCAATTCCTAGCAGTCGTCAAGGTCACTATTTCTAACTCTTTACAAATTACCAAATGCAGTCAAATCATACTCACCTGAATCTGAACAGGAAGATTCTCTTTGACCGTATTTAGCAGGGTCTCTGTGGGTTTGTCTTTGCACATTAAAACCAGCTCCAGGTCCATATCATCCTTAATCAGCAAGCCTTTTGCAACCAGGCCAATTCTCATTACACCACACAATGTCCGACCACCTTGATCCCTAAAAGTAAATGTGTCTATGATTACTTTTATATAAACTATTTCCCAAACTACAAGTTAAACATCACTTGACTTCCTGAGTATCTGTCTGAACTGATAAAGAATGCTGTAAATCCAGACCTCCAAAAATCGACGTATTAAACCTTAATTGTAAGGTTCACACATTTAAGGATACTTAATATTGTAACCCTTTAAATGTTTTTTAAGCTTTTCTTATTAAAACTTCTGTAATTTTTAGCAGTAACTAACAAATATGAGAGGGACTTAGAGAGATAGCTTAACAGATAAAGTACCTGCCACACCAGCATTAGGATATGAGTTCTGATCCCAAATACTCATATAAAAAGCTAGGTGAGGCAGCCCATGCCTATAATACCAACACTGAGAAAATAAGAGACAGAGCATCCCTGGTGCTTGCTGACAAACCAATCTAATCAAATCAGTGTGCTTCAGGCTAGTGGGAGACTCTGTCCCAAAACATTAAGGGGAAAGGAACACCCAATACTAACCTCTAGCCCCCACATGTTTATGTGCCTGGACATACCCACCCACTCATGCACTAACACACGTCCACACAACACATACACAGAATTTGTGAGAAATGTGAATATCACATATGCTGGGAAAGAATCTCAGGGTTTAAATCTAAACTACCTGATTTCTTCTACTGGTACCTGCTGGCTCAGTATCTATGGCTATGAAATGGCTATTGGTTAGATGAACTAAGGCTCCTTTTTATATCATTGCAGTAGTCCTCAAAAGCTTATGGGGAAAACTGAAAAAAATTTGATAAAAGTGCTGAGAGAAAGAACAGACAAAAGATAAAAACTGTCAGCATCTGCACTCCAAATGTACAAGTAGCTAAAAGAACAAACACACAAAGAACGATGGATAAGAAAAAATTTTAGCTATCTTTACATTAATCTAAAAGTTTGTTACTGATTCATTACCATTAATCACAAGTGGAAATATTAATTAAGCCTAGGAAGCATTAAGAAAATAAGTATTTAAATATGGTAAACACATGAGAGGAGATACTATCTCTCCTGCTTCTACTGAGCTTTATTTACACTGTGTTTGAGAAACAAAAGCAGGGGGCTGGAGAGTTGGCTCAGGGGTTAAGAGAACTGGCTGCTCTTGCAAAGGACCCAAGTACAATTACCAGCATCCACGTGGTGGCTAACAACCATCCATACTCCAGTTCCTGGGGATCCGAAGCCTTCTTCTGACCTCTTCGGGCAATTGCATGACATGGGTGCACTTATATACATGCAGGCAGTATACTCATTAAAAGAAAAATAATATTCTTAAAAGAAAAAACAAAAGCAAGTGCTAGACAGATGACTCTTGCAAAGAACCTGAGCTTAGTTCACAACTGCCTGTAACTTCAGCTCTGGGGGATTTGATTCTTCTGACCTACACAGGCACTTGCACACATGTGCACATAACCACACACCAACACACTGACACACCAACACACCCATGTAATTAAAAATAATAAAATAGATGGTTCAATGGTTAAGAGCACTGGCTGCTCTTACAGAAAACCCGAGTTTGGTTCCCAGCACTCACACAGTGACTAACAATGATCTGTAACTCCAGTTCTAGGACATCTGATACCATTTTCTGGTCTCTGTGGGCAATGCATGCGTGGACTTACATACATTCAGGCAAACACTCATATGCATATAAATAAAAATAAATTTATAAAATACATCTTTAAAAGAAAAAAAAAAAACACTAACTGACCAGGTAACCTGGTTTAGAAGACAAAGACTGAAACTCAAAAAGTTCATTATGTTCAAGTTCATACAGAAAGTAGCATAAGAAGGATCAGTGGAATGGTTAAGTAGACAAAGGCACTTGCCACCAAGCCTGATGACCTGAGTTTGATCCCAAGGATTCACATAATGAAAGGAGAAAACCAACTCCTACAATTTATTTTCTGAAGTCTATGCACATGTACAGGCATATTCACATTGTATAAAAGTTTTTTTAAAAAGATAGATTCAAACTTAGGATTGTTGACCAGTAACAATAAGGTTCTTAATGTTACATGGTTACCTTTCAAGTTCAGAAAGATAAAGGTTACAATTACAGAGGTCAAGAAAAGCACCTGAATATTTGACTGACTTCAGAGAAGTCTTCATTTCACTAGATGGAAAAAATGTGTGTATATATGTATATGTATGAGAGTATGTGTGTGTGTGTGTGTGTGTATATATATAAAATATATATATATAAATATATAAAATAAATCAGTGTATCTGAAAGCAAAGAATCAAGTGTTAAAAGTCAGTGGAGTTGAGAATGAAATGAAGAGGAAAAACTGGCAGTGAAAACTAGAAGAGAAGTAATAAACAACTAAACCACCCAAAACTTAAGACATCCTAGATATTCAATAAATATTCAATCAACTGAAAAACGATAAAGGCAGTACAAGCACAGATGGAAAGTAATCCAAATGTGTGGTAACTGCTTGAGGCCGTCAGTCACCTTTGGTTCTTTCTAACTTTGTCAGTCATCTAATCCTCTTCCCCTAATGGTTTGTACATTCCCTCCTCCATAATCAAGCTCAAATACTATTTTCAAATTAGTTGAAGTTCTTATTAGTTCTTAATTAGATGATTCCTTCTTGACCAAACTCACTAACCTCTATTACCTTTAATCTCTTGTACAGATAGTACTGTATAATCTCCTTGAAGACAGTATTTTGGATGATTCCCCACATTTTATTTTCCTTCATGTCCCAGTGAACACTTGGATACTGAAATATTAGGAGGCAATTCAGAGGCCTCATGGACTCCTGGTTTGAATCCTTGTTACTATGTAACAGTAAAAAATTACAAATACTTTTCACCTGTGGCCCTGCTTCCTCATCCATAAAACAAGAATAATCCTTTTATCATACAGTTGTACTGAGAATATAATTTAATGTAAGTGACTTTGTCAGAGTTCAATATACATTAGCAGTTCAAAACACAACAGTTGTTTCTGAAACAGTTCCTGTACTTATGCTGAGATTTTTACTTCCTCTTTCACTGTTGTCAAAACCCTACGAGATCCTCTAAGCTCTTCCAAATGGCACCTCCTTCATAAAGCTTTTTCAGATTCCTAGAAACAGCATTTTGTATCTCCCTGCCCTGTACTTTCCCAATTTATTTACAGAAAACTGAAGCACAGATAGTAAGAAAAACTGAATCTGAGGTATAGCTCAACAGCAGAGCACAAACCTAGAATGCTCAATGTCACTCCCAACACAAAGTAAAGCGAAAGAGGAGGCAAGGGCATCTGGAAGTCACAGAGACTTGTAGCATCACTCATACTCAGTAACCTTCAGCAAGTTCAAATCATTAATGATTTTGAGTCACTCTCTTCATAAGCAAATGTGAAACTAGCAAATGGAAATAAGTAAAATGGAAGAATAAGAAGGGGAACAATAAGAGACCAGTAGGTTTACCGTATGGTAATATGAAAAATAATCTGGAATAGTAACTGGCTCACAATAAATGATAACGATCATTAACCAGCCATTATTACCTCAATTATTAAATTCTAAATCATACTTATGACATACTTAGTTTTGCCATCCTCCATACAGAAGACAACATGACTGAACGGAGAAACTAAGTCCTAATTCAGAAGTCTTAAAATTAAATACTGACTCTGAATATAAATTACTGAAAAGCAAATAAACCAACATAATGAATTACCTAAAATTAAGAAAACAGTTCTAAAATTCCTAATCATACAAACTGTGAGACCTAGTGCCACTAATGTGACTTTTAAATCAGTCTAAATAAAGCTAAAATAATGGGTTAAAGTAAGAAAACAATGACAGCGGCTGGTAACAGTCTAGAACTGACACTAGAAGATGCTTAACAAACTTCTGCCAAGCCTCACTAATCTTTGTGCCCTTTAGAGTGTTTATCATATACCAGGAGCACAAATACATGTACATGACTAGAATGTAGCTCTCAACCTAAAGGACACATCTGCCTCTGATTTACACAAAGTAAAAACAAAATCACTCTGAAATCCTTGAGTCCCAACATATGAGCAGTATCAATGACAAGAACTCAACCTGAGACTTGTCCACAAATGCAAAGACTTTACATATACAACCAAGAACAGCCAAACACAAAGCTATACTGTAAAATCCAAACAGGACTATAAAGCATATATTCTTTTAAACACCTTTAAAGCACAGTAATTTCATCTAATTAAGCAAAAGCCTATGAGTACTTTCTAAAAATTAACCAGTCTTGAAATCAACCACTGGAAAATATCACAGTTAGTGTGAATGCCAGATGAACATTTGCCATTTTAAGTCACTATATGTGAGAAAAAATTGGATCACTTCCAAAAACCTACAAACTAAGACCAAATGCAATATACAAATTACATATAAACAAAGTTCTTCAGCAAAAACCTGATATTGGTTATCTTTCAACCAAAGATGAAAACACTGCACTAACTTTCAGTAAAGAAAATCAATGTGTCAATATTTTTCTACTACCTTCCCTTTTTTTCAAATAAAGGGTTTTAATGAACTCAGAATACTCTCAAAAGAACTCTTGTAAGGACCAGTTTCTTTTTTTAATTCTACTTGTTATTCCTCAATTTCTTATAGAATTTAACTCAGAAAAACTCCACGAAAACATTTACTTCCCCAACTCAATTCAAATGATGCTAAGCTTTTCTAGGCAAAACTCTGACAAAGGCCAGTTCATACTCACTTAGAATAGTTCTCCACAGCCTCATCTTTCTTTACTTCAGTCTCACCCTCAGTTTTTGTCCCTTTATTAGTTTCATCCAGCCAATCTGAGACATGTTTAAGAGCACACTCCACAGTAGAAACCATATTTTGAACAGCTTCAAGTTCCTCTGGAGATGGATAGATTGTTGAATGTTTCACCATAACATGGCGATCATCATTGGCAAAAGATCGAATAGATCTCTGTCAGAAGGAAAAAGAAAATGATTACTTAACAAAAGTAATGTCATCTCAAAACGATAAACATATTTTAAGTCAACTCAGCTCAAACTGACAAGCATTGTAAAGCAATATTGTTGAAATAATTATAAATATGCTCATGAACACGAAGAAAAGCCATCTTACTGAAATACACACCAAAAAAAAAGAAAAAAATCACACTTAGCATTGTGGATACTTTGTATTTCAGCTGGACATGTGCCTTCTGAGGACCCCTTGAAAAAACATAATTCATACTAAACATCGCCAAGAAAGAAATATTTCATAGGTCGAAGAATCTCTATAAATGCACTATGGTGAATCATAACACTGAGGCAAATCTCTTCCAAACTGTAAGAGATTTCCATATATTTATAAAGCTATAAAATACAGAAGTTAATATGAAACACAGAGTTCTATGGGCATCATGAAAAACATGAGAATACTGTTTAGCATTTGACATTTAAATCTTTGATGCAAACTTCTAATTTTTCAGATGATTAGCCAGAAGCATTCCAAATTTCATAATAGGAAAAATACATATTCCAAAGCAATTAATTTCTCATCAGAATGGACTTATTAAACCTCAACAACTTTTTTTTCCTTTTGGAATGGTCAGAGGAAACTCAGGACTTTACACATGTTAGGAAAGTCCCCTGCAATCAAGCAATATTCCCAGTCCAAATATAATCATCCTAATGTTCATCTAGGAAAAAATAGGTCATTTTAAAGCTCATACAAAAAAAACAGAATTAATAACATCAAGAAATTTCTACATATGAATTAGTACCATTATAAAGTAACAAAATACCAAAAGATTTTTTAAAGTGGACTGGGGATCTAGCTCCGCTGGCACAATACTTGCCTAGCATGCATGAAACCCTGGGCTGGATCCCCAGCACCACAGAAAAGCAGGCATGGGGTATATACCTATAATCCCAGCTCTCAAGAGGTAGAGGAAAGTGGGTCAAAAGTCCAAAGCCATCTGGCTACATAGCAAGATCTAGAGGCTAGACAAAGTCATATAAGACCCTGTCTCCCCCCAAAAAAAATTTTTGTTGTTAAATTTAAACACATTCCTCAAACATCCAAGCCAAGCTCCTTTGAATATTTCCAAATTACAAATATGGAAACTCTCATACCAATTCATAGTAAATTTAACAACGATAACCTGCTGAGTTTTCTGTAAGGTCAAAGCCCTTAAAGGGATGGTTAAAATATATTTAATAGCCTGAAATTATATGCTAATAGACAAAATAAAACTTTCATGATTCTTGTCAATCTTGCTTCTCGTTTCAGTATCAGTAATTTTAAATCTTTTTTTTTTTTTTTTTTTTTTTAAAAAAAAAAGATCTCAGTATGTAGCCTTGGTGGGCCTGGAACTATGTCAAACAACCTGGGCTTCAATTCAGAGATATACTTGTCTTTGCGTCCTGAGACCTGGGATCAAAAAAGTTCACCACCATGCCTAGAGTATATTTGAAAATCGTATTAGTTTGAAAACTAGTTCAATTTAAATGGTGTCAATCATACCCTAATAAAGTAAAGCCAAGTATAACTGAAAAGTAAATTAATTCAAATCTGTATATAAATTCAAAAGTAAAATTAAGCATAAAAGCCTTTCTTTTTCTTAATTTGAAAGGGACTAAAGAGATCAAGAACAGTGGCTGCTCTTGCAGAGGACCTGGGCTTGTTTCCTAACACCTACATGGCAGCTTACAACTGTTCTTAATTCCAGATCCAGAAGAGCCAACACCCTCTTCTGGCCTCCATGGGCACTGCATGCACGTAGCACATTTATATACACGCAGGTAAAACATTCATACACATAAAATAAAAAACTAAAAAACAAACAAACATGTCTAGACATCGTTTTTTACTCAGCATCCAGGACCAATTCTCGAAATATATACTTTTGCACAAAGATACAAATGTAATCAGTTCCTGAGATTTATTCATATTCCAGAAAAAGCAACAAGAAAATAAAGGTATCCAGGCTGGAGAGACGGCTCAGGAGTTAAGAGCACTAGTTACCCTTGTAAAGGACCTGAGTTCAGTTCCCAGCACCCACATGGCAGCTAACTCCAGTTCCAGGGGAATCCAAAGCCCTCTTCTGACCTTCTTGGGCACTGCACGACATGACTGTACTTACACGCATGCAGGCAATACATTCATATACATAAAATAAAAAAATAAATAAAATATTTAAAAGAAGAAAATAGAGGTGCCAGCCACATCACAGTTGGAGATTGCCTAGACTCATATATGAGCTTATTCAGTCAATCCCTACATACTGGTCCATCTGAATAAAATCACATATGGCTACACTACACATTTAGTTTTTCACAAATTCAGATGTCCAAAGTTAAAACCAAGAATGTTAAAGTCAATGGTCTCCAGGAATGTAACTGAATAAACATCATAAAACAATGATAAAAGAACTGACAAAATAGTGTGTCTGTGTGTAGCAACATGTAAAGCGCAAACGGAAGCAATAGGAAAAGTGACCAATTAAATTATATTAAAACACAAAATTTCTACATCAGAAAAATCTAAGCCAAATTTTAAAAGAATAAACTACAGAAGTTAATGTACATATATCATATATGAAAAAAATTTAAGTCATAAGATTATCAAAACTGTAAGAAATGAGCTAAACAATGAGCTACGTACATAATTCACATGGAAAGCAATCTAAGTCACAATGTGTTTTTCCTTATTTCACAAATAAAAACATTGGAAAAATCCAAAGTTAACACTTTTCACTACCATTCTGATCTAAGATATTCACAGAATTTCTTCTCTAAGGAACAGACTGACTAAGTTATCAGACCTTGGCATAAATATAGCTTAAAAAACAATAACATTTCAAGAAACACCATCAGAGTTGCTAAACAACATATTCTTAAACATTTTGTGGTTTTTTTCTCTCCTACTTAAGTCTTAAATCTTCTCCTTTACTTAGGGAAAAAACTCACTCAATATTCTCTAGAACCAAAATATAAAGGGGCAAATTTTGCCAATTATATACCTAGACACTGAGCTGATGAGATTGCTCAGCAAGTAAAGGTATCTACCACCAAGCCTAATGACCTGAGTTTGAACCTTGTCCCACATGGTAGAATGAAGAGAACACCCAAAAGTTGTCCTCTGACCTTCAAATGTATGCCTGCCATGGCACAACACAAAAATAAAAACATAATTTTTAAGAAATTTAAAGCCATGACATAGCATTCCAAAGGCAGAGGTAGGTAAATCTCTGTGAGATCAGAGCTAGCCTGATCTAACATAGCAAGTTCCAAGCCAGCTACAGCTACAGGAAAACCCTATCTCAAAAAGACTAATAATAACAATAAAAGCAAGGCATCAGAGATAAAGACCTCATCTACCATGAAGTCCTCAAAAAACAAACCTTCCTCGTTATTTACTTCAACACTCCTAGTCTACCCAACATATGACCCTATTATTTAAGCATTCACATATAAGTTCCTCCATCACTTATGTCTCCAGATAAAGGATTAGTTCAGGATTTTTAATTTTCATGAGAAAATAAACTAAATTTCATTAAAATGCTAAAGAAAAAAAAATCACTTAATTTTAAGTTCAAGGTCACTAAGCCATATTAGTTTGTTAATGTCAGTTTTATTAAGAGCATTCCTTCTCTTTGTATTTAATAATTTATGGCACACAAACAGTATGGGGCTCCAGCTTATGGATTACAATCCTCTT
The DNA here is from genome assembly GCA_035773235.1 of Eospalax fontanierii. Lineage (NCBI taxonomy): Eukaryota > Metazoa > Chordata > Mammalia > Rodentia > Spalacidae > Eospalax > Eospalax fontanierii. The sequence continues at coordinate 52,358,755 of CM069541.1, forward strand.
AAATAGTAGAGAAACCACATGTATTTGAAGTAGTGGAGTCAGAAGCCACACCATTGCTTTCCACCTACCCTCACTGTCAGCACTTCCAATTTCACATTACAGAATCTTTTGTAAGAAATGAAAGAAGTATCAGTGATCACCCACCATGGTTTCCTATGATATTTGAGCTTCTTTTTCCGATCCTTTCCTCTCTTTCTTGTCGTCTTCAGTAGACACTGTTTTATGTGACAGTACCTCCTCATAAGCCTGAGTCCCCTGACTGCTCAGTGCCAAATACAGCAAATTCGTTTGAAAAGTTCTCTGGAATATACCTGTAAGAAAAATTAAAAACAAATTTTCAACTTATCTACAGTAAGTTTCAAATCTGAATGTAGAACCCATTAACATCCTAGTGATTTAAAAGAAACACACTTCATAGAACAAAATTAACTCATATTAAACAAAAAACTAAGACCTTTAAAGGCCTGGATGTAAAAGTCTAAGTGATATGGCCAGAAAAGTAACCCTCCTGGTAGCTACAATGTAGTGGCTTGCCCCCTTGCTCTCAGTGTATTTGCAAATGCAGACTCAATCAAAAATCACTACCTGAAAGAGCAATACTGCTACGGATGAGAGACAATAACATTACAATGAACCATCCGATTTACAATTAGAAATTGGTACTTGTCAGAACTACATGAAAATTCCATAGATAAGGCATCTGAATATATAACATTACCACTGACCATGAGGCTTTTCTACCTGATACTCCCATTTGACTGACAGTACATGTTGACATAATTTTATCCTGTATTTATTTTTAAGCCTAAAATTCGTAATGCTTTTTTGGCTCTGTTCCCTTAATTCCAATAGGCAAGCATCCCCTTAACTTCTTTATACTTCTATGCCAGACCTCAAAATTCACTAGATTTTGTCATCATTACTCTTAGATGACCATTTTCCATTTCCTGTCAGAGGTCTAATCATTCTGCTATCTGCTGTAGTCCTTTTGTAAGATTTTAATCCAGAACTTAAGTAAATTCTGAGTATGAGGGAAATACAGTCCAGCTGTATAAGCAAATAAGAGATAGCATCAAGGTTGAGCACACGCTTTAACAAAGCAGCTATCAGAGTAATTCATATAACCATGTATCATTTAACTCACAAAGGAAATAGCTTCCTCATTACCTAAATATGTTTTAAGTTTGCTTTAAATAAAGAATCCCCATCAATACTATTGTCAGTAAGCATTTCTTAATGTTTTATAATGTTCTTTAAAAGAAATGCTTTTTCAGATTCTGGGAACTAGCAGATTTAGTTCTCCTCATGAGATACTTATATGAAAATGCAGTCCTACAACTTTACTCAACTGGTACTTAGCTATGACCTATATGCAAAATTATTCCTATCTTGTAACTATCTTCCTTACCTCTGGTTTACAAAATCCCCCTGAAATAAAGTGAAAATTTTTTAGACACACACATACACATACACACACACACACACAACTGGACAGATTCAAATGAAATTCTGACTATTACACAGATACTAAAAAATGAATGAACAAATGCTACAACCAGAGAGGTTTCCTGTATATCCAAATTAAACAGAAACTAAAAGCACAATCAAAGAACTGACTACTCCAAGTTTTTCTCTGACTTCCACATGTGGACACATACACACACACACACACACACACACATTCTAAATGTAATAAAAAATAATGAGCATATAGTAATATGCATTATATAAGATTTATAAGTAAATGAAGTGATTCTTTAATTGATTAGCTTGTACTTGGTACTATGCTTAGTAGTACAGAAAATACAAAAATGAATAAACTCAGAACAGTAAGCAAAATAAAAGCAAATGCATATAAATTTATTATACCCTCAAATCTCTTTAAAACTTTCTATACACAAAGGCATTAAGTTCCCAAGTAATACTAATGTTAAAGAATACTGAATCTCATTAATTGCCTCCAGCTTCATTTTTTTATATAAAAAGGTCTGTGAGGGATTAGAGAGATGGCTCTGTAGTTAAGAACATACAAAGGACTCAGATTCAGTTGACAGCACCCACAGGACAGCATGTAATCAACTGTGTAACTCCAGGTCCACAATATCCAACATCCTCTTCTGACCACTGCAGGCATTGCACACATGAGTGCACATACATACAAACAGACAAAACACTCATACATATAAAATTTTTAGAGGCCTATTAATAAGGTTATACTGAAAAACACAAATTATAAGTCAATCCCCAATATGATAATCCTTATCTACAGCAAAATTTAAAAATCCAGTTATCATCTCCACCCAAACACAACACAACAAAACAAAATCTTACAATGACGTAAAGGCTCAATTCCAACATCTAGTTTGTTTGAAGTCTTGCAAAACTGGACAGAGGCCAAAAAGTTCTTTCTGAATAGTACTAACAATGCACTGCAATTCTAACCTAAAATCCATTATACAAACCAGTTTTGTCAAACAAGAATGCTTTCTGAATCTTCACTGCCAGTGGGCAAAATGTAAAAGAAAAGTAAACCATCACAGAAGGAATCAAGAAAGCACATCTCTTCACTCATCCACTAGACCTTCCCAATCCCTGGTATACCTCCCACATGACTGAACACTCAACCAGTGACATCACTTATTTTATAAGTGAATTCAATATGTACTAATAGAATATTCCAAACACTGCCCTGTGCACTTAAGAAATATGTCAGAGAGCAAAAGGGACAAAAAAAAAACCTTGTCCATGTGGCATAAGTCCAGAAGGGAGAAAACTGAAAATGACTAGTATTAAAATAAGTAAATGAAACAGAATGTTAAAAGGTGTTAAGTACTCAGGTAATGTGTATGAGGAAGCATGAACACACTTGTATACAAAACACAATGATCATGTTGTATTGAAAAAGCAGCACTTAACTTAGACAAAGATGCCATGAAGCAAGCTAATTAGCCATGCAAGTCATGACAGAAGAATATTCCTTGCAGGAGAAAGAACTAACACACAACAGTCCCCAAGGAAGACTGTGCCTGGTGAAATGAAGAAAAAATGCGGCCAGACTAGAATGAGCCATGGAAAAGAGAAAGAGAAAAAGGTGGGAAGAAGACTAGATTATACAAGACAAAGGTAAAAGTTATCAACCTTTTTTTAAAAAAAAGAGTTTACTGTTCTTGCAGAGGATGAGGGTTGGATTTCCAGCACCCACACTAGGGACTAGGGGGGAGGCCTGCAGTTCACAATCACCTGTAACTCCAGTTCTAGAGTTGCCTCTTGCCTCCTGCCTCCACGGGCACCTTGCATGCACATGGTGCACATAAACTCATGCCGGCACATATACATACACATTGTGGTGGTTTGAATGAGAATGTCCCCTACAGGATCCAAGTATTTAAACACTTGGTCCTCAGTTTATGCAACTATTTGGGAAAGGTCACAGAATCTTTAGGAGGTATGGTCATGCTGGAGAAAGCACATCACTGGGGGTGGGCTTTCAAGATATACAGCTTTCCCACTTTCAAACTCTGCTTCCTGAGCCTGCTGAAAGATCGGATTGCTCAGCTTTCTGCAACTGACACCTCCTGCCACCAAGCCTTCCTTGCCATTATGGACTCTACCTCTGGAACCATAAGCCAAATAAACTCTTCATTCTATAAGTTGTCTTGGTCATGGTGTTTTATCACAGCAACAGAAAAGTAATTAAGACACACATAAATAAAAAAATTAAAAAATCTTTGATAAAGTTAAAAAGAAAAAAGAATGGGAGCAGAAGCCCACTTATGAGCCTAAGTGTTCAATCAATACATAGTCACTTCTCAGTATCTAAGGAAATTGGTTCTCAAAGCAACCAAAATCAAGATCCTTGAGTTCTTAATAAAAAAAATGATGTAGTCACTGTAACCTACAAGCACCATCTCAGATATTTTAGCTCATCAAAATTACTCTTAATACCTAATAAATGGAAATGCTATACAAATTACTGCTGTGTTGTAGTGACAAGGAAAAAAAGCCTGTACATATTGAGCATAATTTTTTTCTTCAAGTATTCTCCATTTGAGGTTGGTTAACCACAGTTAAAGGCCCTATAGATTCAGAGGCTGCAGATAATATACACGTTTTTTTTATTGAATTGTTTATTTGATACAGAACATCCCAATCAATCTTAATCACCTTTATAACCCCTTCCCCACCAACACCCTTGTGACCCCCCAACTGGAATCCATACATTCTTTTACCTGTGTTAAGGTCTACTGTGTCAAGTTAGTGTTCCCAATGTTCCTCAGTGCAAGTTCATCCACTGAGGTCTAGTCAGTCTATCCAGAGTAAGATTAGTTTTAAAAAGATTAGTTTTAAAAAGATTAGTTCATCCTCACCCAACAGTAATCACATGCCTCTTAAGGTCTTGAAAGTAACTGTACTTTGTAGCAGATTGGATGAGGCACCAGGATTGATCTCAAAGGCTCTGCATTGAGTAACTAAGCTTAAGAATGTGCAAGAAAGGAAAAGGTTTAGAAGGAAAATCAGAAATTCAATTCTGAACATATATATTACATATTCAAGTGTTAGTGAACTTCGGGGTCACTGCCTGTACCTTGCCAAACCTGATTTTAGGCAGACTATGATCCTCAAATTTGGTGACACAAGTAGGCAAGCTGGATATAGACAGTGATTTAATAAGTCTAAATCAAAAAATAAGTATGGCAGTTTCCAGTATACAGGGAGTAAGTGAAGCCAGAAGGTTCCAAGCAAGTGGGTATTAACAAGAAATCAGAGGGAAATAGAAGAGGCAAAACTATTGACAGGGAGGAAGAGTGGCCTCAGACTTTGTATCTCCATCTCAGTCTCCCAAGTGCTAGAACTGTAAATGTGTACCACCATACCTGGCTGAAATCCTGAGTTTCAATCTGCTTTCAACTAATGTATACATCTTAATTCAATGACACCTGTATCTGGAAGCCTTGTACACTATTGTATAAAGTAGTTTGGGCATGAACAGACATTTAATCTCCTGTATTACTCATTCCCAACGCTTCTGCCTATTTTTAGGGAAAACTTAACCTTAAAAATCTCAAGTTCCTCTTCAAAACTTCAATGGCTTTTCATTACCTAAGCAACTGACACGTACTCAGCTGGTATGGCATCCAACCAATGTCCTTCATAACAAAAATGCTTACATAATTCTTTCCCTGACACTTCTCTTATTACTGTAGTTCTAGTCAACAGTGGAATAATGAGTATGCCCTAGAAGTAGGATTTAAGTAAACTAGGAATTATGACCCCCTACTCGCTCCTAATTTGTCACTATTCTATTCATCAAAAGCCTATCTCAAATCTGCCTCTCCATGAAGCTAAATACTTCAAAACAGAATTTTTTCTTCTAAGCACTTTTAAAACTTACTTGATAACATTTCTATTACTAAGTATTATATTTATCATAAGCAACTTATGAAATTACTTATATCTTTATGTCCATAGTGCCTAGGTAGAGTATCTGGGTACAACACCTTGTTCTCAGGAGAAAGTAAGATCCTACATTTATCTTTCCTTAGAGAATGTTATTAACTGCAGAATTTCCAAGGTTAATTTGAAGAATAACATGTTCCCATGTAAGTTGAGGGTGGTCATCACTCTCGTGACATTAAGGAATTTTTTGCTCTTCCTCAATCAGTACAAATTCCATTATTTCCTTAATTTACTTAGACAAATTCTCTCAAACCTTCTCCCATTCTCCCAGGATATTTAGTTCACTGACACTACTCCTGGAATAAATCTTAAAATTTTAAAAACTACAAAGACAAGTCTTCTAAAACTCTGCCCTCCTTATTACTATCTATTCCTTTCTTACAGTGTTTCCATTTTCTTTCTTATTTTAGATACCTACCTCCCCAGCAAGGCTGATAATCTAACCTAGCTACCATTGTTCACAGTCCCTTACCTTTTCATGCCCTCATTTCTATTCTTATCCAGTTAAAGTGTTGCAATCCATCATTTACAATCCACACCAGAAATCCTTTTTGTTAACCTCTCTTGTTAACCTCTCTTGGCAAGCCTTGTTAAAATCTCACCCTTTTGGTTACAACATCAATAACCCTAGACAGCTGAATGGAGGAAGGGGACACAATCACGCTAATTTGTCTTTTTATCATGATCTTTAACCCTCAAAGGCTCAATAATGAATACTTCTCAAACACTGATCATACTATAGCCCTGGGGGTATTTGAAAATGCCAAGTTTGGGATTAGAGAAATGACTCAGAACCTCTAAGAGCATTTGCTATTCTTGCAGAGGACACCTTTGGTTACCAGCACCCACAATGCAAGTCATTAACTACATGAAACTCAAGCTCAAGGGGATCTGATGCCCTCTTCTATCTGATGCCCTCTTCTGGCCACCATACGCACACGCACACACACACACCCCACAAATAATTTAATTAAAAATAAATCATTTTGTTTGTTTGTTTCTGAGACAGGGTATCCCTGTAGCCCCAAGCTGGCCTGGAATTTACTAGGTAGGTAGACCAGGCTAGCCTCAATCTCAGAAATCTGCAGAATAAACCTTATTAAAATTTATTTTTAAAAGTAAACTATTAAGTGCTAAAGAGTCCCAGGACTTGGTCCCTACTCCATTTTTTCACTATCTTATGTTCCCTCCCCTGTCAATCTCAGACTTGAGGCTTTTAAAATGCCATCTGTACACTAGAGATTCCTAAATTTCTACTGACCGGAGTTGCAGATTCAAACTCAAATACACAACCAACATATATACCTGGATGTCTAGCAAGCATCTTTTGAAAATATTTTATGTGTATGAGTGTTTTCCCTGAAGGTATGTAAGTGTACCATGTACATGCAATACCAGAAGAGGGCATTGGATCCCTAGAACTGGAGTTACAGTTGTTAGCTGTCATGTGAGTACTGGGAACCAAACTCGGGTCCTCTGCCAGGGCAGCCAGATGCTTTAAGGAAGCATCTTAAAGTCTCAATCAACCACACACAGCTCCTTCAATCTTCCCTCTCTCAAGAGATGACAATAACTCAACTATTACATCCTTCTACTGCTCATGCCAAAAACACAGGACAGGACTCCTTCCTATCACATGCTACATCTGATTCATCATTAATACTATCATCTTTACTTTCTGTCTGCTTAAATGTGATCAATCTTAACTTCCACGAGTCTGAACCACTAACATTCTTCACCTGGAATATATTAGAGGTTCTAACTTAATTACCCACATCCCTAGTAATCATGGAAATGCAAATTAAAACTACCTTGAGATACCATCTTGCCCTAATCAAAACGGCTAGTTCAAGAAATCCCACAAAATTATTGGAGAGGATGTTGAGAAAGAGGAACCTTATCTACTAATCGAAGGAATGCAAATTAGTACACCCATTATGGTTAACAGTTCAGAGGTTCCTCAAAAAAGTTAAAAACTTTTATCATATGACCCAAGTATCTCACTCCTGGGCAGATATACAGAGAATTCTATACCTTACAGGAAATGGAACCAACCTAGTTGTCCAACAGATGAATAGATAATAAAAATCTGGTACATGTATAAAATGAAGTATTATTCAACTCTAAAGAAAAATGAAATTGCAAAATTCACAGCAAAATGGATGGACCTAGAATATATAATCTTAAGTGAGGACACCTAATCTCAGAAAGGTTTTTTAAAGAATTTCCCTCATAGGCAGATCCTAGCCTATAATGCATATATATGCAGATATTTGGAAACAAATGCCAAATGTTTAGAACTGAGAATAAGAGTCAGTTGTAAAGAAAAGAACTATAGTTTTAATATTTTTCTTTTTTCATGGTGTACATGTGAATTCAACTTCCTGAGTACTAAAGGAACTGTTTCTGCATTCCATAAGAGTTTAGTAAGTATTGTAGTTTTTGGGTACTTCTTGTAAGAGTTGGGCTTTCTTTGTGATTCCACTGACCATTAGTGCAGAGGAGACAGGACACTGAATGCATGTTTCACACTGATCCACTTGGGAAAAAAAAATTTTATGTTGTTAATGTTTGCTGCAGTTCTGTGTCCTGTGCATGGAAGCTTTTTATAAGAGTTGTCATTGTTGAAAATTCTTAAAACTGATCTTAAATTTTTAATATTTTATTTACTATTTTTACATGTATGAATGTACTGCCTTGCATGTATACAGGTGCACCAGTGTCATGCAATGCCCACGGAGGTCAGAAGAGGGCACTGGCTCCTGGAACTGGAGTTAAAGACAATTGTTAGCTGCCATATGGGTGCTGGGAACAGAACTCAGAGCCTCTGCAAAAGCAGTGAATGCTCTTAACCACTGAGTCATTTCTCCAAACCCTGGTTGGATTTTTTTTTTTAATTCCCCATATAATACTTATTTTCAGTAACAGTACACTTACTCCTTCTAAAATTTCAATTAGGTTATAAGATGTTTTTCCTTAAAACCTAATAGCTTCTCATGTCTGAGTAAACATTTCTTAATAATCAAGGCTATAAAAGCCCAAAAAAATGAGATTCCCACTAACTGCTTGTTCTCCTCTATCACTTACCCTTCTTCACTCACTGTCTTCCATCCACACTGATAGTAGTTTACTCTTGATATCCATATAATTCCTCCCCAGTTTTTTCAGGTATGTGCTCAAATGTCATATTATAGAAACCCAGTTTCTAATCACCATGCATAAAATAGAAACACCCTCCAAAGAACATTTGTTCTATTACTCTCCATTGGATTTATCATCAGTACAGAACACCTTTGCCTGTTTCTGTTTTCTATGCCTATAACAGTGCCTGACACAGAAAAAACTAGAACTCCTCAAACTATTTTCTTACACAGCACTCCACTTAATGTGCACAACAGCCCTGAGGAATAAACAGAACAGATGACATTCATTTATTTTATAATATGAACATACATATAATGCAAACATGTTAACTAATTTCTCTATGATCACAATGTGGTACTGTAGAGCTATCACTGCAGTTGGTGTTTCTAGTATCTTTTCCAGTTCACATCCATATCTCCACAAGCATATCAAAGACCAGATGTACACTTAATTTTGTACTATAATCTGTAAAAACTCAATTTGACATCTTTCCTTTTAAACCACAATCAAAGATGCGATGGCAACAAAACTGTATAGGTCACAGTAGCTATTTATTTGTTTCTCACTGAAAGGTTGTGACACAGGTCATCAAACTGTCTTTAAAATTTACAGATCCTGTGACAATTCTGAACAAAAGAAAAAGTGGTACTATGCCAAGAAACGGTTGACTATTCCAGTCTTTCCTGCCTTCCTGCATCCACTGCAGCCCATTTACTCCTGAAGGGTAAACCAGCACCTTGGCAAACAAGCATCTGAGTCTTGATTCTCAAAAAATCTTCTGTTGACATTCTGTAGAACATCATAACAAACTCTATGCAGAGATGGAATGAACACAAATATTTATCTTAATTAGGCAGGTTTACAAAAATGATCTCAGAACCTACAATCTAGTTTTCAATACCTAACAATGTTTTTTAAAAATACCTATTTTAAAATAAATGTCATTTTGTTTTCACCTTGGGGGAAAAAATGTTTTTGACATTTTAAAACTATAGATTACACAAAAGTGCTGAAAATTACAAAATATATTAGATCCTTTAATATCCTAATAGCTTAGTTTCCAGGCTCTTGTCAGCACTTATTCTCATTCTGGCACTTCTGGTAAGGTTAGGAACTGTGAATCTAGGTCAGAAAAGACAAGCAGCTTTTCAGAACAGTTCAGTATCTTTGACTCAAGTGTCAGTATTATAATTCAACCCTTTCACAAAATCCTTTTAAAATAAACTCTGACGTAAATAACAAGATTAGTACTACTGATATTTGTGAAAAGCCACAAGAAAAAAAAATTTCAGTGCTAGACTTAGAATGCTGACTGAGATTACAGGCACAAGAAAAATGATAGGCCATACAATGTAATTTATTAAGAACAGATGTGTGACTGGATTTCACTCTAGTTTCAGAAGAAAAAGGAGCTAGTCAGTTTTGAACAAAACTCACCCTCTTTAAATCTCAATTCCTTCATTTGTAAAGTAATAAAGTGGGGCGGCAAGATAGTTCAGTGGGTAACAGCACTTACAACCAGCCTCACAATCTGATTTGTATCTCCAGGACCCATAGGGTAGAAGGAGAAAAATAACTCCTAAAAGCTGACCTCTGACCTCCACAGATGAGACTTAACATTACCCCAAAACATAAACAAACACAAAATAAATACATGTCCTTTTTAAAAGATAACTACTCCCAGATTACTTTTTAAATAATTTAAACACAATTCTATGATAAATGAGAAGTCTACAAGTACATCTGATATGAACAGATTGAATTTATACTTTAAAAGTATATGATTTTACAATGTAATCATATTTTAAACATTGTACATAAAACTAAGAAACAGACACATGAGGAAATCTAAACATACTTCATAATTTAAACATTTTAGAATTATTTCTAGAATATGATAATGAAATTGAGTTTCTTAGAGGTGAGATGTTCATGACTTTTAGGGATGCATACCAAAGTACTTTACACATGAAATTACATGAAAATCTGAGATTTTCTTTAAAACAATTACACAGGCAGTGGAATGAAATAAGCCCAAGACATACTGGTCCTTAAATTGCTAAGATATGAAAACAAATAAGGGATTCCTTACACTAAAGGATCATTCTCTTTGTGCGTGTGTGAACATTGTATTAAAAAGTTTTTTCAGTAGGGAGTGCCATTCAGTTGTAAAGCATACACACTGCACACACAAGATCTCTGGCCCCAATCAAAGAAGGGAGAAGTGAAAAAGGAGAGGTAAGAGAAGAAGGGAAGAGAGAAAAAGAAGAGACAATGGTGTTCAAACAGAGCTGGACTACCTTGGGCCAGGCATCATGGTGAATGCCTTCAATGCCAGCAGGTACAACACGTAGGTAGATCTCTGGGAGATCAAGGCCAGCCTGCTCTACACAGTGGGTTCCATGCCAGTCAGGCTAGAAGGACCCTGTCTCCAAAACAGGATCATGACAGCAGATAACAACAATGGTGCTAAAACAAGTTTATCTGATTATCTTATCTGCCTCTCCTCTTAAAAATAATGATAAAAGCTCACTGGACATATATTCAAGATTGGACAATGCTGTTTCTGGCCCAGATTTGATGCCCAGCACCCACATGGCAGTTAACAACTGTCTGTAACTCCAGTTTCATGGGATCTGACACCCTCTTCTGGTTTCTAAGGGCAATGCATAAAACAGGCACACTAAATATACATGCAGGCAGAGCCCTCATACACAGAAAGTAAAAATAAAGTTTAAAATGGGTCTGCTTGCTAAAATATGACTTATTTCTCACCTATCCCCTAAAATCTAGGCATCAACTCAAAATAATTTCTTATGAATGACATTTTTAAGTCAACGTTAGTATTCTTTCCAACTTTTGGCTCAGGAAAAGAGCAAAATAGAGAGAAAAATAAAGAGCAGGGCAGGGAAGAAAGAAGAAAAGAAAGAACATTGTGGTGCACACCGGTAATCCTAGAACTTGAGGGGCAGAGAAAGGAAAATGACAATTTCAAGACCAACCTGGGCTATGAGAGACCCTCTCTCAATACACCATCCCCTACTCCCTCCTAAAAAGGAACAAATGCAAAAATTCTTCATTAATACAGATTTTCTGTGCTGTTACTTTAAATTAGGGCTTCATAACAACAGTCATTTATAAATAAATACATAAGGATTTAATGCCATATGACGACTTATTCTAAGAGTTTTCATTACTCCATTTTATATTTTTCAATTAAGATGTTATAGATCTTCATATATTCACTTCTAACAGGTTCGTGAGAAACACAATATTACATAAGCAATAAACACTCAAAATTTTTTTTTAAATTTTTTAAATTTATTTTTGTGTGTGTTTTACCTCCATGTATGTCATAAAGAGGACTTGAAGGCCAGAAGAGGGATCAGATCCCCCTGGAACTGGAGTTTAGGAAGGTTGTTAGCTACCATGTAGGTGCTGGGAATTGAACACTGGTCCTGCAAGAGCAGCTGCTGAACTATCTCTTCAGTCCCTCAAAGAAAGATTTTCAAGAGGCTATGAGATGGTTAATCAGGTAAAACATTCACCTTGCAAGTCTGACAAATCAAGGTCTCCAGAGCCCGTATAAACCTGTTTGGAGAGAATCAAATCCGCAAAATTGTCTTCTGACCTCAACAAACATGATAGTACATGTGCCTACTTACATACTCATAAAATCATTTTTTTAAATTATTTTCCATAACCAGGTGCGATGGAGCATGCCCTTAATCCCAGCACTCCAGGCAAAGGCAGATGGAGCTCTGTGAGTTCAAGGCCAGTCTGGTCTACATAACCAGATTTAGGCTAGTCAAGACTACATAGTGAGAGCCTGCCTCAAAAAAAAGAAAGAAAATATATTAATTTCACATGTAAAAAGGGTGCACTTAGGGCTGGAGAGATGGCTCAACAGTTAAGAGCACTTGCAGAATTACTTTTGGTTCCCAGAACCCAAATAGCAACTACCAACCAGCTGTTAACTCCAATTCTTCTGGCCCTTATGGGCATTGCATGACATAGAACACATGTAAAGGGAGGTAAAACACTTGTACATATAAATTTTTTTTTTAATTTTAGGAGTACCCTGTTTCTAGTGTGAAACAAACCTCACACTTCCAAAATTAAGCATTTGTTAACTATAAGGCTTTAAAGTATCCAACCATCTGAGTGATATTCAGTCAAAAGAAAGAAAAAGACAATGGTAAAGACAACAAAAACCAGCCACAATGGGAAAAATAAGTTATTTGTGAAGTGTTATTCACTTAAACACTCCTGAATGTCTGTAAAACAGACATCATGTCACATCTCTTTGACATCAGAGATAAGCACTACAAGAACATTAAAATATTCTACCTCCATTACCAGTACCTAGGCAACAAAGCAATTAGTGAATAAATGTGAATCTTACATAAACATTCATATATACAGTTACACAAAGTAATTCTTATAAAGCATCCATCATACAAAATAAATTTAGCATCACAAACAATGGTATGCAGGCCGATGTCTTTAACAACTGGCATCTGGAAGGACAGACTTACAAATTTAAAAAACCTATCATGTGACCATGCAACTGGAACATAGCAGAGATATTTCCTCCAGCCCTGTGAATTCTGCTTCCTGAAAGGAACACCTCCTACCCAATACACTCCCCAAAGATGAGATGACAATCAAATGACACTGACAGAAGTAGTCTGAAAAGGACCATAATCAATGTCATAATGAATAAGTGTTACAAAACCCTAAGTGATATCATCATGCAAAAATTAAGTCACTGTTAGAAGTTGAGCTTTTCCTAAACAGTCATTCAAAATAATGGAATACAAGGATAATATGACTATTTGGTTAAGGACTCGGGAAGCAATCACTTCTTGGCCTTTTGACTAAGACAAAGTAAAGATTGGGAAAATACATCAGAAGAGTCTTATTCCAAGAATAAATAACTAACTATAATCAAAGATATCCCCTTGCCAATCTGTAAGGAACACAAAGAATATGGAAAACAAATGGGGAAACAGCATTATAAAGCATCTCTTCTAAGCTGCCAATTGAAATAAGATTCAAATCGTTAGTAGTACATTCACAAAAGACATAAAATATAATTTAAGAAACAGCACCAAGTGTTTATTCCTCTGGACTTACATCACAGCCTGCTGAAAGGCAACATCTCTAGCGAAATCGTTCTCATCAATGTGAATCTACATGACTTAATAAACAGTTGCTAGAAAAAGTTAATCCTCACTTAAAATTACAATTAGCTATCTGTTAGGTTATTTTCCCTAAAGACATCTGATTCAATCCTGAACTCTCCAAACAATAAAAGAAATATGTCAGTGGTACCCATTATTAAATTATTTCCCATTGTCCTTTATTGACAATATTTTAAGACACTAACATTTTAATATTGCAAATCTATAGCGATTTCTCTTCCACATGTTTACATTTCAACTCCTTAAAGATTAATGAGCCTTCACTTAAATGCCTTTCCTGCTTGTCAGTCCTAATGCTTCAGTGACTTTATGCAACTTCCCTTGGAATAAAATTTTTAAAAAGAAGGCAGTTTTTATACTTCACATTTATAAAACAGAGGCTTGCATACAATTTCCTGAAGAAGCCAAATTAAACAGAGCCCTTAGATAATGATTCTAAATTCAGCAACCTGAATAAGTGCTACATCTTTCCAATGGCATCTTTAGAGTCTCCTTCATTGTAGATTCAACAGTAACGTCTCTTCTCTCTTTTTATTATAGATTCTTAAGATAGGTTTTCTTCATTTATTTATCTAAAAAATTAATTAACTGAAACATAAACTAGAGATGATATAATATGTAACAATAAATATATTCTGAGGGACCGAAGAGATGGCTCAGTGATTAAGAGCACTAGCTGCTCTTGCAGAGGACCCAGGTTGAATCCCCAGCACCCACAATGAGGCTTAACAATCGTCCATAACTTTAGTTCCAGAGGAATCTGATGCCCTATTCTGATTTCCTTGGGCTTTGCACAACACAGGTACACTTGCATGCATGGAAAAATACACTCAACCACATAGAATTAAAATTTTTTAAATTTTAAATACATATATATTGTGAAAACAATTGAGGTGGGGTTATAATCTAAATGAACCATATCACTATTTATATGGTAAATATAACTTCAGTGGCATTACATTTCCAGTTAAGTACAAAGGCATAAAAATCAAATTTGGTTAATAATATATATTCTACATACATTCTACTGGTGACAAGAACTGTGATTACCCAACCGGGGTGAACACTATCAAGCATTTGATTACAGTAACAACAATAAGAGATTATGTTTTTTAAATCTCTGGAAATTGTCTTTAAATAATTTACTCTATTTCTGACATTGCTATATGCCCACTGCACATAATATTTCATTTAATCTTCACAATACTTATAAAGTAGGGACCATTAATTATAATTCACAGACATAAAATCTGAGGTTTTACAAAATGAAACTAGGGGGCCAGAGAGATGTTCTGTGGTTAAGAACACTTGCTGCACTTGCAGAGGACCAGAGTTCAGTTCCCAGCACCTACATCAGTAAGCTTACTACTGCCTTTAACTCCAGCTCCAGGATATCTGGTACTCTCTTCTAGGTACCCACATGTACATGCTCAGACTAACACAAAGACACACATCTAAATAAAATTAAACTTTTTTTAAAACTAACAATTTTAACACCCATTTATAATACTGTAATCAAATCATTACTTTTAGTTTGGAAGATGATTTCCTAATTATATTGCATTATATATATATATTACTTCAGTATCTTCTACAGAGAAATACTCCACCTTTCCCTTTTTGCCTTCTCTATCTCGTTGCCTTTCTATATAGACTCATAATGATTTGAGGCTGTTTTTTAAAAAAATATTTTATTTTTATGTGTATGAGTGTTATGCCTGCATGTGTGTAAGTGCACCCGTGCTGTACAGTACCTGCAGAGGACAGAAGAAAGTGTCAGATCACCTGGAACTAGACTTGCAATTGTTAGCTGCCATGTGGGTGCTAGAATTTGAACCTGGGTCTTCAACAAGAGCAGCCAGTGCTCTTACTCGCTGGCCATCTCTCTAGCTCCAAAGTTGCTTTTTTGTTTGTTCATTTGTTAACTGTTTGTTTTTGATACAATGCCTACTGCCTTTATTATTTGTAATGCCCAGATTGTCTCAAAATTGACAGTAGAGCCTTACAAGAGAGTTCCTATACCAAAATGTAAACCACTAGTCTTTGGTAGCTCTTTTGATTTTTGACACAAAATAATTCAAATACAGTCCTGAAAGCCATAATCACAAATGCCATAAACCAAATGCTGAAATCTCTTAACACCAAAATCTGGGGTTTAAAATCCTAAAATCATAATCACAAAATCCCAATTGTTGAAATCCTAAAAGCCAGCATCCCAAAACTTGTAATTATTATTTTTTAAAAAGCTGAAACACAGGCTAGCAAGATGATTCAGCAGGTAAAAGGGACTTGTCACCAAGCATAATGACCTAAGTTTGATCACCAGAACCCAGACAGGGGAAGGACAGAACCCACTGTAGCAAGTTGTATTCTGACCTCCATATCTCTCTACCCAAACCACAAATAAATGAAAGTAAATAAATAATTTTTTAAGGCCAAAGCAGAATTCAGGGGAAGAAATTAATCCTGCAACACAGCAAGAAATAAAATTTTAGTTTAGGGGGGTTATTTTACTATATGGGTGTATCCTAAGGTGAACTGGCCATAATACAGTAAACAACCTAAACTCAATGAGTTATTACAAAGCACACGCAAAAAACATGAAAGTAGGAGGGAGACGTGTTGACAAGGAGATTCTAGACCAGGGTGATGTGATCAAAATACAGTATATTCATGTACAAAATTGTCAAAGAACAAAAATTATTTTAACAAAATAAAATTTTAAATTAAAAATATGTACTTAGCCAGGTGTGGTAGTATCTGCCAATAACATGGAGGCAGATGGAGTTCAATAACAAATATACAATTTCCTTGGCTACATAAGGACTACCTATATAAGACCTTGTCTCAAAAAAATGTATTAATTTTAAAAGGTGTAGTCAGCTTGCACTCATTCATTCCCAGATGATGAATGTGACACACACCTTTAATCCCAGCACTGAGAGACACAGGCAGGTGGACCTCTCAGAGATCCAGGTCAGTCTGGTATATGCATAAGGTCCAGGGCAGCGGTGACTACAGAGAGACCCTGTCTCAAAAAACAAACACACCGAAAAACAAACTGCATTTTCCTAGTTACAAGCTGCCTTGAAAATAATGACACACGAGAGGAGAAGACACGTTGACAGTGCTAATATTTGGCCACAAGTGTTGTTTCAGACAAATCTATGTTCTACATTTCTATAAGTGCAGCAGGAATGACTTTCACATACCCAACCAACCAACATAGGATGGCAAAGAAGACAGGGAAATTTGATAGGGAATATTCATATTGGTGTATATGAAAGCAGAGAACTTCAAAAGAAGCAGTAGGCCATCAACAATGTGCCACACACTGAAAGGAAAAAAAAGCAGATATTGGCCATAATGCAAGACTTCAAAATATAGTTAATGTGTGAAAACAGAATACTTCCTATAGATTACTGCCAAAGATTTATCCATAACTTATCCTTGGAATACAGTTTTCATGTCAACCTTTTTAATTTTTTATTTTTGCACACTATTTTACATTGTCAAAATTTTTTATAATTCTTTCAGCCTATGTTACATATATTCATTTTGACTGTGCAAAGACTTTAGGAAAATTCAAATTCATTTTATGCACATTTTGCATATGTGCCTATTAAAAACACATGATCTCAATGCTGACTTTGTATATAAGCACTGTGAATGCAACTGAAAATATTGAAACTCAATAACTGAAAAGATGCTCATTTTGCACATCCAAATTTGTGAAAAATAACATTTCTTATCTTGGCTCTTTGAGCAACTACATACTGATGATGACCCATCAAGGTCTGTTTCGTGGGTTGAGGGTTGTTTCTATTTTGTTTCAGTTCACACAGTTCTGTACACCCAATCCAGGCCTTTGCACATGGTAAACAGGCACTCCACCACTGAGCTACAGCCCAGCCTCCACCAAATTATTTTAATATTTTATTTATTATATTTTATGTGTGAGTGTACTGCTTGCATGAATGTAAGAGCACCTGTGTCATACAATGTCTGTGGAGGTTAGAAGAGGGCACTGAATCCCCTGGAACTGGAGTTAGCTGCCATGTGGGCGCTAGGCATCAAACCTTGGTCCCTGCAGAGCCATCTCTTCAATCCCACCACCAAAGTTTTTGACCAAACTCATTAAGATTTAAACTGTCTGTCATAGTATTTCAGAGAACCACAGACATAATGACATATTTAGGTATTTTGCAATGTAACCTATTTCTTTATGAATATAGCTGTGTCTATTCATCATAATTATAACTCTAATGCTGGAAAAATGGCTCAGCGTAAAGAACATTTGCTGCCCGTATCAGGCAACTCACAACCACCTCTAACTCTAGTTCTAAGGAAGTCAGCACCCTCTTCTAGTTTCCACAGGCACCTGCATGTCTGTGGTGCACATACATACTTGGTCACACATATATACACTTAAAATCTTAAAAGAACAAAAAGTAAGGCCAGGTGTGGAGGTACATGCTTTTAATCCCAGCAGAAGCAAGCAGATCTCTTAAGATTGAGATGAGCCTGGTCTACATACAGAGTTCCTCACCGGCTGGGCTTTAGGGAGACCCTGTCTTAAAAAGTCAGAAAAATAAAAATCTAACTGTGCAATTGTTGCTAGTATGCCTTAAGGTCTGTATTTTCAAAAATATGTATATTGCCAGCTGTGGCGTCACACACCTTTAATCTCAACACAGAGGCAGTAGGATCTCAGTGAGATCAAGACCAGTCTGGCCTACATAGCAAGTTCCAGGCCAGCTGGAGCTACAGGAGAATGCAGTATTGTCATGCTCTTATATGTTGTCAAATCCCCACCTAAACTGCAAATAAATCTTTCTTCTTTAAAAATTCTTGTGCCACTGAAGGACACAAATCATGCTCTAGAGACCATATTGTGTGTGGGAGATCATTTAATTGAGCAGGGGCAGTGGGGGAGGTGAGGAAAGGGGGATTGGATGTAAATGCCATTAAACTTACTGTATGAAAAAAAAAAATCACAAAACTTCAATTTAAAAAGTATAAAAAAAAGGATTTTTAAAAGGTCTTGTGTGTGTTTGTGTGTCTATATATGTAGATTTGTGCAGTGCCTGTGGAGGCCAGAAGAGGACATCAGTCAGAGTCCTTGAAGCTGGAGGTCCAGGCAGTTGTGAGTAGCTTGATGTCAGTACTAGGAACCAAAAGAGCAGTCATCCTCTTAAGCCACTGAGCCATTCCTCTAGCCCATTTGTTCATTTTTTTGCTTCAAAGTTTTTATTGTTTTTTATATGTGCCTGTGTACTTGTATGTCACCTGTGTGCAGATTCTCATAGATACCAGAAGGTGTTGGATTTCCTGGAGCTAGAGCCACAGAACTCAGGAAAGGCACTGGTCACCAAGCCTTAAAACCTGAGCTCCATCTCCAGGACTGACACAGTGAAGGAGAAAACTGACTCATGAAAGCCGTGAACTGACCTACATACACATGCCACGGCCAAGGCTATGGCACATGCATGGACACATCTGCTCACACACAGCAAGAAGAAATGGAATAAAGAGTATTTTTTAAATAATATAAAGAGAGACAGGGTTGGAAGATGGCTCATCAGTTAAAAAGCACTAGCTGACACCCTCTTCTGTCCTCCAAGGGCACTGCACAACACGGATACACTTATACACATACAGACATAACGACATAACATTTATACAGGTAAAATAAATAAATAAATTTTTAAGGGAATGAGAATGATACAATGCAAGTTACTAGGTAGGCCCAGACAAGTACTATCCTTGGCTACAAAGTTCTACTTAAAAGTTCACAGGAAGAGGTGGAATAGATATGGCCATTGGGATTCATATGTACTATTAGCAGGAATGGAGAATTACTTCAGAAAACTTTCTGACAGGCTCTCCTAAAACTGAACATGTACACAGAACCCATGACCCTGCAATTCTACTCCATGTTATATGCCCATAGAAATGCACATATGTGAGACTGGAGAGATGGCCCAGCAATTAAGAGCACTAGCTGTTCTTGCAGAGGACCCAGGTTTGATTCCTAGTCCCACACAGCGGCTAACAACTGTTTGTTAACTCCAGTTCCAGGGGATCCAACGTCCTCTTCTGACCTCCTCAGGCATGGCAGGGCATGACAGCACTCACCTAAATGCAGGCAATACACTTATACATATAATAAAATAATAAAATATTTTAAAGAAATGCACATATGTAAACTAAGGCGGCACTTAGCTGCACTAGCAGAAAACTAAAAATAACAACATCAACAGAATGCTGTTGGATTCACACGATAGAGCAATATGAAATCAACTGCTGCTACCAATAAAAAAAATTGATGAAGTTCACAAATGTTGAAAGAAATATGTACACACTATGTGTTTTTGATTATATAGAGTTTGAAAACAGACAACTAGTAAGTCAGGACAGCAGTTATTTGTTGGTGAGGGGTAGGGAGAAGAAATGATTAGGAGGAAGGTACAATGGTCTATTTCTTCTGGGTACTAGTCAAAAGGATAACTTCATTTCATGAAAATTCACCAAGCTATACACATAATTTATATGCTTTGTTTTTATTATATTCAATAAAAATTCACTAGGAGGCTGATGAGATGGTTCAATGGGTAAAGAGACCTTCCACCAAGCCTGAATACCTCAGTTCAATTTCCAGGATCCCCATGGTGGAAGGAGAAAACAGACTCCTGCAAGTTGTCCTCTGACCTCAACAAATGGGCCATGGCAACACATGTCCATACTTACAAAGTAACTAAATGATATGTATATATGTTTTTAAATTTTACTTATAAATGATCAGAAAGTGTTAGAGAACTAGCATTGCAATTGTGCTAAGTTGGAAACACCTAGGAAGTACAGAGATAATTTTCTCTGGTCACAACTACCTCTGGAATTTGTGAATATTGTATCATTTCTTCTCCTGGTCCCATATTTGAATATCAAATCCTATGAAGAAGAGCCTATATCCACACTGTGACTCAAAAGCTAGTAACTGAAGTACAGTATACAAGCACTCAGAAGGCTGAGTGAGGTAGGAGGATCACAAGTTCATGCCTGGCCTGGACTATATAGTAAAGCATGGTCTCAGAAAAATAAATAAATAATGGGCTGGTAAAATAGTTCAACTGAGTGAAGGTGCTTGCTTGCCACAAAGCCTAGCAACCTGAGTTCAATTCCCAGGGCCCACAAAACAGTGGAAGAGAAGTGACTCCATAAAGTTGTTCTCTGATCTCCACATACATGCCTTGGGACAATACACACACAACAACAATAATAACAATAAAATACATTCTTTTTTAGCCCCAAACCTACAATAACAACAACAACAACAAATTCCTTTTTAGCACCAAATCTGCTTTAAAATAAATAAAAAGGTAATGACTCAAAATCAGCTGGATCAAAGAACACATTCTGGTAAGTGATTGCAACACAGTAACTCCCTTCCTCCAGTAACCAGAAGCAGTAATTCTATTTACTATGCCTGCCACTTCCTGATGAACATGGCAGTTCAAATTCCAGTGCGCCTAAGAAATAACTCCTGAGCCTATCTCACCAACCCTCAAAAAGAATCTGCAAAGTTCCCTAGTAAACTATTCATAAAATCCTTTGCCAGAGTCAATTTCTGTTGTCTACATTTGATAAATAAGGGACAGAAAAGTCACCACCTTGAAAATCAATTTGGCATTTTTTTAACTTTTCTGATTTATTTTTATTTTATGTGTACAAATATTATGCCTACATGTGTATAAGTGTACCCATGTTGTGCAGTGTCCTCAGAGGTCAGAAGAGGGCATTGGATCCCTTGGAACTAGAATTACCGACCACTGTTAGCCACTATGTGGGTGCTGGGATCTGAACCCGGGTCTTCTGCAAGAAGAGCCAGTGTTCTTAATCACTAAACTATCTCTCCAGCCCCTTGTTTGGCACATTTTTATAAAGTTAAATTTACTTACTTTATGACACACATAGGTAGAAATAAAATGTTTACAACAGTTTTATTCATGATATTCAAAATATAAAGAATCCAAAAGTGCATCAACTAGAAAGGGACTAAATTATGGAAATTATGGCAAATCTATATACACTGAAGTGAAAAGATACCAACTCCTGATACATGCACTAACACAGATGAATCTCAAAATCATTAGGTTAAATGTAGGCTCAATTCAAACTGAATCACACTTAATGACTCCATGTATAAGACATTCTAGAAAAAGCAAAAATTGAAGTCAGATGAGAAGCTGCCAGAGGTTGGAGGGGAAAGCTGTCCACAAAGGAAAATAGTGAACCTCTGTAGTAAAGCAAATATTCTACACCTGGTGGCGATTACATGATTGAATAAGCATGTCAAATTCCATCCAACTATACACACACAGTAAATTTCACTATATATAAGACGTATTACACACACACGCACAAAATTAAAGTGACTAAAATAAAAAACTCAAGAGTACCAAAAATCTTGCTCAAACACAAATGGGAAAAGAGGACATTTAACCTCAGAATCAAATTCAAATGCCCATGTCCTAAGGGATAAAAAGATTTTACTAAAGGTACAGAGGAGTGGGAAAGTTAATGGATTCCAAGCTATACTTTTACCCCAAAACTTTGCTCATCAGAAAACTTCAGAGCCTGGGGTTGGAGATGGCTCAGTGGTTAAGAGCACTGACTGATCTTGAAGATGACAGGGTTTCAGTTCCCAGCACTCACATGGCGGTTAACAGACATCCTTAACTCTAGTTCCAGAGGATCCAACACCCTCTCCTGACCTCCAGGGACAATGAACGACACAAGTGTACACATGCAGCCAAAACACTAATATGCACAATATAAAAATATAGAAGTAATTTTTTTTTTTGGTCTTTTTGAAACAGGGTCTCCCTATAGCCCCAGCTGGTCTTGAACTTGATATACAGACCAGGTTGGTCTTGAACTCACTCTGCCTGTCTCTGCCTAGTGCTAGGATTAAAGGCATGTGTCTAGCAGAGAGAGTGCTAGGATTAAAGGCATGTGTCACCACACCCTGCATTAAGTTATTGGGTTTGGGGGGCTGGGGAGGGGGCGGGGGAATGCAGACCAGTGCCTGCTGAGCCTACACAAAATCCTGAGTTCAATCTCCAACATCACATAAATTGGGCATGGGTGGTGGTCAACTAAAATACTTCACTGCAGATGGGGAGGCAGGAAGATCACAAATTCAAGGCCATTCTCTACTACTTTTTAAGTTTGAGGCCAGTCTGAGATAAATGATAGAGGACTATCTCAGAAAGAAAAAAATTCAAGACCTTCCTTAGGCCCCACCCCTCCCACACATTCATGTTATTTATTTACTAATTCTACAAGATTTATTTTTTGAATGTCTTCTACAGTCCTGCCATATGAGATCTAAAGAAGACCTAAGAACAAAGCAGAAGTCCTTGCCCTAATATAGCTTCAGTCTAGCAGAAGAGTCATATAATGAATATCACAAATAAGTCATAATGTGATCAATGAATGTTAAATGATTTGCGAAAAAAAAAATAAAAGTAGAACAAAGTATGTGGAACCCAGGATGTAGGCTGAGAAGCAGCCTGCAGCATTAAAATTAGCCCAGCACAGTGGCACACACCTGTAATCGAAGCATTCAGGAGACAGAGGCAGGAGGATCTAAAGTAGCCCTGTCTATAAATAAGTCTAAAGTGGGTTTAATGAATCAGGTTAAGTTTTGAGAAGATCTGAAGGAGACAAAGAACATTTCAAGTAGAGGGAATACCAATACCCAAATCTAAAGCATGCCTGACATGTCTGAGAAGGGGCCCAGAGACCAGAGTGAGCCAAGGTAGCTTAAAAGTCAAATCAGTAACAAGGTCAGATCAAGTAGGGCCTTGTAGGGTTCAAAATAAAAGAGGGATTTTTTACTCAACAAGGAGTTTGAGTAAAAAATGAACATGCTCTGACATACTTCAAAGAAATTATTCTGGATACTGTGTTTAAGACTGTAAAAGATAAAAGTACAGCAGAGTATATAACTAGGAATCCATTACAATGATTTAAGATATATTCAAACAAAGAAGATGTCAAGAGAGGAGACAGTGAGAAGCATTACAATTCTTCACACGACTTGAAGGTAAGTGCACAGCACTTCCTAGAAGACTGGCTGTAGGACATGAAAAGAGGGATGAAGGTTAACTACAGGGTTACTGTACTGAACAACTAGTAGATAGACCTGCCTTCATCAAACATAGTGAGACCTGTGAGTAGAGGCTATTTTTTAAAGAAATACAAAAATGAGGCTGAAGAGACAGCTGGGTGGTTAAGAGCACTGATTGTTCTTGCAAAGGACCCGGGTACAATGCCCAGCACACACATGACAGCTAATAACTGTCTGTAACTCTCGTTCCAAGGGATCCTCTTCTGACTTCTGCAGGCACTCTAGGACAGGGGAGCACTCACACACATGCAGGCAATACACTCATACACATAAAAAATAATAATATTTAAAGAAGAAATACAAAAGGAAGAAAAGGAGATTCATTACAAACATGTTCTATTATAAATGTCTACTAGACATCGTGAAATAATATATTCTTCAATCAAGATATCACATCTAGAGATATTAATTAAGGAGCCAGTGTAAAAACAGTACTAGATGCTGGCTGGCAAACACATGTAAGTCTAGATGAGGTCCTCAGCAAGCACTCCTATTTTTAAAAAATGGAGAAAGGAAGAAGCAACAAAGAAAACAAATAAGGACTAGATAATGAAACAGAGGGTAGGTCCTGAAGCCAAGAGTGATTAAAGAAGAATAAGTACTCAACCACTAAATGCTACTTTCAGGTCAAACTAAATGAAGACTGAGAACTGACTCATAAAATTCTGGTTTTTCATTGACTTGTTAAGGGCACTTTCAGTTGAGAAACAGAGAAAAGACCTGATACAAGCTAGCTTGAGAGAAGAAAATGAAGAAAAACTGGAACAGTCATACATTGCCCATGAGACTATATAATCATACAAGTTTCTGTAAAACAGCTTGATAGTTCTTCAAAGCATCAATATAAGTTATTACATGACCCAGAAATTCTACTGCACTGAAAAGACATATCCACAAAAAAATTAAACACAATGTTTTTCACAATAGCTAAAATAAGGAAACAAATGTTCATCAACTGACAAAGAGATAAGCAAACTATAGCACATCTATGCAACACTGTATTATCTCACCCTAAAAATAAAAAAAAACTAATGAAGGGTGAATAACATGCTACAGTATGAAAAAGTATTGAAAACTGCTATGGTTTGAATGTGAAATATCCTCAACAGCCTCAGGTGTTTGAAGACTATCCCCAGCTGATAGTTCTATTTGGGAAGGTTATGAAACCTTTAGAAGTGGCAACTTACTGGAGGAAGTGAGTCACTGGGGGCAGGTCTTCAAGTTTCATTGCTTGTCCTCACTTCTTGTTTACTCTGTCTCTGAATATGGATGCAATGAGACTTCTGCCCTGTCTTTCCTACTGTAATAGATCACCTCTCTCTGGAACTGGAAGCCAAATAAATCCTTTCTCCCTTTCGTAGCTTCTATCAGGGTGTTTTATCCTAACATCTGAAGAAACACTGTCCTAGTTTGGTTTCTGTTGCCGTGATAAAAAAAAAAAAAAACTGACTAAACGCAACTTGAGGAATAAAGGTTTACTCTATCTTACATTTCACAGGTCACAGTTCATCACTAAGGGAAAAGGGAAGTCAGGGCAGAAACTCAGAGTAAGAACCTGGAAAGAGGAGCTGAAACACAGATCATGGAAGAATGCTGCTTACTGGCTTGATCCTCTGGCCTGTGCTCAGCCTGCTCTCTAATACAACCCAGGACCACAAACCCAGGGATGGCACCACTCACAGTGGGCTGGGCCCCCTCCCACATCACTCAATAATCAAGAAAATGCTGCAAAGACATGGCCACAGGCCAATGCAATGGAGGCAATTCCTAAGTTGAGGGTCCCTCTACCAGGTGTCAACTTGACAACTGAAGCTATCCAGCACAAAACACTAAGTTGCAACCTGGAAAGATGGTTTAGAGGTTAAGTGTACTGACTGCTCTTGCACAAAGGACCGAGGTTCGGTTCCCAGCACCCACATATTGGCTAGCAACAGTCAGTAACTCCAGTTCCAGGGGATCCAACACCCTCTTCTGACCTCCTCAGGCATTGCATGGCATGGGTGCACTTACACACATGTAGGCAACACACTCATCTATGTAAAATATTTTTTTTAAAAGAGAATAGCATAAAGCTGCAAGTTCATTTTTTGCTGTTATTTGTGGTTATAATAGAAAACTGATCTGAATTGTTCTGACTTTAATGACTTTTAAAATTATTGACTGATTTACTGTATAAGTGTTTCATGTGTATGTACTTAAGTGCACCTGTGTTGTGCAATGCCGGAAGAGGCTCAAAGAGGTTGTTAGATCCCCCTGAAATCGTAGTTAAGAACAATCAGCTTGTGTTACCCAATCAGCTTGTGGGTGCTGGGACCCAAACCCTGGTCCTCTGCCAAGAGCAGCTAGTGCCCTCTAGTTTGTACTCTTAACATTTTTCTCCCCTTTTCTTGAGAGGGTAATATTACATAAAGTGCCTCATTGGGGAAAATATTTTGTTTTGTTGAGGGTTTTTGGTTGGTTGGTTGGCCTGAACTTACCATGTAGACCGGGTTTGCCTCAATCTCAAAAAGATCCACCTGCTTTTGCATCTTGAGTGTTAGGACTCAGGGCATGTGCCAGCACCGCCCATGAGACAAATATTTTGAATCTATTCAACTGCTTTGTCTTTAACCAGATATTCAGGTTATAAATACAAGTGAACACTGGAATCATATCATGGCCAGGATTTAAATGACATTATTATAAATTACTATAGCTGAGCGTCATTAAAGTGATCTCAAGGTTATTTCAGGGAAATACAGAGGCAATGATAGAACTTTACAAATATACTTGCCTAAATTCCTTGTTTGCGGTAGGCAAAATTTCACATGTAACTTTCCCAAAAAATGAGTGAATCAAAGCTATAGAAGTTTAAGGAACTTTTTCTTAATCTTTTACTTTTTATTCAATATGCATGTTAAAATAATGACTATAGAAGACATAAATAACTACATTCTTGCAAAAACATCCAAAGAATGAATGCTAGCTTAAATCATATAAAGACCTCAATTAGACTTCACAGAATTTATGGTATAGGTACTAAATATTTATTGGCACCTTGTCAGGTAAAAAGCAAAGCAAAAACTGCATTTTCAACATAATATAGTTATCTCAGAGATTATAGATCATAAACCAGGCACAAAAAGAAAAAGTACTAACTTGTGGGTTTGGGCCTAGTAGGAAGCCCTGGGTTTGTTTTTGGAGGGTACACAGGCAGTGAGGAAGGGGAACAGTGTTTGTCCATCTGATCTATTCCCATTCATAGCAAAACTAAAGCTGTAAGGAATGTTTAAAGGGCACTTTATTGAATAAAAAAGTGAAATCATGTGATTCTATGTACTAAAATTCAGTTATTAGGGCTGAACAGGTGGCTCAGTGGTTAAGAGCACTTGTTCCTCTTACAGAGAACCTAGGTTCAGTTCCAAGCATCCACATGGCAGTTCACAACCATCTGTAATTCTAGTTCCAGGGAATCTGATACCTTTTTCCGAACTCCCTGGGTACCAGGCATACACATACATGCGGGCAAATACTGATACACAAAAAATAAATCTTTTAAAAATTAATTATCTTAAATTCAATTATACTAAAGTCAGCTTTTCTTAAATAATTTAAGGAAAAGAATCTTTAGCAAAATATGGTTCCAAGAAAAATACTAAAAAATAAGCAGAATGAACTAAGTTTGGTATGTTAAAATGGAAATATCCAGAAGTTTCCATGTTATTTTCTGATTAATAATCCATCTGTACAAATATTTAAACCATTTGCCGCAGCCCATAGCTTCCAACTCAATCCCTAACAAATTCTGCAGCTGAAAATACACTCTCAAGATGAAAATCCTTGAGCTGGACATAGTGACACATGCCTGTAATCCAAAGCACTCAGAAGACTGAGGCAGGAGGATCACTAAGTCAAAGTCAGCCTGGACTATATAGTATAGAGTTCATCTCAAAAAAAAAAAAAAACATAAAAAAGGGAAAACGTACCTTACCTCCTAGTCTCAGTTCTCCTCTATCAAAAAATGTGCTAGGCATGGTGACACACTCCTATAATCCCTGCATCTAGAATACAAAAGCATGAAGATCACTGCAAGTTCAAGCCAGTCAGGTCTACAAAACAAATTCCAGGCTGGCCACAGCTACACAGTGACTCTGTCTCCAAAACCTGGAAAGAGTTAAAAAGTTAAAAAACAGTTCTGTTTCTTGGGCAATGGTGAAATTACTGGGATAAGCACTGTATTTCATAAGAAATACATTTACTAAGAGTCCAAGGCTTACATCCGAGAGGCTAACACAAAGGAACACCTTGAGTTCAAGAATAGCCTATACTACACTGTGAATTCCAGGTCAGCTTGGGCTATACTGTGATACAGTATCAAAAAAAAAAAAACAAAAGAAAAAACTAAGAGAAGAAAGAAAAGTTACAAAAGAAAGCATATCTGCTCTATTTTTTACATTTTTTATTTCCTTCTTTCCTTTGTTCATTTTACATGTCATTTTATCTCCTAGAAGCAAGATTATAAAGTGTAACTTATAAGGAGTATAAGTATTCCATTACCTGACATATCTAAAGAATCCCTTAAGGGATTGGAGAGATAGCTCAGTGCGTAAGAGTGGCTGCTCTTACAGAGGACCTGGGTTTGATTCCTAGCATCCACAAGGCAGTTACCAATCCTCTGTAATTCCAGTTCCTGGGGAAACCAATGCCCACATTGCAGGACATGGGTGCACTTACACATACAAGTAATACACTCATACACATAAAATAAAAATGGAAAATTACTTTAAAGAATTACATCTTTTATGAATGTAATGATGACTGTGAGGCAATTCAAGTTCCTAAAATCCTTAACCTTCAAAATAAGACCAGTGTATCAAAGGGGAAACATGAGTAAATCAGACACATTACTGATATAAAAGTAACAACCACAGCAGGTTTAACATTGTTGTACACTATTTTTCAAAGAAAGAAAGGAAAGAAAGAAAGAAAAGAGAGAGAGAGAGACAGAGAGACAGAGAGAGAGGGAGGGAGGGAGGGAGAAGGAACGAAGGGAGGGAGGGAGGGAGGGAGGGAGGGAGGGAGGGAGGGAGGGAGGGAGGGAGGGACATTTTAAATAGCTAGTAGTGGTTCTGCAACATCCTACATGGTTTCCTTCCTTTGATGTTTCAAGTCTCTCATTTCCAATAGGAATACCACCAGGTATTCTTTACTACCTATCTACTTACTTTACAGGATTGTTACAACATTCAAGATGTATCAGGAAACTGTACTAGTTTCCTATTGAAATCCACAGTATTACAACACTGGTAGAGACTGCTAGCTCTCCCCCAAATTCTCTTAATTACTTGCCAAGTGATGACTGGGATGAGACCTCCATTTAAGAACCTGTAAATGAAAATGCACTCCTAAAACTATTTCAAAACTGATGAATACTGAAAATACTACAGAAGGGCACCTTTTCTCATGGTATCAGCGAGAAGACTGCACTTCAGTTCCTGATCCCTCTGCAGTTTAGATAACGCTAATAAGAGACTAAGTGCTCTACAATGAAAGGAAGTAGAAAGGATATTTGTAAAACATTCACCAAATATGCTTCAAAAAAAATTTTGTTGTATATTTCCAGTAAGAAAGATCTTGGAGGAATGAACTAAAGATAGAATCCCCATTCACATAGGTCCCTAAATGCCTAAATAAAGGAAAGCCACATGCTGATGTGGAACACCTGCCCTAGAGTAGCAGTCACTGAATTCTGGGAGTTTAGTCATTGCATTTTCAGGTCTATTTAATAAACAGGCAACACATTATAAGAGCACAACTATAAAATCCAAAGCAAGAACAAGTTTCTAGTGTCTTCATACAGTACCCGGTAACCCAGAAGATAAAATTCCTGGCACACACCTTTAATCCCAGGACTCAGGAAGTAGAGGCAGGGGACCCTCTAAATCAGAGAGTAGCCTAGCCAACACAGTGAATTCCAGGCTAGTTAGAGCTACAAAGTGAGAGCCTGTCTTTAAAAAGAAAGTGCCAAAAGGGCACTATCAGTAAAGCATGTTAGTAAAAGTAAACAGGCTTTGAAGTTTAAAAAAAAAAAACTCAGATTCAAGGTCTGGAGAAATGGCTCAGGAGTTAAGACCATGGGCTTGATTCCCAGCACCCACATGGCTGCTACACCATCCATTAACTCCAGTTCCAGGGGATCTGATGCCATCTGACCTCTGAAGACACTGCATGACACAGGTACACTTACATGCACATAAAATAAAAACAAAATTTTTATAGAATTAAGCACCAATTAATCTTAAGATGTGAAAGGAATCCAAGAAATTTCAGAAATTTTCCCTGCCTCTAACAATAAATCTTAATTCATAATAAACCTTTATTAATTTGCACATACACGTCAGAAAAGTCACAACAGATATTAAACATAGGTCTGTCATAGAACACTTTTTGATGTTTTTGTTTAAGACAGGTTCTCTGTAACTCTAGCTGGCCTGGAACTCACTATGTAAACCAGGCTAGCCTCCAGCTCATACAGAAGCTCCTGATGCTGCTGCCTCCTGCCCAAGTGCTAGGATTAAAGGTGTGCACCACCACCACACCTGGTGGCCTCAATTTTTATAAAAGCATCCTATCCTAGTTTCATTTCTTTTGCTGTGATAAAATATCCTGATACGAAAGCAACTTAGGGAAAAGGGGTTTATTTTAGCTTACCATACACAGTTCATCATTCCAAGGAAATCACACTGGCAAGAGCTTGAAGCAGTCAGTCAGTCACATCACATGCACAGTCAAGAGCAGAGGGGAAGGAGGGCATTGTTTGCCTGCTTGAATTGAGCTCAGTTTCTCTATACCAAGTTTAAGAACCCTGCCTAAGGAAGGGTTGTCCTCAATGTGCTAGTTCTTCCTGTATTAATATAATTAAGACAATCTCCTAGAGACAGTTCAAAGGATAAGAGCACTTGCTGTTCTGGAGGACCGGGATTAGACTCCCAGCACCCATATGGTGGCTGTGGCTCTGTTGCCCTTTTTCAGCCTTCACACAGACCAATAAACATCCGGCAATCAAAAGACTGTATCAAAATAAAAAATTTTTTAAAAGACAATATCCTACACGCATGCCCACAGGTCAATCCAATGGAGACAAACCCTCACTGAGACTCTCAAGTGATTCCAAGTTGCGTCAAGTTGATAATCAAAGCTAACAAAAGGGCAGGCAAGAAGGCTCAGCAGTAATGGTATTTGCTACCAAGTCTGATGACCTCATCACTGGGACCCATGTCATGGAAGAATAAAGCTAACTCCTATAGGTTGTCCTCTAAACACACATACACACACACACCACATATTTAAAAACTTAATGTAATAAAAAAATTTTTGAAGTATCTTCCAAATAAACTCTACACATCATCATCTGGAAATCAAGTACAAGTTCACTACATTCAAGCAGAAAGTAAATTCCATTACAGCATTACAAGTTTCAGAATGAGAATTTTTAAGTGTTACTAAAACTTTCTTCAGCAGTGACAGTCATATTTATGTTTTTCCCCTCTAAAAATAAAAGCAATAAATGTTTTCTAGATATGGAACTATCTATCCTGTTTTTCCTGGGTTACATGTAATCTCAATGACACATTAAGTCCCATCTTAGTGACAAAGCCTACCATGATTTGTACCACAAACAGGCACAAGAGCATACAAAATCTTCTATTTTCTCCCAATTTCTTAGGAGTATGACATAACTGAGAACAGAGACTCCTTATAGGACAAGGACTGTCATCTCCTTCTACTACACTAGTCTTTCAACAGGAGTAAACTCAAAGCATCACCAACATGCTTAGCACTAAACTAAGAACTAAACATAAATGATTTTGAAAGAAAATCATACAATATTTGATAAGTACTAATATATCTGAATTATGAAATATATTAATAAAGTGGGTATCTGTAAGTGGAAAAAATGGGTCAGCAGTTAAAAAACAGTAACATAAGTAACTGAAAACTAAGCCCTCAACAGAAAAGCTAATACAATACTACTGAAGCTACAAACAGCCTTATCTTCACAGCAGCTACATGAGGCTCAAAAAACACCACAGGACTCATCTAAGGTCACAGAGCTATTAAATGAATATTCTCATTTAAACCAGATCTTCTGACAAAAAGGTCCACCTGCTTTCCAACCCTAACACACCTCATTCTATCACCTGGATTACTTTTCTCTGCTACTTAAGTCTTACTCTTGAATCCCTGGTTCCTTCACAAAAATCCTCTCCAATTATTCTTTTTTACTTCTCTTTTCACAAAAAAATTCAATGGAAATAAACCTATTTTTTAACACTTATTATTTTTATTTTATATGTATGTGTACTGCCTACATGTACATAAGTGCATTCGTGTTGAGCAATGCCCCTCATAGGTCAGAAGAGGGCAGCAGATTCACAGGAGCTGAAGTTACAGACGATTTTAGCCACTATGTGGGTGCTAGGAATCAGACCCAGGTCCTCTGCAAGAGGAGTCAGTGCTCTTAACAACTGAGCCATTCTGCCCCAAGACCTGTATTTTATACTCTGTGGTTGTCTACCCCAAATTTAGCACTATACTAGACCCAGAGTTATATATACGATATATTATGACGTTTATTTTTTGGGAAAGGGTCTAACCATGTAACCCAGGCTCACCTTGAACTCAGTAGCCTAAACTGATCTCAAGCTAGCTTTGAAAATATAATCCTCAGTTTCACAAGTGCTGGGATTGCAGGTATGTGGCACCACATCCAGTCCTATGTAATGCTTTCTAGAAGAAACTTATGCTGTTATATACAAAAATCCTAAGTAAGGACTTGGAAGATGACTCGATCCATAAAAGTGCCTGCAGCACAAGCATGAGCACTTGAGCTGGGCTCACCAGTACCCACATAAAAGCCAAAGTGGTAGCATACTTCCGTACCACAACTTGGAGAGGGGTGAAGGCAAATGAATCCCTGAGACTTGAGCTCCAGATTCAAGGAGAGACTGTGTCTCAGAAAATAAGGCAAGCTGGACATGGTGACATACACCTTTAATTAAGCCTAGCACAGAAGACAAGGGCAGGCAGATCTGTGACTTCAAGGCCAGCCTGGTCTACAAAACAAGTTCTAGGCCAGCCAGCACTGTATAGTGAGATCTTGTCTCAAAAAAAAAAAGAAAGATCAATAAAGACATTTGATGTTGACCTCTGGCCTACACACACAAACAAGCCTACGTACTGTATACCCACCAAACTGAAACCTAAGGAATCCTGTATTTTCATTAGTATCATCAAGCTGAATTAGGGAGAAGGTAAACAAAAGAGATTCCTTTTTCAGAGGTCAGACTTTGCTAGTAAGATTTCAATCAAAGCCAACAGCACTGGTTCATTTTCTCATAAATTTGTTTCTACTTATTCTCTCTTGTTTTCCTCCTGATTAACATTGATAGAATTCACAGAACCAATGCTAACCACAAAATTTACATTTCCAGAAGGCACCTAAAAATTTTGGTTTTCACTGACTGTGGTGATGTATACCTTTAATGCCAGCACTTGGGAGACACAGCCAGGCAGATGAGTTCCAGACCAGCTGGGAGTACCTGCCTCAAAAAAATAAATATTTTTTGTTGTTTTTCTTTATCATTATCTCTCCATAACTTCATTCACAAGTATAGTAACTGTCTTAGTTATTTCCCTATTGCTGCAATAAAATATTGTGACAAAAGCAACATGAGGCAGAAAGGGTTTCTTTGGGCCTACAGTTCCAGAAGCAATAAAGGTTAGTCATGACAGGGAAGGCATGGCAGCAGGAATATGAGGCCAGCTAGTCAGTCACATATCACCAGTCCAGAAACAGAGAAAAAGCAGGAAGTGAGGCCAAACTAGAAAACCTCATGGTCTTCCCCTGATGCATTTCCTCCAGCAAGGCTCCACTTGCTAAAGATTCCATAATCTTTCCAAGCACTGTCACCAGCTGGGGACTAAGTGTTGGAACACATGTGCCTACACAGGACATTTCACATTTAAACCACAACAATAACATCACTAATTCATGAAATTTCTTGAGCTCTGCTTCTCTACCTCTACCTTTTTCAGAGGTCAGAATGCGCCAATGCTCAAATACTCTGTTCCAGGGCCCTTTTCTCTCATTATCTCTCGTCTCAGTGGCCTATGTCTATATAATTGCCATACTCTATCTCCAATCCTGGCCTCTACTTGAAATCCAGACTGAAATTTACAACTGATGAGTGGCACCACTGAAAACATGAAGTCATCAAGAGTAGAAATTCTCCCCTCTAAAACTTGTTCTCCCAAATCTTACCAATCTCACTGAAGATCAATAATCATCCATGTGAGTTTTTAAAGAAAACCAAGATCTACGTATTATTCCCCAATTATTCTTTCCTTCAGTCCTGACATGCAGACCATCAACATCCTCTTTTCTATAACCTCCAAAACCACAAATGAAATCTTTTTCCCGAATCTTTATTCACCAATCTGAAAGAGCTCTGTAAATTCATCCTGGGGCTTCTGTTCTGGCCCTGTCCTTTTCCATATGACAACTGAAGTGACCTTTCATATTAAACAATTTCAACACTTTCCAGGGACTTCTCATAATCCTCAAGATAAAAATCACATATCTTACCTTGGAGGGAAAAGCCTTAGTTGTTCTACTGGCCTCATAATAACTCTCTCATTCATAAACTCTAGCCACTCTGTCTCCCTACTGGCTTCCTCCCAAATATCAATCATGACACTACTCAATAGTCTTCTCCCTTCTCTGCCTAAGGCTATCTCTTTCTTGACACTCAAATCTCAAAAGTAATTGAGATTTTTAGATTCCAACTGAGCCGTTACATTACTCATCTATTTTAATAACAGTCTTTTTCAATTATTTGCCCAGCATTTAGAACTGAGATATTTCTTCATTACTTGTTTACCATCCTTCCACTGCAAGGTAAGGTCAATCACAGTGGAGGACACAGTATTCCTATGCCTCTAACAATGTCTTGGCCCATGCCAGATACCCTTAAGGATACAAAATGAACAAATGTATGAATAAGTGAAGAACTGCTTCCATTTCCATTACTGTATTAATCTTCATTATTAGGGTTTTTTAAATGTTTAAATGTTTTAATACACATAACTATAAACATAGCTTGCAATACAATATTAGTGATTTGAGTACTGTCTACAGAACTACTACTTTCTAACCTCGTTCCAATCTATTAAAATTCAATGATAAAGGGCTCCATAATAAAATGTCAATTCTCTCCTAAAGTATCTATAGATTTCATGAAATTACGAACATATTTTTGTACACATAGCTAGATTTATTCTTTTTTATTTTTTAATTTATTTATTTTTATTTTATGTGTATGAGTGTTAGGTCATGTCGTGCTGTGCCTATAGAGGACAGAAAAGGATGTCGGATACCCTGGAACTGGAGTTATAAATGGTTCTTAGCCACCATGCAGGTGTTGATATTCAAACCCAAATCTTCTGCAAGAACAGCCAGTGCTCTTAACTGATGAACCATCTTTCTAGACCGCTAGAATGATTCTCAAACTTACAGGAAATAGTACAATACCTACAATAGTTAAAACAATTTTGAAAAAGAACAAAATGGAATCAGTCCACACAATTTAAGCACTTATTATAAGGTTATATTAATCACAATTACACAATATTAACAGAGGGACAGATTATAGAGAACCCAGAAGCAGATCCACAAAAACATGCTCAAATAATTTCTTACAAAAATACAAAAGCACCTCAGTGGAGGAAGAAAAGCTTTTTGTACATACGAAGCTGAAGGAACTGGATTCTACAAGACCAAAAACAAACTTTGATCCATACCTCCCATTTTATACAAAGTCTAATTCAAAATACAGCATAAACTTAAGGGATGAAAAGAAAGAACAGAGGAGATTTCTAGATGGTAAAACTATTCTGATATTGTAATGGTGGATACAGAATGTATATTTGTTGTAAAAACCAACAGAACTATACAATACAGAGAGTAAAATCCATGTAAATTTTAGTTACTAATAATACATCAACATTGGTTCCAACTGAAGTAAATTTACCATGACAACACAAACTCACAAGACAGAAAGTATATACAGGAATTCCCTGTATCTGTTTAATGTCTATATACCTAAAACTGCTCTTAAAAGACTAACAATTTTTCTTTTAAAATGATGTTAATGGAAAATGCTGCTGAAAATGTGAAGAATGTGTATCATTTACACAATACTGGTGAAAACACAAAATGATACCATCACTCTGAAAAAGTATAGTATCTTAAGAGAACCAAAAATACTTTTATCCTATAACTCAGTAATTGCACGTTATTTACTTCAGAGAAAGAGAAAATTATGACTATTTAAAGGCCTGCTCACAGCATCTTTAAAGTAACAACCAAAACAGAAACAACCTAAATGTCCTCCAACAGATGATTAAACAAATTGTGATATATGCCTGCCTACCTACCATGGAAAACTACTTAGGTACTGATACATGAAACAATTTGGGTGAAACTAAAGAGAATTATGCTGAGTGAAAAAGCTTTTCTGGCCTCGGTAAAGACTGCACACATGCATTACATACATGCAGGCAAAACATTCATGCACATAAAATAAATCCCCCCCCAAATTTTTAGGCTTATACACTAAATGATTCCATTTATGTAAAATTTTTTAAATGACAAAATTACAAAGATCACTACTGTTGAACAGTATTTCTCTTTTTGTGTGTTTTGGGGAAGGAATTACCTTTGCTTGTTTTGTGTTTTTGTAACAAGGAACTCACCAGGTAGACCAGGCTGGCCTTGATCTCACAGTGACCAGTGTGCCTTAGCCTTCCCAGTGCTGAGATTAAAGATATGCGCCACCATGCTCTGGTGAATATTATTTCTTACAACAGCATGTGATACTATCTCAAAATTAAAAGTTTTATAAATTCTAAAAGTATTGCTATATTCTCTAAAATCAGGTTATTTCCCCTTAGATGGGGTGATAAACCTCTGGAACAATGATTCTCAGCGTATGATGCACATTAGGATTACCTCTAGAAATCTAGATGCTTAGAAACCTAGCACACCTTGAATTAGAATCACTCCAGGTAAAACTCTAGCATCTGTGATTTTTCAAACTCTCAGGTAATTCTAATGTTCTATAGAGAATGAGAATGAATATACTCAAGAACTGGAGAGTACATATTTCTTTTTTTAAAAGCAAACCCTGCCCGTCATAGCGACACAAGCCTAATTCCAGCCCTCGGGAGGTAGAGGCAGGCAGATCTCTTTTAGTTCTGGTCTACACAGCGAGTTCCAGGATAGTTGTGGTAACAGGGAGACCCTGTCTCAAAAGAGAACAAAACCTATTTAAATAAATAAAAAAAATAAAAGCAAACCCTGAGCCAAGTGTACAATGGTGCTTGCTTGTCTTTATCAGTTACTTTAGAGGCTGAGGAATGATGGCCTTGAACAGAAGGACAACACTGGGAGCGGGGGGGGGGGGGGGTGACCCATAATTTACTAAAATCTTAGCCACAAAAATCACCTCACAAATAAACAGAAAATTAAACCTAAATCTCCTCCAACTTCCACAAAAAGAAGACCCAAAGAAACTTCCCCAGACATAAAAATTGAACTAGCTTTTCAAAATCTTTCAAGAAAAAAGGTTATCAAACCCCACTGAGAATTTAACCTAAAATCAAAAGTATTTATAATAATCTCATAAAATTGTGAATGATCTCACAAATTTAACCACCTACATACACAAACACAAGAACAAAATACACAACAGAACATTTCAAGTATACTTTTTTCTACATGCATAGGAAAAAACAAACATTGGCAGCAATACACATATGCACATACACACATAGAAAGTAAATGTCATACAGAACACTGAATACACCAAACAAACCACATACCATAATTTAATTCAACACATCCAGGAAGCAGTGGTTAAGTAATGAAATACTATGGATTCTACAAAGATTTTGCAGACTCACCTAGACATATTCTCTTACCTCTACGTATGCCCATAACTTTACTAAAGTATGGTGGCGCACGCCTTTAATTCCAGCACTCAGGAGGCAGAGGCAGGCAGATGGATCTCTGTGAGTTCAAGTCAACCTGGTCTACTGGTCTTAGTGAGTTTCAGGTCAGCTGGAGCTACAAGAGACCCTTTTTTGTCAAAAAGACAAAAAATAGTAATATAATAACTTTACTAAAGGAATTTTTGGTTTTTAGGTTTGTAGCTTTACTTTTTGGGGGGAGGAGGGAGTCTAATCATGCCACATAGATTATTGACATAAAAGAAATTCTCAGCTCAGGAAAATTAAGTGAAACAAGAATGTTGTAACATAACAAAGTCTGACAGTTGCACAGTGTTTTAAATATTAAAGTGATAAGGTCATTTTTAAATATGTATAATCTTTTTACAAGTTCAGAACAACCACAAATTATGGAGCTACAAAACACCAGCTATTCAAAGGAAAATTGTAGCTTATAAAATATTGGCTGACTGCCAGTACAAATGAAATTTTTTTCCTCAAGCTTTGTAAGCCACAACAATCTTTCAAAAGTAACTCTAATAGGACTGGAGAGATGGCTCAGAGGTTAAGAACCTTGGCTGTTCTTGGAGAGGACCCAGGTTCAGTTCCCTGCACCCATATGGCAGCTAATAACTATGGGTTAACTACAGTTCCAGGAGATCTGATGCCCTCTTCTGACTTCTGCAGGCATTGCATATATAGGTCCATTTACATACATGCAGGCAAAGCACTCAAACACATAAAAGTAAACTTTTAAAAATAATTATAACTTCAAAAATCCCTTCAGTGGTCTTACAACATTCATTTTCACAATACCACAAAGGTGATAAGACTTTTTTATGCCCATTCTGTCTTGCATAGAGTTTTCCAAAGGCTACACAATGTGTGAATATGGTTTATGATAAAAAGTGTCACATTTGGAAAATCAACCTTTTAATGCACCAACATTTTCCAAAATGATCAATGCATGATATTAGAAATTAGGTATGGATGGTAGGCCGAGCACTGCAGGCCTACACTCCCATGTACTCAGGGAATTAAAAGTGAAAAGATCACAATTTCAAGGCCTGCCTCAGCTACTCACAATCACCTTTATTTCACTCCAGTTCTAAGGTATCAGATGCCCTCTTCTGGCCTGTCTAGGCCCCTACAACAGCATGGTGCACATAAACTCAGGTTCACACATACACAAATAAAAAGTAATTTTTTTTTTTAAAGCCTACCATCTGTCAAGTACTGGGATGGTATTACAAAAAAGCATTAACAGTCATCTAAAAATAAAATATTTTCCTAGCCACATACATCTGAAGTCAATTTTTCTTCTCCACATTATTCAATTAGAACATAAAACAACAGACTAAATGCATAAGTAGCTATCAGAACCCAACTATCTTCTATGACACTATACACTAATGAAAACTTATAAAGCAACAATTACTTTTCTTAATTTTTTTCTATCTTGGAAAATTATTTTTGATTAAGAACATATCACGTGAGTTAATATACAACACTGGCACTGGCATTTTGAAATGCATGGAACAGGGAACTACAGAGAAGGCGCAGAGGTTAAGAGCACTGGCTGCTCTTGCAAAGGACCTGAATTCAGATCTTACCACCTACATCAAGTGACTCACAACTCCTGTGGTTCCAGCTCCAAGATATCCAACGATCTCTACAGCACCCACGAGCACATTCTCACACACATGTACACACACACACATACAGACATACATACACATAAATAAAAATAATCTTTTAAAAATTAAATTGGGACTATAGAGATGGCTTGGTTGTTAAGAGCACCGGCTGCTCTTCCAGAAGACCTGGGTTCAATTCCCAGCACCCACATGGCAGCTAACAAGTGTCTGCAACTCCAGTTCCAGAGGATCCGACACCCTCTTCTGGCCTCCAAGGGCTTTGCACAATATAGATGCCCTTACATACGTGCAGGCAAAACACTCACATACGTAAAACAAAAATACATCAAAAAATTAATGAGTATAATTTCCCATATATAATTTATAGCTCTTGATAGATACAGCACATATAAACAAGAGATTGGGGCTGGAGAGATGGCTCAGCCATTAAGAGCACTAGCTGCTCTTGTAGAGGACCTGGGTTCAATTCCCAGCACCCACATGGCAGCTAACAACTGACTGTAACACCAGTCCGAGGAGATCAGAGCCCTCTTCTGGCCTGCATAACACAGGTACACTTACATGCAGGTAAAGCAGTTGTACACATAAAATTTTTAGAAAACATTTTAAACAAGAGACCAGAAATCTTCAGAATCCTCAAAAATTTTTATTGTGTTTTGTTTGTTTGTTTTTCCAAGACAAGGTCTCCCTGTAACCCCAGCTGGCCTAGAACTCACTATATAGACCAGGGTGGCCTCGATCTCAGAGCGATCTATCTGCCTGCCTCTGCTTCCAAAGTACTGAGATTAAAGGCATGAACCACCACACCCAGTTTCAATAATTTTTAAAACTGTAAAAGGGCCCTGACTTTAAAAAAATGAGTATGAAGGCTAGTGTGGTGGTACACACCTTTATTCCCAGTACTTAAGGAGCAGAGGCAGGTGGATCTCTGTGAGACAGAGGCAAGCCTGGTCTACATAGCAAGTTCCAGATCAGTCAGAGCTATATAGCAAAACCCTGCCTCAAAAAAAAAAAAATTTTAAAGTTTGAGAATTGCTGATCTAATTAAAGGCACACTAATTTAGTGTCTCCCATACCAGGTTCCACATCCATTTCTGCTGTAAAATACTCACAGCTAGTCTCGAAAAAATATTCACTAAAGGAATAGTATGTCAACACTGAACAATCTCATAAAAGTTGGAGACTCATTTTGCAGTAAGCAGTGTCCTCTTCCAATCAAGCAACAACTCAGATTTACAGTGAAGGGTTTTGGCATAAAACACCAACCATTTTCATTGATTACAACTGCATAAAAAATAATCACTTAGCCATATGACCTGTATTAAGTAATCAAGAAAAACAGTACAAAAGACCAGACAACACTTACTGAGCTCGAAGCAAATGCCTGGCAATGTTCTATAGTTGTATTATCTCTTAATTTTCACGACCCCACAAAGTAACACAGATCAGGAAATTGACTCAGATTTACTTGCCAAAGGCCACAGAGTTAATAAATGGTGGCACTAGGACTTACAAATCAGGCCTGTGTGATTCTAAAGTCCAGGAATCTCTCCACTTTGACAATTACCTTCACAATATTGGCCTGGAACTCAGATCTGTCACTTACTCTCGTGTGTCCTTGAGCAAGCCATAACTTCTCTGAGCCAGCTTTCTCACCTACAAGATAAGAGGGTTACTCCAGCTGATCCCCAAAGTACCCCCTACAGCTAATATTCTTACATTATAATTCATAACCTCAACTCAATTATAGAATAAAAGGCCTTGTATTTTTCTGAAATGAACAAGAGGAATGACACAAATAAAGTAATGAGTAAAGTTAATAGGCTAGGACATAGTCTTCCACATTTTAACATTAATGATGATCATAAAATATGATAAGCACTTAATTGGCACTACATACTTCATTCATTCACTGCAGACAACCAAACTTTCCTTCTCTTACAAAACCTTAGCTGACATCTCTAAGGGTGGTAAACACCTTTTGGAATGCTAGTTATCATTTAACGGAAGGACCAGTTTAAGCAGCAAATGCCTTCTCATTAGCTTAACATCATCTATTCTAGGAGGTAAATGTACAATCATCAATGTAGACAGAGAAACATTTGACAAGCATTTCTGATAAAAGTGCAAGCTGCAGGAAACAGTGAAACTACCACATGGTACTTCAATGCACACAAAAATGAGAGGGAGGCAAAGATGGAGTGGAGAGAGGGGGTCTGACTGGTTGCAAGACAATGTGTAGGTAAAATTTTACTAATATCTATTATGTTGATGTAGTCTATGTTACCAAAACTTAAGAATTCTGACTTGATCATTTTTTCCATTTATTTTTAATTCTGTTTATATGCAGGGGAAGGACGGGGGAAGTGCCTGAGTGCAGGTGCCGACAGAAACCAGAGGCACTGGATCTCACAGGAGCTGGAGTTACAGCCATTTGACACATTTGCTGGAAACTGAACTCAAGTCCTCTGGAAAATCAGTATATGCTCTTAATCACTGAGCACTCTCTCCAGCCTAGGCTTCTGACTTTAAGAACTACAATTTGAACACAATTTATTATGTGCCAGATACTGAGTTGAGTCCTTTAAAGAGATCACCTTTAATCTTGCTCTGCAGAGTTGTGAAATATCATACTTTATCTTTATTTTTTTATTTATGTATATGCTTTGCCTGAATGTAAGTGCACCCTATCATGCATGTAATGCACACACAGGCTAAAAGAAGGCATCAAATTCCAGTTGTCAGATGCCATGTGGGTGCTGGGAACCAAACTCTGGTCTTTTTCAAGAGCAGCCAGTGCTCTTAACCAACCACAAAGCATCTCTCCCAGCCCCTCATTTTCATTTTAAAAGATGAAGAAGCTAAGCATGGTAACTAACATCTGTAATCCCAGCACAAGGGAGGCTGAAGCAGGAGAATCACAAGTTTGAGAGCAATGTGAAACCCTGTTTCAAAAATCCAATTTAAGAGGGGATAGAGAGATGGCTAAGTGATTAAGAGTGTGTACTGCTCTTACAGATGATCCGAGTTCAATGCCCAGCAGCCATGTCATGCAGCCTATAATTTCAGCTCTAGGGGATACAACACTCTACTTGCTTCCAAGGATGGGTACCTGCACTCACATGCACATCCGATACACACACACACACACACACACACACACAATTAAAAATAGCAAAACTGAAAATTTTAAAAATCCAAGTTAAATGAGTAAGCAAACAAGTAATGAAAGTCACACAGCTATCGTGAAAAACAATAGCTTTAACAAATCTGAACTCTAAAGTCTATACTCTCTATTTTTTTTCTGGTTTCAGATAGAAAATTCTTCCTAGATCAAATCAGAATAGTAGTATGTAATGTCTGAGCCAAGTTATAAGGGCATTTTTTAATGTGTAAATAAAAAGGTTTTAAAAGCATGAAATCCATTTATGGAAATATATATTGTTTAGATATTAGCAAAAGTCCAAAGGTCACCATCAAAAATCTATACCACTTTGGGTAAAACTCATGACATTTGTACATGGCTGATGTTGTTATAACTTACACTGTTATGCCAGTCAAATCCATTTTTAAAACTTCTATCCAAAGTAGCCAGGAAGTTATATCTTATATAATGTCCTTTTATCCCAAACTCTGCATACTGAAATATATTACAAGAACACCTATTTTTGAGGAGCAAAATCACAAGTTTCACAAGGTGATATACCAAGAGTTTCAGAGGAATGACTGAAAATAAGCCTATCAAAAGTTCTTTCAAATTTAAAAAAATAAGAGTTTTTTTTTTTTTTTTTTTGAATGGGAGATGGAGAGATAGCTCAAGGGTTCAGAGCACTTGTTACTCTTGCAGAGGACCCAGGTTCAATGTTCAGAACCCACATGGCAGCCAACAATGTCTGTAACTCCAGTTCCAAGGTATCCAACACCCACTTCTGGCAACTGCAGGCATGAAGCATGTACATGGTACATATACATATATGTAGGGAAACAGCTACACACATAAAATTTTTAAATAAATACAGGGGTTTTGAAAGTGTAATTTTAAAATCCTTTAAATACACAATTTAAGGGCTAGAGATAAGTTTAATGGTAGAGTGCTTACCTATCATGTACAAGGCCCTGGGTTCAATACTGAGCACCAGTTTTTTAAAATCAGTTATTCTTCATAGGAACTGAACTACAACATTTTACAAACTATGGGATGTCTCAGTCAATATTAATCACCTGCCTTGTAAGCATGAGAATCTGAGTTTCCATCCCCAGAACTCACAGGAAAAAAAAAAATGTCAGGAGCAGTGGTGCTTCCTTCTAATTCTAGCTAGGGAAGGTGAGACAGGCAGATCCCTAGGGCTCACTCAAAATCTCAAAAAAAAAAAAAAAAACAAAAAAGTTCCAAAAATCATTTCCTATTTTATATATATATATAAAATAACTAGTCAAGAGAGACTTGTAAGGCATAGATACATTATTCTGCTAAAACAATACTGAGTTCCACCACACCCCCTAAAGAAGATGAATCCTTCCATTTGCTATTTTTTGTCTGCTTACTCCCAGATTTAGTGAAGAGACTTCACTTTTTGAGCCACACATGGATTTGAATCATGAAACTAAAGAAGCCTTTGTCTTCTCCTCTGGCTGGAATACAGTAACCATTTTGAAAGAATAATATAAAAACTGGAGACATACACAATGGATGTCTGCTATCAATATTCATAGTTATGTGATAGACTCTTCTATAAAGTTAGTGCTTTTCAAGTATGGTACACTTACAATGGAGGATTGCAAATAGAAGAGTCTCTTTATTTCTTAAAGGCATATCCAACATTAGTGGTAAAGCACAAGGGTAGCCTCTAATACAAACTCATAACAGTCAACCTACTTTGCTTTTTGGTTTGCTTTGGTTTAGTTTGGTTTGGTTTTGGGTTTAGTGTTGGGTTGGGGTTGGGGTGGGGTTTGTGTGAGACAGAGTCTCATTAAAAAGCCCTGGTTGGCCTAGAACTTGCTATGTAGACCAAGTTGGACTTGAAATCAAAGATTTATCTGTGTCTGCTTCTCAAATGCTAGGATTAACAAGCATGTGCCACCACACCCTAATTTTTTTCCTTCTAAAATGTTTTATAAGCTGTCGAATAAGTGAAGGATTTTAACTCAGTGATAGAAATGTTTTGGAATTACCATAAAATGAAGGTTGCCTGGTCTTGTGAATGTACTAAATACC
This sequence comes from Eospalax fontanierii, assembly GCA_035773235.1. Classification (NCBI taxonomy): domain Eukaryota; kingdom Metazoa; phylum Chordata; class Mammalia; order Rodentia; family Spalacidae; genus Eospalax; species Eospalax fontanierii. The sequence continues at coordinate 52,403,680 of CM069541.1, forward strand.
ACTTATGTATTAATTTTAAATGAATTTTCAATAGAAGAAAGAAAAAATTGTTACCGTTCTTACTGCTGCTACTAGGTTTTCTGATCCATGTTTTTTTCCTCTTTTTGTTTTTGTTTGTTTTTAAGCAAAGCAAAGAGACTTACTAGGAAAAAGGCAGAGCAAACAGACTGATAAGGAAAGGAAGAACTCCTAAAACGGGAAGGGCTCCAAAAGAAAAATACCCCTAGTCCATATTCTAAGGCAGAAGCCTGCTTTACAAGGTAGGGATGGAAAGATGGCTCAGAGGTTAAAAGTACCGGCTCTTCTTCCGGAGGACCCAGATTCCATACCCAGCACCCACACGATAGCTAACATCGAATTCCAGAGGATATGATGCCTTCTTCTGGCCTCTGCAGGGTTTTCATGACACAGGTGCACTTACCTTCATGCAGACATAACACTCATACACATAAAATAAAAATAAATCATTTTTAAAGGAAAGAAGGTGGAAGAGAAGCTTGGGCTTTCTTAACTGAAGGTTCAGAAACCCAACTATAATCCTGTCACTTGTGGGGCAAAGCTTCAGGAGCAACACAAAGTTTGAGGACAACCTGGGGTTCCTATACTTAGCAAGACACTGGGAGAGGAAGGGAAAGAAAAGAAAAAAAGAGGAAAGGGAGAGGAGGAGAGGGGAGCAGAGAAAGACAAATCTACCTTTTACTCTTACTCTGACTCTAGCTGAGTTATGTGATTTTAGATTAGCACCTTAATCTCTCTGAAATAAAGAAGGACTTAAGAGCTCACAAAGGAAAAGACTTGATAGAGAAATAACTAATGTAGTAAGTTCAGGGTCACCTTTCTAAACTAAGTTTTTAAAAGCTAATAAACTCAATGACGCCTTACTCCAACTATTTAAAAATCTATTAACTATAAAATGTAAATATAATGCATTAAGTAGGCTTTAAAGTACATATATATACTATATATGTGTGCATGTATATATACAGTAACCAAAATTATTTTGCAAATAATTCCCTTGTCTTTATAAATAACTCTAAAATTTAAAATGCTTCCTGATGTGAGGGTCAAAAAAGTATGTAAGTCTAAAATAACTTTATTCTGTTCTTGAAATCGCCTAGAACAGAACCTAAATCTTCTGATATCTTCTGGTATTTTTTAAGTGTACATTGTTAAAGAAATGTTTTGGTGTTGCTGGAGAAATGGTTGTATGGTTAACAGCACTGGCTGCTCTTGCAGAAGACCCATGTTTGAGTCTACGCACCCACATGGTGGCTAACAACCTGAAACGCCAGTTCCGGGTATCCAACGCCCTCTTCTGACCTCCCCGGGCACTGCACAACATGGGGCACTTACACTCAGGCAATATGCTCAGACACATAAAATTTTAAAAATTAAAAAAAATATTGACAACTAACATCTTAACTACCAATAATCAGGTCAGCTGCCCTGTCCTCCCCAATGTGATTCTACGTCCTCGGGGGGTTTTAAAAAGGGAGATGGCTCAGCAGGTAAAGGCATTGCTCCAAGTCTGAAGACTTGAGTTCCATCCACCAGACCTACATAGTGGAAGAATCAACTTCTGCAAATTATCTTCTGACCTCCAACCACATATACACCATGGTATAACACCCATACACATGCACACACATACACAAATGACTAAGCGTAACTTAAAAATAAAAACTAAAAAGGAGTATAACATGATAATGTAAACCTTTAACAGAGCACTCTCATCTTAATAAAGCAAATCAAGGTTATTGGTTGGGAATTCTCACCACCCAACTTCAAAGGGAACAGACACTGCTTAGCTATCTATAGCCAGTGAAGCAACAGTAAAAGAGAGCTCAAAGTTTTATCAAGCCACTGGAAGAACATGAAGTGTTTTTATAATTTGGAGCAACTTACCTAACAAACTTAGTGAAACAAGTTGAAACACTTAAGAGCTCAAAAGAAAAATTTAGTATGATTAAGCAGAAGTCTTCCAAATCAATTATCTAGATTTTGGACTCTAATAATAAATTCAGAAAAGATAGAGTAAAGATCATGAATTTGATTTAGGATAAATTCAGTTTAAGAGGTCAATAAAAGACAAAGGTAAGGGTTGTCACATCAGGAGTAGGATACAGAAGACTGGAGTTCCAGGCTAAAGAAAAAGTTGGGAATTTAAAACCACAAGATTACACACGAGCACCAAAGAAATGAGAAAAAAAGAGACCCCGAGAGGTAGCCCAACAGGAAAAGGAGCCCGATGGGGGCACACAGCAAAAGCGCTTGAGAAGTCAAAGAGGTAGAGAAAAATTAACAAAGTACGGTATCCTATAAATAAAGCAGAAAGTGTTTCAAGGCAGGCATCCACTGTGGCAAACACTACCAATGAGTCAAATAAAACTTAAGCTTGGCAGTATTTATAAGTGTAGTTTCATTAGTCATGGAGTTGAAAGTCTAGGTAGAATATGTTCAAAAAAGAGAACAAAAATGAGAAGAAAACTTTTCAAGAAGTGTTACTACAAAAGAAAGTAGAAAAACTAAGTAGTAGCTAGAAAAGACAGTGTAATGCAGAAATGGTGGTTTAGGGGCTGGAGAGCTGGTTCAACAGGTAGGAACACTGGCTGCTCTTCCAGAAGATGCAGTTTCATTTCCTAGCACCCATGTGGCAGCTAATAACTGTCTATAACTCCAGTTCCAGGGGATCTGATGCCCTCTTCTGGATTCTGTGGACACTAAACACAGGTACACTTATGACAAAACACTCATATACACATAAAATAAAAATAAATTTTTAAGAAAAGAAATACAAAATATACATCAAGCTAGAGCTGGTGGCATATATCTTTAGTCCTAGCACTAGGGAGGTAGAAGCAGGAGGATCTCTGGGAGATCAAGGCCAGCCTGCTCCACATACAGACTTCCAGGCCAATTGGGACTACAGGGAGACCCTGTCTCAAACAACAAAAAAAAAGAAAAACCACCACATACCATGGGCTGGAGAGATGGCTCAGCAGGCATTGCTCTTAAAGAGGACCCAAGCTAGGTTCCCAGCACCCATATCAAGTGGCTCACAACCACATGTAACGGGACTCCATGGGCACTTACACTCACATGTGAACATACTCAGAGACACACACATAATTGAAAATAAAATACCTTTTAAAAAATATGTAGTATGGGGCTGAAGAGATGGCTCAGTGGTTAAAAGTACTGACTGCTCTTAAAGACCTGAGTTCAATTCCCAGCACCCACATGGCAGCTAACAACCATCCGTAATTCCAGTTCCAGTGGAACCTGATGCCTTTTTCTGACCTCTGTGGGCATTACATGACACAGTGCACTTACATATATAAAAACACACTAATACACACAAAAAAATGTAATTAATTTTAAAATATATATATCATGGCTGGATGTGGTGGTACACACACCTTTAAACCCAGCACTTGTGATGCAGAGACAGGTGGATCTCTGTGAGATCAAGTCCAACTTAGTTTACATAGCGAGTTCTAGGTCGGCTGAGGCCACAGAAATGCTATCTCAAAAAACAACAAGAATACAAATCATATATTGAGATGAAGTTCAATGTGAGCACTGAATGGAATGAGCAATCAGATGTGATAAGAAGAAAACAGACATTTCAACTGTTACAAATTTTCACTAGGAGTATCAACAGACCAATGAAGGAAAAATTTCACTAGCTAGTCGGAAATAATCCCAGAAGACTACTACTCTGCAATAGTAAAGAGGAAAACTTCTTATGCCATGGTAGACTTAGAAGACAGGCTGGGGTCACTTACCGAGAACCTGTGGATCAGGCATTCTGTATATTTCATTTAAATGCAAAGATATCATCTTCACTGGGTAGTATTTTTATTCTACATATTAGAAACCAAATGCATAGTAGGTCTGTTTCAAACCTCGATCCTTCTGAATACAAGGAATTACTATTAATTTAGAGGGTTAAAATAATTCTGTGGGCATGATTTTTGTTTTCAGGGGTACAGGTCTTCAGTTTGTCTATGTTGTTTTTGCTTTCTTTTTTGTAATGCTGAGACTGAAAACAAGACCTTACGCATGCTAGACAATAACTTTAACACTAGGCTACATCCTAACAAACATACAATGTCCAAGATTTGCTATAAATACTCTAGGAAGAAAAAAAAAAACACAAATATAAGTGAGGAACCAAGAAATAAAGGCAGTAAGACTGAGCACAGGGGCACACATTTATAATCCCAAGCAGATAGGAGGATCAGGAGTTCAAGCAAGTTCAAAAACCAGAAATAAGAGCAACAAAATGCTACTGCTGAAGCTAGCTGACAGGTACATGGAAGTTCACAAATAAAAAAGTTCCTTTTTAACATACATTCCAGAATCCTGGGTCAAATCTTGAGTCACATACCCTCAAACTTGCCCTTATATTATACTTAACTTTCCTTTCAAAAACAAAGGTTATGTGCTTCACAATTTACAAATTCCTACCCTCTTTAATCCCCATTGTTAACTCCGCAAATTAGGGAGTTTGTTCCAAATTTAGACATCAAATCTAAAAGTATAGCAGAATCAAGACCTCAAGGCTGTGTCTTCTATTTGTCAAAAACATTTTTCAGGCAGGGTGTGGTAGTGGCACAGGTCTTTAATCCCAGGACTCAGGAGGTAGAGGCAGGCACATCTCTGTGAGATGGAGGTCAGCCTTGGGTACATAGCCAGTTCCAGACCAGCCAGGGTTACATAGTAAGACCCTGTCTCAAAAGATAAAAGGGGGATAGGGTTGGAGAATTGGCTCAGAGGTTAAGAGTACTGGCTGTTCTTGCAGAGGACCCAGATTCAGTTCCCAGCACCCACATGGCAACTACTGACCATGTGCAACTCCAGTTCCAAGGGATCTGATGCCCTCCTTTGGCCTTCCTGGTCAATGCAAACATGGTGCACTTACATACATGCAGGCAAAAAACTCACAGATAAAATAAAAATTAAAAAAAAAAAAAACCTTTTAGTTTTTTTCTTCTAACACTAACTGAGGTTGAGCATACAAACCTCTGGGCAAAGTCCTGAAAACAGTAGTCAGTATCAGCCCTTTTTCTCATAATCCAGGGACCCTCAGCTTCCTAGAAGGACTAAGCATTATCCCATGCAGACCTAAAAACACCTGTCCTCAATGACTTCATTGAAAGGCATATTCTAATTTGCTCCTTAACAAATTCACAGATTAACAGGAAGTTGACATAAAATTCCTGAATGCTTAATGTGAATGCTTGCCCCTCTCGGCTCTAGAGTCTAGTCTTTGTGCCTTCCTTTCTCCAAATGTAATATTTTCTGCTGCTATTTTATGTAGTCATCATAGAGACCCAAGTGTGTGAGTTCTGAGCTCTAGAAATAAAGAACATCAATAAACACAATACTGATCAGTTTCAAAAGTTGATTTTTGTATACACCCACAACACAAAACTAGCAGGTTAAAAAAAAAAATCATAGCTAATACTTATTTTTAAGATTTTAAAAAATTTCATTTATTACTTCTGTGTGTATGAGTAGGTAGATAGGTGCAACCGTGTTGTACAATGCCATTGGAGGTCAAAGAATACATCAGATCCCCCTGGAACTGGAGTTACAAACAGTTGTTAGTCACCATGTGGATGCTGGGAATCAAACCCCGGCCCCCTGCAAGAGCAGTCAGTGCTCTTAACTGCTAAGCCATCTCTCCAGCCCTTAGAATACTTTTTAAAGCCTTCATTATTGATACAAGTAGTATCTCCTCTTCCATGCTAACCTTGACATTCTAAGATTAACAGCTCACTTCAAAACCAACTGAAAATATATACATACCAACAGCTCTCTCTAGCTGCTAACCTACATAAAAATTACAACATCTTTCCCTCTAGTTCACTAGCTTTGTTGACTAATACTGAGTTACCAAAGTTATTTAATTCAAGAGCTACCCAGTATTTGAAACCTCAATAAGCTAAAATATAGAGTAAGTGCAATAGGTTGACAAGTTTCAGACTTCTTCGAACTATAAATGCATCTTCATATGAACTGCCTCTAAGAGGGCATGGTAGCTACTTGGGAGGCTGAGGCAAGAGGACTGCAAGCTTGAGGCCAGCCTGGGTTATATAAAATGTATTATTTTGAGATCTCAAAAACAAAAACAACTAGATGTGGTAGCTCATTCATGTAGTACCAGCCCTGAAGCAGTCACAGAAGGAAGCAATGCTACTCTGGACTATGTAGTGAGTTCCAGGTCAGCCTGGGCTTCAAAGTGAGACTGTCTCACCACAAAAATCAGGGCTGGCAAGATGGCTCATCAAGTAAAGGCCCTCGCCACACAAACCTAATTTCAAACCCCTGGACCCACATGGTAAAAAGAGAGAAAGGACTCTTTCAAGTTGTCCTCTGACCTTTACACACATGCTGTGGTACAAGCATAGTCCACACACACACAAATAAATAATAAATGTACTAACATAAAAAAAAGAGGTAGGCATTGCAGCACATGTCTTTAGTCCTAGCACTCAAGAGAAGAGGCAGGTGGATCTTTGTCAGATCAAGATCAGCTGTTCTAGCTCAGCTGGAGCTACAAGGAAACTCAAAAAGACCAAAAAAAGAATGAACTATCTCCATCTTAACTTTCAGAAACAAACCATTTACTGAACTACAGCCTATCTCAAAATACACAGGTTTTCAGTGTGGCCATTTTCACTTTAAGGGCCAATCTATTCTTAACACAGTATTACTAAGTCCTAATCTTAGGTCCGGCACAAAACATGCCTTAGAGCCTAAATGCCGATGTATGCTTTCTAAATTAAACTAGCAAAACAGGCCTAAACCTGGCATTCTAAAACAGGCATAGCAACAACAATTTTAAAGAAAGAATCCAGATAGACATCTTTAAGACAATTAGTAGTTAGCATGTCAACAGTACTAACTCAGTTAAATTAAATTCGTAACAAAATGCTGATTTTCCCAATAGGACACTCCACTGTGAAATCCATCAATCACCTGGCAACTGCAAACCAAAATTCTGCAGGTGCAGGAAGAAACTACATCCTACCCATGACCCAGAAATGCCTTAGAAATTTATTACACAATCTGCTGCCGAATTCTCACTTTTCAAATGGGAATGAACCATGAAGTCACACAATGTAATGCCGTGATTTTATTACTGATATAATCAACTGTACCCTCCCAGATTGTGCTAAAGTAAACTAAAGAAAGCATGTTTTACATAGGGTTATGTCCAAAAAGTTAATCTGACACCCAAATAACTAAAATTTAGAGCTTCTTCATTCAGCAACATACATGTATGGAAAGTCTTTCACAAGGAAGGTACTATACTTCTTAAGTACCGCACTTAAAGTTGTAGAGCAAGAATTAGAGATGAAAGTGGCAAATCAGTCCATTTGGTCAAACTACTATTAAACATAAGAACTAAAAGCTAGATTAAAAATTAACAGATTTCAAGGACTGGAGAAATGAATCAGCGGTTAAGAGTACTGGCTGCTCTTGCAGAGGACCAGGGTTCAGTCCCCAGTACCCACGTGGAGGCTACAACTATCGGTAACTCTGGTTCCAAGAGATTCAGATGCCCTCTTTTGACCTCCGAGGGCATTGCATGACACGGGTGCACTTAGATACATGCAGGCAATACATTCATACACATAAAATAAAAATAATAATAAAAAAATTAACAGATTTCAGGCTCAGACCATTTAATTCCTGTACCACCAATATCTGGTTTCTTCAGTTTGTTTCTGCTGATCTATAAATTTCACTTACATCCAAATGAATAAACTTCCTAAAATTAGGGAATAAAGCTGTCACTTTTTCTACAGCTCAACTAATTTTGAAAGACCAATCTTTCAATAAAAGGACCTATACAAATGAAATCAAAAGAGCAGTAAGATAGGTAAAGAGTTCAAACATGTTATATAAGACAGTAAACTAATGAGTAGATCAGCGCAGCACAGTAAGACCACTAAAGACAGGTGCTACAAAGCTCAATGCAAATTAATGCCTAATAAAGCAATTCATTATTTACATTTTTGCAACATCAGTCATGAGTAGCATCTAGAGACTCCTTATAACTAACAAACCAAAGTTGAAAAGGCTTCACATTTTTAAAAAACTGTTCCCCTTCAGAGCATGTCCTATGTGCCAATGAACTTGGAGCTCTCCAATAACAGGTAATTAATTATCTGACACTAAAACTTGGACGGCAGGGGTGGTGTCAAGTGATGACTCAGCAGTTAAGAGCACTTAACACTTTTGCTGAGGATCCCAGTTCGGTCCCAACACACACATAGAGCAGCTCACAACCACCTCTAACTCCAGCTCCAGGAGATCTAATGCCCTCTTCTGGCCTCTATAGGCAATGCATTCATGGGCAAATAACCACATATATACACACATACACCATTAAAAACATATTTTAAAACTTTTTCTAAGCCAGACTGGTCTACATAGTGAGACTCTGTCTTCAAAAAAATTTTTTTTATTTAAAAATTTTAAACAGAGAGCCAAGTGTAGTGGTGCATACCTTTAATCCCAGCACTTGGGAGGCAGAGGCAGGTCAATCTCTGTGAGTTCAAGGCCAGCCTGATCTACATAGAGAGTACCAGGATAGCTGGGGTTACAAGGAAACCATGTCTTATAAAAACTGAAGGAAAAAAAAAAAAAAAAAAAAAAACTTTAAAAAGGAAAGGAGACTAGAGATAGCTCAGAGGGTTAAGAGGGTTGCCTGCTCTTACAAAAGGCCTGTGTTCAGTTCCCAGAATCCACATAGCAGCTTAAAATCATAGTCACACCAGTTCCAAGGGATCTAAAAGCCTCTTCCAACCTCCATAGGCATTTCAAGAAACAGATGCACTTACATACATATAGGCAAAATGTTCATAAAAATAAGTATTCAATAAATCAGAATAAGGAAGCTCAATGCGACTAATTTTCTGTTCAGGTAACTGAAAATCAGTTTTCTACAAAATACATATGAAAATGTATGATGATTATTATTCTGATATAAGAATTAAATTCATAGAACTAGAAAAGCACTGTTTCTAGAAATCATGTTTAGAAATAATCTTGGGTTTATGCTGAACTCAGGATGTCTGTCACAAGGGTCTACAGGAACTGAAGAATTCAAATGGGCAAATACTCTCCTGAGGAAGTAAATGAGGAAAGGTAAGTACACAGCAGAGAGAGCAACAATAAACAACATGAATTTTAAGACTTCTCTGACATTCACAGGAGTCTTATCTCTGAGTTCCTTACAACAAATTAATCCATCTAAAGGCAAATTCTTAGGTACTCACTAATATTTGATCAATCTAAAAACCATGGGGAAGAGATAAAGAAATTATCTCCATTATTTACATAGTTCTAGTCTTCCAAAAGACTTCAACTTGTTTTGTATAAACTAACTCAGTACTCTTGGAAGGCAGATAAAGAGTTAGGTTTCTGAAGGAGAAAGAAGTACAAAGGATTACATGTCTTACGAAGCAAGTTATCAGTGAAGATAAAACCAGAACTCAATTATTTAGCCTCTAAAGTCTATTAAGTAATCTGCCTGTCTTTAAAGTACCTACAAATTATCACAAGCTACAGAACTTCATACAACAATACATGTAATTAGAACACTATTTCAGAACTGAGTATTTTGAGAAAGAAAGTATTGCTCCCCCCTCCTCAAAAAAAAATCAATAAAATGAACAGGGCATGATGGCTTATGCATGTAATCCCAGCACTTAGAAGGCCGAGGAAGGAACATAGTTGAATTAGAGACCAACCTGGTTTATATAGGGAGTTCTATCTAAGCTAGCAAGGGCTACAGAGTAAGGAACAAATAGGAAGGAAGGAAGGAAGGAAGGAAGGAAGGAAGGAAGGAAGGAAGGAAGGGAGGGAGGGAGGGAAGGAGGGAGGGACGGAGGAAGAGAAGGAGGAAGGGAGGGAGGGAGGGAGGGAGGGAGGGAGGAAGAGAAGGAGGAAGGGAGGGAGGGAGGGAGGGAGAGAGGGAAGAAGGGAGGGAGAGAGGGTGGGAAGGAAAGAAAGGAGGAAGGGAAGGAGGAAGGGAGGGAGAGAGGGTGGGAAGGAAAGAAAGGAGGAAGGGAGGGAGGAAGGGAGGGAGAGAGGGTGGGAAGGAAAGGAGGGAAGGATGGAAGGAGGGAAGGAGGAAGGAAAAGAAAAAAGGGGAGAGAGAGAGAGAGAGAGGGTAAAGGAAAAAACAATGGCAATGCTAGATTTTTCAGAGGTTCCTCTATTCATCCTACTGCTCAAATTCTCTGACAAGGACAGAGGGCAGATATGCTCCACATAATTATGTCCTATACACACATCAGATCTCAACATACTCCAAGAGTTTCAATTAAGGGCAGACTAAAAAACTTTTTCTCCCCCCCAAAAATAATAATAATAATTCTTATTAACAATGCCTTCTGAACATTACATTGTTGCCTACATTAGACACTTCAAATCTGGAGTTTTAAAATCATTAGCTTTCTATTTTTAAAGTATTTATATTTACAGATTCAGATTTCTTGAAAGTTGGTATTCTCATCCCTCACGGTGTTTAAGCAAGATTCTCATTCCCACTTAAAAACTTTATTTGAATGTATGATGGCTGCATTAAGCTACTTCTCAAACTGACAAAAGAAAGCCAACAGTCCAAAAGCTTCCAAGTAGCCAAAGCAGAACTTTTTTGAAAGAATATTAGGTACCACACTACATACTACATGAAGTCAAATCTACAGAGCAATAACTAAAGTTACTTATGTTAACATGATTAAATTTTGAAAAATCTGACAAGACTAAAATTTCAACTATCAAAAGGAAACTCACTTTCCAAGATTCTAAGAAACACTGCTTACTAAAAGAATCCCAAAGCAGTCTATTAAATCCTTCAAAATCACAAAGACTCTAACACAAGACACAGAACACTAAAGGAGACAGACAGTGGAATGTCTACACTCAGACCCTAAAGGTTAGTCTTTATGTGTCTGGCAAGCCAATGATGGTCATCCATATGTCCATCCAAACCCAGAAGTGTCTTTCCTCTATAAAGCTAGCATCACACACAACCACAGCAAATCAAAATACCCAAGAATCCAAAAGCCTCCATCTAATTTTACTGGAACTACTTGGAAGAACAAGCAGACAATCAAGTGTTCACTGGTCACATATTAAAGGAGAAGTCCAAGGTTCCACTTCTGCCATTTTTAGGAGCTGGCTGTACAATACTTATGTCACCCTGTAGCATGGGACTCAGGGTATCTGCATTAGGTATACCCCCCCAACTCTTGTACAGTGTACTGTCCTCTGCTCTCTTGCAGCTTCCCAAAGACAAATACCATGCACCTGCTGCAATCCTATTTCCATTCACTTTGGGTGCACTTCTCCTCTATCAGTCCGGTCATCAGACTATGACCAGCCAAGTGGACACATACTACATACCTTCAACTTTAGAGTGAGCACTCAGTCCTCCCTTATCCCTTCCTATTCACTGGTTCTGGAACTAAAAGCTGGGTATCATCATCACTCTGATCCTAAAAGGATAAGCTTTAAGAAACAGTACACAGTTTAATGTCCTCCATTTTCTGCTACCATCATTCTAGGATCCACATCCTCTATCCCTTGTCCTAAATCTCCAGTTCCTCTGAATCTAAAAACATCTCTCTCTTTAGTTTTTCTGCCCCCTCAATTTCCGCACTCTTCCCCTTTCTCAGTGGCCTAATAATTTTGAACCCTCTAATGTCTCAAGACTGTAACTGCCTCAACCTCTCCTCACACTCCTCTCTCTTGAATCTTCTGAACTCCTCTTAGGCAACCTGTTTCTGAACCCTCTCAAACTTCATCTAATCATTCGTCCTTAACCACACCAATCCCATACGCTTTTCCCTTTCTTGTGAGAGACATGCCCCCATACATCCTGTACACTATCCTTCCATAGTACCCAGTGTAGGTACTATTCAGTTCTTTACATCCTCTACCCCAAAATATCCTTTCATCCTCCCTTCCTTCCCACTGTCCCCTGCTTTCTTCACACAGGGCTTCTCTCATTCCACTCGGTACTCCAGACCTGTATTTCTTCCCTCTCAATCTACCCGACTACTGCTGACATCAAACACACCCCCTTCCACCTTCCTCCTCCTTCCCAACTGCCCTCTACATTTCCTGCCCTGGGAACATTTTCTTCCATTTGTATCTACACCTCACCTTTCCTTCCATCCTTTGTACCCTCCACCTTATTCTCCATCCTGCCACACACCCTGTCCATTCCTGGGTGCCCTCAACCTCGAAGTTCCCTCTCCTGCTATTTCCCATACAAACACCCTCCATTTCACTTACTTCTGCCTTTTCACTGCTGCATATGCCTCCTGCCTAGACACCTATCTCGAGACCCAATCACCCAACCTCCTTGTCCCCACTTCTCTCCCAAACCTCTCAAACTCAGTCCTTGCTCCAATCTCCCTCCCCCTCCTTTCACCTGATACTCCTCTCCCCTGAGTACAGGACCGGCACCTGCCCTTTCTCCCCTAGCTTGTCAACCCTTTCCAGTCTCCCTCCAAACCTCAGGTCAGACATCCATCAGGGAACTCCTGGCACCCCGGCCCTACCCTCACACATACCTCCTGCCTGAACACCCTCCATCCCTCTCTCTCGGGGATCGGCCTACAAGCCATACTCCTCGATAAGGACCCCTCCTCCGCCATTCCCCTTCAAGGCATCCAGCGGCCTTCCCTATCTGCCCTATTCCCTGCCCCTCACACGCAGCGCTAAACCCAGCAACCGCTCCTTCCATTTCTGCCTGCAGTTCCCCACCTTCTCCCTCCCTCCACCATCTCACTCATCCCTGCCCTCCCCAAAGCCCCCCTCACACCGTCCCGAACCTCCACACGGAACGTCCTCCATCCCTCTGGAACCCCACCTGGCCCCCCAGGGGTGCCCCCAGACTGGCCCTCAGGGCCCTCGTCCTCCTTGGGGCCAGATCCTTCGAGCCCTCCATTCTCCCCTAAATCTGCCCCCACCCTGTGCTCAACACCCCCTCCCGCGTCTCCCGGGCTCCTGCCCGCAACGTCCTCCAACACCTGCCCGCAGCCCGGAGCTCCCGCCCTCCATGCTGCCCACGCCCTCCGGAGGCTCAGGCCCCGGACCCCGACCCGCGGAGCGGAGCAAGGCGGCCCGCGGCCCCGGAACGGACCAGCCGGGCACCGCGACTGCGGCGGCGGCGGCCACAAAGCCCGAGCCGCAGGGCCGGGATGGCGCCCCGCTCTGCGCCTCGGCCGCCGCCGCCGCTGCTAAGGACGCACAACAAACAATGCGGGGCCCGGGCCGGCTCCGCCAACCGCCTCAACCGCCGCCTCAACCGCCGCCCGCCCGGGACGGCCGCCGCGCAGGCGCCGGCCCCGCCGCAGCCTACCCGCGCCGCTGCGCTCCGCCCGCGTCTGCTCCCCACTCCCGCTCCGCCGCCGCCGCCACCTCGAACGCCCGCGTCTCCGGCTCCTCAGCACAGCGGCGGCGGCTGCGGCGGCTGCTGCCCTGGTGGCGCTCGCGGATCCGAGCTTCGCTTCGGCGGCGGCCGCGGCGGCGGCGGCGGCGAGCACGTGACGCCGCCGAGCGCTCCCATTGGCCGATCTGGGGGGCGGGGCCCGCGGCTGCTGGGGAACGGAAAGCCCGCCCCTTTGCTCTCCGCGCGCCCCCTCCACGCGCGCTCCGCCGCACCTGAGAGCTGAGGCCAGCGCCCGTCGCCGCCGTGCCGCGCCGCCGCCTGCGCCAACTGCGCACCTGGGAGCGCGCAGGCCGCTCATGCCCGCGGCGACCGCATGCACCTGCGAGCGGCCGCTTACGTAAACTGCGTCCCCGCCTACCTCGCAGCGTCGGGACCCTACCCGCGGCAGCACCTGAGCCGTGCTGCGTCCGTGGCGCAAGCGCCCGGGAGTAGAGACCCGCTGCGCTAGGAAGCGAGCGAAAGGCACGGAAACTTCGTAACTTGCGAATCTGGGAGCGGCTCCCGGTGGCCGTAGCGAGCCCGCCTCCCCAGGCCCAGTTGGAGATGCTCCCCCACCTCAGCCGCTACGCAAACGGAGTAGGCGCAGCAGTGCCTTGGTTCCCGGGTGGAGAAGGGGCAAGTCACCGCTTTGGCCGGTTAAAAGAGTCGGATCCCAGGCCTCGTATCTCCTACTAGCCAGCAGAATGACCTTGGCCAAGTTACAGAACCACCGTGCGCCTCAGTTCCCACTTGTCAGAAACTAGGACAATAATCCCGACTGAAGAGCAATTGAGTAGGTGGTATAAGACAATAGATGTGAATTTTCCTGGTGCATAGCAAGCACTGAACAGAAATCATATGGGCCTCCTCTAACTCCACCCATAATGGCCTTCTCTAAGGTTGGATCAGACTTTGGCTAACACCTACCTACCTTGTTGCAGGGGTGGTACTGGGGAAGAAATAAAGATTCACTTTTTATTTGGCAGTTACTGGCTGGCACCATCTTGGTACCTAGCATTCTGCCAGCCAGTTCAGCCCCTACTATGTGTGTGCAGCGTGTCCCTCGTTGTACTGGGAGCTAGGATACATTGACGAATGAACCAAGGTCCCTATCTAAAACAATCCCTAGCGGGAGCAAAGAACCTATCTACCTACTGCAAGAACATAGTGCAGGAGGAACCTGCAAGGACCGTCCGCTGATGGTGCCCTTCTCATCTTCCTCAAATATCTTAACAGCTTTGGCGTGGGATGTAGCTCAGGGGTAGGTTAGCTCAGGGGTGGGTCAGGCTTGCCTGGCATGAACAGGGTCCTAGATTCTGTACCCAGCACCCTCAAAACTAATCACTCTGCCTCATTCACAGAATAAAGTGTAAAAACTCAGTTACAGCTGAAAAGCTCTGGAGATTTTGACCTTCAACTTCAAGGCACCCACACACATTTCCCTTTGCCCCTCCTTCAGGACAATTTGACTTGATCAGCTGCAGAACTATCCTTTTCAGGGTGTGCACAGATCTGTAACATTTCAGAGCTTCTTGAAGCAGATGCTAGGCCCCCAGATCCCTATGCCTGACCTATATCCTCTCCCTTTCTGGAAAACTGGTTGTTCTGTCAGCTCAGAATATGCTGTCTCTAGAGCTCCTTGGCTGCCTCAGACACAGGTCCAAACTCGCTGTTTGCACATTGTTGAACCAAGCATTCTCATGTCACTGGACTGTAATATAGCTCAGTCTCTTCCCTGGATTGTAAGCACCTTGAGGAAAGGTTTATCCTTCTGCTTGAGTGAGTTAGGGAACACTGTATGCACAGGGGATGAGATCATTAACGCTGGGCTTTGCAGGATGAAAGGAAGCCTGCCAAAGGAGAAGAGATGCTGCAGTGTAAAGATCCAGGTTCACTGCGCACCAGCAGTGTGACCTTGGCAAATCTGGGTCTTAGTGCTCTCATCGCTCAAGCCACACATAATGTTGTATACCTCAGAGTGCTGTTACAAAGAGTCCATGAGACCATATCTAAGGTACTTGGCACGATATCCAACACCTGGAAATTGTATTCGTTTTTTTTATTTTAAAAAATAAGAGGAACACAAAGCATTACGGATTTTATAGTATCTCTTACTTTGATATCTTTGGGTTTATAGCTCCAAATACTCATGACAAAGACAGGCAAATGAGGATGGACTAGATTGCTCTGAAGGTAAAGATGTTTGCTGCTAAGCCTGCTGATCTGAATTTGATCCCAGGATCTTCATGGTGGAACGAGAGAACCAACCAACCTTTATACCATGGCATGCTTGTGCCCACACACATACACACACCACAAAATGCATTAAAATGTAAAAACTAAAACATTAAAAAACAAGCAAAAGATACAGAAGAAAGGAGAGCTTAACAGGTCAAAGGGAAATGCTTCACACTCTGTCCTCCACTTCACTCATACTCCAATCTCATCTTGCAGAGCAGCTAATGTTAAATTTTTTTATGTCCCATATTACAAGTACAGACAAAGAACGTGCAAGAACTTGAGACAGAGGCAGGAGGATCAGAAGTTCAAAGCCAGGCTTATCCTAGGTTCCATCCCAAGCACTACATAATTCAGGCCTATAATCCCATCACTAGAGAAGTAGAAGCAGGAGGATCAAAATCTCAAGGTCATCCTCAGCTACATGACAAGTTCAAGACCATCTGGGGTTACATGAGACCACATCTCAAAAATAATAAATAGAAAGGAAAAGAAAGGAAGCAGGAAGGAGAAAGCTACAGTCAACTCAGGGTTCTATAATAGGTATATTGGATTCTGCATAGCAGAAAAAATTAAATACCAGTCATCAATCACTATTGGTTATACCTGGAAAATGAGATTGGATGTGAAAACAGAGGTCTATAAATGCTTCCACGCTGCTTTAAATTCTTTAAGGACACAAACATACACATAAAACACTTTAACAATTTTATTGAAGTATATTTGCAGGTCATAAAAACATATTTCAAGTACAGTTCTTTAATTTTTTTGTCTGGTGGGTTGGTTGGTTTGGGGTTTAGCTTGATTTTGAGACAAGATCTCATTATGTAATTTAGGCTGGTCTTGAGGCCAAGATCCTCCTGTCCCAAGCTTCCAAATGCTGAGATTACAAGTATAAACCACAATTCTTGGCTTAATTAAATAATTTTAAATAGCTTTTCAAAGAAAAAGAAAGAAAAGAAAAGAGGGACCAGTGCAATGGCTGCTCTTGCAGAGGATTCAGGTTCAATTCCCAGAACCGACATGGTGACTAACAATCATCTGTAATGCCAGTTCCAGGGGGTTCAATGCCCTCTTCTGCGGGCATTGTATGACATGAATGCACTTTCATACATGTAGGCAATACATTCATACACATAAAATAAAAATAATAAATATATTTTTAAATAAAAAAAAGAAATTAACCTTTAATGGAAAAAGAACAAAAATATCACCTACTAATCTCACCTAGTGATAATAATTACTGCTAATATTTGCATATTCCAAACTGTTCTACTCTTTCTGTGCATATAAATAAATCCCTTCTAGGGAGGCTGGAGAGATGACTCAGCGGTTAAAGAGCACTGGCTGCTCTGGCAGAGGACCAGAGTTCAGTTCCCATCACCAAATGAAAGCTAACTGTCCTAACTCCAGTTCCAGAGAACCCAAGGCCCTCTTCTGACCTCCTCAGGCACTGCATGACATAGGCTCACTTACATACATGCAGGCAATACACTCATACATTAAAACAAAAATAAAATTATTTTAAATATATATATATACATATATATATATATATATTCTAAGCAGAAACAAAATAACAAAGGAATGCCACCATTCAGAACCACTGCAGTAAGACACACAATTTGTACCACTTCTGTGGCTCTCAGGCCTGCCACCTTCAGAAATCGACCTGTGGAAAACATGGCTGATCTGCCAAGCTCAAGGGAAAGTAAAACTGCAGTGCCAAGGCTAAGAGATGAAATACGGGCACCTGAAAATTGCCTATCGCAGATTCAGATCTGGGTTCTGTGAAGGAACAAGAAGAGAGTAACTGTTATAACATCCAGTTCATCTCAAGGGTCTCAATGGTCAGTCATAAAACAATGTTCTCATTGTTGTTTGAGTTGGGTCTTTATAGCCCAGGCTCTCTCCAACTCATGAGTACTCCTCCTGCCTCAGACTCCTAAGTACTAGAATTGGAGGCCTGAGCTACCATATCTGGTTAAATATATATGTTATACAAAAAGTAAGATCATCACATATCTTCTGCTTTTATTTATTTTTTTTTTTGCTTAATGTAAAATGAACACATTCTTTTGTTTGCATGTTCTTCTTTTGTAGTTTTCTGCATAATGATGTATCTTATTAAGGATCATTTACATAAACCAAGCTCCTTACAGTGAGTATTTAGATGCTTCCCAGTATTTCCATTATTATAAACAGGGTAAGATAATGGATGTTGTTGCTCAGAGTACTTTGAAAACACAAACACTAGCATCACCTGTCTCAGCCATTCATTGTACAAATATAAACAGAAAACCTATATGTGAAAGTCTCTAGGGATTTTAAAAAAGAGGATAACATCCACACTGTCCTGGCCATCACAGAACTGGAGGCCAGAGAGAGAGGGAAATATATCAATCAAATAATTACATGAAACGGCCTATGAGGAAGGGAGGAGCTGATCCTGTAGGAAAGGAAAGGAAGGAGCCTCAAAAGCGATCAAAGGAGGCAGGTAGCTCCCACAGTTTCCGGGGTCTTCACGCCCTTAGTCGTTTTGACAGTACCAGCTCCTCATTGGTAAGAAAATAAAGGACCTCAAGACACAGAGAAGGGGGTCCCACGGAATAAACTCAAAGCCATGCAGCCAAGAAAGTACTGCTGAAAGTGAACTCTGGGCTGGCGAGATGGCTCAGTGTGTAAAGGCACTTGCCTCCAAGCCTGACAACCTGTTAGAAAGAGAAAAACAATTTACAAAAGTTATCCTCTAACATATGCACATACAAATAAGTAAACATAATTTTTAAAAAATTTAAAGAAAGTGGGCTCTGGTCTAAAGACTCTCAATAGAAGGGGCTCATCTTTGAAAGACCACACTCTGATAGAGGGTGAAGTCTAGAGAGGGGTTGTCCATATGAAAAATGTGGCTGCTTAAGTTATTTAAAAATACATAATATTTGGGAGCTAGAGAGATGACTTGGTAGTTGAGTGCTTGCTGTTCTTCCAGAGGACCTGAATTCAGTTCCCAGCACCCATGCAGAGTGACTCACAACTCCATGTAACTCCAGCTCCAGGGGATCCAACAACCTTCTTCTGACTTCCTTGACACCCTCGCACATGTCACATACTCTCACACAGACACATAAATGAAGATAAAAAAACAAATAAGATTTGAGTTTGAGGCTGGGGCTATATCTCAGTTGGTACAGTGCTTGCCTAACATGAACAAAGTTCAGTCCCCAGAGCTGCATACAGTCAGGTAGGCTAGGCCATGCTTATTATCCCAGCACTTGGAAGATGGAGGCAGAAGGAGCAAGAATTAAAGGTTATCCTTGGCTATATAGCAAGTTCAAGGCTAGCATGGGCTATATGAAGACCCTGTCTCAAAAAGAAAATAAAATTTTAAATAAAAATGCACTCAGCATATTTACAGTACTCTATAAGCACATATAAGCCATTTGCATCACAACCAAAGTTCTACTGGTCAGCAGAGATCCAAGAGGTTAATCACAACATAGCAGAAGTAGTAACAGTAATACCTTACTGGCATATTATCTTTCGAAGCCCTTGTTCTGGCATATCAAGATAGATCTGGCCTACTCTATCCTTCCTTTCCCACCACTCCCTTGAATCCAGGCCAGTTCTATGGAAAGAGGCTGAAGACTGAAAAACCACAAGTTGTGCTGGGGAAGAAGGACATTTGCAATGTCTTCCTTACTTGGGAGGCAGAGGCAGATGAACGTCTGAAATTGAGGCCACCTGGTCTCCATATCAAGTTCCAGGCCAATTGGGGTTACACGGAGACCCTGTCTGTCTGTCTGTCTCTCTCTCACTCATACACACACACCCCCACACACACACACACATACCCCACACACACACGAGGCTGCGGGTGGGGGAAGACAACAACACTGGAATGTGCCATTCCTCAACTTCCTGCCATCTTGCTTCCAAATCTGCTTGGGACTGCAGCTGGTGTCTCTCTCTTCTCCCCTTTTGCAACAAAGGTTCCTCTGGCACCTGGATTCCCTACTTTCCCACCCTCTAAGGGACATCACTCCTTAGCTTGTCCTCTTTGATGTGGCCAGTATCTCTCTACTGGGTTCTTTCCATTATTATTCAAACAGTCTCTTCCATTGTTTAAAAAAGAAGAAAGAAAGAAAGAAAGAAAGAAAGAAAGAAAGAAAGAAAGAAAGAAAGAAAGAAAGAAAGAAACACGATCCCCAGGTGATTCACGTGCACAGTACAGTTTGAGAAGCCCCGACCCAAATTCAATAAGGACAGATACCAATCAAACAGAGCCTCCAATACCAAAGTAGAATTGCTGTTGCTGACAAGATGTTCCAAAATGGTAAACAACTCTTGATATAGTCTAAACACTTTGTTCACTTTGCATAGTATTTGCTTCCCTGGAATAGTAAAATCAGGCTAGGATGGACTTTGTGCTTATTTGAAAACTGGAGTGACTTGCTAGGCTTAGATAGATACAAATGAACTTTCACCCATATAACCTTTCAAAAGTCATGTAATGCTGTCCCACACATTGTACGACATCCAGCATCTCTGGCTTCCTCCCATCATAATAAATGCCATTATGTCGGTCCAGCTCTACCACAAATGTCCAAAAGCTCCACCAAGGTTCTAAGCTCTAGGCTATCATTCAGAACTACTTAGAACCAAATAGGATGTCTGACTGCTACTCAGTTGTTCTTAACTGCCCAGTCTTTCCACTAAACCCCAAATCCAATTTGGTTCCCTTGTGAAGGTTATGTTAGCTACTGAATAATCAGCAGACTATAGGTTCTATGTGAGCAGAAATTTATGTTCTTGTTTTCTTGGTATCCTTTAGAGAAATGCTATATGTTATTCATATAATGAATATTTGTTGGATGAATATGTAACAAAACTTTCCATTCTCTTTTTTTTTGATAACCACACTCAGACTGATTTAAAGAAGGAAGAATCTATGAGAAGACAGTTAAGGACTCCTGGTCAGGAAGCCACCAATCCTTCCAGATTTTTTCTAATGCCCCAAATAATTCCATTAGAGCAGGGAATGATGGAGCATGCCTTTAATCCTAGTGCTTGAGAAACTGAGGCAGGAAGATTATCACATATTCAAGGCCAGCCTGGACTATATCCTAAGTTCAAGACCAGCTTGAGCTACATCCCCATTCCCAGACCTCTTATAAAAGATTTCTAGCATTCAAAATTCAGTGATCATCACTGGGCTTGATGGCACACACCTTTAGTCCCAGCACTAAGAGGCAGGCTGATCTCTGTGAGATTGAGGCCAGCCTGATCTACATAGTTCCAGGCTAGAGGGAGACCCTGTCTGGGAAAGAAAAAAATCAGCGATCATGTTGGACCAAAGTGATTATGTCATTATCTAAAGTGACTGTCTAACATTAAACAAATACCTTCAGTGGGTCAAATTCTTCAAAACAGTAATGCTCACCTAATTGTAATTTTTGTCCCTCTTCCCTTTCTTTTTTAAACAAGAACTTACTATATAGCCCAAGCTGCCTGGAACTTGATATGTTGAACAAGCTAGATTTGACTCGAACTCACCAATACCCACCTACCTCTGGCTCCCAAATGCTGGGATTAAACGTATCTACCACCACATCTGGCTCCTCCCCTTCTTTCAGCTAACATAGAGACATCTTTTCTTATGACACCTTCCTCTTAATAGGTAAGAGCCAGGGAAGTTGCTAACTGTAGTACAGGCACAAGAATCTTTAAGCCTAAAAATAGGAAGAGTCAGACTTTAAAAGGGTTTCTGAGGCATGATGCATTTCTGGGCCCAGGTCCCTTGTGTCTCTCTGCAGTGTTACCTCACACCAGTCCCTTTACCTCTGTGCCTCAGTGTTTTCCTTTCAGTAAGGACTTCTCAAAAAAGGTGACGGGCTGGAGAACAAGGCAGTGTGCAGTCATGTGGAAACTTCTAGAGAGCCTTTGCTCTCACTGAGGAGCCACTGCATGCCAGCAAGGCATGTAACTACCACTCATGCTAGTATTTACTATATTACAGAGTATTGCCCAGAGACTTTGAAGTTGTTTTTTAATTACAGTCATCCTAAAATTTAAAAAAAAGGAAACAGGGGATGGTGCATGGAGAGATGGCTCTGCAATAAGAGCACTTTTTGTTCTTATAGAGGACCAGGGCTCAGTTCCCAGAACTCACATGGTAGCTAACAACCATCAATATCTCTAGTCCCAAGGGATCTGGTACCCTCTTCTGGCCTCTATAGACATTGCATACATGGGTGCACTTCTATACATGCAGGCAAAACATTCAAATACATAAAAATAAATCTTAAAAAATTTAAAGGAAAACAAAAAAGTGGGGTGGGATTGGATGCACAGGCCTTAATCCCATCCCTCAAAATTTATACTTAAAAAAAAGCATGTCACAGAGAGAGAGAAATAAATACTAAGGATTCTGAAAAAGCCATAGGAAAATGGAACATTTTATTGTAAGCTTACTGAAATGTATATATAAGGCCTAGTGTGGTTGCACACACCTTTAGACTCAGTACTCAGGAGGCAGAGGCAGATGGAGCTCTGTGAGTTCCAGGCCAGTCTGGTCTAGATAGTGAGTTCCAGAACAGCCAGGGTAACACAGTGAGACCCTGTCTCAAGAATCCAAAAAATAGGCAAAGAAAAATGGGAAGGGAGTTGGTTTCTGTTGGGAGAAACCCACAGTGTAGAAGAAAAAGAATCAAGTCCTCTCAATGAACCTTGTCCCAGATAGCTTTCACTTCGAGATTACACAAATGATTAATGCAAATATTTCAATCATTAAATCTTATAAATTTTAAATAATCCCTAAAACAAAAACAGGCCTAAACATGAACATGACTTTAGATGAGGCTCATAACATGTCCACCCAAAACTGGGTCACGGCTCTTTAGAGAAATGGGTCATTCCACCAATAAAGGAGGAAATACGCCAGGGGAACCGAGGACATATGGTGTCCAAAAGCCAGGAAGTGCTCAAAAGTCCAACAAGGTCATTCTAAAAGGCTTAAGGAGTCAGTTCAAGGGGGTTCTCACCTAGCACAGACCAGACAATGAGGTCATCCCAAAGAATAATTGTAACACATGATAAAAAATAAAGACTAAATATAGACAAAGGCAAGAGTTCATAATGACTCTATTGTTTTAAAAATGACAACAAAGAAACAAAACCATTCATTAGATGGAGGTTTCTAAAGTTCCAACTTGTTATATAAAGATTGATCATTGATGAGTTAAGCATTTTAGGTTCTGGGTGTATGTGGCTCAGTGGTAGAGGGCATGCCTAGCAGGCCTAAAGACCTGGACTCCATCCCCATACTCAAAAAAATGTGAAGAAGGGGTTAAGTTTTATGGGAAAAAAAATCCTAACAATAACAATGGCCTTTTATTCAACGCCCTACTGTTTACAGAGCATTTCCTGTACATCCTTTTGTTCATCACACTACAGGCTGTATGCAGAAGTTCTCAGCTTCTCTGAGAAACACAGCAGTTTCACAGACCAACAAGGGCAGAGATTCTTCCACTCTGAGTATCTGGATGGGAAAAGCAATTGCCCTAGGAAAAGGTGTTTCATTCTCTCTTGGAAATTTAATAAGAACTGGACAGTTGGTGGTTTTTTGTTTTTTGTTTTTACACTGTGTGTGTGCTCGTGCGCATGTGCTGTGTATGTGTTTATACATGCCATGGCATGCATGTGGAAGTCCAAGGACAACTTTCAGGACTGAGTTCTCTCCATCATGTAGGGCCTGGGGATCAAACTCAGGTCATCAGGCTTAGGCCATCTCATCAGACCCTTAGAGTTTAAGAAAAGAAAGCTCCATGGGGCTGGAGAGATGGTTCAGCAGTTAAGAGCACTGGCTGCTCTTGCAGAGGATGCAGGTTCGATTCCTAGCACCCATATGATGGCTAACAGCCATAACTCCAGTTTTGGGAGAATCCTATGCCCTCTTCTGACCTCAGTTGACATTACATGACATGGGTGCACTTACATATATGCAGGCAATTAAAATAAACAAAACATTTTTAAAAAAGAAAGATCCAGCACTGGAAAGGCAGAGGCACAAAGATATCTGTATGTTCATGTTCAAGGCCAGCCTGGTATACATAGAGCATTCTAGGTCAGCCAGGGTTACACAGTGAGACCCTCTTTCAATAAAGAAAACAACAAAAAAATTTGAGTATTCGTTGCACATTTAGAACTACATTTCAGAGTAGAGAGATGGCTAGTGGTTAAGAATGCATACTGCTCTTGCAAAGGACCCATGTTGAGTTCCCAGCGCCCACATCAGGCAGCTTACAGCTGCCTATAATTCCAGCGCCAGGGGATCTGACAACCTCTTCTGGCCTCTGCAGGTACCAGTTGAATTACTTTTATGTAGTCTTTCCTGGTGTTTGGAGCTTTTTGACAGCAAAAACTACTGAACATCACACAGACTGAGCCAGCTCCATTGGTTAAAGTAGTCATCAGTTGGCCCAACTACAAAGGCTTGGAGGAACAGATTCAAAAGGGGGAGGAGCTGTAAGAATGCCCAGGGAGGAAAGAGTTGATACCCATGTAGGGCGGAGTCAACCCCACAGACAGGCACAGTAATAGAGAAATGTTTTCCCTTCTTGACTTACTGCATTTTATTTTTTCTAGCACTGGTAATGCTTGGCAAGTGCTGTACCACTGAGCTGCAACCCCAGCCTACATGTCTTTCAAATCCCTCCCTTTCTCTCCACATCCCACGCCATCACCTTGGCCCACCCCTGGGATAGCATGCCCTCAGCTCCCCTCACTCTGATACTGGCTAATTGTTGTGTACTCCCTGAGAGTTTTCCGGAAGACCAGATAGGCAAGATCAAATGAACAACTTAGAAAGGCGAAACTGCTCAGTGGCTCACTGAAACATTTAAAGGAAAGCGTTGCCAGGTCGTCTGGTCCTGCCACCCTTGGTCACTGTGTTTCTTTGCAAAGCTCACATCTTCAAAACAGGTCACAGAAATCATCCTTGCTGAGTTTCAGTGAGTTTGAATTTCTTTAAAAATAGCTCGTTCTTCAAGTGCAAAAAATAAACATGAGACGTTTGTTTAAGTGTGAAACACACCTTTGTCATGACTCAGTACAGGCTGAACGGAAGTTTATTAAACTTTCCAAAAGGAAAAAATTTCCTCTTAAACTAAGGAAGCCTGGGAGATGACAGCTTGGGAAAAGGGAAGGAGGGAACAGTAAAAAGAAAAGAGACAGCTAGAGCCAAGAGAAAAGCAGCGTGCACATCCTTCTCATCTCTGTGGCCTTCCTATACTTCCCACCTTGGATGACCTTCCTCCAGCAAGCTCAGTGACGGTCTGATCTTTCCTGAAGCTTCATTTTATGTCACCTCTGTGCAGCCTTCTCTGGCCTCTCCAGGCAAAGTTACATATTCTGTTTGTTCTCCAAGCACTTTGTACACACGTTTGTGATTAGTACTTTGTGCTGAAATTGTCAGTTCACAGGTCTGCCTCCTAACACAGTCAGGGACACTGGGTGAGTCATCTGTGAGCCCCTCTGCCTGGTGCCGGGCCTGGCACAGAGCAGGTGCTGGGGGAGCATGTTGAGAAGGGATGGTTTTGATGCTCTAAACCCTGAAGTGGCAGCTTTCATCCTGAGTCTCTTGGCCTCCATTTCAGACAATGGGAGCCCTGTCCTCTGCTACCTAGGGCAGGCTGCTCCCCCATCCCCTTAGTTCCTGCAGCTAGCTGTCCCTCCTTCTCACTACAACTGAGTATATCCCTAACCCATAATTTTCCCCTTCTAGTAAACTATTTCCACTAACATACAAATCTTCCTTCCTCCTTCCTTCTTTCCTTCCTTTCTTTCATTTTTTAAGACAGTGTCTCATATATCCCAAACTGACCTCTCTACCTCCTGAGTGCTAGGATTACAGAGGCATACCACCACACCTGTTTCTACAATGCTAGGGATCAAACCCAGGGTTTCATGTGTGCTATGTAAGCACTCTAGCAACTGAACTACATCCCCAGCCCAAACACTTTAGACTTTCTAAACACAATACATACACAACCTCATTTTTCTGCCATTATCCTAGTTTCCTCTCAACCCAGTGTAGTTCACGCTATTTAATTTTGTAAATATCACTAGTGACTTCCAACCATACTGCCATTTTGAAAGGGTCAGGTCTGTCTCTGCCTCAGTTTACCCAGCTCCTCCGTGGTATTCAATACTATCTACCTCATTCATTGTCTTCTGACTCCCAAGATTGGATCCCCTCCTGACTTTCCATCTTACAGGCCACTCAGATGGGGCCAGAGCTTTCCCATCCCCATCTCTACATTCTGTGTGTTGGAGTACCCCAGGGCACAGTCAACTTTGGGGCGTTTTCACTACCAAACTCCCTTCTAGAGTGAGCAATTCACCCTATGACTTGATGTAACCATTGATGACGCTCAAATTTCTACACATATACTCAACCTAACTCCATATTCCAAAGCATGCTGCCTATTCAGCATCATCACTTGGAACTCCAACAGGCATCTCACGTTGACTATATCCAAAACCAAACATGGGCTGCACCTCCTAATTACCTACTCCTTCCCCACCCACCCCCACCCAATTCCCTGTCAGTAAAGAGTACCACAATTCATGCAGTTGATAAGCTGAAAGCTTTGGATAGGTCCTCCATCTCTTCATCTCTATATAGCACACACAGTAATTCAGGAAGTTCTATTTGCTCTGCCCTCAGAATATACCCAGAACCTAACCTTTGTTCACCACTTCCTCTGCTACAAACGTCTGAGCAATAACCTCATAATTGGTCTCTGTGCTTTCGATCTTTATCGTCCCAGGATCTGGAATGAGCTTTATAAAACACAAGATCAACGTCAGACCTGCACACAACAACGGTCTGGGAAGTCCACGTACTCTGACTCTTGTCTGCCCCTCCCATCTCATCATCTTTCACTTTCTCCCTCCTCTGTAGCCAGGACACATATGACTTCTTGCTATTTCTCAAACAGATGACACACACTTCTGTCCTGGGGCCTGTTCACTTGCTCTTTATGCCCAGAACATTCTCCTTGCCACCTCCAGTCAAGCATGCCTCAATCCCTTGTTTCATCCATTCAGATGTCTACTGATTTTACTTATTCAAAGAACCCTCCTTAGATCATAAAAGCTTCCCCCCAAATATTCCTCTCTAATCCTTTATCCTACTCCCTTTTCTTCATAAGCACTTATGCATTTTACTTGAGGTGGTATGCCGATTTGCTTTTTACTGCATGCTTCCACAAATCCCTCGATCTGTTAGCTCCTCTAGGACCCTACTCTACCTGTCAATCACAGTATTCTCCCCAATGTCTAGAGAAGTGCCTGCCATATAGGAAATGTCCAGAGGCCACCTGTTGAATGAGTGACTACCTGACCGAATGGCTGAATGAATACACTTCTTTCTACTACTGTGGCAGTCAGCCAGGCCTCGTTCCCTTTGTAAGATGATCTTACCATCCATCTGGGCTAGTCTTGAAACTCAATGGAATGAGATGGAAGTGACTGTTTTATGATTTTCAAATGTAGGCCTTAAGAGACCTTGCAGTTTTTATCTCTACTCTTATGAACACTGCTCTGAGACTACCATGCTAAAAAAAAATCTATAAAGCACTGCTTTAAACACTTAGATAGTAAGTAAAGATAACCAATACAATCTGGGTACTTCCACTGGCCTCAGTGGAAGATTCTCTTTCTCCAAGCTTACCAATTCCAATCAACTCCACAGATCACCAGAAAGGTCACTCAAACATGAACTCTCACTGGATCAACTATTATTTCACTCAAAGTCTTCAGACGCTCCCATTTCATAGGATATCAAGTTTCCATGCTGGGGTGTACAAAGTCCACCATGAACCAGCCTCTGCAGAACTCCTTGGCCACGCCTGCATGCAATCCCCTCTGTAAGTTAGGCCCCTACTCTGAGATGAGCAGTTTTCTGGATCTGAATCACCTAGGGGACTTCAAAAAATTCCAGGGCTCAGGCTCCTCCTCCAGAGACGCAGATTTAATTGGCTTGAAATGGAACCCAGGCAACAGCATTTTTTAAAAGCTCCCAAGTGGATGTTAATATGTAGCTAGGTCTGGGAACCATTCAGCTACAGATCCAAAAGTGTATTTCAAAATTGCTGATCTTGCCTTCAAGGAAATTCTGAAGCTTCAAGGAAAGGATTAAATTATCCTTAGTGCCTTCTTAGCATTAAGTAAACGATATCATGTTCTAACTTTTGGGAACTTGGTAATAGACTGTAGGAGAACTTTCTTTAATTATTTGAAACAGTAAATTATCAATATTTTATATCTTCAAGTATAAGACTCACCCTTACCATATTTTTCATGTTTCTGGAGCAGGTTGTATCTTATCATAAATGTGCACATCTGATGCCTCTTATTTTCATGAAAAACAGTAATTCACCTAAAGGCGAGTCTCGTTGCTGGCAGTGATCACAGTGAGGGAAGCATCTCTAGGAGACATAGCATTTTTTTCCTACTGCAAAGTGCTATGGCCTCTCTGATCCCCATTGATCTTCCATCTGTCTGCAAGGTTGAGCTTTTAAACCTCATTTTATATATAATAACTGCTACGATTTATTGAACATTTACCACCATTCTAGAGAGTTTGTAAATACTATCTCTTTAAGCCCCATAGGAACTCTAAATGTGCCCATGTTTTGTGCACAGGAAAACTGAAGCAAGAGCTGTTGAATAAGCGAGTTTATTTAGCTTACATCTCCCAGGTCACAGTTCATCTCTTGGGGAATCCAAGACAGGAACTCAGGGCAGGAACCTGGAGGCAGGAGCTGAAGCACAGGCCATGGAGGAACACTGCTTAGTGGCTTGCTCCCCTAGCCCATGTTCAGCCTGCTTTCTTATACAATACATAACAACGTGCCCAGGGATGGCACCGCCCACAGTGGGCTGAGCCCTCCCACATCACTCAACAATCAAGAAAATACCCCACAGACATGGCCACAGGAGAGTCCAATGGAGGCAATTTCCCAGCTGAGGCTTCCTCAATCCAGGTGTGTCAAGTTGACACCAAAACTATCCAGCACAGTTGACCCCTTGACAACTTGACACACAAAACACATCCTCTTAAACCACCACCTCTCCATTTTTGTCCCCAAGATATAACATTAACATTAATATAATAACATATGACAGTACAACCTTAAAAGCACCTCCAGTCCTTAAAAAATTCAAACACTTAAAAGTTCATAGTCTCTTTTAAAAGTCTCAACTGTGGGATCCTGTAAAATCCAAAACAAGTACTGTCTTATTTCAAAGGGAAGAATCAGGCACACATAAGCAAAACCTAAATCCAGCAAATAGTTCAAGGCTGGACATCTGAGATTCACTCATGATCTTCTGGGGTCCAAAGGGTTTTAGCAGCTCCAGTTCTCTGGTTCTGCCGTCTACAGCACACAAAGCTCTTCTCACAGGCCCACGTCAGCTCCATTCTGCACCTGCGGCGTCTGTGGCGGTAGTCCCATGGTCCTGGCATCTCCAGAAAGCTACGGTCTCCACTGAAACTGCGGCTGCACCTTCACTATTGGGCTCTTCTGGCCTCTCCTGGTGCAAACCCTCAGACTCTCTCCATGACCCCTGCAATCCTGGAGCCTTCACTACATCTGAGGCTGCGCTTCCATCATTGACCTTTTCTGCCTCTCACAGTGCTGAGCCCCAGCTGCTCTCAGTGACCCCTTCACACCTTCAACACCAGAACCATGCAGGAGACTCTTACACATACCAGGTACTGTTTCCAGCTTAACATGGAGGCTCGGGCCCCCTCTAGACCACAGTTTCTGTGTGCTGACCCTGAGAAAATACTTCCCAGAAGATTTCACCATAGTGATGCTGGTCTCTTGTTACTTACAGCTTTTTTTTTTTTTTTTTTTCAGTCCCAGCTAACCAGCATCAATTGTTCCAGTAAAGCAAAAGTTTCACTTTAGGTTCTGGTCTCTTCTTAATCACAGCCAACCAGAACCCACAGATTCTCAATTCAAAATTTGAAACAAACAGCCATGATAGTCTCTACTTCCCTTTGAAGCTTCACAAGCCAGGCCTCCATCCTTCACAACTCTTTCAGCAGAACTGTTCCAAGTTCCACAGCAACATACTCTAAGCACTCAATGGCTTATCTAGCCCCAAATTCCAAACATTTCCACAATCTTTCCCAAAACACCAAGGTCAGGTCTGTCACAGCAGTACCCCGCAGTCCTGGTACACATTTCTGTCTCAGTTTGCGTCTCTGTTGCTGTAACAAAACAATCTGACCAATATCAACTTAGAGAGGAAAGGGTTTATTTGACTTACCTCTCCTGGGTCACAGTTCATCACTGAGGGAGCCCAAGGTAGGAACTCAGGGCAGGAACCTGGAGGCAGGAGCTGAAGCACAGGCCATGGAGGAACACTGCTCACTGGCTTGTTCCCCTGGCCCATGCTCAGCCTGCTTTCTTATACAATACATAACAACGTGCCCAGGGATGGTACTGCCCACAGTGGGCTGAGCCCTCCCACATCACTCAACAATCAAGAAAATACCCCACAGACATGGCCACAGGAGAGTCCAATGGAGGCAATTCCCCAGCTGAGGCTCCCTCAATCCAGGTGTGTCAAGTTGACACCAAAGCTATCCAGCACACATTCCCACCCACTAGCTCCTCTTTTGTTTGTTTTGTTTTGTTTTGGAGAAAAGTCTTCCTCACAGTGTATCCCATGCTAGACTAGAACTCACTATGTAATTCAAGCTGGCTTCAGATTCTCTGCAATCCTTCTGCCTCGGCCTCTGAAGTGCCGGCATGCGCCACCACGCCTAACTTACACTCTCTCATTTTTTTAAATTAATTAATTGGTTTTGGGGGTGTGTGCACGTGTGTATACACTAAGAGGGCAATTGCTCAGTCATGTAGTAACTTTGCAATTATCTTTTGAAGAACTAAATAGAGCTATTTATTATCCTCCTGTTATAGATAAGGAAATGAGACCCTGTGAGTTAGGTCTCTCAAAACCACAAAGCTAAGATGTGTGGCTGGTCTTTGAGACTGGTCTGGCTATCTCTTTTTTTTTTTTTTTTTTTTTTCAATTCTAGACAGGGTCTCACTTATGTAGACCAGGCTGGCCTAGAACTCAGAGATCCGCCTGTCCCTACCTCCTAAGTGCTGGAATTAAAGGCATACACCTCCACATCCAGCCTATTCTGGTTTTGTTAGCTATCTTTTGTCTGCTATTTTTTACACTCTAAGCTTTAAAACTGGAAAGCCAGGCTAGAGATGTGGTTTAGCAGTTAGGAGAGCTAGCTTACGGCTCTTCCAGAGAAGTCAGGTTTGATTCTTAGCAAACACATTGGGGGCATGGGGCGGGGCTCACAAAAGCCTGTACCTCCAGCTCCAGGAGAATCACATGCTTGTGGTTTCTTCAGGCACTACTCTCACATGCACAAACCCACCCAATGATACACACACATACACATAATTTAAAATTTAAATCAGGGGTTGGCAGTGGTTAAGAGAACTGGTTGCTGGCAGAGGATCCAAGTTCAGTTCCCAGCACCCACATGGCAGTTAACACTAGTCCTTAACTCCAATTCCAGGGGAATCTGGCACTTTCTTCTGACTTCTGCAGGCACTGCATGGCACAGGTGCACTTACACACATACAGGCAATACACTCATACACAGAAAAAAATATCTTTTAAAAATAGTGACTGAAAAGATGATTTGGCAGGTAAGAGCACTGGCTGCTCTTGCAGAGGACCCAGGTTCATTTCCTAGCACCATGGGCATTGCATGCATGGGTTCACTTAACTATATACAGACAAAACACTCATATACATAAAAATAAATAAATTGGAAAAATTTTAATAAAACAATTTAATTTTAAAAATATAATAAAACTGTTTGGCATGGTGGTACATGTCTTTAACCCCAGCACTTGGGAGACAGAAGCAGGCAGAACTCTGTGAATTCCAGGGAAGCCTGGTTTACAGAGTAAGTTCCAGGCCAGCCAAGAATACATAATGGGATGCTATATTAAATAATAATAATGACAACAACAATAATAATAAACTGGAAAGCCTAGTGAGAGCTTTGTTGTTAGTGTTCGGGTTTGTGTCCTGTTCTGCTACTTTGTCAGACAATGCAAACTCTGTGCCTTAGCTCATCTGTAAAATAGGGACGATGCTGGAAACTATCTTACAGAATTATCAGGAGGTTTCATCAGTTAGGATTGTAAAAGATCAACAAATACTAGTTTATTGTTAGTTTTGTCTGTCCATCTGTCTATTTTTGAGATGAGTCTCACTATAGCTCCAGTTGGCCTGGAACTCACTATGTAGAGCAGGCTGGCCTTGATCTCACAGAGATCCACCTGCCTCTGCCTCCCAAGTGCTGGGAATAAAGGTATGATCAACAAACCCTAGTATAAAAGAGGTTGTAAAAACCTTTCCAAATCCATTTTACAGATGAGTAACCTAAGGCTTAGCATTGATGTGATATATCCATAGTTCTGAAGACCTCCCAGGCAAAGATAATGATAAAGATTTTTCATCTCTGGGGTTTCTGCCACTGCTCCATATCTTGCTCTTCCCATAGAACCTGTAGATCATTCAGACACCTAAAACACTTCTGTCTTGTTCCGTTTATGAACCCTGAGTGTGATTCTCTGCAGACCCTATGAATTCCCAGCTTATGCCCACTTTCCTCCCACACTGGAATGTCTATCTCCCAGGATATCTCTTCTTTCAGTAGCTCTGGTTGAAGTTTCAGTTTCTTGGTGTCTAGCATCCGAGCATGCTCCATGAATACTGTCAGATGGAAGGGTGACAGCACAGGTTTAGTGTTCTCAGTTCAAATTCTGACTGCATCACTTAGGGAAATGGCTTTATCTCTCTGCTCATTAACTTATTTAAATCTCAATCAAGGACAACTGTTATACTTTGCAGGATGGCTGAAGACTTGAAAGTGCTATAAAATATCTGGTAGAGGTACCTGATAGACCACAAGTGGAAGAAGAAGCTGAGGTTTCGGGAAGTCAAAGCTCAAAGATGGAGTCTACCGGGCTAAGAAACAGCTTGGCAACTGGAGAAAGAGCAATGGAGGACTCTGGGGTGGCAGAGATCAAAGGCTAAATTATGTAGATTATTCCTTTGTTCCTTGTAGTTAACACTTGCCTTGGTGCCTCCTGGGGCTTAAGGGGAGGCAAACTCACACCATCTGCACACAGATACACAAAGGCATACATATGCACATATGTACAACTCTAGATGCACATGAATGTACCTTACTATACCCCACACAAGCATGGGCATAGATATATATGTTTGTGAATATATGTGT
Source organism: Eospalax fontanierii (assembly GCA_035773235.1). NCBI lineage: Eukaryota > Metazoa > Chordata > Mammalia > Rodentia > Spalacidae > Eospalax > Eospalax fontanierii. The sequence continues at coordinate 52,436,748 of CM069541.1, forward strand.
GTATACTTTTTAAACACAAACTCATCTTCATGTTCAGGCCATCACCCAGAAGCTCACAGACACATAGACATACGTAAACATACAACCATACAGGTTTATGTGCGCTCATAATGAATGCACGTGTGTGTTCACAACCACAAACCCACATGAGCTTGCACACAAATGCTTGTCCACATGTACATACAGGCCCTTTTCAAATCCTCAGCTCCAAATAGAAGCATAAACTGGAGCATATGCGCTTCTCTGTTAGGCGATAGGAGGCTTTAGAAAGACTGCCTTGCAAAAGAATGTAGCAAAACTCGCAGGAGTTCCAAGCACTGCGGGGAAGATTAAGGGACAGATGGTGACCTGCAGCTGGGTGAAGGTGTACAGGAGATAAGATGGAGCTCTTAGGAGAGAAGACAACCCTGAAGCCATTAATCACCTACGCAAATCCACGCTCACCAGAGATTTATAACAGCTCCTTCCGCATTATGACTATTCACAATTAAATAAGCTTCAGTTTAGACACATAACATCTCTAATAGATCAGTCCCTGTTCTAAACCCTTTACATATACTAACTCATTTCCTGCTCAACAATAGATATTATTATTTGATTGATTTTCAGTTTGGGGAGACCCAGAGCGTGTCCGTTCCTTCTCTAAAGTGATGAGGAGCTGAGTTTGTCTTGACCTTCTACTTCTGAGTCCTTCTCTGGACTTGTTCAGATACTACCTCCAGATTCCCTACTGATCTTTTCCCTCACTCGTGAACTCTGCTGATCTCTGTCTGTCTGTGGTTTAGGAGCCTCTGCCCTTCGTACACAGGCTGAGCCCCTCTATCTTCATTCAATCATGAGTTATTTACTCATACTCATGATTTATGCTAGAGAAAGCTCTAAAGGATTTGAAGGATGGGGTTGCAGATGGACAGAATTCTAGTTCAAGACCTTTCTCATTGGGAAATGACTTTGCTTTTTGGCTTTGTTGAAGCATAATGAATATGTAACTAAATGCATGTATATTGAAAATGTGCAATTTGATGCCTTTTAACAGATGTATACGCTGAGACAATAATGGCCACTGTCAAGATAATGAATACAACCATCATCTACAAAAATAGGGGGTGACTTGGATGCCTCATGAAGCAGAAGTGGGCCAGATTGGGGGAGGGGAGAAGAAAAGGAAGACTATTTTAGAGAGAAAGGAGCCTCCAACTAAGTCTTTGGGTTAAAAAAAAGCAACTTTGAACCCAGAAACCAAGAGACGCTCTTAATGGCTACATAGCATTGTTAGGGAAGTTAAGAAGACAGCAAAGGCTGTCCTTAACAGTCAGCTTATGGCCAACCAGCCTGGGGTCCGGCCTCCGGGCTGAGGCTGGTCCTTGTGGTCTGAATCTCTCCCAGTCTCCTCTCTTTCTGCAGGAACATAGTCTGGAGGAGTTGGTCCCTAGGATGCAGGCTAGGAAGACCTTCCCCACGAACCAAGAAAGCAGAGCTCTCTGTCACCCAGAATGCTCCTGAAGCCCATTTTCGGAGACAGTTCTGCAAAGCTTAGAGTGGCACTTTCTCCATGCTCTGAACCTCTAGCTATCCTGCTGACTAATGGGAATTTTCAATCACAATTTAAATGATAATATTTAAGCCTGACATAGTAGTGCATGCCTTTAAATCCTGGCAACTCAGGAGGCAGAGGCAGGCAGATCTCTGTGAGACTGGGACCAGCTGGGACTACTGGGAGACTGTCTCAAAAAAATAAAACAAGAGACTGGAGAGATGGCTCGGTGGTTAAGAGCACTGGCTGCTTTGGCAGAGACCCAAGTTTGATTCCCGAACCTATATGGCAGCTGACAACCACCAATAGTTCCAATTCCAGAGGATCTAACACACTCTTCTGATCTCCTCAGGTACTGCATTACATGGATGCACTTACATGCATGCAGCCAATACACTCATACACATAAAATAAAAATAACAAAAAACCAAAAAATTATAATACTTAAGCCAATTTGGCTTAGAATTTTAAAATATTTTATTATTTTTATTTTCTGAATGTATTGCCTGCATGCATGCAAGTGCACCTGTCTCATGCAATGCCCCCAGAGGTCAGAAGAGGGTATTGGATCCCCTGGATCTGGAGTTAAGGATGGTTGTTAACTGCCATGTGGGTACTGGGAACCAAACCCTAGTCCTCTACAAGAACAGCCAGTGCTTTTAACTACTAAGCCATCTCTCTAGGCCCTGGCTTAGAATTTTTTAAAGGTACTAGACCAAATGTACATTTCTATCCATGTTTTAAAAGTTAGCAAGATATTATACACATTTCCACATCCATAAACAGAGTATCATTGCATTATTTTAAACAATTTTTTTGAGGCAGGGTCCCAGTATGCAGGCTACTTACTATACAGACTAGGCTGGCTGTGAATCTGCAGTGGATCCTCCTGCCTCTTCCTCACAAGTTCTGGGACTAGAGGAGTGGGACACCAGATCTGCCTTAAACAAACCTTTACTTCTTTGCTTAATAAAAAAAAAAAAATAAAGATTAAAAAAAGGAGCTGTGGTAAGCATTCCCACTCATGCTCCAGTATAGAATTGTTTAGTTATTTCCCTAAGATGCCTAAGGAATAAAACAAAGATCTTTAAATCAACTTTATTGAGAAACAGCACATTTTAAAAGGTTTTGACATATAGCCAAATTGTTCTTCAGAAAGACTGAACGGAGTCACACTCAAATGTGCAGCCTACAGTGTTTCTCTCAGCACACTGCTGTCAGGACATGTTGTGTACTAACAAGTTTTCTCCTTCTAAAGTTCAAAGGCTAAAATAGTGCATTCCAATGCTGCACTAATTTGCATTTTAATAATCCACAAGGTCGTGTTTTTTTCATATTTATTAGTTATCTGGATCATCTCTACTCTAATAGATTTCCTCTGCCTTTTTAGAAACTAAAAACATAATTCAATTCTTCTAATTTTTCTGTCACTGTTTCTTGCAGAAACTTTAATCACACACACAAAAAACAAAATTTAGCCAGATACCCACAGTGAACTGTACTAGATTTCTTTTCAGATAGAGAAGGTTAGAAACAGAGATTGACAGAGGAGTTTGGGTGGGGTGTGGTGGTGCACACCTTTAATCTCACCTCTCAGGAGGGAGAGGCAGGTGTGTCTCTATGAATTCAATGCCAGCCTAGTCCACATACTGAGTTCCAGGCCAGCTAGGGCTACAGGAACACCCTGTTTTTTTAAAAACTGGAAAGAGAGATTGTATATTTAGAAAACCAAAATAAGATCATAATCTGTTGTGGTGGTTTGAATGAGAATGTCCCCCAAAAGCTCCTAGTATTTGGACACTTGGTCTCTAGCTGGCAACTCTGTTTGGAAGTTTTAGGAGACACAGCCTAACTGGAGGAAGCACGTCACTAGAGGTGGGCTTTGAGGGTTTTAAGTCTTGCTGGATTTCCTGTCCTCTCTGCCTCTTGTGCCTGCTTGGAGATGTGATTGCTCGGTTTTCTACTCTGGCCACCTCTGCTATCATACCCTTGCCCCACTGTGGGCTCTAACCCCTCTGAAATCATAAACCAAATCAATTCTTCCTTCTATAAGTCAGTGTTTTATCATAGCAACAGAAAAGTGACTAGTAGATCTTTCTATACTAGAGACTGCTTTTAAATTATAAAGTAGTAGGCTGGCTGGTGGTGATCCATTTATTTGTTTTGGTTTCTTTTCTTTACAGACAGCCTCATGTAGCCCAGGCTGACTTTGAACTCAGTATATAGCCAAGGATGATACTGAACTCCTTATTCTCCTGCCTCTGCTTCTCAAGTGCTAAGATTACCGGCATGTGCAACCATATCCAGTTTAGACCAAGAATGTAGAGCACTTGCCTAACATGTATTGCAGTTGAATCCTCAGAACCCACAAGTAAAAATAAAGAACTAAATAGTAGTAATCTCCTTGTTATTAGGTATTCTTTACAAACATGATGTTAATATATATGCACACAAATGTACTTATAATTTACTTAATAATTGCTCTAATTTGGGTATTTAATTTCCTTCTAATTTTTCCTCTCATTAGTAATAGAGTAATAATCATCTTTATCCTCAAGATTGTCATTTTTTATTATTATCCTAGAGATAAATTCCTCGACCGGTACCTGAAAGAGAGTGAGTGCCTGATAAATGTTTAAGGTTGGAGAACTGAGTCCCACAGACATTGTCCTATCTGATTAAACAGTGCATGCTCTGACATGAAAGCTATCACTGAAGATGTACAAATTAGAACGCAAAATTTCTCATCAGGATGTCTCCCAGGAATGGCTGGGTCAGAGCAGTTGGCTAGATGCTAAGGTGTTTAATAAAGCCCCAGTTAATTAACAAGAGAAGAATCCTTAGTGGTTTGTTTCACAGTAGAGGACTGCAGGAAATGTGTTGGAGACAGACCCACACACAGTTCACTGCAGGCTTCAGAACCTTGATTGCCAGAAGAGTCAGAGAGAGAGAGAGACCAGCTTGTTCTGACCTAGGCAAGGCCACTGAAGGACAGCCAGAAATCCTGGGTCTGGGATTCCCAGCCCTCCACACACTCCATTTTGATGTTGCAGAATATGTTGGTGCAATCCCTTCAGAGAGCAACTGTCTACTTTGACCTAGCACTCCACTGCTTGGGATGCAACAGATACCAGCTCCATTGTATAAGAAAATAGGTGTGAGAATGAGCTGTTATTGCAGTGTTCTGGGGAAAGAATATGCAGATGGTGCTTTAGCCAGTCATAGAATCCAAGTAGGCACCACAGAAAATAATGTGATACTGTTCTGAGATGAAAGTGAAATTGTACATGAATTTCTACTTTGCTAAACAACAGAGACTGGAGAAATGACTCCACGAGTAAAGCATTTGCCACACAAACAGGAGGACCTGCATTTGGATCCCCAGAACCCACATAAAGCCAGACACAGCATCACACATCTGTAATCCCAACATACCAACAGTGGGATGGGAAGTGGAGACAGGAGAGTTCTTGGAAGCTCTTGGGCCAGCTTGCTTGGCATATGCAGCAGCAAACAATAGACCCTGCCTCTCTCTGGGTAGAAGGCCAAGACTGATACCCAGTATTGCTCTCTGACTTCCATATATGCAAGTGGCCTACATGCCCACACTCCCACACAAAGGCATACATGCACAAACATACACATACACACAAATGCCAACAGCATACCCTATAGATGGGGACTGGGGAGATAGCTCAGAGATTAAGAACATTTGCTATGCAATCTTGAGGGCCAGAGTCCAGATTCCAATATCTACATAACAAGTCAAGTGATTCATGCATGCCTATAATCACCCCTGCTCCAAGAGAGGGGTTCACTGGGATAGGAGGGTCACTGGGACATGTTGGCTTCCAGACTAGCTGAGAAAATAGCAGCCTCAGGCTCAGAAAGGAACCCTATCTCAAAGGAATAGTGAGAGTGACAGAGAAGGACGCTGGATGCCTTCCTCTGGTCCCTGCATGTGCTCACAGGCTCACACAGCTGCACCCATGTGAGCAAACACACACAGACACACAGATACACCAAATAAATAAATCCAAAAGAACCCTAGAGGTGTATGTACATATATCTATGTACTCACACATTCACTTACACATAGAGTTTGTAAATGCATAAGAGAAGACCTAACTGAATACACATCTAACCTCTGGGGAAAGAAGGTGTGTGTGTGTGTGTGCGCGCGTGCGCGCGCGCACGTAGAAGTACTTTCACTTTCTCTACCATCAGACTTCTCAGTTTTTACAAGTATACACTTATTTTGTAGTTAAAGAGGAAAATAAAGTCTCTTGTTAAGCTGGCTCCCCGGTTTCCTTTTCAACCTTGACTGGGAAAGCTTCCTGACTGTAAACTGTGTTTTCTTCCCATGTGTATCATCCATTATGGTTTGATTGTCACAACAAACCCATGAATCGATTCTGTTGTTATGTCCATCTTACATATCAGGTAACTCAGATGCATGAATTTTTCTTTGTCAAATTCACAAAGGAGAAAAATCATAACCAATGCTAGTCAAAAATGTTTTTTTAAAAAAAGGCAGCTCATATTTTGCTACTAACAGAATAAATCTGTGCAAGCCTTCTGGGGAGCAACTTGACAATATGTATCAACATGCCTTAGAGTCTGCATACCCTTTGTTCTAGCCATTCTTTTCCTAGAAATTTATCCCAAGGACATAATTAGGATGTGCACAGAGCTTCAGCCACCAGGATAATCATTTGGAAGATGGTAATGATACTGAAAAATTAGAAACCACTTAAATATCCAAGAATAGAAAATTACTTAAATAAATTATGTTCCATTCATATGAATTACTATAAAGTCATTAAATGGTGCCAAAGAAGCTCATTTTATGACAAGGAACGCAGTTCATGATACGTTTTCAAAAGTAGGTCACGAGCAGTTTGTGTTGCAGGAGTCCATTTTTGCTTTTTCTCTTTAAACCAAACATCTGTAGCAGTGTGCACAGAAAACAGGTGAAAGCGGGCTCTGGGAAGGTGAGTGCTGTTTATCCCTGGGAATGGATCATGAGAGGCTTTTTCCCCCTTTTCTCATTGTATTTTCACATCCCTTCCCCTGCTAAATTTCTTGCCATGAAAGTGCATCTGTTGGAACCAGACAAAATTATGTAGCCCAGAAGTATGTGCTTAGCATGGCCTGGGTTTGTTCTCTAGCCCTCCAATCTCCCCACAAAAATATTCAATCAATATGTGTGTGTGTGTGTGTGTGTGTGTGTGTGTGTGTGTGTGTGTGCATGTGCACGTATATGGAGGCCAGAGGCTGATGTTGGCATCTGCCTTAGTTGTTCCCTACCTTATTTTTTTGAGACAGGGTCTCTCACTGAACCTGGAGCTCATTGATTTTTCTAGATTGGCTGGCCATGGAGCCCCAGGGATGCTCTTGACTATGCCTTCCAGTACTAGGATTGCAGGTATGGATCTCTTTGCTTTTACCTGGGGTCTGGGGATTGAAATTGGCTCACTCCTTACTATGAAGGCGTCATAGTAACATGACTGAGCCATATGTCCAACCATGTATTAATTTTCAAAAAAAGTTAAATGATTATGTATGTGTGTTTGAGAGAGAGAGAGAGAGAGAGAGAGAGAGAGAGAGAGAGAGAATGCCAAAGCCCTTGTGTGGAGGTCAGAGGATAACTTTGTGGAGCTGATTCTTTTCTTCCACCTTTAGGTGGGTTCTGGGAATCAAACTCAGGTTGCCAGGCTTAGTCAGCAAATGCCTTTACCCACGGAGCCATCTCTCCAGCCCCCTCTGCATTAATTTTTAAAGCAAGATTTGTCTCCTTGCTCTTCCGCCCTGAAGCAACCCTGTTGTTCAGCCTTTGTGCTGCCCTCCCTTCCTCCTTCCCTCCCTTCAGGGCTAAAGCTCTCTCTACATACATGGGCTATCTGCTAGACATACAACATCAACATGCATTCTTCTTTAGTCTACAAAAGCAATCATAACCATAACTAGCCCTTAGCGCATCCTTCTGTGTCAGCATCAGTTGTGCACCACTATGCATGCATCCCTGTATCCCTGTTCCCGAGAGTAGAGAAAGAAGTTCAGAGAGGCAGAGCAAGTTCTTCAAGGTTGTACCAGTGAAAAAGCAGTGCTGTCTCATTTCAAAGCAGCCCTGGCCACTTATGGAATGAGAAATGAGGAAGGTGAGTTTCATCAAGGTTCATGCACAGTTAGGATCATTTCAGTACTGTTTTCAGTGTGGTCTGGATGCTTTCAGTGGGCACACATGGTCCCCGCAAGGAGAGGAGACGAACAGGGTGGAGTTCCAGGCCTGAGGGAGAAGTGCAGGCTATGAGGGATCTTTCCAGAGTCCCCTCTGCCTCAGAAAATAGCTACCCCTCTGGGGCAGCACAGCCATGCCTACATCATGCCTGTCACTGGTTTCTTTGACCCAAGGCTGGGAGACCACGCAGGGCTGCTGAGACACGTGGAAAGGGGGTTGCCCCTGTTTACCTGCTCAATCCCGAGCTGCCACAAGCAGAGGGAATGGTACCTCTCTTCCACCAGAAGCATAATAAGAACCTCCACCTGCTTGAGGCTGTAAGGTGAATCCATGTCTGAGCTCTTGACTCAGACCCTGGAACGGTCTCTAACCTGCCCGGAACTCTGGATACATCTCCGCCCTCCTGGAGGTGTCAGGACTCCCCTTGGGGCTACAGAGTGATGTGTGTGGAAAACTGTCTTGAGAACTAGAATCAAGAATAACTGGTACAGAGGTTTTGGAAAACAGTTTGGCAGTTCCTCCAGAAGTTAAACATAGCAGTACCATATGATCCAGCAGTTTGCACTCTTAGGTGCACACCCCAAAGAAGCAAAAACATATGTCCACACGGAAATTTTTTCACGAATGTTCCCAGTAACGTTGTTCGCAATTGTCAAAAAGTGGAAACAACCCAAATGCCCATCAACTGTGAAAGAGGCAAACAAAATGTAGTATATCCATACAATAGAATATTATTCAACTGTAAAAATGAAGGACTGACTGATCTGTGCTATACTATGGATGAACCTTGAAAACAGTATGCTGAGGAAATGTCATAAAAGGCCACACAGTCACATTCCACTTATATGAAATGTTCAGAACAGGTTAACCCACAGACTTCTAGAAAGCAAGGCAGGTTGCTTTGGATGGAAGAAGTTGGGGCAGAGACTGCTGATAGGTATAAGCTTTCTTTCTGAGTACTGAAGGTATTCTAGGATACTGCTGAGATGGCTCAACAGGTAAAGCTCTTGCTGCCGAGATGATAACCTGAGTTTTATTTCTAGAACTCACATGATGGAAAGAGAAAAATGACTCCCCAAAATTGTCCTCTGACCTCCACAGGCACAGACAGACAGACAGACAGACAGACAGACACACACACACACACACACACACTTAACATATTGATTTATTTTTGGAGACAGGGTCTCACTATATGGCCCTAGCTGACTTAGAACTTGCTTTATAGACCAGACTGACTGAAAACTCACAGAGATCTACTGGTCTGCCTCTTAAATGGTAGGATTAAAGGAGCTGTTGAGATTAAGGACGTGCATCATCACACCCAACACTTAATAAAAAAAATTTTAAGAAAATATTCTAAGCTAGGTGTGGTGGTGTGTACCTTTAATCCCAGAACTCAGGAGGCAGAGAGGCAGGCAGATTTCTGTGAGTTCAAGGTCAGCCTGGTCTACATAGTGAATTCCAGGGGCCAGCATGGACTATAGAGGGAGACCCTGTCTCAAAAGAAAAAAAAGTGGGCTGAGGAGATGGCTCAGCAGAGTCTATTCTTGCAGAGGACCCTGGCTCAGTTCCCAGCACCCACATGGCAGCTAACAACTGTCTGTAACTCCAATTCCAGGGGATCTGATGCCCTCTTCTGGCCCCCACAGACATTACATGAGATGGGTACACACATGCAAAAACATTCATACATAGAAAGGGAAAATAAAAGAAAAAAATATTTTGGAAACACAGGCGATGGGTTCATGACTTGTAAATGTGCTAAAACACTTTAAGGGGAGAATTTGATGGTGTGAAGCTTTGTTTTGTTTCATTCTGTTTTCCAGGGCTGGGGTGAGCTCCAGGGTCTCACATATACTAGGTAAGTGCTGTCCCACTGAGCTATAGCGACCTAAATTTAGACAGCTCCATGTATTCCAGACTAACCTTAACTCACAGTGCAGATCAGGATGACCTTGAATTCCTGATTCTCTGGCCTCAAACTCACAGAGCGCCTCTTATCTCTGCCCCCAAGTACTGGCGTTAAAGGCATGCTCACCACACCAAGCCTGACAATGCTTTGAGTCTTTTGTGTTTGGGATTTTAAATATATATATATATTCTATTATTTTTGTTTTATGTGTGTGGGGGCTGGAGAGTTGGCTCAGTGGTTAAGAGCACTGACTGCTCTTACAGAAGGCTTGGGTTCAATTCCAGGCACTCATATGGTGCTTAAAAACCATGTAACTCCAATTCCAGGGGACCAACCATTGCATGACACAGGTACACATAAAACATGTACTGCCTACATGTTTGTAAGTGCACCTGTGCCTTGCAGTGCCCAAGGAGATGAGAAAGAGGGTCCTGGATCCCCTGGAACTGGAGTTAGGACAGTTATCAGCTGCTATATGGGTGCTGGGAATTAAACTCAGGTCCTCTGCAAGAGCAGCCAGTGCTCTTAACTCCTGAGCCATCTCTTCAGGTGCCTCTCAACTTTTTTTTTTTTTTTTTTTTTTGAGACAGGTTCTCATTATGTAGCCCTGGCTGACCTGGAATTGACTATGTAAACCAGGCTGGCTTCTATCTCACAGAGATCTGTCTGCCTCTACCTCCCAAGTAAGTATTGGGATTAAAGGTACGCACCACACTTGGTCAGACAATGTTTTTAAAAGAGACAAAGGCATAGTTGGTGGTTACTCCTCCAGGTTCTGTTCTAAACCCTTCCTGTGAGGTACCTTATTTAACTGCCACAACAGCCCTCTAAAGAAAAAGTTCTTCTCTAAGATATTTTATTTATTATTTTTATTTCATGCGTATGAGTGTATTGCCTGTATGCACTTGTAAGCGTACCCGTGGCATGCAATGCCCAGGGTGGCCAGAAGGCGGCATCGGATCCCCTGGAACTGGGCTTATGAACAGTTGTTACCCACCATACGGATGCTGGGAATTGAACTAGGTCCTCAGCAAGAGCAGCCGCTGCTCTTAACCGCTGAGCCATCTCTCCGGCCCCAAGAAATCACCTGTATTTTGTAGATGAAGAAACTGAGGCAGGGGGATTTAGTAACTTGCCCAACATATTGAGTGCTGTGCGACATATTGAGGTTAGTGGACCGCTTGTTCTTTGTACAGTACTTTGAACAACCTTACGATGACAGCAGTGTCCCTGTCCCTCTCCCCATCAGGCCTTGGGGCGGTCTTCTTCCCTGACTTCCCAGCACTCGGCTTTTGTTGAGCAGACGCAGCCCTGTGCTTTCTTCACCCTCTTGTCTAGTTTGCAGAGAAATTGACTTTTCACAAAAGCGCAGCATCCGCTGTGAAATCTTCAGGCTGCCAGATGCCGCTTCACACCCTCCCCGAGGTTGTCGAGACGGGAGGCAAGAACCACCTTTAATCGAGACAGAACGCATTTGTGGTTTTGAAGGAGAGTCGTTAGAGACCAGTCTGCCGTCCAAGGCGAAGGCTGCTTCAATTCAGTTTATTTAAAGTAGAAAGAGGACAATCGCTGCCCCAATGGGTCTGGGTGGGCTTGCAGGAAGGAGAGGGGTTTTGCTGTTGTTTTTTATTTTTTGCTGAGTATCCAGTGCTAACCGCAGGAGAGAGCAGACACGAGACAGAGGGAGGCAGGGCAGGCATTCTTCTGGCAGAAATCACGGGGGAAGGTAGGAGGAGTGAGAACAGGTTTGAAGGCCAAGCGGGGCTGAAAGGAAGGGTGGGCAGGCAGGAAGTGCTTACGAAAAGAGGGAACGCTGGGCAGGAGGGGGGCGGGATTGGGGGAGCCTAGGATGTGCCCAGCAGCTGAGAACCAACTAGTCTGGGTTCACGTGGCTGGCCTGGCCAAGACTCCTGCAAGAGCCTCTTCCTGGGCCTCCTGACTCTAGCCTCACCCTCTTCCTGGTTGTCCTTCCCTTGAAGCCAGGGAATCCTTCGAATACAGAAACAGCTTCTATTCCTTCATGGCTCAAAATCCTTCCACTACTTCCCAGAGCCTAGACAAGAGAAAGCCATGGGGTGAGGAATCTCGGCTTCTGGGTCAAAATGCTAACTCTTAGGCACCAGTCTTTTTTTTTTTCTCATGCTGGTTACTGAACCTGAACCTTGAACATGCTACATGCTAAGTAAGTCCTCTATCACTGAGCTACATCCCAGGACCAGGCACGACCCTTCTTCCCTAAATGAACTCTGCCTTCCCCTTTTTCAGTGTTCTATTTTTCAGAGATAAGCGTTGACACTTCCTCAAATAGCATCTCCTAGGACTACTTTCGTTTTTCTAACATTATATCTATTTTAAATTGACAGGGTACTTTACATATTTATGAGCTAGAGTGTGGCATTGTATACAATGCAGGATGATCAGCTCAGGGTCCCTGGGGATTCTATCACCTTAACATTTGATCATTTCTTTGTGTTAGGAGCATCAAAATCCCTCCCAATTAGCTACTTGGAAATGGCCCCTTAATCACTGTCCACCTGGCAGTCATCTCCCCACTGAACAAGACAAGACAAGCACCCTCCTGTTTACAGGACTGTTTTCTATGCTTTTAAATGCAGAGCCTAGGGGCTGGGATGTAGCTTAGTGGGAGAGTATATGCCTAGCTTGCAGGAGACCCTGGGTTCCATCCCCAGCACCACAGAGTATCTGATGGTGGTCATGCTCTGAGCACTCAATAACTGCCAGAAATGCCAATCAAGTAGCCAGAGGTGATCATCCCTCAGGGCACATTCAAGTGAAGCTATCATTCCAAAGGGTTCCATTCTACTGGGGGGACTCAGTATTGCTGAGTCTCCAGCTCCCCACCTCTGGTGAAGACAGTTCTTGGAGGACTTTGCACATGGGGTCAGCCTGGTGGATACCTGTGGTATGAGCCACAGATGCATATTGCATTTTCCCAATGAGTAGGAGGGATCAGCAGAGCAGCCAGCAGGACCCCCAAGCTTGCCCTGAGGTGCACTGTGCTCTCCCAGCCTCTGGGCTGTCTCCATCTCTAATGCCTCCACTGGCTTTTTCACCAGTAGGGAACTCCTATGCATCCTAGGTGGCCCAAGGAGCATCCTCCATCAGCTTCTCTAGACCCACCAGGGGAGCTGGTGTCCTCCCACTCCCAGCTTCCACAGCAACCCCTTCCCCCTTGCCTTACTGTGTGCAGGAGCTCCCAACCCTCTGGCCTTCTACTACTTGTATGCCAACAGCCTGTGGTCTTGTCTGCCTGTCCCCATGGCCTGCAGAGTCTCTGGTTCACTCTGTCTTTAGCACAGGCAGAGAAGTGTCCCAGGACTGGCTGCCTAGAGAACAGTTGAATGAATAAGCAAGGATAAGATCAAATATTTATCAAGTGCTTGCTATGTGCCAAACTTGGCTCCAACTTCTTTACATGTCATGGCTCCTCTTGCCCCGGCTTGGTTATTTGTTGTTTTTAGACAGGATCTTGCTATGTAGCCCAGGCTGGTGACCTTTCTACCTCAGTATCCCAAGTGAAGAGATTACAGATGCATTCCACCATGCCCAGTGTAATGACTTCTTTAATCTACACAGCCACTAACAAGGCAAGTGCTGTAATCATTGCCAAAATACAGAAAGAGAAACGGGCTTGGTGATATATCTGTAATCCCAATGCTTGGGAGGCGGATGTAGGAGGGTCAGTTCAAGGTCATCCTCCTTTATACAATGAATTGGAAACCGACCTGTGCTACTTGAGACCTTGCCTCAAAAAAGCCCCCTCCAAACCCCTCAAACATAAAAGCTACTAAAAACAAAAACTAGCGTGATGGCTAGGCAGGCAAAGGCACTTGCATTGCAAGCCCGATGACCTGAGTTCAATCCTAGGAATCCATGTGGTGGAAAGAGAGAACTGATGCCTGTGGTTGTCCTCTGAGTTCCACATGCACGCCACGACACACATGCATCCGAGCTCCCACACAGAATCAAAAGACCTAATAATTGTAAGAAAATAACTGAAAGACAAGTAGTGCTGGGCACAGTGGCATAGACCTTTAATCCCAGCACTCAGCAGGCAGAGGCAGGCCGATCTCTTCGAAATGGAGGCCAGCCTGATCTACACAGCTAGTTCTAGGCCATCTAGATTACAGGGAAATGCTGCCTCCCAAAAGACAAAAGCAAACAAAAGCCAACAATTACAAACAAACCAAAGGTTTATTCCATCCTTATCACACACTATAAGAAAAAGATCTTTATCCCCTTTCAGAGTTGGAGCAACTGAGGTCCAGAGAGGTTGAGAAACTCAACCAAAGACACACACACACACACACACAGCAAGCCTCTGGCAAGCTAGAATCAGGGTTTTGGTTTGCTCAGGCCTCCAGGTAATAGAGGGCAGCAGGCAGACAGGAGGAGAGGGTGCTAGAGGGCTCTATCTCTAAATTACGATTTGTTAAGGTGGTTCACCAACCAAGCTATTTACCTGCAATTTGCTTACCGGGTTGAGTGTCACACTTTATCCCACAGAACAGGTACAGGCTGTCTCTGAGAGATCCTATCCACAACAGACAACAGTTTACTCCCAGCAGCCAGCCAAGGTCATGCATGAGCAAGAGACCTTTTGCTTCCCGTGGCCCCTGGTAGCGGAGGTCCCCTCCAAGGCTAGATCCCAGGGCCCTGCCAGCTCTTCTCTGTTCTTAGATACTAGCAGAGATGCATGTTTGTAGCTCAGAAGACAGGCCAGGGTTTCATCAGCCTCTGGAACCCCGACAGGAAAGAGCCATAAAATTTTATTTGGCCTCTGAGGAAAGACACATCCCCACCCGACTCCCACCCCTCAGGAAGGACAAACAGTTTTTGCAGGAAGCCCAGGGCAGGCTTAGGAATGAAGTTTTTCTAAGCAATGTGAGAGTGAGCACGTGGCAGCTGACTGAGCTGGAAGGTTTGGACTGAACAGAGACTCCTCCGTGTAGCTGGAGTGGAATGTGCACAGCAAATGCCAAAGTATTTGAAAAGCTGGAGACCAGAGGTTACAACTTCTTTTGCCTGTGCAAATTTTTCCAAACATATTCGCTTCTGTGGCATCTTGTGCCCTGCTTGGTCCTGTTCAGCAAAAGTGTGGCAAGCATTGCGTGTAAGATAAAATAGCCATTCACAGACCACACACCTCATCCATTTAAAGGGTAGGATTCATTGACTTTTAGTGCTTTCACAGAGTTGTACTGATTTCAGAACATTTTCAAAAATAAATTATATCCATGAGCAATCGTTCCCAATCCCTTCTTTCCCTCAGCCTCTGGCAACCACGAATCTATTTTCTGTCTTTCTAGATTTACCTATTTAGGACACTTTATATAAATGATATCATGTATGTGGTTTTATAGGGCTTCATACATTGGAGTCCTAACACCTGGTGTCTCAGAACACGAACTTATTTGAAAATAAGGTCACTGTAGATAGGATAACTTAAGATGAGGTCACAAGGATGAGCCTTCATCCAATATGACTGATATCCTTACCCAAAGAGGGACCTGGATACAGGAGCAGACAGGGAGAACACTGTGTGAAGATAAAGCCAAGGAACACCAGAGAGAGATTGACAACAACTGGGCGAGAGGTCCCCCAGCCTCAGGAGGAACGAGCCCTGCCAACACCTTCTCACCAGATGCAGAACCTCTAAAACTGTGAGACAATATAGTTTTCTTGTTTAGGTCATGCACTTTGTGATGCTGTTTGATTGGAGACCTGAGACTTTAATGTCTAATGCATATGTTCTTTGGTGTCTGGCTTCTTTCACTGAACATGATGCTTTCAATGCTCATCTATATTGGAGCATGAATCAAGGCTTCTTTTCAAGGCTGAGTAATATTCCATGGTGTGAATATACATTTCTTTTCCTCCTCCTCCTCCTCCTTCTTCTCCTTGTTCTTCCTTCTCCTCCTCCTTCTCCTTCTTCCTTCTCCTTTTCCTTCTCCTTCTTCTTCTTCTTTGAGACAGGGTCTCCATGTAACCCCAGCTGACCTCTAATTTACTATGTAGACCAGGCTAGCCTTGAACTCACAGAGATCCACCTGCCTCTACCTCTACCTGCTGGGACTAACGGCATGTGTCACCATACCTGGTTGTGAATATACCACATTTCTTTAGCCATTCATCAGTTTACTTTTGAGTGGTTTTCCAGCTTGGGGGCTTTTATTTAAAAAAAAAAATGCTTCCAGGACTAGAGAGATCATTCAACAGTTAAGAGCATTGACCACTCTTGCAGAGGACCCAGGTTCAATTCCCAGCACCCACATGGTGGCCAACAACCATCCATAACTCCAGTTCCAGGAGATTCAGCACCCCCTTCTGACCTCTGAGGGCATTGCATGACATGAGTGCACTTATACACATGTAGGCAACACACACACATAAAATAAAAATAATAATAAAATATATTTAAAAAATACTTCCATGCATATTTATATATAAAATGTTTGGGTTTGTCCTTTTGAGACCGGGTCTCCCTATAACCCTAACTGGCCTAGAACTCACTATGTAGACCAGGCTGGCCTAGATCTCACAGAAATCCACCTGCCTCTGAGCCCCGCATGTAAAAGTTTTTGTATAGATATATGCTGCATTTCTCTTGAATGTTATGCTTACATATTTCCTTTCCAAATGTGGATTCTGAGTTCCAAGATGGAACTTGACTAAAATTATCAACTTGGAAGAATTGTCCCTCTTACCTGGATTTGCTTGATTTAAATTCAGAGGCCTTTCAACTATAAAACACACACACACACACACACACACATATTCAGGTAGATTCATTCACACGAACTCTGATCTTGTCAACCTGATGGGATTTAGAATCACCATGGAAGCAAACCCCTGGGCCTGTCTATGAGGAACTTTCTTGATTAGGTTCATTGAAGTGGAAAGACCTACCCATAAATGTGAGAGGTACCATTTCCGGGGCTGAGGTTCCGGACTGAGTAGAAAGGAGAAAGCAGGGTGAGCATAGGCATTCATTGCTTTCTGCTCGCTGACTGCCCTGTAAGCAGCTGACTGCCTCAAGCTCCCACTGCCATGCCATGCCCCGCCGCCCCCCATGATAGACCAAGTGCAAATAAACTCTTTCTTCTTTAAGTTGGTTTTCTCAGGTATTTTGTGGGAACAATGAGAAAAGTAACTAATGCACACACATACTACATTGCCACAACAAATGTTTCTTTGAGTTCTTTGCTTGCCCAGAGTGTGAAGTTCAACAACAGAATCAAACACAAGCGACATGACACCGAGAGAAACAAAATTTCCAAGCACTGAGTCAGGACATTGATTTGAGTGTTACTGGGGGATAGAACCAAAGACAGTAAGAGGTAGAAAAAGGTTAATACAGAACAAGTGGTCCAACCTTGGCCTTCAGCAGTGTGCACACAATTCCTACTGATTTCGACGAGCTTTCTGGAAAGGAGTGCGCTTTACCGGAATCATAGTGCTCAAGTAAAAGATGTGCATGATAGGAGAGGAGCGTTTGACATCTGTGCAGGGCTCTGCTGGCTCAAGGCTCTCACCGTCCGGTCCTCTGGAGGGCCAGGAAGCTTACATAAGCAAAACTACTTAGATCAGAGTGAGTACAGGAAGATTCGATTTCACCATGTCTGCGTGCAAGCAGGATCAGGAGCTATTCTGAGCAGCCACAGAGGAAAAAGTGCCAGAAATCATAAATAAAGCAGTCGAGCTCTTCCAGCGGCCAGATCAAATGTGACATTCCCTAAGAATGTGTGAACAGGGCATCTTTCAAGCCACTGATTCTTCAAAAGATGAAAAAAATGCAGAAAGACACCTGAGTGGCAGGCAATGGTGGGAACCAGAAGACAGAAAACCTGACCCCAGACAAGGAGTTCAGAATGAAGACAGGAGAGAAAAGGCAGCTGGAAAGGTGTGGGTCTCCGCCGCCCATTGAACAAATATTGATTCTGGACACCGTCTGGGCCTGTCATTTGTACACACTGTTCCTTGGCCCCTTGCCCTCCGTTTTGCTCACACTCCTGTTCCTTCCGTTCCTTCTGCTCCCTGGATGTGCTGTGCTCACTGCAGCTCGCCTGGCCACAGTGTATCCAGAGGATAGCCCCGCCTCCCCAGTTGCCTCCTCAACTCTCTTTTGACCTCTTTCCATTCCATTGTTCAGAAACTGCTCAAGGTTCTGGGCCTTCCCTTTGCCTAGACGGCCCCATACATAATAGTGTCTCCAAGAGGTCATCTGGTGGTCCCCGAGGGAGATGCTTCTGACACCCTTAGGCTCGGGGGACTCCTCTCTCAGGACTGCTCATTCCCTGAATACAGCAGGGTTTGCTGTGGTAACAAATCAATTTTCAGACCTCAAGTACCTGCCTCCAAACTGGCCAGCTTTCCTCATACCCTCCTTCCTCCCAGATGGTGGGATTCAATCTGGCACAAGCTCAGGTCTCCAGTATGATCAGCCCTGTCCCCAAGCCTGGCTAATGAGCTCAAATGTGGATAGTGCTCAGCCTACCTGCTGGCACACTGTGGGAAATCAAAGATGAGTAATATTTAGTTTTTAAAATATCTCATTTTTTCCCTCGAGACAGACTCTCATGTAGCTCAGGCTGGCCTTGAACTCCCTAGGTAGCTAAAAATGACTTCGAGCTCCTGGTCCTCCTGCCTCCAACTCCCCAGTGCTGGGATCGCAGGTGTGTACTTCCACGCCTGTTTTAATCACACTAGGGATGGAACCCAGAGCTTTGTGCATACTAGCAAGCATCTAACGACTGAGCTATATCCCCAGCTCTTAAATGATGTCTTTATTGAGATGATAATTCATGTACCATAAACTTTACCCTTTTAAAGTATAATTCGGTGGTATATTCAGAGCCCTACCATCGCCTCTATTTCCAGAACATGCTCTTCATCCTAAAAGAGGCCCTATTAGCAGTCACCTACCCCCCGTTCCACTTACCCTAGCAATTGGTAACCTTTTTATCTTCCTATGGATTTTCCTATTCTGGGCATTTCACACAAGTGAAATCATACAGTATGTGGTCTTTCACACCTGGCTTCTTTTCTCAAGTATAATGTGTTCAGGGCTCATCCATGAGGTAGCATGCATCAACACTCTGTTTCTCTTTATGATCAAATAATATTCCATTCTATAGATATACCACATTTTGCACATTCAGTCATTGGTGATAGACATTTGAGTTCTTTTGACTTCTTGGCTATTACAAAAAAAACACTTCTATGAACATTCATGTAAAGTGGGTTTTTGCATTTTCGTTTGTTTGGTTTTTGAAACAGGCTCTCCCCTACTCCCCAGATGGCCTGAAATTCTCTCTGTAGACCAGGCTGGCCTTGATTTCACAGAACTCTGCCTGCCTCTGCCTCCTGAGTGCTGGGATTAAAGGCATGTGCCACCACAACCTGTCCATGTACAAGGTTTTGTGTGGCTTTGTTTCCATACGTCATGAGTAGAATCTCTAGGTCTTATGGAAAATATATTTTTGAAGAGCTGCCAGGTTCCAAAAGCAATTGTGCCATTTCTCTCCTACCAGCTACATAGGGAGGTTTCAGTTCCTCCAAAACCTTGTCAAAACTTGATATTGTCTATCTTATTTCATCCTTTAGGGGGCGGGGACGGTAAATGGATGTATATCAGAGGGTTGGTAAATGGAAAGATGAATGGATAATGGCCAGAGAGTAGATGGAAGACAGAGAGATTGGGGATGGATGGTTGGTAACAAATGGGCAATGAATGGCAGGCAGAGAGATGACGGATGGATGCAGTATGGCAATACAGGTACAGTTATCCACTGGCATCTATCTCAGTCTTTATGGAGCCCAGCACCAGAGTTGAGCCAGTAGTCAGATTAATACTATGTAGCCCTGGTCTCTTGGTGATGGTTGATTAGACAAGAGATGATCAATTGAACCAAATCACATTGAATCAGAAATTCAGAATGGGGACGACAGAGACACAGATCTGATTCTGCTAGGTGCCTTTGTCACCAAGTGATGAATCTGAGAGTTGAGTTTGCTTGAGGAAACAGAAGGAGGAAGGTGGAGGAGAAGGGAGCATGGAGGGAGGGAAGGAAGAAGGGAGGAAGGATGGCAAGAGATGGGCTCTTCACCATGCCTGAGATAATTTCATCAGTGTCTTAGTTTCTGTCCCTTTTGCTATAATGAAATACCCTGAAAAAAGCAACTTTAGGGAGAAGGATTTATCTGCGCTCACAGTTCAAGGCACCGTCTCTCGTGGTAAAGAAGTCCCAATGGCAGGAGCTTGACGCGTCACAACATCCACCCCCAGGACTCAGAGTGTGATGATGTGCTCCCCTCATCGTCTCCTTTTTATACAGTCCAGGATCCCAGACCAGGGAGCAATGCCACCCACGGTAGGGGTGTCTTCCTACCTCAGTGAACCTATTCAAGATGATTCCTCACAGGCAGGGCCAGAGGCCAGTCTCCCAGGCGATTCTAGATCTCATTACTCAACAAGTTGACAACTGAGATTAACCGTTATCAGGCAGCTACTGTCTCCATCCGTCTCCATCCAATAAAAATGACCTGAGGGTGAATAACTTAACGTGGTTCTGGAGGCTGGGAGATCCAGGAACATGTGCTAGCATATGGAGGGCCCTTGTGCTGTGTCATCCTGTGACAGAAGGCAGAGGGATGAGAGGAGGAGGCAGGGCTAAGTTCATTCTTTTGTCTGGAGTCATCTCCATGATAAGGACAGAGCCCTCCTTAAAGGACCTTAAAGGTCCCAGGTCTCAACACCACTGTGTTGATTCTGCCACAGGAACTGAGGGGACATAGTCAAACCATCACATGTACGAAGCAAGACATTTGTCACCTCTCTGGAGACACATCCCTCAACTGTCCAGGCTGAAAGTCAGTTGTATCATAAATAATAATATATTACAGCTGGGCCACTTCCTATGGTTTGCCCCTGACAGGGTCCCCTATGAGGAACAGAGGGCTCAAGGGGAGATGAGGCTGGGGGTGGAGGTGTGAGGAGGTGGGGGGGAACCACTGCTGAGATCACCTGACTTTGGGCAAGACCACTTCCTCCTGCCAGGCCTAGGATTAGTTGGCATGTGTGGCTGCCTCACTCCATGTGAGGATCAGAGAACAAGTGTGTAGCTACTACTGAGGATACCTGTGGTATCCTAGCACTTCTCCCTAGAGGTCAGAGTGGTGTTCAGGACTGGAAACTCCCTTCACAAGCCAGTGCTGTTCTAGTACCGTCCTGACTGTGTGCCGTCTGCCCCAGCCATTCCCTTCTCCCTGATCTCCTCTGTTCATTCAGCTGTCTTCATCTAGGCGTCCCTTTCCCCTTCACCCAACACGGGGTCTTACGAAGCCCAGGCTAGCCTTGAACTTACTATGTAGCTAGGGATGACTTTGAACTTCTGACCCTTCTGTCTTCACTTCCTAAGAGGTTGAGATTACAGGTGTGCACCATTATACGCATTTTTCTTTCCTTCATGGTTTTTTGTTTGTTTTGAGACAGGGTCCAGAGACACCATGTAGCCCTGGCTGTCCTGGAACTCACTATGTAGAGCAGGTCATCTCACAGAGATCTGCCTGCCTCTATTTCCCAAGTGCTGGGATTGTCAT
Source organism: Eospalax fontanierii (assembly GCA_035773235.1). Taxonomy (NCBI): domain Eukaryota; kingdom Metazoa; phylum Chordata; class Mammalia; order Rodentia; family Spalacidae; genus Eospalax; species Eospalax fontanierii. The sequence goes on from CM069541.1 coordinate 52,458,060, forward strand.
GCACAACCATGCCAGATCCGGTTTTTTAAAAATTTATTTACTGTGCTGGGGATTGAACCCGGCTTTATGCATGCTAGGCAAGCATTCTACCAACTGAACTCCATCCTTAGAGCCTCATTTCACGTCCTCTTGGCTTCCTCTTACTGCCTTCTTATCTTCTCTTTGTGTCTCTCGGCATCTCCCTGCCTCGTGCCTCCCCGCTTACAGAAACAGAGCACTGCTTTCTCTGAGGCTTACTCTCAAATCCCAAGAAGCTGTGTCAATCCAGTTGGTCCTCATTATCCCTCTGTGGTCCTGCTTGTCAGAGATGTTGCATCTGTGGGGTGGCTACCTTTACCTCAGTGTATACCTTGGTCCTCTGAGAAAGGGGTAGGTCAGATGAGTCAGACAAGCAGCTTCTGTCTAGTACAAGCTGTGGGCATGGCAGCTCTTAGAACAAAATCCATCTTCCTCCAGTATAGATGAAGGAGCTAATGAGGCTGTGGAGGCAAATTTGCCTTGAAAGGCATAATGGGCTGCAGTGGCACAAAATACCATTAATTATTGATGGCATTAACAAAGCCATTATTCTGTCTACTAGTGTAAGTTTTGCTTCCCTGGAACCTGTTGGCCAAAGGCAGCTTGTTGGGAAACCCAGGCTCCTCTAGTTGTCCACAGTCCCCTAGTTCATACATTCCAGACCTATGGTGTGTGTTGGGGGAGAATTCTTCTTCTTTCTAAGTCCAAATGCTGAGAAAGGACCATGACTGGTCACAGGCTCATACCATGATAATGAACCCAGGACTACATTGCACCAACATGGCTTCCAGGAGCCCGCCTTTGAGGGGGCAGTGGTTGAGGGGAGTAATTGGGAGCTTCACAGACACCCCCAGTGATGTCCTTCACACAGGAAGGTGAAGCCCATGACGTGTAGGGTGGCGGGAAGAGGGGTGCCTGTACTACCTTACTTTAGATTTTCCACCTTGGGACCTTAGTGACAACCTTTCCTACAATCATTCCATGGATTGGGACACTGAGAATTCAAATGAGGGGCTGGAGAGAGAGCTCAGTGGTTAAGAGCACTGGCTGCTCTTGCAGAGGACCTGGTTTTGGTTTCCAGCATCCACATGGTGGATAACAACTGTCCTCAACTCCAGTTCCAGGGTATTTGATACCCTCTTCTGACAGCCACTGGCATCGCAGGATATAAGTACATTTACATACATACAGACAGAACAATTAAGGACTTAGGAGCTGAGGGGAGAATTCAAATGATGTTATAGAAGGGTTGTGTGCTGGGCCAAGTTAGAATCAGCCCCATCTGACACGTACGATTCAGAAGGTATTAGAAAGTCCAGAGACTAAGGAGATGCTCTGTGGGTAAAGTGCGGTCAGAGGAATCAGTTCCCTTCTTCCATCATGTAGGTTTCAAGGATCAACTCAGGTTGTCAGATTTACACAGCAAGCACCTTTTCCTGCTGAGTCATCTTGTCAACCCCCAGATCTTGTGGTGGTTTGAATAAGAATGTGCCCCATAGGATCCAAATATTTGGATATTTTGTCCCCAGTGTGTGGTGCTGTTGGAAGGGTCCTGGAACCTTTAGGGGGTGTGGAGGAAGACGTCACTGGGGGCGGGCTTGTCAAATTTCCAGTGGCTGGCTGCTTCCTGTGCCTGCTTAAAGATGTGAGCCCTCAGCTTCCTGTGGCCGCTCCAGCCACCAGGCCTCCCCTGCCATTATGGACATTAACTCAGACTTTTCCTTCTCCAAGTTGCCTTGCTCATGATGTCTGATCACAGCAACAGAAAAGTAACTAATACAGACCTTTTCTAGGTGTACCAATGGGCAGCAAGCACACCTGTCTTCAGAGGTGAATAATAGAAACAGGGGTACAGAATACAACAGAAATGGGAGATTTGGTAGAGGAAGGGCAAGCCTTAGGCAACTGTTCCATTCCTGTGACTTCTGGTCATGCTGTCTTCACTGAGAGTCTAGGACTTTACCCCTTGTTTTATTATAAACCTCAGCTTTTAGGTGAAAGTCTCTAATAGGCTGAGTGTGGTGGTACATCCCTTTAATTCCAGCCTTGAGAAGGTGGAGGCAGATGAATTTCTATGAGTTCAAGGCCAGCCTGGTCTGCATAGAGAGTTCCAGGCCAGCCAGGGTTACAAGTGAGATTCTGTCTCAAACAAACAAGAAAGAACGAAAGCCTCTATTATTTAGTTGTGATGGTTAATTTCAATATCTCAACTGTCAACTTCGTGAGATCCAGAATCATTTGAGAGAAAGGCTTCCAGGCATACCTAAGGGAATTATCTTTGTGCCTTTTTTTATTGAGACAGCTGTAACTCCAGCCAGCCTGGAACTCGCTATGTAGACCAGGCTGGCCTCAATCTCACAGAGATTCACCTGTCTCTGCCTCCCTAGTGCTACCATTCCTGCATGGGGGATTATCTTGATTACAGTAATCACTGTGAGAAGACCTGTACCCTGTGGGTGGCATCATTCCCTGGGCTGAGATCCTGGACTATATACAAAGGAGACAGTGAGCTGAGCACCAGCATTCATCACTCTCTGCTTCTTGATTGTGGATGATGCAAGGTGGCCAGCTGTCTCAAAGCTCCTGCTGCTGTGGTCTCCTCACCGTGATGGATTTTACCCTAGAACTGCAAGCCACAGTAAACCCTTTCTTCCTTAAGTTGCTTTTATCAGAGCAATAGAAAAGTAATTAAGACATCAGGATTCATTCAATTTTACAGGACAGAAACTAAGAATATTAGCTTAGAAAAGAAAGGGGAGAATATTGTTCTACATAATTGGAAAAGATGGTATAGCTGTATCTAGAGTTCTAAATCACAGCATAAAGATGCTGACCTTTCATGCTGAGGAGATGGCTCAGCAGTTAAGAGCACTTGCTGCTCTCCTAGAGGACCAGATTTGGGTTCCCAGTACCCACATAGTGGCTAACAACCACATGTAACTCCAGCTCAAGGAGATCTGATACTCTCTTCTGGCCTGCTCGGGCATCCATATGCACATGCAAATAATTAAAAAGAAAATAAATCTTGAGGGGCAGAAGAGGTGGCTCAGAGGTTAAGAACACTTTCTATTCTTGCAGAGAGGACCCAGGTTTGGTTCCCAGCACCCATATGATGGCTCACAACCTTCTGTAAGTCGAGTTCCAGGACATCTGACATCTTCTGGTACATGTGCAAGGATGCGGGCAAAACACTCATACATATAAAATTAATATTAAATAAATCTTTTTTTAAAGATACCATACCAGTTCATGATAGAGCACACTTTTAATCCCAGCACTCAAGAGGCAGAGGCAGGGAGATCTCTGTGAGACTGAGGCCAGCCTGATCTACATAGTGAGTTCCAGGTGAGCTAGGGTTACGGGAAGACCATGTCAAAAAAAAAAAAAAAAAAAGATACTGACCTTTGTCTTTGGCTTTATTTTTTTTTTCCCAGCGGAATAAAATGCTGGCCCTTGGTAACTTCAAGTTTGCATAGAAATCTTTAAAAGACACTGTCTTTTTCTCAAGAATTCAGGGAGAGCACAGGCCGGTTCCCATGAAGCTGGTCATGTCTCTTCACTCCCAGCCCTATGTGGAAGGAAGGGTGCAATGTATTTGTGGTATCACTGTGAGGTCATTTAGTCATTTACATGTGATGGGGCTTATGGAGAATCTCAGCTGAATGCCTTCCAGGAGAGCTGGTGCTGTGAAGTGAAGCTGCTGTCTGAATTCTTTTCTAAAATTTTATTTGTTTCATGTTTTAAATTATATTTATTTATTTTGTGGGGGAGGGAGCATGTGTCATGACATCTGTGTAGAGATCTGAGGACAACATGCTAGAGTCAGCTGTCTCCTTCCTCCATGTGGGTTCTGGGAACTAAACTTAGGTTGTCAGGCTTGGTGACAGACCCCTTTATCAGCTGAGCCATCTTGCTGGCCCTGCTGTTTGAGTTCTTCATGAACTTGAATATGCAACGACAGGCAGAATTCTTGGAAAGTCTGAGAGAGAAGAGTTTCTCAGAAGGAGAAAGAGAAGAACTAGGTGAGTGAACAGCCATAATGGCCGCTAAGATGATTAAGCCTGGTTTCTTTTTTTACATGTGTATTTAGGCGTGTGTGTGTGTGTGTGTGTGTGTGTGTGCTCACACTTGTGAAGGTTAGGGGAAAATCTGGGTGCCATCTACCTCCTTTGAAACAGGATCTCTCACTGACCTGGAGCTAACCAGTTAGGATAGACTGACGGACCAGCAAACTCCAGGGATCCTCCTGCCTCGACTTCCCCAGCATTGATCACAGAAATATATCGCCACTTTTGGCATTTTGTGTGTGTATATGTGTAAATGTGTGCATGTGTATATTTGAATGTACGTGGATACACATGGGTGCCCATATGTATGTGTGTTTTTGGAGGCCAGAGGATCTCTCTCCACTTTATTTACCGGAGCCTGGGTTTTCCTGAATCCTGAGGGAAATAATTACAAAGAATTCAAATCGTCTCTATCAAAAGAATGATCACAGGAATGTAACCTTTGTAATGGTAATGTTGTAATCTTCCCCACCCACCTTGTAAAACATCTGTTTATTTAAAAGTCTTGTTGCATTCCTGGAACTCCACTGCCTAAGTCTCTGACCCCCTCTCCCCTTTCTTTCTTTTCCTTTGGGCTGATTATTTTAAAACTATCCAACCATGGAAGACTGTGAGGTTGGACCCCAGCCAGTGGGGGAAAGACACAGTACTCCTGTTAGGATAAAAACATCAAATTTCCTGCACAGTGTGCCTGCTTACTACTCAAATGAGGCAACATACCCTTTTGCAAAAGTAAAAGCTGCCATGCTGAGTTACTTTCACTTTTTTTTTGTGTTCTTTGTGTAGTATCAGTGGGGTTTGGGGCCTCAGATTTTATTTCAGACAACCTAAAGTGTACCAATTTAGATAACCGTCTTGTCCCAGTGATCCCATTTCTGCTTCCTGAGTGCTGGGGTTACAAAGTCAGCTGCCATGCCTGCACAGTTTTTTTCTTTTTCTTTCTTTTTTTTTAATTTAAGCTCAAGGACAATTTTATTAAGCTTTGAGAGCAGGCAGCTGCCCAGAGGAGGGAGATGGAGAAGAGGAAGAGAGATGCCTTTTGCAATGGAAGTTGGCAAGAAGTCACATGACACGAAGGAAAGAGGGCTTCAGAGAGTAAGAAGCTTCGTGTGGGGGACGGCAAGCTTAGGGGTACCAACCAAGCCACTGTTCTGAGGTAAGCGAGTACCTGATTTCAGGCTCTTATGTTCCAAGGCAAAGGACTGCACATAGGTAGAAAAGAAACAGAGACAGCTGATTAAGAAGCGAAAAGTGTGGAGGCTGAAGCTGTGGCTCAGTGGTTAAGAGCACTGGCTGCTCTTGTAGAGGACATAAATTCGGTTCCCAGCACCCACATGGTGGCTGACAACCACGTGTAACTCCAGTGCTGCACAGAGATCTGATGTCCTCTTTTGACCTCTGCAAGCTTCTCCCTATACATGATATGCATAAACTCACAAAGGTGCCACATACACATTAATAAAAATAAATCTTTTTTTAAAAAAAAGAGGAAGGAGAGAACGGAAAGATGGTTCATTGTTTAAGAACACTGGCTGCTCTTGCAGAGCAACACACGGTGGCTAACTGTCTATAACTCCAGTTCCGGGGGATCTGATGCATTCTTCTGACCTCCACAGGCATTGCACGACACCCATACACTTACACGCATGCTACACACTCATTCACATAAAATAAAATATATAAATTTGGAGCTGAAAAGACAGCTCAGTGGGCATTGCATGGCACAGGTGAACCTACCTATTGCAGGCAATATACCTGTGCACATAAAATAAAAATAATAAATAAAATATAAAAACAAATCACTATTTTTAAAAAAGAAAAAAAGGGGGGGGAAGGAAAGAAAAGCACCCTGAGGGTGGTGAGAGGGTGAGGACAACGCCACCGAAGCCCTGCCCAGCTTTCATGTGGGTGCTGGGACCTGAACACCAGTCCTCATGCTTACAGCAAGCTGAGCTATCTCCTTAGCCCATGCCTGGTATTTTAGCCCTTGTGCTGGGTTTCAGGAGATGATTTTATGAAATCGTCATCCTCAAATTCATTGCCTTTATCTTTAAAAATTTTTTTTTTCTTGCATGTAAAAGTGTGGGCATGTGTGCATCACTGCACAGATTTGGAAGTCTAAGGACAACTGTGGGTGCCAGTCTTCACTTTCCACATTGAGATAGCTTTATGGATTGCCACTTTATAGACCAGGCTAGCTGGCCAGTGACATCCCAGGGATTCTCCTGTCTCTTCTCACCTCACTATAGGAGCTCTGGGATTTCAGACATGTAGCACTATGTTGGATATCCCATGGGTTCTGGATATCCAAATTCAGGTCCTCCTGCTTGTGCGGCCATCTTTCCAGCTGCATTATCTTTATCTTGTATTATCTCCACTTGCAGATAAAATAGAAGTTTAGAGAGGTTAGATAACTCTCTTCTGATCACACAGCTGATAAGATGCAGTATTTTGCTTCTCAAGAAAGAGAGATACAAAATGGAAGATGAAAAAAAGAGAGAGAAGGAAGCCGGGAAACCACAGTGCCTGTGAGATAAAGGGACCTGTGAAAACTTCCCAGGGGTGGGCTGTCAAAGGAACTTTTTCAAACAGGATGGTCTGAGGCTCCTTTGAAGTTACGTGAATTTATCTCTTGAAAGCATCCCTCTGACTTTCTTAAATCTCCCTCTGCTGCCTCTCACACAAATACCTTCCACAGTGGGTTCTGGGGGAGAAAGGAGAACGTATTGGCCAAGTCCCACATCCCAGTTAGAGCTGGGAAAGAATGAAACAGCAGACCCAGGTCAGCAGCCAACCCAGACACTAAATGAATTTAACAGTTCTTATGCAAAGGGGAGGAAGGGGATGAAAATATAAGTCATTCCAGAATTCTCCAAAATCTTGGGTTCAGTTTCGTATTTCCATAGCCTGTGGAATGTGGATTTGAGAAGATATGTTTGAACTGGAAGGGAGGGAGGCCCAGCTGATAAATGCAGAGAGGCTTAGAAACTCCCCCAGCCATGAGCACATCAGTCACCCCTTCTAGTCCCTGCAACTCCACCTCAGGCTGGAATTTGAGAATTGAGACTATGGAGTGGATTCATGACATTTAAAAGAAAGAAGTGAGAAGGAGGGGTTCCATGTCTAGGGTGTCTTAGTTTCTGACCCGCAATAGAAAGCCTCTTGACACAACTAGGGTGTGTGACCAGTCAGATGAACTCCAGGGACTGGCTGTGTCTCTGATCATGGGTTGTGTTTGCTGACATCTGTGGGTGGGAAAGGTCCCAGTGCTTGCTTGGGCTCCGCCTGCAGAAAGGTTTCTGCATGGGCTCCTACTCTAAGTGCAGAGGGCAGGGAGCCAGGCAGGACTTGGCAAAAGATTAGGAAGAAGGAAGGAGACCAGCCTGGTAAACCGATGAGAAGGCTGGAGCGCCAGGCTGGGCGGGGGAGGGCAGCCCAGGCCTGCAGGGCCTGCAGGGCCTGCAGGGGCAGCTCAGGTGACCCTGAGCGAGAGGCAGCCAAGGCAGGGAAGAGGGGATGAAGCAGGGAGGTAAACTTGTCCAACTTGTCCAGCCGCCCACCTGGGGGGCATCGCAGGTCATCAGGCGCCCCCCTCTCCCCCAGCAGCGCAGGCTCTGCGAAAGAGGTGTCTAGTCAGCTGCAGAGGGGGCCCGGCCCGAAGGAGGCCAGGAGCAGCTCTGGATCTATTGGCTTTCCGGCCCCTGGCAATTTCCTGCTCTTTGCTTTTCCTCAAGTCAGCTTCAAGGCTCTGAGTTCCTGACGCCACTCCTCTCCTCTACACCGATTGCTTTCCCTTTTCTGTCCTGGAATTCTTTACAATTAGTGTGGCCCTCAGGGTTCAGGGGGTTCCCAAACTGAACTCACCCGCAGCCCTGGGTATGAGGAACAGCCTTGGAAATGTTCCTTTCTCATCAGGGACAGATCTTCCTTTAGGGCCAATGGATACTTCCCCGGGTACCTGATCATGTCTCCAGGCCTGGCTCTGGGACTCAGTTTTCTTTCTAATCACCCTGAGCTCAGCCCTGCACTGCCTCTCTACCACAGAAGGAAGAGGCCTGGGCCGAGGCCTACTGCCCTGCTCCCTCCAGGAGGATAACCATATGCTATGCAAGACCTCCTTGAGATCTGACTGCCCACTTACAACGATGGCTCCTAGAGTCAGGTTTGACATTGGAGGGAGAGTCCTGCAAACACCTCTGGAGAGCTTGGCCTGGGACTGGACCCCCAAACCAACCAACATCACAACAACCCGTGTTTCCCATGGGACTTGTGTCCTATAGCTATGGCTCTCTAGGCTCTGTAGGCAAGACCCCATGGCAAGCTGTGTGATTGCCCCTCAAACCACTCCATGTAGCCTCTTTCTGTCCTTATCTCTAGCAATTGCCCTCCTGTCCATCCCAGCCTGTTCCGTGTTCCTGCAGTGAGCAGCTTAAGCTCAGGTTTAGTTTTCTGGTGACTGTCACCTAGTGGGCTCTGTCACATGTTCTGTTCGTCAGGCGTTAGGAACCTCTGATGATACCTTGGTCTACTCCACACGTTCAGACACTTGTGATTATAAAAGCAGTCATGTTCTTAAAATTTGGTTGTTTTAAAATTTTAGACTTAGACTTGACTCAAAGTTTTTTTTCTTCCAGGTTGGATGTGGTGGCACAAGCCTTTAATTCCAGCACTCTGGAGGCAGAGACAGGTGGATCTTTGTGCTATATAATAAGACCTTGTCTCAAAAAAAAAAAAAAAAAATTCTTTTTTTCCACCTTATAAGTTTGGCTGAGCTGTAGAGGCTGGAAGTGTGATCAGTGTGATCACGCAGTAAACGTGTGTAGGTTACACACATACTCTCTCTCTCTCTTTCTCTCTCTCACACACACACACACACACACACACACACACACACACCCTACCCTCTAGAGTTGTGGGAAGAGAGAAACACCCAGCTTCCTTCTGACCTGTCTGGGAGGTTCTGGTTTCCAGGCTATGAGTCTGGCTGTGGTGGGTTCAGCTCAAGCCCTGATGGTTCTGTGGAAGCAGTAGAAGCCCCGAAAGCCTTGACCGGGAATTTGATTCTCAGTCCCTCCTTGGGCATTGGAATTCCTCTCCTGGCCAGGCAACATCTTCCTGTTAACCTTCTGCTGGCCCCTCAGTCACTCTCTCCAGCTCTGAGAGGGAGCCTACAGCCTTCAAACCCTTCCGCCCTCCACTGCCTCTATTCCTAACCTCTGTGCCTCCCGGGAACCAGGACCCGAGGAACCCTGCCCAGCACTGCTTCACCACAGCCTCCTCTGAGCAGACATCTCACCAGGGAATAACATATCAGCCTCTTCCTCTTGAAGTCACAGGCCAGCAGTACCCCTGCGTCCTGTTTCTCTATTTCTCAGCTTTGGAGAGGAGATCCACGGGGATCCTTAGGGAAGGGAAGATATTTTAGACATTTCATTTCCTCTGCAGAGTATTCCAGGTTCTGAGGTATTGCTAGTCAAACCTCATCAAACCAGTTTGACTTCTCTCCGATGGGGCAGATTCTCTGTGTGGTCACCTCTGGGGCTGAAAGTTCTTATCAAGATCTAGAATATGGGGCTGCAGAGGTGGCTCAGTGGTTAAGGGCACTGGCTGCTCCTGCAGAAGACTCAGGTTTAGCTCCCAGCACTTGTGTGATGACTAACAACTCTCTCTGTAACCCCAGTTCCAGGGGATCCAACACCTTCTTCTGACCTCCACAGACATTGCACGATACAGATGCACTTACATATGCAAGCAATATACTCATATACATAAAATAAAAATAATATTTTTAAAAAGATCTCGAATGTATGATGCCTTCCTTACTGAACGCATCTTCCCAGAACCCAGCCTAAAACCTAGAAAGTGGCCTCAAGTTGTAGCTCAGTTGGTAGAATGCCTTCTTAGCACACACAAGACCCGTGTTCAATCCCTAATGATGAATAAACTAGGTATAGTGACCCACATCTGTAGTCCCAGTGTTTGGAAGGTGGAGGCAGCCTAGACTACCCGAGACTTTATATCAAAAACAAAGCAAAACAAAACCAAACAAAAGCCTGAATCTCAGAGCCATCCTAGCCTTGCTCTCCTCTCTGCCCACATCTTAGTCATCAGACCCACTCAGCATCTAGCCACAGGAATACCCATCATTGCTTTTTCTGCAACAGTTCCTACCCTGGGTTGACAGTGACCTCCCTAAGTTACATCACTATCCCTTTACATCCTCCAGTGGCTCCCTGCTACCTAGAGAAAAGCATCCAGCTCATCCCTCTCTAGGCTTCCAGAGACTGGGGGAACAGAACAGTTGGAAAGGGCTTGCCACACAAGTTTGAAGACCTGAGTTTGATCCCCAGAACCCATATAAAAAAGAAATGGTGTTATCTTGTAGTCCCAGTACTAGGGAGGCCAGGCCAGGAGGATTCCTGGAACTTGCTGGCCAGTTAATCAAACCTAATCAGCAAATCCCAGGTTAATGAGAGACCCTGTCTCAGGAAAAAAAAATGTAGAGGGTTCCTAAGGAAAAACATCTGTGGCTGACTTCTGGCCTCTATCCACCCATACATACACACTCAATATTTTTTTTTTAAATTCTAGGCTTCTAGCTATATCTGGAGATGTGGCATCAGACTTTATCTCCCCTGGGTCTGCAGCCCAGCCCCCAATGTAAGCTTGGTGGTATTTGGTGGTACTGGGCCCCAGAGAACTGTTGTTGAGGTCTGCAAACTTGAATCAGGACTAAGTAAGAAGGAGAGTGCTGTGATCAATTAGTAATGCCTGTCATGGACTCAGGAAGGGGAGAGTGCAAGGCTTTTGCTTCCCTATTCTAGTTGTTTCTGCTTTGATGCTTCTATTCCTCCATGGCTCAGGGTTTGGACATTAAACCCATGTATCATGCTATCATCACCATAAGCTCTACAGTCGTCCCTAAACTTGCCACATACTTGCACAGGCTGTTACATCTGCTAAGACTCTTCTACCTGACATTACCTCATCAAACCTCTGCATATTTTTCCATTCTTCTGTTGGATTTGACTGACCATGAGTCTCAGTTTGCCTGGGCTTGCACTGTGCTATTGGTAGAATTAATAATAGATAATTAGTAGTAGCACCTTTTGCTCTCATGCATGTCCTGGTTCACACTGTGAATCCCACACACCCTTACTCCAGGCTTGATAACCCAGGAGGTCCTTGTGTCATTCTTAAAGGTCTCACCAGTGCCCCACTCTGTGTCTGTGTCTGGACCCACAGGGATTGCTGGAGTGACATGGATTTAAACTGGAAGGAAGGAGAGAAAGCAGGCAGGGGGATGAGGTGGGGGATCCAGTGTTGACTGGCATGGAAACTTGGGCCCCTATGTGGTCAAAGGAATGATAACTCGATCAGAGACCTGGCTTCCTGTGGCCTGCAGTTCTGGTCTCCCGGGGGAGGGACTGTGGCTAATTCAACCCTAGAGGAGAGTATAAAAAACCTGACCCAAAGATCCAGACCCTGAAGGCCCAGTTGGTGGCTTTGGAAACCAAGATCTAAAAATACAGTGACAAAGAGGAAGTGGAATCAAGGGGCCAGAGGCCCAGGCTCAGCCATTCCCACTCTGCCCACTCCCCACGAGACTCATGGCATCTGTACCCTCAGAACGGGTCTCCCCATCACTTCCTCTTCCTGAAGAGTGTGATTTCTTTTTTTAAACTTTTATTTACTTTTTATATGTATGAGTGTTGTGCCTGCATGTATATAAGCACCCCTGTGTGCCTTCAGAGGCCAGAGGGCGATGTTGGACCCTCTGAAACTGGAGGTACACACAGTTGTCTGCTGCCATGTGGGTGCTAGAAACGGAACCCAGGTCCTCTGAGAGAGTAGCCAGTGCTTTTAACTGCTAAGCCATCTCTCCAGCCCTAAGTATGACCCTTCTAGATGTCCTTCTGTCATCTTTCCATCACATCCTGATTAGACATCCTCTCCCGTTATCCTCTCTAGTCTCTCCTTCACAGCTCTGTCCTTAGATCACTGTCTACCTATCATCCACCCACCCTCATCCCATGACTCTGGATACAAAGGTGACGGTAGGAACTCAGAGTCACCTACCTGTATTCGAAATTGTCACAGGATGAGTGACCTTGGGCACATTTTCACACCTGTCTGTGGCTCATCTGTAAAGGCTTCCCTTGATTGAATCGTGGAGGTGCTCAGTAACCTTGGCTGGATATTAAGAGGGTGGTGTGTGAGAAAACACATGGAGGGTGTAGAACTAGTTTTTCTTCAGTTGCTCTAACAAAACACTCTGATCGATACCAACTTGGAGAGGAAAGGGTTTATTTGACTTACATGTCCTGGGTCACAGTTCATCACGGAGGGAGCCCTAGGTAGGAACTCAGGACAGGAACCTGGAAGAGGAGCTGAAGCACAGGCCATGGAGGAACACTGTTTACTGACTTGCTCCCCTGGCGCATGCTCAGCCTGCTCTTTTATACGATAGGCAGCAACCTGCCCAGGGTTGGGCCCTCCCACATCACTCAATCATCAAGAAAATGCCCCACAGATGTGGCCACAGGCCTGTTCAATGGAGGTAATTCTCCAATTGAGGCTCCCTCTACCCAGGTGTGTCAAGTTGATAACTAAAGCTATCCAGCACAAGAACCATACCCTGACATCATCATTTCTGCTACTAGTGCTCAGGATGAACATATCAAGGGTAGAAGTCAGTGTTCTCATCTCACCTGGAGGCGCCTCACAAATTGCCTGGCACACAGTGATCAGCTATTGCATGAACACGTTTTCATTGTTGCACCACCTGGTTCTCAAAAAGACTGGAGGCCACGAGATGACCTGTGCCATTGGATGTTTTGTTCCCCAGGGACCAACTTCACCCTCCCACCCATGTGGTCTCATGGTACCCAACCTCCCACCATGTCTGTTTGTCCACTGGAATGGATCTGATGCTGACTTTTGGTGAATCCAGTAGCTAGTTCTGTAACTGATTCAGAAAGACCTAGAGATCCAAGAAACAGGAAAGTACCACACTGACTTCTGTGGGTGGGGTGGGATTGGGACATGGGTAGGTAGGTCTTCATGGCTGTCCAGGGAGGTGCTTTGTACGCTGGCTGTCACCCTTGCCTGGGCTTCTGAGGAGCCGTGCTTTAGTTAAACCATTGCTGCTCTCAGTACAATCCCTGGGAGCCTGAATAATTGACAGTGTGGTCAGCAGCTGACCGCTGACTTTCAAGCATGGTGTGAATCAATCTGGTCAACATTTACTGTCCAGCCCCAGGAGGCCGGGAGGTCAGAGGTGAGAAACAACACCTCCTCTGGAGTCCTAATCACACAGTCAGTCACACAGTGACACCTGGGAGTCACTGGAGTGGCTCATTTCTGCCATGTTCAGAATGGATTCGCCCCCCCATCTCTCTCTCTCAGCTTAAGCTGTCCTTTGATTCATTATGCAGCCAAAAATGACCTTGAACTTCTGATCCTCCTGCCTCCACCTCCTGAGTGCTTCATAAGTGTGTAAAGTGGTTTAGTTGGTGTGAGCGATCAAACCCAGGGCTTCATATATGCTAGACAAGTAATCTACCAACAGAGCTATAGCAGCCTTCTTTGTTCCATTTATAAGAGACTGGGGATCCGTTCTCTGTGGAATGCCACACAGGAGGGCACTATGTGAGCACTATTAAGGTATCCACAGCAGATGGCAAGAAAAAAAGTCTGATTTGGGGACATCTCTGGGACTGAGGGACCTGTGGGGAGCCCTGAGAAGGCTCACCAGTTGAATAATTGGGTCTGGAGTGATAGGAGTAGAAATTCAGGTGGTTCCTGAAGGCACTGGAAGGGATGGGGTTGTCTAGGGTGGCCATGGCTCCAAGAAAATGACTAGCCACGAGCTTCTCACAGATAGGCTCAGAAGGAGGAGACCTCAAAAGGACAGAAAAGAGCTACCTAGAGAAACAGTGTGGGTCAAGGGGAGTCAAGGGTAAATGGAGCTGGATTTAACCACGGGTGGGTTGATGGGTGACCCTCTGAAGGCAGTTTAAAGATGGCTCTTGGGTGGGTGGAAGAACCTGATTTTCCTCCTGGGAGGCTTCTAGAGACAGGGCGGGGGGAGTGGGGAACTAATAGTTCTCCACGTGTGGATTTCCATGTGTGTACACGGCTCTGGCCATCATCGGGAACACCCTTTGACTTGCAGCCACTGCTGGTATCATTGTGACAGATAAGCCTCTTCTAACCTGGTCCCTGCTGGCTGCTCTAGCCTCTGCTACCACCTGCCTCTATCTTCACATTGTTGGCATTCAAAAGAACTCCCACCTTGAATGTTGCCTCCTACCCCAGGGAGTGGGTGACACCCCCACAGAGAACAATTGCTGTCTCCTGGTTTCCTCATGTCTGTGCATTCACTTATTCACAGCTGCCAGCTGTACCTCCTTCACCCCTAATCCCTGTCTCTGTGCCATCCCTGGGGATCCCAGCAGGCGTGAGACAGACAGAAGAGGCTATGAGTAACCGGGCTCCCTGAAGACCAGGCTACAGCTGGACCATGCACCAGCTCACCCTAACTCATACTGAATTCTTTTGTCTTGTGGGAGACCACCCTGCCTCATTCCAGAGTGTTCCAGATCCAGATTGCGAGAAGTCCCTTTAACTGGTTAGTGAGGGGACTGGAGGGCTACTCCTGTGGGATTACCCACTTAGAAGGAACTGAGGGGAGCTGGTCTCAGAGGAAGGGAGGGCATAGGTTTGTCTTCACACAGCCGGGGCCTCGGAGAACATGTTGTGAGGGAAGGACTCTTGGTATCAACAGCTTAGAGGCCACAGTCCACTCATCCTCTGGGTGCCCCAGATCTCTTTGGCATCATGTGAAGCCTAGAGGGCCTTTCTCAGAATCATGCTTTTTAAATGCATAAAAACAAGTGCATGGGATGGCAGAGACCAACAGTTATGCTGTTTCTGTCCAAGGTCCCCTTGACCTTGAATGCTAAAGGAATGTAAAAAGACAGGATGGAGATCTGTTCAAAATCAGCTGCAGTAAAGAGATGGGAACCCTGGACTTAAGTGGACAGTGTGAGTCCCACCTGGGGTCCCAGCTGGTAGGAAAGGGGCTTCAGGTGAGAGCTACTGGTGACCCAGGGGTGGCATAATCCAAGGCTGGCTTCCTCAGGGGCTTGGTGCCTGGGAGGACAGGCTCCAGCTCTCCTGAAGGAGCCATTTGGAAGAGGATCAGGTGGCAATTTACAGGGAAACTGGAGAAACAGGCTTGACTGGGACCCAGAGTGCTAAGCCTGCCAAGGTGCCTGTGGGAGGCTGCTGCCTGCCAGCCAGTCCCTGAGGCCCCTGCTGGCACCTCCAACCACAGAGATGACACACCACGCTCCACTGGACGCCATTCTGCTGCATCAGTCTTTGTCTTATGGACGCTGGGCTCTGGTGTCACTAAAGGTTCAAGGCCTGGCAGAGTGGATACATTCAGCCAAAAGGCCAAGAGCTCCTGTTCCCTCAAGTAGACGCTAGTCGACCAGGGAAGTGATGTTCTGTCATAGTTGTGTGTGTGTGTGTGTTTGTGTGTACACACATGTGCGTGCCTAGGAGTGAATCCAGCAGCATCTCTCCCACGCCTTTCTGCTAGGAGCTGAGGCCTGCAATTGCCTTTAGTGACGTGGACTTCTGGGAAAAGATGGGAGTGTTCTAACCTCCAGCTAGGTACATTGGTTCCCTCGGTTTGCTTCAGCCAACCCACCCCACTCCCACTATTAGACTCTGAGAATGAGGCTCCCCATCGGTGTCTACTTTGCCCTGCCACCCTGAGCCCAGGCACCAAGACCTGGCTGGCAGGGTCCAGGGAAGGTCAAAAATGTCCTCAGCATAACCCAGTAAGAGTATCCAAGTCAGTGTTGTCCCTCGAAGCTGCCTCTCTCGGCTGAGAGGAATGTAGTCTTTTACTTTTTTTATCCAATTACTTTTAGCATCATTAATTCTTTTAGCTGGTATACAGAACAGGGAGCTTCCTTAGGACGTTTTCACACATGTACATCATCACACTCTGCTCGTATCATTCGTCATTATAGTGGCAGATGGAACACGGGAAGAAGTGACCTGGGCCACATCTAGGCCCATAAACCCCAAAGTCAGCTGCTACCACCAGGCAGTCCTCCAAGTCCTTCTCTCACCTGGACAGATGGTCCTGTGGCTTTTGGGAGGTGTGCCCACAGAAAAAGGAAGTCTGTGTCCCAGAATCACCCTGGGTTATGCCCTAGGATCACACAGCAACCAGTAAGAACAATGAAGGAGGCCACCGTTTCTCAGTGGGTTTTGAAACTATGCCCTCAGGCACAGTTGGGGGCTGCTTATAAGTGTTGGGGGATTGGTAAAGGGAAGGGTAAGACTATCTTTTGCAGTTCAGTGTAAGTAGAAGTTTGAGACAATAGCGATTGACAATTTGTGTTTCCCAGATAACACAGTCTCTGGGTTGGGGGTGTCACACAGTTCCTGGGTTGGAAATTAGCTCAGGTCTGAGGTTTATCTGGTTTACTTAACCCCGTATGGGGCCCTTGCAAGTACAGCCATTATTCCTTCACTGTTAAGACAGGGGTTTCCTCACAGCTTCTGGGGGTGACAGTAGCACCTCAGAAAACTGCTCCAACTCTGCTCTGGAGAAGGCGCCACCCCATGGAGCCAGTCTCCTCAGCTATGCGAGGAAGCTGGACCATGGGCTGCCGAGAGACTTACTCTTGGGGACGAAAGATAGAACTGTGCACAAGCACACATGCACTCTGCACTCCTGCCAGGGCTGTTTCTTCAGGGACAGGCCTTTCTGGATACCATGGCTCACAAGGACAGCGGCTGGATCCTTGCTTTTTAACGGTCATCGGTGTAACAAAAACACACTACAGACCAATAAAATGTGCTGGCAAGTCCAGTGAGAAAATATGCTGTTTCTGTGTGTTTTACTGCTTCCTGGACAACCACACGCGCTGCCTTCCGAGCCGGTGCTCCGGGAAGCCGCTGTGCAGCGCCCCACACCCTGCAGGCACAGCGGCTGAGGAAGCGGCAGTTGGGGCTCCAATTACCTCAGGGCCCTGTGGAACCAAAGGCAGTCTTTGCGGATGGCTTCCGCTCAGCTGGGGCTGGTAGGCGGGAGAGCCCAATGGGGAAGGAGGCTCAGGGAGGCTCCTGGGATAGTTTCTCTTCCCGTCCTGGGGATGGAACGGGCACCAGGAGGATGAAGGCATAGGCTGGGGTTTGGTCGGTCTACAAGGGTATGTCTGGCACTGTTCTGAACTCCTTTAAACCTCATGACCTTGGGGAGGCTCCTATTTTACAGAGAAGGTCAAAAATTTGCTCAGTCTAACACAACAAAAGCATCCAAGTCAGTGTTCTCCCTCCACAGCTTTGACTACAGCTGCCTCTCTGGGCTAAGAGGAGTGTAAGCCACCACCCTTCCCAATTATTTTTAGCCTTATTAATTCTTTTAGAACAAGGAGCTTCCTTCTGACTTTTTCATACATGTATGTCATGGTACTCAGCTCTTATCCATTGCCATCATAGTCCTCTTAAAAACAGGGGAAGGGGCCTAAGAACGTAGTTCAGTGCTTGCTTAGCATGCATGAAGCCCTGGGTTTGATTCCCAGCACCGCATGGTGGTGCATGCCTGTCATCCCAGCATTAGGAGTTGGAGACAGGAGGATCAGAAGCTCAAGGTCATTCTCAGCTACATAGTGAGTTCAAAGCCAGTCTGGGCTCTAGGAAACCACATCGAAAGAGAGGGAAGGAGGGGGAGGGGGGACACAATGAATAGACTTCAGAACAGTGGTCCTCACCCACGGGTAAGCTTGCATCCAGGGCACAAAGAATGTCATTGGGAGACACTGGCTGCTGTCACACTGGGGCAGATGTGTTACTGGTGTGTCTGCTGTGAGCCAGGGGCACTGTAATCACCATACAACACACAGGCCAGTCTCTCCACCACAGAGAGCTGCTAAACCCACAAAGCAACAACTCAAGTTTGAGAAACACCCCCTAAAGCTGGACAAACCCATGACTCCCTCTTTCTAGCTGTGTGGGTCTGGGCCACTCACTTCCTGTCTCTGAACCTCCGTGACTTGGGAGGGGGATTGGGGATGGCAGTAAAGAGACAGCCTGTCACAGAGGAAGAGCTTGACAAATCAACAACTATTGTCAACTTGGTCTTGTTCTGCCTTGTCTGTCTCATCCCACCCCATGCCCTGTCACAATGGTTGACAAAGAAACAGAAGAGGCCTTTAGCAGGGAACTTGGGCAAGCTCTGAGCTAATATTCCCCAGCTCCCTTCTGGCCTTGCCCAAGTCTTCAGCAGCTCTGATTACTTATTTAAAGGCTATCGATTCCTTGGGTCACTGCTTGGAGGCCTGGCGGAATCGCATGTCTCGTAAATAGCAAGAGAGCCGTGGCCTAGCGACTGGGGCCGCAGCCTGACATAACCAGGCAGGGGGTTATTTTTGCCCAGGATGCTTGTGAAATATTCATGTGCCAATTTAAATACCGAGGATGCTAGGGCTGGAAAGGACCAGTGAATCACATCAGCGAAGAATGCCCTCATCCAGGGGGTGCAGTGGAGCTGGAGATCGTGGGGGTGGGGCGACTGACCAGGAAGGTTAGGTATAAAAGTGTGGGTTGCAGGTTCAAGAGGATACCAAGACTCAGACAAAATGTAGGGTCTTGAGTGGATCCCTGGTAACTTTCTAGGCCTTATGTTCTTTAATCTGTAAAGTCGGAAGAGGAGCTGTGAGGCTGAAATGAGATGAGCATCATATAGCACACAGTAGGCCTGCAAAATTGAATTGGCGGGGACTTAGTATGCCTAAATAATCCTGAACTTCCTCCTCTAGAAATTTCCTAGGATTGTAAAATTACATGAGATGACAAGTGAACCAAGTGATGGCTGAAAATTTTTAACAGTGTTTCACTAGCATGTGAGACTTTTTTTTTTAATGAGGTAGGGTCTCTTGTAGCCCAGATTGGTCTCAAATTCAATAAGTAGTTGAGAGTGACCTTGAATTTTTTTTCTTTGCCTTCTTGAGATGGGGCCTCCCTGTACCCCTAGCTAACCTGGAACTTGTTATGTAGATCAGGCTGGCCTCGATCTCACAGAGATTCGCCTGCCTCTGTTTCCTGAGTGCTGGGACCAAAGGCATGTACCGCCAAGCATGATAACCTTGAACTTTTGATCTTCCTGCTTCTACCTCCTAAGAGCTGGTTTGTTACTAGGAATCAAATCCAGGGCTTTAGGCATGCTAAGCAAGCACTCTACCATCTGAGCTACATTCCTAGCCTCCTAACATGCATTAATATCCACTGAGTACAAACTGCTGAACACACAATAATACCCACGGAGAAAGGTATCATTACTAGAGTCCAGAAGTAGTCTAGAAAATAACTGTCAGTGTGGGTATGAATTCCTTTATCACATTTGCTCATTACCTTGGGGAGCACTCCTCTGTGTGTCTGTGTTCAAGCCACCAGCATGATGATATCACTGGTGCAAAGCTAGGAAGAGATGTGCACACCAGTGGATCTCTGTCTTACAGATGAGGAAACAGAGAGATTATCTGCTTTGGTCCAAGAAATTGGTTGAACCAAATCTATCTGCCCCTAAAGCTTCCCTCTAAGCTTCTTCCCAGACTGGCACTGAATGGGGCTCAGAGGTGGCTGAATCCCACCTCTTTTCTCCAAGTCCACATTCTTCCCATCTTACCTTGATCAGTGTTGAGCCCTGCTTGCCCTCCCCCTTCCCCGCAAGCTTGTTCTGGAAGGCCATAAGACTACCCTAAGGCTGGACCCTGTGCTGGGAACTTCTACAGCATTCTCTTGCTGATTACTCCCAATCTGCTTGGGAGCTGGGGATTCTAATCGCCAATTATCAAAGGAGCAGACAGAAGTTCGACCAGGGAAGGCCCCAAGGTCACAGAGCTGCTGAAGTTGGATTCAAGCCCCGGTTTATGTGGCTCCAGAGCCTGAACAAGTACCTCTCCACCATCTGCCCAGGCCCTTACTTACCCACAGGCAACTCACCCCATGTAGAAACACACAGGCATTCAGACCCACACACCTAAAACCCAGACCTTTCTATTCTTCAGAAATAGATATTTAATCACCTAGGACACTTCAGAAAATAAATCCACAGTCCCCCAACCAGACCACTTCAATCAGAATCTCTGGGGACAGGAGTGATATCTGAGTGGTTCTGGTCTTCCCAGCTTTCCACAGGGTTCTGTGCAGCTGGCTCTGGGAGCTGCTCATTGTTCTGCGTTCTTGTAACCCTTGGTGACAGCTGCCAACTACAAACTGTCAGGCTGAGGGCAAAGAAGGATGAATCCCCAGTGGTAACCTTCACATGACCCTTAAAGTGGCTGAGGAGTTTTTTGTGGGACCCTGACATTGTCACATCTTGGTGGCACAGTTTATCTTTCTGATCTGGGGTATGAAGCCACCAAATGAATCCCTGTTACAGTTTGGATGTGTGTTACCCAGGGGCCTGTGCATTGGAAACTTGATCCTCGGTATGGTGCAGTTGAGGTGGTGGGCTGTTTATGAGGTAGGGGCTGGGATAGATAGATGACTCAGCAGTTAAGAGCACGGGCTGCTCTTGCAGAGGACCCTGGTTCAATTCCCAGCACCCACCTGGCAGCTAACAACCATTCATAACTCCAGTTCCAGGGAATCCGATGCCTTCTTCTGGCCTCCATGGGCACTGCATAACATGGATGCACTTACATACATGCAGGCAATATACTCATATACATAAAAACTAAATTGAAACAAATGTTTAAAGAAGAGGTGGGAGCTAATCACTGGGAGTCCTACCCTCTCAGGACATTAAGATTATTTGGTAGAGATGGTTACAAAGTGATTACGGAAATCTGAGCCATGCCCGCCTCTCACTGTGCCTCCTGGTTGAGGTATGATTCCCGGTTCCTACTGCCCATCGTGGCTGAGGCATGAGAGGGCCCTCGCCACAGCTGAGTCCTGGTTAATGCTGCACTCTAGACCCTCCAAGTCTGCCGACCACATGTGTCTGTTTTTGTTGTAAGGTTAGGCTCCCCTATAGATGCCTCTAAGCCCTGGAACTGAGTCTACAAAGAGCACAGGGCTCTGAACTGAATACAGTGAGTCCCTCATCACCTCCACAGCCTCCTTACTCCCCGTGTGCTTGGCAGGTAGCTAGAGTGCTGGTGGCTAAGGATACCGCAGTGAGCAGACTACGGCCCTGCCGTTAGGGTATAGACTAGGGACCGTGAGATGGAGCAAGCAAATGGCTTGGAGGCCAGGTAGACGCTGGGCTGCTAGGCTGCTGACGGTGCTTGTCAAATTCCACGTGGCTGTGGGGTTCAGTCCTCCTGCACAGCTGTGAGAGGTTCAAAGAGAGAGGAGCCCAGAGACAGGAGAGGTGAGGGACCCGAAGGGCAAAGGGCAAAGAGCTGGAGGAGAGGGTGTAGAAGCTCCAAGCATTTGGGTTTCTGAGGGGTCCAGAGGCTTTTACCTAGTGTGCGCCAATGCAGACAGCACATAGAAGTGCCTGGAATCATGAATTCGGCTTGGGAGGGGAGTCGGCATTACCGCTGATCGAGCGGCTCTCCCATGCTGTATTTTGTGCACATGCACTTAAGGATGGTGTCTTCGTCTTTGTGTGTCTGTTACATTTACTTATTTATGTGTATATGTATGTGTATGAGTACTCACATATAGGTCAGAGAACAGCTTGCTGGAATAGGTTTTTCTCTTTGTACCATGTGGGTCCTAGGGATCAAACTCAGCTCATCAGTTTTGGCAACAAACACCTTTATCTGCTGAGCCATCGTTTGCCCAGGATCATGTCTTTGAATGCTTGAAAATTTTTGGTGTTCTCCTCCTCTTCCTTTACCTGCTCTTCTTTTTCAGCGATGTTGGGGATTGAACTTGGGGCAAATGCTCTATGCCCAGCTCACTTGGACGTATTTTATGAGGTAGAGACCATTATTTTGCACATTTTGCAGTGAAGAAATGGAGGATCAGAGAAGTAATGTGACTGGCCTGAGACACACAGCCAATATGTCACAGAGGCAGGATTTGAACCTAGGTCTTGATTTGAGAAGGCTCATGACCCCTACCTTGCAAGAGCCTGCCTTGCCTTCCATTTCTCCGTTATCAGAATTCTATCAGGCCCGGGACAGGTGGAAGGGACAAAGCTTCCTGTGTACTAGACCGGGCACAAAATGAATGTTATCAGCCCCCGCCTGTTACTGTTGAGGGACTCGGGCTTGGAGAAGGAAAGGAATTTCCCCTCGGTCACAGATGGGAAGGTGGCAGAGCTGAGATTGGACCCGGAAGTCTCCTCCCCCAGGACCTTCGCTCTGTGCTCACCGGGCTTCAAAGGCCCCCAAGGCAGCGACCTCCAACTGCCCTTGGCTCTCACACCCTGAGATTCCTTCATAAATGGGAGTCTCTGGAGCACCCAAGAAGTCAGGCCTCAGAGGAAGGGCTGTCTGACAGCTCGGTTGCTTACCACCTCCTTAGCCCAAGAGGGATATCTTTAAATGGTGTTAAGTTCATTGCTTTCGAGTAGACAGCAGAGAGGAAAACGAATACTAAGGGAGGAGGGAACGTTCCTGCTCACCTCAGATACTGCTGAGTCAGCGTGCGGAGGCCTCCTTGGCCTCGGAGCAGGGTCGGAGGCCGAGGCTGGAAGCCTGCATGTAAGTGCACCTTTGTCCTGCAAAGGCCTGCAGCAGTCAGAAGAGGATGTTGGATCCCCTGGAACTGGAGTTATGGATGGTTGTCAGTCTCCATGTAGTGGTGGGAACTGAACCCAGGTCCTCTGCAAGAGCAGCCAGTGCTCTTAACCACTGAGCCATCTCTCCAGCCCCAGCTGTTGTTTTTTAAATTAAATTTATCTACTCTGTGGGTGCACGTGGTCTGTGTGTAGTTGCGCAGGTGCTATGACTTGTCTGTGAAGATCAGACAGCTTGTGCGGATTGGTTCTCTCTTCCTACCACGTGGGTTCTGGGGATGGAACTCGGGTTGTCAGGCTTGGCAGCAAGCACTTTCCTTTACCTGCTGAGTCATCTATGGGCCTTTTTGGTGGTGGTGCTGTTGAGACAGCGTCTCCCTGTAGCCCCAGCTGGC
The DNA here is from genome assembly GCA_035773235.1 of Eospalax fontanierii. NCBI lineage: Eukaryota > Metazoa > Chordata > Mammalia > Rodentia > Spalacidae > Eospalax > Eospalax fontanierii. The sequence goes on from CM069541.1 coordinate 52,481,267, forward strand.
CTGGAACTTGCTATGTAGACCAGGTTGGTCTCAATCTCACAGAAATACACCGACCACTGCCTCTGCCCCTGGAGTTCTGGGATGAAAGATGTGTGCCACCCTGCCTGGCTTTACAGGCTCTTTTTCTGGTATTATATTTTCCAGGTTGGCCTCTAAGTCACTCTGTGCTTAGGATGACCTTGAACTTCTGATCTTCCTACCTCCACCTTCTAAGTGCTGCTACGACAGGTGTGTACCATCAGACCTGGTTTTAATGCAGTGATGGGGATGGAAGCCAGGACCTTGTGTGTGCTAGGCAAACACTACCCACTGAGCTCCATCTCCTTGCCCATGCTTTGAAAGGCCACTTGTCTCTGACTTGCCCAGCACTCAACAGTCTAGAAAGCACTTAGAAGGAGCTCTATGGTCCCAAAGTGATTTATGATTCTGAAGTGCTTTTTGGATTATAAAAAACTAATCCACAAGTGCCTCCCCCACTGCGGTGACATCGACAGAAGGCTTTGCAAGAACAATGGACTTGATCGGTTACAAAGTCCTAAGAAGCTTCCCTCCCAGAGGGGCCTCCTGAGTCCTCAAACCCACTTTTCCTGGCCACCTTCTGCCACAGCCTGCACCCCCTGAGGGAAACTTTCTTACCACAGGGCCCTGTCATGTGCCAGATGCTCTAACAGTGCTTCAAGTACTGATATATCTCACCAGCTCTCCAATCCTGTGAGTTGGGTAATTCTGAGCCCTGTTGCAGAACGGGTCAGTGGAGGAGCCTGGGCTTGAGACACTGATGTTCGATAAGTTCTGTACCCATTTTCCAGATAGAAAAACAGGGCTGGGGCTCTCCCTGAATCACAGGGATGATTCCTCCCTGCTCTTTCTGACTCTGGACTGATTTAAGGAGGTAGCAGACACCCACCCTGACCCAGCTGCCTGTGCCAAGGCCATATGTGGCAGCAGCTCGGCCTCAGTCTCCTCTTGTAGGGTCTGGGTCCACTCTGCATAGAAGGTCTGGCATGTGTACAGAGACCTCCCGTGTCACAGATGGGGCATAGTAGAGTAGGACATGGGCCTCTGTTGATGGCCTGAATTCTATCTTCTGAGGCTAGTCCTCTAGCAAGAACCCAGAAAAATTGTAAGTCCAACCCCACTGGGCTGTACGGATAAGGAAGCCTCAGGGAAAGGAAGGACTCTCAGCAAGGAAGTGGATAAACAAGGACTGGAATTTATCTGCATACTCTTCCCATGGCCTAGGCTGGGTCTGATTTCTGATCCTTCCAGGAGTTAGATCACTCATTCACTCCAACACCCTGCCAATCAGTGAGTAAGTGAGTCAGTCAGTCAGTCAACAAACATTCCCTGATTGTCCACTATTGCCAGATCCTGGAGTGGATAAAGATGTGCAGGATCATGGTCCTGATTTCATGGCTTTAGAGTCTGGACCTGTGCTGTCCAGTACTGTATCCATTGGTCACATGTGGCTACTGGGTACTTGACAGGTGACTGGATTTTGGAGACTCTGTCTGAAAATAAATCATCTGTCTCAACAATTATTATTTTTTATTTTATGTGTAAGTGTTTTGCATACATGTAAGTACACCATGTGTATGCAATGCCTGCAGAGGCCAAAAGAGGGGCTTGAATCCCCTGAAACTGGAGTTACAGATGATTGACAGCTGCCATGCAGGTGCTGAAAAACTGGACCCAGGTCCTCTGCAAGAGCAGCCAGTGCTCTTAATGACTGAGCCATCTCTCCAGCCCCATCTCAGTTTTTTTTTTAACCTTGATTTCATATGGAAATGATTCTTAAGAGCTAGAGAGATGGCTCAGCGAGTAAGATTGTATACTGTTTTTATAGAGGATCCAAGTTCCCAGCATCCGCATCAGACATCTCATAACTGCCTGTAACTCTAGCTCCAGGGGAATCTGATGCCTCTGGCCTCTGCATGCTTCTGTACTCATGTACACATACATACTCACAGGGACATATACACACATATACATTATTTTAAAAATAAAAGAAATATGGCTGGGCATGGTGGCTCATGACTTTAATTCCAGCACTCAGAAGGCAGAGGCAGGCAGATCTCTGTGAGTTCAAGGTCAGCCTGGTCTACACAGAGTTCTAGACCAGCTGGGGCTACAGGGAGACCCTGTCTCAGAAAGATAAAAAACAAAGAAAAAGGTTAATATTTGTAGTATATTGGGTTAAATAAAAGCATTGCAATTAACTTCATCTTCTGTTTCTCTCTCTCTCTCTCTCTCTCTCTCTCTCTCTCGTCTCTCATAGGGTCTTCCTATAGCCCTAGCCAGTCTTCTTGTTTCCTCTTCTAAGAAGTGGTTATAAAAACATTGACAAAGGCTGAGGAGATGCCTTGGTCAGTAAAATGCTTGCCCTGTAAGCATGAGGATCTGAGTTCTGCTACCCAGAACTGACATAAGAAAAAGCTGGGAGTGGTGGTGTGTGTTTGTGATTCCAGCACTGGGGAGGGAGACAAGTGAATTCCTGAGGCTCCCTAGTCACTCAGCCTAATCCATAAATTCCAGGCCAATGCGAGACTGTTTCATAAAAAACAGGAACTGCACCTAAGAATGACACACAAGGTTATCCTCTGGTCCCCACATGCATGCACACACGTGCATCTGCACACACAAGAACACACAGGTAGGGGCTGAAGAGATGGCTCAGCAGTTAAGCTCACTGGCTGCTCTTGCAGAAGATCCAGGATTGGTTCACAGCAGCCACGTGACAGCTAACGCCCTCTGGAACCCGTTCCAGAGGATCCAACACCCTCTTCTGGCCTTAGGGGCACTAGATACACGAGTGTATTTACATACATGCAGGTAAAACACTCAAACACATAAAATAAAATGAATAGTTTTTTTAAAAAAAGAATATAAGGGCTGGAAAGCTGGTTCAGAGGTTAAGAGTACTTGTTGCTCTTGCAGAGGGCCCAGGATTTGATTCCCAGCACACACATGGCAGCTAACAACTGTTCTTAACTCCAGTTCTAGGAGACTGATGCCCTCTTCTGGCTTCTGGGGGTATTATGTGACATGAGTACAGTTACATGCAGGCAAAATACACACATAAAGTAAAATGAAGAACACGCATAGGAGCATGTAAACACACACACAGAGCTACCGGTTGTGGAAGTGGTTCGCACAGTCACCCTATGGGCAATGTCGGAGCTGGGGAGGGCCTTGCAGGGGTCCTGAACACTGTTCCATCTCTCTTCCACCTCCAGTTTCTTTCTCTTCCCAGAACTCTAAGGCCAGCTCTCTTCACTGCATCACCTCCAGATTGTCCCCAAGGCCACTCATTGATGGCCATCCTCCTAGACTGGCCAATCATCAGAGGAGGTACTTTGACCCCCTGGTCACTCCTGAGCAGCCAAGTGGACTGCCAAGGTCCCAGTTCTGTCCATTCCCAATTGCAGCCCACCACTCACAATGGCCCAGACTAGTACAGCTGTGACCCAGATCTTGCAGGAAAAGAGCCTGAAAGCGTTAATGGGAGGGTCTGACTGATGGGAGGGACCAGAGAGTCTTCCTTGAAAAGCAGGACTTGAGCTGAGACCCCAGGGGTAAGCAGAAACAACCACGGGAAGCAGCATACTAGCAGAGGGAACAGCAGGTGCAGAGGCAGAGAGCTCAACCCTGTAAAGGTCCCTAGAGAGGTCAGCATGGCCACGGCTCAGAGATCTGGGTCAATGGCAAGAGGTGGGCAGAAGCCATGGCACAGGAGCTTGAAGGCCATGTCAAGGACTCTGCTCTTCTTATGGAAGGTAATAGGGAGCCATGGAAGGTATGTGAGCTGAAGAGTTCCGGGAGCCTCGAACTCCCTCTGGCCTTGGACAAAGGCCGAGAAAGGCAGGGCCTGAGATCGACCACTTCTCCTCCCACAGCTGGTGCTTGTAGGGACTTAGTCTCTCGCAACAGACAGAACAGGCTGGGAGCACCAGTTCCTCTGCTCCCGGGCTGTGTGACCTTTGCTGGATGACCTGATTCTCTGATCTTAGGTTTTCCTACCTGTTCTCTATAAAACTGGGGTAGTACAAAGTAGGTCCGCCAGTGGTCACTCCACTTGCGCTCCTTCCCTGGGCCCCCTGGCCACCTGTCAGATACCAGGCCCCACTCCGCAGACAGCAGACAGAGGGACCGTGGCAGCATGCGCTTCCGCACCGCAGGAGTATTTATAGCTGCGTGCTGTCAGCCCGTTGTTGTTTTTCGGTTGCATATATATTTTTACATTCTCCACCGTCACACATGGTTTCTTGCACTGGGTTGAGAAGCAGTGAGGGTGGAGGGTGGAGGGTGGATACAAAGAGCCGCAGTGTAGGCGGTGGGGACAGATGGCCCAGGACAGCACCCAGGGACCTGACAATTCAGTCAGGGCTGCTTCTCTCCCAGCTCAGAAACCATCAATGGCTCCCCAGTGCCCCGCCTGTAGTCCAGACTCCTTGGCTGTGGTTTGAGGCCCACCCCCACTCCATGGCTACATTTCTCTTTGCTCCCCCTCCCCCACATTCTTTTTGGAGCATTCAGGATGCAGGGGAAAGTCACCTTGACTAAGTGCTACAAATCACAGCTCTGTGATCTCATGGGACCCCTTGACTTCTCTGAACCAATATCTCCTGTCCTGGGACATTGACAGGACACCCTCACCTGTCCTGGAGCTAGGAATTAGGGCAGCAAGCTCCAGGTTTTGTTTTATTGACTATGACTATGTAAAGTTACATGACTATGACATGTAAATTCACCTGGCTGAGGACAAAGCTATTGTTAGAGCCCTTCAACTTCAGGCCCTTGTTGCTGCTCCCTCTGCCCAAGTTCTCTTCCACTCCCAACTCTCAGAGAAGTTGGTAAAGGTGTAGCTCCTGGGCTATCTGATACCACGCCTTGGGTGCTCCATTGGTCCTCACACTTGGGGAACAGGGATTGTCCCCCTTTCTACAGCCAGGGAAGCGGATCCAGGAGAAGTGAATTCTCCCAGCTGTACTCAGGGCTTCAGAGTCAGGCCTGGGTCCCAGTCAGGCATGCATACCAGCCCTCTGCTCTTTCAAGCCCAGAGTCTTTTGATCTAATGGATGGTCTACCCTACCTGTCCTTGAAACTTTAGGCTCCCAGGCTTGAACTCCATACAGGCCAGTGTGTGGTCTCTGCACTCAAGGGTCCTAGTCCCTTGCTTACCAGGAGCGAGGGCCTCAGAGCTGACTGTATATCCTGGTCCTGACTGACTGCACTGGGCAGGGCCGGCTAGTCAAGGCAACGTTGCCAGGCAACAGCCTGGCAGAGAATCTGAAAATCTTTCATTGGTTTTGTTGTATTTTTGAGACAGGGTCTTCCTGTGGCCTTAGCTGGCCTGGAACTTGTTTATGTAGTCCAGGCTAGCCTCGATCTCATAGAGATCCAACTGCCTCTGCCTCCCAAGTGCTGGGATTAAAGACGTGCGCCATCATGCTCTGTGAATCTGGAAATAACGAGGGGTGGGAAGAAGGGCACCCTTTAAACAAATCTATTTATTTTTGCCTGAATGTATGTAAGAGACCAGAAGAGAGTGTTGAATCCCCTGGAACTGGAGTTACAGATGGTTGTTAGTCGCCATGTGGGTGCTGGGAACCAAACCTGGATTCCTGTGCAAGAGTAGCCAGTGCCTATAACCACTAGCAGCTGTTCTTCGCACCTGCTCGCTCCCTCCATCTCCCTCAGGACTGCTCACACTCATTTACATATTGATTAGTCCATTACTGTTGTCATTCACACCCTGCCTGGTGAGTTACAGGTGTGCCTTTTACCACCCAGTCTCAGTTTTCCCTTCTGTGGAATGGGGACAGGATTTGGTGACATGGCACGCGCTCAGTACATGGTCTTTGCTTGCTCTGTGTTGACTTGCTCACAGTGCCTCTTTGGCACCTGTTCTGTGTCCAGTGTCTTGTGGAGCTCTGCAAGGACAGAGCCTGTGAGCCCTTTGGTTGGCAAGCGAGTCAGGCAAAATCACAAGGAGCCAGCTGTCATGGGCCTGAAAAGGCAGACTCCAGGGGATAGGCAGAGGGACCCAGCACCACGGGATTCAGTTCTGGACTTCTGCCTAATGTTGCCTTCCTGGACAGGGGATTTAATGTCTGGCCTCATTTTTATAGTCTGTACAGTGGGGCTAAGCAGCAGTGATCTTCCTGGATGAAACCCCATGTGGCTCTTTCTGAGCACATGGTTGGCTAGAGACACAGGAACCGTTGCTGTGACCAGTGTAGGGCAGGAGCTGAGCCTCCCCGAGGCACCGTGAAATCCCCACTCACCCACCCAGTCTCTCCCCCTTTTTCTCTCCTGCTCTGCCTTCCGGGTCGGCCTGCTGTTCCCTCCTCCAGTCGTCTGCTCCTGCTGTCGCTCCTCCTGAAATAACCCATTTCCTTATTTCTCCTGGAGAGTTCTGGCACCAGCTGGATGGCTCCCAAAGAGACTCTGCAGGAGCAGACTTTCAGAGCCTCCCCTTCCATCCTGCTCCAGCCACGCCCTCCAGTACCCCGATTCCTTGGGATAACCACATGGCTATCTGCAGCCTCAGCAAGCCAGCTGGCTCCCTTGAAGAATATTCCTGCTTTTCTGGAAGCCTCCATCCCCTGGGGCCAAGCCTACACGCTGTCTCTGCGGTGTTTCTGCCCACAGCTCCTTGGGGCCCCGAGAGCACCCCCAGGAGAGGCAGTCTTTGTTATGCTGCCGACAACATCCGACTGCTTCTCCCCAGCACTTAGTGCAGGGTGCTGCATTCAGTTCTGTGGGCATGTTTGTTTAATGTTTGGCTTCCTTGGCAGCCTCAACACTCCACAGGACGGGCTCTGCCTCTGGTTCTCTCTACAGTCCACAGCCCACAGCCCATGGATTGATGGGTGGTAGGGTAGAATGGTGGATGGTGTTGGTTGGATAGGTGGACAGGCAAATGGATGGATGGATGATGGGTGACTAGGTGGGTGAATGGTTGCTTTGGGTAGACAGACCAATGGGTGAATAGGTGGATTATGGACAAATGTTTGGATAAATGGATGGATGGATAGGAGACAGATGGGCAGATGGATGAATTTATGGATGGATAGGCAGATTTGTGGACAAATGGATGGTTGGATAGGTGAAAAGGCAGGTAGATGGGGATGGATAATGGATGGATGGAGCGTGGTGCACATGGGGAAGTGGTCTTGTTCTTCTGTAGATAAGAACAGAGGTTGGGAAGCAGGTAGCAGGATTTCTGGGAACAAGCAGGATCCTTTTCCTAGGCCTCAGTTCCCTTACTTAAGCTGTGTTTATAATGCTGACCTCAAGGAGAAGAACATGACAGTCAGGTGACCTGGGCAACCTAGGGAGGACTGGTGGCTTGCCAAGGCTGGGATTGGCCACTTCCACAGACTCAGGGACCACCCACCACTCTTCTCAGAGTCCCTTCCTTCCCTGGGCAAGCTCAGGAGAGTGGCCAACAACAGGAGATCCATTATGGCCTGGGCCTTAATGCTGCTGAAAAGAGCCCAGGGGGAGTGCTGATTCGCTAGTGCTGTGGCAGAGGTAAATCACTGCCCCTGCCCACCTCCTCACCCACCAAAAGGTGTTCGGACAAAACTTGAGGGGCTCTCCTGTGTGGCAAAGGAGTCCCACACCACTGCCCAGGACAGGAATTGGCAGCTGTGCAGATTCTTCTTACCATCCTTGGTTCATATTTGGGTTCTCCCAGTAAAGGAACCTCCTGAGATGATTGGGGAAAAGTCGTCAGAGTGCCCTGGAGTTCTGAGACCCACGGATGGACTTCTCTGCCCTCTGTTAGTTAGTCGGCTCCTGTTCTGCTCAGCCTGATCCCATCTCCTCCTTCCTCCCACTTCCCCTCTACTCTGGCTCCAATGACCAGAGCTTCCCACATGAGGCCTGGGCTCCATCTGCTCAGTCTGCCTGGGAAAAGAATCAAACTCTGTCTTGGACCAAGACTGGGGATTAGGAATCAGGGTCAGGCTCCAGTTCAGAGCCCACTTGGTTTGGGATGAGGATCAGGCTCCAGCTTGAGCCAGAATTGGGGATCAATCTGGGATGATGATCAGCGTTTAGTCTGGGACCAGACTAGAAATCAGTTAGAGAAGAACTTAGCCTGTGGCAGATTTAGGCCTCAGCCTGGGACCAAAATCTGAACTTGGACACAGAACCCAGGCTCAGTCTACCTGGAAACAAGAAATCTATGAGTGGCCTGGATTGAGTCTCACTTACTGCCAGGACTGGTCCTGCCTGAGTTTCCTGGAAACAGACTCTTGCTGAGGTCTGAATGCAGATCCCATGGCCTGTGCCCTCAGAAGAGAACCTGCAAGGAAGGAAAGAAGTAGGCAGGAGACACTGGGATACCGTGCAGGGATCCTGTGACTGCTCCTGTGGGCAAGGGAGCCTGGCCTCTGTTGTTCCATGTTAGGCACTGGCCACACCAGCTGTCCCCAGCAAAAGCCCAGGCCCGTGAGGCAGCTGTGGTTGATGTTTCCAGCAGCTGTGCCCTGAAGTGTGCTCTGGAGCTCACTGTATTCCTTCTTACCCCTCTCCCCAGGTCTCTGGCTCACACCAGGTCTCCAGAGACACTGGTCATTCCCACGGGACAGAATGCCAGTCTCCAGTGTCCAGATGGAGCCAAGCAGCAAAAGCCCGTGAGCACAAATGGAAGAAGAAAAAGCATGAAACTGGCTGTCTCTGCCTCCCTCAGGGGTCCAGAGAGGGCAGGCCACCTGCCTGAGTTCACATAGCTGGCAGGCAGACCCAGAAGGAACCCAGGACCAACTGTGTCCAGAGCCCTGCACTCTCTCAATAGCAAGCAGGGAGCTTATTAGAAAGCAAAGGCTGGGAGGGGAGGGAAGCCCCTCCCTCCTCCCAGTTCCCGGAGCAGGGTGCAGGCACTGGGCCTTGGCGGCCTCCCTGGCCAGCCCACCAGGCCCGGTGCCCAGGGGAGGGAGCGGCATCTTGCGGGCGGGCAGCCCTTCTTGGGTAATGAGGCCCAGCCTGTGGTTTGCAGGCCTTACAATGTGAATAATTCATTTGCAACCAAGTCTGGGAATTAGAAACTGGTCCTGGATAATTTATTTAACAGGGGCCGCTGCTAGGGAGAAGGAGGAGGACTTTGAACTGTAAAAGAGAAATGTTTTCTTCTCAATTTATAGAGGCAGATAGACCTGGGTTCCCACCACAGCTCTACGTCTTCCCAGCTGTGTGACCTAGAATAAATGACTGGACTCTGCCTCAGCTTCCTTGGCTGTAAAATGGGGGTTACTAGATTGTTCCAACAAGGATGGAGAGCACCTATCATTAGGCTTAGCTTATGCGTGTTCAATACATTTATTGCATGAATAAAGGAAAGTTTATATATAATAATAGGAATTGGCTTAACCAAGCTCAGACTTTGTAGTCAACTCCATGCTAAGAGATTTACATACACTATCCCAAATCAGGAAACTGAGGCTCAGAGAAGGACTGAGTTGCGCAGTGCCCAACAGCCCCCAGTGGAAGCTAGGAATCCTTAGAACATTCAGGAGATAAGCTTGAAGGTTGTCTTCAACTTGCCCAACCACAGTTTCATGCTCTCCTGCAAAACATTCGGTGGGATTCATACTCATGCCCTGGCACCAAGGCCAGCTGAACATTGAACTGCACCTCTGAACTATTGGGACACTCAGTAGGAACCAGCCCTGTGGCTTCCCATGGGGTGTGTGGCTCTTGGCCTTGGACAGGAGGTCACTGTTCCCAATAGGGAACTCCCAGGCTCTTTTGAGGGTGAGGCAGAGCCTCAGGCACCAGAATTGCCAACCTAACTCTGTGCCAGAAGGGACTGGGTAGGAGCCAGGTGATACAGTGTACACATGACTCTGTGATCTGCTGTGTACATGCATGCACATGTGTGTTTGTGTGAGGGTAGGGATGTATTTTGTGTGTGTGTATGTGTGTGTGTGTGTGTATGTGTGTGTGTTTGGGTATCCGTGAATGCCCGGGGCCTGTGCCTGTTGGTGTGTCAACAGTATGGTTGTAGATATGTACTGAGAATATTTTTAGATCTTGTGGGTGTGTCGTGAGTATCTGATCCTATCCACACAGAGCGGTGGTGGGGTGGTGCTGAGGCATGACCTGAGAGGTGCCTGCATTATATCAGCATTTAGATGTGTGGTGATCAGATATATATGAGTGTGTGGACATACTCTTGTGTGTGAATATGTCCAGGTTTGTGTGTAGATTTGGGCACCCCTGAATCAGATGTGCATGAACACCACTTCTGGCCAGGCAAGCATTTTTCTGTGTGAGAAGTCTGTGTGGTTTGTGGGGTCTTGTATTTTATGTGTACAGGTGTTTGCATGCTTGAGTTTGAAGAGCATGTCCTCTGTGTATATGTATTTGTAGTATGTGTGTATGTGTGTGGTGTGATGTGTGTGGGGAGGAAGGGAGATGTATATGGTTTATGTGTAAAAGATTTATGCAGTGTGGGGTAAGAGGTGTGTGGTGTGATATATGTATATATATATGTATGTGTGTGGTATATATATATATATGTGTGTATATGTGTGTGCTGGGATGTAGATGGGAGATGTCTGTGGTACGATGGGGGATGTATACGGTGTGATGTGTGTGGTGTGATGCATGTGTGGTGTAGCATGGTGTGTGTGTGTAGAGATGTGGGAGGGGGAGATGTGTGTCGTATGATGGGGAAATGTATACAGTGTGATTTGTGTGTGGTATGACGTGTGCGATGTGATGTGTATCTGTGTAGATGTGTGTGGTGTGGTATGATGGGGCGTGTATATGGTATGATATCGAGGGAGATGTGTGTGTGGTTTGTGGTGTGTAGTATGTGCATGTGGTGGGGTGTAGACAGGCATTATGTAGAGAGAGATCCCAGCAAGCTTGGGAGCCAAGGGTCTCTTCCAGTTCCAACTCTGCCACATGAACTCTGGCGGGTCTCTGCCCCTTCTAAGCCTCCATTTTCTTACCTGGGCCAGGAGATTCACTCTTCGAGGGGACCTCAATGTTGGGCGCTCAGTTCACTGAGGAAGCAGCTTTGAGTGAGGCCTGCAGGGGGCGGTTTGTTCCAGGTTAGTGAAATCGGCTGGAATTATTTGTGCTCTCCCTTAGCTTTAATAGGAAAGGGTTTCTGACTTCAGTGTTTCCATTTGCTACTCGTTTTTGTTTTCATAAAAAATTAAAAAGATTGCTCTGTTTAGATGCAAGCGGAGATACTGATCATTTCTCCAGAAGAATCCCTGTCACCCACGCCCGTCTCCTCAGCTGACTGGAGTCTTCCAGCCTGTCACTCCAAGCATCTCACAGGTGCCTCCCGCCCCTCCTGCTTGCTGTCAGCAGCCTGACCTGAAAAGGCATCTTCTTCTCTCCAGCTGCCTATGGGCCACACTGTGTGCTCTTAGTCCTTGTACTTGACCTCTCCAGCCTCCTTTGACTGAGGTCATCCTTGACTTGGGAAGCTGAGTCCTGCCACATCCCCTTTCTGTTGGGCTAGCTGTTCATCATCCACCCATCAGACAGGACAGTCTGGGCGCTCTGCACTCCAGCAAGTCTGTCTATTTTCTGCCCCTGCAGGCCTATGAGTACAGGAGGATCTGGAAGCCGGTTCTCCCCTGACCCTCAGTCCAGGCCGTGACGGCGGCCCTGTACATAGGGGCATTCCACATGCATAGGACCGGGGGTGGGGGTGGGGGTGGATGTGTGGTCCCATGGATTGACCTGCTGGGCCTAAGCCCCCAGAACTCAGTGATCAGAAGCAACTCCCTGGAGCTCAGCCCCAGCAGGAAGCTCAGACAGCAGCTGGAATCTGGGCTCCTGGGCCCGGAGCTGAGATACTTAGCTATGACTCCAACGGCAACCTGAGTTTGACCCTAAGCTTCTTCTACCAAGCCTCTTCCACTTTTCTTAATTCCAGGTAAGGCCTTGTTCCCAGGAACCTCAGACACAGGACAATGGGCTTTGAGACACTATCCAAATGCTCTGCCCAGTCCAAATGGCCACCACTCCCTTACTCAGGACACTGGGGGGTGAGGGCAGGATATGTGGGGTGGCTTGTTGGGAAACACCCACCTAGGCTTCTTTGGAAAGGTTAGGACAGGCCCATTCCATCCAGCACAGTGATTCCTTTCTCTCCAGACAGGAGCAGTGGAGTTTGCTGGGATCTGATAGTGAGGTGACCTTGGTGAGTCACCCCTCGGGAAGTAGAGTAGAAAGGAACTTGCCTGCATTCAGCCTCCATTCGCCGGCACCTCCGGAAGGCCTATCCCACTCACAAATCCCTTGGTTGGAGAGTGAGGCCATGGAGTGTGCGTTGGAAAGAGCGCCGGCAACCTAGGCCTGTCCTGGAGCGGCCTCTGGTGGCTGCCTGAGGACCTGCAGCTTGTCCTTTATCAGGGCCGTCTGCGTTTGTCAAGTCGCCCTTCCCAAGTCAGAGCTCCAGCCCTCCGCCTCGCTCATCATCGTGGGACTCACCAAGCTGAAGTCTGGGGTCTGCTCCGGCTTCCTCCATCTTTCCAGCTCCTGCAGACACCCAGTTCTGCTACTCGTGGGCTCAGCTCCCCAGCCCCATTCACACCTACCTTCTTGCTGCTCTGTAAATGCATCTTCCACATTCTCACCACAAGGAACTCTGACTTGACGTCATTTTTTACTTTAGCTTCTACCTGGACTCCCCGTTGCCCCAGGACAAAGTCTAACCTCTTTGGAACCTTGCAAGATTTGCACCAAGGGCTCCTCAGCTGACCCCAACTTTATCTTACTCTGCACTCAGGCAATGCGGGTCTGCCTCAGTCCTCTCTCATCCCTGGCCTTTGCCAAGCTGGCATTTGGGCCAGATGGCCTTCTGCTTCTTCACCCAGAAGACTCCTATTCATACAATAAGATCTTAACCCTCTCTGGGAAGTTGTTAGTTGGGGCTCAGAGCGAGCGTCTTCCTGCTTTGTGGGTCTGTCTTGTACACAAGACAACACTCTCCAAGAGTGAGAGATGAATGACTCTCATTTGAGTTCTAACTTAGGAAGTGACAGGTGTCTACACTGGTCACTAGAGTAGAGGTCTGTTGAGACCAACAGAGGCCTTGACCATGCCTGGGGTGGGGAGCAGAGCTCTTCCCTGGGGGGCGGGATGCTAGAACTCAGCCTTGACGAGTCGGCAGGGTGGCAGCAGTTGCTCAGTTACCTGAGATGAGGTGGGCACTCCACAGTGCCCGGTCTCATGATCAGTAAAAAGATCAAGGGCAGTGGATAGAGTGGGCTCACTTGGAGTGCTCGCCGGTCATGCCCAAGGCCCTGGTAAGAGGGGTAAAGTACAAGGTGGGGCAGGGGCTGCTGGCACTGATCAGCCTGGTGTCAGAAGGACATCCATCACCATGGGTTGGGGAACTTGGCTTTCAGGGTAACTAGAGGTCAACAGGCAAAAGACGCAATTTCCAGGTGAAAAAACCCTCTAGCAACTGGTATAGAACCCAGCCCCCAGTCTCCCACTTTGTACTATTTGGTAATTTGTAGGGTCTATTTTTTTTTTAAGCTGAGGATGACCTCGACCTTCTGACCCTTCCATCTCCACCTCAGAAGGGCTGGGATTATAGATGTGCACCACCATTCCTAGTGTATGTTATGCTGGGGATAGATCCCCAGGGCTTCAGGCATGCTAGACAAGCACACCACCAAGTGAACTATGTCCTCGACCCTTTGCTGAGTCTTTCTACTGATCATGACGCCGGGGGCACAGTTAGTGGGACCTGGCTTTGGGATGTTGTGTGATGTGTATGCAGAATAGTGCAGACCTCACAGAACCATCCCATAGGCTGTCTGACTTTTGACTTTCCCATGAAAACTTTCTATGGAGTGCTATTTTTGATGATTGGTGCTCAGAGTCAGATGTTGGCTTGCATGGGAATACAAAGCATTTTCCATAGCTGTTACCACACATAGAATACACTAGAAATACAGATGCTGAGCAAATTGAATGAAGATGGCTCCTCGTCCCCTTTGAAAGCATATGGTGTTGAAAACATTTGGGGAAAGTATATACCTACTGCCATTGGAGCTGTGACAGGACACTCCTTTATGCCTTTGACTGGTGGTTCTTACACTCCAGAGGTCTGTGGATAGGTGCAAACTTCCTGTTACTTTATTAGGTTCTCTAGTGTACCCAATAATCATATTTATGATTTGAAATCCATATAATAATTTTTACATTTTTATTTTATGTGTATGAATGATTTGCTTGCTTCCAAGTGCACGGTGTCATGCAATGCCTGCAGAGGTCAGAAGAGGGCATCAGATCCCCTGCAGCTGGAGCTATGGATGGTTGTTAGCAGCTATGTGGGTGGGTGTTAGGAACCAAACCCACATCCTCTGCAAGGAAAGACAGTGCTCTTATCTGCTGAGCCATCTTTCCAGTACCCTAAAATTTATATAATTTTAAATTAGTTATTAATTTAGCCAGCACTTAACTGTTTTAAAAGCCTTCTGAATGATTACATTGTTAGCCTTCGTTTATCTAGGAAGGTGCTGTTCTTTCTTGTTTTACTTGGGAGTTAATGGTGGCAGGCTCAGAAATGCCAAGTCACTTACCCAAGGTCACAGAGTTGCAAAGTGGAGGACTCGGGATTTGAACTAATATCTATGCCCTACACCATTAGGCTACTGTGGTCCTCTCTGATATTTCAGGTCTGGCATTAGGGTGATTTCTTTTGAAAAAAAAAAATAGCATATCTTGTTTAATTTCAGAGTAAAATGGAATTATTGAAATACTTGTCACTGGGAAGGAGTTGGGCCAAAGTTAAGAACCACTGGTAGAGAGCTCTTGCTCGCGGCTCCTTCCAGTGGGTCTGGCCGGTCCTGCTGTCTTCTTCACACCCAGACCCCCGAGTGCTGCCCGGGAGTTCCTTGGCCTGCAGCTCACGTACCAGGTTTCCCCTGGGTCTGCTAGTACCCTTGAAGATCTGTCAGGATAGTCCCAGGTTTAACCACGAGGTGGCGCGTGGAGGCTTCAGGATCCCGGACAGAAGCGGTCCGCGCTTCCCGGACCCCTGGGCTCCTCTTCTCAGCGTCCGGTACCCAGGCCCAGCGGGTGGGTAAGTGGGGACCGTGGGAGCCCGTAGTCCTCCTATTGAACACTCTCGGAGGCTACCCAGATCTCTGGAACAAAGAGAACTCGCACAGTTGCTCTGTAAAGTCTCCGGAGGCCGTAGCTGTTATCCCATTTCACAGATGAACAAACAGGTTGAGAGAAGAAAGGAGTCCCGGGGTCATTTAGCTGAGCTCCGGAGCAGATCTGCTTAGCTGTGGGGACTGCGTTTCTTCGCCCCCGAGTGGAGCTCGACTTCTCCAAGGCTGGGCTAGAGGAGTCCCCGGTCTGGCGAGAACTGGGGAATTAGGGGTGGATGGGCACAGAGGTTCCGGAGGCCGAGTCGCGCCCCCAGGTCTGGAGAGAAGGCTGCAGTGTTGGGCTGGGCTGGGGAGCAAGGCTCACCCAGGACCTCGGTCTGGTCTCTGGGGACTCAAGGGCACTGGTAGTCCTCCCGGCTGGCGACTCAGCGCGGCTACTGGCCACTGACGCCTTGTGATGCCCATCCCCCCCCCAAGGGCTGCAGCCAGAGTCCCGGTCGCTGTCGCCGCCTGGCCAGTGGCAGACCCACCGTTACCGAGCTGGCCCCGGCGAGCCGGCGGCTCGTTTCGGTAAAGCTCCCGGAGACCCTGCCCGCCCCGGCTGCGGGCCGCGGAGGCAGGGAAGCTGCTCCCCGTGGCAGGGTCTTCGAGATGCGGGAATCCCTGGCTCCGGGGCTCCTTCAGGATCTCCCCTCCGAGGGGCGGCTGCGGCAAGCAAACCGGGCAGCTTGTGACTGTGAAGTTAGACGGAGAGAAGGACTTTTCAGGAGGGGCGCGGGGGGTGGGGAGGGCGGGACGACGACAGAAGAAGTTCCTCTGGCTAATGAGGGTGTGGGGAGGGTGGAGGGAGGCGGGGGCCACATGGCCCAGGGCCGGATAACTAGATTCTATCTTGAGGGTGGGACTGAGGAAGCCGAGGGGACTAGAGACTTGGAGAAGGTGGGGCAGTCTGGAACCCTGGGGCGAGGAGGGGAGGGGCTGCGTTAGCTCAGGAGGATTAGGACCAGGTAAGGGAACTAACTGGGAGAGACAGGGCCTAGGGTTAGGATCCTGCACTTAGGGTGGGGGGGGCGGTTGTCGATGAGGACTTGAGAGAGATGGAGACCGGCCTCACCTGGTAAGAAGGTGAGAAATCTCTCCTGGCGCTGGACGGCAGGGAGGGAGGGCTTGCAGTAGACCCAGGGTCAGGCCCGCTCTGGAGCTGGGGCCTAGGAAGGGGCTGCTGTCTGGTGAAGAGAGGGTGGGTCAGACCCTCCCCTAAGATCTTGCCCGCCGAGAAGCCGCGGGAGGCGGGGCGGAGAGGGAGGGCTGGAGGAGGGGCCGGGCCTCTGTCCACCGCATTAGTGCTGGTTGGAGGGACGAGGGGGCGCGGAGCCAGCCAAGCGGCCAGTTCCCACAGGCG
Organism: Eospalax fontanierii; assembly: GCA_035773235.1. NCBI lineage: Eukaryota > Metazoa > Chordata > Mammalia > Rodentia > Spalacidae > Eospalax > Eospalax fontanierii. The sequence goes on from CM069541.1 coordinate 52,497,782, forward strand.
GGCAGAGTGGGGCTGCCATGGCGCTGGCCGGGCCTGTGACCCGGGACTCTAGACCAGGACTCGTGTTGCTGTTGCTGCTGCTGCTGCTGCTACCCTGGGCTCCAGCCCTCGACCTCCTGGCTGGTGAGTGTGGTTGGGCCTGGCCTGAGTGGTGGCCAAGCTCGAGGGGACCCTGGGGTTGGTGTGTTCTGGGACTCACATCGAGAGCTTGGTGTGCTATGGCAGCTGCCTGCTGAGGGAGTTTTGCAAGTGGGGTTGGGGAGCTGGGGCTGGTGTGGTGGGTGGGAGTTGGCGTGGGGCACCTGGTATGTTGTAGTGTGGTGTGTTTCTTAGGAAAAACTGAGAATTCTGGGGTGGGGTGTCCCTTGGGGAAGGGATGTGGGGCTGGGAGGGTTCTGGGTGGGAGTGAGTCTGGGAAGTTTCAGGGAGCCTGGCCACACTGCGGTTTGTTGGAGTCGCCCTGTGTTGGGGTGCAGGTGGCGGTTAAAGTTGCCTGGTGGGTAAGCTGTCTGGGCACCAGCCTGTGGGAGTTCTGTCCTAGGGCACTAAGTGCAGAGAGCTGTGTCCCAGCTGTGCTGGGTATAAGCTGTCCAGCATGTTGAACTGGCCTTTCCTGGCAGCACAGAGGGGACTGGGGGACACAGCAGAGTAGGTTGTGATGGAGGAAGGGAAAGAGACCCAGGGAGGGGGGATTCTTACCTCTACCCCTTCCTTCTATGGGCCCCCTATCTGCTCTTGGGGTGAGGTTAGGGTCCCTGGAGTGACTGGAATTTGGGATCATGTTTGTGTCCCCTGCAGTCTGTCCCTGGCATTCCCCAACCAGGCTGAAAGGGCTAGCTGAAGCCAGTCCAGGCGGCCAACAGCCTTTTGCTTTCATCCAAGTGGATTCAGCATTGAGCCTGGAATTCCTACTGGGGGGTCTGAAGGACGCTTTGTTTTGGTCACTATAGCTACATGGACCGGCCTGCCAGCACACCACCTGCAGGAGGGCCTGGGCGCCCCTGTGACTGGAGAGCCCCGCCTTCTAGGCCTCTAACCTCACTGTGGCCTTCCCTATGCCAGTCCACGAAGCCTTTAATGCCTCTTCCTTCTGGGGAAGCAGGAAGGTGGAGGACCTTGGTACAGGGAAGACTCCATTTGGTAGGGAGGAGACAAAGCTCAGGGAGGATGGGGACTTGGAAGCTGGATGCCTGGGGCTACTGAAGATTGAGAGAAGACCAGGTGGCTCTCTGCTGTCTGCACAGGGCTTGAGGGCCTGCCTGGTCTGTGCATCTGGGTCTGTCCCTGCCTCCCAGTAATGCCTGTGACACTTGCTTAGCTGTGTGGCATGCTCTAGGGCACATACATACTGCCACCGGACAGGTGTTCACAAGCACATGCTGATCCACCCTGTGAACCCACCGATGAACCTGCCATGCATCCCCATGCATGTAGCACATTGCTGCACACACCAATGTGTATACCTCAACACACCTGCATTGACTTGAGTGTGTTTACACTCAGCTATACAGGTGCATTAACCACGAGCCTGGCAGATACAGTGCATCAGAGGTGCGGAAGGGAACTCCATCCCATTTATACTCTCCACAGCCCCTCTGGACTCAGGGGCTGCCATTCCCCCTGAGACTTCTATCCATGGAGCCTATCTCCCCAGGGATCCCCAAAAGCTAGAATGGGGATACCACAAACATCAGTACCCAAGGCATGACTGAAGGAGAAGCAGGGACTTCAAAGCTGATTTTTATTGCCGAGGATGTGGGGGTTCTGGAGGCTCTGGTTCAGGCCCTGCTGCCCACCCCTGAGCTGGGCCCCTCCATCCCAGCCACTCTGCAGCAGAGGCCCACTGGTTGCCATGGAGAGGATGAAGCATCTTGGAGTATAATGGGACACACTGGGTTGTTCTCACCCCCCACCTCAGAACAGAGAGCACAGTGCACAAAGGGTAGCCAGCCCTCCCCAAACTTCGCTCCTTCTCCAGCCTGAGGTGTGAGGCCTGTGGGGAGAAGCAGGGGAAGGCGGAAGCCACACACTTGTGACCCCAGAGGGGTCTAATGGCTACTAGGTGCTTGCTTCCAGCAAAGGTTTGCTGATGGGTGAACCACACCAATTGCTACGTGGATTCAGTGTAATCCACCCAACAGCCCAGCTCTGTATGTCTTTGTTTACGGAATGGGTAAGTTGAGTCTAGAGAAGGTCAAGAACTTGTCCAGAGTCACAGAACAGTATGTGTCAGGGCTGGGCTGTCACAGCAGGAGGTTCTCTAAGTGGTCACATCATCTTTGTGTCTCGGTAAAATGGAAGTCATTGTTTATTCCAAGGGCCAGTCCCAGGTTTGATGAACTGTGATGTTGATGACACAGGACCCAAATTTCAATGAAAAAATTTTAATTTCTGTGTATGAGTATTTAGCCTGCATGTATGTAACTGCACCTGTGTGTTCAATGCCCACAGAGTCTAGAAGAGGGTGCCGAATCCCCTGGAACTGGAGATATAGATGGTTGTTAGCTGCCCTGTGGGTGCTGGGAACTGAACCCAGGTCCTCTGTAAGGGGAGCTGGTGCTTTTAACCACTGAGCCATCTCTCTAGCCCCAGAAATTTTTGTATTATTGCTATTGTACGTATGTGTACACTTCCTTGGGCCTGCACCTGTGTACCACAGCCCAAGTGTGGAGTCAGCTCTCTCCTTCCACCTTTACGTGGGTTTCTGGGGTTAGCAGGCCTGTGCGGCAGCCTTCAGGACAGAAGACTTTAGATGGAAGCACATTAATGGTTACTGGGGATATGGTTTCCGTAGCCAGCTCAGGTGGCCAGTGTGAACCTCGTCTGCTTGTCTTTGTCTTCTCACTCTGGTGGGTACCTGTTCTGAGACCAGGGACTAGAAATCCAGGTAAGCACCAATGCTGGGCACTGAGATGCTCCATCTGGAACACCTATAGCTATTACTGTAAATAAAAATGCTTTTTAACATCAGGGTAAAGATTTTTGAAAAGGAAGAGTCCAAACTTTGCTGCCTTCTGGAGTAGTTTTGCCTTTCCCTGATGAGAATGAGTCGGGGCTGAGTGTCAGTGACCCTGCCGTGCTGTAGTCTCTGTTCTTAAGCCAGGGTAAGGCCTGGCTTACTGGAATGCTAGCTGCTGGGCTCAAGGTAGACAGGAAAGACTACTGCCCTGCCAAACTGTTACGACCCCCCCATCCCTCTGAGCCCATCCCAGTGGGGGGGATGCAACCCAGGACCTTTGCACACACCAGGGGAGCATTTAACATTGAGTCACACACCAGTCCCCAGACTTCTAGAGATGCTTCTGGTGGAGCGATGGGCTGAGGAACCTGCTAGGGTGACAATGCTTGGGGTGCAGTTTCACATGCATCCCGAAATGCGGTTTTTTAGAAGCAGTTCTTTTTCTTATTTTATTGTAGCTAGTTTTCTTAACAGAGTCCCTTTTCTAAGTTGAACCAAATACGCTAGGGTGGCAACAGCTGTCAGGCCCCTGTGTTTAGTGCTCCCGGTGTGACTGCATCCGGCGCCCCTGCCCTCCTCAGGGCGGAGCTGAGGGCAGGTCTGAGGGGAGGGCCAGGGTCCTGTGTCTGTTAATCTCTCCTCTGCCAGGTCAGCCCAGGCAGCCTGAGAGGTCAGGAGGGATTTGTAAAGATAAGCACAGGCCCCTCGTCGCCCTGGTGACAGGCTCCGCCCCTCCAGCCAGGCCCTGGGGACGGCCCCTCCCCCCCAGCCCCGCCTCCTGGGTTCTCAGTGCTGGAAAACTGGGACCACCCTAGTTCCTACCTTCAAGGTGGGGAGCCTCCAGGGAACCGATATTTTACAGGTGCACTGGCTTCTTGCTACAGCATTTTGAATCTCCGGGTCTGGAGCGGGCACCAGATCTGCATTCCCTGGCTGTGAGTGTCTCTGAAACCCGGTAATTCAGTGGATCAGGAAGTGGCTGGTTTCTGAGTTGCGAAAAAGGCAGATTAAACACCCAAGTCATAGGTAACTAGGCAGAGAATGAAGGGCCTACAGGCAGGACTGCCCATCTGAGCAGGTTCGAGGCCTGTTGTTCCTTGCTCTGGAGACATCCTGTGTGGCTGAACTCTGCCTTGCAGGAATTCCTGTGTATAACAGATATCTGCTGAGTTCTGGGAGGACCCCCAGAGCAGGGAAGCCTCCTTTCCTGGTGCTGTCCTCTGGCCTGATGGCTGACATGGAGGGCTCTGAGTTAGCTCCAGATTGGGATGAAGGGGTCCTTGAGCCCCAGAGATGAGAGATTGCATCCTGATGGGATTCAAATTCGAGCTTTTGGCCTGAGGCCCTGTAGTCAGTCAGGCCTGCTATAAGAGGAGTTATGACAACTCCTCCTGAGCCTTTTGGGTCAGGAGTCCCAGACCACTGTGGCCACTGCTCCTCAAAGAGGGTCCGTGGGGTGCCAGGGCTCCTCACAACACTCCCCAGAGGAGCTCTGTTCATTCCCCACAGACAGCCTGGATCTGTCTGATGCCCCTAACCATGCCTCTTCCTGAAGGAACTCCCTCCACCCCACCTCTCATCCCTCAGACCTTCCCCGCTCCCCCTCCATCAGACCATCTTCTCACCCCCTCCATCAGAACATCCTCTTATTCCCACAGGGCCTCTGTCCTGGGGCACCTGCGCTGAGCTGCTCAGTTACACTAGCTGGTGGGAAGCAGGAAGCCCACTCACTAACCACAAGCCCCTCAGAAAAGCAGTCCAGGAGCCTTCTGCCCGACCTGACATGTCCAGGCCTGGCAGAGGGCTGGGAATGGATGCCCAAGCAGAGAGGAGAACAGTGGGCAAAGTGTCCCTTTGGCCAGAAGGTATCTTAGACTCTGGAACCCTGACTCCTGCCTGCCAGGCTTTGGTTGGTGCTAGGCTGCATTGTGGAAGGATGAGCCACATGAGGCCCTGGGCACTTGTGATGGCATTGGGTAGACATGTCTTTCTGGGCCCCACTGTCCCCGTAGCTTGCTGTCCCTCTAACCTGCTTGGGCCGCTGAGGAGCCTGGAGATCTATCTAGCCAGCAGAAGCCCTGCCCCATGGAATGTGCGAGACGCCTGAGAGGCTGCCAGCCTTATCTGGGGGTCTTCACGGAGCGGGGGAGGGGTGGTGTTGGGCCCGATGCTGTTCACTGCTCTGGCCTGGTTAGTGTCTGGATGACAACTTGAGAGGAGAGCATGTCCTGGAACTCCAGGTGGGGGTAGGGGGACTCCTGTTCAAGCTCCCCTCCCCCACATTTGTCTCTGGCACCTGAGGCCTTGGATTCTTCTGTAGCCCACAGGGAAGTAGAGGCTCAGAAGAAGTGGTTTTCAGAGGTGGGGTTTGAACTCAGGCCTGTGAGGAACAAGGATCTCAGGCTGGGATGAGGGGAAGGAACAAGGCTGTCTGGACTCGGTTTCTAAATCAACACAGGGAGCTCCAAGTGTGGAGTCAGATATCTAGTGAGCAGCTCACGATCCCTGCTGCCCCGGTGACTCTACGCAGGTACTTGTTAGTGGGTATGAAATGAGTGCCAGGGGTCCTCTAGAAGTTCCCAGGCCAGCAGGCAGGAAGGCAGAACCAGGATGGGTGGGAGTCCAGGCCCTGCCTTTGAAGTTGCTCATCCTTTCTCAGAGGCTGAGGTTAGATATCTCAGGTTTCAGTCGGGAATGGAGTTACCAGACCCCCAGCAGGGGTCTGAGGGATAGAAGCCATCTCCTCCTTTGTCCCCTCCATCCCACTTCAGACTGGCGCTGAGGGGACACAGGCCTGCAGGATGGAAGGAGAAGCCCAGTCTTGGTGCAGCATAAACAAGCCAGCCTTGAAGCCTATGTGTGACCTCAGCAAGTCCTGACTTCTTGAGCCTCTATTGCTCACTTGTAAAACAAACATAGGACAGTCCTTGTCTCCTAGGGAGGTGACTGGAAAGCAGATCCGGAAGGGTCTGTTCTGTAATCCTGTCACAGGGTATTCTGTCCTATACCTCTGCTCTAAAGATGAGCTAAAACCTGCCTCAGGGGCTGAGGGTGTAGCTCACTTGGTAAAGTGCTTGCTTAGCACTATCAAAGCCCTGGGTTTGATCCCCAGTACCTGTAAATGAGCGTGGTGTCATATGCCTGTAATCTCAGCACTCAGGAGGCAGGCGCAGGAGGATCACAAGTTTAAGGTCACTCTTGGATACATACAAAGTTCCAGGTCAGCCTGGGCTACAGGAGAATCTGTCTCAAAAATAAAAACAAACAAACAAGCCTCAGTTCCAGGTGTAGATATCTGCTACATGTTGTGCCCGGCTTGTAGATGCCCTGGCTGTCCACGCATACTCCTGATCATGGGCAGCCTGGGTTGGTCTTAGGTTTGTGGCTGAGGGATGAGTGCAGAGTTGGGAACGGGAGCAGAGTGGGGAAGGGGTGCACGGTGAAGCTTCTGCCGGTATTCCCCGGTTATTTCCTCTTTCTACAGGGCTAGTTCCTTCGGTGACCCCAAGTGCCTGTGTCTCAGATCCGTGTGCTCCAGGGACTGAGTGCCATGCTACTGGAAGTGGTGGCTACACCTGTAAACCCACAGAGCCTGGGGGCTGTGCCACCCGGCCATGCCACCACGGCGCACTGTGTGTGCCCCAGGGCCCTGATCCTAACGGCTTCCGCTGCTACTGTGTGCCTGGCTTTCAAGGCCCCCGATGTGAGCTGGACATCGATGAATGTGCATCCCGGCCCTGCCGCTACGGGGCCACCTGCCACAACCTGGCCGATCGATTCGAGTGCCACTGCCCCCTGGGCTATGCAGGTAATGGTGGCCATCCTCAGAGGTCACTGTGGAGTCCGTCAGCTGATCACAGGATGAAAGTCCTGATCCAGTCGTGGCTGTCATCTGGCGACGTCTCCGCAGACTGGCAGCTTCAGTACCCACTCTTGGGTTGGCTGCCGAACTGATGTTTCTCGGGCTAACTTGGCAAGCCGGGCTAGAGCATATATTTTGAATGCTGGTGTGGGGCCTGGCGCATACGAAGCACTTGACAAATACAGCTTTTGTCCCTGCCACAGAGCTGAGTTCAGCTTGGGTGGGAGGCAGGGAGCAGCCCTCAGGCACCCTTGGCAGGGCACCCTGTGTGGTTCTCCTGATGAGCCCTAATAAGACACTCTGATATGGTCAGGATATAAAACCGACCCCTGTCCTCCAGGTATCCTGAGCTATGACAAAGAGACACACCCAGTTCCATTTGTGGTAAGGCTGTGTCCCCAGACATCCCTGCTGAGTGGAGCAGAATAATGTAGACACAGGTGCTTAGAACCATGGCTGGCATGGATCCACATGGCTCCATGACTCCATGTAATCTCAGAGATTACCCCATCCCAGTTCCTTCCTGCTCCTGGAGCTGCTTTCTGGAGCCACCTTGCAGTCTAGAGGGAGGGTACAGCTGTGGACAGGTCTTCAAGGGATCTTCACTCTGGAGTCTGAACTACAGACCCTGGGCAGTTCTCTGTCACCCTGAATTCAGACACTGTGCTCTAACTGTGGGAAATTTAAAGTACCCACCCCCCACACACACCCAGGGCAAATGGACAGACTGGAGACTGGGTCCCAGGAAGGATGTTGTGGAGGGACGAGGTGGCATCCTGGTGGGAGTGGACTGAGACTCCGGGCCCTTCACGGATTCTCTCCTTCATATGCCTGTGCAGTTATTGTGGGTTTCAGCAGTCTTTGCGTGCTCCAGTTTGGGGGCCTGTATGGCAGCTGTAAGGGGCCTCTGTACACCTGCCTGTATCTGTGTGGGCTCTGTGAATGCTTCTGTGGGGAGCATCAGTGTGTGTGACAGCAGGTATGTGAGCCCCAGATGTGTGGGATTCTGGTAACTTTCCTGCGAGTGTGATGTGATCGGGCAGCTCTGTGACTCATTTCTTTTCTCCTTCCGTTCAGCAGGGTGGGGGAGTTGGGATTCCAGGCAGCCTGGGCCTGGCTCTCCCTGGCACAGAGTGGTGGGAGTGGGGCTCGAGGGTCATGGGAAGGAGGAGCCATGAGGTGAAAGTCGGGAGGGCTCCAGCTGGAGTCAGCTGGCTCTCTGACCTCCATCACCAAACCTGCGTAGGAGGCAGCAGCAGGGCCACAGAAATCTACACTGACACAAGACTCAAAGACTCATAAATCTCCACACCTTGAGTTCTCCATCCCTCTGCTTCACCCCTACCCTGGGGGGGGGGGTCATCATGTAGTCATGGGGATTACAGGGTGGACTCAGGGGCTTCTAGTTTTAAAGTCAGGACAGTGCAGAAGCTGGTGAGCCTACTCCAGTGGTTCTGTTGGGAGGTACGTGCAGCACCTGTCTTCTGTGGGGTCTTTCCTTCCACCCTCCTCCAAGCCACTCGAGAGGCTTTTGAGATGCAGGCAGGGCTGCTGTTAATGACTTGTCTCGTGGCTGTGGCTAAATGCCTGACGAGAAGCGAGTTAAGGAAGGGTGCATTTTGGCTCACAGGGGAATACTGTCCATCCTGATTGGCTGAAGGAGCACGAGACATCTGGCCACATTGTGCCTTCAGTCGGGACGCAGACCCAGATGAATACTGGCAGTCCACTCGCTTTCTCCGTACCCCCCTTTATTCAGTCCAGGACCCCAATCCATAATATGGTGTTAGCCACATCCAGGGTGGGTCTTTCCTCATCAGTTAAACCCTTCTGGAAACTTCCTTCCAGGCCCTCCCAGAGGTGTGTCTCCTAGGTGATTACAAATCTAATCAAGTTGACCACAAGATTAACTATCACAGATGTCAACAACTGGAATTTTTTTTTTTTTAAAGATTCATTATTACTTACGTGTGTATGCCTGAGGAGGCCAGAAAAGGGTGGATGATCCCCTGGAGCTAGAGTTCCAGGCAGTTGTGAGTGGGTGCTGGGAACCAACTTGGATCCTCTGGAAGAGCAAGGTTCACCCTTAGCAGCTTAGCCCTCTCTTCAGCCTCAACTACCAGGTTTTGGCATGAGCCAGTCTGACCTGGCCCTGGTATCTGATGCTTCCATGTCGCTCACCTTCATTCTCCCTTGTTTCTGTTCCTCCTTGAACCCCCTTTTGGGGCGTTATGGCCCTCCCTCAGGCGAGGTGCCACCAACTGTCATCCACTTGCTCTATCCGAATCCTTCAACAAGCGCTTCAGTAAGAAGCCTTCCCTGACCCCAGAGCCCCAGAGCAGACTCTGGTTCGAGCTCTCATAGGACCCAGTTCTCTCCCTTGCGGAGTTCATCACGATTAAACACCAGGCCTCCCTTGGCCTAGAGGACTGTGAGGTCTGCCAGGGTAGGGATGGTTCTTTGTTTCCACGCAGCTTCCTAGGCTGTGCAAATACCAAGCAAGCCACCGGGTCTGTTCCTTAGGGCCGCGCAGGTCGCTGCTTCTGGTAAATGGAGCAGACTCGAGTTGCTACTGGGCCCCTATCGCCCCTCTGGGTGTACATCTCCTGGGTCCCCATTACTCCTGCCCCACTTCAGGTGTGACCTGCGAGGCCGAGATTGACGAGTGCGCGTCGGCGCCTTGCCTGCATGGAGGTTCATGCCTGGACGGCGTAGGCTCCTATCGATGCGTGTGTGCGCCAGGCTACGCCGGGGCCAGTTGCCAGCTGGACGTGGACGAGTGCCAGAGTCAGCCGTGCGCACATGGGGGTGTGTGCCACGACCTGGTCAACGGGTGAGCGAACGGCGGGAGCGGGCGGTGGGATGCAGTGGCCCTGGGACAGGGAGCTGCGGGGCGAGCTCAGCCCTCTCTGCGCCCGCCCGCCGCAGGTTCCGGTGCGACTGCGCGGACACGGGCTACGAGGGCGCGCGCTGCGAGCAGGAGGTGCTGGAGTGCGCATCGGCGCCCTGTGCGCACAACGCATCCTGCCTCGACGGCCTCGGGAGCTTCCGCTGCCTCTGCTGGCCAGGTGTGTGCACGCGTGCGCGCGGCCCTGTGGCGCTAGCTGCGGTGGGGGTGGGGGGCTGTGGGGCGAGCATGAAGTCTAGAGCGCGCGCAGGCCCTTTTTGTGGAACTGCAACATGTTTTGAGTCTCAAGTTTCCTGATCTGCAAAAGTGACTGATACAGCACCTGCTCCTTGGATTGCAGTGAGGAGAGTGATGGTGTGAGGATGCTCTAGCACCTGGCCTAGGGCCTGGCACACGCGAAGTGTTCAGTATATAGCATTCATAGCAATTGCCAGCGCGTCCTGCAGGCCGCTGGGCCATTCCTACGCCTGTTGTCCTCCCTCAGTCAACAGCTCAGGGCCTTTTCCAGCGCTGGGTTGGCTAGGGGTCATGGAGGGGAACTGCCTGTGAACTTCTCGTGGCCTAATGCCTCTGGGTGCATCCTCAGGCTTCAGCGGAGAGTTGTGCGAGGTGGATGAAGACGAGTGTGCAGCAAACCCCTGCCATAACGGGGGCCGGTGCCTGCAGCGCTCTGACCCAGCCTTGTATGGGGGTGCCCAGGCCACCTTCCCCGGAGCTTTCAGCTTCCGCCATGCTGCGGGCTTCCTGTGCAACTGTACGCCAGGCTTTGCGGGTGAGTCGCCTGCTGGGAAAGCACTCAGGCTGGGTATAGAACCCCAAGGATGTATCCAGCCTGGCCCTTGGCCTGGTCCTGCTAGGTGCCACTCTGCCTGTCTCTCTGTCTGTCTCTTTCCCTGGGCCTCAGTCTCTCTAGTTGTAAAATGGGCCCTTTCGGTTCTGGTCTGGCTCTAAGGGTGCAGGCTGCAGCCACAGCTGAGCCTCTTACAGGGGACGACTGCAGTGTGGATGTAGACGAGTGTGCTTCACGGCCATGCCTCAACGGAGGCAGCTGCCAGGACCTGCCCAATGGCTTCCAGTGCTACTGCCCGGATGGCTACACAGGTGCCCAGGTGGGGTGGGCTGGGCATGGAGAAGGGGCTGGGTGATTAGGTCTCTTCTGGATAATGTGTGGCTTGATGAAGCTGGACGTGGGTGCTGTGCACAGGTTGCTGGGAGTTGCTGAACTAGGACCCCAGCTTTGGAAGTGGAGGGGAAGAGCTGGTCAATTTGAGCATGGTGAGGATGGACACACTGAATGGACCAAGCCAAGCCTGCCAGGGAATCACCTGCCCTGGGGGTGTGGCGACTTTTGCTCTGTGGTTACTGTGTCTATGGAGCACACTGAGGGGAGCTAGGACCAACCTGAGGTACAGGGACTGGCCCGAGAGAGGGGCCTGGTCAGGAGTCTCAGAGTTAGGGGTCAGGTATAGCTGCCAGGTGGCTTAGGCCATGGTGGGCTGAGCTTTCTGGGAGGACCAGCAGAGTGGTGGTAGGGAAGCTGAGACCTGGACTTTGCCATTAAAGAGAGACTGAGATTCAGCCAGCGCAGAGTGGAGAGGCTGTGCTGGGCCCAGGTGCAGACCCACAGAAGGACAAACTTTGACTCCGGGGAACCGTGTCTGCTGGCAGGGGCTGCAGTGGTTCTCTCCTTGCAGATGCATGGCCGCCCATGAAGCCAGTAACTGCATCCACATTCCCCTGCCCTAGAATCTCTGCCCTGCTGGACTGCCAGCCGCACGCCCCCACATGCCAGCATTCCTGCTCAGCACAGACACCTCCCCCTGCAGGTTTTTGGACACAAGCGCCTTCACTTGGGGAAGGGGCTGGAGATCCAGACCCTCTCTTCTATCTTCACTACTCAAAGATCTTAGGGATAAGCATCCCTACCCTAGGTGGCCAATGCCCCATCCACTGCTCCCGTTGGCTAAGTCACCTCCCCCAGGGCCCTCCCCAGAGGCCCACTCCTCCACAGTCTCATGAGGCAGGATTTGCCATCCTCATCCTAGATGCGGCAATGGAGGCCTGGAGAGGGGTGCTGTATACATTGTGGGTGGAACCGAGCTTCTTCCAGTTGAGCACCATGGATGGGTGAAAGGGAGGGCATATCTCTGACATCAGAGCCCAGGGGGAGAGACTCTGGCTGTGAGTCTGGGCTCCCTGCCCAACATCCCTTGAGGAAGCACTGGGCCCACATGGGGGAGGTCAGTCTGGCATTCCTGAGCTGATTCAGATGGAGGCAGGCAAGCCAGGCAGGGGGCTCTGTTCTCTAGCTTTGGTGCAGCCTGTGGGGCATGATGGTACTGTGGGTTCTAGGCCCCTTCCTAGGGGGCCTGTGGCTCCTAGCAGGTAGGAGGATGGGGGCCTCTGGCAAGGGGAGGTTGGAGCAGGTGTCTGGTGGTCAGGTGGATGCTATAGGCAAGTGGGCTGATTGGTCCTGGCTTTGAGTCCTGTTGATTCCTCTGGGCCTGAGCCCTTCCAGCTGAGTTGTGAAGAGCAGGGCTGTCTTGGCTTGTATTGTGGAGGCTCTGGCTCAACTGGGGTTGCGTTTGGGCCTTTTGATCCTGCAGGGGAGAATGGGGTAGCATCTTACTAGGCACAGAGACTGAGTGGTGGGACTTGGGGGCTGCTCATTGTGCTCCAGATGTACAATCCACTCTGCTCTTTCATGTTATCACTGCTAATAATAGTGAGGCAGGAGGCAGAGGTGGGAGAGGATCGGGGAGCCAGAGAATGCTCAGGGAGTCAAATCCCTAGGGCACAGAGACTCACCAGGCATGGCAAGGGAAGGGGCATCTTGGATTCTGGTCTATAATGGATCTAGGGGATCCAGGGAAGGCCTTTGGGATTAGCATGGTCGATAAACAGGTATGCAAGTTCTGGGTGGGAGGTTGTGACTCTGATCCCCAGCTTACCGCGCCTTGCCTGGTCTCCCCCTTAGGTCTGACGTGTCAGGAAGATGTGGATGAGTGCCTGTCGGAACCCTGCCTGCACGGTGGAACCTGTGGTGACTCCGTGGCAGGTTACATCTGCCAGTGCCCTGAGGCCTGGGGCGGACATGACTGTTCTGTGCAGCTCACTGGCTGCCAGAACCACACCTGCCCGCTGGCTGCCACCTGCACCCCCACCTTCCAGTCTGGAGTTCACAGTTATGCTTGTCACTGCCCATCTGGGACCTATGGGCTTCTCTGTGACCAGAACACCACCTTCTCAGTTGTGGCCAGGAGCCCTGTGTGGGCATTGGTATCAACTGGTAGTCCTCTGGGTCTGGCACTGAAGTTCCGAACAACACTGCCTGCTGGGGTCCTGGCCACTCTCAATGACACCCAAGCCAGCTTGGAGTTGGTACTTGTGGGTGCTACACTCCAAGCCACACTGCGGGTTCACAGTACTACTGCACTTGTCCTCAGACTGCCAGACTTAGCCTTAAATGATGGTCAGTGGCATAAGGTGGAGGTGGTACTTCACCTGGAGACCCTGAAGCTGCGGCTCTGGCATGAGGGCTGCCCGGGCCAGCACTGTGTGGCCTCTGGTTCTGTGGCCACAGGTCCCATGGCCTTGGTGGCCGCTGGGCCTCCCAGGCCCTGCTCCATCCATCTGGGTGGCCAGGCCTTTGCAGGCTGCTTCCAGGACGTGCATGTGGAAGGGCACCTTCTGCTGCCTGAGGAACTCAGTGGGAATGTGCTCCTGGGCTGTGAGCACAGGGAACCATGCCAGCCTCTGCCCTGTGCCCACGGAGGTGCCTGCGTGGACCTGTGGACTCACTTCCAGTGTGACTGCCCGCGCCCTTACCGTGGGCCCACATGCACTGATGGTGAGGGATCAGCTGGCAGGGAGACAGCATGAACACCAGGCTCTGGAGCCTGCCCGCCTCACCTCAGCATTGTCTCTCCCTGCAGAGTTTCCCGCTGCCACCTTTGGCTTGGATGGCGCCGCGAGCTCAGCCTTCTTCTTGCTCCAGCAGCTGCCAGGCCCTAACCTCACTGTGTCCTTCTTCCTTCGCACCCGGGAGCCGGCTGGCCTGCTGTTCCAGTTTGCCAACGATTCAGTCTCTGGCCTAACGGTGTCCCTGAGTGAGGGCCAGATCCGGACTGAGGCACTGGGTCATCCTGCGGTGGTTCTACCTGGGCGCTGGGATGATGGGCTCCGCCACCTGGTGACGCTCAGCTTCAGTCCAGACCAGCTGCAGGACCTGGGGCAGCAGCTGTATGTGGGTGGGAGGCTCCACCCTGCTGACACCCAGTCCTGGGGCGGGCCCTTCCGAGGCTGTCTCCAGGACCTGCGTCTCAATGGCCTCCACCTCCCTTTCTTTTCTTGGCCGGTGGAGAACTCAAGCTGGCCCAGTGAGCTGGATGCCCGTCAGTCCTCTAACCTCACCCAAGGCTGTGTTTCTGAGGACATGTGCAATGTGAGTGCCTGCGAGAGGGTCCTTAGCCAGGATTTGCGCTGTGACATGGGGGAACCTGAGCCCCAGACAGCCACGTGACCTGCTTGCAGCCCAGCTATTGGAGCAGAACTGCGGTCATCTCTTCCCTGCCCCGCTGCTCATTCCCTCCAGTGGACCTCTTCTGTACCACTCTGAGGCCACACCCTGACCTAGACAGAGGGTAGGCCTCAGCCTTTCTGCAGTGGCTGCTTGAGGGAAAGAGGCACATGAGCTCAAGAGCACTAGTTGGAATAGTCTAGTGTAAACTGAGCTAGTCTTTTTATTGGCTGAGCCACTCAGGCTAGTGGCTTCTCCTCTGTGGGTCTAGTTCCTTGTCTGGAATGTAAATGTGCTGGCAAGTTTACCACTCTGTGTTGAGGTGGCGTGGGTCTGCTCTCATGAATACTCAATGGTGGTGCCCTCACACTCGGATTCTTCCACAGCCGGATCCCTGTGTGAACGGTGGGACTTGCCGTGTCACCTGGAATGACTTCCACTGCACCTGTCCTGACAACTTCACAGGGTCCACCTGTGCCCAGCAACTGTGGTGCCCCAGCCAGCCTTGCCTCCCGCCTGCCACCTGTGAGGAGGTCCCAGATGGCTTTGTGTGTGAGTTTGTGTCTTGGTGCTGCATGCTGGACACTCAGCTGATTAGATCCCTTAGGGTTTGTGGGATTCTGGGCTGTGGACCAGGAACGCCAACAGCCTTGTCCTGGTGCCGTGTGCCACTGTATTCTGAGGGATAGAGGCTTCTGGGGAGGGAGTCTTGTGCTGGGGTTTCTAGGGTAACTCCAGGGGGGCCACAGAAGAACATTCAGGAAGGGGAAATGTGAAGGTCCTGAGATCCTTAAGGACAGCTGAAACGCAAATATAGCAGGGTGCAGCAGGAGATGGGTTGAGAGATAGGCAGATGTGAGACTCAGGCCAGGCAGCTGGGTCCAAGGGGTCTTGTCTAGCTCAGGCTGACTTTGAGCTCACTATGCAGCTAAAGATGATCTTGAACTTCTGATCCTCTTGCTTCAACCTCCCCAGTTCAGGTACTACAGGGGTGGGCCACCTTACCCAGTTTATGAGGTGTCAGGGACAGACCCCCCAAGGCCCCATACATGCTAAGGCAAGTACTGTACCAACTGAGCTACATTGCCCCATAGACCATTTTAAAGACGCGTGCCTGGCTGTAGTGGGGTGAGCCTCCTTCAGGCAGGAGGGAAGCGTCCTGGATTTTTCCAGGGGCTTAATACTGTTGAGACCAGGCCCTTGGGTGTAGGGGGCTGGTGTGGTCTCCCCGGGATTTCCCTGGAAGTGATTCCCCCAAGGTCTCCAATAGTGTGGGGTGGAATAGAGTAGTGCGGAGGCTGCGGTTTCTATGGTTAGAAGACAGGGGAGTGGGTGCTCTGGTCACCAGTGGTGGACCTTACCAAATCTGTGCACCTGGGGTCGGGATATGGGGAAGGCTGGCAGACCATTTGCCAGCCCCACTTCCTCTCTCCGCAGGTGTGGCGGAGGCCACGTTTCGCGAGGGCCCACCCGTGGTGTTCAGCGGCCACAACTTGTCTTCTGGACTCCCGCTCAGCGGGCTGTCGCTGGCCTTCCGCACGCGGGACCCGGAGGCGGGGCTGCTGCGAGCCACGGCGGGCGCCCACCCGGGCATCTGGCTGGCTGTGCGCAACGGCTCGCTGGCGGCTGGCGTGGCGGGCTCGGTGCTGCCCGCACCCGGGCCGCGCGTGGCCGACGGTGCCTGGCACCGCGTGCGCCTAGCCCGGGAGCGCCCAGAGACCGTGGTCTCGCGCTGGCTGCTGTGGCTGGACGGCGCGGTGACACCCGTGGCGCTGCGTGGCCTGGCGGGGGACCTGGGCTTCCTGCAGGGCCCGGGCGCCGCGCGCGTGCAGCTGGCCGAGAACTTCACCGGCTGCCTGGGCCGCGTGGCGCTCGGAGGCCTCCCGTTGCCCTTGGCTCGGCCGCGGCCCGGCGCGATCCCCGGAGCCCGCGAACACTTCGCCGCGTGGCCCGGGACGCCCGCCCCGCGCCTGGGCTGCCGCGGTGCGCCGGTGTGCGCGCCCTCGCCCTGCCTGCACGGGGGCGCCTGCCGCGACCTCTTCGACACCTTCGCCTGCGCCTGCGGCCCCGCCTGGGAGGGACCGCGCTGCGAGGCCCGCGCAGACCCGTGTCGCTCGTCGCCCTGTGCTCGCGGCCGCTGCCACGCGCGCCCCGACGGCCGCTTCGAGTGCCGCTGTCCGCCCGGCTTCGCCGGCCCACGCTGCAGGTACGGGATGGCGGGGGACCCAGCCTCGCGGGACTCCTGGGGCAGAGGTGGTTTACCAGGGGTAGGAAGTGGAGGGACGAGTTCCCAGCCGTCTTTGAGCTTCCATAGCCTCATTTGGGAAACAAGGATCACAGTTTAAAGCATTTAAACAGGAATACAGGCTAAAGCACCCAACCAAATTTGAATGTCAGAATGACATTGCGGCTTGGTGTGTGCGACTTGGAAGGGTGGGGAGCTGCTCGCAGTCATGTTGACCCCTGTGCATCACCCCAGGTCAGGGACGAGTGAGGAGGAGCTAAGAGCCTCTGTGGCTCCTCTTGCTCACCCCGTCCCCCTTCTTCCCATTTCCTCTGGGCCCAGAGCAGTCTGGCCCTCCTGGCACCCTTCACCCTTCAGGAAGTTTAGGAACTGCTTTACCTTGTCCTGTCCCCAGCCCTCTAATTTCACCTCTTATCAAAGGCCTGGGTTCCTGCTCTGTAGAGTAAGGGCAGCAGAATGACAATCTCTGTGTCCTTTCCTTTCTACCATGTGTGCGTGTGTGTGGGGGCTCTGTAGGAGGTGGGCCTACATTCCATAGACAATATACAAGGTGACCTATGAGACAGGGCACATGGGGCCAGCAGCACCCCACCCTCCAGCCTTGCATTTCCTCTGCAGGTTGCCTGTCCTGCCTGCAGAATGTGGCCTCAACTCTACGTGCCTCGATGGCAGCCCTTGTTTAAGTGGGTCCCCAGGTACCAACTGCAGCTGTCAGGATGGCCTTGCTGGCCCGAGGTGGGTTTTGGGGCCAGGGGCCTGGGAGGTGGACTGGAGTGTTGGCCATGGTTGGCCCTGGATCCTCAGCCAGGGCAAGGGAAGTGGGATCCTCCCTGTCTCATTCTTCACCACTGGGACTTCCAAGACACCCTCTATTATGCTGATAAGAAGCTGGGAACCAGTTGGCAACTCTTCTTAAAGCCCTTCAGTCCTCAGGATCACAGGGGACATGACCAAAGTATAGTTTCTGGGCTTCCAGGAGGGGTAGTCCACATCCCTGCCCTGTCACCCCCTCCCTTATTCTCATGGAGTGGGAGCCTGTCTCAGATATGATGAACACTGAGACTCAGGGGAGTGATAGGTTGAAACCACCTTCAGCTCTGGCCTCCTGGCAGGATTCAGCCAGTCAAGAACAGTGGCTGCATAAGCTTTGATGCTTTGGGTGGTGGTGGGGAGCAGCTAGGGGAACAGGAGACAGCCGTGACGCGGGAGGAGTTAGCTTTCTCGGCCTCTGTCCTCTCCAGGTGTCAGAGCCCTGCCCCGCCCTGTGAAGCCAACCCCTGCTTGAATGGGGGCACCTGCCTTTTGGCGGCCAGTGGCACATCCACTTGTGCTTGCAGTACAGGATTCTCCGGCCAGTTGTGTGAAGTGGTGGTGAGTGATATCCTGGGGCCGGCTGTCAGCTACAGGAGCCTATGTAGACCTTAGCAAGAGGGTGTTGGAAGGAATGATCCAGCCCTCATGGAGCTGAGCCTGGACAAATTCTACTGAGAGTGCAAAGAGGAGACTGTGGCCCCTTCTAAGACCCCACACAGGAAGTGTTTTCACTCTGGAGAGAGTTTGGAGACCCCACCATCCATAAGGCATGGATGGCTTGGGGCTTCTCCCTTGGTGTTCAGAGGGGTGACAATGGGGACAGACAGGGTCTCCCAAGTTCACTCTAGGACTGGATTCTAGGTCCACAGGATCTCAGAGCCTATAATTTCCTTAGGTTTCAGAGCCCAGATTCTGACCCACAGCAGATTTGGCCACTGTAGGTGTCCTGTCTGGAAGGGCAGTCTGGGGGAGTGGCCTTGATCTCTGCAGGTTTCTGACAGGCCAGTCATAAACCAGGAATCCCCCTGCTTTGGGGGAACAGTTGCTTTCAAGTTGAACACAGTTTATGACTTCCCCATCCACCCATTAACTTCCCTAGGCCAGGGGAAGGAAATGGTTTTACAGCTCCTCCAGAAGTGCTGGGGAGAGGGCATGTGTGAACTTTGGAGCTTTGGGACCCCACTTCTCCAGAGCTTAGTGTTGGGGTTGAGGAACCCAAGTGACAGTAGGCTGAGAAGCCTCAAGATACAGGGAAACAGCACCCACGAGGCGGCTAACAACAATCTCTAATTCCGGTTCTAGGGGATCCGACGTCCTCTTCTGACCTCTGTGGGTGTGGCACAACACGGGTGCACTTACACACATGCAGGCAATACACTCATACACATAAAATAAAAAAAATTATAGAAAGATCAGAGTGGGAGACTCAGGGCTGCTGGGATTCTGAGTCCAGGACCTAAGAGCTCCAGGCGTGTAGACTCTTTGATGGGGGCCTCATGAGAGTCTGTGACTGAAGATGGGGAGATCTGCTGCCTCACCTGCAAAGACAGGGATAATCTAGTAGAACAGGCCCCACAGGCTGGCCCTAGTGACTGTTGTTCTTGTTTATCCCAGCTTCTGCTCCTGCTTTGGCTGTGAAGTGCACTCCCTCTCCCCGTCATTACCCCTGCCCCAGGTGCTCCGGGAATGTTTGTCCATCCTTCTAGCCAGAGTTCCTTGGCTATGCAACACTCCCCTTGCATTGACTTGAACAGGTGGCTCCCTGACTCCTACACACCCTGGGGGCCGCCTCTCTCACTAAAGCCTGCTTTTTTGAGTTCTCTTGTCTCCATTCTCTTGCAGAAGGGTCTGCCCCTGCCACTGCCGTTCCCACTGCTGGAGGTGGCTGTGCCTGCGGCCTGTGCCTGCCTCCTCCTCCTCCTCCTGGGCCTCCTCTCAGGGATCCTGGCTGCCAGAAAACGCCGCCAGTCTGAGGGCACTTACAGCCCAAGTCAGCAGGAGGTGGCTGGGGCTCGACTGGAGATGGACAGTGTCCTCAAGGTGCCACCGGAGGAGAGACTTATCTAGGCCTAACCGGCTGCTGATGTCATGTCCCTAAGGTCCTGCAGGACCTCTATGTGAGACCCAAGGGGAACATTTCCAGAGATGGAGTGCCCACTGGATAATACCCCATGCCTGGCAGTCCTTTCCTCTGGCCACCATGGACTCAGGAAAAGAGGAGCAACTCAGGGAAGCAGGGGTGCTGTGAGGTTATGAATCTCTGTAACCCGCTGAGCTGTATACAGGGAGCCTTGTGGGTGCCCATGGCATGACAGATGTGTGTGTGTGTGTGTGTGTGTGTGTGTGTGTGTGAGAGAGAGAGAGAGAGAGAGAGAGAGAGAGAGAGAGAGAGAGAGGGAGGGAGGGAGAGAGGAGAGAATGTACGCATGGGGTGCTGGTCTGCAGATTCTAGTGGAGGCGTGTAGGTGTCCGCCTCTGTTGCTGTGTGGCCGCATGACTATTAGGGAAGGGGCCGCTCCATGGCTGGAGACCTCATGGGCAGAGAGCAGGCCAGAGCTTGCCCAACCACCTAGACTTTGGTTCTGGCATCTTGTCCCACCTCCAAGGATAGTCCCTATCCTAGAGATAGCTGGGACAGAGGGGAGGGCTCCTGGCTCCTAGAACAAAAGCCCTTTGGGGCAGATCTGACTGCTCAGTGCCTGGGCCAGTCCCCCTACATCTGCAAGGCAGGCCTGAAGGAACCAAGGAATGGCTACCCTGGGCTTGTCTGCCTGCTGTGGGCATTTTCAGGCAGAGGGCAGCCTCTCTGCCTGCCTTGCAGGGCTGTTCTGAGGATCTGATAGACTCAAACAGGCGGAGAACTCCAGAAGCTATTCACCTGCGGTCTGACTGCCCTTTTACGTGTTGGGAAGTGTAATCCTCCCAGGTCCTGAAGATTCTCCATTGTCTGGTTCTCCAGTGTTACCTGCTCCTTCGCCTGCAGGCCAGTTGCCTGTGTATGACTGCTGATTCAGAGAAAGCACACCAAGGCCCCAGTTGTTTGCAAAACACTGTGCTCAACCGACATCGGGCGGCTTCTGAATTGGCTTCTGAAGACTCTGTCCCTGTGGATACTCAGCACGCTGATCTCGACCCCAGAAGGCATCTGTCTGAGAATCGAGCTCCCTCGGAGCTTCCCAGAGTCCTTTGACCTGGAGACATGTACTTGGTCATCCTTGTTTCCCAGGCCACTGGGGGTTCCATGTACCAAGGCTGGGCCACTATTATACATGGAGGCTAGATGTTGATTTTCTCTGGCTCCCGCTGGGTTTCGTCACCTCTGGAAGGCAGAGACTTGGCACTAGGGGCTCAGCAGAAGCTTTGATGGGAGACCTGGACGCTAAGCTAAGAGGCTTGCTGGTCCTTATCCAGTAGGAGGTGACGCCATGTTGCTCCAGCTGTCTTAGTGACCCTTGGGAAAGGGGAGTGAAACCATTTCCTCAGCACACTGTTGTAGCTGCCAACTCCTAAGGTGTTTTCTGTGGAACTCCAACAGAGCAAAACATTCCAACTTTTCTTTGGTGACACCAGTGTGGCTGACTGGCCCAGATCTCTCCTCCAAACATGAGTACCCACTTGGGGGCAGCTAAAGCTCTGCCTTTGCTGAGCTCCAGGGGTCGGGGTGACATCCCAGGTGCTCCCTGGGACTTGTTCCTTGCTCTGTGTCCCGGCAGGGCTGTCATCAGCCCACCCCCAATGTCTTCCTTGGGAGGTTAGGGGCAAGCTGGCTCAGAGTTCCAAGTGGGCACAGGCTGGGGGTCTGGTGCTTCCCATCTTCCCCCGTCTGGCCTCCTCTGCAGGATGGTAGTGAAAATGCCACAGCACCTGCTCAGGCTTCCCTTCCCCCAGCGCTCCTTGAAGGATTCAAGACGAAAGCCTTCTCCCCAAGAAGATTTTATTGGACACACACAAAGTTCATCCTTGGGTTTGGAAATTCCACCCAACACATGAACAGACTCTAGTGCCTACAAGTCCCCCAGCACAGCAGGGGACCATGGGTGTGTGCCGCTTCCTAGGCTGCTGGTACTTGTCAGCCCTCTGACCCACTGGGAGTGGTGGTAGTGTGTGGTCTCCAGTCCTGGGTGGGTGCAGGAGTTGGCTAGGGCAGGAAATGGAACTGGGGCCTGTGCTGAAAAATCAGAGTGTCCAGGAGGGCCCTGTGAGTCAGGGGAGATGCAGCTCCCCCGTGTCTGAGGACACCTCCAGAACAGGACAGCCCTGGGGAGGGCTATATGTCAGGGTCCCAGGCCTCAGCAACCCGTGAGCAGCAGTAGGCTTCCAGCCTCTCAGACATGGGGGGAAAGGGGCTCCCTGGGGTGACGGGCCTGCAGGGAGCCCCCCTTTTCCCGTTAGAATCTCAGGGTAGGTTGTCTGACCATTCTCAAATAGGAAATGAGAAATCAGGTCAAATGCACACAATTTCCTGCATGTCTCCAGTGGATGTTTTCTTAAATGGTTAGACCTTGTTTTACCTGGGTTTATTGAAAGGAGTCAATTTCAAGATTCATCAAATCAATAAGGTAAAAAGGAAAGGCCAGATCAAAGAAACAATAACAAAACATTTCATTATAACTTTGGTGACTTGGCCTCAGGAATTTTTTGCACTGGAGAGAAGTTGGAGATCAGTGGGGAGGGCTGGTTTCTAGGTCCCTTCCTGCCTCAGGCTGAGGGGTCACATTTGTTCATTCCATGGGGTCCTAGGGGAGCCTGAGGCCCGGCCTGGTCTTGCCCCAGCAGCTGTGCCTCCCCTGTAAGTCTATGGCAGGAAGCTTGGCCTTTGAGTTGGAATCTGGGTCACTGTTGCTCAGCTTTGCCCATGAAGCCCCAAGTAGCAGGAGGCTGGGTCTGAGCTTTGATTGACATGAGAGCCCAGAGGTATTAGGTAGCAGAGAGCTGAAGGCAGCTTCTAACACTCAGATTTGCAGGTTTCTCCTATAAATCAGCTGCTGGTACTCTCGGTCCCTGGAAGGGCTGGCTGTCACAAGAGTCCCCAGATCCTTAGCTTTTAGGGAACAACTCAAGTTTGGGGGTTGGGTGAAGGCTCAGGAAAGAGTATATTGCTAAAGAGGGTTTGAGGGTACCCCTAAGGAGATCCGCCAGCCTGGGGGGAGGGCCCTCGCTCCAGTGCTGCAAACACCTGTCTCCTAGGTGTGCGTGCACATGGTAACACCGACATCTGTGCCCTGTGGGGCAGGGCTGGGCCAGAGGAGGAGAGCTGGGCTTGAGAAGGGCCTTGAGTCTCTCAGCAACTTCTGGGCTGTGTGGGAGGAAGGTGGTAGGATGTGGTTGGCCCAGGAGACCTCTAGTGCAAAACCCAAGCAGGGCACTGAGGAGGGTGGCAGGCGGCGGTTCCCAGACTGCAACGCACCATTCCCCAGTTCAGGCCTCAGAGATGGGCAGTGTGGAGGAGGGGGCTAGAGACCCTTCACCCCGGTGGAACTGGGCAGAAATGGGACCACGGGGAGGCACGGTGCTGGATGGCAGCTCAGGCCTGGCTGGCCTAGCTTCCCAGCCTGCTCACTCAAAAGTCTCCCACTGCCTGCGCAGCTGCTCTACTGAGGCTGAGGCTGGGGCCGGACTCACGTCTTGCTTGGTTTTCAGTAGCAAATCCTCAAAGGGGTCTCTGGCCTGTGCAGAAGCAGAGGGCTGCAGGGCTGGTTCCAGGCCCTGGGGGGGTCTGGGAGGCAGCAATGGGGGTTCTCCAGGCCTCAGGGCCAACCCCTGCTTGGCCTCAGCAGCCCTGGCACTTGAGCGGGCCAGAGGCAACGTTCGGATCCTCGAGGGGGCAGCTGCCGGGGGGCCAAGCGGCTGCAGGGGACTAGTGTGGGCACCCATGGGCATCTGGCCAAAGAGGTTGGGCATGGAGAGGGCAGACAGATTGGGCTGAGACCTGTGAGGGGCACAGAAGCCAGAACTTGACAGCAGGAGGCTAGGTGCAAATGCTGGCCCCGGGGGTGCTGGAGGGGCCCCCAAAGATCTGGCTGGCGTGGAGCCCAGGGGCAGGGTGGGCAGTGCCACTGACGCAGACGGGACAAAGGGGTTGAGTGGAGGGTGTGAAAAAGGAGTGGGGGTCACCGTGGGGGGGAAGCTAAACTGGGGGGTGAATGGGGCGGCCACACTTGGGGTGGCCGGATATGATGGGACGGTGCTGCCTGACCAGGCTGTGTTAAGTGGGTCCAGGAGGGCAAGCAGGGCATCACTCCCTATGCCCGGAGCTCCTGGGGCTGGGCTGAGTGGCTGCAGCAGTTCTGTGTGTTCTTGGGGAACAGCACTGGGAAGCAGGCCTGGGAACAGGGCTGGGCTCAAGGCAGCTCGCCTTTCCCGATCCATCTGTAGCCGTTCCGAGAAGTCCCCGAGTGGGCCGCCAACAGCCTGGAGCTTGCCTGGGCGGGCAGTGGGTGGTGGAGGCACGATGCCCAGCTCAGGGGTCTTTCTGCCTTGTGGCCGGGGAATGGTGATACTGCTGGGAGTGGGGATGGGAGCCTCCTCCTTGTTGCTGGGGCTCAGGATGCCATCTTGGTTTTGAGGCCTGTGAGGCAGGGCTGGGGAGGTCTCGAGCAGAGCAGAGGGCTTCTCAGGGGAGGTAGTGGAGGGCTTGCTGGGGATGGCCATGTCATCTTGACCCAGGCTCCAGAGCTTAGTATATGGATGGGCAAGCTTCAAGGCTGCTGCCATGCTAAGGCCTCTCTCACTCCTTCCCAGGTCCAGCCTCTGTGGGGAAGGATGGAGAAGTAGTGAGCACAGACTGGCTCAGGTCAAACAGGAGAAAGTACATGCCTGTTTCTACTCCTCCCACACGCCAGGCAGGCCCCAGGTCTGTACTCCCAGGCATGTGGCCAACTGGTTTTTGGGACCTGGAGCAGTTGTAGTCACCCCAGATCACCCTCAGAGACCCAGGTCTGTCTGGACTCCAAGCCCAGGCCTCTCACTGTGTCTCTACAGAGATTCATCTCTTGTCTTTTTTCAAAAGCCAGTGCTTGCCAAGTAGTTTTAGGAAAATGCCTCCATCTGTAGGCCTTTAATAAAGACGTGGGCCTAGTCAGACAGTACAGTAACTCAGATCACACCCAGGAGGGCAAACGGGGCTCCAGGCCTGGTTGAAGGCACACTGACTAGAGAAAGCGATACTGGGTTGAGTCCTGACTCTATCACTTCCAAGCCACTTGACTGAGGCAAGTCACTTCCCTTCTCTTGGTCTCAGAAGGTGAGACAATCTGGGAATCTCGGCCAATCAGCAGTGAGGTGGGGGAAGGGATTGGCAGTCACAGTGGGAGACTGGATCTAAAACCCAGGGGTTCTGGTCCAAAGGCTCTTCCCGAGGAATCCCAGTGGGCCTGGACAAGCTCAGTAGCAGCAGCCCACCTCTCTGAGATAAGAATGAAGGTAAGCAGAGACCTCCCTCCCCTATGCAGACATCGTTCCCAGGACAGCTGGCAGAATGGTGTGGCTACTTGGCATATGGGGAAGCGTTGCAGCACTGGCTGAAGACCTCAGAAGAATTAGGGTCTCCCCATTCCCTTCCACTGTCACGTGGAGAACCTGCGTTGTATATAGGAGGCACTTTAGCAGCTACCATGCCTTGATCCCACCATACCTGATAGTCAAAGGTCCCCGGCTGCTCCCGCAGGTCTTTGGGAGCCCGGAGATCCTCCAAGCTCTTGGCTTGGCCCAGCGGTTGCAGGGGTGCCTCCATGTCCAGGCTACTGAAGACATCTTCCAGGAGGTCAATGCTTGCAGCTCGGTCAGGTGGGGCAGGGATAGGACCCCGGGGCTCCCGTACCAGTTGCTCTGGACTCGCAGCCTCATCACCTTCTGCGCTGTCTGACTCCTTCAGTGTCCGGTAAGGCTGTGGCCTAGGAGGAGACAGAGTCAGACTGAGTCTCTCTCTCATAGACCTGGGACTGGATTCCATTCTGCCTCTTGTTTAGTGACTTTGGGTTGGCCGCTGTGGCTCTTACTTGCTTCGAGGGGACCATACAGTACCCCAGAACCGCAGGATTTGTATATAACACTAGAGGAACTGGGGAGAACAGGAGGGGGCACCTGCAGGTGGACACATATGTTCCTTGTCCCACTTGCTCCCCCATATTGTGACTAGCTCTAACTTTGGAGTCAGGTCCAGAGCAGGGTTCCCCAGACAGCTCCAGAATGTTTAAGGAAATGTTGACACCTCCACTTGTATGACTTGTCTGAGCCCTGGTTCCCTCTCTTCCTGTGGGAACTTGGGCAAATCTCATGACCTTTCTGAGCCTCAGCTGCCAGGTGGTAGCAGTGACCCCATTAACAAGTACAGCATGCATGCAAAGGCTGCTGACAGAAGCCACCACCCACCAGCAGGCATAGCTGTCACCTGCTCTCCGTGGTCTCTGCATAACCACACAACAAAACCTTTTGTGGTGAGCTGGGTATGGTATAGGTAACAGCCAGTTCCTTTTGCTTTCTTTTCCCAGGGAGCCTCAGGGCTCCACTGATACTTGGGGAGCAGTGACTGCCTAATCCTGACCTCTAGTGGAGGCTGGCAGAGCAATGTGTCCCCTCCAGGGGGTGGGAGTGTGCTCCAGCTGCTGGTAATGTTGGTGGAGGGCTCCATCTGCTGGTCATCAGTTGGCGGATACCAAGACCGACTGAAGGATCAATAGGGGAGACCATTCCAATGCCCAGCAGGGACTCATTAGACTATATAGTCACCCTGAAGCAATGGAACCAAGCCATGAAGTGGGTCTGACATCCCTCCTTATCTATAGATAACTCTATAGAAACTCAGAGAAGTTAATTAACTCACTCTGAGTCTCACAGCACCCAGCAAAAGGCAGAAGGAAGCCAGGTTTGAGAGACTCCAAAGTCCTTCCCTCACACTGACCAAGCTGTCTGACCAGGGAATTAAAGCACCTTTAATCTAATCTGAGCACAGTGTGAGTCAACATGCTTTTTAAACACAGGGAAAGAGGGTTTTTAACCCTTTGTGTTCTGACTCAGAACACAACTGATGAAACAACTCCTTTTTAAACACACAGGAAGTCCTGGACTAGCTCTGAGGTCCAGGCTAAGGAAGGTAAATTTAACAATGATTTAAATATGGAAGGCACTGTGGCTGGAGGAGGGTCTCAGCAGTAGAATGTGCTTGTCTAACATGTTTGAGGCCCTGGGTTCCATTTCCAGCACCATGAAAAAAAGAAGCATTAGTTAATCATTTAATTCAGAGAACTTGGACTTGACCTGCTGGGCTCAGCAGTGATAGAGTCATTGGGAGTCACCCAAGAAAGTTTTCTTCTAGGAAGCGATCTGAGGTCAGTACATGGGTGAGCATTCCAATGGTTCTCTCTGTTCTAACTAGTAATAGATACATTAGCAGACACATTAAACCTGCGCTGTCCTAAGACATTACTGCTGAGAACAAAGCTGATTCTTCATATGTTTAAAAGAAAAAGATCAAAGAGAAGGAGTTTGTACAGAAAAGCTTGGGCACCGCTGACTCAAATGGGAGCACTGCTGTGGCCACAGATCTGGTGGCAGGAAAGGGACAGGGTGCTCTTATTTTATGGGGGCTGTGGTCGTAGGTGGGGCAGCCTAGGACTTAGAAGGTCTGGATGAATCCACAGGCCTAGCTCACAGAGAGGGACCTGACTCTGGGGACCTCTGCTGAGGTCGGGGATGGAGAGGTGTGAGGGAGACAAGGCCCTGTCTGGGAGGTGGCCTGCGGCTTGCTCTCCGAAGGTTGTGGGTGCCTTCCCTGAGAACTCCCGGGAGAACATCTGTGTCTGTGGTAAATAAGAACACATCAAAGCTGCTTTCTGCTCAGACCCAGCTCTGAAGAACCTGTGTGTGGAACAGCACGAACTGCAAAGAAAGGGGCACCTACACAGTGAGTTCCAGGCCAGCTGGGGCTGCTGGGACAGCCTGTCTCAAAAAGACAAAAAAAAAAAAATTTGTCTGTAATTTATATAAGGCTTAAGTTTATAAATAATACTGATAAAAATTATCTTAAGAAATTCAGGTAGATCGTAGAATGTAGATATACTGATATTATTTATTTATTTAGAGGCAGGGTCTTGTATTTAACTCAGACTGGCCTGGAACTTGCTATTGCCCAGGCTGGCCCAAAATTGAGTCCTTCTACCTCAGCCTCCCAAGTGCTGAGATTATGGGAGAGAGTCACTACACCTGGCTGCTATGCTGATGTTAGTAAATACACTTCATATTATTAAAGCTTGCCTTTTACTTAAAACCTGATTTCCTGTCTCTAGGGTTTTGTAAGATGCAGTGAGGAAAGGAAGATCAGAAATCGGGGTCACTGTGGCCACGAGTTCCACTACTCAAGTTCAGTTCCCCTTCCAAGGAAAGGGGATAGATGCTTCCGTCTTACCAGGTCACCTCATTCTTCTGTCACAGCCCCTGTGGGGCTGGCAGAGTGGATGCCAGTGGATGGCAACCACCCTGCAAGTTGGCACCATGACACCTTTCTCCTCACAAGAGCGAGTAGCCCCAGTCTCCCACATCTCCCCATGCAACCCAAGAGTCACCAGGCTGAGCCCGGGGATCTGGAAGGAGGAAGAGAGACCATTCAAAGGGAGCAGAGAAGAAAAAGCCTTCAGTGAAGCCGGTGCTTGGGGCCTCTTCCCGCCGACATTCCTCGTCAGAGGAGTCTTCAGAGAGGAAGACGGCATAGTGTCGCAAAGGCTTTACCAGGCTGGACAGAGGAAGACAAGAGAGAAGAGGTGGTTAGGGGACCAGAAGAGTACAGGCTGAGGAGGAGGCCCAGAGGACGACCAGGGTGAAGGTGATGGTTCCAAGCAGAGAGGAAACCGGGTTCACTATGTGTGTCAAGACCCTTGAACTCCTCACCCAGTCATGCCTGGCCTTGTAACCTCACTTCCAGCAGGATAACCCTAAATCAGCAAAGAATCATACCCAAAGATTGTTCTGCTTATAGTGTTAAAACATGAAGCATGCAAGTTCCCGCAAGAGGAACCGGGCACGGCTGGCAGACTGCTATATTCATGTAATGCTTATGAGGAGATATTAAACCATGACATAGTTGGGATTTTCATAGTTGGAAATGTCTGTAGGCTCCATATCCATGGACTCAATCAGTTGGATGAAAATATTTGGGGAAAAACCTGCATCTGCACTGAATATGTACAGCCTGTTTCTCTGTCATTACATTTCCCCTAAAAAACAGTTCAACAGTTATTTACATAGCATTTACACTGGATTAGCTACGCTAAATAACCTAGACGTGATCTGAAGTTTACAGAAAGTTGGGGGGGGGTTCTATGGAAAAACTGCACCATTTCACAGAAGGGATTTGAGCAACCTGGATTTTGGCATCTGGGACTGATTCCTTGAATTTTCTCTCATCTACCTGTAGAAAATTGCATAGGAAAAAAGACTGAAAAAGAATATGCTTAAAATCCAGCAATGGCAGGTGAGACTATGGGTGCTCCCCACACCACCACTTCTTTTTATTTTCTGAATTGTGCATATCTACTTCAGTAATCAGGAAAAAAAGAAGTTAAGGAGAAAAGTGAGCCACGTGGAAGAGCCTCCGGAGACGGCCCTTTTCTGGTAAGCGCGCTCTCTGGAGTCTGCCTCGGATGCTTCTTCAGAGAGTCTTTTTCATCTGTGATGTGGAAATTAAATATTCATTGTTATAAAAAATACATCTCCCTTGTCAGCCACCTGTGAGCTCTACCTCTATAAACACACACATATACTCATAGCTCAGAGAATCCGCACCTGGCTCCTGTGAATTATATACTGACCAGAGCCCACTAGAGGCCATGGGCTTGAGAGAGGAGAGCTGGACCTGTGGCTGTTTCAAATCCTAGCCCCACCACGGATGCTGCTGCAACTGTGTGCTGGTAAACAGGTGTTCTAACACCGCTGCGTCCCTCAGCAGCTGGGCCATGAGGAGCTCCAAGAGGGGGGCGATGGTGAAGTCTGGGGAAGATGATGAGGAGACAGGGTGCTGGGCAGGGCGATCTGCTTTTCCGAGGACTTCCTCTCTGTGGTTTGTTTGTTTCTTTTTCTTTCTTAAGACAGGGTCTCTAAGTAGTCTCAGCTGGCCTGGAACTTGCTATGTAGACCAGGCTGGCCTTGATCTCACAGAGATGTATCTGCTTCTGCTTCACAAGTGCTAAGATTAAAGGCATGTGTCGCCCCCCTCAGCTGGCATACTGTCTTTGAGTAAGAGGCCCTTCGTCACTCAACTCTCGAGTCTCAGCCCTGCACACTAACAATTCTTCCATGTTGAAGATCTGATCTGAATGTCACCTCTAGGAAACCCCTGGGTTTCCCAGCTCTCTCTGGCTCCTCATAGATCCCACTTAATCTTCTGCAATTCCATTCCTGAGCTGAGCGGCTCGAGGCCAGGGCCTGGCTGCTGCTTCTTTTCTCCCATATGGGGGCCCATGTTACTGTGATGGAAATTTCTGGTTGAAGGAGCTTGAGAGTTGGAATATTGGGGACCCCCACCACCTCGTCCTCCTGGAGCACTCAGTGTCACAGGGATCCTTTCACCAAGCTGTGGCTCTGGTAGACATGTCCCTTCTCTGTAGTCCCTACCTCTCCTCTTGAGATATTCAGATGTGGAGAACATGACACCAGGGACAGACGCCTCGGAAAAGCGTTCAGATAAATACTGCATGCAGGCAGCCTAGCAGGAAGGGACACTACACTGACTTACAGAGGACAAGACCTCTGAGAGGCCATTCGTCCACTCATCTACCTTTCTGAGCACCCAGCTGAGGGGCACTTCCTGCCTGCTCATAAGCAGACCCAGTGCCAGCAGGGATTCTAATCCAGGCTCTGTCCTGGGGGTTTTCAGTTCAGTGTCACGGTACTGATGGTGGATGGACACAGCCCCTACTTGGATCACACGGAGTGAAGTGCTTTACGGTCCTCAGATTCACCACAAATGCCTTTCTGGTACCTCAAAACAGCACATATGACACTTCACCATAACAGCTGACTACCACTAGGTCTGCCACAAGTAGATTCAGAGAGCCAGGAACCTTCGTGCTGGGCAGGACCTTGGCTTACAAGTCAAGCTGCTGAAGTGGGGACGCTATGGAAACCCAGGACCTCCCACATGGTGTGGCTGGGAGGAAGGGGTGAGGGATGAAAGAGAGGCCCACTTTCCAGCCTGCAAGTCAGGTTCCTCCTCCAGCTGGCTCTCCAGGCCCGGAGTGTCTGTAACACACCACTGTTTCTTGAGTGACAGGGCGTCAGGGTGAAACTTGCCACATGACTTGGTCAGATCAGAGTTTTGTCATATCCAGACCACATAGCTGATGATGACACCACTAGAACACATGCACACTGGACTAAATGTCATCCATATAATTTCTCACTAATTCTTCATGACAGACAGAAGCCAAGGCTCAGAGACAGGGAGTCCCTTGCCTGGGGTCACACAGCAGCTGACAGTGGAGACAGAATGGGATGTAGATGTGCCTGTCTCTAAACCACCGCGGGGTCCTATGGCCTGTTTCCTGGAGCTGAAACAATGAAATGAGAGGTAGGGTGTTTCCCCTCCACTTTTAATGAAAGATAAGGTTTCAAAATAAACTTATTTAAATTCAGCTGCTCATGTTCTCCCATGAAAGATACAGTCAGATATTTGTCAGAGATAAAGGGTGAACCATTGAAAACGTCCAGGTTTAAATTTTTTATTAGCTTAAGGCAGAATATGGGAAAAAAATGTACCTCTTCCTCATTAACCCAGTTCAGCTACCACCCTGCAGTCAGCCCCCCACCACTTGCCTGGATTTTATTACCAACAAAGGGCTGTCTGGGAAAAGGCAGGCCATGGTGAACTTGGCTACCCATCGAGGGCCGCGATGCCTGTGTGAAAGAAAGGCTCTCTGTCCATCACAGCTCAGACCCTTCATCCCCCCGCCACCCCGCCTTGCCCACTGCACTGCAGTGGAGTTCCCATGCGGATGACTCCTGAGCCCTTTCTAATGTTTGGTTTAACGTGTCGCCGGTTAGCACGAGTGTGTGACAGTGGTGACAGGCGAGGCTGTTCCTTTTTAAATACCATGTCAAGAGACACGGGCGTCAGGAAGCCGGGACGTGCTCTGTGCTCTCCGCTGTGCCAGGATCACGACAGCTTATTTTTTAATGAGGAAGATCTGCATCGTGAGGGTTTTTTTCATGTGTCACATCGCGTGGACAAATCAGCAGCACGTCACGCTGGCCCAAAATGAAATGCTGACAAATGTAGATATTTCAAATTTAATTGACATTTAAATGCACTTGAGATAAAGATGGGAAGAAATCAGCCAGGCCTCGGTCTCCAGAGGTAATGAAGGGACTCCGTGATCATTTTAGAAGGATCATTTCACTCTGGCACAAAGGGTCTTCGCTTAGTAAACGGCCCGGAGTAACGTGTGTGGACAGGCTGGCCTGTCCACTTTCGACCTCTCTCCCTTCCTTTTCAGACTCCTTGGCAAAGTCACTTTACCAAGGGCTTTGCATAGTGCCTAACACATATTGAATGCTCAGCTGCTGTTTGTATGCACCATTCACTAGCCAATGAAGATATGCTGGCTGTATCTGTGCAGGGTCTTCCTTGGGTGTGTATTCTGTGCAGAATCTTCCTTGAGTGTTCAGGGACAAAGAGGTGGTGGCTGAGGGTGAGTGGTCCTCTGCTGGCCACATCTTGGTACATGGGTGTCATCTAAACACCCCAAATTGGAGTTCCTATTTCTCGCTATCCCCACACAACATGTAAGTCCAGTCCCCTGACTACTGGTTTGGCAGTGGCCGAGAAAATGGAAGAGATTCTGAAAGCGAGGCAGTGCATTTCTGGGGAGCCAGCAATCTTGGGACTCTTAGAAGTTAGGACCTGGCCTAAAGCTGTTCCTGAGTGGCAGAGTAGCTGCTATGTTGAGGGAAGGACTGAAGATGGCCATGGGAACTCGCCGCATGTGAACCTTTGCACTCAGTCGTGTGGCTATCCACTGAAGAACAAGGCCCACTGCTGTCACCACAGAACAAGGGCTGTTCCGTCAGTGGCAGCGGATGGCAGTGGGAGACCAGGTTTTTTTCACTCAGAGACTGGTTATGTCAGAAGACGGGAGGCCAGGCTCCTTGGGAGGTGGTGTGGGCTCTGGGCTTTCATCTCAAGTACAGCAAGTGTGGTTTGATGCCCAGGGGAGTCTGGAAGCTGGACCCGGTGGTGGGGAACTTGGAACAGCACAAGAACTGAAGGCTCAAGCAGGCTGAGGTGAGGTGAGGTGAGGGTGGTGGGCGCCATCAGGAGCAGGAGGACGTAGTGGCTGGTTAGCCCTGGTCTCTCTCGGGCTGATTGTGCCCTCTTCCTGTCCAGTGTCCACTTGTAGGCATCCACATGTGCAATCATTTCTTCTTTCAACCAAAATCACTAGTACCCATATCACAAGCCCAGGTGTGCTCCCAGCATGGCCTTGAGAAGACCTTGCAAGGCCACCAGGTGGACACACACTGGGAAGACATCGATGCTCTCTGGGCTCTGTGCTGAAGCGAAGGTGGGCATGAGGGCATCTTGGGGATGCCGTCTTCAATCGGGAAGAGACAATGTGTGGACTGTGCTTGGGGACTGGCTCTGGGCACCATGGCAGCAACGGCAGGGGAGAGAGCAGAGGTGTGGCAGTGCTGGGTGCCTGGCCTGGTCCCAGGGCAAGTTGTTCCGTGTGCTAGAGGCTTGGTTCCCCCAAGGTTGAGTGGGGCTCACATTGCCCTGGCTGATGCAGGAGGGTAACTGAGAGCTGTGAGAAGGCCGGCCATGCAGCGGGCTCCTGAGCTGGGGTAGTACAGCAGAGAAGCTGTGGTCTCGGGTCGGACGGCAAAGTCTTTTAGAGGTGATTGAAAGGGTGACTTCTTAGGGCTAGGCCCCTTTGCCCAAAGCACCCCAAGGGCTTGGTCTTCCAAAGGGATCCCCTTGCTGAGAGTGATTAGGAATTGTCCTTCCTGTGTTTGACGAGAGATGCTGCAGATGTGTGGGAGGAGCTCTGCTTGACTACTCTGAGAATCTGCACTCAGTCATGTGAGTATCCACTGAAGAACAAGCTACCATCAGAAGGAGGTGCTTTGCTGTCAGTGGCAACAGATGACAGTGGGAGACCGGCTCTGCCAGAACAGTGGGGGTAAGGGACATCCCTGGCTCAGAAACTCCTGGATGAGGGCTCCTGCTGGTTCCTGACTTTTCTGTCTTGGCTCCAGCTCCATGTCTGGCTGTAGGCTTGTCTTTGTCTCCACCACTCAGAATCCAATGGGGGTAGGGGTGAGTGGGGGTGGTAGTGATTCAGGTCAGGGGCCTCTTGCTCTGCTAATTGGGTCTGTGACCTTCTGCTTGGGTGTTTGGACTCCTGGCCATTAAGGCAGTGGGTATTGGCAGCTTGCCAGGGGGGTAACACCAAGACAGCTGCCCCTGTTCCCTGGGGCCCAGGGCCCAGCTGGCATCCTGGAGACTTGCTCTTGGGATTGGTGGCAATGCCTAGCTCTTCCAGGGTCAGGGCAAGAAGGTGCTGGCAACTTCACAGTCATATCCTGGGCACACCTGGCACACAGTAGGTGCTCATTACATGTTTGTCATTGTTTACTGGCAACTACCTGATCTCCAGGGTGCTGGGTTGTGAGCAGCAAGCACCTGCCTTCACTAATTCCTGTGTTCCTTCATCCAACACCTGCGAGCCGAGGTCCGGACTGGGTTGTAGTTTGAGGTTCAAAGTCAGAGCTGAAGGACCCACATAGCTCCTGCTCTGGAGGAGCTCAGGCCATGGTATTTGTATGTGTGTGTGCATGCATGTGTATGTGCATGTGTGGACACCTGCATAAACGTGCATATGAGTATGTCTGAGATATCCAAAGGAACTACAACAGTTTGGGTCCACACTGGGGTGGGGCGTGAGAAGGGCAGTGGGAGGCTCTGGGGAATGTTAGAGTTTCAGCGGCTGAAGAGGGAGGTGGGAGGGGCCGCGTGGCCTGCCAGTTTAGGATGTGACTGTAGCTTCTGCGTTGTCACAAGCCACACTCCTCTGGACGTTCCTAGGCATGGTTTTAAAGGCAGAAGGTAGAGAAGCACTGGGGCCTCAGAGACGGTAGGCTGGGATGCCAGCCTGGGCCCAGTGGGTGCTGAAACCCTGCCCACGCACCAGGCCACTTTCTAAACGACTTCCCCCATCCTTGGGTGGCTCTGGGCTGTGAAGGAGGGGAAAGGACTTGGCTTCATCCTGACCCAGTGTGGAGGAGTGCGAGGCAGTTGTCTTCTGCCAGTGAATGAGAACTGGCTGAGAGAAACTGCAAAGGGTTCTGAGACCGAGGCTTTGGGCAGGGTTTTCACCTAAAACTTCTGGCACTTGCTTCTGATCTGATTTTAGTTTTCTGGGACCTCTGTGCTGGGGTCATGGAGTGCAACTGAGACAACCACAATTGTATATAGCTGTTCTTCAGCAGTGTGGGCTGGTCACTTGGTGCACAGACTGCCCAATCAGTCCACCCCCAGCTTTCTCTGTTCAGAGGGTTTCTAATGTGGCTGGTGACCCAAATGCCTGGGGAGTGTAGTACCTTCAGGAGAACAGGGGTTCCTGTTCACTGAACTGCACAGGGCAGACATCTCCCTTCAGGACTGCTGGGTGTACAGGCTGAGTCATCAAGAGATAGCTGAAGCTCAGCTCTGCTACTGTCTAGCTGTGAGACCAAGGGCAGGGTTAGCCTCCTGGCCTTTTAGCCACTTCGATAAAATAGAGCTCATGTCCCCCACATCCCAATTTCTAGTGAAGACACAATGAGATACCATATGTAAAGTGCTTATCATGTGTGAATGGTAGTGTTAAGTCCACTTCTTATAATGATATAAAATAAGAAAAAGCTCAGATAGCAGAGATATGTACTCTTTATATGAAGGAAACCTTAGGGACAAAATCTAAAGATCTAGTAGGGTGTAGTGTTAAGTAGGATTCCATAGATATGCAGACTGGGATCTTCTGTAGTCACAAATGACAGGGGTTACCAGGATGCAAGTGACAAGTCCACAATTGGATAGCAAAAAGACAGCAGAACTCCAAAAACATAGATAGGCAAAGCCTGGAAGGGAATCAGCACAAATGCTTACATTTGAATGAGAGTAGTGGGATTCAGAGTGAACTTATTTCTTTTCCTTGATTTCTAGGCTGTCTCTAAGGCTACTGCATTATTCTGACAAACAAAATTGCTTGAGAAGAGCAGATTTCATGTGGATCTTGTGGGAAAGGTGAGCAGAGCCATAGCTAACAGACTCCAGTGGCTGAATCTTGGCTCTTCTTCCTTAGTACAATGAAACTTAAAGAATCAGGATATGGCCAGCTGAGGCCACATGTGACTCAAGGGTGTGTGCTGTATCCACTAGGAGAAAAGTCATGCCATCCAGAGAGCCCAGAGGGCAGGTGACCAAGTCAGGACCGGTCTGGTTCGCCACCACTTGCTAGTCCCCAGGGTTAGGACTCATGGGCGGCCCTCTGACTGCGCCATGGAGAGGAACTAGGGGCTATGCACAGCACTGCCTCCACATTCTCGGTCACTCAGTGAGTGCTGCTGCTCGGGTCCCACTGCCATCTCCTAGTACGGAACATGAAAGGACACGTGGAGGTCAGCATGGCAACTGGGATCTTGCCTCAGTCTCAGTATAGAGTCCCAAGGGATGGGAGGTACTGCTCATAGTGCTGCCTTTTAGAGCTGGCCATGGGCTGAGAAGCAGGTCAGACGGGGAATCCCCTTCACCTGGCAAGCTGGATGGAAATACCTTGGGGCCTGGCAGCCAGGGATGCTCTCGCTGGGAACCAAGGCCACCTCTAACGAGGGGAGGCATGACCCTCTTTGCACTTTCTACAGCAGCTGAGTAGCTGCAGAGGTATAATCAAGGTCTGAATAGAAAGCCTGGATGGTGGCGAAGCCAGGACCAGTCTTCTGCCATTAACTAGCAGTTCCACCAATCTATGGGTTAGAGACTTTAGTACTAAAAGCCTCACCGTGATCCTCAGCTTCTCCATAGAGAATGTGGAATGCTACCACTATCCTAAAGGGTACTGTTTTCAGTCAGTATTGCTTCTCTTTTCTTCCTACAGGAGAAATGTTCAGGTTCCTGTGATGACTGTTCTGTGACAGCAGAGCTGAGGGGATCCAGTTCCCAATTCTAGGCTCCAGGGATCCTGGGAGGTCTGGCAAGCTAGGCAAGTTGTCTTAGGACATGGGCAGAGCTACACTGCAAAAAGTACCCGTTAGACCCTGTGCTAAGGAGGGAGCAGTGTGCCATGGAGAGGACGAGGAGGCTGAGCTCATTAGGCCCTGCTGCTTTTCAACTGTGGGCCTCAGGTAAAGAGTCAAATGCAGTCTATGTGGAAGGAGAGACTGCTAGACCAGAGAACCTCAGACATGTGGCTTGGGTCCTGACTGAACTTCTTGCTGACTACTATCTAACCCAGGCCTTTCCTGCTTTGAATAATAATGGAAGAGGTAATGCTTCTTGGAGAGAAGGAGCAATTAACTTCTTGTGTGTGTGTGTGTGTGTGTGTGTGTGTGTGTGTGTGTGTGTGTTTGCGGAGGCCAGAGGCTAATGACAGGTGTCTTTTACTATTGTTCTCTGTCTTATCTTTTTGAGACAGGTCCTCTCACTGAACTCAGAACTCACTGACTGACTAGACCAGACCAGTGAGCTCCACTCCCCAGTACTTCCCAGCACTGCAGTTACAGTCACATATGGCCACACTTGTTTTTATGAGTGTTGGGGATCTGAACTCGGGTTGTTTTCCCCTAACTTCATGTCAGTCAGTGAATGATAACTGAAAACAAGAGAATGTTTCCCCAGAAATCTTTTGAAGTTCTCTTTTAAATGCCAACAAATAGCCTTAAGGGGCTAGGAAACCTACTCTTAATTCAGGAAGGAAATTTCATTAGGAGCAAATGCAAATCAACAGAATAGTCACCATGAGAACTCCCTCTGAAGACTGCCTGCCATGCACCTAGCACTGCTGAATGGACAGACATGTAAGGACCCAGAAGGAGCAATGGACAAATGCACGTCAGCCGGAAAGGAAGGAATGGACTTCAAGGACAAACTAACCAGGGAGCTGCTGGCTGTCGCTGGAGCTTGGTGGATCTCAGAATGCTCAGCTGCTTCAGGGAACTCTCTTAATAGGCTCAATCTTGCTGTCCAGAGTTAATTACGAAATGTACTATTGGAAGTGAGGGTTGAGGCCAGCAGGCAAGAGGACCGAATCACCCTTTCAACTATAGCCCCAATCCTCTAAGTTTCCAGTGCACTTTGATATTCCCAGAAAAGACTAAGAGGCAGGATTCAAGAAGAGGCACGGTGGTGAAGGGTCAGGCCCCGAGTCCATGTGTACCGCCCGGAACCACCCCGACAAAGGCTCATTAGACACTGGCTCCTGCCTGCCGGCCCATCTTCTCAACTCTGGGAACACAATGCTGACAGACTGGTGGCGCTGGTTTCCTTCTCTCCAAGAACAATATTTTATGGAGTCTGTTTTATTAAAATATTTTCCGCTGGATGCTTCCTGTGTTTCAAGAAGTTGGTCTTGCCAGCTGGAGCTGATGACAGCTGAGAAAAACACATCCAAGTGCTGTTGTGACATGGCATTTGGAAGTGGAGGAGCATGGGGGGTTGGGGAATGGCAGCATGGACGAGACGTAGGAAAACACCCGGGTGGCACCAGAAGTGTCACTGGCATGATGGGAGCACAGCCTCCCCTCCTCCTCATTAAGAAAATGTGAAAAGAAGCCCTAGCAATGATGTCCCCAAATGTACTCTATGGCCTCCTCTTGGGTCTGAGCTGCTGAGAGGGATGGTCACAGAAGACCTGCCATTCAATTCCTATCACTGTTTTTTGCCAGCCTCCTGAACCAGCCCCCACACTCTTGCTGGTTCATCCAACCCTCGATGATCCTGAAACGAGATCTAAGAGGGGCATATTACAGAAAGATACTAAAAGTGATACTGACATGGCTAAGGCAATTACCAGGAAAAACAGCCTTCTCGACATAACTGGCTCTTTGCACACACTAAAGAGCCATCCCCTGTCACTAGGTTTGGAACAGCAACGGCATAAATAAATGTGGTTGGTGAGTCCAATCTCTAATCGGGACCCTGGCCACAAAGTGGGGGATGTATTTCTGTAGGATGAGAACCATTGTTGGCCTGGGGTGTTTTGTGCCTTGCAAGCATCCTGGGTTCATGGCTCAGTATCTACAGGTTGGTGGCCTCTATCCCAGAACACTGTAAAAAAAGGCTTATTAGGGCCTGAGGAAGTCCTGAGCCATGCAGCATTCTATCCACAAGGGGGCAGTCATAATCCATGGCTGTCCATAATACCGTCCTTCAGTAGTCACTGCATCCTATGTGCAGTGTAGAGCACAAGTTAAACCTGCACTCAACTTCAGGAGTCCTCTCTTCCAAATCTCACAAATCCCAGTATCTCCAGTCACACATACACATGCACACACCCCCCTTACATTCTTGTGATCTTTGGATAAAGGCCATTCAGGAAGGTTGGTTCTGTAAAGCAGAGGATTCGGGAAGAACTCAGATACACCTGGCTTAGACCACAGCCTGACATTTCAAAATCCCTACTCCTTCTTGGCTCAAATGGTGGCCAGGAGCTGCCATCTCCCTTAATTTCTTTCACTGAGAAATTTCTGGAAAGCCGGCCACCAGGTCAGAGACTCCTCTCTTCCATACAAAGGGATAATTTCCCTGACTTCTCCAACAAGCCTAGGCCAAGATGGATTCATGAACATTCTAAACACATCTCAGGAAGCTGATGTCCAGCTGACCAGCTGTCTGAGAAGACTGTGTCCCTTAGGACAGGAGAAGCAGTGTAACCTTCTCCAGGTAGCTCTGGATGGGGGCTGTCTGCAGTTTTTGACCCTGCCCTACATTTTCTGTCCAATGACCTCTCAGGATGTGACTGAAGCTGGTTCTAGGCTAGGTCCTAGACACCCCAGGCCTTCCCCTGAGGAACTCCAGGTTTGAGGGGGGATCAAGAGGCAAATCCCTGATAGCATAAACACTGTGGCACAGGACAGCAGAAGGCCAGGTGAGGTCAAAGGTGAGGATGTTTTGTGTATAAACTCAAATAGTGGAGACCTTGGGGACCAGCAGGTCCGTGATGGTTGGTGGGGACTTTGGTACACAGGAGGACTCTTTGGCCAGGTGGCTAACTGTCGCCTGTGGACTCTACCTCTTTAGCATAAGAGGTCTGGAACGTTTTTTGGAGTATGACTCAGTGTCCTTTGGGCCTCACCACTCAAAAGCGGGTCCTTGCTCCCTAGCTTGTGGGACAACCAGACAAGCAGAAGCTGACACTAATGACTAAGTCCTGTTCTCTAACTCACCTTTGTGAGACACCTGTTTGGGGTTGTAGGGCTGCCTCTAAGAGGGAGGCTGGGGCTGCATGCTTGCTCACTACAAAGTTCTGGCCCATTGGGTTTTGGGGACAGAAGGGAGGGAGGAACAGTACTCACTGCTCAGGGCTCGAGACAGATGTCCTCCGGCCTTCCACGGTGATATTGCTCTTGGGTCTCTTGACGACATGCGGACGGGGTGGGCGCACCTAGAATGGGCATGGGGAAACCCCCAAGATGGAGTTGAGTTGAAAAGGCCACATGGAGCATTTTGAACATCTGAGCAGATAGCCTCAGAAGACACAGTTAGAGGTTCTCCAGATGTGGGCTTTTCAATACACTTATCATCTTAACATCACCATATAACATGCACCATAAACACCTGTGTTTACCTGGAATCAAAGTCAGAAAAGCTCTTCTCATCAGAGGATGGAGACAGACCCACTGGCCTCTCAGAGGGCTTAGTAATGTGAAAACCGCCTGGGACCCACAGAATCAAAGCCCTCATCTACGGAACTCAGAAACCAGTGTATTGAACCAGTGTGTTCCCCTCAGACTTGTTTTAGGGGTACAGAATGCTCAGTTTTCTCTTATAGCTGAATTACAGGGTGTTTCTTTTCCTCTCTAAATGAGTGAGGAAAGAAAATGGCATCTCTAGGGAGTGCCCAGCTAAGTTATCCTTCAGTTTCCCAGAGCACCCCTGTGCCTGTCTTCCAGTAGGGCTCAGCTGGATGCTGCACACCTCCTGCAGTCATGCTCTCCATGCAGACTTAGCCCGAGGGCGGCAGTGGCCACACAGGGAAGCAGACAGCTTGCATTGCCAGTGCTGTGGCAACAACAAGATAGGGTATTCTGAGCTGAATATCCTGAAAAACCAAGATGAAGGAGCAGAAAAAAGGATGCCTTCCTCTCTTCCCCATCAGAACCTGTGAAGGGTATTAGACTGTACATTTCTGGGTACCCTTAGCATGAATGATAATTGGTTCAATCAGCCTTACATGACTTTACAATTGATACCATCATGTCTGATCAGAGGTATAGGAAGAGTTATGTTGAGAGAAGCTCCCTGTGACTTTTGCTGATGAAAACAAGCAAGCATTGCAGCCAGTGCAGGGGCTTGCTTTCTCTGCTTTGTGGCACTGCACTGGCTAGGAAGTGCAGACAAGACAGAGAGAAGAACATGCACTCCATTTCCTGCTGTCCTTTTCCAGAACACCCCACCTCCAGCAGTTTGTATCCATAGCACAATGGCATAGGAACAAGATCATAGAAGTTGATGCAGACAAGAGAAGCCTTGATAGAGTCAAGGAGCCCTCAGGTCTGTACACGTTTGATAGAACCCAAGGTTTTCCTGTGTAGCGGCCAGTCTGAGCTCAGGCTTGTTTGGCAAATCAGAGGTGTAGTAAAGGCCAAATGCATTCCACCAAACATGTTATCTTCTTCCATGGAGCTCTTGTGAAGGCTCAACCACAGTGTACAGGTAACACTGCAGAGTGGGCCTGGTACAGAGTGAGGGCTCCAGAAAGGCACCTCTGCTTCTTTTTTTTTTTGTGTGTGTGTGTGTGATCTGGATGCCTCTTTATCAATAATCAAAGGAAGGGTGGGAAGTGCCTGGAAAATAGATTTTAGATGGTCTTGTCATTGGGCATCCTGTATAGGACCTGGCAGGAAGTAGAGGCTCAGGAGGATCTGAAGACATGTGGATGCTGTTCTTTGGAATCTAAGAGCTGCATCATATTGTTGCTGTTATTAGATTTATTTTATTGATTTTATGTGTATGAGTGTTTTGCTTGCATGTTTGTAAATGCACTCACATTGTGTGGTGCTTGCAGAGGACAGAAGAGGGTGTTGGATCCCCTGGAACTGGGTTTGAGGATGGTTGTTTGCCACCATGTAGGTGCTGGAATTTGAACTCAGGTCCTCTGCAAGATTAGTCAGTGCTTTTAACTGCTGAGCCGTCTCTCCAGACCTATTGTTGCTTTCATTAGAATGGTGCCTGCCACCTAACAGACATTCAGTAAATGTTCACAGAATAAACGGTACGATATAGCTGTTTCCCCCCATTCGGAGGTGGTTTCCCCAGCTGCAGACAGACCCTCAGATCCCCTGCAAAGGCAGGGAGTGCAGCTGGGTGGGGGAGCTCCTTTGCCCCTGTCGGGGTCCTGGGACTATGTTCAGGAAAGGTCAGACATTAAGGCCCGCCGGCTTGTCCTGCACAGGGCTGCTCCTCGCTACAATAAAGGCAGGTTAAGAATGTGAACTTGCTGCTGAAATGGGGGGATTAAGTTTGTGGCAACTTCAACTGAACTTGCAACGTGGTGAAACATGGGGAAAAAGAACAACAGAGCTAATTAGACGAGCTGAGCTGTCAGAGTGCCGCTGAATGGCTCAGCGCCAACAAACAAAAGGAATGGGTTGGCAATCAGCAGGATCGATGGAGGAGACTGCTTCATTAGGGATGATAAAACAGACAGAGGAGGGAGAGGGAGGGGAGGGGCCAGGGAGGGAAAGACACAACGGACCCGGAGACAGTCACCCCTGCAGTTACAGACCCACCCGGAGTCACACATACCTCACGGGTGCAGAATTATCATCAAATACACCCAGATGCACCAAGGCCCAGAGAATGCAATGTATACACAGTCTCACAAATAGATACCCACAAAGGCATGCACAAGAGGTGATGGCGTATACACACACACACACAATTTGTATACACAGTGGCAGACTACAACTAGTCCCAGACATACACAGGCAAAACGGTTAAATTCAAGCTGAATCACAAGACAACTCTATCGTATTTCAGCAGTCATCTCCCTCTTTTGGGGTGCTTGGGAAAGGTGGGGGCTGGGCAGAGAGAAAACCTTTACACAGAAGAGGGGCTGGCCCACCACTGCCAGGATCCCAGCAGCGCCAGGGGAGAGAATGCTAAATAGGGATTTTCAGCTCTGTTCAGGGGACTGGAGGGGAAAGTTGGGAAGCCAGCCAATTCCCCACCGGATTTAAAACCTGAGAAATCTAAGTCGGCAGGGTTAAATGTGTATTGAATACAAAAGCACCGAGTACATTTGATTTTAATGGTGAGCAAGAAATAATAAATACAGAGCTTATAAAGCGCTTTGCATGCAGGCTGACGACAGCCTGCCTCTCCCGGAGGGCTCCAGCCACTGCCCTTCATCCAAGAGACACCAGGATGGTGTTCGTTTGCTCTTTCCATCTTCTTATTAAGAAGACACCTCAAATCCTCTGGTTACAGCTGAACTCTAGCCACAGGTGCTGGGATACAAGGCTCCTGCTGTCAAGGCTGAGTGTCTAGTGCCCTGTGGCCTCACCACATAGGCCAGAAGCCTCATGAGAACCCAGATGTTTGCAGCCAGTGACCTGGCAAAGCCTGGCGGTGGCCAAAGGCTCCCAGCAAGGAAGCATAACAGGCCCTTGGGGGTTTCATGCCCTAGGTCTCCCTAATTGCCACCCAGGGCAGCCTGGTGTCCACTGGACATGCTGACACAGATGTATGCATAGTGAAAAATTGTCCCTATGGCCTGGGGACACTGGAGCGCAGAGAGCACACATCTTCTAGGGCTTCCAATCTGTCTCTTGTGTCTCTCCTTGAGAAGAATAAGAGACCCTAGACATGGCCAGTCACCTCTTGTCCGGGCTAGGGGCACAGACTGTTCCCCAATATTCTCTTGGGGTAACATCTGTTTCTCCAAGTTCTCAGGTACATGGGCACTCTACAATACACGAGAGTGGGGAGATTAGAATCCCCTAATGGGGAGACTAGAGCACCCTGGAGCTGTCTCCAGTACTTGAAGTTTTCCATGGAGAGCAACCATGCCCCACTTATCCCCGGGCTGCGCTGGAGCCCAGGCC
Source organism: Eospalax fontanierii (assembly GCA_035773235.1). Classification (NCBI taxonomy): domain Eukaryota; kingdom Metazoa; phylum Chordata; class Mammalia; order Rodentia; family Spalacidae; genus Eospalax; species Eospalax fontanierii. Next base: position 52,541,380 of record CM069541.1, read on the forward strand.
TCACAGGCTGTCAGAACTCCCTACCAGCTACCAGCGGCTGCCAGCAGCTATCTGTTTGGAATAGGAGAGGCGGCCTCAAAGGCCAGCGTAGCTTCTTACTATCTCTGTGGTCTTGAATACAAACTGCGGAGTTGGCATCTGCCTTCTACAGGCTAGAGTAAGGACTGATGAGACAGTGGCCACAGGCCAGCTGGCCAATGCTCAATTACTTTTCCCCAACTGAAGTCTGTGTCCCAGTACTACATGCTGAGCTCATCTCTGTTTGCATGGAGATGGAGAGTCCAGGGAACTTGGAACACTCAAAGGACCACAAGTTCTAGAGCCCTGTGATTCTTGATAAGGGTTAAGTTACCAAGCATCTTTTTTCATCTCTAAAATGGGTGATTACAAGGCCTACTTCACAGAGCTACTATGAGGCTGGGATGAGGACTCTAAAAATGGGATGTTGGCTATGAAATCCTAGGCAAATGATGGCTGTTAATAAACACTTAGAAATGGAAAGGTGAAAAACCTGCTAGAAAGAGTAAGATGTGCTACTGTGCGCCAGGCCCAGGGCCGGGTGCTCCACAAATGTCATCCACTGTTCATTTTCACAGAAGACCTTTATGAATGAGGGCCTGGTATGGATGAATCAGTTTTAGATCTTGGCCACAGTCACATGGCCTCAGTATTCAATCTCAGCTCTATTGACTCCCCAAATCCATGTTGCTAGATTGTACTAAAATGTTCACTAAATCATACAAGGTTTGACCCAGAAGGGCTTCCTGTCCCCCAAAGCAATCTTCTTGCTCCTTGTGCCTTCCTTCCAAAGACAGTTGAATAGAATATTCCAGCTGCCTGACAGCTGTGCTGCTTGGGATTTGGGCAAATCAGTGCCTCATGTGGCTGGAAGGGTAGACTTACAACTCACAGTGAAGCCATCTAAACACCTCCACCTCTACCCCAAACCCTGACTTCTACACACAGTGGGGAAAGGGAAGAAACAGCCAGAGTGCCTGACATTCAACTGGACAGCAATGCAATGGATGCAAGGTGTGTGCATCACAGATTAAAAAGAGACATCTGGGGGCTGGAGAGATGGCTTAGTGGTTAAGAGCATTTGCTGCTCTTGCAGAGGACCCAGGTTTGGTTCCCAGAACCTACATGGCAGCTAACAAGTCTGTAACTCCAGTTCCAGGGGATATAATGCTCTTCTGATTTCTTATACCAGGCATGCACATGGTACGTATATGTACATTTAAGATAAAAATAGTCAAATCTTAAAAAACAATAATGCTGGGCATGGTGGCCTAGCCTTTAATCCCAGCAGAAGCATGCATATCTGTGAAGTCAAGGCCAGCCTGGTCTACACAGCAGGATCCAGGCCAGCTGGGAGACCCTGTTATAAACAAAACAACAATGAACACCTGCTTCAGCCTTGTCCCTGTATGGTCTGACCTCTGTACCTTTACCAAGTGGGTCTGGAGCATGCAATGGGGAGGGCTGGGCCACCAGTCTACGAGGTGCTCTGACTAGCTGATTCCTGTGCTAGGCCATGGCTGCCTTGGACAGAACAGACTAGAAACCTTTCCCTTGTTAAGTAGCCCTTATCAAACTATCCCAGTAAGTTTCCTGCTCTGAGGCACTTGCTAAAGTTATGCTTTTACGTGGCCAAGGTCAAAACAAGCTCACTGGCGCTCAGCATGGGCTCTCCCTTACCTCCATGGACTCATTTTGTGGTGCTGGAGATCAAACCCAAGGCCTTGTTCACGCTAGGCAAGTACTCTGTAATGAAGCCACATCTCCAGCTCTAGGTATTTCCCTTTAAAACATATAGATGGGCCTCTTTCTCTGCCTGACCCCTGTTCCCAGGTGTTGGGGGTTAATCATAATTTGTCCTGTTTTTTTTTTTTCCCCACCCTTCCTGGGCACTTTTGTGGATAGGTAACTTTCCTTCTGAGACTTATCTCTATCTAAAGAGGCATGATGGTCTCTGCCCTTAGGATGATCAGCAAACACATTTCTCAACCAAGACCTGGTGGGAATGAGGTCCCTGCTGCCAGACTCCAGCTTCCTTTGCGAGGAAGAGGTATTTGTAGTGAGAGTTTAGAGCTAGCAATATAGCTCTCCCTGAGAGATGCACTTAAATGATGTGAACAATGCACACAGCAGCCCAGGCTACCTATGGCTCTGGCCTACAAGTCACTGAGCTAATTCAGAAAGAGAAGAGAAGCCCAGAAAATGCGAGTCCAGGTTCATGCCACACAGCTAGGGAAGCTGAAAAACCCATTTCCCGGTTTCCTTGTGCCAGGCAGGAGAGTCCACACTCCCGAGGTTTAGTGAGGCCGGGAGAGAGGGGTCAGGCAGTGTTAGATGGGGAGGGCACACCACCGGCTACTCACGGGCCTCGAGCGCTGGATCTTGGGAGGCGGCGGCCGAGTGGGACGGAGTCTTTGTGGCTGCATTAAAGTGGAAACTTAAAACATCAGTACACACTGAGATGGTCCATGCATCTCCACACAGGCCTGAGAGAAAGCCTCCATGCCAAAACCTGGGGCCACCCGGGATACTTTCTACTCCCTAACTCAGTGCCTGTGTCCTCCTCTGCTGATTCTTTAGTCCTGGCTTGTCTCATCAAAATAATTTTTTGGCAGGGGCCCCTGCTCCAATATCTATCATCTTTTACACAGGCCAAGGAAACCTTCTAAACTGCAGTATGACCATGCCACACCACATTGCGCTTTCAAAATCTCCAAAGGCCCTCCTGTCCTCAGGTAACAGCTTGTTCTTGGCTGGCATTCTCAGACCTTGCTGGCACAAGGCAGACCTTTCCCATCCTGGGAAGATCCTCAAGTGGCACAACTGGGTTCTCCTCCCCTAGAGAAGGGGTAATCTATTCCATTCCTATTGGCCTGGCAAATGTGGGCTTGTCCTTCAAGGCCCTGTCCAAGTCAGATGCTGCTTCCAGGCTTCTGGGTATCCAAGGCCTCCAGTAATGTGCGACTGACATACATGAGACTGACTGGCTGTGGAATATATGACCCCTATCTTGATGCTCTTATCTTAAATAGTCTGTTTCCTGGAAGGACGCTGTGCCGAGAAGGTTGAATGGGACTTGGGGGAAAAATATCTGCTTAGCAAAAGTCTGATTCACAAAAACAGTTTGCAGGAAATGCTGGGTTTAAAAAACCACAATGTGAATCAAAATTAATAGAGGACCAACTTCTCAGCCCTCCCTGCAAAATTTTTGTCTTAAAAGCCAAGCTTTGTCCTCTCAACCGCCCACCTGCATGTCCTGAACATGAGTGGAAAATGGGCAGGCAGAGCAAGACAGTAAACATGTACACAATCCAAGATCGCAGAATCCCATCAAGCCCTGCGGGGCTTCCAGTTGGTTCTCCCCCATTCAGTCACGTAATTCACAAAGACACATCACCATTTAATAATGACTAGGCCTGCAATGGCAACACAGGAGTCAATGGCCATATGTGGAGGGTCCAAATTAAGATGTGCTGAAAGTGTGAAATACACACTAGATTTTAGAGACTTTGAAAAGGATGCAAAACATCTCATTAATAATTTTTATACTGATTATGTGTTGAAATGATAATATTTTTGGATTTTGGGTTAAATATGTTATTAAAATCAACCCTACCTGTTCCTTTTACTTTTTAAATGGCTTAAATGCTCAGAATTTCCCATGTGATTTGCACGTGTGGCTCACGTTACATTTTTCTCAGCCCAGGCTTTACTTGATAGATCTCAAACCTAACGTGGAACTCTACTGGACTCCCAGAGGTCAAGGCCTGTGCCACAGGCATCCCTGAATCCTGTGTCCACCACAAGGCCAGAGAGCCCTGATAGTAGAGGCCTGGGTTCCCTGGGTGGATAGCAGGTGTGGGTGGAAATGAGCTGTGGCTTCCTAGATTCTCCGTCATTAGGTGAGTGTAAAGGCTGAGCTGCCAAGTGACCCTTCTGTACTTGGTGACTACTCGGGAGCTGGAGATACTGCCTAGAGAGAAGGCCATGGCTACCACATTTCTCTGCCTTTGTGGTTTACAGGAAACATGTGGGACAGAAGGGGACAGAACTCTCAAGTCAAACAGCAGAAAGAAGAGGCTGGAGGGGGTGCAGAGGCTGCTCCCTCAGGCCAGGTGGCCTGCCCCCACCCTGCGCTTCCTGTTTCTTTCATGAGAGGTGTTCTACCTCCCAGTAACCATCTTCTCCAGTCCCACTGTCTTCAGTGCTTGTTACCAGAAATGGCCCAGACTCTTTCCATACCGGCTCGGTGGGAGCATGGCAGGTGCTCAGCTGGTGGCCTCTGGCATCAGACAGTCTTGGACAGAAGTGGGCCACTCACTCACCAACTTACTCTGGAATGTGCCCATTCCAAGTCTCCCTGTCCCCACCTGTGAAGCACGGGCACTGGCAGTCTCTACTCTAGAAATCAAGAAGGATCAGTGAGCTCACGAGTGTCAGGTTCTTACACAGCTTCACCTCTACATACCAGCAGCTTCCACCGTTGGCAGGTTTCCCCACCTCCAGGCTTTTCTATTCCCACCCCATCTTCTGTGCTTTGAAAAGCATGCCACTAGCCAGCTTAAGATATCTTAGTGGAAGGTGGGTATCTCCCAAGGTGTCTCCTGAGAAACATGGCCTTAGGGGACGCACTGTGTGAAGGAAGACTGGGTACCCCAGCCACATAAGTCTGGGAAGTGCTGTGCACGAGCTGGTTCCTTCTGGAGACTCACCATATTTACCAACATGGCCAAGGCTGCCACATCTCAAAACTACTCAACCCCATCCAGCCAGGCCTAAATCTATGAACTTCTTTTAAAAAGCTCTGTGTACTACATTCCTTAGAACAGACTTGCTTTGCCTGAAACACGGATGAACGGCCCTGGGGAGATACAGCCTGCTGCATTCAGAGCCCTCTGGAGTCTGTTGTCCCAGCCAGTGCACACACAGGTTGTCACACCGGCTCACTTCCCCATGTGCCCCAGGACTGGGAACTTTATGGGTGCTAAGTGAGTGGTTTTTGGCTTCAAGTTACTGGAATATGTCAAAACCCAAGGAATGTAAGGAATCTTAGGTGCTTTTTTTTGAGACAGGGGTTCACATAGCCCAGGCTAGCCTCGAACTTGCTATGTAGTTGAGGATGACCCTGCACTTTTCCGATCCTCCACCTTTGACCTCCTGAGTGCTGGGATTAAAGGTGCATGACACCATAGCTGGTTTCATACAGTACTGAGAACTGAATTCAGGGCTTCAGTACTCTATAAACTGAGTTACATCTCCAACCCCAAAGAATGTTAGTTCTACAGATTCCCATTAAGTACCCTATTTCCCTGAGACAGTCATGGGGGTTGTATTGGTTTTTTTAACAACTGAACTTACAAAGGGACAGGAAAGCAGCTCGGTGGCCATGCCTAGCCCAGAAATTGGCAGGAGTGAGTGGGAATTTAAAGATGTCAAGAAGGGGTAATGTGGTACAGATGTTGTGGCATGACCAGATAGGTAAAACCATAACCTAACCTAAGAAATCAAAAACAGGACCCCACATTGCTCCTCTGACACCCAGAGTTTTCCCTACAGGCCATTATCACTGAGTATGAAGCTGTACACACAAATCCTGAGCACACAGCTGTGGGAACATAGGCCAGGGACACCTTCCCGGAGTGGCCAGTAGGAAGAGAAAAAGGATCTCACAGGGGTGTGTGCTGAAGGCCCCCAGGGACTGAGGGGAGAAGGAAAGGGATGGTAGCACCAATTATCAGGGCATTCTGCCGTGAAGTGTGTGGGGCCTGGGAACTGGTGCACAGGCGAACAAGCATCTGGAGGATTGCCGAGGGATGCACAAGGGTGAGCGGTTTCTTGGATGTTGGATGCTGGAACGCAGGATCTGTGGGGAGCCCTTCTGGTCCTCCCACAGAGGTCAGGCTCCAGGCTGGCTTGATGCAGGTAACTTTGGGGAGCCCTGGGTCCCAGCATCCTCATCTATGAGGGCAATCCTGACTGTCAGGAGGAAGCTTCTATGTCCTGGGGGAGGAAGTGTTGGAACTGGTTGGCTATTGTGGCTGCAATTTCCAAAATATGCTAGGATGGATGCCAGGTGAGGACAAAGATAGTGTGGAAGAAGAGATGAGAATTCTGGGCAGGATGAGAAGAGGATGTAGGGTGAACAGTGGCAATTCAGGTGGGAAGAGGGGATGAAGAAAGAAGCTAGGAAAAGATTAATTCAGAAAAACATACTCTTTTCCAGAAAATGGCCTCATCAGAAGCTGCACCCAGGATTGAGTGAACATGGCTCTACAGCAGTGTGAGTTCGGGCCCAATGTGACCACGGAGCTGGCCAAGACAAGTGACAGTCATTATCACCGCTCAGTGCTCCCCAACTGCGCAACGCTGACTGTGGCTCCCTGTAAGTAGCCCGGGCCCAGAGCTTGCTCAATGAGGAGCAGAACCAAGAGATAGCAACCCATTCAGTGCCCTCCACTGGTATGGTACATTGTGCCAGAGACTGGGTGGGCTTCAGGTCTCTTGACTTCCAAGTTCGTGTTCTTGTGGTCTACTGTGAGAGACCAGAAAGGCTGTAACAGGAGCAGAACAGGAGTGGGATGGGCACCTTGGCACAGATACTACGTTCCTGATCCTCAGGATCCTGCTCATGAGCATGTAGCTACACAGTCTTTGGTTAAGAGTTCCATTAACAGTGCACCTGTACTTTGTAAGCTGGATGATGGCAAGAAGGCTGGGGGCTGGAGTCAGCACACCACACCTAGCTTCCTGAAGACCACACTCCTCCCTTGTATATGAAGGAACAGCTATGTAGGGCCAACGCTTGGGGACTCACAGGAGAACAGACATTCCTTTCCCTTCAGCAGTGTATAATTTAGTAGGATGTGACTTCCATTAGGGAAAAATATCTTTCTGGGCTAAAACCCCAACAAATATCCTTTGTGTTAGAAAGAGATGGATTCACGTATTCATGGCTCTCCTGCTTCTAGGTGAGTTCAGAATTAGCTCTGTGCATGGGTATGTGATTAGGTCCCAGCTGAACCTTCAGGAACAGTAAATACCCCTTTGTTGGGACACTGCTATGTATACTCCAGAAGCACAATTCTAGCCATGGGAGACTCAGGCTGGGGTCCTAGGATGAGATAGGATGTCCCAATTGTATAGTCCTGTCAGACTCAAAGGTGTTTTTCAAAAGTTTGCTTTTACTTTATGTGTATGAGTGTTTTGCCTCCATATATAAAAGTGCATCTGTGCCATGCAGAGTCTGGAAGAAGACTTTGGATCCCCTGGAACTGGAATTACGGATGGTTGTTAGTCGCTATATGGGTGTCAGGTATAGAACTCAGGCCCTCTATAACCCAGTGCTTTCACTGCTGAGCCATCTCTCTACCCCCAGAATCATGGGGCTTTCTGGAAAGTCCTAGGGATGTGAAGAACTTGGTTTTCTAAGGTGTGTACTGTTAGGATGTCCTGAAGGACACTGGATTCTAGAAATAATTTCTGGTATTTATATGTGCTGTCCTTTCAAAGTATTCTACTTTGCTTCTAAATTTTTAGTCTCATCTTTCCTGGTGAAGCAAGTTAAAAATTTATTTCCATTAGAGACAGGAAACAGGAAGCCCAGAGAGGTTAAGGAACTGGTATGAGATCACTAAATAACAAGAAGTGAAGAGGTATTCTTAGTCCACTGTACTATTCTTGTCCAATTAGTTTCCAGAGTCATCTTGGAATCCTGTCTGACATGGTTTCCTAATCCTTCTCCCTTCTGTGATTTGGGATATGTACCTTTGAGAAAAGACTGACAAGAAAGAGTGACAAATGTCTTTCCCTTTCCCTTCCTTTCCGAAGAAGGTAGGTGACTCATTTGTCCATCCAACAGAGATCAGTCTACTCTGCACCAGATGCATGGATCCATGGGTAATCAGGACTTATAAGAGTCCGTCATAAGGCAGCAGGTACACAGGCTGCCAAGGTCTGTACAGAGGAAGTGTTCTCATACCAGATGTGGCTGGTAGGGAGTTTGGATGCTTGGCATAGGGGAGCCACAGTATTCCAGAAAGAGTGTAGTGAGACTGAATATGTAGACAGGGAAAGCCTAGACTTGAAAGGGGCCGGTAGGGGTGAGATATAAGAGGGCCTTGAATGTTGGGCTAAAAAGGGTAGATTTCTTCTAGCCTAGTGGGAGGGACATAGTCAGGGACACAAGAAACCTCTGTGTCCTTGATATCTAAAATGGATGAAAAGCTGGGTAGATAGATGGTGGATGCTTTTCTCTAGCCATGGAAGTCAGCCCAGGCCTCCATGTTGCCAACTCCTCCTAGTCATGGGCCTGGTGGAAGATGTGAACACAAGCGGAAGGAAGCCCAAAAGTGTGATTGACACAAAGGTCCCAGAGATGAACCTTTGGATTTTGTTGGTCTTGGCCTGACCCTGGGTGTTCCTGTCTGTCAGCTGCACGGGCCAGGTGAATATACTCATTGGGTGTGAAACCCACATTAACGAGGACAGCATCTGATTTGCAGTTAATTTGTTGATGCAGCAAAACACATTGTTTCTAAAAGGTCAAGGGGGAAGTCGTGTTGGAATATCAACTTAATTACCTGGGCATCATGGATGAGCAGGCACCCTGCACATGGCTGTAGGTTAGAAAAGATTCAGCTGCCAGCTGCTGACTTGGGGACAGGGGGCATAGTATACATAGGAAGGGAGGGGGCACTATGATGTCTGGGGAGCAGTCTGCACGTGTCATGGCTGCTGCCTGTCTACCTGGCACAGCTGCTAGCTCAGAGAGTCCTCTGCAGGGAATGAGGGATGCTTCCTTGGGTCATACAGACGAGGGGAGTTGAGGCCTTGCCCTGGGACACAGAGAGTAGAAAGATGACAGGCTTGAAGAAGAGGATCAACAGGCTAGTGGGGGTTCAATGATGTCTATGCTGGGAAAAGGGACTGACAATACTTAAGCAATGGATATGAAATCTCTCCATCCTTAATGAAGTGCCACCTAGGACTAGCCCTTCAATATCTCCATGAGGCCAGAGTCATGTTTCATTGTGAGAAAACAGGGCCACACAGGAGGTCAAATGCAGGGTGGGGTAGACAACAAAGTCAAAGAGAACAATTGTTGCAGGTCATGGGGTTCCGTTTTGATGAGGTCAGCTGTACATGCCAAGCTTGGGAAGTGGGCTAGAAAGAGTGTGTGTGTGTGTGGGCGGGGGGGACGGACCTTTGGCTGGGGAAGAAGCTCTGCTTCCCTAGAGCCACAGGAGGTAGGGCATGCCCAATGAGGCTTCTATCTGCAGGAACTGGCCTCTAAGACTGGTCTCAAAAGGGACCTGGACTCTTTATGTGCAATTTATGATCTACATTGTTCCTTCTCTGCTAGACCTCACCTGGCCCCAAAGAAGGAGCCTGAGGGAAAGCTGGATGGGGCTTGGAGTTTCTCAGTTCATCCTGGGAATGTGCCGGGAACAGAGTAGGTGCTAGAGAATTCACAATTACACTCTGTTGCTGTTTAACGAGGGAAGAGTTCACCTGGTTAATTTTCCTGGCTAGTATTCACATCAATACTTTGACCTGTGCGTGAAACAGACCCTGTTGGGAGGGGAAGACAAAGCTTTCTATGGCTTTACAAAAGGCCTCTGGGCTGGGAGCAAGGCTCTGCTACTCTTTGGGACTGGAAATCTGCTATTATGCAAGGTATGGAAATAAAAGAGGGCTTCTTTTGATATGCCTCCAAAAGGGAGTGCATTGAAGTGATATTTTTGTGGAGTGTTCCTTTGAAATGCCCAACCAGCTCTCCAAGGCACAGCTCTCGCTTGTCCCAACTCCCGTCATTATTTCTAGTCCTCTCTGCCCAGCCTCGACTGAGCCGATTCTGCTTGTTGGGGAGGATCAAATGCTTGTCTCTGCTTCAGAGTTTCAGCAAGGACAGCTGGAGCATACTGGGCCCCAGTGATGTGTTCTGGGCTAGAGTGGCTCAGCAGGGCATGGGGAAGTGGGGGATCCTTGGTCCCAAAGCATTTGCAGAGGTAACAAGCTCTTGTCTGGTGGATTCCTGCAAAAATGCTGCATGGGAGGGACTCCAACCTCACAGCTGAGAACCAAGTGTCCATCTGCTGAGTGTCCAGCCCACACGTGCAACAGGAAGAGGGCTCTTCCCGAACAAGGCAGGTACGGGAGGCATTGGACTCCAGAGCACCCTCGAGGGGCTAGGGCGTCCTCAGAACATGCCAGAAGTGCTACCAGCCTGGGATGGAGGTTCCACCAGGGTTCCACTGTACAGACAGGAAGACAGAAGCCTCTCACCCTCTACCACAGGAACACACCTTGGGATGGGCTTCATCCTCCGACTTTTGCTTCTAGAGGATGGTTTCTATGTGCCCCACAGCTTGCTGTCCTGAGGCACCACTTGTGTATGGGCTGAGAGGTTGTCTAGGACTAAAGGCAATTCTGAGGGACAAGTGCAGCACCTGTCGTGGGGGTCTGGGTGAGTCAGCTCAGGAGAGGCTGACCTCAAGGGGCCCTGCAAGCCCATTCTCCTGAGCCGGGCTGCCACCGTCTGCCTCCCATGCATGTGTACTGCACCGAACGCCTCTCAGGCCACGCTGAAGAGCTGCACGTTCTCCCGATGTTGACAGGAGCAGTATTTTGTAGTGGTACTGGTTAATTTGTAGTGGCATTTGTGGTTTGAAGCCTTGTCAAGATCCCTGATTACTTCCCGCGCAAGGAGCTCGGCTGACGGGGAAGTTCACATGCTGAACAAAAGCAGCCAGGCAGCTGGGAAGGAAGGCTGCTGTGGTGGCTGGGTGACCTGGCCCTGCTGGGGGGACAGTAGCGGAGTCGGGGGCGGGGAGGGGGAGGAGGGAGGAGGGCCAGACATAGAAGTGGGAGGAGGGGAGCCCTTTGGTTTTAATTGGTGCAGGTGCAGGGTCTGAATAGGTGGCATCCCATTGGCTGTTGGAGGTCGGGTACCAGATGCAACTGGTGGCTGGGCAGGGGCAGGGGGCTCTGCCATTCTTTGCCCAGACAGAAACAGGAGGCAGGTGCTGTGCTGTTTCCTTCACTGGATGGCCATCTGGGATGCCGGCCATCTGGGATGCCAGACATCTGGGATGCCTGTCTGGCTAGGTGACATTCTCCAGCAGTGTCACTGGTAGTAAGGTGAGAGAAAGGACTTCCAGATGTTCTCTGATATCAACAGGGGCTACTGGCTCTTGGCATGTACTTTGTATCTGATCTGTTTTAGGAGCTCGGTAGATAAGGGTTCTAACATCCTCAATTCTGCAAAGAAGGTGATTTTGCCATTGGAAGGTGGAAACAGTCAAGACTACATGGCTCAGTGACTCATGTAGACCAAGCCTCACAGTTAACAGGTGGCACAGCCACAGTCTGTGCCAAAGTACCCCCAAGTACACGTGCCTTCCATGACACCTAACACACATAGCAACAGAAGGCAGATGGTGACGCATGCCCCTTGAGCCCAGGGCACTACTCTCCCTCTAGGAAGCTTCTTCCTCTGACATCATGGAGCTCTCTGTCCTGTGAAGCCTGTTCCGACCCTACAGGAAGGTCTGCCTGCACAGCCGCCTGCATTTTTCCAGGCTTGTGCCCTGCTTGGTGAAGGTTTGTTCAGTACATTAAGGGCCAGGGCTAGCTCAGCAAAAGCAAGACTCATTTATCATTCCTGGAATGATGTCCACCCCAAGCAGTAAACTGCTAGGAAATTAAAACAAGACTTCTCCTGATTTTGCAGTGGTATAGATAGGAATACTCCATAGCCTCTAATTTCCCAGCCCGGGATAGCTGGTCACATCCCTGTGCCCAGCAAGCTGTTGAGACCCAGGTCTTACCTCCATCTCCTAGCCCATCACAATCGGTCCTTTCTCTCCAGCCCTCAAAGCATCTGCTGTATTCCTCATATGCCTCTGTCCTACCCTACACATATTAGTCCTATATGCTCAGCCCTAATCCACCACCTGATAAATTCTTGCTTCCCTCAAGACTGCCTTCCCTTCCCTGAGTGCTCCCCATTCTTCCCACTTACATCTTCTCTTCCTTGATAGAGGCAGTCCTGGGGGAGGGTCACAGTGGTACCTCAGGCTCCTGGTACAGGCCTGGCATGTGCCTGTCCATGAATGAGCTGGTAGTGTTACATTCTCATAAGGCCTTCCCCAAGCACTGGTACAATGCCAGGCCCATCAGCTGTTATCCCCATCACTTGAGTAACTTTGTCCTCAAGACTAGCAATATTCCTGGCTTGCTTCTGATCAGGAACAACTCACAACCTAGAGGTATCTTAACCTGCCAGGCTGAGCCCCGGGGCCATCCCCAAAACAAGAGACTTTTCAAGTGGAATGTAGGCATTGAAGCGTTAGGGAGCTTAGATGTGAAATACTCCAAAATTTCCCCAGTGTGTCTGTTAAAGAAAGACAGTTGGGTTCACTAGACAGAGGGTGTTTTGTTTTTTTATTTCTTCCCTAGGAGCAAATGGATGGAGAACCAGGTTTAAAATTCCTGGACCTTGGAATACATTTCCATCTGTGTCAGTCTACCATCCAATGCCTCAGCAGAGTTTAAAATCCTAGCTAATAGGTTAACAACTGTTTTTCTTCAGCTTCAAATGAAGAATATCAGAAGGCTGGGGGAATATGCAGCTCTCCAATTTGTACGGACTGCACACAGCTCCGTGCAATGTGTGTTTGACAGGACTGACATTTTGTACCGCTGTGAGATGGGAAAACGTGTGACATTTTTATTCATGGTGGCGTACGCCCTTGTAATGATCAGCTCTGGTCGATGTGCTTACCACAGCAGCCCCTGAGCCCTCGGAGAACAAACAGGAACCCAAGGTGCCAGCAGTTCGACTGCCTTATTAAACACCGCCAGGATCCTAACGAAGACCAACTGCTGGAAAATCTCACTGTCAAATCCTCAAGGACATTGTCAGCGCACAGCTAACTGCATATATTTTTCATTTAAAATACTGAAATCCAGCGTTGTGCCATTACATCCAAGGGGAGGGGTGCCCACTCCAGCGCCCACTATGTCAGCTGCTTCTTCAGAGCTCCAGATGTTGGACCCAGATGCCCACTGGAGTTCAGAGCTCAAAGGGGTGGTGGAGAATGGCACAGGTTCTGTGAAAACCCAGCCCTACCTTCAGGGTAGATGGCTGAAAGTTACAGGGTTCTGGGAAGAGTCACTGAGGAAGCCAACTCACTGGCTCCCTTTTTAAGCCAAAGTGAATCTGCATAATTAGAAAATCCTTCCGCCCCAGCCAGCTATCTTCCTGGAGGTACAGCCCATTACATGCTGCAACTTAGTGCTAATCAGCCTTCTGCTTGGCGGCAGACCTTAAGACATCTGTAGGAACACACGGCCTCAGTAGGTGTCAACCTTGGCAGAGAGTCTGTGCGTCAGTGAGCCCACCTGCGATCTCACCACTTGCCTCAATCCAAAGGCCACAAGGTCAGCAGGCAGGAGGCCCCTCCCTCCCTTCAGTGGTCATTTCTAATGCTGATGCATGCTGATGGATGGAAGCCAGTCACCGGGCAGAACCTCTCAGCCTCTGCAACTGTTAACTAGGTGATTTGGTTATGGCTGTAAGCTAATATACTGGTGCATTTATTTTGTAAATATGTATTATTTATACAGTGCCTCTATTTCCATACTCCAGCCCTGATACACCAAGACATGCTGCTATTTATTTATGGGATCCTTGGCGTAAAAGGCCTAACAAGCCGCCCATGCGTGGTTCCTGTGGGTTTGCAACAAATGGCTGGCTAAACAACCCATGTTCTCCACCCAGCATGGCACAGGCTTACATTTTAAGAGGCTGCCTATAAAATTGGTGTAGCATAACAGCCTGGCCATCTGGGGAATGAGACCACAAAAGTCCACAGCCTGGAAGGAGGAAACCATAGGGAGCCATATGAAAAGGGAGGTGACTGGGAGAAAATACAGGGCCATGAGGATGGGAGAGCTGCACTCACTTCATCTGAGGAGGCGCTGTGCCTATGCCATGGGCCACAGAGGAGGCACAGCTGACTGCACAGCTCAGAGGACACTCCCTCTGCTACAGGCTGTGCTGCAAACTCCAGTCAAGTGTATTGTGCTGGATGAGAGGAAATACAGCCAGTGTCCAGCTTTCTGTCACTCTCTCACGAGCTCCGATAGCTCCGGAGGAAGATACCCAGCCGCCTGCTGCGCTCTGGACCCCCAATCTCTTCAACATCTTCCCTTCATCTTCACCCACATAAGCAGCACCCTAGGTTGAGCTCCCTCCACTCTGGCCTGCTATGTTAGTGGTGTCACTAGGGGTTTATCTACGCTACCTATTTCTGCTCCTTTCCATGGTGGCCCAGGATAAATGTTTCCGGTGACCATTTCTCAGGGTACAGCCCTTCCCTGACTTCAGGTCATCCTGGGTGTAATTCAAGTTCTTCCACAATCTGGTCACTGTCCAGATCTCACCTGTGGCCCCATTTTCCCTGAAGTCTCACTCTCTTGTTTGGACTGCCCACCACTTCTGGCCCCACTTGATATACGATTAGCCTCATGGTGAGTCTTTCAAGATCCAGCTGGACCACCCCCTCCCCTGAGAAGCCTGCTCTGGTCCTCATCCCACCACACACATTTGCAGTACCTGCTGTAATCAGCACACTTGTATCTATTAGCATTTCCTCTCTATAGGGTTTGTGGACTGCCTCTCTCAGCTACTGAATGCCATGGAGGCAGGAAACATCTCATTCCCTGTCACTCAATGGCCTGGGTACTTGGCACGCCTCAAACATGAGCAGAGGGGCCACAGTGGTCCTGCCTCTTTGGGGATGAGGATGTGAGGATACATGAGTCCCTGCTGAGCACCTGCCGGCTACCCTGGGGCCGTTTGGAAGAGCAGCATTGTCATTCTGACACTGGTGTTTAAAGCTGGAATAAAGCAAAGTCTAGGCAGCAGGCATGAAGTTCAGGGCAGGGCAAAGAAGTACAACAAAGTGACCTTGACCTCTAGAGTCAACCAAATGCCTGGGGAAAAGGTGGAGCCGATAAAGAGGGCTTGCTGAGGGGTGTGGAGAGTTCAGACTCTGGCACTGGATGGACAGACCTGGTTTTGCCCACTTCCTGGGCAACCTTGAGCAGGCTGCTTGATTTCTTTGGGAAAAAGAGTTACATTCATTGTACAGGGCTGCCGAGAAGGTTAAGGTGAGATGTGGCTTGGAGAGGGGCCTGGCTCTGATACAGCTACACGCTATCATGAAAACCTCCTTGGTGCCCCTGACCCTTTCTAACTCTCCATCTCTTGGTTGGCCCTGTCATTCCTTTCCAAGGGCATGGGTGAGTTAATAATTTCCCTGGTCCATGGGCAGTGCCAGGATCTCTCTGGTCAGGGCTGGATGGGGAATATGTGATAGGCAGCTCCTGGCACACACTGTGGCCACCTCGGCAGGACTTCCTGTCCAGCCAAGGACACTGAGTTGACTCTCTCAGAAGATCTTGTTTGTGAGGTATAATTCATTTTCAGTATTTTAGATTTTATTCCCTCTTCTCTCGTGGGATAAGCTCCCACCTTTGGCACTGAGGATTCTAATCTGAGAAAATGCCTCCTCTGGTCTCAGTGAATCAGATTTCCTGCCCTTTCCTTGCTGAGCTCAGTATCTCCAGGGCAGGGAGCTGGGCACAGACCTTTAGAGAAATGCTGTTTTCAGGCTCTGGTCAGTGTCCTGGCAAAAAAGCCCTACTCTACACTGCTGAATGGGGATCAGCTTGGGGATCCTGTTCCATATAAGGGGCTTTGCGTGCATATGGGCCCTGGGGAACAGCTGCTCCCCCTTTCTTGGCTCCTGCTCTATTGAACAGAGGCTCAAGGTGAGCAGACCTGCAGCTACTCTTCCTCCCTTTTATTCAATCACCTGTTTAACTCTAGGTCACCCTCCAAATTCTTACTGGGAGCCTGTCTGCACCAGACCCCGTGAGGCGCCAAGGACAGTCATGAGGCTAACATTGTCCCTGTCTGGGGAATCACTAAGCAGCAGCTGGCGTGGGCACAGCTGGCCCAGGCAGCAAGGCTTGGGGAAGTGTATGTGGAGGGGGTGTTGATGGAATAGGGGTGCTTAGGCAGGATCATGGGATTCTGGAAGCTGCTTCAGAAGAGGAAGGGCCTACATAGTGGCAGAGATGGTAGGAATTGATTCATATTAAGGTTCTTGGTACATCCTGCCTGCGGTCTAGCTAGAATAGATGTTCATAAAGAGCTGGTAAATAAATGAATACAAGGTGTCAGGGCTATAGAAAAGGGAGGACTGAACCCAGTGTAGAGAGCACCTGACAGAGTCTTACAGCGTGAGCAGGAACTGGCCAGAAGGGGAGAATGGCAGGCCCTTGAAGTCTGGTGTGTTCTTCTGACTAGAGGGATGGAATGCTGGGGTGGGGGCATTCTAGAGGGTTGAAGGGTCTGCTTATGTCAACATCTGCAGTGTTCGCTGGTGTGTCTTGAGAGCTGAATAGTGGTGGACTGACATGACGTCTTGGTTGAACAGGGGATGGGGCAGGTTTCAGAAGTCTGAAGATAGGGGAAGCCACTTTGGTGGCTGAAGATCACTAATCAGGAGCAAGTTGGAAATAGATAGATGCTGGGAGATAACAGAACAAAAATGGTGCTAGGAACTGCAAGTGCAGTGCCCTAAGGGCTCTTCACAGTGTGCTGTCAAAAGGTCAGAGCCTTGGGAAAACATCGATTGGAGGGGAGGACAAAACACAGCACCCAGTTACAAAGCCCACTCAGACCTCCTTCCTGCCTAGACCAAGAACTTCAATCAAGCTGGGGCAAGCAGGCTCAAATTCCAGTTCTCTTTGTAGGTTTTAGTTGGCATTTTCTGGAGGTCATACTTTGGGCTAATGAAATGGTTTAAAGGTCAAAGTTCTCTAGTGAAACCACTGGAGAAAGCAAATGGTGTATGTATAAGCTTGGGACAGGGAGTCTAGGAATTCACATGAAGTCAATGGCCCATCCTCGAATGGCCTAGAACAGCAGTCATGCGTATCTTGGGCTTGGAACCTTTTCCATGTGTCTTAGACACAACTGGAAGTAGCAGCTTGCATTGGTCTTAGGGAAAGGAGTCCTTTGGCCCTTGGATCAGACAGAGAACATTACTGAACACTGCATCCATGTTGTAATGACATGCTCAAGTCAACAGTGAGAAAGAATGGGTCCCTCCTAAGGATCAGGCAGAAAAACCAGGTTGAGAGCAAACTAGATAGAGTTTTTAATAAATACAAAGGGCAGATGGGGCCTTGGGAATGCCCCTTGGCTCACTCACTCAGCAAATCTCAGACATCTGAAACTAGTGGATGAGCTAAGCTGAACCGGTGACTATGAGACTGAGGGCTCTGTGGAGTCGGGGTGGAGTCACAGTCATTCTTGCTTTCATAGACACGGTACAGAAGAGCCATCAATGATATTGCCTGCATTCATGACCTAGGTTCTTAGCTTTGCTTTTCTTGATCCTGGCTCTGGGATGCAACTGACTCTGTCACTCTCTATCCCAGGAAGCCAGTACAGGTAGCAATGGACAGCTACATCCTTCCACCTGAGACACCTGGTTCGTACCTCTTTGGTTGGCACACACACTGACCTTTCCCCTCTCTCCCTCTCTATCTGGTGCTCTGGTTGATGGCTGCCCTTGACTCTCAGCTCTGGGTATATACTGCCATCAGACAACAGGATAAGAGGCTGGGCCAATTTCTTGTTGGATCTTTTTGCATATTCTCAGCTTGATATATTCTCTCTTCTTCAGAACAGTCTTCCAGCTCCTTTACAGGAACCGCCCTTATGCATCTGTAAGGTGTGTGCATTCATGGTGATTCTATTCAAGGTTTGCTGAAGATCCTTGACTGCAGTGACTGCTTAGGAGATGGGCACAGAATCTAAATTGGTTCTGTAAGTCCAGCTCATGCCTTGGGTGGAAGTTATTAGGAGGTGACACTACCTTTTTGTGCTGATCTTATACTTAGAAGGGTGTGGTCTGTAGTTACTGTACTAACCCCATCCCTGAGAAGACAGATTGCTGAAGTGGCACTAGCAAAAGAGGAATGACAAATCCCAAGTAGCTAGATTTCATACCAGGACTGGGCCATACTGACAGCTGATATACACCAATCAACTTCTCTTTTAGATTTTGGCTCTTACAAGACATGTACATTAATATAGATTCCCAATATATGCCCTGCCTTGGTCTTCAGGGCTGTACTAGCACCTGACTTGGCCAATTCCAACCAACTCCTACACATACCCACACAGTTTTCTACTTTATTTACTTCCCTCAGAAGTACCCAGCATGCCTTTGTGATTCATAATGGATTTGGCGTACAGAGTCTCTCCCAGGTGCAGGATACCACTGTACTTGTCTTGGCAGCAACAGAGGCACAGAAATGTTAAGGAGGGCCTGAAGTCTGGAAGGAAACCAGGAACAAAGCCTTATTATGGTCCAACATCCTGGGATCCAGGGCCACCAGCCCAAGTCATTGTACTGGATTAACAGTATGCATCTGGCAAGAAATACCCATGTTCTCAGAAGAGCTGGGTAAGAGCCAAGTTTCAGGGTCCATAACATGGTTTTAAAGGAACTCTGACTTCTGTCTCTGAGCTGTATATTTTTGGTCAAGTCCTTATCATCTCCATGCCTGCCCTTTTCTTTGCAAGAAGGATAATCCTCAAGATCCCTCCCCTTTGGACAGCCTGGTGGATTCCAATGGCCTGGCCCACTGGAATGGCTGACTGTGGTATCTGAAGCTGAAACAGAAACCCGTTTCCCCAGATTTGTGTGGCACCTGGCAAATGGTAAGAAAATCAGTACCACCCTCCTTCCTCAGCTGCTCTTTAGACCAACCTGATGCCCAGTATATAAGAGGGGCTCAACCTGATGCCCTACACTCAGAACACAAGAGGAGGGTGGTCTAGGGAGGTGGATGTAGCCCTGCCCTTCTGCGTCTGTCCTTCATTCATGCTGAATGGAGCTAGCACAGTTTGACAGGCACTATACTGAAGCAGAGTTTTGCTGGCTGCTCTCAGTATATAAGGAGCTCTGGCCATACCATTTAGCTCTGTATCCTCCTAACTCCCTGAGATGAGAGGTATATTCCTCAAGGGGCGATGCTGGGTGTTGTAACAGAAATTTACTAGATTTCCACCTCAGTCCCCGAATTTCTACAATCTGAGCTCCCTTTATCATCATTACTATTTTAAAATATTTTATTTATTTTTAATATGTTTAAGTTTCTGCATGGATATCAGTGCACCTATGCATGCAGTGTCCACAAATCTTTATTTTTGTTGGGACACAGCCCAGGCTAGTCTCACACTTGTGGTAATCTTTCTGCCTCAGTCTCCAAGTATTGGGATTACATGCCTGTGTTACCATATCAAGCCCGACAAAATCTTTACACCTGATGCCTGCAGTTGCTGTATTCCAAATAGTTCAGGGATGAGGGCCTCTCCTGAACAAGTCTCCTCTCTTTCTCTCACATAGGTTTCGTTGACCTTATATAGGTATAGAGGAGGAGGTTCTAGTCTTCTGCCTTATTTTTCTCCCTTTCCTTTCTGGAACATTTATGGTTGACCTTAGGACCACATAAAAACATAGAAAGCAAAATGCAATAGGATCCAAGTTCCTATCATTCAAAACTGCTTCTACTTGAAACTAATCCTTATTTATGGAAAGTAAGTTTGAAAATAGTTTAAAAAATTTAGTTTTATTTTATGTGTATGAAGGTTTTATCGGCACAAATGTATGTGTATGCCAAATGCCTAGTACTCTTGGAAGCTAGAAAAGGGTGTTAGATCCCTGAAAGTGGAGTTACAGAGGGTTGTGGTTGTGAGCTATCATATGGGTGCTGGGAACTGAACCCCAGTCCTCTGTAAGAGTAGCCAGTACTCTTAACTGTTGAGCTATTCCTTCAGTCCCATTCAAATAGTTTTTGACAATTAATTGTTTTTCTTCTTCAAGTGAACATACTTATAAAGCATAGTAACTGAAAATGAAATGAAATAGCTTGCTGGACACATAACACATAACAAAAAGTTAAACAATAATCAGTTAACTATGATTCAATTTAAATATCCATAGTAATAACAAAAGCTCATGTTCTTATGGGGCAGATGGATATTAAAGAAATGATTACAAGGTGGTGTGGGAATATGGCATATTCAGAGTCCTGCAGCAGCATAGAGTCAAGAGTGACCACCTCTTCGTATAGGAATAAGGACACTTACAAATGGACCTGGTGCTCAGGGGCTGGATAGTCAGAGGGTGAAGGACCTTTTGGGCTGGCCAAGGAGGAAGGAAGATGGAATCTTTAGGGGAGGCCAGGAACAGGGCAGTAAAAAGGCTGTGTGCAAGGCCATGTGAGGTGTGTAGTGGGAGTGCTGATTAGGAGACAGGCATAGCGCACCCTGAATGACTATGGCCTGTTATCCAGGTTGAAAGAAGATGGAGAGGTAGAGGCCTGAGTCTGAGGTAGGACACCTCAAGAATTTGGGAAAAACGACTGAACCGCAGGGAATTATGTGTGACTTCCAAGCTCAATGAGGAAGAAGGAACATTTCAGAATGCTGAGTCAAGGGTGATGACATCAGTTAGCTGGGCAGCGTCTCTAGCTCAGCACGAGACTGGCATTAAAAGAACAGGCTCATTCCTGTAAACCCGGAACTCTGAGGACAGAGAGAAGCCAGTACCACATTCCTAAAGCTGGTCCCAGGGTGGTGTCCAAACTTCTCTGTCACAGCTCCCTGGAAAGCTACCATGGTACTTGACTGGGACTCTGTTTTAAATAGCTTTTGAAACTTTACATTAAAAAAACTTCATAAACCTATGCTCAGACGGAAGGAGAAGAGAGGAACATGTGAAGATGCACTTCTGAAATCTGAGTACTAGAAAGCAAGTAATCACTCAGGCTGCAGAGCAACAAACTGGGGGAAACATGAAGTAGGTGCTGAAGGTTTGAGAATGCATCCTCCCATTTCCATGTCAAGGGAGTGTTTTGTGAGGCCCATCCTGGCCACTGTCCACAGCCTCAGCAGTCTGTACCCAGGGCTAGCAGTGAGGGTCTTTGGACTCCAGCATCAGTTTCGTGCTGTAGCTGGGAGGAAGGCTGCACACAGGCAGAAGAAGAGGTGTTGCTGCTCGTTCAGGTGCTGGCGTAAGTCAATCTTTCTAGCACAGCCAAACCGGTTTCCTTATCAGCTGATGGTGAAGCTCAATTCAGTGAGCACAAAAGTTCAAAGTGTCCAGTGGCCTGGCCATCTGCCTGAATGCAGGGAGTTTTTACAAGTGTGTGTAGGTACCACCTCTACTGACTCCTCCCAGTGGAAGAGGGGCACAGGACGGTGTTGTCCCTTTGGGTCATACTGGGGAGGACCCTGCTCCTTCCCCCCTTCTGAAGCCATGGAAAGGAAGGAATTTCCATTCCCCATCCCAGGAGAGTGAAACATGGGACTCTCTAGCTGCCTTTGACATGTTCCCAGGAAGGAGGGTCTCTCCTGGGGTGTGGAAAGGGACTGGACATGCGTGTCCTCCCTTCTGGCTCCTCCTAGGTCTACTGCTCTTCCTTGCTAGGTGCTTTTAGGCATCCCTACCACTGCTGACTCATCCTGTGTGGAGTAACTCAGTCCTTTAAATCCTAAAACAATGCTTTAGCAACCATTTGGCCTAGTGATAGTGGAATAGTCTCCTTTTAACTCCTTATTTCAGTCAGGATCTCATGTAGCCCAGGCTAGCCTCAAACTTTTTATGTACGAGGATGAGCTTGAATTCCTGATCTTCCTGCCTCTATCCCCCAAGTGCTGGGATTACTAGCAGGTGCAACACCGCTTGGCTTTCATCTTCATTTTAAAAGCTGGCATTTTAGGGGCAAGCAGGATGGATAAGTGGTAAAGGTGCTTGCTGTTGAGCCTGGCAACCTGAACTTGATTCCCAGGCTCCACATGGTGGAAGGAGAGAGTCAATTCCTGCAAGTTGTCTTCCTACCTTCACACGTTGCACCTACACCCACACCTACACCTACACCTACACCTACACACACACACACACACCATAAAAAAAAAGCTGGCATTTTAATCTGATTTAACTATTTACTGGACCTTATTTCTCAACTGAATATGAACTTCAGAAGAGAGAAAAAATAGTTACTTAAAAGTTCTCTAGGGGCTGGAGACATGGCTCAGCAGTTAAGAGCACTGGCTGTTCTTGCAGAAGACCCAGGGTTGATTACTAGCACCCACAGGGTAGCTAACAACCATCTGTAACTCCAGTTCCAGGGGATCCGACACCCTCTTTCGACCTTTCTTGGGTATTGCACAACATAGGTGAACCAATATACATGCAGGCAATACACTCATACACACAAAACAAAAATAATAAAACACTTTTTAAAAAGTTCTCTGATCCTAAATATTGCGAAGGTAGGGGCCAGTGTTCTCAAACTCTTTGATAGTTTTGAATTATTCAAAGGAACATATAATATGGAAGCAAAGGTCAACTAAAAACTCATTAATTTTGAGCTGTAAGGCATAATATATGTCGACTTTAATAAACAAATGAACCACAAGGGACTATGGTTTGTTGATAAATATCTTTCAGTATAGAATCCAACGTGGGGCTGTGCAGAAGGGTCTTAGGGGCCCCGGTGAACACCCTGGGATCACCTCTCTCACTGACTCAGTCTGTGGGTCTGTCTCTGTCATTATGTCCTACGTGGGTGGAGACTAGACACTTATCTTATACATGGTATGAGGATGAAGAGGCACACCGTCAAATGGAGGTGGGGTTCTAGTCTTGAGGAGAAACTTCTGAGGTACAGGGCAAGAGGGCACCTTTTCTCCCTGGCAGTGCCAATTCCTGGCACTGAGTTCTCCCTTGCCACCAGTGCAGGTGGTGAGAGCTCTGCAAAGGACCTCTTGCTGTGACCCCATAGGAGGCCTCCATGGGATCATCCTGGCTATGTGCCAATGCTAGTGTTGTCAGACAGGTGGGTTACTGTAGCTATCTAATAGTCATCATCTTCATGGCCAGCTACCTGAGCTTTTTGTTTGTTTTCTTTTGTTTTACTTTCTTATTTATTTTTGAGACAGGTCTCACTGCATATCCTAGATGGGCCTCAAAATCATGATCATCCTGCCTCAGCCAACTGAGGACAAAGATTGAAGGGTGCATTATCAAGCCTGGCTCTAGCCAAGTGTTCTTAAAGAATGAAATCTACAGAAACACAGGCCTAAGGCCCAAGGTGAGAATTTTTATATAGTTAGCATGCACAATCTGGCTGAATTGTTTCCAGAAGTAGAAATTTGAGCCAGACTGTCCTGAATGTCTATGCTGGTGACCTGGACCTACATTGGTCCTTTCAGATCTTTGAATTCCAACTCTTGGTCCATAAAACAAGACCAATGATTCTTACTATAAAGGGCAATGACAGAGATCATATAAAATATTGTAAGTCTTTTTTTTTTTTTAAATACTACTGGGGCTATATGAATATCTTTGGTGAGCCACAGATGAACTCTTAAAATTTGTTATAGAACTGGAAAAAATTTAGACTAGTATGTAAAACCTATGACTTTACTGAGCCCTTAACATGAGGATGAATGAAGTTGGTATACAGATGAAATTAAATTGTTTAGAATGTAAACAAGTAAAAAAAACAGTGTAGTGAGCATTTAAAACCGGAACTCACAGACCTCTTTTTAAGGAAGAATCTCTAAAACTCAGCAGTAGGAACTCTACCTGCTGTGGCTCATAGCACATCAAAGCAGGACCTAGGGAAGGACTGAAGGATAGCCTACCATGGGGCAAAGCTGGAAAGAGTTGAAAGAAAGGGGTCTGCAGTTTCTCTGGCCCACCCCTCCACCCCCACAGCTAATCTGTCTCCTAACGAAGAAGGGGCCGGCACCAGTGAGCTGGCTGGCAGTTCACTTACAGCAAACTGATTAAGAATGTTCAACCGACAGCAGACTGTAGACCTTTCCAGAGAAAATAAATAGAGTGTAGACTGTATGCAAATGTGTTTGTCACTTTGACAGCACGTCTCAATTAAGGCATCTCTAGGCTGTGGGTAGGCTCTGTGGCTGCAGCTGGAAGGGAGAGCCTGCTGCATGGCTGATACTAGGGGCTTGACCTTAATCCGTATGCATGTATTAAAAAAAAAAAATCCTGCCTTCCTGTATACTTGCATAATGCTTGCAGCCACGTGAGGGAAGTGACAAACAGGGAAAAAAAGCCACTTTCATCCTCTCCAGTTTGCAGACCTGTGAAGGCACAGACAGCTCTTATTTCAACAGAGTTTGGGGTGGCTTTTTTAATTGTTTATCCCCCACCCATGTGCATATATACACTTTTATTCTGCATTTAACTGGGAATGACATTAAAGCATCTCTCTATTTCTTGCTGAAATGGAAAGAAGGTCTTTCTCCATTTCAAATAGGATCTCTTTTTTGTGTGTGTTTTGAAAATGCAATGTTTAACACCATGAAATCCCTCTCCCCCACCCCCTCTTTCTCTGTAATGGGCTCCCGACTCCAGCGAGGGGCTCCTTTCATGGGCAGGTTCACATGTGCAGGAATGAGGACAAAGGAAAGCAGGAAGCTGACTTGGAACGTCACGCTGGCTACAACCAGGGCAGGGCTTTCAGCAAAGATGGCCAGGACCTGGGGTGATCACTGCTCCAGCAGAGGAACAGCTCTTTAGAGGTGCGTACACCAATGTGATTTGAAGAGAACCGTTAACCAGATGAGTATCGTCCCATTCATGCTTCTGCTTTACATTACATGTCAGCTTCTATAACATCCCTTTTAAGTGTAAAATCAGGAAAAGAGTGAATTTCCCCAATTAAACATGTATGAATGCATTATCTGAAAGGACTGATTAGAGAATGATTCTTATATTTCAAGCAGCTATGCTTTACAATAATAACCCACACAACAATTTTGTTAGCTCTTTTCTTTTTTTTATATTTTTATAAATTTTGTGTGCAAGTGTGTATGACTGCCTGGGTATGTGTGTACCATGGGGCACATATGGAGGTCAAAGGACATCTTGGAGGCAGGGGTCGGTTCTCTCCTTCCACATGTGGATGGATCCTGGGAATTGAACTCAGGTTTGGAAGAAGACTCCTTTGCCTGCAGAGCCATCTCGCCAACTTGATTCCTTTTATTTCTAAATAGCTTGAGTCTCGATACATACTAGGTACTAGGTAGATGTCTCTCAAAACAAGGGATTTTTTTGAGAAAGGATCTCTTTATAGCCACAGCTGGCCTGGAATTCGCTATGTAGACCAGGCTGGCCTTTAACTCACAGAGATCTTGCCTGCCTCTGCCTCCCAAGTGCTAGGATTAAGGGTGTGTGCCATCATGCCCCGCAGAATGTTTTAAATGTAGGATTTGAAATCCTTTTGTGGTGAAATGGCAATCCTGTTTAATGTAAAAGTTTATACCTCATCGAGTATATGGTTAAAAAATCAGGTAATTTGAGTTTAGTGGAAGAGTGCTTGTCTAGCAAACATTAGGTCCTTGGTTAGATCTCCAGCACCAAAAACAACAACAATTCTGCAAATTCTTGTTACAACTATATCTTGCCAACAGATCCATGTCTCATTAAGCAAACCAAATCAAACCAAACCCTTACCCCACCCCCCATTTTACAATGATAATCAGAGCAATTGATTGGAGACAAGCAGGGATGAGCACATATTCTTTTTAACTAAAATTATAACCACAGGTAGGAAATGGACACAACTTTTAACAGCTATACAGAGTACAATGTGTTACAGGGGTGGGGAGGGATTATATCAAATGAAGAGACAATTTCTCAAATGATCTGGTTCTTGCAAGTAGTTGGGTAGTCAGATCTCTAGAACCACAGCAAGGGTGTTTACTCTGAGAAGCACGACTCTAATATTGATTTGCAGGAAGTACATTAATAAAGAACTCCTAATTGATTTTTCTTAAGACTTCACTTGTTGCCTTTTATTTGAAGGTGCAAAGAAGGGCCTGGGATGCTAAAGTGTTCTAATGAGATGCTTAGCTAACAGGAACCTTAAACACAGTGCCTGGGAGTGCGGGAGGCTGCAGCTACATTTAATGACTCCGTGGAGTGGTGGCACTAGTGATGACCAATGCCATTCCATCAAATCTGAGATTTCAGAAAATTCAGCTTCAAAACATGTGCACACCAAATAAACTTTTGATGATGTGAAAACCACGGAGTTGCTTTGCCAAAAGAGAGCTGGAATGCAAAACCCATCGGCGGCATGTGCTATAGATTCTGCTCCAAACAAAACAAAAACATCAGACAGCCCTGTGAGAGGCCAGAGTACATACCTGCCCAAAGTGGACTGTGATTGGTCTCCGGTCTTCTCGCAGTCTGGGGTCCTTGGTCTCCCCCAGCGGGGATGGCACAGTCTTTGGCAGCGGTTCTTCTGACGAGGGAGGACAGCCATTCTCTGCGATGTCCTGCAGGGAGGACGGTCTGGGGTTATCACTGGGACCCTGGCCTGGACCCTCACCCACCCACCCCCAGCCAGGAGGCCTGCTAAGGAACTCCCTCCAAGCTATTCGAAGCCTGTACTTCTGGGAGAGGCAAAAGAAATAGACACTAACTTCGCCTTTTGACTTTGAAGTACCAAAGAAACCAAAATCGTCCACATTAAATTATAAATATAACATCATAATTCATAGCAGTGAAAAAGTCATTTCCTCCATGGCTATTTTCATATTCACTTTGTCTATATGCAGACATTTAAAAATTACTTGCAATCACAGCTCATGCATAATTTTATATCCTGTTTTTTCTCAATATAAGCATTACTATGGTGCTACATAGTCATTATAATAATAATTTTAATGGATGCATAATATTTCATTGAGCAGGCATCTAATGATTTAATAAATCATTCCACTACTATTGGGTGTTTGTTTCATTTTTTTCTTTTCTAAATGCCAGTGATAAATACCACGGTTTTCTTTTCTTTTTTCCCTATCATTGCTTCTGTGGCAATCCCTAGGAATGAGACTCTGAGGTCAAAGATATAAACATTTTTAAAGCTTTTTATTCATTCTACCAAATTGCTTTCTAATTTACACCAACTACTCACAATGGATGTGTTATCAGTTTTGAGGTACTTGTTAGCCTTATCGTTTTAAAAACATATCGCTAATTTAATAGGTGAAAAATCAGACCTCATTGTTGCTTTAATTTGCATTGCTTGGATTATATGTGAGTGTGGACATGTTTCCACATCTGTTTACTATGCCCGGTATTTCTAGAAGGGAACAAGGAGACTGAATCCTGAGTTAGAACTCCCTGACTTGAAGTGCATTCATGGAACTAAAGACATATTTTTAAATCTAGAAATTTACATTTCAATTGAGGGTCTGATGAATGAAGCCAAATTATAAGGAAAAGAAAACCCCCCACGTGCAAAGGGTGGGCATGGCTCTTCTGGCTATAGCTGTTGGCTGAGCATCCACACAGGTTATTTAGAACATGGATTGTGAGTCCTTTCTGCAGTAAGCATGATCTGTTTTATTTAGGTGAAGAAAGTCGCTTAAATCTTTACTAGGACAAATCAAGGAATAAATGTACAAGTAAATAACACTTAAATAATTATTTTCCACCAAGTAAAAATAACTCAGCCTGAATTAAGTAATATAATCTCCAATTCTTTTCATTGTAAAAACAACTGTACATTTTGGTCTACAGAAATGTGTACCCTCAATACTTAAATTCTGCATACAAGGGACTTTTGATCATTGGCCATCCTTTCTCAGCTGAACATAGAGAATCACATAGGACATAGGAAAAGCAATTACTTATTGCATAATTACACATTAAGGAAGAAACAAATATAATACCTCTGTGCCTCAGTTTCCCTATTTGTAAAGTGAGGATACGGGAGCTATGATGGACTAAGGGAGAAGGTAATATAACATAAGTGTCTAGAACATTTTTAGCTACTCACTAAACTAATGGAATGGACCACTACTGTACATATATATGCATGTATGTACACACATGTCTGTGAGCTCAAACAGCTTTATACATTCAACTGCCTGCCTCCTGGTTTAATTTCCTAAACAATCAGCTGCTGTGAGTGTGGCCAGGCCCGAGAAGTCTCTTTGCTTGGTCAGTGACGCAGTAAGGTGATGACCTTTTGGCCTTACAGACAGGGCTTGGATCATGTGGCCCACATTAGATTGGCCAGTCTTAGCTAAACTAAGGCTCCACGATGAAAGGGGTTGCTGATAGCCAATTAGAAATGGCTTGTTTAGAAAGAGGTTGCCCTACGGTGCTGAGGGCAAATGGAACAAAGGCAGGAAAGAGATTCCTTCTGTGCCAGGGAGCAACAAAAGGGCAAAAGGGGCATTTTGGATCCAGGTGGAGTACCTAGAGGGTCAACACCTAGAGGGTTAACACAGGGTGAATAAGGCCAGACAGTAATTCACTTTTGGTTCAGGAAAACATTCATATTTATTTTCTGTGTGTGGGTGCACTTGTGAATGTGTGTGTGTACATGAGAAGAAGGAAGCCACAAGGTAACATGGTGGGAAAATGCACTGACTAAGAAACTATAAGAGGGTAATGATTTTAAAAAGAAAATGTGACAGTTGGGGGGATAGTGTTTTAGTTTAAGCTTTTAGGTAAAAACTGCTCTGTCCTAGGGGCTGGCG
This sequence comes from Eospalax fontanierii, assembly GCA_035773235.1. Lineage (NCBI taxonomy): Eukaryota > Metazoa > Chordata > Mammalia > Rodentia > Spalacidae > Eospalax > Eospalax fontanierii. The sequence goes on from CM069541.1 coordinate 52,570,085, forward strand.
TGAAGGCTCAACAGTTAAGAGCATTTATTGCTCTCACAGAGGACCTGGGTTTGATTCTCAGCACCTACATGGTGGCTAACAATCACCTGTAACTCCAATTCCAGAGAATCCAAGGATCTCTTCTGGCCTCCATGGGTACTGCATACATGTGGTAGGCTTATATACACGCAGGCAAAACACTCACTCATACATATACAATAAAAAAATGTTGTGTTCTAGCTTTATTTGTACCTTCAACTAGCTGCCCAATCTTTCCAGTTCATTCCACCTCTGCAGTGGTTTTTTACAATGGGGAGATTCCCAGTTGTTGGCAAAGGCCCTGGGAGAATGGGTAAAGTGAACTACGAGGATGCTCTGAATGTCCAGCACTGTGTAAACCGAATGGTGGCTCTTTGCCTGCTGCAAAGGACAGACACTCCCAAGTAGCAACACCTAACTTGGGAGGGTTTTTTTCCAGTCTCCTGACCTTCATTCTCACACTTAGCTCCCATGGTGACCACAAGGTAAGTAGTTGAGGAAATGGGGCTCAGAGAGGGGAACTTACCCAAGACCACAGAGCCACAAAGGAGGAGAACCTAGAACTAATGACTTCTGGCTTTGAAGTGTATCAACTCCCAACAACAGCCCAAGTGAAAGATGCTGAACAGGGCGAAGCAGGTGCTTGCTATGCTACACCATCAGAAGTCACCTTCTCTTCCTCGTTAGTAGACCCTCTGCTAAACTGGTCTAGTACCCTATGCCATCTAGCTATGCAGCTCTCCAGACTTTGAGTTTCATGGGGTCTGGCTTTGCTTGAATCTAGCATGGGCTCTCTAATAAATCTCTTTTAAGGTGAACTAAACATTTGGAAGGTAAATGGACCTGGGTAACAAAAAGCCACATTTTGTTTAGTCAAAACATCCAGAGATGAAAAGATTTGAACACCCTTGTGGCTCACCCTGCTGAGCTTTTAGCTTCTTCACCATTTCCTCTCTTTGAGGAGGGGACAATTGCTTCCTCCCAGGATGCCATGGGGAGAAGAGGAGCTCAGGTCAATAAAGGAGCACAGCACAGATTCTCTCTTCCATCTACTAGCAGACAGCCTGTACAAATAAGCAGCCAGAGGGGCAACTCTGGATCCTACAACTGAAGTGGCCCAACTGACTGAGCCATCAGCTAAGGGGCTGGGCTATGAGGACCCAGATACCCTTCTGGTTGTAATGCAAACTGGCAGTTGACATAAAAAAACTAAAAGATGTACATGCCTTTTAGTCCAATAATTCCATGTGTGGAATTTTTTTCCTAACGAAAATGTACGAATTGCAGCAAAACCATCCCTTTCAGGATATTTGCTTAGGAAGATGTGAACTCACTTAGCTGTCCAAGATCAGGATTAAGGAGTGCAGATATGCCCATCCAATAAATGTACGCTCTATATAAAACAACAAACATTTGTTGCAGGCTGGGGCATGTTCAGGATATATGATGTGAAAATGCAGATTATAGAACAATATTATTATTTTCCTTCTGTTTCTCTGATTTGTTGGATTTTCTCTAATAAACCTGAGTTTTGTTGCTTGCAAATGGAAAAAAAATTGATCTCCTAAATGTCATTTTAAAAAAGCAAAACAAGGGTCCACAGGGACGGGTGTGCCAAGTCCTTCCTGAAGGGTCAGAGGAAGACACTGCACAGAGCTGCAGATCAAAGACCACCACAGGGTGGCAAATTCTTCACAGGAGCATCCACACACACACTGTGCAGCTCAGAGCACGGAGAGTTCCACTAAGTCCCATCCTCAGGTAGAGCAAAGGAGGCCGAAGAGAAGGCTGTTCCTGTCATCGCTGACCTCCACCTCTCTGTGGAGATGATGGGCACAGAGTGTGATTGCCCTCCTCCTTGGATGAGTCTTTCTGAATGGACAGAGGAAGGAAGCCCGGGGGACATTATGGCCTTGGGAAGAGCTAGGGACAAGCCTCCTGAGGCAGACAAGCAAGGTCAGGCCAGGTACTCTGCCTGGAGTTTGGAGTAGTGCCCAGGTTTTGCAGAAAGGCTAGAGAATTCATCCTGCAAAGTTGAGAAGGCCTTACAACCAAAGGAGTAGCTCCATCAGAATTACGATCTAGAGTGATTTCTCTGATAGCCATGTGGGTAACCTAAGGGGAGGTGGACCTAAGCCAGCCACCTCACAGGATGTGTACACATGGTTTTTTGGGTAGACTGGCTATTCTAGGTACAAGGTAAAAGAAAATGGACAGGATGCAGACTCATTTAAGGAGTAGCTAAGTGCTGCTGTTAAATACATATATATATATATAACCTCTTTTGGCCTTATGATGTTCTCTAGTTTATGAATGAGGAAAACTCAGAGAGCACTAGTAGCTCGCCCAGTGCCACACAATTAATATCCTATACAATCAGACTCAGTCTATGGGCCTTAGAAGCCCACATATCACATCTCCATGAAGGGCGTTTAAAAGGTCCCCAGTGAGTGTAAGGCTAAGGCCAAAACCTTCCTATCTCTGGCAAGAGAATTACCTGGTTTTTCTTTGAGATTTGTGCTGTGCTTGTCTTTTTCCGGCCTACTTCCCACCACAGCAAATGTAAATTAAAATATGAATATTGATATAGAACTAGTAAGCCAAAATTGGAGTCTCTGTGATTGAGGCTGCACTGTATTTTAATGTGTCTGAAGACAGGGAGCTGACAGCTGTGTGATGAGGTGTGAAAGTGTCTGTTCTGTAGTCTACCTGCCCTGCACGTGCTTGCTTACTCCCTTCAATGTGCTTGGAAGTGTTTGGTTAGAAACTCAAGCCAACTGTGAATTTGCTCCTTTCAATCACAGAGACGCTAAGCAAGCTCGATTTGCTGTTTAAAGATCAAAGATTTAGAACATTACAAATGGCTATAAAATGAGCCCATTCAGTTAAAGCACTCTGATACTAAAGAAAAAACAAACAACCAGGGATTCCTTAATGGCACAAAATGACACCCTTATGTGCATATCCTTGAGTTCTCTGCAGGTGAGGAGGAAGCCTGCACAGCCACCTGTTTTAAAATGGCATTTGCACATCAGCCTGGCACAGGGCAGCAGAATGCAATTTGTCAATATTCTTCCGTAGGTCAGGTCTGGTGAGGACACATTCCCAGGGAAGCACCACTGTCTCCCTTAGGAACACAGCTAGAATCCATGTCATTTCTCCTTCTTAATTCTGAGTGAGGTGGACTTAAAAGGACGCCAGGCTATAGCAGAACTTGACCACTTTGCTCCATTTATCCAGAGAAATATGTTCTCTATCTTTCTTTTTGTTCCTAGGCTGAGGCAGAGCAGATGTGGAATAAAGCCACACTATAGGATCTATGAACAATTACTTGCCAATGGTCACACAGATACCCTGAAAGCTCTTCTTTGAGAGGCTTTGAAAATCCGTAGCACAAATGAACAAGGGTTGGAGAAAGGGTCCTGCTTAGCCATATTAGAGATGGACCATCCACACACACACCGTGCTGACCTCTCCATAGGTCAGCCCCACATTTTCTATTTGCAATTCAAACCCAAGGCAAGAGCAAAGGGGGCAAGACTGGGTTCTTGATTATATGTGGGAGGTCACCATTGCTATGCAGAGTTAGAGGAGGCCAGGTGGCAACACGGTACATTTGAAAATCGGATCTTTGTTGGGAACTGCCTCAATTTCATAGCAGAAACCCAACTTGCCATCTGGGGAACTGTATAGACAGGTTCCATGTAATGGAGAGAGGGCAGATGGAAGGGGGTTGGAAAAAAAGTCAAGGAAATATTTTCTCCTATAGTAAGAGAGGTCAGTCGAAGCCAAATTCTAAATTAGCTCAAGAAAGGGAGCTGGATCAGGCAGAAGACCCCGAGCCTGCATGCACTGAACAATGCTCGGGTTTCAATTACAAAACAGCTCTTCCAAGAACAACTGCAAAATATCAAGTCTGTGGAAATCTGTAAGACTGAAGGGGGGAAAAGTGAAAATTGAAAAGGGTGCACTAATAGATCTGTCAACAGTCCAATGGTGACAAGCCACATTTCTATAACATGCCTTCACCATGGTGTCACCTGAAATGTACTGACACTCTTTATAGAACATTATCTCCTGAAGCTATTCTTGAAAAGACTAGGGCTTTGGGGGGAGGAGAGAAGAGAAGGGGAAAATCGGCTTAAGAGTCTATCAAGGAAGGGAGACGGTGTGGAAGGAACTCGATCTAGACTGTTGAAATGAGCTTTTGGGTAAACACATTAAGAAAGCTGGACTTCTTCAATGGCTGCCGCAGAAAAGATGTGTGTTATGGAGACAGATTCTCTGATGTGCAGAAGTATTTGCCTTCAAGTAGGAAGGTAAAGATGTCTCTGGCTTCATGGTCAGCAGAGGCAATGAAACCCATGAGGCCTTCTGTCTGGCGCCTGAGGAGGGATCGGGCATTTGCTTATTTTAGGTGATGCACTAACCAAGCACAGCCTTCTCTAAACACCAGACACAGAGGAGGGACAAGCCCCTTCCCGGCCACTCTGTTTCTGCAATCGAACTCAGGAGATGAAAAGGTATTCTTAGTGACTCAAATAACATCCAAGTAAAGAAATCCACCTGCCAGCGTCTGGCGGGGTGCAAGAGACTGCAGTCAAGGGCTGTGTGGGTTTACTTTACAGGGTTTGTATCGCACGATGAGAATCTTGGCTGTTACAAATTCACTGCCAGCTGAAGCTAGGAATTTAAATGCTTACTCAGAGCAAATTATTTTCCAATTAAAAAAAAAAAGGAATCAATTCCTTCGACTGTTTCAAGTTAATGAGGTCTTTTCTGACTTCGTGAAATTGAAACTGCTTTCAAAAAAAATTTTTTTTCAAACAAAACTGCCGAGACAGACAAAGGGCCTATTATAATGGTACATTTCAGGGTGTGTGTGGGGGGGGGAGTGAAGTAAGTGATCCCAGACATCTTTTAGAAAAGAAAATATTTGTTTTGGGAAGGCAGTGGAAAGTATGGAGTGGCAAGTACTCTGACACCTGAAGTCAACAGACCTAGAATCTAACCTTGTTTTTGCTAGGCTCTCGCAGTGTGGCCTTGGACAAATTACTTCACTTGTGAATCAGTCTCTTTCATGAAGTGAGACTCATCCCACAGGGTTGTGCCAACGATTAAGGGTGCACACTGCTAGCCTGGATTATCCTTAACAAATACTTAACAGAGGGTGGCAATCGGAGCATCATGCCGCAGAGGTCATGCCGCAGTAGTGTCAAGAAGCCCTCTGCGTGGTTACTCTGCTGGACTCTCTAGGGACTCAGGATGGGGCAATATCAGTTAGGGTAATTTTACACATTTTTTTTCTGAAGGACCATGAAGATAATCAGAGCCTCTGCTTCCCTCAAACACAGGCTGGATCACTGTTGTTTAAAACAGCATGTTGCGGGGCCACTGTATCATCTTCCTGCTCAACCTTTGTGTGTGTCTGTGTGCAGACCATGTGTGTGCTGGAACCAGGGTGGTCCTTTCTCTGGACATGCTTCTTGGTTTAAGTTATGAACAGTCCTGGGGCAGAAGGTAGTTGCAGGACTAGAGTGACCCTGGGATATGTGTGTGTGTGTGTGTGTGTGTGTGTGTGTGTGTGTGTGTGTGTGTGTGTGTGTGTGTGGTGTGTGTCTGTGCTAATTTCTCTGGACATCTGCAAACCTCAGGTCTAGTGGGGTGGGGAGGGAACAGTGGTAACTCTGAACTTGCTCGCCTTTGTGGGTTTAAGCCAGTCTTAATGTTATTTGAAGACAGTTTTTTGTCTGTGAATATTTATAACAGTGTGAAAACTCCCGGACAGCTGGTAATGCATTTTGAAGTGTGCTAACAACACTGTATCAAACAGCCCTCTATTGATCACATCCTACTTTTTTGTGGCCATGCATTTCATACACGGTGCTTATACATTTTGAATAAGAACTTCAAGTACCTTTTGCTTCAAGCGGTTTTTCACCTCTTTTATTCCCATTTTTGCATGATCTTTTGCCTGCATGAAAAATTAATTTAAGTTAAGATTCCCTTTCTGTTTCCAGCAGAGTCTATGCTTGATTTCAGTCCATCGCGAATCACCTTCTCTGATTACTGGAAAAAGGAAGGAAAAATGGGATCATCAAGTTGAAAATATAATGGCTATGAAAACAAATACAATGGTAAGAGGTTAAAAAAAAAAACCTTAAAGGGACTGTGGAGATCTCATTTCTGCATTTTGATGGCATAGATTTTCCCCTTTCCCTCCCAAGCCCTTCTTCTGCTCTTTGCAATTATTTATCTCGGCAGGCTGGTGACAGCTACCCGTAAGAGAAGAACAGCAGCTTTACAGGCCACAAGATTCAGAATATCCATTATCTTTCACCAGGGCAGGGCCTCAGGACCAATTTCTTCGCCAGGTTGAAGGGTTGAAACGAGACAGTGACTGTTAGGTTTCTACTGTACCGTTTCCTAAACTTCATGGTGGTGGTCACCGTGGCTTTTATTTCTGTCAGTTCTGACCTGTGTATCTCTGTTGGCAGCTACTTTCCCGATTATAGTAACTATAGTTTAACCACAGAAAAGACGAACATAATTAAAAATGAAAATAAAACAAAACCACCCCCTTCAGTGGCTCAGGGTCAAATGAACAAGCAAGAGAAATCACAAGAGCAAATACTTGAGGTTTGAAAGAGATGGAGCACTGGGAATCGATGGAATCTCTTATTTCCATTCTGTCGTGGGCATAAGTCTCACAAATACCGCACTTCCTATAGGCAGTGACGAGAGTCAGGATGAAGAATAAGGACAGAAATTCAGGGCTGTTCACACCACACACAGATCTAGTTATAAAGTATCAATACCAAATAATTCTCAGAACACTGAGACTCAAGAAGTGGCACAGCGACCCTTAGTCACCTCCACAATTGAGGTACAGATAATATTTAAGGCCAGGGCTGTGTTAAGGAGCTGATCTGTTCGGATCCTGAGACCGGGCCAGTACTTACGAACTTGTAGACGGTCTTCATGGCTGGGTTAGCTTTTGTTTTTACAGTGTTCAGAATTGCTCCACTTCCTTTCTGCAATAAAAGTGTCAGTCAGCAACGTGGGCTTGAAGAGAGTAAGGCAGCACCAACAAAAAGTGCTTCTCTTGAACTGAGTCAGGCAGCACTTCCACAGTGTGTGAGGTGAGGAGGGAAACAGGCCTAGGTGGTTACAGCGGGGTCAGGTGGGGCTGGGCAGACTCACTCTGGGTGGGTGGGTGCATGCTGGAGACTGGGAAGAGGCACGTGATAACTAGTAGAAGAGAGACTCTAGGCTCAGTGTTCTGCTCAGAACCTGCCCCTGTCCCAGGTTTTCTGAGGCAAGGCTTTTCCTATGGTCATCAGTGGCTTCTTAAATAATTTCTAGTTACCATGGATGATGTCCTAGTTACATTTCATACCTGGACTGTCTAGTGACTCCAAGCTAGGGAAGAAACAGGGTCTGACCAACCAGGACCCTCTGGCAACATGCTACCCTTGCTTGAGCAGCTTCCTTTCCTCATTTGGGTTTTCCATGTGGTTGTTTAAAAGTCTTTGTAGGCTGCCTCCTTTAGCATCTCAATCTTGGGAGAGGGAAAGGCCACAAATGTTAGTCATGGCTTCAGAGAGACCTAGCACCCCATGGTTGCTCACTTTCCTTAAGGAGGAAGGGGTAGCAAAGGCTTTCCACTGCCCAGGAGGCAGTCAAGTGAGTTGAGGTGCACAGGCCGTGTTTCCAGTCTCACCTGTGCTGTGAGGCTGTAAGGGCCCTGAGTTGGGTGGGTTTCTGCCTCTGACAACCTCCAGTCTGTGTGCTTATGAGTAGGGGATGCCAGGGCAAACAACTGCACAACAGATGGCGAGAGCTGTAATGAGCACACACAAGGAATGTGAAGACAAGCAGACCCAGGGAAGGCCCAAGAAACATTTTACCTGGGCCATGGAGGATGAGTAGGGGCTGATGTAGAACATAGCAAGATAAAAATATTGTTGGGGTAGGAAAGAACACATAAAAATTGCAGAAGTTGGGGCTGGAGAGATGGCTCAATGGTTAAGAGTATTAGCTGCCCTTGCAGAGGACCTGTGTTTGGTTCCCAGCACCCACATGGCAGCTAATAACTGTCTATAACTCCAGTTCCAGAGGTTCTGATGCCCTCTTCTGGCTTTTGTGAGCATTGCATGCACACGGTACACCTAACCTATATACATGCAAGCAAAACAATCATTCACATAAAATAAAAACATTAAGTTTTAAAAGTACAAATGTCAGGAGCTACAGATGTTCTCTGAGTGGAACAGGTGGTTCTTGTCCCATGGTGTAAATGAGGCTGGGAGGCCAGATAGGGTGGTTTGGGCAGGGCCTCAAATGTTAGGCCCAGGGGCCTGTGTTCCAGAGAATTTTTATTCATTGTATCACATAATCAGATTTGTGGTGGTTTGGAAAGTTCATCTAACCCATTCAAACGGAGGAGGTTGAACTGTGGGCATATAACCAAAAAGGAGACAGTAATTATTGGCTTTAACTTCTAGCACAATTTTTGGTAACTGCTTGTCTTAAAATTTTTGAGTTTTAATTAAAAACATTACAATTTGACCTAGAAAGTATTCTGTGTTGTAGCACAATAGGAAAATTTCACCCACTCATTTATTCCATACTGCTTTCCAAAATTACTCAGTATCCTGTTTAAAGGGTCCTTTGGAATACTGAAACTCCCTTTATCAATCAATCAACAGGTCCTTATTGCTCGCCTCTGATTTGCCAAGTGCTGTGTTTGGCCATCCAAGAAGAACAAAGGGAGTCTTTCATGGAAGAGTTGCTTGCCCTCGGCCAACTGCAGCCACTTCCAAGGGACCTGCCTTGGCAGCAGCACACTTGGCCCCAGAGCAGGAGAGAAAACTTATCATATTATGTTGGAGTTGCCTGTTTACGTGTCTGACTCCCTAACAAGATAGGGAGCTCCCCCAGGGCAGAACCTGCTCTCCTCAAGATTCCCAGTGTCCATCTATCCCTAGCACAGAGTAGGCCTTCAGTATATACCCAGAAAATCAAGGAAAAGTCAGGCAAAAAATTGATTTCATTGGAGGTGACAGGAGCCCTGAGTACCTGGCTTCTAACTGAGCAAGAAATTGTTCACAATAGCAGTGAGGGGATGGGATGAAAAAAAAAACCTCCTTTTAGGTATGTGTTCTCTATTTTCCCAGGAGCTTTTGCTATGAAAGACATTGAAGGGCGGCAAGGGGGACACGCTTTTGATTTTCCTGTGACTGTGACAGTTGCACTGGTCCCAGAAGGAAATGCTCTAGAATGCTGACCTGAAGAGGAGGAAGCCTCTTCAGTCCCCTTCTCCCCCATCAAGAGAGGCCTTGGACAGCCTTCTCCCAGGAGGAGGACGGACTGGCATTAAGATAAAAGCATCTTTAGCTCAGAGAATGCTATGCCTTATCCCTTTCCATAGTCCTGTAGATAGTCAGGAAGCAGAGGGCTTCCAGGAGGCCACAGAGGAGGCCAGGCAGCTCTGAATGGGGCACACTTACCCGGACCGTGGACAGCCACTGATGGTACAGTTTATCACTGCCTGGGGTAGAAAGAAGTCAGAGAGGTTGTGATGTAAAGACTTCTTTAAATTGCTTTCAACATGCAGGTTGGAAAGTTTACAATGTAGCCGTGTGTCACTCCCTGAAGGAGGCAGCCATGAGTCAGATCACAGATTTTCATTCTCAGGGAGCTTTCTCTTATCAAGTGCCCAAAGTGAAGAACCCCTCCCTGCCTCCATTCTAGGCTTCTGTTCCGCATGGCCTTACACTCTGACCACAGGAACTACCTAACAAGCAATCCATCAATTTTCTATTCCATTCTGTGCATGGAAGATGAGGTTCCCTTGTCCTTGTTGTCTGCCAGAGTGAATTCAACAGTCAGATGAAATGTCATATTCTCGGGAGCTTCTTTCTCTTTTTCCTCTCTCTTTTTTTGAGACAGAGTCTTATGTCTCATCCTGGCCTCCAACTTTCTATGTGTCCAAAGATGACCTTAAACTTCTGAGCATCCTGGCACCAACCACAATGCCAGGTTTATGTGGCACTATGGCTTGAACCCAGAGCTTTATGAATGCTAGGCAAGCTCTCTACCAACTGAGCTACATACTCAGCCTCCCTTGTTTCCTCTGAACAGACCTTGAGCACAGGTCACAGCTATATTCATTGATGCACCTTGAGCTGCCAGTGTAAGGATTCTGCTATACACACTTGTCTGGTGACAGGAAGAGGGCGGTGCTACAGGCGAGCTCTGTTAAATGCATCCTGAGGCTTAAGGGGGTCTCAGTATGAGACAGCTCTTTTGGAAATTCTGAACCACTGAAGGTTAGTTAGCAATATACAGAGCCAGTCTTCTTCCAGAACTCTGCTCCCATGGTCAGACTCCAAGTCTGCTCCTTTATGAAGCTCTGAACGGGTACAGTGAGAGCTAACAGAGCCATATTCCAACTGCACCTGACCTTGTTTCCATTTTTCCTGTGCTGGCTTAATTTGTATTTGTCTTAGTCATGCATCTTATTCCTATCTGACTAACAACTCCATTAGGGCAAAAGGTGGTGCTCCGTTGCTTATACAGCCTTGGGTACATCAGTGTTCAGGAAATGATTGTCAATAATATGCCATGACTATCCAGAGACTCCACACTGGCTTTAACAATTAACTATGTTCTCCAGGCAGTATAGGTGGGTAGAACCTATAATACCCACAGGTAGAGATGCTGCTGCCTCTGTGAGCATGTGCATTGCAGCTCCACACTGGATATGCCCAGCAGCAAGAGAGCTAGCAGCATGGATAGTACTATTTCGCCTCCAAAAAGTGAACCTATGAGCATTATTACCTTTGCCATCAAAGACTGAACCTATGGCATCTGGCAAGAAGCCAATCAGATAGCAATTCAAGATGTGGGAGTCCATCACTGATACCTCCCTGTGCCCCACATCCCTCTTCCAAAAAAGGAGGGCATGATTCTCCTACTGAGACTGGGCACCTAGCAGCGATGCTTGCATTTTATTCATACATTTGTTTATTTGTTGAGAAAGGGTTTCCCAGGCTAGCTTCCAACTCCTGGTCGCATGAATGCCCTGCCTCAGCCTCCTGAGGGCTGGGATGACAGGAGCACATTACTGTGCCTGGCTCGATGTTCACATTGTATAGGAACAGGCTGAGCACGGATCCTGTGGCAGGGACTGTCCTATAAATCCCTACGCAAAGCTTCCTAAAGACTCTCATTTTCTGCTACAGAAGTCTGAGAGGTACCAGCAGCATTATCCGTGCATAAGCAGGAAAGCATCAGATGAAACAAGGAAAATGACTTGGCCTGGGTCTCACAGCTGGCAAGGAGGCAGGGTCCTCATTTGAGTTCAGCTCTTCTACTCTGGTATCTGGTGCAAGTTCCTTGCATTCTACTGGTTATGACATTTATTTCAGTAGACTTGTCTACCCAGGGTAATCAACTGTTCCAGAACCAGAGGTTTCAAGAGGGCCAATCTACGTGTATTGTGTCACAAATCAAGGAATTTCCTAACCATCTCAAGGCCAGCATCAAATTCAGCACCCCCGCCCCCATGCCTCATGAAGGAGTGAAGAAGCCCTTTGGTTCCAGGAGGGCCATGACAGCTTCCTACCCGCATACTCGCCCATGTTAATCTCTTCCTCAAAGACGTCACTGAAGCCTTCACCAGAATTGAGAAGGTCTAGTCGGCCATCAATGAACTGGAGAGAAAGAGCAAATACACCACAGCTTGTCTATGGACATGGGACCCATGCAGCCAGGCACTGCAGCATATACCCAAAGACCAGCCAAGCTTTCCAAAATGAGAAAAATCCTTTGAAACCATGAGTTTCCTAAAAATACTAGCTGTGAGTTTATGACTCAGAAAACTGCAAGCTGAGGTCTGTCTGGTAGCTGACACCCTTTCTACTCAAACCCTCTCCCCTGGTCCCTTGCCCTGCCCTCAGCCTCACTGCCTAGGGTAGGGAGAGTTGCAGAAGTCCCTACTGGGGACCAGTCATGGGCCCTGAGGGAGGCTGGGTACCTGTTTGAAAAGCTGCAGCTGTGTGGCATTCTGTAGGAACTGCCTCATAGCTCCGGAGCGGTAGTGGGACACAAAGGCTTCCTCACTGAAGGTGATGGGCTCTTCCTGGGAAATGGAGAAAAGACAAGAATGTGAGAGGAGAGACAGAGGAAGGTCAGACAGTCCATGGCTGAACACCATCTGGCTGCGCACGGTATTTCAGGAGGAAGAGGCACACCCCAAAGTCAGAGAGTGCAGGGGGTGGGGCAGGCATCCAGTCACATCAGCTCCACTTTGCCCCCTTTGCTATTATTGACAGTCACACCTATAGCAAGTTATAGCTGCGCCTGCCAGAGTGATGCTTTGTAAACTTTTCTCTCCATTTTAGGAGAGGAACCCTGACGTCAGTCAGAACCTCATGAGGAAGGAGCCCTGCCTCATGAAGCAGAGCTGAGCTGCTCTGTCAGCAGCCGAGGAGGGGGCTGGTGCTGGGCTTGGCTTGCTGTAAAACATAGCTGTGGAACTCATTTACAAAATGGCTTTTGTGGGGCTGGAGAGACAACTCAGCAGTTAAGAACACTGGCTGTTCTTGCAAAAGACCCAGGTTCCAATTCCAGCACCCACGTGGAGGCTAACAACCATCTGTAACTCTAGTTCCAGTGGATCTGATGCCCTCTTCTGACCTCTGTGGGCATTGTACAACATGGTGCACTTACATACATACACATAAAATAAAAATAAATAAATCCCCTCAAACCAAAAAGACTTTTGTTTGGTTGAGACAGGTTACTGCTATGTAGTCCAGGCTGGCCTTGAACTTGTGATCCTCTTGTCTCAAGTTTCTAAATACTGGGATTGAAGGCATGTATCACCAGGCCTGATTTACAGTATCTTGGTTTATAGCAAATTACAATTTAAAAAATATTGGTTGACCAAAATGAAATTTACAACCTGGTCAAGTTTGCATTTAAGTTGTTTGATAAGGAAATTTGCTCCCACATATATTTTATGTGTCAAGAAAATGATGCCCCAAGCTTAAAAAAACATTAACAAAAAACCAGCTCCCTCCTCTCCAGGTTTGTATAGTCAGCACCTTGATCTTTCTTTGAACACATTTGGAGTCCTTATCTATGCAGACGTGTCTTTAATTTTGGTATGAATTCTCAATTCTGAAAGATGCAAGTTTTACATTTTGATCTGTATTAAGGCCACCCCCTTTCACAGACTTAGTGGCAAACACAAAGATGTTTGAAGTGCTTTTATCCTGTTTTAATGAGTTATGTGTTAAATTTACTGTCTAGCTCCTGTAAGTTCTGAGAGTTCCTTGTGCTTCAATCTAACCAACATGAGCTCAGCAACTGGGCAGCCTTACCGCACAGACTGCCAGGATGACCCGACAATATGTTGGGAGAGTTTATTCCATTTTTTATAATTATTTACTTACTTATTTATTTAATGTGTGTGAGTGTATTGTCTGCATGTGTGTAAGTGCACCTATGTCTTGCAGTGCCCACAGAGGTCACAAGAGGGTGTCGGATCCCTTGGAACTGGAGTTACAGATGGTTGTTAGCCACCATGTGCATACTGGGAATCAAACCCTGGTCCTCTGCAAAAAGCAGTCAGTGCTCTTAACTGTTGAGTCACCTTTCCAGCCCCGGAAATTGTATTTTTATGCAGTTAAACCTTATCTAATTTTACAAAGGATCTGAGGTACTTTACACAAACACCTAAGATGACAAATGAAAAAAAAAAGCTAGGACATATATAAATATATAGAATGCATTTAGGAAGAGAGTTTCTGAATATATTGGTCTTATATGGTTTCTGAACTTAAGTTACAAAATTTATCATTGAACTTCCTGGCTGCTGAAACAAGAAGGAAAACAATGCAAACTTTGTGTTGTATGTGAGAGAGAGAAAAAAAAAAGCGTACCAGTTCCTCAGGAAGAAGACAGAGTTGTTGGTAACCCTCACTGCTCTGGCAAGGATTGCCACCTTCTTTGCCAAACCAACACAAGTCCAGATAGAATTCCATTCCTATGGCTTGCAAGTTTTGCTTCTCACCCTTGGGACCATGGCAGATCTGTCTAGGTGACCTCAGCCACTAATGACTTTCAACATACATCATCAACTCAGAATCTTTCTAGAACTCTAAATTCATGTCATGATCCACACCAAGTACCTCAAACTCATGGCCTAGACTCTGAATTATGGTCCCATCAGTCTCACCCCTCTAACCTGTGCCTTCATTCCTTAGCTGTCGGAGCCCTAACCACCCACAGTTGGCCCCTTAGACTTCCCATGTTCTTTGAATCCCACTAGGAGGTGTCTCATGCCACCCACCACTGTTTGCCGTAAACCCAAACTGCAGTGGTAGGGGTTCACCTTCATGGCCCTGTCTTCTGTCATTCACTCAGATCCACCTCAGTTCGATCATGCCACCACCTTACTCTACTCAGGAATCCTGGCTGCACAGGCATAGCCTTTGTGTGATGACAGGGTTTGTCTGGTGCTTTCTATGATGCTTCTGACAGGCAGACATGATACCTGTTGTGCACAATACTGCACACCTCATAGTGTGTGCCATGCACAAGGGTCTTGTGTGGGAGAGGACAGGGAAGTCTTTTTGGTCTGGCAAGCAGCCCTTTCTCAGAGTCCCTCTGTATTCTTTTGTGTCTGCTTCTCCACATCTGTTGCTCTAAATCCATCCTCTGATCACATGCCACATCGTCCCCATATTCCTCCTTGTCTTTTTTAGTTCTTTTCCTTCAGCCTGGACTCAGGCCTGGGTGTAGTAGTCACCCCCTGCTTGGTGCTCTCAGACATCATATAATATACCTCTCAAGTGGGAATGGTCTTTCCCAGTGTCTGCTCTGACTAGGAGCTTGGGAGGGTAAAGCCCTGATGATCTCAACTCTACACTCCTGGGAACAGTATGGAGCCTGGGCTCCAGTTAGAAGCTCAGGGATTTGGGTTAAATAACCACAGAATAAGCTCAGCCCTGATTCCTGCTATAGGACCCTGTGGTGTTTGTGTGGCAGAGACAACTGTTTGGTCTGGTAAAGAGGTCTTGGTACATGGTGCCAGGTGGGTGGGTGATGCTTGTGTTCAGGGTGCAGGGGTCTCAGAGCTGCTCAGAGCTGCTCATCTGTGCCAGAAGAATGCCTGAGAACAGAATGATAAATTCAAGAGTTTGTAAGTGAATTTGTGTGTGAAAGTAGCCCAAGGTGGGGTTTAGCTTCAGCAGAGCAGCAAGACAGGGAGACAGGAATACTTTGGGTTTCTTGTTCAATCACTGGAGATGACGTCCCTCTGCATGAGATGGCTATACCTTAAAAACAGACAGCAGGACATGGGCACTGATGGGAAACTCATGGGGGAACATGACAGTGGGGGTGTCTTCTGAAAAGATCTTAGAGAACATTAGTGGTGTCAGGCATGGAAAGAATTAGTGCCATGTAGTGCAGTACCATGCGGTAACCCCACACAATAAATAAAGAATAAAATTTAAAACATTTGCTGGGAGGTAGGTACTTTCCAGTTGGCTTTGGAAGGGTGAACCAGTTAGGCAAGCAAATCCTTGCCTTGCTAAAGGCAATAGCACTGTCACCCAGAGTTGGTAGAGAAGTCTTGATGGCGGCAGACACAGGAGGCTCATTCCCTGGAGTGACTCCCTTCCCAAGACACTGACAATGATCACACCATACCTCATGTGACAGCAGGCTTTGAGGGAGACACTGTGTGTGCCTGTCATAAGTGGGCACCTACCCCCCAGGCGTGATTTGGCTGGATAGCAGGAAGGCTCTCTTCAAAGACAAAACCTTCAGGTTTTTTGGGACACATAGCACCGGCCCTTCAGACATAGACTACTTGGGGGGTTAAGCAGGCACTGTGAAGGCTCCTGCCACAGGCTGGTGTAAGCATGCCAAGCTCTTTACCTCTGCCTTGGCGTCCGTGTTCTATAGCTGGCAAGGCTAACCCCACTCTACGCTTTAGCAGAGTACAAGAACAGTGTCTTATTAATTCTCTCCTTTATGAGAATTGCTGGTTTAGTCCTCTTATTCTACCAGTTAAAACTTTTTGTCTTCTTAGGTGACACTCTAGGCCCTGGGACAAGTGGCTGACAGCAACGTTAATTCTGGGGAGCCAGGCCATGAGCACTTGTGCTTAGATGGCATTAGGAGAGTTTTCTACCTATGACCCCAAGCACAGTAAAACACAGCTGCTCAACCCCATCAAGGACTCTGCTACAAAAAGACAAGTTTTCCTCTTGGATTATCTTCTTGATGTATGGAATCAATTGAAAACTCCATCACTAATGAGTTGAATCTTTGTTAGCAGGTGAAGCCGGTGACTCCAAAGGTTTCAGAAACTTCCACAAATAAATGACTTTATCAACAGCATCATCAGTACTGGGTGTAAAAATACAACTCCCCACTAGGTTCTTCAAACAGCTTTCCTTGTCCTACTGACTCCTCTGTTCTTTCACAAATTTAACTTTTATCAAAACTCTATGTGTACTTTTACTATGAGATTATAAAAAGAGAAGTCTCATATTTGTAGACCTTGTTTAAAAATGTAAAAAACATAATTTTTGGAAGATTCATCTATACACTAAAGGAAACAGCTCCTATGAGCCAGGTTTTGTGTAAGAAGAATGGAAGAAATGTGCCTCCTACAAATACTGGACAAAGAATGGGGAACAGATGAAAGAACAGATGTAAGGCTGTCAGAAAGTTCTGTCCATAAGAGCATTATTGCTGTGTATATTTGTATGGTGTGTGTGTGTGTGTGTGTGTGTGTGTGTGTGTGTGTGTGTAGGCTACAGGTTGACATTGGGTGGTTCCCTCAATCATTCTTAACCTTATTTTTTTTTATAGCTTAAAAATATTTTGGTTTTATTATTTTTTTTATGTGAATGAGTATATTACTTGCATGTATGCATTGGGTCCCCTGGAACTGGAGTTACAGATGGTTGTAAGCTACTGTGTGGGAACCAAACCCAGGTCTTCTGCAAGAGCAGCTAGTGCTCTTAACCACTGAGCCATCTCTCCAGCCCAATTTTAAAGAAATTATATCTATCTGTGTATGGGGGAGGGGGGTCATGCCACAGTATACATGTGGCGATCAGAGAATAAGATGTGGGAGTTGTTTCTCTCCTTCCACTACGTGAATCTTGGTGCTCCCTTCCAGGTAATCACCCTTGGTGGCAAGTGCCTTTACCTGCTTAACCATCTTGCTGGCCCTCTCTACCTTATTTTTCGAGACAAGGTTTCTCACCAAACCTGTACTGTTTTGTGTAGCCTGGCTGGCTGACAAGCGCTAAGATTCTACCGTTATCTCCCTCACAGCACTGCGGTTATGAGTATGCCGCCAGACCTGGCTTTTATATGGTAGCTGGGGGGTAGGGGGCGCAGGTCCTCATGCTTGTGCAGCAGGCGTTTTACTCACAGAAGCATATTCCCAGCCCCCATGGCAACATTATTCACAACAGCCAGAAGATGATCACAACCCAAGGGTTGTGGCATAAAATGTGGCATATATAGATATATACAACAGAGACACACACTGGAATAATTTTATCCTTAAAAGGAATCTGACACGTGTTACAGCATGTATGTACTTTCATGATATCATGCTAAGTGGAACAAGCCAATCAGAAAAGACTGATCAAATTCATACAGAAAAGAAGTAGAATGGAGGCTTCTAGGAGCCAGAGACAGACGAGGAGCGGCTTCACAGGTACACAGTTTCAGATTTGGAAGATGAAAAAGTTCTGGAGATGGGTATTGTTGTACCCCAATGTGAATGTATTTAAGGACATGTAATTGTATGCATAAACAGTTAAGATGGGAAATTTTATATAAATTTTGTAATTAAAAATTTCTTGATTATAATTTTAAAAAATCAACAGAAGATTTATAGTTGCGGTAGCAGTATTTAAGGTGATTACTTATTTTGTAAAATTTCCATAAAAGAAGGCTAAAAAGGACAGTTGTTTCAATGGAATCTTGTCTCATTGAAGGAACAAACCACAATGTGGGGTGGCACCTGGCCTCCCAGAGGACTGGGTTTGCTTTGAGTAAAGGCACTTTTATAAAAACTTGAAACTTCGGATTTGATTTCTTTTAAAAAATATTTTTATTAGTTTATGTGTATGAATGCATTGTCTGTAAGTGCACCCGTGTTGTACAAGCCTGTGGATGTCCAAAAAAGGCATTGGATCCCTTGAAACTGGAGTTAAGATGGGTACTGGGAGTTGAACCCAGATCTCTGCAAGAGCGCTTAACTGCTGAGCCATCTCCCCAGCCCATGGATTTGATCTCTTTAAGGCAGGTCAATGTTGTGAAGAGCAAACATGTCCTGGAGTCAAAAGGTCTGCCCCTGAGCTCTGACTGGACTGTCAGTCACGTAATGCCTGGTAATTCAACCTGTCTTTCGTCATTGGTGACAATGTCACCTCACAAGGTCATGTCACTTGGAAGATTATGATAGATTCTCACAACTGTTTCTTTAAAACTTAATAAACAGCTCAAGTTGACTGTCTGGCTCTTTGACTCAGTAGGGCAGAAGGCTCTTAGGCTAGTTCTGAATCCCTAAGCACAACATTCAAGATTATCATGCCTTCCTCATCTACTTTTTCATGTCTATGCTATCCTGCTCACCTCCAGTACTCAAATCTTCTCCAGAGCCTCTGGGCTTCCTTCTTGTTATCTCCTTGGGATAACTTATTTGTTGTCTCAGATGAAGGCTGTTATACCTCAGTGTCTCCACAAATACCACTTGTGGGCAGACATGCTTTCTCTGACCCACTGTAAATTCCCCAGAGAACAGACTGCTCTAGAGAAGCAGATGGGAGAGTGGGACACACAGCGGCCCCTGGTCCAGTGGTGTTCTTGTTGCCCCATGTGTCATTACTAGCCATCATCTTAACACAGGCAGAACTACCTGCCTCATGGAATTGCTGGAAACTAGGCAGGAATGAACAGGAAGCTGCAAGTCAATGGGTTTCAACTTTGACAACCCTTTAGAATCTCCAGGAGTGCTTTTACCTCTCCAATCCCACAGCTTTAAATACTCACTCCAGTGTAGCTAAGGCTGAGAACCACTGGCAGAGCTGAGAGCGACTAGCCTAGACAAGTAACAGTTTCTAAAACTTAAGAAAAAAGAATGCCAGACTCTAGACCCACTCATCACTAGCAGCAGTCCCATCCTGACTGCACTTGGTCAAAATACTTCCAAATTTCCTGCTGGGGTTCTAGCTGCTCTCCCAGGGATAGGAGGTTAGGTTGTGCTGGTCTGAAGGCCATTCCTCACAGGTCAGCTGCTAAGGAACCAAGGTGATTTCCCCTGTGGTGTCAGAGTCCAAACCTTACTTACTGGAACATAGAGGCAAAAGGAAGGTGGGAGGCCAGTAGGTTCCATTGCAATAACTTTGTCAGCATAAGTCTGGAGAGAAGGGAGCCAATGTCAGTCAAAGACTTGCTCTGTGCCAGCTAGCATGTACCCCACCCTCATGGAAGCGTTCACCAATCATTCCTGTCTCATGAGGAAAGGACGCCCACATCAAGTGTCTGGGCCAAGGTCTCAGCTCACCAGTCTCATGGCTCTCAAGTCCAAGCATGTTCTTTCCCATCCTGAGACACAGCACAACACAAACTGAGACTATAAGGTGGGTGTGGGAAGAAGGGTCACTGCTCATTCCTGTCAGATGACCCTGGCATGGCTGGGCCAAGCCACCCTTGGAGTAACAGAAGCAAGACAGCTTTCAGAAGCATCTGTGGAGTAGATGAGGCATGCTGGGGATAGACTCCCAGCCTGGCCCCATCCCTATAATAAGCCCTAAACAAAGAATCAATGTTTCGTTGTGAAGCCAGCTTGCTGTTCGGATGATTTTAAGTTAGAAGAAATGTGGGCGCCCGACCAGAGCTCCTCAGATGATTTACGGGCCGGAGACGGCCAGGCTGCCGGTATTTGCCCATTCTGGACACAGCTCCAGTATTGACAGAAGCCCCCTGCACACACTTGCTAGATTATAGTAAAGACATTCAAATCACAGGCGCGTCGGCCCACGCCTCGGCTCCTCTGTGCCAGGAGCCCCTTCCTTCTGCATTAACGGAGACAAACAGGGAGAAGTCAGGAAATTCTGATTAGCACAGGAACATAGATGAGTGGGGAGGCCTGAGGAAGCGGAGGAGATACAATGAAGTTGGTCTTCGTGCATACTAGCTCAAGATTTTCCTCCCCTAAGACATGCAGATGGGAATCAGCTCTTGGAGGAAAGCAGGTGCAGTGATTAAAACCAGCTACCACTTGCTGAGCACTCTGCCAGCGCTGGGTGATTTTACATGCATTATCTTGCTTATTCTCCACAGCAACCTGTGAGGTAGGTTTTATGATCATCTCCATTTCACAGATAAGGAAATTGAGGTTCTGCCAGGTGAGGTTACCTGCCTGAGGTCACTGAGCTGGGCAGTAGCAGAGCCAGAGTTTGAAGTAAAGTCTGTCTAGCCCTGGGGCTCATGTAACACGGTATTATTTCTCCTGTATTGAGACATAATCATAAGATCATTTTTGTCACAATAGCTGCCAGCTGGAGCTGCTCTAGAAGCAATCCAAAGAGATGGATTGCAAGGTGGTGATGCTGAGTGGGCTCTAGTTCCACCATGCATGTTGCAGCCATTTGCCTCTGGTAGCCTCTGACTTCTAGCCTGTTAAGATGCAAATGGCAACCTCTCCGTGTGCTCTGAGTGTTGGCATCACGATGTGGAATAAGCCTGCAGAGCAGCTGTGCTCAAGAACAGAGAGAGGGGCCTGTTCCGCTGCTGCAGCACAGAGACAGCTCTCTCCCAAGCTGGGAACCAAACGGGCCACAGAAATCTCAGGATCAAGCACCTGGTAGCTCAGGCACCAGGGAAGCCTCAGTCAACTCAAGTCCACTGGGAGGCCAGATTCTGGGTATGATGCTCTGTGGCATGCCAATGATTCCTCAAACTGGAGAGAGAAGAGAGTCTGGGTGTACTGGCACCCAGGAGAATATCGTTTGGGAAAGCTTATGAGAGAGAGGACAGGTTTGGGGGCCTGAGGGTTCCCTGGGAGAGAAGACATGAACCTGAAAAGCCATTAACAGGATTAGTCAATGGTTGACTACAGCAATGGGAACATGCAACTCACAGACTAAAAGGCAAAGGGACATGAAGACTAAAAACCGAAGAAGCCCAGTCCCTTGATGACACAGCCCTTGGAGGGGCCCTTCACAGCGCCGTCCACACACTGAACTGCAGGGCCTGCTCACCAGCCTCCTGGCTCCTTCATTCATTATCACCTCTCTCGGTTGTCCTTTGCCCAGTGTTGCATCTTCAGCAACTGTGTATTGGCCTGGTGCCCAGGAGGCTTCAGCAGTAAGTTTCTAGTTGTGAACAAATGGTAGCACTGCTGAGCGGAAAGAGCACAAGGCCAGCACCTGACCTGGCCTTGCTTCCTTTCCTTTACAGACCTCAGTTTCTTCCTCTGCTGGTACTTCAAGGTACTTTCTAATGCAGACAGGTGTTGTTTCTATGCACAGAAAGAGGTGACTCTCTAAGAGGTCTTTCCTGGCCTCCAGAGAAGTATGCCACATTGGCACTACAGAAGGAACTCTGGGAACATAGGCTTCACCAGCCCTAAGGGCTGGGAACTCTGGGAAAGCCCCTAAAGCCCTCTGAGATGGTTTCTCATAGTGAGATGGGGGATAACTGCCTGCTTCACAGCTGCATGGGGACCACGGGTGACTCATACAAAGTACTTAGCTGAGGGCTTGACTCCCAGCAAAGGCTACACCAGACTAGTTTTCCATCCCCGATTTTGGCAGTTCTCTGCCTGTTGCATGCATTGAGATTCTACCACAGGCAACTCTGATTCTGTGCATGTGACATGTGTAATCTATGCCAGGCATATGATGGGCTGTGGAAGAAGGACTGAGAGCCAGGGGAAAAGAACTTCTGCGAAAGCAGCCTGTAGTGCAGCCTTGCTTGGGGGCCACATGATGACTCCTGGTTGGAGGCTAGCTTCTGTGACAGCCCTACAGAGAGGAGACTGACTCCTCATCATTTTTTAAGAGTGAGGGGATGGGACTGGCCACAGATTAGGAGGAGCCACAGGCTCAGGCTCTTCCAATGGCTCCCCAGAACACAGAATAGACTTATTTGCCCAGACAGAGCTTTCTGGAGAAATCAAGTGACTGCCAATAGTCTCCCATACAAAGGTGCCCTTCTTCATGTACTGTGACTACTGCCTAGGTCAGCGAGTCCAGGGTGGTGCATTTGGATGGCTTGGGGACTCAAAAGGGCTCAGCTCAGCCCAGAGATTCAGAAGACAAGCAAGAGCCTCTGTAAGTTTCAGTTTCCTCAGATATATAAGGGAAAGTCATAATTTCATATTTGAGGTCTGAAATGATGTGCCAAGGTACCACTGCCCAGTGCCAGCAGAGGTCAATGTATGTACCTTCATGGCTCTTTTTAGATGTCCTTCGACATCACAAATGGGGTGGGACCTCCTATATATCACCTTCAACAAATACCTGTGACAAGGTGATCCTGTCTGGTTGGGACAGGGGAAGGCCACATGGTGGTGGTGGTGGGGTGATATAAAAATCAAGCACCAAAGAGAGGCAGGTGTGTTCCAGGTTGAGGAGGAAGAAGTTGTGAGGGGAGAGTGACTGGGCAGTGAGCAAGCTAGTGTCACTGGGCATGAAGGCACTCTGTGCCTGGGACAAGTAAGGGACATGCCCCTTCTCCCCTTCTTCATGGAACACATCTTCCCAACAGTCAGTGATTCAAGAAGTGGTAGATGCCAAGCCATCAGAAGTCACAAAGATTTTCTTCTCAGTACAGGCAGGCTACTCCTCCCTGAGCACTTCCCACTCAGCAATGGAAGTCCAGGGTATCCAGGCAGGAGAATTCACAGGAACTCAAAGGGGCTTCATTTATTCTGAGTCTCATCTCCCAGCAGCCACTACATCAACTCCCCCTTTCCTGGATCCTAGTGCCTGCAGAGCCAAGCAAAGTTCAGAGGCAGTGGGACGCCCCTGAGGTACGAGCCTGCTGACATTGCCAATCACAGCTCCTTAAATCTCAAACACCCTGTACTCCCAGAACCCTGAGCCGGCCATATTCTCCAGAAGGTTCTATTGACCACTGCCCTTCCAGCTGCCATGTCTTCTTCTGCTGGCAAACACCCTACCCTTGCTTTCTCAAGCTGGAGAGTACTTCTTGCTTTTCAAGGCTTAACTCAAAGTCCTAGCTGACAGGGGACACTTCCCATGATCTCATAGATCTGGGTTGGCTGGACCTCCTATGAGTTCTGAGTACCCAGGCTCTCCACTGCAAGAGCATTTGGGGCCAGCCACAGCATTACCAGTCACAACATTACCTGGCTGCCTGTCTGTTCCCACCCAAGAGGTGTCTTTCTTAATGGTGTAATAGTGTCTTATTCCCACTCAGCACCTCTAGCTCCCTGCATAATGCCTGGACCAACCAATGGGCAATGGGGATGCTTGAGGAAGAGGCAAATAGGGTGGACAGCCAGTCAGCCAGTGGATGTGTGGTCCACTAGAGAGAGGAGAGTGGAGAGGGAAGAAAGGGTGGTGCATGCTGGGAGGGGCAGGAGGCGGAGGAGGCAGGGAACCCCGGCTAATTAGACCACATGTGCAGAGCAGCATCTGGCTCCAAGCAGAGCAGTTTCCAGAGCTCCTGGAGTTGTCGTGGAGACGACCACATGACCTGCCTGGAGCCCAGGCTCTGGGGTAGCAATCCAGATACATGCCTAACGTATTCTGACAGAGAGCAGATGGGCAGCTATTTGCAGGGCCAAAAACTGCCAGCTCCGCTCCCCTCCAGACCTGTGTGCCCACTGATCATTTTCACCATGTAAAGTCACTCTCATCTGCCCTGGTCCACCAATTCCTCTCTCAAAGGAATCAGTGTGAACATTTCTATCTGTGTAGTCACCTTCCATCACCACTTGCAGCCTGCTTCTGTGGGTGAGATGTCACCACCTTTAACAAAGGGGTCCTTGGAGCCAGGCTCCCATGGTGCAAGACTGCTCCCAATCTCCCTGAATTCAGTGTCTAAACAACTCACTCTGTCTTACCTAACAGACCCGGGCCCAGAAGCAATGCTGTACAGTGAGGGAACTTGAGTTTCAGTGGCTGAGCTCCTATTCTACCTGCAATGGCCTTTCTAACTGTTTTACTACTCTGTGAAATGGGGTTTACAATACCCATCTTCACAGGTTTTTTTTTTCTTTTAAGAATCAATGCAATAATTATGGAAGAACACTGAAAATTTTAAATTCCTAAATAGATGGAATTTTTCTATTCTATTCCTATAGAATTTTTGGTTTTGATAAAAAATTATTTTTAAAACTTAAATTGTTTTTAAATATAACCTTGAGCTTTCTTTAGTTTTTATTTTATTTTTAAAGAGTGGGTCTCACTTTGAAGCTCTGGTTAGCCTGGAACTTGCTAGGTAGACCAAGCTGGTTATAAACTCAGAGACCTGCCTGTCTTTGCCTCCTGAGTGCTGAGATTAAAAGTGTGGGCTACCATGCTTGGCTTAAAAAATATATTTAAATATTTATATTGTGTGTGTGTGTGTGTGTGTGTGTGTGTGTGTGTGTGTCAAGGTCAGAGGACAACATGTAGGAGATGGTTCTCTCCTTCCATCATGTAGGTCCAGGGAATCAAACTCAGGTTGTCGGGTTTGGCAGCAAGTGCCTTTTACCTGCTGAGCCATCTTACTGGCCCAAACCTCAACAGTTTTAAACAGAACACTCATACCAGCTGAGAAGTAGGGTCGATACAAAATCCTACTTCACTGGCTATGTGTATGGTAAATGTCTCTCAATGTCTTTGGCAAGGTGGGAGACTGTTTCATCTTGGAGAATTAGGCTGGGGTTTGAATTTTGGTTCTGATGCTTATGAGCCATGTGATCTCTAGAAGGTAGTTAAAAAACTCCAGAGCCCTGGTTTCTCCATTTGTCTAATGAAAACACTCACTTTTACCTCCTATGGGCATATCCCAGTCATGAGAGGTAACTGGAATAGCACATGTAAACTGCTCAGCACCTGGGAGGGATCAGTTAGCTTCACTTCCATTCCCCGTGTTGATCTGGGGGAGTCAAAGGCAATGGGGGCAGGGGAAGAGCAGTGCGGGCAAATGCAGGTTCAGCTAGACGGGACTGAGTTTTTTCTAAGAAAACAGGACAGCAAGAGGACCTGTCTTGGCAAGTTGCTGCATGGTTTAAAGCAAGCAGTGAACATGCAGTGCTGAGCACCTGATCACGAGCTCTGTTCCTTCACTGGAGAAACTTTCCATGGTTGAGGAAGACTGCACCTTTTCAGTGCGTCTAGGTGGGTGCCTATGCCACACTGAGTGCAGGGAAATGGGTTTTGGTTTTGATGTGGAGGAAGGAAATGGAAGGAGAATACCACTGGAGAGGTGGGCTGCCCAGGTGCATGCCAGGACCGTCCGAGGCCCCAGCCGGCTGCCTGAGTGGCATGAGTGGCAAATGGTCCAGGTGCATGAGCTTATTTATGAAGCACTGTGGGGTTCCTGCTGCAGCATGCCTGCCTGCCGACACAGGTGTAGGGAAGGCCTGGCTAAAAATACTGTGAACATGGTTTAATGTCGCCCAGCAGAGACTAATGATTGTTTTAAGTAAATATTAATTATAAGCGTTACCCAGGCAGTGCCAGAGTGGCACGCATACTTCTGCATCTGCGCATGTAGGTGGAACAATCCTTTTGGGAAACAGCTTCTTACACAACTCCAAGGAGTCCAAGGGCTTGCAGACTCTGACTATGTGGGGGTTCCTTGTGAAAAGAATTGGTGAGTGTCTTGATAAGCAGCACAGAAAGAATTCCTTATGAGACCATCTCCCCTGAACCAAATAGCTGATTCAGTTCCACAAGACCAAATTTTCCATGAAATTTGGTCATAACAGAGTGGAGAACCCAGGTTTGGCAAAAGGCTCAGCATGTTGGCTGGCTGACATTGGGCAAGTGTGGTCCCAAGAGCTGGTTTGTGGGGGCTGCCAAGCTCACGGTGTTCCAGGGCACCGTGCCCTCTTGGCCATGCTTCCTCCCTCCAAGTTTCTATTTCCTCACCTGGGAAGCTAACATTTGCTGATCACATTCATAAGGCTCCTACATCTGGCACCCCTGGTCACTCATTCAGGGTAGATTTTCACTCACTGCTGGGCCCTGGCTTGGCCTCTACACAGCTGCTCTGATGATTCCAAAGCACTGAGAGCCTGGATGACAAGGAAGTGATGGTATAATGGTGCGTGGTGACAACGGTTATAGGCACTTGTGTGCATTCCGAGTGCCAGCACCTTTCTAGGTGTTTCACGTGTACTCACAACCCCATGAGGTAGATATTGCTGCTGTCCCCATTTTACAGTTGGGAAACTGAGGCACAGACCTGTGAGATGCACATTTGTTGATTCTGGTTCCACACAGCTCTGGAAAGAAACAGGGTCTCACAGGGGTCTTTTATACCTTCAGTCCTAGGACATATAGAAAGTATCAGTCCTACCCAAGACTAAGATCTGCACGAGTCCCAGGTTCTGATCTTCTAGAATCTGCCTAGAAGGAACTCCTAGCTCCTGTCTCCATGCACCAAGTCCTTTCAGTGATTGACAGTTCCAGGAGAGGAAGGGGCACTATATTTGACCCTTGGGACCTGGGATGGACCAGACCCAGAGAATCGAACTGGATGACACACTGCAAAATCCACTGGGAAAATCCCTGCCTCCACATTATGGACAGATTTACTGAGCACCTGCCTGCTATTCATATTCTAGTTATTTATTCTAGTTACCAGTAGATATGCTGAATGTTTTAGGGGGAAATATATTAATGACTTCTTACTCTGAAATGCAAAATAATAAAGTGCATTCATATATGTACAATTTAAGTGTGTGTGTGTGTGTGCAAGTGCTGAGAGTTAAGTCTAGTCAAGGCTCTACCTTCCAACAGGCCATGTGTCAACGCAAGTACAGTAAAATGTTAATGGTTAATCTATACGTCAGGTATCAGCTTTTCACTGCAACACTCTTTCTTGTATGGTTTTTGCATGTATTTTATGATTCTCATTATGAAATGTTTGAGGAAAAAAACCCTTAGGGTGACACCAAGTGCTGGAACATCAACAGAGGTGTGGCAGAAGATGGGTTATTCCATAAGCTACTGGTCTTGAGTGATGCCAAGTGTGACACAGTGCTAAGTCACTGTATTTACTGTCACCACAGTGGTAGGGAGGTATTAACAGTGAGCTATGGGTCTGGCGAGATGGCTCAGTGGGTTAAGGCATTTACTGCTAAGCTTCAGGATCTGAGTTTGATCTCTGGGACCCACACAGAAAGACAGAACTGACTCTTGAAAGTTGTCCTTGGACTTCTAATGTATGAGGAAAAAACATATGATGTTGAGTTATAAATGAAAAGCAAACTATTGTTTATCTACTATGAGTCAGGTACCATGTAAGTGCTGTAGTGGTTACCACAAGGCCGTCAGGGTCCCTTTTTGTTGAGAGTGGGAGATCACACATGTAAACAAACAGTTTATGTGACAAGCATGAGATGGCACCTGCAGATCTGGAAATCAGGCTCTTAAAGGTCAAACAACTTGCTTAAGTCCCTGTAACAGGCAGGTGGGGATAGGTTCCCAAGTAGGCAGGCCTGAATCTTCCTCCTGTCACTTGCCACCCTTCAAAAGGTCACCAACATCATCAGGCCTCATTTGCTCTTGATGAGAGGAGCAGCTAGGAAAACTGACACCCCAAGATCACTTTCAAATCCCATTGTAGTCATTCTTTTCAACCCTGCCCATCGTCAGCTGAGATCTGGAGCACTGTAAAGCAACTGCTGTAGCTTAGCTCTTTTCATCACGAAACCGTCTCCTTTTAAGGTTGCCTCATTTGACGACACACAGCTCTGGAAGAGGATGCTGGAATTCTTGTACATTGCAGTCCACTTAGCCAAGAGGCCAGGAGCTCAGGGCTGGGAGTCAAGGCTGAGTGCCATGTCCTCCCTTCCCTCTGGTTAGCTGGGCAGGAAGAAAAGTGAAGGAGTCCAAAGAAAGTTTGTGGGTAACAGTGTTTGGACTGGACAGTTCTGGGCCTTTCCTTTGGAAGTTGACCACATGGTAACTGGTGGTTCTGGAAGGGAACTGCCAAAAGACATTCCCAGAAAGCCTAGAAAGAGCTTTTATTTAGAAATGATGACTGGGGAAGGCAAATGTCAGCTCAATTCATTTTGCTCGTAATATATTCCCTGGATTCAGGATAGGTTCTCCACAGCGTCCAAGGAGGAACTGGCATGTGGGCATTCATGAACACAGTTGTTTTCAGAGAGCTGTAAGATAACAACTCCAGTAAATGGGCTACCTATCAAAAGGTTCTTATCCCCCGGCACTCCTTTAGATACTGCCACACTTGCCTGGTTGTTTCCCAGCCTCTTCATCTTCTGCCCCAGCAGCAGCAAGATCTTCTTTCCTAGGACCTTGCTTGCAGGCTCTCTTTACCTGTTCTTGCTGTCTCCCACCTGAGAGGGACTTTCCTGAAGTATCACTTCCATCATCTTACCGCATGTCTCCAGCTTACATCCTACACTGCCTTTGTCACAAGCTCCAGGGCTCTTCTTTGTGTATGTCAGGTCCTCAAAGCCGCTCCAGCCACTCCTGCAAACTGCAAGTCTCCACTCCTGACAATTGCCTGCAGTTTCTTGTAAGCTGTACTGCATGACGCTTCAGACCCCCTGCTTTAGCTCACGCTATTCCCTTCACCTTCCTGCCCTTCCTGCTTTCTGTATCAGGAGAGTCAAAGTTTAGGCATCACTGCCTCCACAAACCTGTCCTCGTTTGTACAGCCACACACTTTCAGGTCTTCTCTGAGCTCCCACAAACCCCAAGCCTTATGGTTAGGCACCTGCCTATCCACTGTCTTCACTCAAGGACATGGGCTTTTCAGTGATAGGGGGTAAACGGTCTCACTGGGTCCAGACGCCCTTACTCATCAGCATAGAGCCTGGCATACAAAATGGGGCTGAACACACAGTTTTTGAATGAAACCTGTCCATTTTCTTTTGATGGGAGTAAGTCTCATGAAATGAAGTGGCTTTCTGAAAAGTAAAAGAATACCAAGAGAGTTTGCAAGAGACCCACACGGTCCCGGAATTCTTCCTATAGCAGAAGGCATCCCAGCAAGGCTGCAATTATAGACATGCGTGTGCACACATGCACACATTGTTTTAAAAAAAAATTCACAGAATGCACTTAACACAGACTTTTTTTTCCTTATTGGAAACCTGTTTACAATCTTGTCCACTGTCAGTCTTAAATGTCACTCTTTGGAAAGATGGCTGCTGCCAAGAGAAATTTATTTCAAATTGAATCACAGCATGTTCATGCAGAGAAGCGCCTCTTTTGAATCTCCAAATTGGAGGGAATTCAGGGAAGAAAAAGTGAGGTGATTAGAATCGGCAGAGGCTGATTCAGGAGGAAAAATTATGAGGCTAAAATATGTGCGGGTGAGCTAAACAGCAGCTATTAGTGGTGGAGATGGAGGGGGTGGGGTGGCAATACCTAGGAACCTACCAGAATGATGAGTGAGCACAGCCAGAGTGGGAGCCCGAGAATGAGGCGGAGGGAAGAGCTGAGAGCACAGGACACACATGAGCACCTCATACTGCCCTGTTGGCCCGGGTGCTGCAGACGATGACCCACTCCAACCTCTGCCCACCAGTCATCATTTTTACCCTGAGAGTGACACAACTGAGGTTCTGAGAGACCAGGAAACTCAGACAGGAAGTGGGTCAGGTTCTATCAGCCACTCTGCCACCAGGCAGAGGCGTGCAGTAGGAATTTGCTGTCCTTACCATGTAGAGGTAGAAAGCTTAGAAAAGGCTACTTGGGGTAGTACTCTTAGGCTGAACTGAACATGCTTCTTTGTGGTGGTTTAGAATTAGGTCATCAGGTTTTAGGACACCTGGAACTCAATATGCACATTTTTTGTTTTGTTTTGTTTTTAGAGATGAGGTCTCATTTGTAGCTCAGGCTGGCCTTGAACGCACTATGAAGCCCCAGCTGGGCCTTGAACTTTTGTCAATTCTCCTGCCTCAGCCGCCTGAGTGTGGGGATTACAGGTATCAGCTACTGGCATGGCTCATTATTTTTAATTTAATTTAATTTTACTTTTTGGTCTTTTTGAGACAGGGTCTCCCTGAAGCCCCATTTGTCCTGAAGCACGCTACGTACACCAGGCTGGCCTTGAATTCACAGAGAACTGCCTGCTTCTGCCTCCTGAGCACTGGACACCACACCCGGCTTTCATTATCTTGATTTCTAACATAAGCATTTTAGACATTGTCCAGTCTGGGCTCCTCAGTTTGGCCTGGCAAGCTGGGAGTACTCATGCTCCATGACCCAGATCTAAGACTATGCCTTTGGGGGGCTGGAGAGATGGCTCAGTGGCTAAGAATACATACTGCTCTTCTGAGTTTTGTTCCTACCCTGTCAGCTGCCTGTAACTCCAGTTGCAGGGATCCACTGTCTCCGGCCTCTACAGGCACCCATGCTCACACAGATACACACATACACATGATTAAAAAGAAAAGAAATCTTAAAAAAAGACTCTGCCTTTGGGAAGCTTACCACATACCCACATAGCCTTTCTTTCATGACTTCAGCAAGTAGTACTGAGCCTAAGTACATCATCATGGGGTTTCAATGCTCAACAGCCTAGGGGAGGTGGCACTATCTCACAGATAAACAGAGTTACCACTTGCTGGAGAGTGCATATATGTAGGGTGCCAAGAGCAGGTCTGGAGGATGCAGAAAGCCTCCTTTGGCAATGGCCTGTGGTCAAAGAGAAGGGCCAAGTGAGTGGGATGGAGGGTTAGGAAGGACGTGGGATGGTCAGAGCAGCCAGCACACAGAGAACAGAGTAGGTCACATGGGTGCTTAGAACTGCAGTTATCCTAAGGCATCAGGGACCCAAAACTTGGGTGGCCAACGGGGTGCGGACAGACTCGGCACTGTTGAGTAGACAGGGTAGATGCAGGGCAACTTTTTTGGGAGAATGCCCAGTGAGTAAGTGGAAGTGGGGTTAGGAAAATGGGACCAAGAGTGATTTCAGGAGGAGGAGTTGACATGTCGTCACAGCCTGGATCTAGCAGATTGACCATCTCTCCTGTCGGGCAGGAGCCTTGAGGGGTTGGTAGGAACATGGGATTCACTGGTGCTATATCCTTTCTGACAGTCCAGCAGAGGCCTACGCAGGGATTATGTTGGGCATGGAATCTCCAACCCCTGGGTAGGGCCTGGCACTCAGAAGTGCTCCAGAGAGTCAGGAGGGTCATGTGAAACTGTTCTTTGAGCTCCTCCATCCATTGTCTGAAGACCCCCCAACCCTGGCTGGCTCCTAAGAATACAGGGAACAAGCGTCCACCCAGACAAGCTGGGAGTTCAGATCCTGCTCACCTGATGCCTGTATACCTGGCCCTGCCAGACCCTGTGGTCTACCTGTCAGGACTGATGTTCATGCTGGGTATGCTGTGGGGAGCATGAGTTCTGGTGAGGGCTGGGCTAAGGCTCTGTTGTTCACTATCCATGTGACTGTAGGAGAGTCAGAAGTTCTTCAAGCCTTAGTTTTCTATGTGTAAAATGGGCTGATGCAACTTAACTCAGGACAGTTGAGAGAAACATGCTGGCCTAGAACTTACTATGCAGATCAGGTTGGCCTCAAACTCACAGAGATCTGCCAACCTCTGCCTCCTGAAGGCTGGGATTAAAGGCTTGTACCACCATTCTTGGCATTGCTTAGCTTCTTAGGACATAGAAGCAAGCTGGTTAGTATCTCCTAGTAATTGCTGCCACATTCTATATGTGCTATTAAATATTATATTTATTCATTTTACAATGTGACTAAATCTGATCAGAGTGACTTGGTTCTGTCTGAGTTGGCAGCTTTGCTCTCTTGGAAGCTTGTGCTCCTTTCCTAAAAGTTTTGCATGTACAATCCAAGAAGCCCATGCCAGAAAACTCTAGTCTTTGTGTTCCAAGCCATTTAGTGAGCCACTATCTAGCAGACAAGTATTTGGGAGAGAGATGAATCTGAACTGGAATCCTACCTCCACCCCTGGGCACTGGACAATCTAGCCCAAATCCACAAATCTCTCCAGTGGGGACAATGGACTCTGCCTTTGAATATTAGTGCTCCCTGGACATCAGAGCATGTGCAGGGAGACCATTCAGGGATATGTCCAGAAAGTAGTCCGATAATCTTTCTCCCCTGCCCTAGATCCTCTGGTTGTTCTGCCTTCAGTGTGGCTGCCCTCCAGTCACCAGCATTCATTGATGTATGTACTATTGGTTTTCAGTAGACAGGAACGCAAAGTCTTGGCTGCATGGGAGAATCTCCCCGTCGCGGGCCTCCCTCGCCCTGCCTGGCTCACTGCCTTCCATCCTGCAGTGTCCACTCCTGCTGTACTGGCACTCATGCTAAGTCACTCAACAGGGCAAGCGCTCTCTCATCACTGAATCTCTGCTCACATTGCTTTTGTCTGGGTGGTCAGTGTCTCCTGCCTGCCTGTGATTCCTGCTCCTTCCTAATGTCATAATGTCTTGCACTGGCCTTACTATGGTCCTTAAGAGTTACAGGGGTCCAGGGTAAGGGGATGGTAGAGTCCACAGACTTGCCTCACTT
Source organism: Eospalax fontanierii (assembly GCA_035773235.1). Lineage (NCBI taxonomy): Eukaryota > Metazoa > Chordata > Mammalia > Rodentia > Spalacidae > Eospalax > Eospalax fontanierii. Next base: position 52,602,869 of record CM069541.1, read on the forward strand.
TCTCTACATCTTCCACAGAAATCTGGGGCAGGTGATGTCCATCACTGCATTTTAAGGGATACAGGAGACCTAAAGTAGGTGTAAGGTATTCTGCAGTTTCTTACCTGTGACGTTTACTAGACTGGGAGTTCCCTTGGGTAGGAGTTGTTCCCCTGCCTTCTCATGTTCCCCAGTATGAGGCCAGCTACCTGGCAGGCTCGAGAACAGCTAGTGTGAACTGTTGGGGAAGCTGTGTTTCCTGAAATAAAAAGTCGCTCCAGTGCTGAAAGAGTTAAGCTGTGCTCGTGACTATAAACAAGCTCCATTTCTGCTCAGCACTATCACTGGGTGTGAGTCACAAGGCTTAGCAGGTGTGGGCAATAATTAAAGGCTTCAGCAATCTACCTGGGCAAGGTATTTTTGCCTCTTATTCCAAAGAGGAAACTCTCTCTATGGAGAGCAGAGGAGCTCATTAATGAGACTAATTAGGTGGAAAGGGGGTAGAGGCTGGCATCAGCTGCAGCTCGGAGGAGCGAATCATTAAGCTCTGTAATCTCCTCCTCGGAGCATAGGCAGACCAGGCTCAGGACGCACAGGGCTCCCGCACCTGAGAACCCAAGCACATGCTTCGGAGAGGTAGAGGGCTGAAGGGCCTCACCCAGCCCCTGGCACGTTCAGCCGTGAGACCCTGCCCCCTCCCCCCTCATAACACATAGACAACAGGAGCGAAGTGTGGGGTCAGCTAAGCCAGGTCACCTGTGAAGACTCTCCTCCTAGTGCTTGCTCACCTTTGAGGAGCACGTGCTGGTTACAGCAAGGCTCTCTGCATGTAAGGAATGGATCAAAGACTCTTCCTAGCTTCCACATGTGAAAGATAAACTCTCTCATCTAAACTTCTGGATTTTCTAGCCACTACCAACCATTATTAAGCCAGCCCAGGGACAGGCTTCATTTCTGACTCCTCCCTGGCCTAGGGACAAGATGCTGACTTCCCTGACTCCTATGTCAGTGGTCACCAGTACCATGGATGCACTGGAGATACATTGGGATTGAATAGGTAGGGGGATGGAGGGGATAGATTTGGTACTGCTACTTTTCTCCATTTGGCTTTGGAAAAGTCACACTCTGAACTCTTAAGTCCTCACCTATAAGAGCAACAGAAGGCAATCACCTGTGTAAGCAAGAGCACTTTCAAAATAAGAACCATTTAAAGGAGGAGCTTAGTTTCAACTACTGTGTTCAACATTTCCACATAAGAAAGGAGAGGCTGAACATCAGGGAAATGGGCAAATAATTCCAGTGACGTACCCACATGAAGCCTGAGTGAGGCAAAGGGTGCTGTGTCCTTGGGTAGGGCCGGTGAGACACTGAGCTCTCTGGTGGCTGGCACCACAGGAGCATCTACACTGTTTACCCAGCATGTCTCCTTGGCTCTGGGCTCTGCCACTAGCACCACCTGAGAGGCTTTAAGTCTCAGCCCCTACTGCCTGAGACTAATGGGAGGAAAGGAAGGAAGCAGCTGGCTACTTGCCTCCTCTTGAGATTACTCAAAGCACCCTCTCATCTGTACCTGTAGCCACAGCCCCAAAGGAACCTCTCAGCAAGTCGGTGCTGCCAAACCTCCACGCATACAGCACTGGAATGAATCATTTGGTGAAGCCATCAAGGTATCCAACTCCTTACCTTACCAGTACACATCAGTCCTTAATATCTTCTCTGGACCCTCAACAATCTGGGTACTGCTGACCACTACTGTTTACATCTGTGTCCACTACATGTCATTGTGGATTCTAATTGTAGTTTGAATGTGAAATGGTCCCCTCCCCATAGGCTCATGTATTTGAACACTTAATTTGGGGGTACTGCTTTGGAAGGTTATGGAATCTTTAGGAGGGGGAACCTTGCTGGAGAGAAGTGGATTACTGGGGACAGGACCTGACGGTTACAAGCTTGGCCCTACTTCTTGCCTCCTTTCTGCTTCCTGATGGTGGACATAATATAACCAGACATTTCACACCCCTGCAGCCACACCTTCCTTACTACGACAGACTCTATCCCATCAAATTGTTCATCAAATAAACTCCTCCTCCCTCAAGTTGCTTCTTGTCAGGTGTTTAATCACAGCAATGAGAAACATAGCTAATACCGGAAACTGATTCTAGAAGTGGTTTGTTGCTGTGATAAATCTGACCATGTGATTCTTACGCCTTTGGAATTCGTTTGTGGGCAAAATGTGGAAGAATGGAGAGCTGTGGGCTAGAATATTGTAAAGAGAGCTCAATGGGCCATTCTGTAGGTGTTTGGAAGACCAGACTGCTGAGAGAACTATGGACAGCAGAGCCCCAGCTTATCGGGTTCCAGGGTATCAAGGACCATTGGGATTTGGATTAGGGGTCATTTGTGTCATATTCTGGCAGGGAATCTGTCTGTATGTTGTCTCTGTGCTGAGAACTTGAATGAGACTGATTTTAAAAGCAATGGACTAATTTATTTGGTGGAAGAAATTTCAAAATGGTTACATTCAGGTTGTGTCACAGTCATTGCTCATGGCTCATATCCAGGTCAAACCAACACAAAGATATGAAGAATGCTCAGTTGAGAGACCAAAGGCGAATGAGAGAACTTAAAGTTGTGGGTAAGGAGGATACAAATATCATCTGTTAGAGATTTGCATCACTAAAGACAACTCTCTTGTTCTGTATTGTGATAACAGGAAAGGACAAGTCCAACCTTGAGAATGTCAAGTGACTGGAATGGAGAGAGCCTGTGCCAAGTGTGCCACTGAAGGGGTTCCTTGCTTGAAAACAACGCACTAGGAATGGGTTTTCTCAGATTCTGCCACAGAAGATTCTGTACACAGAAGCCATTATGACTGTGTCCAAGGTAGCCAGACCAAATCCTGAATTAGCAGCAGACCTTGGCAGTACCATCCATATGGCACTGATTTTGCAATGACGAAGAGTGAGAGGACCATGGGGGTTTGAGCCGAGGTTTCAGAAAACCCCCCAGAACAGGTAATGAGTGGCAGGTTCAGAGTCTACACAAGGCCTGCATGAAATTGGGGAGGGTGAAGCCCAAGTTACAAGGGAAAGCCCAGGGCGTTGGAGATGCCAGGACCACTGGATGGATATCCACTGAGGAAAGCTGTAGGCATGGAGAAGAGTGAGCCCAAGAGAGAGGATAGGCTACCCATGCTGGAGGGATAGTGCTACCCAAGGCTACTGGATCCCAAACAGTTTCATTATAAATGTGAAGCTTTGGTGATTGATATTTTCCCTTTGGACTGATCCTTCCTTGCTATCTTCCTGTTCCCTAATTTTGGAAACAATGGAAATGTTCATTCGATGCTATTGTACTGTAAGCATATAACTTGGTTTTGATTGATTTTACAGGGAGTTCATAGTTAAGAGATTGCCTGATGCCAGGCATGGTGGCACATGCCTTTAATCCTAACACCTGAGAGGTAGAGACAGGCAGATCTCTGTAAGATGGAGGTCAGCCTGATCTACATAGTGAATTCCAGGCCAGCTGTGGCTACAGGGAGACTGTCTCAAAAAGACAATAAATAAATTAATTAAAAAAACAAAAAGATTAACTTGAGTTTCAGAATGAACTTTGAACTTTACAACAGGGTTGTGACTATTAAGGACTATGGGGAGTTTTCAAGTTGGGATGAATGCATTTTGCATTATGAGATAGCCATGAGCCTAGAAGAGACCAGGCATAAAGTGTGGTTTGAATGTAAAATGTCCATTTTAGGCTCATGTGTTTGAATACTTGGTTTGCAGCTGGTGGTACTATTTTAGAAAGTTATGAAACTTCGGGAGATAGGCCTCACTGAGAGAGCGGGTTGGAGAGGTGTGGGCCCAGGTTTTAAACCTTGGTTCCACTTCCTATCTGTTCTCGCCTATGGACACACTATGGATGTTGCCAACATATTCTTGGTCTGAATAGGGCCACCCGGGCATGAACACACAAATATCTTGGAGTCAGTAGTTGTAAAATAACTGAAGAAGAAGGGTTAGGACAGGAGAGCTAAAGACCTGCTCCTTAGGGTACTTAAGTGCCGAGACTCCTAAAGAGAAAGTGATTGCTCACACTCCTGTAGTCATGCCTTCCCCACCATGATGGACTGTATCACCTTAAATTGTAAGCCAAAACAAACCTTCCCATAAATTGTTTCAGGCATTTGGGCACAGCAACAGATGTTGTCAACCCTGCCTAGGCAAGAGGTGGGTATGTGACCCTGGGAGCCAACCAAGAGACCTCATCCTTTCATCATAATAATTGGTTCAGTGCTGCTCATGCATGACCACATAGGTACAACATCTCCTCTATAAGCTGATGCCCAGAGAGGTGACAGTGATTCACTTTATGCTAAGGGGCCACAAAGGCCCCTATATCTTGACTGCAAAGTGAGATGATATATGTGAAAACTAACAGGCAAAGAAAAGCAAAGTCAAACAATGGTCAATCAATAAGAGAGGGGATAGTGCTATTTGAGCTCTTGGATCCAATAATGCTGGGATCAAGAGATGCCTTGGATTTCTCAACATATATGTAAGTGCACCTGTGTTGTGCAAAGCCCCTGGAGGCCAGAAGTGGGTGTCAGGTCCCCCTAGAACTGGGGTTATGGATGGTTGTTAGCTGCCATGTAGGTGCTGAGAACTAAACCCAGCTCCTCTGCGAGAGCAGTCAGTGCTCCTAACTGCTGAGTCATCTCTCCAGCCTTTCCCGCCTCTTTTGTCAGTTGTACTGGGGCTTCCACCATGTACAACCAACAGAGGGTGCCCCTATGGCCAACCTGTACGTTTGCCTGTTTCCATCCAGCATTATGGCTGCTAATACCATAACTAGAATCATTTCAGAGCCCTCCATGAATTCAGGTGACTTTCCTGGAGGTAGATGGTCTTCCAACTTTGCAGCCTCTGTTTCTCAAAAGTTTCTTTTTGGATGTTGCCAACATATTTTTGGTCTGAATAGGGCCACCTGGGCATGAACACACAAATATCTTGCAGTCAGTAGTTGTAAAATAACTGAAGAAGAAGGGTTAGGACAGGAGAGCTAAAGACCTGCTCCTTAGGGTACTTAAGTGCCGAGATTCCTAAAGAGAAAGTGATTGCTCATATATCTGGCCTTTATGTTTTGCACACACATACCATTCCCTAAAATACAGATGAAAAACTGAGGCTCAGAGATCAAGGAAGTTGCTTTTAATCAGTTTGCCAAAAGCCTCCTCATCCTCCAAGGCTCATGTGCTTCTATGGGACATGAAGCTTCTTCCCCAGAACCTCAAACTCACAAACGTCCAGTGCTCCTACAGGTTCCTGTGACTAGAAGGTGAACTGCAACCAGCAGAAACTGAAGTAGCTCTCCTCTCCCTGGTTTCATGTTCTGTGGCTTTAGTTACCAGTGGAAAACTGTGATCTGAAAATATTAAACTGAAGCCTCCAGAAATAAATTTTAAATTGAGTGCTGTTCTGTGTTGTATGAGGAAATTTTGTGCTGTCCTATTCCCTTGCCCAGGATATGAATTATCCCTTCATCCAGTGCATCCACACTACATAGGTAATCTTCCCATTAGTCACTTAGTGGCTGTCTTTCTGGAACTAGGTCATGGGATTTGCAGAACTTGTGTTCAAATACCTGACTCATATCACTTTGTCTTGTTGTGTAGGGATCATGTTACCTCACATCACAAGAAGGGCGAGCTGACAGTGATGAGTTGTTTACAGAGAAGCACCACTATCACACAACTTTTATTAAAATAGAGTTACAAGTGCCCTACGTTATTATTAGTTTTTGTTAATTTCTTCTGTCTAATTTATAAACTAAGCTCTATCATAAGTATATGTATATATGAAAAAACAATATATACTTTGTGTTTCAGGTGCCACTAAGGGTGTCAGAATAAATCCCTCATGGATAAAAGGAGAATACTGAATTTCTCATCCACTCCAGATCCTACCTGCTAGTACCAGGATTGTCTTAGGGCAGAGCTGTGGATGCAGTCTCGTGATTTAGACTGCTTCTTCCATGGCAAGCCTGACCGTGCTTCCCCTCCCTCACTGCCTCCGTGACTGCTGGCACTTCTGAGCCTTTTGCTCTCCCCAGAGGGAGCCAGGTTGGGTAGCAGCAGTGGTTACAAGACCAGAGGGAGCACGGACAATGGTACTAAATATGTAAAATCCAGAATTCATTACATCTAGTTAATTCCAGATGCAACAGACACCACATCCTCTGAGACAGAGCCTAGTGGAGTCTGGTTTGCAGCAGATAATTTGGAAAGCAGGCCAGAACAGTTCAGTCCAACTCATCAAACCATTCTCTTCTTGATGAGCAGGGTACCCACAAAACATGCTGCCGCCTATCCATTCTCTAACCAAGTGGCCACTCCCAGCCTTCCTCAGTGGAAGTTCTACAAGGCACCTTCCTGAGGTCCCTGACTCAGCTTCCCCAGCCAGTGGCACTGGATAAGACTCTGGACATACATCTGATGCCATGTAGAGCAGAGGATGTAGTTCTTTTAAGCACAGTTAGCAAGATGCTAACATTACATAAAGTAAACTGTTCTTAGGGGGTGGGGGAGATGCTCCATAAGCCAGAGATGAAGTGAGCATTCTTCACACAGCGCGCTTGAAAACAGACCCCTTCATGTGGTGCCTGCCTTCATCTATCATCCCCAAAGAAAGAAAGAGAGGGCCTGCCGAGCTACCCAGGAGAACAGGCTAATACTTACAATTCGGCCAGGCAGGAGGTCTGATGAGGCTCCCCTCTAACCCCCAAGCTCAAAACAGCTCCTATGGTGAAGGCTTCAAAGGTAGACAAGTGAAAAGAGATTTCTCCTCTGCCCTGTGCCCACAGAGAGAATGTCTCCCCGTTCCCTGTCTCACATATGTGCTCACATGTATGCACCCCCCGGCCCCTTGCAAGAACCAAAGCCACAAACCTAGCTGGAAAGAAGAGGCTGTGTTTGAGACCACAGATGATGGTCACACATGTGATTTGATGTTTAAGGTCTGAATTTGTTACTCAAACTTACTAGGATTAAAGAAGATTAAGAGAGCAGTAAAAGGGACAGTTTGAGGACCTACAGCATAGCAGGGGCACACATAGCAAGCGCTCCCAGCTGATACAGACCGGCTCTCAACCACCCTCAGAAACAAGCTGAGAAATGATTGAAAGGCACTGCCAAGGCCCCTATCCTTCCTTGCCTAAGCCCCCAAATCTCTCTCCTACTGACTTGACTCTAGTGCATGAACTCCAAACAGAGTTCTTCTTTTGCCTGTGCTACTAAAGGCTCCAGTTAAATCTTGTTCTTGTTTCTTAATGCAAAGGTGAAGGTTAATTTTTGTCCATCATTTACACTTTAATAAAAATCAGTTCATTTGTAATTTCAAAGCAGCAAAGAACATTACTCACAACAGATATTCCCTCCCTTAGATAGAATCTTTTCTAAAATGTATTTTTATTTTATGTGAATGAATGTTTTTCCTGCATGTATGTAAGTGCACCATGTGCATGTAATGCCTATGGAAGAAGAGGCTGTTGGATCCTCCAAAACTGGAGTTATGGATTTATGGATGGTTGTTAGCTGCCATGTGGGTCTAGGAACTGAACCTGGTTCCTCTGCAAGAACAGCCAGGCCCCACTGAGCCATCTTTCCAGCCCCTATATAAAATCTTATCATGTCATTCAGGTAGTATTCAAGCTCACTATGTTTCCCAGTCCAAACTTGAACTCAGCTTCCCAAGTTCTAAGATTAGAGGTGCATGCCACCACAGCTGGTTTGTGTTTTTCTTGAGCTCTTTTTGGTGCTACTAGATGTTAAACCAGGATCATATACATACTAAACACACTCTACCACTGTGCTACATACATGCCCAGTCATTGCTTTTTGTTTTTTCCCTAAGGTGTGGTCAGGCAGCTTGGGGATGGAGCTTGGGCTGAGGAGGAGGGACCTACTTCAAACAGACTGGGATCAGTAAAAAAACTGAAAACCAGTCTTTTTGTGGCAAAACACAGAGATGTGGGCTGAACAGCTGGAGCTGAATAGAGAATTGGAAACTGCTGTCAACATAGCTGGGTTGACTTAGGTTAAAAAAAAGAGAAACCACTGGTCAAATCTATAACGGAGTTCAGTAACAAAGGGTTAAAAAAAAACCCCAAAACTGAGGTGATTAGAACAATGGGCTTAACTTAATAAGTTGAGATGTATTTGGGACAAATGTAAATTCCTACACTTCAGCTAAAAAAGAAAAAAAATCAACTATAGAAGTGTTAACTAGGGCTAACCCGTGTAAAGACTATATGCTAGGTGTGACAGGCAGGATTTCATGTTCATGTATGTTTCGTAATTTTCAATGTGTGGTATGGCTCAAAAAACAATGAAACCACTGTGTTAAATGGGGTCAGAAGCCCTGTGCATGCTACACTCAAGTGCAAGAGACTACAATAGAAATACATACATATAATGTAAGAAAATGTGTGTGGTGACATATGCCTGTAATCCCAGCAATGAGGAGGCTGAGGCAGGACAATTGATGTGAGTTAAGAACAGCATGGCCTTAATGTGAGACCCTGTCTCCAACAAACAAACAAACAAACAAACCAAAAGGAATAAGGAAAATTAGTTTTAATAATGTAGTTTAATTTACTCACTATATACTAACATTAAAGAGGCAAGAAAATTATTGAGCTTCATATGTATTCTGCCCCTCTACCCCAGCCTGTATTAAACATTAGAAAAGGTGGTATGTGCCTTTAATCCCAGGACTTGGGAAGCAGAAGCAACAGATCACTGTGAGTTCAAGGTCAGCCTGGTCTCCAAAAAGAGTTCTAGGCCAGCTGGGGCTACAGGGAGACCCTGTCTCAAAAAGATGAAAAAAATTTTTTGTGCATTTTACCTTTATGAGCCATCCCTACCTGGAATAGCCCCATTTTAAGAGCTCTGCAGCAAACAGAGGCTACGGTATGGGGCCTGGGAGGCTGGAACAGAGGCTAAGTCTGCCAGGCTTGCTCTGAAGACCACATCTGGAACATCTGGTATCTGAAGCACTACAGGAGAGACAGGGATCAACTGGAGCTCACCAAGGACTCCCTGAAGCCCAGTGATAAGGTCTGTGCTCTCCTGACACTGAGGAGACAATTGTAAGTAGATGACACTGGGGCCATGGGATTGTGGGGCATTAAACTGGGACTAGAGGATGAAAGCTGTGCTAAGAGTTTGGCTCATTTTAGAGTGAATCTCTGAGAGATCAGAGATGGTGTGTAAGCAGAAGCTAGAGGATAAGTACGTTGACAGGAAACTGATGTCCTCTGAGGCTCCTATTAACTCAAGATTAATAGAAAGGGTTTGTGGCTTTCAGATACTAAGTATACCCATGAATTAAAGGCTGTGTATAGCCAGCAAACCAGAACACATGAATCTGAAGCTGCCTCCCTCTGTATTCTCAGGCTCGAAGCTGATCCTGGCCACCCTTGAAGGTGCCCGTGCAGTCCCACTGTCAGACATGAGATGGACCTTGGGCTTTGTAGCCTGTGCCTTTCAGGAGCTTGCCAGTGAGGGTTGTGGGGAATAGTCTGAGGAAATGCTAACTTACTGTTTCGGTGCTGAGCAGAAAGGCTCTCTGGGTCCCTATTCTATGAAGGTCTCACTACCTACTGATCGTCTTTCCCTGAACACACCACAGCTAGTTCGACAGAACAGATCTCATTCCAAACTCCTCATCTCTTACCTCTCCTCTCAATGTGTTCCGATGTGACCCCAAGTTTGGATGAGGTCACGCCTGAGACAGTTGGCTGTGCTGCTGGTCCCACTATCTGTAGTAGAGGGACACACGAAATAGGACACTTTGGAGGGACTGCACTAGAGTAAGAGATGGTGATCACCCCACCCCAGGTAGGCCTTCTAGATAGAGATTTCTTCCCCTACACAACATCCAGGTTTGGTGTTGGGCATGGGGGTCACCAAAAGCTCTGCTATGCTTGCCACAGTGGTGCTGTACGCTTCATGGGAGAAACTGGCACAGAGCAATGGCGACAGGATTTAGGAGTGAAGATGGGGTTCAATATGTAGAAAAAGGCACAAAAGAGAGAGGCCAATCCCACTGGGACTGCTCAGAATGGCTTCACAACAACAGGAAGGAGGGGCTTTGACAGCCTTGGGAACCAATTAAAAAAAGTGCTCTAGAAGAAAAACACATCCAGTAGCCCAGGATGTTCCTGTACCAGACAATTTAGGGTGATGGGAGGAGAATGTGAAGGAAAGGAAGAGAGGGGATCTGGCTCTTGGGCACCAAGAAAAGGAATGACACAACTGTCCCATAGACCCTGGAGACACAGGTCACTTTTAGTTTAAGACTTGTTGGGAGTTAACTGTACATTTTTTAAATACTTGATTTTTTTTTTTTTTTGATTTGCCTTCATTTTAGTAAAAATGAAGCATTGTGGAACTGGCAAATCATCTCTGCATCCCAAAGACAGTGCGACATGTGATAATGACTGTGAAACGCAGCTAAGCCTGTTAGCAAGAATGACCAGGGAGCACGAGCAGGATTGATGCATTACCTTCCGCCATGGGCTTTGTTTGAGGATCATTAGGAGGGGGAGCCATTAGAGCAGAGTAGCCAGGTAGCAGGAGGGAACAGATCCAGGGAGAGCTATGGTACCCCTGGAGAGATTAGCAAATGAAATTCAGAGAAGAAAGCAGGGCTCTATGCTTACACCACGAGGCTCCTGGGGAATAATGGAGACACCTGTGGTAGTGCCTGAGAAATGGTGGGTGCAGCTATAGGCTTGCCCAGTGCTATGCTGCAGGCTGCAAGTAAACCCAAGACCAGGGGAGGGTGTGAGGGGATGGACGCAAGGCCTCGTCCTCAGGAACCTTACAGAGTCTGACAAGGTGACACTGGGGTTTAGAGGGAGGTGGGACAGTTCTTATCATACCATGTCCCAAGTGGGTGACCATAGAGGGATGGGAACTCATCCTTGATATCCACACTCCACTACCTAGTATCAAGCTCTTCTTGAGGAGCAGGACACCTGAAGGCCTGACTTGATGGCTTCCAGCTCTCCCTCCTAATGGTAGTATGAAAGAACAGTAGATACCTTGTGTGGGTGGGTGGGGGGAGTGGTAGGACCAGTCTCTGGGACTCTACAATATGCTGCCGTGGTTTCTGGAGGACCCCCATCTTCCTAGGCACTCAGTCTTGGAAACAGGGATGTGGGCAGGCAGTCAGAGCCCTGGTGGGGCACACTGCTTTTCATGACCAGGTCCACTGAGGGGCTCTCCAATGACAGCTGCTTCAGTGCCAGGAATCTCCATGTGACCTAGTATTGCTGGAAGAGGTTCTGAAGATAAGGCTAGCCCTGTCCCCTGACTCCTACCAGCGCTCTTGCTTCATTAGTAAAGTTAACTTTTTATATTGGTCATCCAAAGGAACCTGAACAATGAGAAACAGTGGGCTCCAGAGTTGCCCTAATTAGAGTTTAACTATTGGTTCTGCCCCTTACCAGAAGCCAGGGATCCTGGGCATAAACTGGATCTCTTAGACCAAACCAGATCTACCTATCAGGCAAGCAGAGTTTATGGGGTGTCTCTTAGCTTCACAGATAAGAAAACTGAGATAAGAGGACCCTGGGGGCATCTACAGTTGGAATCCTGGACATTTAGTATGGAATTCCAAAGCCTCTGGAAAGCCTTGGCTAAAAATGGTGACTCGATATAACTCGCATCCTCACGGTACAGCTAAGTTCGGTCTCAGTTGGATCATTAAGCTAGATTCACTCAATTAGGAAACAGCCTGACAAATCCCTGTTTCCAGCCTGCATCACTGCCCTCTGCCAGGAGCTCCACCCGACCTTGTAAGAACTCAGGGGACTCCTACTCATCCCTAAGAACCCACCTCACGTCCTCTTAGAAGCCTCCAACCTTCTCTGTTGGGCATTTTTATGGCTCACTTATTACAACCCATCATTGTCTAATTCATTTTTTGAACTGCCTACATCTTTAGCATGGCTTGAGGATCTTGGGGATGAAGGGCTGTGTCTTGATATCTTTTTATCACCAGGAATGAGTGCTATCGCATACACACTGGGAGCCAAATGGATGCCAGGGTTTAGCAACTTCACTGGGATTAGGAGAGCAAGAAATAGCTCCAGGAGAATGAACTTCCCTAAGACCAAGCAACTCTTCCTCTAGGCTTACACATTCAAATGGGCCATGCAGGTGAGTCTCAACATCACAACACAAAGACACCTTTTCTTCCCTCAAAGAAAACTTTTAATAATATGGGTTGGGGATGTAGCTTAGTGAGTGATTGCCTGGCATGCAAAAAGTCCTTGACTTGATCCCCAGCACTGCATAAACCAAGCATGGTGGTCCATGCCTGTAATCCTAGCACCTGTGTGTGCACATATGTGTGTGCATACATGTATGTACACATGTGAGGGGGAGTGAGAAAAATATCAGGACTATGTGGTCAAGTCTACATTTTCACACCTAGAGAAAGCCACAGATCAGTATCAGGAGAGCAATTTTCCAACTCCTTTCGCAGGACAATGGGCAGACTTTGGCATTCTTTTAAAGATGATCGGGAGACCTGCTGTTACAGACTCTGGCGGATCTTGCCCATCTCTTTCTTCTAACTTCTCACACTGAGCTATCTTCATGACCTATGACACATGTGGAAAGTAACTATCCGAGGGTTTTAAAGCACTATTTTTCTATTGTTTTAATGCCCAATAAGGGCACCATTGTTCCTTAGCGGTATACACGCTTCATTCTAGTAATTAGCTGTCAGAGAGGACCCGACAGCAGCCTAATGTTGTCCGCTCCAATCATATTAATGAAATGCAATCCACTCAGATGTCCTGAATGCATATCTGTAATTGCATTAAACAGAGAGACTGGGGACATCAGGATCAAACTTCAGTCTCTGAACAGAGTGTTACGATCAAGCACATTAATCCATTATTTCTTCAGAATCTGACAGCCAATTAATATACCAGGCCTTCATACACCAAGCAAAGGATTGATGTCCCTGTCATGATTTTGTTTTTTAAAAAAACCATTAAAATGACTGTTTGTACTCAGGGATGTCAGAGTAAATGCTGGGTAATGTTTCTAATCAAAATCAATTGTCCAAAGGTGGGAAGGCAAGAAGCGAACTTTGGAGGAACACTGGCACTGCTTGCAGGAGATTTAAAGACTTGAGAAGTCTCACTGCTTTTCCTGGCATTTTAACAATAACCAAAAAAGTAGCTAAAATAAAGCACTAGCCAGAGTTCAAATAACTCGGCTTCGTGGGTGTTTTGAACAGGACGTGCCTGGTGTAGGTGCTATGTTTTCATGTATTTTCAACCCAAATACAAGTCTTGATTTTAAGGCTCTCACTGATACTTACAATGAAGCTTGGAAATCTCCTGAACAAGACTCCCATCCTGAGTTCTGTCTTGCCTCACAGAACACACTTTGTTAATTACCAAAGCTGCCTTCCACAAATGAGAATTCTGCTGGATTGGGAAGGCAAAAATGAGAATAAATTCCTCTTCAGATCTGCAGAGCTGCACAAATACCCTATGAATCAGATCCACTTGGAGGAGTGTGCAGGTCAGCGGTGCATTCTGGACTGCAGGACGGTTTAATTAGATGCTGCTATTAGGACGCTTTATCGATGTGCTGGAGCACGTAGAGGGAAAGCCACAGCCCACACACTGCCATGCCCAGCATGGCAGCAGCAGTGTCTACCAAGGTGCATACTCGCTGAGACCAAACTTGCTGGAGGGACTGCCTTGGATATTTAGGGTTGAGAGCCGGAACGCTACATGTCTGGGCTTCCCAGAATTTGGGTTCTGTCCACTTCTCCAGCTCCTCCTGCTACCTCCTATCACCTGACCTCCACGGCTGCTCACTGCTGTAAAAAGATCTCTCTGCAGAGCTGAGTGACAACATTCACCAGAAGGCCAGGTGCCCTGGCTAAGGCTGGGTTTGGCACACCTCCTGTGGGTTCTCCATGCCCCTCTGCACCAGCCCTCACCATGCTTTGTGGGAGGCTTCTGACTTCCTATACTGAAGTACACGTATGTGGAGCTCAGGCTACCTATCATAGCACCTGACACTTCTAAGTCCAAAGGACTTCCCAAGTCCAATAGGGCATGGACACTTCTGGGGCCCTTTGTGTGAACTGTCAAGTATCTATAGTCCCAATAGCAACACCTAAGAGTGTTGAGGGGTCACTATTTCATTTGAGGAAAGTGAGTGTCCAGTCTATGGTTGGCTAAGGAAATATTGTCCATTTCTGGTTTTGTTTCCATAGTCCCATCTTTCATCCAAAAAAAAAAGCCCCACAGTAACAAGATCACTGCTGAACTCTTTAAGTCAGAACCAAACATTGGGAAATGCACTGGACACTGACTTTATACACGAGACTTTCAGTTGTCAGGTTGTCTTGGGGCTCTTAAGATGGCTCAATGGGTAGAAGCACTTGCCACACAAGCCTGACAACCTAAGTTTGATCCCTGGAACTCATAGTGGAAGAAGAGAATTAACTCTCGAAAGCTGTTGGTTCTCTGACTTCCATACACATGCCCTGGCACACATGTACCCAATCTCTCTCACACACATCATATATATATATAGACAACAGTAAAATTAATTTTAAACAATTTAAAAAGTGGCAGTTGTTACCCTGACCCCATGCTAGTAGAAAAGGTGTGAATACTGTAAAAGGAGCCTAACGAGGACATGAGCTGTGTGGTGTACCAGAGGATGTGTGTGGGTGTGGGGGTTTTTGTTGGAAAGATGCTCTCAAGAGAAGAATTTATATGCTCAAAACCAAAAGATGGCACAAATATGTAAAGACTCATGTGAAAGAACTGCTTGGGAATTCTAATTCCATCCCTTTTCAAATAGTTATTGATGCCTGTGTGGAGCAAGTGTGTGTGTGTGTGTGTGTGTGTGTGTGTGTGTGTGTGTGTGTGTGTGTACATGCACATGATGTGAAGGGGCGGGGCATACCACAGTGTGCATAGTGGTCAGAAGACAACTTTACAAGGAGGAGTTCCTACAATGCAGAAGGGTGGGGAAAGACACAGGGACACAGCACAACAGAGTCCCCAGTTAGTCTTTGTCAAGTTCAATGCCATGAAGTTTTTGCCCTGTGGTTTCTTCTAAATGCTTGAGAATTTTTATTACACTTAGGCCTTTTATCCATTTTAAGCCCACAACATTCTAAATGTCCATAGAGGAAGAGTTCTGAGTACAAGGAACTGTCTCCTTGGGCTTATTAGGGGAAACACTTTTTGTGTGCTCATTGACCAGGGGCTGGTATCATTTACGTGGTAGTCACTGTGGAGAGTAGATGAAACAATGTATGGAAAGGACTCTGCACAGTGCCTGGTGGATTCTCAGGCCTTTTAAATAGGAGTTGGCAGAACATTTCAGGGCTAAGATCATGGACTTAGGGATCAGTCAGATGTGCTTAAGGCCTAATTATCAGTCATGTGACCTTTGGATAGTCAACCTCCTTTTGTGCCTCTATCTCCTTACTCATCAAAGTAGAACAACAACAATATCTTTTTAGATGGCTTCAAGGGATAGTCAAGAGTATGGATTAAAGAACCCAGCCCAATCTTTGGCCCACAGAAAGACAATTGGCAAATGGCTTCAAGGGACCATGAAAATCTTTAGCATTTGTCTTCATCTTCTGCCTCCAATCTCATCACATGCAGTCCATTCCTGTATCAGTCAGCATTTTACTTGTCATGGTTTTAGTGTGGAATGTCCCCCACAGGCTCATGTGTTTGATGACTTGGTCCCCAGCTGCTGATGGTATTTGAAGAGTTTGTGGAACACCTTGGACATGGGGTTTATCTGGCAGACATAGGGCCAAACGCATTGTGCTTATGGTTCACAGACCAGTCTCAGTCTGGCCTGAGCCCTGTACTTCCTGACTGCTGATATCATGTAAAACCAGTTGCCACAGCCATGAGACGTTCCTATCCTAACTTCCTTGTCATGATGGACTGTACCTCCTCACAATAAAGGCCAAATAAACACTTTCTCCCTTAGTTGCTTCCATCAGGTATTCTGTTACAGTGAGGAGAAAAATAACAGACATTATCCATGAGTTCTTGAAAGGCTGCTAGGCAGATGACTTTCACTAGCACCAGACTAGTCTTCATGTGGAATTCATGGAAAGCTCACTTAACTGCACAGAGAAGGTATAAGTTCCCTTGAAACAGACCTTAGAAAACTCCAAATATAGTCTGCCTTTCTCACACTGGTGGCATCTCTCCTGCCATTTCCACCCAGCTCCCCTGCTTCCCATAGGCCAGGGAAGTCTTTCAAGAATGCTGCTGAGATCCTGTGTTTCTACCAACAACAATTCTCTGGTGGCTCTTCCCATCTCTAACATGTCTTCAGTAATGGAAATTCAATGTAAGTTTGAGACATATGGGTGAATCAAGTTCACACCTCACAGTATGGTGGAGCTATGTTCTGAGAAACACAGGTGATTTTGTTGTGTGAACATCACAGAATGCATTTATATGGTTTAGCCTACAATATACTTATTTTACACAATATGTGTGTGTATGTGTGTGTGTGTGTGTGTAACATGGTATAGAGCAACCGATAAATCAAACACATACACAAAATAATACAATTGAGAGATGGGATAGAGCTGATGACATAGCTCAATGGGTAAAGGCACCTATTGTGTAAGCCTAGTAACCATGAGTTTAATCCTGGAACCCTCTTAAAGGTAGAAAGAGAGAAGTGACTTTGTAAAGTTGTCTTCTGACCACTATGCACACTGTGGTATGCCCCGCCCCTTCACATCATGTGCATGTACACACACACACACACACACACACTTGCTCCACACAGGCATCAATAACTATTTGAAAAGGGATGGAATAAACAAGAGGCTGCAGCTGGTGTAGCACAGCAGAGTGTTTAACGGTGAACTTTCTCAATAAATAAAAATAGCACACTCTAAAAAAGTGGAGCAGGTAAATACATGGGCTGGTGACCATGGTTTGTTGTCAAGTGTGGTATACATAATTAGATCTTCTGTATTTTCATGTGACTGGCAGTGCAGGTTGCTTCATACCAGCATCACAACATGTGAGCAATGCACTGTGCTTGACGTTACAATGGCCAACAGCAGCACGCGGGCAGAAGTTTTCAACTCCATTATAATCTTCAGGGGCTGTCATCATGAACGCAGTGTGTGGGTGACCAAAATGCTGTTATGCAGTGCACACCTGTTCTGTAATTGTTGAGTGACATGCAGAGCTTGTACTGTACACTATGAGTTTCCAAGGGGGAACTGAGTCAAACGACTTCTCAGAGTCTCTTGACCTTTTTTATTTAAAGATGCCCTTTGGTAGCAGTTGGACGGAGTGTCTTTAGATTCGAGGGTTTTCCCGGGCTTCATTCCCACCTCACCCTTCCACTCGCCCCTTGCTCCCACCTCTGTCCCCGCAGTGCAGAACTCGTTATTCTGACCTACTTGGCTGCACTCTTCATTCTTGCATGTCTCTGCCTAGAACAAGTTCCCTTTCTCCATCTGGCGAAATTACACTCACCTCGAAGGCCCAGGCACAGTGTCCCCTCCCCGTGACACTCTCCCAGTGCTATCAACCCCTGTCCTCCTCAGGCCACCGTAGGGAGATCTCACTTAGAAACAGGATGGCAGCTTCACTTGCTTTCTGCACCTACTGAAAAGAAGCTTCTGGAAGGTAGATCATGAGTGACTTGTCTCTGTTCACCCTGTACGAGGCTTGCACAGAACGGGCTACTGAGAATGCTGGATACATTCTCAAAAGAGTCACGGAAAAGTAGTAGAATTTTAAAAAGGTATATTTAAAAATGTCTCAGGTTTTATCGACTTAAAGACTTCTTGTTTCTCAGAACATAAATTCTAACCATCTGACTGTAAATTCTTTGTGGATTTAAGAACATCATGTACTTTCTGCTCTACTGAATACAGACTCTGAGAAAGGCAAAGACAGTGGGCCCTGAGAGAGTTGCTGACCCTGCTCTGGCATGTTCAAGATGATGAGAAAGGAGGGGCTTGCCCTGGGTCAGCCCCTCTATGTCCAGACAAGCCTTCTGTCCCTGAGGCCCAGTGGATGAGTGAGGCAACTCCTTAGGGGCCTCCAGGGGCCCATCAGGGTCTTACAATCCAAATGTCTCCCCCTACCTTGCTGAGCTAGAGTGAACTTCTCCATCAAAGGTTTTGCTTGGTGTCTGTGGTCCCAACCACTGTGCTGATCATAGCACACATACTGAAAAGGCTACAGAAAGCAACAATAATGCAACACAACACTTCCCCCTGCCTTGAAAAACAGTCTGGCAAAACAGTTCACTCTTCACATTAAATGATGAAATCTTTAGACAGCTACATATTTCTTCAAGATCACTGAAGGAACTCCATGATATTGGCATCAATATGGAACTTATGTTACCTAACATATTTTAGCAGCTACAAGTCTCTGAGTGATATATTCTATATGGACATATCTATAGTGATTGGTAAACTACAATATGTACGAGTACAAATGCTTTTAGGAAGCAGGGCTTTGTGTAAATATGTGATATTTTACACAGAATCCACGTGTCTTACACAGGTTGCTGGGCCTGAGGGATACAGAGAGATACAATGACTGACTTTGTCCTCAAACAGCTGACAGTGAAGGAGTCAGAAATATGCTGGACATTTTGAGGAATGGAGGCAACACAGCTTTAAAAGAGTTAACACATCCCCACCAGAAGTCCTAACAAATGATTCTTATTTAATTAGATATTGTATTTGGGTGTGTGTGTGTAGGGGGGAGAATAAAACAAAATTCTTTCATTAACTAAACCAAACTCCCTTAAAGGCAACAATATGTTCCTCCTTGTCAGGACAGAATGGAATGAAATCTTTATTTTAATTGGGGTCAGATGAGAAGCCATTTGGCTTCAGATGCTTTGTTTATCAGCCCTGAGCTTTATGGCTGAACCGAAACGTGAAATATTCCATTACACAACCATTCCACTTAAAAGCCCACTTTCCCAACAATTTGTCACATGTTAAATGCTGTAAATACAGCCCAAACTAGCTTTGAAATTTAGAAATGAGATATTTAAAGATCCCCCAGTGACACGATACTCCCAGATGGCCTTAGGTCACAGATGATGATCCTTCTGCCTGGCAATATGACCTCCCATAGGCAAAGGCCTAGTGATCCAGGAAGGCAGGTGGTAATGCCAGCTCCTGGCAGATGCTGCTCGGTTTGAGGGAAGATGCCCCTCCATGCACCTGAGTGGAAAGGCACTAGGAACATCAAGCACCATCTCTGTGACACAACAAGGCACAGTGAGAAACAATGAGAGTGCTGGGTTAGAATTCTGACCCCAACACTGCCAAGTTGTGTGACCCTAGGCAAGTCACTGAACCTTTCTGTGCTGTAAGTTATTTCATCTACACAGGAGAAAAATACAGCTCATTATGGGGCTGTTGTGAAGATTAAATAAGTACTATATATAAAGTGTTTTGGACAGTGCCTGGCAGAGGATAAGCACCACTTATGAGGTGCTGTTGTTATGATTATTAATTAATATTCCCTCATATTTCCTCATAACAGCTTACTAAAGTTAGGGTAATTAAGTTCCCTTCACAAATGAAGAAATTGACCCAGGAGGGAAGTTACTTATCCATAGTCCCATAGCCAAACTTTACAGGGATGGGACCTGAACCCAGGCTTATCTCAAGTCTTTTCATTAAAAGATGCTCTTTTGAGGCAAAGAGAATAAACACATACTCAAATTCAAACCCCAAAAATGTTCCAGAAGTTCCACATGCGTTTGAAAAGGAAGCACATTATATACACATATAAACACATGTGTATATATGTGGTCCTACAACATGCTAGGCAAATACTCTATCACTGAACAACATCTCCAGCAAGAATCACACACAATATGTCACATGGGTAACCAGGCTTCAAGGAACAAGTGTGTAACCATCACTGTTTCTGTTATGAGATCTAGAACATCTTTTCAAGTGGGAATTCTAAATAGGTCTTATCATCCGCAGAGAGGTCTGACCTCTTCTGTAGTAAGTGACTCAGATGTAAAAATCTGTATCTTTACTATCAC
Organism: Eospalax fontanierii; assembly: GCA_035773235.1. Classification (NCBI taxonomy): domain Eukaryota; kingdom Metazoa; phylum Chordata; class Mammalia; order Rodentia; family Spalacidae; genus Eospalax; species Eospalax fontanierii. Next base: position 52,623,000 of record CM069541.1, read on the forward strand.
TGAGGATAACAATGGCAACAACTCAGCATATTAACTATGACTCATTATGAGTTTATGTGCAAAGTTCTAGGCTTGGAGCCATTTGACTTGATTATATGAGATTTTTACTTCTTCCTCCTAAATGAATTCAAATAGAAAATATTAATATAGAAGTTATTTTCTGTCTTAAAGTAACTAGTACTCAGAAAGTCAAAGCCAGCTTCCATTTCCTCCACGACACTTCATTCATTCAGTTCCCCTTAAAACGCATTCACTCTGAAAACATCTTTTTATCTTTTAAGTTCTAGCATCAAAATCTATCTAGAGTTTCAAGATTCCTTTTCAAGCACACTGGCAATGGGTTAATGATGACATTATGTGACAGCTCCCAGATAAGGAGATGGAGCTAATCAAGAAAACACTGCCACAGCTAGACGAGGCGAGGCCAGCGCCGGTGTTGTACACGGCAGCTCCGAAAATGAAACTGGGAAAGTAGCAAAAGTTGTGACGAGAGGCACATTTTTCACTTTCATTTTCGTTGACGACAGTGGGATTGGATTACCTACATCTGATCGGAGTGTCAAATGCCAGTATGTCTTTGAAATCCATAGTCGCTCACGCTTACAGAAAATACAACTACTGTAAATGAAATGCATTATTCATGGTTTATAAATTCCAAGGTGTCACCCATGAAGCTGACTGTTTCCTCATCTTCTGTGGTTGCTCTGTTCTGGAAACTGTACTAAAATCAGTTATTTCCATGATTTCACAGGAGGTATCTTGATTTGATGGTAATCTCTTTTCTTTATGCTTTTTATATAATTGTGTCATGATCTTTTGACAAATTATAAAAAGACAAGTGGATATCCACATGGATATAATTTGTTAATCACATATCTCCAGTAAGGGAATAAAAAACAAACTTGTTTTAAAGTTATTGATTCTCCTCACTGCAGCATTCAAAGTGAAGGTGGCATGAACATCTAAATAAATATCAAAGAAGCGTCAAAGGTAACCAAGGAAGGACTAGGTGAAGTCTGAAGTGTTAATTGTATCTAAAAAAGTAGAAAAGAACAGAGGAAAAAGACAGAAACACCCAACTTCCAATTATCATCATGTTCTTCTTCCTAACACATTTTTCAAACTTGAAACAAAAAACCAATGAAGCCAAAGAAATTCGGAGTAGAGTACCACCAGCTGTGCCCTTCAAACATCTCACATTCTGTGCACAGCGTTTATTCAATACAGAATAAAATTATGGCTTACAAAATGCACAATTACGTCCCAATGTACCATCAGCATCCCAGAGGCATGCTGAAGGGACAGAATATGAGACAGCATTTGATTGGGTGGCAGGGTCACGGGTTCTGAGGGGAGCAGAAGAATCTTCGTCTAAAACACATGTAGCATTCATAGGCGATTTGCAAACGCAAGCTGTCCAGTGACCACTGAATGTACTATGAATGAGTTCTAGACAGCAAGGCAAACCCAAATCCCAACTGCATAGGAGGGGTTCATCTACAGAAAGCACCTCAGAGGGGATACCTTGCTGTGCTGGGCAGCATAGGAGCTGCAGAGTCACATGGGTCTGTCCTCTAAACTGCCCTTAGAGTTCTCATCTGTAAAGGGAGGACAGAAATCCCGGGAAGGGCTATTGGGAGGAGGGGTTGATTATGAAGCAGTGTCTATACTTGGGAGATGCTGGACAAAAGGGAGAGCCTAGCTCCTGTGCCATCTCCCCTCACGATCCAGTTTTCTTTGTATGTCTTCTGCATACTTCAGCTATCCTTGGATGACTTCTACAAAACATCTGCAGGCATCTCTCATGCCCTGCTCTTCTCCTGGGCCAGCAGAGTTGCCCTTTCAAAGACTTGGCCTTGAAAGTCCAGAAAGGTCTCTGCCAGTCCCAGAATCCTGAACAGCCCCCAAGTACCTCACCTCTCTGCCTCTCTGCCCAGGATCTGGAAGACACCCAGTCAGAGTTTCTCTTTGTCTCTCCTGACCTGAGAGTTTCTCAAAGGTAGAGGTGACATCCTATCAATTCCGTGCTGCTTGCATCTGACTGGAGCCCAGGCCAGTGGGCAGACCTTGCCAATCATAACTTTGTACACATGCACAGACATAAGCTAAACCAACAGAAGGAAATATGGAATGGGACAGTCAGAGTGTCAGTTCAAATGAACAAAGGACTGAGTCTTATCAAAGCACAGAGGAAAAAAGCAGTCTGTGTAGTTGTCCCCTTAACTAGCACAAACGTCATTTCTTTGAAGAAGAGTCACAGGGGATGGGCACAGTGGGGACTGTTCTAGAGTGAAGGGTCAGAGAAGTAGCTCAGTTCCTACTCATGGTCTGGCCAACTGTGCCAACTGCTGCCAAGGACAGGGGTTGTGGCCCTGCAGCTTTCTTCAGTATGGGAAGATGGGGGACAGATGGGGATACTTCACTAAATAAGAGAAGATTCCTCATAGTAGAAATGTTTTAAAGGTATGGCATGTTGCTTCAAGAGGAAGCTCCCTGAAACCAGGGCATGTAAGAGGCTGGACAGCTTCAGGGAGGTGCCATGGCGAAGACTTAAGAACAGGTGACAAGGCCATTGAAGCCTTCTAAGCTTGAAAACCTCAAATGGAAATGTTGCTTAGGACATTGTGATCTCAGAACAGGCCAGGAAGCTGGCTGTACAGAGTCACTCTGCTCTTTCTCTGATTGCTGAACCCACCATGGCGGACTCCATTCAATTCCCATTTCTAGCATCATTGTTAAGCCTCCCCAGAGGCCTTCTCAACATGGACTCCTCTGCTATAACCCTCCATAAAGGAGGCTCTTGACTTAAAAGCCTAGGTGATCAACACAGTGATATTAAGGTCTATCCTCTTCTTGTCTTGCAGGGGCCCTAGGAGGCTACCTCACTGTGTCAATGTGGAGTTATCTTGAGAATACAGGGGCTAAAGAAGGAGAGAGGTTCTGCAGTGCTGGCTGGAGTTTTAGTAGACAACTGCTATAGCAGAGCAAGGGCCAGCTTTAGGGCCAGCCTGGTTCTGGTCCCAGCCTGACCATTCACAAGCTCTCAGCACTGGGAAAGTCACCTTGAATGGCCAAACCCTGATTTCTTCCACTGAGCCACATGGCTGATATGAATGTCTGCACCTGCTCTCTTACAGCCGGCTATAGCACTATACAGGGCTTTGTAACCCCCAGAACACCAAACCCATATCAGCTGGCACATGTATTAGGGCAAGCCTAGAATGGGGTTGATGGGAGGTAGGGCAGAGGACTACAGCCTGGCTTGGCTGGGGGGCTGGGGTCCACCGTCTCCTGGTTCCCTCAACAAAGCTCAGAAGTTGTCAAGGCCTGGTGACTTGGGGTCTCCACTTCGCTTGTATGTGGAAGCAGTTTGCGGTCAATCACTCGGGAAACCAGAATCAGAGAGAAAGGCAACAAAGGGAGACAAGGAGAAGAATATAGCAGATCGAGTAGGTCAAAGTGTTCCTGGAAAATAAAAGCTCCAAACAAGAACCAGCAGAATGGCAAAAAGGCAAACAGACGATCAAAAGCAAGAGAACAAAATGCAGGCCAGGAAGTCAGTGCCAAAGAATTGATTAGTCAAACATATGAATCTCTCACGCTGAAGCAGAAATATCACAGCCCCGGCACCTCACTGCGGAGCCCTCTCCTCACAATGGGAGACATGAAGAGGCTGGGGAATAAAGCAACTTTCATTTCTCCTCCGCGAACGCAGAGGGCCAGGCCCCATGAGGACCTCGCCTTGTGCTGGCTTCGAGGGGGAGCGTGGCCCCTGGCCACCGGAGTGGGGTGCGAGTGAATGGGCCGGCACTTGGCTCACTTCACTTGAAAGCTCGGAGGCTGCCACAGATGCCGATCTCGGGCAAGAACAGCATCCTGGGACTAGGACTTGTGGATACAAATGAGGAAAGGTGAGTGTCCTCCTCGGCATCGTGGGGACTCGAGTTCCTTCGCAGCTCTTTTCAGCACTCCTTCCTCGCTGCGTGGCCGCTGGCTAGTCTAGCAGTCTACAGTGCTGGAGCATCACAGACCTCAGCAGAGCGGGATGTCTAAGAGAAAAGCCTAACAGAACTGGCACTGTGGGAGGGCTCCACCCTGAAAGCTGGACACAAGCTTGCTGACAAGGGTTAGAGCAAGGTCCACTGCAACACAGGGAGGAGAAGCAGATCTGGAGTCAGGAGACACTGGTTTAATGTAGCCATTAATGGTGTGTGAGCTTGGCCTAACTCCATTTCCTAAGCTGGAAGATGGGGATGATGCCACATGCCCAAAGGCTGGTTGCCCTCAAGATTAAATCACATGGATGAGCAGGAATATGAAAGCGCTGCATCACAATCATGCCACTGGGTGCTCGGAAGATGGCATGCTGCCCTATTTGGAAACTTATCTGGTATCTTGGACATTATAATGAGTTTCCCATCTGTGGTTCTTCTCTGGATGAGCTTCAGGAATGTGGCTCATTCAAGTTATGACTGAAATGCTATCTGAGACCTCTTGCCTTGGCATCTGGGGTTGGGGGTACTCTGGCCTAAGCTATGGAATGGAGAGCACAGGGTGAGTTTGTCTGCTAACCTTGTTCCCAGTTCAGTCAGTCTTCCATGTTCACCCACACCCACAGGGGGAATCAACACAGAGTAAGGGGCTCTGGAGACAAGGATTCAAACTAGAAGCTAAAACCTACCACTGACTCATTGTGGTAAAGATCCATTTCTGTGTTCACTATACACACTGCTTGCCTGTTACTGAGAATTTCAGATAGGAAACAGTTTTAAAGGTGGGTTTCAATGGGTACTGGAGATAAGACAAACCTAAGGCAATCACAAGACTCTCAACAGACTACAATGTGATGCTGGAATTTTCTCCGGCAAGATCTTGACCACTTTCCCTGGTTGCTAAGAAGACCTACAAAGGCCTGGAAACTGAGGACTGGAGAAGTGGAGCCTCTGTTATCATCTCATTTCTTCATTCCACTGATGGAGAAACAGCTCCAGAAGATGAGGCGACTTGCATTCACATTACACCAGGAACTGGAAACAATGCCCAGGTCGAGGCTGCTCCTACCTAGTTCCAAAGGCAACATAATGAGCCCTGCCCACGACTCAGGCAGGATAGAGTCAGCGGGCCACTTCACGAATAGGTCAGTGTAGCTGGTTCATGGAAGGCAGAGCACAGTGGCAAAACCTGATTAGTCTGCACTGCTTACTTCGATGCCTGCTTAACATATGTCCTAGGTGAGAGTACAAAATCTGCCTCCCCTTTTCAGTGTAGCCATGCCCAACATCTGCCTCCAAACATGTTAGCTACCAGATTAGTTTGAGGAAAAAGAATTTTTACTAAAAAAGAGAATCTCCTTTCTCTAGCCCAATAGTTACTGAGAAAATCAGGCAAGATAGGCTTTGCGTTTGTACATGCATGAACATGACAGCTCAGCATATTGAGGGACAGGCTTTCATTTGGACCCTGACTCCAGTGTGGTTGCCAGATCTGAAACAGGGCAGGGAGGGTATCTATGTGAAGGGATAGCACAGCCTGCTCAGGGTGTTGGACCCCAAATAGATGAAGATGTGTACAAAGGAGAGTGGGTGTAGTGATAACACAGGATATGGAGACCTAGGTGGGATCTGCAGGAATCCACACAGGAAGGGAATCAGTGGTGGCCCAGGACTGGGTGTTGCAGCCTGAGACAGAACACTTGTGTGAGTGGACAGTGGAGGCCTAGCCCTGCACACATTAGTATCAGAGGAGGGCAAAGTGGGTATCTGGGAGAGAAAGGAGGTAGAAGCAATGAGAGAAGAGAGGCTCCATTCAGATAAGTAAGTTCATTAAGAAAATAGGCTCAAGGGTTTTACCTTTACAGTATGTAGTCACCAATACACATGGAGAAAAATCAGAAGTGACTCCTGTGCTGGATTGGAATTGAAAGCATCAGTGTGAAGCCAAGGTATTTGGTGTATGAAGACAGAACTAAGAGATGTGAAATGCCTATGATATGTGTGTGTGTGTGTGTGTGTGTGTGTGTGTGTGTGTGTGAGAGAGAGAGAGAGAGAGAGAGAGAGAGAGAGAGAGAGAGATTCCCCAGCTCTGACTATTGAAAGGTTTTGCCATCAGCAATCCCAAGAACCAGTGAACACACCTGGCATCCAGGTCTGGCTTGTGAATACCACTCCCCAGGCTCCTGGAAGAAAGAGCTGGCTCTAGTTCAGGGAAGGAAATGTACGTGAAGAACCTGAGGCTCTGGGATGCTGGAATAGTCACAAGTCAGTAGTCAGATCATCTACAATGTGAAACACAGGGTAAAACAGCTGCCTGGACTCTTCAAAAATGTCAATATGGGGGCTGGAGAGATGGCTCAGCAGTTAAGAGGACTGGCTGCTCTTGTAGCGAACCCAGATTCGGTTCCCAACAGCCACATGGTCACTAACAACTGTCCATAACTCTTGTTCCAGGGGCTCCAACATGTTCTTTTGGCCTCTGTGGGCATTACATGCAAGCAAAACTTACACACAATAAAAAAAAAAGGTCAATGTCATGAATGACCAAGACAAAACTTTTAAAAAGGGCAAGAGGGATAGTTCTAGACTAAAGGATGCCAAAGAGAGACCACAGCCAAATGTGATATACAATCTTTGATTTGAACCCAGGTATATTTTCTGTTTTTAAAGGCTTGTTATGAATGGTACTTTGGAGCCCATTGGTAAAACTAAAGGTAGATTGTATCTACTTATGTTAGATAACATTCTATGACTATCATATTTCCTGAGAGTGAAAACAGACTCATGGTTATAGTAGTGAGGGTGCCTGGGTCTTAGGACATAGCAGCTGGACCATCCAGGAGTCAAATGCAATGTACACCAAACTGGTTCAACAAAAGAAAACCAAAATGAAACAAAAGATGTGGCGTACACACATTTAGAAAGACAATACAAACATTAATTATCATGAGCACAGGTAAAGAAAAAATGAGTATTTACTGTGTCGTTTTTTAACTCTTCCATAGCTTTGAACTTTTACATAAAGAGCTAAAACACAAAGGAAGAAGAAATGTCCAAATTTTATTTTGTAGAGATGCTTACTACTATGATTTAGAAATAAAATAAAACATCTGGATTTGTATTAAACATTCCGACAAAAATATGCAAGAATGGGAAAACACAGCAAAATAGGCCGTGATATGGTGTGCCCAGCATATGTGTACATACACTCTGCATTTCTGTATCTGAGGGAAAATGTCAGAGTCTAGAAAAAAATGTTCTTTAAATGTTTACCTTAAACACTAAGAAACAAAAGGAAACAGAGAGGGTGGTGGACAGACAGGGTTAGTATTCACAGCAGAACAACAAATATCTGCCTAATGACAGGAGAAAAAGTTGAATGCTACCAGTAATAGAAAGGAAAATTAAAACAGAATTTAATTCTTTTTCTGCATGTGTATGTGTGTGTGAGCATGCATGTATGCATGTTCAAGCATATGTATGCGCTTGTGTGTGGAGGTCAGAGGTTGACATGGAGAACCTTTTCTACCCACTCTCCACTTATGAATTGAGGCACTCTCTCTCACTTGAGCCCAGCCCTCACTGATGTGGCTAGCCTGGCTGGCTAGTTTGTTCTGGAGATCCCATCTCTGCATCCACATGCTGGGATCACAGGGCGCTGTTGAAAGTGCTGGGAATCTAAACTCTGTTCCTCCAGCTTTCACAGCAAGAGTTTTACCCAGTGATCCATCTCCCCAGCAGCCCCCATATTAAACTATTAAACTAACAAAGATAAAAACTAAAAACTAAAAACTACTAGTTATAGCCCAGATGGCCAGAAATGGAATATTGATAACAATGAACAATAAGAGTAAGCCATTTGTGAAAAGTAATTTGGCAAATGTGTCAAGAATCTTAAAACTGTGTATAACCCTTAATCCAGCACTGAAACTGATGGTAATTTCTTTAAGGAAAATCTCTAAAATATCAGTGAATCTTTTTGTACAAAAGCATATTAAAACAGCAACAAGAAAGGTTTAAATTTATCTCAAGAAGGGAACAGGTAAGTAAATTCAAGCTAAGAAATGATATAACCACTGGCAACTGATTATTTATAGATAACGTGTCAGGGTATAAGAAAAATCTGCATGATAAAGCTTACATAAAAAAGGAAAATACTGTATTGATCATGAGTTTAATTAGGTAAAAAGGCACAAAAACATATGGAAAGAAATACACCAAAATTTAATGCTGGTTGCCTGGGGGTAGGGAACGGTGTGGTCCTCCCCGTGCTTTTCTGTCTTTCCTAAATGTCTTACAATGAAAATGCATCAGAATAAAACCAACAATACACATTATTATTTTTAGATGCAGTCTCAACTTGGTCCTTTGCCCTGGTATAAATTTTTATGATTGCTCCTGTCATTACAACAAGAAGAAAAACTTCACAAGTGACTGGGTAGCCCTGAGTGGCATTAGGGATTCACCTACGTGGGATGGGTTTTAACTAGCACAAAGGACCCTGTAAGTAGGAACATTCAAAGGCAATTAGTTGGTAACAATATTATAAATAGAAAAGGAGCCAAATAAATGTTTCCTGGATATCATTAATTTAGTTGTAAAATAGATTCAGAGTTACTCTGATAACCCCACACAAAGAAGGCACTCATTATAAAGACAGCCATGTGTTAAACAAGAAAATGTAGACACAGAAATGGCTCTGCTGTACATAACCGAGATATTCCCATAGAGACAGCAGTTCTCAAATACCACCTTCCAAAACAAAAGCTTCTGCTAGGAGAACAATCCCGGTGCAATGCTAATCCGGGTGATCCTGTCTACTTATGCCAGCCTCCAGAATCCAGTTCTCCGAATCCAGCTCAGTCTACACGAGAACTGTGATCTAATGCAGGCCACTCTGATTAGTCTCACAGGAACAATGACTGTTGGGAGCACAGAGGAGATGGAAAGGACCTGTGGCCAAGTCCTGAGCAGAGGGCTGGCAAGTCCTCATCTCTAAAGAAGTCTGTTGACTAGCTTTTGAAAGTGAAAGGAACTCACTAAATACACACCTGTCTGTGGCCTCAACTCCTATGCATATCCCTGGAATGAAAGCTCTCGGAGGACCCTACTTTCCTCCTCTCTAACAGGATCCCCATTTTGCTCATGTCTCCTTAAACACTTAAAGACAAGTGTTCCAGATCTCACTCCCCAGGCCAGTTCTAGTGGTTTCATCTCTTTGCCAGTGACTGGTTAGGGCATGGTTATGTGATTCAATTGTGGTCAGTGGCACATGAGAAGTCACCAGGAGAGAGAGAGAGAGGGCTGCTAGGAGCAGAGATACCAGGAAGGGAAGGTCCCCTGGAAGTTATAGGATGTGAGTCCTGCAAATCACACAGCCTCCTTGAGCCTTGGTGGCATGGCTGACAGGCTGGGCTGGAAGACCAGAGGACAGAATGGGGTTCTTAATGTCATCAGCAAGGTGCTCAGTTAGCCAAGAGCTGATCTGTAGCTCTCTGCCCACGGTATGACATAATGCAGTCAGAGCACTGCAGCTGAAAGCTTCCTGCTGCATTATTTGCTCATCCCACCATTCAATAAAACTCATCTGACATCTGAATGAAAGAGCCAGAGTGGTTAATGTCAACTATTAAGAAGAAAAAAAACCCTTTGTGCCAGAGTGGGTTTCAATCGTTTCTGTGAGAACAGCCTGAGTTTTGTCCCCCTTCCGCTTTTTATCATACAAACTGCTTTCTGATAAAAAGAAGAAAATAAGAGAAAGAATAGTTTCAATGCAATTCTCCCATCCTAAAGCAAGCCAGGACTAAGCCACGTCAAGCCAGTTAAGTTTCTTTTTTTTTTTTTCATCTTTTTGAGACAGGGTCTCCCTGTAGTCCCAGCTGATCTGGAACTCACTATATAGATGAGGCTGGCCTTGAACTCACAGAGATCTGCCTGCTCTGCCTCTTGAGTGCTGGGATTAAAGGTGTATGCCACCACACCTGTCTCATTTAAGTTTCTTAATATAAACTCAGAATCTCCCCTCCCTACCATGGCCAACAAGTCATGCTGCCTACACACCACTCCTGCCTTTGGTCCCAGGTTCAAATAAGCTTTACAAACACCTCAGATAGGAAGAAAACTTTTCCACTGGCTATTAGGCTTCCTGGAACATTGACAGGAAAGTTTTCAACTGCTTATGGAACATTCACTTTCAAATATACCTGTGGAAAGCTGTCTAGTGGAAAGCTGTCTGGAGTCAGATTTGGCTTTGGCACCCTTAATATGATAACTGCAAGTTATTTACTCTCTCTGAATTTCCCATCTGTCAAATCTGGCAAATGGGAATAGCTTCTAGTTCAAAGGTTGTGCTTTAAAAAAGACTAAGAGACATGGCACTTTGGTGCTTACATTTTCTGAGCCCTCAGAGAAGGTTAAATATTATGTGCCACAAATCATCTGAAATCTGATTCCTCAGCTGGATGTGGTGATACATGCCTACCATCCCCGTATTTGTAAGACTGGGGCAGGAGATCAGACTGGGCTGTAATGGTAAGACCTAATCTCCACCAAAACCTAAAGAAATAAACAAAACCAAGAAATCTAGCTCCTCTATGTCACCAAACCTTGGCCTCTTCCTTGGCAGACAGTGTGGATCAGTAAAAGGGGCCCAGGCTGAGGATAAGTTCGGCTGGAAGCTCACCTCAGCCGTGCGTTCGCAGGAGCTCACCTCAGCCGTGTGTGTGCAGGCTGCATAGGTACACAGCAAACCTCTGTATTCCATTTCCTCATCAGAAACTGGGTCCTACTACCCGTTCCCCCATCTTCTCCCCTGCCCAACTTGGGGACAGGATAAGCGAGCACATGGGAGATGCCCAGTACAGTGCCCAGAAGGACATCACAGACATCAACATCCATCCAGTTCCTCATCAGTTCTCCCCAGTCCTACTGAGGTTAAAGCTATAAGTTCTTACCACACAATGTACAGGGCGCTCATGGCAGGAGGCCACAGGAATGGTACAGCTGGCTTTAAAAAGATGACTAAATTATCCAACAATGGCAAACACATATAATAAACCTATCCCATGAGTGTTTTATTTGGTTTCAAGGCCCTGCTGAGCCTGCATCTTGCTACCCCCTTGAACATGGGGGTCTGCAAGGCTTGCTCACACAGGGAAAATTGGTAATGTCCTCTTTCCCACTCAGAGTCGCTTCTATACCCTCTGCCCGAGGATGGCAGTGTCACAAGGGCAAGGGAGCTGCACAATGCCAAGAGATTTATGAAAATACACATGAGAAAAAGGCAGCCCTGTGTGGAGAGTGGTCGTGTGGGCAGGCCTGGTGCACGGGAGCAATTAGAGCCAGTTTGCAACAACTCAGTGCTGTTCTATTCAATTGCTTAAAGAATTGCCATGGCAACAGCAGCCACACATAGTAAAGTGGCAGCAAGATGGAGCAAACACTTGAAAAAGACTCTCTCTCGTTAACCCCCCTCCCTTCTCTAAAATGAATAAAGGGCCATTTTGTTTCTGTGAAATGGCCTTCCAATCAATGTCCACACTTCACACCAAAGTGGGTGACCAATGTCCATCTTTATTTTTGTCGTCGTCGTCTTTTTTTGGTGTGCGTGCATGCGTGTGTGCGTGTGCGTGTGTGTTAATGATGGTAAGAGCAGCCTGACTACCTTTTAATGAGCTCCTACTATGTCCTGGTCCTGGGCTGGTAAAAATGTCACTTAATGATTCCATCGGCTGGCACGCACTGAGTGTACACTACATCTGCAATAGGGACACCACCCCTAAAGGCTACAGAGATGGAGCCAGAGCAAATCTGCTTGAGAAAGGCAGCCTTTGAGTGGGGTTTTGAACTTGCATTCCATGAGGCCCACTGTGTGCTAGGGACATAGAGATGATTAAGAATCTCTTGGTCTAGCAGGGGAGAGAAATGTGAGCCTTGGCGGCATTACCTGCGTACCTAGATTCTGTAGGGAGTGAGGAGAAAGGGCTCACTACTTACTGAGTACTCCTCCCATCAGCTCAAAGTCAGTCTGTCAGCTACGTCACTTTCCACATGACAGCACAGGAAGGAGAATGTATCCCCTAAGCCCCAGCATGCCTTGCGCTCTGCAGAGCACTTCATACTCCTTCCGTCAAGACCACCTCTCAAGACCATGATTCTTATTCCATCGGTAGACTAAGATGTGGAGTGAAAGCTGAAATGGCTGTGACTTGCTTGAGGGGCCTATAGCCAACAAGTGACAGAAATAGACACCTGAACCCAAGTCATCCTGAATCAAAAACTTGTTTCTTACAATCATAAAATTAACTTATTTCTCCTGAAAAGGATAACTAGTAAAAACATGAGTGTCTACTTTAGGGTACTAAGCAAAGGGCTCTATCTCCCTCTTTTCTTTAACTGGGAAACTTGATCCCCAGGGAAGGGTCTGGAATGAATTCTCCTGTAAGTGTTTCAATATGTGGGCTATGTGTAGGAGACATTCAGTGTTCTATAGAATTGGCATCTCATTGGATAGCCACTGGTCTCTCAGGCCAGAAGTCTGAGTTCTTTAGAGGTGACCACAGTTGGGTCCTGAAGCTCCCAGAACCACGAGGAAACTATAACTACCACAGAGGAGACCCTTTGTACCCAAAGCAGCATGCTAAAAGGTAATGACCTCAGTACACAGGAACAAAAAAAGAATGAAGGATCCTGTGGCATCATGAGGATGGAAAACATGCATTGTTAGGGTGCTGCCTTGTGACAGGTCCCTTAATGACTACACTCAAGAAACATCACTCCTTCCTGATGTCCATCTAAAGGACACTCATGCTGCCCTTTTCCTGAGATACTGAAGTGCAGCCTAACATGTCATACATAGTAGGCATTCAATAAACAGTCTTTGGATAAATGAACAGACTCTTCAACAATTTGCTTTAAACCCAAGGAAAGGAATCCAAAATTATCCTTCAGTGACGTCTATGGGCATAATGGTGTGACTTGCTGCAGAGATAAAGCCTGGAGAACATCTAGAAATAAAAGCAGCAGGCTCGAATGCCTTTGCAGGTCCACAGTGAATACAACTGAGCAAAGGGACTGGGGCTAAGGCAACATAAGCAGTGGCAAACACAGGCTAGGTGTGCCCTGTCTTTAAATGTTTAGAGACCACGTTACACTAAATGGGCTAAAAACATACCACTTGATAAATCAGGCAGATCTCAATGCACAGTCTAACTCATGGGCTGCCAGTTGGCCCTCTGCTGAAGGGATGAACGGGCTCATTTCTTCCACAAGAAATACCTTGGACTATTGGAGGGTGGCTAGTATGGCTGTGATGGTAGTGGGCATGCCCTCCAAAATCTAGGCATATCTCCAACTTAGCTACCTTGCAAGTGAAGGCTGGTGACTTCAGCCCAAAGTGTTCTATACCTTGAAATACAGAGAAATGTACTTTAATTGGCACTAGGAAAAGGACAGACAATGTCAGGTCCCACCCGGCTCTGACGGTTTGGTCTCTCAGAGACAATGGTTTACAGAGTGGAAATGTTATCACTGTTTCATAGATAATAAATCCAAAGAGAGGGACACATGTTAAGGTCACACTGTCCTGAGCAGCAGAGCTACGATCTGAAGCCAGGCATGTCTTCTACCTACTCATTCCTATTTCTTAGAGGCAAGGGTGCCTGGCCAGAGGGGTGGCCTTTTTCAGAGCGAGCTCCATGTCAGCTAGAATGCTTGAAGTAGATTCACCCTGAAACATAGCAGAGATCCCAGGCAGCTTTGAGGGCATCTGTGGAAACCATGCAGCCAATGCACCTCCACAAGAGAAGACACTGTTCGAGTTGTTTCAACCACTTTCAACCACTTATACATAGGTGGTGGACAAATCATGCCAGCCATGGTTGAGATAAGACTGCTTCAACAGAAACTCTCTCTCTAGCTGGTCACTAACTCCCTGAAGAGTGACCAGTCGTCTCATAGCCATTTGCTCTGGTAGCTTTTCTTTAGCGTATTATAACTCATGTTTGCTTGTGATTCTGTGCACTAGTCTGTTTCAGTTCCTGACATCAGCCCAGTGCCTAAACCTGATGACTTTGTTGATACACGTGCATGGCTCTTTGTTGTTAAAACAATGAATGGATGAATGGAAAGAAATCTTCAAGAGAGACAGACGCTAAAGAAAAGCTACCAGAGCAAAACAGAAAAACAACAGATCCAGGACATAAATCTACTTTTAGTCTTGACTCTGGACCTGGCAAGCTCTGGGACCCAGAATGGATGGCCACTTCAAGTCTCAGAATCTTAGCCCCTCTTCTGTAAATCCATGGCTAGTAGAACTGTCTTTCAGGTGGTCATGAGTCCTGAACGAAGAGACCAGAAAAAACACCTACCACCATTCCTGGTGCATAATGGTTATGGAAAATGTTCTGAAATTAAGAGAAAACATCAAATTATTCAGAAAAAACATTCCGAGGAGCCCGAGCACCGTACTGGCTGGCAGGACACATGGCTGCACTATACCTGCAATGATGACAGGGATCCAAACGCAGGAGTCACGAACTCTGCAACAAAACCATTCTCTGCAAAGGACAGGATGCTGTCAAAGACATTATATTAGGGAACTAAGTTCCCCATCCGTTCTCATTATAGCCTGGTGAACTGCAGAGATGGTGGGCCATTTTTTTTCTTGGGTAGCCTCTATAGTTCACCTTTCTCAGAGAAAACTAATATTGTTTATCTTTCCCATGACTGGGGGCTGTTGAACAGAAACAGATGAAAAGAAAAATAGTTGCCATATTATATTTATTGCTCGAACCTGATGGTGAGAGGGAAAAAAAAATCTCCTTGCAGGCTTCTAAGCAACCAGAGCTTCTAGAGCTCTGACACACTTGACCACACCCTGTTCCTTTTTTTCTGCACTGTTGTATTCTCTATATTGAGACAGGACCCTGCTGTACATCCCAGGCTGGTCTGAAACTCAGGCTCCTCCTCCCTCAGTTTCTGTTGAGGTTATAGGCATGCACCATCACACAGGGTTCCTTCCTTGCCTCGCCTTCCACCTCTGCAACCTGTCTTTGATTTGGCCTCTTGGCTTCAGTCCCATTGCGTCATTGTTTCTTTCCAGGGCTGGTGGAATAGTTTTCTTCACCGGCCTCCTCTTTGGACTCATCTCCTTCCAGATAGCTTCCTTCCTGAACATTCCAGAAATGAGAATATTCCCTGCCTTAACCCCTAAAGTGTCTCCACTAATGATGCAGGGACATGCAAGTTCCTAAGGGATTCTTGGTGTTACATTTCAGGGACTCATGGCACTCACAGCCCAGTAGAATGCCTTAGGTTTAAAAAAGGTTTGTATATGCTGATCTCTTATTTAAGGAACTTTTTACTTTGTGGAAGCCAATTGACTAGCTCCTCCTCTGCCCTTGACCTATCCAGGCAAAATGAAGTGGATCCTCCTATGCCAGTCTCCTAGCTAGTACTATCATTAGTCTTCCTATATTACACAGCAACTCTCTTTCCTGTTTGTTTTCCTTTTGGGCCCATGAGTTCTACTGTCAAATAACAGATGATCAATACAATATGATACACAATGTGTATGCCACCCTTATCTTTGGTTCTAATGCCCAAAATGGGAGGTGTGACCTCCTTCCAACGTTACTGAATAACTGGAGACAAATTCCAGATAAGCTATTTAAGATAAATTTTTAGAGCTATACTCTGTATAGCAGGAGTCTATGAGGTTGGACCCTTCCCCCCCCACTATAGTGATACTTGGTACCTAGAACTCTGTAGGCACTTAACAAATGTTGAATAATAATAGACTTTTTATATTTATAGAACAGCTTTGTAAACATTCTATCACTTTCCTTCAGCTGAAAAATTCTAAATTTAACAACATCTGCCTGATAAAACAAAACCCGAATTCTGCTACTGAAAAGAGACAAGTGGTATACAAACAAATTTTGGTAAACAGTTCATTTAGACAGCTAAAAGAATGAGAATGATGGAAATTTTGCATGCCATGGAAAAGATAAAGAAACTAAAGTCCTCCTTCACAAAAATAATGTAGAATGAACACAGACAAATATAGCTCCTGACACCTCTCAGGTCTTCTAGCACGCAGCAGCCTGGAGCTTGAGGCTGAAGCCACATTCATCCTCCCAATGACATCTACCCACATAACAAGACAATACAGTGATCTGAAGACACTTCACTGTTCTAGGGTTTTAGCTTTTGGGTTAAACTCACAAGTTTGCAAAAGACAGAACCCAAGTCATGAGTCAGGTAGGCATGGATTCAAACCCAGTCTGTATCTCTTCCTAGTTGTTTCACCTAGAGCAAAAATCCAGTCTCATTTTGTTTGCTCTTAAACCTTAAAAGAGGAAGAATAACACTTATGTTGGAAGATAACACTGTAGAGCTCACCAGAATAATCCACAGAGACCAATAATTTAAAAATAAAGTAGCCTGTGAGATGGTTCAGCAGGTACACATGATGGAAAGTGAGAACTGACTCTTGTAAGTTGTCCTCTGACCTCCAAACACTTCCTGTGGCACATAAGTGCATTTGTGCATCCCCCCAAACAATAAACACATGTAAAAAAATAAAAGTAAACATAAAAAGATACAAGAGGGAGCTAGAGACATGGCTCAATGTTTAAGCACTAGCTCTTTTTCCCAGGTTAAGTTCCTAGTACCCACATGATGGCTACAACTGTCTGTAACTCCAGTTCCAGGTGATCCAGTGCCATCTTCTGGCCTCTGGACACAATGTACACACATGGTACACTTACATAAATGCAGACAAAACACTTAGATACATAAAAACAAAATTTTAAAACAGATTAAAGAACGCTTAAGAACATGGCTGGCTGATTAGAAAATGCCAACATGTCTATGTAATAGTTTCTAGGATTCAAAGGAACAATATCAACAACAACAAAACCTAGGAAGTAGAGATGTAGTTAGTATTGGAGGCAAGAATGCCTGAGAATATTCCAGAATTTTGAAAAGACATAAGCACTAGGATTGCAAGGACACTGAGTACCAAGCAAGATAAAGATACATTCTGTATTATAGTAAAATTGCAGACTACATGGGCAAGAGAAAAACCTAAGCCTTAATAGTATAAAAGAAAAATAATTGTCAATGCATAGTTTCATACCCAGATAAACTATCCTCTAAGAGTCATAGCAAGAGTTTCAGACACAGAAAGGCAGAAAGAGTTTGCAGCTACTCCCCAAAACAGTAAAGAAGTAACTTAGTAAGAAAAGATGAGCCCCGGGAAACAATAGTGAATGCAGATGCTGATCAATTATAAAACTAATAAACTAATACAGAAGTTGGTCAATTATAGAACTGTAGTAAAAATGACAGCACATTTCTTACATAAGTGGTTAAGAAATATAAATATTACATGACTAGGCCATTTACCTTGAAGATTTGAAGTTCGTTTGTATAAGCAGTGGGCAGTTTGTATAGCTTGTGAGTATACTGTGTAGAGATCAGAGTGTAAAACTGTAACATTGGGCTGGTGAGATGGCTGGAGGGTACAAGGCACTTACTACCAAGCCTGATGGCTTGAGTTTGATCCCTGTGACCCACAAGGTGAAAGGAGAAAACTAACTCTTGCAAGTTGTGCTCTGACCTCCAAACACACGCTGTGGTATCCCCCCACCCTCCAATAAATAAATGTTTAAAAAAAAAAAAACCTTTAGCACAGAATGGAAATGAATGAGAGTAACTGACATAAATTCCTATGTGTGTGTTTTGTGTTTTCATGAATGAAATCCGGCATAATCAAATAAACCAAATCAAATGGAATTCATATTACGCACACATTGTTCTCTGATATCCTGACTGTAATGGAACAATCTCATACCACCAAAACAAGTATAACAGTAAATTGACTGTATTTTTTAAAATCAAGATTTTTTTTTACATAATTTGAGTACAAAGATCAAAATCAGGAAATTAACATCAATATGATAAAAATCTAATCTTCAGACTTGGTTCAGAATTCTCCAATTGTTCCCAAATGTCTTTTTATAGCAGAAGAAAATCCTGGCTTCCACATTCCATTCAGCTGTCCTGCCTCTCCATGTCCTTTAATCTGGAATGGATCTTGGGTCTTCCTTTGTTGTAAGACATTAATATTGTGAAGAGTTCGGGCAGGCTATTTTATAGAATGCCTCCCACTTCAGGTCAAGCCTTCTCCTTGTCCCTCAATCCATCACTGTTGCTAATGACTGAAATCTTCCTGAATGTGATTCAAGTGTGGAGGTAGGGCCTCTACCTTTTATCAGAGCACCCTTTGAAAAATCAAGTGAAATCTACATTGGGAAACCTAAAAAATGGCAGTTACCTAACTGCCCTTAAAATAAAATTCCTTACTTTTATGAGAATTAGAAACTAAAAGATACCAGAAAACTCATTCACCATAGAAAGAAATTGACTTAAGATATCCCTCCATATCCAAGAGACAGTCATTTTTAGAG
Organism: Eospalax fontanierii; assembly: GCA_035773235.1. Classification (NCBI taxonomy): domain Eukaryota; kingdom Metazoa; phylum Chordata; class Mammalia; order Rodentia; family Spalacidae; genus Eospalax; species Eospalax fontanierii. Next base: position 52,641,466 of record CM069541.1, read on the forward strand.
GTCTGGTCTTGTCTCCTAAGAACTTCAATGTGTATTAATCAATGGAAAGAGGAGCTAGTAAGGCTGCAGCCCAGGGCACAGTATGCATCAAAGATGCTGCATCTTAGACATGGATAAATAATGTAGTGTGCCTTTCCATACTCACAAACAGTAGTCATGCACACAGGCACACTCTGGACATTTCATGTTGCAAAGTCAGGGTTATAAGCTAATGTGTGGGTGCATCATCTCATTTTGGTATTCTCAGACTCTCAAGCAATGTTGAATTGTTTCACCTGCAGCCCAGGCCTCATACATGCCAAGCAGTTGCTGAATTGTACCCCAGAAATAAGAAGTACTTTCTATAGAACCACATCTTATATCTGAATTATAGTTCTGCCACTCATGGCTGTTGACTGTCAAGAGCCCAGCTCTACATTAAGTATACAGCAGAGGCCCAAGATATGTTTGAGAAAACACTTTAAAAATGCTTTTATTCTCTGGGAGTGGTGGCTCATGCCTTTAATCCCAGCAGAGGCAGGCTGATCTTTGTGTGACTGAGGCCAGCTGGGGCTATAGGGAGACCCTGTCTCAAAAAAATCTCAAAAAAAACAACAGCTTTTACTCATTGTAGTGTTAGGTTTTTGTTCCTACCTGAATTTTCACTTTAATTAAAAAGAAAACAGTAAGTCAGGTGTGGTGGCTTATACTTGTAATCCTAGTACTTGAGAGGTAGGAACATTACAAGGAGTTCCAGGGCAGCCTGGCCTACACAGTGAGTTCTAGACCAATGTGAAACTATGTTTCAAAAACAAAAACAAAAACCCCAAAGAATAAAGGAAACAAAACAAAAAAAGGCAAAGAAAATAGCATAAACTCATTCATACATTCACTCATTCTCTACACCAGGGCTGTCGAACTTATAGGAAAATTCCACAGTGTTTCTAAAGTCTGAGGTTTAGAATGGCAGGAAGAAGTGGAGATGCCCTGGAGTCTGGCCTGCTCAGGGTCCAGACCTAACTTGCCATTCTCTGTACTATCAGGAAGCCCAGAAAGACATATCTTAGAGTGTGACCAGCAGAGGTTTGAGATTTCTTGTGTACAATTTCTTGTATATGTACCTGTCTTGTGGGATGTCTCAAGGGCCAGAAATTAGGTGGAAAGATACCCAACCAATTATGTAGGTATTAGAATAGAGTGCCTGACAGCACTACAGAAGGAGCATCACAATATCCCATGCCTGTCTGAAGCTGAGGGAGAGATCTGCTTGTCTAGAAGAGGCCCTGAATTCTTTGAAAGTCCCATTAGGTAAGCAGTATGGGCTGTTGAGTTTTATAAGGTTCCTGTGTTTCAAAGCATGGGAAAGAATGTAACTTATATTAAGGTAGAGCTACCCCACCATGTCCATGGCCATCAAGGAAAGCCTAAAACTCAACATCCTGGGTAAGGGAACATTTTGGAATCCTTGTGAAATCTGACATAGGTTACACTGGAGCTGTGGAAACTCTGAGCTAGCTTTTAAGCATCGTGTTACAAAAGACAGAATACAGGCATTCATGCTTCTTCTATTCAGCAATGCTATTCAGCTTGACTTATCATACAATTTATATTTATGTAGAAGTCCATACATAACCTATGTTATGTAGTATAACAAGATGAACACTTGTGAACCTGCTACCTAACTAAAGAAACAGATATGACTAATCTCCTTAACATGTCTTGAAAATTCTCTACTGGTTCCTCCTGCCCCACCCTCTGTAATCCAACAACTCTTTTCCTTAATAATTATTTCTCATTCCCTAAAATTCATTTTCACACATGTGTATGGCCTACGATAATTTTTTTTCTTATTGTTGAGCCTTAAAAATTACTATCATAACATGCATCCAAGATTTTTTACATTGTGGTTACAGTTGGAATTCACTATATGACTGTGTAATGCAACACACAAAAAAATACTATTATATAATGCATATTTGAGGTATTCCCAGTTTTTGAAGAATATGAACATTTTCGTATGTCTCCTAGCCCAAATGGGCAAGAATTTCAACTTTATATGACAATGCCAAATTGTTTTCCAAAACTGTGGTTCAATTAAGTTTTCTACCAGAAAGAGCTCCTATCGTTCCATATTCATCAGCTTAAGTATTTGACTTCCTAATTTCTGCTGATCTAATGTACACAAAATATAACGTTGCCTTGCTCTAGTTTTCTTGATTTTTAATAAAGCTGAATATATTTTCTCAAGGTTCATAAACCCATGATATCTCTCCTGTGAAATGTCTACTCAAAACTCTCCTATTTTAACCATATTTGTTTATTCACAGAAATTTTTAAAAAATATTAAAAAATTTTTTATTTCTATGTATGTAAGTAAACCCATGTCATGCAGTGCTCACAGAGGTCAGAAGAGGGCATCAGATTCCCTGGAACTGGAGTTATGGATATTTGTTAGCTGCCATGTGGCTGCAGGGAATGAACCCTGGTGCTCTACAAGAGCAGCCAGTGCTCTTAACCACAGAGTCATCTCTCCAGCCCCTATTCACAGAAATTCTTTATGTAATCTGGAAACTAACCTTTTCTCCTCTCCCCAGCTAAAGACAGTCTTTCAGACTGTGATGGTTCTCCCCCACTGGCTTCAGAGTACTATTTAGTTCAGGACAAAGTTCTACTTGACCTTCTCTTAAGACAGAAGTTAGAGGCAGCCTGAGAACCTGACAGGAATCCTTGGTTCTTCTCATTCCCTCATGAAGCACATTGGCAAGTCCTGCCACCTTGACCCCAGGTCTGATGACTTCTCACCATTTCCACTGGCCATAGAGGCCTCTCCCTGGACTTGGGGTGGAAGTCAGTTTGACTTGGATTCAGTGCCTCTATTGCCCTGCCTCTACAGAGAAGCCAAACAAACACTTCAAGACTTAATGAAGCACACCACCTGTCCAGCTTAAAGTCCCCCCACTGAGCTTAGATTAAATCCTGTGCACTTTCCCTAAGCACACAGGTCCTTCATGGCAGGCTCCTGCCTACTTCTCTGCTTCCCGTGGCTCTCTCCAGGTTCCCTCCACCTCAGTCATTTTGCCTTGCATTCTGTCCCTCAGTCAGAACAGCACATTTCTGCCTTGGGTTTCTGTTCTTGCTATAAGAGCTGCCTGGACATCTGTACAAATGCACTGCCTACTCCCCTGGCACCTTCTTTATCTGTACCTTTTCTGTGTGCTCTTTTCTTTATACCACTCATCTAGCCTGAGATCATCTTCCATTTTCTGCTCAGGCCTACATCTCTTTCTTCCTCCACTATACTGTATGTCTCATAAGGACACTTACTACACTTATGAAAGACACTTCATCTTTCGCTAGATTTCTTAGGAAGAAATAGAAAACAGAAAGGGGCATTCTGGGAACTGGGTGCAGGCAACAGTGGCAGTACCCCTGTGCAACCTCCTCAGATCTCCACATAGGAAGAGAAGACTGGACAGCAGATCCCAAGCCAGTGCAGCATTTACAACCAAACCAGGTCATCGAGGAAGCCCAACCTACAAGCAGGTAAACACCTATCCACTGGGCTTCGGCATCTGTGCTGACAAACTTCCAAGCATTGCCAGGGACATCCAGGAAAAAGCCTGTTAGTCCCAGCTGAGAGCAGCTAAAGGAACTGAAAGGGCATTGGCCTTTTCAGTAGCAGACGTGTGCAAGAGGACTAAGGGACTGGGATGTTTGAGCCCTAGCTGCCTTCTGAGCCCTCTGAGCTCCCTGAAGGATGCATTAGGACTCCCTTCCAGGAGTGGGAGCCACTCTGGGGTGGGAGAGGTGGGAAGCTCCTAAGCAGGACACAGGCCAGAGAGAAGAAGGGAAAAGGAACTCTAGATCACAGCAGGGAAAACGGCAGAAAACAGCTGCCGAATTTTTAAGCACTATCAGAGTCACCAATTCTGCAATGTCAGAAAAGCTTTCTTGAATGTCATTTCATTCTCAAGTCAAGAAACTTAATTTCACATACAACATATAATGAGAAAGCATCGAGGTCAAATCCCACACAAAATTATTATGAGAAAATAAACAACTAAAATAATAACATCTGTACAGACCATGAAAGCATGCCTGTAACATAAGACTGCAAAATGGAAGAAAACTATCTTTTACTATATCAAAATGAGCTACAGGCATCAAAGCACAAAGAACACATATCTGAATTATAAAAACTTAGAAATCTAAAAGGATAAAACTCTAGAAAGATTGAGAAATTGAAGAAAATCTATTTTTAGAGCTGGAGAGATAGCTCAGATGAGAGCACTAACAGCTCCTGCAGAGGACCTGGGTCTGACTCCCAGCATCAACATGGTGGCTAACAACTGCATGTAACTCCAGTTCCAGAGAATCTGACACTTTCTTCTGGGAACTGCACTACACAGGTGCACTTATGCACATGCAGGCAATACACAGACACACATAAAATAATAAATAAAATATAAAAAAGAAAACCCATTTTCAAAAATAAAGATTAATCTGGAGAGAATGGATGAGAATAGTCCACTCAGCAATGGACACTGTAAGAAAACCAGAAAGTCTGAATTATAGAGATAAATAAAGGGAAACTCATTTAAGCAATAGAAAACATTAACAAAGAAGAAGCTATATGAATTTTAAGGAAAGTAAAAAAATACTGAAGACAGGCAAAGAAGACTAAATACAGGTGAGTTGGGCTGCAAAGAAAAAGCAAAAAAAAAAAAAATCAATGTTAGAACATGGAATTAAAGAAAAATTTCTTAAAATAAAGATGTACACTGTATGTTTGCCATAAAGTTGAAACTGAAATTTCAAATACCATGAAGGAATACCGAGCACTGCAGACTGAGAAGCAGAAAGCCACCTCACACAGCCTAGTCAATAGTCAGTTTGCTGACTGAGGGAAAGAGAAGGGAGAAAGCTCCATGGGTGTCTGGTAAGAAAGAAGTTGACTGAATAAAGAAGCTTATGACTACCATCAGACTTCAACAGTAGCACACTTGCTAGACTACTGGAGTAACACATTTAAAATACTCAAAGAAGAATAAGTCAAGGATTTTCTATTCATCAAAACTGACTTTCATGTCTAAAAGGCACAGAAAAGATCTTATCAACATTTATCTTTTAGAAAAAGGTTATGTGTATCACTTTGGTCACCGGACATGGAGAAACCAAGTTGATACTGACCAGGAAGCTTCCTCCCTGCTGGCTAGCTCTCACAATACCAGAAAGTGCTATACAAGGTACAGGGGGAAGTTATCAATAGTCTTTTCCAGCTGTGAATGTTGTTAAGTTACAATATGAGCTGGTGTGGCTAGATATGCCCATAGGTGCAGTAGTAGCACCAACTGTATGCGGGTACAGGAGAAAACACATGCCTGGCCAAGAACTCATGACTGGGGAGTTCACAGGCCCCAGGGGTGAACCTACTACTATTATTTGCTAAACAGACATAGTATGAAACTGTTATCTAAATCTGAATCTATCCATAGATTAGTGCAGCTCTCAAACCTCATTAGAAAAATTTCTTTGTGCAGTGAACAGTGATTAATCCAGAAACTCACAATTGGTTAAAGTGAAGAGAATAAGTAACTGGAATGCTCAATCGTAAATGGGACATCTATATCATACTCCCTACCCCTAAGGCTCAGGGACCATCTCTAAAGAGGGTCAGAAAGAATTGTAAGGGCTAGCGGTCTGGGAGGACCTAAGTAAAAACAGTGTTTTCTGGCCATGACAGAACCAATGCACTCATGAACTCACAGCAAAGGTGAGACCTGCACAAGATCAACATTCCAGTCTGAAGGGGGAGTGGGGAAGGGCTCATGAGCTCCCACCCCTAGCTGAGAAGCTACTGGCAGTCGGTGGCTTCTGCGGGAAGGAGAGTCAGTTTTCCCTAAGAAAACTGGTCACTGGTAGTTGACCAGTCTCCAGTGGATGGCCCCACAAATTCAACTCTGTGTTATTAAAAAGAAAAGATACGAAGTTGGGTCAAGGGAATTGGGGGTGGATCTCAGAGGAGTTAGGGGGAGAAGCGTGGGAGGGTGAATATGATCAAAATACATTGAATGCATGTATTAAATTCTGAAAGAATAAAAAGATTATATTAAGATTACTAAGACATAGGAAAATTTAAATATAATCATGCTGCTTGTTGATGGGAAACTAATTTTTTAAAAATCTATTTTATTATTTTATGTATGAGTGTCCTGCCTACACGTAAGTGTACCCATGTCATTCAATGCCCGAGGAGGTCAGAAGGAGGCATCAAATTCCCCTGGAACTGGAGTTATGGATGGTTTCTAGCTGCCATACGGGTGTTAGAACTGAACCGGGGTCCTCTGCAAGAGCCATCAGTGCTCTTAATTGCTGAGCTATCTCTCCAGCACAAGGAAAACTAATTTTTTAAAGGAGGAAATAATACAAAGAATATGGGATAAAAGGTAACAAAGAAGGATAGGGAATTTAATGACCTAAAAAACTATACATATTATTAAAGTATTTTCAGTAAAAGGAAAGAAATAAGTAAATAAGTACATGTGTGTTGTGTTGGGGGGGGCACATGTGCCATGGTGTGTATGTGGAAGCCAGAGGGCAACCTATGATGTCAGTCCTCACCATCTCCCTTTGTCTGAGACAGGATCTCTTGGTGTTTTGCTGCTGCATATGGCAGTTAGCTGGCCCAAGAGCTTTCAGGGATTCTCCTGTCTCTGCTTTCCATCTTCCCATAGGAGCTCTCAGATTACAGATGTTCTCTACTATGTCCAACCTTATGTGCGTTCTAGGGATCCATACTCAGGTCTTTACATTTGTGTGGAAGGTGCTTCACTTGATGAGCCATCTCCCTAGGCTTCAACATTTAACTTCTAAGGGAATCTACTAGGGATCAAGTTTCAGACAATCAAAAGTGAGTGAAGGCAGCCATTAAGATAGCTCAGTGGATAAAAGTACTTGCTGTTTCAAGTCAGATGATTTGTGTTTGAGCCTTGGATTCCATGGTGGAAGACTATCCACTCCCAAAAGTTGTTCTGACTTCTACATGTGTACCATGGTATGCACAAACCTGTACCCACAAATACACATACATGATAATAAATAATTAAAATGAAGAGATGTCACCATTAGGATTGATATATTATGTTGTCTTAATCAGGCTCTGTTGCTTTGATAAATATCTGAGAGAAAACAGTTTCAGTAGTTCTAGTCCATGGTCTACCTCTGACCTCTGCATGCACATGCACACACAAACAAGTTCATCACACACACACACACACACACACACACACACACACAACAGGGAGAAGTTTTCTGAGATCATGTACCTGGTAGGACCTGTAATGTTTTCTGAAACTATGAGGATAAATTAGTATTCACAGAGCCTTCTAATTTTATTATCCCCTGTGCCCTCAAGACCTAGATTTCTCAGTATGGTGAAGAGGGAATATAAATGGGACAGAAGGGTTGGGGTGTGGCTTTGTGGGAGAGCACTTGACTAGCAAGTGGGAGGCCCTGGGTTCTTTCACCAGCACTGCAGAACAAAAAATAATAAACCAAAAATCAACTAGTTCTGATAGAAAGGAAGCTAAGCAGAAACTCCATGATCTTTGATTTTGAGAAGTTTCAATGTAAGCTTCCCAGATATTTGCATGTATATACGTATTACATATGCATTTTCTTGTTCTGACCACTGAAATAGGCTTAGAAGCAATGCCTAATCTAGCAACAATGAGGATCTTTAGTCAGATTTTGATCTTAAGATATTATTTCTCACTGAAAGAACTAGCAGTGTCCTTTTTTCTTTTTCTTTCCTTTTATTTGTGAGTTACTATGGCCTGAGACTCCCAGTTCTGCTAAACAAGTTCTCTACTACTGAGCTATATCCCTAGTCCTTGTTTTGTTTAACAGAATTTTACAGTATAGCCCAAGCTGGTCTTAAACTTGTGATCATCCTGACTTGGCCTGCAATTAAAGGGTGCATTATTGCTTCTGGAATGTGGCATATCTTCCTGCTTGAGGAATAGCTCTTAGATCTTCTTCTTGGCTAGACTGGGTTCCTTGACACCAGGGCTTGCATACTGGCTGGCAAGATGCTTGCCATGTCAAGATTAAATATGTCTGGGACACCAGAGTGATAAAAGAAATGGTTTGATGTTGCTGAGAGTAGGGAGGTGGAAATGTCTTAGGACCATCATGCTACAGTTTGAATATGAAATACCTTCTATAGGCTTGTGGTTTTGAATACTTAATGCGCTCAGCTGGGGGTCAGCCTTGTGACTGGGCTTAGCTGCAGGGCTGGGTCACTGAAGGCCTTGAGGTTTCTTAGCCTGACCCCATTTCTTATCCCTTTTGCTTCCTGACTGGATCCAATAGGACCCATCTGCCTGCCCCAAACCTTCCCTGGCATGATAGACTATAGATCCTCCAACTGTAAGCCCAAACAATTCCTTCTTTTCTTAACTTGCTTCTTGTTAGGTATCTGGCCACAACAACAAAAAGAGTGACTAATACACCATGTCACTACGTTGACACTGAATGTTCAACATCAGAACCAAGGTATTAGACTCCATGCTTCCAACACTAGGCTCTGGAAACCATCACCAAGAGTAAGAGCAGCAGCTGGGGACAGTTGGTAGACTGGGAGGAGCTTTAGAGACTGGGAGGAGCTTTAGAGGCAGGCAGACTGGCCTGGCCTCTGTCCCAAGTCTGCCTCAGTTGAGCATTCTCAGCAGTCCCTTTTCCCATTTGCTTCCTCTACACATCTAGGTCATTCAGTACACACCTCACTCAAGGTCATCTCTACCTGTGTTTTCCCAGAACAGATGAAATTTGAGGGCTGGATCTTTTTTTTTTTAAACTTTAATTTTGGGGGGCATGTGGGCCTTGTTATGTTATGCAGGTAGGCCTTGAATTCCTGGGCTCAGGAAATCCACCTGCCTCCGCCTCTGGGATAGCTGGGACTTCAGATACATGTTACTAGATCCAGCCTGGAGACTTTATTTTGCTTACTACTTTATCTCCAAGCATCAAGAAGAGCTGAATTAAGTGATTTCAACTCTCGCTGCTTTAAGTTTCTTCTCCAGCTCATCAGAGATAATACTGTGCACATTTACCTATGGAAATATAAATGAAGAGCCAGCAGTGGGAATTCATAAACATCAGGTGTCTTTCTCTCTCATGCTACCTTTGTTTAACACTCATCCACGAAGGGTAACACCAGTCACCTCAGGATAAAAGCTCCCCTTCAGTGACTAGATGGTGACCTTTTAAGCTGGCAGCTGACTTGTTCAGGACAACCTCAAACCCTACAGGCCATTGTTAACGTGAAGATGAGAGCAAAATCCTAGCGCAGTAGGAAAGGGGTGAAGGAAGTCTCAGGCAAGGGACGAATGAATAATGCCAGTGAGCTGTGACTGATGGGAGCAGGGCTGAACCTGCCAGGTCACATCACTAGCAGGGACCAGCAAACCAGACATAAGTAATCTCTAGCTAAAGGCTTTCCAAAAATCCCACCCGCCTCCATGGAATGTGACTGCTGGTGAATTGGGCATCACTGGATAAAAGGCTTCTTCTCGTGGAGGGTAGGAAAGATGAACAGGGGACGAGGACTTTGCATCTGCCATTGCATCTGACTCTCAGGACCATTTTACGAGGGTGGCATTTTTAGGCTCACTTAGCAAATGAAAATGCTGTGGTTCAGGGAGGAGGGTGCTCAAGACTTCACAGCTTTTAAATGCTAGCTCTCTAGAACCTCAGTTTTTCTTTAGCTTTTAACAAGCTGATTCTAACAATACCTACAGAGTACATTTCCAACACTGGGCTATCTGAAGTCTGTTTTACAAGCTTTTCACCACTTGCCAGCCTCTAAAGACTACATTAAGAAATTAAGTATGAATTAGTTAGCCACTGTTAGGCAATAAGACATCATAAAATTCACTAAAGTTTGGGGGTAGTCAATCAACATGGTGGATTTCTGACCTTCCAGTTCACTCCTGGGCAAGCCCCATGAAGTCCCAAATACCTTGTTCTTGTTTTGTAATGAGACAGAAATCAGCCAGACACACGCTAAGGAAGTCCCATGAAGAGATTGCCTTTCCCATTTTATAGTTAAGGAAACAGAGTTCAGGAAGGTCTAGTAATTGTGTGGAGTCACACAGCTTAGGAGAGGCAGAGTTCTGGTTGGCATCAAGTCTGCTGATAACACAAGGGACTTCATTATGTTATTCACAATGTACTAACTGCCAAGGAGGAGGGGGCTCCCTAAATAGCCACAGTATCTGGGATCTGGTCCTCAGGCTCTTCCACACTCTTCTGCTCTGCTCTGTACAGACAGAAGGCTAACGTCTGTATGTGCAGCTCCTCAGCTCCAGATCGGTCAACTATCCCCCAGGTTTGGCCCAGGCAAGGCATCGATGAGATGAGGAGCCGAAGGCAAGCTTCTCTGCTGCCCGCTGTCTCTGCCTGTGTGAGTGTGCTACCCAGCAACGGCTGTCCTCTGAGATCCAAGTACTCGTATAGTGCAGCCCTGCATCACCCACATCATGATGCCAGGTCCTTCCTTTTGCCTCTGCACATGCTGCTTCCTGTTCCTGCTTTGGGGGCCCCCACAATTCAATGTAGTCACCTGGCCCTGGCCTTGGGCCCACTACCTGCCCCTGCTCTGAGCAGAAGTGAAGAGCTCTGTTTCTAAACACCCACCACCTCCTGCAACACTCCACCCTCTACTGCATGCAGCTCTCGGCTCACTTCCTGTCTCTGCCCCTGCTTGTGTCCAAATGAGCTCTTTCCCTGAGTCTCAGGCCCTCTATCACATGCTTAGCCATTTCCTTGTATCATTACCGCTTTCTGCGGCCCCAGGTAAATCCTGACACACCGAAAAGTTGCTACACCGCAAAGACAAGTGGTGGCCTATGATCCTAAGCTGTGACAGAGCCCAGTGATGGCTAGAATCTGGGTCCCAGTACCACCTGTTGGCCCCAATCTTCTGTATGTTCTCTGAAAAAATGCTTAGAAAAAAGAATGAGCTTGTCTTTTTCCAAGGTTCACAGTTGAGACTGGGGTAAAATGAACACAGCTAGGATCCTAATTCCATGGTCCTAGAAAAGAAAAATTCACCACCGACATCAGTCACAGCAGTGTTCCCCAAATCACTGGGCGGAACACCACCTGGGTGGAAGATAAATAGAGATATTGTGAGGAGAGAGGTTCTGGAGAATGGTGGGTTAAACAAAGTGAACTTTTTATTGCTTTTTCTAAATAGCAGGTCTTTAATAATATGCACTGCAAAATATGTAAAAAGAGTTATGGTACCTAACGAGTGGCAATTATACATTCTATGGGATGAAAAATCATTAACATTTTACAGCTTCACTACTCCCAGGAATACTGTTCTGGAAACACTAGATTATGGTATTGAGACTAAACCCTTCCCTGGCCTTTTCTAGGACTGGGAGCTGGGCAGACTCATGGCATTGACTATGCAGACTCCTCCAAGGCCCCTGGCCGCTACCTGTACTACCTCCTGTCCAGTTCCTGGACTCCACCCCAGGTACAGTCTCCCGGAAGCTGCCTTCTGCCCCTGCTCTGAGCAGAAGTGAAGAGCTCTGTTTCCAAACACCCACTACCTCCTGCAACACTCCACCCTCTACTGCATGCAGCTCTTGGCTCACTTTCTGTCTCTGCCCCTGCAGCATTCTTAAGAACAGTGTCTAAGTTTTATTTGCCAGTGTGTGCCAGCTAGTGTCCAGGACAGGGTGGACAGCTGTTTAGGGTGATGGGAGGACCATACATCTTCAGGTCTTCAAATGCTTACAGCATTTTTTTTGCTATCAGGTTTCAATGATAATTGTCTTAAATTTCGTAAATTAAAATAAACCCTATTGTTCAAGCAATCCTCAATAAATCAAGTTTATATTATTGTATTACTTTTTATGGTAAGAATAACTGGTGTTTTAAAAGAATTCCTAAAATCAGCTGAAAAACAGCAGTGCAGAAATGTGGGCTATCACTGCTGTGAGGCAGCTTACCACTAGATGTCAGCCCAGGACAAGAGGAGGGAGGGCTGCTCAAACTCATGTTGTACTTGTTCATCCAATTATCACTATAAATATCAAATATTTAAACAACAAAATATTAGGCAATTAAAATGATCTATTAAGGGAACATTTTTAAAAAGATATATAAAATTTTGACATTTCCCCTTTGCAAAATAGTTTATAAATGGTGTTAGTTTAACCTGTATTTGTCAAGAAACATTTGCAGAGATTAGAGAAATTGACTCCTAAGAGGAAAAGCAGCTCAGTTTTCTTCTGAAATGCCCCCAAACCATATGTAACACAGACCATATGGCTGTCCCCACTGTGAAGTGCAGGCAGGGGAAAGAGCGTGGTTCCCAGGATCAGGCAGATGGAGGGGTTGGATCCTGGCTCTGCCACTTCTGAAAAAGCGACATCACCTTTCCTAGCCTTGGTTTTTCATCAGTAAAATGGGGCTATATCACTCCCCATATGGTAGACTGTAAAAATCAACAAAAGGATTATACTGCGTGGAAAGTCTTAACACAAATCTTCTCAAGATTTTAAGTCTTAATGGTTTAACAAAAACTGTTTTGAAGACCTCAGACAACTTAGGGCATTATAATAAGAGCTATAACTTTGTTCATTCAAAAGATAGCAGTTGAGAATAGTCTAAGTGACAGGCTTTTGTGCCAGGGACACATGTGTAAACATGACACTTCATTCCCTTCCAGAGCAGGTTTCCAGGTCTTTGTGGAAGGACAGCATCGGGTGGAATGTGATGTCATCTATTTCTGAGCGTATCCACTCACTGCCTTCTGGAAAACCAGTGTGCATGTAAATCCAACAACAGGGAGGGGAAGAGAATCCACCATTTTATCCTCTATTTATCCTGGGTACCACAAGCACCACTATGCCATTGGTGTTATAGCGCTTCCACTGTGCTCAGGGTGTGGCAAAGACTGGCATGTCCAGCTCCTCAGGAACTCGAAGCCTGGCTATGCTTGTGAGTCATGGAGCCGTCAAATGTTATTTTTGATTTCTAAACTCTCATTGAAAAAAATGAAAAGATCGTAAACTGCAATTATTTGTTTATACAGTGTTAGCCACCTCCTCCAATAAAGACACGGTGTCTAGCCCAGGAATGTGCTGTCCTCCTGAAGTTCCAGAATACTGACGGTGCATGATGACTTCATATGGGGTCCTCTCCAGACTCCAGATGCCTCCGGTCAGCTACCATGCAGCTGGGAAGCCGGGCCTTTGTCTAATGTTGACACACTGGCTGCGTGTGTCAGCTTTGTCTGATGTTGACACACTGGCTGTGTGTGTCAGCTTTGTCTGATGTTGACACACTGGCTGTGTGTGTCAGCTTATTCTCATGTCCTTAGATGACACTGTGGGTGACACTTTTTTTTTTACCAAGTAGCTACACTGCACCACTGAGATATGCCCAGCAGTCTGATGCACAGCCTAGAAAGCAGGCAGCAGCCACTCATCTGTTCCTCATTCACTCAACAAACACTGGATGAGCATGAATATGGGAGAGCAGGCCTGTGGACACGGCCCCATTCCAGAGGGGCCATGGAAGAAGGGAACCAGGATTATCAAGGGAGATCAAGTCAAGGCCTAGAGTTCTGCCAGGTAACTTTGCTGAGCATGGCTGCTTTACCTCCAAGTGTTTCGAATGTATGGGAGTCTCACTTCGCTCATACTCAGCAATGCTCTTTGAAACCACTCGGCTGAGCTTGATCATGGTGTCTAAGCAGGTTTCCTGCCCGTTCTCATTGGCTCTCATTCGGGGGCCCCACATTTTAGCTGGGGTCTAATTCTAAAACAACGGTTTTTGTCAGGCACTTATTATGTGACTCTGACATCCCAGACACCCCAAACTGTGTTCCTGAGCCACACCAGTGTCTGCACTGTGGGGGATGTGGTGCCAATGCTGAACCACGGCCACTTTCCTCAACAGGCAAAAACTGGATTTTATGAAATAGAACGAAAAAAAAAAAACCTCAATTACATTTTCTCTTATGTATTTAAAAAAATGACTCTAGTGGATTTCTTCACTTGAAACCACATGTGCCTGTTAGTGCTGGGGAACAACCACACAGAGGAACAAACACCAAATGCTTCTTAAAGAAAATCATTAAATGTGGCCTTTCTTTCAAATAGTCTATGTATCATTTGAGATAAAAGACAAAGTTTCACAATTAGTTCATAAGCAAGAACTGAAAGGCCACAACCTCTTTGTGCTCTGCATGATCATGGGTGCCCTGGCTCTGCTGAACAAGCATGGGTACCACTGTCGTAGAAGGTGGCAGCTCCAACCTCTCCCCTCCTCCTTTACCTTTCTGCCACATAGGGATGGCCAGCTTTCAGCTAGTACCTACTGTCATGCATGGTGTGGGTATGTATTATCAACCAGCATTATCTCAATAATTCCATGAAGTGTGTGCTGTCTCCATTTATAGATGGAATAGAGAGACTCAGAGAGGTGGAGGGATTTCCAAACTCATCCACTAGTAGATGACCGAGCTGGAGCCAAAGCAAAAGCCAGGTGATTCCCAAGGCCATGTCCTCACACCAGGGCCTCCTCAGGTCCCCAGAGCACCAAGCTGCCACAGTTGTTCCTAGTCCAATGCTGGGAGCATCTGTCTTTATTTCTGCTTTGATCCCAGACAGAAATTATCTGGACTTCAGATAACCTGGGAGGGAGGGAGGGAGAGAGGGAGGGAGGGGCGGAGGGAGGGAGGGAGGGAGCCACCTCGGACTCAGGCTCTCAGTGTACCTGCTTAGCTCAGGCTGGTAGACTCTACTATTACTCCCTGCCAGCTAGCCCACAATACATGGAAGCATAAGAAAGCCTTTCACAGACTTTCCTCCAGGATGTCCAGGGCACATATCTAGGCTTTGTAGAGGCACTGCTATGTGTATAATGAAAGCATGAACTCTGTGTGTGTAGAAAACAGTTTGGTGGTTCCTCAAACAGTTAAACACGGGGGGTGCGGTGTGGCTTAGTGGTAGAGAATCTTTCTAGAATGTGTTCCATTTGTAGCATTGCAAACAAATGGTAAACACTGAATTATTTCATGACCCAGCAATTTAGTTTGTAAGTATACACCCAAAAAGAACTTCAAACATGTACTCAGACCACTACTTGAACACAAACACTTGCAGAAGCATTATTCACAATAGGTAAAAGGTGGAAACATCTTACATGTCCACCAATGAATGGATGAGTAGATAAACAAAATGTGGTTTATTCATGAGGTGAAATATTATTCAGTCTTGAAAAGGGATGGGATTTTTCTACACATTGCAATTTCGATGGACCTCGAAAACATGCTAAGTGAAATAAGCCAGACACAAAAGGACAAATCATACAAATATGTATGATTCTACTTCTATAAAATACCTACAGGCAAATAGGCAAACTCATAGAGACAGAAGGTAGACCAGAGGTTACCAAGTATTGTGGGGAGACAGAAACAGGAAGTTTCTGTGTAACAGATACCCAGTTTCAGTTTGGAGTGATGAAAATTGTGAAAAGAGATAGGGGTCCTGGCTGCATGAATGTGAGCCATGCCGCTGAGCCGTGCGCTCGGCAACATTCAGAACGGCAGAACTTACCTTTCAAATACACGCATTTCTTCCACAAGTGGAAAAAAATGGGGGAGGGCTCTGAAGACAGACTTGGGGTTGATTCCCAACTTTCCCATTCGCGGGCTGTGGAGAGTCACAGGACTGTGCATGGTCACATGCATTTGTTCTAGTCACTCGCTTCCTTGAATGCTTATTTCTCATTGGTACTGAGTATAGTGCCTTAGGATTGTCTAAGTCTCTTTGGAACAAGATAAAACACGGGGAATCAGTCCCAGGCCTTATGGGCACTCTAGGAATCCTCTGCTTCTGTATGTGGAGGGGAGGGAGCACACAGCATCCAGTCAGAGGCCCCCATACTTCCCATTCTGAGCCCCTTTCAGGTAAGCCCACTGAAATCTGGCCCCTCACCACACTGTGACAAGCTGCCCCTACAGTCAGGCCCTTGCATTCCTACTTGTATTTCTTCTACATAGAAGGCTTAGAAACACAGGATTTCAAAGCTTTATTCACAAACATGTTTGATAGGGTATTAACTAAGCACTGAAAGATGAGAACAACCTTTCTGCCCAACACAGAAGTGTGGGAATGGCAGCAACAGCAGTTCACTCTATGGCAAAGTCTGTGGTTGTGTAAAAACACATACAATGTCACATTAACATGGGGGAACCGAAATTTAACCTTATATCTGTTGCACCCCTGATACCCTTTGTATCATAGGAAACAAGTAAATATAATTTTGGTGGAACTGTAGTGATGTCTTAATTTTTCCACTTAAAAATCTTTTTCTATTTTCTATTACTCTAAAAATAAATGTAAATACAGGTTCTCTCTTCGCAAACCCAGGAGATCAACGGTGTTAGTCAAGCAGCATATAGCCGCATGTGGTATCATTCCGAGCTGTTCCAACACAGCCTCGTGCACTCATGCTTGAAAGCCAGGCTATCAATCTGCTTCTATCTGAACTTCTGTGCCTTCCAGGGGTTTTAGATGGATAAATATGACTCAGCAAAATCATGTGCAGAACCAAGAGCTGTAAGGTAGATGCCACCTGTGTCTCCTTGACTGCATCTGGAACGGACTGAGAAAGCAGAACTAGACTGAGTTGGGCTGTCTGTTCATACAGCTTGTTCACTGTGCTCACTCAGGCACTGTGGACAGAGGCTGGGCTCCTGTCACCTCGGCGAAGGCAGGCCAGCAGGTTGGTCCCAAGAAGCCCATACAAGCTAACTGAATAAACAGCTCCTTCAATGCTCCACCAGACACTGACAGAACAGGTTACCTCTCAGGGTGCCAATGTCTTTGAGCAGATATTTCCCATGAGCCTGTAGTGGCCAAATACAAGAGATGCACCCTCACATGCCTGCCTCAAGATGACTCCAAGTACAGGAACTATGAATGGAGATACTGAGCAGAAGCAGGAAGAAATGAAAGCACTTGATTCTACGTTCACAAGTTCTTCAAACTGAGAGCAGTGTGCCATGAGAGGGTTTTCAAAAAGGGGTAGGCTACTCTAACACAGATTTCCTCGTGGTAGAAGTTTAAACAAAGGAGTAAGGTAGAACACATTCTTTTAAAAATTCATGCCTTCTCCCTGGGAGGGAGAAAGGGGACCAGTGAAAGTACATTCAAGAATCACACTGCTATCCATACTCTGCAAAAGCTGCCATCTTCTCCCAAGCAGAGAATGGATCCTTGCCCTAGCAATTAAAATCATTTGTCTTTCATCCCCTCCTTGCCAAAAAGGACCCCAGCCCTAACTAGTTAATCCCCAACACACACTGCTACTCCCAGAGTTGCCTGGCAACTGCTAGGAGGCGTGTCAGAGAGCAAGAAAGGCCCAAATAAATGAGCTGGAGCCTGGGCTGCGCTTGACATGGATAAAGAGGTTCTCCGAATGGGGCGTCCTGGCTGCTTGTGGTTCTGTCAGTTAAGTGGGAAGAACAAGCTGGCTTGGCCAATGCTGTTAAATACCCTAGGCCTTGCAGCTCCAGGTGACTTGTGATTTGCAGACCCCCATCCCCCACCCCCCGTTTGGTGGCAGCTACCTCCAAAGCCTCCTGACAGGACAGGATGCAATGCATGCACACGGAACACAGGCCCGGGGCCAACTGCTGTCTGCAGTGCTTCTCTGTACCGTCATTTCTCTCACCATTCTTCCAACCATTATTCCAAAGTACACTCACTGATGCTGATTCCTAACGAACTGTGCCGTGACTGGTGCCTGGCACAGGAGACAGAAATGGTTAAGATGGAACTCGTGGGAACTGTAACAGACAGGCAGGAGAGCACAGTGGGAAGGAACCTTGTCTTGGAGTCAGGCTGACCTCAGTCTCCTCCTGGCTATCCTTTTCTGGGAAGTTTTGGCTGGCCAGCGCCTGTTTCCATCTGTACAATGAACAGGGTAGTGGCAGCAGCTTTGGGAACCGAGATCTCAGGTGGGAAGCTACTTGAAGGTGAATCAGGCCCTGAGTTGTGTGGGAGGTCACTGAGAGGCAGTAGACACAGTCATGGCCACCTTTGTTGTCCTCTCACTTTGCCTTGGGGAGACCCCCTTGAAACAACTCAGATAGCTGGGGCCAGGCATCTCCCCACAGGCCTGCAGAAGGTGCCACTGGTGAGGAGCAGCCCCAGCAAGGGCCTCCTCCCTACTCCTTCTGATGCGGAGGGAAGAAGCTCTAGAGCTCAACTGCATCGTGATTTTTTTTTTCCAGTAAGAAAGGAAACACAGTGCAAGGAAGTAGAAGTTCAAGTGAGCACTAAGCCAGGGACAGGGTCCTACAACTCACCTGCTTGCAGAGGAGGAGCTGCCCACCTCTGCCTTGAAGGCTGAGGCTGGTTCCTCTACACAGGTGGGTGGGGATGGACTGGCCCTGCAGGACTGCCCCCCAAGGATCCCTGGCTGGAAAGAAACCCTGGTGAGGGACAGTAGACAGGCTAGCTCCAAGGCTGGTAGGCAGGCCCTGGGCTGGGCGTGTTCAAGCCTTCTACGATACTGCTTAGGGGCAGGTTCCACATGGAAAGGAACCGAGGTTGAGTGAAGGAACCCACTCAAAGTAAATAACTGCTTGGAAGCAAGAGAGGAAAGAAACAGTTCCAGACTCTCAGGGTTCACATTTTCAGTGCAACACAATGCAACACAAAACAACACAATGACTCTAAGGTAACCTGTTTCCCATGACCACACTGTTGGCCTGACAGGACACCATCACACCTGTGTGACACAACACACCACAAATTGGAAAGGACAGGTGGGACACAGGGGTTAGTGGTGACTACCAGGCTGCCAGGAACCCTCCTCCCTGTAGGATCCTCCTCTCGTCAGCCTCTGGGGCTCTGCCATGCAGACAGCCACTCACGTCCCTCACCTCAGCACCAAGGCCCTAAATGTTTGACCCAGGAAATCTACATTAGAGAACCTGCCTAAGGGGCAGGGGGATCACTCAAACCACACAGTAAGATTTAGACAAAGACATTTATCAATGTGGGTTAAAACTGGAATGCTACCAAGAGTCAAAAAGGCCAGTACTAGGATAATGGAGGAGGCATTGATCCTTATTTTGGATCACAGGAACTTGATGAAAATCTGTGAGTGGGCCTACACATTTGCCTTTCTTGAGGCCCCCATGTGACTGTGATCCACAGCTGGGCTGTGACCAATAATGTGAGAAGAGTTTTCACACAATGTGCAGTGTTTACTCACAGTAAAAGAAAAGCAGGCTAGCAAGTGGGATATGGGGTTGCTTTGTCAAGGATAGCCAATTGCCTAAAAAATGATAAACCAAACAAAGCAAAAATAAAACCCAAGACTCCAAATGAAATGAGCCAAAAGCAAACCAAAGACTAGAAACAATGTGAAGCTTGCTGTCACACCCTTGTAATTGTCGATGATGGGGCCAAGGTGTTTCTGACTTCTAGTTCTGACTCTGAACATTTTCACTAAGATCAGGTGCTATTTTTCAATTTAATTTAATTTTTTCAATGCTATGGCTAGAACTCAGGGCCTTGTGCATGCTAGGCAGGCTCCCTACCACTGAGCTAATTAGTATGATTGTTTATTTTTAATTATATGTATACATGTGTGCCTGTGCATGTGAGTGTAACTGTTCATGGAGGCCAGAAGATGGTGTCAGAGCCTTGGATGCTAGAGTTATAAGCAGATGGGAGCCGCTCAACATGGGTGCTGGGACAAACTCAGCAGTATGCACTCTTAAGCCCTAAGCCATCTCTCTGGACCAACAGGTGCAATATTATAACTGGACAAACGATGGAAAGATGCAAGGTGCTGGGGAGGCCTTCTTGTCCTGCAGCACTATAAGCCCAGCATCCTCACAGGCCACCTAATGAATTGTTCTCCCCAGCCTTGCAACCACGATCGTTCCCCACTTCTCAAGCTCACATGTGTTCTGCAGCCATTCTAATTAACTCCCCAAACAACCCCGTATGGGAAATGTTGTCACTCCCTTTTTCAGAAGAGGAGAAATTACCAGAACTAGATTGTTTAAAAGGTAACAAGTTGACCACCTTTGGCTCAGTGTACAAATGCATGAGACCCAAAGTCGACAGATCTGCCATATTGCATTGACTCTGAGATGAAAACTTCTTCCCACTGTTACCTGAAACAAACCTGTTATTATCTTCCAAGTAATGCTTTCGTGGCTACATAAATATCTATTGCATTTACTTTACAGCATCTTACCTGTTATGTACCATGAATACTTCGTTTGAGCCAACTCCTTCCATTGCAGATCTGGCTGCTGTGAACACCTCAGTTTCAGGCTCTCCCTTTTTCCCGCCAGAGGCTTCACCAACCTCTGTCAGGCTCCCAATCTCAGGAGATGCTTCCATTACAGTAACTTCTCCTATACAGAGGGTTCTCTTCTGAGTTCCCACAACATTCTTCAAACTAGTCTTCTCCAGCTTTCCTTTCGCTCTGTCTTACTGTTTAGACTTGCCATCCATCATGTCACACCTCTGCTCAGAGACTTATGCTCCTACAGGGTGAAGTTCACACTCATAGTCCAGCATTCTCATCTCCCCACCCAAACCTCATTCTAGACAAAATGGCCCATCTTTGTCTCTGCTTCCAAGCTTTGGCATGCTCAGCAGCCCCTAAACACCTCAGGTTAGTAGTTTACATCCTTCCCTGGTATAATTTTACTCATCAGACCCTAGTAGGGTCTCACCTCCTTTATGAAAAGTTTTAGACTTGATTCTGACAACAACCTCAAGTACAGAAAGGAGGCTTATCCAATTTTGTTGGTGAAGAAAGTAAGGTTCAGTCATAATGAGTGATTTGATCAAATTTTATATAGCTAAGTACAGAGTCAGGCTTTAAATTACCAAGCTTCTGTTCTTTAACCCAGTACCTGTCAGAGTCAAGTGCAACCAGAAATTCCTCTTATGGAAGCTCATGTGCCAGATCATACCCAGCAATGGGTACTCAGATTCAACAACCTCTGGATTCTAGATGGGCATGTGACCATAACAAGGCAAATACCAGAGTAAAAGTGTGTACAGCCTGCTGGGGCCCAGCAGCCCAGGGACAGGACTGGCCAGCCAGGCTATTTTCCCTCCAGAGAAGGGTGAGGACAATACTTTCCTTGAATTATGCCAGCTCTTAAAACTTGAGTGGTTTGGCTGGGCCCAAGATTGTGTCAGAGTTAGAGCCAGCTCCCTTCCAGACAAGCAGGACATGAGTCTCTGCTTTAAGCTGACAAGCATTAGAGAACTGAGGAAGCTGAAAAGAGAAACAGACCATGATGGCCGAGAACAGCATGACCCAAGTTGGTCTATCACACTCACTCTGCCTGTGCTGAGTGTGCACTCTGTTTGGCCAAGAGCCAAAGGTGGGCTGGCTAGAGGATCATGGGGGAAGATTCTCCTGGAAGAGGGGAAGCAGTAATGAAAGTGTCTTTGGTTTCAGGGAAGAACTGACCTCTTCATACCCTCTCACATTATCTCACAGGGAAATAGAGGAATAAGGAACTGTCAACGGAAGCTCAGGAAGGGGGAAGGGCCATGCCTGCAGGCACTCCATCGCCTGGTCCCCACTGTGCTTTGTGTTCATTTAAACCATGATCGTATACAGGAGCCCCCAAGAAGTGAACCCCTGAGATAAGGGGACTTTTTGAAGAATGGGGGCAAAGAGGCACAGAACAAACCCACGGATATTGGCACCACTGCTAAGGAAGTCATTTCTCTTCCCTGAGCCTCAGAATCCTTATTTGGAAAGTGGAGCTGGTCGTCCCTTCCTCACAGGTGATCTGTGAGTCCTCAGGGAGAGCCAGCAAGCATGAAGGGCCTGGTGTAAGATCTAACAAGCAAGTGGTGCGATACCTTCACATCCTCCCCGCACAGAGGGCGAGAGCCTCACATGAGGGCTCAGCTTCCCCATGCTGAGAGGTTGAGCTGAGGAAGGACTGCCTTACTCAAGACCCTCCACCACACACACACAGCCTCCTTTGAGTAATCTCATACACTGGAAGAACCAGGATTTCTCATGGCAGGAGATGGTCCTGATCCTTGATCCAACATAGACTCTGTCGTGTGCCAAGAGGCTACTCACCGGTTCAATTTTCAGTGCATTCCGGTAGCTGCCGAAGAAAGCAGCCTGGGCCTTAAGGAAGGCTCTGGCCACCCCATCGCCTGTAGTTGTGGAGACCTTCTTCAGCCTGTTCTTCAGGGAGGAGATCTGGAGACACAAGAAAGGAAGAAGTATGAGAGCGGGTTTCTGGCAAAGCCTGGCACCCAGAGAGCCTTGGAAAATCCTAGGAGAGGTGATTTTGATGAAAAAAAATGCCTTCTGCGTTAGGGCTTACTGAAATATATTTTACACAACACAAAATACACTTATTTAAAGTATGATGGTTTTGGGTACAATTATAAGGTCATCACCAATCACTACCACGTAATCCTAGAACATTTTTACTACTGCCACAAGGAAACCACACACTCTCTAGGTGTTGATCTATATCTTCACCAATTCTATCCCCACTCTAGTCCTAGGCAACCATCTACCTGATTACCCATCCTGCAACATCATATACATGGAATCACACAATAGGATTCACATGACTAGATTCTTTAACTTATCACAATGCTCATGCTAGGTTGTAATATGTATGAGGTCTTCATCCCTTTTTGTGGCCAAATAATATTCTACTGCATACCATATCTTATTTATCTGTTCATCAGTTTCTGCTTTGGGGCAATGAGCAGGGCTGTTATAGGGATTCACGTCCAAGTTTCGGTGTGAAGATAGCAGATTCTGAGGCAAAAATCCTCTGGTGCTGACCTTATACAATGAAGATGACCTGAAAGGACCTATGAAAGTCACAGTGTACAGCACTTAGCATGCAGTCAGCCATTAATAATGGTTAACTGAGTACAGGGAACACTCCTGTGAGGTTGCTAGAGGGGTGAGACACTTGCCTGGTTGTGAACAAGGTGAGAGGTGGTGGGAATATGCATGCAGGGGCTGGCCACCCCACTTCTGCTGGGAGCCATGAAACAGTTTTCCTCTGAAAACAGTTGGGCATCTATCACTGCCTTGTGTGCACATGTGCGTGCATGCGTGTACATGGATGTGTGTATATGTGTGTGCACTTGTGCGAGGGTCTGCTGCAGCTTCCCTTTTTTGGGACCCACAGACTCGGAGGCTGCAGTGGCTAAGCTCCTGAGGAGTGATGGTAATGTAGGCCCCTTGGCAGACTCTGCCATGAATTTTCAACTGGAGATAGAAGTATGAAAAAAAACATGTTTTACTGAAATGTTAAAAATATTACCTCCCCCCTCCCCAAATAATAAAAATCTAGCCCCTCTTGAAGATCAGGATGACATTTCCACCCTTTGAAATGATGCCCGCCATTGTCACTCTTCTTCTGGCTCCTCAAAGGCCTTGGGCCACCTGTGCTGCGGATTATTCCTCACTTAACCTTCCCTGGCCTTTCCCTTTCATTCGGGAGGTGTTTAATTACCTTGGATTCACGAGCTGCACTTCAGGTGAGCCTCTCCTAATGGCCTCATTACCATCTTACACAAAGAAGGAGTCGCTGATGGTGGCTGAGCAAATAGAAGAGCCTCCTTCCTGCCTGCCCCCGCTGGTCTGAAGCTAGCCAAGTGGTCCTGGCTTTCGACACCCCGTGAGCACCTAGGACAAGACTTCTGAGGACCTCATGCATCCTGTGACATGGAGAAGCTTTTGTCTTGACCTGTCAGCACTTCAAACTTTGAAACTGAAAGTCTATGTGTATCTAATAGCTCGGGACAGTATTTTGTCTCTTAAATAAAAGCCAGGGAAGAAAATGGAAGGCTTAACTAACCCACCATTGTACATCTAAAGCCGAACTTGCCCTGAGTGTTCCCAGGGTGCTGGTCAAATCACTACATCAGGGTTCATCGGGGTAATCTAGGGGTGGTGGAAGTGCCGGTGAGGATGTCTTCCTCCTTTAATCAGGTGTCACAGGAGGAAGATGGAAAGCAGAGGGAAGAGGGTACAAGATTGCTCTCAACAGCTCTTCTCTCCAGCAGCCTTGGCCTCCTCTGCAACCCTACTTGAGCACTGCAGCACCATCCAGACAGTTCCTGGGCCAGGGGCCTGGCTCCATGCCTCTTCATCCCTCTTCACAGCTACTCTGACATCTTAAACACTACCCCAGACATGGCCTGAGTCTGCCCTCACCTCTCAGTACACATGACCTTGGCCTTGTAAGGTGCAGCTTAATTCGTCCCCTAACTGAGCTCTCTGCTTCCACCTCTTCAGTGCTATCCATTCCTAGGTGTCCTAGTCATCTTGGAGATATCTAAATATGACCACTTCGATCCTCAGTAAAATTCTCCAGCACCCTAACCCCTAATCCTTCTGAACAGCCAGGCTGTTCAGAGCAAGGTGGTCAATCCCACCTGCACTGCTCAGTCATTATACTTGGCCTACCGATCTGAATCACTTTGGCTCCGCCATGCACACAGCTGTCTCTCGGCCCTCCCTGCCCTGCTCATGGATGTTCACCCATTCACTCTTCAACTGTCCACATCTGTATCAATGGAGTGCATTAAGTAAATTACACCACATTCTCATGATGAAATGCTGTGAAGCTGCCAGTGGCAGGATTCTGAACCAATGTGAAAAGATGTTCATAAAATACTGTCAAATGAGGGGAGGGGTGTGAGTTGCAGAACAGTATGTACAGCATGAATCATTTAAAAACTTGTGTAAATATATATGTGTGCAGTAAAAACCTAAAATGCCATGTATCAAATGTTAACTATGCAAGGATGCTTTCACTTTCTATTTTATAAACTTGATTGTTTTGATTATCTTTTATAAAAGAGCATATGTTACTTTCATAATAAAGAAGTAAAATGAGGTACTTTTTCTTTAATAGTCAAATTAGCCACTGCCTTCGGGTAATGAGAAGCGGGAATCCAGATGTCCCCCCATCTGTGAAGCCTCTTCTGACCACTGAGCTAGGTCTGAGGACTGCATAGGTGGCTCTACCATGAGATGCACGCTTGTTACCTCTCGTACTACCCCCAGCACATGCTTGGCCCAGTTTAGTCACTTGGCACTTCCTGTAGAATGAAAGAACAAGTGAGTGAGTGCTTCAGCTCCAGAAGGCGTTGCCAGAGGCAGCACTAGCTGGCTTTTATGTGAGCACTGAGGATCCAAACTCTGGTCCTCACACTTGCACAACAAATATGCAACCCACTGAGCCATTTCCCCAGCCCATCCTTGCTTTTGAGACAGGGTTTCTCACTGAACCTGGAACTTATCAATTTGCTAGAGCGGTTGGCTCAGCAAGTCTCAGGAATCCTCCAGTCTCCACCTCTCCGGCTCTGGAATTACTAGCATGCTGCTGAGCCTGAGATTTTACATAGGTGCTAGAGATCCTAACTCAGGCCATCATGTTTGCATGGCAAACACTTCACTGACTCAGCCATCTCCTCAGTGCCCTCCCCCACCTCACCAATCTACTTATGGCTTCGTTAGTTCATGCCTCAAAGCTGAAGCAGAAAGTCTTGGTATGTGTAGTAAGAGTAATCTCACAGCATTCTCTTTCCAGTATAATAATTTTTGGAAGAATTACAAATTTATCAAGAGAAGTAAACAGAAAATAGCATGAATTGAGCACTCAGCTAGTTAGTAAACAACATACCCGGCACTGGATGAAGATTTCAGAACAACTGAGTGAGGTGGGCACGGATGAGGAAAGTGAGACTCAGACCCCTATCTCACAGACAATCCAGTGGTAGGTGAGCAGAAGCCAAAGTCAAGTCAAGGTCTGTTTTACTCCACAGACTGTGCTATTCCATCAAACCTTACCACTACCAGCATTCTTAGACCAGCAAATTGCACTTGTCCATGATACAGGCTTATTTTCCCTCTGACTTAATATATCTCCATTATCGCTTCCTCTCATTCTTTGCTTTTCTATTTCTTCCTTGAGAATATGGTTGGACCTTGACCTCAGTTGAGTTTAATTGCTTCTTCTGCATCCCATTTTCCCCACAGAGATCTTGGTTCTCTGTGGGGGAGTGTAGGGCTATGCTAGTTATGTAGCGCTCTAAGCTAGTGCTGGTGGTGACCCTAGGGACCCTGGTCTCTGCTCCCTCCATCTCTCCTGACAACTATGGGCTACATGTAAGTCAGAAAGTTAGAGGCAAGCATTCTAATTCTAACCAGCTTTTTGTTAGACAAAAGGATCAATTTTCATTATGTGAATGCCTATCTCACTGTGCTATAATGGTTCTGTGGAGCATCCTATGTACAAACTCTCAAATCCTTACAATGACATTCTTGGAGAAAAACAGTATAATTTTAAACAAAGCCAAGAAAAAAAAATTCTACTTCCTCTATCTACCAAAGAAAGCTCAGGAAGAGTCCAGTGCGCACACATGCACTCCAGCCTCTCCATACATATTTAATCTGAGGAACACACAGTAGTTACTACTTCCACAATTTTCTAGCCATTTGTAAAATTCACCTGCTCAAAAACTTGTTATTTTTCTCTCCAGAGTCCCAGAGTAAGTAAAATTGTCTGTTTTCTCTATAAAATAGTTTACCTTTAACACCCCCACCCCAATTAATCTAGGGGCTCTGATCTCAAAGTAACATGTATTTATAGTAATAGGTGGTCACTCAATAAAAAGATTATTTCTAACCAAATACGTGCACGCATACATATGCATGCTTTGGGGAGTATTTTCAAAGCAGTGCCTCCCCCCATACTCCTGGCAGTTCGGGATTAAAGGTCAGATTTAAACCATCACTGTGCTTCACAATGCAATCTGTGCAGTGCTGCGTAATGAAATGGTTCAGTAAAGGTGCTCGTGGAAATTCTTTTAATTAGGTCTAAGGCTGTTCAGTTGTCAACATGAATAAACCAAGACGCATTCTCTTACAAACAGAACACACAAAACAAAAATGTAAGTTACCTTTGAAAAAACAGAAGCACTTTCAAAAGGAAAGTTAGACATGGTTTTTTTTTTTTCAAAACAACATAACCTCTACCATTTTTTAAAACTACCAGCGTCATTCGACAAATGAACTGTAAAACAAAAATAAAGGGGTGCCTCTATTTCTTATGATCCAGGACACTAATGTCTAATTCTAATGAAAAGTATTTAGAGGAACACTAAAGTTAAGCATAACTAAAAATGTTTATCAAGAGATTAATGACCTTCAAAAACAAAATCTACTTTACTAGTTAGCTATAATTAGTCCTACACATCAGCATTTCTCCCAGGCAGACATGTGAATATGCCATAGCCATGACTATGAACAAAATCACATCTATTAAAAATGTATGAACATGTACTTTTGCCCTCAGACTCACAATCTGAGGGCCAAGAGATGTGTACATTATCACAGGAACAGCACCGAGATCTGCTTTTCAAAGCTGTGTAGACAAACTAAACCACATAGACTTGGAAAGTTCAGTCATCAGTCCAGAGCAGATTCTACGAACCAACATTTACAAAATATAATTGTGAGAAAATGGTAGCCTGTTTTGAGAAATTGGGTT
Organism: Eospalax fontanierii; assembly: GCA_035773235.1. Classification (NCBI taxonomy): domain Eukaryota; kingdom Metazoa; phylum Chordata; class Mammalia; order Rodentia; family Spalacidae; genus Eospalax; species Eospalax fontanierii. The sequence goes on from CM069541.1 coordinate 52,669,085, forward strand.
GCACTTGCCATGAGCTCTGAGAGAAAAGCAAAATTAAGTAATTCTAATTGCTACCAGGAGCTCAGATTTAGATGGACACAAAGATGTTCAGAAATGCCACGGGCCTTAAGACTAGATGTGGAATGGGACAACTGAAACAGAGCAATGTCAGCATGTAAGAAATGAACAATAATCTTGCTACAAGGTGCTTGTAGTTCCAGCACTTGGGAGGCTGAGGCAGGAGGATCACTTGAAATTAGGAGTTTGTGACCAACTTGGGTAACACAGAAAATTCAGGTCAGCCTGGGCTATACAGCAAGACCAAGTCTCAAACCAAACGAAACCAAAGCCACCAATTCCTTGAATAGCAAATCAATGAATGTATGGTTAGTGAATCTGGAACATGAGGGTCCCACATCTGACAATCTATTGATTTATTCTTTGTTTAGACAAACTTGAGTTCAAAATCTGCTGTGGCTGCTAGTTATCACCCAGATACCTCTAGGTGGGTTACTTATTTTTTCTTCTTCTATAACAAGGTGATAAAGTACCTTGTACCTTCACTCTTTTCACCCCAACCGCCCAAGGGTTGTTTTGTTGATTAAATGTCAAGATTTTCAAAGCTCCTAGCACAGTGCCTGGCACACAGTAGAAACCTAATTGACGGTGGCTATTCTACATTTGCCCAACTCCAAATCCAAAATTACCAGCCCCAATTTTAGTATAAAAATAATGGGTTCATGATTAACATTTTCTAGGGCATCAATTACTGAAATGTCACTCATTATGCTGAGCTTAGTGGATTTATTTAGTGACCCAAACTTGGTGTGTATTTGGCAGCTAATGAGTACTTGGTGTTTACAAAGATTATAAAATGGGATTTGTCTCAGCAACAACCCTGGGCTGACTGGATATAGATTAGGGAAGTGGCCAGGTCAGATCCGGAGTGGATCACATGGGTACATCCACATAGATCCAGATATCTCCCAAGGGGATCTGATCTGAGCATCTCCACTTCCTCAGAGGATGGGGGCAACAACAGAAAAAACCAGGAAGGGGTGGTGGTGGGAAGTGTGTATAATAGATGTGTTTCACAGTGTCCCTGCTGTGATGAACAACTTGATCCACTTACAGTTCCAAACACATGATGCATAAAAGAGTTGACAGAAATTCAATTCTTGCAAAGAAAAGCATCTGCTCTCTAGTGAGAACGGCCAAATATTAAGCAGTTTTAAGGCAGGGCAAAGACCTAGAGGAGCGCACTTCATTATCGAGGTAGCTAGAGCAAAGAAACGCGGAGGATTACAAACGAACCAAAAGAAGCAAGATTCCAAGCATTAATTACCCAGAGTAAAATGATTCAAGTTAAATCTTTGTTACAACAAATATTAAACCCAGCTGTGTTTATGTAGCAGTTGTGAAAAAGGAGGGGAAAAAAAAAAAGAAATCCGCGTACAATATCTGTGAGCTCTGCCAGTTAATTGAATTCGCTGGCAGCACTTCCTCCACCATGAGCCAAACATCCTCAAAGATAAAATGTAGCTTTTAAACAGACCTGGGGAAAACGGAATCAAGAAATTTCAACCAATAAAACACAACTCTTTACTGGTATAAAAGTGAAGTAAAATTCAGTAATGAAAGGAAGGAAGTCTCTTAAACATTTACTGCATTCCAAAGCTTGGGGTTGTGGTTTACTGCTGAGGGCTCTTCTGATGTCCCACAGTGCTCCTGCCCCGGCATCTTTAATGAAGCCCCATAAAGTCCCATAAACTCCTCAATTGTTGACAAATCATACACACACACTCAGGGCACTGAGTACTGGATGATGATACTCCTGTCCTTCCCGCGTGGAACACACAAGTGACGGAGCAGACACTGGTGGAGAGCAGCCTGGGCACAGGATGGAGGCAATTCCTTAAAAGCAGGAGGAACGAATGATGGCATGCTGGTCACAGATGATAATGCTCATGCAAACTCAGGTCACTAAACTCAGGTGCAGTGTGAGCAGATTTGGCCAGATTCTTGGAACTCAAGATGCAGAGTAGCAGGACCTGACATTATCCTTAGTCTGGGATGCATCATAGCATGGGACTTGTTATGGCACCAGCTGGCTTAAATATCTTATTTCATTCCCCATGGCCCCTATGGAAGTGCAATCTTATACTTAGGACCACACCCTACGGCTCCTCCTCCCTGCTTCTTAGGTCTCACCTTTCCTCCCTCCCACCTGTCCTGGCTGTGCAAAATCAGGACTCCCTCCCCAGATGCCCAGATGCATTATGCTTTTGTTCAAAGATAGCTCCAGCCTTAAGCCCCACCTCCCAGCTGAACTTATCTGTTTTTTTATTCATTTTCAGGTATCTGTGGCCCAACATACCAAGAACACACATAAAAACCTTTGGCTGAAAAAATAAAGGATGAATAATGTCCATTCTTAAACTGGCCACAGATCTGCTTTTTGGAGATGCTCAGACTAGAAATATTTCATACTTATGTGGACAGAGGCAAAGCTGCTGGTTTAAAGTGCAGGGGGGAAGAAGGTTAATAAGAGTTGAGGCAGGAGAAGTTGGTAGACTAGTCTCTCAAGAGCCATATTATGGAGCTTTAATTTCATATGTACAAAAATGAGACACTACCACAGGACTTTAAATTAGGGAGTGGTATCTGTTTTGGTATATGCCGTCAGCTACAGCATGAGGGTGGACTGCAACTGGAGAAATAGGGATAAGAAAAGCAGTCCAGCCATTCCACAAGCCCATCTACCAACCTGTGAATGCACTGACAACAAGAACAGTATCTTGATTATGAAGCCTGGCACACAGTAGGTACCCAGGAAATGCCTGTCAAACCAGTAAAGAGTCTATTAGAGAGTGCTAATGTATGCAAAACAGAACAAAAGGATTAGATCTACAGGAGGATCTAGTTCTTCACACCTGAGACACAACATGCCATTGCTATGGAAGGCTGAGATCACTCACAGCACACACAGGAGCCCTCAGCACATCTCCAGACTCTGGGGAGATATGAGCTTTTGGAGGAAACTGGTGTGAAGAGACCTCCATCCAGGGTTTGAGATGAACATGAAGTCCATAAGCAGACTTTAGATCAATAAAAGATGGAATATTCTTGCTGATTTTTCCTCCAAAGTTCACAGCTAGGGAACAATTGCAACACTGTCAATGAAAACAATACATTTGCAAGTTTCACAGAAAATAGCAAAGTGGAAGGGATTAACCTTGTAAGCCTCTCCCCGACACCCCCCCACACCAACCGATAAGGGTAGAAAAGCTAATGGAGACAAGATTATCAAGTGGAAGACTAAACGGTACGGGCAGCTAAAGAAAACCAGAGCTGCCCTGCTCCAGAGCTGCCCTGCTCCAGAGCTGCCCTTTGCCCTCTTGATAAATTACAGGGAATCAGCTATTCCATACTGGAACCCTTTCCAAAATTAATTTCTAAGGCTTTTCTCTTCGTAATTAACTTTATGGATTCATAACTTATAGTTAATAAAATGCAAACATTTTGAAAGTATGGTCTGATGACTTGACAGTCTGTGCACTTTTGTAACTGCCACCCAGCTTGAGACCACTAGTGGCCGCTGATGTGTTCCTGCCCAGCTGCATCCTCTAGATGGCTTTCTCTCGTCCACAATTTACATGAATGAAATCACATAGTCTATCCTCTTGATTTTTGTTTCTTTTTGCTTACTATGCCATTTAAGATTTATTCACATTGCTTCATAAATCACATATTTGTTAGTTTATGACTTAGTAATTTTTAAAAAAGGGCTATAACACATTGTTGTCCATCCAGACTTGACCCCCAGGTTGCTGCACCAGTCATCACTCACCATGAACAGAGCAGCCACTAACACTCATGAACGAGTGTTTGACATTTATTCCCCCTTCTGTTCAATGAATAATTAAGAGTTAGATTGTGGTAGACTTATGTTATGTTCAACTTCACAGAAAACTGTCAATTGTTTTCCAAAGTGGCTACACCATTTCCTATCTCTGAAAGCTCTGCTAAGACTCCCAGAAGATTGTTTCTCATCTTTGATAATCCTTGTGGTACCAGTCCTTGAAACATTTTAAGGGAGACTTACTGAGGTGTGATGTATACATGTTACAACTCAACACTTTACTGAGTACTTGTACAGTGTGTATAAATGTGTGCAGAGGTCAGCGGTCAACACAGTACTGTTCCTCAGTGGTCCCCAGTCCACTTTTTCTTTTTTTGAGATCAGGTCTGTCACTCTGACTGGGGCTTGCACATTAGATTAAGTTGGCTGGGTAGTGAGCCCCAGGGATCATCCTATCTTCACCTCCCTATGGCTGGAATTCAAGTATGTGCCTGACTTTTAAAGTGGGTTTGAAGGGTTGAGTTTAGGTTCTCATGTTTGAGCAGCAAGTACTTTACTGACTATGCTACTTCCCCAGCTCCTAGTTCTACATGGCTTTTAAATATTTTATTTTATGTGCATGAGTGTAATGCCTGGATATAAGTGCAATTGTGTCGTATAATGCTCATGGAGGTCAGAAGAAGGCATTAGATCCCCTGGAAATGGAGTTACATAGGGTTGCTAGCTGCCATGCAAGTGCTGGGAACCAAATCTGGGTCCTCTGCAAGAGCAGCCAGTGCTCTTAACCTCGGAGCCATCTCTCCAGTCCCTGGCTCTACACATTTTTAAAGATGCAAATAATCACATGTCCCACATGTCTATCACCACAATGAAGACACAGAACAACTCCATTAACCCTCACATTTCCCTTGTGTAACCTGAAGTCCTGGAAATCAAGCACCTGATGTCTATGTCTAGTTTTGTCTGCATCAGGATATTTTATGAGAGGATTCCTTCACTCATCATAAAATACTTGTGACACATCTATTTTATTGGCTAAATGATTGGTTTCTTTTTATTTCTGAGTAGTATTCCATTTTGTGAGTGTACTATTATTTGTTTATATGCTTGCCTAATGAAGGGGATTTTTTTTTTCCAAGTAGGGCAATTATAAGCAAAGCTGATGAAAACATATACCTACATTTTTTGTACATAGGTAAATTTTTGTTTTTTGTTTTTTCAGTAAATATCTAAGAGTATGACTGATTACATAGTAAACATATCCATAAAATAAAAAAAAGTAATAAGGATTTTTCAGTTTTTATACTGGCATACCAATGAGTAACAGCAGTATTTAACTGTGGTATTTGTGCCTTCTACCTAATGATGTTGAGTGTCCTCTCATGTGCTTTTTGGTTGAATGCCTTTTGGTCATCTCCTTAAGTCTTTTATCCACTTTATGTAGCTCTCACATTACTGAGTTTTAGTGTTTCTTTTAGACAAAGACTTCTTCTTTAAGTTAAAAGTAGTTACATTTATTTATTATGTTTATGTGATGGGGGGTATGCATGTGCCACGAAGATACATGTGTGGAGGTCAGAGGGCAGCTTGCAGGAGTCAGTTCTCTTCCTCCGCCATGTAGGTCCTAGGATCATGTGTGTCCTTGGGATCAAACTCAGGCATCAGCCAACTTCACCCACTGAGCCATTTCTCCTCCCCAGAGCTTTTTCTTTAAAGATACATCTACTGAGAACGTTTTCTCTGTCTGTGGCTCACGAAGATTTTGTTAAGTGGCAGTTACTGAAGGAGGTAGTTACCAGTTTGAGGTCCACTTCATGATTTTTTCTTTGATGACACATGCTTTCTGTGTCTTAGTTAAGAAATCTTTGTTGACCACACACTCGTCAAGATTTATATTTTCTTCTAGTTGTTTTATGGTTTCTGCTTCTATGTTTAGGCTCTTACTCTACTTTGAGGTAGTATTTGCATGAGGTAAGAGTTAAGGTTCCACTTCTGTATAATAACATCCAGTTGTTTAAGCTCATTTATTTGGAGAAAACAAAAACCAACTGATTAGTTATGTAGAGATCTACTTTTGAATTTCTCATTTCTGTCTACTGAACTAGATAGTCATCTGTACCGTCTTGGTTACCACAACTTTGTTGTGAGTCTCATGGGCAGGTAATGCAAGATTTACAACTTTAGCTTTCTTTTTCAACATTGTTTTGGCTATTCTAGTTCTTTCGCATATTCATATATATATACATTTTAGAACTAGCTTGTCAAGTTTTTAAAAAAGCCATCTGGAATTTGGGTTGGGATTATATTGAATCTATAGATCAATTTAGGCAAATTAACATCTTAAAAATATTGAGTGAAAAAATATTTAGTTTTCCAATTCAAAACATGGAATATCTCTCCATTTATTTAGGTCTTTCAAGTTTTTTTCCTCCAATGTTTTATAGCTTGCTGCATACAAATCTTAAACATTTTTTGTTAAATTTATTCCTCAGTATATTTTGTGTTTTGTATGCTATTTTAAATGGCAGTTTAAAAATCTCGTTTTCAATTGCTCATTTCAAGTATATAAGAATATTTTCAAATTTTGTACAATGACTTTTTCCTGTACCCTTGCTAAAGTGATTTTCCACATACATGACCACATCTGAATAAAGACAATTTGCTTGCTTCTTTCTTTCCATGTGTGTGCACGCAGGCCAGAAGCCTATGTGTACTCTTCCTCAGTTGTGTTTCATCTTTTTTTTCAAGACAGGGTCTCACCATGTAGCCCTGGATGGTCTGGAATTCCCTACGTAGATCTGGTTTTGAACTCAGAATTCTGCCTACCTCTGCCTCTGAGTGCTGTGATTAAAGGCGTGAACTGTCATGTCCAGTATTTTTTGTTGTTATTGTTTCTTTTGTTTTATTTTTTAGACAGGCTCTTTCACTGAATCTAGAACTCATTGATTCAGGGATCTTCCTGTCTCCCCCTTCCAGCACTGGGATTATAGATGTGTGCTACTGTATTTAGCTTTTTACATGGGTGCTGGGGATCAAATGGAGTCCCACATGCTAGTGTAACAGATACTTCATTGACTGAGCCATCTCCCAAGCTCCTGTTTACATTCATTCTTGAGAGATTCTCTCTCTCTATCTCTCTCTCTCATTCCTCTCTCTCTCTCTCTTTCTTTTCCTAGAAAGCTGGCTTGAGCCTCCAGTTCAGTGTTGAATGGAAAACCAGACCCCTTTTTAGGTTGTACACTCGAGGGGGAAAGCAATATACTTCCCTATCAAGTATGATGTGAGTTGTATGTTCTTCTAGGTGATTCTGTCACAATGAGGATTCCCCATTCATTAAGAAAGTTTAGGTGAATGGGTATTGAATTTTTCCTAAAATACATATATTTGCAGCTGTCTTGACTGAATTTTCTCTTTAAGTCTATACAAACTTTGAATTACACAGACTGATTTTCAAATTCTTAGCTAATCTGCATTTGCTTGATCATGATACATTGTCATCTATTTATATCATTGAATTTGCTAATATTTTAACATTTTTCACATGTGTATTGATGAGACACGTTAGTCTGCAGTTTCATTTTCTCATAAATTTTTTGGGTTTTGTCTCAGGGTAATACTGATCTCATAAAATAAATGAGGCCTTTTCTTTTTTACTTCAGTATTCTGAAAAAGTTTATATATGTTTACAGTTGTTCTTAAATGAATGATAAAATTACCCTATGAGGTGTCTTTTTGGGGAAATTTTTTAAAAACTTTAAAAATTACATTTATTTGTGTGAATGTATGTGCGCATGCACACACCAAAGCAGGTGTATGAAGGTTAGAGGACAACTTGCAGGCACTTCTCTCCTTCTATCACAACGGGGTCCAGGGGAACAAACTCAAGTCAGCTTTGGCAGTAAGCACCCTTACCAGCTGAATCAACTTGCTGGCCCATGGGAAGTTTTAGTTACAAATTCAACTTGTTTTTAAACAGAATGTTGGTATTCAGTTTTTTCTTCTTGAGTCATTTTCTGGATTTAAAAACTTGAAGGAATTTGTTCATCTAAATTGTCCAAATCATAGCATAACAATATTCATAATACCTTTATTTCCTTTTTCTTTTGTTTTAAAACCTAAGCTTATATTTTGAAGTTTTTTAGTTTACAGAAAGTTACAAGACAGACAGTACAAATAATACCCACATATGTCTCACTTAAGTTTGTTTCCCTGTTATAGCTTACAGTGTTACTGAGAGTCTATAAAAACTAAGACTCCAATGTTGAATCATTGCTATTAGCAAAACTTAACATTCCAGTGTGGAGCATTCCACCACTGTCCCTTTCCTATCTCAGGATCCTACCAGGACTCCACCCTGAACTTTATTGTCAAACTTTCTCATTTCCTCTGCTTGACAACTGGAGAACTGTTCCTCAGCCTTTTAAAAAAAAATTTATGGCCTTGACACATATTGGTCAGGTATCTTGAGTACCTATGAAGTTTCTGCATAGTTAGAAAACATTTTTTGGAAAGAATAGTGCAGAGATGAAGAATTCTTTCTGTCACATGACATGAGGTCACATGACAGGCATAGAACACCCACTGTAACATTTAGCTGAACTGTCTGGCAGTCTCTCCAGTAAGTGTACCATTGTTTCCTTTGCAGCTCTATCTTTAAATTAAATTGAAGCTTGCATACAGCACAGTGGGTTTCATGATGGCATTCTTATTTACATGTCATTCTAATTTGTCCTCTTCCACATGGTCCTCTTGCTTTCATGCCACATATATTCCATTGCCCTCTTTGAAAATTATGTTTTAGAAGCAAAGCTCTAACCCATATCCCAGCATGAACATGCTTCTGGATGGAAGAGCATTTACAGTATGATCTGGCCTTTCCTCTATTGAAGGCTCATGTCTTCTCACCACCTCTCTTTTTAAATTAGTGACTACCTGGTATATATATTTTTTATTCTTTTAATTTTTATCTGAATCTTTATGTTTAAATGGAAATTCCTGGGAATGGGAAGATGGCTCAGTCAGTAAAGTACTTCCTGCATAAGCACAGGACTTGAGTTTAGATTCCCAGCACTTATGTGAAAGCCAGGTGTGGCCACAGATATCTAGGACTCCAGTGCTGGGAGGCAAAGACAGGTGGATCTCTGGGGCTCACTGCTCAGCTAGTAAAGCTGAACCAGTGTGCTCTAGGTTCAATGGCAGACCTTGTCTCATAAACTAAGGTTTAAAGCGATTGAGAAAAGACATTCAACATTGACCTCTGGCCTCCACATGTGTACACACACATGTACATATACACACAAATACATACACACACATACACAGGACATTTGCACAGTGGAATTTTTATAGAGAGCATACAATTGCACATTTGTATTACTAACTTTTTAAACTGGAGCATTTACATATATGATGGTTTGAATCTGGACTATCACTCACAGGCTCATGTTTTGAGCACTTGGTCTCATGCGTGACACTAGGAAACCAGTAACTCTGTTTTGACTCTGGGGCTATGATAAATTGATTAACTTTCTGAAACCATGAACTAAAAGAAATCTTTCCCCCATTAAATTGCTTGTCAGGTATTTTGTCACAGTGATGAGAAAGTAACTAATGAAATGCATGTTTAATATAATAATCAATGCAGTGGGTAAATCCATCATCTTGCTAATGTGTCTATTTTTTCTGTGTGTGTGGTTCCTGGAAAATATTTTCAGCATTCGGTATTGGCTGTCTAGTATATAACCCTGTCTTTTTACTTTCAGTAGGTTGTGTGAGGTTAACAATACTCATCTTTAATTTGACACAATCTATCTTCCAATAATATTACAACAATTTATGTATAATATAAAAATCAATCAACAGTGATACACTGGTATTTTTAGTACCTGAACACTTGGTTATTTTTTTATAGAAATTAAAAATGGGACAATAAGTTTCTTAAGTTTAGCTGCACAATTCCAGTCTCTGGCTGTCTTCACTCCTTTGTTATAGAGTTTCCTTACAGTATTATCTCCACCTGAAGAATTTTCTTTGCTATTTCTTATAGCTCAGATCTGCTGACAATTATTTTTCTACTGTTTTTATTTTATGTGTATGACTGTATTGCCTGCATATACGTAAATGCATCTGTGTTGTGCATCAGATCCCCTGGAACTGGGATTATGGATGGCTGGTAGTTGCCATGTAGGTGTTGGGTAGTTGAACCTGGGTCCTCTGCTGAGCCAACTCTCTAGACTTCCTATCTCATTTTTATTTTTAACTCTGAAAAAATATTCAAAAGTTAACTTTCATTTTTGGAGCACATTTTAAATGGAGATAGAATACTTAGGTTGAAAACTTGTCTTTCATTATTTTCAAAATATTATTCCATCGTGTTCTACCTTACATAGTTTTTGACAAGTAGTCTGCTATACTCATTTCTTTCTCTTACTTAAAAAAATTATTTTTATTCTATGTGTATGAGTGTATTGTTTGTATGTATGTAAGTGCACCCATGCTGTGCAATGCCTGCAGAGTCAGAAGAGTGCATCAGATCCCCTGGAATGGTTGTTAGCTGCAATGTGGGTGCTGGGAACCAAACCCTCGTCCTCTGTGAGAGCAGCCAGTAGGCTTAACCACTGAGCATCTCTCCAGCCTCTCTTGCTTTTTTGTTCTCTGTTCCTAGCTTTAGGCAATTATCATGGTGTTGGTTTTGTTTGTCCAGTGTGCTTCCATCTAGTACACTGAGCTTCTCAGAGCTTTTTATCATGCTCATAAAAAATTTGAAAAATTGACTATAATCTCTCTTTCTTTCTCTTTCTCTCTTGCTTTTGGTATTTTTGAGACAGGGTCTCCCTGTAGCCAAAGCTAGTCTAGAACTCACTATGCAGACCAGGATGGTCTTGAACTCACAGAGATTCACCTGCCTCTGCCTCCCGAGTGCCAGGATTGAAGGCATTCACTACCACGCCCAGCAAATATAATCTCTTTAAATTTCTTTCTGTCTTCCCCTACTGTCCTCACCGTCTGGGACTCTTAACTGCATGTATGTTAGTTGCCTTTATATTGAGGCATGGGTCACTATGATTCTGTTAACTGCCCCCCACCCCACGCTTCATATTAGTTTTTATTACTAAGTCTTTAAGCTCAAATACCTTTTATTTTTCAGGATTTCATCTCTAGTCCCAGAAGTGATTTTTCCTCACTCCAAGCACAGTGCTTTCTCCCTCTACATGCTCCCTTGCATATCTTCCATTTCTCTCATCAGGTCCTCCTTTCAAAACATGGGACTAGCTACCATCTTCTAATATCTGTTTTAAGCTTCTTGTCTGATGTTCCTATTCTCATCTAAGTCTATTTATACTAACTTTCCTCTTGTTATGGGGTACATTCCCAATTCTCAATGTGTTTTGTACTTTTAAAATTGCACACTTGCTAGTGCATACCTGCAGTCCCGGCACTCAGGAAATTGAAGCAAGAGGATCAGGAGTTCAAGAACTGCCTAGGCTATGAAACAGGACCCTGTCTTTAATAACTAAAAATAAAAAAGATGAAGTTACCTTGTTGAGTGCTGGGTTTTTGCTATCTTCTTTTAAATAGGGTTAAAGTTTATTTTGACAGGTTAAATTCTCCCCCCTATACTTTTGGAAGCTAAATTTCTGGGACATAAAATCAATCCTTTCAAGACTTTAGATATAGGCTTGTTTAAAACTTAATAAAGTTTATACACATAAGAATGCACTCACATTATTTTAAAAAGTATGTCCAGCATGATGAATTCTTCCCCAGTAACTAGCACTCAGAAGAAAAAATTAGCATATTATCTGAACTTCTTATACTTCCCAAAGCTTGATCTTATACCTTTTTAGGGCAGACAAAAATAACATTCAGTGGAGAGCTCATTTAGAATGGAATACCAAGTCCTGGCCTCCTTAGGGTGTTATTGGTAGTCCTTAGCAATCACCACAGTAATCTGCTCTAGCTGCTCAGATCCTGAATGACTGCAAGGCTGTGTGAGCTCTCCTCTTGCAAATCTCACTGGGAGTCTTTACTCTGCACAGGGGTAAATTAGTCAACAATAGGTTGGTCAAGTCAGATTTCTGGTGCTTTTGCTGAACAGGTCCCTCTGTCTGGTATTCTCACCCACAAATGTAAACTATCCCTCAAACTAAGCTTCTCAGACTTATTTTCTCATTTTAATCACAAATCTAAAAAGAAATATTAATCAATTAATTTTTTTAATGTAGGGTTTTATATAGCCCAGGCTGGCCTTAAACTCACTATGTAGGCAAGGGTGACCTTAAACTTCTGATTCTCCTGCTTCTCTCCAATAAGTGCAGGGACAAGTGCCACCACTCCTAGTTTAGGTAGTGCTGGGAAATGGACCCAGCGCCCAACCTTTGTTCAGTTAGACAAGCACTCTCCCAACTGAGCTATAGCCCTAGCCACCAGAAGAGAATTAAGAGCCTGGAGTATATGTTGCCAGACAAATGCTTAAGAGACAGACTCAGAAGCTGTGCAAAAGATAATGTAAAGTCAACTGTGGAAGTATTGATACACTGAAAGTACCAAGTCCTTGCCAAATGCAGGGACAGAAAGATGAACAGGACAGGATTCCTCCTTGAGAGAATCTGCAGCTCAGGGAGTACTGCAGAATCAAATCTACTACTTCTTGAGCATACACGAAATAAAGCGACCACCCCACCCCTGACTCAGGAATCCTGAATGCAGTGAGGGTCCCAGACTGAAAACTACTGCTGTGGCCTGCATGCAGAGAGAAGGTACCACCTGCCTAGGCTCAGGCTGTCGGGGCCTGGAGGATGTGAGTGGTCCTCTTATTACTCATAATTATTAACCATAACTTTATTTTTTAAGGAATGCAGGTACCATTTGCTGACCCCTGACAACATGGAAGCATGAGACCAAGAACTGGATGACATTATCATGTTTTCCATAACCCTAAGAGCTTTCCTGGCATTTCTTTTCCAAAGTAGAAAACCGAGGCCCAGAGAGGGAAAGAAATTTACTCAAGCTGCTTTGCTTCCCTGTGGCCACCTCATTTCACCTCAGATGCACCTTGCAGTTTGCCATCTTCAGGAAGCCCACATCATATGGACATTTCCTTTGTGGCATCACTGAACAATGGCTACCACAGTTGACTTACTGCATACAGAGAGCTGTCTCTCTTCCTCTCTCACCCCAAGTCATGATCGCATCCATGGCATAAGCACTCAGATGTCAGAACTCATAAAATCATTACCTACCACGTCATTTGGGAGGCTCTGGAGGTCATCAAAGGGAGTCTCCAGGGTGTTGGTGTCCACGTTCAGGATAACGACATCATCTAGGGCCATATTTCTGACCTTCTGGAAAAAAAAAAAATTCCAGAAAAAGAAGTCACTAAAATGCTACCAGAATACAGGCTACTTCCTTTGGCCTTCTCCGGGGAAGGAGAATGGGGAAGAAAGTGACTGGATAAAGGCTTACTCTAAGACAGCCCAACTTGTACAGTCACCCCCAAGTCCCAGAAGTGAAGTCCATTTCACAGTGGCTAGGTAACATATCCTACCTAGGTCATACAGCTAGGAAGTAAGAAGATATCTTACACCTGTTATCACTTTTTTTCTGCATATGTAATATAATGGATGTTGGTTGACATTCTGACCTTGGCCTCTAGGAAGAACATGGTACCTAAACATTTCCAGGTATTTTCCAGCAGCAGGGTGGAACTAGAGAACAGAATCCTAGAGTTCTTCCTTGTAAGAACCAGAGCCTCTAATTCCTGCTTCTGACTTCTTCAGGGTGCTAGAGTGTCCAGTCCATAAACTGATGGGTCATCTCTTAAGCATTTCCCATGGGTGAAGAATCACACAGGACCAACAAGACTATTGACTAATGAGTTTCTTCTCCCCTCCAAACTCCACCACTCCTGTTAACTGCAGCTTTGTTTCTAGCGTGAAGAGCTACCAGCAAATGAATTGATAATAATACAGCCACTAAGTGCCACACAGCATGACCCTTAAGTGCAGAGAACATTCAGGCTCACAGTGGACCGTTGGGACTCCATAGCTACTCTGCTTAACCCCAGGTTAAATCCTCAAGTGTACTACATGTAAGTTACACAAAAGGCACCAACAACCATATCCTCCACTATAGTCACACACACTTCAGAGCTCACAGTGATCTGTCCTACTGATGTTTTTGTTTCTACTACAGAGACAGCTGGGGGTGTGATATCACTGCCACATTTCAAGGCTTGCTCAAGGTGGCATATCTACTGAGCTGCTTCCTCATCTGTGAAACTAGAATAGACCCTCCTCCCCACCCGCCACTTCTCTTAAGCCTCTCTGGGCTGCTATGAAGACTGGAGGTTCTGTAGGCACAGTGCTGGGCACACAGTAGCTCTAATACACAGTGGCTATGGCTGTTACTTTTTAATACATGCTGACAGGAGTTACAGGAGCAGCAGCCTGTTGGTGGCAACAGTTTGGTTCTCATCTTAAAGGCTGAGGACAGTCACAGGAGGCAGAATCAGAGCAGCAGACAGGGTGTCCGGCTTCAAGTACGAAGCTCAGGGCCCGGCACACTAGCACCTTTTGCTTTGCCTCTTTTGACCCTCCCAACAGCCCCAAACAGAAGGGGCAGGAGGCAACGGCCACTGGAGAGCAGCCTCGGGGCTGAAAGGCTGCGCAAGTGGGTGTTGAGTGTGGACCAGAATCGAGCCTTGTTTCTGTGTTCCCAGAGTGGCCTCAGCAGCACAGACCAGTCCTTGTGGTCTCTGGGCTGAACTGGAAGAGGCTTTTGATTTCCTTCCACTCCTGGCTGGAGGACTTGCCGGTTAAGCTGTGTGGAGTGTTTACTTTTTCAACAATGGCCTCAGGCTGAAGAAGAGGAAAAACCCTGGCCCCTTTTCGTAACTTAGCAGGCCAGGGTCCCCTTAGTAACCAAAATGTACCCAGCACTGGGCTCCAGGCAGGAGTTGGGTCGACACAGTTTCCTCTCCCAGGATAATGCTGCCCTGCTGGTGGCAACGCCTTTTCTAAAAGAGCTGGCGCGGGCTCAAGGGGCTTCCTGAAGCTCAAAGTTCCCAAGGACAGAACACTGGTGGCTTGGCCAGAGGGTGCTCTTCCCCTGAAATGCTCCAGGAAAGAGGGAGAAGGAAGGTTCCTGGATGCCACTCATTCCTTTTTCTGCATGGTTGTGGGGAAAGAGCCCAGCATCTTCACTGCAAAGACAGAGGCTCAGAGAGGCAAGCAAACTCCCCCCTGTCACAGAACCAGGGAGGGCAGCAGACCTGGCTATAGGGTCTGAAGAGATTCCCAGATCCATGTGCTCAGGACTCATACTGAGTATCTGTGCATGGCAGACAGCTGTCATTGACACTCTCAGGGCCTGCTTTTACTTGTGAAAAATTACACTTGCCTTTTACAGCATAAAATTACATATACCTATTGTACAAATATAGAAAGACAGGAAAGTTCATAGATTACCATTTGGAGCCACCATTTTGGGGTATTTCCTTTACATTCTCCGTCCCTACTTTTTAAGTCACAGCTAATTCTTAATGAATCCTTCCTTGATTTTCTCATTGATCATAATACCATAAGCAAAGTTCTACTTCCTTAAAAGCTATCTGGAGGTTACTACTGTTTCAGAGTGTTCCGATACATGGAAACAAACTCAACCAAGACCCTTTGGTTGAATGTTATTTCCAGTGCTTAAGAATGTAGTCACAGAATCTGAAGGCGTAAAGCTCTGTGCTTTAGGATAGGTTCCTAGAAGTGGAATTTAGTTTCCACTTCTTAAAAAGTGTCCCTCTCAAATTCGACTTTGTGAGAGATATCTTTACTTCCAATTATTTTAAAGTCATTTTAATCCACAGCTTGTGTTTCCTACTCTAAGTGAGGAAAAATCAGCAAAGACACGAGCAGATGTCAAAATAGTCCTCCAAAAATCCTACCCAATTAAAACACTTACGAGTACCGCAGCACACCGAGACAGCTCTCCGGTAGCTTGTCCCACCAACACATTCCCTCTCTTTTTAGTTACAGCATATGCCAAAGCTCCTGCCAGCTGCAAACCCTTCCCCCACCAGACTCCATAGGCTTTTTCCTCAGAACAAGAAGAGAAAAGAAAACAACACTGACATACACACTGGCTTTCCAAATGGCGTTTCTTACACAGGAACACAAAAATGGCATCGTCCCCATCAATATTGTTCATTAAGAAGTCTTTCCCTATATGCTCTGTCAGTCTTAGCTTGACCCTGCCTTTTGGGCCAGGGAAGAAAACAATGTAAGGAATGTGAGATGCTTAGGGGCAGCTCAGAGGATACTGTATGAGTCACCTCTAGCTTATCCAGAATCTTAAGCACTGTGTTGGATGTCACAAATCCTCCAGGTTCCCAGCTAGGAAGTAGGGACATGGCCATGCCAGTCTCATCCTGCGATGTTTAGAGATGCTAACGTGCAGAAAGCAGTTTCAGCATGATTTCTAGAACTTGGTGGTTCTGAGCCCAGGCCATTCCAAGGGTCTGCGGCACAGTATGCTTCCCATGACCCCAACTTCACACAATCAGAGCCACATGTTGATCTATACTCATTTACACAGGTATCTCCTTTCCTGCCTTGTCTCTAGGTTTTATAAGAATGAATGAATGAATAAGTGAATGAATGGAGAGGCAGCAAAACGCAGAGGAGAAATGCAGATCACAAAGCCAGTCTGAGTTCCACCAACCACTACCAGTCATACCAACTTGGGCAAATCAATTTTTCTGTGCCTCAGTTTCCTTCCACTTTAGGTTCAGATAACAGAATCTACTTTATAAGTTAGAATGTGCCTTAAATGAATTAGCCCTTTTAAGGTATTTAAAGTACTCTACACACAGGAAGAAACACTTATCTTGTATGTTAAACACTAACAATCTTTTGAGGGTAGTAAGAACATTCTATACCTTCATTGTGGTGGCTTCAGGGTAACTAAAACAGTCAAAATTTGTTGAATCATCCACGTTAAATTGATGGTTTGTTGTACATGAACTGCACTGCAATGAAGCTGAAAAATACCTTGGAACTATGTCCACAAGACAATAAACTCACAAGAGACCTGGAAAGGCAGCAGTGCGCACGATAGTGAATGATTCCTCAGGGCGCGGGAGCTCCCAGCACTGCTCTACCAGTGCTGGCTTCCTGCGCCCTTCATGTCAACCTAAGATCTCTGAAAACTTTCTTTTGTATCGTGTACTTTCTTACAAAAAGCACGAGCATTGAATAACCTTGGACTTCAGAAATATTTCCCTATACAAGAAGGGGTTTCTATGAGAATCGCTCTACCTCCAATGTCCTCTGTAGCTGAGACTTTGTGCAGCCTTGCTCTCTAAAGTAGGATGCATAAAAAGTTATTATGCATTTATCCGGTATACTCATTCAAACCATACCAACTCCACCCCCCTCCACAGAGGGTGGCAGCTATCCAGGAAGGGGATTAGGCAGCTAGTGATAAAAGGCAGGACTCACAGTCAGTCATAAAATGAAGAGGAAGCATTGGCAATGGCAGGGCCCAGCTCCACCTCAGCCCCCTTCCACACTGTACAGCTAAGGGCAGTGTTCCTGTGCCAGGGTGGAGGTGTTGGGGGATGGGTCACTGAGGCAAATTTTTTGTTGCTGTCTTTATACCAGGTCTACCTCCGGGGCAGAGCCATGCCCCACCTATCTGCAGTGTCCAATATAGACCTAGTCTGACACAGGCATGCTCCTTAGCTGGGGAGAGTGGAATGGTCATGATTGGCTCCACCAGCCTCACAGCAGATGTCACTGTGAACCCACACAGAACACGCAAGCCCCACTGTAAGCAAACTGGAATCTGTGCCAGGAAGAGTGATGGGAATGGAAATGACAGCAATGATGAGAACCACACAAAATGACCATGATTAATTAGGGTAGGATGAACTCACAGTGGATAGGGCAGGCAGGCATTGACTCAGGATGAATGGTGGCTCTGGAATGAGACCACCTCATCCAAGCTTTGCCTTGACACTGTGACTTCCAATAAGTTCGTCTGAGCTTCTGTTTTTTTATCTACAGAGTGTATGTGTGTGTGTGTGTGTGTGTGTATGTGTATGAAAGGTTTCACTCAGTTGTGTTGCTAAGACCAGTAAACCATGCGTAACGAATTTAGCACAGTGGACTTGCCATGGACACATGCTTTTAATCCCAGTAATGGGGAGGCAGAGGCAGGTGAATCTCTGTGGGATTGTGGCCAGCCTCAACTACATTGCGAGTTCCAGGTCAGCTGGGGCTACAGGGAGACACTGTCTCAATCCCCCTCCAGGCCCGGAAAAAGAGTGTAACACAATGCCTGATTGTACTAAGGGATCAATAAATTAGGTACTATTGGAAAGTTTTTCTCCTTGTGATTTGACAGTTCTGCCAATAAAAGGCGTAGAGTTCTGAGAAGACAAAATCAAACTGATTTTCAGAGAAAGATAGAGACTAGTAACACTGTATGATCATGATTTGGCATTATTAAAATTCAGACTACTATCAAGCTACTGTTCTTTCTCCCTCTGGCTCAGGCTTGGAAGTCACATTGTCTGAGTCTGAGACCCAACTTGGCTCCCATGGTGCTGTGGGCAAGTCACTCAGATCTTGTGCCTGTTTAACTACCTGCATGATGAAGAGGAAGCAGAACCAACACCCAGGACAGTGGTTAGCTGTAGGCTGGAGAAAACTGGGGCACAGGGAGGTCTTCTGAGGTGGTAATGCCATCCCTTTACGTGGGTGGTGGCTACACAGTGTGTTTCTCTCACAGACCTCAGCACACTGTACACTCAGGACAGGGGAACTTTTTATGTCAACAAAATTTTTACAGAAGTTTTAACATAGACCTCACCAGCTTGTTTTAGAAATTAATGAGTTAATTTGGATTATATTTAGGATTGTGCTTGGCATGCAATTAGCACCAGATATTTAGCTATTATTGTAATGAAAAAAACTGATACAATAATATGGCCAGTTATAAGCTGAAGTCACCAAGCACCATCTACTCTGCATCTACCTGTGGTGGCACCACTGGGCCAAGAGTGCAACTGCTGACACTTGTGTTTCCATCCCTATTTAACGTAGTAATGGTGGTGGTGTGTGCGTGAATGTCGACAGTCACGTGTGCCAAGGTGCCAAGCTCTGTGCTTCCACTAGGGGTTTCAGGAATTGAACTCAGGCGGTCAGGCTTGTGCAGCAAGTGCTTCTACCCAAAAAGCCATTGCCAGCTCCCGATGCTTGTTTAGAGGACTCAGTACCCTCATGTCCATGAACATTATGCTTTAGCTCAAATAAAGCCCCATCTCAGTTCATTCCTCTGGGAGGGGCTTTGAACGACCTGGCTCCTGACTCAGGCTAAGATATCCTCCCAAGTATGTTTCAGCAGGTTTCCCCCCAAAAGGTAGAGAATACACTTAAAATTAAACCCAAATAGATATCCCAATATTTTATTGATCAAAACTTTATACTAAATGATTACTGCTGGGCTCCATGTTGTCACTTTTGCCTACTTTACGGCTAGGATTACAGAGGATCTGCAGGGGCCTGTAAGTGCCAAGAGCTGTTAAGTGCTCTGAATTCATCTCTTATTGATGCCTAGAGCACTACAATGATAGCATTAGTATCCTTAGATGGTCCAACCCTTCAGGGATCTCAAGACACTCCCTTGCATAAGAGAAAGAGGGACACTGAGGGTCAGAGAGTAAAGCCACAGGGCTCATCCCTGAACCCAGGTGACCAGCAACATAGGGAACCAAGAAACACCCAACATTCCCCACTCTACCACACTACTTGCTCTGATATGCTGTTCTCACTGTCAAATACAGTTGATCCCTGTTGCATCCATAGCCCCTGAGCATTTTGATGCCTGGCTCAGACTCCATTAAGATTCCCTAGGATATCATACCCATCTGATGGATGAGGAAACTGAGGCTAAAGAGATGAAGCAGTATGTTCATGTTGGTAGAACTGGTATATGTCAGAGAAAGGAGACGGGTATGGATTGCAGTGTTCTTTGTACTACATATATAAAATGCGCCCATATGCATGCGCATACATATGAGCATATAACAAAGAACAGCTTGGGGAGCTGGTGGCCTCCTAGGAGGAAGGAAAGGAAATCAGAGGGAAAGAGGAAAGGATGGGAAGAGAGGCAGGCAAGATTCGACTCTTTATTCTCTCCTGAAATCTTGGGTCCATAAAGACGAAAAGTGACACTTTCCTTTCCTTCCTTTGGCCCCAGAGGTCATGAGCTGCCAGGCAGTTGATAAACGTAGTGGCTTTGCTTTGGAGTCAGGAGACGCTGATGTGCTCCTTCCTGCCCCCATGAAATTAAAATCTAAGCCCACAGTTCAGAGACCCTAAGAACTCACTGGAATTTCCCAGGATGCTTTAAACAGAAACAGAAGCTTGCCAGGGAAGAGAAGTGGGACAAATACTCCCAGGTCAGGCCGAATCCACCCGCAAGGTAATGGGCACTGACGCTCATTAACAGGGCTAGAGATCCTCACACCAGGTCAGTACAGGGTCTGTTCTTTAACCGTGTCTCTTCTGAGTGGCCAAATGCATTGGTCAGCCATCCCCCAGAGGTGTTGGGCTGTCAGGATGCAGGGACGATTACACCATGATCACTGAACTGAAGGGATGGCCAACCTCCCTATGACGTATCCCGAGGAAACCCCCAAAAGAATATGGAGGTGAGGCCTCACCCCAGTGGAGTTTCTACATGTACCTGGGACCTGCCAGAGGTGTTAAAATGTCCCAAGGTTTGCATCCTGGCTTTTACTTAGTATCTAGGTTGCTTCAGGTTAGTCATACCGTACTAGTCCTTACCTCTAAGACTGGAGGAATTACTGCTGGGTTCTGAGTTCCTTCCTGAGACAGACAGTAGGCAGAGCCTAATCAATGTATATAGGCCTCCCTCTCTCAGCTGAGTTCCTTCCAATCTCTGCTGAAGCTACAATTTACAAGTCCCAAAGAAGACTCTATCCAGCTGGAGTGGAGAGTGAACCCTTCTCACCCCTGACTGCCACTCTGGAGACTCAACGTCCCTGTACATGTGTGTGCATAGAAAAAGATGAGGATTCTACATTCTCTACTCCCTCTCTCTGCTGGTGGGAAGTACAATGAGGGACTAGAAAGTATACCTGGTGAGACCCACTGACTCCTTACATTTTCTATACCCTATACGAACTCTCCCTGCTGCCTCCTGCTCCCACCTCAAGGAACAGTCTCCAAACCTGAGTCAAGTATAATGGCTGGTGGCACTCGATAAAAACCTGCTCAAGGATGCTTCTCATGGCTTCACACATTCAAACACTCTCCCCTTAAACTATGGTTTAAAACCACGGTTTCCTATACTCCACAGTAATACTGTCACTTGGAAAGTACCATGGAATTTTAGAATGTACTCTATTTTTAAATGTCCTCCAAGCAGCCTCGTGGAGTAGGCATCATAGTCTCATTTTAGAGAAAACAACGGAAGCAGTAAAAGACAAGTGATTTGATCTAAGGGCTCAGAGTAGTAACAGAGCCCTGAACTAGGGACTGACCCACCCCAAGCCTGGGACCCTTCTGCTCCTACGAGGAGCAACACAGAGCTAGTGATCAGCACCTACTGAGAATAGTAGCCACAAGTTTGTTGTGACCACAGGACAGGCTGCTAGGACAGATAAGTGGACCCCAAAGTCAGGCCAGCATGGTATTTTTTGCCTTTGCATATCAAAAAATTTCATACAATGGAATAACTTGGTTTGAATACTTGTCTTGCTAATTACTCAGTGTGACTGGACAAACTACTTAACTTCACCGTGCCTAAATTTTATCACCTGGAAGATAGGGCTACCAATATCTGAACACAGGCTTGTTGGGAAAATTAGACAGTGAGTTTGCAATGTTTCTCGTACTTGGATTTAGGGAGCTTCTCTGGAAGTGTGAAAGGATATGAACTCTCCTAGTCCCAAAATGGTTTGGGGCCACCTTATCATAAAAGTAGGGCCTCACTCCTCCCACACAACTGCCACTGGCCATCATTCATTCATCACTAGGCACAACAAACCCCTAACTCCCATCTCCACCTGCCTTTTATTTGAAATGTCAATTTTTAAAGAGTGGAGAGGTTGGAGACCCAATTTAACAAGCACGCTGAAACATTGTTTATTGCCCCCATAAACATGGCTTAGTGAGAATTACGGACTTAATCAGAGGGAACTGATCTCCTGTGAAAAGGAGCACTTGAAATTTCAGAAATGGCACCTTCACTGTAAAAATCTCTTAACTTTGCAAACTACATAGAGTCTTAAATATGTGGCCAGTAAAAGGTGGCCATTGCTGTGATCTTTCCTTCGCAAGAGCCTCTGAGTCCTAAAGGTCCATGGCACCTTGAAGATCTAGGAAAAATAGCTTGGAAATCATGTTCAGGAGATCTAGGAAAAATAGCTTGGAAATCATGTTCAGGAGACAAGGCTTGAAAAACACCAGGAAGATCTGCCAAATAGGAAGTAGGACTTAGCTAGATGCCAAGGGCCGCCCAGAGAGGACCCAGCCCCATGAAAAAAGGTTGTGTAGAAAGCAGCTGCACTAACAGCCTATCTCATCTCCTGTGTGTTCAAAGGGACAAGCGGCAAGGAGGGAGATGTGGGGGAATCTCCTTTTCAGATTTACTCTGTAAATCTACTCTACTCCATGGTTTCTGTGGGGGGCTATTTTTTCCTCTAAAAAAACTACCTTTCAAGGATGAGGTCCTTGGAACCCCAACTTCCCAATCTGAGGCTTCATTAGAGCTGCTCTGATCATTCTAGGAAAGGTTCTCATAAGACACCCAATCTTGCACAGAATGTATCAGCCTGGCTGCCAGAGGCAGGAAAGGCAGCAGATATAAAATTTTATTATTTCAATGCCCCAGTAGCAGCCAGGAGGACTTAATGAAATTGCCAAGATTTACAATCTGAAACAGCTATTGCACAGACAGATATGGTTAAAGGAGCTGAGCCCTCTGACCTTTCAACCCTTTGATCCTCTCTCGGCAGGTGGCCTGGAGCCCCCTCCTGGGCATCTTCCCTCTCTTCCAACACTGCTGATCCTTGATGTGCAATAAGCCTGACCTACACAGGTGACTCACGTGCTGATCACCAGCAGCTGCTGCTAATGGAACAGTCTAGGCCTGGAGAGTCTGGCTCCGAGGTGGGGTAAGAGGAGTGGGTAGGCAGGGTCTAAACAGTGCTAAAATGAGGCTCAGTGATGATGTCCCATAGTCATGGCCCAGCAATGGGTAATGATGTCATTATCAGAAACTGTCTCTAGAAATGGAACTTTGCTCTGCTCCCATTAATACTTTTGAATTAGAAAAACAAAAACAAAAACACAACACCTTTTAAAACTCAGTCGCAAATCTAAAAAAAAGATGAAAGAAAAAAAAAAAAAATCAACCTCTAAGTCCTAAATGTGTCTCTTAGAACTTCCCCAAAACCATGTGCAGCAAATTTATACCAACGAAAATCAAAACAATTTTTGGAAACCTAAAATTGACTGTTTTCAGTTCCATGAAATTTCATTTAAAAAACCCCATATGCCAAAATGTCCAAATTCTCTTATTTTTAAAAATTGGGATGACTTCCAAAAATCATAGCTATCTTTTTCTTTCTCTCTCTCCTTCTCTTTTTTCATCTTCTAAAGGCAGAGATGGGTAGTGCACATATGTACTTACCAAGTACAATTTAACCCATTTGGTCAGTACAAAGTACTTGCAGTCAAATGCTAAATAGGGCCCTTTCCAGAACACAGCTGCAGAGCACCCAGGTTTAACAGACACTGGGTATGACTTAAGAGCATCCAGGAGTTCAGGTATCCCTAGCCTGCCCCCTTTAGCTTCTGGTTCTATAGAAGGAAGAATTTTAAGCAGGACATACAAACTACTCTGTGGAGTGGATGCTGGTAACGTCTAACAAGACTTAATGACATCACTGATCACACTTAAGAAAGCATCAAACCAATACTTTAGTTTCTAAGTAAACACAAGGTGGTGGCCCCAAGCTTTACCTGTCAAGGCCTAGGCTTAGTTTATATGGTCAAGGGAAATGCCCCTTTGTAGCCTAAATGGCATAAATCTTACTGTTCAACTTTAAATTCATTTTGAACTCAGTTGAGAACCAAACATGGAAAAAGAGGTTTACTGACTGTAATTTTATTCATGTTTTTCTCTGTGGTTTATAGAGAAAGGAGTTAGCAAGAGATGGGGAAAGGCATGCTTATCACATCACAGTTGGGCTACTTTGTACAAACTATTAGAAATATTCATTAATAATAATATCTGCCATTGAGTAAGAGCATGCTCATGCATATGAGGCTTAACGGTCAGTCACCCTTTAGGTAGGTGTCCACATTTTAGCTAATAGGGATCTGAAGGTACACAGTGCCACCTCAGTGACTTGCCCCAACTATGCAGAGACAGATGTTGGAGCTGCTCCAGAAGCCCACAGTCCATCCACATTTTTCTCAACAAGAGCAAAATACAAACAAAACAACATGCAGTAATTTGTGCAGAAAAAAACGGATTTCAGCTTGCTTACACATTGCCCTGGCCCATTTAAAGGCCTTCCGAATCAATTATTTTAGGTCATTAAGAGGAAGTTTAATTTGGTTGACAAACACCCCTACTGTGGTGACCTCACATATCAACAGTAAATGCCTGATGGTCACAAACTCGTACCATGAGTTGCTGAGCATGGTGTTAAACAGAACCACATGTGCCCAGATCCCAAGTGGGATTTGCCTAGGCCAAGGGAACCTCTCTTCAATCATCACTGCCATCCCAGTGCTCCCACCAGGCTCTGCCCCAGCTGCTCCCAAGGAGTTTATGAAAAGAAATCCCATGGGGCTAACCTCGGTTAAAAGGGACTCCAGGTGAATGTCAATTTAGAAAAGTTAATCAGTGTAGAACAAAAAGAGGATGAAAAGAAGAGCAGAATTTGTCTTGGGTAGATGAGTTTTTTAGTTCTTTGAAGCAGGGATTTCAATTTTACAGCCATGGAATGCTGGTATTCACTTCCATTTACTTGGTGCCTATCATGTGATGGGCACAGTCATCTATGTGAGGGTGTGTGCGTGCACATTTCCTCACTTTCTCCTCATTAAAAATTTCCATGAAGTGGGGACTCTATCCACTCTACAAGGCAGGGAGTGTAAGCCTCACAGGACTATCTTAACACAGTCCCTGCAAGACAGGGGGTCTTTTAAGACAGTGACAAGGAGGCTGGAGTGTGGTGAACATAGGCAGACTCTTATACCACAGGCAAAGTTATTATTTGTGTCCAAGAGGTGTCTCCAAAGAGACTAGGATTAAAAGCAGTTTTGGAACTGTGAGGAATTAACCCATAACTTTCCCCTGTAAATTTGATTCCTCTTTTAAACAAGAACCTGGTTGGAAAGGACCTAGTCCTGGGGAAGCAGGGATTTGAACCCAGACCTGTAGGGCCTTTCCACTCTACTACAGGTCTCCTGTAGGCTGTTTCTTATCTTCATCTGATGGGAATATGATTAATTTAAGCATCTCTTGGTAATGGTTTATAACTCTGAGTTTTCTCTGAAGTCAATTTTAACATTGCTGAATGGGCCTTGCATATAAGGACAAGCAATTTCTAGGATTTCATTCATTCAACTTTTGCCTCTTATTTTTATTCTACTATAAACATTTGATCTAATACTTGTAACAAGCTCTTCACATCTCTGAGTTAATTCTCACAAGTCTTTGAGATGCCTTTATGCTTCTACAGATGAGTGACTGAAGCTGTGAGGAGACAGGAAGTGGATCCTGTCCAATGAGCCTTGTCCCTTGTATGTTTAGATGAGAGGAAAAGCAGGAAACAAGAACACCATCAAGGATTCTCCATCATCATTCAGCTTCTCTACTGTGAGACTGAGGTTCACAGAGATGGCCTCGATCACCACAAATACGGCAAAATAGGTGGACTCCAGGAGATGCTTAGCTTATCCTGGAGCACTTGTTCCCTTTGATTATCTAAAGTACCACTCGGGCTTTAAGTTGTTTTATACGAACTGTTCTCAAGATTAGGCTAAGTGGCACATCCAAGGCAGACATCAGGACAAGGAAGGGAAGCTTCCAGGAAGAAATCAATGACTGAACTCAGCCTCCTTTGCAGCTCCAACTGAACAACATCTGTTCTTATGCTTTGAATTCTCCTTATTCAATGATGGTGCTGATGATATTTTAAGGAAATTAAACCACTGTTCAATTACTTTTATTTTTTACAAAATAAACCAATTTCTAGGATTTCATTCATTCAACTTTTGCCTCTTATTTTTATTCTACTATGAACATTTGATCTAATACTTGTAACAAGCTCTTCACATCTCTGAGTTAATTCTCACAAGTCTTTGAGATGCCTTTATGCTTCTACAGATGAGCGACTGAAGCTGTGAGGAGACAGGAAGTGGACCCTGTCCAATGGGCCTTGTCCCTTGTATGTTTAGACCTTGTCTCAGGAGGTTCCTAGACTGAGCCCTATCAATTTCTGACTCCCCAAGACACCCAGGGTGATGCACTGGGATAGAAAACTTTGAACCATGTTTGGTACAGGGCCAGGCCTAACTTACATAGTCTCAGGGGACAGGGCACAGTGGAGGGACTCTAGGGCTGACAGATCCATTTTTGCAGAGGATTAGTTTATCTACAGCCTTGGCTTCCCATTCTGGAAGGGTGGCTATCTGTACTTTATAGAGAGAAATGTCCCCAGTGAAAGGAGATAACAGCTCCAGTATGTGGCACCTTCCAAGGACTTGGAAAGTCCCAGCCTCAGTCCAGCTTCTCCCTCTCTGACCTAAATTCCTTCTGTCCAAGAACTTATGACTGCAACTACCAAGTGGGATTTTTCATGTAAACATCACTTTCTTATCAAGCAGAAATATGAATTACTGAGCCCCAACCATCAACCTCAAATAGAATTTTTTTTGTTCTTCTGAGGATACACATAAGCTACCACCTGAAAAGGATTATGGTTCAGAGTTTTGTGAACTACACCATACTGATATCTACATGTAGAACCCTGTGAAGCAGCAAAATGATACAGTTGTAAACAAGAAACATTCTTCTTCACTCACTCACTACTGAATGGCTTAAAACTAAATACATGTGAACAAAGAATTCAAGGCCTCCTAGCCTAGGAGGAAGATGAGTAGGGAAAACCAGTTAAAATAGTACTAACTCAGCTGACAGAAATTCAGGTTCTTTGTAATGAAAAAAAAACAAAAACAAAAAAACAAACCCAACCAAAAACCAACTCCTAAACAAAAGGTCTATTATTTCTCCTATCTGTAAATAAGAGGATCATATTACTTTACGTAAAATTACAATAGTGAACCAAAAGCTCTACTGCAGCACAGCCAATTAGCCTCTGAATCTCAGAGATCCAGATGAACTTGGAATGGATAGCTGGATACTGTCCTCAGAGTGATGGCTCAGTGCTGATTCAAGCACTTTACATACTTGCAAAACCAGGCTCCTAGAAGCCCATGGTCAAACCTTCCCAGAGAAATGGCAGTGGAAAGAGAGAAGAGTACCAGGAGCCCGGCTTTTGACCCTGAGCACCCACCACATGCCTCCTGATCACTGGTGAGGAGAGTTGTCTGGGAATGTAATGTGCCCTGGATCTCACGTTCCCTCTTTCCATTGCCTGGAACTACCACTAAGGACATTATCTAACTTTATATAGTCAAACCAGGATGATATGAATATCTGATGTTTGAAAGCACTAGAAGACAGAGAGGAAAACAGGTGTAGTGGCTCATGCCTGTGACCCCAGTACTTGAGAGACTGAGGCAGGAGGATTGCCTCAAAAAGCAAAACAACAATCAAAGCTGGAGAGGAGACAAGCTTTAGTAGGAGTGGAGCTTAGAACCTCAAAGCAAAATATTACTATAAGCACCTGGCTGTGGCCTGCTGGCAAAGGAACCACTCAGAAGCCCCACTAACACAACTGAATTTTATATATATAGGGTTTGGCATATAATTTCCTTAAGATTACCTTGATCTTTACAAATATCAATTTACTTTATTAACAGTGTGAAGCAGTTTCCAAGCACTTTATATGAAAGGACTGTTTCTAACGGCCCACAAGGAGAAGGCCTGACCATGTCCCTCCCCTATTTACACCCTTCAATGGCTCTCTGTTGCCCTATAAAGTTCAGACTCTCTAATGCGGCTTACAAGGCCCTGGATGGCTGGCCTCTCCTGCCTACCTCAGATCTCTACTTTCCCTTAGTCTATGTTCCTGGCAGACACAAATTCCCTGTGGTACCCGCAAAGCCCCAGCCTCTACTTCCAGGCTTTGCAGATGCTGTTCCCTGCACTCCTGGATTTCCTGGTCCTGATCCACTTGCTGGGCTTCAGCTTACGCATTTTCTTTTCTGTGAGAAGTACAACCTTCAGCCCTCAAGGCTATGGCTGGGATCTCCTACCAAAGTCAACAGCAGCCCAAATTCACCTGTTAGTTTCTTCTTGTCTACATGTGTTCCAGGATTTGAAAAAAAAAGTCTTTGGGAGGCTAGAAACTAGGCACGGTCACCATTACATGCAGAACTCCAGGACTGCAGCTTAGCAATATAAATAGCTTTGAGGGCACTGAACAAACAGAAGCAACTGTGGCTACTGACTGTGCGAAGCTCTTCACACACTGGACAATGCAGACCAACGGACACAGGTTGTCTTACTAGCGCTTTCCAGTGATTCCACAAAGCAGACAGCCATTCTCCCGAGTTTGTAGGTGAGAAAGTAAGAGGCTTGGTGGTGGATATCCTTGCCTAAGATCACTGGAGCAGGAAGGAGGAAAGCCAGATTCCAGGACCTCCATATACAAGCTAGCCTGAGTCTCAGAACCTTGTCACTGCTAGCATCTTTCCCTCCTCCTTCCTGATTGTTCTACTGCCAGGAGTAACTTAAAACCCCTTCCAGATGCACCCCTCCTGTGTTACACTGAGGTCTGCACACAGAGCACATGTTTGAAAGCATGGGAGGAAGGTCTTCATTTACAAATAGGAGGAGCATCATCTACAAGACATGACCTGGCACCTGCTACCAGATATGGCACAGAAGGGGGACTGCATAAATGTGTCTTGAACTAAATTGAGATCAGTTGAATGAAAGGAACTAGTCAGTGTGTAATCTGGCCATGTTTGGGGATTTCCTAGCTGCCAACTAACACGATCATTCTCTCCAAGAAGCAGTTAGGCCTATGCCAATACCCTTGGCTATTCTGCTCATTTGCCACTAGTCTCCAATTGCTTAAGTGAGAGAAAAGAATATCAAGAGGCAGAAGGAGGGAGAGGAATGATGAAAAGCTATAAACTTGTCACTTTGGAAGGAAAGTAGACTCTTTACAGTGACAAGGTTACCATTAAGCAAACAGCAATGGCATCCTGCTCCAACTTGAAGGCTAGAAGTAGGTCTTTCCCCAAAATAACCTTTCTTCCCATGAGAAGAATATGTTGTAATTTATGTTTCTTTTTGTGCAAATTTGAGTGTCATAAAAATGGTTAAAAAGTCTTCCTATGGTAGCTTTTTCTAAACTTTTATGAACATCTGCCACATTCATTTGAAGTTTAAAAAATCCTGGCACATATGCAAAGGCATAATAAGGTGCCTATAGCTTTCAAGAAAAAATAACAAGCCAGTCAAAAATAAGCCTTTTGCTGAATTGCCAGTAAGAAAACTAGTGTTGTGAGATGAGCTGGGCCTCCCCCAACCCTTTCCTTAAAGAGCTCTCCTTGGCCACAGGTTCACACTCCTCCTTGAGCACTGAGTTCCTACAGGAAATCTCAGAAAGTAGCTGGAACACTGAAGACCATGCCAGAGCCACATAAATATAGTATACAAGCACAACAGGGTCTGGAGTCTGAGCTCAAGTCCTGGAGACCAAGAGAAAGAATTTCAACATTTGGTGGTGGTGGTGGGGCACTGCCCACAAGAAACACTTTTTTGTTATTGTTTTTCAGAAAACTGCCTAAAGTGATTTGATTTCTGTTTTGTTTTTCCTTTTATATTGACCATACAGGAGTTCAGCACAGCAACCTTAGTCCATCAGCAAAGCCCAGATCCACTTTGGCCACTGTTTCCTGAATTTTCTTACCTTAAACCTTTCAAAGGCTGTGCAGAACAGATTTGCACCATTTGCCTAAGTGCTTCAAGTTTTAGCTTTAAAATGTATGTGTATCCTGCATTGTATGCTTCCTACAAAAGGACTTACTCTGTGTTATTTAAAAATCAGATAATGTATAAAAAAATTTACCTCGTGTGTGTATGTATGTGTGTGTGTACACATGCATGCATATGCGGGTGTATGGGCCTATATCCATGT
This sequence comes from Eospalax fontanierii, assembly GCA_035773235.1. NCBI lineage: Eukaryota > Metazoa > Chordata > Mammalia > Rodentia > Spalacidae > Eospalax > Eospalax fontanierii. The sequence goes on from CM069541.1 coordinate 52,699,306, forward strand.
GTGGAGCCCAGAGCATGTCAGGCATCCTGCTCTGTCACTCTTCCATCACCTTACTCCTTTGAAATAGGGCCTCTCACATAAGGTGGAGATAGCTAGAAACCAGCAAGCCTCAATGATCCTTGGGTCCCTGGCTCCAGTAGCATGGAGGGTACAGGGATGACTGGACATGATTGGCTTTTTACATGGGTGCTGGGGATTCAAACTTAGGAACTCATGCTTGTGCAGCAACTGTACCCAACTCCCCAGTGCTACCTCTCTTTTCTTTACATACAATTATGGCACTGGGTTGCCTAGAGTGCAGTCAACAGGAGGGCTTTAAAATGTGCTCCAAATTACAGCTCGCAAACACTAACTTCACCCCTCAAAGCTGTGGCTCAGACAATATCACCTGCTTGACACCCTGCTAAAGACACTGAGCCCACCATAGTGGGTGATATACAGTCTTTGTTCTGTAGAATTCACGCTCTAGGAGATAGAGTGAGGGACAGGGATGCAAACAGCTATCATTCAGATAAGAGGTTCCACAAATGAAAGATGATGACAAGATGGAACACTTCTCAGAAGAGTCAGAGAAGGGCAGGACTTATCTATGCAGATGTGCTGAAAGTGGGATCTGTTTAGGGATCATGTGAGCACTGCTATATATTCTTGCAGCAATCAGGCAGAAGGCTTGACAGCAGTGGAAAAGCCAAGGGGAGATGGGGGCAGTGTAGAGTGAGAATGGAAGGTGGGTCACAGTGACCAGGTGGAAGGCAACCCACTCTACAAGGGGGCTGAGGATTAGACCCTATACTCATTTTTGTACCTTCAGAACTGAGCACAATGCTGGAAACATAGAAGGTACACATCTTATTATCAAATCAGTGAATAAAGCTTTGTAAGAATCCAAGAAAGCAAAGGAAAAAAGTCAATGAGAGAGGAAGGAGAGACTTGGTGAGTATTCCCAAAGAATGAACAAGAAAGAGGAGCCCTCAGCTATGCCCAGTTCACTCCACTTTGAGGCATCTGCTGGCAGTGCCATTCACAGGGTCCCAGAACACCAGAGAGAGGTGGTATGCTTAGAACGCGTGTTGCATGTACATGCCCACCCGTGTGCAAATAATAAACTATTGGGAAAAGACTGAGACAACTGTTGTACATCTAGGTGATATGCAGTGGATACTTGAAATTTGGACCTGAAATCCAGAGAGAGGCAGAGCAGCATTACCATCAGAGATGAAGGCCAATGACTCTAACTTGGTGTTCAAGGGAAGAGCCTTAAACAAGATGGCTGGAGGGCATGCTGAGAAGAAAATCAAGCTAAGACCAGATTACTTGGAGAATGCCGAGGGTACCTGGACATACGTAGGGTCTGGAAAAGCTTGTGCTAGAGCAGACTGTAAGGCAGGAGGAGAGGCAGGAGAGAACTGTGGACTCTGATAGACCAAATAGTCTTTGGTGTTTTAAGCTCTATAACAATTGGCACCAAAGGTCTATTAGAAAACGGCTTTTAATTTTTCATATGGAAGCTTTGAATAGACCCCAAAACTTAACAAACAAAGGTAAAATACACACAAAATCTCTTCAGTATGATCTAAATCCATCATCTAAGATAGTCCATAAACTGTGTACTGTATGTGCTTAGGGCTGGGTGATGACAGGGAGGGACTGTTAACAGAATGTAGGAGCCACATGGCCGTCCTGTCAAATTAGAAATTTGAGCAGATTTCTGTGGTCTATTTTGATCAAGATTCTCAATGTCAAACAAACAGGTTTTTCGATAACCAACTCATTTCATTTTTGTAAGCACAATAGCACAGTGTGCAACAGTTAGTGGGAAGCAGGTGGTCCTCGTCGGGAAGTGAAGGGAACAGAAGAAGAGATGTAGCACTTCCTCAGAGCACGCTAAGCACCCTTGCATGGTTGCAGGAGGCATGGTCGCAGACTTCCTCCCAGAGCTCCTCCTGTGCTATATAGGCCAGCTGACCAGCCCCACTCTGCTATGCGCCCTTACCAAAGTCTGCTCTCTCCTGAGGAGAAAAAGAATTGAGGTTCAGGCCTACAAACTTAGGGCAGGCACAAAAGCACAGAAAAGTCCATTGAAAGCACTGTTGTCTAATTGGTACAGCCACACAGAAAGCAATCTGGCATCAGACTCAGCTTTGACCAAGCATTTCTACTTTAGGGATTCTGGGCTAAGGAAATAAGTCAGAATGCAGATAAAGCCTTATGCATAAAGATGCTCACTGAAACGCTATTTATAATAGTGAAAAAAAAGAGATAAACAACCCAAGTGCTCAACAGTAGGAAAATGGTTAAGTTGTAAGAATGACAGGTAGCAAATTGAAAGCTATTGTCACTGAGGGTAGATAAAATCATAGGGACTCTTACCACAGGCTAAGAGAATAAAGACATAAAAACATATCAATTGTGCACATTACATATAGCACATATTCACAGAATAAAGACTAGAAGGAAGAGCAGTAAAATGCTAACAGTGGTTCAATCTGCAACAATGGCATTGTGTTTTCATTTTCCTCTTTGTAACTTCTATATACCATTTATATCACACTTTCTACAATGAGAATGTAAGTGTTACAGTGACATAGAATAAACACTATTATGAAAAATAAACCATTTCCCTTTCCTTGTTCATGCCCTGATGAAACCTTTCCTCCTGCCTCCTCTGACTCTCCTTGTTCACCCAGGAAAACCCACTGTCTCCAACCAAAGCCGAAAAGCCAAGAACATGAGACAATGGGAAGGGTTTAAGTTGACTGCTGGGATCTGTGACTTGGGGGATGTGTGTGTGTGGTGGGGTGTGCTGGCAAGAAGTTGCCCATGAGCAATTGTTTCGATTGCTCCTGTGTGAAGCTGGGTATCCCCAAGTCATGTTTTTTCTACTGCATAAAGCAAAACCAAACCTCACATCAGCGATCAGGAAGGAAAGAAGCCAACTTACCTCCATTAAACTTAAATGGATTCCTATGAGGTAGGGCATGGGAGCACTGTGAAGAGAAACAGAGACACACAGCTGCTTTAATGTCTGTTGCTTCCGACAGAAAATTACAGATGGTTCACTATTTAGAGAAAAACTGTTTTAATAAACGTATGCACAGTTACATTTCCTTTCACAACAAAAATCTTAATGTGACATTTTGTTCCCAAGCCTAGAAACTTCAGAAGAATTTCAAAATACAGTCAGTACTGAAGAAAGGATGGGTGGCAAGCAGAGCATCAACCTCAGTGTCAGCCATCAGCCCCAAACAGCAGCTCTGCAGCTATGGAGCCTCAGTCACCTTCTCTTCAAATGGGATTCTAGGCTCAACTCAGCCTGCTGTTATTAGAAAGAGGTAAAAACATATATTTGACTAATTCAAATGGCAACTATGGTTTTAACAATATAATGGAAAAAACAGCAAAGGTTACATGGAGGGCACAATGGGTTTCAATGATCCTTTATTGGTTGTGTCCTACAATGAAGAGATATGGCCTAACTGTCCTTTCTACCTCAACCAAATGCTTAGAGAGCTTCTGACAAGCTTGTCCATGCCACGGCAACATGCCATCAGGTCACAGGACAATTGATACTGGAAAATGTTAAATTCACTTTTCTTAATTCACATGGTAACATCTGTTCTACAGAGGAAGAAATAGAGAAAGAAGTCAGATCACTTATCTAATGCCACAAAGTCAAGTAAGAATTAATCTCAGGCTATGACTCCAAAGTACATGCCACACTGACTGTGACATGGTACTCAGGCACTGCTAGACCAACTTCCTTGGGATTATAGGAGGAAGGCCAAGAAGTAGACAGGATGGTGATGACTGGCAACTTTTGTCTTTCTAAGCATGCGATCTAGCCTACAACATGGGCAGAGGTATGTTTCAATGAAGTCAGAGGAAACCTACTTGGCTTACACTGGGCTGACTAGGCATTTTGGGGGAGTTAAAGTGGATGGACAAGGATATCTGTTTGGGAGCAAAGTTGGGGAAACATGAGGCCAGAGATAATTGCAACTGAGAGGTTCAGGCTTTATCTGGAAATCCGTGGGGAGGCAACTAAGGTTTTTAAACATTAGCTGTATGCTTAAAAATTATTCAAACATTTAAAAAAATAATAAAGGGCACAATTCCCTCATTACTATTCAATAAATAAAATTCTTCAATCAGAAACCATCCTCTGGAATATAAAATGTCCTCTTTACTACAGAGCTCCATAGTTAGACATCTCAGAGTCTGGAAGACGGACTTGAATATTAGCAGCACAGCTTGAGAACTATTCTTCTAGAAGACTTTGTATTTGATAATAGCCAAAGAAAGATGTGTACACGCAAACCACAGTAAAAAAATGAGTTGTCCTTTCTTTTATCATCTTTTTCTATCCTTTTTTAGTTTTTTGCCCCTCTCACTTTGAGGGGCAAGAAAATGCCCTGCGATTTTTTTGCCCCTTAACCTGTAAACCATTAGCTTAGCTGCCAACTACATAAATGCTCCAACTTCCCAGTGTGCCTGGCTTTGCTGTCTGAGCTTTCTCCAGCGTACACTGAAATGAATGTGTTTCTAATTAAGTAGCTTCAGGAACACGACAGCTTCAATGTCAAAAATACAAAGTCTGAACCCTGGCAGGAAGTCTCAAGACTGCAAATGTCTCATCTGGTGGAACCTCGTCTAACGCAATGAGAGGAAGCAGGAAGAGTGCAGAATTCCAGAAAAAATGGCCACTCATTAACTTGTCCAGAAGCACAGCCGGACACGGGGAGCGAAGCAAGTCCACAGCATTTAACTACAGCTTATCAACTTTCCCAGCTCCTACTTTAAGCACATAACTGACCAGTGACCATATGTTTTAAATAGAATTTCAGAACTGGAGTCTCAACAAAGGAGTTAACATGTAGAAAAAGAGTCAAACAACTGTTGAGAAGAGGTTGAAAATCATCCCTGCAGCCTGAGCCCTCTGTTTAACTGAACCATTGGCTATTATGTAAAAGAGAAACATTTTCTAGAACTGAAATGTAATTTTTAACATCACATTATTTTATCCTAAGGTAACACCTTGAAAGAGCGGAAAAGAGAGCCTCATGAATGGGACAAGAGATGCCAGAAGGAACAAAGTGGGACCTGCTCTTTGGATATCATGAGGTAGGTCTATTTTTTCAAGTCAATAATTTTCCAAAGAATAATTTTGGTCTATTATAGAAAGGCAGCTTCTTAGCCAAGTATTGTCAGGACTGTAACAGCTCTGTATTTAGACAATATTCACAAGCATGTGAATTCTGAAATCAGAGTGGCTGTGTTTACAGGAATGCAAATGTGGACAAATACCTTTTATAATGTCATCATTTGCTTATGGTGCCTCAAATACTTCACAGAATCTACATTTTTGTTCTGCAAATATGTAATTACAAATTTTAAGGGAGTGGGGAATCCTAGAGCCTCTTTAGCATCTCAAGGTGCCAAGTGCAGCAGTGGGTGCACACTAATTCTAGGTGCGTTCTGGGCATGATTTCTATTCTCTGTATTCCTCAATTATTGCAGTGATTGATTCGTTTTCTTGAAAATCTTTTTCTTTGCCTTTTTATTATAAAAAGCAACCTTTTTGGCCGGGGGGGGCGCACCTACCCATGATTATGTCATCTAAAACAACTATCCTTACTTTTGTCTCATCCTTTTCTAATGTTAACCTAAATTCAGGGTTTCACATCTTTGAAACTAACTGTATTCTAACTGTCCACATTAACATTTTCCACATTGCTCTACAATCATTCTGTTTAGTATGGATGGACCATAATTTATTTAATCCTATCCCTGGAATGAGACAATAACTTTCCTCTAATTTTCCATTAATATAGGAGACACTATAATGAAAACAAACAACTTCACATACATGGCATGAACTCCCAGACATGAGTCACTAGGACTATTTTTGACATATCTTTTATTATATCATGGCCAGGTGTTTCTAAATGAGCAGCACCTGTCCAGTGGAGATCTTTCAGGATTGCTGCAAGACTGAAGATAATCCATGAGGTGCCCAGTACAGGAGTAGTCCCTGGTGACTGTCATGTCCAAAGGGGTTCTCTCCAAGGCCTTGGTGGCTGGTACCCCCAGACCTACCCCTTCTCACTGGTACCCCCAGACCTACTCCCCTCTCACTCAACAATAGCTCCTTCCTTCCTTCCTTCCTTCCTTCCTTCCTTCCTTCCTTCCTTCCTTCCTTCCTTCCTTCCTTCCTTCCTTCCTCCTTCCTCCTTCCTCTTTCTTTCTCTTTCTCTCTCTCTCTCTTTCTTTCTTCTCTCCTTCCTACCTTTTTTCCCTCCTCCCTCCATTTCTTTTTTTTTTTAGGGGGCAGGGTCTCACTGTGTAGCCAAGGCTGGCCTCAAATTCATGGAACTTTCTGTTCCAGCCTCCTGACTACTGGACTCACTCGGCTCAGACAATGGTTTCTTGTTCAGTCTATGTTCTGAAGGATCCCTAACAGGCTGTGGGTGAGGACAGAAAAGACTCCTATCTTTGTGTGCCCTAACTGTGCCACCCACTCTTGGCACCTGTACATTCCACTGTGTTCAGCAGGGTTGAACATCACTTTCTCTTGGAGGCCCTTCCTCAATAATGTACCAGGAGAATAACAATGATTTGTTGTTTTCTTACTTCTTAGAATGGCACATTTAAAAGACCCTTTCTCACTGAGGCATACAGGGAAAGGAAAATATGGCAAAATAACTTTGGCAAGCTAGTCTTAAAAAATTTCATATTCAAGGGGCTGGGGAGATGGCTCAGCGGTTAAAAGCATTGGCTATTCTTACAGAAGACCAGGGTTCGATTCCCAGCACCTGCATGGTGACTACAATCATCCACGACTCCAGTTCCAGGGGAATCTGATGCCCTCTTCTGACCTCCACAGGCACTGCACAACACAGGTGCACTTTCATACATGCAGGCAATACATTCACACACAAAAAATAAAAATAAAAATTTTCTAAAAACATTTAAAAAACCCTTCATATTCAGAGGTCAACCCATCTGCCTCCGAGTCATCAATGTCCTGGGCTCCCTAAGGGTAACTGAACAAAGTAGAGCAAAACCCCATCTACCTGGAGTTATCTTCTTGGCTTTGTCTCAGAGAGCTTGTTTGTTGATCTAGAAGCCACGAATGCAGATGCACTTGCCTTACTAAGAGTGACCGCACACCCTACTTCCATGCAGCATTCCAGGACTGAAACCTCAATTAAACACAACACATGCACAACAAACATACGTGTAATCAGATTAATGTGGTGACAACAGTAACAGCTCTGGCTAAGTCCATGTACAGGCAGGCAATGACAACTGTCACAGCTGCCATGTGGCCGACAGTGATAGTGGGGTGCCATTGTGCATCTGAGAATAGCAGAATGAGGTACATCGACACTGAGCCTTTGTTCTCATGGAATCCTTGTACTACCTGACTTCCTGTTATATCCTGGGAGAGTAAAAGCTACTTAACTCTTTCTTCTTTCTTCCCTGCAGAGGAAAGAGGTTCTGTTGCTGGTGTCAAGGCAACGACAATACAATGACCTTTACCTGATATGTATCTTTATTTTGAATCCTAAGGGGAAGAGGAACTGATATTATTGAGTGACTATAACCAGGCACTTTTATGCATGACATACACAACTCTCAAGGCAACTCTGTAAGGTAATGCTATTATCCTCATATTTCATGAGGAAACAGACTCAGAAAGGTGGAGTAAATTGCCCAAGGTCACACAGTTATGAAGTGCTAAAGCCATATTTCAAACTCAGGATTGGGGGCCTGCAAGCCCAGGCTGTACTCATGGTGTCACACAGCACACTTTCCCTCCTGCCACCAAAAGGGAAGGTGTATTGGTGTACCTGTATACCCGAGGCTCTCCAGCCCACCTAGTACACACTCCAGGCCTGGGATGCACAGCACTTCTCATCTCAGTAGTTCTGCAGCCTGCCCACCTTCTTACCCCCGAACATGCTTGTGTTGGAGCTGCAGGCATAGGAATGGTTCTGCAGTCCCCGTTTGTTATTACTGCACTTGCACAATTTAATTCCTTTCCCCTAGATAACCAGAGCCCTCTTAATTATGTTCCCCTGAGGTGAGCTGCTACTAATTGGAAATGAGTCAGGTGAAATAAAGGAGCACTGGCTTCTCAAACACATAGCACACAGCTTCCCCAGATAGTGGGGGAGGAGCAGCTGGGAAACTGAGCCCCACCCCAACGGAAGCAAGCCCACTTGGACATCAGGAAGGAAGATAGTTGGAGTAGTCTAGGGATTTGGGAAGCCCAGTTTTCCTTTCTCTCCCCCGCATAACTGCACAGTTAGCATCATCATCTCCACTTGACATACCTACCTTCCTTCTCAGAGGTATACCACCTTCTTACTCAATGACCTCCTCAGGTAAAGGGGAACCCACAGGCTTCCCTTGAGGGTGCTATTTTTTAAAAGGCAAGGAAAGCCCTGAAAGAGGCCACATTTATTTGAGTTGTCCTTCTTCCTTCCTTCCTTCCTTCCTTCCTTCCTTCCTTCCTTCCTTCCTTCCTTCCTTCCTTCCTTCCTTCCTTCTTTTTTGAAAAGAAACAAAAGCATAAACACAGCTTGTCTTACACTTTTAAATTCTGCTCTAAATAACAAGGCCTTCACTTTGTTAGGGAGGTTAAAGCACAAAGGAAGAGAGAAAGAACCAGAACAAAGACTGTGCAACACATCTTGTTGGAGAACATAAATCACAGCAACTTTGGTCTTCTGAGTTCTACAGAGGGATGCTCCTCAGGGTGACACAGGAAGCCAACAAGAGCAGCCATCACTAGTTGAGCATGAGCCAGTGTGAGGTAGGGACCATGGAACCACCATTTCAGAGGTGATAAAGCTAGAGTTCAGGGAGTTGAATCCTTATCTAAGGTCATGCAACCAGACAGCAGCAGAGCTGAGACTGGAACCCATGCACCTTGGGCTGAGGGAACATAAGTCCATTGTGTCCCAAGAGACCATTGCTGCCAATGCCAAAGGAGGGGAGCAAGCAGGAGTCTGGCCTCCTCCAGCCTGCTCCTTGAGGGTTGTTCTGAGGTAGTATCAAGGCCCAGACCACCACTCCTGACCCCAACTATGTGTCTGAGAACCCATCCCCACAGGGCCCTCCACTACAGAACCTGCTGAGCTTTCAGACATATAATATCCCTACAGACCTCAGTCCCACTGTTCTCTAAAGCCCCACTGAGCCCAGGCTACCACTTCTCATGTCATCCCAGTGCTATTCACACCTCTCTTTTAACAGGCTTGGGTCTGACTCCTGCAGCACACACAGCACATACTAATAAGCATAGATTCTCTTAATGGTCAGTCATAGGAAAACAGATTTTTTTCTGGTCTGTAGTAGTGATATGTGGAGAGAAGAGATAGCTGAAAAGTTCTGTACCAAGCATACACCAGATACCAAGGACTATGTGGGAATCCTCAGACCACCCAACTGATACTTTGGTTCTACAGATTTAAAAGACATTCTCAGGGAGAGAATGGAGAGATGGTTCAAGGGGTAAGAGCACTAGTTGCTCTTCCAGAAGACTAGGGTTTGGTTTCCAGTATTCCTATGGAGGCTCACAACCATCCATAACTCCAGTTCTACGGGATCTGATGCCTTCTTATGGCACTGCATGCACATGGTGTCCTTACATATACGTAGGCGAAACACCTAAACACATTAAGAAAAAAAAAAAAGATGTTCTTGGAAATAGGCCCACAGTCACTCCAAATCCTCTTACTTCACTGTCGCTTACATTGCTTATACTAATGAATAACCTCTTTCAACACTTAGGCTACATTTAACAACAAAAAGTTATCTGATAATTATACTAAAAAATAAGACAGTGATATAGGTTCATAGCTATAGTGAAACTATGTTTGCTTTACTAACTGGAATCAACTGATACTTGTTTATTTTGCATGTGTATGTTTGTCACACATGTGTGGGTGTGCATATGTGTACGTGCATGTAGAAACCGGAGGCTGACACTGGGTATTTTCCCCAATTGCTTTCCACTTTATTCATTGCTGCAGGTTCTCTCAAATGAATTCAGAGCTTGCTGATATGGCTACTTCGAGCTCCAAGGATTCCCTCTCTTTATCTTCTAAGGGTTGGAATTACAGGTGGGCTGATACCTGTGAGGCATTCACTGGGTCCTGGAGATCTGATGAACTATCTCCTGATGCCCGCCCCCTCCAATACAGACAGAAGTTAAGCAATTTACATGAATACGTTCACTAGAGTACAAAAAGTAAGAAAAGAAAGGAAGGCCAAGGGACCAGAAAGACATCACTGTGAGGCCAGTACTCAGGTTTCATGCTATGATACTTGCTGATGGCCATAAATTGAGCTTTGAGCTCTTTGACTACCAACCTAAGAAGGAAACAAGATCATGAGGTAGTATGTGGAGTCTGCAGAGAAATAGAAATTAAAGTCAGCTCTCAAATCCACAGATCCTGCATCCAAGGACTTAACCTATTGTGCATCAAAAATATTCTAAAAATAAAATTCTAGAAAGTTCCAAAAAGCAAAACTTGAATTTGCTGCATGCTAAGTCCTGTGCTGAATCCAGGTGGATGAAGTGTGGTGGGCAGCACGGCTTGCTTTGGCCTCTCACCACTTCACAGATCCTGGGTCTCTTTGCAGCACTTAGTCTGGGCATTGTTTGCCTCAAATCTTGTTCCTGTGTAGTGCACTTAGGTCTGCCTCTATGCTGCCTGATTGTTCTTGTCAGTATTCCCAAACAATACAGAATAACAACTATTTACACATTATACTGCATTAGGTATTATAAGTAACCTAGAGATGACCTATGTAGGCAATGGTGGGGCTTTATGTGCTTATTGCATCATATAGATTTTGGTATGGATAGAGGTTCTAAAACAGAACAGAATGGCTACTTAGGAGCTTGATTTTTAAAAAAGGTTCTTAGAGAAGGAAAACAAAGAAAACCATTCTCTTTGAACTGGAAGCCAGGCTAAACAGGTCACCAGATGCTAAGTATCATGGCCTATGGGATGTCCTAGTGCTATTAAAACACAAAGAGAAAATCTTTTACTCCTATTATTATCAGTTGCACTGATATTTGTAATATATTTCATTTATTTCTCCATAAACCTCTGACTTGCTTGGTACCTCTTTCAATCCTACCTTTCTACTAGGGGCACACGGGCTGCTGGTGGCTGCCAATCTAAAACATCCCTTTAGCAGCTGACTCTGGCCATACTGATTCTTGGCTGCAGACAGCTGTATCTCTATTTTTCCCTCTGTGATTAACTTTTTCTGTTGCTGTGGTTTTGGCCACAGAGACTTTCCCGATGTTCCGCAAGTCCGTCTCCTTCCTGTAGACTGAGGAAACACAAAAGGGTGGAGTACTGCAGGCTCTGGTGTAAACTGTCTAGGTTTTCATCTTTGCAACTTGTGTTCATTTCGGTAGGAACCTGAGGCATGGTGCTCTCAAAGCATCTCTTTTCCGCCCCTATGGGTTCCCCGGAGAGCTGTAGAGGGACATGGTTCTCTCCATTTTTTCACTGGTCCTGCCAGTAAAGTACATGTTTCCAGCATTAGTGACTACCTTCAGCCCTGAGCTTGGCTCATACCAAGCTTACCTGCATTCCCTGTCAGAGGCCCTGCATTCTGGCTGCTCAAACTGCACATGGAAAGGAGGCTGCCTCTGCTGCTGGTGGTGGTGGTCATAAATCGAGGAAGACTGGGCTGAGAACCAGGAAAGAAGTTAAATCCCCTTACCCTGAAGAAGTTTTGCTTTTAACTCATGCAATTTGCAATGGTTCTACTTTTAAAGCAGTAGTTTATACCTCCTTCCATCTGTGACCTTTGCCAAGCCCCTTCACCTCTTTGAGCCAAGGATTTCTCTGTACGTTATGGGGATCAACTTTTCAAGATTGGTACTATGTGAAGTGAAGGCATCTCTAGTCCCTCTGTCAAGTACCCACTGAACCTCTAGTCTCCTTGCAGTGTGTGTACACAGACAGTGATTTGCTTACTTAATCTGCTGCTAGCTCTAGGATACAAACAGACAGGGACTAGATAGATCTCTGTTTCCTCCTCTTTTCCCAGCCCGATGCAGTGCATGACACATGGTAATATTCACAGAGTGGCTGGTGAGCACATGGAAAACAACAAACAGTAAATTTGAACACTAAGATCACAGAGTCTACAACCATGTTGTGTGTCACTCATTTTTCCTGGTGCCAGCAACTATGAGGGGCAAAGCTATACATTCTCAAAACATGTCACAAAAGGAGTAGCTCCATTGCAGAAGTGTCCTGAGACCCCATCTTATGCAATCTGTGACTCTTGCCTTCTTATGGTTCCCAACAACAGCCAGAGTGTCTTTGCTACAGGGACCATTGTCCTGTGCCTCACAAGTTCCAGGAAGGAGGGAAGAATTACACACAGAACATGTCATAAAAAAAATGGAAAACCAGGCCAAGCTTGAGCAGGTAAGTAGAAGTCAGAGCTAGCTTATATTCCATCGAGGATGGTCACTTGGCACTTGAACCAGGGAGGCAGGCTGTTGTCTCTTACCAGTAGGCAATAGGCAGGGGTTAAAGAATAGGACTGGCAGGGCTCATAGCATTAAGGAGGTAGAAGACCGCTGGATAGTTAGGAGAATTCAGTGTATAGGTGGGTAAGCCAATAAGCTTTACCTTTCAAGCCTGGACAGAGTCATTCCTGTGCTAATGTATGCTGTCTTCTCTAACCCTGTGATGGCTTGAAGTGGGGTTGTCCACACCAAAACTAACATTGAGGCTTCATCCCTCAATGTGACAGTGTTTGGAGGAAAGACCCTCTGGTAATGGGAGCGTAACTCTCACAAATAAGTTAATACCACATCTCATGGGACTAGACTGCTTACCTCAAAAGGCAGTTCTAGAAAGGAAGCTTCCCTCTCTTGCTTCCTCTTTCACCATTTCACCTTTCTGCTGGACACATCTGCTTTCTCACTTTATACCACACACAGATCATTAGCAAAAGTCAAAGCAGTGTTAATGCCATGCTCTTAGACTTTCAGAACTGTGAGCCAAAATAAACCTCTCCTCTTTATAAATTACCCATGGTTGGGTATTCTGGTATAGCAAGAGAAAAAGACTAAGATACCCCTGCAAATCTCAGCAGCATCAGGGAGTGGCACTACTGAAGCAGGATGACAGACCTGTTGTATTCCTGGCATCTATGCCTGCAGGCAGCTCTGTAGGAGCCATGCTATAGGTCTGATGCAGGCTGCTCATTTCTGTGCAGCACTGGCTGTTTGTTCTATATCCTTTCCAAAGGCTAAAAAATTATGACAAGGATATCTTACCTTATTAACAGCAATAAGATAAATACTAAAATCTACTGTATTTGAAATGAATGATATTAGCTATAGTAGACATATTGGGGATATGTAATATATATATATATATATATATATTTATATATACACACACAATCTAGTGAATTAGTTAAAACATACTATAAACTACTCAACTGTATACTTCTGTTTCTATATATGATCTTATTACTATAGAGATCCCTCCCTCCCTCCCTCCCTCCCTCCCTCCCTCCCTCCCTCTCTCCCTCCCTCCCTTCCTCTGTTGTATTTGTGTATGCCTGTGTGAGTTTACCCACATCATGTGCATACAGGAGCCAGTGGAGCATCAGATTCCCCAGAACTGGAATTATGGGCAGTTTTGAGCCACCGTGTGGGCACTGGGAACTGAACCCAAGTCATTTGCAAGGGCAGTAAGCACTCATAACCACTGAGCCATCTCTTCATCCTCAATTGTATGCTTTCAAATGGGTGAATTTTTATGGTATGAAAGCTACATTTTGATAGAAAAAATGGAGAACTGAAAAGTGAGTTTTCCTATAGAGTCCATAGAGTGCATGGCTAAAGACTCACAAAGAGTCTGAAGCACAGATAATGCAAAGGGGCCAGTCTCTTCTCCCCTGTGTTCTGCACAAAGGGCAGTGTACTCAGAAATTATGCAACATTTCCTCCAAAGGCTATGGGCACTTTCTGTTTTGGTGCTGCTAAGGGAAATCAAGGATCATCTCAGTCGATGGCTCAGTGACTGTCACAACTTCTTTTAGCTGCTCATTTGTTCTTTATGTACATTAAGAAAATACACTTGGCTGTATTCCAGTGACTTTGGAGGTGGGGAAAGTGAGGCTCAGAAGAGCTATGAAACTTGCTTAAGCTCATATTCAGTAGGAATACCTGCTTTCTTTTGTAAAACAGTGTTTTCTTTAATCTGAGTCCCTACCTTCCTACATCTGGTGTCAAGAATATGCTAAATACTCTTGAGTACTTGATGCAACAAGAAAGGATACAGCTTCTGTGTACATGCTATAATTCTGTAATAAAACCGCTACAGCCAAGAACTGGATATACTGAAGAGAGTTTTAGCCACACCCATCCATCTATTCTACTTTCGTTCTAGCTGGGTGCTGTGAATTTCAAATGGATTTTTTTTTATTACATACACACACACACACACACCTACGCACGGGGTGGGGGAAGAGTCTAGACAGATATCAGAATAGTCTTGACTAACACAAAGATAGACCTAATGTTATGGAGCAAAACCTTTGTGTTAGCAGTAAAGACTATTTCCCCTGGAGAGAAGAGAAAGTCTGAGAGACTTTGTCCCGTAGAGCTAGTGAGACAAAGAAGCTATAGTCAAGACCAGACCCCTTCAGACTATACTTTCAGTCAACTTTTGTCTTCAGTATCAAGACTATGAACTATTTTACTTAGTTTAACATTGATTATCATCTATGTGAAATTTGATGGCATCAATGATGGGACTTGAAGGGATCCAGCTGTGATTTACTGGATGTCACTTTACTCAGTCCAGACTGAGTAACACATGACCAACAGTTTGGTCTGGTGTTCTGAAGAGTTTTTTGCTAAAGTGTCTATATGGACTAGGTGATGCAGCAAGTAGGGGCTGAATCAGAAGTGCACATACAGCCCAGGTAAAGAAGCTAGAACTAGTCGGTGTCCCTCACAGAGCATCTGAGCATCCCTGCTGAGGTAAAGGACGGCTTCTAGAACATCAGCAAAAACAATGCATTTCACTACTGAGTACAATTGGATACAAATTCTATCTGATACACATTCTGTTTGAACCATATATATTCTATTTAACTTTTCAGTCCAACCATGAAAGCATTAGAAACTCAGCATTTGATCTTGTTGTACTTTAGGGTGAAAAGTTTATCTGCTTTGAAAATATTTTATCACTGAAGTATGTTAACAAGCTCCTAGAATATGCCAAATACAGAAATTCAATTTGAGAGCTGGTTTGTGGTACCTACTTAGGGCTACTTCTGCAGGAGGATGGGAGAAAAATGTGAGCACGTGGCAACTCCAAAAGGGTTCTACTGGGACTACTTACTTGCAAAAGTCAATTAGCAAGGTACTTGGTACATAATACGTGCTCAATAAATATTTGTTTAATGAATATATACTTACAGAATGACAATATAATTTCTCTAATAAGATGCTAAGAAGACAAGATGAAGAATTTTTTCACAATATCTTGGTGATAGGTACTCTGACACTTTCGAAGATGATATTAGTAAGTAAAACTCTGATATCGCATAGCCTTGGATTTCAAGTGCAGGCCCTACACTTTCTTATCTGTGTGACAGTGGTTAAGTCCTTAAACTTCTCTGAGCTTCCATTTCCTCGCATATACAAATATAAGGGGGCTAATAATTTACAACTCAACTTTGGAAATTTAGAATGATGATTAGAAAGGGCTTGCCACATACCCCATTCTGGTGGCTGCTATGATGGAAAGCAATACTGACTCTCATCAGCAAGTTAATCCCTATTGTCCCAGAAATGGAAAGGCTTTCCCCAAGACTGGAAAAACTCAAAGATGCCATCAGCTAAGGTAGGCAACATTAGCATTTTCAATTTCAAAGTCAGGGGAATGGCACAGATCTAGAGTAGAAAGGAACCCATAGCACATGTTTTTAAATATGCATAAAGGCTGGAAATGTCTTACTCCTTTCGTTTTCTCTGCCATCTGCTTTTGTTTCTTTTCTTTTTCATTCTTATGCCACAGCTGCAAATGAAAACAACCATACAATAACTCAAGTTAAATAAAAAAAAATAAAAACAATCTCAGGGGTAAAAAAGAAAAATGAAGTATAAAGTTTCCCCTTGAGCTCATGAGGCAGCAAAAGCAAAACATTTGATGCAAGTTAAACCTTCTAGAAATGAAAATCCATGCTTCATGTTTGTGCGGATGATGACATGAGCCACTGCCATCAACCGAGTGGCTGCCATGTACTCTTGATGACTAAGACCAATGATCTTTACAACTAGTCTCAAGGTAGGTAAATAGTACTCATTTTCAGAAAAAGACAGTGTGTGTCAGAGGTTAAGAGATGAGATTGAGGTTTGAATCCAATCTGTGTGAATTCAAAACCGAAGTGCTCCATGTACCACCCTCTGTCAAAATGGGAAGGGGCATGGAAAATTAATTTGGGAAATATTTAAGGGAAGGCATTTGTACTAAACTGATTTATTCAGATAATTAAAATCTGTGATTATAGCTCTAATTAAAGTTAACTCAGATAATTGGTTGTTGTATTTGTGAATGTGCAATTAGAGTCTTCCACATAATTGCAGGGTGCTCAGTATCATCCTTTCATTTATTAACTACATGCAAACTACAGCTTTGCCCTACTGGCCTCTAGTCTACCAAAGGCTATATACAGTTTTTGGGGTCCCTGGGTTCAAGCACTATGACCTGTGATGTTAACAGCAGGAGCTGGGCTCAGCCCCATTTAACACGTCTTTGTCTAGAGGTCAAGGAACACCTAATCTTCAAGCTCCACGTGAGAGGCTCATGTGGCCAGCACTGTTGTCCTGAAAACTCCTAGCAGCATGTACCTGAAGAAAAACTGGCAGCAGTGGTCCTCATGTGTTAATTACACTTGTGAAGTCTATTATGCATAGAAAGGGCACCTGCTGGCAGTGAAAATGACTAGAATCCGCCCTTCCTGTGCAGTGAGTAAATTGAGAGTTCATTTCTACAGGAGATAATAGTTTTCAGATTCCACTTCATGCATCCCCTGCAAGGGGATGTATTTAACATTTAAACCATCCACAGAGGAACAAACCTCCCTCAGATTTACATGTTGTGGGCTCCTAGCCCTCTACTTAAAATGCTAGTTATCCCTGTGGGCTCTGACTACCAGGATTAAACTCAACCTGGTGACTTTCGAGTCACAGAGCTCAATAGAATAAAGTGATTAGCACTGACTCAAATTTCATGACATTTGTACTTTCTGACCAAGCAGTGGCAGCAGGCTGAGGGTGATCAAATCAAGCCTTGATTGAGGATCTGTTTTCTTCTCTTGGGGTCTTTCATTTCATCACTCTTACATCTTACAGTTAACAAACACACCAATCCCCACTGGCCTGTAATTAATTGTCCTTTGGTCAGATGTCACACAGTTCTTTGATGAAAACAAAAGATCAGGAAAGAAACGTCTGTTCTACAAAAGCCACAAAGCCCCTCAGGCACCAAAAAATTTGGGGTTGAACTGTGAGAGTTTGGGGTCACCAGAGCTCAGGAGTCTTCTTCAACAAGTCTTCAATTTGAAGTTGGACCTCCCAATACTCACGTGCTCAGAGAGCTGGTGACACAGCTTAAGTGCTAGAGCCAGAGATGAAATTAGAAAGAGGATCCTGGACCAGCCTTCACTGGAAACAGCAAGGCAGATAAGAAACCCTCTGAGCAAACAAGATGGGAGAGACAGTGGCTGGAAGGAACAACTGGCTAGGGGTAATACTGATTTTTTTCAAAGAAAGCATTGAATTACAAAAACCCCACATTTCTTCATTATAGCAATATTTGAAAATGCAGAAAATAAAAAGCATACCAAAATCTTTTCTTCTTCTTCACGAGTCATGGTTAACTGTTTTGGTGTGTTTCCAGATTTCTGTTTCTCTGTATGTATACAAATACTTCTAATTTTTAGGGCATGTATAAATATATGTTTAAATCTTGCTTGTGTTTATAAGACCAGAATCACACAACATAATATATATGCTGGAACAAGTTTCTAAACCCTTTGGGGCCTTGGTTTACTGACCAGTGAAATGGAGCTAATACAACCTTCTTTGCAGGTCTATTGGGAGAACTGACTAAGATCACAGAGGTAAAGGAGATGGCTGGGGCCTAAGAGACCACTGACAACAGCTACTGCTGTTGTTGATATTACCCAGAGGACATTTTCCTCTCTGTGGTTCTGACTTATAAACTACGGGCTGTTTTGTTTTGGAGTGTCTTGTTATACAATCCTTGCTGGCTGGTATCTGATATATAGCCCAGGCTAGTCTTGAATTTGCAGCAATCCTCCTGACTCAGGTGCCCAAGGACTTAAGATTATATAGATGTGGGCTACACACAAAGTTTAAGCTGCTAGTTTTAAACTAGCTAAAATTTAGCAGACAAAACATTCCAAATAATAGAATGCCACAGTTGCACTATTTGGCATATGGACTGTCAGTTTCTCAAGTCCTGTGTCCCTGGACAGAGAAGCCTTTGCATTCTCATTCAAGGCCAACACTATGCACTGCAGGCAGCTCCTTGCGGGGTTCTGGGTTGCCCTTCAGCACTCTCTGGGAAGCACAGAAAGGGGAGAGATGTTTCTCTCTCCATATGGCAAGCCCTGAGGGAAAGGATATGTGTCCAAAGAAGGCTTGTACCTGTAAAGTTGTTTGTTATATGTGGGGGAAGGGGTTCTCTGTGCTAAAGGTGCTGGGGGGGGGCAGTTTCTTTGGGTATATATGTCCCTTTTCTACCTTCCCCAACCTTCTCTCTCCCTTTCTTGGGTGCATCTTGTTCTTTTTCCTTTCTTTTAGTTCCTCTGTCCTCCTCCCTTCCTCCTCTCTTTAATCATCTGTTCACTCCTCCAATGTTTCACCTAAACAGGACAACTAAAACTAGCAGATGACAAACACCTTCCTTCCACTGATATAGCTGGCAGTAGAGAAACTAAGAGAGTTGAATGGTTCAGAAGCTCAAAAAAAGAATGGCAAGTAAGCAAAGAGTTGGTTCTAGGACATGGCCCGGAGAACATCTGTAGGCAGGGGAGGAAGAAGAGGAGGGCTAACAATATCAGGGAGAAAAGAAGCACATGTATCCCACACAAGTCTCAGGAGGCGGAACACCAGCCCAGGGGAGACACTGGCTTTGGAGAGCGTTCCTCCTTCCTTTGGGCATAGGAATGGAAGGGGAGAAGGATGCTCATAGAGTAACAGGTCTTAGAATTCAGGTTAGCCATAGGGCCCTTTCAAGCCTCACCTAAATGAGATGAAGCCTAGCCCTAGGCCTGACCATGGTGGGTGTACTAAGAATTCAAGGCTGAAGGCAAAGGAGTGGGGTAAGCTGAGGATAGGTGACACCATATTCTAGTGGATTCTGTCAACAGTGCCCTTCAGACTTCTCCAGAGGTATCTGCACCAAATATGGGGCAAATGGGAAGATGCTGGGTAGTCCAGGGGAGCCCCAGAACAGTTCCCCTTTCTTGTCTGTTCCTGGCATTCGATCATTTGAGTGCCTCTTGATGGACATTGACTATCATTGGCCTTGCTTGTTATGTAGTCGCATGGTGTCTGAGATACATTGTAAACTTCTGTGACACTGTAAACCTCATGATAGTCCAGTGTAAGCAGGAAGGCAAGCAAATCCCAAAGTACCACTGAACTGGAGGGACAGAGAGACAGTGACAGGAAGTTAGGGGCAACTGTGGTTGAGACACAGAGGAAGCAGGAAGGAGGAGAGGGGCAAGGAAAGAGTTAGAAGGGGGAAACAGAAGCTACAGATGGGGGAATGGATGGAGCTTCAAATGATTGAATGTCACCAAGTGTCAACTGCTATGTGGCTGACAGTGTGCTTTAGATTATGAAACGTCTTCTGTACGTGTGTTTGGAAATGACTAGAGAAATAGTTCCTATGTTTTGAGTCCTCTTCAGGAAGGGGCAGAGATTTCTAGAGGCAAATTCACAATTTCTGTAGCAGCAGAGTTGAGATACGGTCTCAGTATTGTCCTCTCAGCACAGCCTTGGTCATGCTACTTCATGGGCTCTTTGAGGGAGGGAAGTTACCTCTATACAGATGATAAATACCATCAGTGGGAACTCAGTGGGCACAGGAGAGGCCATCAGTGTGGCTTCTGAAGCCACAGAAGGTGGCAGAAATAGGGATAGAAAGGAGCTGAAGATGTCCAAACAAATGAGTGATGGAAGCCTGGAGATGAAGAGATAGCAATGACAGGACAGTGAGGAAGGTTCCTAGATGCCATGCTAGAAACCAAAGGGCATGAAAGCCCTGGCACCATGATACAGCAGGAGAGAGAGGAGCCTGTTGATCTTCACCGTGACCTAGGAGCACAAGGAACGGTAGCCACTGGAGAATATAACACTCCATAGTTCCCTGGGGGACAGGAGACACGGATGGACTTAAGACAGGAGTGGGTTCCTTAGGAAGGCAGAGGTCTAAAAACACCCTAGAGGGAATCAGGAACCCTAAATAAGGCAAATCAGTTGTGAGATGTTCTAGTTTGTTTCTCCATTGTTGTGACAAAACACTCTGACCAATACCAATATGGGGAGGAGAGGGTTTATTTCACTTACATTTCCTAGGTCCCACAATTCATTACTAAGGGAGCCCAAGGTAGGAACTCAGGGCAGGAACCTGGAGGAGGAGCTGAAGCACAGGCCATGGAGGAACATTGCTTACTGGTTTGCTCCCCTGGCCCATGCTCAGCCTCCTTTCTTATACAGAACAACCTGCCCAGGGATGGTACCACCCACAGTGGGCCGGGCCTTCCCATGTCGCTCAACAATCAAGAAAATGCCCCACAGATATGGTCACAGGCCAGTCCAATGGAGGAAATTCCCCAACTGAGGCTCCTTCAACCCAGGTATGTCAAGTTGACAGCTAAAGCTATCCAGCACATGAGGACTTTATATCCTGATCCTTTCTTGTGTGCAAGTACACTTCTACCTTCCTGCTTCACAAAGTGTAAAGAGACATGACAAACACAATGTGGGCCCAGACATTAATGATCAGGAAGCAGTCAAAGATGAGCTAGGATTCAGACACATAGCAGGGAACACACGGCTCTCTACTCTCAGCAGAGCTGGGAGAAAATATGGGTAAGAAAACCCACCATGACCAGAATGATACGCAATACAGAGAGATGTGAGCCAGCTCACTTGGTGCTGTGCTCAAAGAACAGTCACTGGCTTTTATCTACTGGTCTTGAGCTATATCTTTGTTATAAGCATGGCTTCCTGGGAAGAAGCTGAGCCCAATGCATCTAAATCAGGGTGACCATGGAATACCTCCAGGCTTTCAGGACACAGTGTGATTACTTAAGAGCCTGTTCAGAGAGATGATCACAAAGCACAAAATTATGGCTAGACTAGCCTCCATCATTCTGAACCAGTTTGTTTCATGAAGTATCTGATACTGAGAGTTATGGTCCCTAAAATGGAGCCTTTCTCCTGAGGCTCCAATTTTTGACAGGCAGTGAGAACCTTCCCCACATAAGCATTGTGTTCCTTTATCATCATCTGCTGACATGAGCTGTTTCAAGACAATGTCTTTTATTACATTACACCACAGAAAAATTATTCATAAGGGAAATAGATCTAAACCAGACAGAGACCTTCATTTCCAGTATACCACCCTCCTCTGTGACATTTTTTTTCTATAGTGTGCTTATCTGCTATCTTACTTTATTTTAAAAATACAATTATGCATTGAATAACTTCATCATATATACGAGGAAGTAAAGTCTTAGGCCACATGATCTATCTATCACCAAGGCTTCTTTCCCTTCTTCTACTAAAGTTTGCTTACTCAACAGTGAAATTCTCATTTAAAAAAAAACAAACAAACAAACTTCAGAGGGATATACAGCTGAGTGTGGTGGCACAGGCTAAGGCAGGAGGAATGCTATGAGTTTAGTCTGACCTACATAGCAAGACCCTGTCTCAAAAATAAATAGATAAAGCAAACAATCAAATGAACAAAAAGGGAGGAGGAGGAAGAGCATGATGAGGATGAGCAGAAAAATCAGAGGGTTTTAAAGTCTGGTTTCTGTTCCCAAACCACAGCTAAGAGAGAGTCTGGCAGGACATGCTGGGGCATGACTGAAACCTGAAGACCTCTCAACTGTTCTTGTCACCAGTTTCTTAGAGGGGGAAAAAAGCATATAACTTCTTGGCACTTTGGCTTTTCCACACTGAGAAATGGTAAAAGTGTAGCCACTCTCTTGACTCTTCAGAATGCCATGGCATGTATGGAAGCTATTTAGAAGCAAAAGCACCCTGCAGTCAGGTGCTTTGAGTCCTGTGCCACTTGCAATATTTTTGATGAATCACCACCCACGACAGTTATAAGTTAAAGTTTTAGCATTCTTGCTCATTCGGAGGGCAGGGTGCACGGCAGCCTTACCAGCAGTAGTCCAGCAGGTGTGGGGGCAGCACAGGGATGTACACGTGCTGCCAGTACATAGGGTAGAGCATGGCAGCTGAGCCGTGGATGCAAGCAGTCAACTGCAACAAAGCAGAGCAGAGGATCAGATCTCAAGGCAGAGGGAGGGAAGAAGAACACCAAAGTTAAATGCAAACCCACGGATGGCTCAAACTCATAAGCAGAAATAATTCCAAGTCAACTCACCCCAGGGCAAATTTACTTAATAAGATTTTTCTCTTCAGAATATACAAGTCATGCCCCTACCCCATTATAAAGTTAACACAAGGCTGGGGATGCTGCTTAGTGTTAGCACTCTTATGTAGTATACCTGAGGCCCGAGGTTAAATATCCAGTAATACATCAAAAAATAAATGAATGAATCAAAAGTTTTAAAAGCTCATGTACATTCACGGTAGAAGACTGAGAAAATGAAGAATGTGATAAAAGCCAGCAGTTTCCAAATATTATTTAATATTTTGTGATATTACACACACAAGCATTTATACTTGCTTTTCTAATGAAATTAGAATAAATGGAAATAGTTTTTTTCTCATTTTTATATTTAACACCATTTGATATCATTTTCCCACAACCTTAAGTACTCTTAAAAAAACACACTCTTTAACAATCCTCAATGAACTCTCATACTCTATTTTGCTACTTTTCTATCATTAAGTTATACAGCTATATCAGATCAACAATTTTGATACAGTTCCTAGGTATGGGATCCAGAGCCAAGACTTAAGCTATGTTAAGTTTTTCACCAAATATAAGAAATTACATGTGAATGTAGTAAGGAAATGAACAGATGCTCTCACACCTCCCCACACAACCCTGGTATTTCATCAGAACTAAGTACCACAATCAAGTTTACACTTATTTCTTATTTTTGTTTTTACTCCTCTGATTATGACTGAAGGTGAGAATGTTGGGCCATGTTTTCTGACTCTATCTCTGAGGTAAATGGTCTACACATTTCTTTGCTGACTTTTTAAAAACAATTGTTAGTATCTTCTAAACTGATTTATGAGCAAGCACTGACAACATGTAAAGGATATCATCCCTTTGTGATACTTTTGAAAATAAATTTCCCTTCATTTTCTTTGAATTTCTGAGTGAAGAGGTTTAAATAATCATGGAGACTAATCCTTTTCTCAGTGATGATTTCCACTTCTTACCTAAGAAAGTCTCCAATTTTTCTGCCAGCATTTAACTCTTTAATCCATCTGGAATTAATCTGGGTTTAAGAACTGAGGTGAGGATTTTTTTTTTCTACATAGTTAATCAATTGCTTCAGCATCATTTGCTAGCTCACCCTTTTCCTGTTTTGCTGTTGTTGTTGTTTTTGAGAAATCCCTATTTTGTATTTCTTTATTTTTAAGAGGTAGGGATGTCATTAAATCAGTTTTTGATATAATTAAACACTGAGGAACAAAGATAATGAAAAGTAATACTATCACTACAAAACTTAGTATGGCAGAAAGAAAGGAAAAGGACAAGCTTTGGAGACACAGTTACTAAGTGACAACAGGCAACAACACATATTTCTTTTTGTCATTTTCCTTCATGTTTCTTTGGTTTCTGGGAAGCCTGTCCCCACGAGGCCTTTGCTTCTTTCAGAAGCTGTTAACTGGCCTTTGCTGACAGAAGGACATTTACATGGTGAAAGAATGACGTGCCAAGGCCCAGTTAAAAGAATCCCAGAGGTTAGTATAACATGACCAGCTTTAAATTGGATATTCTGCTGATGCTTCACAGTTGTGAGAGCTATTTCTCCCCCCCACCCCCACACCTCTTCCAGACCCTGTTCTTTAAATTAGGCCCATGCCAGAGAAAAGATCTAGCCAGTGTGGAGAGCTGGTCCCAGCCATGGCACCTTGGTCCAAATGCCCTTCCCAGTCTATTCTAGTAAGTTCCTTGATGAGGTGGCTGCCATATAATACAGACATGACTAATCTCTTTAGTGTTCTAGAAGGATGCACATTCTTGGTGGTGCTGAGTGGAGAATGAATCAATTTATTTTTATGCTACCTGCAAGTCAGGCAGGAGGGATACAACAGCCTCGAGTGCCAGCTCTTCTGCTCATCTTTTAACCAAAGGCCAGAGCAGTCTTCCTAACGGGCAGACCCAGCCACATCACTTCCTGCTTCTTTGAAGCATGGCTAGAACAGAACATCTTTGCCAGATTCCAGTCTATCTGTAAAACAGCATCTCCAACCAACCTCAACTGCCTTCCCCCAGTTTGCCCCTGGGACATATCATTTACAAAAGCAAGGAGTTATGGACTTCCTTTCCTCCCCTCTATTTCACTCATCTCCCAAACCTGCTGGAATTTGTTCTGCTAGCAAACTCTTCCCTTAGGCCTCTGAACAAGCTCTTCTCTCCTCTCTGAAGCCTTGCCTTGGCTCCCTGTTACTGTAATAGTCTGCAGTTTGTCTTTTGGCTGTGAAGCCTACAAAGACCCTGACTCTTCATCTCCATGTTCTCAGTGACACTCATTGTGTATTGTGAATAAATGAAAAACGATTTTTATATACTTACAATGCAATGAGAGCTGGTGATTTGGTTTAACCAAGTATGATTCAACATTTCCATTAGTTCCACAAAGTGGAACATATGAATCAAAACAAGGACAAGCTAACACAAATAGATCACTTTTAGAAAAATGAGTGATCCATCCATCCATCCATTCACTACTATGCCTATGCCATAAATCTACAGCATATCAAACAGATGATTGAATGTAAGCACTTCAAAATTTATACGGTACTATGCAAACACAAGGTAACAGCATCATATGAATTCATCTGTAATTCTCTGAAGTCATTCAGGAGGATGGTCTTGTTTGAGGTGAAATTTGATTTCCTGTTTCTTGTTAGCTTAAGCTCTTTCAGGTCAAAACTTACCTCTAGATAACATTGTTTCCATTGTTCTTTAATCTCAAAATAAGCCTACCAGACTAAATGACAAGATTTTAAGACCATTTGTCCTTCATTTAAAAAGATATTAAGCTTTTAAGGTGCTTCATCACCTTATTAGAGATTTTCTAAGGGCCAAATTTCTGCAATTGGATAAGCACATTCAACCATTTTATTATGAAAACAAAACATTTGGCTCTTTTCCAAAACTATGAAGTGATATACATTATGGGTATTACTTAAGAATAGTGACTAAGCTAGCTATGGGGGTGTGTGTCTCACTAAACATCTGTGTTTACCCAGAAATGATGCATTGTGCTCTGTAAACCATTACTTGACACCTCTAGAAGTCCGAAGAACTAAGTTCACTCCTTACAAATGATAAAATTTTAATGTAACAAAAGTATACAATATGGAGTATAGTCAACAAAAGGGTATTGTGAATATTTAATTAAAATGTAAGTTGAGGAAAATGATTCTATCATATATCTCACTTGGTGGGAGAATAGAAAGTATGTGTAAAATTTGCCCAAAGTCATTAGTCACTATGAATATTCATCAGAAGCCAATTATCAATCCCATTTAATGACACCCCAAAAGATTTTGCCCTAGAGCAGCTGAATAGTCTAAGGCTCCAGACAAAACTAGACAAATTATACAGCCAACAGCCCATTTAGGCAGGACACAGGCTGTAATTATAAAGTAAACCACTGCTGGGTGTTGGCGGCACTTAGGAAATTCTGTCCTCAATTCAAGGTGTAGAAGGTCAGTTATACTTTGGAGCTTTATATATGGGTCCATTAATTTCCTGTGAGGCTAAGGAGAAGGAGAAAAGACAGTGTGGGTAGGACATGAACAGAGAATGATCAGTGCTATAGGTGAAAACAAAAATTTACAAGGACACCCTTCTTATTTTTATTTTTTTTCAGGTGAAGGTATTTCTAAGAAAAAGTACCCAGATGAATGGTTAAAGTTTAAGATGCCAATGTTTCATCTGGTTCCCATGGCAGCCCTGTAATTTAAATAGTATTAAAAACAAGACCTCATTCTAAAAGAAAAGTCTTTGCAATGCATGTGCCAGGCACTGTGCTAGGGTTGGGCCCATGGAGGTCTTGTTTTAGAGGCATGTGCATATGGGGACACATGAGTACTCTTTACACACCTCAAAGACAGGGAGTCTCAGAGGTGAAATAACTCCCCCAAGGCCACACAGCTACAAAGTGACAAAACTTGGACTCAATGGTTCTGTCAGATGATCATGGCCACTGTTTCTGCCATGTATAAATTAACTCAGAATTGTTCCTACTCTGTGCACCTCTGTGCTGAGGATTCTGAAATACCAATATTGTCTCTGTTGGCACTGACCAATTGTGTAGATAGACATTTATCTTGCTGTTAGATGACCAAATATCTAGGACAAAACAACAGTAACAAGAAGTAATCATTTATCTTTGAAAGGGAAAAAGAACAGACAAACTTTATTACATGCCTAAGGCATAGAAATATTGGATTAGAAAATAATCATTTTAAAAACAAGTGGACTGATCACTTCCTGGGGATTAGTCACATTAACTAAGCTATAGCAGTATCTTTAATCCTCAGGAAATTCTAGACAAGGGAGTAATGATCTGTAGTCATAGGAAAGGTTCACCACGCCAGCATGGACATACAGCTCTGAAAGTCTTGTTTTCTGCCATGTTCTTTCTCACATCTTTACACGGAGTCTTATACCAATTGTCTTTTTGATCTGAGCAAACCACCACCTGTCTTGTGTCTCAATTTCCCCTACACAGAAAGTGAGAGGCTGGCCTGCAAGATCCCTGTGACCCCTTCCAGCTTTGACTTAGAAGAACTACCATCCTTTGATGTGAAGGATGATCCTCATCTGTCCCTGTTGACTTTCTTCAGTTGTACCGTCCAAGCAGAAATCAGTCAGGGTCCATTTCAAAATCACACTTGTTTCTTACCTCTGATGCCACAAAGACCCCTTCAAACTCATGAATTAAAAGAGCCACCTTTCAGCCACTCCATTCCTATTCCCTGTCTGGAGAGGGCACAGTCTTCCTCCATGCCTGCCTCCTCACCCCTCAATATGGTGAAGAGCTCAGAGAATGGTGATCTGAGGAGATCAGGAGTGTTACAGCTGCAGGCACCACAAGGACAAAGACCATGTTCAAAGCAGCTCCTTATTTCCAGCTCTGCTTGACACAGGGCAGGTGCTGTGCCAGTGTTTGGGGAATATGAGACCGTCTCTGGCTAAATGTCATGAGGAATGGCAAACAAGATTACCCAACATTCAACAAACTTTAGTCGCTTAATAGATCACAATCGGAAGCTGCAAAGTTCTCAGAAAGTATTGAGATTCCAAGATCTAAAGGCTGGCCCAGGGAAGAATCAGATGGTCACAGTCATTCTTCACATCCTTGAGCTGAGAATGTTAAACAATCAGACTGACACCTGCTTCACAGGGTTAGAGGCATCTGGATTTCCCCTCTGCACTTAAACATAAACAAACCGACAGAATAAAGAGTTGAGAAAGAATTGCATGTTTTTAACTTTAAAGGCCACACATTTCAACAAGAATCACCCTATGCACTATAGTTTTAGAAAATGCATCCTGAGAAAGTTGTTAGCTTTCTCAACTTCAAAATGAGGTTCTTGACTTACAAACAATCCTTATGAGTGTCAGGAAATAAATGGTACTGTGATTCAAACAGGGCTGTGATTTTTGCCTTTAATTATAAATTATTCTCAACTAGGAAATCCAGTGTACAATCAGCAAAAAGGTTTTCAGGTTCTATATAAGTGAACCTCATTGTGTGAAGAAAGATCTTTAAATTATAAATGGTTCAACTATGTTCCAATTGTATTTATTATATTTAGCAGGGGAAGAGCTGGCTTTTAAGAAACTATCAAAGATGTTTTAGCAGAGACGACTTAGAAAGGCTCAGAAATCAAACAGCCTTCCGCTAGTTCAGACAGATGCCAGATGGGTGAATGGACTGAAGGAACAGAGCAAAGAATGTCCTGCTTTCGATGAGATGCAGCGCTCCATGCTAGGGGAGGAAGGGGAGAAATCTTTCTCCGAGTGGTTTCTCTTGCAATATGGTAGAACTCAATGTATCAACATCATCTCCCTATCCCTCTTTGCTTCCTCTTCCCTTCTTCTCTTAATGTACCACCACACCACACCCCCCATTATCTTTGGGAAAAGGGAAGGAAAAACAAAAATAAACAAATTCCAAGGTGGTCAAGTGGAGTCAGGTCTCCAAGAGCTGAGTCCTGTCATCAGGAAGTAGCTTACTTGGACAAGGACCTCCCTTAATCTCATCTCTTTCCACTTTTTAAAAAGGCTACCTACTAGCTAGAGTAATTAGAGCAAGTTATTAATCAGGGCAGAAAAACATTCCTGCCAAGATTTGACACTTCAAAACATCAAAGCAAAACTGCCAGAGAAAAGCGTTAGCTGAAAAGCAGGGGCAGAAACTCAGTGAGGTGAGCTGCATGGGGAAGAAGCCACCAGGAATGAGGCTTTTTTACCTTCATCTTTAAGGTAAAAAAGAAGGCAAAGTTGCATGAGGATTAATAACAATCAATTTAAAGACAGGGACAGCAAGTGTGCAGTTGCTCCTCTATCCTGGGCCTGTGACACACATTACTGAATGAGAAGATAGCCCAAGGAAGGATCCCTCCTAACATGCAGCTGTCATCAGTGGATCAAAGCTGCCACTGAGGAAGAAATCTGCTTGCCACCTCAGCTTGTGTAAGTGGAGATATATACATATATATGCAAATATTTCTAAAGAATATAATTTACATTTAACTAATGGACTTAATACCACTGTTTTAATGAAAAATGACATTTTTCCAAAGAAAGCTAGCATAACTAAGCATGGGGTCATAAGTACTATAACTGGAGAAAGAAAAAAAGAACCTCCAGGAGTTACTAAGTTTGCAGGAAAAGACAAAAAGACTCTCCTTTGTCTAGTTCCGTTCAGCAAATTCAATCTGAGAGCAAACTCAGAAAAAGCTATAAAGCAGCTAGCATACAACTACTTAATCAGCACTTACTATCTGCCAAACACAGTACAGTGCTATAGAGTATTTAATCTCCACAGCAGTCCTATAAAGTAGGTAGTATTACTGTCTCCATTTTGCAGGTAAGGAAACTTGCCTAAGGTCATAGACCTCATGGCTGAGCTAGGATGTGGGAAGCCCTGGGAAGCCCAGCTCCTGAGTCTCTGCTCTCTGCTCACATGAAACTGCTTCTGTGCTCTGATCTGTATTAATCGGACAATTACTGAGCATCCACTATGTGTACACGCCATGCCCTCGAGCAAGTTAAAATAGACAGATAAAGATCAAAATGCAAACAATCAACTTCAACACAAAAGCGTTATGAAAGCAGTGCCATAATGGAGGTTCAAGTGTGTCAGTGTATAAAGAAGGAATCCCTAATTCTGCCTGGGGCGAGCATCGGGCAGCCCAGAGACCAATGAGACCAAGGCATCAGAGCATTCAGAGCCTGGTGGATGAAGATGGAGAAGTTGCTTATGTTCTTTCCTGCAAGAGGTCAGGTGGAACAGTGAGCCACATGAACACAGCAGCCCCTCAGGCTCCGGAGGTTCTATGTCCTCTAGCTGAAGAGACTTGAACAGAAACAACCCTTCAATCAGTAACTAGTGACTTGTGAGAAGTGGGAGGAGACATAAAACCTACATGTCACTATGACTACTCTGTATGACTTGATGCATTCACCATCCACTGCAACCAGGTGTACAAATGGAATCTGTATCACTCCACTGGGACTTCTACTACCCTCCTTGCTTCTGAAAGTCAGGTGGGGGATTACTGCCTACAAAGGAGAGACTCGCTGTCACTGACATTGACCAAATGAGTAGCACATGGCCAGGTCTGGGCTATGGTTTTTCCATATCTATGATCTATGATTGTAAACCTTTTACCAGTCCCATTTTTACAGAAAACAGCAAAGACATGCAAGAGGTTAATTTGCCTGTAGTCACAAGGCTAGAGATGGATAGGGGGAATTAAGTGCATGGTAGAGGCAGGGGCAGCATCAGAACAAAATGGTCCTGATCTGAAGTCTGATTCTTTCTCTTCTGTTGTCCTTTTTCTAGGAAAGATACCACCAACAGAACCATTTGATATATCTATCTAGTAGGTAGGTTCTACGTAGTCATCAAGCTAACAAAAAAACAAACCTGTGAATTTCTTTTTTATATAAACCCATGAGTACATGCCTAATCTCATATCACACCAAGGTGGCCATGCTTGCCACCTGCAAAATTTGTTTCCACTTAGTACATAGTAGCCCACTGTTGTTTTCTTAAAGAATGCCTTTAAGGTGTCTGTCAAATTGGGCACCATTTAAGTATTTTCAAATATATTAAGAGGCAAGTGATTTTAATATTGCCCGTTTGTGTTTCCTTGGTAGAGGTATGATTTATAAACTTTTAAGAAATAAGGTGTCAACCTACAACCTAAAAATATAAAGGGATAGAGAGATAGCTCAGTGGGCAAAGAGCTCATTACACAAGTTATAGGATCTGAATCTGAATTCCCAGAACCTATGTGGTGGCATGTGCCTGTAACCCCAGAGCTGAGGACTACACACAGGTAGATCCCGGGAGTTCACCTCACCAGTCAGTCTAGACAAACAACAAGATTCAGGTTCAGTGGCAAATCCTGTCTCAAAAATATAAGGTGGAAAAGCAATTGAGGAAAGGCATCATGACATCAGCCTCTGGTTACCTCTCTCACACATGCCAGAACAGGTGAATACAACTGCACATACACATGAGAACAACATAAATATAGTCACATACACAAGAATATACAAATTTATGAATTGCCCCATATTGCTCAAATAATACATTTTTTATGATATATTGTTAATGAAATGGCTAAAAAGAAAACTTCACTTTTACAGATCTATTATACTCACAGACTGCAAGTTACACTGGCCTGCCATAACATTAGGAGAATCTGTATAGTGATAACCTTCTATAGACAAGCCAAGGCCACAATTAAAGTGCTCCAAGAAAAAAGGAAGAAAATCAAGGAACTTTGTGTTACTCTGGATTTATAAATGTCTCCTAAACAAACAATCTCTGCTATGTAGTCTTGAAATGAAAACATATCTAGTGGTACTCAACAATGAATAAATATGGTCTATAATGGAGGGGAGGCATGGCAGTAGATGGCAGGAGCAGGAAGCTAAGAGATCCCATCTCAACTGCACACAGGGAGCTGAGAGCAAAATGTAAGTGGGGGAAGGCTATAAACTCTCAAAAGTCCATTCCCAGTAATGCACACCTCTGTGACCTATAAGCTCCATGACCTTGCTAAACAGTGCCACCATCTGGGAACTAAGTGTGTGCATCCATGAGCCTAGGAGGAGGCATTTCTCATTCAGATCGCAACAGTACTATACTTCAGTCTCCCTAACATCTCAAAGTTTTTTTCACTCCAGTTACAGTTTAACATGAACAAGAGAAAACCAACTCACATAAAAATGAATATAGTTCAAAAGGCAGTTAATTATATTTACATTTAAAAACCAAAGAAAACCCACATAAATAAAACATAGCAATCTCTTTTTCCTACTTCCTGTCAGTGGAGGTTTCTTTCATTGACTTTTAACAGTTTTTAATATTCTCTGAGCCACAATAAAATTTTATGTAATAGAGATGAGAGAGGTTACGTTACTTGTGAGTTTGGCTGCCGAGTCTATATATTTAAGGCCACTTCATTACATTTTGTTAAGGATTTCCCTCTTCACCAAAAGGATTAGTTTTCTTCTCACTTCTCTGAATACTCTCCTTAGGTTGTTAGTATGAACTAGGCTAATTTTCTCTCTCTCTCTCTCTCTCTCTCCCTCCCTCCCTCCCTCTCTCTCAACATACAAAAGATGAACAAACAAAATGTTCGATTTATTTTATTTTTTAAATAGAACACTAAATTTAGACTTAGGCTTCACTGTTTGGGAAATTTCCAGTTACAAGGTCTTGGCTTCCCTTGAGCACAGTTTGAAACAAAATAATGCAGTTTGTTCCTACGGCTGGAACATGCAGAGCGGAGTGTGCAGGCAAAGAGGCCCTGGCTCGGGGCCAGTACTTCAAACCTCCTTAAACTGCCACTCTCCTCTTTGCTTCAAGAGCTACAGATAAGCAAACAGGATTAGTTTGTTCTAGTCCAGAAGAACTAGGAAAGCTTTGCACATATTGTTTAAATGCCCAGTCCACTGCATAGGCTGACAGAACCTGCAAGGTGGAGTTCCTCCAGAAAGAAGTAAAAATTATGCCAAATCTGAAAAGCTGCCTTGTCTATAAACCGGCCCTTTCTCAGGTCACCAGAGCAGATGGTGACCAAACAATGGATGCTATTTATGTGAGTGGGTATGATGGGCCAGGGCAAGGTTGGGAAAGGATCCAGGACTTCTTTGCATATTGAAACATCCAGAAAAGCTAGACTAAGGGTGCTGGTGAGGAGGCACACTATAACCTACCACTGTCCAGGCCACCTGTGAATAGATCCTGCCTCTGAGTCCCACATTCTCTAGCACAAATGTCTGTTTGCCTAGTTAGAAATCAACCATTAGGGAAATGATGTTAGGTTTTTGTTTTTTTTTCTTTCTCTAGATGAAGTACTATCAGAAAAGTCTTAATTCTTTTCATAGTTCCAGAATCCACACAAACAATTACATATAAAAGCTTAATTAAGTGATGGTCTTGCCCCTGAACAGTGCTTTTTCACTAGGAATTTTTAAAAAACTATTTTTATTTAAAGTCATGAATGTGCTGTCTACATGTATGTAAGTGCACCTGGGTTGTACAATGATTGAAGAAGTCAGAAGAGTGTGTCAGATTCTATGGAATTGGAGCTATGGATGGTTGTTATCTGCCATGTGGGTTATGAGAATCAAACCTGGGCCGTCTGTAGGAGTAGTTAATGCTCCTAACTGATGAATCATTTTTCCAGCCCATCTAAGGATTTTTTTAAACCCGTCTTCTGGGTAGGACAAAAAAATATTCCTCAGGAAAGTAAATATGCCATTGTCATCACTTACCTAGAGTCTCGGTTTTTGAAACTTCTAACACCCCTAATTTAGAAAGGGTAATTAGGGTTAAGATATATAAAGATGGAAGGACCATGAACCCTGAAGCCACAGAACTGGCCCAGGACCCCACCAGGGCTTTGCTCAAGGAAGCCAGGAAGACTAGGCTGACAGTCTAACAATGCACTAAGAGTGGGGGAAGAAGAGACTTTGGCTGAGAAGGAGGGTATGCACTCCTGGTGTCTACAGTGGTGCTGGGTGCACCAAGGGAGCTCATGAAATCTGAAGTGACAAGCTGAGCTGTGTGGAATACCAGGCAAAGGTTCTTTCAGCCACTCTGATCCATGGTTAAAGGAATCATGCTAAGAGTGTCACAGGGAACTCATGACAAGTGGAGAGTTACAAAGGAAGCAGTATGAGGTAGCAAGGATGCCAGCCTGAGGCCAAGAGAATGGATTTTAATCCCATCTCTGTAGTTCATCTAAGACAAGGCACTTCAACACTTTGGTTGCCAATATTCTCATCTGCAAAAGGATAATAGAACAAAGTAGCTCCTTAGGTTGTAGCAAGAACTAATGAAAATATATGATAACCATACACATCATATACATACACACATGTATATATGAACATGCATAAGAATGTACATTTACACAGTACCTGACATAGTACATGGCTCAGAAAGGTTAAACGCAAAGAATTTTAAGACAGTGGTGGAAAACCAAGCAGCTGCCTGATAAAGTATTAAACACACATCTAGAGGAAGGCAGCCTGCACACTCACCCTGTATAGACTGTCCATGCCTTTCTCTGGTAGTTGAAGAGTTGCCCTAGAGATCTCTCTAATTATTACACTGCCTGGTCTTATTATTCATTCAAACCAATATCACCAGTATCAACCTGTCACCTTACCCATCAGCTCTGGCTCAGAGTATCTTTTTGGCTCTTTATAAGAATTTTTGAATTTTCCTATTGGGATGGTTATTCCTAACAACTTGTCTCTGGTTCTTGTGACTGTTCCTGCATGAGGGCTCTAAAAATAATTTGAGAAGGACCCCAATGAACATAACTTCATAACAAAGTCAAGTATTCTGAAGGAATTGTGATTCCCTTATATGCATAGCTCCTGGCTGTTTCTGCCTTTCCATAAGTTTCCTTCTGTACATTGCATCATGATCTATTTCATGGTTGTTTATCCTGACTAACACTGACCTCAGGCAGGTTTCTCCACCTCCCCACAGGGAAAGGCTGCTCTGTAAAATAGGAACAACTCTAAACTATTCAGAATGCTGATGGAATTATTTCTAGAAAGTTGCTATCTTTGACCTATGATTCACAATATTTCCTAAAAGCACTATGAGTTAAACTCAGATATGAAAATATGGAAGAAAAATGGGACCTTTGTGTTACAAGAAATCACACTGAAGTGTTTACATTAGAGAACAAGATTTAGCTAAGTCGTCCCTATTTATCATTTATAAAGGAAAACAATCAATATACATTAACTGAGCAAAGAGAACAAAAACTTACATTTTTCTTATACAGAGTATCATGTTGTTATTGACCGGGACACCCTGGAATGCATATTACCTGAGTGAACTAAGTAGTGTGGGGTTTGTCTGTATTGATACATAGTAGGTTTTCTAGAAGAAAGCACTCTGGAATATTTGGCAACTTTTATCTTTCAGATGCTCCATGGCTCTGAGGAGCATTAAGCCTACATCTTACAAAATTGAGGAAAATGTGGTTTGTGGGGTATTATGACCACATCAGGCTCTGCCAAAAGAGGGTCATGAGGATGCCTCCGGCTGAAATAGTCTTCATACCTCTGCCTCACCACAAGATCGGGAAAAGTCACTCTTATGGAAGCAAAAGGCAACGGTGGGAAAACTCTCAAACCCTGAATCTAGAGAGATCCAAAGGCTTGACTACAACTGTAGTAAGTTCAGCTCCTTCATCTGCACAGTTACTGCATATAACTGATGAGGCCGACTGCCCTCAAGCTGGAATCAGAACCCCATCTCCCCGCAAAGAGGTTAGTTTCACCAACAATAAGAAAGCCTGGACCTTTTGCAATCAACTAT
Organism: Eospalax fontanierii; assembly: GCA_035773235.1. NCBI lineage: Eukaryota > Metazoa > Chordata > Mammalia > Rodentia > Spalacidae > Eospalax > Eospalax fontanierii. The sequence goes on from CM069541.1 coordinate 52,734,916, forward strand.
CTTTAAACAAACAAAAACCTATCACTTCTTTTCAAGAAATCAATATAATACATGTTCAGAATGTTAAAACAAATAAAGGCCTATACTGAAAAGTGACAAAGACTTCTCTCGATCACACAACACAGAATTTACCTCCCTGTTTCTAAATGATGACTTCTTGGTTTTGATTCGAAACATTAAAATCTGACTTCTTGCTAAAGCATTTATTGATTTATTCTGAACATATACACATACTATATACTGGACCATGTTCTAAGAGTTTTGTAATTATTGTCTCATTTTAATTTCACTAATATGTGGTCACCGGCAAACTAAACAAAGGTGCATCAGTGACAGAATAAGAACAGAGGGACTAGTCAGGAAATAGACAATTCTCTCAAGAAATTTTATTCTAAAGGGAGAGTATAAATGGGACAGAGGAGATAAAGCTCAAAGCAAGGTTTGTCTTTTTTTAAATTTTTTTACAGAATGTTTGTGTATTTCATACACAACATTTTAGTCCTTCTTATACTTCTTTCTCCGTAGCAACTTTCCATACTCCCCACCATGGGATTTCATGCATGCTGTCATTTATGTTAAGGTCTATGGAGTCAAGTTAGTGTCCCCTGACATCCCTCAGTACAAGTTCATCCACTGGGGTCTAGTCAGCTTATCTAAAGTCACCCCCTTAAAGATGCTCTTCTTCACCCAGTAGTAATCAACAGCCCAACAGTTCTTTGGCTAAGACTGGGGCCTGCTGCCCCATTTCTACAGTTCTATGTTAGGTTTTTGTCTGCCTGAGTATGCATGCATCTTGGGCATGCCGTCATCATTGCTTTAAGTTCTTATGAGCAAGGTCCTAGGAGCCTGTAAGGCTCTTATTTGCATACAGCCATATACCCCCTCCCTTGGCTCTTACAATCTCTCCACCCTCAACCCCTTTTCTGCAATGGTCTCTAAGCTCTGGGTTCACTGTCCCCTGTTACACAAGAGAGAGTTTTTTTTTTTTAATTATATCTCTTTATGTGTGTGTACAGTATGTGTTCATACACATGTGTAGCAGTCAGAGAACAGCTTGCTGGAGTCAGTTCTTTCCTTCGACTAGTACCATGTGGGTCCCTGAGATTGAACTTTACTCACTTAGCCATCTTTCTGGGCCACGCTTGTCTTTAAGTTTGGGAGCTATTATATCATGTTAACATGTTCTTGAGAGAGCGCCAGCAGAGAGGAGAAACAGACACTCGGGACAGAAGTAATTTCATTGAGCTGACAATGAAGGAGGCAGAATAATGCACCAAGAAGCCCCTTCTCAATAAGGCATTCCTTGCCATTCATCTAAAATCACCACATTTCCCTTTTCCCCTCTACTCTCCTCACCTGCTATCCTTACTTTTTAGTATTTCCCATTAACCACAATGATGCATATTCAGCTTATATTGCTTACTGAGTTTCTCTGCTACTTAAACACAAGCTTTAGGAAATCAAGGGATCATTGTCTATTTTCATTAAATGTTGCCTGATGTATCCTCAGTAGCCTATGGCAATGCTAAAATAAATATACCATGAAACAAAGTAAGCTGGACAAACAGAGTGACTAGTCATAAGGACAGACAGTTCTTCCACAAGGGAAGGCAGAGTACAGACTGCAGGCCTCAGGTGTCACAGGTATGGTAAGGCTGCTGGGACTCTCTTCTGCCTCCCACCTGAAGGGTATAGAATTCTGGGTCAGAAATCATTTTCCCTGAGAAATTTGAGACATTGTTATACCATCTTCTGGTTTCCAAATTGTAAAATCTCAGGCATCATTAATTCTTAATCTTTGTAATAAGAACTACTTCATCTCTATCTCTTGGGCTTAGTATTCTCTATGTTGTTGATGTTTTTTGAAAAAGATACACATATAAAAGTAAGTGCATAATATAAACAACTTTTAAAGAAAAAAAATTCCACCATCTAACTCAGGATAAGCAAGCCACAGTGACAAGACCTAGCACAGCTTGCTGTCTACCTTTTTGCCTAAAGCATTGCAGGAACCCAATTTCAACTGCTGGTTTTCCTGCTGTAAATGACCAGGTCAAAGTCCAGTTGCAATGAAGACCACATGGCTTCCAACATTATGTCTACTGATTCCAAATCGAGCTCAGGACTGAAGTAGGCTAGGATGTCCTCAGTAATTAAGGGCTTGCCCAGCATGCAGGAGGCCTTACATCCTTTCACACTGAAACTTTGATCCATTTGGAATTCATTCTTGCATGAGTTAGATACTGTCTTCTTTTCCTTCCCCTTGTGGATAGCCAATATTGAAAACTCTGTCCATTCTTGACAAGACAGTTCAGTGCCTCCTTTGTTACTTATAAAGCACCCATAGAGATGTGGGCTGTTTCTGGGCCTCTATTCTGTGTCACCACCCTGCCTACATTCTTGAAATGCAACTACCAGCATAAGTTAATTAACATAGCTTTACAGAAAGTGTTATTACATAAGATATCACTGTCCATTCTTTTTCTTCAAGTGCTTTTTTATTTTTGTTATTTCTTTTGGCTTTTCCATATTAACTTAAAAATCAGCCTGTTGGGTACTGTGTAAAACAATACAGGTATTTTGAATTGAACTATCTTCAAGCTATTAATCATGTGAGTAAAATATCCTCAAGAGACTGTGTCTGCCTACTCATGAACATGGCTGCACTTCTCTTCCATCTACCGGAGATCACATGAGTCTTCACTTTTAATCTGTTATGGCATAAATTATATTAATAGATATTTCCAGTATCATCAATCTTACATTTCGAGAACTCACCCACCTTAGTTTTCATGAGTTTTGAAAGACCTTATCTCAAAAAGAAAAACAAACAAGTTTTTAAAAAGATAGACAGTGCCCCAGAAAGAGATGCAAGGTTGTTCTCTGGCCTACACACATGCACATGAGAACAAATTCACACATGCACATACAAAAAGGGATAATCAGTGAAAGCTGGGTAAATGGGCAAATACATGCTAAAGAAACTTTAGTAAATTACTGGCAGACTAAATGAAATTTTATTAATACTTATAAAGTGATTTCAATTTGCTATAATGCTTGAAAATTTTCATAATAAAATGATTAATCATATTTATCTGGTGAAAAAACTAAAATACAAAGAAGAAAAACATTTATGCTAAATATATAGCAAAAGTTAGCATAATACATAAACAGCTCATTCTAATTTATGAGAAAAACATCAAGCTGGGTATGGTGGCTGACATCTGAATCTCAGAACTTGGGAGGCTGAGGTAGGAAGGGTGACACACATAAATTAGAAGCCCAGTCAGGGCTACACAGTGAGTTCAAGTCCAGCCTGAATTATAAAGCAAATATTCTATCTTAAAAAGCCAAAAGTAGAGTTGGAGAGATGGCTCAGTGGGTCAAGTATTTGCCATGCAAGCATGAGGATCAGAGTTCAGATCTCCAGATCCCACATGAAAAATCTACATGGGCATGGTGGCCCACCTGTAATCCTTGGAGTAAGCCAGTTGCTGAAACCATGAGCTCCAGGTTTAACAACAGACCTTGTGGCAATATGTAAGGTGGAGAGTGATTAAGGACAGACACATACAAACACACGGATGATTTTGCAAGGATGAAGTGAAGGTGCTCTGCTCCTATATAGCTGGTAGCAGTCCTTGCATATGGACTTGGCTTGCTCGGAAAGCTGACAGCTGACGGCCCCCAAATCCTGGCGCTTATCAAGTCCTTTAACCGGGAGGCCCCACTGCTCAGAATAAGAACTGTATCAATCAAAGGAAGCTCAGAAAATGTTCCCTGAAGTATTATCTACTAGAGAATTAACCAATGAACAACATAAGTGACCATCAAGAGAAGAAAACTGGTAAATCATGACTGCATCATGACAATGGACTATGATGGAGACATTTAGAAAAATGTCAAAAATAAGCTTGTGTGGAAATAAGCACAATGTTCATAAAACACAATTAAAAGGAAAAGTATTTATAATTGATTCTGAGACTGTAAGAATAAATGAAATGGGCTTTGACACTGTAAAGGAATGTGAATAATTAATGAAAATGATGTATTACCATATGAGGGGAATGTGGCTGATTCATTTTCCTAAAATATTCTTTAATCTTGCCGAGGCATCTTTCAATTAAAATTAAATCATTGAAGAGGCAGTCTCAGGATGGTCTACTTACAGTGCTGAGCTTGCTGCAGACGATGAGGATCCGACGTTCGTACAGCATGCTGGCGTACAGATGCAACATGTTGTTTACATCCACAGCCACAAAATATTCTGTCAGATTTCTCTAGGAGAAAGAAGAAAGCAAGGCTTGTGGCTTATTTTGTTTGTTCTTATTACAAATAGTATCTCATAAAAGCGCAAAAAACCAGAAAGTAATCAGAAAGCACACTCTCTTCTTTCCCTGCCCCACTCTTTCTACCTAGGAGACCAAGCCCAACTCATGTATGAAATCATGAAATGCAAAGTTCAAAGAAGCCTTGGAGATGAGCAGCCTAAGCAACTGCATCTGTGTGTGGTGATTACGGGTTACAACATGAGGTCGTACACAGTGCTACAGTTGCTTTTCATGTTGGTCCCCAAGATGAGCAGCAAAGGAACTCTGCAATCTCACAAATGAGAAACCAAGGCTGAGAGGGAGGTCCTCCAAGATCAAATGGTCTAATCAGTGAAGACAGTACTATGCTCAGAGCTTCCAACATAGGCCCTAGAACTTTTTCGATGTTCTGTGCCATGTATCTTAGCTAAAGAAAAGTATCCATCCTTCTGGCAGGACCTGTTTCTACCCAGCAGATCCTAGGCTGGGCATGTACCTGTCCTGTCCTCACTGTTGAAGTCCACGACATGCATGCCTCAAAACTGCCCAGCTAGAATTAAAGAAATTTCAAAGGTTTATAATTTCCAGGCATTTCACTAAAATGGGGTGGGGGGGATTTGGAGATAAACAGCAGCAAATTGTGACAAAGCAGTGCTTTAACCAGCCTTTTCTTCTTTCAACTGGATTTCATTCCTTAATTAGTACTATAGATTAGTACTCTCAAATTTCAGGGGAAAAATGGAATGTGTTTCATTTCTATAACTCTATATTCTCTGTTCTTAATAATACACATGAATATGCTAATTTCTTCAATGTTACAGGTTTTCAATGCTGTACAATATAGCGCTCAGCAAATAAAAGGGCCTGGGAGGGAAGGAATGCTGTTGCCAGGGATGGCAGTTTACCATGATTAAAGATCTACACCCCATAATGGAAGCAAACCAGGTAGATTTTATATGCAAAATAGCTTAAAGTGCTTTTCAATAATATTATGGTTGGGAATAAGATGGGCATTTATGATTTATTATTGTTTGACCAAAGTACTAGGTTAACCACCCAACTTTACAAACAAAGGGCAAGTGAACTGACAGCTCCATGTACTGACTACTTAACAAACACCAGGCACTGCACCAGGTACTGTGCATGTGGGACCTCAGAAAAATCCAATGTGGTATTATTCTTTCCAATGTATAGAGGAAGAAATTAAGACAGAGAGAGATTCAGCAACTGGTAGAGTCAGATTTGACTTCCCGGGCTACACAGCTCCCCTGCTTGCACTGTCACTCTTAAATGCTTCTCAATATCTGTCATGTATGAGGCTTTACAGGTCACATTGCTTAACCTCACTGCCACTACCTGAACTAGATGCCACTATTTCTACTTAAAGATGTAAAATAGAGGCACAGAGATGTGATGCAATATGACAAAGGGTACACAGTAAAACAAGATTCAATCTAGGGCTTTTAAAACAACACCCTAAAGTGTAAGTTAAAACAGCATATTCAGGGGAAAAAAAATATTGAGTGTAGGGGTAAAACAGGAGGAAAGTATATATAAAGGTTATTTTTCCTTTGAAAAATTATTACTCCATTTATTAAAGAATCCCTATGTGCTAGTCTGTGCTTTATCTGTGTTCTTCCTAATGTTCCTAATTACCTTTGGATACACAGTAAGTACTATGTCCACATCTATAAATGAAGAAATTGGGGGTTGGAAATGCTCAGTTGTTTTCAAAAAGCCGCCCAGGTGGAAAGGGCAGAGTCAAATTTCTCAACCAAGTTTCCTGAATCCAAAATTCGCAAGATAAACACCCTATTAGCTTGCCTCTAAAAACTCCATGAAAAACACAAAACAAACACTAAAGGCAGAGTGAACTAGACAAGAAGCGTGTCTTTGCCCAGTGGACTGAGGAGCGCTGAGTTAATGATGTCAGGGTGGGGTCTGTTCTGGAGACAGTGACACGGCAGAGCAGTTCTCAAACAAAAATACGAGGCCCTCAGCTGAGCATTTCAGTGAAAGCTTAAGTGCTGATGAATTATAAGAATTTTTCTTTTAGAAGAGGATGGAAGTAAAAAGAAAATAGAAATGAGGAGCTTAAAGAAGGCCAGAAAGCCCATTAGCACTTTTGACAGATCCAAAGATAACTCTGAAGCCACCAAAACGTGGCCTCAAGAGTCTGCCAAGAAGCTTCACGCTGGGGAGAAATATGTTACACAGCTTGCCGTCCAAATAGGGAGACACAGCGTCAGAGACAAATCCTGCGCCTTATTTTGGTGGGAGGGAAAAACACACACACACACACACACACACACACACACACACACACACACACACACAAGGATACTTTTGTAGATGGGGAAGGGAATAATATTTCTGAACAAAAAACAGCACTAACTGAGGCAGCCCCTGATTACCAGTCAAGATCTGAGGGACTCAGGTGTTTGATCCAAAACTCCACACAGGTATGTTAAAAATATGTAACATTTAGCCAAATTCTTTCTAAACTGTCATGTACTTTTTTTGGTATTTCTCATTCCATCTGTGCTGATTACCAAGATATTTGTGTCTAAACAGAAGCTGTCTTTCTTATCTGCTTCCTCCCCTGCCTCTTTCCTTCTGGGATGCCACCCGCCAGAGTGGGTAGGGCTGCCAACGGCCTCAGTCCAGGAACTTCTCGGCCGGGGGAGCACCTGTGGGGGGCGGGGGGACTGGCACACTTACAGTTCCTGTTAAGCTTGGGCTCAGAGAAAGCCCCTTGGTGACAGGGATCTCCCTCCCATTGCGGTTAAGCACCAGGAGCTTGTGCCATGGCATACCTCAACTTCTCACACTTGCCCTGCCCTTTCCACCCCCAGGCCTTTACTTTGGTAACTTCCTCTTCCCAGAGTATTCTCCTCTGCACTAAAGATGCTCATCTACTAGACAAGACCAGTCCTAGTGTCACCTTCTCCTGGAAGGTTTCCTAACTCCCTTTGTGTTTCCATGGCAATTTGTCTCTATCTTACAGTAACTTAGTTTTAAGTATGTTTTTCTACTAAGCAGAGTCCCTTTGGGTAAATTACATATCCTGACATTAAGCAATTTGTTGAAAGAATGAATCTATGTGTGGAGGAAACAAGTGACTGAAGACTACCATCCCTTGGCTCTGGCTTGCACAGGGCATAGGAAGAGAGCAACCTATCAGAGGGACAGTGTGGTGTATCAGGAGGAACATGGCACTCGACAGAAAACCTGGCTCTGGGACACATGAGATGATCAATTATTTAGGAATAGTGACAAGCGATCAATTACTTAGGACTAGTGACAGGCTCACAGAAAACCACTGAAGAGAGGGACTAAAGAGAGTCAGGTAAAAGAACAGGTATGAGGGCGAGGAAGGGCGCTAAGAAGGAAGTTTTCCAAGGTATCAATGGTTACACCAATGAAAAGGGTAAACCAAAGGAGGGTCTGTCCTCTGGGACTGACAGGCAAGGGGAGTGCACCCAGAAGCAGGTGTTTATTTCACAAGGGTCCATGCTATTTCTCTCATGGGTACACGATAGGAACACAGGATAACAGGGGGACCTCTATAGCAAGTTGTTCTCTATAGCCAGGACATATTATAAGCTTGTACTTATAAAACATGCAGGGTATGCTACCCTCTCCCAGCACTTTCCCTTACAGGACTAAGTCCTTGATCTCCCATCTCTGTCTCTCTTAACCAGGTAATCAAGATACACATTCAACTCTTCCTATGTGCCTAACACTATACTGAGAGCTAATTCTGTAGAGATAAACCAGGGCACTATTATAAGAGTTGAGTCTGTGAGTAGGAGGAGCACCAGATCTCCAAACCCAGACTACAAAACTGACTCTGCTGGACAGACAAGGGGAAAGCTTGAAGCACCCATAGAACAGGAGATGTGTGGTCTATGCCTCCCAACAGGTATCCACTAGTTGACAAGATGGAGAGGGGAGAAGCATATGCCAACAGAGACGGAGGCAGGGAGGGGAGAGAAGCAACAAGCAGGTGAGTAGTGGAAAGGGTAGAGAGCAGGGAAGAGGGAGTGGGACAAGAGAAATGAGGTTCTAGTCCTGGAGAGCCACATACCTCCTCCCCAAGTAACAGGGAGCTTGAAGGATCAAGACAGGATCCATTTTGTGTTTCAAAAAGATAGCCCTAAAGTCCATGAAGGATGGATACGAGTGGGTAAACAGGAGGTGGAGTGATCACTTAAAGGTTATGGCCATATTCCAGGAAGGAAAAGATCAAAACGTGTAAGGAAACAATCAATTCAGAAGAAAGCTTTAGATATGCACATGAAAGATCTCCTTAATCACAGGACTTGACAATGAATTAGACTGAGAGAAGAGGAAGAAAGGCTCTAAGACCTCCACACTTACAAGGTATAATGTACTACACTTTGCATTTGCTCAAATAGATTTTCAGAGTGTCTATTCATTTAAAAGTGTCAACCCTCCTAACCAACCATTATTACCATTAAACACAATGTTTCTGCTGCGTTTTCCTCAGCCTCATGTCCCAGACCACTGCAACATCACCATAGCTAAGGCTGAGTGTCCAGCCGGGAAGGAGTGAACGGGGAAAGGCAAACCCTGCTTAGCAGACCATTTCCCAGGTAAATGTGTTTCTAAGCTTAAGGACACTCCTTTCCTGCCTAGACTTTGTTATGCACGTCCCTCTTCACTTATTCCCCGCAGAGCAGGATAACAGGTTAGGAAGGTGCACTATCTGGCCTGAACTCAAATCTGAGGAGGACTCTGGGCAGCACAGCTTAGAAGGTGAACTTCAGAGGAGGCACATGCTGTCCTGGCTCCTTCAACTCTCAGCTTCTGTTTCTCATCTATACAAAAAGATGTGAGTGAGGGTCTCATCCAGCAAGAGCCCTCCATGTCTCTCAGGCCAGACAAAGAGCAGAACAATGTCTGGCAAAACCCTAGGCCCCCCAGAAGAGGCCGCCTAATAGCTGGTCCTTCCTAGCTTCCCCTGCTGGCTCCAGTCCAATCCAGGTGGCTGGGGACTTCATGCTCACTGTGATCCATGCCCGAGGTTACCAAGCAGGTGGGGGTCATTGGGGGTGGGGTTGGAAATGGTTGGGCCCAGGAGGGGATATACTATGGCTTAGAAAGAAAGAGTCTTAGGTTCAATACCATAGGGAAATGAGATAATCCTCAAACCAAAGAACTGACTCTAAGCTGGGTACTCCTTGGAGCCTTTGAAGCAGATGCTAGTCTGCCCCAGTCTGTCATTTGATTAGTCTTTGTGACTCTCCATCCACAGTATAGAGGATAAAGACTCACTGCACTGCCTCTTGGGTCTATCAATGGGTCCTGGGTTTCTTATTCAAATAATTTACCATAATATAGAATTTTAAGAGAGAGAGACACAGTCTTGCTATATTGCCAAACTGGTCCCCAGATTCTGAGTTTAAGGGATCCTCCTGCCTGAGATTTCAGAGTAGCTGAGACTATAGGTATGCATCACTGTGCCTAACTTTTATAATATAAAAAATTTAAATCTTCAAGTGATTTTGTTTTTAAAGGAAGAATTTTTGTTACCTTGGTGGTCATGCCAGATTCTTAAAAGGGAATTATAAATTTGGGTTCTAAAATAATCTACCCCCTAAAAAATCCCAGAAACTCACTCAAGTAATCAAATGAGAGAAGTCTATTACAGGAAAGAAAGCAGAGTTGCTCGAGGTCAGCTTTTATCCCTCGATGTGAACAGAAAAACCATTAGAATAAACAATTACTTGATAATTCATAGGAGCACCAATAAGCCACTTGTAATCTCAGTGCTAGATAGGGAGGCTCTACCATCTCAATACTGTTTATTTTTTAAAGTCATGATGGCTTTATAAATCTTTTCTATATCATGGTGCATCTTTTGACAAAGTGGAGTCTGGGCAATGTTGCACGTAACTGTCCATTCTGAACAGTTTCCTTGCATCATTAACCACTTGGTATGACACTGACCAGATAATTAAGACAGGTTTGCTTTATATTCCAAATGAAGGCCTATATGATTATCCATTAATCAAAAGTAAACTTCAAAACCTAGGTGCTAAACAAAATAGCTCTTAGATAGGCAGTTTACAATGTAATCATTACTATACTTTGACCCATGATCTGTGACTTCATTTAGATGCAGGTCACCTGTTTAAAATTTATAAAGATTTATGCTCATCTAATTACTGACTGCATAAAATTTACTCCTACATGTGTTGCCTTGATAGACACAGAAGACCCTGATGAGCAATTACGTAGTGATGGTTTTTCAGTGAAAAGCAAGAAAATATTTTTACAAAGAAATTGTAGAAATAATGAGAATTATCTTCAATAAGGATCTGAAAGTGGAAAGAATTAATTTTCCACATTTGCTTTTCATTAACATCTTGTAGACAAATTGGCCCAAAAGCCAGCTGGAAGGAACTGTTCTTTTCTTTCCTCCAGAAATGGACACTTTGTTAGTAAAAGGTTTGTTAGTTCACTCATTCATCCATCCTTCAGTCAGTTAGGCATTAACTGCATATAGTTATATGCCAAGCAATTACAATGGTCTAGAGACAGTATAGAGATATAGTGGTAAAAAAAATACTGATCTCCATCCTTACAGAAGGAGAGATGGCATTAACTAACTCTCCATGCCACTAATATAAGCCACACTAATGACTTCTTAGGTGAGTACAAAGTGCTATCAGAGCCTGGACCCAGAACCACCTCCATATTTGGATTAGACCTACCCAGGTATGAATTTTAGTTTTAGCACTCAATGGTTGGAAAATAAATTCACAACACTGGGTTTCCCTTCCTCTTCAGAGCAGGTTAACAACCATATCACAAGCTGGTGTATAGGGTTCATGATATAACAAATGGTAGGAGCCACAGTAGATATTCAACAGGATTATTCCTCCTTTCTTACATCAATTTTTCTCTAATGCTGTCCAGAAGAACACAACTACTCGATCACAAAACACTACTGGGTTCCATGTCCCAAAGTTCTTGTGTCCTTTTGGTTGCTTACTCTCTTAAATTCAGGTTGACCCTTAGAGAAAAAAATAAGACAGGTGCTTGCAGACCTTCCTTTATTATAGGCACGGGAGTCTTGGACCCTAGTCACTGTACCAGTTTCAGGTTTCAAAACTTCTGGGTAAAGAGCCTTCTGTGGCTCCATGAAAAACATACTTCATGAAAGGGGAGACATTGATTTTTACAAGAAAAAGTATCAGGCAATTTCTAGCAAAGACCAGCCACAGGGCACTGTGTTCTCCACCTGCGGTCACACTAGACCTCAAGAGGACAGAACTAGAATATCCAGGAAGACAAACAAAGGAGAAAGAGAAAAGGATTATTCAAAGTAGTGGTCCTGAGGCAACCAGAGTTGTCCTGGAATGTGATATTCAAGGCTTCATTGCTCCCCACACTCCCCTTTTACTAGATAAGGATGCAGAGGCTCCAAGAGGACAAGGGGCCGGAGGGCCCAGACTGGTGGGGCCCGTGTCATGTTCTCTCCATGACGGCAGGCTGCAGTACAGTAACAATCCCATGGTTATTGCTTGTTTCAATTTGCAATGCAGCAATTTAGTCATTTTAAATTAATCCTTGAAAAACCACCAAGAGATTAAAATGCAAATTTCAACATGGCTGGAGCTCCATAGTGATTCTATGTCAAAACCCCACACAAATTAGTCTCCAAAATTCAGACTCTCCTCAGAGGAAAGGCTTTCTTGCTTTGTTTTGTATTTCAGATACAAAATATCATTTCTTTTTTTTTTTTTTTTTCTCATGAATATCACAAGTCAACCCTAGGGAGCTAGGAGGGCATAATGGAAACCAAACCTTCGGAACCTGGGTCGCTACACCCCACTGACTGGTGGACCTCAGGCGGGCAGCCTGTGAGTTCTGGGCTCTGTGCATGTAAAATGGGGCTCACGCCTACCTCTCACAGAGTAGCTGCAGGGATTAAAACAGAACGGTGTATGTTAGGAGTCTGGCAGATTGGTCTTACTATTCTGCTTAGGAACAAACAAGCCCAGCCTTCCACTGGTGTGCAAAGGAGGATTTAGGGGACAATGGGTCATACACAGGGAATTGGTTCATTAGTGGCAAAACCAGCAGAGAGAATGTAAATTTCAAAAATGGCAGGGGCAGGGGAGGTGACATACAGTGCAGACAGGAACTTTGAGAGGGCTATATAGAGATGATAGTTAAAACAAGCCTTTCTAGTCTTGTTAATTGTGTTGAAAATTAGGAAATTATCAAAACTTTCAAGTACCTTAAGCTCAAATTCTTAAGGAATTCTTGGATAAGTTTTAAAAGATGAATTAGATGTAAGTAATTTTTATATTTTCATATAAGAGTACACTGCAAACCACCTAGATGTTTCCTCATAAGGAACCCTCCCACAAAAAGTCAAGTAAAAGTTTAAAAGCATAAATACTGAAGAGGAGAAGAGACAGCAATGGGAGAGAGATGTCAATTTTTTTTAAGTTAAATGATGCTACTAATCAGGTTTTCAACCTGGGGCCAGTTGTCCCTGGGGGTACTCTGGGCAATGCCTACAGACATTTCTGGTTGTCTTGTCTGGAGAGGGGTGCACTTCCATCATATACAGTCAAAGTCCACCTGGTCCAAGGTGGTGTAAGTACTGATCGAGGTTGAGAACAAAAGCTGGACACTAAGGTTGAGGTGGGTGAACATGGCAAAAAACACCAAACCTAATGTACAATGTGGGACCCCAGAAAGGATCAGGAAGGAGAGATGCTCAAAATCTCCAAAGCCTTGGGGGAGAACGCAAATGGAAACTGGAGTGATTCGAGTTCAGGATTCTCTTCTCCAGCCTCAGCTTGCTAGCTGGCCTCCTGTACCCTTCCAGAAGTGTTTATTGGTGAGAGGTACTGAACTGGAAAGTCCTGGGGACACCAAGTACAGCTCAGGATGGTCTGAAAACCTTGACTAGAAAGTATGACTAAACCACATGTTAATACCTCATAACCCACCACTCCACTCAGCTTCCTTAACACTGGTAACAAAACATCCATCACCCTGGCAAGAGAAAACTGATCAGTCACAAGGAAAAGATCTGATAATGATGAGAGGCCCCACCTCCCAAATCAGCCCTACCATAAAGCCCACAAGGAATTGAGCTCCACTCCTGAGCACAGAGCTTCCAGTCATGGTTTAAGGCCTTATTCTTTAAATGTGACCAGGCAGGCATCTTAGGAAAGGCTCTACAATAATAGGACACACAAGACAAACAGAAGATAGGATGGGTGAGTGAGAAAAGAACATGGAACATATACAGTGGTACAGTAACTGTAGCCCCAGCTACTCAAGAGACTGATGTGGGGAGGGTTGCTGGATCCATTGGTTTGAGATAAGCCCAGGCAACATAGAGGAAGGAGAAGGTAGGGGGTGGGGGGGAGAAGGAAGAAGATGAGGAGGGGAAAAGAGAGGGCAAAGAGGAGGGAGCAATTAGAATTATTGTTAAAATACAGGAGTAAATAGTCTCACAGATGAGGGGAAAAATTAACAACATGATGGCCAAGATAAGAAATTGAAAAAAATCTGGAAACATTTATTGAAGAAAGTAGACATCAGACTTAAAGAGAAACATGGAAATTAGGAGAGAAAAAAGAACATTAGAGAATCAATAAGATTTAAATCCTACCATAAGAAAGGGAAATGAAGATTTTTTTTCAATGAAATGATGTAAGTAAACTTGTAAGCCACAGAACATGTAAATTCCAAACTGAATGAGATGATCACTGAACAGGACATTAGAGTGCATCACTGTTCCATTCATGATATCAGAAGACAACAGGACATTAAAAAACAGTAATAGAGATGAAAATGGTCAAACCTTCTAAACTGCAGTAGTAAAAATAGAAGTCAGTGAACATGTCTTCAAAATTCTGAAAGGAGATTCTTAAGCTAGAATTCCATATTCAAACTATCAAGAATAGAAGGAATAATTTCAAGTCATGCAAGTTCAAAAATGTTGCCTCCAGCCCAGTACTCTCTCAGGAAACTAACTAGAGAAAACTTCTCCAGAATGAGGAAACAAAACCAAGAAAGAGGAAGATGCTAATTCCCAAATCTCTTATACAAAAAAAGTTGTGCAAGAAAGGAAAGGAAATACACTGTAACCACGAGCACATTCATTAAAATGTACTGACTTAATGTAACTTTTTTCCGCAGAAAGATGAAGAGTGAGAAAAAAGAAATAGGTGAATGAGAGACATTATTTTCTGTAGATACGTGTTTCTAGAAAGGGGGATCAGAAGGAAATGGCCCATCTTCCATAGAAAATCAGCAGGTAATATATGAAGCAAGAGAAAACTTGAGATATAGTAATATGGACATGTGAAAAGCATGATGGGGTGCTGGAGCAGTGGCTCATCAGTGAAGAGCACTTGCTACTTGTGATGGTCTGAATGAGAAATGGTTCCCATTTGGTGGTACTGGTTGAGGGAGGTCACTGAGCATTTAAGGAGGCATGGTCTTGCTGGGGCAGAACATCACTAGGCAGGCTTTGGGAGTTCACCGCCTTGCCCTTCTCTCTGCTTCCTGTGTGTGACTGAAGATGTGAGCTCTCAGCTTCCTGTTCCTGCTGCCATGCCTGCTTCATCATAATGGATTCTTATCCCTCTGAGACTATAAGCCAAAATAAACTCTTCTTCTCTAAGATACTTTGGCCATGGTGTTTTACAGCAGCAAGGAAAAAGTAACTAAAACACCATTCTTCCAAAGGACCAAGTCCTGGTTTCCAGCACTCATGATGGCTCACAATCACTTGTAACTCCATTTTCAGGGGATCTGACACCCTCTTCTGGCCTCTACAGGCACCCACATACATGTGGCACATAGTCAAACACACATACACGTAAATAAAAATGAATCTTTAAAATTATGATGAGAAATACAACCGATAAAACTTGCAAGAAGCTGACTCTGTGGAGTAAATGTGGAGAATTTGGAAATGACAGGCCTCCATCAATTACTATGTAATAAAATGTGATTTTTAAGCTAGTAAATAAAATACATTACTTTCATAAACATAAAATATCTTTAAACATAAACATTAAGGTGTAGCTCAGTGGCACAGTGCTTGCTTAGTATGTGAGAAACCCAGTGTTTGAGTCCTAGGACCACAGACAACGCAAATCATTAAAAAAGATAGAAAAGATAGATGTATTTTTTAAAAGTAATTTGAACCCAAAATAAAAGGGAAAAATATCACTTTTATGCTTACAAAATGTCTAGAACACACAAGTCCCCACCTTTGATCATGCTCTGATGCATAGAGAATGTTCTGGTAAGACATTAAAGAAATAGAAAGAACCCTTTTGTCTCAAATATTATCCAATTCTCCATTTAGATGTAAATAACACAGAAACAGAGACCCTGTTAGCTCTGGTCAGCTGAGCTATCTTCCTACAGCTCAGGGCTCTAGACAGCACTGTTTGAAAACTACTGCTATTATATTAAGAAAGGAAAGTGAAACTCAGAGGACTTCCTCTGAGGTGAGCCAGGCTAAGTACTTTTCATTTTTATCTGTCACATACATGCATGCGTGTGTCACACACACCCCTACCTTTTCTCTGAACATGCAATTGCAATCCTGAACATGCCTATGGAGCAAACCAAACCCTGAAACGGGGGTGAGAGCGGAGGTGGCAATGTGTTACTCCTCCTGAGTGATTCTCTATGTTACTTTACCTTAGATTAACTTCAATCACATACTTTTCTAGACAAGTTTTCTAATTTCATAATTTTCAAATTTATTAGATGTTTATCTTTTCAAGTTCTTAAAAAGTCTTGATTTTGATTTTACTTTAATAAATTAAATTTTTTTGTGTTTTAACATTTTTGTTGTTATTCTTTTAAAAATTTCTTGAGCTGATTTTCCTGTGGTGCTGCAGAGCAAACAGGGCCTTAAACAACCTGGCAAGTGCTACACATTAAGCTATGTGCCTAGTTCTTTAGTTTCTTGAATTCAAACTCAACTTCACTGCTTTTACAAAAGTATTCAAAGCTATGAATTGTTCTCAGTGTACTTTTGGCCACATCTTTTAAAGTATTTATTGTTTTGTGTTTTCATTGTCATTAGTTTCTAAAGAATATAAAATTTAATTTTTTATTTTCTTTGATTCAAATGCTATTTCAAGTGATGTTTTGAAAGCCTTCATTATTAATTTCTAGTTTTATTTCACTATAATAAAAGAGAGTGACCTGTAAGAGTTTTTAACTTATTCTACTTAAAATGTTCAGAGTAGTTTATCATATGATCAATTTTTGGAATTTATTTATCTTTATTTTATATGTATGAATATTTTACTTGCAAGTGATTGAGTGCACCTGTGTCATGCAATGCCGGCAGAGGCAGGAAGAGAGAAACAGATCCCCTGGAACTGGAGTTAAGGACAGTTGTTAGCGGCCATATGGTTGCAGGGAACTTAACCCAGCTCCTCTGCAAGAGCAGACAGTGCTCTTAAATGCTGAGCTATATCTCCAGACCCATAAGACCAATTTTTATAAATGTTCAAGGTATTTGAAAATTATCCCTTAGTAGCCATTTGCTATCAGACTTTAAAAAGGCTTTTGTCACGCTTCTCTTCTTCTTATAGGATTCCATTGTCTGTACTGAATTGACAGCAATTCTTTCATATTACAGAATGTCCTAATTTTCTGGCCCATGATGACTCCCGTCAGTGTGGGAATGCTTTTCTCTTTGTTTTTATACTTCTTTAATCTCAATGCAATTTTTTTGAGAGAGAAAAGGGAAAATCATAGGCTCAAAGTATAGCATAATATGTAAGACCTTAGTGTTGAAAATCAGAAAGACTGAATTTGAATTCAGACACTACCACATTTTTTTTGTTATTATAAGTCCCTGAATGTGTGACATAAATTGCCAAGCTTCTGTTTTCCCATATAAAATGAGAATGATTATGTTAATTATAATCTAAGTTTGCTGAGAACGGTAAATGAGGAACCAAAGAAAGTATGGGACACATGCAGTTGAACTAGATGAACACCAGCATCAATGAGACGCTCACATTACCTCACATTAAACAAAAAGAAGCAACTGAAGCAGGGAGATGGCTCAGTGGATAAAGTGTCTGCTGCATAGGCACAAAGATTGGAGTTTGGATCTGGATTGCCAGAACTCTTGTAAAACCTGGGCAAGCTTAGCAGTCAGGAGGTCAAGAAGGGAATCCCTGGTGCAAAATGGCTAGCTAAGAGAACTGGCAAGCTCTCAGTTTAGCAAGAGACTGCTAAGGTGGAGAGCAATTGGGGAAGATACCCCATGTCAACTTTGGTCTCCACTTGTGTACGCACAAGTGTGCTCACACATATGAACATGAATACACACAGGTATCCATACCACAAACACACATACACACAAAGTAACATTTGCTGCCACAACCTTATCACATATATAATAAACTTTATGGATATGCTTAAAAATTCCAACTTACTAGGACTCATAATCAGAATGCTACAGCCTAACTCCATTAATTAACATTTCATTACTTGGTATTTCTGTCTGCTCTGTAAATTTACAGTAATTATAAAAATATACCAATAATTGCAGTACTTTATAAAAGCAATCAAACATATACTCAAAAACACTCAACCCAAATGAAACCAAAACTGAGTGCTAGTTAGATAGCTCAATGGGTAGTTGTAGGCCACCAAGCCTTACAACCTGAGTTTGATACCTGGAACCCACATAGTGTAAGGAGAGATCCAACTCCCATAAACTGTCCTTTGACCACCACATGTGTACCATGGTACATGTGCACCCACATCTTAAAGACTCATAAATATAATAAGATTTTTTCAAAAAATTGATCCTGAGGACTTAGGTATTTATACACCAATGTTCAAAACAGTATTATTCATAATAGCTAGATGTTAAAAATAACTCAAGTATCCATCAACGGATGAATACATAAATATATATACATATTATGGAAATTATTACACATTAAAAATAAAAGGATATTTGGGACATGCCACAATATCAATGAACTTTGAGGCTTTATGTTAAGTGAAATAAGCTAGATAAAAAGAGGATAAACAGTATATAATTTCACTAATATGTGATACCTAGAGTAGCAGATTTCATAGGCAGAAAGTAGAGTGATGGTTTCAATGGACTGAGGGTACAGAAGAGACAAACAGCTGTTGGTCACTGGGTTTAGAACTTCAGTTTTACAAGACAAAAAAAGTTCTAGGGACTGATTATGGAAAATTTGAATGTACTTAAAACTACTGAACTATACTTAAAAGTGGTCAAGAGAATAAATTTTATACTATGCATATTTTACCAAGTAATGGCTATTTTATGTTTTATTCCACACTATATTATTATAATCATAGTGAAGCATTTTGAAAATATGCCGTGAAGCTAGGCATGTCATCTAGTTTGTCCAGAGAGCAAAAATGACCTACTGATCTTTGCCACTTAGGTCACTGCTTCTAAATCCTTGGAGGGTGGGGATGGGGTCCTCCAACTTTACCTACTGTTCATTCTCTGAAAAGTGTAGTTCTGCTTAAGTAAACCTGTTCTGATAAACATTTACACAGGAATTTCTTTACAAAGAAACATTTCATTTTTGATAGTAAAAATGAGCATCTAAATACACAGCAGTGAAGGAACACTTGTGCTGGTCAGAGTCACTTGGGAAAGGAAAACCTCAGTTGAGGCATTTCCTCTATCAGACTGGTCTGTGAGCTTGTCTTGTCTGTAGGGCAGTTTCTTGATTGCTGATTGATGTAGGAGGACCCAGCCCAGTGTGGGCGATACCATCCCTAGACAGGTGGACCTGGGCAGTGTAAGAAAGCTAGCTGAGCAAGCCAGGGGAAGCAAGTCAATAAGCAGCATTCCTTCATGATCTCTGCTTCAGTTCCTGCTTCTAGGCTCCTGCCTTAAGTTCTCTCATTGATGGACTGTGACCTGGGAGCTGTAAGTTGAAAAAAACCTTTCCCTCCCCAAGTCACTTTTGGCCATGGTGTTTTTATCACAGCAACAGAAATGTAAACTAAGACAATACCAAGTAAACTATATAGCAAGTAGAATATTATGCAGAGCACAACAGTGATTCTTAAGAATGAAAATGTTAAATATGTTCTTGTACTAAGTGATTTTTAACTATGTAAAAATATGTTCTAAAAAGACTGGAATGAGTTAAAATCAGCTTGTGAAGAGGTGATTACCTCCGAGAAGTATGGGGAGTATATCTTCCTGGGTCTACACTTTGTAGGTATTGTCAGCGTTTGCTACTATGGAACATTGTTCTTTTTCACATTTGCTTTTATAATTCATTATAATTACCTTTGAAAACACACCCTTTCATTTTAAAAACATAAGCAGTAAACAAACAGAAAACTGTATATTTCCTTTCCAAGTACTCACATTCTCAGGTATGCTGGGAAGCTCTCTGGTGTCAGGCACAGTGAAGTAAGAATGCTAGAAAAGAAAAAACACAAGCTGTACATTTTTTCAAGAGTATCTAAGAAGCATGTTACTCCAAATTTAGGTAAATGTTCTGAAAATTCTTCCTTACTCAGATGAGGAAGCCGAATTTCTCTCAAAGAAATATCCATGTAATAGCTTCTCAGGCTAATGCTGGACTAAATCAGAGGCAGTAAATTATCAGTATGGCCGATGAAGATCTTTAGCATGATAGACAGATGTCTTTGGGGGACACAAATGAAGAGTTCAGACGCTTAAGGCTAAATTCCCATATTTGCAGCCAGTTTCATAATTTATTGTTCAATAGAGCAATGGAGTCTGGGGAACCAATAGCACTAGATTCACTCAGTGACAGGCTGCCCCAACCAAATCTGCCATTCCTTTTCAGCCATCTGAGATTACATTGATCTGTCCCTCTGGCCAAAATCTGCTCATATGATGTTCAAGATAGCTGAAGGCCCATGGAATTGAGATGGTTAAAGATGGCTGCCAATGGAGAATGTGTGCCTAATTTCCAATGGGATTTCTAGGGAAGGAAGCTGGAGCCTTGGTGGAGTTGAAAACTAGACTTCGCAGTGAGGCATTTCGATATATGTAACAAGCACAAGTTAAATGACAACCCACTGAACTGATGCCACCTCCTCAGCTGCTTATAAAGGCTCAAAAGTCAATGGTTAGTAGCACTGGAAGGATCCTCGTTCTGGCCAATTAAAGATGGGATTGTAAAAGGCCTGGAAAGGTCATGTGTAGAGAGGTCCAGTTCAGTGATGGCCTAAGCTCAAAGCTCGACCACCCCCCGCAAGTGACATTTTAGGAGGTTCTCCCTACGCACCTTTTCCTGGGTAACTGAAGAATAAGTAAGGTTCTAAAAGAATGATTTGTATAGGCTTTCTAAAATAAAAGGTACTGGGGACAACCATAACAATGACAACAGCAATTCTATGAGCTGCCTGCCTGATATTCAACAGACATTTATTGAACTCCTGCTTAGACAAGACTTTATATCAGATACCTCATAAATATTACTTTTAATCTCCACAGTTCATTTTAAAACAGATATAATCTCCATATTTCAAACAGATAATGTTCAGAGAAGCAAATTGTCTAAGACCTAGGGCTGAAGCCAAGCCTGTATAACTAACTAAATCTATGCTCTTCTTATTACTATCAAACTGTAATGCCAGTGCTTTTATGGGCAAACAACAGCTAAAGGAATTTGAATTAAAACAACAAACTAAAAAGTAAAAAGATAGGAAAAGTAAAGCACAGGTTCAAATGTGACTCCAGGAGACAACATTTTCTATAACCAAATGATTAGGGGAGCCTCAGGATCAGATGTTCACAAGATAAAGGCGACAAGAAGTAGCAGGTTAATACAGAGAGAGTAAAAGTTCCTTCAGAACCGGCTACTCAGCAGCTACGTGAGCTTAGGCACCCTCACCTGACAGTATAGAACCTTAAGATGTGAATCTAACAAAGGCCACTTTAAAACAGCTGTGAAGAACACTTCAGATACGCAGCATTTAGCATCAACAAATGGTATTTTATTTATTTACTTATTATTTTATCTATTTTTGAGACAGGGCTGAGTTTTGGAGCTCTAGCTGGCCTGGAACTTTTATATAAATTAGGGTGGCTTTGAACTTGCACCAATCTTCTTACTTCTGCCTAGAGAATGCTGGGATTACAGGCATGTGCCACTCAACCAGCTTAACAAATGGTATTTTGGTATAAAATTATTATTGTACAACTGCTAGTCTGAACTTCTATTTTTCTCAATCACCTACATCAGACAGATGGAAATGTTCTCTTATAGAAAGTGATTAAAGACACAAAGCCTGGTATTTCATCAATATTTTAGGATTTATATTCTAAATGGGATTAGTCCTTCAAAATTAGAAATGCATTTTGAGAAATGGAATGTCTAGTGAAGGGGGTAGGGGTGGGGAATCTGCCTTTACAGATGCAATGGGTTGTAAAGCATGAGCCAGCACAACTCTTAACCAAGTAGTCCCCAGGCTGTCCTTTGAGATTCTGTCTTGCTCCATTGCCCATGAAATGCTGGGGACTCGGGGAGGTCAGAAACATTCTGAGAATCCACTGGAATGAAGCAGCTGTACATCCAACAGTTCCTCCTGCCCCTGAGCTGGTTTGTCCTTGAGGCCTGGCATCATACTGCCTGTGCAGACATTTGGGGGAAGGAGTGGCCCTTCCTCCCAGGCAGCTGGTGACCCAGCCGGGTTGCTCTACAGCTACCTGTCGGATGTCATTAATGCCTGAAGCAGTGAGATCAAGCTGTATAGGAAAAAGAACTGAGACAAAGGCAGGGTTGCTTTGCTAAAGTTCACTTGCTCATCTTTTCTGGCAATCCCTACTTGCCTATGAGCAAAATCCTCCCTAAGTAAATCCCTTCCTTTCATCCCTCCTCCCTACCTGTTTCCCTCCCTCCCTCCCTTCCTCTGTATCTCCTTCCTGTTTCTTAAACAGGCATGAAGGCATAATGGAAAGAGCATAGGCTATGAAGTTAGCTCTGGGTTGAAAGAACCAACTCATCATTTCTTAACCATGAGTCTGCATGAACATTCTGTCCTCTTCAAACCTTTTATCTATGAATGAGAATGCTAATATCTACATTGAGGAGGGGAACTGTTTTGAACATTGGAGATCAATATTTAGTATAAATTGGGAACTTAAAATAGATTTATTGTTATTATTAGCAATACTACAGTTTTCAATTTTATCATTATGGAAAAACCCATAAGAACATTAATTTCCCTTACAGAATTAGATACCATCCTGATCCCTAAACACTATCATTACACACAGTTCTAATAATGCTAAAAAGAAAACATTCTCAAGGGATGCACAGTTTAGGAAAAGAGAATGAAAACCAACATATTTCCACATGATAGAACTAAG
Source organism: Eospalax fontanierii (assembly GCA_035773235.1). Lineage (NCBI taxonomy): Eukaryota > Metazoa > Chordata > Mammalia > Rodentia > Spalacidae > Eospalax > Eospalax fontanierii. The sequence continues at coordinate 52,757,632 of CM069541.1, forward strand.
TCTTACGGAGTATGCAAGATGCTTTGGGCCAAGGACAAAGCCTAATTCAGCCTGTCTGGAAACAGAATTGGAATTGATTCTGAAGGACATGTACAGGTTACTGGGCAAATAGGAGAGAGGCAGTGTTGAAGATCAAGGGTTCAGAATGGGCTTCAGCAATAGAAAACACACAGCAGGACTTGGGGCAAAGGGTGATACAGGGGCTCAGGACAGAAGATGAAGAGGCTGGTAGGTCCAGTCATCCTACTCCATTTGAGCATCTGTGAGTAAGAAGATGCTATAGTCATTTGGGAAGCATTTATTCCTCAGTGAATCTCTGAGAGAAAGAGAAGGCCACCCCATAGTCTCAGAATTCTGGGCTATGAATCTGACTCCAGCTCCTCCTGATGGTTCATAGCAAAATGCTTTCTCTGAGACAGCTACTATTCTGTCTCACTTACCACACTGAGATGAACAGATACTCCAGGGTCAGGGATGGGAAGTCTGTGCAGAGTTTCAAGAAGTTCATTCCACTGACTTTCCTGAAAGAAATGAAAGGTCTTAAGTAATAAAAACCAGGCTGATTCCTTAGTAAGACACCTGCAGGGTGGTCTGGGCACACAGTGAGATGGTGGGAGATGCTGGCCTTAAGACAGAAATAGATTTGATATTCAAGCAGGGTTGGACAGAAGACACTACTTATGGCTCCAACCTAAGAGACAAATAGATCCTCCCACATCAAGTTTGACATTTTCTACTCTGTCAGACACCTACCATGACCACCTTTTATGGATCATATACCATAAGCTCTCAGCAAATCTATCCCCTCAACTCCATAGCAACAACTTTTAAATGCAAACAATCTGAGCTTCCAGGGCGGGGGTGGTTGAGTGAAATAACAATGACACTGTGGATCTTGTCTTCATCATCATTACCCTCAATTAATTTTATTGAGTGTTCACTGGTACACATGGCAGTGTCCAATTACGGAAAGTTAGAAATGAACCAAGTATACCAGCATGAGACATAGGATGGTGGCTGTGCATTTTAATTGGTGAAACTGAGCAACTCAGTAATGGACAAAGCAACACAAATTATTCTACTGAAAACAGATTTGCCTTTAAGATGCTCAAAAAAATGCTGCTCAGGGAATGAGATGAAAGCAGTTTCTCCACCTTGTAGAATTCTGTGCTAATAAAAGAGGGTTAAGTTTATATCAGTAGTCATGTCTTATCTGCCATATCTTTCCAACCACCCCACTCTGTATGTATGAAGGCTGAAGCTCTGAATGGTAAAGCAGCTAGTCTCATGTCAGAAAGCAAGCTGCACAGCCCAGGGAAGAATGCAAGGTTGCTGTGTTCAAGTCCATAGCCCTCTCTGTAGTTGGCAGTGGACCTGAAAGAAAAAGGATGAACCTAGACTATAAGTTTGTCTCAATCTGAATGCCAACAATCAAGTTTCTTAGAGAAGATGTTGAGCTTTGTTCTCAGTCTCAAACCTACAGACAACTATAGAAATAGACCAAAGACTCTTCCATTCCCTCAACTATCTGACAATGATCATCCACAGACACAAAAAGGGACTTCCTCCTACACAATATTTGGTCATCACAATCAGGAAATAAGCTTTAATACAGCATTACCATCTAATTCTCTAACCCCAGTGGTTTTGCCAGTGTTGTTACTAATGTCCTTGTGGCAATCAAACCAGTTCAGAAACCATGGCCTTTAGCAGGGCTGATTCTTGAGGCTCCTCTGTTGAAAGTGCCCCTGGTCTTCCCTTTCGATCTGTTTGACCTTGACAATGAGACTGCTCATTTTGCAGAATTCGGAACTGTTCTATGTTTCTTCATGATGCACATTTTAACTTACCCCTTTATTGATGGAATTTGCTTTTACCATTTGACTATTTCAGCTCCCATCTCCACTGGACAACCCTTCCCCCTAGTATTTAAAGAACATTTTGTAGGGTGCTATTTTATGTAAATATTCCATCCTTCAAGCTTTGAATCTTTTACCACAAGTGCATGTCTTTCTTTCCAGTCATTTGGTAGAATGTAATTATTTGCTATCATTATTCGTCTTGATGTTCCAAGTTAAGACCACTGGCCTTTCAACCTTGCTTCTGTGTCTTTAGGGCTTGTCCCCATCACGTTTTGAATACTTCCTTAATTTGGGGTCCAAAAGATATTTTATGTTCCCCTTATGCTTTCCCTGTCTCAGGCCTGGAGTCAGCCCTTTCTTTAAGGAGCCAGAGTTTCTTTTCCTGGGTAGAGGTATTCATAAGCCAGATATAGTGTCAGGTGTGCTCTGTGCTTTTTAGGATTGCTGATGCCCAGCCTTTCAGTGGTCAGAGCTAGAGAGTATACACGGACAAAGTCCCACTTCAGGCACTTCACATCTCTACTTGGTTCTGTCTTCACACTGATGCCTCTAATTTCAGTCCAACACAGGAATCACCCTAGTTTCTTTTCCTTACGTACTTATGATTACGTTCCATAAAGGTAAAAGCCTTGCCCCTGGTTCCATAATAAACTTACTTATTTGTATGAAACCAGTCTTCTCTCACTGCCCCTGCCTTCACTGTCTACACTCAAATAAGTGCCCGCCCACCCCATGCTCTGGCACCCTACCCTGGAACACTGCTGCTGGCTCCCTTCTTGTAAGGATCCTTGCAGAGCCCACCTGAGTCCCCACATTCCATGTTACTGCTATCCCCAAACTCCCATGTATACAGCCTCATCTCCTCAGGCTTCAGCATCCTAGTCAGGTTGCTGCCCAGCTCAGGTGCATTTCTGGCCCTCCATTTCTTCTTACAGATGCCCTTCCTGCACTACTTAGGGTCTGAGAACCACGCTGCAGTGGCCAAACAGACATCCTCATGTTCCATCTTAGGCTTCAACACCTTATGCTATCATTGATCACACACCCACCTCCCCAAATAGAGGCCTACCTTATTCAACACTCCCAGTGACTTCTGGGTAAGAGAATGTTGTTTTTACAGAGCAAACATCCTTCCCGCCCCCCCAGCCTTGGTTTGCACATATATGTTGTGTGTGTGTACCTTTTCTGTTGTTGTGATAAAACCCCATGAGCATGGGACCTTATAAAAGAAAGAATTTATTTGAGTTTTCAGTTCCAGAGGGGTTAGAGTTCATTGTGGCAGGGAGGCATGGTGGTAGAAGTGGCTGGATGAGAAAGCAGAGTGCTCATATCTCCAAGTAGGCACAGGAACCAAAGAGAGAGTAGAAATTCAACAATTCTTAAGAACTATCAAAGCTTACTCCCAGTGAAGCACTTCTTCTAGCAAGGCCACACCTCCTAGAACCTCCCAAAACAGTGCTACCAACTAGGGACAAAATATCCAAATACCTGGAGCCTATGGGGGATATTCTCATTCAAACCACCACAATGTATGTATGTTCATTTATGTGCACATATATATGTGGAGGTCAGACGTCAATGTCAAGTGTCTTCCTAGATTGTTGTCCACTTTATTCTGTGAGAAAGGGTCTCTCGGTGATATGGAACTCATCTATTCAATAAGCCAATGAGTTTTAGGAATCTGCCTGTCTCCTCCTTACCAAATGCTAGGGTTACATGCATATGATGATATTGTGCCTGGCTTTTATATAAGTGCTAGGGATTAAAAAATACTGTCCTCACTTTACCAAGTGAACAATCATCTTTGCTCCAACATTCAACTTTTAAATATTTTGTTATTTTTATTTTACATGTATGAACATATTGCCTGCAAGTATGTAACTGCACCATGTATGTGCAATGCCTGCAGAGGCCAGAAGAGGGTGTTGGATCCCCTGGAACTGGAGTTATGGATGGATGTCAGCCAACATGTGAGTGCTGGGAATTGAACCCAGGTCCTCTGCAAGAACAGTGAGTGTTCTTAACTGCCGAGTCATCTCACCAGCCCCAATGTTTAATGAATAAATATCCTTTTATTTTATTTTTATCTAGTGATCAACACCTTTCTTTTTTAAAAAATTTATTTATCTATTTATTTATTTATTTATTTAATGTATATGTTATGCCTGCATTTGTGTAAGTACACTTGTGTTGTCAGTGCCCATGGAGGACAAAAGAGGGCATTGGATCACCAGGAACTGGGGTTATGGACAGTTGTTAGCCACCATGTAGGTGCTGGGACGTGAACCCAAGTCCTCTGCAAGAACAACCAGTGCTCTTAACCGCTGAGCCATCTCTCCAGCCCCAGTGATCATCACCTTTCTAACCAGTCAGTTGTAGGCAGATTCCTTACTCTGTGTGCCATAATATTTTAAAACCAGAACAAACATTGCAAGTGTCCTGGGTCAGGAGAAATAAGACTCCAATCAACTAATCTATGTGACTGATCTCAGTCTTCTATACAGCATGAGACAGAGGCCTCACCTGGCTGAGAGGACAGGTATACTAATCCCACAGGGTTAGGCTCAGTTTATACTACTCTTTCCTCTCTAAGCTTTTGTTTCATTTTGAGTTTGAGTGTTTTTTTATGTTTTGAGACAGGGTCTTATGTAGCTCACACTGGCCTCAAACTTACTAGGTAGGTAACAATGGCCTTGAGAATCCTCTTGAATCTGAATCTGCCTCCTGAATACTAGGATTATAAGAATGCACTATCTATACACAGTTTTTAGATACCTTTTTTCTTTTTCTTTTTCAAAGGGCACTAAGTTTTAGTGTTGTTTTCGAAACTGACCAAAATATAAATACAGGGACAAACATGAGTCAATCTCCAGCTCATACCCTGTTCAAAGTCAACATGATTTGACATAATTTTAGTTATTAAGGATACCTTTCATATTTGAGTTGAAGCCTGAATGTTTGACCAAAGCAAACTATGAATCAGAAATCAATGAACAGATTCCAAGGTAACCTGCTATCACAGTCATCAAAGATGCCATTTCTTTTATGATAGAATCCTGACACCGAAGCTTACTCTCACAGTAAGTACAGTGAGTGAGAGCTATTTCTATGAGCTATTCCTTCCAGCTGCTGTGACCCCTGGAATATGTTTTCCATTGAGTCAAACTTTCTTGAAGAAAAGATTTATCCTTCACATACAATTTCCACTTTTCCTCCAAAACGGTATTTCCCAAATTATGTTCCAGGGAACCCAGCTAACTCAGCATGTTGTTAGTGATGAACTGAAAAGAGTTTGGTGTGAAATGAGAAATGGAGGTGGTTAGCCACAGGCTAGCCCGATTCAGATGGTCCACCTTGTTCAGGGCTTCAATCTGTTTCTTACCTGTTGGATTTGTAAGTGGCCCACTAAGCCTGCCCCGTATTTAAATGGGTTTTGGGGATCTAAACTCTTATCACACTACCCCACTGTAGGATTTCTCAGAGCCTACATTATATGCATCATAAGAAGAAGCAGAAAAGAAAAAGAAACAGTTTTTCTTCTTTTACGCCCAATAAAATTAAACTATAATTTTTATGGAGTATTTCTCAGAACTAGGATTCTATAGAAAAATTGAAAGGAAAATACTTAGAGCATTTAATGATATGCTATATCACTTTAACTTAAAATCTTGCAATTTATAAAAAGAAAAAACGTAAGAGGTTAGCTACACAGGCAAATATTTAACTCACTGATAATCAAAGAAATGCAATTAAAACAGCGAGATTTTTATTTATCAAATAAATGACAAGTTCAACAACTGGTATTAGTGATGGCACTGGGACATGTTGTGCTGATAAACAGTGTACCTTATGAAAATATTACAATTATTTTGGAAAGTAATTTAGCAAATGTTTGAAAAATATTTATGACCAACCAAGTGTACAACTGCCTGAGATTATCAGAGAAATTACGCAAAATGAAGAAAATGCTTAATACTCAAAGATCCTAATGACTACAATGTGTGTGTGTGTTGTATGCTCATGTGTATATGTACAGGTATACACACATGCCATGATCACAGAAAAAAGAGGAGGCTCTTGGATGCCCTGCTCTAATACTCCACTTTATTTCCACGAAACAGGGTCTGTCACTGAACCTGGAGCTAAGCTAGCAGTCAGCATGCCCTAGCTATCCTCCTGCCTCTGCCTCACACACTGCTGGGGTTACAGGTGTGCATGCGGTTTTTTCCAACTCCTTTTTAAAGACTAGTACTGAGGATTTGAACTTGGGCTCTCATATTTGCAAAGCAAGCACTCTTACCCACTGAGCCATCTCCTCAGTCCCTTGTACTTCTTACAATGATGAAAAAAGCTCTAATCAAAATATCCCTTAAGAAGAAACTTGCAGTAAATCAAGGTACATGATATCATGTTATGCAGACATAAGAAACAATGAATATTATTTTGCTTGTTTGTTGTTTGTTTTTGAGATAGGGTTTCCGTGTAGCCGTAGCTGAGCTGGCCTAGAACTTGCTATGTAGACAAGGCTGGACTGGATCTCAGAGATCTGCTTGCCTCTTGCTCCCTAATGCTGAGATTAAAGGCATGTGCCATGATGCTCAACTGTAATAGTTTTTTTTTGTTTGTTTGTTTTGGTGTTTTTGAGACAGGGTCTCTCTGTAGACCCAGCTTTCCTGGAACTCGCTATAAAGACCAGGCAGGCCATGAACTCACAGAGGTCCACCTACTTCTACCTCCCAAGTGCTGGGGTTAAAGGCATATGCCACCATGCCTGGCAGAACAGTATTTTTAACAGTATGGGAGAAATGAACCTATTACAATGGTTTCCAAATATGTGGGCTATGAAAGGCTACACAGTGATCTAACAGACCTCTCTCATTTATGGGCAAGATCTTGGCATACCATTTCTTCGAGATATGGTAAGGTACAGACTCTTACAAAAGTAATTGTCAGACTCTTACAAAAATTATTGTGAAAGTGTCACAAAGATTTATCAAAATGGGGATTCGGGCTGGTGAGTTATCTGCCAGTAAAGTGATTTGTAGCATGACATGAGCAAGTTAACTTCATGCCTTAGCAGGCATGCAATTGAAAGTATCATGAGCTTTCAGGGTTGCTTGGAATATTAGACATTGTGAATATTAGTTCTTTGAAGGCCTGGTCTAATTATTATTTCCTTACCTCAAAGGAGAAAAAAAACAACAACTCAAAATCCTACAATACTTATTTTAGGGATGAAGGTCAGTTATATTATTTAGAGGTGATTTCTCTTCCCCACCACACACACACACTATATTCTGAATTTCCCAGTCTTTCTATGATAGACATACATTACTTTTTTGGTAAATGTTCTAGCGAAATATAGGACATATATTAATTTCATAATCATAAAATTATAGTTTATTTGTCAACATAATTATTTTTTAATGGCAAATACCTGTTGTTTTGTTGTGTAATCTGCCAGGATGTTAAGGAGTTTATAAAATACCTCGAACCAGGGGAGGTAGCTGAGGAAGAAAAAGAAACATAAAAAAATTAGCATGCAGTTCAAAAAGTTCTATCTAGGCTCTAACTGAAAAGAAAGCATTTTAATTTTTCTCTACATCCTGAAGATTCTGCAGCCATGGCTGCTAAAAATCAAGACTGGTGAAATGCTAATTATTTCTGGAATTTTAAAAACATGCCTGCATAAGGCATAAAACTGAATGTCCATTATGAACTATTCCCATGCCTCAAAACTAGTGCGGGTTCAGAGAGAAGAAAGTCAAAGGAAGTTCTGCAATCAGGCATTGTTTTTGAGTAGTCAGGCCTTTCCTATCACACCCATAGTCTCTGGAAAAGCATTTATTTACTTTCTTATAACAGGACACACAATCATACAGCGTGCCCAACACTGGTATTTGTAAAATGTCCCACATGCTCTGTGTATCCAAAACCACTCACGTTAGTATTGTCAGACCTTCTAGGGCACCCACTTTCTACTGGCTGCAGGAGGAGCAGCCAACTCTCTATCCCCACTGCCTTCTAGCAGGTCTTCACCGCTATCTCCCTCAATTCACACGATGGCGTGCCACTTGAAATTCACCCTTTGGGTGTCCATCAGAATCACCTATCTAAAATGAAAATATGCATGGCACATTAAGTTACTGCAAAGGCATCCCATGACTACAGGGTCCAGCAAACAGTGCTTCTCAGGCTGGCTTCCAGGCTCCTCCTTATCAGGCTTTTGATTCTCCTTTCTCTCCTTTGCCATGTACCTGCTCCTCTCATGACAGCCTCACTGTGGAAGTACCTGGGCATCTCTGAATCTGGCTGAGCTAGTACACACTGGGCCTTTTCTCCCTGTGGCCTTTACAAGCTAGTCTACCTGATTTCTGCTTGTCTTTTTAACAGCCCTCTGCCCCTCCTTAAGCCTGCCTCTTGTGCTGTAATTTCCTTTTTTCTGTGCTGGTCATATCTATACTATATTAGAATATTCAGCCTGCTGCACGTGCACATACACGAGAGAGAGAGAGAGAGAGAGAGAGAGAGAGAGAGAGAGAGAGAGAGAGAGAGAGAGAGAGAGAGAGAGAACGAACAGAGACAGAGATTCTCAACATGGCTGTCTTCTCCACAGACACATAGAGAGGAAGGAGGACCTCTTCCTTTGCTGTGTCCTCTTGGTGCCAAGAACAGAGAAATAGAGCTTGGTTCACATTTAGAGTTCAGAGTTTACTGAAAAATACAACTAGACGAAGACTAGCAGACAGCAGAGACGAAGACTAGCAGACAGCAGAGACCCATGGCACCATAGAAAAGTTGGTGAGAGGTATCTCTTTTCCCAAGAAGCCTTGTCCCTTGCTCTGTTTTCTACAAGGAATGTTTCCAAAGTTACTGAGAACAGGCGTGTGAGGAGCAGCAAAGTCTGCTCACATCTGCTCTGTTGAGCAAACGGCATCTGTCACTGATAGGGCTGGACTCTAGGCAGAGTCCAGATGTGACATCCTGCCAGGGAGAGGGGATCAGCACCCTGTACAGATTACTATTGGGCCACTGAGGGTAATAAATGAAGTGAGAGGCTATAGAGAGGACAGATAAAGTACACAAGCTCCCATCAGTGACGTCTGTCTGAAGCTAGCACATGCTACTGTAAAATTTAAGTAGCTTATCAAAATATACTGATAAGCAACTTAACTTTTCACTTCTATGACAGTATTATCACTTATGTTAATATGTTTCCATCAGCTCTGGCAGCCACATATGGACTCTTCCAGAGCAAATGGCTGCTGCCACTCTCCACAGCGCTGACTCTGGCAGAGCAATGTAAACATTCAAGAAGGATTAGGCAGGAGATAACACACTCCCTTCCTCTTCTGCTAAATAAACCTCCATGAGCTAAAAGCCATTAGAGCAGAACAAGAAATCCCCTCTGAAGAAAACTCTTTTGCAGATTAGAGGTCTTTCAGTAAACAAATTCAGCCAAGGATTACACGTATTTCTTTTCCTGAAAGAAAAAAAATCACTAGGTAAATATAACCACTGGAAGGCAGGAGGGAGGAAAGGGGCAAGTAGGGGAAATATTGGCCTTAAGCACAGGAAAGCAAAGCTGAGTTCCCTTTAGGAATACCAGAGGCAGTGCAGTGGGATGACCTGGCTTCGCTGAGATTTCAGGACTGGAGTACATTCCAAAGCAGTTTGGGACAACTAGTCCACTGACAGATAGAACCAGGCATGTAACCTCCAGCCTCAGCATCCTCTCCTGCTGTGTGCTGAAGGGAGGTGGCATGGTGAAGGCATTCAGCAACACAGAGCCACTTTGCACTACTAGCCTCTGCCTCACCAAATCAATTCCTTTGGCTGTGTTAGGCACAAACACTGGCTGTGGACTGGTGGTAGTTACCCTGGAAACCAGTCACTTCTCTCTCCCTTTGACCTGACTGGACGCAACTGTTCTCCACATGTTGTCCCACGTGTGCTGACAGATGAGTGTCTAGTGAAGGCAGTGCTAAGGTTTCTGAAACCAAAACCCAGCTGTCTTCTTCTTCAAAGTGTCCCAGCCTCCCCAGCTAGGAGGCCAGGGTTCACAGCTGAGCTCTGTCTACCGGGGCTTCCGGTCCTGCTTCATTAGTGCTGGGACCATGGCTGCACAACTGGGAGAGACTGCAGGTGAGGTCATGGAGGCCCCTCTCCATTCTGTGCATGTCTGTCATCAGGGAGTAAACTTCACACACAGGAAACGAGCACTCTATCATGCAGCTCCTTCCTGGCCACCTCCGGGGCCCAGACATCTCCGGTCCTAGAGTGCTTGTACCTTCAAGCAACCTCTGTGTTCTCCCTGCAGGGGACTACATTGTACTTGGCTCTGCTCAAGGATGGGACTAAAATGTCAAATAACAAGGGATCTTACACTCAAGAAGGTCATGGTCCTGTTCCAGAAAAGGCATGTATACAACAATGTTTGGGCCGGAGAAGCTAGTCACTTTGAAGTACCTCAGAATCCTAAGGGACCATTATCAGGACCCCATCAGCAGAAAGGGAAAGCCAACAGGGAAGGCCTGCCTCACAGTCACCAGCCCAAGCTCCTCTCAGCAGTCATGGTTCAGGTAACTATCCCAGCTTGGCCTTCAATTCCCAACCTGACTGAACGGGCACTGCTGTTTTGTGGGCTACAGGGCTGCTTTGTAAATCCTAAAGTTAGAAGAGTTATGGTAGTACCATAGAATCCCTCCCTCCAGGACCTTGTGGAACACTGCACACACTTGGAGGCTGCACAGCTAAGTAGGTTCCAGATATAACAGCCCACTTCACAATCTCCCTTAAATGGCCCCATGGTAGAGCACTCACGGTTTGTGCAGACATAAACAGTTGGTCAGACTGCCAGGGCAGGCTGAATGAAAACCTTCCATGTTTCAGTATGTTAGCTTGGCAAGCTGCTCACTTCCAAGCTGAACTCAGGAAATGAGTCCAACTGAGGGTAGACTCTTCCCATTCTAATCTTCCTCCACAAAATGGAAAGTCAGAATGGCCATCCTACTGGGGTATATGCATGTGTGAAGGGTGTGTGTGTGTGTGTGTGTGCGCGCACTAGGATTCCACTTCCATGTAGGCTGACCACACTGAGGAAGGTGCCACCTGGGAGAGTTACAATCTGAAGCAGAACCCTAGATCTCAGCATGAGAGAAGGTAATGGTATTCAAACCCAAGAAGAGTAGAGTCTAGTGTGGGAACAACAAGAAAAAGGCATCAATGCGGGGGAGGGGGGGCAAGAAATGTCCAAGCAGATGAGAAAGATGTCTATGGTAGGGGGAAGTTGCAGCTTTGCCTACAGTGTCCAAATGGAGTAAGGAATTCAGCTATGTGGGAAGGAAGGTGTAGCAGGAGCCTGGTGACATGCAAGGGAATTGATCAAGCAACTAAACATAAAACAGCAACCAAAGGTCTTGATATCAGACACTAGAATTAGAAAAATGGATGGAAATAGAACAAAGAGATAGTAAAGGAGTAACACCCTGGGGATGGGTACTTTGAAACAGAGAAGTCCTACTCCCCTTATCTTAGCCCTTAGTGAACTCAGCTTTATCAGAACTCAGCTTGACTTGCTATCATAAAAGGAAAATATTAGCTAATATAATCCAGTCAACCCTGTAACTTGAAAAAGATCAATAAAATGCTGTGGCTCAAGTTTAGAGAAAAATAAAAGGAGTTTATACTAAAATTTTACCAGGTAAATACTTAGGACATATTACATGGGATGATATAATGAAGTAACAGCACCCTCACAGGGTATCAGACATGTGGATCGATGGTGGAAGACTGAGCATAGTGAAGTCAAACAGTCTTCTTATTGTCTTGGTCAATTTCTGAGGTGCTCTTGACACTTGAATACAAAAGAGGTATTTTCTTCTGTCCACAGATTTTGCCAAAATTTATCAGATGAAAAGCATGTGCTGGTTAAGGTAATTTGGTATTTACTACTTAAAGCTTTCACAGTAAAAACCTAAAACTTGGGAGGTTAGAGAGATGGCTCGGTGGTTAAGAGTGCTTCCTGCTCTTGCAGAGGACCTGGGTTTGGTTTCTAGCATCTACACTGTGGCTCACAATTAGCTGTAACTCCAGTTCCAGGGGATCCAATACCCTTTTTTGGCCTTCACAGGCTCCTGTACACATGTGACATACAGAAAAGCAGGCACAGGCACACACACACACACACACACACACACACACACAGAATATTTTTTAATGAGTAAATAGGTAAAAAAAAAATTGAGGTGGCAGTTCACACCTATAATCCTAATACTTAGAAGGTAGAGAGAAGAAAATCAGGAGTTCAAGATCAGCCTCAGCTATACAGCAAGTTCAAGACCAGCCTAGGTTACATCAGACCTTGTCTCAAAAATAAAATGATAGAAAATACAAAGTAAATAAATAATTTAAAATCCTCAAATTAAAATCAGGAAAGTGTGGCATATATTGAGAACACAATATAATCCAGTAATCCTAGTTGGGTCTTATTTCTGCACTTCCTGGACATGACAACTTAGAAAAGCAGTCTCTCAAAGACTCAGGCATTTCATCGATAAAATGATGTAACCAATCACTTAAGTCAAGTCTTCTTACATTTTTTTTCACTGCCAATTCCTTTTTGCTTGAGAAATTTTTACTCAGCCTAGGCACAAAAGTATATAAAATATGTAGATATATCAAATACTTATCAATAAATCATAAAGAATTTTATCTTAAAAATTCATTGATAGACATAATATTACTATTTACTAAAGATGAAATCAAATCTGTATACAAATCAGCTGAGTGTGCTTGCTTACTTTAAGATAAGGAATAAAACCTTGATTGAATATTTGATTCTGCAGAATGTAGAGCATATTGAATGTTTTCAGAGTTGATCAATATTTTTATTTTATAATTGTCAATGCTGAGAAAGCTGCTCATTATAAATATTTAGTATAAAATAACAGGAATATATTTAGGACCATTTCAGAAACCACTGGCAATTCTGTCATGATCCCAAGCCAAATTTCATTCAGAAGTTTGTCTTTTTTTTATGAAATTCAAGTCAACAGTTCAAATAACTTTTAAAATTAAATATACTAAAAGCACACAATCTAATGACACACTAACTTGATATATGCTGAGGAATGACTAGGAAAATATTAAAAGTCTTTATTTTCCATAATCAAAATGCTATGTTTATATAAGAGCAGACAACTCTGTCTATACTGTAGTGAAAACATTGTAGCTCCTAACATATAATGGCTTCAAATCTAAACTGACATGTTTCTAGGAGTGCTCACTAGCACAGTGAGGCTAAGCACTGTGTGCAGCCATGCACTGTACAATACAGGTGAGTGTTGCCAGAACACCTACATTTATTTTGCATTTGATCTTGAATCAAGTTTTGGTTGTTGGGTACTCAGAAACCTTTTACTGCTGCCATTTGTGTGTGTGTGTGCGTGTGTGTGTGTGCATGTGTGTGTGTGTGTGTGTGTGTGTGTGTGTGTGTGTTGTGTCCTCTACACTCAGTTATAGTTTAAGAATCAAGACCTAACTTTCACAGGTGGCATACATGGGAGGCACCCAGTCCAGTCTCTACATCCCCTTCCTGGGCCTCCGCATGGACTGCTCTTGCTCATCTTGGCTGTGGGCAGTTCTCTTTTGAGCTCTGGTATCAGGTCAGAGGTTCCTCATACATATGACAGTAAATTTCACCCCCTATGTCAATCAGATTAGGTTGGAAAGCAAAGCTGTAATAAGAAGAAAGTATGCACCAAAATGTGGTTGCCTCAAACACAAATTCCCACTCTGCTCTTCTTGTGGGACCTAGCATCTACCCTGTGTGAGAGTGTGTGAGTGTCCCAATATCCCAGATATCTACAATAAAATGCAAACTGTCCATAGAGCAGATCACAGACACACTCAGGGTACGGTATTCACAAAGCTCATGTCAGAGACGCTGGGCGCCCACTCAGTGCTGAGGCAAAGTCACTGACAAATGAAGACCTGGCAACCCCAGCCCAGATAGCAAACAGGGAAGAGAAATGCGACGAAAACAAGCATGGTGACACAACATCTACATCAAAAGAAAATGATTTTAATAACAAAGGACATGGAAGCCTTTGGGAGATTGAAGTCCTCAAATCCTTTTAGAAAAAAAATGACTTCTTTTATGATTATACTATGAAAGTCAAACATAAAGTGTTAAGTCAGAGAAATCACAACCCCTTCCCCTCAAAAACCCATTTGACTGATGAATTATTCTAAGAATTAATAAAACTAGATGTGAAGTAAATTTATTTTTAAACTTTTAGATTCACCTTTCCAAGATAAATTCCTACCACCACCCCCCACTTTACTAGGCACTTGTGGTCCCTGTTTAAACAGATGCATTTTATTCCAGGAACATGAAGATGTCTTGGGCTTTCCTCCCATTAAAACTTGCCACAGTTGATACAATATGCTTATCTTTCTGTTTTCTCCATTAACATCAGCTTGCTGAGATCAAGGAACAGGAACACAGTGACTGTTCAACCCCATGTATGTGCCTGGACACGTCAGACATTTGATAAGCCACAGCTTCCAGTGGCAGACATAAATCACTGCTACAGTATCCTTGAAGGCCTGGGCCACCAACACTATAGGATAACAGTCAACCTGCTCTTGTTGAGAAGAGGGTTCCAAATGGTCTGGTTAAGAAAATGACCCAGGATTATAAAACAACCCTGCCAGTGTCCTGCTGGAGTCTATGACAACAGTAGCAGCAAACGCTGAAAGTGGACCAAAGGAACTCCTGCAAACAAGACTTCTTGCTCCTTCCCAGCTTCCAACACAAGTTAGTCCACCCACCGATTTACTCCTCTATTCATTATGTTCATTTGTAAATGAATTTTTCAAGCACAGATGAGCCCTTAAAAGCATCCTGAAACAGTGTGTCTGCCCAGGCCTGCTCCATCCTTAATCCATATTTGTCCTGCTTGTCGCTCCAAAATGACTGCAGAGAAAAGCTCCAACATGAATCTCTTCTACTTCTACACTTTCCATCCCTTTCCTCACTCCTGTCTGGCAGTGAGGAAGGAAAAACCTAGATACCAGATGGACATCCTTCTAGAAGACATACCACCTCCCCATCATAGCCAACCAGAATGCACTCTCACTTTTAGGCCCACCAGAAGCCAACTGTGGGTGCTGGTCTAAGTTCTCTAGCTACAGCCTTAGTGCCAAGCTGTAGACATTCCTCTCCAAGAGAGAAGCACACATCCCCTGAGCTGAACAGTTGATGGCTTCAATGAACACCTCTGTAGAAGCATTTTGAAATGGCAGTAAGATTTCCAGTGCCAGATTCACATATTTTGGTTGTGCCTGGCACTTTGCTGGCTTAGCATTTGATGAGCTCATAGTGTGAACAGGCCACACCAGCAGAAAATGGCAACAGTACTGATAAAGAGTTATACCAGGCACAGGAACCATCTCAGAAAGTCTTCCCAGAAGTGACAGCACTCATTAACTCTATGCCAAGTACAGAGTTAGGAGACTCACCTGGGAAGAGTGTCAGCTTGGTCACTTGCCAGCTGTGGCCTAAACATGCTCCTCCTCTGTCTGTAAACTAGAGATGTGATGTGATACCTATCCTCACATGGCTGTCTAAGGCTACTCCATGGCTTAATATAGCTTATGGAAACACACCTACAGCTGTTTGGAACAGCATGAACTTCTTTTGCCCTGATAATGCCACCCTATTACTGCTAATGAGATCAAAAGTCAAAGTAAGGGAAAAACACAACCCCCGTTGGGAGATGAAAGCCAGACCTGCCCACTCTGAGTCTTCTGCTTGGCTCACAGCTGCTAATCCTGAATTGTAAATTTATTATAGTATCCAGTTAAGTTCAAGAATCTCTGATTTATGTCCATAATTAACATCTCATTGTGATACCTATTACATTTATGCAGGAAAATGTATCCTATGTACCAAAAGAGTGCAAATACTAATTTCCATTACACACACACACCACTCCTGCAAAACATTACACAGATCTACCCAAACACACACTTGGATTTAATTTTGGAAACAAGGCTCTTTTCTCTCTTAGTGGGTGCGCAATAATGGTTGCTTTTAGAGAGTAGATTTATCATCTTCTCCTCTTCAGCAATATGACTTCGATTGAGGGAGACTTGCGTAGGAGGAAAGCACAGGGGCACTTTCCTGTATCACCGGTGAAGTGTTGGTATCACAAGATCTTTGGAGTAATGGTACCTTCACTAATAGCTCACTGTAATTCTCGGTATTTTCTACTCAGTCCAGAGAAGGTGAGCACACAAGCCTTTCATCATAGTCCCAAGAGTTTATGGGACTGCCCACTCCTGTATTCACACACCTCCAAGTTTTCCCCATTCAGATCATCTAATTTTATGGCTGAAATTACAACTGTAATATAATATAATGGTCTAGTGGGGTTCTAATCCAGGCTCACCTTATCAAAGCTTTCATAGCCTATGAGAGAGACAAATGGCAAAGACAAGAAATCTCTTTTTAAAAAGTTCTGTCCTACTTTCAATAGTAAACAACTAAATCAATTATCCCACTGTGACACTATTTGATATGACTCTCACTTTAGAAGGAAATGAGGAAGAGAGGGTTATGTACCAAGTATTAAGTGCTTTGAAATATTACTCTTCATATCAACTGTATGATATGAATTATGCCATTTTACAGAGGACAAAATTAAGCCTTAGAGTAGTGAAATAACCTCCTTACAACTCCATAGTTACTAAAACCACAGTACAAATACAAACCTAGTCCGATGAGAATTCTAAGTCTTATTTGCTCTATATAGGTCCCTACAGTTGGACAATACAATAGGGTATAATTATCAACCCTAAGATTAGACATGAAATTCTTAGCTTGCGGTTCTCATTGTAATGCCCTGATAAAACCAAAGCTTGCATGTAAAACCTCTCAGCTGTAAAGAGCTCTGAGCAATCCAACACTGGCTGTCTCCCAACAGTCCAGTGTGTTTGCTTACTCTGCCAGCTCCAGGGACACCAGTCACGTGTCCACTCTTCGTTGCTTTAGAGATTTCTGTACACATTATATTGGGAAACATAAATATAAATAGCTCAATTTAAAATATTTTTAATCAAGCAGGAAAAAGAGTATTTAAATTTCCAGTGTTTCATGTCAAGATCTAAACATATATCTTTAAGAAATTAGTAAAAAGACCATAACCTGTGTCACAGATTCTTAGACTGTGTCATCTTTTTAAATTTAAAGCATGAAGTTTTAAATGTATGCTTATGGTGACAATTAAGAAAATGCTAGATTCAAGAGGGTATCCAATTTCGATGAGCAGCTTTAATTGAAGTTCATCTGCACCAACATCTCTGCTTAAATGCTGTATCATTCCATTACAAATCTCTCTATAAAAGTGCCTGGTTGTCTCTTAAACCCATTTACGCTCAATGCCTTTCCATGGCAACTTTTTCCATATGCTTAACTTCTTTCAGGGAAGCAGTTCTGTCTCAATTCACAGAACAGCACACCAATCAACACAAGCAGACAGGCAGGTGAGGAAAGGACACGGAGACAGGCACACAGGGAGAAAGTAGGACATGAAGGTAGCTGGTCCAATAAAACCTAATGCCTTAGAAGGAAAAGAGTTAGGGGCCAAAAGAAAATGAACCTGGCACCGACCCCCCAAGCAATCAGAGAGCTCTGAACATGAATTTATAACTCAAACACTCTGGACCATATGCAACTTGAGACGCATAACTGGTAGCACAACTGGGGATTTATGACTTATGACTTGTTCATATTTAATTTGTAACCAAACACTTCCCTTTCCTCTTAGCTACCTTAGAACTCTTGATTAACTCTTGTTTTCACAGGTCAGAGGTTAAATAAAGGAAGGGAAGCACTCTGGGGTAAGATTGCCCAGAGCACCACAACCAAGAGTGACCTTGTGCAAGGAACATTAAAATAAGTGATAAGGCCAGAGATTGTTTCAGACAACTAATATTCAAAGCCTCCTTCGAGTACAAGGCAAACCCTTGAAAGGAGAGTTGGCAACAAAGACAGACAGGAAGCTGATCTGCTCTCAAGTCTTTTCTAGTGACTGAGTAGCTCTCTCACTAAGAAATTTCCCCAAAATGCTTTTAGACATGAAACTGAGGGTTTTGAGAAAAGGTGAAGCAGGAGTTTGTACAAGCCAAGCAGCCCTTCTCTTGTTTCCCTCAGTCACCCACAAGACTGTGCTATTCAGAAGAAAACCTCCACCAATATCTAATTTTGTAGCAGCCTTGCTCTGGACAGAAAATTCTCTATAAAAGCACAGTAACTGCTGAAGAGCATATAATCTATCCAACTATGACGACAAGGTCCATCTAGCTCCAAGCACCTCTGCTGCTGCTGATACCAAACAGATCAAAGTATCTTTTACCTGGAAATTTACCACATGCCAGGAGCTTGCCAAGAATTTGCTTATTGACTCTCAGTGATTCCTAGTAGGTGCCAGATAACAGTTTAGGAAACTGGAGCACAGAGAGTATAAGTAACTTGTTGAAGTCACAAGACCTCAAAGATCAGGGTAAAATCCAGGTCTCTGTGACTTGCTATTTCCTCCACGGAATAGCACATAGTAAATTATTCACTGGACAGCACACCCACCATGCATTTATCTCATTAGGTGTTTCAAACTGTTGCCAAAAAAGCAACAATCATTAAGCTCATCTGTTTGGAAGCATTCATTCATTCATTCATTCATTCCCTAATATAACCCAGGAACTGGACAGAGTTGAATAACCATTAAGGTTAAGTCTTTGTATGTAAAACCATGGTAGTTAGGAATGGTCTGAGAGAAGCAAGAAATGCAGCTCTTGGAACACGAATAGATATAGCTGGACCAGCCCAAAGACAGACAGCTGCAGACTGTTTTTGCACCATAACTACCCAACAGCCACTTAGTAAAACTACTTTCCCCAATAGTGGCCCTCAGCATAACAGACGAACAACCTACAGATCTGGGAATTCAAAACATGGTAGTCAGAAGTAGAACACTAACTGCCATTAGTCATTCAGCTGTGACCCTGAGAAAAATCATGCCCCTCAGTCAATCCTGTGTTTTCAAATAAGTTTTGTGCTTAGAGTTTACTGCTTTATTATGAGCCAGGAAAAATCATTTGTAATATTACAAAAGACTAAAATTGGCATTATAAAACTCCCTCAAAATATGGCCGTAATTATAAATTTTAAAAAAGAAACACTAAAAAGTAAACATTAGAAAAAGGATGCTCAGTCAGCAAAACTCTTGGCCGAACCCAGTTCCTCTAATATAAATTCTTAAACTCATACAGTATGAAAGAGAGCAAAAAGTTGCCTTTTAATGAGTAACTACTAAAAGCAGGAAATTTAAATGAAAATCAGAAAAATATATGCATTTTAACATTATTTTTATCTGCATTGAATTAATTTTTGGTGACATAAATAATTTCTCATAATAGCAAATCATGCACACAATTAAAACATGTGCTAAGAGAATACTTAAATAAATTATATTAAATACAGTCAACAGAAAATTATGCTTTGGCTTATTTTTTAATTATGCAGGAAAATACCTATGAAATCATATAGATGAAAATATAGAGCATATCCAAACTATCATCACATGCAGCCACACACATATTCACAGAAAGATAAGAGAACATTAATAGTGTTTATTTCAAGGTTGTGGGATTGTAAAAAATCTTTGTTTTCTTCTACATCCTTTTCTAGATCTTCTGTGGTTTACATATTAAGTATCCAGTGCCTTAAAGAAAAGCCATGTACCATGTATGCTGCTCACAACTGCAATACTTGGAAGCAATCTAAATGTATGTGCTATGAGCTTTTTACATCTAGAAAGATAACTAGCATACAAACATCTTTATAATGTAGATATGAAAGGAGGCTCCATAATATGCCCAAATGATTTTTTTCACTTTAATATTCTCCAAAATGTTCCACAACAAATATGTATTACTTTTTGGCTAGGAATGTAGCTCAGTGGTAGAGTCCTGGGTTCAATATCTAACCCTATTAAATAATTTTTATTAATTACTAAATTAATATAAACAAACTCCTTCAAACAAACCAACAGCCCTCCGTGATCCTCCAGGTCTCCAAACTCCCAGCATTCTTGCTAGAGTGGGGAAGAAGGGCTTCGAAGTAAGCAGAGTGGCAGCCTGCCTGTTCCTTCTTTATGCATCTTCACTGTTGTGATGACCCAGTTCCCACACCGGCTCTCCAGATGAAATGGCAGTTTATGCTCTTTAACAGCCCCTCACACCACAGCCTTCTGCTTTTCCCCTTATCATGCTTTTCCCAGTCTTAGTTCCAGGGCAGAGGTTGCTAGCCAAGGGTTTCAGTGGCATTTTTTTTTCTAATATTTTATTATTTTTATTTTACATGTACAAATATATTGCCTCCATGTTTGTAAATGCACTCATGTCATGCAATGCACACGGAGGTCAGAAGAGGGTGTTGGATCCCCTGGAACTGGAGTTACAGATAGTTGTTAGCTGCCATGTAGGAGCTGGAGATCAAACCTGGGTCTTCTGCAAGAGCAGCCAGTGTTCTTAGCCGCCAAGCCATCAGTTCAACCCCAACAGTGGCTTTTCTTGAAGATTAGTACAGTTGGCCACAGTAAACCCTGGTGGGCCTCAGAAAGGAAGAGACATTTATTCATAGTCACTCTTTTTGAGAAAGAAAATAAAAGGGGGTTAGAATCTTCTTTATATTTGGAGGTCAAATCTATAGGCTGGACCAATCGGAGCAACATTTAATAAGTATCTATAAATGTCAGCACTCTGCTGGGCAGCTGGGATAAAAAAGAAACACACAACACAGGCTGCCTGACCTCTAGGCACTAAGTGTCTTGGGAGACAGACCTGGGAACCAGCAATGCAATGGGATATACTGTGACCCAGCTGCCATGAAGAGCTGTGGGGACATGGAAGAAGGGCATCTCAACTAGATTAGGGGTTTCCCACCATATCAGGAAGAAACACTGGATGAACAATTAGTCACTTCCACCCGGAAGGAACAAGCTATGACAAAGACACAAAAAATTACACTCAAGCAGGAGTGGATGCTGCTCTGTGTGATGATTCTGAAGAGTGAGGATGAGGGTGGAGGGAAGAATCTTGGGTTTAGAAGGTAAGATTAGAGCAGTCAAGTGAGTATGGCTTATATGGAGCTTTTTAGGCTGAACCAGAGAGTTTAGCTCTTTACCTGAAAGCGGAAGAATCTGGTCAGTCTTGCCTTCCCAAAAGAAAGATAAACCAGAGAGTAGAAGATGAACTAAAGGCAGAAGTCTAGAACCAGATAGACTGAAAGGCTTTAAGACCAGTACAGCTATGCATGTGTGCGAGTGTGGGGGAATCTCTGAAAGTGATGACTTTGGCTTGTTTCATTAATGAGTGCAGTTTTTAAAGGATTTGGCTTTAGGAGATGAGACCTGAAAACTGAGCACCCGCAAGCCAGAAGGTTGGCTAGAACCTACTAGGCAGAAGGTTGCCTGCTTCCCTCAGAAGCAACAGATGCTGTGTGACACATAGGGAGGAGGTAGAGTCAGACAGCCCAGAACAACAGGTGTGTTTCTCCCAGGGCTATCACCTTCTATCACCCAGATTGACTCCCTTGCACAAGGGCAGCCTTCCTGTTTACCTAGCAAGGTGGAGGTATAGAACAAATTAAACAAAGTAATGTAAAAGTGTCTATCACAGTTCACAAAATATACCAGGCACTGATGACAAACAGGTAGTGTCTGCTTTGATTATCAAGTCAGAGATGTCTACCTGCTCTCTGGGGAGAATGAATCAATTGGTGACCAGCCATATTTGCATGGTTTAAAATGTCCATAAAATGCTCAAAGCCACAAGCACAGGATGTTCTTTACAATTATTTTTTAAGGTTGTGTCAGTCACAGAACAGTGGGCTAAGCCAATAGGGACTTCCTAAATTAATATCTATTTACTTAATATAGGATAAAGATTTTATTTCAAAGACAGAGTGAAAGCAAAAGAAAAAAAAATACAAAAATAATGGGAGCATTCATGTGTCACCAGAATTTTTCAGTCATTTCTTACTAAATGGTTCTCCTTGAGTCAACACCACAAATATATCCTTGTGCTTTCCTGACCAAAGAAATAACATATACTGTACTTGGTTAACTAATTAGCTAAGACTTAACCCTAGAGAATTTAGCATGCTGTAGTGATATAAAAGCCGGCAATGGTAATAAGATTGTAAGAGCTAGAATTAAACAAACATATGGATGTTAGTGTTTTTACCTTTCACAAATGTTTGAGCTTAACTTTTATGGCTCTAAAGTAGAATAGCTTCAATTAACTGAAAAGACCAGTTTTGCAGTAGAAGCTGTTTATGAGATTCGAGGGAAAAGTGCCTGGGTATTTCAGGCACTGTCTCTGCCCTCATCTGCACTATGAGGTAGCCTTTGTCATGTCAAGAGATGGGGGGTGCTCCAGTCTTGGGCTGCCTTGCTCAAGCTCACCATGCTAGGAATGTGGCAGTTAGGGTTTGAAATGACGGTTCGGGTTCTAAGGCTCATGACTGATTTTGCTGTTTAAAAACCACCTTTGAATGACATACAATGAAATGCTCTTACTGTGTCTCTGTGTATCTTTAAATGAGTTAATTGCAGATAGCTCTAAGCCCCATCCTCAGTCAATGCATACATTTCCAGGACCCCAGAATGTTCTCTTCTGCCCTACTTACACTATAGACAGATCATCTGTTCTCCACCTGTTTTCCTACCACCTCTACCCTTTAAAAACACATTACTTTTTTAAAAAATACAGTGAAATTTCGTCTTCAGACAAAAGCACTCAAAGGTGTAACAGTCACAGACAACCAAGACAGAGAAGACTTCTACAAGTACACACCCTCCCTCCCCTCATGGGTTCACACAGGTCTTGGTGTCATGTATCCTTGTCCCAGTCTCAGCCCATGGTTTGTTGAAGATTTTTTTTTTTTAGACAGGGTCTCCCTGTAGCCCCAGCTGGCCTGGAACTTGCTAAGTAGACCAGGATAGCCTTGAACTCACAGAGATCTGTCTGCCTCTGCCTCACGAGTACTGAGATGAAAGGCATGCACCATCATGCCTTGTTACCCACTAATCTCTGACCTATTTCTTTAATTTTTGCCTGTTTCAGTACAGTAAATAACCTTTAATCTGGCTTCTATATGATTTTTTAAGCCACAGTTCTTAGGTTTTTTAATTTTGCATAGTTTACTATTTTACTGTAAAAAAAAAATAGAGGAAAAATTTTAAAGGTAATCTAGTTCATGGGCATTGTCGTGTCTCACATTCATGGTGCAGGTTGCCATCTACTCCAAAAAAGGAGACATTATAAGACTGCCTTCAATCCACGAGTATTACGGCATTAAAACAGTAAGGCACCTACCATTTTCATCAGTTATATTAACATTAACAAACTACCTGTGCTATATCCTACATATGCATGAAGTAAACCATGTCTGTCTACACTGGACATAAGAACTTCTGTATCCTGCTTTCTCTGGTCCCAGAGGTCTGGCTCATGGGTACTGTGGGTGGCAGGTGTTGTGTCCAGCCTGTGCTTCTTGACCAGAAAAGTCGGAACCTAAGTTTTGGACACCTTGTTCAATCAGGCAAGGTTATAGAAGTGTAAAAGTAGTCAGTTGCTCCAAACACACTTTGTAGAAGAAATGTGAGCCCAGAGGACATAAGGGACTTGCCTAGAACTACACAGTCACACAGCAGGACATCCAAACAAACCCACAGATATTGACCTGTCCCTAGGGAGTGGCAGCTCTCTAATACTACTCCCTTTCTTTCCTTTTCATTTTCTATCTCCCACCAAGCTGGTGCAAACAGACATGGGTTCTTTTGCCTAGGAGAACAAATTGTGGGGTCTTTAGTAACTAGAACTGTCCGGAACATCAAAATTTCATCTATATCTAATCCCCATAGTCTCATTCTAACCAGGATTTGAAATGATGTTGGTTCAGTTCTGTCTTCTGGACAGTCTGACTACTGTTCTCACACCTGTTGGACTTAGACTTCTATGGCTCATTTGGTCATTAAACACATATTGATGGTGAGGCCCTTTGGGGTCCTGCAACAAATGGGTGATCAGACACAATTTCCAGTTTGAAGGAGTTTGATGTCTGGTGTGGAATCAGACCCACGAGTCAGTAAGTCTCATTACTGAGAAATTACTATGGTTAGGAGAGTTGAGGACCAGGCAGTCATGGTCTTGACAACCAGCATGACCATATAGGTACATGGAAACTCCTGACTCACTAACATGACAAGGTTTCTTTTAGTGTTAACCAAAGTTGTTAATAATTCTAAAAATAAATAGGAGTGGCCACATACAAAGATTGTTTTATATCTATCTTTTCTGGGAGGGTAGGCAATACTAGGGGCTGAACCCAGGGCTTCAAACATGCTAAGCAAGGACTCAACCATTTAGCTATACTTCCAACCCAAGATTTTTTTTTTATCTAATAGAAGGAGAATAGAAAATCTGTTTTATAGATGGACAGGTAAATAAGGACTTCCAGAACCCTGAATCTAATGGTGATCCCCATTAAAGCTATCTGATTTTTATGAACAATTTTATTCTACTTCATTTTAATGTTGGGAGGGGGAAGGCACTTTTGTCTGGGTCTAGCATGTAAAATCAGGAAATAAAATGGCAAGTCTTACAACTGTGAACTTCAATCAGCTCATTACAAACCAAAGAGACATATTTGAGTGCATGTTGCTACATTCATTTACCTATTCTGCCAAGCCATTCAATTACACGATTTCAGGTTTTGTATAAAAAAATACAGCCATGTTTCTTTCAAAAGCTGGTATTTGGAGAAAAGTGATTAGAACAGCATGCTATGATACGTTAATACGGTGGTTTCATTTAATGGACAATAGCAGTTTCTGAAATGCTCCCTATACTTTAAATTATTTGCACTTAGCATTCATGACTACAAGGTATCTCAACTTTTTTCTTTATTGCTATACAATACCCTCCACAGCCACTGTGAATGCAAACAAAATGCATTATCAGAAGAGTTTTATTAGCATTTAAAATCTTAAGGAAAACCATAAAGGTGGGGAGTAGGTATAGTAGGCTGTTCAAATCATGTGACTACTGAGAAAAAGAAAGCACTATAATCAAGAGGGGGACAATCTGAGTGGGAGAGAAAAAACTAAATCAAGAGGACAGTCTTAAACCAAAATTTAACTTTTCCTTGGAGGGACAGGGCACAAAAGAGCGGGAGTTTATTCTAACCAGAAGCAGCTGTTGCGCTGGAATTAGGAAGCATTCCTAATGAATCAGCAGTTCTTATAATAAACACACTCCCCTTTGAAATGTGAGGATTCTGCTATGAGAATTTCTTTTGATATATTTTTTACATGAACTCATTAAACAGAAGAGGCAAAGATTGAGCATGTTCCTCTCTAAATTACTGTGGCTATCTTTTCTGTGTCAGATGTCCAAGGTTAGTTAGACCAAACACAGGAAAACAAAGAAAGGAAAGACATGAAGCCAGGAGGCTTCTCCCTATCCGCACCCTCTGCAAATCAGCCCAAGGAAACTTCGTACAGTCCCATGTAATGGCTGCCTCTTACCAAATACCACCATTATGTCAAGGCCAGTTCTATTTCAAATAAAAAATCAGAGCTATAAAACAGGAAAGGCAAATTCTTTCTGCATTAAGAAGTCTCAAAAAACCAAAAAGCAAAACAATGACAAAAAGAGGATCTCCAAATTCTAATTCCATAAAAATCTGCTTGCAGAGTACATGCTATTCCCAGATATCCAGTTTTCCATTCTAAGACAAAAGAAAAACTATGTATATATGCATATTTACTTCACTCCCTCCTGGGTTCCATATTCCTCTCTTTCTTAGTACCATGTCTAACAGAGGTTCTCTGCAAAAATCACTGTGTCCCTGTCAAGAGAGAAAATGCTAAATTAAAGGTACTCGTTCTTGTATTATGTACCCACCAGCTAGCTGCCTGCCTTCAACCTTTATCAGTCTGCCTCTTCTTCCTCTCCTTCTTCCCTTCTGCACCTTTGCCCTTCCCATTCTGTGGTAGGTTTCCTGGATCCCTGGAGTCTCAGCACAAAACCTAGGAAGCCAGGGAGGAATCAGGGAATGAGAGATACAAGATGTAAAGGAGAGACTATTGGTGCTGCTTGTTTTCCCTTCTTCAACACCAACAGTACCTAAACCTTAAATCCTAGCTCACTTGGACACTTTACACCCAGTCAGAGCAAAAGAGTGCAAAGGATAGACAGACCTGCACAGAACCGAAGCTGAAGAGTAGGAGGACCAAACTGCCATTACCATAACAGATGGAAGAGGGAAAAAAGAGCAGTTTCTTAGAAGGCTTGGACCAGATTTGGGGGCAGTTACCCTCCCTCTAAAGTATTAGAGTCCAGGTGAGGGAAAAGAAGTGAAAAGAACTAACCAAGAAGTCACAAAGAGAAACCCCTGCTAAGGATCAGTGTGTCCCATACTCTGAGTAGTTAGAAGCCTCAGAACATTTGTCTGAGACAAGATGATAATGTTAAAGACATACCTGAAATCAAGTCTCTCTGGCTCCAAAGTCCTACCAGCATGATGGTACTTACTTGAATGACATTTCAAAATCACAGATGACTATGTTCCTGAGCAACATGACCTTGCCAGGACCCTTCCCTTGACCATTATGCCCTTACCAAGGGTCCTCTCATGAAAAAGGAAAGGCAGGGGAAGGCTAAGGCGCCTAACCAATGTTACCTAACACCGTCTTAAAATCAGGACTCTGTCCTGGGAGAAAGGACTAAAACACTTTCTCCTTTGCTTCACAGTTTGATTCTACCTCAGGAGTTATGCACCACAGAATTCCCTCAGGGAATTCTCTGAGACTAGTTCTCCTGAAAATCTGCACTCCTATAAGAAGGTGGTCTCTGGCTTCTGCTTATCTGGCTCAGGACTTCAGGGACCAAGGTCACCTTTGCTTTCTGTGCATCATTTTGCCCTGCATGTTATGCTGGACAACCACACTGAAAATACTTCATACGATGAGGATGGATGGAATATACAAAGGACTAGCAGAGGAAAGAACACTCAGCCATCTGAAATGTAGACAATGATTCCCACACCAAGAATCCTGCTCGGAACTGCTTTGAGAGCAAAAAGTTGTAGAATTAAAAAACAGCAGTATGTGTTTCACAGAAACTGGAATGAAAGACAATTATAAAACTAAGTTTCACAGGTAAGCGAGAAACAAGTTACTTAACCCCTGATTTCTTTTCTTTAATATGGAGCTAACTGCTGGAAAGAGCTGTCATGAGAATAAATAGCACAATTCAGGTCATGTGCTCAGCACAGAGAAAGCAATCCATCAACAGCAGTTGCCACTACCGTTACTACTACAACAGCAGACATAGGTAAAGCGTGGAATTGTCCTGCAGGGAGAAAATCAGGGCATATACAAAGGTCATCGAGTAAGAAAGGTACACAAACTCAAACATATGACTTTAAAAACACATGCTTTGTATGTTATTATAAAAAGATGAAAAGGAAATGATCCACAATTTCTATCATTAGAAGGTGAAGTTAAAGGTAATTGTTTTTACTGAGCATGGTGACGCACACCTATAATTCCAGCATTCAGGAGGTTAAAGCAGGGGGATCATTAGTTCAAGGCTAGCCTGGGCTTCTCAGTGAGACCATGCCTCAAAAAAACATAAGTAAGCACTCCAGACTAATCTGATAAATATACCTCTCATCATGCATCAAAGAAGCTTCTTTTTGCAACAGTCTGTTAAAGAGTTCCACAACTGCTCACACACAGAAAATGAATAAGTGTCTGAGAGATGCCCAGCCCTAAGTGACACATCTACAGTGAAACTTCTATACCTAAGGCTCAGGGAACCATAGTGGTGGAACAGGGGTAAGAGAGAATACTAATGCACCTCTCAACTCTCACCAGCGAAGCTTCTTCATGCAATAGATGGTGATTAACACAGAAAGCTACAACTGGCTAAAATGCAGACTGACTATCCCTGGATAAAACTCCTACATTACACTCTACTACCCAGGTCTCAGGGACCATTTCAGAAAAAGGGATAGAAAGACTGTAAGAGATGATAGATGGGGCTGGAGAAATGGCTCGGCAGCTAAGAGCACTGGCTGTGCATGCAGAGGACCTGGGTTTGACTCCCAGCACCAAAAGGCAGCTAATAATCATCTGTAATTCCAGGTCCAGGGAAATCTGATGCCTGCTTCTGACGTGCATAGGCACAGCATGACATAGGTGCACTTACATACATGTAGGCAATACACTCCCATACATAACATTAAAAATAATAATAATTAAAAAAAAAAAAGAGGTGATAGATGACCACAGGAAACAAGAGTTTTCTAGGTGACTGGGAACTTCCTCATATCAACTTACAGCAATGGTGACAACACACACAGGACCCACACAAACTCAAACCAGACAAAAACCTAGCACAGAACTGGGAAAATAGGTAAGAAGCCCCAACCTTAGCTGAGGAACTACTGGCAACTGGTCACTTCTGAGTGAAAGAGAGTTGGTTTTCTTTACTGGAGAGATGCTAGATAGGTTGATCTGGCTCCAGTGGATGGACTTACACTGAAGGACATTTGGGGACACAAGCTTAACTCAACAGGCCTTAATACATATGATAGAATGCATGAAATCTGGCTGGGGGACTATGTGGTGGTGCAGGTAGGGGAAGGAGTCTAAATATGATCAAGACGTATTCAAAATTCACTAAAAAATTTTTAAGTAAACAAAATCAATAATTTTTTCTTATAGTATCAAAAACTACATTTATTTATTTAATAGTCAGTTTAATTTATGTTCTGTGGTTGTCCAACTGTTCAATCAATATTTTTAATAGCTTTGTGTGTGTAGGTCAGTGGATAACTGTGTGGAATTGGTTCTCTCCTTCCATCTTTATGGATTTGGAAGATTGAACTCAAGTTGCCAGGCTTGTGCCTAAGCATGTTACTCACTGAGCCATCTCGCTGTGGGTACCTTTACTTAAATAATGTTTATTTTGGTTTTTTGTTTTGTTCTGTTTGAGTCTCTACTCTGCTCTGCTGATTAATATATCCATCTTCATGTGAATACCACAATGCCTGGATTATGCCTTTACTGTAAAACTTCAGCTCAGGCAATGTGTGTTCTGCAGATTTACTTATTTATTTGTTTATTTATATTATAGCTCGGGTTGGCATTCAACTCACTGCAACCCTCCTTCCTCATCCTCCTGAGTGCTGGGCACGTAATGCAAAGAAATGTTTTAGAAATGATACAAGGACTATGGTTAACCAACACAACAAGATATTGGCACAGGGATAATAAACACATTAACTAATATAACAGAAACAAGAGCCAGAAATATGACCCAGGCATAAAAGAAAACTCGATATACGGCAGGGTTGGCACTAAAACCCCAGGGAAAAGAACAGGCATTCAAGATGTTACAGGAGAACTGGACATTCAAATGGGAATAAAATAAATAAAACTGGATGCCAACAGTGTAATATCCATAACAAACAATTCCAAGTAGATTAAAATTTTAAATATGAAAGACAGAAACTGCAGATAATAGTGAACAAAGATAATACAAAAAATACATAATTTCATTATCTCTTAAGAATGGAGACAAAAATTCGAAACTAAATATTAACATACCAAGTTCAATAATACATAGAAAAAATAAAATGACATTTTCAAGTGGGTTGTGACCAAGAATAAAGGAGAGGAGCTCGAGAGACGGCTCAGTGGTTAAGGGCTCTGCTGTTTCTGAAGAGGACCTGGGTTCAGTTACCAACACCCACAGAGTGGCTCCCAACCATCTGTAATTTCAATATTAGGGGATCTGACGTCCTCTTCTGATCTTTACAAGGACTGTACAAACATAGTGCACTTACATACATGTAGGCAAAACAGACCCATAAAATTTATAAAAACTAAATAAAAAAAAAGAGAGAGAAAGCCAGACATTTATAGCAGTAGACAAAGAACAACTAGCAAAGTTCAGTATCTAGTCAATTTTTAAATGACCTCAGTGAAAAGTGACAGAAGTAAACTACCTCAACCTCAAGGGCATCTCTGAAAAAAAACTCCAGAGCTTATTGCTATACTTTCTGGTAGATACTGTTCCCTCTACAACTGGGGATGAGAAAAGGGTAATTGCTCTTGACCTTTCTGTTTGGCATTCAACATAGCACCCAAGGACCTAGTGAGAGCAATAGGAATGAAATGGAAATGAAAGCATAAAAATCCAGAAGGAAGAACCATGGCTTACAGGCGACAAGATTATTTACATTCTGTAGAGAATCCCAGAAGCAGACCAATTATTGAAGTCAGTGAGGTCATAGGTTATAGGGTCAGCATCCAAGCATCACCTGTATATACAACAGGAAAAGTTGGCAGAAACAAGGCTATAAAAAAATTATATGTATCATTAAAAAATATAAAATATCTATGATTAAGTGTAACAAAAGACATGCTGCCAGGTGAACAAAGGCTGTAGGGAGAAATTAAAGGAAACGTAATGAATAGAGAGATACAGCATGTTTATGGGTTATATAGTTCAATGTTGTTATTATAGTCTCTGAAAGTCAAAGCATAGGGTTAACATAATTCTTATAAAAATTCCTCCAGATGTTTTTATAGAAAACTGACAAGTTGACTAAATACTCAAAACATTTAAAAACCTTAAATTATACAAAGCAATCTCAAAAAAGACAACCATATTTGGAGAGTATATTTGACCAATCTTCAGTTCTCGCTCTAATGCCACAGTAACCAAGACAATCTGGCATAAGGAGCAATATTACACATAGCACAGGCTAGACCCATAGTACACAATCACTGCCAAGGAGCCAAAGCACGCCAATAAGGAAAGTGGCTACGACAAACAATGCTGAAATGACTGGATAATCATACAGGAAATAGTGAACATCTACCCCTACCTCATACCACACACAATGGCAGTTTTACATAGATCACTGACCTATATGTAAAAATTAAAATTCTAAAATAAGAGAATACTTTTGAGACATGAATCAAAGTTTCTTACAATGGTGAAAGCATTAATCATAAAAGGGAAATAACGATACACTTTGTCAACCTAAAAGCATTTCTGCTCATCAAAAGACATTATCAAGAAATGAATAAAGCTGGGCGTGGTGGTGCACACCTTTAATCCCAGTGCTTGGAAGGCAGAGGCAGGCAAATCTCTGTGAGTTCAAGGACAGTCTGGTCTACACAGTGAGTTAAAGCCATCTGCGACTACAGAGAGATCATGTCTCAAAATGATGGAAAGGAGAGGAGAGAAGGGGGGGAGGGGAGGGGAGGGGAGAGAGAGAGAGAAGGAGGGAGGGAGGGAGGGAGGGAGGGAGGGAGGGAGGGAGGGAGGGAAGGAAGGAAGGAAGGAAGGAAGGAAGGAAGGAAGGAAGGAAGGAAGGAAGGAAGGAAGGAAGGAAGAAAATGAATAAGAAAGTTCTATTCTGGGAGAAAATTTTTCCAAATATGAGGACCTAGAACTCAAAATGATCAAAGATTAGACCAGACCCTTCATGTGTCAATAAACATATTTTAAATGCTTATTAGTTATCAGAGAAATGTAAATGAGACCCACAATGAAGAAACAATGAGCAGCTAAGATAAAGAGCTGATAACACAAAACAGTGTAAGAATGCAGAGCAATGGGAACTCTCAGACACTGCTGATGGAGGATTAAACAGTATAACCACTTTGGGAAAGAGTCTGGAAATTCTTATAAAACTAAATACACAAAATATCTTATACACATGCATGAAACTGTCAGAAAGAAACCCATTAGTTTGTACAATATACAGTAATTTAAAAATTACAAAAAAATTAGACCTAACCCATGACATAGCTATTTTACTTCTGTTTACCTAAGAAAAATGGAAATGCATGGCCATAGAGAGCATTGTGCCAGAAACCTCACAGGGAGTTTGCTCCTAACAGTCAATAATTGGAATAGCCCAGCTGTCCATCAACAAGAATAATGCAAGCAGGCAATGGACCAACATCCAGCAATAATTGTCAACCCAACAGCATGCCTGCATCTCCATAGAAACAAGGAGTCAGGTGTGGTAGCACACACCTTTAGTCTCAGCACTGCAGAGGGAGAGGCTTGTGGGTCTCTGTGGGATAGAGTCCAGCTTGGGCTACATAGCGAGAACCAACCCAGTTGGAGCTACAGGAAAATCCTGTCTCAAAAAATAAACAAACCTCAACAACAAAAAAAACAAACAGGGAAAACTCATGTGTAGGACAAAAATCAGAGCAAAACACAAACTTTTTTGTTTCCTAGAATAACACATAAATTGTGTTTATATTACACAACAGTCCATGGAGAATGCAGCAGTGAATAGGGTGTCTTAGGCAACAACATACATGCCTTAATTTAAAAATATTTTATCACTAAAAAACTCTAACAATCATCTGAATTGTTGAAAATGAAAAGCAGTTCTGATAGTTTTACTCTATGCAAGATAGCCACAAACCTTCCATGTGTAAATAGCACAATAAATTAAGGGGCAAAAAGCAAAGCATGTTTGCAGAAGTAGATGTAGGGACAGACTGTGGAGATAAGAGGGAATTTTCTGGGGTGATTATGACATCCTGCATCTTTGTCAGGATTTGGATCACAAAAGGGTGTATTTATCAAAACTCAGGAATGAGAGACTTAGATCTGCCTACTTAATTTTCCACAACATTTCTCCAGAAAATTGGGCTGAGGTTAGCTCAGCAGCAAAGTACTTGCCTACATACATGAAGTCTTAGGTTTAGTCCTTTCAATTTCTAGAGTGGGAGGAGAGAAGAAAAGTATGCCGATTGGATCAGTTACCTTTCTGTGGCTATGATAAACACCATAACCAAAAGAAACTTATGGAAGAGTTTACTTTGGCTTCTGATTCCAGACGGCTAGATGTCAATAATGGTGGGGAAGGCGTGGTGGTAGGAGCAAAAGGACTAAGAGCTCACATTTCAACCATACGGAGGAAGCAGGGTGAGGCTTATACCCTCAAAGCCTGACCCCAGCAATGTATTCCATTCAGTAAGGCTGCCCTCTCTAAAAGCTCCATAGTCTCTCCAAACAGCACCACCAACTGGGGACCAAGTGTTCAAATCCAGGAGCCTATGGGTGACATTTCCCATTCAAACTACAACATTCCTCCCCTGGCTCCCATAGGCTTATGATCACATCGTAATGTAACTTCAAAAGTCCTGATGATCTTTAACAATATTTACACTTCAAAAGTTCAAAATCCAAAGTCTCTTCTGAGACTTCATGCAATCTCTTAACCATGGCCCCCTCTAAAATTAAAAACAAAACATACTTCCAATATACAATCACAAAGAATATAAATCCCATTCCAAAAGAGGGGAATGAAAGAGCAGAGTGAGGAAATAAACACTGAACCAAAGCAAGATCAAAACTCAATAGAACACACACCAAGTACAGCAGCTCCATGTCTAATATCCGGGACATCAGTTTCAAAGCACTTAGATGGCCCCGCCCTTTCAGCTTTGCAGTCTGCAATATAATTCTCTCTTTTGGGCTAGTTCCACCCCTTGTATACAGTTCTTCTTGGCAGATTTCTCACAGCTCTGGTATCTATCTGCAACATCTTGGGGTTTCTACTGAAATTCAGGCTATACTTTCACAGTTTCATGTAATGGCCTCTTATGGCCTTCTCTCAGGACTCCAATCCTGCCACATGTTGCCTGCCCTCAGCAGCTCTCTAAAGCCATAGAGGAAGAATCCACAGCTCCTTCACTTGCATCTTTCAAAGCCAGTACCATGTGAAGGACACTGGCAAGTTGAATGGACTCTGACCACTTGACCACATCTGCAGCAGGTTTTGTATGTTTTCTAAAAGAAAATTCCTTTAACAAATAGGAAGCTCAGCTGAGTAGGATCTTACCACCAAGGGCAACCATTCCTATTGTTCTAGTACAAATTAGGAGGTCTCTCCTTAATAGTTTTAATCTTTTCAATAGTCATAGTCTCTTTTCTAGCACATGCCTTGGGGACAACATTAAACTTCCTAGAGCTCTTTTCTTCTCAAACTGTTCATTTTGTATATCTTTCTACTCTACAGGTCTTTTTCCTTGTAGACCTGCATAAGAGTAATCAGTAACAACCATTCCATAGACTCAATGTTATGCTATCTTGGAATTTCCTGTACCAAAGAAACTAATTTCCTAGGTAAATCGTAGCAAACAGCATAAGGAGAGAATATAAAAATAAGCACAAGGAAGACAGCACAGAAAAAATAAGCCAGAGAAGGGAAATCAGGGCAGATGAAGGGCTGATTCTAAATAGAGAAATCAGGGAGGCACTCCTAAAAGGTGACACTGAGTATAGCCAGGGTGAAGGAAAGAGTCATACAGTTAGTCGGAAAAGCATTCAGGTAAAGAAAACATATACAGGCTAGTATAGGCAAATCACAGTAAGAAGACTAAGGAGCTTTGAAATAAGGAAAGATAAACAGGGGCAAATTACCTATGTCCTTGTACTGTGGAGATTTCTCCAAAGTCAAATCATGAGATACTGTGTTAAATATAGGCTGATAATGAGGCTTGTGGTATAGTTCCTTTAGTAGGCTTGCCTAGCAAGCACAGAGTCCTGGGTTCATTCCCAGCACATTAAGCATGCAATCCCAAAACTCAAGCAATAGAGGCAAGAGTATCAGAAATTCAAGGTCATTCTCAGCTACCCAGCAATTTGAGGTCTGGGATACGTGAAACATCTCTGGAAGATGCATCTCTGCTCAGAGAACATCGCAGAAGAGAAGACAGGAAGAATTTATGATCCCGAAGACAGGGAAAAGGTCTGCAAAATACTATCCTCAGGTCATGACAGCCCAGGAGTTGCAATTATTTGCATTAGGCCTGCAAAAGTCTGGGCCTGTTAACAGCTGGACATGGATGGGGAAGAGGTTCATGGAGTCCTACCACCTCCTTGCTGAACTATTGACTACTGATGTACTATAGAGGAGGGAGAGTCATTGTCTTTAGCTGTGTAGTAACTGGTAACCCCAGTGATCTTCAGTGGATAGTTCCAAACTCATGGTCACACAGACAACTCTGGTTAAACTCTAAGTAACAAAACAAAGTAGAATACATGACCATGAGAATGCAGCTTGTAGAGAAGAGTGGGAATTGAGGAAGGGTAAGAAGGATTAAAGGGAAGGTAGGGAATGAATAATTAGAATGCAGTATA
Organism: Eospalax fontanierii; assembly: GCA_035773235.1. Taxonomy (NCBI): domain Eukaryota; kingdom Metazoa; phylum Chordata; class Mammalia; order Rodentia; family Spalacidae; genus Eospalax; species Eospalax fontanierii. The sequence continues at coordinate 52,792,824 of CM069541.1, forward strand.
ACATGTGTGAAACTGTCAAAGTACAAACTGAATAAGTAAATGTTTTTTTTTTAAATACAGATAAGATCATGGAGGAACTAAGCCTCAATGCTTTAAATAACCCTTCTTATGTAATGAATAAACTACTCTTCTATATAGCCAGAGCAACACTAGCTATGTAATCTCTTTAGAGGAATGGAGAAAGTCAATGAAATCCTTTTCCATGCTCTAGATGAAGAACGCCAAGAGAAACTGCACCTAGGGGGTTCTTCTAGTTTCATTTCTGGGGCTATGGTAAAACTCTCTGACTAAAAGCAACCTTGGGCAGGTAAGGGTTTATTTGGCTAATAATTCCAGATTACAATCCATCATTGAGGGAAGTCAAAGCAGGAATTTGAAGGATGTCCTGCTTGTTCTTCTGCACAGCATTACCTTTGACCAAGGAACTCACTTCATAACCAAAAAAGCCCAAGCAAGAAGTATGAGGAACTTTGCTTACTGGCTGCCAGGAAGGCTTATGCCAAGCTAGCTTTCTTACATCATTCAGGACTTTCTGCCTAGGGAATAGTGCTGCCCACACTGGGCTGGGCCTTACTACATCAATCAAGATAATCCCCCATAGACATGCTCATAGGCCAATCTGATCTGGGCAATTACTCAAGATAGATTGTGTCAAGTTGGCTTTTAAAGCTAACTAGAAAAGAGCTTAAGACTAGAAACAGGGAAACTAGTTGTAACACTAACTCACCACTTGAAAATGGTGTGGCTTAGATCAGGAGAGGAGAGGTAGAGTTAGAAAAAAAAGGGAATCCTTGATATATTTGAAAGTTAAGGTGACCCTGAACTTATTGATGGAGTCAATACAGAGTGTCTGAGCAGAAGGGTAAAGTCAAGGGCAGATTCATTTAAGATTTTTGTCATTGTATTGCCATTAAGTAAGATAAGAAAGGCTGAGAAAGAAAGAGATTTGGGATATTCATTTTATAATTATCTTACAAATAACATCCTCCCATTATGCATCAGATAACACATGCAATAATTACTTACACATAGAAGTTTTCGGATTGTAGGGGGCGACTCAGTGGATAAAACCCTGCTGTGCAAGCAAGAGGACCCGAGTGTGGATCCCTAGCACCTACATAAAAACCAAGTACAGTATGAGTCTGTAATCAAGAGTGCTGGGGGGATGAAGGTACACCAAAACAGATGGATCCCTGGAGCTCATTAGTCAGGCAACCTAGCTGAATTGGTTGAATGGGCTCCAAGTTCAGATAGAGACCCTGTCTCAAACAATAAGGTATAGAATGATTAAGAAAGACAAGATGTCCACCTTGGCATCTGCATATATACATGCACACATGCACAACCACGTGCATAAATCCAAACAAACAAATATCGCACAGTCCTATTCTAGATAACAGGAGATAAGGAGTGGGTAAAGGAGACCTGCATTGTAAAAACATTGTTTTAATTAGTGTTTGTGTTATTTTAATTATTTATAAAGAAATTGTTGGTGAATTGCTTGAATAGTATTTTTAAAAACCTAAATTCTAGAAGTAGAAGGAATTATGGGTAATTTTCTTCATATTTTTGGTATGCTGCATATTTATTTCAGAGCCTAAGCATATTAGTGACTGAAAAATAAATTTTAAATAACAACATGTCAGGGGAAGGGGCTCAGTGGTTTAAGAGCACTTGTAGAGACCAGGGTTCAATTCCCAGCACCTACATGGCGGCTAACAACTATCTACAACTCCAGTTCCAGGGGATCTGATGTCCTCTTTTGAGCTCTGTGGGCACTGCATGATACAGGTGGACCTACTTACATGCAAGGAATACACTCATACACAGAAAATATTTTTGAAATAACGACATTTAAGTGTATAGGAAAAAAAAAAAAGACTATGCCACCATAGGTGCATATAGAAGATAGGATTGGATTCTGTTTCTCTGAGTACGTTCCTGGGTAAGGAGAACTGGGTGAGTAATGAGTATGTGTTGATTACATAATTGAGAATAAAAAGTTTAAGCAAAAGAATAAAACCTTCTGAAGTCTTCTGTTTTCTTCTCTTTCGAATTCTCAATACCCAAGGCTTGAATTGTGTTTTAATCTAAATTCCAATTTCTTAACAAATGACCATTTGATGTTTTTCATGACGTCACTGGCTCAGACACTTTACTTTCGGGCATTTCATAGCAAATAAATGACTCTGGGCTAAACACACAACTTGAAATTAAATTAAGAGTGCTGGGATAAATACTCCTGTGTCAGTCCCTGTTGGCTGTCAGTAGGTTGACCTTGAGCCAGCTGGTCTACATAGAAAGAGCTGCCACTCCACAGCCCAGCAGGACTGAAAGTGGTCATGTACGTTCTGTGGCTTATAGTAGAGATGCCAGCCTTTCTGCAACCCTTTCAGGGAGAAGGCATAAGTGGAGGAGACAGGTCTTCTGCCAGCTCAGTGGCCTCTCAACATGAAGCCTTCTCAGTTTGCAGGATATTTCTAATCCTCCTCCTGCCCTGTCTCTGAGCAACAGTGTCCTAGTTTCCAGGTAAGAAGGTACATGCTTTGTTCTCATGTGTTTTGAATGCAATTCTTGTAATGATCACACTGTTGTACTGGGATCAAGCCTGCTCTCTGAAAGCTCCCAGTCTGGATTTCCTTGAGTCTCTGTACTTGGCTGGTACTGATCCTGCTTTGCCACATTCTGAACCTGACCCCAGAGAACCAATGGTAGAGGCTTCTTAATGTCATTTTCCATATTCCCGTTAAGTTTTTGCAAATAGCTGTCTTCCTCTGGAATCAAAATACTGTATCTCTGGATGCTTCTCAACCACAGCCTAGCTGTAAAGTCCAACCCCTGTAGGGGACAATTCTTGGAAATATAACATACACTATGACATGCACTGACGAGAGTTCCCACTGGTTTCTCCTAAATTCCACTGGAGAGACAATATAAAGGCAAAATAAACATTTTTCAGTAATCATTATATGCCAGACATTTGCTACCTAGTCACAATTGAATAAATTAAGAATTGCCATTCCAGGTAGAGAATTTGACATTCAGCAAGGTTTAGTAACTTTCTCCAGGCAGGCAGCAATGGTTGGCTAGACTAGTTTTCGAATATGGTCTTTCTGATTTCAATGTTAATGTTCTCTTCATACCACCCTGATGTCCAAGATGCTACAAAAGCACTTCCAACTTCCTTACTTAACTATGACAATGATACTCAGATTCATACATGTTTAATTTGATAATTTAAAAAACATGTATCTCAATATATAAAATATAAGAAAAAAAATAGTAACAGGACATTATAATGCAAGAGTTTGTTTGCTCTGTTTTGTCTTTTTATACCACCAACCAAATTTCATAACAAGGTACCACAGAGTAAGAGTTTTGAGCCTTTTGTTCAGTTTTAGGCAACAATCAATTGGGAAATCACTATCAAGACTTTGAATGCCAAATTCTGAAGGCTGAGTTCAATAAAACTACCTCTCTAGGGAATTCTTTCTAGTCACTTTCCAGCCTAGAAAAGATAACCCAAGCACAGCTGCACTGTTGAGTCAGTTAATGAAGGCTCATTGAAAAAACTTCCATATCATACACATTTGGTTTGAGTTTTTAACAAATTCTAGTCATTTGTATGGAGTGGTACATTCAACTTGTATCACATAAAAATCATAAACTAAAAAATCTTGGAAGTGGCCATTTTTCAATGTATCTCCCTCTAAGATGAGTAGTGTGAATTTGAGAATGTTTATAAATAAAAAAGGAATAAAATGAATTAATATTCACACATTAAATTACTTGATTTAACCATTTTACAATGTATACACCTAATGAACACGGTATAAATGCACACTATACAGGATAAACACATACAATCTTGTCAATTAAAAATAATAGGTATACACACACACACACACACACACACACACACACACACACACACCTCTTTATATATAAACTGGCAGTGTCTTCCAACTCTACCACTCCTGGGAAGTACACTGCACTGTATTCCCAAAGGAGAAATGTCACGTGCACACAGCCTGGGGGCAGTCATCTACACCTGGCCTTCAATATGTCAATGACCTTTAGTCTTCATTTGACCCTCCCATTACCAAACCTGCTCAGCCTCTGAAATCACTATTTAAGACTCTCCAGTTCTGAGCCAAGTTTCTCTCCCTTGGTGTTTGGCTCATCCTACAACTCCTACTCAATCTGTTTTTACCCTTCAACATGATGGTCTCCTCATTCTCCTCAGGTATCAGATCTACATCAGGCTGACATCTTCACTCTCCTCAGGTACCAGATCTCCATACTGCCCTCCTGCTTCATCTAGTCTGGTTCTGTGGCTCCACAGGCCCACGTCTCTTCCTTTCATTACTTATATATGAAAACCTTATATTGTAAAATGATCTAATTGCCTTCTCTGTGCCTACCTTTAGACTAATGTGCATGGATGAGGAAAAAAAATTCCCATAGAGATATAATATACTTCTAAGAAGTTCACATTTATAGTCTACCACATCAATTATGCCTTCAGTGGAATCTGGCCATGCTTTTTCACAAGTTAGCCTCCATAGCTGGTTTAAAACATCTCCATATCTATCCAAACTTCTGATTTCCATAACTCTTCCTCATGTTTAGTATTTGAACATTTGCTTTTCAAGAATTTCCCAAGCTAACAGACCAGTAATAGCTTCAGCTTTCCAACAATATATTCGTTCAATGAGTATGAAATACCATTAAAAACCTGAGCACTGGATCTAGAATTATCTATGTACTTTATGTTAACTCTGTCCCATGGGTAAATTAACTCCCTTGTGCTTTTGTTCATTCATTGATAAGTTGGAGATAATTGTGCAACTTCACAGCGTTGCGGTGAAAGTTTAAAAAGCTGAATATATATGGAGAACTAAGAATGGTTCCTGAGGGCCAGTGAGATGGCTCAGAAGATAAAGGAGCTTGCTACCAAGGCATTGATGATCTGAGTTTAATCCCTAGATCTCACACTGTGGAGAGAATCAAGTCCTGAAGGCTGTCCTTTGACCTTCACACATGGGCACACTCACACATTCATACATAAACACATACATACATATATATACACAAATAAAAATATTTTTATTTTTATGCCCAACATAAGGTAGCATGTCATTAACTAGTCCTGCTACCATGATGATAACTACACAGGCCAGACACCAGAGATGTATAAACACAAACCTGTACACACACACACACACACACACACACACACACACACACAAATATTCTGTTATAACAAAGAAAATGTTGCCTTTTGGAAACCAGGCTTAGGAAAGGATTTATTAAAAAAAAAAAAAAAAAAAACTCAAAAATACAGCCTAATGTTAAAAAAAAAAAAAAAAAAAAAGAACTGGATGACTAAATCATGCTCTGAAGGCCAAAAGGATATTAAAATGCCGAATTGTGAGTTGAAATTACTAATCAAGTTCAACTCTCTAACTACATCACTCTGCCTTCAGATTTTCCAACATATTTAATTTGGCAGAAAGTTCTAGCTAAATACCTCAGCTCCTGCTACAATAGTGAAGCTTAGATTTGACAAATCAGAATTCCCCTAAAGTAAAAATGGGCCTTTAAAGGCCTGAAACTAGGCATTTGCATAAAATACTCTAAATTATGGAAGGAGTACTGTGCTCTGAAGGTAGCCATGGAAAACTTCACCGCCAAGGAGACACCAATGGGAATATTCTGAAGAGACTTATGCAGAAAACCCCTGGCCGAGAGTTAACAAGGGGCAGCAATGCCTTGATGGTAAGAAGTGAAAGCTGCTACCGGCAGGAAATCTCTTGGACATGACAAAAATCTGTTTAATAAAAAAAGAGAACATATTAAAACTATTTGGCATGTGGACCCAAATCAAACAGAACAGCATGAAAGTCCACAGATCACCTGAGGACTAGAAGCAGAGTCCCTTCAAGTAGGGAGTTGAGAGTTCTAGCAGCTGTCAAGGAATCCTGATCCTTCAAATGTTATTAAAGAGGTAATATAAAAGAACTTTAAGGAGTGACTGTGGATGTAGCAGATAAGAGATTGCACTATGTTCAGAACACCTGGAATCACTTAAGAGACATCTGTTATCTGGGAATCAGAGATTAGAGCCTGAGACCACTGGCTCAGGTCAGCTCGGAACAGCATTTCCATTTCTTCACAGTGACTCTGCAAAGAGATCTGCAGACTGTGGGCTTTTCATCAGTCCCTGATGTAAACTCCTTGTTAGGGCATTTAAAACTATATTTAAATATATTTTTGAATTACAAGAAGTAAGAATATTTAAAACTAGCCAATCCAATCACACTACTCCTTAAATACACTAACCAATTCTTAAATACACTAACACCGAAGATTCTGATTATTAATGTTATTATCAACAGGAAAGTAATATTCAGACAAGTAAGTAGTCTGTACAGGGTCACACAATTCAGAAAGAGGAGGTGTGGGCTCAGCTATGATTCTACATCTGCCAATCTTTGCAGCTGCACCTTTTCACCTGTGCACAGGGGTAAGAGAGCCTGGACCAATGGCTTCTACAAAGACATTCAAAACCTAGAATTGACTTTTAATAATACTTAAAAATTAATGTGTATATTTAAAAGCACCTGGCCTAACACTGTTATTAGTATACTAGTGTATATACTAGTGAATATACAAGGTATACTAGAAGGGATCAATTAAGAAAAGGCACAGTAGGGGTATTTTAGGATGGAAGACAGTCAGCTGGCTGCCAGCAGCATCTACCTCAGCCTTTGCAGGATATGCCATGTAATTCTGGTGGGCTGGGGCAGGCATTGTACATTGCAGTAGGCCCTGCTTCAGTCACTGACACCAGTCCCAGTGATTGGGGAAGCCAAAAAGGTGTGCAGATGGCTTCCCCTGCAAACTACTCTGTCCATCACCAGAGTGAGTCGGGGAACAAACACTCAGAGTTGGTTCTACTATAAGAGGACCAGTGTTCTGGTATGAGAAAAGCAGTTGTTTCATATGCTTTCCCATCCCTGGGAGTACTATAACTATGCTGGGGAGTGGGGGGACAAACTAGCAAACTGCACATGGTATCCATGTGGCTCTTCTATAAAAAGAGCCTTCAGGTTGGTTACCAAGAGCAAACATCTCTCCATAACAGAATTAACTGACTTTTCAAACTTTAATTTTTCATTGAATTCTAAAACAGGTTTTACCTTGTCTAGATTAGCAAAAGAAACAAGAATACAAAAATTCCTGGAAGTAACTGTGGCTTTGACACCCTGGGCTAGTAGCGCATCAAACCGGTATACACAAACTGCCTTGGCCAGACTTTGTTGTCATGGACTGTAAGCTTCCTCAACACAGAAAGCACAGCTCCCTCTTTCATTTATTCACTCCTCCTCCATTCATTCATTCACCCACTAAAATGCCTGAATACATGGGGTGCTTACTTAACACATGCTTGGTTAATGAGTATTTACTACAGTTCCTTTTAAGATTTTTTTTTTAAGCAACAAATTCATGGATTTAAAATAAAATTAACTTTAACTGAAGGTGCCTAGCTCCTAGGGCCATCAACTCTAAAACTAGGCCACTCAGAGAAATTAATGCTGTAACTGGACCTGAAAGCTGCATGACTTGTGCCGCTCTAGGCCATGCCAGGTACAACCCCTTCTAGGTTCTATATGAACCTGGTCACTGCCTGAAGCCTACAGAGTAGAGCACATTTTCAGCTATTCCCTTCCTCAAGACACTGTAAACAATCTAGAGAGTGGTGGAAAAGCACAGCAGAAGAACAAGGAAAATGACTTCTCCTGCAATCATTGTTTTTTAGTTAGCATCTTCACAGATCTCTACTCCTGGGTCAAATTAGAGCTGATCAAGTAGAGAGTAGGCACATGGACAACGTTTACCTTCAAAGAGGAAGGAACACTCACGATGCCCATTTGCTTTTAAAGGTTCCCAGATAGCAACAGTATTAAGCTCTCATTTTCCGGCATTAGCTGAGAGTGTTCAAAGCTTTGAAGGGGGGCAGGAGGGGAGTAGCTGGGTGAGGGAGCCTGCAGAGGCCTCACAGCTGCTGTGAAAGCTGCTACTGCAGTCACAGTCCATCAGTTTCATGCCTGTGGTTTCCTTTCATTCGAAGAGTCAATTAAAATTACTAATAATCAGGAAACCTACATGACAAGACATCCATTAAAGACAACTACTAATAAAATCAAAACTAAATATCAAATCAGATCATGGTACTGCTGGCTCTTAAGTTATGATTTAAGCTTGCATACAGTGAAAACTAATGCAATGAAGGCATTGCTCCAAAGAGCAAAACTAATTGCCTTTGTGAGTTCTCCCAATTCAAAATTCCTTCCAGTGAAGTTCTGTTAACAAACAATAGTCACTTAAAATCCCAGATGCTCTCAAGATAGCATGCATGCTTAGTGGGACAAGGTGTAAGAGGTCAGTGTTTATTTGAATTCTAGAAACCACAGGGCCAACGGCTTTACTATAATACTATAATATATTATTATATAATAATATAAACTGTACGTGCAGGGGTATAATCAATGTTTAAGTCTGATGCAAATGAAGTTGACTTAGAGAGAGAATGAAACAACTTCTCACTTTTTCATTTTGCCAGGTATAATTATCATCTAAATTATTCTAAGAATAAACAAAAAGTCATGGCATGGCCCAAGAAACTCAGCATTGCTGGATATAAAGTTTCATGGGGAGGCCATCAGACATGGGTGATTAGTATGCTCTCAGATCTGGTCAGATGCCTTAGACTAGTAATACCTTACTTGTTTTGAGTGGATCTCCCTGTGTGGCCAAGGTGACCTTAAACTTGCAGTCCTCCTGCACCAGCCTTGTGCTGGGGTTATGGGTATGAGCAACCATACCCAGGAAAGAAGGTTCTCTGGGCCTCAATGTCCCTGAAGGACAAAGGGATCAGAATCTAAACGCAATTGTAAAATCATTAAAGTGGAGGGCTTCCTAATAGCCACTGTAGCAGATATGGTACTTGTTTGTTGAGTGAATGAAGTCTATACCATGGGCCAGGATGTGTGTTGCATAGGAATTCATTTCATCTATGTAAAAATACCATAAACAAAAATGACACCCCCATTCCAAGCTGAAAGAGACGGCGTTCAAAAAGAAAGTCACTGTGCAAATCACAGTTTCTGGGTAGAGTGAAGAGTCCATTTTACATTTGTCAGGTAAAACTTTCGTCCTATATTCTTCCACTAAGAAAAACAAAGATTTTTGTGCGATATTACTTACACTACATACATTCCAACTCTTGGTCCATTCATTCTGTTGGTATTATTAATCCCCACTTTAAAGAGAAAGAAAATGAAGCTCAGTTCAACTAGTAAACAAGGAAACCAGTCTTTGAACTCATGTCTGTGGGTGTAAAACCTGCTCTCCCTTCACTCTGCCACATCACCTCAGTAACATTAAATGCCTAAGCCCTATTTTAATTCAGGATTTTTATACCTAATTTATATTTATGTAACCTGGTGGACAGAGAAAGCACTGCAAGGGGCCCTAAGAACCTTCCAGATGTTGCCTCTGCCACTCAAGTTCCTCCTAACTTTTGCCAAAATACAAGGTTTACTCCCTACCATTCTACTCCATCACTGAAATGTTGGAACGTGTTGTTGGAATGAATCCTATCCCTCCAGCATACAGGGCCCAAAATTTTGCAAAGCAATTATAAAGGCCATTTTGGAAACACAACTATTAACAAATCTCCCATCTGGTTTTTCACCAGCCCCTTCTTCCTCCAGCCCACAGAAGTCACAGTCAGCTCCTGTTTTCTGGGACACTCACTGTCTTTTCATCTTGCTGGGTGTACATTATGTTTGTCTGTCAGCAAATTGGGGAATGGTCACCACCTTGACAGATACATTTTATAAATGCCTTAAAAGCACACACAGTGATGTGAAAGAAAAAAGAGGATCTTTTTGTTGTTGTTTCGTTTCGGACTCTGGCTATTTGCTCTTTGCAGCTGAGGTGTCAAGGGAATGGGATTTCCCAGGTAGATGTACTAATGTAAAATGCATTAGTCTTAAGGTGGGGGCTCCCAATCCACCCAGGGCCAAAGGGTTAATATAAAATGACAGAATTTAATGACTGCTATTATGGTTGCCAAGCAACATAGAAAAGGTGTGCCATAAAGGCCTAATTAATGAATGAGGTAGCAAGAGTTTCTGTTAAGTTGGTAAGCAGTTCACAGTTCACCATTGGTTGACTCTGCCCAGATGGTAATACTCTTAAGCTTTCTTAGCTCCACTGAGCAGCAACAAAATAATGTGATGATAACTGTAGCACTGGCTAAAGTTCTGACGTCCTTTCCATACACACCATAATTTCTCAAGGCAGAAACTACAGCCTCCTGCAAAGACTCACACTGGAGATAGTGTACTTGTGTCTTGTTCCTCTGATGAGCCAGACCCACAGGACCACAGCAATGAGTCCTTTTGGGGTACCTTTTGCTGCAACAACACTGAAAGAAGTCGAAATTTGGGACCAAACCAGTTGTCCTTGAAACTAGAAGCTTTGTTGGAAAAAAATGTTCTTTTCAAAAGAGGATCTAGATGATAGTGACAAAGGACTACAAACATAGTAGCTAAGCTAAGGTGGTGGCCTTGCTGCATTCCATATTGTTGTGTTTTACATTACCTCCAGTTTTTCTAGCCCAGGGTCCAAAGTCTGCTCTGGCTTCCAAGCCCTTTCTCCTCACTGCTGTCCATGCAGCTTGCTGTTACCAGCATGGATGCCAATAAGGAAGACATCTGGTGCCAGGGTGTGTGCAGGTGTTAAGGCACAGAGGCCATCCCTAATTATCATCTTAAATTCATTCTGTTGGTATTATTAATCCCTACTTTAAAGAGAAGGAAAATGAAGCTCAGTTCAACTAGTAAATGAGGAAACCAGTCTTTGAACTCATGTCTATGGATGAAAAACCTCTTCTTTCACTCTGCCACATCACTCAGTAACAACCACGGCTCATAAATAAAAGTTTTCCCTAATTTAATTCCCGTGTCAAAAATGGACAATATACTCAGTTACTCTTGTTATGCCACGACCATCAATTAAACCCACAGTTCTTTAAAGAGTATGCCTACTGCCCCCAAACATAGCTCAGAATCACCACATATTCAAATGGTAAGGCATAAGTTGGTAAGAGAGGATAAACGGTTTCCTTCACCCCAACCACGAGCTAAGTCTTGAAGAAAACAAGAGGGGGATGGGGGCAAAGGGACAGAAGAGGCAGCTGTCTCGGATAGCCTGCAATCCAAGGGAAAAAGCTCTTATTCTTCAATGGAGGAGGGGCTGTGCCTGCTGAGGGGCCAAAGGGGAGCCCCAAATGAACAAAGGTAAAGAGAAGAGGAAGAAAGACTGGTCTGAGACCAGTTAAAGTGTTCTCATTAATAGACCTGCAACTTCAAATATAATCAGAGTAGAGGACTCAGCTCCGTCCTGCAAAGGATCAGAAGAACTGGCCCTCTGATCCTTTCATTCACAGAAATACAGTCTTTTCACAAAGCCCAGAAATGAGTACAGACAAACATTCACTTTTCTGACTATGAGGCTATTTATAATATATCCAAATGCTTTTCAGAAAAAACTTGGCGAAGTCAACTTTATCACTGTCAACATTTTCTGTTATAGGTTGGGCCATGATTACTTACAGATGACTCTCACTTATCTATGGTGATATCTGCAATCCAGGATCAGCCTCTTGCTGCCACCTAAGATATTCGTGGGCTATCTCAGGCCTGTTGTTTGAGAACACACACTTGGGGAACACCAACTCAGTACTACTTTAGGCAAAATGGAATTCAAAGAGGAAAGCAGTCACTTTTGCCTAAAAGAAATGTCATTCACTTATTCATCAAATACCCTATAAACATTTAAAAGGCAGAGTACTAGATATATAAGTACAAGGAAGAAGACTCCTACATAAGTGATTCTGCTTCAGATGGGCAAGCCCCAGTTCACCTGCCCCCTAGTCTCTAACACAGTCCACCCCATTCAACAGCTTCTTACCTCATCTATAACTGGGTCCTCTACACTGATGCCAGAGTGGTTTTCTCACACACTAAATTTCCGTGACTGAAAATTTCCCAGATTGCTCTTTGCTGATTTCAGGATCAAGCTGCAAGCCCCCACATGGCATGTGAGGCTCTTGGTCCCTGGGCCTCAACTTCACTTCCTGCCATTTCTCACAGAGCTCCAGTGTGTTCCAGGTATACCAAATACCAAATGACTCTGACACCCTGCAGAAGTCCTGCGCTCCCTGGTTCTGCCTACACTGTTTAGCCTATCCAGAATGCTTTTCCTTCTCACCATTCCCACCCTAGTTCACCAGCCACGGGGGAGTACCCTCAGCCACAGGGGAGAACCCTCAGCCACAGGGGAGAACCCTTACCATGAGTTTAGGTCTCATCTCACCTCCCACCTTCATTGTGAGGAGCCCTACCTCTAGCACTGCCTCCAGCTTCTACACGCTTACATAATTTACTCATGTTTAACATTGAGTTCACTAGTTTGACCATGTCTCCTACAACGGCATCTCGTCTTTCTCTTTAGCTCCACAGTGAAACATACTGCCACATTCACAGTAGAATACAGACCATACAGACTGAGCCAATGTTTGCCATAACTGGTGAATGGACTATACCTAACGTTAAACCTAGAGATCTTTGCTACTGTTCAAATTCTTAAAGGAAAAAATTTCAAGTTTTCCATGGGTCATTATTCTTCTTGAAGGCATTGAACTAGTCTAATCTTTGTATTCTTAGTGCTTGGTGTCTGCTCCCATTTTTTAAAGTCACTTGGGTACCTCCAATTAACCTGCATTTCTCATCCTAACACTCAGATTTGGACACAGCAAGCCACAATATTAAAAAGGCCCCATTCATCAAGAGAAACAAAAAGGAGGAGGATTCTTGAGATCACACCTGTGGAATATCTAATCAACTTCTGGAACCAGCACACCTAAATTTCCTAATGAGCATATAGTACGAATTTTACCCTTTGGTGGTACTGAAAAGCCAACACTGCCTTCTCAACGCTGCTAGCTCCAGACCAAATGTGACTTCAACTCTGTCACAAAGAGTTAACTACCAGGCATGAACAGAGGAGCGGACTAGGGAGGAAGGGAGAATGGATAGAGAGAGCACAAAATTTCAAGACATGAATAAAAAACAAAAAACAGTTACTGAGCTTCCTTCAGAGAAGCTGGGTTTATTCAAAATGAAAGCTGGGTTGCAGACAGGAGGTGGCAGCATGGACTTAAGGTCTGAGCATCAGACTGCCATGCTGCAGAATCTGCACCATACCCTCTCTGAGCACAGCAATCCTCTCTAAAGAGAAAAGCAAGTCACACCTCTTAAACTAAGGATATTCTAAGAATGAAAAGACTGAGAGGACTAACAACTCCCCCCAAACAAGCAAGTGGAAAACCCACAAGTTATCCTCAAAGTTCTGTGAGAACCTGAACTTGCCATTCAGATTTTGAGTGATATTCTAATGCCTGAGCACAAAACTGGCTTTACTGTCTCCCATTTCAATCTGGTGAAAACTTATGAACAAATACACCTTCAGGAAAATTCTCAGCAAAGAGAAATTCAAAAGCAACTTTTACTCATTTTTGAAATCACAGTTTCAACTAGTCCTAACTTTTCAGTAAAACACCCTGCCACCGCAGTGCCACTCAGAGTATAAGACACCAATTATGCCACAAGCCTAATTGTTAAAGCTTCAGACAGAACTAAAAGTTTAGAAGCTGAATATGAAATACTCTTGTGACCCTCATTATATTCTTGCTCAAAAATCTTCACTATCAGTGGTATAATTGTGACTAAAATGCTAAAATTCAGTGATACTCAGAGTCAAAATTTACAAAGCCTTTTATAATGCTTAAAAGCTAAAAAGCCCAGGTCTCTGATGGCTGTGACAATGCTTTGCAAACTGACCTGGGAAAAAAGTCTGCTTCTCTCCTACATGTAAAGGCAGCTGCGGGACCACAAGCTCTACAGTGTGCTTTGGAAGTGGTTCAGCATCACCCGCCTCATAACTCAAACCCTGGTTTGTTTCTGTCTTTATAGGTCATTGTTGGCCAGATGGAAAATATTAAGGAAAAGATATTGCAACTAAAGCAGCAGGCTGTAGTAGTACATGGTCGCAAGACCCCAGTTAACCACAAGCAAATCTGCAGGGGGCTGTACCATGCCACAAGTCAGCTATGGTGCATCCTCTACCCAGCAACAGGAGTGCCCCCAGCTAGCTGAGAACCACCACTGTGCCAAACAGACTGTGCGGATCTAACTGCTTGGATGCTTCTAGAGAAAGAGGGAGAATCGATGGGCTCCTTTGTAAACAACTTCTTGTGCTTTTAAGCAAGGACTAACTTCAAAGGCAGTATAACTTAATCCAGTCACAAATTATGCCATTGACATCTTCACACCATTTTCTTCTTGAGAAATTACACGTGTGGTCACTTAAAACTGGATTCTAGCAGTTAAAAAAAAAATGGCAAAGTTAAGTGTAGCATTAGCAAATAGGAAACACTGCACAATTAAATGTAGTTTCTCATTCCTGTTTAAACAGATTTTCAGCAAAATATAATTCTATATAAGTGAATGCAGAGGCCTGACTTACGGCGTGGGCCTATCCACACATATTGATTCAACGAAGAAGTTCAGACTGTTACTAACAGCTAAACTTTATCAGTGGCTTAGTCTACATCCTTCTTAGGACATACTATCCATTTAATTTCCAGAAAGTAATTTTCATTAATAACAGTGCTTATTTAGAAATAAACCCCTTACACAAAGACCCAAGATAACTCAACAGTAAGGAACCTAAAGTTAAATCCAAATCTGAAGCAGCATCCAGATTTGGTGCTATCTACATCATGTGAACAGACTTTAGCCATTCCAAGCACAGTCATTTCCAAAATGCATTTGATCATTTTTTAAAAAACTACATCCAAGTGCCACAGGAAAGGAATATATTTCTTGGGTATCTATCTTTCTTTCTATCAATCTATCTATCTATCTATCTATCTATCTATCTATCTACCTACCTACCTACCCTGTTTGAAACAGGGTCTCCCCTGTAGAACCAGTGAGCCTGGAACCTGCTATGTAGACCAGGCTGGTCTCTAACTCACAGAGATCCGCTGCCTGCCTCTGCCTTCCAAGTGCTGTGATTAAAGGTGTGTACCACCACATCCAGCCAATTTTAAATAATTCTTGATAATGGGAGAAAAATATAGCAAGGTAAGGAGAGATCATGAAAATAGATTCTTAACCTGGAATCCAAAGACTATAGAAGGGGTTCTGTGAAAACTCTTAATATCTGTAAAACTTTATAAGGATACTCAAATATATATAAAACTTTTTGAGACATTTCTAGTAAATTTCAGCAGATCTGAAAATTTATCTTATCACCCAAAGAAAGCCCCATGAGGTAAGAAAATTAGAAACTCTTGGGAAACAAAGTAAAAAAGACCAGGAACAAGGAACTATGTTCAAGTCTTGCCATCTGACTGGCCACATAACCTCAAGCAGGTCACCAAACTCAGTGTTATCATCTGTCATTTACCTAGTTATCACAAGAACTAAGTGAGACGGTAAATGCTAAAATATTAGGCAGGCTGTGCTCCAAGTGTGAGGTACATAGGAATAAAATACAAACAAGAGATGGTACAAAACCACTGGAGGGAATATAATGAGGACAACAGCTACTCTTATTTTTCCCCAAACCTTTTTAGTTGTTTAATAATCTAAACGTAAAACACAAAAAAACAATCATTTTTTCCAGCACATCTCATTTATATCAAGCTTAGAATTAATATTCATATTTCAAACTAGATTTTTCTAAGTAAAAGAAGTCCAGTGATATTTCCATATGCAAAGAAAAAAGAAACTCTGAAATGCTCCTGACACCAGTGGAAAGGAGGAAGCATGGACACTGTCTTAGACCTAATCCTTCTGTCCGGAGAAGAACACTTCAGATCCTCCCACCTGTATCCTTTGAAGCTATTTGCTTTTGACATCATAATTACAAAATGGTGCACAGGCTGTGAGATCACAAACAGATGATGACTCAAAGAACAAACATTGAGAAATAATCTTTTCCTTGCCAAAGACCTTACAAATGATAGGAGGAAAACACCATCAGAAAAAAAAGACTCGAAGTCAGAAGCAAAATAATGAAAATTCAGCATTTAGTTTTTTAATCATACCACTTACATTGGCACCAAAAAGAAAATGAAAATAACTAGGAAAGAAGCCTTATGACAAATGTAGCAAAACAAGTGTAGGACAGAACCCACAAAATATCAAAGACAGAAATCAAAGAATGACTGGGTGGATGTCCAGTGTTCATGGATGGAAAGCTAAAATGTCAACTTCCTCCAGATTGATTTATTCATTCACCTGAATATCAATCTAAATCCCAGGAGGATTTTCTATAGATTTCAAGAGGAATTAGAAGAGCAAATTTTGTTTATAAAATTTGCTTTTATGAAGTAAAAAAACTAAAATGGCTGACATAGTTTTGAAAAAAGAAAAACAGCTGGAAAACTCAAGCTGTCTATTTCAAGACTTGCTATAAAGCCACAATAATCAAGAGAGCATGGTACTGATAGATATGGAACAGCAGAGTCAGGAAACAAACTCTCTCACATAGTCAGTTTCTCCCAAAGTGCATAGGTCATTCAATGGAGAAGAGTCTTTAAAAGAAATGGTGCTGGAAAAAGTACATTAGAAAAGGGAGAGAATAACATACTTTATACCTTAAAAAAAAAATCTCTAATCTAAGGCCTATAAGTAAAGCATAAAATGATAAAACTTCTTGGAAGAAAACTATAAGTGATCTTTGTGACCTTGGGTTAGGTAAAGAGATTCTAAATACAACATTTTCAATAGAAAATTAAGATTGAGGGCTCTTGAGATGGCTCAGATGGTAAAAGCCCTTGCCATCAAGTCTGATTATCTGAGTTTGATCCCTAAAATCCACATGGTGGAGGGAGAGAACCAACTCCCACAAGTTGTCCTCTGACCTCCACAAGCACACCATGACAACTCAACATGCCCACACCCAAAATCACAAAATCAATAAATATTTTTTAAAAAGTTAAGTGTGGTATGTTGAAGCTATTGAAAATAAGATCTTTGAGTCTTAATATGTTAAAAGAACAATGACTATTCAAAAACCAGAAGCAATTATTAGTAAATCATATCCTTGACAAAAGATTTCTATCAAAAATAAGAACTTTTAATACTCAACAATAAAGAAATTGGGGCTGAAAAAATGGCTCAGCAGTTAAGAGTACTGGCTGCTCTTGCAGAGGCCCTAGGTTCAGGTCCCAGCACCCACATGGCAACTAACAACTCTAAGACTGTAAAATTTTTTAAATGGAGGAAAAAAAAACTGACCAGCCACTTTGCCAAAGATACAGGTGACAAATAAGCACAGGTAAATACACCCGGAACCACAGAGCATTTAAAATGTATACACTAGAATCTCAGCAGATGCACCACATGTGGAGAATAGCTAGAAGAATACAGTGGGGGTGGTAGCAAGTTCTGGTGAAGATTTAGGACAGTGGGAACTCCTGCGCTGCTGTTGCAAATAAAGAACAGCATAGCCACTGCAAAACAGCGAGGCAGCTTCTCACATAGCCCAACACGTCCTTAGCACACAATCCAGCAATCCTATTCCTAGGTATTTACTCAAAAGAAACAAAAACTTGGCTTTACATGAAAACCTACTTATAAATGTTTTTAGTAGCTTTGTTCATAAGCACAGAAACCATAACTAATCCTGATATCCTCTAGTGGTGAATGGGTGCACTGTAGGTTACAGTAATACAAAGAAATGTTGGCTGAATACAAAAAGAAATCAAGTTATGACACAGAAAACAATGTGGATGAACTTCAGATGTGCTTTGTCCTGTACAACAAGCCAGGTTCCACAAGAGCATATGATCACATTTAATGACATTTCAACAAAGGCAAAAGTATCAGAACTGTGGAGATCTCTTAAAGTCAAGGGTTTGGAACAGAAGGGTCTGATAGAGTCAAGCAGAACAACAGAAAAAATGGAGGTTACAGAATGGCTTGTGTCTTAATTTTGGTAATAGATACATGACTCTGAATTTGTCCAAATTCTAAATCTACAGAAAGAATAAGTTTTACCATGTGTAACCGCAAACTAAAAACAGAATTTATGTATCATAGAATCTCTTAATTTTGAAAACTGAATATATCCAGACCTTTCTAATCCAGTTATTTGACTAAATGTAGTTAGGAATGCAGGCTCTGGGATGAAAAGAATCCTGCTATGTCTTACTGTAGGAAAGTTCTTTAACTCTCTTGAACCTCAGTTTCTTCATCTGTACAGTGGAGCAATAGTACCCGCCTCATACAGTTATGCAGAGACAGTTATAAAATGCATGGAAAGCACTTGACAAATAGTTAAACTTTCAATAAATATGAGTTGTCAATAATTGTATGCATATTTTAGCAAATTTTTTAAGTTATGGGAATAGAGGATGTATATTTAACCAAAATCCAGCACTACTTAAAGATCATAACATGATATTCCAAACCAACAGCCACCTATTCAGAGGGAAATTCCCTATGTAAAATACACAGATGGGGGCTAGGATTCTGATTCAGTGGTAGAACATTTGCCTAGTATTCATGAGGATCTGTACTCAATCCCCAGCACTGTAATGAATAAATTAAATAAACTCAAAGAGGGAGGGAGGGTGAGATCACACCAGGCATGGTGATACAGGCCTACCTATTATATCAATACTTATAAAGCTGAGGCAGGAGGATTTCAGGCTTGTGGCCAGTCTGGGCTATATAACAAGATCCTGTTCATTCAGTCAATCCACAGATGCTAATCATTTGCATAATCAACATCACAGCAGATTATAAATTATGTGCCTGCCTTCAGATCCTGTGCCAGGTAAAGATGAAGGTGGATGTTCTATATGCTGCGGCATTCTGCATCTAGTGTGGCATACTCAGCTCCTACCAGCATCCAAAAATGTTCCTTAACTAAGTCAGATAGGGCAGGAAGTACAGGATGGGCAGTCTAAAACAGAGGAATGTGGACTCCAGAGCTGAGCTAGACTCAGATGCTGACAGACTAGTCAATAACTGCTCCGGGGTACTTCGTTTTCTCTCTGTTGTTTTGTTCTGTTTGGCTTGTTTTGTTTTACTAGACAGGCTCTTACTATGTAGCAAGGCTGGTCTGAAGTTGGGATTCTCCTGCTTCAACCCTAAGTGCAGGGATGGCAGGTGTGTCCTCCTATGCCCACCCTTCCTTTCCTGTCTATATAAAGTTGCTAAGCTACTTGTTCTTGGAAGGGGTGTTGGCAGGGAGGAATGAGCTCATGTATACAAATGCACAGAGCACAGTGGGCTTTGATTATAGCAAATTTCTGTCTCAGTCTCTGACATTAACACATTCCAAGAGAGGCCTAGTAAAAATTTTGACTTTTATTTTATTAGTCTTGGTAGATTTCACATTTGGTTATTGGTTATGTTATATTTAATCACAATCCAGCACTACTTAAAGATCATAACATGATCTTTGTTTTAGAATCGACTACTACAAAGTAACATCATGCTACATGCCTCAAGGAAGCCGTTGTTGTCCTCACTGTTCAAAGACGGGAAACAGAAGTCTCAGAAAGCTAGGATCTGCTCATGGAGACGTAACTAGGAAAACAAGAGCTGGAACTTGACCCTATGTTTTATATCAGAGTTTTTTACCCTTGTGAAAAGCAAGGAACAATGTCATTCAGCTAAAGGCTCAGTGACCTTTTCAGTATTAACTAACTGATAAAAATTAAAATATCCTTTTTTCTACTATGACCATTTCTACATATTGTAAACCATTTTTCCAGGGAGGAATGGATAAGTATCATTCATAGATCCTTTACTGTTTATGAAACTGCTCATTTCTTTGTAAATAGCGTCTTTCACAATAACCTCTAAAAAGCAGGTCTTTATTTCTGAAACTCAGAAATAAAGAAAATGAGTTTCGAGAGGTTAAATAACTTAAGATTATAAGCTGATCAGGAATCTGATAAAGAAACCCAAACCTGACTGACTCCCAAGCTCACACTCCTTCCACTACACCACAGCACTCCGAGAATCTTTAATGATGTGTTCCTGTTTTTATTTTTTTTTCTTGCAGTGCTGTGGTAGGCCTTGCACATGCTAATGAAGCCTTCTAACACTGAGCTATAGCCCTAGCCTTTGCTTTTCTGAGACAAGGCCCTGTCCACTGTGTTGACCAGATAGGTCTTGTACTTGCTATGTAGCCCAGGCTGTCCTTGATCTAAAGATTCTTCTGCCTCAGCCCCCAAGTTCAGGTAGTACATGTGTGCCCAAACATACTGCAGTTTGCTTTACTTAAGTCTCAAATATGCCATTCTCAACTGGGTATGGTAGCTCCTGCCTATAATTCCAGTACTTGGGAAGCTGAGGCAAGAGGATCATCACAGGTTTGAGGCCAGCCTGGGTTACACAGTGAGTTTCTAGGACAGCTTGGATACAGAAGATAGACTCTGTTTCAAAAAACAAAAAACAAAAAAGCCAGCAGCACAATTTTCTCAAACCATCCTCAGTACACATAGAGCACTAATGGTCTAAATTTCTAGAAATGGCCTTTTCACGAGCAACAAAATAGTAAGTAGTAAGGTATATTTCATTTCCAAAGCTTTAACTATTAACTAAACATTGTGAATCATCAGAACATCCACCTTAAAAAAACAACAAAACTCCACAAACATGCTCATAATTGATGAAAATGAAAAAGCCCTAGAGTGACTAATCACCATAGCAGTTTAGTCTTTACTGAAGCAAAAAGCATCAATAAATAAAAAGGGATAACTTGGCGAGGTGTTTGAAAGCAATGCCATGAACTCATTAAAGTTAGTACTTCTACCGTATGGCAGAAGTCCTTACCTCACTTTGAGCCTGATGAGCACTGTGACTTGGGTGTGGGGAGGTGAGAACCAACAGGTCTCTTTCTACTAACCCGTTGGTTCTAAAACCTCAAGACTCCAAATAAGGATGTGCTATAAGGCTGCTCAAGGAAAAATCCTGAACACTATGTTTTAAGTTCCCTAGGATCAGCTGTTAGGAAAGGGATGATATTAGGATTAAGCCACTGTATTACCTACATTAAAGAATAAATGAGGTCTCATATTTAATATTCCATCTAAAAGTGATAATAATGCCAATAATCAGATGCAATTCAGTTGTTAATACTGTTGTGTATTAGGGAAATAGCACAAAAACTCTTTTAATACCCTGATCATGCATCCCAAATACATTCATGGGAATAAGGAAATAAACATCCAAGAAACATTAATTGTGGCAACAAAGCCCTAATGAGCTCATTGGATCTTAATAAGATGATTTTTATTTGAAAATTTTTTTAAAGAATCACAGAATATTTGAATCTTAGGGCCATGAACAACTAGCCAGCCACTCCAATTTCTCATCTATATAGGTGTAGTTCATCAGGTAGGTCAGGCACTTTGCCTAGTATCACCCAGTTTATTAGCAGAACACAGGACAGGGAGAAAGTCTGAAAGCCTCTAATCTTTCCTGTATACTACATGGATACCAACAATTAACAGATTATCAATGCTATGGAGTCAGTAATCTCAAAGTTAGTATAGGTTGTCAATGTAATTTATTCAATTTTTAAAATATTTTATTTATTATTTTTATTTGTGTACGAGCATATTGCCTGTAATTATATTCATGCTGTGCAATGTCCATGGAGGTCAGAAGAGGGTGTCAGATCTCCTGGAGCTGGAGTTACAGATAGTTGTTAGCTGCCATGCGGGTGCTGGGAATCAAATTCGGGTCCTCTGCAAGAGCACCCAAGGCTCTTAACCACTGAGCCATCTCTCCAGCACCCTTATTCAACATTTTAGGTCAAAAAATTCTTTCAGTTTCAGTAAGTTTAGTTAGTGGAGTACAGTAATTAATCCTGCCTGAGTTGGCATTAATTTTGTGCTTGGTTAGAATTATTATTGACATCTAATATGGAAAGCATTTACATTTTTAAAAATTTGACCTTGAATTGAACTCAGTCCTTATAGGGGAACTAACTATATAATTGAATAGCTCAAATTGTTTTACTAAGAAAACCAAGTTGAGTTTGGAAAAAGAAACATAACAGAAGCAAAGATTTTCATATGCATACTTTGATCTTTAAAATAGTATTATATAACAACAGAATTGTTGCTCTATCTACCAGAAGAAATTTCCAAAATCCATTCTCCCCAAAGGACTTAGGAGCCATCAGCAGAACTTCAGAGGAGACAGACAGTGGATATCATAAATCAGGAGCAACACTCAATTTTAAAAACACTTGGAAAACAATACTCTTGACTTCCAAGGGAGTCAATTCCCAAACATGAGAAATAAGTGAAGAGACCACCATGTGGGGACCTCTACTCAAGTTTTACTACTTGCATCCTGAGCCATTATTGTACCAACAAATACTGGAAGTTTATTTGAGCAAATTCTTACAAAGGCCATTTAAAAGAGGCCACTAATTTAACAGTTTTAGCTGAGGGAACTTTCTAGAAGAATGAGAAATCAAAATAAGAGGAACAATATCCAGAAAGTGAAGCACTGAACATAACATCTATTATGGGACACAACCAGCATTTGCTAAAAAGGACTTCAAGATTAACAGCAAAAATGAAATTAAATTTAAGACATATTTAAATTAATGTACATTTGTTTATTACGTATGCAACATATCAAAACCAGTTGCTAAATATAACTTAAAGCCCTAAACAGTTGTTTGCTGATTCTCCTTTTACAAAGTAAAAACCTGAAGATAAATAATCATCACAAGTCTACACATTGCTGACATCTGGGCCAGATTACATCAAACACTGCCTTTCTGTTCAACATAGCACAAGAGAATTTAAAAAAAAAAAAAAAAAAAAAAAAAACCAATTTAAACCTGTCCCTAGAGCGGTAAAGAATGAAAAACTGTCGAGTCAACAGCTTCTGGGTGTGTGTGTGTGTGTGTGTGTGTGTGTGTGTGTGTGTGTGTGTGTGTGTGTGTGTGTGTGTGTTGTGTTTGCTTTTTTATTTTTCATTTCAAGTATTTTCAACATGTCTACGTACTTTTCCTTTCCCTCTTTCACCATTCTTTGGCTATGTAATGCTCCAAAAGCTTGCACTTGGTGTATTAATGAAACAAGCCTCATATCCTTAAGTGCCAAGAGAATTGGCCACTGGTAAGAAACCATTTGAAGGGCACCAGCAACTTTTGTTAAGGCTATTGTTTTATAGTCAAATGCCATTCAGAGTAACTTGAACTGAACCTTTCTACTATCAAAGAGAGTAATTCACTGGGTTGCCTGGGATTTGGCTGGCAGGCCATCCTAATATTTATCTGGGGACAACTTTCACCTTTGGCTAGAAAATACTAACACAGAGTTTGAAATTGACCAAAGTAAGAAAAGTAAATACTACGGAAAAGCCTTATTCTGAATTCTCTGAGGTTCACACGGAAATGATGGAATCTTTAGAACTCTGCTGTAGCATACTCACATGTGCCTTGCTACACTGACACGTACACAACATACACAGAGATGGGGGGGCAGGTTTCAAACAGTCAGCAGAGCTTTCACTAGGACCTAGAAATGTTCTCAAGAGTAAAATCTGAAGAACATAATGGGCTGTCCTTCATACTTTCAAGAAACTGTTCACTCTGTTTCTGCAAAAGCTAGGAAAGAGGGCTTTGTGGCATTTTCAGAGGCAGCTTCAGTTTCAAGTAATTACTTGTAGATGCAGAACGAGCAATGTGGGAGGGAAAATAACGAGGAACCCCTGGGCTTTTGTCCTAAGCTTTAGGATTCCTGATTCTTATTAAAAATAAATGTTTGAGCATTTATCTGTCCTAACTTCTATAACTAACTTCTGAATAAAGATAATTTCTAGATATAAGTAAACTAAAGTAGAAAGTAAGATTTTTAAAGCATCTGGGAGTGACAAATTGTGAAAGAAATGTGGTCACTCCTGGAAAAATCTCAGCCCAGCTTTGATAGGATGTGTAGCTAAAGTTATTTCAGGTCCCACTTTTCTGAGATGATGAACTCATACTATCTTTTAATGAAAGGCTCATATCTGCCTTTGATGTGTGAAAGACACTCCCAGCTGGAGGAGAGTACAAGAAAGATCTAAAATATTTGCTTCAGCTGCAAAGAGCTATTAATGAAAGTTTAGAAAATGAGGTAGCATTAGAGGGAAATCATTAGGAAAAAAAAGATGACATACTCTCATCTTGAGAAATCTTAGGGGAGAATGTTTTCGTAAAATAAAATGGGACAAATAATCTTCCCTCTTGTACACACCAGAGTTCTGGATTCTGTTCTACTGTGTGCAGAAAACATTCTTAATCCTCTGTTATGTTGGAGACAGAAAAAAAGGCTGTATATAATTCTCTATTCACACCAAACACCAAGGGTGGAACTCACATACCAAATACCAAGATTACAAAACCCACCAGAATCAAACAGCAGCATATACAGAGAGAATTTTACAATCAATTCCGGATTAGTTTTTGTCTTTTAGAGACAGGGTCTCCCTGTAGCCCCAGTTGGCCTAGAACTCAGAGAAATCTGCCTGCTTCTGCCTCCTGAGTGCTGGGATTTAAAGGTTGGTGCCACCACGGCTGGCTCATACAATCAATTCTTATAAAACTAAATACGTTTGAGAACGTGAGCACTTACAGTGAAACCTGGCCAAAAGAAAAACTCAACACAAGTTCAGAGAAGTCTCCAGTAACCTCTGTGCTGCTAGTGTTCTGAGACTGTTCATACCTTGTTTGTCCAAAAAGACAAAAAAGAAAATCAAGCTTTCTTAATGAACTACTCATCCATTAATTTTTTTTTAACAATTCAATTTCTTCTCAGCACAGTACATGGGAACAAAAAACAAGTGTTTGACAATTTCCATAGCTGCTACAGGCTTCCTATGTGGAGTACAGAGTACTTTCCGTCCCTCTTAGCTGGCCTACAAAAACTGCTTAACTGCTTTCCATGAATGAATATGAAAATTTGTGGAGGAAGCAAATTTTCTGAGATCTTCTCTTATGATTCCCTTTGATAACAAGCAGGGGAGAAGCACTGAAGGAAAATATTAAGTTCCTTCATAGATTTAAAAAAAAAAATGTTGCTAACCCTTAAATTAGGTTTTTATATAACATGTTTACATATGTGAACCAATTTACAAACTAGGTCTCATTATCTTGATTTTACAAATGTGGTAAATGAGGATCAGACAAGTCAAGTCAAGATATGATGTACTACATGGCTAATAAATCGGAATTTAATTTTTAATTAATACATAATATTTATACATATTTATAAGTCACAGTATGATTATTTGATAAGTCAGAATGTGGATCTAGTTTTGTCTAAATCTAACAGTTCTGCTTTTAGAATGTCATCTAATTAAACACAATGGTATCACCTACCTTGTGTGGAAGAACTAAGTGCTCTAAGGTAAAGGTGCTGAGAAAGACAAGCTGTGTGTGTATGTAAGCATGCACCTACACAGTAGCTGTCTACACCTGTGTGCATGGACAGGCAAATATAGTACCTGAAAAATAAGATATTTCAACAACTTTCCCTCATCTAGTACTTACAAAGTGTCTAACTATGAGGCAAAGGCTCTTTTGGGTTTTCAATTGTTAATAAATTTGTGCCCTCCTAGAAAATTATGTAATTTCTCCCTGCAAAATTTCCATATTTTCAGACCAATGTGACATTCCTTCTTCCTCCTCACACATGCCTGGCTGAAATCATGCCAAACCTCAGCAGCTATTTGAAGTGATAAGTCTGTTGAGTATTTTTTTAAACAAAACAAAACAATTTCAATACTGTAACTGCAAATATTCTACCCCAACAACCAAACTTTTACAAATAGTTGAGGAAGAGAGATACAAACCCTCTTTACACCTCAGATGAGAGTTGATAACTAAGACAGTTTCCTCTGCTGCCATCAGCACTTCTACAGTATTAAAATCAACTGTCAGTAGGAGAAATGCTTCCTTTTCCAGCCTAATTTATCTATCTCAAAGTTTCATGTGATACATATTTAAGACAATAAAGTCCTTTAAATTAAAAGGAAGAACCAAGGAAAGGAAAACACTTGCTTTTCATTTCAGTCTGCTCTTCTGCAGAAGCAACAAATGATTTAAGGCTTTTTCTTATCCCTTGGCTAGTAGCAGGAAAGGGGAACTTCTACTACTTATTCCTCGGTTTCCTCTATAAAGAAATAAAATGCGAAAATATCCTACTTGCCCCTTTAACTAGACAGAAAACAACTTTGATTCATAGAGTTTCACAGTAAGTGGGTACTAGGTACCATCCCCAAAATGGTTATCCCCTAAGCAGAGGTTCAAGTTCATACTGCATACTACAACACTGGGAGGATTCAACCAAGCATTTCTGAGGGGAAAGACCAGATCAGTCACATGAAAAAACAAAAAAGCATTCCTTTTTCTTTCCCTTTAAAAAGAAAATATCTCAAGATAATTCTGATGTGTCTATTCCAGTCAGAATACTTGGAAGATATGTTCAATTCAGGCCAAAGTGATGCTTTTGGAGTGAAGGGATATCACCACGCTCTGGAGTTCAGTCTCCTCTGCACATACACAAACACAAGTGCACAGCGCCCCAATGCTGTTGTCCCCTCGGTCTCACAGCCCTGCCAGTTGGCAAACCCAAGCCAGGAAGTTGTCAATTCCAATTGCGTTTAGGCCATGTAGTCCTATTAAAGAAGGCTTGCTGGTTAAGGGGCGTCCTGTGTTTCCAAAGCATGGGAAAAAAAAAAAAAGGCTACGCTTAGATTGGAGCTGGCAACTTCCACTGACTAGAGTTTTCAAGGGGCTCTGAATGAGTTTAACAAAGGAGGTCTGTGGCTAGTTTCTGGCTGAAGTCCATGTCAACAGTTTTTAAGGTCACAGGCCACACTAACTAACATTTATTCCCAGCAGACCCTGTTCTAAACACAAGCTGTAAGTAGTACAAATTTGGAATTTTTCTGTAATCCCTTGAGATATTCCTGATCCTTCCACATGTTTCTGCTCAATTAAAAACAATTCTCACTTTGCACCACAAGAGAGACCATGCTCACAATCTCAGACCATCCTTAGGGTAGACGAACAAAAACCTGGCAAATCAAAGGGTTTGAGTGGGGAAGGGAAGGAATTCAGCTGGATCACACTGAAAAGTGCAGACAGCTCCCCAGGGGCTCAGTTTGTGAAAGCATAAAGCGGGTTATGACAGAGATCCTGAGGCCATAAAAAGCAGGTTTCAGGCAGGCACTGGGAACAGGCTCCTCATCATTTTACACAAACAAGACGCAAACTTGTGAGAAAATGAAAAGGTCAACTAGGTGAGCAGAGAAAGGTGACAATGGACTGGTGCTGCATACCCTACTGTGACAGTGTGATGGCTCTCAATTCAGATGAACCTGTAACACTTCTGAAATCAAAATGCTCCTTGATAAGCATGAGACTCCAGTGCAATCAGTCATCACCACTCCCCACACACCAAAACCAGCAAAAAGAAGTTTTTTCATTTATGGCACATTTCATGATAAAAGCTTTAAATCTTGCAAGGCCACATAAGACTGAGCACCAAAGATATGCCATGTTCTATGCCAGATGTGTGTCCACAAATACAAATTTCACTCATCCACATGACCAGGAAAAGCATGTTTGTAACCAAGCTCACAAATGTGATATAGCTTGCTCACATTCTGAGAGCTGATGGGCTGGTAAGTGTAAACCCAAGTCTGATTCCAGAGCTCCAATCTCTACCACAGCCTGAAGAGGAAACAGTATCAGTTATTGCTGTGCTGTCCACCCACTTTTTACATTCTATACTTAAAACTGTGACATATATTGAAGATACTTATAATTTTTCCAAATTTTAAAAATATGTAAACTATGGTGAAATAAGTGCTTGGATTAAGATTGATAGGTGAAAATTTCCAGAAGCGCTACTTTATTAAAGATGCTCAAAGAAGAAAATTTTAAATGGTCATAGAATTACCTAACTATTCCCATTGTTAATACTTTAAAGATTTATTTATTTTATGCATATGAGTGTTTTGCCTGCAGGTATACCACAAGCATACAGTGCCCATGATGCCCACAGAGCCAGATTATGATGGATCCCCTGGAGTTGGAATTACAGGTGATTTTGAGTTGCCAGTGGGTTCTGGGAACCAAAACCTAGTCCTCAGCAAGTGCTCTTGATCTCTGAGCCATCTCTCCAGACACCTCTCTCTCCATAGTAAATACTTTAAAATTCAACCATCCAAGCCATTTTTCTTATTTTCATACAAAATAAAGATCATACATAAAAATCTGTCTCTGGCTTTTTTTTTTTTTGGTATAGCAATTATGTTCAAATGTTTTCCATATCATCAAATAATCACCAAAAACAATTTTAGTGGCTTCATGGTATCTGATCTAATTATCCTATTTCTACATTGCTAGGGCTTTAAATTGTTTCTAATTTTTCATTATGTATGCTAAACTAAGTATCCCCATGCATACATTTGTAAGTATATGTAACACATACATGACATAAAAAAAAAGTATGGCCCATAGGCAGAGCCAGGCTGGCATCCAAGCCTTTCTTTAAAAATACACTTCTGAGTTTTCCTTATAACATATTCCCAAAAGTGTAACAAATTTTAAAGGTTTTAAGCACACACACACACACACAATGCATGCATTAAATAAATAAGACTGAAAATAATTACAAATTGTTAAAAGCAATTCTTACAGAGGTAAAACCCAAAACTATACCATATTATTTAATAATCTATATATGAGCAGAAATTTAATATTCAGGTGCTAACAATGTCTTAAATAGTGATTATGTGGGATTTACAGTACAGTCATTTGTTTTTATATATGTATGTGAATGTATATGTGTTTATATTTGCAAATTTCAGGTTATATTTCACTATTTGCAAAAGAGAGACATAGGGTTATAATAAAAAATTTACCTAGCATATAAAATATACAAATGAGTTTAATCAAGCATTCACTGCTTTACTTAATATTTACAACAATTTTCTCAATTACAATTATCTTCAATTTGGAAGTAACTGAGATAAAGGACAAGTGATATGCAAAAGTATTCTTATCATGAAGTTTTATCATATCTTTTTTTTTCTTTACTATGCTGGGAATTGAACTTGTCATCTCTTGTGTGCTAGGTAAGCACTCTACCACTAAGCTCTCTCCATTCATAAATCTTACTAAAAGAATAGAATGTCACAGCACCAATCACAATACAGTACAATATATCACAATACAAGTAATGAATCTAAGTAAAGGAAAAGTTCCAGGGAATCCCTGAGAATTGAACTCTCTTTTCTAATAAAACGAGTTAGAATGTTCAGAATATTAAAGAATACATTAAAAAGATAAATTAACAAAGACGTACTGTATCTAGTGGTCAGAACATAATGGACTCCTTCACTCAATAAGGATAGTATTTAGTGTATTTTCAAATAATCATTGAAAAAAGAAAAATTCTTAACACTGGTGTTCAAGATTATAAAACAATATTGCAGCAAATATATTCTTTAGTCATTTTTTAGACTGCATTTATTTTCATTCATAGTAGCTTTCTGGTATATGTTTGTTTGTCTTTTAGCCCTGTGAAGATTTCTTGACTTCCTTGGGGATAAGTATTTAAAAAAATAATAAGGAAGAAACCAGTCATTGCTGGATCTCAGGCAACAAACTAGAGAACAAGAGCTTCACTCAACATTTTTTCCTGCCACACTTTAAAGCAAGTTAAAAAAAAAAAAAATCAAGTTTTCTAGAGCTAATCATTTCTTCTGCATTTTGGGCTCATTAAAACACATAAAGAGCTAATTAAAATACCAGACTGAATAAATGAACAATAGGACAATTAACCTCACAAAGCTCCACCCACTTTACTTCAAAGGCATCTGGAATAGAATAGATTAGAAACCACAAATGACACCTCTCTGAATTAATTTTGTAATAAATATTGCTTGGTATTATTGATAAAGGATTAAAATCTCCATGTGGTAGCATAACACTCATGAGTTGAGTTAAAGGACAAATACCCTTCCTTTTGCCCAACATTATTGGTAGTTCAAAGTCCTGTGAAAAGGAAATAAAAACCTATTCAATTTCCATTGCAGACTCTAAGATAGGATTTAATTTTCTCTGCAATATTTAAAGAGTCTGTGAGTTTTAACACAGTTTTAAAATATATAATTGTTTCATTCCAAATGTAATATATTCCAAAATCAAAATTCGAATGCTGCTACAGAACACTACTTTCTGCAGTATGCTCCTAATTCTGATAAAAAAGACTGCTCTGAAGACAGAAACATACAAGGTAAAATATGAGAAAGTAAACTAAACACATTACTGCCTACTTCATTAAGACTTTGATATTACTTCTGTAGTTTTATGTTCATTATTTTCAAAGGCTACAAACTAATCTTCATTGCCAAGATCAGGTAACAGCTTGACATTAAGATAAAAAGCAGTTGAATGTGGTTTTTTTATAAACAAAAATACCAAAATAATTATCTGAAAGACAAATAAAATTACCATTGTCTTTTCAAAACAAATCTAAGAGCCCAGGGCATGGTGGCACACACCTTTAATCCCAGCACTCAAGGGACAAAGACAGATGGATCTTTGTGAGTTCCAGGCTAGCCAGGGCTAAACAATGGCACCTTGTCTCAAAAATAACAAAAAATAAAATTAACACCCCCCCGACAAATCAGAAAGAATGTAAATCTCATCAAAAAATGTATTTTCAGATTACTAATAGCTTCTTCCCTTATAAATCAAACACACAAAAATAAATTATACAGTCCAATACCTTTACCTTCCCAAGAAATTATATTTAATGATGAAGAATGCTTATAATTTATTAACTGAAAATGCTCACAAAATTATGCCTACTACATATATACAGTTCAAAGGATGGAACACAGCAGTCACTGTTTCAGTGGTAGGATGACTTACTTTCCCGGTGTGTTCTAAATTCCTTGAGTGAACAAGTACAATCTCATACCCTCAAAAAT
Source organism: Eospalax fontanierii (assembly GCA_035773235.1). Taxonomy (NCBI): domain Eukaryota; kingdom Metazoa; phylum Chordata; class Mammalia; order Rodentia; family Spalacidae; genus Eospalax; species Eospalax fontanierii. The sequence goes on from CM069541.1 coordinate 52,824,011, forward strand.
AACATCTTAGAACTGATGAAGTAGCTCATCAAGTAAAGATGCTTGTCACCAAGCCTGATATCTGAGATCCATCCCTGGGACATATTTGGTAGGAAGCAAGAAACGATTCTAGCAAGCTATCCTCTTACCTCCACACCTGCACCATCGCATGTGCACACCTCATGCACATACCCACAAAACTCATCCTTTCTTCTCTTCAAAGGTGATTTTCTTTAGACCATACTTTTTGTTTGTTACTATGTTGAATTAAGGCTCCCGAAAGGCTTATGTTTCCAAGTATGTGGCATTTATACAGCATAAAGCATACAACATTCTCAACCACTTCACTTTTTTTTATTAAGAAAATGAAAGTTACAGTGTCCCAGAAAGCTATGATCTGATGTGCACCTTCCATCATGCAGTATTTAAAAATCCTGAGGGCTGAGTAAGGGCCCTGGCCTAGGAAACCAGAGTCACCCCAGATCATCCCAGAGGTTTCACAGCTGACAGAAACCATGTCCTAGGCCCCACAGTGGGTGGAATTATAAAGCTACCACAACAGGGCCTCCTTCCTCCTAAATGATCATGCAGAAAACAAGAACAGCATAGTGTCCATCTTTTGAGGGAAAGAATGAAAAAGATCAAACAGTTCAGAGAGACAGAAACCCTGGAAAGGCAGAAGAAAAGTCCTCTGTCAAGTAGACTCAAAGATCCAGGTTTCCAGAATGTCCTATAAGGCTCTGGTAAGAAAGTCTGATGGCTCCCAGAGGAACCCCAGCTTTGATGCCCAACCTGCCCTCAAACATCAGACTGTACATTTTTGTATAGCAAGATACCCTTGGGCAAGATAACCATAAATAGCTTAAAACAAGAACAGGAGATTCCATCTGTTTCTGGAATATTTCAGCAGCACCTGCTTTCAAGGTAAAAATCTGGGAGTTGTCCCCACAGCCTTCCTCCACAACTCCTTTCCCCACCCCCCAAACACTTATTTGAAACTAAAGCAGCTCACACACAATCCAAAAGGATGTCTGCCACCACACCTGCCAGAGGAAACGGCGTCCTTTGATTTTCTCCTCAACTGTTATGTGCTGTTTAAAGAATACCGGAACAGCTAGAAGTTGGAAGCCAAGGTGCTCAAACCCAGACTCCTTTTTACTTATAATATTTTTCTCTGTGCAAATTGAGCTTTTATGTATTTACAGTAAAAATGGACCCAATACCAATGAAGACAGATACAATGGCTAGTCTCATGAATAGGTTAGAAAGGGCTGTGGAAGGAAGAAGAGTTTATTGAGCATTATTCGAGTTTAAACAGGTCCATATATCAGCCTACATGGAATGGAAAATCAGTACCCAACGGGGGTTCAGAAACTCTATTATTTTTTAAAAGACACCAACATTGAGATATCAAAAATCCAGTTGAAATCAGGGTACTAGTCCTAAAGTACGTAACAGTACTCAAAAAACTCCAAGTGTATTTCATGTACAAATGCCACTTTTGCCTTCATCTACAAACACTGTAAGAATTTTAATGCCCAAGTCACCTCACCTAATGGTATTCCATAGGAATAAGTTAAAATCTGAAATGGGGGAAAAGTCTAAAACCTTAAGCATGTCCCATCAGCATATACACAGTCAGACCTTTGTAGTGTCTTTCAGTTCCAAATTCTGTGCAGCGCTGTTCTTTCATCTACATACCCTCTGTATTACTTTTCTGTTTCTGTGATCAAACATCATGACCAAGACAACTTAGAGAAGGAAGAGTTGATTTGGCTTCCAGTTCCAGAAGGATAAGAGTTCATTATGGACAGGAAGAATGGCAGCAGTAGCTGGATCAGCTGAGCACTTACATCTTCAAGCACACCCAGGAAACAGGAAGAAACTGGAAGTAGGATGTGACTCTAAACTCTAAAAGCCTGTCCCTAATGACAAGGTTCTTCCAGCATGGCCACATCTCCTAAAGGTTCTATGACTCTCCCCAAACAGTGCCACAAACTGGGGACCAAGTGTTCAAATACATGGAACCTATAGGAGGCATTCTCATTCAATCTGCTGCACCTCCCATTTCCCAGAGCCTTGCACACACTTGAGCTCTTCTCCCATTTACCACCAGGCAAGTGTCCATTCATTGTGTGAGATACAGTTTAACCAGGACCCACTGACAACACTAAGAAATGAACACTGTCTAGTTTATGAGCCCAAAAGATTTTATATAAACACACACACACACACACACACACACACACACACACACACACACCACTTTAAATAATCCCACACTGTATTTTAATTACTTCTTCTCAAAGACTGAGTGTCCCATAGACAAAGTAAACTGGGAGACAGATATCAATCAGAGGAAGGGAGTACTGAAACACATATCCAATTTTGGATAATAAGTGACAAAAAGTATTTGGTGTTTTCATTTTGTAATATCAAGTTCAGCTTATTAAAATCTTGGGTGAATGTGAAGTTTTTCAAATGGGGGAATTGCAGAGAGACCTTTGTGTCTAATAAGGGAGCTTGAGTTAAATAAAATCAAAGATCAAGTTTTATGGATTGCTCCTGTCAGGTATAATAGTTATTCAGATGCATTTTTAATTGAGTGAGAATTTAAAAGTTTAAATTAAAAATATTTTTAAACAATACTTTGGTTTTTGTGTTGGTACTGGGGGGTGTTTGGGGGTTTTGTTGTTGTTGTTTTGGATCTCCTTGGTCTCAGTCCACCTGGAAGTCACCAAGCAGACCAGACTGGCCTCAATTTCACAAAGATCCATCTGCCTCTGCCTCCTGAGTGCTGGGTTTAAAGATGCTCACCATCACACCCATCAACAATACTTTGATTAAAAGGTTATTTCTTGAGGCTGGAGAAATAGTTCAAAGGTTAAGAGCACTTACTGTTCTTGCAGAGGACCAGAGTTTGTTTCCCAGCACCCACATCAAATGGCTCACAATTGCCTGTAACTTCAACTCGAGGGAATTTGATGCCTTCCTCTGGCCTCTGTGGGCATGCACACACATGTGCACATACACACATACACACATACATAAACAAAAGTAAAATACACCTTTTTTTAAAAGTCATTTCTTCCCAAAATGTATACTAGGTTCTAGCAAGTTTTATTTGTGTATAAGGACAGTTTACCTGCATTTTCTTAAAAAGCTTTAAATAAGATTGGTAAAGACAATCAAGAAAACTGTAAACTATCTGTAAAGTTCCTTTGTGAAGACTAAAGAAATATAATTATCATGTGGCATCTCTCTCCAAAGTCCTAAACAACAGCTTTATAACTTTGAATTATGGTGCTTTCTACTGACTCCAGGTCAGAACTTGGTTAGAAAAGGCATATATCATTATAGTTCTGGCCTTGATAAGGGATGTGACATTTGAGCAAATTCAGAGCCATAATTAATTTTAGTTCCAGGTCATTTTGCTTAATAACATTGAAAGATTAGTGAGATCAATATGTGTAACATACAAACCTGAATGGTACAAACTAAAAATGTCTCACTTTCCTGACCTCATAATGAAGAACAGCTGACTCATAACCACTGTTCTCCTATCTGATATTTGAAATTTAGTATTAACTATCATCCAGCTACCTATTAAATAATATTAAATAATTATCTGGAGAAAAGAAAAAATCTTTTTGTGGCATGAACTAGTCAATCATTGCAGGATACAATGCATTTGACTTAACAGTAATATTTTTAAATGTGACTTATTAATACTCCAGTACAATTACATTTCTTTCCAAGTTAGTTGGTGACAAAAATCCAACTGTACTTTTTAAAGGTTTGTCTGTTTTTTAAAATAAGTACAGGCTATATGACAAGACAGTCTCTAAATCAAACAAGATAAAAAATCCTTAGCTTTCATAAGGTTTGCATTCAAGTAAGAAGGAATAAAAAGTAAAAGTAAACCTAATATATTGTCTATGAAGTGGCTAAGAAAGTTTCATTGTGAAATTAAGTTTAAATTTCATAATACAGATAACCTACTTCTTTGTGGACACAATGCCTGCTTCTCAGCATTGAACCTCTTTGGAAGATGCTTACATTTGTAACTAGTATGAAATAAACTCAGTAATATGAACCATGCTGCAGCCAGTAACTATTTCATTTTTACCCTTTGAAATAATGTGCTGTAAAACTCATCCTTCAAGCCTTCAGCATCCCATCCTTTCTTTCTTGATGCACTGCTCTCTCTCGGGATACCAAGTAAATCATATTTTGGACAAGTACTGCTCTATAGATTAGAGATACACAGTTGATTAAGGCATTTTACCTATGAAGAACTGATTGCCTAACTGGAGAAAGGTAAAGGAAGATCAATGCTTATGCACATAAAACTGAAGTATGCACATGAAAGGTGTGTCCGGAGGAGGAATAATGACCTCTGCCTAGAGAAGACTACTCTGAGGAGCTGGGTAGATATGTGAAGGCAAAGAAGGTACAGTGACTCACAGAAACCACAAATATAACATGGAAGATTGAGAGAGCAGCCAGAGAGGAAGCAACCTTAAGGAGCTGCATTTGGGAATAGTGGAAGCTATCTTCACACAGCTACCATTACCTAGAGTAATATCTCCCCATGAGAGGAATGGAAAATAAAGATGGCTTATGCAAAGATTCAAGCTGTAGCACTGAACATACTGCACCAGGTAGATGGGCCTAGAAGCCCAGCAAAAGAGAAATCATCTAAAGAAAGCAGCAAAGACGGTAAAGTTAATAACTGAGCCAGTCCTAAATTGTAGCCTCTGTCTCTAGGCAGACCTCTCCACTCCCCACTGGACATGCAGATAACAACAGCAGACTCTGCCATTTATATACTACTCTAAATGTAGTGGTGTTCCCAAAACAACACAGAGGAAGTGCTATACATATGTCCTTTGTGTATATACAAACTATGTCAGGTAATGTTTTCCACTCTTGTTAAAAACCTACAAAGTACACGTTCAAAGATTCATTTAAGACCCTTTATTCTGAGGGGCTGGAGAGATGGCTCGGTTGATAAAGTGCCAGCTGTACCACAAGTAGGAAGACCTGAGTTCAAAATTCCAGCATTCACATAAAAGCAGAGTACAGCAGAAAGCTTTTGTAAGCCCAGCACTTGAGAGACAGAGATAGGTGGATCCCTGGCGTTCACTGTCTAGCCAGTCTAGTCAAATCCATGAGCTCCAGGTTCAATTAGAGGCCTTAAATTAAAAAAAAAAAGATGCAGAAGTAATCAAGGAAAATACTCAAAATTGAACTTTGGGCTCCACATGCTTGCATACACACGTGTACAAACACCTGCATATACACAAACAAGTATATACACACTCAAAACAAGTACATAAACCCTATATATACATACACACATACATTTTTTAAAAAGACTCTTTTGGCTGGGCAGGGCAGGGTAGTACATGCCTTTAATTCCAGCACTCTGAAGGCAGAGGCACGTAGATCTCTGTGAGTTTGAGGCCAGGCTGGTTCACATAGTGAGTTTTAGGCCAGCTGGGGCTACAAGGAGACACTTGACTGAAAAAAAAAAAAAAAAAAAAGACTGTTTTGGGCTAGCAAGTTGAAGGCACTTGCAGCCAAGCTGGATGGTCTAAGTTCAATTCCCAGAACCCATATGATATGAGAGAAATGACACCAGCAGTTATCCCTCTGACTGGCACATACATGCCTAGACTCATACACTCACACACCAAATAAATATATAAATAATAAACTAAAAATTTTTACAAAGACTCTTTTTGTTTTTTATTTTTATTTAATGTGTATGGTTGTACTGCCTGCAAGTAGGTGCACTCATGTTGTACAATGAATGTACCCTCAGAGGTCAGAAGAGGGTGTTGGATTCCTTGGAACTGGAGTTACAGATAGGTGTTAGCCACCTTGTGGGTGCTGGGAATTGAACCTGGGACTTCTGCAAGAGCAGTCAGTGCTCTTAGTCACTGAGTCATCTCTTCAGTCCCAAGATATTTATACTATGTATATGTGTCTGTATGTTGGTTTTTGCACATGATTCCAGTGCTGGAGTTACAGGCTGCTGTAAGTGGGTATTGGGAATGAACTCAGGTACTCTGGAAAAGTAGCTTGCAATCTTAATCACTAAGCCATCTCTCCATTCCCACAAAGACTATTTTCAACCACAGTCACACTCTTGGTCCCAAAAAGTGAATAGTAATAAGACACCTTGCCTTGGAATCGATCATCCTATGTGTTATACAATGCACGTTGTTGTATTGTGTGCCGACTGTATTTAGTTACTTGTTTTTGGTGATGCACTGGAGATCCGGACAGGGCCTGTGCATCTAGGCAAGTCCTCTACAACTAAGCTATACTCTTGGCTCATTAAATCTACATTTTAAGTAAATGGTTGCCCACTCCCAGAAATTTGCTTATTAAACATAAAAGTGCCAGAGTATACATACATACATACATACACACATGCACACTTTAAAAAGAAACATAATTTCTTCACAAAACAAATATGTGAATAAACCTTTCTATAAAACTTTGAGAACTGGGGCTAGGCTCTCATCTCCCTCAAGTGAACACTATACATATGCAGTGTCCTGGTTATGGATGATTCAACAGCTAGAAATGGAAGAGACATTTTCCTCTAAAAAAACAAACCAAAAGAGAGTTACTGTTGAATCAGAAAGTAAATAACCACTGACATCCAAGTCCAGTCCTCTGGGCAGGTAGTGCATGGCCCTGGCAACTGACTGCACTGGAGAACAGCTGCACACAGTTCGGCTCCAAGGCAGCCAGCTCGGCCCCCTCTGGAGAGCTCTGTGCAGCTGGCCTCCAGTGCCCAGACTAGAAATGCTATGCTTGGTATAAAGCGGGGTTGACCTCACTGACGAGGAATGACAATGATGAGATCTCATCATCCATGGAGAGAAATGCAAAGGAGTACAGACCAAGCTAACAGTGAGCAATTGGGTACTCTTCTCCTAGTGTGGTGTGTGGCCTTGGAGAGTGGGGTCCATAGGGAGGGTCTTTTACTCAGTGAGAAGATAAAGAAAGTGCAGACACTAGTACAGCAGAGAACTACCCTTTCTGGAATTCCACGGAGGGCCTGGCCTTTTACCCCTGCCCAGTCCAAGCAGGGGCCCTGGTTTTGTCATGGGCGCCTCCCTGCTTACCAGCCTGGGCTGCTCCACATGAGCAGAGAGAGACAGGAGGCAGGCCCCTCTGACACCTACTTAACAGAGGCAGATGGAGAGGAGAGGAGAGTGTGTGGGATGCCTTTACCTCCCCCTCAGGAGGCGCCCAGCAGGAGCCTACAGAGCCAGCAGCTCCAAAATCGGATTTCCACACATCCTCCCATCCCAGAACGCCTTATCCCTCTGGCAGGAGGAAACAGAGCATTAAGCAAGTGTGGTTCTGGTGTGCAAAGGGGATTTCAGAGGACCTGAAGAAGCTTTCTTACAGGAGCCTGCACCTTTCTTAAATCGCTACAGAGGCAGCCAGGTTGGGAAGAAGTTATTCAGTTACTGACCCAAAGCAGGAAAAGGTGTTACCTTGAAGAGGACATAATCAGCATATGCAGGCTGTTCTGAGCCAGACACATACTTTATTAATAATCTTACATACACAAAATGTCTACAGGAAAGCCTAACAGGCTAATTTCTGACAGCTCCAGATAACAGCAGGAGGAACTGAAGCCCTGTTGACTCTCCAGCTTCCGCATACTACTCAGGAGCAATGGTCCCTTCCCACCCAAGGGATGTGATACAAATAAACAAATATAGTTATCTGCAGAACTTCAAGCACAAGAGCACTGTGAAGTTCTTCTCCCCAAGTGCAATGACTTATAGGGGACAGATAAGAAAATAAAGAACAGCTGGAAAACTTAATTACAGAGAGGAGCACAAAAGCTGACACTGTTCCACAGAACTAGCCAATGGTTGAAGCCTTTCACCCTTACCTTAAGATACAGAAGCAGCTCTTGGCTCCTGAAGATAAGCGGCAGAACCCGAATCTCTGTTTGCTGTCAATGTCAGTGAGCACAAACGTGAAGTTCTGGCCAACTTGGCTAACTGTGAGGCTACGGCAAAGAGAACAAAGGGAGAAATGAATGTGCAGTGAGTTTCTGGATAAAGTATCTAATCACTACAAGTCATTGAACCTGTAACATTTCCTTTGTGGAACTCTTTATAAATGAGCTTAAAATTTACACACTTTAAGGGAACAGACAAGAAAGTAGAGCAAAGGAAGAGGAGGAGGGAGAGGAAAGAGGAGAGGAAGCCTGTACTAATGACCACCAGAAATCAGTAAGTATCATCAGTACTTTCCAATGCCCCCTTATTGATTTCAGGCTCTGAAGTAGCTGGGTCAATCAGCCATCAATGCTAAAAGGAGTACTCTAGCCACCTCATTTAAGAAGAAGAAAGTTGGAACAGGCAACTACTGTCTATGGTACCAGCAGAAAAGTAGTATAAAGCTGGTTTTTAAGCATTGCTCTAAATCTAGTGGCCACTCTACTAGTTTGCTGTCACCAAGCTCATATGGTAACTACTCTAGTTGGGAATCAACTAGTGACTGTAGCAGCAGAATTCAAGTGGCCACTATGCATGAGTTAGACACTTGATGTATAACATTTTGTTTATTCTCACAATAATCTTGGAATTTCAGTGATGCTCCCATTTTACAGAAAAAGACACAAAAGGACAGTAAAGAATTAAGTAGAGAACCGAAATTAAGAGCACTTTAAAAGGAAGAATCATCACAAAAACTGGAAAGAGGGAGGGGACAGAACTAAATGCTGCTTTCCTAAATTTCTATATCCTTCATAATTATTGAATTTTTAAGTAACATATTTCAGATGTTAGAGGGCAGAAGTGCCAAAATGTTAGGCATTCATAGGGCTAAGAAATGAAAAAAATGGTTCAAGACATTAAAGAAAAAAGCCAAAAAGTCCTATATCCGTACTAAATAAATGAACTACATATAAAAAGCAATGTGAGTTGGAAAACAATTAAAAAGCATATTAACAATCAGATTAATCTAGAAACTCTTCAAGTTGTAAAATGCATCAAAATGCATGAGTTAAAATTAGTTTGCTAGTTATCTTGTATCTCTCTCTCTAAAAAACCTAAATATTCCAAATTCTAACATATAAATTTACACTAACATATTTTAGAGTTTGACAGTGAATTAATCTAAAGGATTCAGCAACTTGTATTACATCATACTATATTTCACAAGGTGTACTCGAATTGATCAGATATTCACTTTGGTATCATATTCAAAGTGATGCTGTCACCTATAATTTACTTTATATATTTTCAGTAGAAATGAAAAACCATGGCTTATTAGGCCTTTTTCTAAGGTAGAATTTTATTAAGTCGTTAGACAGGATATGAATTAACTTTTCAAATATAGGGTAGACTTTCTTTCCAAAGCTACACAAAAGAAAATTAAAATAAAAGGGATTTTCAAGGTATTCCAGTACAAAGGTCAAGGGCTCTACCTAGTTATATTTAAGGAAACAATTCCATTCCTTGGAGAGTGCTCAGAGTACAGGAAAATAATTTGGAAAAGGAAGTGTTCCACTCTCCTTATTTAACTGGGAAGGTGAACAAAAACAAGGTGGCAATTTCAAAAGCAGCAAGGCAATAAAGCAGGTGTGAGGAACGCTATCCTCCACCTTACAGCCAAGAGAAGGAGCACATTTCCATAAAAGTTATAGAGCTGTCAAGGGGACACCAAATGCTACCTTCTTAGGGCAGTTATGTTTTATCTATAAAGCTTGGATACTGTGTTACTATGGTGATTTAATACTATGTTTTAAAGGGGGATTATATGATTAATTTTAACAAGGTTGAGAACTGAAGATGTGTGAGAAACAGGATTCTGGCTCACATAATTAAAGTGATCGGGGAGGAAAGTGGGCCTCAGTGGGGGAGGGGGAAGGCTGTTTTTATTAAAATATTGAAAGCAACAGGTCTGGATAATTCTAAGTTACAAATAAGGCTCTGTTTTTGTGAAATACTGCTATGTGATCATATCAAATATGATTGTTTGTTATTTTAACTTAGAGTTTGATTTTACTTCTAGAATGTACAAAAGGAATACTCCTAGTAAAGAAAGATATTAACAGAACTGGATAAAAAGATAAAACAAAATAAAAAGCATTATCTCTAGGAAAAAGACACAGAATGAGAATGACTCAAACTGCCATAGATTTCCTCCTTTCTTCACACTGACACTAAAAGTGCTGAGAAATGTGCTTAAGGACACTGTAAGCTCAAAGAAAGAAACTCATGGGCTTGGTTCGGAGCCATTTCTAACTGGACCTTAATTTAGCAAGTTACTTAAAACCAGCTTTAAGTAACTGAGATTCTTTACATGGAATAATAAAAGGAAGCCTTGGGAATCAGTGAGTAAGTATTTATTATGAAGTTCACTCCTTAGTTGTAACAATAAATAAAAGGGGGAGGCAAGTTGTTCCCAACTGAATTGAAGGTAAAATTCACTTAAAGGCTGTGGGTTTGCATACAATCTTCCTGACTGACTTAACTTTATTGACACCTATGAGGAGAAGTGGAGAAGAAATAATTCTGCCTTATTTCTCTTATCAATGCTTTATTTTTTCCCCCTGTAAGAGTAGTCCTCTGAGAGACCAAGTGATTCATGTTTGCATTGAAATGAGTAATTCTTTTTGAGCTCAGAAGAAGACACACATTATTCTCCATTGAGTCACCTTTTAAGTTCCTAGTAGGGTGAAATATGGGTCATTAAAAACTCAAAATCAGTTGACTCAAATGCCCCACCCCTTGAAGAATTTTCAATAAACTAAGTCTGTCATGAGCAGTGAAGCAGAGGTTAATGTGATGGGTTCTGATTCTCCAAGAAATGTACAACTCTCTTCACTAGCTGGGGTAATCTATTCTTTCATAAAAATGACTAGGGAGAATGCTTTCTCAGAAGCTGCAGTTCATTTCCTCCAACAACAGCATCCACAGCTTCTATAAGAATCAGCAATTTAACAATGACTAAAGCAAGAGGAACTGTAGAAACCATGGGATCCAATTTTCTTGTTCTCTGGATGGGAAAACTGAGGTTTAGGGTTTTGTTTTGGTTTCCAAAGTAATTAGGACTAGGGCAAAAATCCAAGCCAACTTGTGGTTCAATGTCCTTTTCATCCTACCATGCCACACTAAATACAAGATTAGCACTCCCTGAGAAGTCTCACCTCAGGTTAAGGAACTAAAGTATGTGAAAAATGCAGAGTTGTCTTAGCAAATGCACATTTGAGCATCTCCAGAAACAAATTGGCTGGCCATAGCTAGGATCACCCTTCCATGCTCTTCCATGCTTAGGTAAACATGGAAAATAAGGGAACAAAACAAGAAACCAAGACTTTTACCTTCATGCTAACCTTTAAAGCCTGTCAACTGTTCAAGATTCCTCTAGTTATGTTTTGCTTAATATTGAAGTTGCTTACAGGTTCACTGCATGAACAGCATGAAGTACGTAGATACCTAGCGTGAGTCTACTCCTTTGGTACGAAATGAATTTGATTTTACATGTCAGTCTCACTTTAAGTTTAACCATTTTGCAAAATGGCCTACAACTGCACAGGGGCTGCAATAAGTGCTAGAAATACAACACTGAACAAACATAAACAGGGACCTGGCCTAAGACCTTCTATAAGCAACTTCTTAGAGATGACAACACTACCAAATGGACGGGATAGAATGGCCACTCCAGGAGCAAGGGGACTGGGTGTTTCAGACAAAGAAAGGAGCTACACCAAGATTCTGGGAGTTGGAAGGAGCCATTAAGTTCAGGACTGAAAAAAAGTACCAAGGGATAGCTAAAGCACAGGAGATGAACAGCAGCATCACATAAGTTACTACACAGAGTAAGCACCAGACCACACAGAGTTCCTTATACATATGTCATGATAAGAAATTAGCTTTGGGGGATGGGTGAAGGTGGGGATTGCTAAGAATAATCAAAAATCACTGAATTTTAATCAAGAAAAGTATTAATCTGGTTTACAGTATCAAAAATATGATCTCACTTATATGGATAACAATTTAAAAGAAGGCAAAAGTAGAAGCAGAGAAATAATCAGGAGGCCAATATAGTATTCCAGGTGAGAGTGGATGGTGTCTCAAGCAGGGAAAGGAGAAATGGAGAAGGGGTGGCGAACTCACTCAAGTCCTAGCAGGTATGACTGGCAGGCTCGAAAACTTGAGACTAGGGAGAATATTACCATTTGATAATAGGAAAGATTAACACTTTTGGGGAAAAGGTCCAAGAGCTCTATTTGAGATATTTAAGTCTAAGAAGCCTGTAAAGGGGCTGGAGAGATGACTCTGATTAAGAACACTGGCTGCTCTTGTAGGGGACCTGGGTTCAGTTCCTAGCACCCACATAGCAGCTAACAGTCATCCAAAACTCCAGTTCCAGGGAGATCTGATACTCTTTTATCCTCCATGGTGCAGCACAACACGGGTACACTTACACACACACATGTAATACACTCACATAAAAAATAATTTTTTAAAAGAAGTCTATAAAATATCTAAAAAGAAACGTCAAGTACAGAGTTGAACACACAAATGTTTGACTTGGAGCTATAAAGTCAAAATTAATCTAAATACAGGTGGTACTGAACATCATGTTAAAGATGAGATCATTTTAGGAAAAGAACTCAAAGGAAACAGAAGAACATCTAGGACCCATTCATACAAATACCAGTTGAAAGGGTGGATGTAAAAGGGACCATTAAAGAAAGAAAGGAGAACTATTAGGCAGAACAAACAGGAGGGAGAGGTCAACTGTACTCATGCATCAAAATGAGAAAAGGAAAAATGTCTGTTACCATAAACAATATGTATGTTTCAGATGACCTCAATAGGAACAACTGTATCTGAATGACAAAAATCAAGAGAAATTGCAGGGGACTAAGGAACAAATTGAAGAGTGTAGGTAACTCTTTCAAGAACTAGAGAAAGGACATTAATTGAACGAGTAGAGTCAAAGGTGGGTATTAGTTTTAGGGTGGAGGAATACCAAAATTTGTTTTTAAGCCATTGGTAATGACAAAGGAATGAGAAGGTGAAACATCGAGAGCAGTGCTTTGTATTAGAATCTAGATATTCTACTTAAAAGCTGTATGAGCACAGGCAGGTTATTATACCTCTGTAGTCTCTTCTGTAAAATCCAAATAATCACTCTGCATTGTGGTTCTGAGGATTAAAAGTCATGAATACAAAGTAGCTAGCATATCCTAGGTACAGATAAGAATGATTGCTATTATTGTGTAATTACAAAATGTAAGACTGGAACTGGAATATTGTCACTGTTGCTTCTTGGAGTTTCCTAGCAATTGTCTGATGAGTACCTACTGTCAAATTATCCTCTCCTTGAATGCTAGTGCAGTATTAAGCAAGGATCAAGTTTTATCAAATCCTGTGTCCCATCCTGAAGGTCCATAAGTCTCAAAGCTTCCTTCCACATGTATACTTGCATTTCTCTGGGCCTCAAGTTTGTCAGCATACCTGCTCAAAGATCTAAGTATTGAGAATGACACTCACCAAAGAGTTCTGAACACTAACAGGCCACTCACTACTAGATACAACTCAGCACTTACTTGCCCAAGAAATCCACCCAGATAATTCTAAGAAAGAACAGAAATCTGTCCCTATCCTTGTCTATATGGGCCTGACAAAGTAAATTATGAATAACTATAGAATTTAAAACTACCAAAACTATAGGTACAGGAAAGAACTTACCAGTCCCCTTGTTTAATCCATAAGGAATGAAGAACCTCAGAAAAGAAGCCATATGCCTCCTAACACACGGCAAGCCAAGGAGAACACCCAAAGAAAAACCTAGATCTCTCAAGAGCCAAAAGCCGCCCAAGCACACCGTCCACTAATGACAGTTTCTCCGCTGTTATCGAATGCTGTGGAAATTATCATGAGCCACAGCCAAACCCATCATTCAAATTAGCCTAAGGCACTAAAATCTAACAGTATAAATATATGGGGACAGAAACAGAAGTATGGGAAGATCTACATTAACATACTAATCAAGACACTAATGTATCTGTCTGAGATCCATTTTGACTTCTTTCTTCAATTATCTAAATTTTCTTCTTTTCTACAGTAAATATATATTGCTTTTGAATAATTATGCTGTGATGAATCTAATGGCAAAATGGTAAAATCAAACAAATGGAGAGGGTGATAGAATTGGAGGTTGTACAGGTAAGTTTCAAAAGTTCTATCAACACACTAGAAGTGGTACCTTGAGTGTGTTTCTGAACCCGTCTGGGCCTTTGATCCCCCTATGCAGAATACTGATCATGATAACAGTGTAAAGGCTTAATGTTTAAGTACAAGGTAAGAATGCCATGCAGTGGATAGCAGATAACAGAAAAAACGAAAATGCCAGATAACAACTGAACCATCTTTGCATCTGTGGCTACATCCTACACTATTAATTGATGTTTCTGCCCTGAAAAATGGTATCATTTCATTTCATGCTCCTGTCATTGATAGGTACCAATATATTTACAGACAACTGAATGGAAGCTGACTTCCTGAGTTCTGAAAAAGGCTAAGCACAAGGACGAAAAGGAGTAGCTTGTCATCCAATATATTTTGGGTGCTTTGACTAACTGAAGCCAGTTGTCAGCTATCAAGTGCAAACAAGTACCAATCATGATATGGAACTGATATGGAATGGGACATGTCTTGTATTTAATTTGAGAGCATGCTTTTGTCAATAATAGTGAAGCATCTTTGGGTCAATGCAGGAACTCAGCACTAATACTCTTACCGCCAAGAGTTTCAGAACAGTAGGGAGTAGAAATAACTTTGGACTGGAAATAAGAGTATCTGCTTGGGTCAGATGTGGTGACGCACACCTTTAACCCTAGCACTTGGGTGGTAGAGGCTGGCAGATCTAGGCCAGCCTGGTCTATGTAGGGAATTCCAGGACAGCTGGGGCTACAGGGAGACCCTGTCTCACAAAGACAAAAAGAAAAAGGAGAGTATCTGTTCCTTCCCTAGCTCTGTAACTATGTGGTTATAATGATAAGAAAATCCATTATCTCCTGTGGATCTTGGCTTCTCTTCTGTAAAATGGGATGTTTGAATTAAATGGTGCTCAGCTTTAAGACCCTGCCATCCTCTCCCACACATTTTCAAGGCCTCCTGTGACCACAGCCTAAGCTCTCCCAGTACACATCAGCCTTTGCAGCAGGTTCCATCTGCTCTGACTGAACATCTCCAGGTCTCAGGGATTCTCCTGCTTTGCTCTCAGTGGTGCATATAAGGTGTTAGACTCCCTTTTTCTACTACTTCCTTGTCTGGCAGACTCAACACAAGTCCTATCATAACAAGTTTTCTTTGACCATTTTAGTCTTCTCTAACCTCTCCATTCTTTCAAACAGTGATTAAAATGCCTTTCTAACACTTCTTGGACTAAACTGGGAAACATACAGAGGACAGGGTTCAAATCTGAGGCCATTTTCATTTTATGTGTATAATCCAACATAATACCACCCATTCTGAACCTTCTTGTGCTTAACTACCTAACTCCTGGAGTTGCTAAGCAGAATAAATGAATAAACAATCAGAAAGGATACAACACTTTGACCAGAATCAATTAGACACTCTAATGCTAATTTTCCTTCCCTTCTTCCTGCCCTCCACTTTTCTTCCATTTCAAAACATAATCTTCCAGACAAGTAGGTAAGCAGGTGATGGTATGAATGAGGTGTGTGTATGCATGCAAACCACATTAGGGTACAGTTGAGATTTCAACTCATTGTGCATTTTTCTATTTTTGGTGATCAATCTTCCTCCACAAAGTGATCTATTGAAAAAATGTACTCACCTGGAGATGGAAATATAGGCTAGACTGTATGCCTAACAGGACCTTGGGCAAGTCATAACTCCTCTACTCTCAGACTGTATCTCAAATGAAGAACTTGTACTTGCTCTTATTTCTTAAACTAGGACAATAAAATGAGATAATACAGGAGAAAAGTACTTTCTTCTGGAGTTACTAGCTTTATTATTTTTCATAAGTCCTAGTTTCAGAAAGAAAAAATCTTAAAACAACACAAGAGACAGCAAGATGTCAATGTTAACGGGTGATTTGATGATGCCTGTGAAAATTCCACTCTTGGTACAGACTAGAAATGTCAAAAAGTTGTATTACTGTTCCTTAGGGTAGAAAAGCACAGACACCAAAAAAGATTAGGAAGCTTTCTATTTTGAATGAAATCACCAGGGGCACTGTTCATCTCCCATGCTGGTCTATTTGCTAAGTCAAACATATAAACACATCTGGGAAACCTGGGGGCCTCAGAATCTGAGCACATCTATTCGACAGTGCTAACTGCCAATAAAAAATAAATAAAAAATTAAAAATCTGGTATTAAAACCTTTCTTATAAATGAATGTGATTGTGACAATCTCTTCTGCATGAAAGTATGCCAATCATAGAGGTACAAAAGAGAAGGGGTAAAATAGTTTCCCAAATAAAGTGGGATCTTTTTTGTTTTGTTTGATTAAGGCACCAAAAGAAGTTACCAACACCTTTAGAATATGGAATACAACATAAAGAACTATTACCTGTGCTGAGTACCAAAATATATCCCTAAATTATGTGGTAAAAGAAAAAAATGAGGAATACAATTGGTGTAATTTAGAGAAATGTGTTTTAGAAGCAATGTATTTTTCTAGCACAATAAAAAAAAAAAGCATTCTATATTAGTTTTAAAACATTTTAGAATTCTCACTAAAAGGATTCTACTTTTCTTCCATTTCAGAACATAATCTTCCAGACAAGTAGGTAAGCAGAGTATGGTGTGAATTAGATGTGTGTGTTATGAGATGTGTATGCTGAGTTTTTATCTCATTGTGCATTTCTTTTAATATTAGTTTGCAAAGCCAATTAAGGAACACTTATCCAAAACTGATCACTACTCTAGCAAGAAGTCTTGTAAAAATGTCTTTTTCTATATTTTTGTTGAACATCTAACTACATTTTAAAACTCTTCAGCTTTATTACTTTGTACAAATAAGCCTTGTCATAATTTGTAATATAGTTCATAAGAGTCTGAAGATTTCATGCATTATGAATTCCTACATATAAACTTGAAGTTCACATTAAACCTATCTAAACAACAGTATTCTACACTTCAGTGTCATTTTTAAGACACCGGATAACGAAGAGAGAAGGGACTCTGATTACAAAGACTAACCCCCTTAAAATTCTGTTTGGAGCTCCAACCTGTTTCTAAAACATCCTGGTACCAGAATTTAAAAAGAACCCAGTCTGGAAATACTACAGTGGTTGGTTGGCTTAAAAAATAATATGTGAGAACCAGAGAGAGCAGTGATGGTAAGTGGCTGGCAGTGTTCCAGAGTTGCTTCTTAGGACTCTTAAACTCCATTGGTTACAGACTCTCATCCCATACCACTTTCCGGCTTATGCCAAATAAATCAGGACACTAGTGTTACAAAGGACAGAAAAAAGTCTCAGTAGCACACTACCCAAATGCACTCTAAACCATCTAGATCTTCAGACTCTGCCTTGTTTGTGGATGCTAAAAATGTACAGTAGAATCCCCCTGATGATGGGCACACTGTACTGTTTTCTTGGAATATGTTGTGAACTGTATTAGCCATGATCCGTATTTCCTACTACAATCTATCACTAAAAGTAGAAACAACACACACAAGGGACTGGAGAGATGACTAAGAAGTTAAGAGTACTGGCTCTTCTTGCAGAGGTCTGGGGTTCAGTTCCCAGCACCCACATGATGACTAAAACAACCGTCTGTAACCCAGTTCCAGGGGGATCTGACACCCTCTTCTGACCTCCTCAGGCACTGTATGACACAGGCACACTTACATACATGCAAGGCAATATACTCATACACATAAAATAAATAAATAAATTTTTTAAACATAAATGCATGTAGTCTCATAGTTCAACTTTCCATAAAAATGGAAAAGAAGCAACAATCAAGTAGACAAATGAGTGATTACCAAAAAAAAAAAAAAAAAAATGCTGTACTGAAAAGAAAACCACAATAGACATTCCTTGAAAACAGGATAAAGATTACTGTCCTGCATTTTACTAATGTTACAATATATAATATAAATTATAGTTTTATGAAGTTAAAATAAGTTCTTTGTTACCGTTAAGTAGTAGATGACTTAACAAACAAAACAGCCTTTAAACTATTTTATTTATCTTGGAGTTCTTATATTTGTACATTTCCAATAAATAGTTTCCCATAACATGAATACTAAGGAAGTGTTTAAAGGGTTGTATATTTTAAGTATTCATGCCTATAGAAAATACTGACTTCCCTGGAGATAATATAATTAGCCAAATGTAAAACAGCACTTGGTAACATATCATTTAAGTAGCTAAATGTCTCTAAATAAGACAGGTCTACACCTATTAAAATTTGAACTTGAATCCAAGGAAAAACAAACCCTATAAGATTAAGTGGTCCTACATTATTTGTTTAAGCCAACTATATTAATATTTAAATAAAATTAAATACCACTGGATTAAATACCAACCATTCTTAATCATGATTTAAGTCTGATAACCAAATTCAAAATTTTAATTGTATACAAATTATATCTCACAAAATACACAAGACAAAGCTCTCAGCTTTAAACTTTTTGATATTGTCAATAAAATTCCTAGGAAACAAGAATACTACAACTCTCTTTGGAACATAGGTGCTTTAAATCATGGTTAAACAGACAGAATGTTAAGAATGGTATGGTTTTTATTTTCTATAGCAGGTTTATTGACACTTTTTTTTGTCCTAATAAAGTTTGAAAATCTGACACTACCTGTCCACATAGAAGGGGAAACAAAACTTGGTCAAAGTCTGTAGAACTTCCTGTGGAGAGAAAGAGAGATAATTTATACATCTAATGGGACCAATAAATCTAACATTAATCACAGCACACCATCTAGTAACTTTACCCTAAAGAAAGAGGAGACAGATGAAGAAATATGGGCTTTATCAATTACATGGGAGGTGTACCAGGCAGTCAATCATGAGAAATAATAAACATGATCAAACTTCATTAAAAATGAAAAATTAATCAAGAATCACACATGGGCAAGCAGCAGGAGTTATGCAGGAAAGCTCCAAAGAGAGGGAGGCGCTTGGGTTGCTGAGTGTTAACACCCCTCCAGGGACCATCTCCAGCCTGACCATATGGATCAGAGTGAATAACACCGAGCCACATGGGTTTGGCCTGGCAGGGCCGCTGTTGCTGGCACTGTTTTTGCCTGTTACCTAGGAACAGAGGGGGCCGAGATTAGACAACGCTTCCCAACATCAATAGGCCAAATTACAAAAGAATAGAAAGCCAACTTGAAGATAATTGTTCCTGAACCTTCTCAACTACATTTTTAGAGTTTAAAGCTTCATTTACTTAGTTTATCAAGAAGTTGCCATTTCTGGCATAAAGAAATTTTGGGATCAAACTGTGACCACTCTAAGTATGTACTGTTTTTAGTTAAACATAATTAACATAATTAGATATACTAACCTGCTTGTAATTTATGGCAATTTAAAACAAACCAACAATTTCAATGCTTTTTGTTTTCAATATACAAATAGAGAGGAACATCAGGCTAAACACTTTATTCAGGAAGGGCACAAAAGGTAGTAGCATCTCAAAGCTTATTCACAAAAAAACAACCTTTATACACGAAGACACATTTTACTTACACACACATGCACATAGCTAACCACATATACAAGTACTACTACTCCTTTCATACGACTTTCTGTAGCTTGATTTAACTGCTGGCTTGGACAGTCCACAGTTGGTGCTTATCATAAGTTCACTGACCAATGTTATAAATTTTTTAAAAGTTCTTCTTTCATGCATTTGATTTTCTTTTTAACTATTTAAAATCCCAACCTCAAGACAAAATGAAGAACAGATTTTGTTGGTCATTGAGAATCTGGTTCAAATTAAAACAAACCTGCCCATTGCAAATACTAATCCCAGTGATAAATTAAAGATCAGTTTATAAATGTAGCACTTTTTAAACTAATAATAATGAATTATCAATGCTAACTGAATTGATGCTTCTCGCTTCATTTATTTTTAAAACCAATTCTATCATTCAAGAAATAAACCACATCAATCTAATAACCTACTCAATGAAGCAGAAAGCACATTGACTTGCTCTGCCACAGCATGTTCCGCCTACATAATTCAATTGAGCATATCCTATTTTTTAATATCATCTTGGACTCGTACTACATACATCACGGCACTGTTAAGGCATGTCACAAAAGAATAATGAAAAGGAAACTAAAAACATGAAAAAGAGTGGATAAGAATACCTCAGCATATTCGAAGAGGCATTCCCCATCAACTACAGCATTTTCATTCAGGGGTCTACCTATTTTGTTTTTAAACCTATTGTATAACTAGCAGAGAGTATCAGATCAGGATCAATTTCTCAGTGCATCTTATTATCAGGCAAGTGCTGGAAAAGAGATAGAAACCATTCATTTTAATGTAACTATAAAATATATCATAATCCACAGACAAACTTCTGTGACATCCATGCAAAAAGAAAAAAAATCTTTCTATTCCAAGTTCCAAATAAAACCACAAAGCATCTCTTATACACATTCTTTAATACTCAGTACCAAGTGCTCACCCATTGCCAACATCATCAGCTACAAAGGCAGTCATCTTTTACTCCTCAAAAGTTTCAGGTGCAGAAAGCACTTCTGTACTTTATGCTGGAGTTGCGCTGGCAAAAGGCCTCAAAGATTTTTGAAAGAAAGGACCCCCATGGTTACAAAAAAGCATTGTTCTCTACAGCAAAGTCAAAGGAATCGAATATGCCCAACTTATTACTTGCTACAATATAGAAACTACTTACTACTTTCTAATGTCAAGAGTAATGACCAACCATGATCTTGTCTGCCAGAAAATATGAGAACAAATATGGAAATACCCACAGTAGGCTGAGTATAACCCACCTCCCATGAGTTTTCCTTTTATCCAAAGAAAGCAGTGGGCTAAGGGAGAGGAAGGAGAGTGAATACAGGCAAATGTAGGCACATTTATTATACATATACTATAATATATTTCTGCATCTTTGAGATACTGCAAGAGCTTGATATTCAATTTAAGTCAAACATGGCGGTGGTATGCTGTCAAAGAATAACAAAAATGAGCATCTACTTGGTGATATTCATAATCACATGATCTCAATCAGAACTAAAATATCTTCTTAGTTTGAGAAAGGGAAGACAAGAGGGAGGGAAGCAAGCAATGTTCTTTGTAAATAAAGCTGCCAATTTCCCAAATACTGATGCTTTCTTCACATATAAATATTCAGTTACCTTATCCTTTGTCCAAAGAAAAACACAATTATTCAAATATGGAAAAATCACTCTCCTAGGGAGGGTGTGTAAAACCCTGATTTGAATTTTTTTTGAGCCTTTTAGTTATGGCAGAGTATCCCAGAATCTTTCAATACTAATTTTCCTGGGGAAACAGTCATCAACCAGTTACCAACCCCCTTTTCTCTCGAGGATGGTACCTAGCTAGGGAACTTTGTAGATGTCAATTGTGCTGTTTTCTCCCCCACATAGCTCTTTCAGCCAGCCTCAGCACAGACTCCACTACTGCCACACAAACGGGATCTCAGAGATGCAGCACAGCTGATGAAATGTAAATGACCTCATTGCTGAGGCAGGGGAGGGAGGCCTGTGCCAACTCTCCACATCAATTCCCAAGCTTATATTTTCCCAAATCTTTTTATGTATAGTTTGATTTTTTAAACATTTTAATGAGAAAAAAAAAAGTGAATCTATAGTAGCTAGTCGCCACGTTAAAGAGAAGGGCATGAACCAGATCCCAGGAGGGAACCAGTCCACCATGTCACCACTGGCTTCAGGACATTCGCCACCTGGTTCCATGTCCCCAGGTTCTAACTCTTTTCATAATCAAAACACTGCTGACATTATAAACCCCAGATGGGTTTTCTAAAATCCCTCCCAATCAATATATCCAGCACATAACTTATTGGAGACAACACTGAGCTCATTGATTAAGGTGAGTTCGGTAGCAAAGTTTTCAAAATAAATGAGACAATACAGCATCCAACCCCTTTGTGTCACCAGAGAATTTATGAAACAGGCAATTTCCAAAAGGGCTTTTCTTCCTAACACAATACCTGATGCTTCATGAGGGAAGAAATAGGCGCTGGGGTGGGGACAGTAGGGAGAAAGTATGGCTAGGAGGCAGTCCCATAACCCTTTCAGTTATGCATATATTGAACAGCTAACTGCATGGAGGCACAGGAAAGCAGTATTTACAAAGCTGTCTACTAAGAGATCCTGAGCTTCAGAGGACCAACCAAAATATGAAGCTTACATAGCTAAGGCTGGACAAAAAAAAATTTAGAAAGGAATTCAAGATTCATCTTAGACTATACAGGGGCCACTTTATCTAATAAAAATTCTTGCCCCTGGTCAGAAAACCCATCAAAGGATTTTGCTCCACTCTGGAGAAAGAAGGATATGTTTTGGTGCTGAGACATTTTCTTTAAAACCTAGTTAAGCTTTACATTTATTTACTTATTTACTTATTTACTTATTTATTTATTTATTTATTTATTTCGGTCTTTTGGAGACAAGGTCTTCCAGCCCCAGATGGAGCTGAAAGAAAAGCCTTTGATTGATGATCGTAAAACTCAAGTTGAAAGTTATAGAACACACACAATCCAAAAACTTGCTATATGGACTGGGCTAGCCTTGAACTCAGAGAGATTTGCCTGCCTCTGCCTCCAGAGTGCTGGAATTTAAGGTGTGCACCACCATACTCAGCTAAGCTTTACATTTATAATATCTGTTATAGAACCCTATCTGGGAGCAAAGCTTTGAAGACTAAATTCAATGGATATATCTAAGATTATTAATCATGACGTTTGACCAGTTCATTCTAAATTTGGGCCATGAAGCTGGGTACGCAATCCTGTAACAGCTATCATTTCAGGAGTAAAACACTCGTTTTGTTGTTTCAGTGAAACCTATAAACAAAAATTAGTTTTATTTGACAGATAAAACAATGGTCAGACATAAACATAGACACTCCACAAATAAATAAATGCCATCTGAAAGATAAAAGTACAAGCTGAATATGGTATCCCACAAAATGCTAAGAGATAAGGCACATCCTCCATAGTTCAAAGGTGGGGGGAGGAATGGGTACAGGAAAACATTTTTTAAGTAAAGAAATACCGTGAGAAATGGAATTTTAAATATGTAAAACTATAATTAGCCTTTTAGTGGATTGCTAAAAGCTGATGGGGCAGTTGATAGTTTACCTCGGTCGGAGAGAAAGCAAGAGAGAGAGGCTGAGACTGAAGGAAGGAAAGAGGAGTGAAGCCAGTGGGAGAACATTTCCTATGCTTCTTGTATCTAATTTATTTGTTCATTTCAAAATGAAAGCATGTGATGAAAAGGCCAATGGAGCTCAAGTTCCTAAAATACTATGTATTTATATATTGACCCTCCAAGTTCTGCAAGTGAAAGTAGTGCCACTAACTTGAAAGAAAAGCCTTTGATTGATGATCTTAAAACTCAAGTTAAAAGTTATAGAACACACACAACCCAAACACACAAAAAGCTAACAAAATATGTACTTTAATCTATTTCAAGTTAAAGTCAGGGATGCCAAGGGAAAGTTAACAAAGGTTTTAAATGTTTATGATTAAGAAGGGTAAAGCAGAAGTTCTTGAAGCTTAATTAGCATCGAGTTCAAGAATGTTAATCAGAGGTTTCCTAAAATGTGAAAAAGAAAATAAAATTTTACTCTTTCATTATAAGCATCTTATTAAATTCAAGATCCATATCATGGCTAAAATCTTTTTTTTTTTCTTCCTTCAGTAAGAACAGAGGCTTTGAATAAAGGATTTTACAGACAGGCCTTTCAACATGGAACATAAAAGCCAGGTCAACTTTCTAACAACGCTGC
Organism: Eospalax fontanierii; assembly: GCA_035773235.1. NCBI lineage: Eukaryota > Metazoa > Chordata > Mammalia > Rodentia > Spalacidae > Eospalax > Eospalax fontanierii. Next base: position 52,848,028 of record CM069541.1, read on the forward strand.
TCGAACACTACTGTCTGCTAACTTTCTCTCTTAGGAATATTCAATATTTACTCCTGGTTTATTATTATATACTTTACTTAATTTTGAGTCATGCTTATGTTATAATAATAGCAATTTGTTTATCATAGTCTAGAAATGTGTACAGCAAAAACAACTTCTCTTTTTTCCATCGTGCTTGGACCAATCCCAGGGCTTGAACATGCTAAGTAAGCACTGAATGACATCCCTGCATATTATATTAACTTTTTAATATAAATTATCAAGGACTTTAAGTGCAGAAAAGTAATGTCACAACAGTAAATAAACTACCTCTAGAACTACTTTTGCATGGCAATTTCCAAGACCTCTGAATTCCAAAGTAAAAATATAGGATTTAAAAAATAAAATAAATCTTTTAATAAAATTACTTTATCATTTTATCAACCTTTCCTATCTTCAAAAAATTCCTTACATCAAAGTTGTCCCATGATCACAATATTATAACATTCTCTACTCCAAAATTATATCCTATGAACCTTACAGCAAAGGATTGAAAATGTGAGAACTATATTTATAAGGTCAGTGTTAAATGCCAATAAAATTCTTAACACTAGTTTTAAATATTTCCAAAATGAACAAATGATCTGCTTACCACTTCTTATAATAAACATTTGATGACATCAGCAATACAATTCCTTAGACTTCATATTATCTCTCTAAAATATTTTTGTCTTGTTCATTTCCTTAATCATTTACATTCCTGTTTTCTGAGCATCTGTGTTACCAACGTTCCTAAAAGGAGGGGACAGGCAAGTCAGCACATACCAAAGAAACAGGGTCCCAGCAGCAGAACTGCAAACATAGTTCCCTCAAGAAGCCACTTGCCCTCAGGAAGATACTATTAAAAAAAAGAAAAGAAAAGAAAAAAAGAGCACTGATAGAAATACTATTTTGTAAGCATATTAAAAGCTGTCAGCTTTTAAATATTTTAAATGCACACAAAAATGTGCACAGATGGGCATCTTTTCTGCTCACATTAGTCTAGGAAAAAAATAACTTTCATTATCAAGCTCAAAGTCCTTGAATTTTTTAAACTTAATTGTGCTTCTATTTCTTAGAATTCACACCCCAAGGCCAAAGCTTTCCTGCCACCAGTCCTTCAAATCTGACTTGGACATTACACGGGAGGAGGCTCCAAGCCTCCCTGAGGTCTCACTCCTTTTACAACACACGAAAAAGCAGTCGATAATGGGCCCATGCTGAATTCACTGCTCTCCACATCTCCTCTTGGGACACAAGCCTAGCAGATGTGATAAAAACTGTGTCAGAGAAGTGGCTCTAGTTTGTGCCTTAATGACAACTTAAACCTCTAAACCAATACAACTAAAGGACTAACAGAACTGGCTGTTTCCTCTCTCTGCTGCCAATCTTCCAATATCTCTGAACTAAATTAGCACCTCTCCCCACAACTTCCCCTGCCACCGCTTAAAATCCATTCTAATTTTAAAAGATAAATGAATTCAGCAAACACACACTGATGGCACAAGCATCTGGGCGCTGTGTGTGTGGATACCCTATAATTAAGCCCTGACACATATTTCATAGAGTTTTTATTTTCTCAAGGTATGACTGAGCATTTGGATGTCTTAAAGGACAGTCTTCTAACAGTTCTCTGATCACCACTCCAGAAAGTAACCAAATTAACATATATCACTGGGGGACTTACAGGCTCTAAAAAATATCTAAATGTCTAAAGATTGTTTTTAACCATGTTTAAACATAGAAAAGAAAGGTGACATTCTGAACTGAAACATTCTAATTATTAAAAAACCATCCCCCCAATTATTAAAAATTTATACAAGACAATTTCTTAAACCATGGTTGGTTATACTTTTCTTTTAACTTGTGAGAATTCTTCGTCTTACTTAATATCATATCAAAAAATATCAATTTAAACATGTACCTCTGATAACATTTTCTAAATTCTATAACTCAGCCCTCAGATGATGGGTCCTTTTACCCAGTATCTTGAAAGCCTATTCAGTCACAATTGCATACCCACTTAATCAGCAATCATTGTTCTGGGATGCGGGACTTTGTTGCTAAGACAAGCACCAAAACCTTAAAAAAAAAAATTTTTTTTCAGAACTGGCATAAGAAAAAAGTGATCTTTGTCAGACAAGGACAAATTTATGCAAATCTTTTATAAACATTCACAAACATTTATTTAGCTTTTGAAATGTTGGCCTCATTTGAGAGCATGAAAATGAGGGGGAAGTAGGAAAACGCAAAGGACAGCTTAGAAGCTGGCACACTACATAAATATTCAGAAGGAAGATTATAGGATTCATGTTAGGCTGTCTTAGGCTTCTCCAAAGTCCACACAGAATAGCAAAGAACAAAACTAACGAGAAGTACAGCAGATGTTAGACAATGCATCGGCCTCTTTTCCTCTCTCACTTGGCTATACTTGGGCGCTTTTATATTTTCTTTCAATATGGTTAGGTCATTCAAGGATTCTCCTATAGACTCTGTATTGTGACTACAGATCTATAAGCTGGAGGTCTGTCAGCTTTCCAAAAGTTTCCAATGAAAAGGCATTATGCAAATTCTACCTCTCTTACCCTCTTTCAGGGGGGAAAAAAGCCTCCAGTATGCAGTCATTGGTGTATTGGAAGCCCCAGCTTTCATTTCTGTATAGCTGTGTTTGCCTCAGGGCCACGCAGCTTGTTTTGACAGTGGATCCCCCTAGATAGTTGGGATTAGTCGAGCTTGTTTAGATAAACTTGAAATCAAGGCCTTCTCTAGGTAGACAGCTAGATGTAGCTACCGAGTTTCCAGCTGCCTCCTCCTTTCATCCCCAAACAACTGCAGATTCACAGTAGCTATCACAGCCACAGGCTATGTCACATACATAAGTACAAAATTAAAGGCTGCTAAAAGAAGCCTTTGTAAGTCTTAGTGCTAAAATAAGGAATCTGTACTGCTTGGTTTATACAAATTATCAGAGCACTACCAATATGGAATTGAACCCATCCGTTAACAAGGCATGCTAATCAAGGCTCCTAGTTTCTTCTGATGGATAGGATCATAGTTTGGCAATACACCTAGCCTCCACTTATTAGCTCTTGCAAGTAGGATAACAGCTGAAATGTTGAAAAGGAAATAGCAGCCTTTATTTATTCAATGCCAGGGGATGTTAGACACCATCAACAAACACTACAAGTAGAAAATGGAAATCAAAGTGTAAATATCATATCCAGTTTGGAAAGAATATTATTTAGCAATTGATTAGACAGGGTTTTGCTACACAGCCATCTTCTATTTCACAACTATTATTTCTCACAACTTACAGATTGTAAAGGGGACATAAGGAGGAGTCAGGACTGAGAAAATTTATAGTCAGAACAGACTGATGGCACCCTATTACAAAGACAGAAGGCAGGTGATAAGAAACACTATCTAAAAATGTTTTAAATTACATAACTAAAAAAGTTTTCTAAAATCTATTATTCAAGATTTTAATCTTTTATAATTTGGGGGATGAGGAGACTTCAGAAAGTCAACAAAAAACAAAAAAATAATTCAATCCCACATACATATTTTATTTTACTCTCAACATGCAGTTCCAACATATAGGGGCTAGCATTTACCTGAGGTTGCCTGGGTTAAACTAAGCACAGCAACAGGACCAGCATAAGCTTCAGCAGTTTCCAAAACTCTTCTGTGGTACCATTACGCAAGTCCTTCCACCCTCTGCTGTACTTTCAAGTCACACAAGGCAGTTTCCAATCAAGCATTGTACTACTCACCATTAAAAATGCACTCTCAGGATTCAACAGGTAAGTCACATTATTTCAAAGAAAAGCCTTAAAATACTGAAGGTATTCTGGAACTGCATCCACATGGGCTTCATCTATGAAATTCTATGTTTGTTTTGGGGACAATTTAGATCCTGAAGAGATGCGCAAGAACACAACTCTGGAAGTAATGGTGGCATCCATCATTAATCCCAGCATTTGGGAAGCACGGACAGGTGGATCTCTATAAGATCGGGGCCAGTCTGGTCTACACAGTGAGTTTCAGGCCAGCTGGGGCTACAGGGAGACACTGTCTCAAAGAAATAAGAAAATAAATAAATAAATAGTACAACTCCTTTTTCTCTAAAGAGCCAGGCAAGTATGTTAGGACTTGGGAGTTACTTCTGGTTTCTGTCATATATTCTATTTGGTGTTTTGTTTTGTTAATACCTCCTAACAAGGGTAAAAGAAAAAGAAAATCTTAATTTGCAAGCCATAAAAAAGCCAGGCATGGTGGCACACCCTGTAATTCCACCACTCAGGAGGCTGAGGCACAAGACTCATTAGTTTCCTAGGTTACAATAGTGAAGACACTATCTCAAAAAAAAGAAAAAGAAAACTCAAAAAACCGCCAGTTCCAGATTCCCAGTCAGGAGTTAGCCAGCTGGCTAGAGTTTGCAAACCTAACCAAGGTGCCAGTCACATAACTTCTTTAAAAAAAAGAAACTACTACTATTACACAAACTCACCAGTGCCCCCAAATTCTAGAAATCCCTAGGAGGCAAGTGGCTTTGCTAGCCATACTGGTTCAGTGGTGATCCAGCAATTTACACATGACTGTTGCTATATAACCAAATATCTACTGCATGCTTCCTTTATAGAAAACTTCTTAAAATACACACACACACACACACACACACACACACACACACACACACAAAACAGATCTTTTCCCAATTTTTCCCACACCTAGAATTCACAACTACTCTGTGGCATGGACTCATCACAGATACACTCCCTCCTTTAGTTAACAGTTCACTTCCTTAAGTGAGGGTCAAGACTGTCTTGTCAAACAAACTGGTTCCATGGTCTCTGGAGTCTTCAGAGTTTTCCCAACTGAGATTTGTTTTATTGGTAATATTTTCAAAAGTGATATTAGAAGAGGGGAAGGTTTTTATGATGCTCTGCTTACTGCTCTCTCCCACATCAGTAACTCTGTCAATGTTCTGCTAGATGAAGAAAGTAGGAAGGATTGTCTCTGCCTGTCTCCCTATTTGATTTCTGGTCACCCTTCAGACCCCTTTCCCTTAAATGTGTTTCCCTCTCTGTGGCCTCCTCTATCATCACTATACCTACACTTTAGACTGCTCAACTTTCTGCCTCCTGAATCACAAGCATTTATTTCGAGTTCAATGGACCAAAGATCCAGACTCACCAGCTAGGTTCCTATACGACTGCTAAAGTCTTTTACTTCACAGGAACAAGGCTCTCAGACTGCCACTGATTCTCACTGGGAGATGATCCATTTGCACAACTAAACATTTGGCATCATTACTGGACTTTAAGACAACTTTTGAAGAAGAGCTTCTGATTCCCTGAAACCTTTCTAGGCATCTATAAACATGACAGAGGATGAAGTATCCCCTAAAATCAAGACTCTCTAAAGCATCTTTGAATAAAAAAATCAATGTATTTCTCTAAGAAACATACTTTCTACCAGACAATGTGCTAGAAGACAGGGATAAAGTAACCATCAAGTAAGGTGTGCTCCTTGTCCACACAGAGCTTAAGATCTAGCTGGAAAGATAGAAGATAAAGAAATGCATACATGAACATCTAACTCCAAATGTTCAGGTACTATAGATAGAAGATAAAGAAATGCATACATGAACATCTAACTCCAAATGTTCAGGTACTATGAGAGAAAAGAACAAAAACTCTAGATAAAATGGCAAAGACCTGAATATTTTTCTTTATTATTTTTATTTTATGTGTATGAATCTGTTGCCTGCATGTGTGTAAGTGACCCTATGTCATGTGATGCTTGCAGAGTCAGAAGAGAACACTGGATTCCCCTGGAACTAGAATTTTAATGGTTGTTAGCTGCCATGTGGGTGCTGGGAATCAAACTTGGATCCTCTGCAAGAGCAGCCAATGCTTTTAACTGCTGGGCCATCTCTTCAGCCCCAAAGACCCAAATTTAGATTAAAGGGTCAAGAAGGACCTCTTGGAAAGTGACACTGAGTTGAGACTTAAGGAATGAACAGGAATTCACTGGGCAAGACTGGGAAAGGGATAGAAAGAAGAAAACAAAACCAGTAGCAGGAACAAAAGGGCTGAACAAGAGATCTTGGCATAAGGAGCTTAAAGGAAGCCTCAAAGTAGCAGAGGGTGGTAGGTAAAACTGGGGAGCTTGGCAGGGGCTGAGGATTGAGGGATCCTATAGGGTCTGGCAAGGAGTGTGGACTTCATGCTAACGCACTGGAAGTCACTGAGGGGTTTGGATCCTTACCTTTAAAATCACCCCTGCACTAGACATTCTAACCCTGAATCTACTCTCAACCCATCCAGGCTCCAGGCACCCTGAGATTGTTCTCCATGAGCTTTTTCTGGCTCCTGAGCTCCTTTAAGAACCACTGAAAGCAGGTAGGACAAAACTGATTTGAATATATCCAGAAAAATCAAACTTTAAGGTTAAGATTTATTCATGGCATAGAAAATGAAAGAAAATAGAGAATACTATTCAAGTTCGTATAAAGGTGTCGGTAATTTCTATAATTTGTCATATATGCCTAAGAACATAAATTATACAAATAATTTCAAAAATTAGACTTATAGAAATTTCTTTTGATTATGAAACTAACCTATTTAGCCTCTATTTTGTTTCTCATGTCATCTGTTTTCTGGAGGAGGTTAAGTGACAATTACAAAGAGACTAAGAAGCAGGTTTTAGAAATTTAGCAATTCCATGCAAATGTTACAGTTCTTTAGATGAGTTCAACCTTGAAAACAGAGTAAAATTAGCTTCAGGTAGACTGCTGGTAGAACTTACCCAATCCTCTATTAAAGAGATGTTCTAAATCTTTCTTTATTCGATCACCATTCTGTCTCCACAGTTACAAACTCCACAGTTACATATATACAAACATATATACAGCTATAACTTCAAGGGAATAGCCCTACATGCAGAGGAAAGCTAAAGACCTACTTTGCTTTCCGGTTGCAACTGGAGAATGAGATCTGTGTTACTGTTATAGGTCTTAGGGTGGGGCAACCTTATTTCCCTGTTATACCTATGTTTCTGTATAATCAAAGTGTTTTCTCTCACTTTCATGGTCCTGAGGTAGATGCTGCAGTATACCAGAGTCTGAGAGAGGGGGTTGGGGGAAGACAGAGACAGAGAGATAGAGAGATAGAGAGACAGAGACACCATGACTTGTCTGGATGCCAATGAAAGAGTATTTACTTCATCTGGGTGCCTTGAGATGGGAAACTGGAAAGTTACATTAGAAGACTTTGTTTTTAATCACCTCACAGTTCATCATCTACTGTAGAGACTTGTCTACATTCTACGACTTAATGAAATTTTAGACATCATCACCAATTCCATGGGGAACATCAAAACCTTCTCTCTGCTTCATTTCCCTTGCAGGGATTTAATCAACATTTTTTTGTTTGTTTGTTTTTCCTACCTAGTTCAAATTCTGAGCTCACAGATCACAATGTGAGCATGTTTGGTGATTATATTAATTATATTATGCTATATATCAATTATATTAATTTTATATATCAAAAAACTGCCTCTTAGCATCCATACACAGTACCAAGTCCAAGTCTAGAGACTTAAACATGAAGCAGGAAAGTATCTCTAACTTCCTACATGGAGAAGGAAAAAGATACAAAGTCAAGTAGTAAATATTTTAAGTTTTCTGGTATGTTCATGGTAAAAGGAAGGTTCTCTCAGGTTTAACTGAAGATACAAAAGAGGTGACTCTGAAAATTGCAACTTTAAAAAATGGGCCAAGTCCAGCACTCTGAAGGCAGATGCAGATATATCTCTGTGAAATAATCGAGGCCAGCCTGGTCTACATAGTGATTACAGACCAGTTGGGTCTACAGAGACCCTGTCTCAAAATAAACAAACAAATGACAATAAACAAAAATAAAAAATGATTTGGTATTTACCAGACAAATGAGCTACATAAGAACATTTCATGGACAAAAAAGTGATGTGAAACATTACATGTCATTATTTTTTAAGATTGAAGGTAAGTAAATCTTTGATAATTACAATTTTCTTTAAAAGACAACCCCAACATCAAAAAAAAAAAAATGAGAAACTCAATTGTTTTATAAATTCCTTTCATTTCTACCAACTAATCCCCTTCCCCTCCATGCCCACAATCTGGACTTCATGTTATATCACATTTAAAATCTGAAACTGAACAAAGTTAGTTAGAAACTATAATGGCCAGAAGATTCTTTACGATACCACATTTAAGCATTTTCAAAATGAAAGCTACCACTGTAATACACACTGGCCCATACACAGCCAAAGGGCTCATTTACAAGGACAGTGGGACCTATTAATAAATTTCTGAGGCTTTCAACACAGGACTCTTGACATATAGATTTTATAACTGTAATAAAAATTTTAAAACTCCTTGAAACTTCTTCATCACCATTTAAAAAGGTTTTATATTTTTAGTGCATTTCAGAACATAAATATTCAAGAATGGTTTCTCATTGCATCTTTTCTTTCCTTGACAAAATACTAGGAATCATCTTTATGACACTAAATTTCATTCTGAACAGTGTGGGGTTTATAAAGGCAGTATTTTCCAGAATTCTTCCTGAGATGGATCTGAAAATTCAGAGGCAAAGATTATCATGCTCAGCCTGAACAACTGACAAAGGCACCAAAACAAGGTGAGTTTGTCACCTTCAGTCTATCTCTAATAATAGGAGTCTACAGTTACTAGTCACAACTAGATGCCAGGTTGTTTTTCTTCTACTTCCATTTCATGAACTTTGAATCACTTAATCCTGGCCACGATCTTAGAAGGTCTTTACTGTGATTATCTCTAGTTTACAAGTGAGGAAATGAAATTTCGAAGTGCAAATAGCAGAGCTGGGATTCAAACTCCGAAGTGCATGCTCTTAATCACCACATCATGTTTCTAGACTTATGTACACCATGTACTCACTGAGTCCCTTGTTTGTCTAACCCTGGCTATAGCCATTTCTCTACCTAAACTGTCACAGACTAACAGAGACTGACACATAAACAGGATATAAGGAATGAATGCTCCAAATGTTCTTCAAGCTGAGGGTAGACTGAACAGTTCAGTCAGAGCAAGTTTCCCAGCAAGATGATACAAGCTAAGCAGTTAACCACAAGTAGAGGTGTACTGGTGTGAGAGAAAAGACAAAAAGGAGAATATTTTAACTACAAAAACAGTTTGGGCAAAAGTACATGATAAGAAAAGAGCAAAGGGTCCTGGGAAACGGTGAATATGTGTGTATGTCTGTGTTATGAAAGAAAGTAGCAGAAGACAAGCATAAAAGCTGATCCAAGGTCAAATGGCGATGGGCCTTCAAGCTTAGAAGTTGGGTATCCCAGAGTTGTGACCCCACAAGTTGTGATCCCAAAGCTCGGGAGGTAGAAGATTACAAATTCAAGGCCAACATAGGCTATACAATGAGATACTGAATAAAAAATAAGACAGCAAGGAAAAAAATGCAGAATTTTACCCACAGGGAAATGATGTGGTTTGACTTAGGTTTGAGAAAGCCATCTCCAGTCATCTTATGAAAGACAGTGACTCCAAGGTCAGTGGGTTGCTGGTCCATTAGGAAGAATAGACGTGAGAGAAGCTGAGAGTGTGAACGCAAAAGAAAACAGAAGATTTGGACAGACTAGAAAGCAATTTAGGGATGAAAATAAGCAGGACTGGATATAAACTTATAGATGTACACAGAGCAACAGGAACCAATCACATGAAACTAAAAACAAGACAGATTACACCTTTCACAAGCAGGGCAAGATGGCACAGTGTATAAAGAAGTTTGTTGCCAAGTCTGTCAACCTGTGCTCCATGCATGGAATCCAGATGGTAAAAAGACAGAATTGACTCCCACAAGTTGTCCTCTGACTTTTCCTCAAGGACATGTGCACAATAAATAAATAGATAGATAAATAAATGTAATTTAAAAATTTTTTAAATGTAGCAAAAACTAGACCTAGTTCACTTATAATCATTGGGCAATTCACTAAAAAATGAGACCATTTAAATTTTAACAGGGCTTTTGGGAGCAAAATTAAAACCTGAAGAACACTTCTAACAATATATAAATAAGATTACATGGAGGCATGGCTATAATCTCAGCACGAGACAGAGGGACCACAACTTCCAAGAAAGTCTTGGCTACCTGTCAAAACTGTCATAATTAAATAAACAAAAATAAATGGATAAATCATATATAGAAAGGCAAATGCTTAATCTGGGGTACATTTCCCCATCTCTAATCCACCCATGATCTGTTTAGAACCTGTAATGCAATCCATTGAAACAGCTACACTCTGTGCAGTCATAGTAATCAGGGTACCACTCCGAGAACTCATCTCAAACAGGGCACTTTTGTTGCTACTGTGCTTATAGTTACCCTTCAGACTGCAGAAGCTGAAGAGTTTGAGAATTTACATCTGAGGATGAAAAAAAAAAATTACATTTTCATTTACAATCTCAGAATGTCAAACTACAAAAAATATTAAACGTGACTGGAGCAAGTAGATGAATACCCCATGAAGCAACAGCCAGTCTTAGCACAGACGCAAAACAGGTCTAAAAGATATTTCTGGTTGAGCATTGTGGCACATGCCTTTGATCCCAGCACTCGGGAGACAGAGGCAGGCGGATCTCTAGAAGTTCACAGTCAGTTCGGTCTACATAGCAAGTTCGGGGCCAGGCGGGGCTGCAAGGCGACCATGTCTCAACCCTGTCTCAAAAAGATTAAAAAAAAAAAAAAAAAGATATTTCTGTAGGGCAGTTCTCTAAGACGTTCCACTTGAACTTCTCCATACTGTTCTTGATAACTTTGTCACTGTTGATGGCAAAAACATGATGAACATGGTGGAATCAAAACTCAGGATTCCCAACTTCAGCTGTTCTGGTCAGGACATTGTTCCAAAAGCATCTAAACATTCTGGCCAGACATTACCATTACAGTCTTCTATACAGTAACATCCTGAACAGTGGTGCAATCTAGTGCTTCTTTCCTCCTCCTTTCCTGGCATGGTGTTGGCTCATAGTCTCCAAACACCACTCCTGTCTCAATGCACAAATCAAATGTACCTCCCAGACTGGCTCTGACACCAAAAACAACTATGAGAAGGGGAAAAAAAAAGCATAAAATATAGTTCCTTGTAACTAAGTCAGTGTTAAGACCAAGACGTTGAATTGCTTTAAAATGTAATCTACATGACCATTATGTAAGTAGATCCTTTGACTGAAACACAAATGAGTTTCCCAGTTGTATTCCATAGTATACAGTACCATAAAAAGTTTCCAAGATCAGTCATTTCCAGCTACTTGGGAAGCAGAGACAGGAACAGACAGACAAAGTTTCCAAAGGCAGAAGGGTGGGCAGAAGGAGGTTGGGTATTACAAAGGATGGGGAGCAAAAGGAGAAAAAAGAATGAACAAAAAATAATTTTCCTTGAAAATGCCCAAGTGAAACTTAATACTGAATATGCTAATTTTAAAAATAAAAAAGTTAACTTTTTAAAATTGAATGTGACCACCATTCAAAGTGGACTTGATCTGAGTAGATATGAAAAGCTGAAAGCTTAACAGTACCTGCTCTAGAGAAAAATTACAGAAAGAAGAACCCTCAAAAGTTTCTGAGAGAAATGGAATATGCCCAAGTCCAATTCCATTTTTTGTGAGCCTGGTGAATGCAAGGCCCCAAAAGACTACAAACCCAAACTCTCAATTCCAATTTGAACTTCTATTTCTAACTGTAGCAGACTAAGGGCTCTATTCCTTATGTTTCCTTGCCTGATAATAAGAGCAAGAAATCAAATGCCATGCGTTTGGACTTTGTGTAAGAGTTCTACATTGTGTTTCATTACATAATGCTGGAATAATAGGTCTACCTTTTATGATACAAATAATGTTAGGAAGTGTTGCTTAATGCACAATTTTCATATTACATAGCATTTTTTTCAATCAATAAATACATGAATTTTACAATAAGAATGGTTGGTCTCTAGTTTGCCAAAATTTGGAAGAAAATAAAAAGAAGGTTTTCATATGTTGGACCTCGTCAGAAGAAGGAAGCAGTCATCAATAGGCAAGTAGCTAGACTTGTGGAAACAGAACCTCTACTCCTTCTATCAGAATCTTCCAATGGATTTACCTAGGTTATTTGTGAATAACTAGAAGCTTAGGAAATCTTTTCTTTAGATCACACCTGAAACACAAACATGAAAACTTCATATTTGAGCAATTGCATGCAATTCAAAAATGCCAATTTCCATCACAATTAGCTGAAGTATACAATATATTTTTGCTTTTTAGTATAATGTTGATACATATTTTTATAATTCACAGAACTGTCTATAATGAAAATCTGAAATCAGACCATATAAAATCATAAAAGGACACCTTTTTATTTTTCCCAATGTACCATGTTGCTGTACTGCTTATACAGCCTGTACAAGAAACACTGTTAGTTTCTATATAAAGATTTCCATAAAATGTTTATAGTGTCTATAAATGCATAAAAATTGGTTTCATTATAACCTCTGTTTCAGTGCCAGTGGAAAGAAAAATTACCTGCTACTCTAAATAGCAATCTACATATACTAAGGTGGGTAAGTGTGCTCAGAGCGCTGAGAAATTTCTTCCAGAGCTCTGAGAAATTCACTGTTTTATCAAAATGTACATAAGCACTCTGAGAAATAACTTCTAGAACACTCAACTATAATCACCACTCTTAGAACACATGGGCTATTAAAAGTGCAGTTTTGAAAACAAATTATTAATTCTACATGTTTAGTATAAGAAATAATCATATTACAACCAGTGTGTTTTAAACCCATGTGTTTAAACTTGGTTTAACTGTTACACTTGACACAATACCATTCTATTCAGGGAAATATCTGATAGGCTACTATACCTTCATCTCTAACTACTCGATGCTACCCATTATAATTATTAACAATTTTTTAATCTGAAAAATATACAATGTTTTGAAGCCAATAATGGGGTTTTGGTGAGAGTCTGTGAACATGGGAATTTAACATTTTTCTCCCTAATTCAATCACTATTCATTAATACTTCACTAACACAATAAAGTTTTATACAGTATTCCCATAATTGTGAATGAACAAAATTACAAATCCACCTAATCCAAAACTATTTATTTGTGGTTTTAGTCATGATTCAAAGATATTCATGGTTTTTCTTATTTTTCAATGTCTGACTGACCTACAAAGATGGTATCTTTGAGAAAGCACTTCTAGAAATGAGAGGACTACATCATGATTGTGCTCCTGTCCTTCTTCAACAAAAAATCTTCTACTGGGGAGGCTTCTAGTAAGCACTGTACTAGTTAAAGTTATTGTCAAAGGCTAAAAAGAATCTCAGTTCCATAACCCACGGTAACTAAGAAATACACCCACAATTTAGTAATCTTAACACCTAAAAAAAAATCAAAGTATTTATGAGAGATAGAATTTTTTAATTTCTTAAGTAAGTTGTTAAGTTTTTTTGTTTTTTTTTTTTTTTTCAAAAATACAGGATCCTTTTCAAGTCAGGACCTGACCACTGTTGATGTTTCAGTATTTAAACTAGCTGAGCTTTAAACAAAAGCAGACGAATAAGTAATGTGAACTCTAAAAAGTCCTTGCTTTTGCCCTTTTTGTTGTTTGTTTTGCTCTTTTAAAAAATATAAGCACTGTATGTCTTTTGGAAACCAACACAGCCTTTATTTTCAGGTTTAGGATAGTAGGCTTACTAGTTTTTACATGAAATATTGAGTGCTACAGGGATTTAATGGTTTTTAAACCATAGATGTCATTGTGGTCTGAGGGTGTCACAGACAACTTGAGGAGAAAAAAACGGGGCACAGAGAAATCACTTTGTCAGTAATTATAATCAAGCGTCCTAAACCATGGCTCAGGCTGCTCATTACTTCTTCCTTCTGTATCAAAACCCTTATTTACATTTCAGATTACATTTTTTATGAAACAGTAAGATCTATCAGAGCTGAGAGGACTGAAATAATGAGGGAAAACATTTTAATAAAACGTGTTGGGTCTGCGTTACTTCCGTGACAGAAAGAAAGGCTTCCTCTGTAGTGACAGATCATTTATTCTGCTTCTAAACGAGAAGCAAAAAGATGAAACTGATGAACTTTTACTGCCCATTTGTCTTTAGCAGACAATTAAGACAGAGAAGATCAAAATGGATTATCATACCACGCAGACAACTGGCCCAACAGTAATACATCTCCGGGACCACAGATTTGTAACTCTCTTTTATCCCTCCCCTTTCTTCTTACTTCTTTCTCCACTCTAAAGGCAGTGCTAGCTTTGTGGCTCAAGGAGAGCCAAAAGGCTGGTCATCATTATTCAGTCACAGATGTCAATCTAACCTTCCTTTTTTCTCAGTTTCTAAAGCAGTGAGGCACAATAATTTGTGACAGATTCTTTTACTGTAAGGTACAAAGAACACACAGAATAAAACATCTAGCAGCAGCAAGCGTCTCTGATCAAGAGTGCTGGTACATGGGAAACACACTACATGTAAAAACAAGCATTGGTAGTTTAGGCAAGTGAGGAGGGAAAACTGTGTGTGTGTGTGTGTGTGTGTGTGTGTGTGCATGTGTGTGGTGGGTTTTCACATCCATGAAGTAATAAATCCTATATCTGATGGTGAATTATCTTAAATATTCCTAAAGGACCACATCACAAATGTTGAAATGAGCACTTAAACTTTACATGTACATGTGTACTCAGGAGAAAGGTAATTTAGTTTAGTCAAACAAATATTAATGTGAAAAAAAAACATAAAATTAGAATATAAGTGACAAATAAGAAAAAAGTATTCTTCATCCTCTTTACCAGTAGAGATAGTTCCCAAAAAATTTATTTGGAAATAATACCTTCAAAGTCAAGTAGATTTATCCTGTCTCATTTCTTGAGTTGTTTGTGGTCAAAAGGGAAATTAGGTATCTAAGGTTGGAGGATGCCAAATAAGACAGGGATGCACATGTGTAAGTGTACAGCTAGCCATGAGTATGTTCCTTTACATTTCAATGCCATCGCACTCATACAAACAAACAAACAAAAAAACAACAACAAATAGCTCTATCCTATAAGCACCTTTAAAAGAACGAGCTTATTATTTTATAAATAACTGCTGTAATTCTAAGCATTCCAACATCAACATATGAAATGTTTCTAAGGTTATCCATTGACAAAAGTAAAAAACTACATTCACAACACAGTATTAATAAACTGGACTCCACATATGATGACAAGAGAAAGTAGTCTAAGCTTCTCTCTGGACACATGTATACATACAATAGTACTTGTATACAGACACACCTTCCTCAAACATGTGACACTTATAAATGTACTTAGGAGAAATAAATATGGGATGATAAAACATCAGATTGTTCCAATAGTTATTTCTGGGTAGGAAAATATCAAAATGATTTATATTTTCTTTCCATTTTTTAAATTTAATTTTTGCTTTACCTATATTTTCTATATTTTGGATATGGACATTATACACATACAATTTCTAAAGTTATACTTAAAAAATCATGTTGCTCAGTTTCTTTTCAGAAATACTAAGGAACTGTGTTTAAAAGGACTAGACTCAGATCAGTAGCTTTTCTATTTTAAGTTTTCTCCTACAAAATTTTCTCTCCCTGGATAATTCAGATCAAAGGATCACAAAGGTTATTTACCTCGATACAAGACTTTAGAACAATAATCTTCATAGGAGTTATTACCTTAGGTGAAATACAAGTGATAGTTTTTCATCTTTTAGATATTTTAAATTATTTTTATTATTTTTATTTTATGTGTATGAGTGTATTGCCTGCACGTGTGCAAGTGCACCCATGTCGTGCAATGCCCACAGAGGTAGAACAGGGTGTCAGATGCTCTGGAACTGCTGTTACAGAGGGTTATCAGCTGCCATATTGGAATCAAACACAGGTCCTCTGCAAGAGCAGCCAGTGCTCTTAATCACTGAACCATGTCTCCAGCAACAACCCTCCCCCGATATTTTTTTTTAAAGAAAGATGAACATTGATTTTTTTAAATTCTTATAATCTTTGGGTTGTATAGTTTAATTCAAATGACTTAATTTCACAGTAATTTAAGATTAAAATTTTAACTCTACTGATTGATGAAGCAAAGGTAAGTTGAGATTTTAATTATTTTTAAATCTTATTTTAATCTTGAGTTCAGACACAAAGCAAACCACATCAGTTCTCTTGGGTTCTTATATCCTAAAATCTCATTACAAAGCACATCATTATACTGATTACCCAGTTATGCTCCTGGTCACATTGTGACCTCCATATTTAAAGGATATATCAGATATGATTAACTTGCTCGCTCACTCTCTCTCTCTCTCTCTGGCACGTTACAATGCAAGCAATACTATCCTGTGTATTTTTTTTTCTTTTTCTTTTTTCTTGGTCTTTTTGAGACAGGGTCTCCCTGCAGCCCCAGCTGGAACTCACTATGTAGACCAGGCTGGCCTTGAACTCACAAAGATTCACCTGCCTCTGCCTCCGGAGTGCTGGGATTAAAGGCATGCACCACCAGGCCCAGCGGTTCAGGCCAGTTCTATTCCATTATATTCTTCCTCACTTAAGGACTTTTTTAAGGAATATGCTTTGTGTACAACAGTCCATTTGTGAAAGGCTTCATAAAGTTGTCTTACTCGATATAATTAAAGGTGCTTTTCCTTGCATGTTTAAAAAGTATGCCAAAGTGCATATCTGAACTAAAGAAAAATGGAATGAGCCAAATAAAACTACAAAGCTTTGTCAGTATCTCCCAAGATAGAAAATGGAATTCTGAATGTATAACCTGGAGCAAAGCATAAAGCGTCGAGTGCTATAAGAAATTTCGCACTGCTTTGTAAGTGAAATAATGCCTGCAACACTCCTTGTTTATAGAGTGCTGAAAATTTGGGAGTGGCAGAACTGGCTAGCCTTAGCTTTCACTTGCATCATCGGAACCACCGTCACCCTGTTTGGACCACCTTCTTCCAGTATCATTACAACAGATAGTGTCTGTCATTGTCCACTGCAAATTCCATGAAATAAAAACTTCTCTCTCTTTTTGGTCATACTTCTTGACTATTTAAGTGGTATTAAAAGAAAAAAAAAATGTTCACAGGCAATTCAAAAAGGATTCCCTTTTGAACTGCAGTCTGTAACATACCTCAAAGTAAAAAGTTATATTTGTGATAGATTTTCTTTACTTAGTTGCTGTGCATTTCCCTCCTGAAGGAAACATCCTACATCTAGCACTAGTTTCCAATCCAACTCCAATATGCTTTAACTTTTTGTCTTTCGTTCCTAATTACTGCCTCTATTCCTTTCTAAAAATTCATTTATCTCTTTCAGTAAAAAGAACAGTAATAATATGTTGAACAACTCTGAAATAAATTTTGTCATGTAAAAAATTAATTACGCATTCCGAACCTGGTCACTGTAGTCCTCCGGGAATTGCCTCTGCACCTCAGGATCTGTAAATAATTGACAGATAATATTAATTGGCTTTGGATTAGTGAGCAAGCAGAGGATCACACATTAATATTTGATCAGAAGATGATAGCAGCCCTGGCAGGGGATCCAAGGGGGGCAGCTGAGGCTGCTATGCTGATGAGCACAAGGAAGGCCTCAGCGAGGCACTCCCATTACCCTCCTCCAGAAATATAAAGAAGAAAAATTTTAAAAGACCTGATGCTACTGTTAACTTTAGACTATTACCTAATGCGAAAATCTTGCCAGCTGCAAATTGCCCTCAATATATTTTTCCAGAGAAAATGAGTCTTAAACCTGCTTGACTTTTCTTCTCTTATCAGCAGCCTCCTTTTCATCATTACAGATGTTGGCCTTATAAACCTTAAGCACCAGCTTCAGACTGAGGAGAAAGGACAGTGAGGGAAGAATTCTTTCAAGGAACAAATGTAAAAGTCAGTGCTTTTAAAATAAAATACATCCTTCCCCTTTCAAGTGTTTATGAACACCTATGAAAATAAAGTCACAACTACAAGAAGTTATCTTCAAAATAAAACCAATAAACCAAATAACATAAACAATTATTTTCTCCCTTAATATAATTAGACTTATGTAAAAAGTATAAAAATACAAAGGTAACAATACCTCTCCTGACCATGTATTTAAATGAAATTACAAAGGGGATCACTTCATTCTGAAATCATAATTGCAAGATAATGCCAGGTTTGTAAGTCAATACAGAAGTAGACTAATTAAAAGCTATTAGCACTCCATTTACTATTGATTAGGAAAACCTTCACTCCTTCCTAATAAGAAAAAGAACAATCTCATGGAAGATAAACTGCGGTGGTCAGAATAGTATCTACTTGGGAAGTCATGTATCAATGGAAAAGGCACAGTGTTGGAGGCTCTCCCCTAAAAGTAATCTTACGATATACACTGCTTGCTTTCCATGAGTAATCTTTAAAAACAATATTAAAGCACCAATTTGCTTCTCTGTGAACATAAATCCAAGTAAAGAATCAAATCTTTCAAGTCACAGTATACAATTAACTATTCTTCCGTGAGATGAAGAAAAAAGGTGGGTGAGCTATTTGCTTACTACATCTAAATCCTAGAAAAATCAGTTTTAAAGTCATTAAAATTGGTGGGTGCTGTTTTTTATTTTTTTGAATCTAAGACAGAAATAATTACAAAGTCATACCAAAAGTATAGTCCCCCATATGAGTGGTACAAAATACAGACCCATTTAGGTGTCTTCTGCTTAGCTTAAAATGTGGAGATTAATTTCTCTTTTTACCCTTATCTTCAGCTACTGAGAAGAGACTAATGATGTGTCTAGATTATAACCAGGAGAGTTCTAGAGTAATGCTCCCTTCTGGGCAAGATAAAGAAGCCATTGCCAGTCTCTGGCCTGATAGCTGAAATTACACAAGGATTCTGCTCTCCTAAGGCAGGAGGCCAGAGGGCGCTAATAGCTGGCAGACAAAGTCCAGGTTTAGTATTCCTTTATCCAAAATACTTGGAACTAGAAGTGCTACAGATATTTCAGTTTTTCAGATTTTTTTTAACCATTTACATAGACTTCATAAGTTGAACCTCCTTAACCCAAAATGCCAACATCTCAAATTTGGAGCATCTCAGATTACCATGCGTGTTGAAATTGTATTAAGCTTGAAAAGAAAAATTAGCTAACAAGATGTGATGATTCAACAAATCTCTAAACGTGGTGGAGGGTGTTAAAAAAGCACAGTGACTATAATAGCTGAAACATGTAAGAATACTTTAAATTTTGGTCAAGAAAACAAACAATGCAGTTATAAGACACTGAGGCACATAATAAATCAGAGATCTGTAATCTTTCTTCTTGTAGTCATTTGTAATTCTTCGGAATCACAATACACCAGAAGAAATAAAAACCATCATTTTGGTGAAGGGATAAACACTAGAAATAAACATTTAGGGTATATTCTTCAATTTCCAAACTAAGTTTCTTGCTTGTAAATGAGACAAAGTTCTTAAATCTCTTTTTAAAACTCTATTAAGAGACCATTTTAAGAAACTCGTCACTTTGAATGTTTTTCATATATACAACAGAGTAATATTAGAAAAAGAAAAGAAAAATAGATGGAAAAATCATCCCAGCTTAACACACTCAAGGTGAAGAGGACTATGATGGCCAGCCAAGATAAGGGCTATTCCAACCACATTATTATTGTAAATGCTGCTGCAAAGGTAGGGCAATGTAACTGCCCAAGACCATCCCTGAAGTGAGAGTCCCAGATTTCAACAGAACAATGTTCCAAGACGATACACCCATTATTGTTTACTACAATTCAAGCATAAAACTTTTGTTTAGTTTTCTTTAAGGCCCCAGAGTTTCACAAAAAGCAAATTTCATGAGTCTTTAACATTTTCTAAAACAACACTTAAAAAAAAAACCTTTTAAAGGCAATGCTTTTCAAAATCTAGTCCAATATATAAAGTTCCATTCAATTAATTCAAAGGTCCAGTCTGATAGTTAATAAAACTATGAAAAGTATTTTGTGAAAATTAACAGACTACAAACAATGTATATGAATTTTCTTAAAATGTCCTTTTTGAACAAAAGGTTACAATCTTTTTTCACGTTGAGTTTATCAGAACACCATAATGTCACCAAACTACCAACATTGGAAACATCTGAATTAAAAAGGTCCAAAGACAATCTGCTTTTCTCAAGCAACACAACACCCGCCTTACTAACAGTTTCTGCATGGCACATGTACAAAACCTAGCACCCTGCAGTTAAGCAAACCGCCTTTAAATTTTCTGTCTGGCAGCAATCCACTTGCATGTCTGTATGTTTTTACAAGTACTCTATGTATTTCATTGCGTCAGCTGCATTTCTTTAAGTTTTAAATGGTCTGGGAACATTTTATGAAATGTTCTATATCTTTATATGGAAAATAACATACACTGGAAAAATGCATGGGTCTAATATTTATGTATCTATTTCTTTATCCCCCTTCCAATGCTATAATTGCTAATGTTCCAAAACACCTTCTCACATTTATATGCTCGTTGTCAAATGCAGTGTCACCAATCAGCTAACTTCCAACACAAAAATCTGAGGACCAGGGTAAACCACAGAAGAAGCAACCTAACAGTCTAGTCCACTTAGGCAAGTAGCAGTAAAAATACAGTTAGATGTACCAAGATTTTTCCTTAAGAATTATTGCCCAGAAAATTAAGAACATAATAGGACAACTCTTTACTTATCCTCCTCTCTCAGCAACTTTCTTCTACCTCAATACTTTCTTACAAACATCAATTCTATCATCTACCAGGAAAATACTGTATATAAAATACCTCATCATCAAATGAGACATCAACAATATGTCTCATTTGAAAGAGTTCATGTATCTCTTTACCAAAAGGGACTAAAAAAGGAAATTGGATCTTGACAAGGTTCCACATCACATTAGTGTGATGGGTACCACATTCTTCTAGCAGCATGACCATCTACAAGGCTGCCCCCCACCAGCAACTTGAGGACACTACTACTCCTCCTGAAGGTCATGACATGCATTTCCACATTTAAAGCAAAAATGTCACATAGTAAGACTCTCAGCAGCACAATCTCATTCTAGCAGAGAACATGACCATACTTAAAAGACTGGTTTCTATAAAGAAAGGCTAATTTTATTCAACCTCAATAATCCATGTTTTCTAGTCATACATATGCTAAATCTTTCATAAGATATACCATATTGCCACAGGATGTTTAATTAATAGAATAAGAGTTTGGGCAAGACTCACTGGAAAGGTGCTATAAATTATTTTATACAGCTCCAAAATCTTTGCATTCTGCCTTAGGCTTAAAGTTCCTAGAAAACCTGGTAGACAGAGCTTTTACAACAGAAATACAAAATAAATCATAGAAGTACTGTAGTTAGGTATGAAGTCTCATATGCACAGATCATTCCAAATTATTTCCATTTTTTCTCTGTCACACAAATTATGACACCATTTGAAGAGTAAGGCATGACATATTTTCTGATTATTGAAAAAAACTGACTTCATCTGATATGATATGTGGAACAACTGCCACTAACCAATGTCATTAACTTCTATTAGCAGAGCTCTCGCAGAACTGAAGGTGGAAAGGTAAAAGTTACCACGAATATCTGCTGCTTTCACTTTTAACACGCAAGGGATCACAGCAGAAAAAGTTAAATGCCTCCTGAATTTATCCACCCATTGTCTCTACGATATTTCTGTCAATAAAACATATAATATTGCATACCTTTGAATCTTACAATTATAAAGATCTGCCCTTTAAAAAGCAAGGCTTTAACGTGAACTATCAACCATATAATCTCATTGTTCAATTTCATGGAGTTTAAGATACTATCTTCTTCTCCTACAACCATAAACGTTAATCCAAGCTGTAATCAGATTTAATTTTCCAGATGAGAAGATGGGAATATGCTGCAAACAGGATAATCGTCCACTCTACTGTTGTTTCCCTGATGGCATTTTCCAATGTCACACACCAGAAATGCAGGCTCAGAAAACAGTCTAAGAGGTTGTGCTACTTTTTAAGGACCAGCTCAATCTTTCTCAAAGCACAATTAGAAATAAACTTTCTTTAATCTTCAAAAAAGTTAGCTCTTTTTATAATACAAAACTAAAGTTTCCTGAACAAGATTGTAAACCATTCTGAGCCAAATAGAACTTCAAGAATATTTTCTATTAAAATTAGTAAACTACAAAGTAAGCTGTACTTACTTTATACCACAAAATACCTGAATTGTTAGTTTAACATTTTAAGTAAACATAATTATTCTAGAAAGGTATCCAATCTATGATAGTTATATTTTACTTATTAAAAATTAAATTTTAAAAGAAGCATTTCAAATATTTTACATATTTTTAAAAAATCACCATACTTTTCTTGATAATGAAACAAGAAAGATTTGCCTTATTTTTAAATGTTTTAAATTAACTTATCAATCTTAAAATGGAATTTTGATCCTAAAATGTCAAAAGAATATAACTGATTAATTAGGAAAAAAAAGTATTTCTGAGTACTTGAAATGAACCTTTATTTAGTTTTCTGTATAACAGTGAAATTTCTTACTTAAAAAATCTACTCCAGGTACGAACTGTTTGCTCTGAACATGAAAACTGAAGACATAAAAACACTGACATCTCCATTTTAAACCCTGATTGTATTTCAATATTTTCTCCCAACACTGGAATATCAAATCTAATTACACTATTTCACAGCAGCCAGCCAGACAGCATAGAACAGTTAGCCACCTACATCTACAATAAAAATACAAAGTGTTTCTCAAGGAAGGACAGAAAACCCACCTCGTGGTGGCTTTACAGGTCCAATTCCTCCTCACACTAACACATTCCTCCTTTTCAACATGTCCTGCTCCGATGTGGCTATTAATGCATAAACAGCAGACACTGAACTATTGTTTTCAGTTGTTGGAGTAAATGCAGTACAGTTACCAATTAAGTAAATCAAAAGTCCTAAATGCATCAACTGCTCTGTAACTAATGAGTCCTTTGACATTATGCACCAAAATCTAGAGAGTTCTTCTTTCCTTCAAGAGAATGTCACTACTTACTGATAACTTGAAATATTTCCCATAACTAACTTCATTTACAAAAGGAATATAAGTCTGGGGTTGGAAAGATGGCTCAGCAGTTAAGAGCACTGGCTGCTCTTTTAGAGGACCTGGGTTCAGAACCCACATGGAGGCTAACAACCATCTGTAACTCCAGTACCAGGGGATCCAGTGCTCTCTTCTGGCCTCTGCAGGCACCTCACACATGTGGTGCATTTACAAATATGCACACAGAACTTTATTCATATACATAAAATTAAAATAAATCAATCAAAAACAATTTTAAAGGAATACAAGTCTGATCTGTAACTAAATTCATGCTATACTCAAAAATCAAGCATAAATGAAATTCTGAAAGGAGCTTTAAAATGGAAAAGAGAGTAAAGTACACTAGCCAAAGAAAGTCAAAGAATATTTTTACTTAAATTTATCTTTTTTCCTATTGCACCTCAGTTTTCAACCTTATTATTTAAGGATATAGGGTATCTTTTTAATTACTTCAGAGTTTCAAATGAATTCTTAATATCTATCAAATTTTATAGTAACTATAATCTCAAATTCATGAAAGTTTTCTCTAAGTTACAAATCATTTTACCCTATCTTCATCTTGTTTTAGTTTTTCTGCAGTGCAGGGAGTGGAGCCCAGGACTCAAGCATGCAAAGAAAGCACTCTAGCACTGAGATATACTCCCAGCCCTAGCCTATCTTTTATAAGGGATAACTTAAGTGTCACATTTTTATGACTATATGAATAACTGCTTTAGACTTAAATTATAGCTGTGTCTTTTATATATTTCAAAGGTAACATAATCACATATGGTCTTTATAGATATATTAGATTTGAGACTTGGTGAAAAGAGATGACTTAATTATTTACTCAAATGAAACTATTACTAGAGTATCCATATGTGTCAGTAGCATTATGACAGGCATTTTATATAAAATTTGTTTCTCAGTTTCATAACCAAGTTATCTTTGAGGACTATGTCAGTTTTTTGATAAAGAAAGCAAGTTTTTGCTAACTTATCCAACATTTAAAAATCACTATGTGTTTTTAGTACAAATATATGGCCAGCTCAGTTGATAAAAAAGCCCCCTAGAACTCTGAAGTTTAAGTGTAACTGGAGAACCATCATACTAAGCAAGAGAGTGTGTTGGAGCTTGCTAAGTGCTAAACTAGGGATTAGTCTACAGACATGGAGCCTTGTCCAGCAGGGAACAGCAAAGGCTTCCTTGGAGGAAGTGGCAGGGAAGGATGAAAATATAGGTCTAGACCAAGACCAAAGTGCATCTCATGAAGTCACACCCACCTAAACAGGACACAGTACAGACAGGAAGTATTTTGTAGGGTCAAGTTCCATGTTTTACTTTAGCCTGTCTCTCACAAAATATCTTGCCTGTTATAAATAACCAACAAATAAAATAGAATAAAATACATTAATGAAATACCCTATCTCTCCAAGTGGGTAAAAGGCCAGTTTCAAAGCATCCTATTGAATAAAGTCTCTGATTGCAATGGGTTTCCTAAAGATCACATTGCTATGTAGTAAGCACACAATAAATATTAATTACTGGTATATTGTTAACCCCAAAGGAGTAGTAAGCAAGCACTATAAATTAGATGGCTACAGACATTTAGGTGTGCCTCACATTAGAAATATGGGTGTTCCTGAAGTAAATTTTTATAAACCAATTAAAATGTTCCTATTGCCTTCCATTACCTGTTTAGAAATGTTATAACTATCAGAAACTGGTTTTCTCTACGTTGTCAGTGGTTTCAAATCCTCAGGCTACCATTTATTTGCCTCCTGGCATCTGTTTGCTAATGATCTGTAAACATCAAATGCACTAGAGACTCTCACTGATTTTCAGAAACCCTGAGGTGAATCAGTATATTTTGAAGGCCCTTTCTCTTCATTTTCTTTGCTTCTACATTTGCAAACTCAATTTCAAAAACAGAAGCCCATCAAAAATGCTTGCAGAGCAATTATAAAAGTAACAGCTACCATTTACTGAACACCCAGGTATACCAATCATCACCATAGGTGGTTTAATTTACTTTGTCTAATCAAAACAGCTGACAAGTAAAGAAGATATATCTCTATTTTACAAATACAAAAAGTGAGGCTCACTGAGAGCAAATCTACAATTAAGGAACAGAGATGGGCTTCAGCCAGGATCCATCAGACTCCAAAGAATACAGCACTGGCTTTCTTCTCTGGCTTTATTTATTTACATCTTCCTGTTGATCTGTCTTCTAGTCATTATTGTGACTCAACAATAAGAATACATCTGGACAAATAACTACAACATGCTGTCATGAAACAGGCCTTAGCAGATTATGAATGAGAGCTTTCCAATTCCTCTACTTAAACTCCCTTGCCAAGTTCAGGATATAAAGAAAATGATTCCAAAGCAATTAGCATTAAATTCTAACAAATAACAATATTTAAGAGACAAATTCATGTTCAAACCTTAAGGTGACTTTGAAAGTTAGTAGTTATCTTTGTATCATCCATGAGAAGCTATCTGTTTAAAAAGACCATAGGAAGGCTTGCCATGGTGATACACACCTTCAATTACAATACTGGGGAGGCAGAGGCAGGCCTATTTCTGTGAGTTCTAGGCTAGCCTGGTCTACATAGCAAGTTCCAAGCCAGCCAGGGCAACATAGTGAGATCCCATCTCAAGGGGAAAAAAAAAAAGACCATAGAGAAAAATGTTTTCCTACTAAAGAAAATGTTTCCAAGGACCTTTAAGTAAAACTTAGACCCCTAAGAACTAGACCAGACTAATTCATGGAGTAGATAAAAGTAGTTATCCCGTCAAGTGAAGCCTGTCAATAGGATTTCCTGCTGGGCATAGTGATACATGTAATTCCTACACTTGGGCCAGGGAAGGAGGATCATGCTTTAAGACCAGCTTGGTTACATAGAGAGTTTAAGACTAGCCTGGCTAGATACTAAGATCCTATTTCAAAAAAAAAATCAAAAAAATTTCTTTGGGCCAGAATGCACCCCCGCCCCCCACCAGGAACACTGTTGCCTGACCCCTATCTGTACCATCAAAGAAGTAGTGCCTTTATCAATGTCTCTTTTTTTTTTTTTTTTGGTTGGGAGGGGGGCATCTTTTTGAGACAGGATATACCTGTACCCCAGCTGGCCTGAAACTTGTTATGCAGACCAGGCCGGCCTTGATCTCATACAGATCCATCTGTCTCTGCTTCCCAAGTGCTGAGATTAAAGGCATGCACTACCATATATTTTTAAACTAAAATATATATAATAAAATTTACTATTCCAAAGACCCTTCACTATATAGAGTGCTACAGAATTATGTGCATTCCACTGATGCTGGAACAGTTACCATCTAGTTCCAGAAACTTTTGCCTTCTCTTTATGATTAAATACCACCTCTTCATTTACTCTTCCCAGGAAGTCTAAGGACTTCATATAAGTAGAATCATGTGGTGTTTTCCCTTTTGTGATTGGTTTGTTTCATGTGGCCTAATGACTTCAAGGTTCATGTTATAGTATTCTTTATAATTTCTTTTTTTTAATGTTTTCCTTATTATTTTTTATCTTATGTATATGAGTGTTATACCTGAATGTATGTAAGTGTACCCATGTTGTGCGGTGCCTATGGAGGCCAGAAGAGGGTGTTGGATCCCCTGGAACTGGAGTTACAGATATTTGTTAGCTGCCATGTGGATGCTGGGATTTGAACCACTGGGTCTTCTGCAAGACCAGCCAGTGCTCTTAACTATTAAGCCATCTCTCCATCCCAATAATTTCTTTTTTAAAAATGAATAATATTTTATATTTATAATCACACTGTCTGCCCATTATTAATCAATGACACTAGGTTACTTTTACTTTTTATTTATTGTATATACTACTTCTATTAATACATGTGTACAACAATTGTCCAATCTCTGCTTTCACTTCTTTGGAGAATATGTCTCTAGCAGAATTGCTAAATCATATGAGAATTCTACAATCAAAAAATTTTGAGGACCTACACTATTTATCATGTGCTTCAACATCTTTATGCTGTAAAACCATCACCAGCAGTCTAGAATTTCAAAACAAGTCATTACAAGCAACCCACCCAACTTCTCTGTTTCTTAACTATAAATCTGTCTAGCCAGACTCATCAATTCCCTTTCCCATAAAACATGGCATGGTCTAGTCATCTTTCTTCTCTTCCTCACTCTCCAAATAAGAGACTTTCACACAATGTGCTTGATATTACAAGGCATTAATGTGGCCAAGTGTACATTATATGAATTAACATTTAACCACACTGGGGCCTTTTCTAAAAATTTAAATACAAAGAACAATGTCCTCTGTCAAAAGTACTAGAAATAAGCTCAGAATCACAAAGAAAGAGATCACCACTTCAATTAAAGCATCTCAACCAAACAAAACTTTACTTCTGATCAAATAAATGAGTGTGTGGCTCACAGAAGCAGAAGAGCAAGCACACAGAACAGGAAATTTGATGGGCTTTTATCCTAATGCAAGAGTACTGTGTCTTTTCCCCATTGGCTGTGGTCTTACCAGATAGTCTTTAGCAGTTGGCAAATATTAAAAGAATTGCAGCAAAGGAAATGAAGGAAGGAAGGGGTTGGCTTAAAGGATAAAGGGTTTAGCAGCTCTGAACCATCAAGTTCTGGGAATGCAGCAAGGACTTTGTGTAAACAAAAGTTTAATAAAATGGGACAGATGAAATATTTGCTCCCTTGTCAAAAACAAAAGTTTTACAGTAGTTGACAGAAAACATTGATATTTAATGTTTCTTACAAAAGTGCAATGAATTTTAAATAAGGCTGCCAAGAAAACAGCATATACATAAGTATATGTGAACACAGAGCATGCTCACATACATAGCCCCCAAACTCATGCAACTCTTGCATAGTCAACCAGCAGCACCTTCCCAGTCTCTTCTCCAAACTCCCTTCACACTCTTATATTCTTACTGCCATCCAGTTGTGGCTTCTTCTGGAGCCCTCTCTACCCCTGGTTCCACTGGCCTGGGGATGGAGTTTATGGCCTCTATTTTTGTCACTTCCAAGCCATTCTTTTCTTCCTCTCCAAAACACACACTTTTGCCCTCACATTACCAGATCAATCCCCACCCTACTCTATTTAAAGTCAAGCACTAATCCTAAGGTTGTTTCTACTTTCTCTGGATTCAGGTGCACAGATACTCATTCTGGCACTATTTTCACCAGTCATTCATTTTATAATTCATAGTGATCCTCCCAAACCCCTGAACTCTTCATTCCTTGGTTTCCTCTCCCCAATAATCTTGTCTTCTACCCAATCTCTATTACTAAATCTGGTGTGTTTGAATATAAAATAGTCCCCAAAGCTTCATGTGTGAAATATTTGGTTAATAGCTACTGATGCTATTTTGGGGGGGTTCTGGAAACTTCATGAGACAGCTAGAGGACATATCAATGAAGCTGTGCCTTTGAAGACTGCAACTGTTCCCTAGTCACTGCTCTCTTTTCTCTCTGCTTCTGGTCCACCATGAGGTGAACAGCCTCTACCACATGTTCCCATCTCCATAATATACTGCCTCCCGACAGAAATATGGAGCCAAGAAACTATGGACTGAGTTTCCTGAACCCATCAGTCAGAATAAACCTTTTTCTTTTAAAGTTGTTTTGTCATGTGTTTTCACAACAAGAAAGGTAACTAACAGACACTCCCACAGTCATGTTAAACTCTACCACTCCTGTAGTGAAAGCCCTTCTGCTGTCAGTTTCAAACATCTTGGCCTCCAGCCATGACCTGTGTTCATATTCTCCCCGACACTCTCACGCCCCCTTCTACTTCCCTCAATCCCACATGATTGTTCTATGAATCTTTTCTGATTGTTCTACGAATCTTTTCATTGCCTTCATCTGCCTCACGTCTATATTATTTTCCTTAACCAACTTACATTCTATCATTACAACTGTTCTTTAACATACATCCTCTACTCCATCTTTATTTTCCTTACCAGGCAAAATCATAATCTTTGTTAAATAACAACTGTTCACTTTCATGTACCTCTGAAGCTCACTGTGGCTGGAGTAGAATACACACTTGTGCTGACAACCACATCTTAAATTTATGATTAACAATAAACTTCAATACATTTTCATCCATTCACTTTCACTCTCCTCAGTGACTATTTCATATTTTCTCCTCTTGCCTCAAACTTCCCATGTTTACTATTTCAGTTGCTGCTATCTTATTTTCCATTTTACTGAGAAAAAAAGACAAGAACCCCCACGAGTCTTATTTTTTAATATGAGGTAAAGACTGTAAAGACTCATGTGTTGAAGGCTTGGTCCTTAGCTGGTATCAGTACTGAGAGGTGACTGGGATCAGCAGGGCACTCACTTTAACAATAGATTAGCCCATTGATAAGTTCATAACTATGACAGTTAATCTTCACTGCTAACTGGAATGGATTTGGAATCATCAAGGGGACACACCTTTGGGCATGTCTCTGAGGGTATCTCCAGAGAGATTTAACTGAAGAGAGAAGACCCATCCTGAATCTAGTCAGCACCATCCATGGCTTAAGGTCCCAGGATGAATAAAAAGAGGAAAAGAAGGAAATCAGTTGAGCACCAGCATTCATATGTCCCTGCTTCCCTGACTATGGCTACTGCAGAAACTCATAACTGGTCAAATACTGAGGATAAGTGGCTGTTAAATACTTAGCCCTAAGTAGGACATTTAGATCAGCTCCCATCCAAGACTCAAGGAACATCATCAAAAAGGAGGTAGAAAGAATTTAAAAGCTAAAAGAAGGGATAAAGACTTATGGAAGGCTGTCTTCTGAGCATGACAAGGCCACTAATCTCTTGAGTTTTCAGTAACAAATTATTTGCACAAGATTGGGCCCCCCAACATCCTATTATGGAACCAGTGGCTCACCAGACCCCACGCATTCTTTAGCACCTATAGGGACTTAATGGTTGTTGGGGGAGGAAAAGTCATTTTCATCAGTGATACAGTCTCTAGTAAGTAAATAACCCCCCATATCCAAGATCTTGCAAGTAACTAATTTATTGGCTGACTCCCAAACAAAGGAGGAGGAGAAGGGGGGGGAGGAGGAGGAGGAGGAGGAGGAGGAGGAGGAGGAAGAGGAGGAGGAGAGGGAGGGGGACGAGGAGGAGGAGGAGGAGGAGGAAGAGGAGGAGGAGGAGGAGGAGGACTCATAAAGTGAAAGTAGAAAGGGTGAGGGGAATGCCTGCTAGTTGAAAAAAGGAAGAGAACACTGGAGTCAGAAAGTGACAAGAAAGGTTAATGAGGGAAATAAATATGATCAAGATGCATTACATACATGTATGAAAATATAATGAAACTCATTATGATGTACATGATAATGAACAAGAAAATAATAAATCTCTGAACCTGAATTCTCTCACATATGAATTAAAAGTATTGACTAAATGAGTTTGCAATGACTTGAAATTCCATCACTCAATGATCTAAATATTGAAACTACTTGTTTCTTTGGTAAAACATCCAAGTATGTGAATATCCTTTAAGGGGAAATAGCCCTGAAAAAGCAATTCTCTTTCATTTCCCCTGTGGCCAGCCATTCTAGAGAATTAAGTAGCTTAACTTAAGAAGTTTTCCAGTCCCCTAACACGCACACACACACACACATACACACACACACACACACACACACACACACACACACACACAAACACACACACACAATAATAGTAAATGTAAAAAAAATTAAAACTAAAAAACCTAAAGTAATTCAGAACTATAAATGACATGGAAAAGTGTCTTTGTTGTTGCTGTTTTAGAGACACAGGTACTATTACTATGTAGCTTAGGCTAACCTGAAATCCTGTTCCTCCTACCTCAGCCTGCAGAGTTTTAGAATTACAGGTATGCTACCATATCCAACTTTAATAACTTCTGTTTTAAATCTCTTCTTTTATATTGACTGCTATGCAGATTTAACAAAAATTTGCTTCTTACAGCTTCACTGTGGTATATTTTTACATATTACATAATTTAATTATATAGCTCAATGACTTTTAGTATGTTTACCAAGCTGTGCAGTTAGCACTACAAATCAGTTTGAGAACAAGTTCGTTATCTCACACGTTGTTTCTGGTTGCACTTACTGGGCAGCCCATTACTGTTAGTCTGTTTTCCCATGTATGCTCCAAACTCCTATTCATCTGTAAGAAACATCTTTCCTCTCAAATCCTGTAAAACTTTTGGTTTATGACAAGTAATTCTAGTCTTTTAATCCCCCACACCCTGTAAGACTTTGTTTACAAAAAGGCCCTGATGCATTCCCCAAAACCTGATGGTCTGGGATGGTGGAGCCTTCCCCACTTTGCCCAACTCTCTTCTCCTTCCTTTGCATGGAATCTTCAAAACTAGGCAACTAGGAAAGACTGTGAGGTCAGACCACAGTCAATGGGGAAAAGACAAAGCATTTATGTGTTGAGTAGAGAAAACCTATGAAGCTTCTGGTGTGCTTTCTGGATCTGACTGACCAGGTAACGCATCCTTTTGTAAAAGTAGAAGCTGTCTTGCCCAGTTACTTTTACTTTGTCTGAGTGTTCTTTATGCAGTATATTGGTGAGGTCCTTAGACCTCAGATTTTATTTCTAACACAAATAGAGAAGATTAGTCCGTATGTATGCCACATTTTGTCTGTCTGTTCATCATCTGATATAGTGATGAACTGGAATCATTTTTATCATGTTCCTATTTAAATCTCCATTTTCATTCTTCTTTCTTTCCAGGAAATATACTGTCTTCAGGTGGACATGTTGCCTTCTGATTCATATTTTTAATATGTATGAATTTTTCTACAAAAAAAAGTTTGGGGGCTAGAGAGATAGCTCTCTAGAGATTACACTTACTGCTCTTGCAGAGGACTGGGGTTTGGTTCCCAGCACTCACATGGTGACTAACAACCATCTATAACTCAGTTCCAGGGGATTCGATACTTTCTTCTCCTAGCAGTGCATGCACCTACTGCACTTACATACATGCAGATGTTTGTAAGTTCCCCTGGAACTAGAGTTACAAATGGTTGTTAGCTGCCATGTGAATGCTGGGAACTGAACCTAGATCCTCTTTGTTCTAGTTACTTTCATTTGCTGTGATAAAAATACTAATCAAAGTCAACTTGGGGAGGAAAGGGTACATATTTGGCTCAGAGCAAAGTTCATCATCGAGGGAAGTCAAGGCAGGAACTCAGGGCAAGAACTTAGAGGCAAAAGCTGAAGCATAGACCATGGAGAAATACTGCTTACTGGCTTGCTCCTGTG
Source organism: Eospalax fontanierii (assembly GCA_035773235.1). NCBI lineage: Eukaryota > Metazoa > Chordata > Mammalia > Rodentia > Spalacidae > Eospalax > Eospalax fontanierii. Next base: position 52,880,538 of record CM069541.1, read on the forward strand.
GCCCATGTTCAGCCATACACCTGGCACTAGCCACAGTGCAATGGGCCCTCCCACATCACTCAACAATCAAGAAAATACCCCACAGACATGGCCACAGGCCTTTCAATGGAGACAATTCTTCAATTTTGGTTCTCTCTACCCATGTGTATCAAGTTAACAACTGAAGCTGTCCAGCACATGCTGCAAGAATAGCAAGTACTCATAACCATTGGACCATCTCTCCAACCCCCAAAATAAATAAATATATAATTTGTTAAAGTCCTGGAATTTTGTACTTTTAACATTTACATATTTGACATACTGCATGTAATATTTACACATTCATTCATTTCTGTATGTTATGCATGGACGCTATGTTGCCTTAGCTGGTCGTGAACTGCTGGGCTCAAATAATCCTTCCACTGCCATCTCCCAACTCTAATTGCTCTGATGACAAGAATTTTGACAAGCAAAATTTATTTTTCTTTTTCTGGTTTTTGTTGTTATATCCACACAAGGTTGAATCCACACATTCTAGGCAACCCTCTACCACTAAGATCAATCCCCATCTTAATTTGGCTTGTTGTCCAATCACAACTGTGTCCGAGATTTATTCATGTTGTTCTGAGTACTTTAGGTCCATTCATTTTCATTGCTAAAGAAATTTCTAATTAGTAAATCATGATTTATCAATTTCCTATATTGAGGGATATTTAAGTTTTCATTATTTTTCTACTTGTTTTTTTGGGAAGATAGGCCGGGGAGATGGCTCAGTCACTAAAGTGCTCTTGGCAAAAGTATGAGGACCTGAGTTGAGTTCCCCAGCATCCACATAAAAAGCTGGGCATGAAGGCTTGCACTATAATCCCAACACTCTTGCCCTGCCAGTCTAGCCAAATCAGTAAACTCTAGTAAGAGACCTTGCCTCAAAATATAAGGTAGAGTGTTGGGAATGGTGGTGCATGTCTTTAATCCCAGCACCAGGAGGCAGAGATATGCAGATCTCTGTGAGTTTAAGTATAGCCTGGTCTACATATCAAGTTCCATGCCAGTGAGGAGTAAGATCCTGTCTCAAACAAACAATAAATACATAAGATAGAGAGGAATTGAGGAAGATATTCAATATCAACTTGTGGCCTCCATATACATGCACATACATTTGCAAATGCACATATAGGAATATAAAGACACACAAGTAAATTAAATAAAGTGCTATGAACATTCGTGACCATGTCTTCTTATGCACACAGGGGAATTCCTATGCAACTAATGGTTCATAAGCAAGGAGCACCTTTGATGTCACTAATGCATTTCAGAGTTTCTGCTCTCCCACACTTTTACCAATATCTGGTACTATTCAGTTTCTAAACTTTCTGCCTCACTCGTGTATGAAATAGCTACCTCGTGGCTTTAATTTGCATCACTTAGATTTTTTTTGTGATATAATCTTTCCATATGAGTATTAGTTACTTGAATTAGATTGTTGTTGTTGTTGTTGTTGTTTTTCTACTTTTGAGATTGGGTTTCATGTATCCCAGTCTGGCCTTGAGCTCACTACACACACACACACACACACACACACACACACGAGCTCACTTTATGACCACACTTGGTTTATGTGTTTTGGGGGCCCAACACAGGGCTTTATGCATGCTATACAAGCACTCTATCAACTGAGCTAACTTTCAGTCCATTTTGCCTATTCTTAAATTTTATTTTCTTTAAATATTCTGGATCCTAAGCCTTATAAAAATTCTTTCAATCTGATAGTTTTCTTTTTATTTGATTTGCAGTTTCTTTTGCCATACCAAGGTTTTATATTTTAGTAGTCAAATCAAGTCTTTCCTTCATACTTTATGCTTTTTATTATGTCTTATTCAAGAAATTCTTTCCTACCTAGAATTATTTTTTTTAAATCTCACATTTTCTTTTGTTCTTTACTCCAGTAGTAGTTTATTTTTATGAAGGCTGTGAGTAGAATTTTTTTCCAACTAGATAGCCAATTGTTCACCCAGCTGTGACCAACAGAACCGCCTGACCATACATAACCTTTTTACTCCTATTGACAACTGGCAAAGCCCTCTTCTTCCAAAAGTTCAAAAACAGGGCTTAATATTTCCTAATACCTCTTAAATTTGAGACAAATGAAGCTAGTGATATTTGGTGAAACAATATACTAGGTCAATCTTGCTCAGATAGGGGCAAGGGTGGGATTAGGGAGCAAGTTGATTCACCTTTATTCAACAAAAAGATACAGTGGACCCAGATACTGGATCATCTGGCAAATAAAAGTTAGGCAAAAGCGAAGTGTTCAGACACTACCAGCTTTCTTTTACACTTATGAAATACCAGGTTTCCCAGGAACACAAAACAAAACTTTTACCAATTCCTCAAAATTCATCACCTCACACATCAGTTTCCCACTCCTTTCCAAAGCTTAGATTAAAAAAGGATCACTTCAGTAAGTGCTTCTGTCAATGGCAGTGATAAGAGAAAAGAAATGCCTCACTTGCTAACACTACAATCATTACTAAACCTTATTCACAGTGATAGTCATGCATCAACTAATAAAATTATTTCATGATTCATGATATAAATCCTCAGGAAACTAGAGTTTTTTTACACAATTTTACCTCTGCCATAATAATTTACATAAATTAAATAGTATCAAACAGCTAAATTTGAATTCTTTGTTCTCTTAAAAAAGAAAAAAGCACACCATTTAAAATTAATGATATGTTTTTGAATATGACCCTATCAATCATTCTTAAGGAGGTTCATAACATGGACACTGATAATTTACCAAATAAATTTACTGTTATCAATTCTATTATAAAAGTTCACAGGAACTATTAATGAAAGCAAATGTTAATTTAATAGTTTAGCCCCTTCCTTCTCTAGCCATTTACTGGAACCTAATTCATTGTATCATTTTTAAAATATTTCTTTGCAAATGCTATCGTGCATCTACTGTATAATTATCTCCCAGGCTACAAATTTTCAGCATTCTACACACTTTATAGTGTATTTTGCATACACTGAAGACTGTAAACTCAATGGTCAAGTAAACAAAAAAGGTATTCTTTGGTTTCAAAAATTCATTAAGCATAATAAATTCAATTAGACACAGTATGAGGCTTCCCTCAAAGCCATGTAATAATAACACAAGTATTGTATTGTTCCAGATATTTTCAATGTTAATATTATATAGGTTGTCACATTTTGCTTTTAATAGGAACTGACTCAAAGAGCTCTTGGAACAAAAGTATCCTAACCAAGTAGCAGTTCCCAAATTGTTAGACTAAAAAAAATTACTCCTTAATTCACACAATTTAAACAATTAGATCTAAGAACAATCACTTCTTTTATTAACAGAACAATTCACATTAGTTTCCTGTGCCCAACTGATACAACTAAAAAATATTTTTAAAAAGGAAAATAAAGATGTAATAATTGGCATAACATTAATACCAATAATGTATTTGAAAACTGGTCAATTATATCTTATTCACTGAATGGTAATTTTGCAATTTAACAATGATTCAACTTTACTGAAAGCAAGCAAATTAAAATTCCTTGGAATTCCTAATGCTGACAATCTTCTTCATTTAAGATATAAAACTAAAAACAATTCAACCAGTAATTAGCAAATGCTACTATTTAAAAAGTGATATGATTAAACAGGAAATTAAATCATATTCAAACTAAGAGTGGAAATAAAATAGTACTATAATAAAAATACCACAAACAGCTATATTGTTTAAATTTATTCATTCAAGATATAATTTGCTCTCCTGCAGTGTCAGATGCTAATGCAACTGATTTTATACAATCTAAGCACTGACTACAGATGCACCTTCTGTCTTCAAATCAGCAGGAATCACTGACCAGCATAAGCAGGATTCCTAACTAGATAATCAGCAAATGTATAAAGTCTGACACCACACCCCCACATACATTTGACCATCTAACTGTCTCAATAAATTCACATGATTACAAACAAGTGTAACACACTACACAGATCTAATTCAAAAATGATCAGAAAGTCAGTCATGGAAAATTTACTTTGTACTGCAGACCAGGAATAACTTCTAATACCTTCAAAAGAGAGGCAGGAATAGTTTTAATTAATTAACCATGCTCTCTAACAGGCCTTATTCTGCCTTATTACATAAAAGTCTTGCAATATGAGGAGAGTGAAACATAGCTATAATTTAACATTTCAGAGCAATGCAACAACGTGTATATTGACAAAACTGCTGTAATAACTCAGAAACAATAGGAAGACTATGTTTAGAGAGGATAAAGAGTAAAAGCAGCAATTATCAAAGACCTCTGTGGTATTGGCCCCCAAAGTGACAACATTCCTTTTCAAAACATGGACAACTTTCCCATGGACAACTATCATCTTTTATTTGGGAAGAGGGAGATTGAAACCATATCTTCCCATGTAGCCCTGGCTGGCCTAGAATTTGCTATATAGACTAGGTTGGCCTAGAACTCACAGATATCTGCCTGTCTCTGTCTCCCAAGCGCTGAGATTAAAAGCACGCACCATCATGACCACTATCATCTTAATTTAGAGGTGAAAAGATCTACTTTAGGAGGCTAACTGGTTTCCTCGTGGTTATGCAGCTATCAAGTGACACAGCCAATAGTGAATCCCAAGTTTCTATGATTCCAAAGTCCAAACTTCATCTGCACCAGGTTTGTTCTCCCTACAAAATGGGCTTCATGAACTAGCCTAGAAGCTAAATGCACTGATGAAGTTCTTCCTAAGGAAATTTATAATTCACATCTCAAATACTGTTTTACAAATTTGTACAATATCCTTCTAAAATTAACAATGTTTGAAAATCTTTGAGCTAACAAATATCATAAAGCAATTTGCAAGGGGAAAAAAATCACTTGGTCTTTCATTTCAACAGACTCTTGAATACAGTCAAATATGTTATTTTGAGTTCACAAAGCAGTTTTGCCATTTTCAGAGTAATTACATGCTTCAGAATTCAAGATATACTCACAAAAACCCAGGAGAAAGGTTCAGAGAACATAGTGGACATACCAGGAAGGAAGGAAACAAGTATTCTAGACTGCTATCATAGAACTAAGTGCTGATACCAATGCCATCATTTCACCTCCTTAGGGGCAACATTACAGCCTTAGTTATTCTGTTTTGTGTTTGTGGTGCTGGGCATGAAACTCAAAGTACGATGCATGCTAGGCAAGTACTTTACTACCAAGCTACACCCTGGCCCTGGACCTTGGGAAGAAAGGAGCTGTAGGCAGCTAACTGATCTTCCACTTGTGCTCCTCCCTCAAAGCTGAAAGCCAGTCACTCTTGGCAGACTTCCATGGACTCCAGCAGGAGGGTCTATTCCAGGAATACCCAACCTCTCTCCGTCCTCCAACTTACTATGATCATCCCAGAGATGATTAATTTAAAATTTTAAAGATACGATAGCCTCTGAGGACAGAAGGCAAGTTTCAGGAACAAAATTCAGACCCGATCTTTGCCCTCATGACTGGGAATGACTATTACCTTCCGTAGAATTGCTTTGATTCCTACCAAAGATTATTAATGTCTGTACCAAGTAACAACACGAAATGTAAAACTACAATGGGATTAAACATAGGAGATTATAAATAATACATAACACGGTGGTCCACATATTAGGAGGTTTTAGGAAGAAGAGATCTTAAGCTGGCCATATTTTTTTTAATTTAGAGTGTGCATGTGACTCTGTGTGTGTGTGTGCGTGCGCGCGCACGTGTGTGTGTGTGTGTGTGTGTGTACTACAGTTCCAGTGTGGAGATCTCGTGTGTGTGTGTGTGTGTATGTGTACTACAGTTCCAGTGTGGAGATCAGAGGAAAACTTGAGGATCTCTACTTCTCTCCTTCTGTCATGTGAGTCCCAGTCAGTTACCTTTTACCAGCTGAGTCATCCTGTCAGCTCCAGATTTTTTTTCCAGGGGGTGGGAGGTGTGCATGGTTTCAATGTATGGTCCTGGTTGGTCTAGAATTCACCAAAATTTACTTGCCTCTGCCTTCCAAATGTTGGGATTAAGGGCATATACTACCAAGCCTGACCTGTACCACACATTTTTAGAATTTTTAGAATTTTTATCCAAATGAGTGTGGCCCTCATAATCTACTAACTTTAATGAGTCAATGCATTTATTTATTTCAGAGTTCCCTCTGGAAATTTCCCTGAGAGACTTCAGAGTGTTGACTTAAACTTCTATTCTCTTAGGTGAAATATAATGAGTACAGCTTTCTGGAATACAATTCAGCATGACATACTAAAGGTCTTAATGTGCCAACCTTTTAACCAGGTAACTCAATTTCTAGAAATATGCTGTAAGAAAATGCTAATAAATGTACATAATGATGACCATTATAATATTGTTTACAATTGTAAAACTACTTGCACAACCTATGTGTCTTATAAGAAATTCACTAAATAATGATGCATTTATGTAAAGAACTATAATATAGACATTAAAAATCATACTGCAGAACAGATGTTCCCAAGCTATAGTCCCTAAGCCAGCAGAATCAGCATCACCCAAAAACTTGTTAAAAATATAAAGTCCCAGGCCCACAGCAGATGCACTTAAGCTCTCAGTCTGAGGCCCGACAATCTGTGCTTAAGCAGGCTCTCTCATGCACACTAAAAGTTTTAGGATGTTGCAGAATAATCTTTAACAACCATCCATTAAAACTACTTCTCCAATCTAAATTTCTAAAAGCACTGTGCCTCTTTTCCTTAAGATTACACACTAAAGAAACACATGAACATAGCACACATACAAGCACACACAAGTATCTTATCTTACTTCTTACCATGTTAACAGAATTTTCTGTTTGTTTTTTGTTTTTGCTTTTTTGAGACAAGGTCTCGTTGTAGAGCCAGATGACCTGGAATTAGCTATATAACTCCAAGTTGGAGTTGAACTCAGAGATTCGAGTACCTCTGCCTCCATGAGCCACCACACTAGGACTTAACACAATTTTTTTAAAAAAACATTTTGGATTTAGATAATACAGCAGGCCTAGCTACTCAAACTCAAAAGACAACAAGATTCAGAAAAAAAGAGGTGTTTGATATGCATCTGGGCTGTATACATTTGTGTTAGTGCACTCGTTACTACCAATATCTAGGGGTTAACCTTCGAAACTATTTTAATTTTTTCTTGCACATGTTTTACAAGTCGACTATATCCTTATTTCAAATTGAAACTTTTAAAGATTTAAGAATAAGTTCCTGCCAATCATGTGGAACTAAAATGATCATGAAAATAAGAAAATGATTTTTAAAAATTGAGTAGGTAGGCCAGCAAGATGGCTCAAGAAGTAAAAGCACTTGCTACTCAACTCTGATAACCTGAGTTCCATCTCCACAATCTACCATAGACAAAGTTAGGAAAGCTGTCCTCTACCCTCCACACATGTCCCCTATGCTCTACTCCCACAATAATAAATAAAATAATTAAAATTTTAAAAATTGGGTAGGGGCAATTGATGATCTTGGTACAGGGGTAACAGGGATGGAAAGAGTATGCAGGGGCTCCAAGATGTCAGTACTGTTCTGTTTAAGCTGCTAGAGTACAGAATCTTCAAAAATGTCACCAACTAGTCCTCTCCCTATGACACTTGGCCCTTCTCCCACCAGGCTGAGTTCCTTTTTCTTCAATAGAATTGATTTCCTGATTTGCTTTGAACAACAGAATGCCACAGAAATTATACCCAGATAATGCAAAGAGCATGTAGGTGAAACCATCTTGGACTTGCCAGTTCTTGCTTAGTGGCTGACTCTAGTCAACACTGCATGGAACAGAACTGCTCAAGAGAAGCCCAACCAAATCACAAACAGGAGAATTTAGTTTGGGATATTTAAGTTACCAACAGATGACTGAAAAATATTTCTTGTTGATGTTTTCCATATCTTACTTTTTTTGTAGGATTAAAATTTTATTTATAAATCAACTAAGTAATGCAATGGTATTTTATACACAAAACATAAAGTATCTTTTCTTGTAGAATTTAAAAAAAAGAAATAGTTGGAGCAATAATAATGTTACCAGAGTCAATCTATGTCAATCCAGGTCATAAATAAGATTAGTCTTTTTTATCTTACATTTTTGTCCTAACATTTTCATATTTGGGTACAATAATAGCCTAGTACAATGAAGAAGCATGATTAGAAAAAATATTTTAGAACAGTTTGGCTAGCACAGGCATTATCTGCAAAGACATGAATATCGACAAGTAAAACCATCTAAAACAGGCAACTTTTCAGAAATACTATTTTGACAAGTTTCTCAAATTTTTCTATGAATATTGTTCTTTTTCAGTTAACTTTGGTAATGTGTAGCTTACCTAAAAATATTTGTTTCATTTCAGATTCTTCAGAAAAAATATAGTATTCTCTTGCACATAAACAGACTGAAATAAAATAAAAATATAGACAGTATCTTGATGCTGAGTTTTTATATCACACTTAATTTTTATATACAAATTTTCTAATATAAACATCATTCTTTTATAAACAATGAAAAAATACACATATAACAAATAAATAAGAAATTCTCCTTGAGTTCCTTTCTATGGCTACAACAGCATACACTGACCAGACTGCAATGGCTGAAAGAACCCAGTTCTAAGACATGAAAACTGGACTCTGTGGCTTGACCACATCCTTTCTTTAGGTGAATTAGAGACAAAAATTGTATTATTTAGGCATCTACTACTAACACTTGACAACAGTAACTAAAGAAAAAGATCACTTGGCTTCAGGAGGTCCAGAAACTCCATACAGACTGCCTAGTTGGACAGCTTTCTGGTATGTTTATAATTCACTCTTGTTTCTAGCTTCGTAAGGGACAAGATTCAGCTCCTCACCCAACAATAGGCAGAGGGCAGGCACACAAAAATGCCATCCCAATGGACACAATAATGCAGCAGCAACCACCAGCTCCAGCCTTTCCCTGGTTTCCATTATCATAATTTATGCATCCTTGGAGACTGTCTTATAAAACAATGATTAATGCTGAGAGAGTCAACAGCATCAAAGGTTTTGAACTGACCACTGGCCTTAAAGAACACGAGATTCAGTTTTACAAATGTTTACTAGATCTATATAAAAAATTCATTGAAAAATTATATTTACCAGGCTTCCACAAGGATAACTATTATTGTCTTAATTCTTAAATGCTTTGGTTTCCTTGAGTCTAGGTCTGGCGTTCAAGGACCTTATCTGTAAGCTTGGTATTTGTATTTCTGTATAGCATCTAATTTTATCAAAGTAGTAATACTAAAGACTATAATGTCTACAAAGGGTGATAAAATTTAATCAGAGCAGTAATTTCAGCTATTAGAGAATTTTATTATGACAAACACAACATAATGTTGCCCCCACCATCATATAGTTTATGAGACAGATGTCCCCACACTGAATATTAGCAATATTGCAGATATGTTTTCAAGGTAATAGAAAGGAAAGGGCCATCACACACAACATGCAAAAGTAAAATATACTTTGGGTTAGCAACAGACTTTCTGTAAAAGCAGGGGAGGGAGTGGATCAGTTAATCCCAAAAGTTTTGTAGATGGCATGTATGATGAAGGAGGATACTGGGGCCTTGAACACTAGAACAAGTCAGCAAGGGCAGAATTACATCTCTTTAGAGATAAGGTCTAGCTCATGCCACTGCCCCAATTTAAACACAGTGCTTCCCCAAAGTTATACTATCATGTGCTGTTCATAAGGCATGAGAATGGCTTTTACATTGTTTTTTAACCTACTACACACACTAAGAAATGTTGGACTTCCACCTGGTACAACTGGTACACACCTGCACACATCAAAAGTTTCAGAATACATTACTTTTTCTTATTATGTAATTTTCTCTGATAATTAATACCTATTCCATTTCACTTTTGAAAATTCAGTCAAGGCATACTAAATTACTTCATTGCCAAATAGTAGGCCACAATCAATAGTTTCATACATGCAAGGAAAAAAGGATGAAGCAAAGAACTAATACCATAAACTCACTGTGTGCCATGTAATATGCAATATGCAATAAAATACCATTTGTGTCCTGATGCAATTCTCATTCCAACCCCATAAGGGAAGTAATGTTCATTCATCTCTTCATCCTTTCAATAAATATTTACCAAGTACTTACTGTGTGTCAAGTACTGTGCTAAATCCTCAGAATAGCTCATCAGAAAAAACAATCTACAGAAGGAAGATGTTACATGGGAAGTAATTGGAAAAAAAAAGTATAAATATGGCATGCTTTATGAATGTCTGTGGCAAAGAGACCCAGGTTAGTCTGTCCAAGAGGTTGGAAAGGTTTCCCAAAGAAATTATTACAGGAAAACAGATCTCAGCAATGCAAAGGAAAGGAATACGAAAATGCAGATGAAAGTGATCTGGGCAGAGGGAACATCAATGACTTAGAGGCAGCCTTGAGATAGGAAGAAATTTGTGCCAAATTAATTTTTTTGAAAAAAGGTCAGAATGTCTGCCACTGAACACAAGGGAGCTAAGAGTAGGAAACGAGGCTAGAGGAGGTTATGCCAAGCCATGCAGAGTTTTACAATCACAATAAAGTCTCTGGTCTTCATTCAGATACAGAGGAGCTACTCAGAAGTTTTGCACAGGAGTAGAAGAAAGAAGGTAGGCAGAGGATCCACTGTGTTTCCAAAGGTTATTCTAGATCTTCTGTAGAAAATGGGTTGGAATTAGACAAGCAAGAACACATGGTTAGCAAGGTGCCCAACTTAATGTGAGTGAGAAATGGTGAAGAGCCAGGTAGGTAAAAGGAATTGAGTAGACACTGATACCACATAACTAACAAATGTCAGAGAGAGAACTCAATTCTGCCACATCTACTTGACACCAAAAGCAAAGCTCTTTCACAACATGAAGTGAACACAAGTACCACAGTGGTAGAAAGGACTACAATACAGTGTCAGGCACATTTACTGAATATCAACATGTGCTAAGTTCTCAAAATAACACTACGGAAGAAACTGAGGCCTAAAGAAGTCAGGTTCTTTCAAAGGTTAATAAAGGAAGAGAACCATGATTTAAACTCACATCTAGTCAGACTCAAAACCTATACCCTTAACCTTTAAGCCACAATGCCATTAACTCAGAGTGGGCATACTAAAACCTCAATTCTCAGCCACTGGCCAAAGGAGACTGAAATGCTTTCAACGGCAAAGGGATGTAGCACTCCTCTTTGAAAGCTCCCGCACCTACCTCAGGAATTGTCTGCTGAACGTAATCTGGAGAAATCATGAACTCTATTACTGTTAAATCAAGCTTTACGTTTGGAAAAATCACCAGTGTGATGCATTAAATTTCCCTTTACAATGTATTTGATTTTTAAAAATTGTATACTGGCCAATTCTGAGCTGAGAAAAGGGGGAAAAATGTCAAAATGTTTTCCAGGTAAGTTCTTATATGTTTCATCTGATGTTTCTTTGAAACCAGGACATCCCAAGCTATATATAATGACTACTATAATCTGTTGTTTTGTTTAAAAAGGAGGATCTCAGGCTAGAGAGATGGCTTAGCAGTTAAGAGCACTGACTACTTTTGCAGAGGACCTGGGTCAATTTCCAGCACCCACATGATGGCTAACAACTGTCTGTAACTCCAGTTCCAGGGGATACCATCTTCTGACTTCTTCAGACATTGCATGGCACGAGTGCGCTTACATACATGCAGGCAATGTGCTCATACACATAAAATAAAAATAATAAAATATTTTTTAAAAAATAAGGAGGATCTTACTGACAAGGTAGACATTGAGAACTGCCCCCAAGAGTTGTACTCTGCCCTCCAAATGCATATTTGTGACAAAAGCACACCTGCATTCACACACATTCACGAATACACAATAAATAAGTAAATAAATAAATAAACAGAAAGATTCAAAAGTTTACCCTTTGGAATGAAATTAAAGAGCATAAGTATCAATAGCCTATCTTTCATACATTTTACTTAAAGATAGAATGAATAAAATCAGGAAAACATCTATCCCAGGTATCCTGGGCTCCATTTGCCAAGTTAACATGCAACATTTTTAAGTAAGCAGAGTTCATAGACTCTAAGGCTCTACTCATAGTAAATTGCTGGAGGTTACAGAGACAGCCCTGTGAAGCACATGAATGAGGACCTGAGTTCAATCCCCAGAACCCGCAGAAAAAAAGTAGAGCATAGTGACACATGCCTGTAATCCCATCACTGGGGAAGAGTAGATAGATGGATCTGTGGAGCTTGCTGGTCAGCCAACCTAGCCTAATCTGTGAGCCCCAGGCCAATAAGAGACCCTGTCTCAAAAAGCAAGGGAGCCAAATCCCAAAAAGTACACACACACACACACAAAATCGATCAAATGCACATTTGGGGGGGAGAGAAAGAGCAATTAAGGTACAATGACTTCTTACTGTGTAAAATTAATTTGAACCTTTTTATACAATTTAGAAGAGATTTGTATAAAGAAAAATGAAAATACAATAAACAAGTGAAAGTATTCCTAAAATTTCTTCACGTTCAAACTCTTCTAAATCACTTTAAATTCCAATTCTCAGTCCAGGTTTTCCCTACATTCTGTGTATCTAAGTATCCCACTGAGTGCTTTTGCAAGCACTGATGAAACAAGCATATCTGTAAGAACAACAAAAGAAGACAAACAAGTTCCACTGTTGTTGCTGAGACTTTTTCCTACACTGCCTCTTCTGTAATGGAGGCCGAGCTTTCTAGAGAACATCAACAGAAGTCTGAAAATCCCAGTTCACATTCGCTTCCCAAATGGTTCTGAAATGTCTGGATGCAGTGTCTAATCACACCACCAGGACTGACAGCCAAGTTTACCCATGCCAAGGGAATGACATCACAACAGCTGCCTGACTTGCAGTGATTGCAAGATTCCATCTATTGTAAGATACATCACTATTTTCAACTAACTATGGGAGAAACATAATTAGTTGTGTGAAACATAATGAATTTTATCAAATTTTATATGACTATACATTTATATGTCATGTCCAGTCTAGAAAGGAAGGTGTGGGTGAATGTCATTTTGTGTCCAATTTTTCAGTTCTTCCCAGGGAGAATGCTGCCTTCTGGATGTGACTTGTTGCAGTGTCCTCTACAAGGGCAATGGTCAAAGAAATGTAGATGCCCATGATCTATGCCAGCTCATGGCCAGAGCTTCACAAACCATCACGTAAGTCTACCAGGTCTTTTTCTCCTACAATGAAAAAGGCAAGTCCCAGAGGAGGACTGTACCTTCAATGCAGGTCCCTGAGGGAGGGTCAAGGCTAACCTTAAGCACACCAAAATATTCTAGGGGAGAGTAATACGACAGTGTTTATCTCAGTCACTGAGATTTCCAGAATAGTCCCTTTTGTGAGTCTTTTTCCTTTTGTTAACTTTTAAAGGTCACAAAACCTAGGGAAATTTATATAATACTGAAGATTATAGGATGAACTATAGATTCTAAAAGATTATTTCTACATGTCTAGGTCAGAAAGGTTCCTGTAAGCCTCTAAGGATGTCCTTCCTGACTCACCAGCCCCTGTGCAGCATATCGTACTTTTGTTTTGATCTCTGCTCAAGCTACTTGCATCAAACTATCCTTCACCCCACACTCCTCATGAATTCTGACTATCTTGGTGAAGATCTCAATGCAAGCTCTCTGAGCATTTACACATTCTGCCCCACAGAAATGGCTCGAGTCACCCCTGGTGATTACCCCTGTTCTTTACTCTGCCCCATATGCCATGTCCCCAGAACACTGCAACTTTAACAGCAAACCTGTAGATAATCATTGCATCATTATCAGATATGAGCCTCAAATACCACACCAGAACCCACATGGGAGCTTATAACCATCCCTAATTCCAATAGGAGTTACAGGAGATCTGGCCCTCTTCTAGCCTCTGTGGGCACCAGGAATGCACATGTGCACACACACACATACACACAAACACACACACATGAAAACAAAACACTCATATGCATAAAATAAAAATAAATAAATCTTTTTTAAAGATAAGCATGAATATGCAGAACACTTAACTGCCTGGACTATCAAAGGTGGCGGGGGCGGGGGAACACCATCTATTCTGTTTATAACAGCAAGTAAGAGGCTTGCTGTAGATAAAAGATAAGCCCTAAATGTATTCTCACTAGGAATAGATGTAGTCAATGATTAACAGCGGTTAATGTCACAAAAGGAAAACTGAACATCAAGTGTCTCCAAATGAAAAACATACATCACCACCTACGCATTGACAATGGGACCAAAACCCAATGCAAATCCAAAGAGAGAAAATTAGTAAGCTGCACAATGAGCATATGACTGCAAATATAGACTGTGGGAATCCAGAAACTACATGACTTCAGCAGCTCAATTTTAAGAAGGAAAAAAGGGCTTCCAGATTAAAAGAAATTTAAAGTGATACCCTAAACATCCAAATGAGCAAAACTAAGCTATACTGCCTAGAGAGACATTTAAATGATGAAATGAAAAACACAAAGTGACTACTACTTAACTAAAATAGCGATTACTTTTAAAATGAGTTGAGACTGAGATGGATCACATGAAGTATCATTTATCTATAAAAAGGAATGCAGTGTCTCTCCAGTGAGCCCCAGGCCCCACTGAAAAACCCTGTCTCAAAGAAAACAAGAGGGATAGTGTCTAAAGAATGCTACCCAAGGCTGACCTCTAAGTTCTACAAAAACATGAGCACACAGGGAAGAGATGGAAGAGGGAGAGAGGGAAAAAGGAAGAAGGGACAAAGAAAGAAGGCAGGGAGAAGGGAGAGAGGGAACAAGAGAAAGAGGGAGACAGAGACAAGTAAGGAGAAAAAAAGGAAGAGAGGGAGAAAGAGAGGAAGGGAGGGAATAACATTTTCTAAGTTTAAAGGAAGAGGGGGATACTGACATTTGAGACAATATGGAGGAACCTAGAGGACATTAGGTTAAATGAAATAAGCCAGGCACAGAAACTAAAATATCACAAGGACTCGCTTATAATTATCTTTAAAAGTTGAACTTGGTCTAGAGTGGAGCACTTGCAAGTGTGAGGCCCTGAGTTCAACCCCTAGTACCAAAAACTCAAATGAAAACAATATGCAATCCCCAAGAAGGCCAAACCTGAAGACTTTTTTTTTTTTCTAAACAGTGCTGGGAATCAAACCTAAGGTCTCATACATGCTCTATCACCGAGGTACATCCAGTCCGGAAATGATTTTTAGTGCAAATATTGGTGGGGACGTGGAGCAAAAGGAACTCTCACAGTAGATAGGAATGCAAATTGCTCCAACACTGGAAAACAGCTTGGCATTCTATGCTGAGGTAAAATATACACATACACTATGGTTCATAAACACACATAGCTCACATACATATTCAAGAAAAAATTCACAAAATAGTCACAAATGCATTACCGGAAATAGGCAAAACCAAAGGGAAGACATAAATACCTATGACAGCAGAATAGATCAACTGTGATGCATTCATATAACAGAATACAACAAAAATGAGTGAGCCAAAGGTACATACAACAGGGATAATTTCACTGATATAGTGTTGAGCAAAAGAAACAAAAACATTTAAAATACTTGGGACTGGAGAGATAGCCCAACAGTTAAGAGTATTGACTACTCTTGTAGAGGACCCAGGTTCAATTCCCAGCACACACATGGTGGTTAACAACCATCCTAACTCCAGTTCCAGAGGATCCTATGCCCTCTTCTGACCTCTACAGGCACTGCACAACATGGATGCACTTACAGACATGGAGACAATATATTCATACACAGAAAATAAAAAATAATAAATCAAAAATATTTAAATACTCATGACTTTATTTACATAACTATATAATTGCATTTATGTATGTTTTAAAAAGTGGGGTGCATTGAAATCAACGTAACAGCCCTCACCTTTCCCCAGCTACTGCCAAGGTACACAGTTCTTTCAAGAAAGCTAAAGCCTACATTGGGGTGAGACCCTCATCTGGCAGCTAGAGACCTACTTACAGTCCACACCGTAGCCTTGTTGCCAAGCTCCTATTACCATCTACTCTGCCCTCATTCTGTGTGACCATGAGGTAAACTTCATAGAAGATAAGATCAACCCCTCATTAAAGCAGCTGCTGTCAATGTTGAACCCTTTTGGCCTGGCTTGTTTGCAAAGGCCCTGGCCAAAGTCAACACTGGGAACCTCCTCTGCAACTGTAAGGCCTGTTGAACCTCCTCCAGTATGGGTGCTGCTCCACCAGGAGGTCCTGCTGCTGAGGGGAAGAAAGTGTTAACAGAGAAAGAAGCATCTAAGGAGTCTGATGATGACATTGGCTTTGTCTTTTTGACTAAACTTCTTTTCCAGTATATTTAGTAAAAAATTGAACTCTGAAAACAAAAACCAAAGACAGCGGTTCTTTGAGGGGCTAAAGACAGGAAAGCCATAGAAGTAAGCTTTCTAAGATGCTTAGCAGTATTCTATTTCTTGACCTGGGTGGGAATCCATTGATGTTTTAAGTTTGTGTTGTCAGAAGGTTTTTAAAAGATATCTCCATTTTCCTGTCTGTTCCTGTGTTTAATGTTAAGATATATATTTTTTAAATAAAAAAGGTTTTATAAACAAAAAAGTGATTAGCTGTATAAAAAATGCTATGATTTGGCCACCAATTTTCTTGTTTGCAAGTTCCTTTGGAGTAGAGCTCACAGTAAAATTTCCTTTAATGATCAAATGAGAACCACGGTAATTCTTAATAATCAGGATATACTCTTGAGTTTAAAAATCATAATAAGGCAGGATAGAAAGGCAGGCAAAATTTAAAGGACGTGGGAAGGGAAAGGAGCCCCTCACCCCTAAATCTAGCTGCAGCCTCTCACCAGCTGAATTAAGAATTCAAGCACAATTAACAACATTTTCTGTGAAGACTGCCCACATAGAGATAATATTCCTTTTATAGAGAGATGTTCCCAATAAGAATGCTAAAATAGCAATGAACCATGCTTAAGGCCCAAGTATATATGGTTTTTCTCTCTTCCCAACTATAAATACCCAATTTTCTAGGAATTCTCACAGGAAACCCCATTTACAGTAGAAGACCTGTCTTAATGCCTTTGTACAACCCTTGTAATCCATGGTTTCATCTTATTGGACTGAAATCCTATTCTTGGCACCTCTGAAGTCATCCTATAACTTTATTTATTGAAAAGGAAGGAAGAAGTTTCTCAGTAACTCTTTAAGTTGTAACATGATCATGCATATGGCTGCTGCTAAATAGTGAAGATGACTCTTCCTTGAGAAACCCACACCATGCTTGAATGTGTCTTACTCTTTCCTTGAACACCTCTCTAATTAGCTCTCCTCTCTCTTTCTCTCCAAGGTCATCCTGTAGCACAAGCAGGCCTGGAATTCACTATTTAGACCAGGCTGGCCTCAGTCTCACAGAGATTTATTTATCTCTTGTTCCCAAGTGTATCACCAAATCCAGCTAGCCTCCACTCTTAAATCTACAAGTTTCTTTTTGTTTCTACTGAAGTTTAAGAAAGTCAAGGGTTGGTGAGATGGCTCAACAGGTAAAGCACTTGTTATTCAAATGTGACAACCTGAGTTCCATCCCTAGAACTCACAATGCAAGGAGAGAACCAACCAAATCCCGAGTGCTCTAGTTTGTTGTTCTACAAACTAGACCATGTGATAAACACCATGACCAAAAGTAACTTGAGAAGAAAGCAGCTGGTTTCATCTTAAAACTCCCAGGTCACAACCTATGATTTAGGAAAGTCAGAACAAGAACTCAAGGCAGGAACCTGGAAGGCAGGCAAGAACTCAAGCAGAGACCACAAAGGAACACTACTTACATGTTTGCTTCCCCCTTACCTTTCTTATATATTATATAGCCCAGGCCCACATGTCCAAGGGTAGCACCACTCACAGGGGGCTAGGCCCTCCTACATCAATAAGCATGCCCACACACCAATCCAAAGGAGAAATTCTTCAATTGAGGCTCTCTCTTCCCAGATGTCTAGTTTGTGTCAAGTTGACAAAACTAACCAGGATATAAAATTTGTCTTCTGACTACTATATGTATGCTGTGGCCTGTAGGTACCCACACACACATACATATACCCACACAAATAAATAAATGAAGAAAAAATTGTAGAGAAATTTACTCTTCAGACTTTAAAAGATCATTTGTATTAATAACCATCTGATTTTTATACCCTTGACACAAATTGAGATATTTAAAGTTCCTTTGCCAACAGAAAAATAGATTAAAGGAATTACCTCCTCCAAAATTTATCAAGTACCAAAAGAAATAATTTATTCAACATATGCAGATCTCAACAGAGTAATAAAACAGTTATTTACTACATTTCAGCAGGTGCTAAGCACTTAAGTGTTTAAAATTTTCTCTTTATCCACACAAATCATAATATAGGAATGCTTTCCCCATTTTATTGATGTGGAAATTAAAGTTTAGAGAAGTCAAGTAATTTGCACAATCCACAAATTAAGTAGGAAAAGGGATATTCAATCTGTGGTTCTTTGGTTTGATATAAAAGATCTATTTTTTATTTCTATTTTTTATTTTGTACCATTTTTGAACCTCTAATATTTGAACCTAAAGACTATGAATTGCAGGAAGTATGTGCACTTATGTGCAAATATCCACATATATGAAGGCTCTGAAGACCCAAAATGCTTACATCCACAAGCCCCCTGGGTAGCACTGCACCCGAAGGAGCTTGGGTTTGCTCAGTGAAACAAAGCGGACTCTCAGTGATAGACCAGCAAGCCAAAGCACTGCATATAGTAAGCCTACAAAGCATTAACTGGATTAATTAGCCAGGGATTTGAGAAGCAGCTTGGAGCTAGGAAACCAAAACATTAAATTGTTTAAATACTTTGGCAAAAGATCACGGTTTCTAGGCAGCACTGGGTCTCCTTCCTTCCTTTGCGATCCATGTTTTAACACATTTAACCTGTCTGAGGTACTTTTTCGTGAGATATGAATGACATTGTCAAAATACCAAAAAGAAAAAGAGATTCTCAAAAAAAAAAAAAAAATACTGCAAGCTGTTACCAATTCTGCCAACATGCAAGAGCCCAGGCAACATTAATTACAAATCAATTGCTTAGGCCATAAACAGCTCTTATCACTGGTTAACTCTCCCTCTAGAATAACTTGCTTTACAGAAAAAAGAAAACAAAGCAAATGGTTCTGCTATTATACTCAGTGAACTAATCAGGACAAAGAAACAAAATAAAAAGGGAGAAAATTCACCAAGCAGAAAATGTGAAAAAGGAATCCTAGCTAGATGAATGGCCGGAATGCTACAGAACAGCAGTGCCATTTAGAAATAACGAAGAGGAAGTGGCCAACGTAGGGACCCTTGCTGAATGGATTTCTGGTTTCCAGGAAGTAAGAATTTTTACAAGGCAACTGATTTTTCTCTCATACATATGGCAGCAAAATGATAAAAGAAAGCTTCAATTATACTAGCATGGAGGTGGAGTAAAGAAGGGGGATCTAGCATACCTTGAAGGTAGCTTCATGATGGCCAAGCATGCTCAACACAACCCCACCAGCACACACACACAAATTCAAGTATAAACTCAAAAATCAAAGAAGAAAGGGAAACCCTGGCACACTGATTGTAGAACTGTTCATTAGTACAGTCATTTTAGAAAACAGTACCGATATTCCTCCAAAGAAACAAAAATAGCTGTCCTATGATCTAGCAATCCCACTTTTAGATATATACCCAAAAGAACATTAGTTTCTCAAAAAGGTGTCTGCAGCCAGGCATGATGCGATACACTTACAATGCCAACATTCAGAAGACTGAGACAGAGGATTTCCACAAGTCTGAGAAGTCTGAGACCAGCATGGGCTGCATAGTAAGAGCCTGTGTCGAAGAAGAAGGAAGAAGGAAGGAGGAGAGGGGAAAGAAGAAGAAGAAGAAGGAAGAAGAAGGAAGGAGGAGGAAGGAGGAGGAAGAGGAGGAGGAGGAGGAGGAAGGAGGAGGAGGAGGAAGAGGAGGAGGAGGAGGAGGAGGAGGAGGAGGAGGAGGAGGAGGAGGAGGAGGAGGAGGAGGAGGAAGAAGAAAAGAGAAGATGTATGCACTTGCATGTTCACTGCAGCATTATTCATAATAGCCAAGATACGGAAACAGCTAGAGTGTCAGCCTATGGCTAAATACATTTTAAAATATGGCGTACATACACAACAGAATACTATTAAGTCTTTCAAAAAAAAAAAAAAGTAAAGAAAAATTCTGTCACACACAATAACATGGATGAACCTTCAGGACACTATGATATATGAAAAAAGCCAGACATTGTGGGAGAAATATGACTCACTCGTGTGGCATCTAAAAAAGTCAAAATCAGACAATGATAGCTCCCAGAACCTGGGGGAGGAGATGAGGGACCAGGAAAAGAGTACAAAATTCCAGTGGGAAAGGAAGGCTAAACAAGAATGACCTACTGCACAGCCTAACTACACAGATCCTAACACTTCAAAACAGGAGACTTTTAAAATCTCTCTCCCAGAATGATGAATGTCAACCTGCCTCAGTCATTCCACAATGCATGCACACACTGAAACACATACCAGTCTACCTATGTACCTACCTACCTACCTACCTACCTATTGTCAACTAGAAATTAAACTACATTTAAAAAGAAAATCAAAGGGTCCTTCCAAACGTCTATTTAATCAAGATCCTGCCCACAAACTATTCATTTCTCTAATTCTTTTTCTTGGATATCTTTAAAATTTTTTGGATTCTTTAAATTTTCCTCAAAATTTTCACAAAACATGAGAAAAAGAATCTAATCACCTTTCTATAAGAGAAACTCTCAAAAAGACATTCCTCCACAACATTTCTCCATGACACTTCATTCATTGGGGCGGAGGGGGGGGCATGAGGGGATCATTGCCTTCACATGCCTGGGGGCTTCTGTGAATGTAGAATATAAGTAGAAAGACACCAAGTGTTGGCACATGCTTATAATCCCAATATTCAGAAGGCTGAGGCAAGCGGATCACTACAAGTTCAAAGCTAGTTTGGGCTAAGCTATAGAATGAGACCTCCTACCAAAAAACAAACAAACAAAACAAACAGGGGCTGGAGAGATGGCTCAGCAATTAAGAGTACTGGTGCCCTTGCAGAAGACCGGGATTCAAGTCCCAGCACCCACATGGCTAAAAACTATCTGTAACCTAAGTTTGAGGGGATCTGACATCCTCTTCTAACCTCTGTGGGCATGGTATGATATGTGTGCACTTACATATACACAGGCAATACACTCAGCTACAAACCAGGGTGGTAAGAGCAGGCTTCTAAACTTCCATCAGTGAACTGAGAAACATAATCTACTCTGCTGAATTCTCAGGATTAAAGGTGCTATGTACACAGCATTCAGCAGGCTGCCTGATATACAGTAGGTGTTCAGTAGTTGCCATTATTTCTCATGGGATCTGAACATAAGCATATGTTATATAAGTTTCAAGGATTAACACTTTTTTTTTACCTGAACCAGAAACTTAATGACAACTACAGGAGAGTACAGGGGTACTATATGGCCATCTTTGTCCAAGCCCCTATGTTCACAGCACTCTTACCTGGACTATGCATCCCCACAAAATAACTACGAAAACTTAACAGAAATAAGGAAGTTAACAGTGGAGCAGCGAAGCTCGTATATATTGCCTAACTATGGGGTTTCGTTTACTGGATTTAACATCCTATAATAGACAAAAAAAAAATCATGTAATGTGTTTTTTCAAATAAAATTATGAAAAGGAAAAGTATAGCTAAAAAAAAAGGTTTTGAAAAGAGGAGGAGAGAGAAGGAGGAGGAAGGTGAGGAAGAGGAGGAGAAAAAGGAAGAGGAGGAAGAGAAAGAGGAGAGATGATTTAATAAAACACCAAAAGAAAAACAGCCAAAAAGGTCATTAGGTAAAATGTATCATATCCTGAATCTAGCCTTTTAATATTTTTATGTTATAGGATTGCTTAAGTGGCTTAATATCATACACTATTCATTTCAAGTTTGAAGAAACAGGAAAATATTACATACAACAAATGTTTTATACAGGTACAAATTCTAAGGTAACTTTTAATGCTGTTATCTTACAAATACAGTAGTTGTTAATTCGTCTTACAAAACTGATCGTATTTTCCCAAAAGAAGTTTCCTTTCATTTAACTTAATATTGGCTAATTTGCAATAATGGTAATGTTTGCAATGGTAATGTTTCAGAATACTACACAGAGCAAAGTACAGTATTTCCATAATGCTCTATAGTTCCTTTGCTAAATATTTATTGAGTAATTGTTATAAGTAAAGTATTCTGAATATCTCAGGGCATTAAATTTCTAATGCTATTAAATTCTCAAAATAAGAAAATAGGCAGGTAAAGGTAATTCCACATTATTAATAAGAAAACTGAAAAGCAAAAGGTTAAATATTTTGCCCAAGCCAGCTTATACATCATTCAGGGGCCAAGATTTCAATAACTCAATCTAATGCCTGTGCTCCTCACACTGCACACCCTGCTTCCCTGTTTCTGTATTCTCTGAAACTAATCAAAGCGAGGTAACACTCCCCAACCTCCACAGACAACAGGATCTCATCGCTCAACGAAGATACTCTCAATCAGCAGCCTCTGTGCCTGCTCCCAAAAGGACCAAGCATCTTTCAACAAACAAGATCAAGTTAGAGGGGAAAACAACTTCAAAACAGTCTTATTATGGAGCTTGAAAGAATGTCCAGTGATTAAGAGGGGTTGCTGCTCTTGCAGAGGGCCTTAATTCAGTTCCCAGCACCCATACCAAGCAGCTCGTAACTGCCTCTGATTCTTGACTCCTGATGCCCTCTTCTGGCCTCTGCGGGCTCCCATACTAACAGCATACATTCATACAGACACATACACATAAATAAACATAGTCTTAATAGTTATTACTGGCACAAACTAGAACAAGAGGTAAAAAGATGAAAAAAGTTATATACAAGTAGCTTTTCTGAAAATTGAAAAGCTATACTACTTTAAAATTACTGTTCAAAACAACATAAATAACAGCTGCCAACAGTTTTGGAGCACTAAGTCTCCAAGTCCTCAAGGTCAGAACCTCCCTTCCTAAAAATTACCCAAGAAAAGGTAAAAAGAAAGTTGAATACCTAATGGCCAAGAAAAGCAATATTTGTCTACTTTGACTTCAGGGCACATAATGAAAGGGAAGCAAATACTCCTCTCTGCCAATTACTTTATTTAATTTTCAGTGCAGAAACACAAGATGTGGCAAAAGACTGGACTCTTTCTTCCTCAAGCCAAACCTCAAAGGTGGGCCCCATTAATCATTTCAACTTCCAAAATAATAATAAAAGGAATAAGCTCAGATAAGTAACATGGCCTACTCCACACAGCTTATTAATGCCTGTACCTGAACTAGAACTTAACACTTTTAACCAAATCATATTAGAGCAAAATCTTGTTCCCACCTAGAAGCTCAACATTCTAGAAATACAATTGAGCCATTATCCTTGGAGACACAGACATGAGCATGTCCTTGTGGGAGGTAGCATACACAGACCTAGCACCAAATCATCAATTCACTATTTTACCTATATTGCCTTGGGAGAACTTAACAGTACCTATTTTGCATTGTCGGCAAAGTGGGTGCAGTAGTTTATTTCTAATAGGCCCAGGGAGAAAAAAAAAAAAACAACTTCCACAACCAAACTCATGTATACATGTATGTATGTATAGGTATTCATGCTGGGCTGTGTGTACATAGAAAGTTAACAAATGCTAAAATTACACATCCAGCAGGGGTCTGCCTCAAACTGTAGATAGTCCTGAACCTTATAAATGTACTTTTCCCCCTTTACATATGTTCTTATAATAAATTGTACTTATGGACGGAGAGATGTCTCAGCAATTAGGAGCACTTCTTGCTTGTTCTAGTTTGTTTCTCTGCTACTGTGATAAACACTGACCAAAACCAACTTGGGGAGTAAAGGGTCCATTCGGCTTACAAGTTATAGTCCATCAATGAGGGAAGCTCGAAGGCAGGAACCAAAGCAGAGACCATGGAGGAATGTTGTTTATTTGCTTGCTTCCAGGCTCATATTCAGCTTCCTTTACTTACACAGGAAAGGCCCACCTGCCTAAGGATGGCCCTGCCCACAGTCAGCTGAGCAGTTAATTAGCAATGCCCCACAGACAAATCTTCAGGCTAATTCAGTGAAGAATTCCCCAATTCTCCTCAAGTGTGTCAAATTGATAACTGACACTAAGTATAAACATGCTCTTGTAGAAAACCTGAGTTTGTTTCCCGGCACTTACATCTGGTGGCTTACAACCACTTATAATTCCAGCTCCAGAGGATCTGGCACCCTCTTCCATCCACACACACCCTTAAACTCATCTCACACACACACACACACACACACACACACACACACACACACGGGATCTGGCACCCTCTTCGTCCTTCCACACATACCTTCACACACAGAGACACATAAATAAACTCATCACACCCTTAAACTCATCACTCACACACACACACACACACACACACACACACACACACACACACGGGATCTGGCACCCTCTTCGTCCTTCCACACATACCTTCACACACAGAGACACATAAATAAAAATAAATCTTTAAAAAAAGAAAAGTTTAGTTACAAATTAGGCACAGTAAAAGATTAATGACTAATAGAACAATTATAACAATATACTACAACAATTTATACAAGGGCTGGAAAGATGACTCTGGTTAAGAGCACTGGGTGATCTTCCAGAGGACCCAGGTTCAGTTCCCAGTACCCACATGGCAGCTAACAACTGTTCTAACTCTAGTTTCAGAGGATCTGATACATCTCCTGGCCTCCACAGAGACTGCACTCATGTGATGCACTTATATATATATATGCAGGCAAAACACTAAGAACACATTAAAAAAAAAAGTTATACAAGTGTGGTCTTTCTCTTGAAAATGACAACTACTAATATGAGGACTTCAATTAACTGTAGACAACAGCAAATACAGGAAATGAAACCACAGGGAAGGAGCAGTGGCAGACACTACTAGTACCACGTAGGTCACTAAAAAGAGATTTATGACAACAGCCTTATCAAGAGTCATTAGGAATAATGGATCAAACCCAAAGATTACAGTTCTTTACACTAAATATCTCCTCCAACCATTCAGTATGTTACCTAGGATGAAAACCCAACAAGCATTTTTTTCTTTCTAAACTCAGTTTCCTTCCATAGTTGCAAATAGTATCCAATTGCAGACAGAGACCATTGAGGAGCCCCACCTTGGAAATCCCATTCCAAAATGAAATCATGCCAACTGCTCTCAATGGCATCATCCAAACTCTTCCATTATTTCCTCAGTCTGCAAATATTGAAGACAACTGATATTCACATTTTCGTGGATGGGGCAGTCCTTAACACACTGGTTAGAAATTATCTTTTAATATTTATGCTTATGCCCACAGCACAAGCGTGATTATGCAGAAATGGACCAAGCTACATTCTGGAATCTACCTTGGAATCAGACACTTCCCACAGCAGTGGGAAGCCAAGCTGGAAAGGTCACATAGGTACCACTTTGAACCATTACCAAGGTAAGTATTCAGCAAAGAAAGCTAGTGGAGAAAAAAACGAAAGCAAAGGAATCTCCCTGGTCCACAGTGTTCCAGGTCTAGCTTGTTCCCCTGAAGCCCAGCCACAATCTTCTCCCTGTCCTTCACTGTACATGGGATCTTTCCACCTCCAACTCTTCCCTTATTAAGCAAGTCTTAGTGCAATTGTACTCCTTACATTCAAAGTGACTAAACCAGGATATTAGACCACTGACTAGCACTCAGAAGGTGTTCAACTTGACACGTTAAAAATTGAGATTAAAATTAGGACATACAATAAAACACCTGATAGTAGACAGATAGTCCAATAATTACAATCCCCTCACTCAGTAGAACAAATTTATCTTAATCTGTTTATCAAATAATTGTTAAGGAAATAAACAGTATCTGACACAACGTAACATTTTATTCTAATTCATCATCTAGTAATTGAGCATTCAAAGCTTACAATGAAAGCACAGCTCTGTAGTTCATACTATTCTTTTAAATCAAATAATGTGGAAGCCTGTGAAGAGTTCCACCTTATAGCATATTCCCTCATTCTTGTGCAAATTCAAGCGGTCTATCAACATATTAGCATTTCAATCACTGTTGCTTTTTTCATAACTGAGAGAAGCTGTCTTCATTCATTCCTATTGAGCATCTACTACCTAGTAATTATTTCTGAAGCTAAACAGAAAAATTCAATTTTTTTCCAAGTAAGTGAAAAACTATTTTCAAAAATAAATGTAAGGCTGTTTCCAGTTACATCCTCCCAAATATTATAAACAGGCTTTTCAATGGTTAATTTAATTTGAAAGTAACTTCCTCAGATTTATAATATATAATCGTAGAAATGGAAAACCAACCCCATATCTCCAAGGTTTTTTTTGTCAACCTATTTATATTTTTAAGAATCCTAGATCAATTTATATTCCTGGAGTAAATACACCGACTACTCTTTAAAAAAAAAAAAAATTTAAGTTCCCTTTAAGCATCCCTTTAAGGTGCTGACCATAAATGGTGTAATTTGCCCTGGACATCATTAAAATGAAAGTTAATGAGGATTCAACCGAAAACAGAAGGAATGTAACCTATTTTCAGGCAAAAGTTCTAACACAGCAATCAGAGAAAAAGGCTCTTTGATGTCTCTTTGTCTCTTCTCATTAATTTTTTTTCCTCAAAAAAAAAGCACCAAAGTTTAAACATGATAATTATAACAGCACTCCACTGAGGTAGCTGAATATTTTCATGAGATAAACAAGAACCAGATATATATAATGGAGATAACACCACCTACCTTGCAAGAGCTGCTATAATATTTAGAGATATTGTGAGTATAGCAGACAATGGAGTCACTAACACAGAGATCCTCCATGACAGTCTCTCCTTTTTGTGTCCCTCTCTAGTCCCCAGGGGCCTACCACAGTGCCAGGACAAAACTAGTACTCAGACAGTAGCCATTATTATCATCACGAATGATGCATTCTCTTTCCCACAGCAAAACTCACTATATTAACCCTAACCTTCTCTCCAAGATTTATGTAACACTCAGCACCTCCTGTCACTAGGCAGGTGGGGCATTATCCAAATAACCAGTATACAGTAAACAGTCCCAAGTGACATTTTATCATGTGAAGTGCCTGCACAGGTATAAATATTATATCCTCTCCAGTTTTATTGCCTCATTTTACAATTATACTACTAAAGAGCAAAATAGCATGCAGAATGTTAAGTGGCATTCTGCTGCTTGGAATTTCATCCCAAGACTCCATTCAGAATAACAAATGTGGAAGCTATTTCATCTCTGCTCTATCTTGAAGTACGGCATCATCTTTACTTGAATATACAGAAGGATTTCTGCAACCCATTTTGTGCTAAGTGAAATCTTAAACCAAATGTAATATTTACCAAGAAGGTGACACTTAGGAAGTATTACGGTACTTTCAAGAGAGACCTTACGCTGCAGTAGTTATTGTTATGTCTAAGCAGCAATAAGGAGATTTATCCTTAACACAAATATTTGGAATTTCTCTTCACCCAAACAAGCCTGTCAATTCAATAAACTAATCAGTTATTTTAAATGTTAAGAGATCAGAATAACAAATGTTTCTCTGGTATTTTTCATTTTAAAAGCATTTCCATATAAATTATCTTTTTCATTGGTTCAGTTATATCATAAATATGCATTAAGTCTTCCTACTACAAAGCACTACCCAAAACATACTTAAGACAATGGAGAGAGATTCCTACCCTCTGGTTTAAGATCAAGACCAGCAAAAAAGTTCAGACAAACTGACAACTATGCAAATAACTTGATTACAAGCTACCATCAGTGCTACAAGAGCAAGTAGTACAAGATCAAGTTCACTTTGGGGCGCTGGAAAGGTGTCCCTGAGGATGTAATAGTTGAGATGAGATCTAAGGGCAGAAGGGAAAAAAATGTATCAGTCTAGGGATAGTTGAGATGGAAAGAAACACCTGGTTTGAAAGACATTAGAATAAATTAATCAAGACTTTCTGAAACACTATGAAGTAGGAGCAAGAAGAGAGATAAGCAGGGTGAAGGTAGAGGTTTTAGTTACCTCATTGGTGGTTTTTTGTTTTGTTTTGATGTGATACACATTGGAAGGGGGCCAGATCTTCACTGGGATTAATGGGCACAGACATTTTGATT
Organism: Eospalax fontanierii; assembly: GCA_035773235.1. Classification (NCBI taxonomy): domain Eukaryota; kingdom Metazoa; phylum Chordata; class Mammalia; order Rodentia; family Spalacidae; genus Eospalax; species Eospalax fontanierii. Next base: position 52,908,901 of record CM069541.1, read on the forward strand.
TCAGATACCTCTGAGGCATCAGAATGGCTAGAGAGCCCAGAGGAAAGGGTTTATACCTCATTTATTCAGTATGATTCCTAAGAAACAATTTGAATCGCATCCCATGTTCCTCATTAGGGAAAAGAAGATGAACAAAATACAAAGCTGCCCTTTTAAAACACAAGCACAATGGAGAAATGTAGAAGTTCACTGGAAATCAAAGGAAAAACAGACTTATTGCCTGAACAATCAGGCAAGATTATATAAGAAAATTATCCTGAAAATAAATGGCAGTTCCTGAGCTAGAATAAAGAGACATTTTAAACATAGGAACAGCACCTGGAAATAGCAGTTAGTTCACAGTGGCTCTAAGTACAAATTTTATGACTGAAATGTAAAGGAAGAAACCATGAAAACTAAATTTACATAATCAAAAGTACAAGAAGGGATTCTTACTAATAAAAGTATTCCAACAAAACAGTTAAATGAAATGAACAAACTACAAAAATTGATTCAAGTGGAAATATGAACTGACATATAACAAAGACACTGAATTACTAACTTAGAAACTTCCCACAGTACACTGTAAAACAGATTATTTCACTAGAAGGCTTTGCCACATGTGTAAGGAATTCATCATAAACTCTTTAAAAAATTAGAATTCAAAGGAAGAACAGTTTCCCAACTCATTTGAGGTCCATATTACACGCCATTAGAAAGCTACAGAAATACAATTAACACTCAGCAAGTCACTAGCAAATGAAATCCTGCAACACATAAGAACTACATACTATGACATGTAACATTCATCCTAAGAATGCAAGGTTGGTTGAAAATTCAAAATCACATCAATAAACCAAGTCACAGGAATGAACAAAATATGATTCTCAATAGACACATAAAAGGCATTTAACAAAGTCCGGCATTACTTCATGATAAAAATCACTGAATAAATGAGGAATAGAAAGGAACTTCATTAACCTGACAAAAGGAATCTACAAAAAAGGTATAAGTAATATACTTGGTGGTGAAAGAATGACTGATTCCATTCCAATCATTTATTCACTTCTCTGTGATCTTATATCGCCCAGCTTGACCTTGTGCTTGCAGCCCGCCTTCCTCATCTCCCCTAGTGCTGGATTATAGAAGTGCAGCACCAGGTCGACATGAATAACTATCTTCAGGGTGGGGAAGAAGGAAAGGAGCTTCATTCCTGTCACTTCTGTACCACATAACACTGGAGATTCTATGCAACAAAAATAAATAAAACATATGCCCACCCAAAAGAGAGAGAAAAGTAAAACTACCTCTATTAATAAATGACTTGGTCTTGTATGTAAGATAAAATTTTAAAAATTCACTAAGACACCATGAGAAAGCTTAGGCTAGAGCTCAGTTTGTAGAATGGCTTGCTTATATGCTGAGTTCAGTACCCAGCACTCCCCCACCACACACCACCAGTGCCATCTCCACAAAAGACCATTAGAACTAGTAAATTAATGCAGCAAGGTTAGAGGATGAAAGATCAACACACACACATACACACACACACACACACACACACGCATACACACACACACAAACAACTGTCTTTCTATATACTAGTGAACTATATAAAAAGGAAAAATTTTAATTCCAGTTAAATTAACACTAAATGATTAAGGTAAATTTAACAAGAAAACTGCAAAACATGTACTCTAAAAACCATAAAACATGATGGAGGAAAAAAAACACAGTCATCTAAGCAAACAGAAAGATAACTCTATGGTCATAAATTGAAAGAATTAATAATCCAAAGATGTAATACTTGGGGTTGGAGAGATGGCTAAGCAGTTAAGAGCACTTACGCCTCTTCTGGAGGTCCAGTACCAGGTCTTCTTCACACATGGTACACTGACATATATGAAAGCAAAACACTCATACACAAAAAAGTAAAGTAAAATGTTCTTTTAAAAAAAGATGACATGTTTACAAAATGTATCTACACAGTGATTATCCCTATTAAAATCCCAGTTGTAGGGCTAGCAAGATGGCTCAGCAGTTAAGGCACTGGCTGCTCTTGTAGAGGACCCAGCACCCACATGGTGGCTAACACCCACCCATAACTCCAGATCTGATGCCTTCTTCTGACTCTGTAGGCACTATATGACATGGGTGCACTTACACTACACACATGCAGGCAATACACTCATACACATAAAAAGTAAAAATAATAAAATTATTTTTAAAAAGACAGTTGGCCTTTTTGCAGAAATTTACAAACTGATCCCAAAATTTATATGGAAATAACCCAACAACCTTGAAAAGAAAAATGAAACTGGAAGATTCACACAACTCACTTTCCAAAATTACTACAAAGGCACAGTAATCAAGAAAACATAGCACTAATATAAGGATATAAACTGGACTGAGCCCAGAATTCCTGACAATTGTCAATTATAAATGCCAATTGATTTTTTTTTAACAAAGCAGCCAAAACAATTCAATGGAGAAAGAATAATAGTCTTTGCAACAAATGGTACTATAACAATTGTATATCCACATGCAAAAGAATGCCACTCACACTTTTTTTTCTTTTTGGTGGTATTCAGGCGGGGTCTCACTCTGTAACCTAGGTTGGCATAGAACTCATTATATAACCCAAGAGGCCTCTAACTTGTGGAGATTCTTTCTCCTTGTCTTCCAAATTCTGTGATTACAAGCTTGAGTCAAAATACCCAGCATATTAGCCTCCTTCTCTCTATATATAAAAATCAACTCAAAATGAATCAAGATCCAAATATAAGCACCACAACTGTAAGAATCTTTGGAGAAAACATGGGAGTAAGTCCTCTAAACTTTAAGACAGAAATTGGTTTCTCAGACACAATACCATAACACACACACACAAAGAAAACTTAAATACACTTCATTGAAATTAAAAACATAGCTCCTATTTCAGATGACATCAAGAGTAAAGTTACCTACAAAATAGAAGAAAGTACTTGCAAATCACTTATTTAAGAGAGACACCGTTAAAATCTCAAGCCAGGGATCTGGGGAAGACGGCTTGGTCAATAAAGTGGTGCCATGCGAGCATGAGGACTAGAGTTCAATCCCAGGCAGTCATCCACATAAAACCTAGACATGGTGGTACACTCCTGTATTGACAGTGCTGGGGAAGTGGAGACAGAAGAATCCTTAGAGTTTGCCGACCAACCAAACTAGCCAAATTAGTAAGATCCAGATTCAAAGAGCAGATCCCTATCTTAAAAATAAGGAGGAAAGCAACTAAGGAAGACAACTGGCATCAGCCTCTGGCTGCCATACACATGTACTCACCCACACATATACACATACACAGCTCAAACCAGGTGTGATAGTACATACCTGTAATCCCAGAACTGGGGAGGCTAAGGCAAGAATATCTTGAGTTCCAGATCAGCTTGGGTTACATGACAAGAATGTGTTTTAAAAGAAAAATACAGACAAATCCTAAAAATCTTATAATTCAATTTAAAGAAAACAAAAAAAGAACCAGGAGCTGGAGAGGTAGCTCAAAGGTTAAAAGCACTGGCTGCTCTTGCAGAAGTCCAGGGTTAGGTTCCCAGCACCTACATGGCAGCTAACAAACATCTGTAACTTCAGCTCCAGGGGATCTGACACTTTCGGCTGACCTCTGAGGGCACTGCATGACATGGGTGTCCTCACGCAGGCAATATGCTCATATACATAAAAGAGTAAATATTTTAAAACTGAACCAATCCACAAGTTAGAAAAGGATCTCAACAGAGAATATTAACAAATGTTCAAAACACACATGGAAACATGCTCCAGTATTAGTCATTAAAGAAGTACAGAGAAAAATTACAAGGACTCACCACTTTGTGCCCACTGAGATGGACATGACAAAAATAAAGACAACAGCAAGCATTAAAGGAATGTAGAAAACCTGGAACCCCACACACTGGTGGTGAGAATGGGAAATGGTAAAGCTGCTATATGAAAAACAACTTGGGAATTTCTCAAACATTAAAAATAGAATTAACATGATTCTAGCAATTCCACTCCTAGGTGTATACCCAAAGGAATAGAAAGCAGAACTCAAATAGATGGCAAACAATTAGTGTGACATTGTTGATCGCAGCAATTACCAAAGGTCCATCAACAGATAATGAACAATGTAACAGTGACTAGTAAATCATAAAAGGCATGAAGATCTGATACATGCTATATAGTTAGATCTTGAAAGCATTAGGCTATATGAAATAAGCCACACATAAAGACAAATATTGCGTGATTCTACTTATATGAAAAACAGAATTGCACATTCATAGAAATAGGAACTAAGTTGGGTATGATGGAACAAACCCTTAATCCCAGAACGCAGGAGGCCGAGGCAGGCAGATCTCTTTGAGTTCAAGTTCAGCCTGGTCCACATAGCAAGTTCCAGGCCAGCTGGAGTTATATTGAGTTCCTGTCTTAAAAAAAAAAAAAAAAGGAACTAAATCACAAGTTACCAGGGCTCAGCATGGAAGCGAAAATGAGGAGTAATTGTTCAATGGTTATTAAGGTTCTGTTTGAGGTAATGAAAAAATTTTGCTAATGGAGAATAGTTAAGAATTGTTCAACAATGTGAATATAGTTAATGCCACTGAGTTACATGCTTAAAACGGCTAAGAAGGCTGGAGAGAAGATTTAGTGGTTAAGAATACTTGTTGTTCTTCCAGACGACCTGTGTTTAGTTCCCATTACCCACATCAAGCAGCTTACAACTGTCTGTAACTCCAGTTCCAGGAGATGCCCTATTCTAACCTCTGGAGTCACCCACACACATGTGACATATGCATATACACATACACATATACACACAAGTAGAAAAGAAAATCTTTAAAATAAAAAAATGGTTAAAATGGCAAACTCTGTGATATACACATTGATGTACACATAATCATGTCTCACAATTTAAATATTAATGTTAAACATCAAAAATATTGAATTATGTTCTTTAAATGGGCAAATTATACTACATGTAAATAATATCTTCATAAAGCTGTTTAAAATAATTAAAATGAAACATTAAGCTGACGACTTTAAAAGCAATTAGACACGGCTGAAAATAGAACTAATAAACTAGACGAAAGATGTAATGAAGTTATTAAATGCAGCAGAGAACCTGAAGGCTATATAACAAGGAACACAGTGTCAGACAGAAGAAACCTTCCTTCAAGGTGTTGGTCAGGATAGTCCAAGAGACTCCCAAAATAACAGAGGCTATTGCCACAGCCCTTGATGGCCTCCCAGAACTTGAAGGTAAGACCCTACTGCTGAAGACAGGATATACTTTGGAGCAATGGAGCTGGAACTGACCTGGAAGCCTTCTTCATAAAGAATAGCTCTCATAATTCTAGAAGATACTACACAAGTTGCGAAGGGAGAAAATCAATCAACAGTCCAACCTACCTCTAAAGTCTAAAAACCACAATGATACAGTAAACTATCTTTATTGGTGCAGTAGGGGCACTGTTATCTAGGGGGTAATCAATAGCTATCTAATTGAACTAACAACCCTCTCAATGGGAGGAAACTCATAGGTGGCACTGTAAACATAGGTGGCTGGAAAGGTCATAGACCTTAGAGAAAACACTATCGCTGTCATATCTCTAGACAAATGAAATTTCTAACCATATGCTAAATCCTTATATTTACAAACAAATGTACAATACACCACTAATCAAAGAAGCTTCCTTTTACAACACTATTTACAAGACTATTACAGGTCTCTAATCAAAGAAGCTTCCTTTTACAACAGGTAGAGACTATTACAGGTAGAGAGTTCTACACCTGGTCACACACAGAGAATGTATGTCTGAGAGATGCCCAGCCCTAAGTGACATAGCTACAGTGGAACCTCTACACCTAATGGAACACAATGGAAGAGGAGGTAAAGAGAATACCAGTACATCTCTCAACTCTCACCAGCAAAGCTTCCTCACACAACAGCGTGTGATGTACACAGAAGGCCACAACTGGCTAAGTTTTAGAGAATAAGAAACTGTAGAGTATGTGTCCCAAATAGGAGTCCCATATTAAATCTCACCCACTCACAGCTCAGGGACCATTGAGGAAGACAGGGTGAAAAGACTGTAACAGCCAAGGTTGGTGCATGAACATTAGGAAACAGACTTTCAAGGCCACTGGAAACATATTCGTGTGAACTTGCAGCAATGCTGACAGCATGCACAATACTCATGCTGACTTAATCAGACAAAAATCCAACATGAACAGGGGAAATAGGCAACAGGCCCCAACTTTAACCAAGGAACTATTACCAAATGATTACTGTGGGGTGAGGGAGAGCATATCTATCTTCCTTAAGGGAGTGACTCTAGATAGGCTGACTAGATTCCAGTTGATGAATTTGTACCAAGGGACACCTGGATAGAAATGTTTGACTGGCTAGGATTTAACATATAAGACAGAATACCATAAATCTGGTGGGGAGTGATGTGGGGGAGGGGAGGAGAGGGGATCTAAATTTAATTAAGATGTATTATATGAAATGCACAAAAAAAAATCAATAAAAATACAAAAAATTTAAATTTAAAAAATTATATTAACAATTTTCTATTCTTTAAGAGAAAACTATAAACGTTTATTTTCTCCTTTTTCTTGGAAAAAAAAATGGGGCAGGAAAAGACAAATAGAAACTATAGCTGAAAACTACAATGGACATGGAGAGAAAAATATAACAAATTTCTAATCACAATTCCAGGAGAAGAAGGGGCTGGAGATGATAATAGAAATACAAAGATTCAAAATAGCTAAATCATATTAAGATATGTAAGAAAGAGCTGGGAGATGGCTCAGTGGTTAAAGCATTTGCTAAAAACGTTAGGACCAAGGTTCCAATCCCCAGAAAGCATGTAATTGTCAAGAGGACTTAGCAGCCCATCTGTAATTTCAGCCCCTATTTCCAGTGCTTTGACAGCAGAGAGAGGCATGAGATCCCTGGAGTAAGCTGGCAAGTCAGACTAGCAATATTAGCTTGAGTTCAGATGGGAGACCCTACCTCAATGAATAAGGTTCAGAGCAATCAAGGAAGACTCCAAATGTCAACCTCAGGCTTCCACTTGCATGTGCCTTACAGGCAAATATACACACACAAACCACACAGATACCCATAAATATCTATAAGAAGAAAATGCTACTGCTAGCCTGGTGTGATGACACACACCTGAAATCCCAGTACTCAAGATGCAGAGGCAGGAGGATTGCTGCCAGTTCAAGGCCAGCCTGGTCTACAAAGCAGTTTCCAGGTCAGCCAGGGCTACCTAGCAAGACCTTATCTCAAATTTACTTACTTATTTACTTAAAAAATTAAGAATCAAAAAAGCATATCCAAACATTAAAAAGTAAAAAGAAAATTTCACTTCTCAACTAAAGAACAAGACAGATTACATAAAAATCAAAACTGGAACAGCAGGAGCCTTTTCAACAGCAACAAGAGAAACCACAAGACAATAAAATAGAACTTCTAATATGCTTAAAAAGTTATTCAAGTGGGGGGGGGGAGCTTTGCAAAATGAGGACAAAATAAGAACATTTTTAGATGACTGAAAACTTGAATATTCCCAAACAAAGGAAGGTTACTTAGGCATGCAGATTATCCCAGATGGGAAAATTCTGAGATACATGAAGGCATAAAGAATAAATAACAGAAAATTTGTAGACAAATCTAAATAAGTATGGGTTACCAAAAAAGCCAACACTGTCTTACAGATAGAAAGTAAAATACACAGCAATAAAAATATAAGCCAGTAGAGAATTGGAACAATGTAAGGAGCTAGTCATGGTGGTACAGGCCTGCAATCCCAGTGCTTAAAAGGCCGAAGCAGGAGGATCCAAAGTTCAAAGCCAAAGTGGGCTTTTTTTTTTTTTTAAACAGTTTTACTTAAGAATTTCCAACAATGACAACTCTTATAAAAAGTATCCAAGCACAGTACACAGAACTGCAGAAAACATTAATAACAATAAATTATTTTTAATTAAAAGAAAAAAGGGGGTTCTGAGAGCTGATAGCTCAGCAGTTAAGAGCACTGGCTGGCTGCTCTTGCAGAGGACCTGGGTTTGGTTCCCAGACCCCACATGGCATCTAACAAACATCTATAACTCTAGTTCCAGAGGGAATCTAACACCCTCCTTTGATCTCCCTGGGCATTGTGTGACACAGGTACATACATATAGGCAATACATTCATATACATAAAAATAAACATAATAATAAATTTTTAAATAAAATTACTTTTTCCAATGAAGTCAGTGAAAAACATGCATTTAGTATCTGTTCATGTCCAGTTCTCTCTGTACTAATGGTCAGTGGAATCACAAAGGAAGCCCAATTTCTCACAAAAACTGCCTGAAAAGGACAACACTTACTGGATTCTTAGGGAATGCAGAAATGGCTCCTGCTACTAAGTTGAAATTGTATATCCACCATGAAAAAAAGACAAAAACTAAGTTTAATACTGGCTGGCCTCATTGCCATCGGCCTGAAACACAATAGAACATCACTTTGTCAAAAGCTCTGTGGAAGAGGAGGCTGCTCATTTGTAGAACCAAGCAGAGGAGTAAGGCCAAGAACAACATGCATCTTCCCAGCAGGATTCTCTTCTAAAGGGAAAGCCTTTCAAACTTTATACCCTTGAGGATCCAATAGGCAATGTCTTATTGCCTAATGTTCCAATATAAAGCAATTGCTTTTATAAAACGGCATTAATCCCTTTAACAGTCATACCCTCCTTGTTTACCACTTTAAATGTGCTCCTTTTCTGCTAAACTGCAAGTTTTTCAAATATTTACTCCATTTGTTTCTGCTCTTCTTTCTCACTATTAATTTAGCTAAAGCAGTCAGTAATACACATGCAACAGCCTGAATGGTAGGCTTGCCTTGAAATTTTTTTCTGCAGATAAACTAAGGCTTTAAGTTTAGCATTTACAAACTCAGTCTCCCACAAAGGTTCAGGGAATGAACAAAATGTAGGCAATTACTTTGGCAAAATGTAATACAAGTGGCCTGTAGCCCAATTTCCAATAGAGTTCTGGTTTCCATCCAAAACTTAAGCACAATCTTTACTATTAAATTCCTGTCACCTCTCTGTTCACCTCTCTGTCTTCTGAGCAAACCACCAGATTTGCCCATTCAGCTCCATTTATAGCATTCTAAGGCTTCTGTAGCCTGAATCTGCCAAGTTTTCCAAATTTCAACCATAAATCTGTTCCAAAGGTTCTAAACCATATGGTCAAGTAGTCACAATAACAATCCCACATCTCAAAAAAGAACAATAATAAAAAAATTCCAACAGAAATCAAAATGAAATAAACAACAATAATCCACCTATTTAATTAATGTAAGCAATTGGCTAGTTAATCAATCACTTTGCCCCTCCCCTTGATTATAACTGAAATAGAACCATCACAGCCCAGCAGTAATAAACACAGCAGATAGGAAGCAGAAGATAATGAACTGTGATGATTAATCTTGGTTGTCAACTTGACTCGATCTAGAATTAAGCAAGGTGTAGACCTCTGCGCATGTCTGTGAGGAATTTTCTTAATTACATTAATTGAAGAGGAACATCCCACTTTAAATGTGGGTGGCATCTTCTAGTATCATCCCAGATATAAGGAGGTGTGAGAAGAGCTTTAGTTTTTCTGCCTTCACACCTTGTTCACAAGTCCATCTATTCTGTTGCTACTGCCATCCTCCACTGACATCAGAACCCAGCTTTATCAGTCTTCCAACATAGATTTAAAATCAGTGGCTCTCCAGGAATCCTTAAGGCCATCAGTGCCAGCATGGGGCTGCTGAAGCACCCAGCCTTGGTATTCAGCCTCTCTAGTGTGAAGATGGCCATTGTCAGACTACCCAGATCCTATCATGTAAGCCAATCTAATCAATCCCCTTTTAATATATATTCATTTTATCAGTCCTGTTTCTCCAGAGAATCCTGACTACTGCATGAACCAATACCTACTATACTCTAAATTTCTCTTCTACCTTGCTAGGAAAAACAAGAATAAATTTCTGGATATACATCAAAAGCAAGTGTAACCACATGTAAAACTTCACTATAAAATATGCAATGGTAACCTGCAGTTCTCTGTCAATGAGACTATTTCAAAGGTCTCACAAACAATAGTAGTGTTACCTTGTTTATTAGGACACAGCAAATTCTACAGAATGAGAAAGTCTCTAAAATAGAATGATTTTAAATTCATTTTATTACAGGACTGGAGAGATGGCTCAGCGGTTAAGAGCCATCTTGCAGCCTCTTGCAGAGGACCTGAGTTTAGTTCCCAACACCCACATGGCAACTAACAACCATGCATAGCTCCAGTTTCAGGGGAGCTGATGCCCCCTTCTGACCTCCATATGCACTGTATGACAGGGGTGCACTTATATACATGCAGGCATTGTATTCATGCACATAAAATATTTTTAAATATTTTATTCCACTTTTTTATTTAGTGGGAGTGTGACACATCATACTGTATGTATGGAAGTCAGAAGACAACTGGCAGAAGTTGTTTCTCTATTCTACCACGTGGGTCCCAGGGACTGAACTCAGGTCATCCATGTAGGCAGCAAGAGCCTTTACCCACTAAGTCATCAAATTATATCTTCATTTAGCTACTGAGTAAGTTATCCTTTGGGGAAAATTCAAGAAAGAAGACTCCAAGAGGAAGGCATCTAATCAAGTGTAAAAGAGATGAAAGATAAAGACAAGGATAGACCCCACCCCACCCCCAAAAAAGAAGGTGAAAGGTATCATAGCAATATATCTGACTTTAATGGACAATGGAAGTGAACCAGGACAGTAAGGGAAAAGTACCTAACACAGGAAGTGGGAAGAACAGGTGCTAAGCTAGTACAGCAAAGAAACTGAAATAACCCAACTGTAGCACAAGGTCAATGACTGAGCTGAGAGATCAGCCAAGTCAGAAAGGGCCTTGAGCTCCATGCTAAGTATTGTACTGTAGGTAACAGAAAGGTATTACAGGAGTTAAGTAGAGGACTAGGATGATCACATCTGTTTTATACACATTCTTACAGAACCACAGAACATGGGTCTAGCCATAGGAAACTAATTAAGTGGCAGTTATTTAAGGGGAAAAAAGGAAGGACAGAATTAAAGTAAGGCGATATAGTTGGGCATAAAATGGGGGGGGGGGTTAAACTTACCCTTTTCTTCCTAATAGATGATTTAATTCCAAAGTTAAGGTAAATGTTCACACATGACAAGAAATAGCTAGTGTTCCAGAGGGGAATATAACAGTGTTCACAAAGGAAGACTTGCAAACATGGAGAGGAAGAATCCAGGCAGTGTGAAAAAGTGTCCATGATCAAGGGGCAATCCAGCATAGGGTATCCAGAACCTAAGAGTGACCAAAGACTCCACTCAGAAGAGTGATCTAAGTGTAGAGAATCAAAGCTCGAGCAGAAGTGGGCATCCGTAAGAACGAGCTACCTGGCATGGGGTTTCAGAGTCAAAGCAGTTTGAGAAGTGTATACATATTAAAAACTGACGTTCAGTTTAAGGTGTCAACACCTGAACAGTGTAGGGCAACTTTCCATACAGGGAACACCAGGAACAGAGTGCCACATCCCAACTAGGAAAGGCAAGGATCAACTTGGAAAGGAGTGAAGGTCATGTATAAGGTGCTGAACCCACAGTGAAGGAAGAGAAGGCATAAAGAGGAGGGATGGTGGGTGTAGCTCAGTGGTAGAGCATTATCTAGCATATGCAAGGCCTTGGGTTCAATCCACAGAAAAGGCTGCAGGAGGGGTAAGGCATACAAAAGAACCAGCCCAGAAAGTCTTATGAAAGCCCACATTGGATTACTATCTCTACATAAAGGGCACAGTAATATAACATTTCAGAATTCTAGTTGGGTCAAGAGGGCACCTCACTGGGTAGGGGTTAGAGGTAGCAATGAGGAAAGATGGGTCACATACAAGGGATTAATCACAAAAGCATATTAAAGATAATGGCAACCAGGCCTATAGCTACTGGAAAAGAAAGTTATAAATACTGGGGAGGGGAGGCTACAATGAATCTTGTGATACCAGTTGAAACAGGAAAAGTTGGTGTGAATTGTGCTCTTCATTATACACAGAAACAGAACTACACATAAATGTAAAGAAGTGGGTCAGGTGGTAGAGTGCTTGCCTTGCACACATGAAACACCAGGGTTCTGGTCCCAGTACCATATACACTGGGTATGGTGGCACACTTCTGTGTTCTGCCACAGGGGGTAGAGGCAGGAAGACTGAAAATTCAAAATCATCTTTGAGGTTAGCCTGGGTTACATGAGACATGGTCTCAGAAAAAAGGAAAAAAAAGTGATGAGTGGGTAGACAAATAGATGCAAATGTTCAAATGTACATTATATACTCCCTAGCTTTATCCCTAGGAACAACACCCTATGTATTAGTCATTTTTCTGTTGCTGTGATAGAAACACTGACCAAGGGAACTTATAAAAGCAAGAGTTTATTTAGCTTATGGTTCCAAAGGGACAAGAGTCCATCATGGCTGGAAGGCATGGCAACAGAGATGACTAGAGTATATGCAGTAGCTAAGCACTCACATCTTCAAGCAGGCACAGGAAGCAGAGTATGACTGGAGATCCAGTGAAGGCTTAAGAATTCACTAAGCCCGCCCCTAGTGAGTGCTTTCTCTAGCCTGGTCACACCTTTTAAGACCTCCCAAAACAGTGCCACCAACTGGGGACAAAATGTCCAAATTCTTAACGTCTATGGGGAACATTCAAACCACCACATTCCACTCCCTGATCCCCACAGGCTCATGACCATATAAAATGCAAAATGCATTTAGTCCAACTTAAAAAGTCCCCATAGTCTTTACTAGTCAAAAGTCCACAATCCAAAGTTTCTTCTGGGACTCAGGACAATCTCTTAACTCTAAGCCCCTATAAAATCTAAAGACAAATTACACACTGGAACCAATACACATTCCTACTCTAAAATGGAGAAAGAGGCATAGTGAGGAATACCGGACAAAACAAGACTGAAAACCAGAAGGGCAAATACCAAATCCAGTAGCTCCATTTCCAAATTCTGGGACTTTCCTTTCAAAGGGCTTAGATGGCTCAACTCCTCCAACTTTGCTGCGGCATTCAACATACATCTCTCTCTTGGGCTGGTACCACTCCCTGTAAGCAGTTCTCCTTGGCAGATATCTCACAGTTCTGGCATCACAAATGTCTTCTTGGGGTCTCCACTGCCAACCAGGCTTTGTCGTTACACTTTCACAAAATGGCCTATCAGGGCTTCTTGGCCTGTCAGGGCCTTCTTTATGCTACACACTGCCTGGCCTGGGTGGCTCTCTGAAACCACAGAGGAAATACCAATGAGCCCTTCACTCTCGTATCTTTCATACCTCTGAAGCCAGCACCATGTGAACAACACTGCCAAAGCTTTTATCTTCAATGGTTTTCTAGTTGAAAACCCTTGCAGCATTTTTCTTTCACAAATTCGAGGCTTATCTAGGTGTAGTCTTGCCCTGGAGGCATTCTCTCCATTGTTTAAGTGCAAATCTTTAGGCCTCTTCTTAATCACGTTAATCTTTTTATCAAAAGGATCCCCTCCTTTGGCATATGCCCCCCAAATTAATCTTCTTAGTGCTCTTTTTCAATCCAAACTGTACATTCTGCATTTCTTTCTGCTCCATTTGTTCTTTTTCTCTTTAGATCTGCTTAATATTCACCATTAATAACCACAACACCATTTCTGTTAAGTTGCCTTGAAATGTCTTTCACCAAAGAAATTAGTCCACTGCTTTTCAACTTAGCCTTAGGCAAGCTTTGTGGCTATGGGCAGACTCCTTTTACTACCATACCCTTTACTAAATTATTCTAATTGCTCCTTAAGTCCTTATTTCCTTCTGGAACTACATCATTCTCAGCACTATTTTCTTCCAGGTTCCTGCTCTGCTTACAGTAATCAATCCCTTTTCTAGTCCAAACTACCAAAGTCTTCCACATTCCGCCAAAATCTCACATAGTCAGGTTCTTCACAGTCAACACCCCACTCCTGGTATTAATTACTGTATTAGTCACTTCCCTGTTGCTGTGATAGAAACACTGAACAAAGGAACTTATAATAGAGTTTATTTTGCTTATGGTTCCAAAGAGGCAAGAGTCCATCATCATGGGGAGGCACAGCAGCACAGTGGCTAGAGCAGACTCAGCAACTAAACACTCACATCTTCAAACAGGCACAAGAAGCAATGTGTGACTGAAGATCCAGCAAGGTTTAAGAACTCGCTAAGCCTGCTGTTGGGGTAGATTTACAGTTTCTCTTTGCCTCAAGGAACATGGGCCCAAGAATGTGACTGGCACAGATGAAGCCAGTAGAGTCAACTACTTTCCTACCAACCAGTGACTTACGGGGGGGAAGATCCATTGGGAAAGTAGAAAAAGCTGGGTAGGAGACATGGGTGGAGGCTCTGTGGGTCTCCAGCTTAGGTGTGTGTGCCAGCCTCTCCTCAGGGATGAATCCTTTGTAAGTAACCCAAAATAAACTGGTTTCTCCAATTGGAGAGCGTCTTTGTTCACTCAGTTGGTTCAAACCTAGGGGTGGGGTGGGGCTGAATTCATAGGAGAAATTGGCGTAGTCAACAGGATTGACTGACAAAAGGAGAATGCTTCCAGGAAAAGGAGTTATGTGGCTGCAACTAATGTGGGAACCAGCAAAGAAAAGAGTGTGGGCAGAGGAAATTTTGACATGGTGGACTATCCCCATCAGACTGATGTGTGTGGTGTCCATTACAGGGATAGTGTGGTTTATGCTGAAATATGTAACTAAGGTGAACTCACCTAAGCAGATGAGATTGGTGGGGAAAATACTGGGGTGGCAGTCCCAGGCTGAGGTCGTAGCCCAGAGAAAGACTCAAAATGTGAGAGACAAATTAGATCAAAAGAAAGACATGAGGTTTGCTTCTTCATTACTAGCCTCTGACCTTGCTAGCAAATTGGATAAAAGAGAAAAGGACATAGAAATTTTAGCCTGCTGCTTTCTACAGCTAGGAGGTAGAAAAGGGATGAAAATCCAGGTCAGGTTGATAATACAAGACCCATCCTGGGACTCTAGAACCTGGAACCCCTGGGAAGAATTAGGCAACAATGAGGGAGGAAGCAACCCAGAAAAAAGTAAAAGTGCCCCTCAGATTCAACCTGTAATGCAAAAAAAGGAAAAATTCAGATGTCAGCATGCTGATAGAGGCCTTAATGAGCATGGGAATTTAATAAATAAAGGGTTCTTGGCCCTAGAGCTGCTGAAGCTAGGAAAGACATTCAAACAACCCATGAGGGAGCACTTAGCTACCTGGCTTTTAAGGCTGTGTGACATGGGAGCAGATGAGATTATTTTCAGTGCTGCAGAGGCAAGACAGCTGAGCAATATAACTGCTCATTCCTCCTTGAGATTTAGGCTGTGTAACCTGAGGCAGTACAAGGAGAAGCAGTCTTTGATGGACTGGCTTGTGCAAGTCGTTAGAGACACTTGGTTATCACCAGTGGAGGTTCCCATGAATGTCAGGAGCTAGAGAACAATAAAAGGTGGACAGGCACTGCTGAGAGAACTGGGTATGAAGAAAGCAGCATATGGTGTCCCTTTCACAGGACCAGATAGGACTGTGTTCACTAGAGATTTAACAAAGGACTTCATTGAACAAGGACCTGGACATTGGTATGAAGGTTTAGTGTCCCTGCTAGATCCCCTAGTTGGACAAGAGCTTTACAAGGCAGGAGAGGCTTTGACTTAAGAGGCTTTGATTTAAGCAACCTAGACCAGCATATAAAGTATGTCTGTAGAAGAATAGAACAACCTAAAGGATGTATAAGAAAGGCAAAACAGAAAAGGAGGTCTGCTTAGGTTATTTGTAGGCAAATGTGGGAAGACTTGCATTTAGCCCAAGTTCCTAAAGAAAAGATTGATAAAAAGCCAAATTCTGTGCTAAAGCACCTCTGGGAGACTTTAAGCGCTGAGAAACAGTTCACAAAAAGTACACAGAGGATAACAATTATCCCAGGGGTGGATACTAACCCCCCCAGAGTGAACAGGGTATACATCTCCCCTGTGAATGGCTATTCAAGGGGTGGAGACAGTTTGCCTGGCCAGGGCCTCTCCCAACAGCCGACTGTGGTCAATGGAGAGACCACAGGTATATCTAGAGCCAGGAGTCAGACCCAGAATCTGCCTGGCCCTGGGAAACAATAGGTACAACAGAGGCAAGAGAAACCTTATTCCTCCTTGTACCTATGTTGGACCAAGCAGTTTGGGCCAGTCCCAACAAGGTTAGCAAGGATAAAGGGATTCATGGAGGCTCCATGTGAGAACTCCAGAACACTAAATGGATTCCAGATGATAAATATAGTAAAGGACTGACTAATTTACATGCCACTGTACCCAACATGGATCTGTTGAAAAAACAGCTGATGCAAATAAAAAGGAATTTTCCATGCTATGTTAAACCTTGTATATGTATATAATGTTAACTTCTGAGTGTTTTACAGACGTGAAACCCAGTTGAGAGACATTGAGTACACCTGATGAAACAAGGATGAAATGTAACTCATACAGGGTACATGGGTGAAGTATAACTGTGAAATTCTGGGGAGCTCTATGGGCCTAGGCCTATAGATGCCAAACAGTAAAAGGATACTTTATATAATTGTTAAATTGCAATTCCAGTACCAGGCGTGAGTTGCTCCCCCTGTGAGCTGTTGGCCAGGGGAGCCCTGGAAGTCCCCTTCTACAAAAAAGGCAATTGCCACATTATAATGCAGGTTGCACACTGGAAATAGAGGGTAAGGTCCTATTACTGAAGATGTGACATGGTTCGAGGGCGTGGTGTGTGTGTGTGTGTGTGTGTGTGTGTGTATGTTCTATGTGAGCCACCTACCAGTGAGGCATACAGAAACATCTGCTGACAAGACTGAGGATCCAGTTCTAATACTTGGGAATCTGGACCAAGACACAAACTGAGTAACTAATGTCATTCTACAAGTGACAGAAACCAACAGGTAACTGAGATCTCCCTGGAGAATTTATATTCCATCACATCCCATAAACAACTTGATGACTTACAACAGTACATATAGGTAAAAGGACAATCAAAAAAGAATATGCATGCAAAGGAAAGAATAAGGACAAAGAGAGACTAAAAGGAGGAAAAATTAGAGATAACAGCAGCACATAAAGATGCACAGAGAAATAATCACAAACCAAATAAGTCACCTATGACTCACAGAGCTAGAAAGCAAGTCTGGTCATAAAGACTGAGAGGCACCCAAGAGATATTACATAGATGGAGAGGAGTTCTAGCATCACATCTGAACATCTATCTACTACACAGATGTGTTCCTTTGCTAGCTCTGACCAATGGTACGAACCTAACATTTTCTTTATGTTTCTTTGTGTTCTATCAAAATAACTGTATACATTCATCTTGTATAACTGAAACAGTTCTGATGTTTTCCAAAATATAAAAACACAAATTGGTATCTATGAGTGCTTTCTCTTCACTTACAGGGCCTATTTAGAATAAACTGTAACTCTTAACAACAGTAATTTTTTCATGGAATTTACAATAATTTGAACAGTATTTTTATTTCCTATATATTATTTCCCTCAATTTTTACACCATCCATTGAGACAGGGAAGACAGGTACAGGTCTAAATTCCTAGGTTAGAAAATAAGTTCAGAGAGGATAGAGCACAAATCCAAAATTCCATGCCTAATAAAACACTGAGCACATGGTAGCATTAAGAACATAAGGTAAGTAGGAGGGTCAGATCAAAAGCTATGGGACTCAGCAAGGGAAGTGAGGATGTGTATAGGATCTAGGTGAGGGCAGCCACATTACATATGTTCATTCTAAAGTAACTTGATGCTGTCTATCTCTCATCTCTAATGATCCTGGGAAAACTGAGGTAATTCTTTAAGTCCCTTAGAAAGCACAAGTGTTAACCTATACCGGTGCTCTAAGGACAACTGAAAAACTAAACCGGCTCAACACTGAGTCTTTGGTTCTACAATGGAATTACATAGTATAATTACTATTCTTGTTCATCTACAGGGAGTCTACTTTAAAGTCATCAGTTCATTGTTTCTTTTAATCTGAATAACTCAGTAATTAAAGTTTTTATCAGTTACAGAATTCTCCACAGTGAGATAGCTGACTTCAGATGCATTATGCTTTAAGCAAAAACTAACACTCATTAACAAGATTACCTGTTGTGATTAAATAAATACAAACTGTTTGCAAAGTTTGTGAACAAGTAAAACAGCATAAAGTAAAACGTTACCACTTAGCAGTAACCTGATTTCCTAGCCCAGCATAGCAGACAAAGCAATCCCTCACTGGCCAAGCCTCCTGGTTCCCCAATGCACTGCCTAAAAGCACCCCGGCTTCGCTCTCTGCTGCTTTATTTAGTCTTCTCAGCTGAATCTACCTGTAGAATGATCAAGCAGAGCATGAGCACATCCTCAGCTTATCAGTATTCCACACTGCATTTTGAAGTTGTCATCATGCGCCAGGCTGTGACAGTTGTAAACAGTGAAATCTCAAGCTGGCCCTTCTATGGAAAATATATTAATTACATTTACAAAAAGCTCTTAAATCTTTAGTTAAAACTGCAATTAATTTATGGAAGCATGAAGCATCTACAAAGGGCATCACTGGTAATACTAGAAAAGGAGAGTTCCATCTGGCCTTAAACTGCAAAATTCATGTCTAATTTGACATAAGAGTCGGACCACAGACTTTTTGTTAAACTTGGAAGAGACCCTAAGGGTAGTTCAGTTCTAAGCTTTTTATCCCACTTCCAGGCTAAAATTCCATGTCGACATAGCCTATTCGGTGGCCACCTCAATTTATTTAAGAAAACTTCTCCCTCGAATATTCAAGTTTCGATTTGGCAGTTAATCTTGGTCTGCAGTTAAAAGGCACTAGCTGTCAGTCAGATCTCTCACCCAGCTCCCTCCTGAAAAGAAAAACTGACAGATCACAGGAGCTTTCTTTTGTAAACCAATTCTGGAACTTTCATGCTTCTTATTTGTTAGGTTAAAGGTTAAATTGCTGACCTGTGCCCTCCTGCTTAGCGGCCTTCCCCTTTTTCTGTAAAGCTTTATTTGGGGGCTGTATTTACATGGATTAGTCCCTTTTCACGCTAAGAAGGAATCTGTTCACAGCCAAAGCCTTAGTTCTGGTTGTACAAAAAGCAGCCACAATTATTCACCACCAGACAATGACCATATTGTGGATTTACAAAAAACCCACCCCAGCCATGGAAAGATCTGTTCTTGCTGCACAAAACAATAGAAGAAAAATCTTATCAAGCATTCAAGAGAAAGCAAACAAAGCAAGCCCACTGTGAACTTGATGAAGATGTCAAGCTCCTTTAAAATATATATATATAAATCAACAAAGAGGGGTTTTCTTGTGAAGTCTTGGGAGTGAGACTTTTTCTACTCTGAGTTTCCCTTTCTGGTTAAACACAGTCAGGAGCAGTAGACGTTGACAGCCAAGACCAATAAATGCTGCCATTTTCTAAGCACACTTACAAACACTTTTTTAAATGCACAATTCAGGGAAGCTGTCTTTTCTAAATATGTCCAGTGCAAATGCCAAGCGAATTGCTGCAAGTAAGTACATGCTGCACGGGCTTGTCCAGCTAAAGCGAAATTTTTGTCCCAACACAAGCTACGCCCCAAGCCCTAACTTACAAGTGACTGATAAAAAAAATTTTAAAAACTTTTGCCGGGTGTGGTGGCGCATGCCTTTAATCTCAGCACTTGGGAAACAACGGGGAGCTGGATCTTCGTGAGATCAAGGCCAGCCTGGTCTATATAGTGAGTTCCAGGCCAGTTGTAGTTACAGAGAGATCCTATTTCAAAAAGACCAAAAAAATTAAAAATTAAAAAACCGCTTTTTAAAAAGGCCATCAGACACTGAAATATAGAGCTGGAGTCCTAACACTATCGAAGCAGAGGCAGGAAGATGAGTTTGAGGCCAGTCTGAGCTACAGAGAAAGAGCCTGTTTCAAAATTAAATAAATACATGTATACATACATACACACACCTAATATTGGGTTTAATTAAACCATAGTTCCAACAAGTCTTCTCCTCCAACATTCATCAAATGTGACTGACACCCACCTCTTTGGAGTAGGTCTGATTGGCAGTCCCTCACACAGGAACATTTTCTATCTGTACAGTGAGGATTTCACAGCTGCTTACACAAGTCCAGTCCTGGGTCCAGGCCATCATTGCTGCCCAGCAAAACATTCCAGAATTCCAGAAAGAATTTCTTCCAACAAGTCTTTAAGTAGATGTTTTCTATTCTCTTTGGGCTACCATGGCCTAAATTCTCCATCAGCAGTAATGTTCCGTGAGTAAAATAAAAATAAAACTAGAAGTAAGCAGTAAAAGCAACCAAATCACCTCCAAAATATAACTGCTTTTAAAGGATTGCTACTGTAATTCACTTTAAACATGCTCTCTTTA
Organism: Eospalax fontanierii; assembly: GCA_035773235.1. Classification (NCBI taxonomy): domain Eukaryota; kingdom Metazoa; phylum Chordata; class Mammalia; order Rodentia; family Spalacidae; genus Eospalax; species Eospalax fontanierii. The sequence continues at coordinate 52,929,455 of CM069541.1, forward strand.
AAAAAAAAAAAAAAAAAGGCTCACTGGGGCAGGTAAGATGGTTCAGTAGATAAAGGTGCTTGCTATCAAACCTGACAGCCTGAGTTCAATCCCCCCAAATCCACATCATGGAGAGAATCAACTCCTGCAAGCTATCTTCTGACCTCCATATGCACATACACAGACACAACATGAATGTGCACACATACACAGTTCATACATATATACATAATAAAATTTTAAGGCTCACTCTAAAGTTTCTCAGAGATTTGGACTTAGAAAAAACATTTCCATCTGTAATATAGCTTACCTTTGTCATGGCTCTTAGCCCTCTCTCTGTTCTCTACCTCTGTACCCTCCCCACAAGGCAACAAAAACATTGTGGCCAAAAAGTCTATAAACTTTAGAATTATTAATCTGTCTCATTTCAAAAGGAACTGAATTTGACACAGAATACTAAGGAACCACTTGGTCAAAAGAAAACTCTGCTGTAGCCATCACACAATGATAAAAAGATCTCATGATAGACATTAAAGTCTTACCTTTTCTCATTTAAACTATATACCAATTGTAACTATACAACAAGGAAATAATTTAAAGTTTAGCAATAGGACTGTAATAGAGGCAGCTATATTCTCCCTTTTTCAAACTTTCTGCAATATTTTGTCTTTTTATAGCATTTTAATGGAATAATAAGTGCTGTGAAAACAGACAGCTCTGGCCAATGGCCCTACTTAGAGGGTAAAGTAATTAAAGCATGTCTGTGCATAGCCAAGATACAGAGACCCAGAAGTTTGCTTACTTCGAATTAGGAAATTTATGGTCCCAAGAAAATTAAGGTGGCAGTACAAGGACCAGAACACAAAGTAGGAAGTACTTAAACTCCTTACCAACTTCTAGGATGAGATTAGGGCACAAGCTACACTCAGAGTCAATTCAAATGGAAATGCTCTGCTTCCTCCCTAACAATGATAAACTCCCTCAGAGTTAATAGTTTCTCCCTAAGAGATTCATCTCCCTTTTCAATTTAGAGGTATGTTTTGGAGAAAAGGAAGAAACACATGGTGGGGCTTAGAGCAAAACCTTTTAAATTCTTTGTCATAAAAGCTGCAGAGTAAACTACATTTCCTTTACTAATCCTTAGAACACTTGTTAAACTCCAGTGTGCTGACAACTTTGCCACTGCAATCATATTTTGGTTTCTAACAAGTATAAAAAAAAAAAACACTTTGGTTGTACTAAACTGTATTACCATCTTCCTTGAACACAAGTGAGAATTTATGCTGCCTTCACAAACTGTTGAAAGAGGCACTCCCAAGGGAGAAATAACTTTTGGCATGTTGCATAGCAAGCTAAAGTTACAAAAACAGGCTAAAATATCTCTTTTACTACACATGCAGTTCTCTCTCTCTCTCTCTCTCTCTCTCTCTCTCTCTTTCTGAAGACACTGACTTTAAGTTCAAACTCTGGAAAACTTTAATTAAGTATACAGAGGTCTTTTTTTTAATAGCTTTTCCATGCCGTTGGAAATTTATGAACAAAAAAAGTTCTTGAAACCAAGAGTTTCAAGCCTCTCTAATCCTCCAAGCTATGAAAAATAATATAGCTGTACTTTTGTATCAAGAGGCTGAAAAAGTGGAGAACAATGATCTGATCTGACAAGCGAAAACTAACTGGGCACTGTTAATTACCTTCGAGTTTGTGTTCTACTGAATCTTCATGTCAACCCTAAAAGATAAGCATTATCAAATTTCTCTTTGCAAAGAGAAAACTTTTAAAATTTAAAAAAATAAAAGCATTCTCCCTGAGAGCAGCCTCCCACTAGCTGCAGAGCTGTAATTCAGATCAAGTCTACCCCAACCCTTAGGCTACAGGATAGGAAAGGGAAGCAGCTTTTAGTGACTCAAATTCCCATGATGCCAGACCACCAGGCTGTTTCCCAGGGGTAGCAGAAACAGTCTTAAATGTAAGACGTACAGGCTGCTGCAAAGGCCTGGGGTAAATGCTTCATTGTGCTCTGAGAAGTCTGATGGACACGTACTAAATGGAGGGCAGAGGCAATCTTCTCCTCATAGGACAAATGTAAGCATGACTGCCCTTAAACTTTTCATCCTGGGCACATCTGCTCATAGAAAAAGCAGAATAACATCTTCTAGAAAAATCACGGGAGATAAATCCCCAGCAGAACTCTTGTCTCATATAAATGCCCTCCCCACTAGATCTTCCCATGGATTTCCATTAAAAAAGAGAATATAACAAATGGATCAGCCATTTCAGTCCACTGGAAATTAAATATTTATCAACAATAAAACTGCAAAGGATCATTGAAGTATCCTCTCCATTCAGCTGGAAAGGTGCAACTTATTTATTGGGCCAACAACTACATCCTAACTGCCTACTATGTACCAGTCATGGCTCTGGGTTCAGGGGACACACTGGTGAGCTAAATAAAGTACTCTTCCCTCAAGGACTGACAAATCCTAATTCACAGGATCACTCTTTCAAACCAATCAAAGCCTGACTGATTAAGAAAACAGAAATAAATATTTTTCTCCAGGTTTGCAAATGTTTTTCCTTCTGCTAGGACCCCATCTCTTAGCAGTGCATACACACAGCATGCTTACAATAAATACTGCTATGATATTTTGTGTGTGCAGATGTGTATTCAAATGAGTGCACATGTGGGTGCATGCATGTGTGCACATGCATGTGCAGGCCAGAGGTCAACCTCAGGTGTTGTTCCTCAGGCATCATTCATCTTATATTTTAAAACAGGGTCTCACTGGCCAGAGGCTCGATGATCAGGCTAGGCTGACTGGTCAGGCAGGGCGAGGGGTCCTCCTGTCTCCACCTCCATAGCACTGGGATGACAATTATATGTCACAATGGCCAGTCATTTGTATGTAAATTGTAGGGACTAAATTTAGGTCTTTATGTAGCATGCACTTGCCCTAGACTAAGCTATGATGCCTTCTAAAGTCTTTCAAGGCAAGGTGGCATGTAAATGCATTGCCTGGCATTGGGTCCACAGATGAGCTCTGATCCTACAGAAGACCCAGAGAAGCCCAAACAAACCCAAACCTCCATCTCGATTTAGCGAGAGAAAATTGGAGCAGCTTGTTCCAGGCCTACCTTAGAAATTAAGATTCTTTTTTAATAACCTAAAATGGACTTGCTGGGGCTGTTTAGGGCAAGAAAGCAACCCAGTAAAGCCTTCCCAAAGGCTCTAGGTCTGGAATTCCTTAATCATCCCAAAGCACAGCCTCCTGAATCAAGAGGCACCACTGACCAAGTGGTGCTTTCTTCACTCAGATCTCTAGTGATCTCTCAGTGTCTAGTATGAAAGATCAAACCAAATTCAAATTATTTTGCTGTAACAAGAGGTAGTTTGCCATATTCTATGTGAGTTTTTTTTTTCCTTTAATCCTAGAACACTATATTACCATCATCCTTATTTTATAGTCTAGGGAACTAAAGGAGAGGGATTAATCCATTTGCTCAAAATCACATAGGACATGCTCTTAAGAGAGTCTGATTTTGAACCTGGATGATCTCTCCTAGAAACCACATTTTTAATCAGATTTCATTAATTACATTTTCATAAGTTTTTTTTTTTGAGGAGGGGGACTTCTATTAACCAAAATATTTAGTAGGAAGGAAGGATAAACTAAACGACCTATTCAGCTGATTTTTCAACTTCACTGGAGAAAACACAGTATGAAAACACAGTATCTTTTCATTTCTGCCTGTGGAGAAAATCTTTCCAAATATTCTTGTCACTTTTTCTTTCATGATAAAAGTATAATCTAACAAACTAATGGAAATTTCCTTTGATGTTTCAGAAGCCAATCCTATCATTTTGCGTATCAGTGAGCATTACTGCTGAGGATAGAAAACTGGGCTAAACATACACTAACCTTGGACCATGGTCCAGAAATGGGCTATTTGACTAAGTCTCTGATACTAGCTTATTTTCTTGGCATCTGGATCTTCTCACATTTAAAGTTTAAATGTGACATGTAAGTGGAAGGAAAAAAATATATAGGTGATTCATTATAAACTGTTGGTATACACAGAATATATTTATTTCTTTTCTGAGAACTCAGAATTAATCCTCTATTTTCTGAAAAAGAAAATTGGTTGTTCCAGGCAGCTTTCCTTTCATCATATTTTTCAGAAAATAATTACTACTATTCTAATATTTGAACCTTTTCAAAAAAGAATTTAAAGAAATTCCATCAGAAAAATCTGCTCTTGTGCAAGACATCTGCTTGGTTCTTTCTCGAGTGCAAGTTGTGTGAGTTGGTTGTTTTTTTTTCACTTACGGATGATGTTTTAAATTAAGTCACTAAAAGAATATCTAATCCTTATGTTAAACATTCTAGTATATATTATCTCTAATTTTAAAAATAGCCTGTCAAGTACAGAGATGGAAGTTCCATTTAAACAATGGCCAATCTAGAATTCAGTTTAAATAACTTTCCCAAGGTCAAACAATTAGTGAATGGCAGAAGAAATCTGAACTCAAGTCTGATTTCAAAGCCTGTAAATTTGCTATTACATTATTTTTATTACAAATTATTCCCAAAGTTACTTAATGACATTGTTATTATCAAGACAGTAATTAATCTGCAACAGCTTTTTTCTTCAAATGCGGTTTCATGATAGCAAAAGTTTCTAATACCTAAGAACACATTAAAAGTTAAAAAAAAAATTCTGTTATTAAATGGAGTAACTTATTAAAGCCTCCTGTGGGCCAAAGCAAGCTCATGGAGATGTCTTCAGTGATGCTTTCTTTTTCTAATGAAAACCTTGAGCAGACTGTTTTCAATGTAACATAAAGAAGAAAATGCAAGAAGTGTTGAGAAATAATGCCAAAAGAAGTTCAAAAGCAAGAATACTATTTCCTAAAGGTTTTTGTTGGTTTTGTTTCATTTTGTTTTGCTTTTCTGAAGCCTTCAAAACATGAGGTCTAGGTCCTATTTCACCAGCTAGCAGAGCGTTTCACTCTACAATCAACACATGGTGGAACTACAGCCACTGTTCACAAAACAGATGATAAAAGAATTAAATGGATAATATGACTTTGGTCATGAAGACTCTTAGGTCTACTCTTACCTTACAATGCAATTTTCAAGAAAGATCAACTTCTTTTTATTTTAAGAGAGAATCTTACTATGTACCTCTCAAATTAGTGTTAATCAACATGCTGAAATTATGGCTATGTACCTACCAGATTCTGCTGAAAATCCACATGTCTAAACATTAAAACTTTACCTTAATTATTTGGGCTGAAAATCTTTCCAAACTAAACATCTTGCAGTTCTTTTGAAAAGAATATGCTGAATGTATATTTTCTTCATGGTTGCAACAGACATCTGCCTACCCAGAATCCATTCCTCTCTTCAGCAGACTTTCCTCTAAAGAAAACTATGGGATCAGTGGCACTGAATTGCTCCTGTGCCCACATGTCCACATGCACACATACAAACTCAACACTAGGTAAACATCTCAAAGTATGGTTCACAGGTAGGTACACGACCCAAGTGAGACCAGTTTCAAATCATAAACCTTGCTCTCAATACATTAAGTTGGCAAAGTCTCTGTTTTCTTCACAATTTGGTTACACAGAAATGTAGTTATTTAGGAGCAATTATAAGCAAAGATTTATTTTTCTTAAGACTGCTGCCTAACATCTGGGTAGCTGAGCAACTCAGCTACCTGTTACAATCAGCCCTAAGACTATGGCTCTGAACAATGCAAGACACTATTTTTACCATTTGAGTGGTTAAATTGATAGAATACAGTTTGGATTTATTAGTAGCTAACTTTATCACTGTATAGGGAGCAACTGCCCAGAAATGAACTCAATAAAAAAGATAGAAAACTATGAGAATAGAACAAGGGAAATCTCAGAAAACATAAGTAGAAGCCTAGATCTGGGGAAATCTGGAGCCATTTTGATCACTGGGTTTCTCAGTGTTGAAGTCTACTAAGTTCCCTTTGACATTCAAGTTGGACTTAATTTGAGTTCTGCCTTTTAACGAAAAGAATCCTGACTAATACAATGATTTAATGTCCTCAATATGATCAGTTACTATGTTAAGCAATCTAATACAGACAAATCCTCAAGCCATACCAGAACATTTAAGGCATAAGCTAAGAACTTTTCCATGAATCTGGACTTAAGTTTTAAATGCATGGACTCAGAAATCTACTTAAAGTGGTTACTTTTACTTTGTTTTTCAGCTATATTAAATTGATAGCAGTTGTTGAACAGCAGAGTTCTATAGCGATATGAACTCCTGTCTTAAAGAAATATAATTTAAAATAACTGCTCACATTTATAAAGAACTTTCCATGTCCTATGTAATGTGTGTTTCCAGTTAATCCACTCAGCTGCATGGAATAGATACCATTAGTGTCCCTTTTATATAGCTGAGAGAACATAGCTTTGAAACTCACATTTGTAGGGAATTTACTTTTTAAAATGCAAAAACACATATAGCAATCCATTAATTTTCCTTTTCAACAAACTCCCTGCTTGCATAGATTTTAACACTTAGCAGATCAATGAAATCCTGGTCCACCTAAAAGTCCAAAGGTCTAATACTGTGAACCACAAATATAGCAAGAAAAGTTGCTGTTGTGAATAAAGCAAATGGTGTGAAACTGCCTCACAATGTAAGTTATACTGAGATGATCCCTAAACCACATACTTTGGGAACAAGAAAAACTTGGAATCTGCTTTCACAAAAGTAAGCATTAATTAAGAAAATATATGGCTCATTTTTCTGTAACTTCCTAAGAATAGCAATTTAAACTCCTTCTATATAACCAACTTGAGGTAGTAGCATAACAATAAAAAAGCACCAGTTTCAAACACAGATATACAATTAATATAAAATTCAAAATGTGATCTTGATAGAGAAAAGCAAATTGATGGAGGCACAAAATGATGTTTCTTAAGCTGAATGGTAGATATATGCTTTTCATTTATTCTCTGAACTCCATGCATACAAATATATAATTTGTGTCACAGCTTTTACAATTTATTTTAAGAATATACTCAAACTAGATCCAACTCAGTCATTTGGCAGGTCACTTCCTATCTTAAGCTTCAATCATTCAATACTTGAGGGCCTTCTATCTGCCAAACATTCTTCTAACTACTGAAATATACAGATCAATCAAGATGTAATTTCTGCCCTCATGGAGCCCTATTTTTGGACCTATATAATTGAGATAATGCTCTTTATTTCATTACATGGTAGACAATCATCTTATAATAGGGTCTCATTGGGTGAGCCCAATGACAAATAATCATTATTGAAGTAATCTTGAAATAAAAAGATAAGGCACACTTACAATTCTCAAAGCTATACCTGACTTTATAAAATCAATTTTAAAACTAGAATGAGAAGCCACATATGGTGGTACAGCAACACCTATAATTCCAGCACTTGGGAGGTGAAATCCTATCTGAAAAACAAACAAAAAGTCAGGCCAATGCAATGAGGTTCCAGGCCTAAATCTCAAATAGGACTTTCAGCTTGGGTTTGTTTGTTTTTTATGGTTTGTCTGTATGTTTGTTTTGTTGTTGTTGGGGTGAATTCATGTGCACATGCATGCGTGTAAGCCAGAACTCAGACTTGGATGTCCTTCCTCAGGAGCCATCTATCTACCTTATTGTCTAAGACAGAGTCTCCCCCTGGGAGAGATTAAGCTAGGCTGGCTGGTTACCAGGTTCTAGATCTGCCAGCCTCCACCTCCCCAGCACAGGGATTTACAAGAGCACACCATCACACCTGGCTTTTTTTTTTTACATGGGTGCCAGGGGATGGAATTCAGGTCCCCATGCTTGAGCTGCAAGCACTTTGCCAGCTGAGCCATCTCCCCAGCCCCAAACAAAACACTTTCAAACTAGCAGGTCAAGTACTTAGCTGAGAAAAATTGGAGTAGGTTTTAAGTAATCAGTCTTTTGAGTAAATGGCAATTTGTACCAACTCTGCAACTAAGAATTAAAGTCCATACCATAATCCTCCATAAAAGAGATTTCACTTTCACTGGAAAATTCAAGGGAAGAACAAAAGGGGGGGGAAGCTAAATAGTTCTGACTTGTGAGAAACAGTAAGGATTTTCTCTACAGCTTATGAGTAAAGCCTCTTCTTCAGATTTTTCCACAAGCTCAATTTCACTTCCTCCACACTAATATTATCTGGTTATCCTAACCACAGCATGCACATGTGATAGGAGCCAGTGATTATATGGAAGGTGCCATACAAATGAAGTTAAAATGCTGCTTCTGGGGTTGGAGAAATGACTCAGCAGTTAAGAGCACTGGCTGCTCTTGCAGTGGACCTAGGTTCAAGTCCCACACCTACATGGTGGCCAACAACTATCCATTACTCCAGTTCCAGAGGAATCCAATGCCTTCTTCTGACTCCAAGGGCAGTGCATGATACAGGTGCACTTACACACATGCTGGCAGTACACTAATACACATAAAATAAAGTTAATTTTTAAAAAGCTCTTAATGCTGCTTATACAACTTGGAAACTGTCCAGACTGTGCAAGTTAATCAGTTTGAATCTCAATTTCCTCAAACCTAAGACCCTACCCAAGATTTAAGAAAATTTAGGGGCTACTGAGATGGCTCAGTTGGTAAAGTGCCTGCCACATAAGCATAAGAAACTGAGTTTGGATACACAGCATCCACAAAAAGCTGGGTGCCAAGGTATGTGTATAACCCCAGCTCTGTGAAGAGAGAGATATCTCTGGAGCTCATCAGTCTGCCAGTCTAGACAAACTGATGAATTCCAGGTTCAATGAGAAACCGTGATTCAAAAACTAAGGTGGAGTACAATCATGTGAAACAACATTGACCTCTGACCTACACAAACACACACACACACACCGGCATGCACGCACACATGCATACAAACATATATATATATATATCTCACACACATACAGAGAAAAATCTATAAAGAAAAATGACTGGGACATAATAAAGACTTAATAAAACTAGGTTATGTTATTACCATTCTGTGATTCACTATCTTTGTTGTTAATGCAAAAAGGAATGACAGTAAATTTAGGTGGTATTTCTCAAGAATATTTTAATTTGAAGTAAAATGACTCTCAAAAGAGCTTTTACATTCTAGGTGCTACAGGTACAGGCTTGCAATCCCAGCACTCCCAGAATCAAAATCATCACTACAAGTTCAAATCCATCATAGTCTACATAGGGAGTTCCAGCTATCCAAGGCTACACAACAAGACCCTAACTCAGAAGAGAGCTTACATAAATAAACTCAAGGATTGAGTTACTCTGTTACTCTGCCAAGTAAACAGACAAAACAGTTTAAGTCAACTTTCTTTTCTGATGTCTAATAATATGAGTATCTACTGTGGCCACAGATTCAGTCAGGCAAAGCTCCTAGAGAGCAATCATAATGAAATGCAAGCTAAAGTTCCAAATCACAAACCTAACTCTCAATACATTAAGCCAACAAAGTTTCCATTTTCTTCACAATGTTGCTTCTACAAAAATGTAGATAAGTATACAAGGGCAATTTTAAACTAAGATTTTTTTTTCCCCTTAAGGTTGTTGCCTAACATCTGGGTGGCTGAATAGCTACTAAAGCTCTATGACTAACACACTGCTTTCACAAAATCCTCGAAACCACTTCTCAACGTCTCTATCCCTTTTTTAAAACTGGCCATTGGGCTAACGCATTAAGAATGCTGCAAAGGGAGTGGACACAGGAAGCAGCTGGTCTGTTGAGTGGCCCTAAAGAACCTGATGCTGCCACTCTCCCAATGCTAAGTGTCTGTCCAGACAGAGTGCCTGCAGCAGGCTCAGAGAGGCCAGCTGTAATGAGACACTTGTGCTGGAAATGCATTACAGAGTTTCTACATGGCCAGCACCATCTGATCATGGGACCTGGCAAGCTGATCTCTCTTGCAAGAGCACCCTCTTCTGAGACCTTTGGTCACACAGGCTGAATTCAGCCTTGGGAGCTTCTGCAGCGTGAGATGGCCAGCTTGGGAGTCTTATGTAAGGGTGAGTTTTTGAGCAAATGCACCAATTACAGTAAACAAAAATGGAACATGGCAAAAGAGAAAGCATTACAAATTAAGAACAAAGTCTATCAAAAACCTGTTCAAAACTATCCAATTTCTGTTTTTTCTTTGTTTAGTTGGCTTTTTGAAGCAAGAGCTCATATAACCCAAGCTGGTTGTACTACATGGCCAAGGGATGACCTTGATCTTCCTGCCTCTGAATCCCAAGTGCTGGAATCATAGGCATGTGCTACCACTCCTGGATTTCAATTTCTATTTACAACATCAAAACCAGGTATCTAAACAACAAGCATTATACACAAAGATGTTCACTGGTATCAGTTACAAAAGAACCCTGGAGTGTTCTAAAGACTCAATTATAAGTAAATACAACACTTGATATAATTCATATCAACCAAAGTGGTTTCACAGTTATATTAATAATATTAATAATTATTAATTATATTATTATATTAATAGAGAAAGTTTTAATTGGAGGAACAAGAAGAACGTAACATAGCAGCAGTTCAGAAATGGTTATGTGTTTTATCTACACACACACTCAAAAAGACTACAAAAAATAAGTATACTGAAATATTAACAATAGCTATTATGAAACAGTAATTTTACTCTTTATAATTTTTCAAATTTTAAAAAATTTATGTATTCTGAGGAACTAATCCTAATAAAGGTTAATAAAATTTTAAAGCACTGACTACTCTTGCAGAGGACCCAGATTCGATTCCCAGCACCCACATGGTGGCTAACAACCACCTGTAACTCCAGTTCAGGAGATCCAGTGCCTTCTTTTGACCTCCATAGGCATTGCATGACATGGGTGTACTTACATACATGCAGGCAATACACTCATACACATAAAATAAACTATTTTTTTAAATTTAAAAATAGTAAATAAAATTTAAAAGATAAATAGCTGAAACATATACCAGAACAATCTGCCAATACGTACTAAATGCCTAGAGAAAAAAAATTAGCACATATACTTTTATTTACAATGAGAATCCAACATACCATAATATAAGAAAAAAACTGAAAGAATGAAACTCTCACAGAAGTTTATAGAACAAAATGTATACTAAATCCTTCAATTAAAGACCCATAAAGTAGTTTCAGTGCTTTTTAGTCCACCTTCTCACAGCAGGGATTTAATCCCTCCAGGAGTATGCAAACAAACTTCAAAGAAAAGATTAGACCCCGACACTAGTACTGCACAATGTAAGGTTTATATCTAAGTTTGCCCAGAAACTTTAGCACAGAGAGATGCAGATCCAAGGAACAAAGGAAGATTCTTTGCAGTCATCTAAAATAGCAAAATTACTATCTTACATAGTAACAGAAAGGGAAAGCGTACCAAGTATTACTAAACACAAGAAGGTTGTAGAGGGAGACAGAGGCATCTACTGTCAACTAGTCAGGTACAGTTTGTTCACTGGTAAGAGCAAACGGAAATCTTACAAATTCATATTACCAAGAAGGTAAACAGCATTACATGCTCATTTTCATACTCAAACTGTACAGTCTTTGGAAGGCATTCCTTTCATGATTAGGGTTCTTGCTGCAATTTCTAAATAGAGCTGACAAATCACATGTCTCTTACATGGGCATCATGGTATGATCCTCAGAGCACAGAACACAAAATGGACAATCACAGTGTACATTAAAATTAATTGAAAAAAAAAAAGCCTGTCTTTAAAGTTAATATTTCTCAGCAGCTTTTCTCGTGTCATCTTTCTAATATTGGCTGATATTAGGAGGATATGAGATACCACCCCACTCTGTAAGCTATGTTTTAAATAGAGGTATAGTGAGGTGGTTTCACAACTTGTACAAATCATAAATGGGAAATCATTTTTAGAGTTTAACTTTTCTACATATTAACTAACTTTTAAAAAACTAAGATCTTTGGTTAAGAATCTAAACTTAAAAGGCAAAATCATAAATCTCTTAAAATACTTTACTTTGGTAGGGCAGGAAAATATTGATTTTGTATTATTTCAAGACTAAGAAGTTTGGATTAAACATGCCATAAAGTAAAAGACAAATCATAAAGTGGAAGAAGATATTTACAACACATATACTCAGATAATATCTATAAAACAAATCTATGAACCAACAAGGAAAAGGTTAAAAGTTTCAATTAAAAATGAGCAACATGGGACTGAAGAGACTGCTCAGCAGTTAAGATCACTTACTACAGCTGGGCATGGTGGTGCACACCTCTAATCCCAGCATTTGGGAGGCAGAATCAGGCAGATTTCTGTGAGTTCAAGGCCAGCATGGTCTACACAGTGAGTTCCAGGCCAGCTGGGACTAGAGAAACACCCTGTCTCAAAAAGACCAAAAAAGAAAAAAGAAAAGATCTTACTGCTCTTGCAGAGGATCTGGTTTGTTTCCAGCATTCACAAGGCAGCTCACAACCATCTGTAACACCAGTATCAGGGGACACCTCTAACACACATATAAGTTCAGGCAAAACACACATAAAAATAAATTAAATCTCTAAAAAGATTTGTGGGTTTAAAAACGGCTTGACTCAAGAGCAAAAACTTTATAAAAAAAAAAGAGCAAGATACTGGTTCACTGAGAGTCCCTGTCTCAGAGAATAAGGTGGAGATTGATAGAGCAGGACACCCAATCTCCTCTGGCCTCTGCATGCAAGTGCATGGGAGCATACACCCACATATTCACATGCACATAAGCCACACAGTCACATACACACACCCACAAATAAATAATTTTTTTGATGAGCAAAAAACATTAACTGGTACTATATATATATATGCAACTATTCAAAACACCACACTTGATCTTATTGGTCACCAGGAAGATATAGCAATAGAATTACCAAATACTGCAATGGGAGTGTAAAGTAGCACAATAAATTATGAAAATGTTTAGTATGATACAGTCATCAAGTATGTAATATAATCTATGGCAGCATATGTCTATAACCACCAAGGTTCATGTGTCAGAAAGATCACAGCAGCACTTACAATAGCCAAAACTAGAATGCAACTTCAGTTGTGCAAATTCACTGTCAGTGACAGAATAGATAGGGCTGGGTGTATAGCTGAGTTGGTAGCGTGCTTGCCTTGCATGTACATGGCCCTAGATTTGGTCACTGGCATCAATAACAATAACAATAAAGTTGTGTTACAGTTCTGTGAAGTGAGGAAAATTATTGACTTCAGTTACATACAACATGGAGGACTCTTAAAATTATAGTTGAGCAAAAGTATCAAAACTACATATAAAAGAATTCTATCTATAAAACTCAGAAACAAGAACAATTAATTTTTTTTCCAATGACACATACATATATAGTAAAACTATGAACACAAACAAAGGAATGATTATCAGAAAAGGATAGTGTTTAGCTCTGAAGAAAGGGAGGGAGAGGGCAATAGGGTATAGCAAAGGAAATCTCTAACATTTACAGAACCAAGCAAGAGTACAAAGGAGGACTTCAGACCAGGTGTGCTAGTGTACACCTGTAATCCTAGCACTTGGAAGGTAGAGAGGCAGGAAAATCATCAGCTCAAAGTCATCCTCAGCTACATCATGAATTTGAGACCAGCCTGGGATACAAGAGATCCTATCTGAAAAAATAATAAAAAGTAATAGATCAAGCTTATAATTATGTATTTTACCTCCTACCATGACCATTACATCTTTATAACTAACTGGAAAGTTAGATTCATAGAAAGCATTTTGGACTTCTTAGAGGTTCATGCAAAAAAGTAGTACAGAGGAAACACTGGCCTCTGGCCAACTGCCCACTGCCCATTCCATTCCACTCCACAATGTAAGGGACCTTATATACAAACACATATGTACCCTACTCACAAGTCCAGGCTCTATCTATTCCTATCCTACATCCTACTCCCCATCTAAGTGCACTCCTTAGGCCTTGGGGTGAATGTAGCACAGTCCACCCTCAGGAGGACAAACCTTAGACAAGACACTCACACAAACTCTGGAAACAAGCTCAGTGTCATTCAAATAAGGAATGCTAAGATCTGATGGTTCTCTCAAATGTTTTAGGATAAAAGGATTCAAGCTTTTAGTGGCAGGCCTTAGAGGACCAGTGATTCCTTGCCCCACAAAGGCATATTATCCTGGGGAGGGCTAAAATAGGGTTTCTAAAAGCATAGCATAGGGTGAGGGAAAAAGGTCTTTGTTACTAGTCTTTGCATAAAATAGGGCACCATTTTATTTCTTAACCTGGATAGTAATAATATGTTCATTTACTTTATGTTATTTGTTAACTCATGTTATGTTCTATGTACTTTTTCTACATATTATGGAACAGTATCATATGTTTACTGATAAGATACACTGAGGATACAAATCACTCTTGAGAAACTTCTATCTAAAACACACAAGTCAAATGTAATCATTAAGACAGATACAAATCCAGTGACACTCAACAAAAGACCTACTTTGGAAAAAAAAAAAAAAAAAAACACTAAAAGGAAAGAGAGGAGATACAAAACTATTTCGGAATGTAACTAAACTGATGTAAAAACTAATAGGTTCCATGACCTGATATTCAACTCTGAACCAGAAGAGAAAATGTTATAATGTTATTGAAGCAGTTGACTAAACTATGGACAACTGAAGTTACATTGATGTTAAATTTTCTTATTTCAGGGGTTTGAGAGACGCCTCAGCAGTTAAGAGCACTGGTTACTCGGGCAGAGGTCCTGAGTTCAGTTCCCAGCATCCACTTCGTGACTAACAACCATCTAAAACTCCAGTTCCAGGGGATCCAACGCCCTCTTCAGGCCTCCACTGTCACTGCATGGCATGGGTACATTTACATGCAGGCAAAACACTAATACACATAAAATAAAAATAAATAATTTTAAAATAAAAAAATAATTTAAAAATTTCCAATTTCAGTACCTGGACTAGGGTTACAAAGAAAACAGCCTAAATCTTAGAATGCATAACTCTGAAATATTTAGGGGTAAAGAGTCACATCTGCAAAAACAATATTTGTGGTAACACAAATGTAGAAAAAGGTATAAGCATCAAACTATCCAAGTAACTTTTTCAAAATATTTTCATAGTCAAAGTTTTCAGAAAAGCCGATCCTGCTGCCTTTACCTGCCAAGTGCTGGGCTTACTGGCACATACCACCACATCTAGCTATATAACTTTTAAATTTATTTAAATAAATCTTAGTTTTGGAGAAGAATCTCAGAACACTGAAAAGGAGAAATTAAGCAACTGAAGAAATAAAATTTTTCATCTTTGAATTTATCTATCAGATCACAGCTATCATCAGATGGGTACTAAATGAAGTCAGCCTACGAAGGAGCAACTACACGCACACCTCTGAAAACAGATCCAGTACTTTCTTCAAAGTTCAGTGGTCCCCTGCATGCTTAGAGGCATAACTTAACATGGATGTTCACTTACTACTTCAAAACAGCCATACATTCATAGTATTCTTCAAATGGAAGGGAAAATCCTTCATTTTAACAAATACTGATGATGTTGTGCAAAGCCCTGCAGGTAACATGGACAGATTTGTGCAATATAGGTACTGCCCTCAAGAATGCAACTTAGTGTGAAGAGGACTTGAAACAGAACAAGAATCCTAGGCAGTCCACACAGTAGCTGGCTACAGGACCTTAGTCAGTTATTTTATTTCTCTGAGATTCTGTTTTATCATACAGATTGTGCAGATGCTACTCAACTACCTTTAAGGGCTATAGTTAAAGGCTGACAATATAGAAGCTGAGTTGGTAGAGTAACAGAATAAGGAGGACCGTGTCAAAAATAATTTATTATCCTTATGATCTAACTAAAAAAGGCAACAAAACATATAACCAAAGGTATAAAAGCAATTAAGGACATAATTGATTACTTCAAGTTTCTAATTCAAGTAAATTTATTCTCCTTAAACATCAAGTAGGAAATGCAAATATCTCACTATATCGACCAACGTCCCTGACATTTGACAAAAGGCACCAAGGAAAAAAAACATATGGTTATTTTTCTCATTAACCAAAAAAGATTTTAGGTAAAGAAGTGGTACATATGCACAGTTTGCACAAGATGCCCTAACCTTATATAAGATCCCATTGCCCAGGAATGCATATAAAACCAGAGGTATTTCTTAGTCTCCAATTTTCTTTTACCAACAGAGATTTCCTAAATTAAGTCTACTTTAAGCATCTCCTTTTCAGCTTAGTAGCAAAGAATTCCCTTTCCATTACTTTGCATTCTATAGCTTATATCCAATCCCTGCTCATTAGCAAGGCCACATATTTTACCCAAATTAGCTGACTTCAGGCATCTATGATAGATGCTAAACAAGACCCAGAGATAATAACGAACAGAACCATACTTCAAGCCTGCTAAGATGGTTGATTCAAATCAAACCATTTACTATGTTTGTACTTTCCAGTCTTCCTAGGATGATGTGAGCATGAATAAAGAGTAAAGGCACTTAATCATACCTAAGTAAGTTATAGTATTCAGCTATTTTCTCATGTTCATGCAATGGAGAGAAACACCATGTAATTAAATAAGCAAAGTACCTGAAAGAGTGCCACCTGTCCTAGGATAGGCCACTTCAACATATACTTCAAATGTAGTCTCTGGGTTCTGCCTACAAAGGAAACAGATCATATTACTGACAAATATTGAGGCAGCATTATGCAAAACATACAAGGATGATACAAGGTAGATCTTGATTAAAGTTATTAGTTCCACAACAGAACAACAGAATAGCTGTAGAAATGGAAGTGAGCAGCCTAAATAACCTCTTTTTTTTTTTTTTTTTTTTTTTTTGAGAGAGGGTCTCCCAGTAGCCCCAGCTAGCCTGGAACTCACTATGTAGACCAGGTTGGCATCGAACTCACAGAGATCCACCTCCTCTGCCTCCCAAGTACAGGGATTAAAGGCATGCACCACCATGCCCTGTTTAGTTAACTTTTGAGCCGCAACCTTGCTAAGGTATAAAAACAGCTATCCTGAAGAACTGTTGTGAAACTAAAACAAAAATGACCCAGATGTAATGTCTAGACATAGTAAGTTAACCATGACTATAGTTTGACAGATGTCATATTTCTGATTTCCACAGCTGGATCTCCAAAGCCATAGGCAGGATTTTAAGGAAATTCAGATCAAGGCAACAGCAGTATAAAATAGCACTCCCAGCCATATTCTTGACTAGGACACATATATGACAAAAATGAATTATTATCTACAGATTTTAAATAAAGAAATAAGAGAAGCAATATTCTCTCACTAGAACAGCATGAAGATGGAACACTAATCTAAATTTAAGACATGGTTCCCATGAAGTAACCTTCGCCCATACTGGCAATAGTAAGCGATATGAATGTTCCCTAGTATATTATTTTATCTTTTTATGTCATGAGCATTCATAATAAATTTATAAAAGATCACAATACTAACAGAATGCTTATAGTTGTTTCTTCTGGGTTATAAAAATATGTGGTTATATTATCTTTTCAAAGCAACAATCTAAAGGAAACTCCTTCCAGGCTGGATGAAAATCATTTAGCAGATCATAGCATCCTTTCAAACATCTATAACAAAATTCTATTTTAAACCTGACAACAAAGCTCAGAAAAGTTCTTTAATAATATCTAAGAGCCTAAATTTAAATCAAAGAAATACTTTGATTTTTCCCAAGAAAGCCTACTTGTCAAAATAATGGTTGTTTATCTCATTTTATCCTCATTGAGATGTTGTGAGGCAGGCAGGGGGAGGGGAGCATTAGGCTCATCAAGTAGGTGATGAATCTAAAGCAGTCCAAGTAACTTCTCTGCAGTCCTATGGCTAACTGGAAACACAAGTAACACCAGAATTTATGTATACTCGCCCTCAAAGTCCATGTTTCATTGACTCCACAATGAACTTTGGTCCCCCAAATTTTCAAATCTTCTCCAAACTACTGCACTTTGCGATTGTAAATGGCAACAATTTTTCTTCCTTAGTAATATAAAAGATAAGTTTTATCTTATAAATAATAGCATCTAAGAGATGATAAAACAAAGCAATACCTCCTTTTTCCCCTTATCAAGAGAAAGAAAAATTTTTGGTGATTTAGAAAGCTATTTATTTCCCTTATGAAAGATCTTTTTTTCTGCTGCAGAGAAATACAGGTTTTGGCTTTAAATAAGTGCTTTGGGTAGGAAGAATTGATTACTCTAAAATTCAAGACATTTAAATATACTTTTTTAAATATAGTTATCAAAAAAATAAGATACTAAATCAGAGCAGCATCTTAATTTTGAAAAAAAGTAAAATTTTAAGAGCTTAAAAAAAAAATCTTGCACTCTTTTCCAAGCAAGAAAATACAATATGACCTCCAAAGTTATCACCCTTTGGCACCAAGCATTTGTGGGAAAACACCAAATGGAAACACCCCTTTCAGTTAAAGACTTTAAGGTACAGCATTTGATGAAAGAAATGGATGTTTATCTTTCATGAAAAATAGACAACATAATATGAAAAGCATTTGGAAGATTCCCTCCAAAAACCTAAAAACATGTTTCTTAAAACTTTTGCAAAAGTCTGAATTTCATCCCGGAATGTCAACCTTCTGGATTAAAACAACTTTCCAAATGTGTTCTCCATGACCCTAGGACCTGTAGAGGCTCTGCAGAGTTCCCACACATTTTTTACTCAAATTTCTACTTCTTAAATTTATCTTTATGAGTTCTTAAAATTGAAATGACAAATGTGAGCATGTGAAGGTATTCCATACCAAATTTTGAGACAGTTGCACACCAACATATTAACCTGCATCACAAGGCCTTCTGTGTGGTCCTGCCCTAGGGAAGAATGGCCTAACCTTGGCTGTACTCACTGCCTCTTCGCCTTCTCCCCTCCTTCAACATACTTCAACCAGGCTTCTGAAACCAGGTGGCTTCAATGCACTGGACTTCAGTGTTCAGTGCCCATCCTGGTCTCTCACAGCTGCTGCACAGCTGATTCATTTGCCCTGCTCCTTGAAACACCTCTTTCCTTCCTCCTCCAGGACATGGTACTACTGGTTCTCTGCCGTCCTCACTGGCTGCTTCTTTGCTAAACTCTTATGTAAGCTCTCCTGCTCTTGAACTTGGTCAAGACTCCTCTGGTCTACACTCATTCTTTAGATAATCTCATTCAGTCTCATGGCTTTTATTAAAAGCTGCAAATGCTGGCAAGCCCCTAAATCTTATCTTCAACCTGACTTCTTCTTGATTCCAGATTTCTTAAGCCTACCTACTCAACATCCACACTTAGCAATCATAAAAGCATTTTAACATATACTTTTCTTCCTCTAACCTGCCTCTTCAGAACTCTACCATTCACATCAACAAAACTATCTATTCTTGACTCCTCTCTTCATGTTACAACCAACCAGTCAGAAAGTTCTATTCATTCCACCATCAAAATGTATCCAGAAGATGGTCTGGAGAGAAGGCTCAGCAGTTAAGAGCACTGGCTACTCTTAACAGGGGACTGGGGTTTAGTTCCCAGAACCCACATGGTAACTAACAACAGTCTGTTAACTCCAGTTCCAGGGGGATTCAACACCCTCTTTTGCCCCCTGTAGGACATGGGTACACTTACATACATGCAGGCAAAACACTTGTACCCATAAAATAAATTTTAATGCATCCAAGAGTGGAGAATGAAACTTAGTGGTAGAGTGCCTAGCAATCGTGAGACCCAGCATTCTACTCCCAACACATCAGAGAGAGAGAAAGAGAAAGAGAGAGAGAGCGCATTTCTCAGTCTTAGTACCCCAATCACGACAGTACTCTCCTGACAGGCGTCTCTGCTCCCACCCTTTCCTCCTTGTACTTACACCTCAGTTTTGTATCCAAGAATCCATTCATTCAGATTATGTCAACATTCTGCTCAAAAATTTCCCTATAGTATCCTATATACTCAAAGTCAAACTTCTAGTTATAGAACTAGAGGGTAGTGATGGGTCAGGTGTATCTAATACCACTGAACTACACACTTAAAAGTGGCTAAAATGGAAAATTTTGTTGTAGTTTGCCACATCAAAAAAAATGGAGTTTAAAAAATAATAATAATTTTAAAACTCATGGAACCTACACAATCTGGCCTCTGCCTCCCTGTCAGACTTCTCTCTCCTTGCCTACTAGACCCCAGACACTCTGGACTTCTTTCTTCAAACACATTGAGCTCATTCCTAGGTCAGGAATCTTTTTACTGATCTTCACACAGGATAGCTCTTCCTGTCATCCAAACTGCTTACTTGGCCTTCTCAGAAATACAGTCTCCATCAAACTCTCCCTCATCTAAATCTAATTCTCTACAGTATACCAATCCCAACATTGGTTGTGCTTAGCTTTCCTCTTCTACACAAAAGCTGCTGGAGTAGGAATTTGGTCTATCATGCCAAGTAGTGTCTTCCCCATACCTAACCAAGATAATTTTGAGTAAGGAATAAGGGAAGGACAGATTAGCTTTCCTGAAGTCTAAAAGATTTGAATGAATGACAGGTATGATCATCCAGTTTCATGAGTCTCAAATGTTAGCATGGATTATAATTACCTAGAGAACTAATCAAAAGACAGATTTCTGTCTCCACTTCCAGAATTTGAGGCAGAACCCAAAACTTAGTATTTCTAACAAGTAACCAGCTCATACTGCTACTTGACTTATGACCACATTTCAGAATCACAGATCTAGTTAAATGGAATTCTCCCAAATAATTCAGTATCATATATCTCAATAATCCATCCTTTCCATGGTGTTTTTGTAATAAAAGACATGTTTCAAAGAAACAACGCATTTGAAGAAATAATTCTTACCCCTGTTTGTCATCCACTATCTAATACTGCCCTATTCCAATGAGTAATAATAAGCCACCTAAGATTCTTATGCAGTTCAAATAACTGGTGGAGTTCTATCCCATAGAGCCAAAGATTATAACAGCCTCTCAAAAAAAAAAAAAAAAAAGAGGCAAAAGCTGACTAAAATACTAAGAACAAATTTGTCTATAATTATAAGTTATAGTCATGCTTACCCATGATGGTTTACATGTTGCCTTATGGAAGAAGTGGTGACTAATGTTGTGACAAGTTATATAACATAACAAATATACATAAGTTATTTTAAGGGCCAGTGAAGCCAATGCAGATGGAAGCATTTTCTATTTCTCTGCAAATCAAAAAATAAATTAGAAAGTGCCTCCTCTAAATGCAAATGGCCAAGAAATCCTTACTTAATATCCTCATTAAGCCTGTAAATAATAAAAGCTATAACAACTTCCAGAGGGTCTCTGGGACCACCTTGAGACCGCTTATTCCTCCAACGCTCTTCAAGACACTCAATATTTTTAACTACTTGGCTAAAGAAACTGAAAATCCTATTTCTGTCCTATTAACACTCACTGCTAATTTAGAACACGTAATGATGCTGAAAATACCATATTCAGAGCCAATTCTCCAATATGGACCCAAGTTTTCCCAGAACCCTTTATGATACATCTTAACAAATCACCATGGAAATGTCCTGGTTCTGCCATGTTGCCCCAATATTAACTGCTTTAATCTCCTGTACACTTCCTCATTTGACCTCTGCCTACCTGCTAAGCATATTCTTTGCCACCAACTACCAACTCCTATTGTCTTGTACCCAGAGATAGGTCCATAAAGCAGCACAGGAACTCTAATCAAGCCATAGTCCAATCGCAGCAATAGTGTCATCACTTACTACTACCACCATTTGCTAATTATTTCTTCTGTGAGATGTGCTCTAAACACTATTGTTGTATGAAGTTAATTCTCAACATCCCTGTTAGCCCCTGGTTGTGAGGACCACTGAGGCTCACAGGACACACTGACCAAAGACAAAGCAGACAGGAAAGTATCAACTACTTTCCTGTCCTACATTCCTCAGCTGCTCTTCCTCAAGCAACATTCTTCCCAGCCTTTTGCACCAGAAGCTTCAAATTTCAAGCCTCAGCTCCTCCCCTTCAAACATCCCCTTCCTTCTCCAAACTTTCCCCACCCTAACAGCACAGTACAGTCTGAGTTAAATGCTCTTCCTCTAGCCATGCTTCCCACTCTCCAGGCTCTGCACCAAATTCAACCTGGGCACAATTGTGGTTATCTGGAGAACTTTTAAAAATCCTGATGCCCAGCCCACACCCTAGACCAATTAACTCAGAATCCCGAAGCATTAGATTTTTTTAAGTTCCTCATCTTATTCCAAAATGCAGCCAAGGTTGAGAATCACTGATGTGTCTTGATTAAATATGTTCTCCCCAGGAGACTGGTAGCTCCTTGAGGGCACCAACTGTGTTTTTTTTCATAACCCTAGTCTGATACCTGACACAATAAATGTTTCCTGAATGAGTTTCCTTCCAACCTGACAGGCAGTTTCCAGCTTCCCTTTCTCTGGCAAGAGGTAATTTACAGAACACATGCCGCTTTCACCTGTTACTCTTTAAAGATGTTTTCCTTTAGAGTCAAAGGTATCAATAAGTCACACCTGCTGACAACAGCCCCGGCTCTTACACTCGGAAAAATGACAGACACAAACAGCTAAAATGTGTTTTAAAGAAGGGACGTCTGCTCAGTTTTTGCTTCTGGGAGAATGAAGGTTGAGAGAAAGCCAAGAGAGCATTTCTATTCAATACCTCTCTGATGAACACAATTCTCAGTGATTCAGTGGAAAGGGCCTCACTGCGCAGGGCCACATTCTCAAAATGATTAAGTACCCTCAGCTTCAAGTCAGGGAACAAAGGCTTTGATAATATTCAAGCAGCAGGATAGCTTAATGGATGTTTTGGGGGGCAGGGGGTTTCCCCACAGCATCATACTATTGATCACTCTGCTGGATCATCAGCTTTCAATTAAAATCTACTTCTCTCCAATTACAGCATATTAGGAGATCAGGAGTAAAATTTGACACTAACTCCTCACAAAATTAATCTGTGTTGCATATGGTAACCATGCCACAAGGCTGGGCCCTTTCCTTTCAAATATACTTTGGAGCTACAGACCTGAAACACACAGTATTTAGGACCCCTTGTCTCACAGCCTTCACAACTCCATGCCAGCTCTGGCACAGTGTTTCTTTAGTTATAAACTTAGATGTGAGGGGGCTAAAGTATGTTTGAAAACTCATACCAACTGGCACTGTCTTAACATTGATAACATGGTCAACGGAGACAGTATACACCTCGGAACTTGCTGGCAAACATCACCTAATAAACATCAATTCTGTTAAGCTGAACAAACAAGCAAAAAGGTAGTGTTAATATTCGCAACAAGTCCCCATTTGTTTCAGTGGACTCTGAAATTAAAGTCGTTTTTCCAGACTGAAAATGCTGTATCAAAGGGTGCTTTCTACCCCATAACAAGTTAACACCTTCATAGGAAAATGCAGTCATTGTTGAGACTTGTTAAAAGTGATTAACTTAGTTGTATAATTATACCAACAAGTTGTTTCAAGACTTGACACTTAACTTTTCATTTCTAATAATGTTCTCAGAATCACATTAATAAAGATACATAGGTATTGCAGAAAAGGAGTTATAAAGGTCTTCCATGTATCACTAGGGAAAGAGTCTTAAATCACATCCTGCAACCAAAGTGATTAGAGGGGGTCAGCTGTATTCCAGACAGACACAGCAGCTGGGCATCCCTCAGCAATATGTAGAGTACCATACAGCATTTATAAATTCTCTCCTAGGCCAAGTTTCAGTGAAAAAAATCCAGTAGAAACAGCATTTACCAAGACAATATTTCATTATCAAAAAAATACATTTGCCCTTTGAAAATATAAAAACTGGGGCTAACAAGATGGTTCAGCAGGTAAAGGTACTTGTCACACAGGCCTGATGACCTGAGTTCAATCCCTAAAGGTAAAAGGAAAGAATTGACTCCACAAATTTGTTCTCTGACCACATGTTTCATGACAAACATACCCACACACACATATAATAGTAATAATTTTTTTTTAATTTAACATGGGGCTGGAGAGATGGTTTAGCAGTTAAGACCACTGGCTGCTTTTTCAGAGGATCCAGGTTCAGTCCCACACAGCAGTTAACAAGAGCTCACAACTCCAGTTCCAGGTAACACCCTCATCTGGTCTCCGTGGACATTGCACACATGTGGTGTATTTACATACATGCAGGCAAAACACTCATACACATAAAAATAAATTCATTCATTCATTTTTTTAAATCTCTAAAACATGTTAATGTAAAAATTTCCCTTTCCCTAACCTGTTCTCTTTTTAACAATTCACTCCCAAAATTATGAGGTAAGAGCAGGATGGATACCCATGCTGCTGACCACTGTGGGAAGTACCTAAGCAGGTGAGGAAGGGATGACCTGACAAGGATGTCAGCACATGAGCAGCCAGCACATCCAAATTGAGGAGTGGCCTGGCATGAGATATACAATCCAATGGATAAAGAAGGTATCTACTGAGGGAACCAGTTAGCATGAGGAGTTGGAGCAGGCAGGCCTTGGGTGTTACAGTACAGGCAGAATGAGAAGGTCAGACATAAGGACAGCGTAGCACAAGTGTCAGAGCCAAAGGAAATGAGGAGCATTCAAATACGAGGGCAATCCTGAATGGATATGGAAGTTCAAACAGGCATGAGAAGGCCGAGGATGAGGGGGAAGACTTGCCCATCATATTGAGCAGTCAGGGTCAAACTAGGTCAGTGGGAGGGAAAGGGATAGAGAAACATCAAGAAAGAGGACTGTAATCCCAAGGAAGCAAGGTAAAAGAAGAGAGTATCCAGTAGGCTGGTGGTGGAGAGGTAGTATGCCTGATCTGTGTCTGTGACAAGAGAAGCAGCATATGGAAGTCTCATTTCTCACTGCTGAAGCTAACAGCAAGTCAACATGACTACAGAATTGGGCTTGAGTTTGGAGAGGAATGTGAGTTAAAGGACTGCAATATATAGACTGTTAGAAAAATAAAACACAAATGACTTTTAACACACATATATTTCTTGGCTCTATCCACTGAGACAGCCTGGGAGGATCAATATCCCAATAGAATGAGCACACTATGTACCGAAACACTGGCTTCTAAATACAATCTCTAAAAGGAACCAGGGCTCCTTAGAAAAACAGCTGAGGAGACAAAAGTACAAGATGAGCTTGGAATATCTTACTGTGCCAGAAAGAATGGCAAGGATATAGGAAAGGACAGGAGCTATCTTGAAAGGGCTTCCACTGATCAAACTTGAGGCAAACTGAGCATCAGAATCAGTTGACAGATTCTGCCCCACTAAGCACAAATGAAAACCATATTGACATAAATATTTTGAAAGCTTAATGAAGTAGCGGGTATTGTCATCATTTCAAAGTATCTCCCCACAAAAACACTAAATACAAAGAAAGGAGTAACTTTTCAGTATAGTACTTGGTGGAAAACTCCCCTGAATGAAGTCATCAAGTAATAGGCAATAACAGGAGACAAAGTGCGCCAGGATGCAATGAGAAGAACACAGCAGGGCTTCTGTGATGCCCCTGCCAGAGACCCAAGCTGAAGGTCCTTCTAAAAAACATTCAGCCTGTAGTCTTCAAAATGTCAAGGTCCTGAAAAATGTCTATATACTACACTGACAACTTTTAATATATTCTAGTGTTTGAAAAGTTTTACATAAAAGCATTCATTAATACTAATCTCTCTGATATGCTTAGAAGACTTTCTCACAGTACAAATGTGTAGTTTGATAACTAAACATTACAAGGCTTAAGTTCAAAATTCTAGGTAGATTCCTCACTTACCATGGGATTCAGACAAGCCATTTTACCATTCAGCCTCCTCCTTGTCAAAAGGTAACACCTGCCCTGCTCACCAGAAAAGTTCTTTCAAGAATCAAATGTGAGAAAAAAATGAGAAAGTGTTTTGTATACTAAAGGTGCCAAAACAACATAAAAAGGTGGTTACTTATAAAAAATAAATAAATAAATCTTTTAGGTCAGCGAGATGGCTCAGTAGGTAGAGGTCTGACAACCTGAGTTCAATCAGCAGAACCTCCATAAAAGAGGTAGATGCAGTGGTGCACATCTGTAGTCCCAGCACTCTTGCTATAAGACAGGAGAATCTCCTGAAAGTCATGGGCTAGCTCGCATGAAATACACAGAAAACAACAAGAAACCCTGCTTTAAAACAAATTAGTAGAAGAGAACTCCCAAGACCTGTCTTCCACACATGTGTCATTGCATAGAAAAGCAGTTTTTCTCTCTGTCTGCTATGAGGGATGGACTTCCAAATATGACTGACAGCCAACTGACCAATGACTTAAGGGGGAAAGTTTAAGGGAAGGCTGGGAAGGAGAGAGGCGGGTGCAGTGCCAGGTCTCCATCTTGAGCTCACTTTCCAGAGTTCCAGGGGGACCTGTGATCAAAATGCAGGCTCCGCCATAGGAAATCTCCCTCTCCCACTCTCTGGGGATGAACTCCTTGTAAGTAACATGAAATAAACTAATCTCTCTAAAGAACATTCTCTATCTGTTCAGTCGGTTCAAACCTGGGGGTGGGGTGAGGCTGAATGCCAGGCTTCATCATGAGAGAATTCATGATACACATGGCCTCTCTCTCTCTCGGCCTCTCTCTCTCTCTCTCTCTCTCGTGCGCACACACACATACACACACACACACACAATAAATCTTTTTCACTGTACCAATGACAGCCCTTGAAAGTAATCTACACATTAGTGTATATTTCAAAGACTCAAACTTATGCTTTCAAATACTGTTACTAAATGCAATCAAAGACTTAGGAACAATCCAAACAAAAACATTAGTCTGAGGAAAGAGCAAACTGACTTTTCTTCCTTTTTTAAAATTTATTTTTATTTTATGTGTATGAGTGTTATGCCTGCATCTGAGTATGTGCACCTGTGTCATGCAGTGCCCATGACCGACAGAAGAGGGCATCAGGTCCCCTGGGACTGGAGTTATGGACAACAGCTGTTAGCTACCAGGTGAGTGCTGGAATTCAAACTTGTCTCTTCTGTAAGGACAGCTAGTATTCTTAACTGCTGAGTCATTTCTCCAGCCCACAAACTGACTTTTAAGAATGAGGGATAGACTATGCCACCAAAAAGAAATTCACATTTACCAAAACTAAGGAAGAAAGTCTTTTCTCTACAAAGGAAGGAATATTGAACAAGGTAATGTAGAAAATCAATAGCCTCTCGATATTCAATTTACATCCCTCAATCAGGAATGATAAGAATATCTGTATACTGTCACATGGTTAACTGAAGGATCACAGGTTTCTGAAGGTGACTGTCAAATCCTATCAGGGAATGGGACAGCATTATTTTCCCTATTGAATAGTAAAGGAAACCAGCTAAAGAGTAAGCAGAACTCCAACTAAAGTCTGATTTTCAGACCCTAAAACCTATGCCTTTTCACCATACCATGCTGCCCACCTCAAACTGCTCAGGATTGTTTAGAGGAAGATCAGTCCTGAGGGAGGTTGAAGGGGCAGCAGGGAGGGGCAGCTGCCTCAGGACCTCACAAAACCTTTCTCCAGGAAACTGATCCAAATTAAAATGTTTTACATACTATTTTCAGCGGGTTCACAAAGTTATTTATAGAAATTGGCAACAAGAACTGCTTGTTTGGCTGACAACCTACACAGTCTTTCTTACTTAACCCTCAAGTCAAGCCTATGAGAGAGAGATGACTGCCATTAGTTCAGTAAATAAGAGTGGATATTCTGCACAAGACCAAATGGTTTCTAAACCTTGCTAAGGATTAATCACAACCATATACCAAATATTGTCCTAAGCACTTTTCATAAATTACCTCATTTACTCTTCCCAATAACCCTAAAGAGCCATCATAATCATTCTCATTTTATAGATGAGGAAACTGAAGTACAAGACAGTTGTCCAAGGTCACTAGTTTATAAAAGACAGTTTGGCTCCCAGACTCCACACTCTGATTTTTAAAGTTAACTTAATGTCTACATATATATTTGTGGCTATATAATTGGATTTGTTCTAGTATACATACACCAGAATGCATACGCTATAAGTGTATGGTCCTATGAGTTTGGGCAGCAGCATATATCTGTATAATCCCTACACCATTATTTTATTTTCAGGAAACTTAGACTTTCTTCAAAAACCAGTATCTGGACCTGAGGACAACTGCAAAGGCCTTCAGAACAGTGCTCAAAGTCCTGAGCATCCATGAACAGTTGGGGCCTCATACAGAACTGAACACCCAGTTCAGAAGACTCAGGGTTTGAGTGCTTATGCTCTTGCAGGGGACCAGAGTTCAGTTCCCAGCACCCTCACTGCCCATTAACTCTAGCTCCAGGATATCCAATGCCGCCTTCTATGCTCCAGATACCTGAACTCATGTACACACACACACACACACACACACACACACTTAAAAATAAATCTAAAAAAAAAAAAAGACTCAGGAATTATGAGGTAGCTCTGCCTTCCTACTGCCCACAGAAACATTTGGCTCCTCTGGCCTTCATAATCTTCGGTTCCTTTCTGAGATAAACTTCACTTTTCACTGGCTCTGCTACATTTAGAGTTCAGTGATTCATATCATAGATAGCAGAGCCAACACTAGAATTCACATACTTTTCAACTTTACTTAAACTATACCAACTCTCAAGAATGTCAGATCACCTGGGAAGCTTTTTAAAAATGAGATTCCTAGGGTGTACACTGGGTAAGGGATAAGGCCCCAGAGAATTTATTTCCTAAAAAGTGATTCTAATGATTTGTTAATCTATTTTCCCAAGTGATTCTGACCTTTAGAGTTGGGAACCATTGTGACACATTGTACTTCTCAAATGCACCAAGAGGACAACCTCAAATATCACCCTTTGGAAGACCTTGAAACAGTCATTTAAAAAAAAAAAAAAAAGTTAAAATGGCACTAAATCAGATACTATCTTTTACAACAGGCATCAAAAGCTTCAATAATATATGACAAGTCACTGGAATTCCACTTTCAGTCCAGAGGAGAAACAGCAACCACATTCTGTCACCATCAGAAACAAAAAAACTGTTCACTTCTCCATCCACCGATCCAGGAATGATTTTTAAGGCACTGAAGATATGACAACAAAGCACTATGATCCTCAAGAGACAAGAAACAAATGAGATGAGTCCTATAATCGCCCCAGTTTGTGACCTGGAGTTTCAAAGCTGCAGGTCAGGAAGAGGAACCCAGGCAAAGCCCAGCAGACACCTCAAGTTGAGAGGACACAGCTGAGAGTCCAGGGAGGCAATAAGTTTACAACAGAGTCCTGAAGAGGGAGGAGATAGATGCACAGAGAAAATTCCATAGATCTTCAAGAATCCCCTCAAATATGCAGCTAAGTATAGATTGTACAGATACATGAAAAAGTTACTTGAAGCTGGTGAAAGGTCACGAGAAAATTCTACAGGTACTCACACAGCTGGAAACAATGTGTATTCCTACCAGTAAAGGTACAAAAACTCAGGATTACAATGCACTACAGTACACTTCATAGTATTACCACAGTAATAAGGAATTAGCTGTAAACTAAACACAGCTCTATTCCCTCCCAACAAAGACCTGGAGGATCAAATTCTTTCAAAGTAACTTCACAAAATACATGAAAAAATGGTTTTCAAGATATCCCTTGAGAAATGGGAAAAAAGTGAGATGAGTATAAATATCTCAGATTATGTCCTTAAACAAGCCCAAGAATATTATAAAGAATATAAAAAGACTCAGCACCCAACAAGGTAAATACACAACATCTGGCAACTGAAGATTCCTAGGTTCCAGAGAGTGTGATACAGAGGCTCTGAAGGGAGGCTCAAAAAACACTGTAAGTTCCCCTTGTTCATAACCTGACAGATTTGAGACCCCCTAGCTAAATAACAGTGCTTAGAACTGAAAGAAGACCAACGGGAGGTCTCCTGCAATTAGAAAGAGCCATACGAAGAGAGTGAGACAGGAAAACCAACACAAAATGCACTGCTCTAGGAAATCAATAGAGCCTAGAGGATGTGCAGGAAGATGTGACTGTGTAACCTCAATTCCTGAATGTTCAGGTATAGGTTCTCCATAGTCTGCCCTGGATGCCTACTAAAGTTATCTGTTGTCTCAATACAAAGAATGTTAACAAAGGGGAAAAGCAAACCTTAATTTTCAATAAAAATTTCAGCTATGACAGGTCTACTTACTCATTCAGGTAAATCACAAAATGCCCATTTTTAACTTGGAATATTTTTACTTTTCATGTCATTTACCTGCTCTAGCTTTACTCCCTAACAGTACTTAGCCACAGTTATTCAAACCTACTGCTAATGTAAGCCTGTTAGTACAAAATTGGCAACATTAGTCCACTCCAGGTCCATGAGTTTCAAGCTCAACTGGAAAACAAAAGACAATCACAAATTTGCCAAGTAACCCTTCAGGGAGGGGTCATCTGTGAAAACAAAGAGCATACACTATAAAACAGCAAAGGTTTTTTGAGCACTGAAGGAGCACAGGCTTGCTTTGGTTTGGGCAGCTTTCAATAAAAATGAAGAAGCCGTAGCAGGCTGGGAAGTTTAAAATGTGACTAAATACATCCCTTTTTAGGATCCAATGTCCTCATCTCTAAACAGCCCATGCTAGCATTCTCTTTTCCCTACTTGCAAATTAATATCTGAGGCATTGTATGAAGATTCATGATTTAGGTCAATCTCCCAAATTTCAAACTAGTAAAAGTCTCATTCAAACTCAAATCCTCATGCTTGCCAAGCAAGTAAATTATTCACTGAGCCATCTCCCCTGCCTCAAGACAACTACTGTTGTAAAATGCTGCAGATAGTCTCTACCTCACAGTTCTGTGGTGCAGGTAAATTCAAGTGAGCCTCTAAAGTTAAGCCTAATATAGTGGAGCTATCTGATTTTTTCTACTACTTTTTACTGCTTCCTGTGTCTAAATGTTTTGTTTCTTTGTTGTGTGTAAATTTGTTATTGTTGTTATTTGAGGTGTTTGTTTTTGAGACAGGTTCTTATGTAGGCTGGCCTCAAACTCACTATACAGATGAAGATGACCTTCAGATCCTCCTGCTTCTAGCCTCCAAGTACTGAGATTATAGGCCTGTTGCTGGGGACTGAACCCAAGGCTTCATACATGCTAGGCAAGCACTCTCCCTATCAACTAAGATTTTCTCAAAATCCAGAGGTTCAAAGAGTACAATGACCAGGAAACAAAGCAACACATAGGACAGGTATGTTTACTGCCCTGATGAAAAACTAAGGTATGGATCAGTTAAAGTAGATGTTTCAAGTCAGGTACCTTGGAGTGAGAAGGCCATAGGGCCTAGAATCCAGGCTCCTAACTGATATGCTACAGCCTAGGATAGCCCAGGTTTTGTGTTTAAAACACAAAAACAAACACATAAGATACACAAAGGCAAAAACGCAAATCTCCAATACTTTCAGGAAGATGGAAAAAGAGGAAGAAAAGCAAAAGCAAAAACAACGCCATGGTATAACATGCAAGATTATTTGCAATTCATCCTGAGAGAGACCCTTTGGCCTCATCTGCCCACACCCCTACCATGGCCATGCTGAGCTTCTCATCAGGCCTCACCTGCTCTCATGCTTATTCATGCATTGTCATTTATTAATCTGTTTGAAAAGACCAGCTAAGCTACACTTTATTGTGCTATTTCACTTGAGGGCTCAGCTATATAAAGCTACATACTCTTTCTAAATTTACCCACAGGACAGTACTATGAGATAGAGAACATTTGCAGCATTTTACAACAGGAGACATCGTGGGGGTGGAGAGATGACTCAGCACATAAAGAGCTTGCCTGACAAGCATGAGGACCTGAATTTGGATCCCCAGCATCCACATAAAAACCAGGCACAGTGGCATACATCTGTAACCCATCCTCCAGGAACACGTGGCTCCCTACCCCCCTCCCGGTGGGGAGCTCACTGGCCAGCCAGTCTAGCTGAATCAGCAAACTCGAGGTTTAGTGATAAACCCTGTCTCAAAAACTAAGGCAGAGAAGAAAAGAAAATACTATGAGATAGTGACCTCTGGCCTCCACATGCACATATACAACAAGTACACATGCGTGCACACACACACACGCACATACACATATACACAAAGTAAGTATCTTGTAGAAATTAAAAATCAAAGTAGCTTGCCCAAAGACAAGCATCTGCAGAGGCAGTAGGAACTCAAACCCAAATCTGTTCTTGCGTCAAAATGCACGTTCTTGATCAATCTTCCTGTTTCAAATCTGTTCTCTCTCAACAATGTCTTATTTGAGATGTATCTAGACCAATGTTTGGTAGGTTGAAGGCACTTAGGAGAGATTTGCTGAACGAACAGGTAAGTGAATGAACAAATGCCTCCTCCTCTCTGGAGGCTCCTCTGACTCCCTTACAAAACTCAGTTGTTTGCTCCACATTATCAGAAGGCTTGTTCCAAAGCTTTATTAGTTGGCTTCCCAGGTGGTATGCCATGCTTTCTACTCACATGTACATGTTACTCACTAGACTGGCAACCTTGCTTCACTTTATCCCCATATTCCCAAGCCCCTAACAAAAGGACTGGCTTTTAACAAGCACTCAGCAAGTTTGTTAACTGAATGAAATTCCCTGAGGAGGAGCAGAGCAATGAGTAAGCAACTCATGATTCATATTAAAACTTCTTTTTGCTGGAGAAATAAACAACATTCAGAGCTGTGATATACTCAGCTGTATGCTCTATAAATATTCTTAGGTTTCAACTATCATCTGAGGCATCTAAATTTAACTCATTCAACACATATTTATGAGTAATCTAAATACATACAGATAATGGCTCTTAAGGAGCTTATAGCCCAGTCAGGAAGACAAAACATAATAAAATGTGATGGTAAACAGGCAAATGTGAGCTGTCATAAGAAAACACATGACTATGTGACAAGTAATTGGTAAAACCAAATGCTGTGGGTTTGAAAACTAAAGACATCATTCCAAGTGAAAGCCATGGACCAGATTAAATGGACAGTCTGTAATGAGGTTCTTTCTTTCCAGCCAGCAACAAAACAAGGAAAACAGGGACAGTACTGGTGTTTTCCACATGAAGGTATTTAATTCAATTATAAAACCCCTGTTCAAATTGACATCGTGTTCCTTCTGCCCTTTTAGTATAAAAATGTAATTTCTTTTCAAAAAATTATGGGTGACAGAAGATAATCATTTTTACATGGTGCTACAAAAATCTGTTTTTATGTTTTTACTGATACAAACTTTCCAAACATTTGGGAAGCAATGAGCTACAGCACTCAAGAGGAACATCATCAAGAGGTGGGACATGAGTTGAGTTAAACACTGCAGGATGAACAGATCTGGCTAAGCGGAGGAGACAGGGGGTTATAGGAGGAAAAAAGCCTGAGTAAAGCTCAAAGGCCCAGATGTTCATGAAGGGCCTGAAGAACAGGACCTAAATCAGTCTGACTGCAGCATGGAAAAGTTATAGCTGAAAATTCCACTGTGGCAATCTACCAACAAAAGTATACTTCTGGCCCCACTGAAAATAGTTATAAATAATGAATCTTCCCCATCTTCAAGTATATTGATGAGCTTGCAAAAAAATAAGATTCAGAAGAACATGGTGAAGGCAAGAAGCTATAAAGGTAACGAAAGCATAAACACTAGCTTTTTCCAAAAGGAATGATATAATGCAATGCAGGCTTCATTCTCCTAATCTGATGAGGGTCCGGGAACACTAGACAAAGGTTCAGCCTAAACTTGGGTGATGTTTAGGTGAATTTAGAATCACCTAAAAGATGAGGACCAGCTGAGAGTTTGTGAAGACCTGCCCTGCATGTGGGCAGCACCACCCAAGGGGCTGATGGCCCAGATGGAGTAAAAGAAAGCAGAAAGCCAGCAGAGAGCCAGCATTCCCCTTTGCCTCCTTCTTGGTCCTCCATGATGTTAACAGCCTCTATCACAGGTTCCAGCTGCCATAAACTAAGCTGCTCCATCACACATTCTACAGCATGCTGGTCTGAAACCCTGTGAAACTACGAGCCAAAATAAATCCTTCCTCCTCTAAGTCGTTTTGTCAGGTACTGTGGTCACAGCAATACAAAAGTAACTAATGCAGTAGCAGTTCAAGTGATAATTCTCCTACTTTTTAAACTAGGACTACAAGGGTGATCAAGGAAGAATCTCATGCTCATACATCTCAAGAACCTAAATAAAACCCACTAGTCTCAAAATCTAGCACTAAGAAGGAAAATCTTCCTGTAAATTTACAAGATTGTCACTGCATGATAATAAAAAAATTTAAAAGTCAACCCCAAAATTAGTTTGAAATAGTCAGAAATGATAACTATCCACAGGACATTAACAAAAGAAAGTTTAAATCCCCTCAAAAAATTCACTTCAACCCCATACTCAAAAAATTTCTCACAGAAAATTCTAAGAAATGTAAGAAAAAAAAAAATGAGAAAATCTTTCAAGAAACAAGACCCTGGGGGAGTGGGCAGGGTAGCAAGGTAGCTCAGCAGGTAAGGGTGCTTGCTGCATCTTCACTAAGATATCATCAGACTTCTTAATTTTAGTCATCCTATCAGGGGTATAGGGCCTCTCTCATTGTGTTAATTTACGTTTTCTTAATGATTAAAGATGCTGAGAATTTTTCATGTGCTTATCTGCCATCAATATATCCTCCTTGATAAAATGTCTATTCAAAGCTGCCTTTAATCCCTGCACTTGGGAGGCAGAAGAAGTAGGAGCTCTGTTAGATGGAGGCAAGCCTGGGTCTACACAATAAGTTCCAGGTCAGCTGCAGCCACAGGAAGATCTGTCTTGGGGGAAAAAAAAAAAAAAGGCTATTCAGAGCTTCAGTTGTAACAGTCATATAATACATACGATTTTTGCTTTACATAAAGGAAGCAACGGAAACTCAAAGAGATAGTAAAATGTATGTTTTTTTTAGAAGTCTATATGTTGTCTTTTCATTTTCTTATATTTCTTTTTAAAAAAAGGAAGTAAATTTGGCAGTACTTTATCAAAAAATTGGAGCAATAAAGTGCTATAGGGAAGGGTATCAAAGATAATGCCTAGTTTCTGCACTGGCTGTTAGTAAATAAGTAACCCCCAATCCATCAAGACTGTCTCCTCAAAGGACATCCAAAACCCACTGTGAAACCGAGTCAACCTTCCAAGACTTCTACTTCCAGTGATCACAACACTACTTCACTCAGTCTCCTCCCCTAGGTTCAAACTTTGACTCTCACTTTGGTATACTCAAATAATTCTCCAAGCTTCACCTTTCTCCTCCATGCTGAAAATTTCCAAATGTCTACCTTCTCCTCTGGGAACAGAAGCAGCCAACATTTCTTAATAGCCTTACTATGTGACGGGCCCTAATCCTATTTTCTAACTGTATGCTGTATATCTCTCCCCAGCTTGTCATTATTTTACACTCAAAAAAATTCATCCTTCTGGATCTCAAGGCCAGTTTTTCCTTCTCATTCATCAGTTTCTATGAATGGCTCTTTAACATCATGAACCCTTCCTGGAGAGACAAGAGACTAATGCCTGCCCCCGCCCCACCTCCACCAACCCTACCAGGACAGCAATGACAGATCAAGCACAATTCCACAAGTCCAACTTGGGGAACCAATGAGTTTACTGGGCTTACTTACAGAGCCTGAATGACCATGAAACAACCATACCACCAGAATCTCACCCCAGCAGAAAGGACTTCACAGCTGTAGCCTTCCTTTCAGTTAACCTTCCATCCTCTATACTCCAGCATCTCCTGAGACCACAAGACCATGTACAGCTGAACTGCATAAAGCAGGCAAGGACCTGTACAAGAGGGAGTGGCTGAGATCTCAGGTGGAGGATCTGCTGACCCTCCCTGCACCCTTCTTCTATGAGAGAAGGTCAACAGGGTCAATTCGGAGGGTAGCTCCGGAGTAGACACAGCTGCTTCTGATCAAGACAGTAAAAGCTGATATACTGGGAGGGCAGCATTCTACAACTCCCCAACCAGAATGGGTAACATTGTCATCATTCACTTAGCTTCTCTCTCTTCCCATATTTAATTAACAGTTCTCCAAGGAAGCTACCTGACATGCAGAGGTTCTGGAGCTAGAGGTCCAAAATGGCCTCTTCACAGTTTGCATTTTAAAATGAGGTGATATAATTTTAAATTTTCTTACCCAAGCTTTTTCTTAACCCTTCCTCACCTGCTACTCCCCAGTCTGGAATGTAAGATAAAATAGTTTCTGATTTAGAGAGAAAATATAGTTTGAAGTTTAATATATAAATATTTCATAGTATTGCACAGAATAGCATGAGTTTTAGGTATTCCATCCCCTGAACATGTTTAAGCACCACTGAACTAATAATTTGCAACTTACACTTCTGCTAAATTGTTCTCTCCCTATGCAATGTGAAACTTTTCCTATAAGGAAGTCAAACCAGGGTGGGAAGGTCAGACCAATTTGCCAGAGAAAAATTCTAAGAAGTGGGCCATCAGGACACTAAACATTTCTTCCTCCTTAATTCTGGGCTGAGACTACCCATTCTGTAGCACCAAAGAAAACAGTCAGCTGATTGGGAGAGCAGAAACAACTTTCAGTGCCAATGGAACCCACTAGCTTCATATTCCAGTCACAGCAGGTAAGACACCCTGACCTGCATTGGCCAGTTAAACCAGAACAATCTGGATTGTTATTCTCTGCTGATTACCAGTATTTACTGCACAGCTACAGCATAATAACACAGGCCTAAGAAAAACAATAGAAACATAAATATTTATAATCCAGAGAAAATTGCTAAAGTCATATGACTGAGGGATTATTGGCTTTGTGAACCATCACAACATAAATAGGAATTAAATGTAAGTATAGACTTTTGATTTTATTCTCTTAAATATGAAACCCAGGGTTGCTGAGATGACTCAGTGGATAAAGGCACTTGCTACCAAGCCTGATAATCTGAGTTTGAGTTCTAGAACCCATATGTGGAAGAAAAGAATCAATTCCCAAAATTATTCTCTGACCTCCACACATGTACCATGGCGTGTGTGTGCGCACGTGTGTACACATACATACACACACACGTTTTTTCAAAGTCAACATCAAGCTTCTTCAAAACATGCTGAGTGCCTACTATGTGCCATGTCACTCAAGGTTTCATAGTGAGCAAGACTCAAAATACCTCATTTCATGAAATTCACATCAGTCAGGGCTGACTGGCAAGTGCCTTCCAAGTGTGGAAAGGAATGCTCCAAAGTTTCCCAGGCAGAGTTTTATTTATGCCAAAGCCTAAAGAATGAAGTCAATCGCCAGGCACGGTGGTACATGCCTTTAATCCCAGCACTCTGGAGGAAAGAGGCCAGAGGATCTCTGCGAGTTCAAGGCCAGCCTGATCTATATAGTGAGTCCTAGACCAGCTAGGGCAACAAGGAGACTGTCTCAAAAAGACCAAAAAAAAACGAGATCAAAACAAGGTTAGACATGTGTGTGCTTAGAGGTGGGAGGTGAGGGGTGCTACCAATGAATGAAGGTTCCATCAGACTAGTATGGAGCAGAGAACCCACTAAAATGAACACAGACCTGGGCTCCAATTCCAGCTCCCTCACAAAAAATCTTTGCCCTGAGAAAACCATCTAATAGTTTTGCCTTTAGTCACTTCATTCATAAGAAACAGTAATAATTCTTATAATTATGGTGAGAATAATGAAGTGCATCAAAAGCTATGAATTCCCTACTTGTAATCTTGGGCAACTATAAACCTCTGTGTCTTCCTCATCTGTATCATGAAGATTTTAACAGTACTCCATAGGCTTTGTTAATGAGGGTAAACTGAAAACCTAAGTGTGAAGATCTAAGGAGATAACAAATGTAAAGTACTCAGAGTAAGTACTAATGTTCAAGAGTACAATAAATGTTAGTCATTATTTTATATTAACAAGTTGAATCAAGGCCACAAGGGCCCATGGCTTTTGTGCAAAGCCCTGGATTCAATACCCAATACCAAAGGCGGGGAGCACATTATGAGTTCTGTATGTCTTTTCAGTTTAACCTGCAAGGAAGAGGGGGAAGAGTGCTGAATGATTTTAAGCAGGGCACTCACAGGAGCAGATGTGCCCTTAGGAAAGTTGGCCAGAAACTACTGGAGAGGCAAAAATGACAAAGAACCCAATCAAGAGGAATTCCAGCCACTAAGATAGCAGAGGATGCTGACCTGGACCAAGCAGGCAGCAGTGGTAAAGACAAGTGCACGAGCTAGTAAGATGTCTGCACCAGGATGTACACTAACTCTCACAACCACTAATCCTACCCTTCCTCCTGCCCTCTACCAAAAAGTCATAAAGTTCCTTTAGTTCCCACCTCTTGGCAGTTGATTCTGAAATCATTCTTTAGTTCCCATTCTACTCAAGAATTTCAGGTCCAACTTCCACTTGCTTTTGAAAGTTCCCCATGGACAGTAACATCACACTTAACATATGCGAAATCAAACCAATCATTCATTTCCCAGGAAATCACATCTACTTTACTTTCCTATACTCCAATGGCCCACTTGCTGGGGCATTCACACTTTCTACGTGTGCCAGGGATCGAACCCAGAACCCTTCAAGTACTATACACTTAGCAACATCCCCAGCACAACTGTCTAATTTTTTAATCTTGTCTCTGCCATGTTTCCTTCAGATTATAAATTCTGGAGTCAACTGTCTAGTTGTGAAGACCTGCTAAAAAATTGTTTTTAAAACTTCTGGACAATTCTAACACCTGGTTCTTGAAATAAAGAGATTATCGTGCAAAGAAAAAAAGAATCCAGATATCATTCCCCATTGACTTTCTTGGATTATAGAAGCTAAATCTATCTTCTTCCACTTTCAGTCACTTTGCCCTTCAATCCTGCTTAGACTCCTCTCTCTCTCTCTCTCTCTCTCTCTCTCAGATATAAGGAGCTACGGAATTTCTTGCATCACTTTTAAAATATGTTACTGTGGTTGAAATAACTACAAGGCGTAATGAGAATAAAAACAAGAATAACTCAATGGTTCATACTCTAGAAATTTCAGTTTCCTTTGCATGTCATTAGTTCAAAATTATAGCATATCAAGCAGTGAGAAAATAAATTTTACTTCAGTAGTGCAAACACCTGCTAGGAACTCAACTACAAACAATGAACATGATCCAGTGAGTTCTTCTGAGCGATCTAAGAGGGAATCTAGCCCTTACTCACAGGTTCAAAGAACAATGCCCATTCACCCACTGTAGACAGTAAATCTACATAGAGCTCCCCTTGCTTGGTATAAAAATAAAGACTTGTTAAGAACAGTACAAATGAGGGGAATAGAATATATTTTTAAGAAAGATTAAGAAATACTAATTTAGATCACCAGCGGGTGAACAAATAAAGATTTTGGGTACAGAGGTGCAGATTCACAAGGCAGTAAGATCCCCAAAGAATCCCTCCCGGCTCTCCAACACTTGGAGTTTCTTTATGGCCATCTCCATGAGAGGGATCCTCTTTATGCCTCCCACCCTCCTACCCGAGTCTATCCTCAACATCCACAATGCTGGCTCCCGGCATGTATACTTGTTCTTCAGTTTAGAATGAGATGGTGTCCTGATAAATACATACCAAGTGAAAAATGTTATGTCAAAAGTTCATTAACTCAGGGCTGGAGAGATGACTCAGTGGTTAAAAGCATTGGCTGTTCTTGCAAAGAACCCAGCACCCACATGGTGGCTAAAAACCGTCCTTCCAGGGAATCCGACACCTTCTTCTGACCTCTGCAGGCACTGTACAACATGGGTGCACTTACATATGTGCAGGGAATACACTTATACACATAAAATAAAAATATAAATACTTATATTTTTTAATTTATTTATTCTATCTAATCCTTGAACCTCATAACCTAGCAACAGGATACACTGTAGTGTGGGCTGCTTTGATCCTTCCGCTAAGTGGGAAATACTGTTCACCCTGTCCAGCATCACTAGATGAAATCCTAACCTATAGTTAACCATAGGTTAACCATCACCTATGGTTAACATAAGAAAAGATCAAACTCCAAATTGGGGTTTCTCCTGA
Organism: Eospalax fontanierii; assembly: GCA_035773235.1. Taxonomy (NCBI): domain Eukaryota; kingdom Metazoa; phylum Chordata; class Mammalia; order Rodentia; family Spalacidae; genus Eospalax; species Eospalax fontanierii. The sequence goes on from CM069541.1 coordinate 52,969,612, forward strand.
AAGTATACCCTTTTTGTTTCATTTAAAATTATAGGAAACTGATATCTTTAAGATGAAAAGAACAACATGATCTCTACAAAACACAAATAAAAGCTTCTTCGAAGAAAATAAATAGCCAGCATAGCCTTGATACCAAAATCTCAAAAGAACATTACAAGAAAGGAAAATTAGGGGCTGGAGAGATGACTCATGACTCAGTAGTTATGAGTACTGGCTGCTCTTAGAGAGGACCTGGGTTCGAATCCCAGCACCCACATGGCAGCTGATAACCACCCATAACTCCAAAAGATCTGACACTCTCTTCTGTCCTCCGAGGGCATTGCACAACATGACTGCACTTTTGTACATGCAAGGCCTAACATACATAGGCATAATATAAAAATAAATTTTAAAAAAGGAAAATTACAGCCCAAATTTCATATCTATACACACACACACATATATATACGCAAACATAAAACATTAGTAAATTAAATACATGAGGAAAAACAAAAGGTGACTCAGTGAGTTTAACCCAAGAATGCAAGGTTGGTTTTACATCTGAAAATAAATGTGACTCACTACACTCACCAGGGAAAAAAGAAAAACATCATATAATCACAAGAGGTGCTAAAAGAAAATTTATAAAATTCAACATCTAGTCAGAACAAAACATTTAACATAGGAAGAAACTTCTCAAACAAATTGAGAATATCTAAAAGAAACAGTTTAGCATTTGGCTCCACCATTCAGACATAAAACTTTTATGTCTCACTATACGTTTTGCTTTATTTTATTTAAGATGTGTGCATGCCTGCGCCACACCTGCATGATGGTGCATGTGTGGAGGTCAGAAGATAACCCGGAGTCAGTTCTTTCTTGCCACCTTGTAGGACCCAGCAAACTCAGGTAGTCCAGGCCTGCACACAGGCAATTCTATCGGTTAAGCCATCTCACTGGCCCTCATTATACCTACTCATCATCACATCAGAAGAACAAGGCAAGAAATAAAACATATGAAGATCATAGAGAACATGATTATTCTAAACACATTACTAGAACTAGCAAGGGAATTAAGCAAAGTTTCAGGGTTGAAGACCAATATATGAAATACTTTCTACATACTAATTAGCATATACATACACACACACACACAATTTTTTAATCTAATAGCAGAGTTGAAGCTAAAGAAATTGACTCCTAGAAACATGAATTGATACATAGAAAGTGCAACAAAACATGCTTTCACTAACCAAAGACCAGAAGTGTTAGGCAATAAGACAGAAAACTTTTAGGAAAATAATCACTAAATGCCCCAGAAAAACCTATAGTCTCCACCTCACCCTAACCCACAAAGAACAAGCAGGGAGCCTATATTTTCAGCTACTATCATTTGTCAGGGTAGTCTCAGAGCCCTACCTTTAATCATTCCCACCGGGAAATAAAGAGGACACTCTCTCCCTCCGGCTCCACTGTGACTTCAGGAGGCTCTGAGGAACCTTGACTGTCACTACCACCTGGTAGTAATGGGGCTTCCCTCCTCTTCTCTACTACAATTATGCCAAAGAAGTCCTGTAGAGACAGAGGAGCACCTCCAAGATTTCTCTCCTCTACCCACAGTCAGATGAGACCATGGGGGACAGCAGTAAGAACACACTGGCCCATACAGCCAAGGAATTATCAGTAGAGGCCTAGAAGAAGGCAGAATCCCCTCCTCCTCCCTCCTCCTCACACACACAAACTGCCCAGTGGTCAAAAAGAAATCCCTCGCTTTGGATGTCAATGGAGGTGGAGTCGGGAACCTGGACATAAAACCCCAACCTGGTGATGATAGGCAGAGCAATGTCAGAGGAACCCAGCTAAAAGATGGTAGGAAAACTTCAGGGGAGATTTTCTCACCCTAAACCTCAAAGTCCATATAACTCATCAATCAAGGTTGGTAAAGTAGCACTTGTCAGCCTACTGTCCTGAGTTGATTTCACTATCTCCTGAGCCCTAGAGATTTTGTTTTATTTGCTATAATACAAGTTCAAGTTCTTGTAGCAAACAGCCACATGATGAACTTGCAGAAGGAGCACCAACAAAGTAAACTTGAGTTCTTGAGCCAAAGAGTAATGATGCTGCTGCAAATTAAGTCTTCTGGCATGAGAGTGCAAGATTCAGGTGTAAGGGTGATGAAGGTAAATACAAGTGCTGTATCCAGAACTGGAAAAGATCAATATAAACATACAACACAGCTCACATTTCTATTGTGGTGTTGAGGCTCATTACGTAGCCCAGACTGGCTAGGAACTTGAAATCCTTCTGCCTCAGTCTCTCAAGTGCTAGGATAACAGGCAAGTGGCACTATGTTCAGTAATGTAGTTTACCTATAAGTACACACAAATTCCTAGTTCTGACCTCTAGGAGAAGTCAAGACATAATAAACTGACCTGGTAGCAAACCTTCCCACAATAAAAAACAAAACTCCTAAAACCCAGATAAAGATTACCATGGGCAAAACTTAGGGAGAAATGGTGGAATACAAATCTAGAGGGAAGAAACATTTATGATGAGCCTATGACATCCTATGCCAAGAAGTAAGAAAGCTATTAGAAACTACTGGGATCCTGTCAAAAAGACTTCAAGCATTTACCTAAAGTTCACACTGATGGGGCTTGAGACATGGCTCAGTGGTTAAGAGCACTGGCTTCTCCTACAGAGGACCCAGATTCAATTCCCAGCACCGTCATGGCAGCTAATCCTTAACTCCAATTCCAGGAGATCCAACATTCACTTCTGACCTCCACAAGCACTGCATGACACAGGTGTACCTACCTACATACAATCATAACATGAAATAAAAATAACAAATAAAATATTTTTCAAAAAAAGACATTCTAACTAGGTATGGTGGCACACACCTTTAATCCCAGCATTCAGGAGGCAGAGGCAGGCAGATCTCTGTGAGTTCAAGGTCAGCCTGGTCTACAAACCAAGTTCCAGGACAGCTGAGGCTACATAGAGGCCCTGTTTCAAAAAGATTTTTTTAAAAAGTTCAAAAAAAAGGAGACAAATTAAAGAATGAAAATAATAACCACAATTGATAGAGAAAAGGCAAATAGGATTAAACATATTATTTAAGGAGACATTCCCGCCAACAAAAGCTATCAGTCGCCTTCAGGATGTTCAAGGAAACTGTTTGAAAACTAAGAAACAAAATCAAGCATTTATTCTGCCTTTTTGATGTGAACAATACCTCAGAGTATTCAAATGGTTGACATTGGAAAGTCTTTCTTTATGAAAGCATTCCAACTAACAGGACAAATTAATCAAAAGGAGAGATTACCAGATACAATGTGCTTGCTGATGAAAGTACTCATTACCTCTTTTAAACATATTTTTAAATTTTATGCATACAAATGTTTTGGCCTGTATGTATGTAAGTGCAGCACATATATACAATACCTGGGGAGGCCAGATGAGGGCATCAGATCCCTTGAAAGTGGAGTTACCCATATTTGTGAACTGTCATGTGGGTGCTAGGAACTGAACCTGAGTCCTCTACAAGAGCAGCCAGTGTTCTTAACTACTGAGCCAACTTTCCAGTCCCCCATTACCACTTTTTAATACCACTTGCCAAGAAAATGAACCTGAATCTCATCAAATCACTTAATCTAATTACCTATTTATAGAAAATAAAACAGACAGAACATATTAAATAAACCATGAGTATTCAATCTTTTGAAATTACATTGGACCAAGAATCCACTTCACTAAGAAACAAGTTTCAAAAATGGAAAATGATTTATGAGATACATAACCAATTACAGTGTATAATCTCAAGGAACTCAAACAAATCTTTTTTTAAAAAACTGGAGAGTAACAGAGGGATGGTGGGAAGCAAGATGGCTCAGTGGGTAAAGGCCCTTGATGCCCTATCATGCAAGCCTGAACACTTGAATTCAATCCCACAAATGCACAAGTGAAAGGAGAGAACTCCACAAAATTGTCTTCTGACTACACACACACACACATAAAAAATTTTTGATAAGTTTAGAAAACTTAAATAATGAATAGGTATTTGAAAATACCAAGGAATTCACTATTTCAAAAGTCTGTCTTTCAGAGACAGAGAAATATTTAAGAATGAAATGTGTCATCTGGAACTTGATTCAGAATAAGCCAAGACTCCAGAAGGGAGAAGAGAGAGTCACAATCCATTAGCTGTAAATGAAACTAGAGAAACCATAAATTAATGTGTTGAGACTGAGTGATGAGAGCGTCTTGGGAGTATTACCCTGCTCTATGTTTATAGAGGGTTACATTTTTCCAAAATAAAATCATTTAGAAATACGTAATTCCAATCATCATAGAACGACTGACAGTGATACTACCTAAAGCATATATGTATATATACATATATGTATGTATAATGTAAATATTTTGTAGAAGTGAATAAAATTTTCTAGTATTTCTGAGAGGCCATAAAATGTTCTTAAATGTTACAGCTTTGATTCTGTGCATGCTCATCTGATCTCAGTAGACTATGGCTTCCCTTCCTCCCCAATCAAGACAAATAGTGCTTTTCAAACATTAGGACCCCAGTCCCTCAAATAAATTCAGGAAAACATACCATATATCTTAACTGTCTCACTAAAAGGAAGCAAATATGCTATCTTAAAAAAAAAAAAAAAAACAGAAACTGTATTGTTATGAAAAGAAACACATTTGCTTTCCTTCAACTTATTTTAACTTCAGGTTTTCAGATGACAGCATGCTTTATACTCAATAAGCAATACTTATATGATACTTATTGCCATTTACCAGTCACTGCTCAGGGCTACACATAAGATCTCTTTTGATCCTTACAACAACCATATCAGCAATTTATCAACCTTATAAGTAATTTATCACATTCCTTTACAAACACACACACACACACACACACACACATACAGGCTGGAAGGAACGGTATATAAGTTTTAGGTGGGTGTGTGATGTAGGCCTATATGGGGAAGAGAGTTCAATACTCCAGTACCACCATCCCCTATCCCAGCTCCTGTGGCACCCTGGAGTACAAACACTGCATGGAATCAAGCAGCATCTTCTCTAGGTTTGTTTCCTTCCTTCCATGTATTCACAAGGCCTGGAGAGAATCAATGCAACATCCCTGAAACCTTTTCTAGGCCTAACAGGAGTTCAAAAGTTGTTTGTTTCTCTTGCTCTCTCTTGTTAAATCTGCCATGGACAGGTTTCCTTCTTGCAACTTGAACCAGCCCACTCAGTCTTACTCATCTACCAGATCACATACACTCACTGTGGGTGAAAGCAAGATTGCTTTCACACTGCAGAGAAATTGCTGTCTCCCAATTATAACTTTTCACCTGTCTTCAGAATCTTCAGAATAGCAAACACACCCACAAGTCTGTCCTCACCCTACAAACGTCCTTTTACAGTACAACTTGGCCAAGTTTGCTAGGTCATCTTCATCTCTGGGGTCCACTACTTCCTGTCAGCTTTACCTCTCTGAAATCTATCCCTTTTTTTTCCACTGCCAAAACCTTAAGACTTGATCTCTTGCAGTAATAAACTATTCCACAGTTCCACAGTCCAGCAGACTCCCTTTCCCCTTCATATTCCTATCAGTAAAAACATATGGCATATATTCACTTATGAACTACAACTGTTCCTTACTATATTGACACATTAGAAAATACAGAAGTTCTGAAAGATCCTTAAAGTAAAAGTATGGGCTAATATACGTTTCTCACATTCCAGTGGATCATCTTGTACAGCCCAGGTACAGCACTGCTTTATCAGTGCCCTAACCCGCTACTGCCAGGGCAGTCAACCTAAAAACCCCAGCTGTTCCTACCACAGCCCTCGCTCAACTCTTCAGGGGCACAAACATGCTTTCAAGTCCATGTTTTGTAATCTAGATCCACTTGTCCTAGATTTCAGCTATACTATCTACCTTGGCTTCTGCTGAGTCCCCTCTGTCTGGCATGACTTTGTTCTTCACAAAGCTGATTTGTACTTAGTACATCCTAAGTGGCAAAGTCAATTGACAAACTTATGGAATGTCATCTACCTTTTCAATAGTGACAGATAACTTCTTAAACATAATTTGTTTTTGTTTTACTTTAAATCTGGATTCTTCCCAAATCCCAAATGCAATGGTGGAAATATATTCTGAGAAATGTGCTGCTAGGCGATTTTCTTCTCTGTATATCATACACAATGTTACTGTATATTCTTACGGGACAATCAGTGTGTATTGGATCCACCAGCGACCAAAATGTCCTTATGTAGCACATGACTTTACTTGGAAAGAATAGGTATGGATTCCAATAAAGTAAAGATCAACTTTGTTTTTATTTTTCTTCCCTGTTTATCTTTCCATGTCCCAACAAGGTCCTTCTAAGCGAAAGGATGTTGAAAATCCATAGACTGGTTTCCCCTGGAACCAGAGGGAAAAAAAAAAAAGCTTAACTTTTGAAACTGCAACCAGCATTTTAGCCAAGAACTTGCATAGGTTTAATAGGCTTAATGCAAACATTTACCTTCCCTGTGTCTGCCTTCCTATCTGTCATAAAAAGACTCTTCAGGTTGACTGCACTACAAAGAACAGAAGCATGAAGCAGCACCAATATATTGTCCATAAAATTCACGAAAATTCAAGGGTTGACCCTGGGCAGTAATAATGGCAAGCCCAACCTCTGAGAAGACTTCCCTCACCACTCCAGGTCTTTCTACTGAGACTAGGATAGAAGCACTGTGCTGGAGAAGGAATAGGCATGAAGAGAAGTGACATCTCAGCTCCAAGTCACAACCCAAGACAGAGATGTGGGATTTGTGCTGTACAAGAAGCAGCAAGTCTGCCTTGCACTTTGGTAATGAGATCCCTTTAAAGAGCAGTCCAAAAACAGACTGGAGCAGAGCTATGTTAAGAAGACAGGTTGCTTACCCATGTTCATGCAAGCAACCCTAATTATACTGGAGGAGGGGGGTAGGAATGGACTGCTTGGGAAGAAGGGATACAGCAGGAGGCAAGAACAAAGAAAGTAACAGAGTGAATATGATCAAAATACATTATAAACATGTACAAAAATTTCCAGAGAAACTAATTTCATTTTAAAGATGCAAGGCTGCCTCTCTGGACTTGACAACAATGAGATGGGTTTATCTACACTATCCTTCAAGAGTTCTTCTTTTTTTCCCCAAGTTTCTCCTTTCTTTCAGTTCAGGTCTCAACCTCAAGAAGCCTGTATTTTCTCCCATTCATTTGGGCTAAATCAAAGCCACAAGGAGATATCATTTTACATAAAGTAGCACAGCTGCCTGGAAAATAATTTTAACAGTTATCAAATATGATCTAGTAATTCGGCTCTTAGGTATATACCCAAGAGAAATGAAACATATGTTCACACTAAGTGTTCAGAGCAACATTACAATAAAAAGGTGGAAACAACCCAAATATCTAACATCTTATGAAAGGGGGAGTAAAGTGTGATACATGCACACAATGGAATATTACCCACTAATAAAAAATAATAAAATATACTATAAAAAACATACTACAACATGGATAGCCTTGAAACCATTATGCTAAGGGAAAGTTGCTAGATACACAAAGGGTTACATATTATTCCATTTATATGAAATGCCCAGAATAGGCAAATCTACAGTAACTGAACATAGATTAGTGGTTATTTAGGAATGGAGGAGTCTGGGAGACTAGAGAGTGGGGAGTGACAGTTAACAGATATGGGGTTTCTTTCTGATAAAATGCTCCAAAATTAGATGGTGGCTGTCAATCACAACTCAGTATGCATACTAAAAACATTTACTTAAAAAAAAATTTATAGTATGTGAATTCTATCTAAAGAAGGCAGTTTTCAGATTCCCAAGACCTACAAGGCCCAGTTCAAGCTCTCTCTCTCACCTTGCCTGAAGCCTCTTCACCATCATTGGTTTCTCAAACCCTTTAGACTGTCAGTTCCTGAAATCTCTCCAGGGTTCTCTTGCCTCCAGACCTCTGTATATTTCCTCTGCTTTGAGTAATCTTGCCTGAGTCTTGACTAAAGCATCTTTAGTCCTTTAAGTCTGAGCTTAAGTGTCATCTCCACATCAAGGTTATGTTCCACCACACTATCCAAAATAGGCCAGTCACCTGCATCACCCTCTCAGCATTCTGTTTGCTTTATAACACAGCCATATAACTTCAAGAGAATTTGCTCAGTTCATCTGTCAGGTCCACCAGCCTGTTAGCACCATGAGAGTAGAACAATCTGTATGGTCCTCATTATAATCCCTAATGTCTAACACAATTCCTGACACTTTAAGTAACATTTTTATTTCCCTAATAAGCTGTCCTCATATATACCACTCCCTGTTTATATCACAGTCAAGCCGCAGCAGCCTTCACCACTCTCACCGCTTTAGGGCCCTAATGCATCTCTCAACTTAAATATCATCTCCCTGATGAACCCTTCCTTTTTTTGACCCCCCGGGGTAACCAGTCTCTCTCATTCTGTCACCTAGTCATCAGTGGCAGCCCTGCCAACAGAGCAATTAACATCATTGAATTATACCTAGGGTTTGAGAGAGAAAACCAGAAGTGGGGGGCCATGCTCTTATTGTGTACTTGGGTCTACTACTTTAGAAAGCCTTAGAGCAAAGAGAAATCTTATTGTTTTTGTGCCTCTAGCACAGTGTCAGGCACAGTATTACTATAATTATAATCATTACAACTAGTGTTTATTAAGTGCTTATTATGTGCTTGAACACTTTTGGGCTCTAGAGTAGGAGGATAAACACATAAATGGATTTCTCTGATACCAACCTCAAGGTCAGTCTGAAAAGGACAGCAGACAGGAATAAGGGCTAATGCAACACCACCAAGAGGCCAAATCGGTTGCCCTACCCTGTCCGGATGCCTTCGAATCTTAAAGTATGCTTTACTTGAGCCCATAAATGTCAGGTCTCTTCAAACTCACTTAGAATACTTCCTTCGATTACTTATAATCCACTTCCTGTACTTGGTGCCTGGAAGCAATTTCTAGGATGTCACCACAAGCAATATCAAACTGCCACAGTTTCCTGCTGTGCATCTGCATTATCAGTTAAATTGCCTCATTTAACCACATTCCAGTCCATGGGGATCACTCAAATACTAAATAAGATTTAAACATAACTGTCTAAGAATATCTCTTACCCCTGCTCCTTTTATGCCTCTAACATAAATATCTGCTCAGGCTTAAGGTTCAGGTTTCCACCGTACTACATGAATACTGGTGACCTCTTTCTTTTGTCACTTAGATGTTTGATTTGAGGTAAGGCAATGTTCTCTTATTAAAATGAACACAGGCTAAACAAACACTCTCTAGTAAAAGTACAGTTCTGCCTAGAGCAGGATGATTTGGCTTAAATTTATGAACTACAAATTTATGAACTATTCCTCAAGAGTTCTAACACCAAATTGTTCCTTTTAACTCTATCTACATTTAAATCAGAGCACTTACTGTCTTGGGATCTTAATTCAGATCTTATTTGTTAAATACATCCCATAAAGTCTTCCTAAATAATGTGCCAATCTGAGTTTGGCACAGGGAACCAAAAAGTAAATATGATAGTCCCTGCTCTCAAGAAGGTTGTATTCTACTTATTATGAAACCAACACAGAACAAGATTTAACACAGTGATCTTAATGAACAAGGGGCCACAGAAACATGGATGAGAAGCATCTGGCCCAAGTCATGCGTGCTGACAGTTAGTAGGGAACTAGCATCAGGGCCCAATTCCTGGGGATGGCATCTGATCTCAGGTCTATAAACTCCCACTCTCATGTGAAAATGGGGGTTAATAAATGGCACCAGTGGACAGTTGTGAGGGTTTGATGAAATGGTTCACATTAAGCATTACTGTGATGCCTGACAGAGACTACTCAGCCAACCTCAGCCTGCAAGTCTGATCAAGTACCATCAAACCACCAGTGCCTAGCAATTTACATGCTTTATCACCAATCGTATAACAGACACCAACTTCACAATTACACAGTGTTTTTAATCAACTTTTATTTTTTAATAATGTGATAGTGTTAAGTCCTGCTTTACACAAGAACAGTCTTAACTCCTGGTCATTAAAACTTTGTTCTCAGTTTCCTAAAACATGCCCCTGATGTTTCGGGCACAAAAAAATAAAAAAAAAAAAACAAAAAAAAAAAACCCAGCTGTTCTTAGTCTTGCTAAGAAGGTATAAAACAATTAGAGTTCTAAATACAGACCTGGCAATCATATTACCCTGTGTTTACTGTTCATAACAACCCTACAGGTCCCTTTTACTCTGAGGAAAACCTAAATTCACGGATGTAGTCCAAGTTTCACAGTTAGCATGAAAAGAGCTAGCATTTGAACCCAGATCTGATTCTAAATGGCCCTGTAATGGCACACGGCATCAGAAATTAGCAAGAGAAAATAAAGATAGTTGGAGAATCCCAGAGTGCTCAATCTGCCCTCACCCTCCTATCATCCTACATGATGGGGCCTTCATACTTCACTTCCACCTCAGCCAGGTGAACACTCAGAGCTAACCTGACAGGACAGAATAGCCAGAAGCTCTGTGGTACCCAAGTACATGGTTTCCTTGCCACCTGTCCATTTTCATTCCTAGCTACAGGAGGAAATTGCATAACCAACACTCACTATAAATCATAACTACTTTTCATGACTTCCCTTTTCATATTCTCTTTCCGTCTCACCACAAGCTAACATATTTCCCAAGCCTAACTTTTCTTAAGCCACAGAGCAGTCTAGTTTGAAGATCAATAAGGCCATTCTTCATACTAATTTCACGCTTAATGCAATTTCATGCCTTGGTAAATTCCCTTGCTCAAGTGCTCAGATATTACAGTGATGCATTCCACAAAACATACTTGAGAAATGTATTTGTCAACCTGCTACTGTCAAGAGCAAGAGCAGATGACAGCTAGTCCTCTCAACTGATTGTTCAATTTTAATGTTGGCTTGAAAACTCACTGCTTCAGGTTGGCCAAATCTCCAAACTTCTCTGTAAGAAAGGTAAGCATCTTCATGCTTACTTTGTAACTCCAATGTGGCTTTTGGAAAGTATTTCTGAGTGCTATTGAAATCCAAGTTTATAATTCACACTTGGAAGCTGGAACTTAACTTGGAATGACTTTTTAATCCCAATACTTCACAAACTAAATCTTTTTACACCGACATCCTCACACAGGGCAACATGTTGTAATCCATGGCCCCCCCCCCATAATAATAAAGGTCATCTAATGTCTCCATGTTCATTCTCACAAGCAAACTTTTCTAATTTAATTTAGCAGATGTCCCAGGGCTTCTGCAACACATATTAGACACATTTTGTAAATGAGAAACCTACCCATTCAGGGAAAATGCACAGGTAAGCAAGGGTCACACTGCATGGGCATTGCCTGGACATGAGATGCAACGTCTGAATAATTATTAGGTTTTACCCTTGAGGCCCTTCTCCTTTCAAACTTCCCTAGTACAATTCTCAAAATGCTGAAATAAACACATTCCACAGTCTTTCCTATAAGAGGGTTTATAGTGTCTTGTGAAAGCGTTTTACAAAAAGCCTTATGCTGTCAACTTTGCTTTTAACTGCCCTTAAACAATTCTATTAGTCATAGAGAAAAAGTGAACATTTGTTACTGATTACAGATAAAGCATCTCAAGTTCTGGGGCTGAGGGAGGGAGTGGCCAGAACAGGACTTGGCTGGGAGAGGAGATACAGTCCAAAATAACACACCCAAATGGGACCACAGAAAAGTTGCACTTTCCAAAGTCAATTTCTAACTCTAGGAGGAGGGCAACAATGTTTCAATGGGTTCTGAAGTTACAAGGATCTTCAATTTCCCGAGAAAACTAGCCTCAACCAGGGACTCCAGAGGAATGAATGAGGGAGAGAATTTGCCTGATTGGATTACAAAACCTTTTCAAAATCAGGTGCTCAGTTACAACCTACATATATCTTCCTTCACAGCCTTTGGCCCTTATTTGTGTGGAGACTCACAGATAGGAAGGGGAGGACTAGGAGAAGGAAGTAAAGGCCTTCCATCCCAGGTCATCCTGCCCTTAAATCCACCAGGGGCCCCTCCCTCTAGGAACCTCACACGACTTCAAGGAAGGGCTGCAAGGCCTCAGGCAGCCAGGCTGCAACCCCAGACCTGCCAACTCTCAGGGGCGCCCCAAACACAGCCATTCGGGGACTGACTTCCGGAGATCTCCCCCGACTCAACAGCTGTAGGACCATTTTCTGGGGCTCTGTAAACCCCGCCGAGCTTGCTACCCGTCATCTCCACAGTTCCCGCCCTCAGGTGAGGAGGTGGGGGGACACCTGACGGCCCCCGCCCCTCCATCCCGCGCGCACCCCGCCACCGTGCCTCCCCGCATCGCCATGGTAACCGTCCCCCTCCCCGCGTGACGCCGCCACGCGGGGCGCCCCTCCGGTCCCGGCAACAAGTCCCCCGGCGCGGCCCGGGGCCTGCAGCCCTGGCCCGGCCTCGCCTCCCCCGCGCCCGGCCCGGCTCCGCCCGGCCGCACTCACTTGATCCTGGAGCCCATGGTCCCCGGGCCTCCTCATGGGCCCGCGGGCCCCGCTTGGCGCTGCGCAGCCCGCCCGCCCGCGGCCGACCGGCCTCCCTCCGGCGCTCTCCCCGCCCCTTCCTCCCTTCCCTCAGGCAGGGGCCCGCCCGCTCGAGGCTCGCTTCCTCGCCGCCGCCGTGGCCGCCGCCTCCCGGGGCTAATGCACTCGCTCCAGCCCGGCGAGCGCCATGGTCGCCGGCGCGCGTCCCCGGCACGCGCCACCCCCTCCGCCTCTCACATCGCCGCCCCCTCCCGCCCGCGCCGCCGGCCGCAGGGGCTACTGGGAAATGTAGTCCGTTCTCAGAAAGCGGGCCTCAGGGGGCGGGAACCGCGTGTCAGACTGCTGGTCTACCAACTACACTCAACCAACTACAAGGCCTAGAGGAGGAGGCCTCTTCCTGGAGGAGAAACTAGAGACCTCAGTACCAAGTTGTCCCTCAGAAACCTCCACCTAAAACGCCCTGAACGGACTGCACCTGTCATGACCCACGCCCCCAACTCCCCAGAGGCCACTTAAGAAACCTTCATCCATGCCTCTTTATGGAGTCTCCTGAAAATTTGGGGTGACTGAGTTTGAGGAAGGCCTTTCCTCTTCCCGCAGGTAACTTTGACTCAGGAGTTCACAGTCACTTAAAACTTGTGCCTTTGGGGCTCTTGTCTCCTCATTTGAAGAACGAAATTCCTTGACCACAGCGTTTTAAAATGAAGTTTATTATACAGTCACAGGTGGGAGCTTAGTAGAGAGAGAAGGCAAAGCTCCTGTGTAGCAGGACCCCCATCCAGGAGATAGGGTACCATCCAGCCGCTAATCTCGGGGCTTTTGAAAGGACTACGGAATTTCGGATTGAGCTGGTCAGTCCAGGTGTCTCCTCTCAGTCTGAGTCTCGTGTTCACACTGCTTCCAGGCAAGGGTGAGAGATAACAAGGAACCAGAATTCTTCAAGTATTCCTGACCTCCAACAAGGACATTCTCAGAACTACCGTTTTGGGGTCCCTTCTCTACCTGACCAATTTCTGTCTTCTGTTCTCTCCATTCCCACCTAGCACCTTGGCCTAGACAGGGCATCTCTCACTTGGACCTCAGATAAAACGTGTTTTCTCCTTGAAAATCCCATACCTTCCTGTAAACTCCTTACAGAGCCTCTTTGTCACATCGCCCACTTGGTCCCTTGGTTTCTGAGGAAGAACTGTTCTTTCCTCTTAAGACCCTTAATTCATACTGACAGGAAAGCTACCTGAGAACGTTACAGCATCTGGGATGATTAATATTGTCAACAGGCTCTAGACTCATGTTTTGAGAATTCTTTCCCTGGGGAGAGGTAAACAACATCTATCTATCCATCCCCTCCTTATAAGGCCCCAGTGACAAAACTAGTGTAATTCCACTGAAGTTTAACCTTTGGAACCAAGGAGTTTATCTGACTTATTTACAAAGCATGGGTGAGGGGTTGCTTACAAAGGCAAAACAGCTTCACCCTAACATAGATAATGGCTTTTCCATAGCTGTGTGGAACTTTTTGCTTTTTTAGACAGGGTGTCCCTGTAACCCCAGCTGGCCTGGAACTTACTATGTAGACCAGGCTGGCCTCAGTCTTACAGAGGTCCGCCTGTCTCTGCCTCCTAAGTGTTGGGACTGAAATCTTTCAAAGGTTAATGTCCAGCATACTGCATACCGTCCATAAACTGTAGCACCTCCTAGGGCCCAAAGGCTATGTGCAATTCAGGTAGATCGCATACTGGAAAGGGCAGCTAGATTCTCAGAAGGTCCAGTGACCCTCCCAGCCCCTCCTTTTCTAAAGGAATGTTAACAGTCAGCAGACCTGTTCTTGATGGTCTGTTGCGAGCAGGCACCACTGATCTAAAGATAGTGGTTGTTTTGCTTGGAAGACTGGATTCTACAACAAATTACCTAGGAGAGAAAACTCTGGGACTGTGAGGGAGTCTCTGGATTATCTTAACTGAGCTGAGTGGGATCATTCCATGAGTTGGGGTCCCAGGATGAATATTCAAAAGAGAAGGGAAGCCAAGAAACAGAATTCCTCTCGCTCCGCTTCCCGACCCTGACTGCAGTGTGACCAACTGCCACACTTCCCTGCCACCATGCCCACCCTACCATGATGAACCATATATACCCTTAAACTTTGCATCAAATTAAACCCTTCCTTCCTTACATTGCTTTTGTCATTTGTTTTGTAATCTCAACAGGTAAAGTAGCTAATACACATCCCATGAGGTGGCTCAACAAGTACCCCTGCTTCCTTTATCAGCCATTATGAGGTCTCCAGTACTGAAACCTCATCTGTTCATAATCTTCCCTCACAAAAATTAACACAAATGGAAATATATGAAAACTGGGATCATCAACCTGCTACCTGTCCCAGCTCCCTGCCACCATCCCCCATGTACACACTTGAGGCTCATTTTCGTAAATGCTCCAATTGCCTGGAGAGATCACAAAGGAAGTAATAACGACACTTATTGTTGAGTGAGGGTATTGAATGCATGCCCTGTCTGAATCAAGCATAGTATTCCCCATGCCTGGTCTATGCCAGTCCTCAGTATACTCCTGTGATTTACTCCTCCCATTTTATATAAAGAAAAGTGAGACATATTCCCAAGGGATTATAACTAGCAATTGATGAAGTCAAGATTAACCTCAATGCAGACTATTTCCAGACACATGACAAACCAATCTTTTTTTCTTAGTCTGTATGAGTGTTTTGCCTGCATGTATATAAGTATACCACATGTGTGTGCGGTGCCCACGGAAGCCAGAAGAGGGCAATGAATTCCCTAGAGCTGGAGTTACAGACAATTGTTAACCACAATACAGGTGCTGAGAACTGAACCCAGATCCTCTGAAGGAACAGCTAGTGCTTCTAACCACTGAGTCATTTCTCCAGCCGATAGCCATTCTTTGGGATAGCATTTTTTGGACACAAGTCAGAAGATACTTTTAGGGTCACTTTTGATACAAGCATTGTTCTTTTTCCTCATTGTCCCCTTCAGTTTTCTCTTCTACCATTTCAGCCCTTATACCCTATACCCACCCCCAGAGTCACTACAGTAATGTCCTAGGCCTCAGCCAGGCAGGAAGCAAGGAAAGCACAAACAGTAAACAGTAGAAAGAATCTTTCTTTTGGAGTTACCTCCTGGATAAAAACACGGTCTCCCTTTTGTCTATGCCTTGAGGTTGTTGAGGGCAAAGGGTGAACTTTTCTGAATGAAAACAAGAAAATGAAAATGTCCAAACTGCCATTTTGAATTCAAAGTCTGTACCCAGACACCAACACCAACTTATAAACACCCCCAGGAGCAACGCTCTGCTAGACAGACAGGGGCTCCATGGTGTTTATTCGCCTTGTTTCCTATGAAACTTCTCCAAGGAACAGTTGTTATCAAGATCTTCCCTGGAATGAGCAGCCAGTTCAAAAGCTCTATGCAGGAGACTATAAATAAAACAAAGTTATTTGGTGGAGGGCAAAAGCTGGCTGCTTTTCAAAGAAGGTTGTAGCCATCCTGGCCACAAAAATGTCTGGATGCCTGCTGGGTGGTTGTGTGTGTGTGTGTATATGTGTGTTGTGTGTTGGAGGGGGAGGCAGAAGGTGGGGTTTATGTGTCTGCCCAGGTGGCCTCTAGACATCAGGGTGGTCTGAGGAGAGAGAATAGTCTTGGAATTAAAGGAGTCTAGGCTCTAATGCTGGCTACAGCACTGACTAACAGAGTGATTTTAAGCAAATAAATTGGAGAGTTGTCTGCATTCACTTCCCTCTCTGTAAAATGGGTAGAGAGGATGAGGAGGAGCAGACATCCCAAGACACACTGTAACATGGGAGTTAAACAGTACAGGCCCTGGAACCAGGCTGCCAGATCCAAATCTCACCTCTACCTCTTGCAACATGTATAACCTTGGGCAAATTTTATCTAATCTCTCTACATCTCCCATTCTTTGTAAAATGAGACTGACAATAATATTCCTATATTATTAAGTCACCATGAGAATTAAATGCTAGTGAAGCTTATGAAAGTACAGAGTGACCAACATATAGAAAGAACTCACAAATTATTGGCAACTAGTATATATAAAACTCTCAACACACTTTAACATTTATTTTCATTTGTTTGCTTGCAGTGCTTGCAAGCACTCTAATTCTAAGTTACTCTCCTAGCCCTTACATTCATTAATAGTAACAAGTATAATAGGGACTGGGAGGATACTTCATTTGTTAAAGTGCTTGCTTTGCAAGCAAGAGGACCTGAGTTCAATCCCAGAATCATCTTTTTATTAACTTAATATTTATTTTTACTTTATGTGTATGAGTGTTATGCCTACATGTATGTAAGTGCACACTCGTGTCATGCAATGCCCACAGAGGCCAGAAGAGGGCATCAGATCCCTGGACCTCGAGTTATGGATCTTGTTAGCCACCAAGTGGACGCTGGGATTCAAACCCAGGTCTTCTGCAAGAGCAGTCAATGCTCTTAATCACTGAGGCCCTCTGAATGATCTTTCTTTTTAAAGAAGTCAGGCATAGTGGTGACAAGGCAGAGATGGGCAGATCCCTAAGGCTAGACAAGTTCTAGGCCAGTTAAAGACCCAGTCTCAAAAAAAACGGGGTGGGTATTGCTGAGGAATGATATCTGAAGTTGTCCTCTGACCTCCATGCTCACATATACAGGAACACACCTGCATATGCACTCACAAAATAATAGACATGCTAATAAGTAGTTCTGTGCTTAGGTTTAGGAGAACTGAGTTCCTAACCCTAGTTAACTGGTAACATTCTGTGTCCGGATGCAATTTAACTGTAAATGATAGAGATCTGTAATAACAGTAGCTGAAACCAAAATGGAAACTCATTTCTCCTTCCCATAAGGTGTGGAGATGAACATGCCAGGGCCAGGATGACAATTCCATAATCATCAGAGATCTAGAATCCCATCTTTCTGCTCTCTTGTTCTACAACCACGACTTTCTCTTCATGGTCCAGGCTGGTACTTGAACTCCAGCTATCAATCTGCAAGCAAGAAGGAAGACCATAGACCCCCGAACTCTGACCTGTAAGCCTATTTCCCAGGAATCGGTCACACTACTTCCATGTCTCTTCCTCTGGTCAGAACTTAGTTATGAAGCCTCATCTCACTGGGAAATATGACCTTTATTCCAGACGATCATGCCTACAACTGAAGGTAGGGAGCAACACTTCCAGAAAACAAGGGGAGAGCAGACCTTGTGAGACAACCAATAGTCTCAGCCATGCTTGGCTTTGTGACCTTGGACAAGCTACTGAGTTTCCCCATACCAAAGTAAAAAAGAAAAACATCAAGCCAGGATCTCTTCCATAATTCAGTGGCTCATTGTTTTGATAATTCCTTTATCTGATATCATTCAAATAAAATGAGACCTCCCTGCCAAGTACATGGCATAATCAATTGTTGGAATTAAAACCTTCCAGTGGGAAGAAAGAAATTGAGAACCTTGCTTTCTAGACTGTTGTCAAAATAAGTTCACTAAATAGATGGAGCAGATAAAAAGCAGAGTAGTATGATTCCTCCTGCATGGGATACTCCGATATGCCTCAGCTTCCAAGCTTGCTTCAAACCACCATATCCGTTTGGTTTTCCTGCATAACTTAGGTGGCTGTCTTAATAAAGGAATAAATTAATAAGTGAAGCTCTAAACAGCTCTGATGCCCCCTAATTATACAGCATGAAATGGCAGAACAAATGGTCTGTGGGTCAGGATCCTGTGGTCTGGTGTTCCTAGTACAATAACGTATCATAAAATATATCATGTTAAGGGCCAAGAATGCCTTTAGTCCTAACATTCAAGAGGCAGGGGAAGGTGAATCTCTGTGAGTTGGAGGCCAGCCCAAATACTATAGTAAGTTCTAGTCAGACAGGACAACATAGTGAAACCATGTCTCAAAAAAAAAAAAATAATATATATATATATGTATATATATATATATATATATATATCTTTAAGATGAGCATGGTGGGTACCACGTGTTATTCCAGCACTTAGGTGGCTGAAGCAAGAGAATTGTTACAAGTCTGAGACCCTCCTGGCCTACAGAGTGAGACTTTGTCTCAAAAAAAAACCCATCATTTGAAACATGCACATCAGTAGTTTTGAATATAATCTCATCACCTCTGCCTAATGCTGGAAGGTTTTCCTCATGCACTGAAGAAACCCCACTCCCACTAGCAGTCAGTCACTCATCCTCCCAACCTGGCAACCATGTGCCTACAACTAACTGTCTATGGACTTGTTGATCCCAGAGAGGCTGCAGAAGTAGAATGATATTATATGTGGTCTCTGTGTTTCCCTTTTTATTTAGTCTACTGTTTTCAAGGCCCATCCGGCCTGTAGAATGAATATAATGTCTGTTGGATGAATGTAGCACATTTTGTCACTCCACATAGCGTAGATGGACATTTGGATTGTTTTCTCTTTCTTGAATATTATGAGTAATTAATGCTGCTGTGAACATTTGTGTACACAGTTTTGTGGGGACATATGTTTCCAATTCTCTTGGGTGTTGTGGTTATAATCTGCCGAAAGAATCCACAGCTCATTAATAGGGGTACTGCTCCCCTCCCCCGAAAAGGAGTTTGGGATATGCAGAATCATACCATTAGATAGGCTTCCTAATTTTAGAATTTCTTTATCTTTCATGTTTATCAAAGTATACCGTGAGTCTCCTAGAAGGAGAATGTAGACAGGATATAGCAGTAGCTCAGCAAACAGGCTCAAAAGTCGAGCAAACACAGGCTGCTAGTTGAATGAACTCAGAAAAAAAGTTGCTTAAATTCTCTGAACCTTAATTTCTTCTTTAACAAGGTGGTGTAATTCCCACCTCATAAAAATGAAATGGTAAAGAATGTAAGCTTCTTGTGTATTTGGCATTCAGCAAAGAAGAATGTTATTCTACTAAATTTTCCAGTTGATAAAGACAAGAACCACATCAGGTTTGTCCATATGTCCATCTCAATGTTGAGTACCAATCTTGGCTCGCATGCAGTGGCTAATAAATATTTATTAAATAAGTAAATAAGGAGCCACAAAACCCTCATTTTGAGACACCTCTCCTAAGAACAATAAGCCATAGAACAAGATTTGGGGATTGCTTTCTTACATTTGGGCTTGGTGCTTCTCATGCAAGCCCCATCTGAGTTTAATCCTCAGAACCTATGGTGGAATGAGGGAACTAATTCCTGAAAGTTGTCCTCTAACCTCCACACAACTCTGTGGCAGGCACATGCCCACACTCACACATTACGCATAGACAATAGGTAGATAGATAGATAGATAGATAGATAGATAGATAGATAGATAGATAGATGATAGATAGATAGATAGATAAAAATTCAAAAAATCAAGGGCTTGAGATATGGTTCAGTTGATAGAGTGCTTGTCTAGTATGTACAAAGCCCTAGGCTTGATTCCAGCACCATATAAAATCAAGTATAAAGTTGATCATGGTGGCACATGCCTTTAATCCCAGCATTTGAAAGGCAGAAGCAGGTGGATCTCTGGCTACAGGGAGATCCTGTCTCAAGAAGAAAAAAACAAAAAATCAGGTGATAACACACCCTGTAGTTCCATGATACATGAGACACTGTCTCAAAAAAATTAAATTTAGGCTTAGTATCCTGAGTTACTATTGAATTTGAGGGGCTAGCAAGATGGCTCAATGGGTAAAGGCGCCTGCCACCAAGCCTGACAATTTGAGTTCAATCCCTGGGCCCCACATGATAAAAGCACATGGTAGAAGGAAAGAACTGACTTCTGACTTCTGCAAATTGTCCTCTGACCTCCACACAGGCCTTGGCCGATGTGCCCACATACAAAACAAACAAACAAACAAACAGATAAATAAATAAATATATACTAACCCAGTACATTTGTTTACTTACTTTTACACTTTCTTTTTAAATTGTGCATATATATATATACATATATATATATATATATGTAAAATTGACTGGCAATCATTTTAAGGGTATAGTTCAGTGGTATTTGGTGCTTTCGCATTGTTGGCAGCATCAACACCCTCCATCTCCAGAGCTTTTCTCACCTTCCCAAACTGAAGCTATGCACCCACTAAACAAAATAATCCCAGGTCTGTTCCTTTGTCTTCCTTCCTACAGCCTCTACTGACACTTTTCTACTCTGTATCTTTATGAGTTAGACTTCTCTTCTAGAATCTCACATGAGAGGGATACTGTGTTTGTTTCCTTGAGGCCACTGTATTTCACTTAGCACGATGTTTTCAAGGTTGATTTGCTTTGAAGTATGTGTTACAATGCCTTTGTTAAGACTGAGTAAAAATTCATTCTGTGCATATATCCAGTAATCTGTCAGTGGACTTTGCTTTCAGTTCTTTTGGTTATATACCCAGAAGTGAAATTTCAGGATCATATGACAATTCTATTTTTAATATTTTTGAGGAACCACCATATCATTTCCTATAATAGCTGAACTGTTTTATGGTGTGTGCCCAACACTCTGCACAAGAGTTTTCCTCACATTCTCTCTAATACTTGTCATTTGTGTGTGTGTGTGTGTGTGTGTGTGTGTGTGTGTGTGTTTTATAAGACTCATCCTAAGAGTATAAGGTAGTACCTCATTGTGCTTTTGACTTGTATTTCTCTAAGTAGTGATATTGAGCATCTTTTCATATGTTTATTGACCATTTGTATATGTTCTTTGGAGAAATGGCTATTCAAATACTTTGCCCATTTGTAAATAAGATTTTTATGGGTTTGATTTTGTTCCTTTCTTTTTTCATTTATTCATTTGTTTTGGTTTCCTGAGACAGGATCTCCATGTAGCACCAGCTAGTCTGGAACTATGTAGAGCAGGCTGGCCTTGATCTCACAGAGATTCACCTGCTTCTGCCTCCTGAGAGCTAGGATTAAATGCATGCACCACCATGCCTGGCTCCTTTTCTTTTTGGGGTCAGAGTTTTATGTAGCCCTGACTGGCCCCAAACTTAAGATCTTCCCCGCTCTACCTCCTGAGTGCTGGGATCACAGGCATATGCCACCATACCTGGTTTATGTGGTGTTGGACATCAACAGGTCTTCATACACACTAGTCAAGCACTCTACCAACCAACCTACATCCCCAGCCCTATTTTGTTTTGTGGTTGCATTGTAGGAGTTATTTCTATATTTTGTTGCTTTAGATCTTAGATTTCAGTATTTTGTTCATCATGAGTAAATGTTCTGTATCAAGTATAAGATGGGAAATCTCTTCTCTATTTGTGGGAAGTAGGTAGGGGAGGCAAGCAGGCTGCTGCGCATGTGCGAAAATCAGAGGACAACTTCTGGGAGCCATTTTTCTCTTTCTACTGTATGGGTCCCAGGGACTGAACTCAGGTCATTAGTCTTGGCGGCAAGCACCTTTACATGCTAAGCCACCTTGCTGATCCAAGGTGAGCATCTTTACCTTCTTTAGAAGGCCAAGTAGAGGTTCTTGAGCCTTTCTTCCTGTGTGCTCTATGGCTCTGTGGTCATTGATTTATTTTGGTTAGAAAGAGAATACATAACCTTGCAAATGCTCAATGATCAATGAGAGCTGTGTCCTTGCTTTAAAGGTGAAGGTGCTGGTACAAAGTTGCACAGTGAGCTTGAGTGATTCATCTAGAATCAAAACAGCCAGAAGGTGAACAAAACAGCCTCGCTGGGCATGGTGGTACAGGCCTTTAATCTCAGCAATCAAAAGACAGAGGCAGGTGGATCTTTGTGAGTTCGAGGCCAGCCTGGTCTACAATAGTGAGTTTCAGGTCAACCAGGGCTATACAGTGAGACCTTGCCTAAAAGTTAAAAAAAAAATAGTCTATCTCCTAATCATAGGGTCATTGATTAATTCCCCAAAACAGAAGCTTTTATCTTGTTTCAATTGCTGATTTATTTTTGTGTGATGAGTGTATATATTGAGGTATGTATGTATAGATATACATATACACAATAAATAGCACATGCAATTTCCTGGCAGTCTTTTCTACTGCCTATCCATGGATTTAAACTGATTACTAATAGAGAAGCTAAGAGGATGGGTTTTGGAGCCAGACTGCCTGGCTCTGTGTGGAACCTTGGAAAAACTATTAGCCATTCTCTAACTCAGTTCCCTCATTTGTAAAGTACTTTCCTCATAGGATTACTATGAAAATTAAAGTTATTAATACACATGGAGTACATAGGTCAGCCTCACATTTTGTAACTACCCACTAAGAGCAGTTATATATTCTCTTTCTAACTAGCCAATGAATAAAAGCCAAATCTAAGAAAGACCAGAGAGAATTGGTGATTTTAGGCTATGCTTCTCACATTTAGGTATGTGCAGCATTATTATCTGAGGAGGTTGTTTACAGAGTCCAGAGCCCCACATCTTCAGACTCTGATTCCGGAGGGAGATGAGAGGCTCTAAGCCTTAGCAAGTTCCATACGTGAGTCTTACCCACAAGTGGGGGAAACCATTGTTTCAGGCCTTACCCAGGTGCTCATACAAACTGAACTCCCTGTAGTACCTCCAGGCACTCAGCAACCTGCCTGTCAGGTGCTATCAGCCTCCAGATATGGATCCTGCATCCTGCCTGCTGGCTTACCAAGTCTCAGTCAATGCGTTTGGTTGTTTGAGCATGGGTAGTACATGGAGACTTGTTAGGTGTCACCAACCACTCACCCATTTACCGAGTCTCTCCTATGTGCCAGGCCCTGTGTTTAGAAACTTTCTTGTTCCCCTTGGAAACCTCTTCTTCTCCCAGCCCTGCACTGTAACACCCAGCAAACATTATCTGTGGTTTACTGTGTGTGTGATGACTTATGCTTGGTGCTAGGGAATGGATATAGTAGAGGTTTGTATGAATTAGACACAGTACAGAATCTGGCATGGTGTGGCCCCTTTAGTCACCTTGCTTACCCCTGATGGTTCACATTGAACACCTTGTAAATGGACCTCTACATTCTTGTGCTCGCCCCCTAGTCCCTGCCTCATCCCTGGCCCAGGCTGTGCTGTTTCCCGCTCTGCTGTTCCTTCTTCCACACTGTTCTCCCTACAGCCCTAGGACTGAGTATACAGCCTTCCCAGCAGGATTTGATCTTTCTCAACCCACTTTGGTTATTGACTCTACTTGTCAGGTCTTCTAGAAAACTCCTGACCTAGGGGTGTTTCGATTTCTACCTAATGAACCCAATCTTCTAGTCAAGACTCTTCCATTTTGAAGATGGTCATCATGGCCTCCATCTTTTCAGAAAAGAGAGGAACAGTTTGTGGAACTCTGCTCCTGGGCTCCCTACAAAGGCTTTCCTTTATAATTTTTATCCATTAAGAGGGAGCTGTTAGTACCTACTTCATAAGATGGTGATAAGAATAAAAAGGCTGTGTTTGTAAGTCCTAAGGACCCAGAAAAAAATAGATATTTGTGTGGTTTTGTTTATTTGTTTGAATTGTTTTTGAAATAGGGTCTCATATAGCCCAAACTAGCTTCAAACTCCTAATCCTCCTGCCTCTACCTCCCAACTGCTTACATGATAGCTATGTACTACCATATCCATCTTAATAATAAATATTTGATAAATGAATAATTTGATGGGATGGCTAATACTGTCAATTTGACAGAATCTAGAATCACTGAAGAAACCTGAATCTGTATGTAAAGTAGGTTATTAAGGTGGGAGAATGCACACTAAATATGGTCTGTACCATTCCATAGAGTGGGGCCCTAGGTACACAAAAAGGAGAAAGGGAACTGGGCATCAGTATTCATCCCTCTCTGCATCCCGACTGTGGATGCAATGTGACAAACTACCTCAGATTCCTGCCACCATGCCTTCCCTGTCATGATAAACTATACCCTCAAACTGAGCCCAAATGTATCCTTTCTTATGATGTTTTTGTCAGAGTATTTTGTCACAGCAACAAGTAGCTAGGACAATTATCATATAGTGACCAGTAACTGTATTTTAGTCATTTTATCTTCTTTTTAAAATTGTTTTTTCAGGGCTGGAGAGATATATCAGCAGTTAAGGGTACTGGCTGCACTTGCAGAGGACCTGAGCTCGATTCCCAGCACTCAAATGGTAGGTAACTACTGTCAGTAACTCCAGTTCCCTCTTCTGACTTCCACAGGCATTGCACAACATGGGTGCACTTACATACATACAGGCATTATATTCATACACAGAAAATAAAAATAATCAATATTTTAATTGCTTTTGCTTTTATTTGCATTTATTTTATGTTGAATTTATTCCTGCACCCTATGTTTTAGTTTCTTTAGTTTCTTCTAGGATATCTTTTCTTCTGTGCATCCTCCTTTTTCTGATCCAGGAATAATTCTTCCTTTTCAGTGAGGGTTATGTTCATGTGGCAGAGGGAGCTTGTGGGTTTAATCTGACCATGAGCTCTGTAAGTAGGTGGCACATCTTGAAAGCTCTGTTCACCTGCCTAGTTTACTGGCCAGAGGATCCACATAAAAACCTTTCACAGCATCATTATTCTACATTATTAAACAGGTACTGCAAAAATCCAGCATTCTTTTTGAGTCACCATCCCACTGTCTGGCCTTTGTACATATACTGACTCCATCACTGTAACACCCAAATGACATTGACACATGTTGCTTCTTATGTGTGCACATGCATGTAGAGACCAAAGATCAATGTTAGGTGTCTTTCTCAATCACTTTCCAACTCATGGTTTGAGATAGGGTCTTTCACTGAACCTGGAGCTCACAATTTGGCCAGGCTGGTTAACCAGCAAGCCCCAGTGCCAGACATCCTCCTGTCTTTGCCTTCCCTAGTGTGGGATTGCAGACACTCACTGCCATTCACATGGGTACTAGAAACCAAACTCTTCCTGCTTGTATAGCAAATATTTTACTGGCTGAGCCATCTCCCCCACCCTCTTAACTTGCTTCTTAAAAGTGGCATCATTCAGACACTGGGTGCCTTGTAAGATGTGCATACTCAGGGGCTGTTCCTCGGGTACTCTTAGAATGATTGCAAAGATTTGGACCTGTGAATTTGCTCGATTTTGCAGGGTTTCTGGCTCTAGTCAGTAGAAAACCATTTTCGCAGATCACTTCAGGATGCTAACAGGAAGAGCTAGTTTCAGTTTTTACAATACCCTTGAGAGGTCGGTACTATGCACACTATGTAGCACACTTGCAGGGAGGTAATTTGCTCCTTACCTCCCACATCAAGCCAAAAGTGCTAAGAGCTGGGACTTGTGCTAAGGACTCTCTGATTCCTAAGCTGTCTCTTCAGAGACAATTTATAGCAAGCTTTCAAACTCAAACTCTCCATATTCTCCCCTTCTCTCTCTCTTTCCCTCTGTCCTTCCCTCCCTCCCTCAGCTAAAAATATCCTGGAAAACATCCTCATTAGCTAATATGCATAAATTATTTTTTGCTTTTTGAACATAATTGGTTCATTTAAAGGAAAGGATTCCACCTGCATGAAAGGAGCCAAGCTGCTCAGCGAAGATGCTTGTGAATTCAGCAAAGGCGATGGCCATGAATGCCCCTCTGCTGCTGGCTTGTGTCACTGGCTGGGTGACAGTGTAGCAGCCTAGCAGACAAACTCCTTTCATTCACACACATCTACCACATTGGAGCCAGGGGACTTTAAGCAAGTCTCTTCCCATTTGCAAGCATCCATCTTTTCAGCAGTTAACGGGAAGGACTTGCCCTGTAGGGTTTCCATGAAGACTAGATGAGCTGATCCCTAGGGGCCTCACAAGGTATATGTGGCCCCTGGAAAGCTGGGAAATAGCTTTTGGCATGGTGATATGCACTGTGATATCAGCACCTGGGAAGCTGAGGCAGAAGGATCATGAAGTTGAGGGTCATCCTGGGCTCTCTAAAAGAATTTCTTCTAAAAAAAAAAAAAAAAAAAGCTGTGAGCATCTGTGACATTGGTCAGATGCAGGATAATCTGGTGGTTCAAACCCCATATACCATGTGTGGGTTCTTTCTCTCCACGCCTCATTTTCTTATAGTAGAGAAGACAGAATGCATGTAAAAAGCTCAATAATCAATGGTCAGTGCATACTCAACAAGCCTCTCCAACCACAGTGTCCCTCCAATAGCAGTCGGAGTAATTGATTTCTGCTTCTAGGGCAAAATGCATGTGGACACCAGAGAGTACTCATCTTGGGGCAGACCATGTGTGCTCCAGGCAGCTCAAGCCAAACTGTCTGCCCCAACTTCTGTTGGTTATGTGACCGATGACAGCTTAATGGAATGGCTTAATGGACAGCTTGAATGCCAAGGGAGAAATAACTCATGGCATTTTAACATATGAATATGATGTGTTTTTCCTTTCTTCCTTGAGCAATGTAGACAGAATCAGAAACATCTGTAGACTTAAGCTGGAATTTCCTTTTCCTGGCCCAGTCAGCATGGGGGACATACTTAGTCATTGTAGTTACCATAGTCAGTCATGTTTATACAATGTAGCCTGTGCATGTGTATGTGTACTGGATGATAGAAGATTAAGACTGCATATTGTATAGTCAGCTTATTATGAGATGACTGTGAATAACCTCGTTACTGGTTTTCCAAGGATGAGACTGTTCTTCTAGGAATAAATAGGTTGGTGGACACATACATGCAGACACACACACACATACACACATACACACAAAACACATGGACACATACTGTTGTCATGGGGAAGCTACACAGTTTCTAGAAAGCTGCATCATCCTGACCAGCCAGGCAAGGACTCTTCATGTGGGGAGTCTAAACTTCCCTCAACACCATAGTCTGAAAGAGAAAGTTGTAAGTAGGGACCAGAGATTCCTCTATTACTTGGTGAAAGGTTGGGAAGGCAAACACAAGGGCCCTGTAGGATATCAGTGCAACCTTGATCTTGAAGAGTCAGCCTTACCAGGATTCAGACCCATCATCCTGATTTTGAGCAAGCCTCGTCTTCATCTTGGAGCCTCAGATTTCCCAGCTGTGATACCTTGCACAGTGTTATGAAGTCTGATGATAAATCAGGTAAAGGCTGGGTAGGACCTGGGGCACAGTGCCAGACTCAGGGTGATCCTGGGTACAAGGTGGCTCTTGTCCTTTGGGAAGAAGTCCTAGCTCTCACGCAGCGCAGGAATGTCCCTTCCAACCACCCAGAGCCTGTTGAATAGGAAGCGTGTGGAAGCGCGTGGCTCTCCATCTGGTTAATGTTCGCTTGTGTTTCCTACTGGAGAGCATCGCTTTTTTCACCTCACCTGGTTTGTTTACCCAAACAAGCTGCTCATTAACAACACGAATTGCATTTTCTGCAATTCTGTTGACAGCACAAATGTCTGCAGTCAGCTTGGGAGGTTGGTGGGAACTGTCACAGGATCCTAACCAGTCTAGCCAGCAGAGTCTCTGAGAAAAAAAGTCAAAGCCCTACTGGGGTCTGAGGGCAGGTGGCCAGGAGGTAGTTTACTAGCAAGTCCAAGCTAATGACCCCACCTTGAACAGAGACAAGGCCCTGAGTCCTCCTGGGAGAGAGACTGTAATTTCCAGAAAACAAATGTACACAGGGGCTATGGAGATGAGATGGCTCAGTGGGCAAAGTGCTTGCCATGCAGCATGAGGCCTGAGTAAAACTCCCAGAATGCATGTAAAGCCATGCCCCCAAGTCTGGCTTGGTGGCAGGTACCTTTACTTCTAAGCCATCTCATTGACCCAAGTCTTGATTTTTTGAACCAAGAAAGCCAACACAAAACCACCATGCTTTGGTTTTAAACACACCTGTTCTTATCAACAGGTGAACCTGGGGCCTTTTTATATCCTTACAGGTGACCTTTAAAAATACCTTATTTTATTTTATGTGTATGAGTGTATTGCCTGTTGCATGTAAGTGCACTCATACAAAGTTCAAGGAAGTCAGAAGAGGGCGTCCGATTCCCCTGGACCTGGAGTTACAGATGGTTGTCAGCCACCATGGGGGTACTGGAATCAAACCTGGATCCTCTGCAAGAGCAGTCAGTGTTCTTAACCATTGAGCTATGTCTCCAGCCCCTATAGTTGGCTTAGAAGTCTCCCTCCTCCAGTCCCTCCCCATTCCCTCTGTTTCCACCGTAACCGCTAGTCTCCTTGCTTGGCTAGAACTCACCAAGTTCATGCTTGCTTCTATAGCTTCGTGCCTGCCCTTCCCTCTGCCTGGAAGGTTCTTCCCTCATATTTCTCATCTACTTGTTAAATGCCACTTCCTCAGAGAGCCTTCCACTGAAATTAGCCCCTCTGGCCCACCTTCTCTATGTCCTTGCCCTGACTTATTTTTATCATAAGCTGAAATGAATCTGTCTGGTTTTGACTGTTTACTTATTTACCGATCCCCTGTTCCAGTCTCTGGGAAGGCAGGGATCTTTGTCTCATTCTTGGGAGAGGTGCTAACCCATGCAGAATTGATTTATAATTAAAATAAAATTGACTTAACCCAAGATTAAACATCTTAAAGCATATCATTTAGTGACATTTAGTACATTGGCACTGCTATGTAACCATCAGCACTTGGTTCCAAAGTATTATCATCTCAAATGAAACCTTGTGACCAGGAAGCTACTGTCCCCCCATTCTCCTCGCCAGCTCCTGCTAACCACTAATCTACTCTGTCTCTCTGACTTACCTATTCTGGACATTTCATGCAAATAGAATCATACAATCAACATACGGTCATTTGATGTGGCTCCTTTCACTTCACATGTTTCTGAGCACACATCTGTACATCATTCTTCTTTGTGATTGATGTTTCATATATACATCCATCAGCTGATGAACAGGTTTTCCATCTTTTAGATACTACGAATGATGCTGATAAGAACATTTGTGTATAAGTATTTATTTGAATGCTTGTTTTCAAGTACTTGAATTTATTATCTACATCTATTTCCAGGCACAGAATTTCTAGGCCATATAGAAAATTTGATTACATTATTTTAGGTTGCATTCATTTGCTACGATAAAACACTCTGACAAAAAGCAACTTGGGGATCTTGACGTATGCATCTTGATCACAGGTCATCACTGAAGGAAGGAACTCAAGCAGAACAGGAACCTGGAGGTAAGAACTGAAGCACAGGCCATGGAGGGATAGATGCTTATTGGCTTGCTTTCCTGGGGTGTATTCAATCTGTTTTTTCACACAACCCAGGACTACCTTCCCAGGGGTGGCACCACCCACATTGGGCTGGGCCCTCCCACATCACTCAACAATCAAGAAAATACCTCTGGGCTGCTCTTGTAGAGGACCCAGGTTGGGTTCCCAGCACCCACATGGCAGCTAATCACTGTCTCTGACTTCATTTTTCAGGGATCTGATGCTCTCTTCTGACAGATAAAATACCCATACACATAAAAAAAAATTTTTTTAATCTTTAAAAAAGAAAAAGAAAATGCATCACAGACATGCCAATGGGCCAGTCTGATAAGTCCCCAGTTGAGGTTCTCTCTTCCTGGGAGTGTCAAGTTAATAACTGATGCTATCTGGTACATGAATGAAAATTTTAAAATAAATAGCTGAGTATGGTGGTGCACACCTTTAATCCCAGCACTAGGGAGGCAGAGGCAGGAGGATCTCTGTGAATTCCAGGCCAGCCTGGTCTACATAGAGAGTTCTTGGCCAGCTGAGGCTACAGGGAGATCCTGTCTCAAAAGGATCAAAGAAAGAAAGAAAGAAAGAAAGAAAGAAAGAAAGAAAGAAAGAAAGAAAGAAAGAAAGAAAGAAGTAATGAATTAGCACATAAGAGAAAAGAGGAATAACAAATCCAAGTTGAGGTTAGGAATGTACCTCAGCAATAGAGCATGTATTTAGCATGCACAAAGTCCTGAGTGTGGCCAGTCCTGGTACAGGGAGATCCTGTCTCAAAAGGATCAAAGAAAGAAAGAAAGAAAGAAAGAAAGAAAGAAAGAAAGAAAGAAAGAAAGAAAGAAAGAAGTAATGAATTAGCACATAAGAGAAAAGAGGAATAACAAATCCAAGTTGAGGTTAGGAATGTACCTCAGCAATAGAGCATGTATTTAGCATGCACAAAGTCCTGAGTGTGGCCAGTCCTGGTGAGGCACACCTTATATCCCAGCATTCAGGAGGCAGAGGCAGGCAGAGCTCTGTGAGTTCCAGGCCAGTTGGAGCTACAGGGATACCCTTTCTCAAAAAGACCAAAAAAGAAGAAAAAAAGTCCTGGATGTGATCTCCATCAACAAGCAGAAATTAAAACACAAAAATGTAATTCTATTTTTCCCTATGTGCATGTTTGTAAATGTACCCATGTCATGAAATGCCTGAGGAGGTCAGAACAGGGTGTCAGATCCCCTGGAACCAGAGTTGTGGACAGTTGTTAGCTGCCACATGGGTGCTGGGAATCAGATCTGGGTTCTCTGCAAGAAAGAACAGTCAGTGCTCTTAACACTGAGTCATCTCTCCAGCCCCACAAAATGTAATTCTTTATAATTCCTTGGCTCCTGCACCCTGAAGAAGGAAAGGGCTCGCTAACCCTGGACATCTTGACGTCTCATCTATACTAGGACACTGTCATGCCCTGACTAGGGCACAATAGGTGTTTAATGAAAACTGACACATATATAGCTGAGCCATTATTACTATCTTTCTGCATTTATTTATATTTTGAGACAAGGTTTCTTTTTTGGTTGGTCTCAGACTCTTTATATAGCCAAGGATGATCTTAAACTTCTGATCCTCTTGTATCTCTGGAGTGCTAGGATTACAGGCATACACCCACCACAGCCTGGTTATGCAGTGCCAGGGACTGAACCCAGGGCCTTGTGCATGATAGGCAATGATGTCACTGAGTCACATCCCCAGCCCCTCTTTGTGCATTAATTTTTTCTGCATTGTTGATTGTTACTGTCAGATTCTCAATGGGAAATGACACCAAAGAGCATGAACTTGTGAAAGGTATTCAACATATAGACCATATTGCTTTCTGAAATGCTATAGAATGCTCATCAACTGTCTTGAGAATGTCTGGGCTCAGTTTAGGTTGTTCTAAGTAGTATCCTTTATCTCCTGTTGAGGAGACTTTCTTTTAGAAGTGTCTCTTGCATTGTCTCAAGCTAGGTAGTTAGGGGTCTTTTGATTTTTTTTTTCTTTAATGTTGGTTATTGTCTTAGTTAGCTTTAATCGTCAATCTGACAGGGGAGGAACACCTCCCTTGAGGAAGTGCCTAAATCAGATTGCACAGGCAGGTCTGCTGGTGGGGGACTGGCTCAATGGTTAATTGGTGTAGGGGAGCCCAGGCCACTGTGGGCACTGCCGTTCCGAGGTTGTCCTGCACTGGACAAGAGACTGAGCTGAGCAGGAGCCTAGGCTCAAACGAGTCTGAGAGCCAGCCAGCCAGCAGAGTTCATTCACGTTTTCTGCTTCAAGTTCTTGCTTGAGTTCCTGCTCTGACTTCCCACAGTGGTGGACTGTGACCTGAAAGTGAAGCCAAATAAAGCTTTTCCTCCCCTAAGTTGCCTTTGGTCAGAGTGTTTTACCACAGCAACAGAATGAAAGTAGAACAGGTTTTAAACCCAAGGCTCTGAACATTAAGCAGGCACTCTAGCTACACACAGGGCCCTGGGATAACTATTGCTTTCCCCATTGCTAGGCCTCAGTTTCTCACTTGCCTGATGTGCTCCAGCCTTCTTGGAGTGGAGGGTTTTCTTTCTCTTGGATACTGGGTTCTATTTGAACCTGGGGATATATCTCAGCCAACTGACACCTTTGCACTTATAGGCAACGTAATCTCCTGGAAATGAGACTAGTAAGTGAATTTGTTCTTCTGAAGTACCTGCCCAGTGGGAAAACAACTTCCCATGTATGTGCAGCCTCAAGCTTGCCTTCCTAGGGAGACATGTCAGAATGTATGTACTTGGCAGCAAATGGAGGCTGCGTGGTTTATTACTGCTATTAGTGATCATTTGTATGGATCCGGAGATAGACACAGCACCCTACAATGTCTAGAGGAAGCTGGAGCAGAAGGCAATGTTTCAGCCCTGAAGGGACATCCTGCCTTGGCTTCAGAGAGCAACAGGATGCCCCAGGAACCTGATGGATGGATACGGATACTTACAAGCTGAAAAGGACTCCCTGGTTAGAAAGAATGAGTTTAGAGAAGAGAATAAAGAAGGTGTTCCTAAGTGCCTTTTTGTATCCAATACTACCCAAACAAAATATCATTCAACTTGCAAAATAATCCCAGCATTCAGGACTTTTTATCTCCACCTCCAAAGGCAGATATTACAGTCCATGTTGGATGCTTTCTTTCACATTTCCTGAGTTTTCCCCAGCTGTGTGTGGACAGGATGATCCTGCTATTAACTAGGGTAGGGGACACAGAAAGCGCAAGTTGGGGCAAGAAAGAGTTGAGAATTTCCAAAGAGTCCTGTGATTTCTGCTCTAGGATCTTGTCTGACTTGGGTTTTGGGATCAAGCAGGCTTGAGTACAAGATCTCTGACCCATAAGACTGTATGAGTCTTTTCTCTTCCCAAACTTCTCTTCAGGTTTCTCCTGCAAATGGAGATAAAGTCATTCACTCCCAGTGGTCTATTGGAGGATGAAATGAAATCATGTATGCAGCATCTGTACATAAAAGATGTTGACAGTCACTACCAGAAAGAACTGAGGAGGGACAAGTGATAGGGAAATATGTTGGGTATTGTTATCAGTAGTCACTCAAAATCTTGGTGCCTCAGGATTCGAGAGATGGCTCAGTTCTTAAAGCACTTGCCACCCAAGTGGAGTTCAGCTCTCCAGAACCTATGTAAATACCAGCTGGGTATGCTGGCCCACCTGTAATTTCAGCACTAAGAAGGTAGAGATGGGGATCTTTGTAACAAACTGGCTAGTCAGACTAGCTGAATTGGTCGGTGGGGGGGGGGGTTATGAGTTCAACTGAGAGACTCTGCTTCAATGAATAAAGGAAGAGCAAAGGAGGAAGATTCCTGACATCAGTGGGCATCACATATATGTGTATGTACATCCCCCCACATTCAAGAGGAAAAAATCTCAGTTCTCAGTTTCTGTCTATAAAAGGGAGATGATCAAGTGACTTCCCTTTGAGGTGTGAAGATGGAATGAATTAACACAAAAACATGCTTTGCTCATATCTCAGAGTACTGATCAATTTCTAGCACATCTCAGCTACTAGTGCCCCATCTCCTTTGCCTTAGGTGGGATCTGGAGACCCCACAGAGTCCTTGTTAGGGGACTGGGGAAAGTGAAGGTCACACTGAGAAATGGTTGCTCTCCTAAGAAGAAGGGGAAGGATGCTCTGGCTCTGGAACTCTCAGTGTTTTCTGTTTTGCCTGAGTTCAGGTACAGAGGATTTGGTCTGATGATTGGCACTGTCCATTCTGGAGAGAATGGTTGCCATGGTAGGGGCTGTGGCCTGAGTAAACTGTGAGTTAATGTCACAGAAGAGCCCTGCCCTGTATCTTGTTCTTCTGTGAAAAACATGGCCATCTAGGCACAACGTTACAGAGTATTATTTGATGATTTACTCTTAACACAGGAGGGGAGGAAGGGCAGATTGAGCCTTAGCTTATCCCGAGATACAGGATTTCCATCTTCATTCCTGATGTGTGTATGGGGTGGGGAGAGTGAAAGAGAGAGTCTTCTATCTGCCAGGCACCATGGTTGGCCTGGCCCTGCCTCCTGGAACATATCTCAAACAACAAAGCCGATGCTATATGCTTTGGGGCTCCGCGCAAACTGTCCCTTGAACAGAAGAACACCAAAGACTGTGTGTGGTGTCTCAGTGAAATCCTGAACCAAACACATAGGGCCCTGATGTCCTGCCACTCCAGGTAGATTGCTTTGCTTCCTTGGGTCATTACCTTAAACCTTACTAATAAATAAATAAGTAATTTTTTAAAAAAACACCCAAACCTAAAACAACCCAGCCACATGTCTTTTTCTTTCTTAAAAATTCTTTGTGTGTGTGCATGTATGTACATGTGTATGTGTATATGTGCAGACACATGTGCCCTGGTGTGCATTTGAAGATCAAAGGAAAGTCCTCCTCTCCACTGTGTCTGAGGCAGGGTCATCTCTTGTTATTTTGCCATTGTAAATGCCATCTTGGCTGGCCTACACTTGTGGGGGTTTTCCTGCCTCTACCTCCCATTTCACTGTAGGAACACTGGGATTACAGACACAGAGATATTTAGCCAGCTTTACACGGGTTCTAAGGATCCAAACTCGAGTCCTGATGCTTGCAGAGCAAGCACATTACCCACTGAGTTATCTCCCTAGTCCATTCCCCATTTCTTTGATTCTTCCTCCCTCCCTCCCTCCCTCCCTCCCTCCCTCCCTCCCTCCCTCCCTTCCTCCTCCTCCTCCTCCTCCTCCTCCTCTTCCTCCTCCTCCTCCTCCTCCTCCTCCTTCTCTTCCTCCTCCTCCTTCTCTTCCTCCTCCTCCTCCTTCTCCTTCTCCTCCTCCCCCTCTTTCTTCTCTTTGGTTTTTTTGAGACAGGATCTTCTATAGCTGCAGTTGACCTGGAACTAAATAGATCAGGTTAACCTTGATCTCACAGAGAATCACCTGGCTCTGCCTCTCTAGTTCTGGGATTAAAGGTGTGCGACACCATGCCTAGCTGGGCTTTGATTTCTAATGGGAGCTACATATCATGTAAATATATATTGGATAAATTTGCAAGCTTTTCTCATTAATCTGTCTTGTGCTATGGGGGCCTCAGCCATAAACCTAGAGATAAGAAAGAAACACATTTCCTTTCTCCTATGCTACCAACCATTGCTGGGCCCCTTCTAGAGTCAGGTTCCCCTCTGTGTGTTCCTCTATACTCTGGACTTCTCCCACCTTTAATTTACTGTAATTATTTGATTTGTAATTATTGTGATTACTTGTTCTGTTCTTTATATTTTTGTTGTGTGTATGTGTGTTGCATGCACACGTGTATGGATGCATGAACCCATGTACACATATGTGGAAGCCAGAGGAAAACATGGCTATCTTCTTCTATTACTCTCTACCTTATTCCTTTAAGACAGGGTCTGTCACTAAACCCAAAGCTTGCCCCTTTCAGCTAGGCTGGCTGGCCAGTGAGTACCCAGCACCTGCCTATTCTGTCTCCCAACTAGGGTTACATGCACATGCAGCCATGCCCAGCTTTTTATGTGGATACTGAGGATTCAAACTCATGTCCTCATGCTTACATATCAAGTCCTTTTACCCACGGAGCCATCTCCCCATCCCCTGTCCCACTCATCCAGCACAAGACTGTAAACTCTGAGAGTGGGGCTGTGTCTTTCTCACTCCCAAATCCCATTGCTAAGCAATTAGAAAACCTCCATGAGAAATGGGCAGAAGTGAAAGCATTCTTAGGGCAGTGATTGAAAATAAAATAAATTCAAATAAATACTTATACACAAATGTTCTTATCAGCATCATTCGTAGTATCTAAAAGATGGAAAACCTGTTCATCAGCTGATGGATGTATATATGAAACATCAATCACAAAGAAGAATGATGTACAGATGTGTGCTCAGAAACATGTGAAGTGAAAGGAGCCACATCAAATGACCGTATGTTGATTGTATGATTCTATTTGCATGAAATGTCCAGAATAGGTAAGTCAGAGAGACAGAGTAGATTAGTGGTTAGCAGGAGCTGGCGAGGAGAATGGGGGGACAGTAGCTTCCTGGTCACAAGGTTTCATTTGAGATGATAATACTTTGGAACCAAGTGCTGATGGTTACATAGCAGTGCCAATGTACTAAATGTCACTAAATGATATGCTTTAAGATGTTTAATCTTGGGTTAAGTCAATTTTATTTTAATTATAAATCAATTCTGCATGGGTTAGCACCTCTCCCAAGAATGAGACAAAGATCCCTGCCTTCCCAGAGACTGGAACAGGGGATCGGTAAATAAGTAAACAGTCAAAACCAGACAGATTCATTTCAGCTTATGATAAAAATAAGTCAGGGCAAGGACATAGAGAAGGTGGGCCAGAGGGGCTAATTTCAGTGGAAGGCTCTCTGAGGAAGTGGCATTTAACAAGTAGATGAGAAATATGAGGGAAGAACCTTCCAGGCAGAGGGAAGGGCAGGCACGAAGCTATAGAAGCAAGCATGAACTTGGTGAGTTCTAGCCAAGCAAGGAGACTAGCGGTTACGGTGGAAACAGAGGGAATGGGGAGGGACTGGAGGAGGGAGACTTCTAAGCCAACTATAGGGGCTGGAGACATAGCTCAATGGTTAAGAACACTGACTGCTCTTGCAGAGGATCCAGGTTTGATTCCAGTACCCCCATGGTGGCTGACAACCATCTGTAACTCCAGGTCCAGGGGAATCGGACGCCCTCTTCTGACTTCCTTGAACTTTGTATGAGTGCACTTACATGCAACAGGCAATACACTCATACACATAAAATAAAATAAGGTATTTTTAAAGGTCACCTGTAAGGATATAAAAAGGCCCCAGGTTCACCTGTTGATAAGAACAGGTGTGTTTAAAACCAAAGCATGGTGGTTTTGTGTTGGCTTTCTTGGTTCAAAAAATCAAGACTTGGGTCAATGAGATGGCTTAGAAGTAAAGGTACCTGCCACCAAGCCAGACGACCTAAATTCAATTCCCAGGATGCACATGGTAGGAGAAAACTGCCTCCCACTGGGTGTCCTCTGACCTCCTACATATGCACACATGAACACACTAAATAAATAGAGAAATAAATCTAAAAAAAATGTCAGTCCAGACTACCACAGTCTTGAACAGTTAGTTCTAGAATTGCCATTGTGCTGCATGTATCCGTATCATTCACCTGGGCCTTGCCAGCTGTCTTATCTGAACAAGTGAGCCCCTCACCCGAAAGGAGAGGCACTCAAGTGGGCATTGGTGCCTGAAGCTTGGGCCATCACTGAGGGGCCACAGGACCTAGAAAGCCGGTGCCTCCTCAACACCCTTGTGAAGTGAAAACATACTCTGTTGCACTCCACGGTGGGACAAAGTCCCCACAGTAAGGCTGTTTGGGCCCTGAGTATCTGAGAACTCAGTGGTTACTTGGATTCTCCTAGTTCAAGAACATAATAGCCGTTTGCTCCCTGAGGAACAGAACCATACCAGGCAGTGGAGTCCCAGTGTGGGTTCCATTAGTACATGTACTGTGGGACCCACAACTGCAGCTCCCTCCAATGAAGAGTCCTCTTTACAGCATCTCTTTCATTGTGCCAGACCACATGATGACAAATTCTCTCAGGGCTTCATACCTCCCCTGGTGGTGCGGCTTGTCAGTGCTCACCTTCCTGAGGGCCAGGTTTCCATGTGGGTGGAATGTCCTCCACACCACCCCAGATCAGTTCTTCTCTCCCTGACCTTCTGCTCTGCCACGGGAAGTGGAGCATTGCCGGTGTCTCCCTAGGCTTTCCTATCTCACACTTGGGGTTGAGTTCAGTCAACAGGAGCAACAGTTGAAAGACAGGCAGGAGAGACGGGAAGGGGGCCTTTCCTGCTGCTTGTGGCCACAGCCCCTGCTGGCTACAACTGCCCTCAGCTATGACCTCATGAAATTCCAGTAAGCAATTCTGCTTGCCATGATCCTTTCATTAATCTCTCCATTAAGTCTGCTTTTCGAGTCCCCTCTCCCCAACAGTCAATGAATGTAAACACATAAAACATGTCAATTCAACCCTATTCTCAGTCTAGACAAGCAGCTCTGCTACCTGTAGAATAGAAGAGTGAGATTTTTCAGAACCAGGTTACAGCTGGAGAAAGGCTTAGGAATAAGCACTTGGAGATTGGTGTGTGAACTTTTCCTGGGGAGACACAAATGTCTATTCACCCCAGACAAGGTACTGACAACAGACCAAAGGAATGAGTCCTTTCAGGTCCCACATGGTGAACCAATGAGGATACTGGGCTTACTTACAGGAGCATGGGTGAGGGGTTATGTACAGGAGCACGGGCAGCCCCAAACACTGATAAAAACATCCCAGCTTGGATACCAACCATTGGAATGCTGCATAGGATGGAGTCCTCTCTTTAGAGAATGTCCCACCTACTATGTACTTAAGCACCTTGAAGACCACGTACAACTGGGGCAGAAAGATGTGAAGCAAGGAGGAAGGGAGTGGCTGGACTCTTGGGTGATGGGAGTCTAATGCTCCTCTCTACCCCTTTCTATGAGAGACTTACCCAGTCTTGTGAGAATCTAGCTTAGGTAATCACAGACATTCTGATTAAGATAAAATATCCAGGCTGGAGGGTTAGCCGAAGTGCTTTACTATGCAAGCATAAAGACATGACTTTGGTCCCCTCCCATCTCCCACCCCCTCACCCCCGCCCCGCAAAAAAAAATCTAGACATGCAGGCTGGAGAGATGGATCAGCAGTTAAGAGCACTGCCTGCTCTTGCAGAGGACCCAGGTTTGATTTCCAGCACCCACATGACAGCTAGCAACTGTCCGTAACTCCAGTTCCAGGGGAAGCCAGTGCAGTCTTCTGACCTCCGTAGGCATTGAACTACATGCGGGCACTTACATACATTCAGGCAATACACTCACACACATAACATAAAAATAACAAAACATTTTTTAAAAATCTAGGCATGGTAGTACGTGCTTATAATGTCGGTACTGAGGAGGCAGAGTCAGGTGGATCTCTAAGGCTAGCCAGCCAGTCTAACCAAGTGAGGGAGCCCTAGGCCCCAGTGAGAGACCTTGTCTCAAAAACCAAGGTGGACAGCTCCTGAGAAGAGATATCTGAGACAGATTCATTTCTGGCCTCTACATGTACATATGCGTACGTAAAGGTGTGTGCATGTGTGGCAACAGCCAGGCTATACCTGGACCACAGTGCTCACAACAGACTTGTCTGGGGAAACATGAGAACAGGATTGTGCCAAGGGAAGGCAGAGCTGGACCATAGTTAACAGCCATCTCAGCCTCTGTCCCAGAGTTCCAACTTTCATAGACATCCTGGAACTGGAGGAAGGGGAGGAGCTGAAATCCTGAAAAAGATGTTAGGACACCCGTGTGTTGGAAAGTCCCAAGTTAAAATGTTTGATTTCTTTCAGCTTTTCACAGAGAAAAAGAAGCAAAGGTGAGATGTTTATTTTCAAAGCAAGCAACATATTTCTTCTGACAATATCTCTGCTTAATGGCCCTGTCATGTCTAATAATTTAGGAGATAAAGTACGTTCTTTGATCTGAGCTAGTCAAGAAGAATGACAGCTGGCAGTCTGCACAAAAATTTAGTGCCTTGTCTAATTGTGTTGACTTCTCATTACTGGAAAGTCTCACAACAGTTTTATAAAAAAAAAATTCAAATTGTTAACTATTTCCTGGCTCCCAGCTCTGATGCCCACTTGGGACGTTTATACTCATCTGAACCTGATAAATCACCTGGGCTGAGTGTTAATCAATGTTCATGATTTTTCATCCAGCCGGTAGAGGTCACAGAGTCCTTTTATACAAGGCTTGACCTAAGAGGTAGAAAGAAGGGCTGGGGAGGTAGCTCAGTCTGAAAAGTGATTGCCATGCCAGCATAGACCTGAGTTGAATCCTCAAGAACCCACATTTTAAAAAGAAAGCCAAGCATGGTGGAATTCACTTAAAATCACAGAGTCAAGAGACAGAGATGAGTGGTTCCCTGGAGCTCACTGGTCAGCCTGTCTAACCTACTTGGTCAATGAGAGACCCTTTCTCAAAAAACAAGGTAGGGGCAGATGAAATGACTCAGCAGGTAAAGGTTTTTGCTGCCAAGCCTGATGACCTGAGTTCAATCCCCAGGATGCACATGATAGAAGGAGAAAACCAACTCCTATAGGTTGTCCTCTGACCTCCCATATGCACACGCAAGCATACACACATGCAAAATAAATTAGTAGATAATAACTAGATAAAGGTAATAGATAATTAATAGAAAATGTAATAATCAAGGTGGATGGCTCTTGAGGAATGACACCTGAGGTAGAACTTTAGCATCCATAGGTATGAATACACATGTATGAACATACACATATGTGTACCTATACCCGCATGAACACACACAAGATATTTTAAGTAATTAATTAAGAGGTGGAAAGTAAAAAGCAAATCAGTCTTAGACCCCACAGAGGACTCACTAAGAGGGATGGATGGATGCCCATTGCACTACTCAGATGACACAGCATCTTAGACTCTCAAGAGATATCACTTCCTCTCTCTGGGCCTCCATTTCTCCAAAGGCAAAGCAGTTTCCACAAACAGCAGTGACTGGGAAACTGGAGGTGCCATCAGAATGCCCTAGAGGTCTTGGTGAAACTCTGGCTGTCTAGTTCTAGTGTTAGATTCCACAGGTTTGGAGTGAGGATTGAGAATACACATCTCTAACCAGCTTCTAGCAGATGTTGATGTTGCAAAGGATCCACATTTGAGAACAGCCTTCATATACAGATGAGGAGGATGATATTCCAGCTAAGGTATGTAAAAAGCCCAGGGCAGTGCCTGGCTGGGATCTGCTCAGTAAGTGGACTACATAAATCATCAACCTGGGTGGCACTGTGCCAAGAAGGGAGGCCTGCCTGGAGGAGGTGATTCAGCAACAGAGGCTTGAAGGAAGGAGATGCTATGACTCATCTGGAGCTAGCCTGTCCTCACCTCTGCTGAGGAAGTCTGCTCAGACTTTTCCCTTTTGAGGCAGGTGTGTGTGTGTGTGCGTGTGTGTGCGTGTGTGTGTGTGTGTGTGTGTGTTTACAGGGGCATGTAAGTCAGAATTGGAGATAGTAGACAGAGGAGGCAGGGAAGCTTTCTTATATTACCTAACCCTGCAAAGTGCTTGTTATGGGTTAGGCTCAACTATAAAATCCACTAAATTCCTGATGAAGAGACTGTCATACATACATACATACAAGTGTGAGAGAGATACACTCACACATCTGTTGACTCATTCAGCCCTCCTTCTGATTCTTGGGAACTTGACTTCTTTCATCTTCATCTTACTCTCTGAACAGGTGTCACCATTCTCCTCATTCCCATTTTATAAATGAGGCTTAGTGAGCCTCAGGGTTGGATGGTCAGCAGGTGGCAGAGCTGCCACTCAAACCCAAGCAACCATCCCTAGGTTCCAGGCTGCCAGCTACTGTGCTGAGCTGCCTTCTGTGCTGATAGGTTGCAACCTGCAGACCAGAAAACTCTGGATGGGGAACAGTGTGGTGGCCCATCTCTTGGGTCAACAAGTGCTGGTAGAGCCTTATGTTAGGCAGGTCAAAAAAAATAAGGTACATTTCTTAATGGAGCACATGCAAATTAGTTAAATGAGTGAGTCCTCTTGCTCACATACTTGATAGACAGATGGGCACTAGTCTCTGCCCCATGTGCAGTCGTATGCTGTGCAGCAGCCCTACCTGGGCTTGAAATCAAGGTCTGAGGAGCCAGGCAGGATCAGGGGCCCTCCTCAATTTTAGATCCACATGGCTGATTGATTTATCTAGCCTATTTCTTTTCCCCCTGAACAAGCACCAAGACCCTCTCTAGTCCATCTGTGTATAGGTGTGTGTATCTGTATGTATGTATGTGTATGTATGTGTATGTGTCTGTGTGTCTGTGTCTGTGTGTCTGTGTCTGTGTGTATAGGCCAGAGGAGAACCTGCAGTGTCATTCCTCAGGAACCATTCACCTAATTTGTTTGTTTATATTTTATTTATCTTGTGTGCTCAAATGTGTGTGTGTCCCATACATATGCTACTGTATGTGTGTGGAGGTCGGAGGATAACTTGCCAGAAATGGCTCATTCCTTTCCATCATGTGGGGCCTGAGGATTGAGCAGTTCATTAGACTTGGTGGTAGGTGCCCTTACCCTCTAAGCCATCTTGCTGGCCCCATCTTGTTTTTGAGACAGGGTCTCTCATTAATCTAGAACTCACCAAATAGGCTAGGCTGGCTACCAGCAAGTCTAGGGAACCTCCCCAGCTCTGGAATTACAAGCGTATGCCACCACACTTGGCCTTTTCTCTTTTTTTACAATTAAAATTTTATTTATTTGGGGGAGGGGTCACGTATGCACCATGGAGGGTGTGTGGAAGTCAGGGGGATAGATTTCAGGAGCTGGTTCTCTCCTTCTACCACGTGAATCCCTGGGATGGAATTCAGGCTGTCCGTCTTGACAGGAAGCTCCCTTGCCTACTGAGCAATCTCACTGAGCCCCATGCCTCGCTTTTTTTTGAGACAGGGTTTGCCTTCCAACCAAGCTGACCTGGAACTTGCTATGTAGACCAGGTTGGCCTTGATTCACAGAGATCTGCCTGCCTCCGCTTCTGCCTCCCAAGTACTGGAGGCAGTTTTAAATATATATTTATTATTTTTATTTTTCATGTATGAGTGTGATGCTGGCATGTATGCATGCATATAATGTACCCGTGTTGTACAATGCCTATGGAGATCAGAGGAGGGTGTTGGATCCTCTGGAACTGGAGTTACAGAGGGTTGCTAGCTGCCATGTGGGTGCTGTAACTGAACTCAGGTCCTCCGCAAGAGCATTCAAGCAGTCAGTACTCTTAACCACTGAGCCATCTCTCCAGGCTCTTTTTTTTTTTTTTTTAAATTGGGTTCTGGGGATAAAATTCAGGCCCTCCTGCTTGCAGGGCAAGCACTTTACCAACTGAGTTATCTCCTCAGCCCTGATTTTCGGGGGGGGGGGGTTGTTTTTTATTCTTTTTTGTTAGTTTTTTGAGAAAGGGTCTCCCTGTAGCCTCAGCTGGCCCAGAACTCACTATGTAGATCAGACTGGCCTTGAACTCACAGCTATTCACCTGCCTCTGCCTCCCAAATGCTGGAATTAAAGGCATGCACCACCATACCTAGCTTCCAGCACTGTTTGTTGCTTTTGAGATACAGTCTCTACTTGAAGTCCTGACTGGCCTTGAACTTGTGACAATCCTACTGCCTCAGCTTCCAAATGCTGTGATTACAGGTTGCACCACCAGGTCTGACCCCTTCTTGTTTCTCCCTCTCTGAAGCTTGGACAATGACTAGCAAGCTGAACAAGGCAGGTTGGGTATTAATAAGATAGGTCAACATTTCTATCCTAGTTTCTCCATTGCTGTGACAAAATACTCTGGCCAATACCAATGAGGGAAGAAAGGGCTGGGTCATACAGTTCATTACTAATGGAACCCAAGGTAGGGACTCAGGGCAGGAACCTGGAGGCAGGAGCTGGAGCACAGGCCTTAGGGGAATGCTGCTTACTGGCTTGCTCCCCTGGCTTGCTCAGCCAGCTTTCTTATACAATAGACAACAGACTGCTTTGGGATGGCACCCCCAACGGTGGGCTGGACCCTCTGGCAGTACTCAGCCATCAAGAAAATACCCCATAGATATGACCATAAATTAGTCCAACAGAGGCAAGTCCCCAATTGAGACTCCCTCAAGTCAGGTGTGTCAAGTTGACACCAAAGCCATACAGCACAATTGACCCCTTGTCAACTTGACACCCAAAACACATCACTCTTAAACCACAACCGTTCCATTTCTAGTTCCCAAGCTATGTTAACATTACTCATAACATAAGACAGTACAACCTTAAAAGCCCCACATTACTCAAAAAATCCAAGCACTTTAAAGTTCACAGTCTCTTTTAAAAGTTTCTTAAATTGGGCTCCTGTAAAATTCAAAACCAAGTACTATCTTATTTCAAAGAGAAGAATTGAGCACACCTGAGCAAAAGCTACATCTGGGATTCACTCACGATCTTCTGGGCTCCAAAGGGTTTCAGCAGCTCCACTTCTCTGGCTCTGCCATCCACAGAACACACAGCTCATCTCATAGGCCCAGGCCAGCTCCATGCCATACCTGATGCTGCTTTTGGTGGTCATCCCATGGTTCTGGCATATCCAAAAAGTTGGGATCTCCACTGTAATGGAGGCTACACCTTTACCAATGGGCTCTTCTGGCCTCTTCTGGTACAAAACCTCAGATTCTACCCATGACCCCTGCAATCCTGGGGTCTTCACTGCAACTGAGGTTTCACTTCACCAATGGCCTTTCCTGACCTCTCAGGGTATTAAGCCTCAGCTGCTCTCTGTGACCCCCTCATGCTTCCAACACCAAAGCCATGCAGGAGACTCTTACACCTTACGAAGTCCTGCTTCTAACTTGGGATGGAGGTTCGGGCCCCCTCTGGACCAAAGCTTCTGTGTGCTGACCCTGAGGAAATATTTCCCACAAGATTTCACCACAGTGATGCTGGTCTCTTATTACTTAAGCTGATTTTTTTCCAACCCCAACTAACCGGTATCAATTGTCCC
Organism: Eospalax fontanierii; assembly: GCA_035773235.1. Lineage (NCBI taxonomy): Eukaryota > Metazoa > Chordata > Mammalia > Rodentia > Spalacidae > Eospalax > Eospalax fontanierii. Next base: position 53,014,461 of record CM069541.1, read on the forward strand.
AATAAAGCAAAGGTTTCGCTTTAGGTTCTGGTCTCTTCATAGTCACAGCTGATTCTTTGGCCCCAGCCAACCAGAACCCACAGATTCTCAATTCAAAACATCATACAAACAGTCCTGATGTCTCTGCTTCCCTTTGAAGCTTCACAAGCCAGGCCTCGATCCTTCATAACTCTTTCAGCATAACTGTTCCAAGCTCCATAGCAACAAACTCTAAGCAGTAAATGGCCTTTTTAGCCCAAAGTTCCAAACGCTTCCACAATCCTCCCCCAAAACACCAAGGTCCGGTCTGTCACAGAAATACCCCACAATCCTGGTACCAATTTCTAGCCTAGTTTGCTTCAATTGCTGTGACAAAAGCACTCTGACCAACACCAACTTGGGGAGGAAAAGGCTTATTTTGCTCACATCTCCTGGTCACACAGTTCATCAGGGAGTCCGCGGCAGGAACTCAGGGCAGGAACCTGAGGCCGGAACTGGAGCACTGCCTACTGACGTGCTCCCCTGGCCCATGCTCTGTCTGCTTTCTTACACAAAAGACAACAACCTGCCCAGGATGGCACTGCCCACAGTGGGCTGGACCCTCCAGCAGCACTCAACAATCAAGAAAATACCACACAGACATGGCCACAGGCCAGTCCAATAGAGGTAATTCCCTAATTGAGGCTCCCTCAAGCCAGGTGTCAAGTTGACACTAAAGCTATCCAGCACAACTTCAGTGGCTGCTTTGGTTTCAGGGGCTCCACCGTGCACTCAGGGCAGCAGGAGCTGCCAGAAAAGCCAGTTCAGTGAATTCTGGTCCTGTCTTTATCCTCCACCCTCTGCCTAGCTCAGGATGCTGCCTGGGAGCAGCCTCTCTGACCTCTTTGGAGAAGCCCTTCAGCCTGTGTCTAAGCCTGAGCTTAGCTTGGTGCTAAGCTTTCCAGGTGCACTCTAAGCAGACCAAGTCTCTTCTCTTGAAACAGATTACCTGGGCTTGGCTGTAGTGGGAGCAGATCATGCTGAGTTAGTATTCTAAAGCTGCAGAGCCAGTTCTCTGTGAGTGGCTATCTCCCCCATGAGCCTTTTACTCTGTGCGCTGATCTTCTTCTGAGCATTGGATTTCTTGCTGATAATTTCTTTATGAAATGATAGTCTGAGGCTTTGAGTCAGACAGACTGGATTGAATTCTAACTCCACTATCTTCGGTATGTGTGACTTAATCACTTGGGCCTCAGTCTCCTCAACAGTAAATGGGAATAAAAGAATGTACATAAAGATCAGCAGTGGGGAGGGTGATGGCTAGTGACAGCATTTACCTGGCCGGCTCAGGGTTCAACACCACCATGAAAAAAAAAAAAGGAAGAAGAAGATCAGCAGAAACCAAGGACACATGATAACTACATAAAAAAGCTGCAAATCAGATTAAGCCATGGGGGGAAAAGAGGACATTAGTGGAAAGCCAGATGAAGGACAAAGAAGTGCCATTTACGTATAATATCATAGCAATGTTAATTTCTTTTGGCAAATGTGCTTTGGGTATACCAGGTGCTAACCTAAGGGGAAGCTGGGTAGAGGCTCTATGGAAGCGCCTTGTGCTATCTTTGCAACTTTATAAATCTGAACCTACTCCAAAGTAAAAGACTAATGAGAAAAAGAAAACCAATTATGCATGTTGAACTCAGCTCAGAATCTGAACTCAGGATTTTTTTTAATGTGAGTTATTATCTTCATCAAAATGATGACCTTATTTATTCCTTAACCAAAAGGTAGCTCGGTTGTCAGCCCTATGTTGCAAATTTAGAAAGCGAGACGCAGTAAACAAGTAGTAGCGAAATTCGAACCCAGCTACAATCTGATTCTAATACCCACGCTCTACACTCTCTGCCGCCCACTCTTCAGGCCCATTCCTTGATCACATTATCAAGGAATGATAGATAATATGGAAGAAAGACACAGAAGAGTGTTAAACAAATAGAGAATTCAGATCCAGAAATTCTTGCGTTCGTTCTGTTGATCCTGTACTAAGCCTCAGGTATTTAATCATGGATATCTGAGATGGTAAAGGGATAAGGCATAGAAGGAGGTCTCTTAACACTAGTTCTTCCTTCAGTGTATCTCTTTATTTCATTTGACAACTGCCTGGCTCCAGAGCACAGCTCAGGGGAACAAGCTATCAACTACCTAGGGCTACCTAGCTATCAACTCTGGTCCTGCCACTCATTCATCACCCAGCAATGAATAAGTCACTGTACAGCTCTCAGTTTCTGATTGTTTGCATAGAAACTGAATAAGAGTCCCTGCTTCATGGACGGGCTGGATAAGGAACGTGCTTGCTATGGAGATCTCAGTCTGGGCCTCAGAATTCATGTGAAAAATCCAGGGTGGTAGTGCTCATTTGTGATCCCAGCACTGGGGAGGCAGAGACAGGAGGATCCCTGGAGCACTCTGGGCAGCCAAATTCCGGCCAAGTGAGAGATCCTGACTCCAAAACCCAGGGTAAAGAGCACCTAAGGAATGACATTCAATGTTGGCATCTCCACACACAGAGACAAGCATGCTAACATATACATGTACCAGCACACTCATAAACAAACCCACATGTACACACACACACACACACACACACACCACGAGTCCCTGTTGGAGGGGTTGCTGAGGGCATTAAGAGCTATGTCTGAAAAACCCTCAAAACAATGCCTGGGATATGCTAAGTGTTCAATGAATGATAGATACCATTTAACAAATATCTCTGAATCTCTGTCCTTCTAGGCACTAAGCTGCCCCTCTTGGCCTCTTAGTACTTGGTGGGTTTGTGTGATGTCTTTGTCATGGATATGTCATGGATATAGGCAGCACTAATGTCTCAGGGGTTTACAAAGGAAAAAAAAAAAAGAAAATGCTGTGAGGTTGCTGGGGGGCGGGGTGTGTGGGGGGGGAATGCAAGGCATCTGGGAGAAGCTGGAGAGAATAAGGGTGGAATATGATCAAGATAAAGTGTTTATATGTATGAGATTCACAAAGACAGATAAATAAATTTTATTTCATAGTGGCTTGGGGTCACTTCCAGGCAAAAATACTTATGTATCACACGGGAATACCATGCCTCTTTCCCACTGGACACAATGACCACAAGCAAGATGGTGCTGCTCCCTTGGTCAGAGTTCCATTGTGATTACAGTGAACAGCATCCCCCATGATGGACCTGAGATAGGACCTGGGAGTAAAACTCTTTGTGTTAAACAACTAAAGTTATAGGTTGCTTAATATTGCAGCAAATCCTTGTTTACTCTGATCTGTATGGAAGTTGAACTTAATAACAATGATTATTTTTGTCTCCTACAATTCTAAACAGGAAGCTGAAAGGCAACATATCCATTATTCCAACAAGCCTGTGGTTTATTTCTGTTTCATAAGTTCAGACAATAAGGTCAAGTACACTTATCCAGAGTCATACCACTGGAAAGCAACTGAGTCTCAACTTGAATCTGGTTTCAAATATCCCCATCTGCATACTGATAACATGGCTCTGAGCCACAGACTGCACCATTTAGGATGAAGTCAGGTTGGCAAGTTGGGCCCTTGAGAGATTTCTGGGAAGGGAGCTGCACTGGAGAGAAGTGGTGAGAAGACTGAACTTACTTTGTTCTCTTTCCATCCTGGCCTCTCACATCTTGCTTTGCTTTTTCATAATTTTAATATCTGAAATCTCACACCAACCGTGTAAGTGATGTGAATGTTTTCAGGAAACATGTGCTGGGCATATGATCTCGGCTTAAGCTCTAGTGCTTTGTAATATCTGAATTTTTTTTTCAACAAGACAGACATTTCTCTACCCGGCAGTTCGATTGAGTGTTGTATCTTCTCTGTGACTTTACTTTAGAATCTTATCCAAACTCTACATCTTATTTTTTCTGTGATCCCAAATGATGTTATTCATCATTACAAATTTCAGTTGAAGTGGGATTATAAAACCAACCTCCCATGTCTAACTCAGAAATAAGTGGAAAGCCTTTTGCCAACCCTGTGGAATTCTATACACAGATTAGCACTTATCTAGTACTTTACTTCTGTATTCAATAGCAAACATGTATGGAGTGCCTACTGTATACTTGACTGGGGACTGGTGATAGAAGTGAATATCATGCAGTGTGTGCATACATTCAAGGAGTCAGTATGCTGTAGGGGAAGAACGCGCAATGAGGTTTAGAGAGTCCGGTTTACACCAAAGTACTATTGTGAGCTTTAACTGAGGTGATGCCTGGAAAGAACAGGGACTGATGGGTGGTAAATGTCACATAAGGTCATTATTATCAACCTGTATTCAGGGCTTAGTAGGAACTCTGTGCATGTTTTGTTGAAGGAAGGAGAGAAAGATGTGAATGAATGAGGAATGGGGGAGATCCAGCCAGGCTGACCTTGACAGGAGTGAAGATGAGGCTTAGCCCTGATCTCCTCCAGCTGTAGAAAGTCCTCCAAGGGTATTTTTGGCCCTACATTCTTCTAGCCAGCACCCTTCACTTGGGCAAGCAAGCATTAACATCAGTTGGTGGTGGAATGGAAGTATGATGCAGATCACTGCAATGGCCACTCCCAGCTCCAGCGCCCCTCCTTAGGCCTCCCTCCCCTGTGTGTTTCTGTTGGAATTTGCTGCAGGTTCTGGTTTTAGAAAACAAGTTCCCAGCTGGGAGTGTAGCTCTGCCCTGCAAGCATGTGCTTGAGATGCACAAGAACTTGAGCTCAATTTCCAGCATCAAAATATAAACATCTAAACAGGTGATGGGAATGTAAGTCAGTTGGTAGATTTCTTGCCAGGCATGCACAAGGCCCTGGTTCTATTCCCAGCACTCTACAAACTGGGTAGCCTGGCACTTGTCCCAACATTTGTAAAGTACAGGCAGGAGGATCAGGAGTTCAAAGTCATTCTTGGCTACATAGCAAGTCTGAGCCAGCCAGGGTGAAAACAGACCCTCTTTCAAAAAATAAATAGAATCAAGCCAACTTTCAGGCTAGGGAGATGGTCCAGTGGATAAAGTGTTTACCACACAAGCATGAGGAACAGAGTTTAGATCCCCATCATCCACGTGAAACTCAGGTGTGGCAGTCATCTGTAATCTCAGCACTTGGAAGGCAGAGATAAGAGAGCCCAAGGGCCAACTGGTTAACTTAAACTAGCTGAATTGGCAAACTCTGGGTTCTACTGAGTAACCCTTCTCCAATGCATAGAGAATGATTGAGGAAGAGCCCTCAAACAGCCTCTTCAGGCCTATACAAACACAAGTATATGTGTACTCACACACATACACATTTTAAAAATTAAAAAAGATAAAAATTTCCATCCAGGGCTGAGGCCATGTATAGGTAGGTACCTGAGCTGAGGTCAGGCAGGCTCAGATTTCAAATTTTTTTTTTTTTTTTTAGTTCTTTGAGACAACGTTTTACTCTGTACAGTCCTGGCTAGCCTAGACCTCACTATGTGGACCAGGCTGGCTTCAAATTCACAGAAATCCCACTGCCTCTGCCTCTGCCAAGTGCTTGAGCCATCTCACCAGCCCTCAGGCTTGAATCCTTGCACACCACTTTCTCTCTAAATGAACGGAAACATATCACCCTGCAGCTTAGATTCCTTACTTTCCAAGTGGAGATGATACACTAGTGGGTTCTCATCCCAAATCTGTCCTCAGTTGACAGATTGAGAAACTGAGGCCCAAAGTGGTTATATAATTCAACCTTAGCTGATGAGATGCCAAGATGGCAGTTGAATTCATCATGTCCAGTGGACACAAACAGCCATAAGAAGACATTTGGTTCATATCCCTCCACTTCAAACACCTCTAAATCTGGGAAGACATGGGGAAAAGAGAAGCCCAATTTTTTAAGACCAATTTGAATAATTAAATTTGGCAGCAAAAAGCTCAGTACCGGAAATACATTTCACCACCCCATTGCTGAATCTGTTTAATGTATTTTGAACCAGCTTAGCTCAGCTAGTTAGGAAATCCAGCAGGAGTTTAAATTTTAAAACTAGCAGCGAGGAGTCACATGGCTCTGTGTCACTGGAGGACGTCTGTACTGCACCTCTGCTTCTCACAAGGGTGGGGGTGAGGTCATCCTCATCTCTGAATTCACCTGGGGTCCTTGGAAGTCCAGAACAGCAAAGGGAAGGATTCAAGGTACTGAAGGCTAGAAGAAAGCTTTGTGTCTGAAGCCGTTTATTTCCATAACAAGTGCTTTTCATCTTCAAAGTCCTTTATAAGCCGTCATTAATCTTCACAACACCTTAGTGAGTTGGGTGTGCACCATTTTACCCAGTGGCCCGGTGGAGGCTTTTGGATGCTGAGTGACCCCTGAACACCTGACTCAAAAGGGACAATTAAACTGCCCTACCTCCGCCTGACAAGCCAGTCCCATATTTCCCAATCCCAAACCAAGCCCTCTTGATTAATCTTCAGAAAGTGTTTCCTGATGTGAAATCGGGTGGGTAGGCAAGAGAAGAGGGAGAAGACCTCAAGATGCATGCAGAACGCAAACCTGCTGTTATTGTTATTTAAATGTATTTGACTTCATTGGAATTTTACATTGTTAAATTTATTTAAATAACAGTGAATGATAACTCATATTTCTATATGCACATTTATCATTTCAAAGGCTCTTTCCCACACAGGATCACAAGTGATCCTTATCACAGTCATTTTGGCTCAGGCATATTTATTGAACACCTACTTTGTGGCAGGTTGAGGATGGATCCAAGAAGGCAGATGGCAGCCTATTTTCACTAGGCATGGTGTTTAGTAGTGATGAGAGAGATGTGACATTATTCCCTGTCCACTTTTTTTTTTTTTTTTTTCCCTGAGGCAGGGTCATGTGAAGCCCAGGCTAGTGTGAAAATTACTATGTAGCTCAAGATGACTTTGAACTCCTCCTCTTCCTGTTTCCACCTCCAAAGTGTTGGGCTTACAGGCCGACCAACACCTTTTTTACAAAAAACAAATGGAGGAAAGGAAGCTTAAGGTCACACAGAAAACCCTCAGTGGAAGCTGAACTCCATCCCAAAATCAGTTGATTATACAGCTTGTATCCAGCCAAGCATAAAGATGTTCATCGCAGCATTGTTAACAGTCACAAGGACCTGGAAGCAAACCTGAGTATCCACTGGGAAGCAGATATGTAGAACTCAGAAAGTGCATGAAAAATATTATCCCCATCAGAGGGAACGGCTTGCTTTTACCCATATTGAAAGAAACATATGTGGAATATGACATCACTTCTACAAATTTTGTAAAGCACTCAAAGTAATGCTGCATGCTGTTTTTACACAAATGGGAATAAAGATACCGAGGATGGATGGAAAGGCCACACATTAGATACACAGGGTGGATGCTCTGAAGATAACGCTGGGGTAATAAATTTAAAGTCAGGAGACCAAAGACGGGAGGAATCAGGCTAGGAGACACAGGGTGCCATAAACCAAGGGTCTGCCTGGTAAGCTTAATGCATGACTGCGCTTTCCCAAAACCCCTCCAAAACTGACACCAAACACACACACTCCCTGCTCTTTTCAGGCTGTGTTCGCTCCTTTCAATCTCAGTGTTGAAACTGCCTTTCGAACTTGAACCAGCCAAAAAAATTCTAAATGAAAAACAGGAATAAAAAGAGCAAAATCCGAAACCAACTTGAGAAGTGAACAGTGTGTTTGGGCTGCACGTGGGTGCCGAGTGCGTGTGACAGCCTTCGTGGAGCCCAGACCAGGAGCAGCTGAGCCATGAGCCCTTCCGTGGCCAGGCCCGGCTGGTGGGCCTACTCTGCCGCCACGTCCCAGAAGCCGTGGGGCAGCCATGGAAATCGTGGTTGGAGGTTGCCCACAGAAGCTTGTTTACCGACTCCTCAAAGCCACATTTGCCTGCTTTCTTGCTGGTTTCCTGCCACGACACGATCGATTCTTACAGATATATTTCTCTAGAAGTTGAGTGGTGCCAGGCGAACTGTGCCAAAGCAGCCTCATTTCCATGTGTGGTCTGGGTGGATTGGGGGAGGCTGCAGGCAGAACGACTCTGAATTTCAGCAAGGCTTTTAGAAGGGTGTCTCACCCACCTGTGTCTCCCTAGAACACTCATCTGACCTGGCCCTTCCATTTCTGGAACTCTGGGCTCCGCATTCCCTGCCCGACAGTCTGGAATGGAACTCAGCCATGCCCGAAGGCCTGTAGGGGTCTGTGTCTGCTCGACTCTCAGACTCCAGTACTTCCTCCAGTCCTTCCTCCCGGGTTTGCTGTACTGAACCACTGCATTTCTACAGTGCAGTTCGCCTTTTAATCCCCTTCAGTCGTGCATAGCCTGCTGGAGCCAACCAGAATGTTCTGCCCTGCCCTGTTCCACAGCTAATCCACACTGATTGTGGACTCAAAACAATTGTCACCAGACTCACAAGACTTCCCTTTCTCCAGCACTGTGCAGCTAGAAAGAAGTGACACACCCTCTGAATGAGTTCCTGCATGCACAGTGGTTACAATAGGAAGTTGGGGCTGGATGTGTGTGTGTGTATGTGTGTGTGTGTGTGTGTGTGTGTGTGTGTGTGTGTGTACCATAGACCATTTAGCCCAAGGTGGACTCAAACTCAAAATCTTCCTGCCTCAGCTTCCCCAGATTACATGAATGTACCACCATGACTAGTTTATATGATCCATGTTTCATGAAAAAATTTGAGTGGAAGATAAAGCAGTCCAGTAATAAAACTCATTAATGCCTCTACAAGAAACACATAGTTATACACTAAATGAACACTAGTCAAAGTTTTATGTCCACGTCAGATCAGGCAAAGTTTTTGTCTGTAAACTTCCGAAAGAAAATGGCATTTTTTAGGAAATTTCATGTTCTTGAATGTGGCCCTGTATTATTATTATGTTTATTATTATTATTATTGTTATTGTTAATTCCATTCTTTATTCTACCAATGAAATAACAGCAGCAAGTCCTAAGACTAAAGCAGGCACTTAGGATTCAACAAGCTTTATGCAAAACAACTGAAATTAATGATCTTATTCTTATGCTACCATTTATATAGTTCAGTACCTTGCCCAAGGAGATAGGAGAGCTGAGACTCAAACTCATAGCTTTTTCAATATGACAAGTCCACACTGTGGTCCCCTCATTGCACTAGGTACATCATAGAACTTGCCCCTTGGCTATAATTCATTGTGCATGAATTTCTCTCCCCCAGCTTGTCTTTGAACTCCTTAATTGTGGGACAGAACCTGTGAATGCATGGATGAAGTCAGGTGCCCATGATGGAGACATGCTATGCACTTGCTAGAACTGTCTGGATGATGGCCTGCTGTGATAATGGGTGGACAGATACCACATGTTCATACCCCAGTACTGATCATTTGCCTGCCTACTGAGGGTACTATAGTCAGTTAAAGAAATCAAGTCAATGGGCCTGGTGAGGTGGCTCAGTGATTAAAAGTACTGACTGTTCTCCCAGAGGACCTGGGTTCAGTTCCCAGCACCTACATGGCAGCTCACAATTCCAGGAGACCTGGTGCCCTCTTATGGCCTCCATAGGTATTGCATGATATGGGTATACTTACATACATGCAGGCAAAACACTCAGACACATAAAATAAAAATAAATTAAAAGGGCCAGGCATAGTGGTGCATGCTTTTAAACCAAGCACTCAGAGGCAGATGAATCTCTGTGAGTTCAAGGTCAGTCTAGTCTACATAGTGAGTTCCAGGCCAGCTGGGGCTACAGGAAGACCCTGTCTCAAAAAGATATACATACATATATACATAAAATAATAAAGAGATCAAGCTTCCCTGTCCTTGAAGGGGTCTAGGAGAAAGGATACCATTCAATCTATAATATGAGGTCAAAGTAAATATGAAAAATGTTAACAGAGTGCTGGGAAGTGTGATGGAGGGGAGTTGATCCATCACAGAGAGCTTCACAGATACATCTACTAGTGATTTTTCTGGACAAAAGGTAGTAACTTAAATTAATAATAAGCTCATGTGTATGGATCCATTGGGCAATTCTGATGGCCCAGGCTAGCTTCGGCTGGCCTTACATAGGCTTACTAACACATCTGCCCTTGCAGGAGCTGCAGGCTGAGTGGACAATCCAAAAGCCCTCCACATGGCCTCCACTCCTCTGGCAGGTGGCAGGTGGCAGGGGGCAGGTGGCATATATGTAAAGCAACCCAATTCCCATTTCACAGGTCAGCTGGGAGGACTATCTGAGCCTATCATACAGAATACACACTAGACCTTCAGCAACACAGGTCATGATGGCCTCCTACCAACAAGACTGTTTTTTTTACTAAAATATTTTTTATTTTAATTTTATGTGTATGAGTGTATTGCCTGCATGTGTGTAAGTGCAATACCATGAAGGTTAGAAAAGGGCATTCAATCTCCTGGAACTGGAGTTATGGACAGTTGTTAGCTGCCATGTGGATGCTGGGCACCGAACCCAGGTCCTCTGTAAAAGCAGCCAGTGCTCTTAACTGCAGAGCCATCTCTCCACTCCTCTTTTTAAAATTGGGGTAAACTATACATAGCACTCTGTCACTGAGCTCCAGCTCCAGCTGCTGAAACCATTCATAAGTGTACAGTTCAGTGGCAATACGCATATACATATATCCACATTGTTGTGGAACCTTAGTTTCCACATCTCTGTTCATCTGACAACACTGACACGCTATATACATTAAGCAATAATTTCCCCAGCCCTACCAACAATTCCATTTTCTGCATCTATGGATTTGAATACTCTCGAACTCTCATATCAGACAATATTTTTCTCTTTGTGACTGGCTTGCTTTACTAAGCATAAGTCCTTGAGCTTTCACCCGTGATGTAAGTGTTAAAATTTCCTCTCTTTTTAAGGCTGAATCATATTCCACTGTATGTATACACCACACTCTGTTATTCAGACCTGGATGGACACGTCTGTGGCTCCTGCCTTTCAGCTCTTGTTACTGCTATAAACATGGTATAGAAACACCTCCATGTTTGTATCTCAGTTCCTTTGGAATTGTTAGAGCGCATGTAATTCTATTATTAATTTTCAAAAGAGCTGCCATAATGTTTTTCCTAGGGGATATACCACTTTTATATTCCCTATCATGAGGACACAATTCTCCTAATTTCTCCACAACCTCACATCAACATTTATTATTTTCTGTGTTTTATATATCTTCTTTGGGGAAAATGTCTATTCAAGTTCTCATTTTTATTAATTTATTTATTTTCTTTTTTAACTAAACTTTTGTTTTTCGGTACTACGGATTGAACCTCAGCCTCACCAAACTGAGCAAGTACTCTATGTCTCTAGCCCCTCAGCAGTAGTCGTAGTAGTGTTATTATTATTATTATTATTATTATTATTAGTGATATTTGCGTGTGTGTGTGTGTGTGTATGTGCATGTCTGGGAGGGTTGCACTTACCTGTGTGTGCATGTGTGGAGGCCATAGGTTGATGCCAGGTGTCTTCCTCTATCCCTCTCTACTGTATTTTTTGAGACAGGGTCTCTCACTGAACCTGGAGCTCTCCAATTATCTAGACTGACTGAGCAGCAAGCTGTGTGTCTTCTCCCCCAGGCTTGGCTTTGCAAACACATATGGCCATAATCAACATCTCCATGGATGCCGGGGATTCAAACCCAGGTCCTTACGCTTGTGTAGCAAGCACTTTATCCACTGAGCCCTGGCTTTTATTTTGAGATAGGGTACTTCTATGTTGACCAGATTAACTTTGTACTCACTCTGCAGCTCAGGACATGTCCTCTTAAAAATATTTTATTATTTTTGTTGTATGACTGTATTGCCTACATGTATGCACAATGCCCATGGAGGTCAGAAGAGTACATGGGATCCCCTGGAACTGGAGTTATGGGCAGTTGTTAGCCACCATGTGGGTGCTGGAATTCAAACCCAGATCCTCTGCCAGAGCAACCAGTGTTCTTAACCACTGAGTCATCTCTCCATCAGGGCAGGTATTGAACTTGCGATTCTCCTGCCATGGCCTCCCGGACAGGCCTGTACCACCAGTTACACTGTTACTGAAGTGCAACACGCAGTCAGAAAAGTGCACAAATCGCAGACTCTAAGCCCAGTCCTTGTCTCAGAGTGAACACCTTCCCTGCCTAACCTCTCTTTTTCTCATTCTCCCAAATTCTTTCTCTCTTCCTTTCCTTATTTATTTCTCTCACTTCCTCTCTCTTCTCCTCTCCCTCAGCCCCACCAGACAGACAAAGACACATAGACACACACACACACACACACACACACACACTCACACATGAGCTCATTCAGAGCACACCCTCTGAGCCCTCAGCCCCCAAGATCCCTCCTCAGCTCAGCCCTTCTCCCCAGAGGGCATGGAGACCATATGCGGTGCCAGGAACAGGCCAGAGCTTGGCGGATGCAGTGGGAAAGCCTGGTAACCATTTGTTTTCACCTGTTCCCCATGCTGCGGACGTGTTGGAGCATCTCCGTGCTTAACTCTCCTGCTGCCAGTTATGCAGCATGGAGGGGAAAGGCAGAAGGGAAGCCTGGAGAACATTTGTGACTCCTCTTTCATTTATCCAGTCACTAGGTCACCAGTGGCCAGCCCGAACTTGCCCTGTGCAAGACCTGGCTGTGCTCAGAGAGGCAGAGGTGAGGCAGGCAAGATCCAGCCCGAGGGAGGACGCTTATAGTCTAACAAGGGAGACACACAGCAAAGCGCTTCCAATCCGACTTGACATGAGCGGTGATGGGAACGGGGCAGAGCACCATGTAGACATGTAATTCCAACTTGGGGTCAGGCAAGCCTGGGCCAGGAGATGTTTTGAGAACATTATAAAGGTCAGCATGAAGGTCAAGTAGGAGTTAAGATGACAAAGAATCAAATACTTTATGCAAAAGAAACAACAGGTAGAAATACAGAAGCTTAAGAGAGCCTTGTGTGTGCAGGAAACTGTTCTTCATGGCTGTGGCAGCGAGTGTGTGTGTGATTGTTGTTATGAGAAATGAGGTTAGAGAGGAAGGTAAGAGCCAGGTGATACTTGGGATGTTGAATAAGAGGCTAAACACCCAGGGCCTTGTCCTGTAGGGATGAGGGGTTACTAAGGACCCTCAACACAGAGCAAGAGAGTCCAGCTTGTATTTTTGAATAACTCCTGTAGCTTCAAGCTAGAAGAGGAGTGTGAAGGTAGAGAAGGGTGGCAGGGACACCATAAGGAATACCTGTCCCTCTTTGGGGACCTTGAGAGCCAGCCAGTCTCCCTCTTCTCCAGGATGACCTTCAGGGCTCAGTGGGGAGGCAGCCCAAAGCTGGTTTTCCTAGCCCTTGATGCAGTCTCAGCTGCCAGGTGTCAGAACCTGACCAGAACGGGGGGAGGGGGGGCGGGGGACGGGGACGGACGGACACAGGCCAGCCCTCCTGCAGGTGGGGCTGGGGAGTGGAGTCACATCAACTTCCCAGTATCTATCTGCTTATCTAGGGGGACTCAGAGACCTCCAGTGGTCCTTCTGCTCAACCTTCGAGATGCTGACTGGGTTGTACTGGCTAGGAGGGTCTGCATGTCTGAGTTCTGGCTGACAGCAGGTCCTGGGCTCCCATCCTGTGCTGTCACCTTCTGGTTGTATGAATGTGGGCATGTCACTGCACCTCTGGGATGATTCCCTTGCATGTAACACATGGTTCTGGTATTTATCCTGGGAACTTGGGAGGTTTCCCCATAATAATGTAAGCATTTGGCTCAAAGTCAGACATTTTCAGTCACCGTCATCCTTATATTCTCTAGTGGCCCCAGGGTAGGCTTCTCCTTCCTTTTGTGTCCTTGGGCAAGTTACCCTCAGTGAGACCGATTTCTCTTCTGTGCTTTGGGGGACTGTGAGCTACCTCAGGGAAAGGGCTTTCAACAGTGTCTTGAATGTATAGCAAGATTGAGGTCCGAGCTTATTAACTGAGTTTCTTATGAGAATCCAGTTTTGCTTTGATTTGTAACTCACCACTGAGACCAGGACCCTAGATAATGTCCTCAGAATTAACTTGGGTTCGAGCAGTCCCTGGCCTTCATAGTATGCAACAATTTAAATAATACCACAAGCAACTGTTTTCCTATTCGTGAAATACCAGATCCTAAGCTGTACAGATTGGCTGGGCTCCTGCTATGGGTACGCTGACTTCTTCACTTCCTGCTTCCATGGCTGGCTAGACCTCAGTTAATGCCTCTCCCCAATTAATACCATCTGGCTTCTAGCTGATGTTTATTACACCATTTTGGGCACTGGGCACTGGGCCCCAGGAACCCCCTTAGGTGTCCCAGACTCTTGCTTTCCCGTTATCCTGGTCCTGAAAATCCAGCATGTCTTGCTCTAAGCCTCAGTGTATCTTGAAAAGAGATTGAGTGTCAAGGCCAGCTGTGCCCTCTTAATGGTGCCCTCTCTGCCCCTTAAGGTCAGGGCCTGCCCCAGCGTTTACTCTCTGCCCTGTCCTTCAAGCCACAGCCATGAACACCATCACAACAATTTTAAACTGGTCCATAGTTTGAGCCACTTTCACTGGCTTTTCCCTTAGCACAGGCATTAGATAAGAAGTGTGCCTGCTGGCATTTCACAGTCAATCCTACCAAGTCTATTTGCAGAGTGAGATGTGGATTGTGTTCAGTGAATTATTTAGCTGAGCTTCACACCTGATGACAGCTAAAAGTCACTGTGGGTGGGATGGGCCATTTATTTACTCAGTCAACAACCCCTGGTACCGAATCTGTGCCAGAGGGAGCTGCCGAGGGAAGCACATGGAAACCACTGCTGCTTATCGACAAGCAGACGTGTTACTGGATTTTCCTAGGTAGATGATGTAAGCAAACTTCACGTCTCTGCAAGAAGAGCCAAGAGCAAAATTATTTCTCCTCTTCCAACAATTCCATATGATGCTTCCAGGTCTGGCAAAAGCGTTCCTTCTGTTTAGAACCACCGAGTAGTTGCTTTCCAAAAGAATTCTAATGTAGCATTAAAGCTAATCTGCTGACAGTCCCATGGAAAGAAAGCATTATATCCTTCCTGAAGACAAGAAGACAGGCCTGAGACCCACTGCGTCACAGCTGAAGGTCCAAGCAAGATTAGAACTGGCTCCCCCAACACTGAACCTCACAGCGTGCCCTGCTAATGCTGGTGAGGCTCTCTACCCAATACTTACTGTGATTTTGTCTTTTGAGATTCTAGCTCTGATAGAGACTATCTTCATGAAAGAAGATCTCAAGGGGGATGTGGTGGCCCAAGCCTGTAGTCCCAGAGCTCGGGAAATAGAGGCAGGAGAATTAGGAGTTCGAAGTCCTTCTTAGCTACATAAGTTCAAGGCTAGCTTAGGCTGTATGAAACAAAAGGAGGAAGAGAGTGAGAGAGGGAATGAGGCAGTTTCCACTCTGAGATTATTCTTTAGTAAAGATGGCTAGATGGCTTCAAAAACTTATCTTATGGGGCCAGTGAGATGGCTCAGCAGGTAAAGGCTCAATCTCCAAAACCCAAATCAAAGTTGATGGAAAGAACTGACTCCACAAAGTTGTCCTCTGACCTCCTTCATGCATACCAGGGCATGAGCACCCTCACACATACACTGTGAACACATACGCACAGTAATAACAAATTTAAATACTTAAATGTTCTTACGGGGCTGAGAGTGTGGCTCAGTGGTAGAGTCCTTGCCTTGATTCCATCCCCAGCACAGAAAAAAAAGCATATTTTCCCCTAATGCCTTTATTTTTTCTCTTTACCAAGGTAGTGCATGTCTATTTTTAACAATTAAAACATTATTGGAAAACGTTTAAAAAATGAAAGTCACAGGTATTGCCCTCCCCCCAAATAGCAGCTGTTAACAGTATGGGACATATTCTTCCAGTCTTTTGCTGTGCAAATATTAATAACACACACACAAATCGTAATGCCTGTTAGTATGCAAGCATGTCACACACCTTTATAAAAAAATAAAAAGAAAGAAAACTAATGCTCTCTCTACCCCATGTGTTCTTCACTTAAAATCCTTAACATAATTCCTACTACAAAGTTCCATACATGGCTATTGAAACTCTTCCTCCTCTACTGAGTCTGCAGCTTCTAAAGGAACACAGAGATCAAGTCTGTGTGTTCATGAGACTACCTCAGAGCCTCATTCAGTGCCTGGAACTCACTAGATCCCAATGGATCATGTTCCATGAGCAACTAAAGGAACAACTGGTGGATGGATCTATACTTACTTGTATTTCTGTTGGCAGAGCATGTTCCTAAAAGGAGAAACATCGTGTCAAAGGGTGTGCATATTGGAAGTCTTTTTCATGGCTTGAAACTCGTCTTTTGAAAACAGTGAGCCAGCATGAGGGGACAAGAGGACAGATTTCCTCACAATGCAAGAAAGAACAGGAGAATCTAGGGTCTTGTTCCACCCAGTCCCATACCAGGTGGGATGCATCTTCTACACTTTGCCCTTGTAGCATTCACACCTCTCCAGAAAACAAAAGGAGGGCTACATGCTCTGCTCCTGCTGGAGAGACGGCCTCTCTCCAGCCCCAGCCCAAGCATCGCTGCCCGCTCCATGCTGCACCCCACCCTGCCTCTGGCCCTTGGCCTCCCAGCCGCCTGTCAGATGGCAGTTAAAGACAAAGTCTTTGAAGTCTATGTCTGCCCTGCCAGCCACAGTGTGGCCACCCCGGCCCTCTCCTCAAAGGCAGAACAGCAGCAACATCCAGCCTGGGTCTGGATGCTAAGAGCACGCCTCTGCTGCACAGGGCTGGGAGCACTGGCCCTGTGCTGAGTCGTGCATGCAGAGCTGAGAGTCTCTCTGCTTTCTGCCCACCAGAAAGGCAACTCCCCAGGCGTTCATATGTGTGCGTGCTTCAAGAATGGAATGTTCTAGGTGCACAAGCATCTCATGACCTGTTCCGCAGGCATCCATCCCCGTGGTTGAATGCAATGGAAAGACAAGAGGCTCAAGTCTTTGGCTTGTTTGGTGGGCAGGAAGTGGCTGGATCCCCCACATTTATGCTGTACCTTTCACTCATTCGTTCAGTAAATCTGAGGTGAGAGACTACAGTGAGCTGGGCTCTGCTTGG
The DNA here is from genome assembly GCA_035773235.1 of Eospalax fontanierii. Lineage (NCBI taxonomy): Eukaryota > Metazoa > Chordata > Mammalia > Rodentia > Spalacidae > Eospalax > Eospalax fontanierii. Next base: position 53,031,529 of record CM069541.1, read on the forward strand.
GGTTCCAGAAATACACTACAAATGGGTCAACTGAGGTGTGTTTGTATCTGAAAATCTGCTGAACTTTATACTTTAGAAAGAAGAGGCAGGGGCTGGCAAGATGGCTCAGCAGGTAAAGATGCTTGCTGTGCAAGCCTCATGACCTGAGTTCGATCCCTAGAACCCACATAAAGGTGGAAGGAGGAAACTGACTCCACAAAGTTATCCTCTGACCTCCATATGTGCCCTGTAGCAAACATGCCCAAACATATACACAAAAAATATTTTTAATTTACAAAACCAAAGAAAGAAGAGGCAGACCATGGGGTGCATAAACAAATAGATGTATTACATAACATCTATGGAAACTAATTTGAACTAAATAGAACAGGCAGTGAGAGGCAGAAGGGATTATCTGAAGGTGGGCCAGATATAGAAAGAGTGATGAACGAGACACAGTCCCCGCCCTCACAAGGTCTGCAGCGTAGTGATGGAACAAGGAGGAGATGTGCACATTTAAATTCATACAAAGCACCAGAGAGAGATTCAGAATGCTGGGAACTCAAAGCAGGGGTCGTTTAATTCTAAGCAGGAGGATCAAGGACGATTTCTAAGAACACGTGACATGTGAGCCGCATCTGGAAGCACTGGGCATAGCACTGGCCCATTTGTTAGAGAAAGGACAGGCTGAGGATGCAGCTCAGTTGGTAATGTGTGAAGTCCTGGGTTCGATATCCAGGACTACATGAAAACCAGGATATAGTTGTACATGCCTGTGATTCCAGCACTTGGGAGGTAGAGACTAGAAGACCAGAAGTTCAAGGTCAGCCTCAGCTACACACTGAGTTTCAGTCCAGCCTGAGCTACATGAGACTTTATCTTTAAAAGAAAAAAGTCTTATTCCAGCACTTGGTGGGGGGTGGGGCTGAGGCAGAAAGATTCTCAAGTTCAAGGCCAGGGGCTAGGGTGATGTCTTGATGGGTGTGCTAAATAGCTTCGGTTGTCAACTTGACATGCCAGGGAAGAAGGAAACTCAGCTGGGGAATTATCTCTCTCTGAATGGCCTGTGGACTTGTCTGTGAGGCATTTTCTTGATTGTTGAGGGATGTGGGAGGGCCAGCCGACTGTGGGTGGTGCCACCCTGGGCAGGTGGTCCTGGGTTGCATAAGGAAGCAAGAGGAGCATAGACCAGAGAAGCAAGTCAATAAGCAGCATTTCTCCCTGTGCTGCACTTCAGTTCCTGACTCCAAGTTCCTGCCCTGGCCTCCCTCGATGATGAACTGTGATCAAGAAATATAAGCCAAATAAACCCTTTCCTTCCCAAGTTGGTTTTGGTCAGTGTTTTATCACAGCAATAGAAAGCAGATTAGAACATCCAGTAAAGGCACTTGTCTGCAAGCCTGGCAACTTGAATGCAATTCCTGGAATTCACATGGTAAGAAAGAGAAAACCGACTACCTCAAGTTGTCCTCTGACCTCCACATGTGAGCTGTGCCATGTGTGCATCCCCCCCCCACTAAATCCACTAAATAAATAAGTAAAATATAATAAAAATTGGAGCTCAAAGTCAGCTTAGGTTACTTAGAGAGTTTGAGGCCAGTCTGAGCTATATAATAGACTTCACTCTTTCTTCAATCTGTCACATGCAGGAGGCATGTCCCTCTAACACGAAAACCTATACCTGAAGGCTTTGTAGCCCCCCCCCCCCCATCATTTGTTCATTCCCAAACATTTCTTGTGACTTCCTCTGTTCTGGGCTTCACGTTCAGGGCTGGACACATCAAGAGTGATAAGCTTTGGCACTTGGTTTTTAGGAAGCTCAGCGCCTAGGGAGCAACACAGACATTGCAATATGAAAGGGCATGCATGCGCATGCACACAGGTGCACTGAAGTCTTCCAGGAGACTTTGAACCAGCTTCTCTAGATGCTAAAGAGTGGACAGGGGCTGGGGCCCTTATGGCACACAGCTGTGATCCTAGTTACTGAGGCAAAAGGATCAAAAGTTCAAGGCCAGCCTGGGAAACAAGGTGAGACACTACCTCAAAAAATAAAAAGAAGACTGAGGTCATGAAAGAATACTTGCCTAACATGTGCAAGAATGGATTGGGTTAGAGAGGTTACTCAGCAGTTAGGAGCACTGGATGCTGTTGCAGAGGATTTGGGTTTGATTCTGAGCACCCTCATGGCTGCTAACAACCAGCCATTTCAAGGGAATCTGACATGCTCTTCTGACTTCCTCGAGCATTTCATGACACAGGTGCACTTACACACATGCAGGCAATACACTACACTATACACATAAAATAAAAACAGATATATAAAATTAAAAAAATAATGTTAAATTTTTTAAAAAGAATTGATTAGAGTTCGTTCATTGGAAAAGGCAAGAATAAAATTGTATGGGCAAGATAAATAGTTTCAATAACCCACGATTCCCCTAAAAGGGAAGCCCTCAGGCAGCTGAGCTCATGAAGGGCCAGAAGGGTTACCCTGAGGGATCTGGACTTTGTCCCAGTGTCAATGGGAGGTAACCAGAGAGGTCTATTGGTAAAGGAGAAATTGGGAAGAGTTATGCTTAGTTATGGGAAGTACCAGGCCACCAGTTTTCAGCTGAATGACTGGCAAATAATGTAGCCCAGCCTCCATTTCTTCATTTGTAGCATGGGGCTATAGTCATGTGCACCTCTTAGCATTGAACTAAGGGAGATTAGGAGAGATTCTCTAAGGAAAACGCTTATCGAGGCCACTTTGTAGAAGGCAAAGCATCAAATGACAGATGTGAGGATTATGAACTATGTGTGACGTCACAGAGGACAAGCGTAATGTTGAGTGTATGTATAACACTGGGAGGGACTGTCACATTTTTCCTCAAAGCTGTGCTCAGTGTGTCTTGAGTCCCTCAGAGGCCATTGCTTCCCTGTGTTCTGGAGGGCAAACCAGCCAGGAAACAGGAGGATTGGCTCCCCAAGCAGTCTAAGCTATAAACCTTGGACCAGGGATGGGCATCTTTGATGTGTAGCTACAAAGATCTGGCTACTCTTGCCTAGAATAGCCAAGTTTGCACAGTTGATGACACCCCAGATGTTTTCAAGGATGTCTGTAATAAAGGGGTCATGGAGATGCCAGGTTGTGCTCTGCTCTGTAAGGTCTCAAAGGCCACTTCTGGAGCGATCTTCAATAACGAGGCCGCAGAACAAACTCAGAGCTTAAAGTGGCTACCACCCAAGCCAGGAAAGTTTTCTCAGAAGCAGTGACATTAAGCTGAGGCCTGAAGAGCAGGATCAGATGAGGTAGTTGGGGGCATTTGAAGAAGAGACTCAGACACGAAGGCTGGGCGAGGAAGAGCATGAGGCTGGTGGAGCAAGTGTGGAAGTACAGACAAAAAAGAACATGAGACTGGAGGGAAGACTTGGTAGGTTTTTCCAGGAAAAGTCACTACAAGAATTTGTAATAACTCAGTGCTCAGTGCTCTTCAGGACTAGAAAGGATTTCTGCAGCTAGCACCACAGAGGTTCCCTGTGCACCGCGCTCTGTGGAGTATAGTCTACGATTGGACGATCAGAGAAGAGGCATTGGAAGCATGGATGAGACCATTATTTAGACCATCTCTTAGAAATTTCTAGAGAGTGGGGTGGGGTTATAGCCTCTGCTAGGTTCTGAACCCAAAGTCAGGTACCCTAGTACCTTGGGTGCCAGTCGGTTGTGTGGGTCCATGCAAGCTGTTCTGCCTCTCTGAGACAAACGTTATTGTTACAAAATTCTACATAAGTGCCTTAGAAATGTTTAGCCATTAGCCTTTCCTCACAGAAAAGGAGTTTATTTTGCCCACCTTGAGCTAGCTCTTCTGGGCACCTGACTTTGGGCTCAGAACCTAGCAGCCTTGATTCTGAACAACCAACCTGTGCACACCATCATACCATACAATGCCAATAAATGATGCCTGAAATACTAGGCTCAGATTTGAAAACACTGTATGTTATGAATTACAATGTTTGTATTATAATGTACAATGTTTTCTGCTCTTATGAAATAGAATGGTTTCATTTCGGAAAACAAAGACTTCTAATATTTTCCTATCATCATTCCTCAGCATGCATGTATCAGATTCATATATCTTTGGACTGACTGTCTGCTGCTAGCCCTGGAGACCCAATCCAAGCACATCTTTCCAGTCCCACTGTACCCAAGAGTCTGCAGAGTCTGCACCCAAGCAGGCTAGTGTGCTGGGCACAAGTGTAAGCTTTGAAATCAGACAGATCTGGGCTTGAGGCCTGGCTTTGGCAGCTGTCAACTATGTAAGTTTGAGTAAACCACTTCTCCCTTCTGAGCTTCAGTTTCCTTATCTATGAGAGGGGATAGTAACAGACTCTGAATAGAAAAGTAGAGCTGACACACGAAATCTCTGAGCCCTTTGCCTGGCTCAGAGCAAATGTCAGCAAATGCACCTGTTGTGCCCAGGGTCATCATCAGCTAGTCATGCACAAGACTGAAGACCCAAGGGCAGAGCACACTCAGAGCACTTCTGAGCAGGGTCCTTGAGGAGCTTGCTGAAAACACTAAGGAGGAAAATCCCAAAGCCAAAGTCAAACTCTTCCCGCTCCCCAGCATCTCTCTTCACTTAAGTTTTCTGTCCTTGGTGGTCAGCAAAATGGCTTAGAGGATGAAAGCACTGGCTGCTGAAGCTGCAGACTTCAGTTCAGTCCCCATAACCTACATAGTGGAAGGAGAGAACTGACTTCTGCAAGTTGTCCTTTGACCTCCCCACGTGCGGCACACAATGCCACATACATAACAGTAAATACATGTAAAAGAAAATGCTCCTGTCCTTAATCTCAAACACAGATGGGGAAAGAAGCATGTGTTTTTTCAAATATCTGTTTATTCGTGTGTGTGTGTGTGTGTGTGTGTGTGTGTGTCTTTGTGAGTGTATGTGCATGTGTGTGCAGGTGTGTGTGCCTATGCATGTATACAGAGGCCAGAAGACAGTGCTTATTACCCTCCTCCTGTTTCTTTGGGGCAGGGTATCTCCCTGAACCTGGGGCTTGTGTGTTCTCCACTAGACTGGGATCCAGTAAGTTCCCCAGAAGCATGCATTTATAGGACATCACTGCACTCATCTCTAGGGGCTAGTGGCCACTGCCCAGTTGTGGTAGGTTAAATGATGACACGCACAAAGAAATGTCCACCTCCTGGAACCTGTGGATGAGAACTCATTTGAAATGGAGTCATTACATATATAATTAAATTAGGATCCTGAAATGGATTCATCCTGGATTTAAGTAAACCATAAATCTGATAATAAGCATCTTTAACAGAGATAGATACAGTGGGGAGGATGCCATGTGAGGATGGGAACAGAAATAGGGGTCACCCAGCTCCAAGGGAAGGGGCACCCGAGGCCTCCAGAAGCTGAAAGAGGAATTCTTTTTTTAAAGAATTCTCTTGGGGCTGGGGATTTAGTTCAGTTGGTAGAATGCTTGTCTACCACGCACAAAGTCCTAGTTTTGATCCCCAGTGCCCCTTACACTGGGCATGGTGGCACATGCCGGTGATCTCTGAGCTCAGGAGGTAGAGACAAGAGGATCAGAAGTTCAAGGTCATCATCAGCAACACAGCAAGTCTGAGCTCAGCTTGTCTTTAAAAAAAAGAAGAGAACTCTCTCCCATGAACACTCAGGAGGTTGAGACAGGGTACTCATGAGTACCAGGCTATGTTGAACTACGTAGCAAGAGCCTAGCTCAAAAACCAAACGCTGAAGATATAGTTCAGTGGTAGAGTGTTGTGCTCCAACTCCAGCTCTGAGAAAAAGAAGGAAGGTAAAGATGGAGGAAATCACTCTACAGGGATTAGGGCTGTAACGCAGTGGTAGAACCCTTGCCTAGTAGTGTCAGAACCTTTGCCCAGCATAAGCAAAACGCAGCACCTTAGAGCTCTAGTTGGGAGGAGTATTTGGACCCCTGCCTCCAGAACAATAAAAAATGTTTCCCTTGTTTTCCCTGTTTCAAGCCCCACACTGTGGTGATGGGCCCTGGCAGTCCCCAAATCTACTTGCTCTTTGTCATAAGCTCTCTTTGGAGTGGCCTTGCTGCCTCCGAGCTTGCTCCCTCGGGCCCCTGTGCGGCACCGTGGCTGCCAGAGCCATGTTACTAAAACACACCACTGCGTTCACCTTCTTGTTTGAAATTCGTACTTCTGTTCCAAGTGATGGAAAGCCTAACCTAAACTGGCTTCAACAAAAAGGAATTTATTGGCTCATGAAACCCAAAAGGCCAGGGGCTAGGGCTGCCTTCATCTTGGCTAGATTTGGGGCTCAAACGATGTCACTGGAACTCCTTTTGCTCCATTGTGCTGCCTTCTGTTGTGCTGGCTTTGGTCTCGTAATCCCCGTGGTCCTGAGATGGTGACAGCAGCCCCATGCCTAAATCCTGTCAGATTAGAGACCAGCAGAAAGGATTAAAGATCTCTCCCAGGTCCTCAAGCCAAAGCCCTGGATCAGCTCCCATTGGGTGGAATTACCATCCCTCAACCAATCACTATGACCACAGGAGTGGGATGCACTGATTGGCTTAGGTCTGTGTCACGTGTTTCCTCCCCTGGTGTGATGGCAGAGTTGCTTCTACCAAAAGCCTGTGAACAGACAGGGAGGAAGGGGGCAAAGGAATAAAACACAATCCAAAAAGAAAAGTCTCACCTTTACTAAGCATAGGAAATGCACTGAGAGGAGCAGCAATTATATATATTTAAATAACCAGCAAGTATCCACCCAGATGCTCTCAACTGACTGGTGCCAAAGGGATCAATATGCATTTCTGATCTCTACTGCATCTCCACTCCAATTTGCTTCTTGTCCCAGTCACATTTCCATGTCTTGTCGCTTCCATGGGTCATTTTACCTACATTGGAGTCTTCAGTCTCCACTCTGGGCCTCAACGTATCCTCAAGTTCATCTACTGTGACCCTTAACTTGTTGAAATGAACTTGACTGTTAATGAATGACGCTGTCTCCTCTACTGAAGTCTGTACCCCATCAGAGCATGAATTCATTGAATTTTATTTAGCAAACAGGTAAGTCTTAGTCCACCAGCTGAACGCCTTTACAAACATTGACTCTTTTAAGTCAGGCATATACATATAACTCAGCACTCAGGAGGTTGAAACAGGAGGATTATTAGTTTGAAGATAGCCTGAGCTATATAACAAGGCCCTTTCTCAAATAAATAAATCACTCTTTCAATCGTAATAAACATATGCAGTTAGTTGTATTATTAACTGTGCTTTAAAGATGAGGAACCTGTAGTAAAGAGAGGTTATAGCTAAGTCGTTCATGGAGTTTGCATACTGAACTCAGTGCTAAGCACAAGGTAGCTATTCAAAAATAGCCCATCTTAGTGCTAGGCATATGGCTCAATAGCAGAATACTGCCCAGCATGTAAAAGGCCCTAGGTTTGATTCCAGCACCACAAAACCAAACCTTTTAAATTTTATCATTTAGGTTGTATCACCTGTCTCTGTTTCCAATCTCACTAAGATGGTCAATTCTCAGTTCCTGGGTGTCTCATGCTGGAGCTTCCAAGACTGAAAAAAGGGTGTGTCCAAGTTAATCTCAGTCTGCTCAGCCCAAGCTGGCCTCTCTGGCTCTGCTTCTGGAGTCCACATACCCTGAGAAAGGAATTCCAACATGAATACATCGGTCTATCAGATCCCTGTGGATGGAGACTGAGCCCGAGAGATACCCAGGTGGTCTGCTGCCTCTCCCATTTGGCTCTTTATCATCCCTCGTATTTCCAAAGCCCTGTCCCCAGGCCTCATCCTACAATCACTTACTTGCCTGGGCTTCGCAGGACTCCAGAATTCTAACCTGAAACTTCCTGGGCTTTACCTGTATACATTTGCCTCTACTTGTGCAATGCCACCTGATTCCCACTCCAGCCTCCCTTTCTCCCTCTTCCTCGACCCTGCCGGGCTGCCTCGATTTCCCTCTTCTTGGCTCTTTCTGTCCACCTCTCTTTTTCCTTGATTCTTTCTACCTGCTGCATCTCCTGGGGTGTGGTACCCTGTTTGTGTGTTTGTGTTCTCTGCATAGCTGCTGTCAGTCTTCCAGCCCAATGAACTCCATTCTTGGTTACCTAGAATGTCCAGAAATAGGCCTGGGACCTCTTGCTGGCTCAACAAAGTGAAAGAACCCTTTTGTGGCAGGGCAGCCTTAGACCCGTCTACTCCATTACTCTATCCCATCCTGAGATCTGCCTATCAGCTCCAGTTACTCCTCAGAGCCCCTTTACCCAACCCAGGGGGACAAGAGCCCTCAGGGCCACATGGGCAGAGTGTCTGTCTGCTGCCCCAAGGACCAGGTCTCTGTGGCTTCTCTTAATGAGCGTGCCTTCAGTGACACATTCATTATTCCTGTTCGGTCGCCTTTAGTCAAAACTGATTAGTTACACTTACCACTGCAAAGATGTAATGATTTTATTGTTTATCTTCAATTTATTTTGATTAACATCTCCGTTCTTTTCATTGCAAGTGCAATTAGGTGCAATCTAACAGAGACTACTTTAATTTTGTTGAAATTAAGATGAATAAGTGACGGCTTATGGTGCTTTGTTTAACAAATAAATCATAGTTAAGAGGAGTGTATTAGTAATAAATGAAAAAAGACAGCTTAATTAAAATGCATGGAGCCAGCCTCTTGATGTACATCCAAATTCCAAATCTGAATTCCAAAAATCAGAAGGAGCCGAAGGTTAGAAAGACCCTTGCTGCCTCTGAAAATGGTGATCAGAAGGTGACAGACAGTGGTCTGGTTTTGAAGCTGCTCCTTAGAGAAAACTGTGCAGTATATCGTCGTCCTCCTGAGAAGGTCCCACTTTGTCACCAGAGGAACCCAGGAAGAAGCAGGTGTGAGCCCCGGGAAGAGAGGCCCCATCCCCCTAGGAGGACCAGGGCAGCCCACATCTCAGTTCTCCCCTGGAACTCACTACAAGCACGGGACAACTCTCCTCCCACCCCCATCAGTGTGTCTGGGGAGGGGCAGGTCACCCAGCTGGGGAGTCCCTCGCCAAGCCCAGACCCCAGGGCAAGTGTCTCAGTGAGCTCTCCTCCCCGCTGGGCTGAGAGGGACTTCCCCATCTCTTGATTTGGAAACAAAGTGCAGAAAGTCAGCCCTGGAAAGTTTCCCGTGTGAAGTTTAAAAGCGCCTGTGCCGGAGAGGCCGGCTTTGAAGCAGCTTGCGGGCCCCTCGGCAGGCTCCTGCGAGTCAGAGGGCCGGCCTCGCCTCAGATCCGCCGTGCCTGCCTCCGCAGGGCTGGGAAATGGGAATTGTTTTTAAGTTGAAAAATTACTCGTGGAGCTTACTCCTTTACCAGCGCCCTTCTTTTGTTCTCAACTGTCTCCCTCTCTGCCTTCTCCTTCCCTCTGCTTCTTCCTTTTAGTGCAGAGGAAAAAGCAGGCCTGGGTTCAAACTCTACTACAGGTAGTGTGACCCTGGGCCGGGGGACTTGACCTTCCTGGACTCTAGCAGTTTATCAGAAAAGGGAGGGCAACAGTGCCCAAGAGGCAGGGTGCGGTGAAAGCTGGTGGAGGTTACTGAACAAAAAGTGTCTGGCACCTACCTGGCCCAGAGGAAGAGCTCAGTTAACGTGAGCTCCCCCCCACCCCCGCCCTTCCGGGCCTCCTTCATGGGCAAATCATCATCATCCCTCCTCCTCCTCCTTTTTTTCCTCCTCCTCCTCCTCCTCCTCCTCCTCCTCCTCCTCCTCCTCCTCCTCCTCCTCCTCCTCCTCCTCCTCCTCCTCCTCCTCCTCCTCTCATTCCAGTCCTGCTCCCCCTTCAGCCCTCTACATGTAAACTTCACTTTGTTTCATCCTCTCTATGTATTACTGAGTGCTTGCCTTGTACCAGGCACTGTGCCACATCCTGGAGACCCAGTAGGTGAATCAACTCTGGGCAGGCCTACCCTCAGAGACCTTCTAGTATTGTGGCCTCTATGGTACTTCCTCATGATGGTGCCTTCTCCACAAACAGTGCTTTATGGGTAGGAACAATGTCCAACACAGCCTGGCATGCATCAAATATTCAGGGGTATTGTTTAATAGACCCATTAATGCTACCTGAGTTCAGCTCCTGTGCACCAGACTTGATGGCACAAAGAACAACTGACTCCGGATTTGTGTTCTTAAGGAGGTCACTTGGGTAGGGAAAGAGATTCCAGTTGGGCATGATGGTGCACGTCTTTAATCCCAGCACTCAGGAGGCCAAGGCAGGAGGATCTCTGTGAGGTAGAGGAGGTAGAGGCCAGCCTGGTCTACATAGCGAGTTCCAGGCCAGTTGCCAACTGGGGCTACAGAGAGACCCTGTCTCAAAAAGACCACACAAAAAAAAGAGAAGAAAAAGGAGGAGGAGGAGGAGGAGGAGGAGGAGGAGGAGGAGGAGGAGGAGGAGGAGGAGGAGGAGGAGGAAGAGGAGGAAGGGGGGGGCTTAGTTAGGCAATGATCCTTGGAGGTAGACAGTGCTGGGACAGGATGGTAGAGGACAAGAGTTGGTAATCTCCAAGAAGTACCAAAAGCAAATGACATGTTGTGGAGCTGGACCTGGCTTCTTCCAGTTCAGAAAAGAGGAAACTTAGGACTCAAGGGGTTGAACGTTAATAAAGCAGTTCCTAAGACAGAGGTGCAGATTTCCATAGAAGACCTACAGGACCCGCCCCCTCGGCCTGGCCCCACCCACCTCTCCAGCCTCATTCTCCTCCCTCACACTCAAGCCTTACTGGCCTTCCTATTGGCCACAGCCCTTGTGCTGGGAATACAGCTTTCACCACCCCTCCTAGCAGTCCCTTCCAGTTGACTGCATCCCCTAGTTCCCACCTCAGGACTCAGCTCTGATGGGCACCACACCCCAAGAAAGCCCTTCCTGACCCCTTTCCTCTTCCGGCCAGTTTCCCTAGATGCTTAATCTCATGGCAATCTCTACAGCACCATCCTGAAATATGTCATGGCACTCCAGTCTCCCCCGGCTCCAACTAGGTTACCAGTGCATGAAGGCAGAGATCATGCCTGCCCCCTGAGTTGTTGTCCCTCTGGTGCTAAGCACAGAACCTGAATTAAAAACTGGCCAGGATGGAAACCTTCCACAGACTGGCGTGTTAGGCAAACTACCAATAGTCCAAACCACAACCCTAAAAAGAAAAGTAATTATTTCCATTTCACAGAGAGGGAATCCAGCTAGGAATGGAGTGACCTGCCCAAGTAAGTGGTCCTGAACTCACATCTTTGTGACTCTGAAGGCACTCACACTCCATCCATGAAGCATCTCTGATGCTTAAAAGCAAATCGCGAGGCCTGGTAGGGAGGAAAGGGGAAGGAATAAAGAGTTTCTTGTGCTTAGGTCTAAAGATAGACGAGAGGGCTGCTAATATCAGCCTGGGAGGAACCGGCAGGTGACAGGGCCTGGGATATCAGACCCATCTCTAGGATGTGGCCAACTCAAAGCTAAAGCAGAGGGTAAGAAAGTACAGTCACTTCTCAAGAAGCACTTTGGGGACCCCGGAAGAACCACCTTTGATGTTCTTCACTGAAATGGTGGTTGCTGCGTTTGTTAATGTGTGAGCTTCAAGAAGAGGTCTAGAGCCTCTGCGTTGGTACGCCCCCCCCCCCACCTTCAAAACCCTGTTTATAGCTTGCTTTAAAGATAACGAAACAGCAACTGCAAGGGAGGTGACTTGTCTCAGGTCCCAGAGCAGGGAAATGACTTGAGTTGGATTCTGGGGACCGCTGTTCCAAACAGGGACCGAGGGGATGATAGCCAGTACTCTGGAGCAGAGAGAAAAAGGGGTGACAGTGAGGAGGAGGCAGAAAAGAAATGAGAGGGAGGGAGAAAAGGGTGAGAGCGAGAGGTAAGAGCAACAGCCCCACGCAGAGAAGGAGAGGCGCGGGGAGGAAGAAGAGCTGGGGACACGGGGAGGAATCGAGGGAGGAGAGGAGACGGAGAGCGGCAGGCTCCCGGGATGGAGAGAGCGGCGGGGAGGCGGGCCGAGCCGGACGGCGAGCCGGGCCCTCCGAGCCAGTGACGGGGCGGGCGCGGGGGCGGGGGGCGGCGAGCAGCGGAGCGGGCGCGGGACGGCGGCGGGCGGGGCGCCGAGGCCAGGGACGCTGCGGCGCGGTCGCCTCCTCCCGGCGCTCGGTGGCCGCCGCCCCCGCCGGCCCGGCCCGCCCGCCGCCCCCGCCCGCGCCCGCGGCCCCATGACCGCGGCCGGCCCGCGCCCACTCCAGGCGGCCGTCAGCTGGCAGCGCGGGGCTCGCGGGGACGGCGCGCCGCAGCCGGGGTGGCGGCTCCCGGGGCTCCGCCGGCCCTGATTGATTTATCAGCCCCGGCTGAGCCCGCACCAGCCGCTGGGATCCGTGCGCCGCCCGGGCTCCGGGGCCGGCCCCTCAGGCTGGAGCGCCGCGCGGTCCCCAGGAGGGAGCCCCTGGTCCCCCGGGCCGCACCTCGGCGCCCCTCCCCGGCCCCCCACCCCCACCGCCGGGCCCTGGGGCTGCCCTGCGCCCTGTCGCCCCCGCTGGGCACTGTGCCAGCCCCAGTAGCGCTCACCTTGCCGCTGCCCCTTAGCCCCGCACCGCCACCCCCTGCGCCCCGGCCCTGGCCCGGGGCCGCCCGCAGAGCCGGCCACACCCGCTTCGGAGGGCTCGCCAAGGTAAGAGGCGCCGGGACAGGGAGGGCTGCGTGTGGGGCGCCGGACTGGGCACCCGTGGGCACCCGCGGTCCTCCTCTGGAGCCGCCTCTGCCACCCAGCCTGGAACCCGCGAGGGCCCGCGGGGGACGTGAGCGCTCCGGGCGAGTTGGGATTGTGGATTGAGACCCCGGTGGGAATTGGGTGATAGTTACCGGCATTCCGGTCCTGGGATTGGAGGGTCTGGCTCTCGGGGGTACAGAGCTCTTGGGTCCATCTCTTTTCCCTTAAAGAATTCTATTCCTTCTCACTAGCCTCTCGGTCTCTGAAGTCACTGTTTCCCATGTCTCTTTGGAGGAATCACCTCGCTTCTCTTTGCCTGATCCAAGAAGAAAAGTGTCTATTGCTTTACCCAATTAAGCCTCTTTTCTCTGTCTCTCAATTTAGAAAGGTTTCCTCTCTTTCTCACTCCCCAATTGAGAAAGAATTTCTCTCTCCCCACAATTTACAACCATCTTCACCGGTGGCACTCTCCCATGCTGAAGCCTAGACCCACTTCTGTTACCCTTTTACCCCCACTTAATTAGATCCACACGTTCGATCTGAGTCTTCAGTTGGGGCCTGAGGGAACTGGTGATTTTTTCTGGTACAGGGGTAACTAAGAGAGACTCTACTGAAAGCAGGGTACCAGCAGTCTCTGCCAGTGGTAAGAGGACAGCTGCCCAGCCTCAGTCAGGTACATGGGCATTTGTTTCCAAGGGGCAAGAAGAGAAGACTTTACCCTCAAACAAAGAATTAAGGCCAAGGGAGACTGTTCCAGCATCTCCCAAAGGAGAAGAAACCCAACCATAATCAGGGGGCCACATCTAGCTCCCTTCCTGTACCTCCTTAACTTTAAAATAGTTTAATGAACATAGAGAGACAAATCTTTTCTTTTTCCTGCGTGGTGAGCAATCTACAAAGAGAAATGAAAAAGAAGGGAGAGAGCTTTAACTCTGATCCTTGCAATTAGTTCCCTGGGATGGGGGGGGGGGGTGGACCTGGGAGCCTCAGTTCTTCAGATACAAAAGCATTTAGATCGCTTTAGACCGGTTAATCCTGAGTCTGGCTCGGGTCTCTTTTGTTTCCCAACTCCATTGTGGGTTTTGTGCAGTTTCTCTGTGTTCCAGTGATTGACTAGCCAATGGATGGTAATTATCCAAATGTCCCCTCTGTCCTTTGACTGACTTCTCTGTATTATGGGCAACTGTCATGCATTCTGTCATTCCATATCATATTACACGTATTATCATATGAAGTCCCCCCTCCTTTAAAGGAGGGAACCTTGGCCCAGATGCTGCTGCTTTTAGAAGGAAGGACCCCGAATAATTCGTGCTGGTCACAGTTTGCAATACAGAGCTGGGGACTCAAGAGATGGGAGGTTGTGCAGGTAATGTGCTTTGCTGGCTGGGGGTGGGGGTGGTCTCTGGGGTTGGTTCTAAGGACTTATGCTGGAAACTTGAAGCAGGTTTGCTAGGTATATTCTTCCAGCCAGATCCCTACCGTGGTATGGATGGGTCTGAGGGTACCTTATGAAGAAACTTGGAATGAGCTTTTTGAGCACAGAATATGAGAAAAATCTACACAACTGGTTCCTTTTGAAGTACTAGACCATAGTAGCACATGCTCAGGATTCAGACCTTTGAGTCCTAAAATACACCTTGTACCTGGGGCCCTTTACAGGACAAGTCTTTGGATTCTTGCCCCAGTCTGTTGCCATGCAGACTGGGGATAGAGGAACCAGTTGTATCTATTTCAACCTCCCTCCCCCTGCAAAAATTGGTGCTAAAGCTTTGAGAAGGGACCAGCTTTTCCACGATGCTTTTGCACAGTAAACTTAGTGCCCCTTAGTGCAATTGTGCGTGCCATCACTTAAGAGGGAGGCAGGATTTATAACAAGGAGGCTTTGCAGACAGAGACTCTGGGGTCCTCTGAATCTGTGGGCAGGACTAAGCCTTTCTTCTGCTAAAATGTGAAAAAAGTGTTTTATTATTGCAATGGATATGAAGTGCCGCCCAGATGTACAGCCTCGCAGTTAATTACCTTGTTCTTCATCAAATATATGAGCAATAAATTCTCCAGGAAGGAGATGGTTGTGTGTGTGTGTGTGTGTGTGTGTGTGTGTGCAGATAAATGAATGGATAGATGAATGCAGGGGAGAGAGCAACTCACACTCTTTTTAAGACCACAGAAACAGACAGACTATTTTATGGGAAACCTGATATACTGCCGAAAGATGCTTTGAATTTTTCAATGATCAAATATACATGATCAAGCTGTGCATGTTAGGGTGTGAGGTGCACTGACGGTCAATGGCTATTGATCAGGTTGTTAAGTATTTCTGCTCAGTTTTAGAAATATAGATAGTTCCCAGATGATTTAAAGAATTGGATAGCTAAGAAACTAGCATTCTGTGTTTCTTTGGAGAAAGGGGGAAAACTGGCCAATTGAAAAACATTCCAACCATTGTTTAACACACCCCCCCTTTTAAATCCCTAGAAAATGGGAATTTTATTAGCAGATGTGTTATGTTCGAGAATGGAGTAAAAATATTTCAAATGTCTTATTTAGAATCTGCCCAGCATAATCACTCTACCTGACCTCACCTTGTTCACAGGCTGAGAATTTACTTGCTGTGTGTGTGTGTGTGTGTGTGTGTGTGTGACACACATACATACACAAACACACTGCAATCTTGCAGCCACGATTTTGACCCACGGTGATGCACTGCTGAAGAGATGGGATGGGAGCCATTTCTGGGAGTGGGATCTAAGGTCCTCCAGTCCCTTCTGGTTAGGGAGCTGGTGAACTGGCCACATGGCTTTCCTCAGTTAACTAACTAATTTCTCACTAATCTAAAGATCTATTTAGAGAGATGTGGAGGGGGTGAATGGTGGAGATTAAAAGATAATCTCTAATTGGTCCGGAAAAATTCAGACCAGGACACCTAGACACCTCTTTTTTCTCCTTCATTTTTGATCACCTCCCTCCTAACCCCTTTCCTATCTCTTTCTCTTATTTGGCCTTCTAGAAATTAAAAGGTGGACTTGAGAGGAACACTCAGGCAGAGGAAGAGGAACAGAAAATGAACTTTTTGATGTTTATTGTGTTACACAGCAATCTTATTTAGAACAATCCAATTAGCTATTTTGTAAGAGCATCACATTCAGGAAAATCAACCTTCACCCAGATTGTGAAACTTGGAAGCATACAGACAAAATTGATATAATTTATTTTCATACCTTAAAAAAACAAAGTGTAGGTTTTTAGAGGTTTCCCATCTGCAGAACAATCTTTTTCAGCTATGTACCTTCACCGGAGGAGCTCAGACATCCCCTATTGACAAATCCCCCTTGGGATGGAACCAAAATTGGCATCTCTCAAAAAAAAGTTGATCCACCCTGAAATGGATGAATCAGCCCTGATTGGGTGGACATGCCCTTTCACCTCATTGTATCTGACCTATCACTTAATTAATCTCTCCCAGATGCAGAGCTGTTGACAATACCAACGATAAGCAGTATTTGGAACAAAGCAGGAAGCTTTTAAAAGAATAAACCACAGTGAGGTTTGAGGCTCTTAAAGATGTGTAAATTATCAGCTTTGGGAGTTTGTCAGAACATAGCTGAATGTCAGAGATGGTCCCACCTTTCTAGAAACTTTCTGTGCCATTCATTCTTTAACCACTGATATCTATGTACATTCTTTTCCTGCCTCTCCCTTCTCTGCCTCTGCTCCACTTTCTGCTACTTCTTCCTTTCTCTGGATTCTGACTATCCATGGCTGATTTCCTGAAATTTGTTCCTTGCTTCCTAGCCTTGTCTTGGGCTCTTTGGATCATATATATATATATATATATATATATATATATATATATATATATATAAAACATTAGGGTCACCAAATTGAGGTAGTCAGCCTCATAGGCTTTGAGTGGCAAAATATTGACTTCATTGGCTAGTACCTATGAACAACGACATTTGTTCTGGAGGCACCTTGGTGACATACAGGGGATAGTTCATTAATTAAACAACTTGCTAATTGCTGCTTGAATTACTATATAAAGAAAATGAAATGGCTTATAAAAGATGACAATGATTTTTGAGGAAATCATTATTTTTGCTGAACCGATTTTCATAATTCATAAACAGGTCCTAGAAAATGTGTGGCTTTTACTCATGCCTGTATCGTCAACTATTCAACTCAGCTTCAATTAATGGTAATATATGGTCTGGGATCCTTAGCTGGGCCCGACTGATGGAAGAGCTTTGTTGAATCTGGTGCAGGTGGCACTGTTTAATAAGCACGGGAACGAGAGACTAATGTAGTGCTTGCAAAGAGAAGTAGATGCAAAATAGATCGCTCTAATTATGGCTGCCCCCAGAAATGGAGACGCAAGCTGAAATGGTCAACTGGCTGGGAGATTTCAAACAGACTTGATTATACACTGCCCCCTACCCCACTTTCTTTTGAGGGCTGACACAGTAGCTTGGAAGTCAATTTGGTTGAGCTCATCTGATTCCAAACAAGCACAAATTAAAAACCTGAGTCTGATGACCTGTCAATGTCTGCCTTAGCTATCTAGTACCCCTTTACCAGAGGGTCAAATTCAGTTCTAGCACAGGGCTGTCTGAACATTTCTTCACACCAGAGACCTGTACAAACTCATGATAACTAGTTTTCATATTTCATTGCAAAATGTCAGGAGATTTGGTTTGTGTTTTGTTTTGTTTTAATTTCTTTATGCTTGAGAAAATGAATCTATAGGAAATCAAAGTGTGAATACTTAAGCAAACAGAATTTCCCATATACCTGCAAGGGCTCTAATGATTTTCATTCATGCAAAGATAACCGATGAGACATTAGTTGTTTTAATTAATGGAAGAATTTTTTAAAAGTTGGGGGAGGGGTGTCCAGGAGCTAGGCTACACAGTAGCATCTGTGGGAAGTGACTCATTCCTCACCTAAAGACAATGGCAACTTCCTAAACAGCAATAAAGATTTGCTTATCAGACCCTTGGGAAAATTGGGCTGGGCTGGGGGATGCTAAGGGTCATGCTAAGAGCCCAAGGTAAGAGATGGTAGCCATGCTGGCTATTTTCCCTTCCAACCTCACTGTTCCTCTTAGAAGAGTGCTGGCCCCACACTACCTCTTAAGAGAGGAAGTCTCTGGACTTCCAAGGAAAATGCAATTTGGATAGCAGTCTAGTGTGCTTTGTGATGGTAAAACCCTTTCAAAGCTGGGGAGCCCAAAGTATTGTCCTTCTGCTAGGATGACAGGAAGGCAGATGTTGGATGGGATGGGTGTACTAGGTATGATATGGTCCCTATGGCAGTAATGGTTTCAGCAAGTGGGCACAGACACTTGTCCTCTGTTGGGGATCCAAGTCCAGCATCTTTAGGTAAAAAACATGTTTTTGTTCTATGGAAATGTTTACCAAACCCACCTTCAGGCTAGCGAACACTGGCTAGGCACCTGAATCTATTAATGCTGCTGTATGTGGAGCTCATAAAAGATTTATAGAGAAACTTGTGCTTCAAAATGGAGTTTAGGGCTGTCCTGCATTCAGAGAGGGATGGGAGAGATGCCTTTAAATGAAGAAAGACTGGTGGGAAAATTTTCCAGTTTCAAGTGCTTGGAGATAGAAGACACATCAGCTGCCCCAGGAGCTCATCTATATCCTCTCCATCTCCATCTCCACTTTTTCCTGCAGAACCTTCCTGATTCTCATTTAAGCAAATGTGGTTCCCTGTGTGGGAAAATTTATTGCGGGGTGTGTGAAAATCTGAAAATCTTGCAGAGCAGGGGTTAGTTAAGTTAGCAAAATGTCTACTCCAGGGCAATTATTCTGGACTAGATTAAAAAAATACTATCTTTCAGGTATAAGATATAAACTATAGTTATAGTAGATGAAATAAAAGGCCTCTTGTTGCAATATTTACTTTTTCTTTCAGGGCAATGTATATCTTTTGTGGAAATTAGCTGTGAGAGGGTGCAATTAGCTGTTGTGTATTCTGGTGCAATTGTTCTTTAAGAATAATTTGATTTGACAGATTTATATTGTTGGCAATGCGATTTGAGGAGGGCCCAGATACAAACTTTCCACACCCTAATCAATAATGCTAAATCGTTTTGCTGAGGTGAACAATCTCTGACCTAGTATTCGTATTTCTTTTACCAATTCCCTGTAATAAAATTGAACATTTTGTCACCACTTTGAGAAACAGTGCCAAACACCTTAAAACACATGTCACATGCCAGCAGCCCCTCACTTCCCTCCTCCGGGATTTTCTACATCTGGAATCATAATCACAGATAAAAACCTTGACAAAATTGCATCTGAGCACATTCCTCTCTGCAGCCCTTATAACATTCTCATAACATTTAATACAATATTAATACCTGCTACCGAAAGGCAGGAGGGAGGTAAAGGGCTGCCAACCTCCACGTTTCCTGATGCATCATGTTCAAACCTGAAATTCACACTTCGTGTTTCATTTTAAGTTCAGTGCATTTAACAGGGCCCTAGAGAGAGAGCCCTGGTTAGTTCCCCAACCTGCTCAGCTGACGCCCAGGGAGGCGGCTTCGGAATTGTTCAGATCGCTGCAGGGAGAAGAGGAGGAGGAATTTGGTTCCAATCTGCCTGCAATGGGCCAAGTCACTTCTCTGTTCTGGTGTCACAGACCTGGGGCTCCTCTTGGAAATAATGAAGGTCCCACTGATTTTTATTGTCCACAGTGGTGATCAGCAGATTCTCTGTATGCTGTGACCAAAGCAATGAGCAGATTTTATAGATAAAGAATCACGTCTGAGCAGACTTGCTGCTGATGGACAGGCTCTCGCATCAATGTAAAGCAATCCTCCCTTTACTGAAGGAGGCCCAGGAGCCTGGGGGAGGCAGTCTTGGTTGAAGACACAGGGCTTTTCTGCCATGCCTGTGACCCTCACCCCACCTTTTTTTTATGCTACAGCCCCCATTCCTGTGCCTGGCTTGGGGGGGGGGTCACCATTCCTCCAATCTATGAGGAAGAAACAAAGATTAGAAAGAAGTGGAAAGTGTAGGAAGTGTACCCCACTGGGGGTCTCCTGGGAGTGTGAGGGGATAACCTGGAGACGGACTTTCAAATGTTAGTGGCTTTGTTCAGTTGATGCTCTCAAAACAGACTAGGCATGCCTTCTCTCTTTTAAAAACTGTGAGTGTCCTGGGCTCTGGAAAGAGTAACCAGCATCAGTAACAGGAGGGAGGGAGGGAGGGAAGGAGGGAGGGAGGGAAGGAGAGAGAGAGAGAGAGAGAGAGAGAGAGAGAGAGAGAGAGAGAATGAGAATGTATTTCCCTAAGTAATACCCAGTTTAGTAAGCAAGGAGTATAATTTGCTGAATGGTTCAAACAAGCACAGAGCCCTTATACTTTACTCAGAGAACAGAGGCAACAGAGGCGGGCAACTGGCCCTGTGGCTGCAGCTAACATCTTTAAGAAAACAGCCCTTTCTGCTCCGATGCGGGGAAGAAATGCTGGTGTTGCCTTTCTCTTCCACAGTTGTTATTCAAGAGGTTTTCCCTGACCCCAGACTCCAGCTCCATCCTCGGAGTTTGAGGTCATCCATTGGATGTACCCAAAGGGGGAGCCCCAGGCTAGAGAGTCTAGGGCCAAAGGGGGCGGCTCCCCTGCTCAGAACCCTTCCCTGGTGGCTCCCCAATTCGGGGCATTTGCTCTAACTGCCTTTCCCTCGGGGAGGCTCCGAAGGATGCAGAAATCTGGGCGCCCGCTCGCTCGCTTGTCAAGAAGCAAACTGTCTTCACATTCTCCAAGAGCAATTCCCTGCCTAGGAAGAAGAAGGAAAGAGGCAAAATAAATAAAACCAGTTAATGTTGTAGTTAACTTGCAAATCAAGTAAATCTGTTGGTGCCGTATTTGAGAAATAAACCACGAGCGCGTCACAGCAAACACACACTTCTGAACGTCTTCATTTTGATTTAATGGTATATCAGCGTCAACTATCGCTTCCTCTGCTGGTACACTCGGCCTGATGCCGCGGGAGGAGGGTGCCCATGTTTATCACCGAGTGAGATGACTAATTACACCTTGTCAATCACCGGCTATGAAGACATAAAACCAGCGCGCACAATGAAGTAGTTGCCTGCAGCGTCAATTAGTTGGCGATTCTGAGGTTATTGCGTGGCCCTGCTTGGGCCGCCTCTAATAACGGGACGGAGCGCCGGGAACCAGCGCGCTGATCAATCACCCTCTTTCCGCGGTTCCCCGCGCCCTCCCCCTCTCCCCGCCCGGGCCTGGCCTCACTTTCTCCCGGCGGCGTGCGCTTCCTCCCTCCGCGGCCCCGGCTCGGTGGCGCCGGGAGCCCCGGGAAGTTTGCGCGCTGCAGCTCCGCAGCCGGCAGCCGGGAGCCCCGCAGCCTTCGGGGAGCGCCGGGGCTGGTGGCCCCTTTGTTGGAGGAGGCGTGGAGGGAGCGCTTTTGTTCTGCGTTAGTCACGGTGGCCGGCTGGAGGCTGCTACCTCATTATGCGCCGGGTAGCTTGTCTGCAAGGAAGCAGATGGTGGGGAGGTAGGCAGCGGCAGCAGTGGCCAGACCTGAATTCCGTTCACCTGTCACCTCCTACAGAAAAGCAGGTTGGGGACCTAAGAATGCTTTACCCCTAACCGAGGGAGGGGGTCGAGGGGGGTCGCCCTTTCTGCCAGCTATGATGTCCCAGTTACCTGTCCTTGCCGGATCCCCGCCTCCCCCCCTCCCTGCCTTTGCCTTTGCTGTAGTTCCCTGCGCCGTGTTCATGTCATTCGCGTGTCAGGGTATGTGTTTACAGCCTGTTCCTCGCCTTGCTTAGTCTCTGAGGACAGGGCTCAGCGGCTGCGCGACGTCCCCCAGCCGCTGGGGGAGATTACCAAAGTTACCGGCCTCTGTCTGAACCTGGGGGCCCGGGTGCCCAGATGCCGCCCTGCGGCGAGAGAGGCGCTTGAGCCTCTAACAGATGCTAGCACGTCCCAGCCGATGCAGAGGGATAAATAGAAGACCGGGTGGGCATCCCAACTGCCAGGGAATTCAGGGCCAGTTCCACGTAGATGGGGGCTTCCGGTTAGCGAGGTGGAGACCCAAGGGTGCACATCTAGGAGTGAGAGGAAGTGAGGGGCCGCGGGGTATGTGTGCCTTGAGTCACTTTTTGGGCAAGAGTCCCTGAGTACCCCTAACCCCTAGGCAGCTAGCTCTTTGAGCCCATCGAGCACCAAGGAGAAACACTCCTGGGCTACCAAAATCTTTCCTACCCTTTAAGCAACCTCCAGATGAACTCCGGTGACTCCTAGATTGTATTTTCATTCCTTATTTTCTTCGAAAACAGTGTCCCAAACATCTCTATATAACATGCCTGTATAATCGTGTAGGTGTGTCAGCTTGCCTGGGCAGGGGTCTATGCAGGCACAGAAGCACCAGTCTGTGTGAACACGTGCATCCTTATCTTTGGATGGATGGTCCTTCCTCAAGTTAGGCCATCTGTGCACGTGCAGCTTGTACACATGTACTTGTAACTTCAAGAGTTTTTGTAAATACTCCTGATAGTAGCACACACAGAGATTAAGTGGGATCCCCTGAGCACACAAGTGTTAGTGCTGCGGTCCAGATGCGCCCTTGGACATGGCATGCACCTGCAGACCATAGCTGTACATTAGTGCTGGTGGTGGCTTTGCCAACAAAGATAAAATTCATGCTGGCTGCATTTTTGCTGAATGAGATGAACATGAACATTTTCACAAATGAACATGAACATGTCTTCAAGCATCATAAACTCACTATGTGTTTATGTGTAAAAGTTTAGTACAATATGTGGAAAGGTGACTTCATGTTGCCTCAACTCTGTCCTCAGTGTGATAAACTGAAGGGATCCTGGCTTCTCCTTGATTGTGCCAGACAAGAAGATTGACATTTCAGACTTACGTCATGACCCCCATCACCTGGAGTGAAAGCCACCTCCAAAATGAACTCAACAAAGGAGACTCAGTAACTGACTGGACCATTTCAATTTTCCCTCAAAATCTTTTTATTTTATTCTTATTTTTTTAAGTTCCTAAATCCCTGCTCCACCAGACACCTAGCTATTGCCCTGGGTTCCCTCAAGGGGTTCCATCCAGACTGGCATTTAGGGTTTGCTGGGCAAGCTAGGTTGTTGGTCCTTGTGTAGCAAGGTAGCTTTGTGGGTCAAGATACCACCGGGTGGGGGATACTGGTGGAATGGGGTGCCCCGTAGGAAGAGAATGGGCCTATGGTCTTTAAGAACCTTTTGATGCCACATGCGGGAGAGAAAAGGTTTTGGATAAGAAAGGAGAAAGGGAGTGATCAAGGGATTTGCTGGGTTTCTACTGTGTTCTAGGCATTTCCGTCCATGATCTCCTGAGTTCACCACACTCACAAGGAGGGGACCGTCGTGGCTCTCACGGAGAAGGCCCAGAGACAGGCTAAAGAAGGTTGAGTCACTCGCTTAAGATTGTATTGCACGTACATGGGAGAGTTAGAACTCCTTGTTTTTCTGAGTTCCTAAAGACCTACTCCCCCATTCTTCCAGACTGGAGAGGAACTGGGAAGAGCCAGAAGGAGCAAAGTATCTGGCCCGGTATTGGTCCCTAGCTTAATGGGAGCGAGCATGTGCTGGCTGGCTCCCTTCCCACGGGAGTCATCGCTCCTGCGGCTCTTGCGCCCGGGTCCCCAGGAGGCCTGTACCGCTGCCCGAAGGGCAGGAGTGGAGTGGAGCCCCAGACCAAGGCGGAGCTGGGCGGGAAGCTGCCCGAAGGCTCCTAAACTCCACTCCAGGCCTGCCTTCTCAGGCTCCCCTTACGGTGCCCGAAGCCAAAGGGGAGAGTGGAGTGAGACCTCGAGCATCCTTTGGCGGCGCCTTCTCAGGATAGAGACGGCAAGGAGAGAGGATTTAAT
Source organism: Eospalax fontanierii (assembly GCA_035773235.1). Taxonomy (NCBI): domain Eukaryota; kingdom Metazoa; phylum Chordata; class Mammalia; order Rodentia; family Spalacidae; genus Eospalax; species Eospalax fontanierii. The sequence continues at coordinate 53,055,141 of CM069541.1, forward strand.
TTTCCTTCCAGAAGAAACACAGGAAACTGTTCACAGCTTAAAAACTCCAAACCCCGCGCCCTCCCTCCTCCCTCCCTCCTCCTGCTCCAGCCTCGCCCACCAGCTCCCACCATCTCCTCTTTGCTCCCCTCCTCTAGCCTCTCCCCTCCCTCTGGGTCTCCCGCCTTCCCGGAGCACGCGCTGCCAGGGCCCGGGGCGCCGGGCGGCCAATGGCACGGCGGCAGGACGTGATGTCAGGCGCGGCTGTAGAAAAGGCGCGGAGGCTTGCGCTGGCGCGGACTGCAGACTCGCGGCTGGGCTCCGCGCGCGCTTGGAGAGCCCTGCGCGCTGCTGGGCCCGCGGCCCGCGGCTCCTCCTCCCACTCTGCTCCTCCTCCTTTTTCTCCTCCTCCACCTCCTCCTCCGTCGCCTCCTCCTCCTCTTCCTCCTCCTCCTCCTCCTCCACCGCCTCCTCCTCTTCAATTCTCCGGGTAGCTCGGCTCGGCTCGCTGGCTTCGCAGAGACCCCTACTCCAGTCGTCGACCCAGCGCCCAAGAGGGGCGTCCTTGGCTGAGGGCACACCCCAGGGAGAAAAAGGTCCCGGCATCTGGGCCGCCGCGGGCACCTAGCTGTTCCTGGGTGAACCCCAACCGAAGCCGTCGCCGCCCGGGGCAGAGTTTGCGCCCCTGCTTTGCGCCCTGGGCGCCGAAGCCGGGCGAGCGATGCCAGCGGCGTGAAAGCGCCCGCGGCGGGCGCCGACCTCTGCCCTGGTCTCCCGCCCCCCTCGCCCCTGCCCTTGTGACCCTGGCTTTGGCGCCGCCACCCAGGCGCCCCGCGATGTAGCTGCCCCCACGCCTCGGCGGGAGGCGTCCTGGCCCGCGGGCGCCCGGGTCCCGGAGCCCGGCCTGGGGGCGCAGCCGAGCTCGGGCGGGGCCGGGGCCGCGGTGGAGATGCACTGGGCCCGTTAACGCTGGCAGCACCAGGCAGCTGAGGCGGGGGGCAAGCCCTTCCTCCCGGGAGCCGCGCCCCCGGCCCCGCCGGTCCCGCCGCGATGCTGTTCCACAGTCTGTCGGGCCCCGAGGTGCACGGGGTCATCGACGAGATGGACCGCAGGGCCAAGAGCGAGGCTCCCGCCATCAGCTCCGCCATCGACCGCGGCGACACTGAGACGGTAGGCGCGCGACTGTGGAGTTGGGACTAAGAGCTGGGACCTAGCGGGGGCCGGCCAGCGCCTCTGCTCCCCGAAGTTTGGGGAGAGTCCTTCGTGCTGCACGGGACTGAGCACTGGGATCCTCGGACAGGATGCAAGGCCCGTAGCTCCGGGCTCAAGGGAAACCTGGCGCTGGGGCGGAGGAGGGACGCAAGGTTGAAACCCAGATCCTGGACCCCGAGGGTGGAGGAGAACATTTCTGTAGAAGTGGAAGCAAGGTCCTATTCGCGGCCCGAGGCAGCTCTATACTCACGTCGCCTGGCACTCGGGTCCACAGTCCTGGCTCTCCACCACTCGGCTGCTGGTGTTGCCGCCCGCCCGCGTCTGGGGAAAAGAGCGAACCGATTCGGAGCCCTGTGGCTCCAGCCAGTTTGAGTCGCTCTCACTCTCCTGGCAGCTGGGGCTCCCTTCCTAGAGCACTTTCAGGGTTCTGAGAGTTCTGGGCAAGCACTTTTCGTTGGTCGCGTCCCGGTGCTCCTGGACCGCCAAACTTGGCCTGGCCATGGTTCGGAGTTCAGGCTCCGGCCTGGCTTCCGCGGAAGGAAACTCCATTCGGTTCTCTGTACCTGGCTCCGCCGTCCCTGCTCCAAATAGCCAGTTCCTGGCTCCAGATTTCCCCTGGGGGCCAGACCAGCAGACACTGCCTAAACAGCGGGCTCAGAGTGACCTTTGAGGAGACAGAGAAGGTGGGAAGCCGGGGCGAAGCTTCTCTCTTCTTAAAGCCAGAGTAGCAGTGAGTGGCCTTCGGATCTCTGAGCTCTTCCCGGATAAACCACCTTGACTCTGCAGTTTGGTTAGGGGAAGATTCAGATTGGTCTTATCCTCCACCCTGAGACTTTGAGGGTGCTCTTATATTCCTTTTAACTATCTCTCAAGACCCAAGCGGGGGCCCTAGCTGGTGTGGCAGAGGAGACAAAAGTTCGCCGACCTGTCCTTACCTAAACCTCCGGTCTAAGTATCCAGGTAGCACCACAGCTTGGGCCCAGGGACCCTGCTGCCCCTCTGAAGAGGAGTGTGTGGAGGGTGATTTTTAATACTTACTGCACCTTACCCCTTAACTCTTTTCTGGGGTCCAGAACTTTTAAGGAACAGTTTGAGGAATTCCCTTGGAGGGCTTGGTTAGGAGAGCCCCCCTTCCCCAAACACAACCGGAGCTTTCCTCGGGCAAGGTTGTGGGGGGTAGGCATGGGGAGACACAGGCCTGAGAACCACCTAGAACTGGAACCTGGGGCTGTGGCTTGGGCCTGAGTCGGCCTGGAGCTGAGCTGATCAGCCTTGGCCCTTAGCTGCCCAGGTTTGGGGGTGCTGGGATGGAGAAAATGGACTGCCCTTCCAGGCTGTCCTTTAGGTATTCAGGGATGGGGGGGCAGGAGGAGTTCAGGGTGGGTTCTTGGTGGCAGCACAGCTGCAGGCTGAGCCTAGAGTGGCAGTCTCGCATCTTCCTCCCTCCACAGACCATGCCGTCTATCAGCAGTGACCGTGCTGCATTGTGCGCTGGCTGTGGGGGCAAGATCTCCGACCGCTACTACCTGCTGGCGGTGGACAAGCAGTGGCACATGCGCTGCCTCAAGTGCTGTGAGTGCAAGCTCAACCTGGAGTCAGAACTCACCTGCTTCAGCAAGGATGGCAGCATCTACTGCAAAGAAGACTACTACAGGTAGTCCTACCCAGAGCCCACTGGCCTTCAGGGACCCAAACCTTGCTCTCCTCCTTTTCTTCCGTCCCCAGTAGAGGTTATCCTGCCCAAGAGTCCCCTTCTCCAAGCTGGCACAAACTGGGTGACAACTTTTTAAGGCAGCAATTTTGGGTGCTCTTGGAAAGAATTATGAAGTATATGCTCTTGAAAGAGTTATGAAATTGAAGTTACTCTACTTTCTGAGCTCAAAACACCTAAAAGATCAGCTTGGGTGTGTGAGGGTTGGGGGGGGTGTCCTTACATTTTTCCCTTTGAAGTTTCCTGAGTTAGTCAGAGAAGACAGAAATAGACCACCCCAAACTCAGATAACCTGGCTTGTGTGAAACAGCTGGAGGGAGAGCATTTCTGGTTGGGGGGGTGCATAGATAGGAATGAAAGGTGGTCAGGATTAAGAATTAGGAATCACTCACTTAGAGGCTCCAAGGTCCCTCTTTCTCCCGATCCCCAGCTTTAGAGTTAGGGTCTATTTATGTATTCTCTCTGTGTCTCTGTCTCTATTTCTCTCTTTCCCGGTCTCTGTGTTTCTTCCAAATTACAGCGGTGTTTAGGATTCCCAGGCGCTGGTCTGGAGGGCAGGGGCAAAGGTTGAGGAAGGGGTAAGTGAGGGAGTTTCTCCCCCTTCTAAGTGAAGTCTTTCCTAAGACTTGCTCAGACTCTGGATAAAGTGGAAGCTCCCGTGGGTGTGAACATGGTTAAGGGAAATTATTTGGGGATAGGGCCAGGCCTGGGGTAAAATCTAGTTCCCTCTCTACTAATCTTCCCAGTGAAGCCCAGACAGTCCACCTTGAAGAGGGGATTTCCCCTGCCCCAGGAGCAGCAGTCGCGCCTGGAGGAGGGTTATGGGGGTACCCAGCCATTTGTCCCCACAGCCCCTCCCTCCGTGGTCCCTACAGGCGGTTCTCCGTGCAGCGTTGCGCCCGCTGCCACCTGGGCATCTCGGCCTCGGAGATGGTGATGCGTGCTCGGGACTTGGTTTATCACCTCAACTGTTTCACATGTACCACGTGTAACAAGATGCTGACCACGGGCGACCACTTCGGCATGAAGGACAGCCTGGTCTACTGCCGCTTGCACTTCGAGGCGTTGCTGCAAGGCGAATACCCAGCACACTTCAACCATGCCGACGTGGCGGCGGCGGCAGCGGCAGCAGCGGCGGCTAAGAGTGCAGGATTGGGAGCAGCGGGGGCCAACCCGCTGGGTCTTCCCTACTACAATGGCGTGGGCACCGTGCAGAAGGGGAGGCCAAGGAAGCGCAAGAGTCCGGGTCCTGGGGCGGATCTGGCAGCCTACAGTGCTGGTGAGTGTGAGGCGCACCGCCAGCCTCGGTTGGGTTGGGGGAAAGTTGGCGGCGTGAACAGCTGAGAGTTGCGGGGAACTACAGTGTGATGGGCATCCAGTGGGCACTCTGGCCCCTGGCTTTCCAGGCCCTTTCCACCAGGCTGCCTGGCAGAAGGAACTTCGGAGCCCTGGTCTCCAGTCTGTGAGCCCTTGGCTGAAGCGTTATCAGAGGATGCGTTAGGTATTGGTGACCCTGGTGTAGTGACCTCGTCGCTGAGGAATCGTATTTTGGAGGTGCTTTTTGGTTTTGTCCCCGTCCCCCGCTTTGCTGTGCAAAAAGTGTAGGGAGAGTAAACAAGTTGCCGTGGACACCAAGCAGGCTCAGGGTGGCGGCGGCTGAGGGCAAGGGAGCTGGAGTGATGAAGAAGCAGCGAGGGTCCCCAGAGAACGATCTGGCAGTGGGCGAGGGCGCCGAGTTGAGTTTGGCGTGACCCGAGGGCGGCCAACTTGGGCAAGTTGGGCTCCAGAGCATTTTCTGAGCAAGGGCTGTGAGACCCTGTGTCCGCCGGATCCACCGGCACCGCCAGGTCTCAGAGGTTTCCCTCCCGCTTCTTTAGAGTTCCCGACCCTAGGAGGCCGGCGCCGGAGGAAAAGGCCGGAGTCGGCCAGGCCTCTGTGGGGGCGGAGTCGGGGGGGGGCTCCACTAGCATTTCCAGAGTCTTCGGATCCAGAGCCTCTCCCGAGTGGCTCTGTACCCCTCCAGTACCCTCCTGGCTCCGGACAGCTGCGGACTTTCTGAGGCCCAGCAACATCTGCCCGAGGTCTGCAGGGCCCGGAAAGGTTTATGACTCTCTTGGCTTCCGAACTAGAGTTTATTTGCAATTATTTTCTCCCTTTCGTTTGCTACAGAATCGGATCATTTCTTTTCTTCCTCCTTTTCCCTTTAGTCTGATGCACAAATTGGGGGTGGGGGTGTACAGAACCCAAAACAAACCCAAGACTCAGGACGGGCTCTGGCGGGGAAGAAGGAGAAGAAGTCAGGGTTGTTTTGTTAAACAATCTGAGCTTCTTAGGAAGGGAAATAGGGAACAAGTGGAGTGGGTCTTTTTTTTTTTTTCGATCCAACGAAATTGCTCTTTAGAGACTCCTGGGGTCGACTCCGGAGGGGGCAGTGCAGCCCCCAGTTGGGTAAATGGTAAAGTGGCATTGGCTCAGCAATTTAAACTTTTGAGAAAACATTGCTATAGATACCGTTCTCTGAAACTTCCACCTTCATCGCTCACTCAACTGAAAATAAAGACTAAATCCGGTCCAGGCCCGTTTCACGCCAAACCAAGCTCCTCTATTAATCAAGTGGGTCAGCTTCCCTGGGGGCGGAGGGGGAGTCTCTCCCAAGGCATCTGGTGTGTGGGGAGTGGTCTGATGTTTTCCTGAGTATACCAAGTTGGCACCCGGGTTGGAACTATGCAAAAAGAGAGTAGAGTGTTTCGAGATTTATTTTTGCTTTTTGCTGCTCAGCCTTGGCCTTCCCCAGGAGGCGGAAAATGTGGCTGGAGGCTGAGTTCGGGAAGAGCTGGGCCCTCACTCTGCCACCTCATTTTCTCTTTGGCCTCACATTCCTTTCTTTCTGTCCTTTCTATTCTTCCGCGGCCTCCACCCTCCTCTTTCTTCCTGCGTCTGTGTGCTTCTCAGTTCTCTTTGCGCGCGCGTCTGGGGCCTTGGCTGGCTTGGAACGGCGCTCGGCCCAGAGGCAGTGGCTGTGCGATTCACTGCTTCGGGGATCCTCGGACAAGGTTAGGAAGAGAGGATGACTCCTTGTTCTCCTGGGGTCCAGTCAGGCCCTCCCTAGACCTGGCTTCCGCCGCCTCGGCGCTGGCAAGAGAGAGATGGCTGCAATGTGGGCCTTGGGGCAGCTGGGACTGGAAAGTGGTGGGAGCGGAGGGTGCGACCGTGGGCTGTGTGTGCGGGCAAGTGTCTGCGTGGAAGGGGAGTGCGTGCTTTTCACTGAGAGCACACCAGTTTGCTCGGTTAAGCGTCCCGCATCCAGGGGCCGGCACACCGACTGATTGCAAATCCTTCCTCCTCCGGGACTGCCTCCCCGAAGGCAGTGGGGCTGGGCGCTGTGTGGGAAAGGGCGCAGGGCTGCCCCGAGCCCTGGGCTTCTGGAACAGCGACCTAGGCCACCAGCCGCAGAGGCGGAAAGTCCTTCCGGGGCGCGGGCCGCAGCAGCCCTCGGTCCGCGGCCCCTCTGGTCCCGGCGCGCAGCCCCAGTCCCAGAGACTGGATAGAAGCTTCCCGGAGCCGGGAGCCCGGAGTCCGGCCGCCGGTCGACCCCGGGCGCGCAGTCTACAGCCGGAGCCCCCGAGGGGCTGGGGCCCCGCACTTTGCTTCGCGGTTCGCGCGCCACGGCCGCGGGAGTCGCGCACAGACCGGCCGGCTGGCCCGGCCTCCCCCAGCCCCGCTTTTTGTGTGTGTGTGTGTGTGCCTGGCGGCGTAATTACTGATTTGATTCCAATCCATTATTTAGACAATTGAACCTACAGTCTCGTCTTTAGTAAAATGAGGCGAAGTCAGATTTGATTACAGGTTCAGTCCCAGCGACAAGAGCTCGAAACCCGATGGGTTAATAACAGATCACGAGTAAATTATTCATGATTTTACGAGCTCTTTAGCTCCATTGAATCGGCCTAATTGAGAGGAAAAAAGAGGGTGGGGGGAGAAAGCCCTGGTCCTCCTTCTCCCCTCAGACCTTCGCTCCTCCCCGGATCTGATCTTGGGGAATCTCCACCCGCCCAGGGCTTTTGGGGCGCGAGTGAGGGGGCCCTGGGGCGCTAGCGCCTTACCCTGCTGCTCTGGCTACTCCAGCGCAGGCTGGGCCCGGCCAGACCACGCCACCTTGAGTTCCTCGCTTCCCTCCTCTTATCCCGGCTTGTTCTGCTACCGGACCGATAACCGTTCAGAAGTCTCTCGCACAGGGTTCCGTCTGCGTGAGCCCTGAGATTCAGTTCTGTCACCGGGACCCTACACATCCCACTTATTTCTGGGACTCCTTTCCATAGCTTCCCCCTCTATCCTCTGTTTCCCTACCTTTTCCCTGGCTCTGTCCATCTTTCTGTCTCCTCCCCCTCCCCCCATTTTCTGTGTCTCTGCCTCTCTCTTTTCCTGCGTTCTCTCTCCCTCCTCCCCACCACCTTCCCCCACTGTAGGCCGCTATCAGGGCACCTCCCTTGGGCCTATGGGGCGCCGGGGTCCCCACGGAGCTCATTAACAGTGGTGAGGCCCAGGTGGGGGCTGGGTAGAGGGATGAGCCCAGAGATCTCCCGTGGGGAGGCCGGCCCCACCCGAGAGGAGCTGGGGACTCGGGGAAAGAGGAGGGTCTATCCCCCTGAGCCGGTTCAGGGCTGCTCCCCAGCAGGAGCTTACCTCCCGTGTTCTGATCCTCTTTAAATTCCTCACTTTGGGTGTTCTGGATGGGAACACACGTTGGAGGAGGAAGGGGAAGCTGGATTCCTGGGTACACATGGACAGGACCTCTGAACTTAGGGGTAGAATCCACAGCTTACAAATCTTTATGACTGGATGGGCCACTTTGGCATGGGGGGGAGGGAGGTCACCTAGAAAGCACTTGCTCGGTTAGTGTTGTGGAGATAGCGATTTCACTTTGAATTTTGGGCAAACTATGAATCCATTTCTAATGAATATGTTCCATGCAACATTTGCATTTTCAATAACAAATGAGCTCCAAGTGTAAGTGAACTCGTTTTGGATTTTCGATAAACAAAAAAAGTTTTTAGATAATGAACAATAACTTAGATAAACAACAGATACAATTTTATTGTGCATAGGTCCCATGTCATCTGTGGGACATACTGATGCTAAAAATTATTTGTTTTGTGTGTAAGAAATTCAGATCCGAGGGGCAATGTTTGCATTTATTTACTAAATTTGGCACCTCTATTATAGGCATGTGCTGTACTGCAGGAGGCCTTCCCAGTTCCCCACTGAATTTGAGCCTCCTATGAAGCAAGACCTTAAAAATGGGATGACTTGGAAAGAAATAAGGGGACCTTGAGGAGGATCCTGTATGTTCTCACCAGCTACTGGGTTGCTGAGCATGTTTCTGAGACCCAAGGTTTCTGTTCTCTCCCATAGTCCTTCAGGATCCCCCACCAAGCCCCAGAAAAGCCCTTTAGGAATGAGGACAGGTTCCTTAAAGAGCCCTGGTCTACCCCCGCCCTCCCTCATGGCTTTGTGAAGGAAACAGTGGACTCCAATGTGAAGACTGGGCTCAGCCTTTACCAACGTGTACAAGTGGCTCCATTTCCCTTGACTTCGATTTCTTCACCTCTAAAATGGGATCATTAGTGGGCTCCTTTGAAACAGTAGTGATGGGGAATGACACATATAAAGCCAAAGCATAAGGTGGGCTCCTGATGAGTATATATTAATATCTTCCTCCAACTTCTCCCCTTTCCAGTGAGATTCAACATACTGTTATTTCCCTGAGACTGCCTGAGCCTCATTTGCTCCATTTGTAGAACTAGGAAATAAGCACCTCGAGGGGCAGTGGGGAGGATTAAACTACAAAATGCAATCCCCAACCTTAGGCCTCATTCTGGAGGCCCAAGGGCTGCTTAGTACTTTGGGGGAGGGGTTGATGAAAGTGAGCCTGTCAGTCAGCAACTTCTGGGTGGGAGCATCAGACACTGTAGGGGGAGATGAAGACCACAGGAGCTTGTCCTTAGAGAGTGCTTGGGAAACAGAACGGTACAGGTATACAGATTTAGGCTGTCAGATCCACGCTGTGACTTCCCTTTCTGAGACTCAGTTTCAATATCTATAAAAAAGAGTTGCTTTAAGTGTCCAGTGGCAGTGTGTGTATAAAGAAAGCCTTTTCTAGTCCAGTGAGATGGCTCAGTGGGTAAAGGTGCTTTCTGCCAAACCTGACTACCTGATTTCCACCCCCAGAAAAAAAGAGACTCCCACAAGTTGTCCTCTGAAGTCCACATACAGTGACCCCCTCAAAATAAATAAATACTTGTAAAAAAAAATGTTTCCGTACAGCTTCTGGAATCCAATAAGTACCAACAAGCTGCTTCTGTTGGTATTATTCCTGCAACGTGATGGCTCTAGAATGGTGTAGGGTGTGTGTGTGTGTGTGTGTGTGTGTGTGTGTTAGACAGGATCTTCTTGTGCTCCCAGAACTCAGAACTGTACATGTAAAACAGGCTGACCTTGATTTCACAGAGATGTGCCTGCCTCTGCCTCCCCCATGCCTGACTAGAGTGACTTTTTGATTCTCAGAGAACTGGGATTGAATTCAGTATTTCCTAGCTCAGTGATCCTGGGCAGATCACATTCTCAAAGATCTTCAGCTACTCCATATCTAAAATGGGTGTAATATCCCCCATTTCAGCGTGGTGTGTAATATCCCCCATTTCAGCCAGGTTTCCAGAGTAGATGTTTCTGGCGTCGGGTGGTGAGGGTGTGGCCTTGGGATTGACAGGCCTGGCAGAGTCAGGAAATTCACCTGCCACTTCTGCATCCCTTCCTCAGCGCTGAGCTGTAACGAGAACGACGCGGAGCACCTGGACCGAGACCAGCCCTACCCGAGCAGCCAAAAGACAAAGCGCATGCGCACCTCCTTCAAGCACCACCAGCTTCGAACCATGAAGTCTTACTTTGCCATTAACCACAACCCTGATGCCAAGGACTTGAAGCAGCTCGCGCAAAAGACTGGCCTCACCAAGCGGGTCCTCCAGGTCAGCTGGGCTGGGTTGGGGGCATCTGCAGCTGCCAGAACCTGAGGCAGAACCTCAGGTGGACCAGGACTTTGGAAGAAGCACCTGGTCTGTCTGCCCTGCTCTCTTTCCACCTCTTTAGTCCGTCTTAGAACTTAAACCTTTTTCATGACATTACATATTCTCTGTGTACTTTCATCTTCAAGTTCGCCCTCCGTGTGTGGTCCCTTGTTTCTATACTTGATTTCTTCTCTCTTTTTGAAACCACTTTTAGTTACCTTTTCTTACTCAGCTGACTCTGCAACACATTCATGTTTTAAGAGTTTCAGTTATTTCACATGAATCCAGAATCCTCTGATTTTGTCTTCATCCAAGGGACTGCTCTTAGTGTCTTACCTGTTCTCTCCAGTTTTTCTTTTTCTTTGGGCCTCTGTTCATTCTTCTCTTGATTGTATTTTCTTCTGGCAGCTCTCTGATTTATCTTCGGGCTGTCTTTTTTCTTTTCTTTTCTTTTTCTATTTCCCAGACTTTCCAGGAGCAAAGTTTGGTGGTGTGGTGTGATGTACCTGTTTAGGGTGTCATATAGGGGTCTTAATGGGGTCTACCTTTGGGGATGGGAAGAAGCAGCTGAGTGCTTGTAAGACTGAATTGTGTAGATTTCTTGATAGACAGGATCCAGACCCTTTCACAAATTCCATAACCCAAAGATGTTGAGAACTTAGTATGGGGCCCAAACTTATGGGACAATTCTCGAGTCTTTCGATTAGCCATTTTGGGGTTCCTGCCAAACTCTTAAAACTTCTGAACCTCAGAGTCCTCTATGTGAAAGGCACACAAAAAGTCAGCCACACTTCAGAGTTATTGACACACCATTAAGATGATGTGTCAGCTTGACACTTTACGTTCCATGGATGCTAGTTAAGAATCAGTCTGTCATCTGATTAACGCATATGAACAATTCTTGTGGCTAGACCTCAGTTTCCCCGTGATGCAAGGCAGAACACTTCTCTTTTATAGCAAGTTTAGCCGGCTTACTCTTCAGGATATGTGGGTACCACGATTGCCATGCACATTTTAAGATCAAAACAACAAAACTTAAGGAACAAGTACCCCGCAGTGAGGAGAGGTGCTGGGATTGAGTCCAGGCCTCTGTGATTTCAGATCCTGGGGACTGAAAGCTGGGAGATATACGGAAGGAGTGAGGCTGACAGATCTAGAGGACTGCACAGCCTCAAAAAGTTTCTGTGACTGTCAGAAAGCAAAACAAAATGAAACAAGGCCTTTGTGGGGTTGTCTCCGGATGTGACACAGTGTGAGTGCAGATCCCTTGTTGGAGCCTTGACTCAGGGAGGATGGCAGGACAGTTGAGCTGAAGCGCTGAACTCTGGGGACCTGGTGACATAGAAAGGAGACCAGTGCTGACCAATAGCATGCTGCCGCCCTCTCTGGGCCCATCCCTTGCTCAGAGGGCGCACGCTGTGACTTAATTCCATTGGCCAGAGTTCTAGGGGGCACATGACTGCGAGGTGAGGGTGATGGTACAAGTTTCTCTGGTCCTTTCCTGCAGACGTTGCCTTCCTGGGCTAGGTTGAGGAGCCTTCGAGGCCCTGCTCTCTCTTTTAGTTCTGAGCCACCCCAGATTGAGGACTCAGGTCTCTACCTCTTCTCTGTTAATAGGATATTCTCTTCCTCTCTATTTCCAGCTGCTCCGTGGAATGCTGGGAAGTGGGGGAGTGTTGGTTGAAATCCCAGACTTGCAGATCTAGGGTTCAGGAAAACCTGGGCTCAGAATCACCCCATGTTTCATTTCACTGGCTGTGTGTCTTAGACAGACCAGTTACCCTCTCTGAACCATTTGTCATTTCTAAAAAAGTCACCTTTAGCACTCATCCTTCTCCCAGCTGTCTAGATTAAATGAATGCTCATAGTTCAGTCAGAATACAGAGCCAAGAGCCTGACTGCTGACCTCAGGGAGACAAGAGATGGGGTCCCTGGTGTAGATTTCCTACATCAGATTTCCAGCTTATTCTTTCACCTGACTAAAATCATTGGCTCCAGATTCTAGGACATAGAAACAGATGAACTGGCCCTGACCCTGAAGAAATTCACTGTTAGCTACAGAGAGACCCACACAGCACTCAGTTTCTCTATAATGCAGTCAGTTGGGAGTGCTGGGGGAGTCCAAAGGAGAAACCAGGCACTCTGTGTCAAACATTAGGATCCCCTCCTGTCAGAAGAGCTGAACCTGTGCCTTGTCCAACCAATAGGCAGAGTTCCTTCTCCTCCAAGCTAACCCAGCACAGATGTGAGTGTTTGGGTGTATCACTGAGGTCCTGTAAGCTGGGGGAGGGTCTTGTCCTCTTTGATCCAGAACTCTCCATCTTCTGTACAAATCTTTTCTGTTCCCTACCAACCTAACTGCTCCTAATCATGTAGCAGTTTGCAAAGCATCTCTCTAGCCACACATCTACCTCACCTTAATTGTTTCCTGACCATTTTACAGATGAGAAGCTTAAGACCTAGCAAGATGAAGTGATTTGCTGTAGGTTACAGGATCTAGTCACTGAGCAGGGTGGGACTTGCTCACAGACGTCCTGACTGCATGTGGCATCTGGGGTCTTGGACTGGGAGTGGTTTGGTGTGAGACAGCTGCTGATGTAGCTTTGGAAGGTGATGGATTGGGTCAAATCCTCTCTGAGTTACCCATAGTGTGGGTCACATGGTTCATTTCTTCCTCTCTGAACCTGATGCCTTTGAAATGGGAGGAACAGATTCTACAAGGGAGAGGTACTGGATACCCCTGGAGCCAGAGTTACAGGCAATTGTGGAGCCGCCCCCATTGTGGGTACTAGGAACCAAACTCAGGTTCTCTGCAAAATCAGTAACTGCTCTGAAACACCAAGCTATCACCCTGGTCTCTATTTTTTATTCTTCTTAATTATGTGTGTGTGGAGGGGTGCGTGCGCACATGATGCCTGGGAAGGCCAGAGGTGTCCAATCCCCCCGGATCTGGAATTACAGGAAGTTCTTGGGTGCTGGGAATTGAACTCAGGTCCTCTGGAAGAACAGAAAGTGCTCTTAACCGCTGAGCTATTGCTGCATTCCTCCAAACCCTGTCTTTAAAATAAAGTGATTCCAGGATCAATTAAGCAGGTGCTCCACACTGAGGATTTTGCTGGTACAAGATCCTTGAGTGCTCCCTAAAATTTCTCCCCACATGGTGATGGCCCTTCAGAGGATTTACATGGCACAGGAGGTGGAATTTGGGTTGGGTTCCAAGAGATGGACAATGTAGGATTCATATGTCCTTACTGAAGGAGTGAGTTCCACCAAGGCGGTAAGCCCGGGATGCAGCATTCCTGTTGGAGTCTGGACCGTACTGAAGTGAGGTCCATCTCACCTCTTCCCCTCACACACTGATTGATCCTTAGTGATATAACTGCTCCAAGCATCACTGGCCTCAGCTGTAAATAGAGATGGTAATACTTATTTTAAGATCTAGGGGTGTAACATAGTTGGTGAAGTACTTACTAAACATGCATGAAGCTCTGGGTTTGATCCCCAGAACTGCATAAACGGGACATGGTGGAGCATATCTATAATTCTAGCACTTAAGAGGTGGAGACAGGAAGATCAGAAGTTCAAGTGAATTTAACATCAGCCTGGACTATAGGAGCCTCTGTTTCTAATGGCAGCAGCAGCAGCAGCAGTAGTAATATAGGTGGTTGCAAAGAGGAAATGAAGTGACATAATCTACAAAGTATGCACGAGGGACTCTGCACCCTAATTCCATTCAGCAGATTTGCTCTGCGCAGTTTTTTGTAGGTGTTTAAACTTTTGATTATATGCATTTTACAGATAGGGAAACTGAGGTTCAGAGAGCATAGGACCCTTGCCTCACAGTAAGTGATAAACCCAGGAGTCAGATCAGGATGGTCTGATTCCAAAGCTCTTTCCAGGACTGAGTTGTGCTGGATTGTGACCAGGATCCAGCAGTAGAATGTGGTAGTAAGAAGAGCAGATTGGGAAGAGTAGGTTCCCTACATCGTCCTGGTAGGAAAGCAGAGAGGTAGCAAATCATTCACCACATCAAAAATACTTTTTGTGGCCGGGCGTGGTGGCATAAGCCTTTAATCCCAGCATTCAGGAGGGAGAGGCAGGTGCATCTCTGTGAGATCAAGGCCAGCCTGATCTATATGGCACATTCCAGGCCAGCTGGGGCAACAAGGAGACCCTGCCTCAAAAGCTAAAAGAAAAATTTAAAAACGCTAAAAAAAAGTGCCATTTGTCACCACTGGCAGCATGACAGCCACAACATGCATGCTCTGTTGTTGGGCAAAGTGATCAAGAGACACAATGGCCCCCTGTATAGAGGTCTGTTGTTACATTAAATCTTGCCAATGTGTGGAGACTTCCTGAGCACAATCATACCTCTTGTCCCTGGAAGGTATGCAGATGTTCTGGGCTTCCTCCTGTGACTTCAGAAGAACATACATTTGAACTGCCAATGGCTCAGAAACATCTTCCTATCAATCACTTGCTAGCCCTCATTCACCCAGGAGAGAATTCAGAAGCTTAGAACACAGGTTTCCTATATCCATTTGCTTATGCTAGGTGTACTGACCTCCTGCCTTTTGTCAGGCAAGTCAGGAGACTCTGAGAATTCAAGGGTGACAGTGAAGAGCTCTCCCCCAATAACATATAACCTGGAGAGTTGTATGCAGCGAGATGTAGCAGAAATGGTTAAAGTGGTGATCAGATTAACCTTTTTGTTTTTCTATATAATTGAAAATTTTTAAAATATATTTTATTTATTATTTTTATTTTATGTGTATGACTGTTTTGCCTGTATGTGTGTAAGTGCATCCATGTCGTGCAATGCCTGCAGAGGTCAGAAGAGGGCACTGGATCCCCTGTAACTGGAATCACAGATGGTTGTTTGCTGCCATATGGGTGCTGGTAACTGAACTCAGGTCCTATGCAAGAGTAGCCAGTGTTGCTAACTGCTGAGCCATCTCTCCAGCCCCTGAAGTTTTTTATTCTAATGTTTATATATGTGTACATACATCTATGTGGGTGTATGCCACATGGTATGGATGCCCTCAGAAGCCAGAAGAGAGTGTTGCTGGCCCCTGGAGCAGGAGTTGCAGGAGGTTGTGAGCCACCTGACATGGGTGCTAGAAACTGAACTTGGGTCCTCTGAAAGTGCAGCAAGCACTCTTAACTGCCGAGCCATCTCTCCATAATATAAATATCCTTTAACTGATTCCAGGATCACCTAAGTTTGGGAAGTGCTAAAGATCATTGATGGCTTTCTCTTGGAGGGTGTTAACAATTATACAGGTTCTGAGGAATCTTGAAATCTAGTTTTGTCTAGTCTAACATTTCCCAAATTTTATTTGGCCACAGAACTCTTAACTTTTTTGTTAGTTTTGTTTTGGTGTTGGGAATTGAATATTTAACTCTTGAAAACAAGTAATATTAGAAAAGTTCTGGGAATAAGGTAAAATAGAGGAGTGAGATTAGAAGGGGACCCGAACTAACGCAGGAGGCAGAGAAGGCTCCCCTGAGGAGGTAGAGTAGTCTACAGAGAGGTAGAGTAGTCTCTCAGACCTCACAGTAAAGCAGCTATAGGCCCAAGACTGCAATTAAGAAGTCTTAAGTTCTAATCCAGTGTTCATTAATTTTATTTCTTTGGAGAAAACTTTTTAAAAAGTTCACAAAATAATAGAACCATATAGTCTAGTAAGGCAAATAGGATGGAATGCCCATGTAAAAGCACAGATCCAGTAATTCAGGCTAATAATTCTGAAGCTAAGAAGTGATCAAGGCCAAGAACTGGGCTTGCCGGGATCCATGTTTCAGTTCTGCCTCTTCCTTGCTGTGCCTCTGTCCCCACGCCTGGACCCTGGCAATAATATTCAAGTCTACTTTATAGGATTCTTAAAAAAACTAAGCAAATAGACACTGCCTGGCCCTTAGAGAATAACAGTCACGGTTATCTTCTTCATGAGTTGCAATACCAGAGGCCATCATTTTTTGTTATTTGTTTCCAAAGTACTTTTGTTGTTATGTTTGTCTTTTTTGGTGTTGCTGCTTTTGTTTTTACGCAGACTCTCTAGTCCAGGCTGGTCTTGAACTCCATATGTAGCTTAGGCTGACCTTGGACTCCTGACCCTCCTGCCTCCACATCCTGGATTCTAGGATTCCAGTTAATGCTGGGCTTGGGATCAGACCCCATGCTATGTAAGTACTCTGTGACTGAGCTACATCCTAGTATTTTTGTTTTTCTTTCTTATCCTGTAGTCTAAGCTGGCTTGGCAATCACTAGCCTCCAGACTGACCTCAAACTCATGGTAATCCTCTTGCCTCAGCCTCCTGAATGCTGAGATCACAGATAGGAGCCACCATGAGGATGAGCAGGGTTTGATGGAATGGCTGTTTTATGCTTCTCTTGGCTATCTGGTTGACACCAGATGCAGCCATTGATGTACTAGGAAACCCCAGAAAGAACGTCTTTGAGCATGAAGCTTCATACCTTAGCTGGTCTCAGTGTCTCAGGAAGAGAGTCTTGCTGGGCTCCAGTCCATCTCCTACTGGTTGCTTCTTTTGAGATAAGTCTCCCTGTGTCATTCAGGCTAGCCTCAAACTTGTAAACTTGCAGTCATCTTGCTTTTGCCTCTCAAGTGCTAGGATTATAGTCATGTACCATTACATGACTCTCTCCAGCCTTCTCGATGAAAGCGTTCTAGGGCAGGAGGTTAGTGAGCAGAAAACAGCTGCTTGTTGGAGCCCAGACAAGGGACACACCACAATGACACATCTTCATCCGCTTGGGACTTACTGGGATCCACTCTACGCCAGCCTGAGACCCTCTTGGCCTGATATTATTTGTATCTTGATGATTCTATTCCTAAACTTGTCTTTGTCCCAAACGCACAACTCCAGAGTTGCTTTGAGCAAAGCAGAGCCTGAGGCAACTGACTAGCCAGGCCTGTGGATCTAGGAAGACAGGTGGGTGGAGCAGATCACCTCTGTGCCGCTCACAGCTGCCCTGGGGTCCCAACATGTCAGAACCCCAAGAATTACAGAGATCACATGATGTGCTCTAGTCCTCTTTCTGCACAAGAGAGAAATGGAGGCAGGCACAGAGGAAAGAGACCAGTCAGTGGCAGGGTCAGGATTCGATGATATATCCAGTGCCCATTCTGTGGCCCATGGTTGATGCATTCATTCATTCATTCATTCACCTACTTGCTGACTTACTCAGGGCCACATAGTAAGGAGAATGGCCTTTTTATGGTAAACAGTCCCAAGTGCAATCAGCTTGGCTCCTGTGTGATTTTGAGTAAGTAACTTTACCTCTCTGAGCTGTAGATTTCAAATCCATAAAATGGAGATAATAATAGAAGCCACATACCTGGCTTGTCACATGTTTAATGTTTAATGGTATGTGTTACAGGGTGGCAGGATGCCTGCCACACAGCACAAGTCACATACACTTGAGTAATCACTGCCAACTATGTGACTGTAACATCAACGTTACATGTAGTACTGCCATATCCCTGGGGTCATGAAAATGATTTGGACAGGGTCCCTGCCCCCAACATTCTTTGGGGAGGGGACTTTTTCAAATACTTAGGAGACAGTTCTGTCGACGTCTAACACAGATAGCCAGAGTAGCCTGGCTTGGGTTGACTTCTTAGATTTCCATTAAGCAGATTTCTGACGCCTGGGATTCCATAAAGTTGAGAAGATGGTGTCATTGTTTATACACGCATGGTTGGGGCAACGCCTGAGAAACAGCAAACAGCCGGCAGCTGAGGGCTTTCAGCTCCCCTAAGGACGGGCCGCAACCCACGCCCAGGACCCAGAGGGCTTTGCTCCAGCTCCTGCCTGCATGCACAGGGCCAGCACAGTGGCTCGGGGCGGCACCCGTGCTCCAGCCCTCCTCATTGCTGACCCGCATGTGACTGTAAAGAAGTCATGTCTTCCTTCTGGGGACCTCTGGGAGCTCTCTCCGTCCATCTCCCCCAGCTGCTCCCTAGACCAGATGAACAGTTTCCTACTGCAGAGTCTATAGCAGGGAAGGACCTGCCGACCCCAGATGACCATGCTGAGGGTGGTCTCCGAAGCCCCCAGAAGGGCTGGTGAGCTTCCTTTGGGCAGAGAGGTGGAGAAATGCTCTGTTTCCTTGGGAAGATCAAGTATTCTGGGGAGCCAGTTTTGTTCCCCACTTCACAGGGCCTGCAGCTCCCTTGTTCCTGCCAGACTCTTGGCTGTGATGCTGATTGGGCCCAAATTGTGTCAGGACATGTGGGGCGGGGGGGGGGGGGGGCTTGAGGCTACAGTCTTCTTGCAGCTAGGGTGGTCCTGAAGGGAGGGTGGAGTCAGGAGTCGGACCATCCCTCCCCTGCAGGGGACACTGGGAAGACAGGCAGATGCAGACACATCTGGAAACATGCAGCTGGACAGCCTGGAGTCTTCAGAATCTCCAAAGCCTTTTGTTTTATGGGGAGGCGTCTGGCCCAGGGCCCTCTCTTGTGAAGAAAGAAGTGAAGGGGCCTTGCTTTTTGGACTCCTTTCTTTTGGGAAGTACAAACCCCTGTGTTCCCAAGCGTGGCCTGCATTTCCTGGGCTCTGCTGCAGCATTGCATGGGTATAGCCGGGTCTCTGCTTTGGTATAGTCAGAGGGCTGGGGGAATTGCAGGTGAGTTTTGCACTCATGTTTGCTGATATGTACCTGTGTGTGTATGTGGATGTACATGAAGGTGTGCGTGTGGTGTATCCTAGAAAGAAAGCAAGCAAGCCTGTAGTCTGTCTCTGGTATTCTCTACACGCTGTGCTCAGTTCTCCCTCTGTGCTCTGGTCTGCTTTCCTTATAGACTGAGCTGGGGCAGGTTGGGAAGGATCTGTTTATGACTGCCCTCTTGGCCCTACGTTCATATGGCAGCTGGTCTCACTCTGCCCACATCTGCCTTGATGCAGGAACCCCAGTGGCCCAGCATACTACGTGGCTTCTCCAGTTGAGAGCAGAGAAGAGGATCTGAGCCACGTTCTTCTCACTATTATTGGCTTGTTCCTACATGTTCTTTAAATCATTCTTGTATTTTCTCAGACAGACTGACCGTGAAACACTTAAAAAAGAAATGTATTCACAACAACTTGTGGGGTATACTGCCTTAGCCCCCAACCTCCAACAGTTGTAGAAAATGGCCAAAATTGGTTTGCTATGAGTTTGCAACGAGAGATGCATCTAAGAGCCATGTACTTAATTTTTTAAAAATGTAGTGGGCACACTGAAGAACTAAAAAGAAACTGGCAAAATTAATTTTAGTAGTATATTGTGTTTAACACAATAGATCCAAAATGTTATTTCAGCATGAAATCAATTTTTAAAAAGACTATTCCTGAGATCTTTTCTCTTTCGACTTGCTAAATCTTTAAATGTCTTGTGTCCTGTCCTCTCCACTGAAGCTGTATTCGGGCCAGTGGCATTTCAGGGGCTGTCTCAGTATCACGGCCCATGCAGCTTTGACACCTCACAGAAAGGGGACCCCAGTTGTAGCCCACTAAGGGAAATGAAGTTTTATTTTATTTTTGCAAGGAGAAAATACGGCTGTGATAGACTTTTGAGACCTCTCTCTGGGCCAAAGCTAGAGTCATAGCTCACAAAACCTGGAAGCTGAGTTCGACAGCCAACCAACTGACTGGTGTTTCAGTTCCTGCCCGCCTTCCCCTAACCAGTCCTTCCCTGTCGCCCCACGCAGGTCTGGTTTCAGAATGCCCGGGCCAAGTTCAGGCGCAACCTCTTACGGCAGGAAAACACGGGCGTGGACAAGGCTTCAGATGCAACGCTGCAGACAGGGACGCCGTCAGGGCCCGCCTCGGAGCTGTCCAATGCCTCCCTCAGCCCCTCCAGCACGCCCACCACCCTCACAGACTTGACTAGCCCCACCCTGCCGACTGTGACGTCCGTCTTAACTTCTGTGCCTGGCAACCTGGAGGGCCATGAGCCCCACAGCCCCTCACAAACGACTCTTACCAACCTTTTCTAATGACTCGCCACCCTCCCTAAGTCCCCATGATTTCTTTAAAAAAGAAATTATCTTTAGTTGAATTCCAAGTGTATTTTAAAATAGAGGCTTTGAGCAACTAACTAACCACGTTTTAGGATCTCGCCTGGAAACAGAGAAAGGAAAAGAAGTAATTGTGCGTCGGGCTAACGCAGCGGTGTGCACTGAGGAATTACTTGGAAGATCTATCCGCAACACAACATTTGTGTCCTTGTACAGTTTGTGGACTGAGCGAGGAAAAACAACAAATAATTTAAGTTGGCTGAGAGCTTCCGTATTTTCAAAGACTGCCACGTGCCTTAGGAATACTGTTTTTTCTCCATACTTTGGAAGACTTGTTTGTTTTTTTTTCTCTCCCTCTTTTTCTCTCTGTATATTTATGACCAGAGCAAAAATGTAAAAAACAAAAAACGCAAAAAAAAAAACCAACAAAAAAAATTTGTTACTTTGAATAGTCCTAAAAAGAAAAAGAAAAAAATAAGGAAAAAAAAAAATCAAACCCCTCCAATGGTCACTTTGTTGTTTTAGAATTTTAAGGTGGAAGTCTGTTCGGATATCAGAATTTGTAAAATCTAACCAGTAATAAAACCACTTATCGAAAAGATTTTGTGTTGCTGTGTAGTGAGCCAGGACAGAGAGTTTTTCGGAAGCCTAGAAACCGATTGCAGGATGTTCACCAACCTATCAAATATCTGGGTCCTTTCTCTCGGTCAGGCTTTGGGCTGGTTGCTGGCCATCCGGAGACATCCGGACCTTGTGTTTGGGGAGTTCACAGCAGAGAGATAAGGCGCCATCCCAACACTGCTAAGCACTTGAACAGATGTGTTAACAGTACCATCCATCCATACGTTCATTCATCCATCTGTCCATCAGTTAATCCTGTCTTCATACATGTATTCATTTGTTCATTTTTCTGGCTATTAATGAGCATGTCCTATAGATATTGTAGGTCAGAGACCTCATACCTGTGTCTTTGGCCCCTGGCAGGGCCAAAAGTGTGTTGGGTGCTGTGGGAGAGCTCTTGGAAATGTGTGAATTTTCCCTGGGAGAAGTCTACACTGTCACTTAATGGCAACCTAAGCCCTAGTTTAACTAATGACACAAAAATTTTTAAAAGTCCCCCAAGAGGACAAAAGCAAATGAATTTGGTTTTCCTAGTAAAGCTTCAGGGAATCTCAAAAACCCAGAGCGAGGATACTCCAAAAGATGGAGGTTTGGAGCTAGATCAAGCAAGGCTAGAATCTGGACCACAGAGTCCTATAAACTGAGAGAAGCCATTCTGCCTCTTTGGGCCTCAGTTTCCTCAGATGTAAGATGATGAGTATGACCCTCATATGAGAGCTAAATAAGGGCAAAGTAAGGCATGTTCACGGCCCCAGCAGAGGGTGTGGCTGGAGTAGGCTCTCAGTACATTTTATTGAATGCCAGGTGAGAGGAGATTTTCAGGTGGATAGTTGGAATGTGTGTGTCCAGGTGCAGCCTATGGCTGCAAAATGCCTCAAGCAGTTGGGGTGTCTGGATAATTTTTGCCCCTCATTCCTCACTCTGGGCTCTCAGGATGCCAGCAGTCACCCACCAACATGCCGTCAGTGGAAAACGCAGAAGGCTGCGGAAGGCTGAGCAGGCCTGTGGTCTCTCTCTCCTCCTCTTTCTGCCATCGTGGGGGGACAGGGCAGAGAGAAGAGGCGGTGGGTCAGGGATGGGCTGAGTGCTTGAAAACTGGGTTGAACCTCTTCGGGAATATTTTTAAAATCCAAATTCACACGTTCACGATTGCCATTTAATATCTAGCAAATAGGAGCCCAGCAAAATTTTGGGAAACTTATATAGAAATGTAACATGCACACACCTGAACCAACCAGCTCAGTTATTGTCTTCCACATGAACACACCCGTGTTGCTAATACGCAAGCCAAGACCTACCACACCCCAGAGTCTCCCTGGTCCCTCCCTGGCCACCCTTGCCTGTCAGCTCCTAGTTCTATTTCTCACACTTGGTTTTGATCAACATAGGTTGCTAAATGAATCCGGGAGACTCAGCCAGATACATCAACTTGCTCGGGGTCCCAAAGCTGGTCCACAGACCCCATGCATGCAACAAGAGGAGAAAGAGGTAAGGACCTCACCTTTCTCCCTGTGCAATGGGTAGCTGGATCCAACCCCATGACCACACAGAGATGCCAGCAAGAGGGCTTGACCCATGAATGTCCACACAGACATAGTGACTCAGATCACCCCCAGGGACATGCATCCGGGTGCATTCTTAGGGGATGCTGGGGAACAACCCCACAGGCTAAGGTGTCCCCACCCAGACAGCACTTCATAAAGACTCAGACCAAATTCTCCCAGACAGACACATAAACAGGCCCAGACACTCCCACATAGACCCAGACAGACACCAGACCACCCTACACAGGGAGACCTGCACCCAGCCCCAGACGTGCATGCACGTGAATACTAGCAGCACCACGACGCCCCCGCATAGCCTGGCTGTACCCCTTGCTCAGGCCCAGGCAGAGCCGAGCCTGATCACTATCTCGTCTGTCAGCACTGCCACCCAGATGGAGAAGGCCAGGGAATGGTGCCCCAGGGTCTCCCACCCCTCCACAGGAGCAGGTTTAGAACATAAGCCTGCTATTGGGCCAGAGATGGGGACGCCAGAGTGAGGTGTGGGAGGCGCTCTTCTCCCAAGATTCAGGATCAGGGAAAGAAGGTGACTGACAGACATACAAGGACAGAAAGGGACAGTGACAGAGATACTTGGAGGCAGAGACAGAGACACTGGGTGGGAGAGGGAGGGAGGGAGGAAGGGAGGGAGAGAGAAGAGAAAAGACAGTCATAGTGAAGAGATGGGGTCCAAGTGACAGAAAAAGATGAAGAGACACTGATAGAGAGACAAAAAGAATGGGACAGAAGTCAGACTCAGAGACAGAAGGAGACCCTGGTACAGGCTTAGAGACCGAAAGATGCCACAAAGGATGGAGCAGGAAACATGAGGGGCCAAGAGACATTTAGAGAATGAGAAAGCGAAACAGGCCAGAGAGCTGGCAAGGAAGAGCCAGGAAGGGCAGGTGGCACTCAGGTTGCTACCTGGTGGGAGCCACTGTGGCAGCCTCCATGCCTGCTGACCACATGCTCTGCGACTAAGGGAGTCCTTCTTGTCCTGGGATCCACATCCAGGCCTGCCTGGCCCACTCAGGCAGTCTGCAGGGCCTACCCCCACCCTACAAGTCTCTGTCTGGAGAATGGGTAGGTCAGGAGGGCAGATGTCAGAGAAATTCTGCTGTCTTCTCAGCCCTGAGTCACAGGGGCAAGGTACTTAGCCACTCTGACCTTCAGTATTTTCATCTATAAATGAGCCCAGGGATATTGCCTGGGGAGAGAACATGCTTCCATTATTCTGGTGGTCGACTCCGACTGAAGGAAGTCCCGGTGGGGATGGGAGGATTTGATTGCAGAAGCTGGAAGAGGCTTGAAGGAGATGATATTGTAGACGAGCAAAAGGCGGCCTTACAGGCAGAGGAAAAGATAGATATACTCAAAGGAATGTAGACCCAGAGCAGAGTTACTGAATGATGAAGACCCTAGATAGTGGGCAACTCAGTGGTCAAGAGCTGTAGGAGGTTCTCTGACTGCTGGGGTGCCGAGGGAGTGAGGAGTCGACACTATAAGCTGGGGCAGCAGCCAAAGAGGAGACGGGGCTGGGTGCCGGTAGTGCGGCTTCACACCCTACTCCTTCCTAGACTGTCACCAGGCTTGTGCCTCTTGATTTGATGCTGGAGTCCCTGACATGGCCTGTAGGTGGTACTGGACAGCCCCAGGCTCCGTCAGCAGTTGAGGCCTCATGGAAGGCCTCCCTGTGCTGCCAGGATACTGGGGACTGTAGCAGCAAGCAGACCTCCGAACTTCCCACCTTCCCACATGCCTTCTCTCTATGGCTCAGTGACTTGGGGACAGGGACATGGAGATGATTTCACTTGGGATGTCTCCCTCGGGTTCCTGGGCTTTCTGGGAGACAAATACAACAACAACCAGTCACTGGCTTGCAGGAGGGAAGCTGCCGTCCCCTTTCACAGAGCAGGAAGCCAAGCAGACAAGCAGGCATGCAGCTTGGGACAGATGGTCAAAGCACAGATGACTCCATCCCCCATCATACCAGGCACTATGATTTGGGCACCTGGGCAGTTCTGACCCTTCTGGGATCTTGCAGAAGCAGAGGGTGCCGAGGTAGCAGGGGCTGGACTTTCAGGAAATGGGAGAGCCACAGGAGGATGCTTGGACAGGATGGACAGGGGGACTTTTTGATTTGGAAGATCAGGCAGTTGACTAGCAAGTGCTTAAGGCGGCAGGGGGTGCAGGGGCCGCCCATGGATAGAAGGAAACTAACTGCCTAGGGATTGAGCTCCAGCCAGGACCGCTCCTGACACCCTCTCCTGTAGCTTTTCCAAATGGCTTGACTGGGGCTAGGGATGCAGCTCAGTTGCATACACAGAGCCCCAAGTTCGATCCCCAGCACTGCAGAAACCAGATGTGGTGATGCATGCCCACAAACAGCACTGGGAGCAGGGGTAGAGGTGGGAGGATCTAGAGTTCAAGGTCATCCTTGATACTTAGTGAGTTCAAGACCAGCTCTGAGACACCAATAAAGGAAAACAACAATGAAAAAACTAATGACCCAACTGGCTCTCTACCACTTTCTGGGAGGAGCTCAGCCTAGGGTGTCTCACAGGACCCTGATGAGAGGAAATTCTCAGCACCTATGAAGTAAAGCCAGAAGTGTCGAAACCCCAAGTCCTCAGGCTCTGCTCCCATGGCTGTTCACATTGGGTCAGTCTCAGAGATGTACCAGCTCCAGCTGCTCCGCACTGCAGTGCTCAGGATAAGGTCTCTTGGGGACTGATAGGAAGGGTGAGTTGAACATCATTTCCTTTCATTTCAGGGATTTCATTTCTCCCAAGAAAGCACAGCCTTACCTCCTGGCACCTGCACAGAGCTGAAAAGATAGTGATCGGGTGCCAGGTCCTGTGCTGGGTGCTAGGGATACCCCAGAATAGTACAACAAGCACCAAAGCACTTCAGAAACATTTACTGGGCGATGTCTGTGCTGATGCCCGTGTGGATGAAGAACCACAGAGCTTAATTAAGCACAGGCCAGAGAAAGGATCCACAGACAAATTGAATAAGGGAGTGGAAATTAGATGGGCTAAAAGCAGCAACAGTATGTGCAAAGGCCCTGAGGTCTAGATTCGTCCAAGAAATGGAGAGGCAACCATGTGTCTGGAGATCTCAGATCAAGAATCAGCTGGTGGAACGTGAGGCAGGAAACAGGGCAGCTTGTATGGGTCACTATTCCAAGAGCACCAGGAAGCTGGGAATGCTGGGTCAAGGTGGGGCGTGGGTAGGGCAAGAGGTAATGTGATAGGGGCTCTCAGAGCACGGCCAGGTCACCCTGGATGAGGAAGGGCATGATCTAGCTGTGAGAGGTGGTGGGACTAGAAGGAAGCAGAATCACAGATGGGGTCATGGGATCCTTCACTCAATGGAGAAGGCATGAGACAGAGCAGGAAGAAGATGCCTAAGGCTACAGACTTCAGACTTGAGGTTTCAATACCTCGAAGACAACAGAATGCTGGTTCAGTCTCCTGGCTCCCACCCAGGCAGATGTGGGAGACCTGAAAGGCACCCCGGACACTTACCCTTGGCCACTGAGTGTCCTAGCAACCCTGAGGAAGTTGGTCATAGGTAGGCATTTGAGGCTCTGTCCTGTCCTCTTGGTCCCTGCCCACATCTCTGGGGCAGGACTTGGGCACGGGAGTCTCTGGGCTCGAAGCCAGCCAGGTGTGCCAGATTTAGAGGTTGCACACTGGGTGGGCTCTGCCCTGGGGTCCTGCTCCTCCTCGCCCCTCCCAAACTCCAGCCCAAATGCCCCCTCCTCTCTGGAAACTTCCCTGCTTAGCCCACCCATTTGTCTGCCTCAAAACACAGTGCCTGTTTGTCTGATTTTCCCAACCCATTTTCTCCACCTTGGGCTGGTGAGTGTCCACCCGTTTTCTGTGGCCAGCACCGTGCTGGGCAGAGAACTTCTAGTAGGATGTGCTCCTTTGGGAGTACTCCTCTGCTCCCTGCTGTGGAAAACTCCACAACTGCATGTCTTTCTTCTTCTTTACAGCCAGCACAATGCCCGGCACCTGACAGGTGCTTAATACACAAACACTAAGGTCCTGGAGACAGTAACTGTTGGCAGCAACATTCACTGTGTTAGAGCCTGGTTCTTACCATGGGTGGTGCCAGACTGCCCCACTTGCTGCTGTGGGACTCCGGGCCAATTATCTAACCTCTCAGGGCTTCTGGAATTTGTAATGAGTTTGTGTGAAACCCAGGTACAGCTACTTTATAGAGGTTGTGGCCCTCCAAGGGTGTGTGACTCCCACAGCCCCAGCGTTCAGCGGAGAGCCTGGAACTTAGGCTCTGGCCCTGGAGCTGTGGCTGTTTGCTCGCCCGTCCTTCATCTAATATGCCTTTATGCGTCTTTGCTCCATGGAAAGCGGGGAGGTGTGTGTGGTGGGGGCACCGTGGGATAGTCTCCGTGGCTCTCAGACAGAGCCTGGTGGGGGTGGGATTTGGGGCGGTTCCGGGCAGAGGGGGTGGCTGCAAGCCTGGAGCTGTCCCAGGAGGCCAGGCCCTGGGGACTGGGAAGGGGGCGGAAGCCGGAGCCGAGGAGGGATCCGGCAGGCCGAAGAGCGCTGACATCCTGCGGGGGTGCCCGCCACCGGACCTAAGCAAGCTCCCCAGGGAGCCGGCGCCGCGGGCGTCGGAGGTGGGACCTGGGGTCCGGCCCTGGAGCCTCGCAGCCGGGCGGAGAGCGCCCCCTGGCGGTGCACCGCGGCATTGCCCTGAGTCTGCCCAGTCTCCTCCGGAGCCTGGGATCTGAGAGAGACAGGCTCAGGATGCTGTCGTCCGCAAAGCTAGGGTGATAATTCTGAGTGCCTGAGTGTGCCAACTGCAATAGGTGGAGTAGAGAGGCTGAGACCGAACAGATGCCAGGGCCCTCTCTGGCAAGGAGATCCTCCATGCTGGCCTTTCCTTTAGACCTCTTCCTCAGGCCCCTGGGCAGAGGTCTCCTGGGCCCAAGCTCAAGGGGCTCCCCAAGAATGGGAAGAGTTAGCTGCGGGTCCAGGCCCTTATCTTTAGCCAGGTGCTGCTCACTCTGCCCTCAGTGGCCTTCCCGATGACTGGGGAACTCGGAGTGATGGACGGGAAAGCAAAACTGTGGGTGACCGACTATTCCGAGTGTAATGCTCTGCGAATGTGCAGGGATGCCTGCATTTGCTGAGACGCTTGTGTCTGTGTGTGTGTCAGGAGTGTGTGTAATAAAGACCCTGCCTACCTGTGTCCCAGCACTGGGTTTCTGAATGTCTGTCAAGTCTTCAGTGCCCCACATGAAGTGTTCAGGTATGTATGGGTCTTGAGGAGCTATCAATTCCTGATATACAGGGTCATGTTGAGACTAAGGAGTGGGTGAAGACCCTAACCACCTTCCACCCAGCAGAGGGATGGCTGATCCCTGTCCAGCCCCTTACTCCAGACTCAGAGAACCAATGATTCCTTCCTCCTCTTTGCCCTGTATCCTCCCCACACTTTGGTCCAGCATGCCAAACTTCCTCAGAGAGAAGAGAAATCAAGGCCTAAAGCCAAGAAGGGCCTGCTCAAGGACACTTGGGCAGAAAACACAGAGCAGGGCCCTCCCCAGCCTCCAGGTACTAGCCTGAATTCTTTCCTCTCCCAGGAGGGCCCTGGGCACCCTCTGCCCAGCCCAGAGCGGGGGTGGGGGCAGGTTTCTGGGCTGGGTTGTGTGGAGAGCAGGATACAAAAGGCCCAGTGTCTGCCCCTCTAGGGAAAGTGAGGAACTGGGCAGAGAGGCATGTGACATTTCTGTTCACCAGGGGACCAGCCCAGGTACTACACCCACCGGCCCATACCAGCCCCCCCGTTGACTCTTGCTGGGTGGGATGAGGAAGCAAAGCTCTGTTGGAATGTGGGGCTCTGGCGCCAGCTCTTAACTGGCACTCACCCAGACCCAAAGTGCTTCAGCTTGCCCTGCTCCAAGAAGGGACTGATGAGCAATTACGATCGGGGTGATTCCAAAACAGCGTATTAATAAGAACATGTTCATGGCTACTGTGTGCTGAGGCCCGACTTCGAGCCCTTGCTGCATTTTTTACAGTTCCATTTGGGAGGCCAAGAGATTGGATGGTTATGGCCTTGGGCTGCCAACTTTCCAGCTGTGAGATGTTGGCAAGTTCCTTAACAACTCTTTGCCTCTATTTCCCCATCTATAGAATGACATGTTTATTATATAAGAAATATTCGAGCTTGGTGTGGTAGCTCACACCTTTAGTCCCAGCACTCAAGAGGCAGAGGCAGGCAGATCTCTGTGAGATGGAGGCCAGTCTGGTCTACACAGCAAGTGCCAGGCCAGCTGGGGCTACAGGCAGACCCTGTTTCAAAAAGGACCTAAAATTAAAAAAAAAAAAAAGTATAAAAAAGAAATATGCAAACCCCTTTCATGACATTGAATAAATGTACAATAAGCAGAAGCTCCAATATTGGGGTCTGTCTGGTTGGTTCCTTGTGGCAATCTGGTTGGTAGGTTTTGTTATCCCCAGTTGACAGACAAGAAAACTGAGGCAGAACCATTTGGCATAGTCCAAAATAAATGACTATCCAAACTGGGTCTAGACTCTAGCCTGATAGTGAAGCCCTGTTCCAGGCTATTTCTCTATCTCTACCATTCATAAGACAGGTTCTAACTTTTAGGACTAACCCTCTAGGAGTCCAGAAAGGGCTTCCACAGTAATCACTTGTTTGAATCTGACCAGAGTTTAAAAAAGGGTGTTTAACACTAGCTGCTGTAGGTAAATGGGAGAAATTGTGACCCAGAGACAGACAGTGCCTCTCCCGAAACTGTACAGCAAGCAACAAGGCCAACATTTAATTCCACATTTTTTTACCAGTAAATAGCGTCATTTGATGAAATCATGGTCTGGAGGTGTACCTACCGTGAGTCTCACTGCTTGCTAACACTGCACCACCTTATCTGCGTCTCTTCCCTGATTCTTCCTCTATGTGGGCTCTCTCCCACCCCTCCGGGATTGCTCCTCCTAGAGGATGATCTCAGCAAATGGTTCACCTCTAGGAATAGAGCAGGGTCATAGGAAATACCTGACTCCAGAGTGAGGGGCTTCCAATTGGAGTGAATTGATGGGGACTTGAGAGATGCCACCATTAGGCACTGCAGACAAAGTAAAGGGGTTGGCAGAAGCCACCCTGAGAGGTGATGTCTGTACTGGAAGGGCCAGGTGAGACTAATACCCAATTTATATCTACGAGGAGAGGCTCTTGTAAGCTAGACAAGGCTGGGTTTGATTTAAGGGGGTTTGTATTTATCTCTTTTAATCCTAAGAAAGTCTCGTATAATTCTCAAAACTTGTTTGGCGCAAGTCAGTTCCTTTTTCCAGATAAAGGGCTTTGGGTCCGAGCCCAGAAGGTTATACAAAGGTGGCTGAGCTGGACCCTGGTCATCTGCCCTCTCTTGCCAAGGCTGGGAGGGTACAGAGACGTGCCTGTGAGAACTTCAGGTCAGGCTAGGCTCTCCTTGGCGTCTAGATCCAGGAAAGGGGGTTCCAGGTGTAGCTGCGACGGCCCCCCACTTTCCTCTTGGCTCTCTCTGGGTTCCCACAGGGCCCCTCTCCGCGCGCCGCTGCCCAGAGCAGGCCCAGGCACGCCCCGAGACGCCTGGGTAGAGCACCGGGCTGCAGGTAGGGCAGGCCTGCGGAGGCCGCGGAGTGACCCCTGCGGGTGACACCTACAGCGTGGCCTGGACACCAGTGGACCTGAGGGCCGCTCTCCCAATCCGGGAGCGCCTGGGAGCCAACAGGCCACGGCATTCCCTTGGGTGCGCCCGCAGCCTGGGCCTGCAGCTCCTTCCAGCAGCCAGGGACCCGCCCGCCCGCTGCTGCGTTGTTTTTCCATCAACAACCGGCTTACGTAAACTCCTCACCGCCTCTGAGCGCTGCCAGCGCGGGGGAGGCGCCCTATCTGATCGGGGTGCAGCCAGCGCCGGGTGCCCTGCGTGCCCGGGCACAGGCCACCAGCTCCCCTCGGCTCGCCAGGGCAGGAGAGCAGGGCTCCCCTCCCTACACCTACCCAGGGGTCCCACCTTCAGCTGTCCTGCAGGAAATGGAGGTCCTGTCTGTCTGCTTCCGGCGGGGAGGACAGGGCCGGAAGGAAGATGTGATGGTGGCCAGCCCCCAGGTCACCTGCTCTGTGCTCCTCCAGGGCTGCTGGGCGAGTAGTGTGGAGGGGAGGTTAGTGTCTCTAGCCTTACCTGGGGTGAGCTCCCGAAGAGCAACGAAAAACAAGAAACCCCCAAACAAAAATCTCACTTACAATATTCATTTTTATTTATGTATGTGTGTGTGTGTGTGTGTGTGTGTGTGTGCACGTGTGTGTGGGTGCCCGCAGAGACCACAGGAAGGTGTTGATGCCCTGGAGCTCGTGTTCATAGGTAGTTGTGAGGTGACCCATGTGGGAACAAAACTCCAGGCCTCTGCAAGAGCAGCAAGCACTCTTAACTGCTGAGCCATCTCTCTAGTTCAAAATCCACCTTTTATTAGGAAAACTCTCAAATTTACAGGTTTCCATAGACCCATGAACGCACACACTTTCTAGATTCTCTACATCTCTCTCTCTCAGTGTATCCTTGAATTGGAGCATATTATTATTCCAATTTAATAGGTGGGGAAAATGAGGTTGAGAGCCCTGAAATAACTTCTCCAAGAGACGGATGGAAACTGGCATTCAAAGCCAGGTCCAGGCCTGGAGAGATGGCTCAGTGGTTAAGGGTGTATACTGCTCTTCCAGAGGACGTGAGTTCAATCCCTACCTCAGGTGGTTCACAACCACCTGTAACTCTAGCTCCTGGGGATCTTCACACCTCTGGATTCTATGGGTGCCTACACACACACAATGAGAAATAAATAAAAAAAATAAAGTCAGGTCTTAGCTGAAAATGGTTAACCTTTTTGCTTTCTTAAAATTTTTTTGTGTGCTAGAGCTGGGTGTGGTGGCACATGCCTTTAACCTGGGAGGCAGAGGCAGGCAGATCTCTGTGAGACTGAGGCCAGCCTGATTTCTTTAGTTGAGTTGGGGGGCTACCAGGAGACCCTATCTCAAAAAGTAAAAAAAACAAGAAATTTATGCTGGGCACGGTGGTACACACCATTAGTCCCAGCTCAAAGGGAAGTAAATGCAGATGGATCTCTATGAGATTGAGGCCAGGTACATAGTGAGCTCCAGACCAGCTGGGGCTACAGAGAGATCCTGTCTCAAAAAACAACAAGAAAAACTTCTAAAATTATATTTATCTATTCATCAGGGGTCATTTGAGTGCAGAGATTATCCACCTTGTAGGTTCCAGGGATAGATTTGTCAGGCTCGATGGCAGGCACCTTCACCTGTGGAGCCATAGCACCAGCCCCACTTTTTTGTTTTCTTTGCGATCTATATATATATATTTCAAGTTAAATCCCCTCCCCCCAGGTTACCTGATACCCATGGTCCCTTGCAGGCATAAAGAACTTTGCCTACTAGTTGCTTACTGAAAACATTCTTGTTTACCTTATAACATCCTCTGCCTGTGAAAGTGGTCTGAAAGACAGACAGACACTCTTCAAGCAAAGAGTTGTACAGAGTATACAGCTCTGTGCCTTACCTTAGCTCCCTCTACTCTTTGGAGAGACATCATAGAGATTTTTCCATATTGGAAATCTAAAACTTCTACATTTAAAATTTTTTTATTTTATGTGTATTTTTATTTTTTACTTTATGAGTGTTTGGCCTGCATGTTTGTAAGTGCAATGTCATCACAGACTCTATGTCATGCAATGCCCAGAGACACCAGAAAAGGATGTTTGAGTCCCTGGAATTAGAGTTACTGGTAGTAACTGTCATATGGATGCTGGGAACTGAGTCCAGGTACTCTGCAAGAGTGGCTGGTGCTCTTAACCACCGAGCCATCTCTCCAGCCCCATAAAACTGCTCCATTATTTAAACATTTTTAAAATATACTTTTATTTTATGTATAGGAGTGTTATGCCTGCATGTGTGTAAATGCACCTGTGTTGTGCAGTACCCATGGAAGGCAGAAGATGGGGTCAGATCCCCCGGAACTGGAGTAACAAATGGTTGTTAGCTGCCATGTGGGTGCTGGGATTCCAACCAGAGTCTTCTGCAAGAACAGCTAGTGTTCTTAACCACTAAACCATCTCTCCAGCAGCATCCGTTATTTTAAACCAGTGCATAGTATTCCACCAAACAGATGCTTGGAAATAGACATCTCTAGTTCTCTATGGATGAGGAATCAGGCTTCCTCTAACCTATTGTTATCATAAACAAAGCTGTGGTGAATATCTACACACTCCGGCATCAGCATACACACAGACAGGAGGATATTTGCATGGTGGATTCCTAGAGATGAGATTTCTGGGTTAAAGGGTATGTGGATTTTTAATTTACCCAGATATTGCCAAATCGCTCCTCAGGGAGGTTGTCCCAATTTGCCCTCCCACTTGAGATGAATAGAAATGCCTGTTTCCCACACCCCTGCCAACACAGCATGCTATCAAACATTCTGATCTTTGTCAATCTGTTAGATAGAAAATGATATCTTATAGTTATAATCTCATTTCTCCCGCTACAAGGAAGGTTGACCATGTTTTCATTTGACTAACAATCATTTACGCTTCCTTTCCTGGGAACTGTTTGTTTATCTCCTCTGCCTATCTTTTTAATTAGCTTGTTTTTTTTTTTCTCCCTTCCTAATATGTAGGAGCTCTTCAAATAACAAGGAGATCAGCCCTTTGTCAATAACATATGATACGTCTGTAATGTATGCGCCTTTTGACTCTGTTTATGCTATCATCTGAGGAAACAAAAATAATTTTATGTGGCCAAATGTATCCATCTTTTCATTTATAGATTCAGATTTTTCTTTAAAATTCCTTCTTAAAATCACTTCACTGGAATAATGCCTTTGATCATGATCTTGGATTTTCTTCATTTTGGTGTGAGGTGTGAGGCAGGGATTCAGCCATTTCTCTGAGTGTTATCTAGTCCCAGCCCCATTGACTGAGTCGTTTGCCTTTTTGTTATTGATTAACAAGGTTGTTTTTGTCATGTACTAAATTCCTGGAGACTTTGGGTACCCTATCAGTACCTAACTTGGTCCTGAAAAATTACAGCCATCTCCCTAATCCTTAAGATACCTTTTGTGACCCTCAGTGTGCACCTAAAGCCATAGTGCTGAACTCTGTGTAATATATATATAACATATATATATATATATATTCCCCAATACATGCAAATCTATGATGAAGTTTAATTTATAAATTAGGCACAGTGAATAAAAATAATTAATAATAAAGTCGGTTAATTGTTACAATGTATAGCAGACAGTAAAAGATATCTTAAGATATCCCAAACTTATGAATTGATTATTTCTGGAATTTTTAACTAAAATGCTCAGACCTCTGTTGACTCTGAGTAGCTGACACTGAGAAAAGCAAAATAACAGGTGTGGGAGGAACTACAGTACAATCAGCCAGGTACCAGAATGACAGACATGGGTCTGGGCACACTGCAGCTCAGTTGCTGGAGGGCTCACCTAGCATGCACTAGGCCCTAGCTCTGATCTCCAGTGCTGTATAAACCAGGTGCCAGAATGCATGCCTGTAATCCCAGGACTTGGAAGGCGGAGGTTGGAAAACCCGGAATTCAAAAATCATCCTCTACATAATAAGTTTGAAGCCAGCCTGGGCTACATGAGACCCTGTCTTAAACAAACAAAAAACCTTTAGACACCTTTCCAAAGTCTTGGACAATGGACATCTGAAACAGGTGTCAGCAGGGCCAGCCTCCTTCTGGGGACTCCAAGAGGACAAGCCATTGCACACGTCTCTCCTGGCTTGCGGTGGTTGGGTACTCCTTGATGTTCCTTTGTTAGTGGCAGCTTAATCACAGCCTCTGTCTTCACATGGCCTTTTCTTCTTAACTTATATCTAACAAAATTTCTCTAATTCATGAGGACACTAACCATTGCATTAGACCCTACCCAAGATGCCCAGTTTTAGAGTAACTAGTGCTTTTTTTTTTTTTTTTTTTTTTGAGACAGAGGTTTCTCTGTGGCTCTAGCTGGCCTAGAACTCACAATGTAAACCAGAACCAGGCAGTGCTCAATCTCATAGAGATCTGCTTGCCTCTGCTTCCTGAGTGTTGGGATTAAAGGTGTGTGCCACCATTTCTGGCTAGACATCATTTTTAAAAAAGACATATATATATATATATGTGCATTCATATATATATATTTACATATACATGAATGTTTGTCTGCATGTATGTATGTGTACCACAAACATTCTTGGCTCCTATGGAGACAAGAAAAGGATATCAGAGCCCCTAGGCGCTGGGAACGGAACCAGGACTCTCTGTTAGAACACCAAGTGTTCTTAACCAATGAGCCATCTTTCCAGCTTCTGTGACTTCATCTTACTTGACACCCATAAACACTCTGTCTCCACCATCAGCCACAGCACCAGGGTGAGCACTGTCATGGACCCTTTTGGAGGGTAAGGCTTCCCCCAGCACAAGTACACGTGCAAACTTTCCATTCTGTTCTGCTGATCCATCTGTCTACGAGGCATCAAGAATATTGTAGATTATACTAGGCTCTGATATCTGTTAAGATTAGTCTCCATCCAGAACTCTCTGTATCCAGAATTTTCAGAACTTTGTTTATAATGCCAGATGGACTTTAGAATTAGCTTACCACCTTGCTTCATTTTTGAATCCTATTTGTATTTTTATCAGAACACACACCAACCAGGAAAGAATTATCATATTATGAAGCTGAATCATTCCATCCAAAACCATTTTACATGCTTGGGTCTTTTGCACCCCTCAGCAATTTATTAAAGCTCATTTCTGATATGTCTCAAACAATTTATTTTTACTTAATTTACAATCCTCCTGCTTCTGTTTCTGAAGTGTTGCTATTACAGGTGGGCACCTCTGTGCCTGTCTGGTTTGCCTATCCTTTAACTTTGTATTCATGAACTCATACAGTGAGTACTGTTTAGTGTACAACTTCATGGCTCAACATAGGACTGGTGTGATTCACTTATATGATTACTCGTGCTGGTGGGTCATTTCCCTTTCATTGCTGTATAGTATTCCAGTATAGAGGTCTACTACAGTTCATTTATCCAATCTCTTGTCATTGTTGTTTAGGTTGCTTCCAGCTTAAACTATTATGAATAAATCTGCTGTGAGCATGTGGGTCAGGTCTTTTAGTGGTTACATGCAGTAGCCATGCCTTGGACCTACATTCAGCTTTGGAATTGCTAGGCTATGCCTCATGTGTATATTTAGGAACTACTTTTGTTATAAACCATATATATATGTATATATATGTATAAATTTTAGAGCCCAGAGCTCTCTGCAGCTTCAGTCTCAGCTCCTGGAGTATGCTGCTTGGATTGCAGAGGGGAACATCAAGTACAGGCCTTGGGGGTACAGCATGGGAAGTACGCTTAGACCCCTCCCAGAGCAGGGAAGATAAGGTCTTGCCAAAATGCTGTCTCTGAGGGCAGAGCTGGCAGACTGCCCTGTCAGATTTGAAGCCTCAGTCCCCCCACCTGGATAATGGGCTGGTATTCGGTGGATCTCATGACTTCTGAGTTCTGATGTTTTTGAGCATCTGCCTGGGTGCTTCTTTTAGCCCCTATCCTGGGCCCCCACAGGATGATCTACCACAATACAGACTCTGAGGAAAGGCCTGTGATCCCAGGAGCTTCTGTGGGGTCAATCCATGGTCAAGACCCCAGAGGCCTCCCTCCACCCCCATGCCAGCCCTGGCTGTGCCTGGAGCTCTCTGGGAACTGGAACAGAAGAGGTGAGGTCACTGCAGCTGCTGCCTGGAGTTTGGAACGTTGTGCTGTCAGAGCCAGGGCTCTGGCAGTGACTAGCTGACCTTATCAGTCCCAGAAGAACTCAAGGCCTGCCCGTCGCCAGCAGCCTCACTGCAGTTGTGGTTGAGGGGAAAACCCCTGAGGTGGCTTAGACCACATGGGTGGGCAGTCCCTTGGCAGTCCCAGGGCCAGAAACAGCTGCTCTGAATTCTACAGTGGCAGTCATTGATTTGGGGAAAAAACAAACAAAACAGGACCTAAAACCTTCAGACCGCTCTGGGCTTAGAGCCTGGTACCAGCCCACCTTTGCTGGGGTCCTTTCCTTAAGATACTGGCTGAGCTGTGGTTAGTTGGGGCAGGTCTTGTAAGACTGTGGTGTCTCTACAAGGCCCTGCTCCTGGGAGGCTCCTCCAACTGTACCACTAGGAACCAGTTCAGATTGTTGTGTCCTGTTATCAGTCTAGGAGTCTAGGGGTAAGATTGGGCTTGTTTTCTCAGCCAATTAAAAGGCAGGAAAAAAAAAAAAATCTCAGATCAGCAGAGAAAACAGGCAGAAAACAAAACAAAACAAAACAAAACAAAAACCCCTTCCATTGAAAGATAAGAGATTGCATCCACACACATGAAGAATCACACATATATACACAGACTCACACAGAAAGATAAGGCTCTCCAGAAGTGGGAAGGGGACCCAAAGTCCAAAGTCTCTCAGAAAGGATCTGGGTTTTAAGGTTTTTGGATTGGTCAGTTTAAACAAAGAAGCGATAGACTTATAGGCTTATGGGTTTAAATGATGAGGTGTCCAGTTCAGTCTTACCTGAACTGGTTTAAACTAGTCTGCTAGAAAGAAAACCCTTCTGTCTAGAGGGAGAAGCCCCAAACCTTTGTTTCAGACCAAGAATATGTAAGTGTGCATCTTTATTATGTCTCAGTGACCCTGTTTGTTTATCAGGATTTTAGTCCCTTATAAGATAGTGACAGTTGCTGAGGCCCTGAGAGAGGAGGGGCTGGCAGGGTGGGCTCAGGCCAGGGACCTGTGCCGGAAATGCATGACCTTGTTCACAGGCTGGAGGGCGGGTTCTGGTCCCCCTTTGGGCTTTGGGTCAGAAGCCCTGGCTCCCTCCCCTGGCTTCCCTCCCTCTATTCATCAGCCACCTGCTGTGAGTGCTCTGGGTACCCACTTGGGTCCTGTGTGCACAGGTGATTCAGGAGGACTTGCAATTGTAGTGGAACAACTCATCTCATAAACTCGGTTAAGTTTCCACACGCACCACAACCCCACACCTCCATTTGTCTGTTTCTCCGTCGGGAACAAGTAGCCGTATGAACTGTACGGAAAGTATGTTTGGGCTTTACGCATGCTAGGAAGATCTCTACCAACTGAGCTACAACTCCAGCCCAGAAACCTGGGTTTTAAATGCAAAGGTCAGGTAGGCAACACTTGTAATCCGCGTTAATTTGTGATCAAGCTACTGACAGCTCCGTGGTAAGCAGAGGCAGGAATTGGTTTCTTTTACTGTAGGTAATTATCTCCCCAGTACTGTGGGAGAGGCCACTTAATAATGATAAGAGCCAGCATAAACGGAACACTTTTCTGGCACCAGGCACGGTGCTGGGCACCTGAATGCATTTCGTCCGACTCTCATAGCAATGCAGGGTGGAGTGGCCATAAGCATAAAGTGAAAAAGTTAAGTCATTTTCCCAGCTAGTACATGGCAGATGGAGGAATCGAACCTAGACTTACCTTTCAGATGCCACGTTTATGCTCTAAATATCGAGCCTCCATTGTATCTTACCTAAGACTCTGCAAAATCACCAAGTTCAAAGCTCTTCCTCTTCATGACTGGGACTAGGAAGTGAGGAAATTCTCTAGAGATAAGTCATGAGGTCAAGACAGAAAGCCCACAGCGAGACTGTCTACCAGTGATGACTGACCAGAAGATGCTAATATGCCTCCTAGACCGGATGGGAGAACTGTAGGAGCTCAGAGTTCAGTGAACCCAAAATCTCTAATCACACTACAGAAAAACATAAAACATGAGTGGAGAACACACACATACACATGCACACATGAACACACACATATGCATACATGCACACTCACATCTCCAGACACACAAACATAGACATACACGCATGAACACAAATACACATAAATACACACAAACATACATATACACACAAATACAAACACACATACCATATACACATGAATACAAACACAAACACACATGTACACATACATGTATCACAAATACATATATACACAGACATATAGCACACATACCTGCATACAAATACATACATACATACACATATATACATTCAAACATGCACCACATATACAGGCATATACACATACACCATACACATACAAATGTACATACACTACACACATACACAGATATTTACACATATACCACATACATATATACCATATATACATCACATACAGACACACCACACAAATGTACATTACATAACACACACCACATAAATATACACCACACACACACACAAAACACAAAGGCTAGGACTCAGCTTAGTTGATAGAGTGAGTACTCCATGCACAAGGCCCTGGGTTCAATCCCCAGCACTAAATGAAACCCAGTGTGTGGTGCACACCTATAATTCCAGCACTTGGGAGCTGAGGCAGGAGGACCACAAGTTTAAGACCTTTCCAAGCTACATAGTGAGTTTAAGGTCACCTGAGATCCATGAGACCTTGTTTTTAAAACAAGGAACGCTGGGTGTGGTGGCACGTGCCCTTGGGAGACAGTGGCAGATGAATCTCTGTAAGATCAAGGCCAGCCTGGCCCACATAGTAATTTCCAGGTGGGGGGGGGACTAGGGAGATCCTGTCAAAAGTAAAAATAAAAATAGATAAAAAAGGAAAGAATAGGTGGGGATTTGTATTGTGCTCGTGGAAAGGAAGTCCAGTGCATAAATGCCTTCCTGCATTTCCCCAAAGTTGTCATAAAATCAGTACAATTCTAATTCCAATGAGGTTTCTTGTTAGTCAAACTGATTCTAAAATTTGCACAAAAAGATTAAAAATACAAGACAGCTAAGTGTAACAGTCTGAGATAGGACAGGGAATGAGTTTGCCCTGGCAATATTCTGACTTGTTGCAGAACCTCGTTAATGAATCCAGACTGGCTGTTAGCATGTGGATGGACAGATGAACCATCAGACGGTGAAGAGATCCCACAGTCAGACCAGGCTATATATAGGACATCTGTGTAAGAGCAAAGATCATTAAGGATCTGCTTGGGAGTCAGGCACAATGCATGTGTCTGTAATCCCAACTATTTTGAAGACTGAGGTAGGGGGAATGCCTGAATCTAGGAGTTTGAAACCAGTCTGGGCAACATAGTCATTTCCTGTCTCAAAAACTAATAATCCTTTTGGTGGGAGATAGACTTGTGCAAACATGGAGTTTGGTTAGCTTTTCCGTGGGAAAAAAAGTCAGTTCCTGGCTCACAATATACACCACTCAGATGGATGAGTGACCCAGAGAGAGAATCTTCAAAGCCTATACCAGAAAAATAGACATTGTGGCTTGGCATGGGGAAGGAATCCTTAAACAAGTCACAGAAATGATAAATCATAGAGAAAATATTGACAACATTAAGTCCAACCAAAGCAAGCACTTCTGTACAATAAAAATAATCATTTCTGGGGCTGGAGAGATGGCTCTGCAGTTAAGAGCACTGGCTGCTCTTGAAGAGGACCTGGGTTCAAATCGCAGCACACACACGGCAGCTACAACTGTCTATAACTCCAGTTCCAGGGAGATCTAATGCCCTCTTCTGGTCTTCACGGACATTACATGCATGGGTGCACCTACATACAGGCAGGCAAAACACTAATTACATAAAACAAAAATAAAAATTCATCATTTCCCAAGTTCATATTTGAAGGCTGGGTGTGTTAGCACATGCCTGTAATCTCAGCACTGGGGAGGCTGAGGCAGGAGGATTACTGTGAGTTTGAGGCCGACTTGGGCTACATAGTAAGACTCTGTCTCAAGAAAAAAGCGGGGTCAAGTTAATATTTGAAAAAGAACAGATAAGGAGACTTTTATAATGTATATGTCAGATATAGGAATACGGTTCAACATATATAAAGAATTCTCATAAACCAGTAAGAAAATAGACCACTTAACTGATCAAAAATTGGCATACAATGCCAACAATTCACAAAAAGGAGACAGGAGTAGTAAGTAGTAAGTTGATGAAAGAACTAAGAATTAGACACCAAAGAGATTCCATTTCACATCCATTAGATTGACTAAAGTTGGAAGGTCTGATACTACTAAGTGTTGGTGACGGTATTAGAAAATGTCAGGTATTCTATTTGGTGATGTCTATAAAAGCTGGAAATATGCAGAGCACATGGACAGCTTTTCTGCTCAGAGGTCGAGAAAACAGAATTAAATTCCATGCTTGTCATCAGTGGAACAAACAGAAGGCTGTGGATTATTGTGCAGTGAACTACGTGAACTTATGTTAAGCAGATGAACATTGGATAAATGTACAAAACTATAATTTTGAACTTGGGGACAGGGACAGCGTCTCACTTTGTAGCCCTGGCTATCCTGGAACTCACTACGTCATTCCGGTACCCTTCAGCTCATGGTGATTCACCTGTCCCTGCTACCTGAGTGCTGGGATTATAGGCCTGCCCCATGACACTTGGCTGATTTTTTAAAATTATTATTATTATTATTATGTGTATGAGCATATTACCTGCATGTATATAAGTGCGCCCATGTTGTGCAGTGCCCGTGGAGGACAGGAGAGGGCGTTGGATCCCCCGAACTGGAGTTACAGATAGTTCTTAGCCACCATGTGGGTGCTGGGAATCAAACCTGGGTCTTCTGCAAGCTCTGTTAGTGCTCTTAACCACTAAGTTGTCTCTCCAGCCGCCCCTCCTCCCCCGCCCAGTTTTATTTTTTTGAGACAGAGACTTACGTAGTTCATCTGGCCTCTAATTCACTACATAGCTAAGGCTGGCCTTAAACTCCTGATCCTCTTGCCTTTACTTCCCAAGGGCTAGGATTATAGGCATGTGCCACTATATCTGGCTCTTTTTTTTTTTCTTTTACATTTAATTTATTATTCCTGTGTAAGTGTGATGTATGTGGACATGTGTATACCATGGCTTGAATGTGGAGGTCAGCAGACAGCTTTGTGGAGTCAGTTCTCCTGCCTTTACCTGGGTTCCAGGGAGCGAACTCAGGCCAGATTTGTGCAGCAAATGTCTTTACAGACTGAGCCATCTCATTGGTTGACAACTACTTCTTAATTTTGAATTTTAAAAGTGTTAAGTGTTAAAGAGATGGCTCAGTTGATAAGGGTGTTTATAATAAGCATGAAGACCTGAAGTCAAATTCCCAGCACTCACAGAAAAACTAGGTATGGCTACACGCCTGTCACCCTAGCACTGGGGGACAGAGACAGGCTGTGGCTAAGTTATGCACTAAGTTGTTGAGGAGTGTGCATCCCTGATCAGCTGTCTCAACATGTCAGAGGGCCAGCAGGCTCAGAGAGATGACCCATCATCCCTGGAGTGGCTTGGGGTCTTTCCTGAACCTTAGCCTCTGTGTGGCAGTGACACCCTAGGGGATCTCAGTTACCCTGTCTGGAAAATGGGGGTGAGAACCCCACAACCCTTGTTTAGTATAACAATTTGCCATTAGACTAAAGGCTATTCACATGGACAGGAGGCCTTGTGGAGCCTGGGAGGTAGCCTGTATCTTCACTGTGTCTTTGGCCACCTTCTCCCAGGCTGGGAGTGTGGGGGACAGCCAAGACACCCCGCACTCCAGTGGGTACTGTGGCAAGTGTAAACCGTGAAATTAAAAAAAAGCGGGGGGCAGGGAGGGTGGAGGCAGAGGCAGGTGGATCTCTGTGAGATCAAGGTCAGCCTAGTCTACACAGTCTACACAGGCTAACCAGGGCTAAATAGTGAGACCCTGTCTCAAAAAACCAAAGACATATACGAGAGAGGGAGAGGAGAGAGAGAGAGAAAATCACACAGTAACTGATGCCTTTGTGGGCTATATTCTAACTGCTTTACATATATTAACTCATTTAATGCTCTTCAGCACCCTAAGGGATGGGTACAGTTGCTTCCTCATTTTGTGGAAAAAGAAAATGAAAGCACAGTTAAATCACTTATCCAAACACACAGAGTTAAATATCAGAACAGGTGTGTAGACCCCAGTTGTCCTGAGCACGAGTTCTTCCTACCTTTCAGAAGGTAGATGCCTTCCCCCACCTCCCAGATAGATAGACTGAGTTTTGGAAAGAACAAAGGTCCAAGCTGCCCAGGCCATAGTCTGAGTCATAGTGATTTTAGCACAGCTTGTTGGCCTCTTACCTACATCATCTCAACTAGCCTAGCCCTGGGTCCTTCATGCCCTGAAGAAGGAATGCAGAGCACAGGAATCCCAGTCAGACAGTCCTCTGTCCCATTAGAAAGGCCAGGCCATGGCCTGGAAGGGTTGGAGGGGCAGGTGGGGTCCTCGTAGGTAGCCTCTAGGGGTCTGAGGAGGGGCAGGGCCTGAGATCTCCAGTGTGGCTGGGTCCCTGAAGGCTGAGGTGTCACAGGACAGACCCCTGCCCTCTCAGGCCAGGTGTGCAGGTGAATGGGGTGCTTGCTGGACTGAACCACATCCATCTTTCTCCTTGGAGTTCAGACCTCTGTGGCAATGTCCGGGGTCACTTAGAACTATCTGCCCAGAGCTGATGCTGCGGGGCTATGGCAATGGCACTCTGCT
The DNA here is from genome assembly GCA_035773235.1 of Eospalax fontanierii. Taxonomy (NCBI): domain Eukaryota; kingdom Metazoa; phylum Chordata; class Mammalia; order Rodentia; family Spalacidae; genus Eospalax; species Eospalax fontanierii. Next base: position 53,097,931 of record CM069541.1, read on the forward strand.
GGAGGGACAAGGCTGCTTCTGAGCCTCATGGTCACGTGCACTTACCCAACCAGACTCACTTTACTGCAGTCACTGGTACAACTCAGCACATCCAGTCTCACATACAGGGCTCGTGTGTCCATATACAGAGCCAGGAGTGGTACTAGAAGGTTCTGGACCTGGAGTTGCCTAAGCTGGGTTCAGCAGGACCTCTGACCTGTGAGACATTAAACAAAACACTCTGGATCGTCTTCCTAATCTCAAAGTGGCCATTGTAAGCCAGCAGAGACCTCTCACTTGCTCGATGGGGTCCAGGGACTTGCTTGGGCAATCAGAGGACTGGTAAGGAGGAGGCTGGGAGGGGTAGTGGGGGGGAGGGAGAGAGAGAGAGAGAATATCGAGGCACTGTAGTCCCAGAATGGTTAGTCTGATATGAAGCTGAAGCTGTTAGCACAGGCCAAGGGTTTAGGGGCTCCGTTCCTGCTGGGGTCTGGCTATGAAGACTGCACCCGCAGAATGTGGCTACTGACTCAGTCCTTCCTCTTGTAAGTAGGACAGAAGGACACTTGTGCAACAATTTGAATTTGGAGTTCTGCAGAATTATCCTCCCCTCCCACCTCAAATCTCTCCCAAACCCAAGTGAACAGATTTATTTTTAGTAAGCCCAAAGCAACTCAATTTAGTTTTTCTCAAAACATTCCTTTTGTTATGCAGAGTCCCTCCTTTCTCTGTTTTATCTAGCTAAATGGTGCGATTACAACAATAAATCCAAAGCAGCCAAGCTGTTTGGGTACGTACTTCCCTGATTCTGGTGCCTGAGGAAGCTCAGTCAGTGGGAAGAGAGGTTGGGAAATGTGGGGAAGGCTCTGGAACCTTGAGCCATCATCATTTCTGGGCAGTATTTTGGTCTGAGGTTGAAAGGCAACCATGAGTCCAGTAGGTCCATTATGATATGTTTTTCTGGACTCAGGTCACTAGGTTGCTGGGGCCAACAGAAACCACTTAGGTATCTGGCCCAGCACAACAAAGGCTCTCAATGATTGGGGGACCCTGGCTTCTGTCTTGTACTCCAAGCCCCTTGTACATACCATAGTTGTTTAGCTGGGCTTTCTGATGTTACAGATTGAATCTAGGGTTTCACCCATTCTAGGGAAAAGCTCTACCACTGAGCTACATACACCCCAGACCCTTTGCATTGTCACAACTGTCATCCTAGCCTGCACCGTGATTCCCTGCACTACAGGGGCTTCTTGGGGGGCAGGGACAGATCTCCCTCCTCTGTGTTCTTAGGGCCCAGGGCCTGGTTAGTGTGGCATCTGGCCAAGCTAGGGCTCTTTATCGTTGCATAGCATGTAGCATATACCCCATACCTACAGAGAGACTCTAACCAGGGCCAGGCAGCTTTCTGGAGACCAGGGAAGGACCCTGCCGTAACACCCTGCTCCCTGTTCCTGAGTGGGTCCATGAAGTAGATCTGGAAGCCCAGGCTAGACTCAGGCAGGGGTGGGTTGAGCAAACTGTACTTCTATACCTGTCTTTCTGCCCCTAACTGGTGGGAAAGAGGCCCAGACCTCCATCTGGGCACCCCTGTGCTGGTCCCTGAAGCTTGAACCCTTCCTGTCCCCTTCCAAGATGGCATGCTCTTCCCTCATTACAAAAGTAAAATGCTTTTGTTAGGAATGAGAAAGGACTAGCTATCAGTCATTTCATGCAAACAAAAGCCACGATGAGCTGTGGCTCCAGGTCTACCACCATGACTGCTAACAGCAAGATAGACAACAGCAAGTGTGTGGACAAGAACAGGCAGGAGGTCCAGGCATGGCCGGAGACCACAGATGGGTGCAGTCACTTTGGAAAATGGTTTCTCAAAAAGTTCAGCACAGGGCCAGGGAGATGGCTCAGCTGGTAAAAGCACTTGCCACACACCTGACAACCTGAGTTCCATCCTCTGAACCCACGATGGAAGGAGAGAACCGACTCCCCAAAGGTGTCCCCTGATCTCCACACATGTGGGACATGCATGTGGCCACACTCATACACATATACCACACACACACTGATAATAAATAAAATTAAGTTTAAAGAAGTTCAACATAAAATTGCCATATGGTCCAGCAAATCCACTCCTTGGCATTTTCACCTAAGCAGAATGAAAGCATTTGTCCATACAAAGATTTCATGACAACGGTCAGAAAAGCATTGTTTAGCATGCCCAAACCTGGGAATGCCCATCATTGTGAACAGACAGACAGAATATGGTGGTATATTCATGCGGTAGAATATTATTCAGCCAGGAAAGGAGCCTAATTTTGATTCCAACTGCTTGCTGGATGAACCTCAATAGCACCATGCTAACTAAACAACACCAGGTACAGTATGATTTCATTTCTAAGACATTTCCAGAAAAGACAGAGCTATTGAGACAGAAAGCAGATCAGTGGTCACATGGAGTTGAAGGAGGTGAGAACAGGGGTTAACAGCAAACAGATGCAGGAAAACTTAAGGTAGTTGAAATATTCTGAAAGTGATGTTTATGGAAAGTTGCTAAAGTTCATTAACTTCTAAACTCAGTAAGGCCGGATGAAAAGGTAGAATGCGCAGTGATAACGAAAGGGGCCGTGTGCACCAGCTGCGCACGTCACCAAACATTGAGTACTGACTCCATGACCGTGCTACAGAAATCGGGCAGCCGGATTAACGGGCATCACATTCAGGTAGTCAATTCAGAGCCTCTTTTATGAGTGAGACACACAGAGAGGTAAAGAGGCCGGTCCAGGGCTGCAGATGGTGGCAGGGGACCTGGCCTGTTGGCTCACCTGGTGCCCTGGTAGTGCCACACATTGGCAGAGTGAGGAGAAGCCATTTGGCAAGTGTCAGCCTTCACTTCTCCTCCTGCTAAATGGAATGGTGGAGGCTCAAGGAGTAGTGAGGCAGGAAGTTTGGGGTGTGGGGGAGCCCCTCACACTTTCAGCTGCCAGGCCCCATAATTGGTCTTTTGCCACCTGCTGCCCTTAAAATGTCACAAGTGCACTCTAATCTGTAGGGAATGATGGTGACTGGGAACAGAGGGTTGGATTCCCCTGAACGCCCCCCTCACTTTCTATTTCAGACAGGGTCTGAGGACCAGGCTAGCCTTGAACTTGCAGAGCTCTACCTGCCTCTCCTTCCCAAGTGCTGGGATTAAAGGTGTGGCTGACCTGACTCCATTTTTGAGGTTCAGTTGCACTGCCCCAGCCCAGGGCTCACTTCATCCCATGAGATTCTCTGGAAAACAGCACTGTGGCCTCTGACTACTCTCTGTCCTAGGGTTACACAGCCACGCCCTCTACCCTGACTGCTCAGCTCTCCAGAAGAGTCGTAGAGCACTCATTCCCACCTGAGGTGACTTACCTCAGCTGATGAAAACGTTACCATGATGCAAGCAGAGTAATAAAAGGTATTTGTGTGTTTCTCCGAATTCCTGATCATCTGCTATCTGCCACGCAAACAGCCCTGGGTAGCCAATGCTCCCCAAATGAGAGCCATGTGGAATAGACTTAGACTTGACCTAAAGCTTTGGGCCAACTCCAGGCAGTCCTAGAAGAGTCTAGAAGAGCCCAGCACAGCCACGGACTCCTGAATACAAAGGCAATGCTTATTATTGGTCATCAGTCTGTTCGTTATGTAGCTTTGTTGAAGCGATGCCTGGCTAATACACGGCCACACACATCCCTTTTAGGACAAGGTCTTTGTACCTTTCCCTTCTCCAGGGGCCTCTTGTCTCTGTGGCTCCAGTGCCCAGGACACGGTCTTGGCTCTAGGAGGCTCTGGCAAGGATTTGTTCACCATGGAAGGTGTGTAGCTGTGGGCTGCAGCACATGCTGTGAGCTCCTGATCCATCTCGCTTCAGCCTCTCCCAAGCCTATCCCTAAGGTTACCTTATAGAAAGGTTTCTCCTAGGCTGGTCCTCCTAGATCACTCCATGCATAGTGGAAAGGAGGGGTCCCGGGGCCAGCTTTAGCTACCTGTGGGTGGTCTATAGCACCAGAGAGTCCCAGCCCTCGTGGTCATCCTCCAAAGGAAAGGCACAAGTAGATCAATATGGCAGCTTTCTTGGTCCTCAGACCAGAGTCTCTAACACATGCTCCATTCTGCCCCACGGAATCCAAAGGTAATCAGACCTCAGCTGCCTGCGCGGTCAGCCCTGAATCAATCAATGCCCTCATCAACTTGGTCTCTTCGGCCCGTTCACTTCTCTACTTGCTCCCTAAGTTTCTTTGGATCATCTCCCCAGATCAGTCACTCGGAGGAACAATTATTTTGTTTGAGTTGTTACAAATCAACCTGTTGTTCTAACACAAAGATACAGTGTTTTATCCCAGGATACATAATCTGTTCCTGCCTTCATAGAAGACATGGGAACCAGCCTGACTCCAAATTACAAAGTGCATTTCCACTTCTATCACAGGGCCACCTGAAGCAACCTTTTTTTTTTTCCAGCAAATGCCTGACTGAGAACAGGTGTGCACAGATGCACGTGGGCTCACCAGAGAATGCTGGGCAGAAGGTAAATTCCACACTCAGATCAGCCTGACTTGGATCCAAGCCTAAGCGACTATAGGGTCCTTTCTCCAGGACCCTAGAGAAAACGCTGCCCTTCTCCAAGCCTCAGGGTCCCTGTCTGATGTACGGGATGGCAGGTGAGCCCAGCTGTGGGGAAACAGGGGAGATGAGGAGGTCCATAAAAACTGAAGCCAGATTACTATACTGTGGCAAAGACCTCGGCCTGGTAAGGTGAGAAAGTGACTGTGGTGATAAATCAGGGCTTTAGAATCCACAGCTGAGCTCAGATCTGTGTTCATCACTTGCTGGTTGGGTGACTGATGAGGTCACTTTGCCTCCCTGGCCTCAGTTTCCCTGATTGCAAAGTGTAGATATATACAGCAGATCTGAAATATTTGCTCTTTGGATCCCTTTATAGCCTTAAAATGATTATAAATCAGAGTGTTCATTCATATTGTCTATATGTGTTGATTAGTTAATTGATATTTACTCAGTTAACATTAAAATAAAAATATTAATTTATCTAAAAAGAATATAGATTAGAGAGATGACCCAGTGGTTAAGAGCACTGGTTGCTCTTGCAGAGGACCTGGATTTGATTCCAAGAGCCCACATGGTGGCTGACAACCATTCATAACTCCAGTTTCAGGGAATCTGACATCCTCTTCTGTCCTCCTCAGGCATTGCATGACACAGGTGCACTTACACACATGCAGGCAATACATCATACACAGAAAAAAAAATTTAAAGCTTGAAAAAAAACCAACAACAACACATTTTTTTTCCCCCAAAAGAAAAGTTCCCTGAGAAGGGTGGTTTACTTTACACTTTAAAAATCTCTTGAAGGTTTTTCTTAGGAGAGAAAACTAGGTTCTCCTAATGGCTTTGCTATTTAGTCTGTTGTAACGTACTGTTTTGATTGAAATATATGCAAAAAATGACTTATGCAAATCCATAGTTAGAAAATAATTTTAAAGATGATAATATTATTTTCTGATACTACATCACAGCCTAACAAGGAAGTGTCTTTTAAAGAAGGTAATTAAGGGGCTAGAGTGATGACTCAGCAGTTAAGAACACCAGCTGCTCTTGCAGGAGACCTGGGTTTGGTTGCCAGCACCCACATAGTGGCTTAACAACCATCTGTGGCTCCAGTTCCAGGGGATCTGATGCCCTCTTCTGACTTCCACAGGCACTGTACAACATGAGTGCACTTATATACATGCTGGCAATATATTCATACACAGAAAATAATAAATAAAATATTTAAAATTAATTTTAAAAAGAGGGCAATTATATCATATCAACCAGTTTTCTTGGCACTGGGGCTTGCCAGGGCCTAACACGTGCTAGGCAAGCACTCTACTGCTGAACTGTACATCGGCCCTGTCTTATTTTTATGTACGTATGCATATGTATTGGATGCAGGGTCTCATTAAGTACTCCAGACTGGCTTCAAACTCACCATCCTCCTGCCTTAGCCTCCCTAGTGCTGGGACTGCAGACAGGCACCACCACGGCGTGTCCATCTCACTCTCTAAATGGTTCTTTTTCCTCTGCCCGCTTCATCTGCATTCTGTGGATTGTTCAGGTATCGATGCCTTCGCAACGTGCAGTATAAACAAACTAACAAGAAACAAGCCATGCTCCACAGCACAGTCTTTAAGCATAGCAAGTGCTCCCTTTAAAGCTCCTGTTTTACTGTGGACAGCAAACTCCAACAGTTGTTTTCCTTCAAAGCAACAGCCTTACTGCTTTCATTTTTGAGAATGTGTCTGCCAGATACCCCAAGTGTGCTGAACCCAAACTTGTCTGCCAGTGGCTTTTTAAGGATGTGTGGTGTTCTGTGAGAAGTGGGTACTTCAGCCCCTACTCATTATGCAGAGGCTTTCCCTGGAGACAGCCAATCTGTTACTATCTGCAGCAGAAGTGTTCTGTGTGCATGTCCCATTGGGTCACACAACATGTTAAGAGTGTACAATGGGTTGGTGAAATGGCTCATCAGGTAAAGGCACTTGCTACCAAGACTGATGTCCCAAGTTCGATCCCTGAGACCCACGTAGTGGAAGGCGAGAACTGATTCCCTCCAATTGTCCTCTGACCTCCACATGTGTGCTGTGGCATGTACCCATACACACACACACACACACACACACACACACACACAATTGCACAATAATTTTTTAAAAGGCACTCCAGAGCTGATGTTTAATGGCACTAGCAATGTGTACAACACTCACCAGGGACATTGTTTAGCATACTGTGAATAGTACGTGGTTGTAAAAATCAGTAAGTTAAAATAGTATGTTTTCAGTAAGTTCAAAATCACTTGACCTATGCAGAATGTTGATTCTATCAGAGGGTTGGTGACAGCAGCAATATATAAAACATTCCAGTGGGATGGGGGAGAATGAAGGAAGCCACGGGGATACCCTTCACCAACGTGCAGGTGCCAGAACTTTTAGATATCAGGAAGCCTTTGGAGTCCATTTCCGATTCTGGCTTCTTCCTAAATCTCATCTCCGTCATGTCACTCAACTCCTCCCCTCCATCTCTCTTTTTCCCTCCTGCCCTCCTCTTCCTTCCTTCCTTCTTTTTCTGTTCAGACCGCCCTAAGAATGTTGAATGGCACAACAGTCTTTCACCTGTTACTGGGGATGTTTTCAATCATCACTTTCTCAACATCCAAGGCAATCCATCTCACAGAGGGTGAAGGAATTTTCTGGAGGCTAAGGAACTTCTGATGTTTGGGTGGGGGAAGAAAGATAGAGACAGACAGATTGAAAGAGAGTGAGCAGGTGCATGCTTTCTGCATCAGCAGGGAGTGGGTCATAGGCTGAGGGCTGAACTGGTGCAGAGCGTAGAGAGAAGCCCTGGGTAACAGGGCTGAAGTCTGAATTGGAAGAGGCTGGTGGCAGGCTTCCTCATTGGGCCCAGAGCTCAGAGCCACATTGGGATGTTCTCTTCTTTGGCTTCTCTGGAGACAGCACCCATTAGTGAGTCAACATACGGGGCCAGTGTTCAATAGACATTTCAGAATAATTTCTCCTTCAGCCTTGGATTTGGGTGTTGGGGTGGACACTTCAGGCTATGCTCTGGCCCTTTGAGATCTTATAGCAGAATCACACTATCCATGTGGTAAAGTGCATGACCAAGGCATGTCCAAGAGGCTCTGGGCCCTAAATTATCTCCTTTGTTCCACAGAATTGCTGATGCTATAGTGGGGTCTTGAAGGATGAATAGGAGTTTGACAGAGAATGGGCCTTCTAAGAAAAAGCACATGTAAATGTATATGGCAAAGGGAAATAATATAGCTAACTCAGGACGAGTGAGATTATAAGGTTAATGGAATAGGCATGAAAGGGAGAAGGAGGCTACAGGATGAAAAGCCTTGAATGTCACAGTCAGCTAGAAATGGAGTCAAAATCAAGTCTGGACCTGCTGAACTCTTAAGGTACTAAATAGAAAGAGTACAGAGTCCCTGCCCTAACCAGAGTTCCAGAAGTCACTTAACCAACACAGACGCCTCTCACCTTAGGATGAATGTATATTTTGTTAAACATTAAACACTGGAAGGCAAAAATACATTTAATATGTTTGCTGTGATTTGGATATAAAATGGGCCCAACAGTTAAGGACTGAAGGTTTGGTCTCAGCTTTATTGAGAAGTGATTGGATAGTGTTGATTCCATCCATGGACCAATCCATACTGAATGGACTACTGGATGACAAGGCTCTGTTGGAAGAAGTGGGTCATGTGTGTTTGAAGGGTGTAGCTTGTCCCTGGTTCCTTTCTCTTCATCTCTCTGCTTCTGGCCTTCAGGAGGTGAGCAGTTTTCCTCTATTCTGCTTGGTGGGTAGTAATTTACTCCAAATTGACATACTCCCTCCTGCCCGGAGAGAGGAAGAATGCTAAAAAGACTAAAGTTAGTGAGCTGAAACTTATAAGATGCACGGGACCCCTCCACAGTGTTATATACAAGATACACGGGACCCCTCCACAGTGCTATGTACAAGATGCACAGGACCCCTCCACAGTGCTATTTACAAGTAGTTATATATAAGTAGCTGGGAAAGGAGACTCTCCCACTCTCACGACCACCCACGAGTCACACAGGGACCTCCAGGGATAAAGATTTTGTGAGTCATCACCCAGTCAGAGGTGGGATTTTTGGTGATGCTCCTGCAATCAACCCAAGTGAACTCATTGATTCACCAATTTGAGTTTCAGTGTAATAGATTCTTTCGTCTGTTGCCAGTGTCCTACTTGGGGTGAGTAGATGTTTGCTCAAGGTTCCCCAGGAAAAGTCTCACAACAATGCTCCATCCTCACCAAACAAAGGAGTTAAGTGACTATGAAACTTTGGAAGCTATGAGCCGAGACAAATCCTTCCTTAAGTTGCTTCGTCAGGTGTTTGTCTCAGAGACTAAATGTGTCGAAGGCAATACCTCACTGCTGAACCTCAGGTCGGCCTGCTTCATCTTAAGCACACTCAGAGCACTTCTTCCAGTCCAGGGTGGGGCAAAGCTCTCTCACACAGCCTGTCTTATAATGAGGTGCCCCCTGTCTCAGAACCTTTATTGAATACTGCACTGAATGTGGGCAGCAGGGTGATGGCATGGGTACACTTTTGTGCCACTGTGAGGTCAAAAAAACTCCAAATCCAACCATGATATGTAAGGGGTCATTTCTATTAATGACTTTTCGTGTTTCTGCAATGAAAGCTACTTAAGGTAGGAAGGTATTTTGGCTCACAGTTTGAGGGTGCTGTCCACCATGGCCACAGGAGCAGCAGGTGGCTGGCCACACTGTATCCAGTCAGGAAGCAGAGAGAGATGAATGCTGGTGCTCAGCTCACTTTCTCCTTTTCTCTCTTTTTATTCAGCCCAGGACTCCAGTCCCTGGAACAGTCCACTTTCAAGTTGGGTCTCCCCTCCTCAGTCAAACCCTCCGGAAAGCCCCTCACAAATGTGCCCAGAGGTGTGTCTCCTAGGTGATTCCAAATCCAGTCAAGTTCACCCTTAAGATTAACCATCACATCCTCTGTATCTGATTAGCACCTGCTGTATGGAGGCCAGGGACTGTTCATGTGTTTAACCAGCTTTTGTACTGGGCTTTCATCCCAGCTCCATAGTAATCCTTTGCACAGACAATTTTCCTTCCTTCCCAGGTCTAAGTTTCCCAGTGTGCTTTTAGACTTGAAGGTGTTGGTCTTCACATCCAGCCCATATGCTCTATCACTGACCTTCTCTCCGGTCCTGGGCAAGCCCCTGCCCTCTCTAGGCTCTAGTTATCACATCTGTAAAATGGGAGGAAGGGACAGCTTTCCCCCAAACAGAGCATGTTTGTTGGTCCCTCAGCCTCCCCACCCAGTGCAGGTCCCATGCCCTCCCCTCAGCTTCCTCCACGAGACTCATCAGGATGCAACATACTTTAAATAGCATCTGCATGACTGGCTGTTTTTTTTTTTTTTTCTTCCCGGAGAAGCTTTCTACAAAGTGTGCCAAGTGGCAGCTGTCAGGGCCGAGGTGGCATTTCCCTCAGTGATGCTGACAGCAGCTGTCCCTGCGCAGGCTGAATGGAATGGAAATGACATCATGTTTATTCAGGAAAGACGTTCCCAGACCCAGATCAGTGTCAGCAAGATGCTGGGACGCACGGAGGGAACACTCGCTCGAGACCAGTCAGCGGGGCTCCTCTCCTGTTGCACGCACAATGCCGCCTGCCACACGCCCCCATCCATGTGGCACACCCCACACTCAACACCCACAGGCTTCCATATCCACTGCACCCCTCACACACCTCATCACGAGCCAAATACCTCACACATACACACCACACATATACACACAGCATACACACACCCTCCTACTCAACACCCACAGATCTCCATATGTATCACACCCTTAACACACACACACACACACCAGCTCAAGCTGTATATCTCATGCATGCACACCACATACAGTCACACAGCACACACACACCTTCCCACACAACCTGCACAGACCTCCACATGCACTACACTTGACACACACACCCCAACTCAAGCTGTATACCTCATGCATAAACATCACACACAGCATACGCACATATTCCCACACAAAACTCACAGACTTCCACATACCTCACATACACACCCCACCACAGATATAACACGAACCACACCTCCCTCCCTTCTCTCTCTCTCACCCCTCACAAACAACACACAACAGGAACCATACACCTTACACATACACCACCCTCAGCCACATGGTATACACCATCCTCTCACACTGAACACCCACAGATTTCCACATATACTGTGTCCCCTCATATAAGCCACACACCTCAAACATACATGCCCTGGCGAACAGATGCAATATGAACCATACCACTTTCTCTTTCACATATATACACAAATTCACACAACATGAGCCACATACCTCACATAATATACACCATCCCACATTCACATGGCACATACCACCTTCCCACACTCAACACTCACAGACCTGCACATAGACCACACCCCTCACACATAGACACCAACATGAGCTTCCCAGGCACATACAAACCACAAACACAGATCACACAGGCCACATACTAGCACACTACAGGCTCCTGGACACAAGAACACCCTGGGAGACACATTCAGACTCACGCAGCCATCCCTGCTTGGTAGTCAGAGATGTATCATGACTGCACTCAGGTGGGGCCCTGATGGGATGGAGAGAAGCTTCTAGACCTGACGCGTACCAGTTCTCCCTTCTTTTGTCCTGAGCTTCTTTCTTCTCAGAGATGCCTACTGTACCACCCTGTCAGTCCTGGCCAGCATGAGTTAAACAGTAGAGATGACTTCCTGTGCTGGGAAGAGCCAGGACTCTGAAGTTCAGCAGACTTTGAGCGGAATCCGGACTCCACCTGCTCTGACTGAGGTCTGGGTGTGTTTTTCACCTTTTCAGAACCTCTTAGTTCCCACATCATTCACACGAGGGACACTCGGTATCTAGGGCTGTGATCCAGCCAGCCCAAATGTGAACACACGTGCTGTTCATCACTGCCCAGGCTCCTGCGTGCTGGCCAGGCGCGGCTTCTGCAGCTGAGGCTGGAGCTGTGGAGGCCTGGGGATTTGTACCGGGCTGTGGGTGGGTACACTGTGGGCTGGGTGTGGCTCTGCTTGTACACAGATCTCAGGCTTCCTCAGCATGGGTCGGGCTGCAGGGAGGAGCATGGCAGGGCTGAAGGAAGGTGAAGGCAGAGGATCACTCACACCTTAGCCTTCAGTGTCCCCTCTGTTGCTTCCTGTCATCACAAGTCACAGGGACAGGCCACGACAAAGGCCTTGCTGATGGACATTACTATGCTACTCCAGGATTGCTTGGGGCCCACAAGGAGACTCTGAAGCCCAGCCCCAATGTTACAGCCACTGAGACACTGGACAAGGAGACAGAGTCTTTGAACTTCTATTTTTTCAGTGTAGGGAATTGAAATCAGGACCTTGTGTGTGTTAGAAAGGTGCTCTACCACTGAACTACACCCTCAGCCCATCGGTGGGCTTCTAGGAGGGTCTACTAGAATCAAGCCACCGGGTGGAGCCCTTCTCCTCCACCTGCCTACCACCTCAGCCCCTCAGCTTGAATTTGCCCACAGATTCCACAGTTCACCCCAAAAGTCAACAAGCTGTTCCTGTGGTTAAACCAAGAACTGATGGCTGCCATCTGTGAAGTGTCACTGAGTGCCAGGCTCCTTCATAACTGATGTCACTGAAAGTCCCTAAGCTCTCTGAGGCAGTATCATTGCCATGTGACTCAAGAGGCCCAAAGTCAAGCCAGCAGCGGCACACTCCTGGCTTGGTCTTTCTGGCTTAATACATCGTCCAAGATGAGATGCCTGGCCCGACCTCTGGTCACAGGGAGACATAGGCTGGGGCTGGGACTTCCTGGTGCAGGTATCAATCATCCTTCCCCACCCTTCTGCAGGCACCTGAAGATAGTATAAAGACACAAGACCAGAGCCAAGTGTGGTGATGTATGCCTTTAATCCCAGTACGCTAGATGCAGAGGCAGAGGCAGAGGGGTCTCTATGAGATCAAGGCCAGCCTGGTCTACATAGCAAGCTCTAAGCCCGCTGGAGCTGCAAGGAGATCCTGTCTCAAAACGAAACAAAACAAAATAAAAAAACCCAACCCAAACCAAATCAAACAAGCCAAAACCCCCACAGGATCTAGAATCATGCAGATCTGGGTTTGAGTTCTAGCAATGTTAGACTTCCTAGGGTAAGTGACTATACCTGAGTCTCAGTCTCCTCATCTGAAAAACTGGAGCTGAACAGAAGACTAGTATACCTCACAGGCTTATCATGAGGATTCAATGATATATCCAAGTACATGGGATGTTCAAGAAAGAACTGGAAAAACAGCCAGTGTCTGAAACTAGGACGAAAGAGCTCGTCATGCCATCCTATCTATTTCTGTATATGATTAAGATTTTCTATCATAATTTTTTTAATGTAGCCTGCTACCATCATGAATACTGGTCATGTGAGTGGAGCCCGCTCTTGGAAAGTTGGGTGGGTGGGCAGGCATGGGGAAGGTGGGGAGTTCCAGGAGAGGATTGGGTCTTCCTCAGCTTGGGGAGGTCCATGACCCTCTTAAGGAAGGTGAAGACCCTCAAAGATGGGGTAGCTGTTAGGAGAGCTCACAGTTTGCTCCTCCCTCCCGCCCATCTGTTCTCGTCCTTAGGCTATTCTGCCTACACCCAGTGAGGTCCCTGTTGTCATCTGGCTGGATCCTACCAGTGTCATATCCTTGCTTTAATTCCTGTCTGATGTTTCTCTTTCTTTTGAAAAAAAAAATTTACCGAGAGATAATCCACATATTGGCCCCTTCTTGTTGTTGTTGTTTTGGGTTTTGTTTTGTTTTATCTCATCTTGCTTGACAAAGGGCCTCATGTATCCTAGGCTAGCCTAAAACTCTCTATGTAGCCAAAGATGACCTTGAACCTCCTCTCTTTGCCCCCCCAAGTAGTGCCATTACAGGCCTGTACCCCCAAGCCCACTATTGCAATGTGTTTTTGAGACAGTGTCTTGCTATATTACCTAGACTGGCCTGAAGCTTGCTGTGTAGCCGAGGTTGGTCTCTAATTTCTGAACATCCTGCCTCAGCATCTCCATTGCTGGCATAGCAAGAATGGGCCACCCCTCCGCCCCCGGCTCCTATGTCTGCCATGAAGATATGCCTATTCAAATTGTTTGCCCAAGCTTTTTAAAAAAATATTTTATTTTATTACTTTATGTGTGTGTGTGTGTTTTGCTTGCACCTGTGTCATCCACAGCCTGCAGAGACCGGAAGAGGTGTCAGATTCCCTAGAACTGAAGTTATGGACAGTTGTTAGCTGCCATGTGGGGCCTGAGAATCGAACCCATTGTTTACTCAATCTTTAACTGAATATTCAGCTTCTTAGTTTTTGAGTGGTAAGCTGCTTTCCTAAAAAACAAAACAAAACAAAAAAAAACAAAAAACAAACACACAAAAAACAAGGACTAATTGTGTAGCCCCGGGTGGCCTGAAACTCTGTGTAGGACAGGCTGAGATCCACCTGCTTTTGCCTCCCGAGTGCTGGAATTAAAGATATGTGCCACCACACCAGGTAAGTGGAAAGAATTTTTAAAGTATTTTGGATACATACCCTTATCAGATACATAATTTACAAATGCTTGGCTCATTATCTTTCTTTCTTTCTTTTTTTGGTCTTTTTGAGACAGGGTCTCCCTGTAGCCCCAGCTGGCCTAGAACTCACTATGTACACCAGGCTGACCTTTAACTCCACCTGCCTCCGCCTCCCAAGTGCTGGGATTAAAGGCGTCCACCACCATGCCCTGCTCAGAAAAATCATCTTTTAAGTGTAGTTCCTAATAATCATTGCAATTAGGGCCTTCCTTAAATCTATTTAAAAATTGTTGTTGCTGGGGAGTGGGGAGGGACTCAGTTGATAAAGTGCTTGCCAGGCAAGCATGAAGACCTGCATTTGGATCTCTAGCACACAGGTAAGAACAACCAAGCATGAGAGAGTGCATCTGTTATCCCAGCACTGGGCAGGCAGAGACAGGAGACTCCTGGGGGCTCTCTGGCCAGCCAATCTAGCCAAGTTTGTGAGCTCCAGATTCAGCAGGAGACTCTGACTCAAAAGATAAGTTGGAGAGCAACTGAGGAAGATAACCTGATGTTGACCTTTAGCTTCCACATACACACACATGCGTGTATACACACATCTACATACACATACCACCATACCCACCTGAACATGTACACACACCCATACATAGACTGTTAAGGTTTCACTATTTAGTGTGGAAAGTTATTTAATGCAAGCTATATGCCATTACATTACGTTATCCGAAATGACTATTAATGCAATGTCATTTCCATTCAGAATCTATAGAATGTAGTGGTCACTGTAGGAACCTAGACACTCAGCTCCCAGTTCAGATGGACCCACAGGCCCAGCTTTTGTTCCCGTGGCTCCCAACACATCACCAAAATAAACATGGAAACATTAAAAAAAGGAATGAATCCACAAAGGCAAACGTAGGAGATAGAGGTTTCACCCTTTCTCTCAAAACAAGGATTTCAGCAAATGTAGGAAACAGATGGGAGTGGGCTGGGTGAGCTGGTGGCTGGAACAAGCCCAGTCCAGAACACACTCCTGCAGAGTCTCAAAGGAGGTGGAGTGCAGGCCTCTGAGGGACTCTGCCCTGGAGCCCGAAGCTAGGGTGAGAGTGGAGACCAGGAGAGGATGGAGGCCGTGTGTCACCTAGCAGGTCCCTTACTTCCTGCAGAAAGCAGGTTGAGGAGCTGCCCTCGGGCCAAAACAGAACATCTGTTTCTAAAGAGAGCAAGGGAGTCGCCAGGGAAAGCTGAGGCCCTGGCTGTGCCTTTTGGTGAACTACGCTGAAGGCGTTGGGGAGGGGCACGTCAACCCAGCAGGCTATGTAACAAGAACAATCAAGAGAACAGACAACACTGAGGGCTAAAACTAGCACTGGGGAGCTGGGAGATGGTTCAGCAATCAAAGCACTTGCTATTTGAGCAAGAAGACTCAAGTTTGGATCCCCAGTATCCACATAAATGTTGTGTGGGTGTGATGACCTGCCTGTAATGTCAGTCTAGAAAGGCGACTCTCCAGAGTAAGCTCACTAGTGAGACCAGCGGAATCAGGGAGCTCTGGGCTTGAGTGAGAGCCCCTGCCTCAAAAAATAAGATGACTTAATCGAGGAATATTCCCGACATCAACCTCAGTCCTCCACATGCACTTGCATACACATATATGCTCACACACATTTGAACATGCCTACATACCTGCATGTACACAAACACACATACATGAAAAGAAGAAAAAAAAACTATCATTGCAAAAACATTTACCAGAACATATAGTGGAAGATGTCTTCTAGAACACAGAGCTGAAACCCAACAAACTAGAAAATTTACAGAGTGATGAAATCTTTATGAGCCATCCCAAGTCCTAGGAGTAGTGGACAAAAATAGTGGAGGGGAGAAAATAGTAAAAAGCAAACAGAAACCCCAAGATAGCAGAGAATTCTCAAGAGCAGAAGGACATTGTTAACAGTGAAAGGACCCACACACATTTAGGCATTCCGTGAAATGGCAAGGTAAAGTGGAAATCCTAACACACGTCAGAGAAGATTAGTCTACCAACACAGGACTGGCATCAGACTGCCGCCAGTCTTCCTACTAGCAATACCAGCTTCTAGAAGAAAATTAACATTTGAAAGAAAAATGATTTTCAATTTGGGTTTTACTGCCGGCTCCATCACTCAAATGCAAGGAGAAGGATATTTTTAAAGATCCAACAGTTCACAGAACATACTTCCCACGTGTCTTATTATGGTTGGATTCTGAAATGTCCCCCACAGGCTCCTGTTTTGAATGTTTGGTTCCAAGCAGGTGGTGCTACTTTGAGAAACTGTGGAACCTCCAGCAGGTAGGGTCTACACAGCAGTAGATCCAGAAGTGGGCCCTTGAACGTTTTACACAGCCTCCTCTCTGTCTTGCAGCTCGCATTCTGGTTCTACTTGAAGTATCTTCTGCCCCGTGCTCCTGCCGTCACGAACGGGACTTGCCACACCTCCTCTACCACAGCCAACTGAAAACTCTCTAACATCATGAGCCTCAAGCTGTTTCTGCCAGGTATCTTGCTCACAGTGATACAAAATGAACTAATACATGCTCCATTTTAGGAGGTCATGAAAAATTCATTCCAGCAAAACAAAGGGAGTAAACTGAGAAAGGAAAACTGCTATCCTGGAATGCTGCGCCTGACCCAAGACTGTACTGACCGGAAGTTCTAGGATGGCAGCAAGGACCAGGGTTAGAGAGCAACCTGTCCAGAGGAGAAAGGAGCCGAGAGGGGGAGGTTCTGAGGAGGTGGTAGTTTATTGGATGGGCAGAAAAAAGGAACATTTAAAAAATTCGAAAATATAATAAAGCAGACGAGATGGCTCAGCAGACAAAAGCCTCTGCCACCAAGCCTAACAACCTCTGATCTCTGGGACTCCCATGGTAGAAGGAGAGAGCAGACTCCTGCATGCTATCCTTTGACCTCTACCCCTGCACTGTGCCATGCACATATGTGTGAACAGGTGTGCACATGCACACATATACAAAATAAATAAAAATTGTGAAAAGGAAAAGAAAATGCAATAAAATATAAAAGATAAAACAAAGGTAACTTAAAACTCCAGGAAAATCAGAAGTGCATGAGGAAGTCGTGGTCCAAGCACAAGACAAACTGTGTCATGGTGATATTTTGAAGAAAATCAAACAAACTGGGATACTCAGAAAGTTTCCTATGCATCACCCCAGAGTCCTTACATTGGATCGTAAGAGGAAAAAATGGAATCCAAAGATGCTGCTTGGCCTGGCGGTAAGTAGCAATTAGACCGTTATGATAGTGTAAAACGCCATTAACTTCAACTTTCACATTATACAGTTGAACAATGGAGAGAGCACAGTGTATCTGTGAGACAAAAATTACAGTGTAAATCCTAGCGATCATCACAGTGTGAACACAAGTAAACTTGTCTTTGCAGAAGAGAGGAAAAAGAGGAAGGGGGCAAAGGCTCTCAACTCTACATCTACCTATCATTTATTGGGTGTCTAAATATGTACACATGTGTGTTTTACAGCACACGTGTGGAGGTCAGAGGAGCCAGTTTTCTTTTCCACCACGTGCGTCACCTGGAGGTTGAACTTGAACTCAGGTCATCGGGCTTTGCTTCAGGCCCCTTTACCTGCCAAGCCATCTTGCCAAACTCAAAAGTTCTCAGTAAAGTTGGGTTGGCTCAGAAATTTTTTTAAAAAGATTTCAAAGAGTTACAAACAAGAAATAATGTTAAGTAAAATATTTACATACCTTACTTTAAGAAAGTCAGTTTTAAACACCGGAGGAAAAGAAAGGTCACCTAAATGGAGCCGAATTCCTACCTTACAGATTCTGGAATTGATATTGTAGAAAGATAAAAATCCAAGAAACAGAAAGAAAAGCAAATCGACTAGAAATGTGGAGTTACTCACTAGAGAGACAGATTCAAATTTCAAAAAAAAATCTCTTTGCCCAAATCCCAGGTTGGACGCTGGGTTATGTGGGGAGGCGAGGGGACTAGGAACAGCAGGAGTTCTATTGTTACCGTCTACCTCAACCCCCTCAGGACTGTTTGATGTGTGCGTGTGTGTGCGTGTGTGTGTGTGTGTGTGTGTGTGTGTGTAGTATGGTTTGTAGGTGTTATATGTTGTGTATGCATGTGCAGTGTGTGATATGTGTGGTGCTACTATTCAAGAGGGATCATTTAGCTGGGGTGGTGGCTCAAACTTGTGGTTCAGCATTCAGGAAGTTGATGCAGAAGAACTGCTTTGAGTTCAAATCCAACCTGGGCTATGTGGTGAATTTCAGGCCAATCTAGCCTATAGATTCAGACTCTGTCTCAAAAACTAAAATAAAAAAAGATATTTGACAGAAGGAAAAACTCCAGTATGGTAGAGGAGGCGATGTGGGGACATCATGATGCCCTGTCGGCCACATGCTGTCATTTAAACAAGTTCTCCTCTGTTGAAAACTTGCCTTTGCCTCTGACAACTCTCTCCACTTGGTTTTTCTCTCCTCTGAAGGGGACAGTGTCCTTACCCAGCAGGCTTGTGGTGCGAATCCATGGCTTACTCCACCTCTGATGCTCTTCCTTCATCCTGGGCCGGCACGTGGACCTGCGGTAAAAGACTGCTTTGAAAAGCTCAAATCAGGAAAAAAAGTCCTCAGTCTTTGACAAACTTTTTCTTTCTCTCTCTCTCTCACTCTCTCTCTCTTTCTCTCTTTCTTTCTTTCTTTCTTTCTTTCTTTCTTTCTTTCTTTCTTTCTCTCTCTCTTTCTTCTTTTTTGAGACAGGGTCTCCCTGTAGCCTCAGCTGGCCTGGAACTCCCTATGTAGACCAGGTTGACCTTGAACTCACAGAAATTTACCTGCCTCTGCCTCCCAAGTGCTAGGATTATGGCTCTGCTTTTCAAGGAATGATGTGGACTAGCTGGTGTGTGTGTGTGTGTGTGTACAAATAGGTGCCTGTGAGCATGTTTGTGCATATGCACATAGGTGTGTGTATGCCTATGTGTGCCTGATCGTGTGTGAGTACACACATGGGTGCCTATGAGTGTGTGTGATATGTGTTTGCATTGGTGCCTGAAGGTGTGTATGTGTATAGGTACATTCATTCCTGTGAACATGTATGAGTGTACATGTTTGTATATACATGGGTGCCTGTGAACATGTGTGTATGCATGTATGTACATGGGTCCCTATGCATGAGTGTGTGTATACCCATGGATGCCCATGGATGTGTGTGTGCGTATGCGTGGATGCCTATAAACATGTCTGTGTACGTGGGTGCATATTGTGTGCAGGTGGCTGTGAGTATATATGTGTGTATCACACGGGTGCTTCTGAGTGTGGGGATGTGTGCATGGATGCCTCTGTGTGTATGCAAATGGATTGGATGCTTCTGTATGTGTGTGCAGGGGTGCCTGTGTGTGTGTATGCACATGGTGCTCGTAAGTGCGTATGTGTGCATTAGTGCCTGTGTGTGGTGTGTTTATGCATGTGTGCATGGAAGCCTGTGGGTGGGTGTGCGTGTGTGTCTATGTGTATCACAGCCTAGCGGTCCCTCTTTCATAACTGGGGAGGGAGTGTCAGCTGGAGGCTGCCGTGCTGCAAGCATCGCACTGAAAGTGGAGGGCAAGGGGGTGACTGCTTAATGACTAGATGTTAAATGTTCCAAACAATTTATACATTTAGAATCCTAAGTTTTCAAAACTCAGCCCGCCGCGCCGTTCTGCAGATCTTGTTTATAACACATTCTGCTAAAATTATCTCAGTGCCTCCTGCACTCCCTATAGCACAGATGCTCCGGAACCTGCATCTCTGTTTGGATTCCAGATATTTCTGCCCAAGCTATTTGTGTTCACCGTAAATGAAACGCGAAACCGAGGAACTGGGCTCAGTGGATTTTTATAAATATATGCCTAATCTTTGCAGCGGGCACCGGGGTTCAAGTTTTATTTATGTGTGTTTTTGCCTCCCGGGGTCCCAAGGGGCTTGTTTTCCCTTGTGCCTATGAGGGCTTCTCTCTGTTGAAGGCAGAGGAGTGAGGCTGGAGCCCAGTTTGATTCCCAAGGACTCTGTCCTTGTTCAGAGAGATAGCTTGGACTCTGCTGCTTATGTTCAGCAATTCTCCTGAACTCCAGCCTCGCTTTACCTCATCTGAGCAATGGGGACAGTACTCCTGTACATGGTCTTGTTGTTGGGGAATATATAAAATGCTCGATAAAAGATGCCTTCTTCATTCAAAGGGTTTTTACTGAAACTGGACCAAGGGTTTTCAAAGTCTGCTGCATATGAGGTCAGGGTGGAGAGTTGTCAGTACTCCAGGCAGTCAAATGAAGCATACCAGGCACTGTGCTTGGCATCCAGGCACTAGGAGGTTTGGAACTCTCCTAGGTGACTCCAATGTGAAAACGAGTCTGAGAACCACTGACCTAGATAAGTGTTTCTCAGACTTTTATGTGCACACCAATCCCCCGGGGTCTGTTAAAGAACATCACGCAGAGCGGGTAGGGGAGCAGGACTGCTAAGCGCTGCATCTCTACAAGCCACTGGGTGATGCTGTTGGTGGTATGTGGCCCCCACTGAAGCCCAACGTCTATGCACTGAGAGGGGTTCTCGGGGAACCATGTCAGGTCAGCTGGTTACAGGTGTTGCCCATGTAGATCTTACAAGAAGCACAATTAAACAGACAGAGACAATGATAAATGCTATGACAGAAATCCAGGGACCTATGGGAGCTCACAGGAAGCCAAAGAACCAGGCTTCGGGTCTTTGATGAGAGAGAATCAGGACAGCCTTTCTGGAACAGGCTAAGTGATAGCCAGAGGAAAGGGGAGGGGTGTTGGAGAGAGTGATGCAGGCAGCAAGAACAGCATGTGCAAAGGTCCAGAGACAAGAGAGCAGGTGGATCTGGGTGTCTGGACATACCTGGTGAAGACAGCTGTGATCAGGGCTGAGTCAGGGAGTGGATGGGGAAGGCAGCGAAGTGTCAGAGGTTAGAGAGATGCGATCAGCTTTCCATTGCAGGACCACTGGGCATTCTGCTTGTCTCTCTACTCCCCAAGCCACCATCAACACAGTAAGGCCAGACTCCCAGTGGTTAGTGAGGATGGGTTATGTCCCTGCTGAATATGGCACTCAGGGCCAACTGCTGCCTGGAAACAGAGATGACCCTGTCCCCTTCCAAGTCCTAAGGAAGCTCTTGACCTGTATGTGATTTTAGAGAAGGGAACACACACAGATCTATGAGACTACAGATTTGTGGGTCTGGGTGGGTTCTGTGAAAGCAGAATGGTGGTAGCTATGATCAGAATAGGAACAAATGGGGTACAGGAGGATATGCCCACCGTAGGGTTTCTACGAGGAGTTTAAAGGATGATATAACTTCACCTGATCAGAGAGAACAGAAAAGAACATTCTAGAGGGGGTGGCATGCCAAGAGAATGGTGATCAGACCCAGCACAGCTGCTATGAAAGAATGGGAGGTCAGGAACTGCCTCTGCCCTCAACACCACCACTCCCCCAGTGCCTGGCACAAAGTTGGCACTAAGTGTTGAGTGAATGTTGAAAGCAGGTTGGTGTAATCAACTGAATGCTTAGTTCCTCCCCAGTTCATGTGTTGGAATGCTAATGTAAGGACACATCAGTAAATCCAGAAGTGGCCATCTGACTCCAGGAAAGAGCCCCTCCCAGGCACTCAGCTGACCTTGAGTGTCCCAGTCTCCCAAAGTGAGGGGATAAAGTTCTGACGTTTAAGTCACCAACCTATGGCATTTTGCTATGGCAACCAGAGAAAACTAGTCCAGGTGTGGTCTGAGTGAGATGGGTCTGGCTGTGCAGATAGCCTAGCAGGCAATTAGGGCTAAGGTCAGGTGGTATCATAGACTATGAGAGCATTTCTGCTAACTAGCAAATAGTAACTGGCCCCATTCATTGCCCCCTCTGACGTCAAGTTAGACTATGGCTCTGTCCCTTCCCTGGGCCTTTCTACTTTCCAGCTACTAAAGGGTTAATGTTCTGACCACCAGGGTCCCCCTGAGAATCCTATTCCGAGGTCAGTGCCACTGACTGTCAATCTGAAATGACGCAACAGTTAGATGCTGGGCACCTAACTCCTGGCTGCTTGTGACATGAGCCTCCTGGGAAATGGGCCACATGAGGGTGTTAAAGGTTGGCTGGCTGGTATCGAGGGTTGGTGCTCAAGTGATGGAACTGGGACCAAAGCCCGCAAAAGCCAGTCCAGGAGATGTCCTCTGTCCCGTACCCTATACTTCACATCTGTATCTGGTCTGCTGCCTAGCTCTCTGTCACCTGACTTTTTTTTCCCCTCCTAGATCTTCATGACAGGGCCTGACCACCACAGTCTCTTACAGGTACAAGTTATAAGATTCAACATCCAAAGAGCTAGACCTCTCATTTCAGTTTCAGCCCAAATTTCCAGGGAAGGACTCTGATTGGTCGAGCTTGAGGGCTTGATCATCTCCAGACCAATCAATTGTGGCTCAGGGTAGGTTCATGCTAACCAACCTTCAGGCTGTAATCCTGTGAATAGAATTGAATATGTGTGTGTTTGTGGGTGCGCATGTGTATGTGTGTGCTGAGAATAAGAGACGAAGAAAAAAATTCCAGAAGGAAAACGGGAGTCTCAGAAATGAGTAGCTATCAGGTAAGAAACTACTGAGTGTTGGCTGTACTGAACCAAGGAGTGTCGGCCTCATTTCGAGGCCCTAGGGAGCATGGAAGGTTCTGGAAGCACAGAGTGATGGGAATTCGGAAGGAAGGCTTCCTTGGTCGTGTAGAGAAGAATGAAGGAGCCCACGAGACCCTACAGCAGTGTCCAGGCAGGAAGTGAGGGGACCCACAGTAACAGCAAGGAGGAAGGCAGCAGAGGGAAGGGGTGGCAGGAAGGGTCAGACAATGCTTGCTCGCTATTTGAGAATTGTTACTGTGGACAATGATGGGATGTCATTGCCATTGCATTGGGAGTCCTTCCCCCAGGTGCCTGAAAAGAGGCCATCTGAGATTCACTCTCATCCCAAGGTGGCAGCTGGTGGCCTGACTTTGTGATCTCTCTAGGGGATTCTGTTGTTTTATATCAGCAAGCTACACTTGGCTTTATTTGAATACAATCAGATCCATTCTTTGATGGGTCATTTTGTCTGTAAAGCCTGAAATACCTACTATGGGGTCCTTGCATATCTGTGGACTCTCCTTCCCCTCCCACTGTCCCCTGCCCCAAAACCAGAAGCTGCAGACCTCTTCTGTCACAGGGTGGAACAGAGGAAGCCTTTGTGTTTTTTATCTAATGGCAAATCCTGGTTTACCAGGGCCCACCAAGCAATTCCAGTGTCATCACCAGGTTGTATCCCAGGAGGCTTCGCAAGTTCTCCTGAAGATAAGCTTCTTACATGTCCCCCACAACATAGTGCCCCCATTCCGGCACCACCTGGACCCTGCTACCATGATCACGGGGAGAATGGGTGCACCAAGGGTGATTATTAGGCTGCAGAATGGACAGGAGAGCAGGCTCTCTGCAAGCCGATTGTGACAGGACAGGTGTGAGGGGCTGAGCAGCAAGTAAAGGTGATAGGGCCATCAGCACACATACCCCAGGTTGCTGCCAAGCTCAGCCACAGCAGAAGGCTCGGCATCATTAGGAAGAACTTAGGGGAGCCGGTGGAACTTGGAAGCTAGAAGGCTCAGGTGAAGCCAAAGCTTATGAAAGATGCTTAGAGCAAATGTAAGAGACTTCAGAGTGTGTCTGAGGAAAGAGACGCAGCCCAGAGTCCCACTATGTGCTGCAAGGATGAGGCTAACAGCAAGGAGAAGGCAGAGCCAGCTTAACAGCGTGGCTGCCCTGTACCTGCGGTAAGCTGGGCATTATCACTCTCTGCACCTGAAAGCTCAGTACCGATGTGAACCAGACACACTCTCTGCACCTGAAAGCTCAGTACCGATGTGAACCAGACAGGCAGCAAAGTGTGCAAATCATGTTGACAGTTCAATGGCTTCATACACAGTCAACAGGCACACATGTCCACATACACACAAACACACACAGTTACACCTGTATGTTTCTACTTGCAGATGCATATAGGTCCACACGTGCTCATACGCATGGCTACATTTACATGCATGTGCATGCATAGACATATACAAAATCCACACAGGTGCATGATATATATGCAGGCATTGCAGGTTCACATGTAATACATATATATATATATGCATATGTACATATAGACACATATCTATACATTCACATATGCACACACATAATACACACATGTACATGAACATACAAATGTACAAATGTGAATGTGGACACCCATCTTCATGCTGTGCACACAGGCACACACATCTATATGCATAGGTGTGTGAGTTCATGTAATGTACATAGGTACATACAGAGGCACATATGTGTATGTATTATGCACACATGCACGACTCTGTCTTGCTAATGCAACCTAGGGAAATTCCCCTGCTGGGTCCATGAAGTAAGTTGCCTTGCAGGGGAGACGAGCAAAGCAAGAGGCTGTGGCGGTCCTCAGCCCCTCACCATCAGTCCCACAGCCACACAGAGCTGCATTTTGCCAATGGCTACAGGGAGCTTGGCAGGGATTTTCCTCAGTAGAGCTTCCAGATGGAAACACAGCCCAGCGGCCACCCTGACTGCAGCCTCCTAAAGCCCCAAGCAGGGTCTCAGGACCCAGGACAGCTGTGGGATCCTAAGCAGGAGCTGGTTTTGGCCATGCGGCCTGTGTGAGCGTGTTCGAGGTGTGTGGTGGCTGGACTGTGGATGTAGCAGGTATAGACTTGGATGGTGTGTGTTTGAAGGTGTTTGTGTATTCATACATGTGTCTGGGTGGGGTGGCCAGGTGTGAGTGTGTGTGTCAGAGTGTCATTGCAAATATGTGCCTACGGGTGAGCACGTGTGTATGCACACTTAGTGCGCAGTGCCCCTCCCTCTCCTCTTTATTACTTCCTCTCTGGGTTTGGTGTTGTGGGTGAATAAAATTTAAAGAGCTCTAAATTTTTTTTAAAAGAGCCCTAAAGGGAGTGGAGCTTCGATGCCTGAGTCATTACCATGAACACCTGTGAACTGTTGTGTTTAATTGGGCCACAGCTGTCAGGTTGTGGAGCGGGAGGGATTGGTCCCCTGGCTGGTCTGTCTCCAACCCCCACCTCCTGTTGGTCCTTTGGGTAGGCAGGAAGCAGGAACAGGAAGGCAGGGTACAACCCCAGCTCTCGATCCCCCAGTAGGCAGTGAGAAGGGGCTCCCCACCCTTGATGGGGAGCTTATTTGGGTCCAGCTTTGGGCTTTAGCTTCCCACTTTCCTCCCTGTAGGCCTTGAGGTGGCCAGGGGTCACCCACCTGAGACCTGGGTCTTTCCACTTGTATAGAAGCTCACTAATCTTTGCACACACACACACAACTGCTCCGATCTGCAAACTCACACTTGAGTAGGAAAAACAGTCAAAGATGGCAGCATCTACTCAGACATGTGCTCTTCTAAGCATGAGTCACACATGATCCCATTGACTCCACAGCAACCTACCAGTGCAGCATGATTTGATCCACCGTGTAGGTGAGGAAACTGGGGCACAGGGAGGTTGAAGAATTGCCAGCAGCTCACAGCACTGCACAATCACAGGCTTTCTAACCTGCACACACACGGAGATAAGGAAACCTCTGCCCATGCTCAACCTTAGAGAGATCCATACTCATCTGGAAAATAGATACTCACCAGCCCTCATAATTATGCCCCCGCCACTATGTACAACATGCACACATACACAGCTCATGCCAATGCATGTCCTCCACTCACGTGCAAGCACACATCAGGCTCATTCTGCCTCAAACACGCATCCCACATTCCTCCTTGAATACCCTCATGGCACATGCATTCCATTCCCACTAACCACAGCATGGTAATGTGCGTGTGTGTGCATGTGTGTGTGTGCGTGTGTGTGTGCCCACTTACTGTCTCAGTCACCAAGACCTCCAAGGGTCACCAGTGTTTTTTCTTCAACAGAAAATGCGTCCTCCTTGTGGATTGGCACCCCTTACAAGACAGCACCCCCAGATCTATACCCTTGGCTTGTTTCTCCTGTAGCAGAGCTGTGTGTTTCTTGCAACCACATAGCATGCAGCACAAAGAAGCTCATGGCTGCCTTTCTTGGGAAAGACTCTTGCCGTCCTCCCTTCCTTCACTCACAGCACCTGAGGTGAAGTGACTTCCCTGGTTGTCAGGGAAGAATGAAGGGCTTGAGTTCTGTGCTTCCCTGTACCTGAAAGCGAGTAGCCCCCATACACGGGGAACAGGAACCCCCTTCTCTTGTAAGCCCGGAGAACCTGCTGGGCAGAACCCACAATTCGACACGTTCCAGAGGCATATATATCTCGCCCCAGGTTTCAGTTACAGGCTCATTGTCTCTCACAGAAGGCTGTACCCAGCCCTAGCCTGCACCAGGGACCAAGGAGATAGTTGGTCTTCAACAGCCTTCCTCTTTCTTTTGAAGTTTTTTAAAAAAATATTTCATTTATTTTTATTTTTACGTGTATGAGTGTTTTGCCTGCATGTATGTAAGTGCACCACATGTGTGCCTGGAGCCCATAGAGGCCAGAAGAGGGCATCAGATCCCCTGGAACTGGAATTAAGAATGGCTGTTCGCCACCATGTAGGCTCTGGGACTCAAACCCAGGTCTTCTGGAAAAGCAGGAAGTTCTCTTACCTGCTGAACCATCTCTCTGGCTCTGCCCATCCTTTTTATAGAGCCAAGGTTATAAGGATAACCTTGAACTTCTGATTCTCTTCCTAGGCCTCCTGAGTGCAGGCTCGTTTCCTTTTACCTTTTAAGTCAGTCAGGACTCAGATAAAAACCACGGTGTCCCGGCCACTTCCTGAACTAGGGAGCCCCTCCCTGGCCTCCCAGCTCCCACGCTTGCTGCTCCTCGAATCCGCTCCTTCCAGGAGCTCCGGGAGAGCCCGTCCCGTCTCCACACCCACCGCTTGAAGAAACGGTCTCATTCTATTGAAAGGTGAACACTCTGCACGGCTTTCCCCACTTTTTCTCTGGACAATAAGTCTATTTTTATTTTATTGCGTGGAATTTGTCTCTTGAAATAATTAACCACCTTCATGAGGTAATTTTTCTTTACCCAGGAATGCAAAAAAATAAAATCACCTAACACATTGGAATATTTTTTAAACAATGGTCTCAAATTATTCAGTTGTTGTAGTGTGATAAATATGTAGAGATGAGGCAAGTTGGGGTAATAAGTCCCTGGAGCCTCTCATCCTAGATTAGAGGAGGATGGCTAGGCTCAGGTAGGGTAGGAGGGGCTTAACTAACCTACCCAAGTGGCCAAAAGCAAGAGCTGTTCTAGGCTCTCCCTTCCCCTTGCACATCTAAGACCCAGAACACAGCTCTTTTAGCCAGGCCGCTGCTCTGTTCTTTGGGGAGTGCTGTGTCTCACTCCATGCTCCCAGTAACCTCCCAAAGTCACAGCCAAACATGCAAGCAGGCTCAGAGTGGTCCAGAGACTGTTCTAGTCATTTTTTATCGCTGTGATAAAAACACTGACCCAAATCAACTTGGAGAGGAAACAGGTTATTTGACTTACAGCATGGTTCACTATCGAAAGGAGTCAAGGCAAGAACTCAGGGCAAGAACCTGGAGGCAGGAGACAAGCCAGGACCATGGAGAACCATTTACTGGCTTGTTCTCCTGCCTGTCCTCAGCCTGCTTTCTTATACGACCCAGGACCACCTGCCCAGGGTGGCACTACCCACAGTGGGCTGGGCCTCCCACATCCCTTAGTAGTCAAGAAAATGTTTCACCGATGTGGCCACAGGTCAATCCAATGGAGGAATTCTTTGTTTGAGATTCCCTCTTCCAACTATGTCAAGCTGACCACTGAAGCTATCGAGCCCAGACCTGCCCAGGGTAACTTGCTTAGGACCTAGGCTCTCAACTTGCCAGGCAGCTTGGAAATCTTCTGGGGTAAGACAACTGTTTCTTGACCCCATCACTATCTTCCTTCCACCTGCTCTCTTTCCTCTTCCTGCTCTGATGATCACCTCACCGTCTCATATCTCTAGAAGCACAGTGTGCAGCAACCAGAACTCTCAGGACGGAAGTCCCTGTGTGGGACAGAGTCTTCCAGTCTCTGTGGTGTGACTGTCCCCACCGCAGCAGACTAAGGAGCTCTCACAACCAGCTGCTGCCATCAGCCTGCTCTGAAACCTGCCTGCCTGCCTGGGCTGGTTCAGCCACTTTCCACCTGCCTGACACACTTGCCCTGCTCTTCCATGGCTCGGCTGGCAGCTTGGGAGGTCCCCGAACCCCTCCCTCACAGTTATCTTGAATCTTTCTCAGCCACTCCTTTCCCCTCCCCTGCTCCATCCTTCTTCCCAGCATTTGTCCCTGTCACTCTGGGGCATACACTGGTCGAGTTCATGAAGGGTGTCTAGGAACTATGGCGTCTGGCTCCTTGGCCTTTGCATTTTGGAAGGGATTGGAAAGCTGTGATGAGCCTGGACATGGTCCCTGCCTGCCTCATCTGCTGTCACTCTCTGTCTTGGTCTAAGTGCCTAAATGGCCTCCCTCAGTTCCTCCAGCATGGGTAGCTCCGGGAAAACACAAGTTTCTTGTTTAGAGCCTAGTACTGTGTGTGTCACACAGTAGATGCAAAATATTTGCCACCTGAGTGAGTGAGTGAATGAAAGAGTGAAGGAATGAAATGCAAAGTTAACACCAAACCTGGATCCACTGGCCTGCACCATCTTCTCTAACAGAGGTCTCAGGGAGTCACCCCAAGAGTCCGTTGTGCTTTTGTAATAGCTTTTTACTGAGAGGGCTTCTCTGTAATCAGAAGTCTGCTTCTTGCTTAACTTTTTCATGGTACTACATGGAAAGCTATGATGGAAAAATCTATCATCTTCAGCCCGACATGCCCAGTCCTCAGCTTCCAATGATGCACCCCGTAGTCTCGCCCCTCGGCCCTGACCAGGGGTACCTCCATAGCCAGCTGGGAAGTTGGGGCTCCCCAGCAGGCCAGCCTACGTGTCAGTTTGCTGGAGCCACTATCACAAAGATGGCTTAAATAGATTTATCTTCCCATTCTGAAGGCTGCAAGTTCAAGATCATGGTATCAGCACGATGGATCCCTTGAGGGGAGTAAGGGAGCAGTTCTTCCAGGCCTCCTCTCCACCGCATAGCTGGCCATTTCTCCCTGAGTCACCACACTGTTTTCCCTCTGTACATGCTTGTGGATAAATCTCCTCTTCTTCTAAGGGCACCAGTGTTATTGGTGTCCTAGCCTCACCACAATGTTCTCATTTTAATTTAATTACCTTTTAAAGGGCATACCTCCAAACCGTTTTGAGTACTGGGGATGGGAATTTGACATATGAGTTTCAGAGGACAAGCTCAGTCCATAACACCTGACTTGGCAGGCTCTGTTCCATATGAACAGCCCTTTTCCTGACTCCTACCCCAAGTGCTGCATCAGTGACAGTTTCCAGGGCTCCCACAGTTCCTTGTGCTGCCCCATAGGTCAAGCTGGTTGGGATAACTGTTTTGGTTTTAGGGGTTTTTGAGACAAGGCCTCACTATGTATCCCTGGTTAGCCTTGAACTTGTTATGTAGACCAGGCTGGCTTCAAACTCATAATGATCTGCCTGCCTGTGCCCTCTAGAGTACTAGGACTTAAAGGCATGGGCCAAAAAGCTTGGCAGGGAAACCTGTCTCCATCTCCCCACCTCAGACTATGAGGTCCTTGAATGCAGCCAAAGCCTCACACAGGGACATGGTTGACTCTGCAGCCAGCACCAGGCCTGGCTTAGAAGGACTGGGAGGCAGGAAAGAAACCGGCTGTTGAGTGATTCCTCTGCTGGCCCCTTGCTATCTCTGAAGCGACATTCTCTGGTAGTCGAGGACCTCTTTCCTGTCTTCAAGGCCGAGGGTGACAACTCCTTCCTGCTTTGAGGGGGAGCACTTCACTGTGTTTTGAGAAACCAGAACTGTAGGACCCCTTGGTTCTGTTCTTTTGTTGTGCTGGAATCAAACCCAGGACCGTGTGCATGCTTAGAAAAGTACACTACCTCTGAGCCACCCTCCCCCAAACACTCCTCCTGTTTAATTCTGCTGCTTTGGCTAGCTTACTCTGTGAGCCTGGCTCGAAGCTTGCTTCATCTCCACAAGCGATTGTTTAGCCAAGAGGAGCCAGAACTCCTGCCCTGTCACAGGAATTATATGAACAGTGAGACCATGAAAAAGCCCACTCTGGGACTCAGTGGCAGAATAACTTGCCTAGCATGCAGGAGGCCCTGGGTCCTATCCCACTGTGTTCTGATAAAGGTTTTTTTTTTATTATACCAAGTTATTATTATTGAATTCTAAATAGTAACCTAACCATTATTTCCCCTGAGCATAGTATAGATTGCTGTTAAATAATAGAACTTTCCTGGTTTGGATTAATGGGAGAGTGTTTGTGAATTAGTGATAAGTCTGAATTATGGGACATTGCAAAAATTGTATTGCTTTCGTATTAATGGGAATTAATAACTAACTCTGTATTGTCAAGATGTGGTCCCTGGGGAGGCAGCTTCAGTGAACAGATACGAATCACTGGTAATTAAGCACTCACTGTAAGCAAGTAGGCTCAACTGAGTAGTTACAAAAAGTATTGGAAACTTTTCCTTTAAAGAGCTCATCACCCAGTTTGAGTGCTGTGCCCAGCCAACCTGCTCATCACATCCTGCACCCTGCCGGAGTCAGATGAGAAACCCTAAACAAGCAGGATCCTGATTCACCAGAGCATAGTCATGGATAAAACAACCAGTTGGAAGCCTTGCTCAGAGTGACAGGTGCCAGCAATTAGCAACCTTTTGAGTTGCTGGAGACCTTCTAAGCCTGCTGATTGCGCTGGGGTTGGCACCATAGCTGCGCATCCTCACACATGTTCACATGGGTCTTTATTTCACATGTATTTCCATAAACATCATAATCCTATGACCCATCTAGTCCCACATTTACAGGTATAAGTATGCATAATCATACACAGACATACACACACTCTGCAGGACACGTTGTACCAGATGGGCTCCCTATGCAGCAGTATAGTCTGCTTCCAGAAAGGAGACAGTTTCTCTGGGTATGACCTACTATGCTCCTATTACTAGGAGTTGAATCAGAGCATCCCAAGGGAAGGGCAGCAGAAACAGAAGTCTTGAAACAGAAGACAGCACAGTCTGGCACGTTATGGACTCTGGGCATGTGTAGATGGGACAGCTTTCCTTTACTCTGTGTGACCTTCTCATGAGGAGGCAGATTGATCATTGGCATTTCACAGTTGAGGAAATGGAGGCTGGTGAGGTTTGGTGACTTCCTGAAGGTGCCATGGCAAGTGAGGACCAACCCAAGATTCCAACAAGGTCTGCCTGTGTCTCAGCTGCCTGTGCTCTTCACTGAACCGTGAGATTCAGAACAGGTGAACTTGGACCAAACAAGAATCGACAAGGACAGGGAGGGATGAGTGTTGTAGTGTGTAGATTAGGAATGGGGGAAGCTGGTGGCTCAGGGGACTTGGAGTGAAGCCAGGCCTTCCAGAAGAACCTTAATGCCGAGGAGGCAAAAGACACTTGAGGGAATCACAAGATGGAAAAGAGAAACATGTCAATCTGTCATGGGGACCATAGCCTTCCTCTTTCAACTGGACTTTAAGCCTGATGATAAATCTTTAGGAGAAAATTTTGAAAATGCTGTAAACCCCACTCCCATCCCCCAAACCCCTGATAAAGTCACCAAGTCACGAAGGTTATGAACCGAAAGGGCAGTAGACAGTGATGGTTTCTCTTTTTAGGTAGTGTCTTGTGTCTCCTGGCTGGCCTCGAACTCCCTGTGTCATGAAAGATCACTTTAACTTCTGATTCTCCTCTTTCCACTTCCAAGTGCTGAAATTACAAACATGCACCCAGTGTATGCAGTGCTTTCATATTAATGGGAATTAATAACTAACTCTGCATTGTCAACATGTGGTCCCTGGGGAGGCAGCTTCAGTGAACAGATACGAATCACTGGTAATTAAGCACTCACTGTAAGCAAGTAGGCTCAAGTAAACCCAGGGCTTTGCCAGGCAAGCACTTTACTAACTGAATTTCCAGCCTGAGCCACCAGCCTGAGGAGTGGCATATTTATCAGCACCGCGGACAGTAACCAAGCAACGACGGTTGGGAACTGTCCTGGGTGCTAGGACTATCGGCTGGGCGACTCCAACAAGGATCAAGTGTGTGAACTAGAGGCCAGCACCATTTCTGTATTGCAGGTGTATCACCTCATTTAACACACCCAAAGGGTCTGCTCTATGGGCACGATTCCTCTCATTTTATAGATGCAAAGGTCAGTGTCAGGTAGCATCTTGCCCGGTACACCTGCAGATTGAACTGAAATGTGAATTGACTAGTGTAAAAATGTAGCCCTTCTCCCCTGCTTTCTTCACATATTCCTGAGAACTTCTATTCCCCTTTCTCACCAGGTGGGAAGACCATTCTGAACCTCTCCATGACTATCATCAAACACGGGTGATATTGAGCCAGCCAAGTCTGGTAAGGGTCTGCTTTGACAGCCTCGGCACTGGGAGCAGGATCCCAGGACTGGAGGGTCTGACTAGTTCCTGTTCATAAGTTTGCCTTCCAGTCATGAGCAACACTGTGGTTGGGGAAGCACATTATGCAGGCTGCCTGAGACAGAACAAGCACACCCAGCAGCTCTGGGCCTATCCAGAACAGGCACATCCAGCAGCCTCAGATCCTCCCCAGTGGGCTGTGTCTTACACCGTCTGTTCCCTGAGTGTCATAGTCAAGTGTACCACCTGCTTTGGGCAAGATGAGGCTGAAAAGATAGGTAAGGCCTGGCTTAGAAAGGCCTTGAGGTCTGGATTATATTCCATAGAAAACATACAGACACCTAACATTCCCTTTTGTTAAGACAGGGTCTTATATAGCCCAGGAGGGCCTCAAACTCACTTTGTAGTCAAAGATGACTTTGAACTCCTGATGCTCCTGCCTGTATCTTCCAGGTGCTGGGATTACAGGTACGTGCCTTCAGGCCTTGTTTATGCCGTGCTGAGAATCAAACCTAGGGCTTCGTGCATGCTAGGCAAGTAGTCCACCAACTGAGCTACATCCCCAGCTATCCCCATGCATTTTTAAAGTCTTGATTCAGATCCAGGCATGGAGCTTGGCCATTTCCAAGTACTTTCTCACTTAATTTTTATCACAACTTTGTCAGAAACTCCCCCGAGGCAGCTGAAATCATCCCACTCCTACAAGTGATGAATTTGATGCTTCACCAGGAAGACTTATCCAAGGCCACAGAACACAGAGACAGGATGTTCACCCTGTCAGTGCCATTCCTAACTCTGCCACCCTTCCCCATGGCCAGGCCTTTGCCCAGGGGAAAAGACTGAGGATTCAGGCAAAGGCCTGAGCTGGGAGCTGAGCAGATGGCCAGTGAGTTATCATCTGCTCTGTGTCCTTTGGGTGGGGTCACCCCAGTTGCAGGTGTAAACCTACTCTAGAGATTAGGTTCAAATGAGTGCTATTTTCCAGGATTCTTAAAAAGATGTATTGTAGGGTTGTCCACATGAGTATGGAGGCTTTGGATTCTCGGCAGGGAGGTTGGAGCTTAGACTAGTACAAAGCAAGGCACAGAAGTACTTTGTTCCCAGAGCATTGTTCCCATCCAAGGGAACCAGGCTCAAAGCATCTGAGTGTCTTTCCTGGTCCTCCTGGGACTAGTCTTCCAGGTCACTTTCTGTAGCTGTTCACAGGACTTCTTGTGGCAGCCTAGACAAATATGTCCTGGCTTTCTTTTTAAAGTTTATTTTATTAAAATTTTGTATTTGTTGTTTTTATTTTATGTGTATGAGTGTATTGCCTGCATGTGTGTAAGTATACACATATCATGCAAAGATGCCAGAGGCCAGAAGAGGGCCTGAAACTGGAGTTACAGACAGTTGTTAGCTGTCATGTGGGTTCTGGGAATTCAACCTGAGTCCTCTGGAGGAAGAGCAAGTGTTCTTAACCACTGAGTCATATCTCTAGGCCCCAAGGTTTTTGTTGTTTTTGGTCTTTTTTGGAGATGGGGTTTCTCTGTGGCCCCAGCAGTCCTGGAACTTGCTATGTAGACCAGGCTACCCTTGAACTCAGAGATCCACCTGTTTCTGCCTCCCAAGTGCTGGGATTAAAGGTATGTGCCACTATGCCCTGCCAAGGTTTATTTATTTTTTATTAAGTGCTTATGTGTGTACCTGTGCACATGTGAGTGCATGTGCCCTCAGAGTCCAGAAGACAGTGTCAAATCTCATGGAGCTGAAGTTACAGGAGGTTGTGAGTTACCTGATAGAATGTTGGGAACTGAACTCAGGTCCTCTGAAAGAGCAGTGAATATTCTTAACCATTGTACCATCTCTCCAGCCCTCATGTCCTGGCTTTAAAGTCTCTTCTGCTAAGCTCCATTTCTGCACTCATGAATGGAATTAATAAAAGCAATGAAGCAGCCAAGCATAGTGTACACGCCTTCAATCCCAGCACTTTGGGAGGCAGAGGCCGGTGGATCTCTGTGACGGTGGATCTCTGGAGATCAAGGCCAGCCTGGTCCACATAATAAGTTCCAGAGTTCCAGGCCAGCTGGGGTGACAGGGAGACCCTTTCTCAAAACAAAAGAATAACAATAAAAAACATACAAAAAACCACAGAACAACGCCACCGGCCTGGTTCCTGAGGGTCCCTCACAGTCAGTGGCTTGGATGAGCTTATGTCTGGGTCTGAGGCAGCCTCTGTGACTGTGCCCCAGGATGTGGTGGCCACAGAAATGAGGCCTGAATCCAAAGGTTGCTCTTACCTTGGGGGGTTCTGAGCTCACCCTTCTTACCAGGCCAAGGCAACCCCATTTTGTAGGACACAAAGCACTCCTAAACAAGGACTTAGGTGACTCTGTACTCTTTTATATTCCTCAATAACAAGTTGATGGCGTTTTTCCTCACTCCAAGGGCCCTGAACTGATGCTCTCTGCCTAGAGCTCTGTGCCACCTGAGCTGCCTGGTTAGGGCCCACTCGACCTTCTGATGAGGAGCCCAGCTGGGGTACTATCACCTCAGTGGCCATGTAGTTGCTCCATGATCCTTGTGTGCCACGGGACAGGTGTCTTGGGGGATGGATGGACTCTGAAGGGGTGTCATTGTCTCCATCACCAACACCTGTGGCTGGGACTTGGGAGCACTACAATGGCAGCCACCTGGAGGTTTCCTGAGCTCAGCCTCTCCTGGGAGGGGCCCAGGTGTAGTGCTTTGTGATGCTGGCCCCAAGGGTGGCTGTGCTTACCTGGTGGGTGGAAGCAGGAGGTGGTAGCCTGTCCCAGGAGGAGCTGAGACACCAGCTGGCAGGGCTCAGCACAGCACTGTCCAACCCCCAAGCTCTGCCAACAGGGGTCGGGGCAGGCAAATCTGTGACAGGATCCAGATTTAGCTCCATGCACATTCATGTCTGCGTAAGCACAGTATGTTTAACTGCATGTGGTTGACCCTGTGAACCTGCTGATATCTGACTGCTTGTTTAGGGGTCATACGTTGCACAAATGCTGTCTGAATATGTGTCTGTGTTCATGGGGGTGCATCAATGTGTCCATACATGTGAGTTGTGTGTAAACCAGGTGGATGAGATGTATGCAGTTGTACATTGGTGAATAGTCTAAGAGTTTTGCACTCTGCCCTTAGACTTCCACCTATGGAGATTTAAGGCTCAACTTAGCCACTTCCAGCTCTGTGGCCTGGGGTTAGTCACTTTGCTTCCCTGACCCTTCTTTTCCTCCTCTGGAAAATGGGGATGGAAATCATCCTGCTTGATTTTTGCAGAGAATAAATAAGGTTACATACGTAAAGTACTTAGCACAAGGCCTGAGTCATAGGAATTGCTTCACAAACATGGCCAATCATTATTTATCCTAGTTGCCTGTGTGGGTATCTAAGCATGTATTTATGGCCCGGTCTGGGGTAAAGTGTGTTTAAGTTCAAGCACACATGGACCCATGGCTTTAATTCATCATTTATTTACTGTGAGTGTGTGCACTTGGTGTGTGTGGAGGTCAGAAGACAGCCCTGTGGAGTTGGGTCTTTCCTTCCACCTTAAGTGGGTTCCAGGACATTGAACTCAGGTCTCCAGGCTTGAGCAGCAAGCACCCCCACCCAGTGAGCCACCTTGCCAGGCCTAATTCAGTGTTTTATTCACTTCTTTTAAAAAAAAAACTGCCAGAGCCCGCCGGCAGAAATCAGACCATACCCAAAGCGGGGAGTGAGGATGAGAAAATGTATAGAGAGAGAGAGAGAGAAAAAAAACAGGACAGACTCAGGAGGGCTGTCAGTCACACTGAAGCAGCTTGCCTTTATTAAGTCCCCCCTATTTATATTGTAAAGTAAGCAAAACAATACTAACACAGGCAAAATAACTTAAGACATGATTGGCTTCCTTCAAAGATCTTCATGTGACCTCAGTCTTAGGTGAAAAATAAACTTCTCCTCAGGTGTAAATCATTTTGCCTAACGAAAACTCCTGTTTCCAACAGCACTTCTGTGCACGAGATTGTCTTCTGCCTAACCCAAAACTAGGGCATAGTTCAAGGCAGGCACATGGCCCCCGACAAAAAACAAAACTCCTATAATGGAATGTATGTTCCATTCATACAGAAGTCAGTATGAATGTTTAAATTCCTGACAATTTAAAACCTCCTTCTCCAGCCTCTGGTGTTTGAAATGAGAATTATTCTCTTCCCAAAATAATAAAAAATAATAAAGCTTTATCTGGAACACAAACACACACATATTCTGAACCTTCCATGCTCAGATAACATACATGTGATATGCACATGCATACATGTGAGCATATCAATGCACATGAACATGCATGATCATCCATGGCCCATCTGCGTATCCATGTCCCTCAGCTCAGGAGCTGGCACAGGCAGACAATTAGTATTTCTGAGTGAGTTGATTCTATCTTGACCTTAGAAAGGGGTGGAAATCACCGAGAGCCAAAAGAACTTTTAGGAATCCATGAGAGGCAGAGAGGGCAGGCCCTGACTCCTACCAGGACCCCAGAGGACAGGGGACTATTGTTACCATATGAACCTTACAGCAAAGCACTGGGACTCAGGCCCCTGCCCCTGCTGCTCCATCAGACGTGAGAGGGTTTGCTGAACTGCCTGTCTTCTGTGCCTTTGCCTGGCCTCTCCCCTGCCCAGCACTGCAGCTGGAGATCCAGAATACTTCCCCTCAGGAGTGATGGATTCCGAATAGGCTACTCCAGCAGGGTGTGACCCAGCCCAAGGGGTAGAGAGGATGCCTGGGAAGGGGAGGAACTCCAGTCAGAAGCAGATAATGAGAGTAAACGCTTAGAAAAATAACAGGTGATTTTTGTTGTTATTGTTATTGATTACAACAGTTATAAAGACCAGAAATTGTTTTTGTGGCGATATTCACAGCACAAGGTGGAAACAACTCAGACATCCATGGACAGATGAATGGATATACACAATGTGGTATGTATATATTGTAGAATAATATTGGCCTTAAAAACAGTGAGGTCATGTCACTTGCTACAACAGGGAACACAGATGAACCTTGAAAGCATTGTCAAATGAAAGAAGTTGGCCATTGTTCTAGTCTGCCATCACTGTGACAAAGCACTTGACCAATACCAACTCCAGGAGGAAAGAGTTTATTTGGCTTACATCCCCTGGGTCACAGCTCATCACTGAAGGAGTCCAAGGTAGGAATTCA
Organism: Eospalax fontanierii; assembly: GCA_035773235.1. NCBI lineage: Eukaryota > Metazoa > Chordata > Mammalia > Rodentia > Spalacidae > Eospalax > Eospalax fontanierii. Next base: position 53,135,939 of record CM069541.1, read on the forward strand.
GGGCAGGAACCCAGAGGCAGGAGCTGAAGCACTGCTTACTGGCTTGCTCCTCTGGCCCATGCTCAGCCTGCTTTCTTAAACAATACAGAACAGCCTGCCCAGGGGTGGCACCACCCACAGTGGGTTGGGCCCTTCCACATCACTCAACAATCAAGAAAACACCCCACAGACATGGCCACAGGCCACGTCAATGGAGGCAATTCCCCAGTTGAGGCTCTCTCAACCCAGGTGTGTCAAGTTGACAACCGAAGCTATCCATGAAAGGGTTAACACCATATGCTTCTATTAGGTGAGGAACTTTGAAAGTAATAGAGAAGGAAAATAGAATCAAGGACACTCAAAACTCAGGGGGAGGGGAGGGGAGAGCTACCATTTAATGGGTGCAGACTTTCAGGTTGGGATGAAGGAAAGTTCTAGAAATCCACGCAGGCAGTGGTTGTGTGCAGTGTGATTATACTTCACACTACTGAATTGCAATTTTAAAGTAGCTACATGTGGGCTGGAGAGATGGCTTGGCAGTTAAGAGCACTGGCTGCTCATGCAGAGGACTCGGGTTCAGTTCCCAGCATCCACATGGTACCTAACAGCTGTCTGTAACTCCAGTTCCAAAGGATTCAGTGCCCTCTTCTGGCCTCCGAAGGCATTACACCTACATGGTGCATTTACATATGTGCAGGCAAAACTCAGAACAAATAAAATTTTTAAAAAGAAAATAGCTACATGTTAAATTTTATGTCTATCTTGTTACAAAAAAAAAAAAAAAAAAAAAACCCTAGGGCTTGTGTTTGTGTTTTAAAGTCAGATTTGTTAGGATATAATTTACATATAGTCAAATTTAGAGCTTTATGAATTTGGGCAACTGTGGAGTGTTTTGCAATCCCTAGCAATTCAAGGCACAGATACTCATCACCCCCAAAAGATCCCTCACACCCCACAACTCTGTATATCACCTTCCACCCACCCCCACCTCGAGTCATACTATCCCGTAGTTGAAATCCTTGGGATCAGCAGTGTTTGGGATTTTGGAACTTTTCAGGATTAGCAATAATCACATTTACATGAGAGATCTTGGGGATGAGACTCCAGCTGAGCATGAACTTCACTCGCTCCTCATGTTACACCCATGCAGGAAGGCAATTTTATACAGTGTTTTAGCACCCTAGTAGTGTCTGCGACACATCACATGAAGTCAGCTCTGAAAATGTCCTTTGACTTGGAATCTTTCCGATTCCAGATTTTAGGGAGACTCTGCTCACATGAACAGCCTCACCCAGCACCTGGACTCTTGCCTGGCTCTGTGTCTCAGTTGGTACCAATCGGTACTGGAGATCTGCCCACTCTGTGTGTGTCGGTAGTTCTTTCCTTGCACTGCATTCAGATTGTCTGCCTGGAGACAGCACAGTGCACCTACTCACTGTCCAAGGACATGGAAGTTCTTTCCAGTCTGGGCAATTATGAATGAAAGCACTAAAATATTCAGGCACATCATTGGGCGAACCTACTTCCCTCTCTCTTGGTTAAGTACCTAGAGTCGGGGTGCTACATGCTGTGGTGAAGAAGGCTTTCACTTGGTAGGAAGCTACTACGCTGGTGGTCTCAGGTGGTTGGGCGACAGCTGCATGACTTTCACTTTTTTCTAGTAGCTGTTTTACTGTATGTTACACAGTATGGTCCACAATGGGTTGGAAGGAAGGAAAACACTTGGTCTTAGTAACCTCACTGTTTCAGAAGGGTCCACACACACAGGAAACTGTGGGGAAAGTCCCAGGGGAACCTGGAGGCCTGAAGCACAGGGCCCACCATGTGCTGATAAGCTCCGGAAGGCCAGGAGTGGGACCAGGCGTCAGGTGGTGCCCCCGATCCAAGGCAGAGTTCCGACTAACTGAAGAGCCGCTGACCGTCCTCAAGCAGGATGAAAACTGATTTGATTCACACTGTCATTGCGGAAAGATCCCTGCAGCTAGCAGGGGCCGCTTCCAGAAGTCTGAACTCCCGCACACACCAGGCCGGAGAAGAGCAGGCCTGGCCAGAGCTCTGGCAGTGGTGGGTTAAGAAGACAAAATAGAGCGGTGGCCCTGGCCTTTATCCCAGCACCCAGGAGGCAGAAGCAGGCGGATCTCTGTGAGAGCGAGGCCAGCCTGGTCTACATAGCAAGCTCCAGGCCAGGTGGGACGACAGGGAGATCCTGTCTCAAAAAAACAAACGCAGAAACAAAGTAAGAAGGCAAACTGGGAGCGCACCAGAGAGGGGAATCCGGCTGCAAAGCGAGGGGGACCCAGCTGCTTTGCCTTGGGCCAGGTGCCCCTAGGAAAGGGGGGGGTTGTCGGCGGAGTGTGGGGGTGGAAGTCGAGTCAAAGGAGACCTCCAGCTCTGCTTGCCTGTAGGAGAGCCTCCCCTGCCCAATCCGATCCCATTCAGCTGTCACTCATGCAGGCCAAGCCTCAGAAAGGCCCCCAAAACAGTGTGATTTGTGCGGGCCTGGCCTGCCCATTGTCCCGCGGGGATTGGTCTTTGGCTAGAGTAACAAAGGGCTCGGCTTAGAGCCCGCTCCGAGCTCGGCGTGGGGGAGGGGACGGAGGGGGAGGGACGGAGGGGGGAGGGGACAGAGAGGGGAGGGACGGGGGGGAGGGGACAGAGGGAGGATGGAGCGGGGGAAGGAGCTCAGACGTGGTGGGGCTCCGTGGGCCCTGCGCGTGGCGCCCCAGCGTGCACCGAGCATCCGGCAGGCCGCGCCAGGCCTGTTCCGCACGTCTGCCCGCATCTCCACGGTCCAGGACTCGGGCTGCCCCTCCTCTCCTGTCGAGGCCGACCTGCCAACCTGTGGCCCCGTCGCTGACAGCCCGCGTGGCTTCAGGCCTTCTTCGCCGTGCTCTCCCTGGTAAGCTGGCCTCTGGCCTTGAGCGTACCCACTATTGCCTGTTGGGCCTGGCAGAGCCAGTGCGTGCGCGTTTGGGGGGTGTGTACACACTTGCCGGTATTTGTGCCCACACGTGCATGTCTGAACTTGATGTACACATGTGACCGCTTGTGCAAATGGTCACCTGGGCACGTGCCCATGCAGGTCATGCTTTCGGTGGGAATGATTCCTGGGACTGCGAGCTGGAGGGAGTGCTGCAGGCCTAGGCAGCTTCTCCTGCGGTTCCCAGACAGCCCGGCATCAGCCAGTAGCTCCTTCCAGGCTCCTCTCGGGGCCTCTTACGAAGCCTTGCCTTTCCGAAGGGAACTGCTCCCAAGCGTCCATTTGTTTTGTTCAAAAACATCAGTGTATGGGGGACGGGTGAAGGAAGGCAAGAACCTCCATCTTTACCTTCGGGACGTTGTCCCTCCCCCATGCCAGGAGGGTTGACTGATGCCAAAGAACCTTAAATAACTTGCAGTATCAGACAGTGTTCAGAAAAAAGCAGAACTCGGGGTTACTGAAAGGGTTTGGCTCCATAAAGCTTAGACAGGAAAGACACCAAGGAGATGATCAATAATCCCACTGTATTAAAATGAACGATTCCATGCAGTGAAAGGAACTAAACAAACTTAAAAGATAAACAAGTTCACTGGGAAATAAGTATCTATAAATTATGCAAGGGACTAAGGGTAATATCTATAATATACAAAGAGTCCCCACAAACAAATAAAATATTAGCACCCACATACAAAAAAGAAAAGAGCAGCAGTCCAATAGTAATGTGGGCTAGTACCTGGTCAACTGTTTCAAAAAGCATTTTACAAATGGAGTAAATGGATAAAGCTTCATCTCTCTAGTAAAAATAAAAATAAAAATTTGAAAAATTCTTGTCTGATAGATTTACTAAAGGGAAAAATACATACTATTCAGTGATGGCAAGGAGATGGGAATTTTCTAGGCCTCAACAGCTGGGTCTGTGAGAATTCCGACTTGAACCGGAGAGAAACGCCGCTGCTGATTAACTGATCATTAACTGATGCAGGTGCGTTATGTTCCCACATCCGGGAAGCTGTGGCGGCCACACTCGGTAAGGCAAACTAGGCACTTCTAGATAGACTCCTACCTTGAGTCAGGGCTGACCCTGTGGCAAGTAAAATTTGGACACGTCATGGCATGTGCCACCGGTTTAACTTCTGCCTGACTCTCTTGGAAAGCTCAGCCTTGGCTCCTGGCCGCCACACTGAAAGGAAGCCTGGTGCGGAGGCCCACACAGAGATCACCTGACAGCCATACATACCAGCTTGCTGGAAATATGAAGCTGTCCGTTTACAAGTGGGCCCTCCCCCGAGCAGTGGCAAGGTCTTGTGATCACCGTGGGTTCCCACGCCATCCCAGGAGCGCTTGATCCCAATCTCCCAACGGGGAAAGCCACTAGCTCTCAAGCGCCTGCTACTCCTTTGAACCACTGTTAAGGATCAGTCAGAGAGGATGGTGGATGTGTGGGACTGCCAACTTGAGTGGCAGTGGCCTCCAACAGAGGGCGATGCAGAGCCTCTTGCAGCCCCTAAGTGGTGTGGAAGCAGAGCCCAGAGCATTCTGACCCTGTGGAGGATGGAGGCGCCCCATCCCCACCCCCAGCTGACTGGAAGTTGGAGCACTTGAAATCCCATGGGCCTCACAGCAGCCACGAGAGGGACATGGCCCAGGTGTCAGAGTGGGCAGATGGCAGCCCTGATCCTAAGACTCCAAGCCCCTCACCAGCCATGTCACTGAAGCCATCTGTAGGCACAACCCCTGGGGACGAAGGGACAGGAGACTGTTTGGGAAGATAAGGCAGGACAAGCAGGGACAGTTTGCGTAAGGGGCTCGGACGCTCTTTGAGCATCATAAGAAGATAAGTTCTGTTTTCCTTGTCAGCCAAGGCTGTGGGTTCCAGAATAAGGAAGGAGCAAGCAGCCTCCCTCTGCATTTCCAAGCCACGATCTCACTCAGGGTTTGTGACCCTGAGAAAGACACACATATGCACATAGGCAAAACAAGTCTGGGAGTTGGCAAGATGGCTCAGCTGGTAAAGGCACTTGCTGCCAGGCCTGAGGACCCGAGTTTCAGCCTGGCACCAATACGCTGAAGGAGAGAACCAATTCTCACAAATTTCCCTCTGACCACTGAACACACGCGCGCGCACACACACACACACACACACACACACTCACACACATACCAATAAATATAATTAAAATGTCTGGAAGGATTGGGATCAACTGATAATGCCAGTTATTCCTGGGGAATACGTTTCTATTATTTTTACTTATCTATTTTTGCCGAATGCTTTGTGCGGGTGGGGACAAGAATGTACATCTATGAGAATGACCCCCGGGTGGCCATTGCTGAGTTCGAATCCTGGTTCCACCACTTACCAGCTGTGCCTGGAAGGCAGGCTAGTGAAGTGTTTTGAGCCCGAGTTTCCTTTCTCAGAAAACGAAGGCTAAAGTGTCTCTTCTGAGGGTGGCAGTGAAACTCCGTGTCCTGACCTGGGGAAAGCCCGCAGCCCAGCATCTGAGAAGAACTTACCACCTTGGGTGGATAATGCATTCCGCCACAGGCATGCATTGCTTTGCTTCCTAATTCTGAGAGTTTGGAAAGCAGCTGGAAATGTAACACGGTAATAGTTTGTCTAGCATATGGAGGCTGTGGGTTTAATCCCTGCCACTTCAAAGAAAGAAAAGACAAAACAATTCAGAAAAAATCAAAAGATTAGACCTGCACATAGCTGGACCATCAAGGTTAACAACAAGTAACTGGTCATATTTGTTTCAGTTCTGGTTTTGAGACAGGGTACCACTAAGCAGCCCCAGCTGGCCTGGAACTCAGTATATAGATCAGGCTGGCCTCAAACTCACAGTGATCCACCTGCCTCTGTCTCCCAAGTACTGGGATTAAAGGCCTGCACCACCAGACTGAGACTCAGTTCTTTTTAAAAGGACACAAATAATCAATGCATATACAGCCTCTTATTTAATTTATTATTTTATTTTATATTTTTTGAGGCAGGGTCTCATATAGTACAGGCTGACTTTGAACTCACTATGTAGCCAAGATCTTGAGCTTCTTTTTTCCCTTCCTTTAATTTCATTTTTGACAATTTCATGCATGTACTGTGAATATATTCACCTCCTGTCACCTTCTCACACCCCCACTCCTCGAGCTCTTTTCTTCTTCCCAGCAAGTCTCTCTCCTACCTTCATGGTTTGTGCACGTGTGTGTGTGCGTGCGCGCGTGTGCACGTGTGTGTGCAGGTAACCACAGCTACTTCATGCTTGTGATTACATGGGCCACGTCATATCAAGAGCATGGGACTTCGCAGGACGCCTCTCCTCCCTCCGGCTCTAACCATCTTTCTGCACCCTCTTTAACCTTGAACTTCTGCCCCTCCCACCCCACCTCCTGAGTGCTGGGATTACAGTCATGCACCACTGTGATCTGCTTAGATGGTGCTGGACATCGAACCCAGGGCTTCTAGCACACTAGGCAAGCACTTTACTGAGTGTTAACTCCAGCTCCTGTTCTCGATTTTAGAAATGAACCCGAGGGTTGAGATGAACTCAGTGGAAGAGCTCTAGGTTTGTGTGTGTAAAGCCTGGGTCTATTCCTAGCAACGTAAAAAAAAACTTAATGCAGCTCACCCTTACAGAAATAAAGAGACCCTCTGGCCCCGTACAGGTCTCCACAGGGTTCTTCTGATCCCTTTTCCCCTGCCCTGGCTCCTTTGCAGTGCATAGCGGTGACCTTGCCCCTCACCCACCTCCCTGCCGTGGAGGGGAGACCAGAGGGAAACCCGAGCTACCCAGGGATGAGGGGCCTCCTGGTGGACTTTGAAAGCTGTGCAGTTTCCAGGCACTTTATTATTCAAGGTCATCTGTACACAGTCCCTGGGCGACTTGTGATGCCACCTGCACAATTAGCCCCTCCCCCAGTATGAGCAGCACCACCAGAATACAGGTACTGTCACCCCGTACAGTCGACCCTGTCGCCCCATGTCACCCAGCATATCCAAGGTCAACTGCCCATGGTCTCCTGACCACCACCCAGTGTTCACCCAGTGTGAACCGTGCAGCCCCAGTCACCTCGTCTGTTCACACCCACGCTATGTCGCATTCGTAGTACTGCAGTTTCTTCAGTATTACCCCACGTGGTCACTCAAAATACTGGTGCACGTTGTCCTCAGCTCAGCCACCTTCCACCCATCCCCGTCATTTGCTCATGACTAGCAACTTGTAGTCATCTTCATCCCATCAACCCTGCCACAGGACACGACACCCCTCCACACAACCCTGCCTACAAGCTCATGTCTGCTGTGTCACCATAGTCCAGTCTGGGCCTGATGCCCCACCTAGAGCCTGACCTCCCGCTGGGCCACTGTTTAAGAGGGAGTTGGCATCGTGTCAGAGGGCTGAGGAGATCTGCCATGCTTGGAGACAGAGCAAACTTGAAGGAAAGGCTTCAAGTTCCTGCTGGCCGGATCACTAAGGAGAGCCAAACCCCTCTGGCCCCTCCCCTCCCACAAAGCAGCAGCTATATTTAGAGTTGTGTCAAACTCTCTCCAGACCCTGGGCTGGGGGATCCCAACAGAGTGGTGTTTGTGAAGGTTCTAAGGAGCTAGAGCAGTCTCTAGAGAAGGCACGCTGTCTGGGCAGCTGGCTGGCCTCGCTGGGGGAGGGGCAAGCCTCTGATGGGAGCTCAAGACAAAGGGAAGGCTGAGACAGGATTCCAAGATCCTGCTTCCCAGAGCTCCCTGTACCTCAGCTCACTGCTGCAGGAAGGAGGTGCCCCTGAACACAGGGCAGGGGCTCAGGACACCCCAACTTTGTTTAACCCACTGAGCCCTTCACTGACCCCACTCCTTAGAGTAGGTGACTGCCACAGGCTCTCTCCACTACACAGACCTCATGAGATGGAAAGCTCTGGAATCACCGAGATCTGAGTTGGAGTCACAGTTCAGCCATGAGCCTCAGTTTCCTTCCCTGTAAAATGCAGATGATAATTTTCCCCTCTTATGGTTCTTTAAAACCCTGGCACACAGTAGGACCTCAGCCTACAAGCCTTGAATTGTGTAGACTCCTTCCTAAAGAGTGGCTCTATGGCTCTATCTTGTTTAATGCTGGGTCCCAGAGCCCCAGCATACTGTCTGGCACACAGTAGGTGTTTAATACTTGTTTGTGAGGTTGATAAAACAACCTCATCGGTCTCCAGTCTTCCAACCTTGTGCAAGTGTGAGTCACCTTCTCTCCAAGTTCAGCTCCTTAGGGTCCTCCTTGCAGGGAGGTCAGCAGGTAAGAGAAAGGCCAGCCACCTTCCAGGGTTGGGAGTCCCGAGCAGCAGTGACAGTATCTGGCCACTAGGGGGCGCAGTCTCTTAAGGTTTCTGCACCCTTGCAGGTCCTCTCTACCACTCAGGGGCCACTGGGAAGACTGGAGACCGGAGAGGGTACAGCTGGCTAGATAGAGCCCTTCCACCCCTCTGAGCGGTGAACCTTGGTGCTGCTCTCCTGAAACTCAAAGGAGGAGAGCGTTATATTCAGGTCTGTTAATTGGCAATGCTCAGAATGAAGCATTGTGTCAGGTCTGACCTGCTCGACCCCCTGAAAATTTTAACCCACTGTCCAGTGTCCTGGTTTTACCCACACTGGGGGCCCAATGCACCCAAACTTCAGGATTTCCTGTTGTCACCCTATCCTTCCCCAGCCTGAGAGACCCCTGCCATCAGAACCAGGAAGCCCACCAGACCACCTGTCTACCACCCATTTAGCAGATGGGAAAGCTGAGGCCCACAGAAGAGAATAATTTTCTCAAAGATTCTCAGTGAGTAGGAAATGGGGCCAAAACTAAAATCTAGGTCCTCTTTTTCAGCTGCCCAGTGACCTGTTTTGTGATATTGCTCCAGGCAAGGCTGAGGCCTTCTTTGGGTTCTTATCCTCTCTCGGACATACTGTTCTTGTTTCACTGTATCCTCTGTGGACCACTTGATGAAATTACATCTCCATTTATAGATGCCACCAGGGAGGACTGGCAAGGTGGTCCCATCTCACAACTAACAGATCAAAGCACATATTTGTCCCCAGGGACTGTTTGACTCTCAGGCCCAAAATCCTTTGTCTAATATTAGGTCAAACCTTTCTCATATTTTTTAAATTTCTATTTAATTTTATGTGTATAAGTGTATTACCTGCATGTATGTAAGTGCACCCATGTTGTGCAATGCCCGAGGAGGTCAGAAGAAAGCGTCATATTTCCCTGGAACTGGAATTATGGACAGGTGTTGACTATCGTATGGGTGCTGGGAATTGAACCCAGGTGCTCTGCAGGAGCAGCCAGTGCTCTTAACCACCAAGCCATCTCTCTAGCTCAGGTCAAACCATTTAAAAGTGTCATTCCCATAGGTCAAAACAATTTCAAATATCTGGTATGCTTAAGTTATTGTTATGGTGACCTCCCTTACCTTAAAGGAAAGAGCCATTCATTGGACTATTTTAGTGGCAGTGGGGAGCAAGGAATGGGTTTCTTCCACTGGAAAACGGCAAGATCACTGTTGCTGAGAGAGTGACCACCTCCCCCCAGCTCCAGAATGCCTGCAGTCCTATACAACCAGATGGCTAGAGCGGTCCCAGATCACCCAGAGGCCATGCACCTCGGGCAAGGGAACATTCAAGGGAGAACCGAATAGGAATATGGCTGTTTCAACTATGTCAGGGAGGCCCCTTGGAGCAAGACAAATCCACGTGATTTGAATGTAGAATGTCACAGAATGCCATCGAATATCATGGGTAGAATGCCACAGAGGGCAGCTGAATGTCAAGGAATGTCATAAAATGCTCTGGAATGTCACAAGTTATCGTGGGTTCTTGTAAATGTCAGAAGATGCCATAGAAGGCTGTAGTTGGTTGTCGAAGTCATTGGCTGTCAAGGACCACCTTCCAGTGTTACTGGGCAATGTCACAGGTGGTAAATGTCATAGAATGATTTGGGAGATGCTCCTAGCCTGTGGCAGGCTGTTTGTAGGGGGATGGCAAGATGTCATGGCAACCTCAAGCCAGCTGGGAAGGACTTGGAGATCACAGGCGTTCAGCTGTTCATTTTGCAGATGGAGAAAGTGAGGCTGGGAAGGAGAACGGCCCAGTCCAGTGGACTCATAGTCATTGACAGAAGCAGACTTACCATCTGGCTCCAGCCTCTCAGGCTGAGCATCCTCTCTGGGCCTGGGGCACTCAGGGACTAATTAACCCTGTGATGGAAACAGTAGTGCCAGAGGGTATTGAGCAAACTTCCCTGCTCTGGCTGGCACTAGCCCTCCGTCAGGATGGGAATTAACTCCACATGTGGGGCTTTCTGGTCTGAAGTATAAAATAACGAGTTATTTCTGTGGAAATCAACAACATACCCGCCCTGCAGCCTGGATGGGGTGGTGCTGTTTGGGAAATCTGTGAGGCTGTTTCCCAGGCTCTGGGCCAGAGAACACTGCCCCTGCCTTCCTGGGGGACACTGCTTGCAAGGCAATGACTCAGAAGTGCCTGATTTTGTCAAGAGTTTTTGGGAGAGGGCCAAGGGTTTAGGAGGATGGGGATGGGTGTGAGGGGTCGGGGAGTCAAGAAAGGGATCCTGGAAGGAGGACATCTGACGTCACATTGAGTCTTTATAGCAGAAGTCAGACAGGTTGAATGGATTTGCAGGAAGGATGAGAGATCACAGAAGGAGCCTGAGAAACCCTGGGCTTTTGGGGCAGGTTTTGGGGAAGGTATCAAGAGGCTAAGAGGCTACAAGGGCTTCTGAGATGTCAGCATGAAAACAGCCTCAGGAAGTGACCCTCCCCTGTCCACGCCTTCGAATCTGGCTCCAGACACAGTTCATAATAAGGCATTCCTGCTTCTCCTGGTTTTGTCTCCAAGTCCCGCATTCCTCCTTTTCCTGTCTCTGACTCTCTCTTCTAGGACAGATTCTTGAGACCAGCCCCGCCCCACCGAGCCCTTTGGTCCTGTAACACCCCTCCACCTACATACAAGTCTTATGACTTATGACCTGCACAAACAGATGGAGCCTTGGAGCTCCCTGCCCCAAGGGTAGGAATTGGTATGACAAGGAACATTCCAGGGACCTGCCCTTTCAGGAGTTACTGGTCTAGGAATCTTTCCTGGAGCAAGAGTACAAAGCCAGCCCAGGATGCTACCTGTCCCAAGGGGACAGACAGTCTGAAATGGCATGGAGTCAGTTTGCCAAAGAAAGTCCCTCAGACAGACTCCAGGCCTGGCCAGTGTGTGACCAATGTCCGCCATCTCAGTGAAGCCTGGGAGTTTGCCTCTGGGGAGCAGGCTGGCTCAGAGCTGAGGCACCCAGACTCTTAGCAAACCTTCCCTCCGCTCTGGGAGTTCATCCCTATAGCTGTAAAGATAACACGGTCCCAGAAGAGCCTGGTGGCAGATTTTGAGTTCAGGAAAGACCCAGATAGGATGTCAGGAGAGGGCAAACTACGGCACCAGGGGGCCTAGAAAGGGGTCACTGGCCGTGGAAGGCCACCCAGGGGAGGGAACAGTGGGCTGAGCCCCTTGCTCAATGAAGCTCTTCTAACAGGGCACACACACACATATGTTGCTGAAGACTCCGTGTCTGCATATGAACACCTGTGCCCGGATGGATGTGCTTGAATATATATATACTCCAACTCTTGTCTTCAGTATTGCCGCAAGACCAGAGAATGAAAATAGTGGTAACATGCAAATCACATAAGAGATGGCCCTATAAGGACACAAAAGGAAGGGCTGGTGCTGACATACCAATGTCTCACTCAAGGTGAGTGTCTGCTGTTTACAGCCTCCAACATATTCTGTCCTTCACCCACAGTCAGAGTTTAGGACATGACACTTAAGTAATGACTGTTTCCCAAGCTCCTTTGCAGTACAGGCAGCCATATGATTAAATTCCTTGACGAATGTGCTGGAAGTGATTGTTTAACTTTAGCTCTGTTTAAGCTAATTAGGGTCTCAGCAGGAAAGAGAGAACACACTAAGATTGGCTAGTTGAGGAGAAAGAACCCCTTGGCCTTTAAAGAGAAGTACCCTAGGACTCTGAGTGACACCGGGGCATTTGTCAAGGTAATAGGGTTTGTAGACCACATTATATTGTCTATGAAAAAGGAGCTGACCCATGACTCATAGTAGAAAACAGCCCTGCCAGAAAGTCTGACCATGAGATTAGAGAGTTGGACCACCTGGTATGTGTCTTACGTCTAGGGACAGATGTGGGATTAAAGATTAGCTAATAATTCCATCAACACTGTGGTATAATGAAACTCCATTAAAACGTGGACACCGTGACTCAGGAGAGCTTCTCTAGTTGACAGATCTATGTGTATCGTCACTCTTTGGTGTGGTGTGAGGACCACAGGTTCCTAAACTTCAAAAGAAGTTTCCTGTCAGGACCCTCCTGGCCTCTTTAGTTGGTTCTGAATTGCATCTTCTTGCTAGACACATATTTATGCTGAGTTGTAGGAGTTGTTCTAAAATTAATGACTCTGACAGAAAAGTGGAAATCCCCAGATTTGTAGCCAGCTGGTCAAAAGTGAGGGTGGCTTGGGGAACCCCAGATTTGTAACTGCTGACTGAAGTGAATACAGTCTTATAGAGAGTTGTATTCTTCAACCTGTAATCCGGCCAAACTCTGGGTAATTAGGGTCAGGCAAGGTTTGAGGAAAGCAACCAGGATACAGAATCCTGGGCTGGGCCAGTCAGATGGCTCAGCAGGTATCGGTGCTTACTGTCAGGCCTGACAACTTGAGTTCAATCCTCAGGACTCACATGGAAGAAGGAGAGAACTGAATCCTGCAAATCATCCTCCGATCTCACACACACACACACACACACACACACACACACAAACACAAAGTAATAACAATAATTCAAAAAGAAACCTGGGCTGGCAGCCAATGGGATCTCTGTGCCTTCTGGGCAGAAGGAAATATACAAATACAGAGAATACACAGACTGGACCATCAGACTGGACGTGGAGCCTTCGGTAAAGGGACAGCAGCCACACCATCAAGGATAGCCAGAAAATGGGACACTGGGATTCTTTCCTCCACCTTCTGGTCTGTTCCACACAGACTGAGTCAAACAGGGAGTCAAAGAGCAAGCAAATCCACTGAGGTCAGTTCCCAGGGCAGAGCCAAGCACAGCATGAATCTGCTGGGGCAGAGCCTCAGCTCATTTGCCCCAAACTAAATGACCTGACTGACACTTCCCTTCTCTCTCTTGTCCTGCACAATGAAATCAGATGAGGGCCTGGCAGCCCTTTGATCACGGAGGAGACGAAGAGGAGACAAATCCCACGAGAGGCAGAAGAAGGCACTACAATGCCTGAACATCTTCAGGGAAGGCTGCCCCCTCCTCCTGCCTCTTCCTTGAGTAGCTGCTGCCTATGCTCTCTGCTGCCAAAGCTTAGCTTATCCTCCAACAGGTACCATTAACATGGGGCTGAGGCACGAGGCCCTCTACCACCATGCCAAAGACAAGGTAATTTATTCTTTTCAAAGGCAATTGAACAAGACACATCAAGAGCTTTGAAATTTGGGTTCCTTGACTCCATGATTCTGTTTCTTGGAGCTTAAGAGAAGTGACTTAGAAATATTGTTGATGAGTATCTTCAAATGTATATGCTTTTGCTATGATTTTCACACACAAAAAAAGACTTGATGTAATAAAAACAGTGCTGCTGATGAAAAGATTTTATTACCCTCATCCACAAGCTGCACCATGACCATCTCAAAATGTAGCCCTGACAGGCCTGGAACTCACTATATATACCAGACTGGTTTTGAACTTTCTGTAATCTTCTTGCCTCTGTCTCCCAAGTGCTGGGATTACAGGAATGTACCACAATACCAAGCTTGATTTTTATATAAAATTTCTAACATCAGAAAAAACTATTAACATAGGTAAAGTGAGCTTATCAGAATGTAAAAATACCTAGGAATGAAAACTCTGACTCCTTTCTTCACGCTGTATAAGGCCCACAGCCAACAAGCCATAACAAGAGAAAACTCAGCAAGAGGAAAGAGTAAAATTGTTTTTAATCAAGGTTTTCTGTTTCTTCGGACAACTGTTGTCATGTTCAGGTATGATAAACAGATACTCATGCAGAAGCAAGGTAATGGGGCCATATCAGATCTTTATATCTGGATCTGGGAAACAGCAAAACCTGTCTACTTAGATTCTCCTTGGACACTCTAGTATTCCTTCCTCCTGGGGATGGGGCAGGACCCCTCTGGAATGAGCATCTTCAAGGGAGAAAGGACAGAATGACTTCTCTAGGTTTGTGGCTTGCTCTCGGAGGGGTAAGTACCACAGTTTCTATGGCCCATCTTGGGTAAGAGGAATTCTGGTTTCTGTAGCAAGAGGGACAGGAGACAGGAAGACAGAAGGTCAGGGGTAATTTTCTTCTGAGACCTTCCAGCACCCTTTATCTAATGTACTCATGTGCCAAAGCACCATATTTTGGAATATCACCAGCCAGAATAGCATCAGCGACTATGTTGGACTGTGTCTACTTTTCTCTTCTTCCAGAAACAATATATCAATTATAAATTTTTTTAAATGTGCCATTAGAAAGTATCCATAAAGAGGAGGCGGGGGAAAGCTTAGTGCATAAAGTACTTGCCATACAAACCTAAGGACCTGAGTCTGATCCTCAGAACATTTACTTAGAGAAGAAAAGCTGGGGGCCTGGAGAGATGACGTCTCAGTCAAGAGGCCCATGGATGTCAGAAGAGAGCATCAGATCCCCTGGTACTGATGTTACACATGGTTGTTAACCACCATTTGGATGCTGGGAATTGAACTCAGATCCTCTGTAAGAGCAGCTAGTGCTCTTAACCACTCTCCAGCCCCATGTGCTAGTTAACCTTGATTACCAAGTTCATGAGATTTTAAATCACCATGGAGAAAACTGCCAAGCCAGATGACCTGAGTTTGATCCCCGGGATCACACAGTAGAAAGAGAGAACCAACTCCTGCAAGCTGTCCTCTGAGCTCCACATGCATTTCCTGGCATGCGTGAACCCTACCCCACGAATCAATACAGAAATGTGGTACTTTTTTAAGCACCAGCATTCACCCCTCACTGCTTCTGACCATGGACTCAGCCAGTGTAACCAGCCAACTCAAGTTCCTACCACCTCTGCTTCCCCTCCAGGATGGACTGTGCCCTTCTGCTACAAGCCAAACTAACTTCGTTCTTTAAGCTGCTTTTATCAAGTATTTTGGTGTAACCATGAGAAAAGTATTTCAGACAATCATATGAAACTCGGTCCATGTGACCAAAGGAAAGTGGCAGGATCCAACAATTTGTAGAAAAATGCAGATCGATTTTCAGCACCACGGAGAGCTCCGAGGAGGTTGCGCACCAACTTGTGCTCCTGACAGAACCCCTTACCCTGAATGTTCCCAAAGGTCACATGCACAGGAAGAATTGTATATCCCTAGGGTTCGCATAACTTCATCGTTTCTGCTAAGTATAACTGACTGGGTAGACCTGTGAAACCTCGTAGGAAACTATTCTAAGATTGATTAATGATGTCTGCTGTAGGATAAGGAATAAGCCATGGGATGTTTGCTATGCATTTGTCAACTCTTATATAGACCTTCGGGTACCTGGATTTGTTACTAGAAAAGCAACCTATGCCTTCAGGGATCCTAATTATTTATATTCCAGGTGTCACCTGGGATATGTGTTGCTGGAAGGTTGAGAAATTGTGCTTCAATTATTTATAGCTTTCTCCATTTATTGTTCATTAGATGACTGAATGTCGGCCTTGCTTCTGTTCAGTTATCTGGTTCCCTGAGTTATAATCCACCAAGCCGAGACCTTGGTTTGATTTCCTCCTTTCTCAGGTGTCTGGCATGGTAGTGATTCTGTTTTAATCTAGTCTTTCCCTGTCACCAGAACTTGAAACCTTCCATGTATCTTTATACCAATCAAGGGATCTGGTCCTAGGAATATTGATTCCACCTAGAGCAAGACTAAGTGCTGGGGTCCTTTTGGACTCTTTGACCTTCTCCCTCCCTCCTGCTTGTCTGCCCAGACTAAGTGCTGGGGTCCTTTTGGACTCTTTGACCTTCTCCCTCCCTCCTGCTTGTCTGCCCAGACCTGGCCGCACTCAGTCCTACTTACCTCATGCCTTCTCTTTCCCATGGCCTCTCAACACTGACTTCTCCTTGAGAGATAGAAAGAAACAGCTATTCACCCAAGTTAGGGCACCAACAGACCAAAGAAACAATTCTATCCCAGTCTAGCTTGGGGAACCAATGAGTTTATTGGAGTTACTTACAGAGGCATTGGTGAGGGGTTACTTACAGGAACCTGGCAGTCCCCAGTGCTCCTGTAAGTAACCCCCAGCTTGGGCAATGAATGATGCACAAATGCTGCATCGGTGACATCCAAACACCAATCAAAATCACACCTCCTGTGTACTATAAAACTATCCAAGACCACTGCAGCTGGGGCAGGATTACATGCAGCTGTTGGGCAGGGCCTGAGGGAGGGAGTTGCTGGGCTCTCGGGCACCAGAATTAATGGGCCCTATCTTGTGAGGGTCTCATGTGGGCAATCACAGCTACTCTAATTTCAAGATGGCAATCACTATGTCATGTCCAGAGGACAAGTTCCACTGCCTAAGATGACAAGAGGAACATTCTTCAAACACCATCTCACCTGCCTCCTGCCTGGACTCCAGAAGGACGCTCAGCACATACAAACACAAATGTAGACCTCTGTATCTGGTGACATGAGATGATGACCTCATGGGTCTCAGCTCCATTTCTGCTTCCCACTGGGTACCTAAGCTGGGGACTCTTCCCATAGTCATGAAGACCCACTAAGTCCTAGCCACCAAGATATTGCCAGGAAACGTGAGGATCAAAGACCAAGGATGCTCCCTTGTAGGAGGGTCCCTAGTGGAGCGTGCTGGTTTCTGAATCCCCAGTTCTTGCTTAAGCTCTCTTTCAAGCAATGATCAGTGTCTTCATCACTGTAGCTGACAAGATGGCCTATGGTCAGAGCGGAAGGAGCTGGGTCCTGTGGGAATTAGGTATGGAATTTGATTAGCGGTCTTGGAGCTCAGAACTTGGCTGCCATCCCTGGTGTCCTTGTTAGTTTCTATTGTCAACTTGACACAACTGAAAATCACCTAGGAAGAGGGCGTCTCAACTGAAAAATTTCCCAAGTCATATTGGCCTGTGGCCATGTCTGTGGGAAGCTGTCTTGATTGCTGATTGATGTCTGAGGACCTAGCACACTGTGGTGATGATGCCCTGGGCAAGTGGTCCTGGAGTGCATAGGAAAGCTGACTGAGCACAAGCCAGGGGAGCAAGCCAGAAAGCAGCACTCCTCCACGGTTCCTGCCTCTGCTGCTGCTTGAGCTCCTGTCCTGACTTCCCTGTCCTTGTTCTTAGGTGCAAATGGCCCATTTATTTGGAAAATCAAATGAGATGCAAATGATAAACCCGCCATACAGATGTCTTCTGTTACCACCACCTCACAGTGTTCTGCCCGTGGCTCTCCTCCCTCCCTCCCCACAAACCATCTCTTTGTTTGTTGACATGTGGGTTTCAAATATTTAAACAATACACACAGGGCTGGAGAGATGCCTCAGGGGTTGAGAGCACTGGCTGCTCTCGCAGAGACCCAGGTTCAGTTCCCAGCACCCACATGGTGGCTATCAACCATCCATAATTCCATTTCCAGGGAATCTGATGGCCACTTCTGACATCTATGGGTGGGCACTGCATGACATGGATGCACTTACCTACATGCAGGCAATATAGTCATACACATGAAGTGAAATAATAAAGATTTTTTAGATACACAAGTAGAGAGCAGAACGGAGCACTCTTGTCCCACTCCTCCAACTTCCAAGCTTCTCACCGACTTCAACGAATGAGCTGGGTTTTAGGGATTGGCCCGGGGTATTGCCCACCCTGAGCTCCACTACCGAGCTCACTGCTGACTTTCGGGGTCTCTAATCTGGGTCTTGAGGGTCTGTGTGCTTATGCCATTTTGGAATTGTGTTCAGTGACTAGAAAGAAGTGAAAATCAATTGCGTCATAAATGAAATAGAAGTCTACTCACGTCGAAACATCTGAAGGCAGGTTGCACAACAGGGCTATGATACTAGGGACCCAGACTGTGGCATTAGAACCATCTGGCATCTTCAGAGTTAGCATCCACTACTTCACAGTCTTCAGTGACTCTTGGAGTTTCCGCCATCGTGCCCTTATTAAAATAGGTGACTGGCGAGGTGACTCAGTGGGTAAAGACGCTTGCTGCTGAGTCTGATGACCTGAGTTTGAGCCCCAAGACCCACGTGGTGGAAGGAGAGAGATGACTCATGAAGATTGTTATCTTCCACATGTATGAGGTGGTACATGTACGTGCATGTGTATGTACCCACACATACCCCCACACCCCTCCCCAAAGGTGATAAAAAGATGGAGAAAAGATGGAGTGGCAAATAGCATTTCCACTGTTTCCTGTTTAATGACCAGTCTTTCTAGATGATATTAATAACTTCTGTCTACATGTTATTGAACATGGAACGAGGCCACCCTCAGTGACAAGAGAAGCTGGACTCTGGGTTTTCAGCTAGCTACATTTTCACTTCTGTTATTAATTTAGAAAGAAAAAGGTGTATACTCAGTAATTAGTCCTTTCTTCACTCTATATATGATTTGCATAAATGTGTTCATATCATATTTATAGATTCCCAACTTCATTTTTCAGATTCAATATACCAATTTTTATTTTTGCAACGTCAGAATACATAGTTCTCTCTCCAACACTTTAATTGATATACAGTATTTCATGATAAGGTTATTTTATGATTAATTTAGCTATTCCTTCATCAATGAAAATTTAAGTGATTACACTTTGTGCATGTATGATTCTGCAGAACAGATTACTGGAAGAAAAATTGTTTGAAGAATATGAACATTTAAATAGACAATGTCCATTTGCCATGCAAAAAAAACCTTTCTAAATTTAACAAGCCTGCCAATCATATATGAAAGAAACTTTTTTTCATATTCTAACCAGCACTGGATATAATTATTTCATAGCTTTCCCAATATGGAGACAAAAATGGCATTACTATTATTTTAATTCTAATTTCTATGATTATTAACAATGTTGGGGATCTTATTTTAATCACTTGTTTCTGCTTAAAATTTTAAAATATTTTAATTATTTTCATCTTGTGTATATGAGTATATTGCTTGCATGTGTATAAGTGCAGTCATGTCATGCAGTGCCCAACCAGGTCAGAAGAAGTTGTCGGATCCCCTGGGACTGGAGATTGTTAGCTGCTATGTGAGTGCTGGGAATCTAACCTGGGTCCTCTGCAAGAGCAATCAGTGCTTTTAACTGCTGAACCATTTCTCTGGCCCCTTCTGCTTAAATTTTTTAAATTTTAATTTGCTTACTTATTTTTATTTTATGCATATGAGTATTGTGCCTGCATGTATGGAATTACCTGTCTGCACAATGCAAATGGAAGCCAGAGGGAACATCAGATCTCCTGGAACTGGGTGGTTGTTAGCTGCCATGTGGGTGCTGGGAGCCAAACTTGGGTCCTCTACAAGAGTAACCAGGGCTCTTAACTGCTGAGCCATTTCTCCAGCACCCATTTCTGCTTATATTTAATATTTGTATTTTCCTCATTTATTGCTGGGTTGTTTTTAGTATATTTGTAGTTCTCTCTTTATATTAAATTTTAGTGTATTAATCTCCTGTTTCATATACTACAAATATTTTCCCATTCTAGTAGTGTTCTTTGTAGTTGTGTCATAGTTCATAATATAGAACTTTTATGTATTTTTCCATATCTGTGTACTGCTTCCTGTCAGTTAAAAGACTTTTATTAGACAGGGTCTTTCTATGTAGTCTAAGCTGGCCTGAAACTCACTATGTACATCAGGCTGGACTTGTACTCACAGAAATTTACCTCCCTCTGCCACTAGAGCGCATGGACAAGCACACCTGGCTCTAACTTTAAAATTTTTTTAAGTTAAGTTTATTCACTTGTTTGTCTGTGTTGGAGGGCATGAACCCCAATAAGGAAGTAGAGGTCAGAAGACAACTCCTTCCACTGTGTGGGTCCTGGGAATTGAACTCACGTAATTGGATAGTGCTTTTATCTGCTGAATCATCTCACTGGCCTTATTTGTTAGTTTTTAAAGTATTCAATTTTCTTGGCTAAATCCAGGCTACAAACTGTCTTCACTGTGGTGGGCAACAGCTGAGATTTTAGTTCTTCTGTTCTTCTAGTCCTGTGAAAGTTCCTCAAATCTCAATGAATGTGAGGTCCAGGGGTCCTCCAGAGATTTGGACAAAGTTTACACTCAAAACGGGCTGGGGGAAGCTTTCCCCTGTCTGGATCTCCTCTTCCCGGGAGTCCTCTCTTCAGTTTTCAACTATGGTGGAAACTTTCTTTTAATTCTTAAGTAATACTGGATTTTCTTTGCTGTTGTTTGTGTGTGTGTGCAGTCTGTGTGTGCATGTGTAGTGTATGTATGTACGTGTGTATGCATGCAGGTATGTGCACATATGCACACATGTGTGTGGAGGTTGGAAATTGTTGTCAGTTGTCTTCCATTTACTCTATCTTTTGAGACAAGGGCACTTGCTGATTGGCTGGCCAGCAAGCTCTCAGGATCAGCTTATTTTCACCTGCCTCCCCCCAGCACTAGGGTTATAGACATGAGAGACCATGTCAGGCTTTTTTACATAGATGCCTGTAATTCTAACTCAGGCCCCATTGTTTGTACTGTGGAAATTTTACTGACAGAACCATCTCCCCATCCCCAAGACTGAATTTTCTTTTTTTCCCCCAAATTTATATTTTATGTGTATGAGTGTTTCACCTGCATATACGTATGTGCATCATGCATGTTCAGTACCCTCAGCAGCCAGAAGAGGGCATCAAATCCCCTGGAACTGGAGTTATAGATAGTTGTTCGTCACCATATGGGTGCTGGGAACTGAACCTGAGTCCTCTGTATAAGTAATAAATGCTCTTAACTGCTGAGCCATCTCTCCAGCCCCTCTTCCTCTTTGGTGAGCTTTGATGATTGGTGTCTTACAAGGAATTTGTCCATTTCTTCTAAGTGGTTGAAACTGTGGGCATGGACTTGTCAAATCTGTAAGCTCTGAATGCACATCCCATGATCTACTCCTGAGGTAACTCCTATCTCCTCTCCTTTCATTCATGGCCAGTTTGTTAGAGACTGATGAGTGCTGGTGATCTTGCTTGTCCTTAGCTGTGATCGTTTTCTGTTTTCAGCTTTATTGATTTCCATTTGTATATTTTTTTATTTCTTCCCATATGCTTGATTTGCATTTACTTTGATCTTGTTTTCTTTATTAAGTTGGGAGCTTTGATCATTGACATGACCTTTTTCTGTTTCAATATAAGTGTTTGATGCTATAAATTTCCTCTAAATATTGCTTTAGCTACATATTAGTTGTTTTTCTCATTGCTGTTACAAAATATCTGACAAGAAGTAACTTACATCAGGAAGGGTTTAATTTAGCTAACAGTCTGAGGGGATACAGTCTTTGATGATGAGGAAGTCACTGTGGCAGGAGCTTAAGGAAGCTGGTCACATTGCATCCATAGTCAGGAAGCAGAGAGATGCATGCTAGTGCTCAGTTTTCCTTCTCTTTTTAAAAAAATATTTTACTTATTACTTTTACTTTACGTATGTAAGTGCGTTGCCTGCATGTAGGTAGGTGCACCTGAGTCGTGTAATGCCCAAGGAAATGAGAAGAGAGCATCGGGTTCCCTGGAACTGGAGTTTACAGACAGTTGTTAGCTGCCATGTAGATGCTGGGAATCCAACCTGGGTCTTCTGTAAGAACAGCCAGTGCTCTTAACCATTGAGCCCTCTCTCCAGCCCCTCTTTATCTTTTTTATTTGGTCCAGTACTCCAATTCATAGAATGGAGGAGTTAAGAGGAGTCTTAACTCACCTCAATTATCCTAATCTAGATAATTCCTCACAAGTGCCTGGAGGCCTGTCTGCTAAGTGATTCTATATTTTGTCAAATTATCAATCAACATTAACCATCACAAGTTATTTTCAACAAATTCTGATATATTTATTTTTATTTTATTTGTATTTTAATTTTTATAAAAGTCAGTTATTAATGGATTCTGGGAGTTAAATCCAGGACCTTGTGCATGCTAAGCCTGTACCCACTCTGTCAACTGATATCATATATATATCATCAATCCTTCAATTTAAAATATGTGATTTTCCCTGGGGACTTCCTCTGTGACTCAAGTGTCATTTATGGACGTGTGGCTTCATCCCCCACCACCTGTGGACTTCTCCAGTTATCTTCTTATTAGTTATCTTTTGCGTAATTTTTTTATATTGTGTTTTTCTCCTAGCCTGTTACTGAGGTTTAGTTCAGTTCTATGGCAATCTAGTAAGACATTTTATATAACTTCAGTTATTTAAAATTTATTTTTTTTTCTTAGGATATTTTCTATTTTGAGGAATGTTTCATGGGTCCTTGAAAAGAATATGTATTTTTCTGGTGCTTTAAAAATCAATTAGAAAGGTTGCTGGGCATAGTAGCTCCAGTACTCAGGAGGCAGAGGCAGGTGGATCTCTGTGAGATGGAAGCCAGACTGGTCTACATAGTGAGTTCCAGAGCAGTTGGGCCTACATGTAGGGAGACCCTCTCTCAAATAAAAATCAATTGTGACAAATTTGTTGATAGTATTCTCTATAATCTTTCTGATTTTTTTTTCGAGTCAGGGTTCATTATGTAGCCCAAGCTACCCCAAGACTTGATGAACAGCCCAAACTGCCCCTGAACCTGAGATATTCTTGCCTCTGTCCCCAAAGTACTGGGATTACAGACATATGTCCTCAGTCTCATATTTTCTTTGTCTACTTATTTTTATACTGAGAGAAAAATGTTGAAATCCCCAAGAACAATTGTGGACTTGTCTACTTAAGTCTTTAAATTCTACTAAACTTGCTTCATGTGTTTTTGAACCCTGCAATGTGTGTTGTCTTGTTGGTGACTTGACTCTTTTATGCTTTTATGATGTGCTTTATTCATGGAGGTGTCTCTTTAAAAATTATTTATTTACTTTTAGTTTATGTGGATGAGTGCTTTGTCTTTGTGCATGTAAGTGCACCATGTCGTGTAACGCCTGTGGAGGCCAGAAGAGGGCGTCAGATCCTCTGGAACTGAAGTAATGGAAGGTTGTTAGCCACCATGTGGGTGCTGAAAACTGAACCCAGGTCATCTGCAAGAGCAGTCAGTGCTTGTTGCATGAATTTTCTCATGGTGGGACCCGGCATTCAGCCTCACCCCACCCCCAGGTTTGAACCAACTGAACAAATAGAGAATGTTCTTTAGAGAGATTAGTTTATTCCATGTTACTTACAAGGTGTTCGTCCCCAGATTTCCTATGGCTGAGCCTGCATTTTTGATCATGGGAACTCTGGAGTGTGCGTCCAAGATGGTGACTTAGCACTGCGCCCACTTTTCTCCTTCCCAGCCTTCCCTGCATTTCCGTTAAGCCTCCCCTCTTAAGTCATTGGTTACTCAGTTGTCGGTCATGCCTGAAGTCCATCCCTCATAGCAGACAGAGAAAACTGCTTTTTTTTTTTTTTTTTTTTTTACGCCACAGCGCTCTTAACAGCTGAGCCATCTCTCCAGGCCCTTGTGGTTTCATCTCTTGTTGTGAAGTCTGTCTGACAGTCACACAGCAGCTATATTTTTCTCTCAATTTTAATTTGAATGCTGTATCTTTTCCCATCTTTTTTCTAAGGCTTTTATATTTAAGTGAATTTCTTGCAGACAGAATGTAGTTGCTCTTGAAAATTTTTTAAATGTCATCTGACAGTCTTTACCTGATATATTTAAAGTGCCTTGATGAAAACATCAAAACAGTTAAATTAAAACACATCATTTTGTTAGATGTTTTTAGAATGTGCTCCATCTGTTCTTTCATTTTCCCCTCCTCTTTGGATTAAATTTTTTTTATGATTCCACTTTGTCTTTACTATTGGATTATTTGTACATCTTTTTAAAGTTTTTACACTTTAATTCATCTTATGTGTGTTTCTGTGTGTCTGTGTCTATGTGCACATGCTAAGGCACATGTGTTGAGGTAAAAGAACAATTTGCAGAAGTTCATTCTCACCTTCTACCATACGATTTTGGGGATCAAACTCAGGTCTTCTGGCAGCAAACACCTTGACTCACTGGCCCTCAGGCATCTTTTTTTTTTTTTTTTTTGATACAGGGTCTCACTATGCTGCCCTAGCTGATCTGGCATTTGATATGCAGACCAGGCTGGCTTCAAATTCACAGAGATCTGCCTGCCTCTGCCTCTGTCTCTTGAGTACTGGCAAGTGTCATCACAATTGGCCTTAACATAAAATTTCTTTATGTGTGTGTATGTGTGTGTGTGTGTGCATTCCTATGTGTGAATGTTGGTGCATGTGTGCCACAGCACAAGTATGGGGACAACTTTGAATGTTCTTGTTCTCTACCTTGTTTGAGACAGGATCCCTTTGTGGCTTTTCCTCTGCCTGGCCTGAAAAGTTCTGGGATTCTCCTGCCTCTGCCTTCCACCCTGCCCTAGTACACTGAAATTACGAAAACACAGAACTAGCTTTTACATGGGTCTGAGGATTCAAAATCAGAACCTCATACTTGCACAGCAAGCACTTTTAACTGAGCCACCTCCTCAATCCCTTAAACTATTCAGAAAAAAAAATTTTCTTTTTTTGCTGTTTGCACTAGCATTTGTAAAGCACATGTTTGATTGGCATCAGTCTATTTTTCAAATAATGTTATTGTTATGGTCTAAATACAAAGTACTCCCACTAAAAGCTCATGTGTTGGGGCTTGGTCTTCAAGCAAAAGAGCTATTTGGCAGAAATTCTAGAAACAACTTTTTTTTTTTTTTTTTGACAGGGTCTCCCTAGCCCCAGCCTGTAAGTAACTCACTATCTAGACCAGGCTGGCCTTGATCTCACAGAAATCCACCTGCCTCTGCCTCCAGAGGGATGGGATTAAAATCATACACCACCATGCCCAGCAGGGTTCTAAGAGGCAGGACATAGCTAGAGGATCCCTAAGGGTGTGTCCTTAGGCGATATCTTACCCCTGCTCCTTTCTGCCTTGTTTCCTTCTCCTAGTCTGCTATGAGATGAAAAACACACATTTCTACCCCACATTTCTGTCTTTACGATGTTCTGGTCAAACTAATGGGTCCAGTAACCACAGATTGAACCCCCTGAGATCAGGAGCCAAAATGATCCCTTTGTCTTTTAAACTGTTCTTTCTGACACTTTGAGAACAGTAACTGATAGAATTACATCGTTTCACATGAGACATAAGAGTCATGCAACATCACAGCTCCTGTCTCCATCCCATACTCTTTGTATCATGTTGTCAAGTACTTAACTTTTGCATGTATTGTAAACCCACAAAACATTGGGTTTTACCTTTAATTAGGGCCGTTTCCATTGCTCATTTCCTTCTGAAGATCTAGGTTGTTGCCTATAATTTCTCCTACCTAAAACCTCTTCTAATGCTTCTTAGTGTGATGTCCTGGAAATGAGCATTCTTAGCTTTGCTTCTCTAAAACCATCATAATGTCTTCTGAATGTTTGAAAGACAGTCTCACTTTACTAGGTGGATCATTCTGGCTACTTTAAAGAGAGTACAAGGGCTTCTGTCTTGTGTCACTTTTGTTGAGAAATCTGCTGTAACCTTCATCTTTGTACCTGTGTATGTAAGGTGACTTTTATCTCTGACTGCCTGTAAGATTCAAGATTTTCAGGGCTAATATCATGAACCACATAACAAAGCTATGCGATGGTGGTCCAACAAGATTATAGTGCAGCTGGTTAAGAGCACATACCACTCTTCCAGAGGACCTTAGTTTGGATCCCAGCACCCACATCAGGCAGCTCACAACCACCTGAAACTCCAGATCTAGGGGTTCCAAAACCCTCTTCTGGCCTCCACAGGCACCTACCTACACATAAATACACACATTACACATAATTTTAAAAAGAAAATATTAAAAAAGATTATAATGGAGCTGAAAATATTCCTATCATCTACCATTTTAATGGTAACTTTTCTCCATTTAGAAATACAAATACTTACCGTTAAGCTACAATTGCCTATGTATTCAGTACAAGAAGGCACTGCATGGGTTTCCTGCTGGGGCAAAGGCTGACCCATACAGCCTAGGTATGTAAGAGAATAGGTATCAGCCTGGTATGTGCAAATATGCTCTGATGTTCACCTACAAAAAAATGACCCAACAACACTTCTCAGAAAGCATCCGCATCGTTAAGCTGCTCATAACTGTGTCCCTAGATAGTTCTTTATGAGTAGGTAAGTGGAAAATTCGTTCAGAAAGAGTCTTTCCAAAACATCTTCACTTTCATCCCCCTCTTGAAGGCCACTTGGGTTAAGTAGCATCTTAGGATCAAAATAATTTTCTTCAGAGAGTTCCTCTTCTTGCCCACTCTCTTGTAGTGTTATCAAAGAGAGGCCATCTGCTGACCCAATTCTCATTTCTCTGAAAATAAGCTTGTGCTAGTCAGCTAGAACTGTCAGCTTGACACAGCCTATAGTCACTGAGAAGAGTGTCTCAATCGAGTGATCTCCTGTGGGCATGTCTGTGCAGGACTGTCTTGTTGGATGTAAGAGAGAAAAGGGTTTATCTGGCTCACACTTCTGGGTCCCAGTTCATCATTAAGGGAAGTCAGAGCAGGAACTCAAGAATTTGAAGAAGAAGCCATGGAGGAACTAAGGCTTAGAAAGAGAGGAGACTCATGCAACCTTCTGGGTTAGAGATCTTGAACACAGGCCTGCTGGATCCCAAAGGCCACATGTTCACCCCCAACATCCAAGCCAGACAAGGATCCAGAGCGGAAAGCACAGAACCCTTTGTTAACTGAGGAGCCCAGTCCACTGTGGGCAGCACCATCCCTAGGCAGTGGTTCTTGGCTATATAAGAAAGCTAGCTAAGCATGTCTTGCAAGCGAGCCAAAGAAGAGCCATGGCTTCTTCTTCAGATGCATGAGTTCCTGCCCTGACTTCCTATAATGAGGGACTGGGACCCAGAAGTGTGAGCCAAATAAACCCTTTCTTCTCCGAAATGTTTTTTTGGCCAGAATGATTTGTCACAGCAACAGAAAGGAAATCCGGACAAAGTGGCCTCCGCTCCCTGACACTTATTACTGTTTTGCTCTCTGAAACGCTACCCTGTGTCCAGGAGCGACTCTCCCCACCTAGTTCCTGCATCCTATTTGTTTTTCTTAGCACTGGATGGCTCCTCCCACTTCTTCAGCTCTCTTACCAACTGACTGACATTCTGCATTTTCTCCTTGGGAAACTTCTATCAAGCACTAGATAAAAGTTGGAATTTCTGTCTTTAGCCTCTGTGCCCTCCCATTCTTTTACTCTTGGTGATTTTGCACAAAAGTCTGAAAAAAAAAACAACCTCTTGGCTTATTTTCAATTCAATCATCCTCTCAAAGGTAATTCTGAAGTATTTCAACCCTCTAAAGAATAGACAATATAACAAAACATTGGTAACGCCACCAAACCTGTTTCATCTTAACAGTTTTCCATATATGCTTCCTATCTTGAGTTTATGTTTTCCTTTTATTTATTTATCATTTAATTTTTGTTTCATCTTTTTGAGACAGGCTCTCACATAGCTGAGGCTGGCCTTGAACTCCTGATCCCTCCTGCTTTCCACCTCTGAAGTGTGGGAATTACTGGTATGGCATGGCATATGATACCATACCTGGTTTTCCTATCTTAGTTTTTTTAAAGCTCTGTGCTCCCGCCCATCCCATGACCTCTTCTCTCTCCAAATAAAACAGCTGTGTTGAATTTGTGATTTATGGTTTTTATAGTACCTCTTTAGCCATGTGTGTTGGCACTTGGGAGACTGAGGCAGGAGGATTGTGAATTCAAGGCCAGCCTGAGCTACATAGCAAAAGCTTGTCTGAAAAAAAGAAAAACAAATAATCCCCTCCACCCTCAAAACACTTTTTGTTAAGATGTTGTTTGAATAGAATAGGCTCCCTTTATTTCAATAATGCCACAGGAGGAATCTGAATCTTGTAGAAAGTTGGGTGACCACTATCAGAATTGAAATATAAAGCCATCCTATTATCCCAAATAGATTCTTTCTGCCCCTTGGTAGTCTACCCCTTCCCAGGCCCTGAATAGTCATTGTCTTCTTGTCATTATAATTTTCCATTCTCTAGAGGTTTCTGTAAATGAAATCATGAAGCACATTGCCTTTTATGTTTGATTTCTGTCATGTAGCATAGTTTTGATATTCAGACACGAGTGTGTGTGTGTGTATGTGTATGTGTTATTACTTGTTATTGCTGAGTGGTATTTTCAAATGTGACTATACAGTGATTCATTTTTCCTTTCATAAGTTGCTGAACATCTGGGTTGTTTCCAATTGGGGATGTTCTGAATAATGCTACTATGAATGTTTGTGCACCAATCTTTTACAAATATTTTTATTTATTAATTTTTATTTTATGTGTATGGATGCATTGCATGCATATATGTAAGTGCACCTGTGTCATGCAATACCCAAAGAAGTCAGAAGAGGGCATCAGAGTCCCTGGAACTGGAGTTACGGATGGTTGCTGGCTGCCATGTGGGTGCTGGAAACTGAACCCCAGTCCTCTGTAAGAGCAGATAGTGCTCTTAACCACTGAGCCATCTCTCTAGCCCTTGTGTACCAATCTTTGTGTGAACATAGGTTTTAGTCCTCTTGTGTAAGTGCCTGGAATAGAATTACTGTGCTGTTGGCTAAGTATACTTTATAGATGATCTCACACCTTTCCCAGTGTTTATACATTTTTGCATTCCCACAAGTGACCTGTTAGTTGTCCCATATCTTTGCTAACACTTGATACTGTCAATTTTTTTAACTTTAGTGTGTCGTGGTGTACTGTTATTATATTCACTGGATTTGTGTAATGATACTGAAGCTGCCTATCTTTTCATGCCTATTATTGTTCAAAATGTCTTCTTTTGTGAAATTTATCCTCACGGTTTTTGCTCATCATTATTGGGTTCTTTGTCTTGTTAGCACATTGCAAAGATCTTTTATATATTTTGGATACAAGTTCCTCATTTATGTTTTCAAATTAGTTTAATTTATTATTATTTGTGTGAACTCTGTAATAGCAGCCAGTGCTCTTAACCGCTGAGCCATCTCTCCATCCCCTCATTTACATTTTAATGTGAATTTTATTGAAGTATAATCATCCATATTATATTGAATGCATTAAAAACTACATAATGTTATTTTCATTTTTAACTTTGTATAATATATACTGTACAAATCTGTTTTTCCACAATTGCTTTTTTCCACTAGGATTACATTTTTAAGATGTATTCCTCAAAGACAGGATGAAACAGGACATAGGATTTGGAGAAATAGAGCTGGAACTGACCTGGAAGCCACCTCCTTGAAGGATAGGATTGCTCTTATAGTTTTGGAGAGTACTATGCAAGCTGCTAAGTGGAGAACAACCATCAATGGTACAGCCCAGTTTTAAGGCTAATAACCACAGCAATGACTGGCACAGCAAACTACGCTGGGGTGGTAGTGGCACTTTTATCTTGGGGTAATCAACAGTTACCTAATTGGACTTAAAGCCCACTCAGTGGGAGGGAACTCATGTGTGGTACTGTAAACATCGTCAAATACACATAACTGAAATGGTCATAGATCATAGAGAAAAACTTAAGACTGTCACATCCCTAGACAAATACAATTTCTTACTATATCCTATATATGGATCCTTATATTTACAGACAAGTATGCCAGTCACCATTCTCCAAAAAACCTTCTTTTGCAACAGATGGAGACTCTTACAGAGTTTCACGACAGGTTCCACACAGAGAATAGATGTCTGTGAAATGCCCAACCCTAAGTGACACATCTACAATGCAACCTCTACACCTAAGACTCAGAACATAGAACAAGGGGTAGAGAGAATATGAATGCATCTCTCAATTCTCATCAGTGAAGCTCCCTCATGCAACAGATGGTCAAGAACACAAAAGGACACAAATGGCCAAAGCATAGAGTCCTTTGGACAGGACTCCTATATTAGACCCCTCCCACCCAGGGCTCAAGGACCACTGAGGAAGAAAACTGTAAGAGCCAGGGGAGGAGGTGCATGACCATACAGAAAAAGGAAGGCCCCTGCTCATATGAACTTACAGCAATGGTGACAGCATACACAAGACCCACGCGGAGTGAAGCAGACAAAACCCCAGCACAGAACTGGAAAAATGGGCAGCAGGCCCCAAACTTAGCTGAAGAACTGAAGGACTATTGGTAGCTGATTACTGCTGGGTAAGGAAGAGCTGATCTTCTTTAAAATAGACTGACTAGACCCAATGAATGAACTTGCACTGAGGGATGTCTGGACACACTAACTTGACTTGAAAAGCTTTAAGATAAATGACAGAATGTATGAAATTCGGTGTTTGTGGGGAGATGTATCCTGGTGAATACATTAGTTCTAAGGGGTTCATTGTACCTGTTGTAGAGAATTCTATAAAACCTGATTCATTTATCCATCCTCTGCCAGATTATAGACCGTTTCCAGTGTCTTGCTATTGCAGTCAATGCTGAGAAAACTCTCAAACCTATTTCCTCACATACAAACACACACCTAGAAGAGGACGGGGGTCACACGTCTTTAAATTTCTTCCAATTTTCTCTTTCGCTGCATTTATTCTACTATTTAGACAATGAGCTGAGTTTCAAACTTTGAGCAATTATGTTAAATTTCCAAGTTCTCTTAGGATTTATTTTGTATCAGCCTGTTCTTGGTTTATGGGTGTAATTTCTTCCCCCGTCCTCCCAGGTTAATAATTATGCTATTTTAAAGTCCTCATTTTGTGTTTGTTCTCTCCCTTTCTCTTTTTTTGTTTGATTGAGGGTTGTTTTGTTTTGTTTTAGAGACTGGTACCAGGTCTGCTCTTAATGTCACTATGTAGCAGAGGATGATCTTGAACTCCTGATCCTTGGCCTCTACCTCTCAAGGCTAGAGTTACTGGTATATGGCACCACACAGGGTTTGTGTGGTGCTAGGAATAGAACCTAGCGCTTCTTGCATGCGAGGCAAGCACTCCGCTGACTGAGCTATGTCCTGGCTCTGTTTGCTCTCTTCCATGGGTCTTCTATTTGGTTCCTCTGATGCCTTCCTTTCAAGTGCTTGGGCATTCCTGGTTTCCTTGATCTTTGTCTTAAGATTCCCTATTTGCCTATCTCTGAAGGATGCTTTTGATCAGGAAGGCTTGTCGATGATAATCTCTGTGAACATTGTATGACGGTGGTCTTCTTCCTGTTTCCTAGAGTGCCTCTGGATACATCAGCCCCGGGCTAAGCCTCTCAGACCAGGTGTTTCCAACCAGTCCTCTGGCTAATGGCAAAAGTGCAGCTTTTCCCTCCTCACCCACGCGAGGGCCCAGGCTCCCCTGCTGCTCTGGAGGCCCTTGGTCCGGAGGGCTGAGCCTGGGTGCTCCTAGAATCAGCCCCACCATGCACACAGATTCTCTCCTCCTGTGTTCTGGGCTATAGACGCCTCTGCCAAAGCAAGCCCGTCTACTCTCCATCTTGCAGGAATTCCACAGAGTTTCTAGCCACTGAAAACCCTTTTGTTCGATTGTTCATTTCTTACAACTGTTATCAGTAGCATACATTAGTGAGCATATATTTTTTTCTTTTATAAATTAACAAAATTACATTTTTTATTGACTTGTGTGTGAGGGTGTGCACACGTGGAGGTCAGAAGACAGTTTACGAGAGTTGGTCTTCTTCTTCCACTTTGTGGAACCAGGGATAGAATTTAAGCACAGTTACCTGTTGAGCCATCTCACCAGCCTCCCCCCCTTTTTTTTCTATAACTCGGAGATTCAAACAAGAATGTATATCTACACTTACTTATCCAAATTTTCTTCCTCCTCCTCCTCCTCTCCTCTTCCTCCCTCTCCTCCCTCCCCTCCTCCTCCTCTTCCTCCTCCTTCTTTTTCTTCTCACCGAGGCTCACTATATTGCCCACAATGGCTCTGACCTCCTGAGCTCAAAAATTCCTCCTGCTTTAGTCTCCAAGTAGCTTGAACTACAGGTGTGTTCCACTGTACACAGCTGTTTATTTCCTTTAAATTCCACCGGCGCCTGAGTCTTCCTTGGATCTCTGACCTTGGTTCTCCACATCCATCAGCCTCTCTCCATTCTGTCTCTCTGGGTCTCTGTCCTTGAGTGTGGCTCTGTGTCTATTTCTCTGTGGCTCCATCTCTAATCATGCCGGTCTTCTCTGGTTCTCTTAGTCCTTCTGCCCCCTCATCTCCCCAATCTTGGGGATGGTTCCCTATCAGTGCCAGGCTTTGGCCCCCATGGCTGGCTGGCTGTGGAGCAGTTTGTGGGTGGGGGAGCCCCAGATTGCTGTAACGTGGCACAAGGATTTCCAACACATGCTCCTGCTGGCAGCCTGCCACCACAGCCCACTGCCTGCCAACATCACACTTCTACTTAAAGAGGGAAAACTGCCAGACCAATGTTTTAGCTACAGCCCGTGTCAGGGCTGCACGGGGACTCTCTCAGCAGCCCCTGCCAGGAGCCAGAACTGTGAGGGGGACGAGAGAAGGAGCCGCGCTGCTGGGTGGTGTGGGGATCTGGGCCACCACCTGCCCTGATCTTTCTGGTTCTGGGCAGAATATCTACCTGAGACCCACTCTGGGAGATGTAAAGGCCTCCCCAGTACAGGATCATCCCCTTCCTAGCCCAAGGGAAGTTTACAAGTCCTGCTTCCCGTCTTCTTTGTCTCTCCCTGTCCTGTGTGGCTGCCTCCCTCACAGGGAGCCCAGTGCTGTGAGCTGAGAGATTGGTCAGGAGACAGGAGCAGTCAGAAACCTAGGCCTCTACCTCTCCAGTGCTGGGATTACAGCTGTGCACCACCACACTCTGATCTTTCCTGTGACACATCCCTGCCGTGTTTGTGCAGACACACCTACCCATCAAAGCATGCGTTCTAGAAAACCGTGGGGTGGTCCCTTTCTATGTGAGAATGGAAGCTCTTCCCAGACTACTAGCTCTTCCGGGTGGTCACACCCATCATGTCCCTGGGACGCTCACTTCTTATCAGGGAGCTCTATTCCTGTCACTGCGGAAGAACCCCCTTGTCGGTTCCCCCACAGGCTCAATTCAGGCAGTATCCCCATCCATCTAGGAATATGCGCACCTCGACAGTGCAAAACACCGCTGGGTGCCATTTGGTGGAGGTCCAGCCGCTGCCTCTAATTCCTGCAGATATGGGTATGGCCAGTCTTTTAGCAAGCATGAGCCTTTTAGATAGATATCAACAGCAGAGAGTGTAAAAAAACGTGTGTGTGTGTGTGTGTGAGTCCAGAAACGTTCATCCACGTTAGGTCAGAAACATCCATTCTTGAGGACTGAGGCTCCCAGTCCACAGTCCTCACCAGTGTGGGGCCTCTGCCAGGGGGAGTGTCGTGAAGTTATCAACTCTGCCAGACCAGTGTCCTCTCATCTGTCGCTGGAGTCCAGGAGGCCCCTCAGGGCACCTTAAAGTCTCAGAAGAGCGGGAATCACTGAGACCCTGCGGCAGGAGCGGAGGGGCAGGGAGGAGCCACCTCATCAAAGCGCCAGGCCTGCCCAAGTGCCGGCTGCCAATACAAACAGATAAGCACTAATAATCACGTTCTCAGAAGCCCCCCTTGCGTGTCCTGTTTTCCTGAGGATGCCACCTGCACAGCTGCTCCTAATCAAGGGCCATTTAATTCTTTCCCAGATCATCGTCTGCACTAATTGTCTTAAACAAACCGAAGTTCATTTCACCTTATTCCCCAGGGGCCCTGAGGGCTTCTAATTACCTGTGGGTGGTTCTCCAGCAGCCCAGCTTCATTAAAGATCACAATATGTTCCTCTAATAGGTTTCCCATTAAAATCCAATGGGTTCCCATCAAAATGAGTTATGTCCCCGAAAAAAAATCCACTGAAATATATTTTAATTAAGGTGAATTAAATATTTCATATGTCTGCATCAGCCAACAGGTTGTACCAGAGGATGAAGCCAAGAGAGATGGGGAGGAGAGGAGAGAGGAAAGATGGCTCAGGAGCCGGTGAAGACTTTGGAATAAGGGGTCACAATGGCTCAGCCACCCCTGACTGTTGGTAAGCTGCCTTGTCTCTGTGAGCTTCAGTTTTCCCATCTCCAAAATGGTGATTATAATCCCTAGTTCAAAATTTTTACTATGCTTAGATGATAGACAAGAAGAGAGGGCAACAAAAAATGTCACTATTGTTATGTAACAATAAGTCTTGTATTAGTCAGCTGTACTGGGTAACAAACAATCCCCACCTCATCTCAATGGTTTACAATATTTACAATAGCAGACCTCTATTTCTCACAAGGACTTGGTCCTGTGATTTCTTTTTCTAGAGACCAGGCTGAAGCCACAGTTCCTTCCTGGAACATGTCTGTCTCAAGGTAGAGAGTGCTGCAAGAGAACAGGCAGGACCATGCAACTAACTACATTCAAAGTTTGTGCTGCAATGTGCAGGGCTCTCGGTTTGCAGTCCATTGCTCTGCTTAGCCACAGTGCGGAACCCTATACAGTTGCCTCCATAAGTCAGGCAGGGGTAGGGCTAGATAGTCCTCTTACAGAGAAAGGAATGAATCATTGTCCACAATAAAAGCATACAGCACAGTCTTATCATTTGGCCTGATAACAGTGTTTTCCAAGCTCGCCTGATACTGAGAACTGGAGCTGGAGGATAGAAATACAAACTGAGTCCACAGCAGAGTTCCTAAGTCAGGCTCTCCAAGGAGGATCCTCACAATCCGATTTAGAAATGTTCTTAGATTGTACGGCAGGGAAAAGGTGGGTTTGAAAGCATGAAAGACCTGAGTTCAAATCCCGAGAACCCATATAAAACCCAGGCATGGTCACAAGTACCTGTAACCCTTGGTGCTGCAGGGATGGACACAGGAGGATCACCGGATGTTGGCTGCCAGCCTAGGTCCAGGTTCAGTGAGAAACCCTGTCCTGAGGGACTCAGAAGTCATAGGATGGGACAGTCCACATCCTCCTTTGGAGTCTTGGTATATGGAGTCTTGGTATATGCATCCATATACCACACATACACACATGCACAGGCACACTCACACATGCACACACACGGACACACACACACACACACACAGTTTCTCAGATCATCTTTATCAGTAGAACCTTTGAGAAACACCACACTATAGAATAGTAGATAGATAGGAATGGGCGTGCTTTGGAACTGAATTGAGATCGGAACTGCCTCTACCAGGTATCAGCATGGGATAGTTTGTGAGTCTCTCTGAATCCATATCTTCATCTGTAAAATAAGACCAGGGGCTAGAGTCACTGAGCTCAGGGTCTGGTTCAAGCAAGCATTTACTAAACATCATCATAGGTTCTTTTTCTTTCTTCTTAAGATATTAGATTTTAGTGTTCTAGGTTCAAGCAAACCCAATGAGGGTAGAGTTTGCCCATCAATTCCCTGACCCTCCCCCAGTCTTCCACATAATCAGCATCCCTATCAGAATGACATATATGTTTGATATTGATGAGCCTACATCAACACATCTTTATCACCCAAAGTCCATAGTTTGCCTTGGGGTTCATTCTTGGCAGTGTATATTTTATGGAGCTTCATTGCACTAAAGCGTCTCTGTACCTTACCTATTCAGCCCCAAATAGCTCTTCCTGCTTTAAAAACAACAATGACAGTAGTAATAATAATTAAAGAGAAATTCCCAGATCAGTGCATTGCAGTAACTGGTAAACTCTAAGAAAAAATAGTTTGAAGGCTGGTAAGATGACTCAGAGGGTGAAAACCCTTGCCACACAAGCCTGATGACCTGAGTTTGATCCCCCCAAAAAAACTCATGGTGGAGGGAGACAACCAACTTCCAAAAGTTGTCTTCTGACCCTCACACATGTATGTATCCACACTCACACACATATACAATAGTAATAAATAAAAGAAAAATAATTTTAATTACAGAATGTACACAATACAAATGTGTGATGATCCGCAGGCAAGGACTGTGCGAGAGGAAGTGCCTTTATTATAGGAGAAGGTGGCTGGTGATACTCTGAACTCCTCAGTGACAATCCTAGGCCGTGGCTAGATGTTAGAATCTCCTTAACATTAAAACATTCCCAGGGCCTCAGCCTACCTTGTGGAGACTCTGATTTCATGTAGCTAATGAGAGTGGGATGGACCATGTTGGTCAAGCTTTCCCAGATCTTTCAACAATGAAGCCAGATTTGAAAACCACTGCCCTAGAGTCTGCGGCTGCAAGTGTGGCTCAAAGACCAGAGCCTCTGCATCTGGGGGACTTGTGGTTTCCCAAGAACCCTAGGTGATTTTGCCTGTGTTAAGACACCGCCTCCTGCCACTTAGTAGCGTGTCTGTCCCTCAGCCTCCTAGCTGCAAAGCCCAGCATGGCTGCGCACGTCTTCAGCCTCAGAAAGTCTTCCCTCTCTTAGCTTCCCCTGGGATTTCCCCGACTTCTGTCTCGTTTTCTTCCCCGCTGGTTCTTCTGTACTGAGCTCTCTATGTGCACTATGCACACAGCACACTGGGCCCCTCCTTTTCTCTATTGCCCTCCATCCTTAGGCATCCTCTACCTCTCAGGGTGAGATACCCTCTACAAATCCTATCTACATGTTTGCTGAGCTGTGATTGGTGCCGAAGTGCCCTTGTCAGAGGCAACTTCGGGAACTTAGGACACACAGCCTGTCCAGTTCCACATTTGGTTTAATGTCTTGTTGTCACCACCTTGAAATTGGTAGTAATTTAATTAAAATTTTGTTTGTTGGTTTGTGTTTTGAGGCAGAGTCTATCTGTAGCCCCAGCTGGCCTGCAACTCACTACGTAGATCGGGTTGGCCTCAGTCTCACAGAGGTCCACCTGCTTCTGCCTCCTGGGAGCTGGGATTAAAGGCATGTGCCACCATGCCTGCCATAAGAAAAGTTTTTACAACATTATAACATTTATCTATTTATTTATTTATGTGTGCGTGCACATATATATATATATATATATATATATATATACACACACAAGTGCGTGTCCACATGTGCGCCATAGCACACGTGTATAAGTCAGAGGACAACCTTGGGGAGTTGGTTCTCTCCTTCTGCCTTGTGGGCTCTGGGGAAGCTTGGCAGCAGGCACTTTGCCCATCTCATCCACCCTCACCCAGCCTTGTCATGATGTTTGAATTAGGGCTCTGCAATCTCAGTTTGGGTTGGATTTGCCCTTCTGATAATTTGCACGACTTGCCCTGAAAATTGTGTCTGATTCTGACCTTTCCTTCTGCCAAAATTCCTGAGCTGGGGAGCTCCCAATGAAGCTTGGGGTCAAAAACGTGGCAAAACATCCCCTATGAGGCTTACCCCACCCCCGACTTACGCTTCTCTCAGCTTTTCACCTCGGCAAACAGCACCATTAGCAACCTGGTTTTCAAAGTGGTGTTCTTCCCAGCATCTTTGATCTTTCTGTTTGTCCACTTCCACATCTGCCCTCAAAAACTTGTTTTGACCTTGTCCCCTTCTCATGAGCTCAGGCACTCCTCGTCTTGTCTCCTGCTGAAATTCTGTGGTTGTTTACTTGTTTAGGGTGGCGGGAGTGGTTAATAAGCTTGCCTGTGAAGCTGAGAGGGAAGGTCAGAGATCAAGGTCAGGATGTCTTTCCTCAATCCCTTCTCTTCCTTATTTTTTGAGATAAGATCTTTCTCAGAACCTGAAGCTTGCCATTTACATTGGACTGGCTGACCAGTGAGCCCTTGGGGTCCACCCGTCTGTATCCCTGGTGTTGGATTACTGGTATTCACTGCCACATCTGGTCTTTATTAGGGGCTGGGAATCTGAACTCAGGTCCTCATGCTTGTGCACCAAGCACTTTATTGACTGGGCCATCTCCCCAGCTCCAGAATAATCCAGTGGGTAGGGATATCGGATCCCAACATATTCTACTGTGTTAGCACATGACAAAAAAGCCATCGCAGACACTGGTGCCCTGCCCTGGGGCATCCCAGCCTCTGGAACCATGAGCTAAGTAAACCCACGTTCTTCATAAATTATCTACTCTCAGGTATTAAGTTACAGCAACATAAAACAGGTAAGGGGCGAGACTTTGACCTTGGCCGGGGCCTGGACCCTCAGCAGAAGGCACAGACACAAGCCCCTTGACCCACCTAGCTCAGAAGCAGTTCTTGAGATGGCCACTTCAGGCTCTGCCCACTTCATGAGACACACTGCTGTCCTTTGACTCAAGCTGTACTTCTAGAACAGTCTTTCTTGTACCTCATGAGGTATAAGAAGGGTTACCCTTGGCCTCCCCATCTCTTTCTACTTGTTCCCATCCTGATCTATGTCTCACTGGGGTCCTCGCCAGGCTGTTCTCTGACCAGAGTTCAGTTTTTCTTGTTAAACTATGATTGTTGGCTTGCTGGTTATTTATCGAATGTTTTAATAGTTATTATGGCAATAATAATTAAATCAATACTTAATAAGTAACTGCTATTGTGTATGTTTATTGCCATTCCCCCCTTCACAAAAGCACAGCATGTCACACATAGCTGGAGGGGACAGGTGTTCTAAAGCCAGGCCCTTACTCTGTTGGGATTCTACTGTCCTGATTAGCCAAACCCAGGCCTCAGCTCCACCTCCACCCTGGAAAAGGGAGTGGCTGCCCTTTACTTCTGGTGGCATGCACATTGCTGGCCTTTTGTTCACACAGAGCTCCTGTGTTCTGGAGCTGGACAGACACTGAGACCTGCAGAATGCTGAAAAAGCTAGTGTCATTTGGAGAGGTTTACATGGTCTTGGCGGCTGACAAAAACAGCCTTTGGACCACTCTTTACTGACTGATGAGTTTCAGGCTATTGTTCATTTATTCGTTTATTTAATCATTCATTCGTCTGTGCCAGGGACCCTGTCCTGTTACAAGGAGGTTCAATGGCAAGCAAGCCAGTCAAAATTCCTGTCTTCATGAAGATTATATCTGAGACTAGGACAGACAGAAATCAAGCCAGCAAACAAAAGTTATTACAAGTTTCATCAGGTCTCAAAATTTGAGTCATAGGTTGTAAGATACAGAACACAGGAGACTCAGGGTCTATTGAAGGAGGAATCCAAGATACCTCTTTGAGAAGAATTTGGAAGATGAAAGGGAGTCAGTCAAAGAGAAGCAGGAGGAGCCATGCAGACAGAAGGCATAGCATGTGTAAAGGGCCTGAGGCAGACAAAGGCAGCAGCAGGTGGGTCTGGAGCAGGTGGTTAGACTGAAGGAAGTGGGTCAGGCTGGGAAGGGTCTTGTGGGTCATGACAAGGGTATAGATTTGGTTCCTAATGATTTCCTCACCACTTGCTTCCCATCTGTCCAGGATGTGGCAGTGAAGAACGGGCCTGACACTTCGATATTTGATGAAAGAGTAGGTGAGGGAGGTGGTTCTGGAGGAGTGCAGATTGTAAGTGGAAAGGCAGAGGGGGCTCTGTAACTGGGACCAGAAAAAAGGGTGAGGTGTGGGCTGGGCAGCAGTCACGCTACAGTGGCCACAAACAGGGCAGAGAGGAATAGCAGCCAGAGTAGTACCAGCAAGACCAGCTCATGAGGAGGCATCAGCAGGTGTGAGCATGTGGAGGGTCCAGGGTGGGATCCTGAGAGGCTCTCAGGTTTCTGGTAGGACTTCCTTGGCAAACCTCAAGCTCTGGACCAAGGAATTTATGAAGCAGCTTGTATGGGCCTGGACAGGGTAATGATGCATTAGCTAGCTAGTACTCATTAATTAAGCATTTTTACACATATCATCCCCTTCATCTTCAAGGTAACTCATATGGTAGCTGCTATGACTTTCTCCATCTTACCAAAGAAGATACTGAGGCACCCTCTGGTCCCTCGCGAGGGCAGAGCTGACACTTCACGTCCGACAGTCCATACTCTGGATATAAGTATCCCAGGCCATGTCTCTGAAATCCACCCTCAACCCCAACATCTCATATATATGGTGTCTCTGACAACGCGTTTTTGTGTCCCTGGTGTTAATGAAGTCACACTAGACAGCCTTGGGGCCAGGTTTAGTGTAGCTGATGTGAGAAGGCAATCCCAGAAGGGGCTGGCAGGAACTCATCAGGAGGTAGAGCCAGGAGTCCAACCCTAGAATCCTGAGGGCAGGAGAGGCTGGGGTTCAAGTTCACGAAGGAGCCTTAGAAGGCTAGGAGGCCAGGGGGAACGGTCCATGGAGA
Organism: Eospalax fontanierii; assembly: GCA_035773235.1. NCBI lineage: Eukaryota > Metazoa > Chordata > Mammalia > Rodentia > Spalacidae > Eospalax > Eospalax fontanierii. The sequence continues at coordinate 53,176,297 of CM069541.1, forward strand.
GTGACTATGGTATTCCTGGAGCATTGGCTATCTGGCACTGTTGACCTCCCTGAGCCAGAGCTGAGCACAGCCCTGGGGCCAACCACAGCCTTGGGCAGAAAAAGGAAGGGACTTCCTGCCCTGCTAAGGAGATGTGTCCAGGCTCAGCCCCTTGAGCATTGGCTCAAGGTTGGAGAGGATAAAGTCCGTCATGGCAGGGAAGCATGACAGTGAGGCTCAAGGCTGTGGTGGCAGGCGCATGAGGCTGCTTGCTTACGTCTTGTGGGACCAGGAAGCAAAGATGAGACAGGAAACAGGGCCAGGCTATAAACGTCCAGGCCCACTCCCAAGAGATTTACTTCCTCTAACTTGGCCATACCTCCCAAAGTTCCACAACTTCCCAAAATAGTACATCAGCTGGGTGCCAAGTAGTCAAATGTATAACCTTATGGGGGACATTGCAGTCCCAAACCATAATATTCTAACTCTGGACCTCATAGGCTCATGACTATCTCGTCATGAAAAATGCATTTAGTTCAACTTCAAAGGCCCCTATAGTCTTAACAGTTTCAACACTGTTCAAAAGTCCAAAGTCTTCTGAGAATCAAAGCACTTTATTAACGGTGAGCCCTTATAAAATCAAAACCCAAGTTACAGACTTCTAATACACAATGGCACAAAGTAACCAATCCTAGTCCAAAGGAAAGGAATGGGAGGATAGCAAGAAAAGACTGGACCAAACAAGACTGAAGCCCAGCAGGGCAAACACCAAAATCTACAGCTCCATGTCTGGCATCTGGAGTTTGTGATGATATCATCTGGGCTCCAACAATGGGATTAAGGAGTCCTGCTCTGTTACCTGCAGCAACTGTGGCCTCTCCCTGTGCCAGGTCCACTGGGTGCCTGCAGCTTTACTTGGCAAGCAGAGGTTATACCTGCAAAGCTTTGTAAGCTGTCTGCTCAGGAGCTCTATATAAGGAATGTGATCCTCCTACATATTACCTGGCCTTGGCGGTAATGGAACCTTACCTTTCCTTTCTGGAGCCTTGATGCAAGCCTCCATAGCTAACTTACTCTTGTATCCTGTGTACTTGCAAAAACATTACATGAAGAGCACCAAGTTCTGCAGCCAGGTTGAGGTGTAGCTTGTCTCCTCGGACCACAGCCAGTGCTGTCTCTGTGTGCCTTCTCAGCTACACCTGGAAAAGCACTTCCCTAGGCCCCCTAGCCTTTCCAGCAGAGTACTCTGAAACCTCTGAGGGTCATATGACTCATGGACTCTTCTTTTAAATCAATTTGCACTATTACACCCTGGAGCTTTAGATGGGTGGAGTCTCGTCCTTATTGTACCTTTCTTATTCTCTGCATGCAAAGTTTGGATGCAGTTAATCTTCTTAACAATTACAGCCATCTCTCTTGCCTGTCCACAACTTTAACCACATTCCCACTTCTTTTCTCACCAAAACTTACATTCCTCCCACAGACCAGTTCCAAATGTCCATGCACTACATGATTACATTTATTACTCTTTCAACTACTTTTGCTCCACTTTCTGCTTCTCCGCTGTAAATCTGAGTGAGAGCAGTAAGCAGTAACCATGCCACAGACCGAATGTGAGGCTGTCTCAGAGTTTCCTCCACCAAACAAATTAGTTCATTACTTTTAAATTCAACCTCACTTAAAATTTCAGGATATAGACAGAATGCAACCAGACTCTGCCAGAATGTAACATAAATGATACTAGTCCAAATCTCTAATGAATCCTTATTCTCCTCCAAAACCTCATGTGCATGTTCTTTGTGGGTTTTGTGTGTGTGTGTGTGTGTGTGCATTTACATTTCATATATCTGTGCATGAGTGTGGAGGCCAGAGGTTAATGCCAGGTGTTTTCCTCTATTTCTCTGCACCTTTTTGAGAGGATACAGAACTCACTGACTGGACAAACTGGCTGACTAGCAAACCCCAGGGATCTACACACCCCCCTCCCACCAGGGATAGGGGTAAAAATACACAGTGCCATGCCTGGCCTTTTACATAGTTGCTGGACATTCAAACTCAGGTCCTTATTCTTGCCTGTCAGGCACTTTGCCAACTGTCCTAGCTTGCTTTCTGTTGCTTTGATAAACACCATGAAGCTTGGGGAGGAAACGGTCTTTATTTTCTCTCAGATGTGACAGTACATCATCAGGGAAGCCAGGGTAAGAGCTCAAGGCAGGAACCTAGAGGCAGGAACTGAAGCAGAGGCCAGTGGAGGAATGCTGCTCCCTGGCTTGCTGCCTGCTTCTGCTCAGCTCCCATTCTTACACAGCCCAGGCCACCTGCCTAGGAATGACAGCATCCACAGAGGGCTGGGCTCTCCCACAGGAATCAGCTATCAGGAAAATACCCGATAGACACAGCCACAGCACAGGCCAGTCTAACAGAGGAAATGCCTCATCTGAGGTCCCCTTTCCTCAGGCCTGTCAAGTTGACAGCCAGGACTGCCCCACACCAGCTGAGCTGCCCTTCCAGACCCCATGAGCGCAGTCTTTCCTGTCCACATTTCAATTGGTAGTCTGGGTTTTTGATGTCCCATTAGAATGACCCATTAAGTTCTGCTTACAGCATTTTAGGGCTTCTGTAAGCCACAGCCCCCAACTCTTCCACATGCCCTCCCACAAGTCAGTTCCAAAGCCTATGAACCACACGATTACATTTACCATGGCAGCAGCCTCACAGTTTTTGTACCAATTTTAAGTAGCACATTCATGTGCTACAGTACACACGTGGAGGTCAGTGTCAGTCCTTACCTTCTACTTTGTTTGAGACCAGGCTAGCTGGTCTGCGAGTTTCCAGGATGTCTCCTATCTCGGTCTCCCATCTTTGCACAGAAGCACTGGGATGAAAGAGGCTGAAGCCAGCTTTACCTAGGATTTACTGAAATCCAATTTTCACCATATTCGTACAAGTGCTTTACCTACTGAGCCATCTCTCCAGCCCCTGGAACATGCTTCTTGGACCATAGAGGTCACCCTTGACCAGTCTCAAGTCAAGGTTTTGAAATTGCAAGCAAGAGAGACCTTCTCAAACCAGCTCTCAAACAGAGGTAGAAGTTATTGGCAGAAGCAACCAGGCACCCAAGGCAAGACATGTGACAGCTTCAGGAAGGAAGAATGGGAACCAAAAAGACATCAGGAAGCCCAGAGGCTTGCTGGAGGCTCCCGAGACAACAGTCATTCCTCAGTATCTGTGAGGGATTGAATCCGGGACCACTGGTTCCAAAATCCAAGGATGTTCCTATTCCTTATACAAAGTCATGGATTACTTGTACAGAACCTGAACACATTCAGATCTTTCCTTCACTTACTGCCTCTTCCTTCCTTCTCTTCCTCCTCTTTCCCTTCCTTCCTCTCTCCATCCCTTCATTTCTTCTTTCCTTTCTTTCTCTTGAATCTTTTGAGGTACCGTCTCTCTATAGCCTGTCTATACACAGAACTCTCTGTAAATCAGGCTGGCTTTGAACTTGTCCTCCTGCCTCTGACTCCAGGATACTGGGATTACGGGCAGAGCCAGGCTGCTGAATCCCGTAAATTGTCCCTAGATGACTGATAGTATCTAATACAATGTAAATGTCATGTACACCGTTGTCAGACTGCCTTGTCTAGGAAACAATGACAGGAAAGAAGTGTGTGTGTATTCACTACAGACGTGGGATTTTTTTTTTGAATATTCAATCCACAGTTTGTTGAACATGCAGATATGGAAGACATGACTAGAGAGGACCAAGGGGGTCTCTCTCTCTCTCTCTCTCTCTCTCTCTCTCTCTCTCTCTCCTTCTTCCACTTCTCCTCTGCCTCCCTACCTCCATCTCTCATCTCTCATTCTCCATCTCAGAAACATACCCCTGTTTGTCTGTCTATGGCCTTACTCTGTCTTTCTGTCTTACTTGACCTCTGTTCTTGTCACCCTTCCTCTCCTGCATGGCTGTCCGTCTCTCAGTCTCTCTCCCGGGCCCTGCCCCTCATAATCCCATTTATAGATGAATGGCTAGCCGTTTGCATGTGGTCAGTCCAGCCCTTGTCTCATTCCAAACACCTAGCCGGAATGGCAGCCCAGCATCTCCGAATCCCAATGCCAAAGACACAGGAGAAGGGAGCTGACTGGCCTAGCTTGAATCAAAGTCCATTCATGGTCCCTCCAGCTGCTATCAGAAGGGCAGAGAGGCTCCCCATGGAGCAGAGCCAGGTCTGAGAAAAGAGGGTTTGAGGGCCAACTGGGAGCACACCAGATGACCACCACATCCAGCTGAATCTACTCAGAGGTGGATTTTGACCTGAACTCCCACTGTAGTCCCCCTGCCCTTTGACCACAGTCACCTGAGCTGGTGGCTCACTCTCACCCAGCTCCTCATCTGTGAAATGACGGTAGCCCTACCCCTCGGAAAAAGCCCATGAGACCGTGTGGCTTTAGACGAACAAGGTGCATGTGTGCTCAAGGCCCTGGTCAGAGCAATTATGGTGCATCCAAGCTCCCCAGAGCCCTCAGCTGCCTGGGTCTCACCGCAGGCACTGATAGATTTTAAAAAGTAGAGTCAATGTGAAAAATAAATTATAAAACAGATACAGACAGAAATACTCGAAGGGTTGGCAGGGAACAGTGACTAGGGGCGTTTCCAAACCACTTCCTTGACTTTCCTTTTTCTCTCTCTCCCACACAAAACTCCAACAAATTGTCAATAAAAAAAGTATTCCAGAGCCTGGAGAGGTAGCTTGGTTGGCACCTCAATGTGAACCTACATTAAAATAACATTTTTTTAAAAAGCATGATGGCAGGTGCTTGTAATCCCAGTGCTGAGAAGGCTGGACAGACAGACAGACCCCTGGGACTGCCTGGCCAGCTAATCTAGCCTGCTAATTGAGTGTCAAGCCAACGAGAGGTGGATGGGGTCCTAAGAGTAACAGTTGAAATTGTCCTCTGGCTTCCACACATACATATACTTCCCACACACAAACACATATGTATACACACACACGCACACAGGATTCTGCCAACATCAGTTAAGAAAGAATTACAGAGAAAACAGAACTTAGCATTTATCGAGTGGCCACCATGCCCTAGCCAATTGTACACGCATTTGGCTCTTTTAACTCAACAGTCCTTTAGTCTTCACGCCTGTTTTAAAGAACAGTAAAGAGGTTGCTTCTGCTGTGCAGTGAGTGCTGGGACCTGATATCTGCCTCTGTAATAAGTTTGATCCTAGAGCGCTGTCTGCACCTCCGCCCCTAGTTCAGTCCAGTGGCCTCAGGACAGTGCTCCAGCTGGGCATTTGGGGAGACACGTAGTGATCTTCAGGGAGGCCTGAGTTTAAGGTCCAACTGCTATAATGTTTGCCTGTCTAGGAGATTTAGACAAGTTTTTTGACTTTCCTGGCTCTAGTTTCCTCATCTGCAGAACAAGATTTTGGATTCTCACAGCTGTGATGGTCTAGGACCTAAATTTAGCACGCACCAGCTGGCCTGGATGGGCACCTGCTGGGTGAGTCCCCTCCATCTCCGGGACAGAATCAGTATTGAAGGGCCTGGGCCTCACAGGGAGGAAGTGGAACCAGGGGCCTCTGCACCCCCACTCCCACACTTCCATTATCTGACCTGATTGAAACAACCCCCCCCCACCGCCTCCTCCCACAGTGACTCAGCCTTTGTCCTATCTGATTATCAGTGTTGATTCCTAGAAGTTGAAAGTCACTTCTCTGCTGCAGCCATTGCCACAACCTCCCACCAATTCTAATTCTGTCTCCCAACCACAGACTCAGGAGGAAGGGGGTGACAGCAGATCAGCTGACAGCAGAAGGGGTTTTCAGGGGGAAAGTCTGCGCTGGAAATCTGGGGGCCAGGCAAGGCTCCGAAGGGTGAGAGGCCAAGGACCAGTCAAATCATGGGGAGAGAGATCTGTTGAAGTGGGGACTAGGGACAAGTTCCCAATTCTGCCAGCTGAGCTGTGGGACCTTGGATGCCTTCCAGAGGCTTCTTCCCCTCAGTTGGGTGTAAAATAATCAGGGGAGCCCTTCTCCCAATTCCACTTTCCATAAATAACCACTATGAGCGGCTCGTGTCCTTCCAGACTCTAGAATACAAGCCCAGGGAAGAAACAGACATGAGAGTGGAAATCAAGTCAGAGAGCAAACTGGCTGTACTACTAGGAGTGCCCAACATTTGGACATTATGACATGCCATTGTCATCTACTAAGTTCGCACTAGAGAATCACACAACTGAGTTATCAAAAAAGATGACACACTGCTGCATATGGAGGTGGCCCACCTTTAATTCTAGCACTTGGGATTCAGAGGCAAGCAGATTTCTGTGAGATTGAGGTCAACCTGGTCTACAAATCAAGTTCCAGGCCAGCTGGGGCTACAGGGGACCCTGTCTCAAAACCCAAGAAACACACATACACACACACAGACCCCTCTCATGTTTTAAGTAAGGGACTAGGGTTCAATTCCCAGCACCCACAAGGCAGCTAACAACCTAGGGGACTACTGCCCTTTTCTGAAGACTGAGGGGATTGCACTTACATGTAGACAATATAATCACACACATAAAATAAATTTTAAAAACTACTTTTTTAAAAAGAGTTTGTGGTGGGGCTGTCCTCCACCACATGCAGCCCTTAGCCACAGGTTAGACATACCTAACAGAGCAAGCTGGACACTCTGAATGAGACAAAAGGAACATACTGAGAAGGAGCTGGTATAAAAGAGGTGAAAGTGTGTAAGATTTTTGGACACTCGGTACTCTGTTCAGAACAACCTGGATTTGAAGCCCTTTTGGGCTCCCTCACCAACTTCTAAGCAGCTGCCTGGCATGTGCAAGACCCTATATTTAAGCCTCAGTAAGCAAGCAAGCAAAACCAGGGCTCAAGCCTGATGCCTAGAAGCCTGAGCAGTGGCAGGAGGCGGTGAAGCTGCAAACGTGGCTGCTGCCCACCTGCCAGGTGAGTCAGCCGGTAAGCGGCAGCACACGCGAGCTGTCACGGCACCTGGCACCCCACCCACCTTCCCAGCACAAAATGTCTACTGCTTCACTTCCATCTAATCAGTCTCACTCCGAGGGTCTCAGTACTGGCAGCACACCAGAACTGTGCAAAGGACAGGGCTTGGGAGCCACTGTTTCAGCTAGTGAAGTTGTCACGATACAAAACCATCCGTGTAGACAACCAAACTTAAGTTCCCTTCAGATTAGATCATGTTGGAAGCAGAAGCGCAGAAACCGCGGTGAAGATGGGGCTGAGCATCACACAGGCCTGGGTGAAGGTCTCTTTCTGACAGGGATGGAAAATAACGCAGTCAACCCACTGATAGCCTTATGCCAAGTGCCAGAGGCTGAGACAATCTGTTCTGCTAAGACACCACATCTGGAGCTGGGGAGATAGCTCAGTTGGCAAAACACTTGAAGTGCAGGCAGGGGGACCTGGGTTTGACTCCCAGAACATGCACTGGGGTTCCTTTCTTCAGGGATTTACCTGCTGTAATCTGTCAAACAATCCTATAGGCCTTCGAGTTATCATTACTTCCCATTCAAGTGTTAGAGTTTTCTACATACAGATTTCCTAATCTAATTAAAGGAGAGTGGTAGCTCAGGTGAGGCCACAGAACACCAGACACACCCCACTTCAGCTAGCACCAGCACTATGGTTCTTGGCATCTGGCTGGTGAATTATTTCTTCCCAGAAGCCCAGGCTGAGAATCTACTTCCCAGAACCATTTGCAATAAAAACTATCTTTGGCTAGGTTTCCCAGGAAGTGGATTCCAAGACAAGGACCAAGTGCAAGCCTTTTGTTAATTTTAAAGGCGATCCCAGCAAATAGCAACAAGAGAATGAAAAAGCAGCACAAAGAAGAACAATAAAGCCCGTGTTAATAAGCAGGCTCCCACTGCAGATAACTCAGGCACAAATCTCAGTAGGAAACAGAAAAAGAACATGCCTTCAGGGCTGGGGAGACAGCTCAGTCAGTATCATGCTTGCCTTGAAAGCACCCACAATGTCCACGTCACCATACACATGTTCTGAAATCATTAAAGAATTAAAATAATCTAAGTGTGGTAGTGCACACCTGTGATCCCAGCACTCACAAGACAGAGATGGAAGACTGCCCCAAATTGGAGCCCAGGCTGGGTTATATAGTGAGTTCCAGGTCAGTCAGTGAGATAGAGTGAGACTATCTCAAAATCAAAACCCAAAACTAAAAAGAATAAAAATAAGCCAAGTATGGTGGTGCATGTCTGTACCCCAGCACTTAAGAGGTAGAGACAGAAGGATCTTCAGTTCCCAAAGAAACAAGTGTAGGGTCACAGCTCAGCGGCCAGAACCACCGTTGAGTCTCTGCATTCGATCCGTATGACTGTGGGGATGAGGAGGCGTTAATTTTCTGTGGCTCGGCATGCCTAAGCACTTTACATGCCACTGACACGAACCTGTTAGGTGACTGATATGCCATACCTCCACAGAGATGTGGAGATGCCAAGATCAATGGGCAGTAAATCTCTACACCAAGCTCCACGAGAGCTGTTTCAGTCACCAAGGAGCATGCTTATATTCAGCAGATGTGTTCAGTGAATGATGAAGGAATCTCAAGCATATGTGCAGAAATGGGAGCCTTTGCTTTTGGTATTCAGAGCACCTAACACGCATAGAAATGTAGTCATTCATTGTGGCTGGAGAGATGGCTCAGTGGTTAAGAGCACTGGTTGTTCTTGTAGAGGACCCAGGTTCAATTCCCAACACCCACATGATGGCTAATAACTGTCTGTAACTCTAGTTCCAGGGGATCTGATACTCTCTTTTGATCTCTGTGGGCATTGCATTTCATGACACAAGTGCACTTACACACATGCAGGCAATACACTCATACACATAAAATAAAAATAATAAATAATTTTTAAAATGTATTCATTCATGAGCAAGTGACTTTGAAAGGAGTCAAGAACAGGAAGTCACTTCCTGTACCAAAAATATCTCTGTGACCTTGGGTAATTCCCTGCCCTAACCTGACCCCAGCTCCCTACTCTATAAACCCCTCACACCAGCACCTGCCTCCTTCGCTTCCTGCCACGGGCACAAGGACAACCCTTACTGTGATTCTCCGCTCTCAGGAGACAGTCCGCCCTCACAGTGCTCTTCCACTCACCGTCCCCAGTTCCCTGCTCACTTCACCACTCTCTGCAATTAGCTCAGCCATCGCTTTATCAAGTTTCCTTGGTAAATCACTATGTTTACCAAGACAGTGAGCCGGATGAAAACCGAAGCAGCCAGTACCAGCTCCACGCGGGTTGTCAACACCATTGGTTTACACGCTTCAGACAAATCCTCCTGACCCAGAGAAACTAAAACCAAGCTGAGCTGGGCAGAGAGAGCAGGGATAATCAGAAAGTGCCCCCCCGACACCCGCAACCCCAACCCTCGAAGGTTGCTACTTCCCTCTCACCTGTTTTAATCACGATGAGCTTTTTAAGTATCTTGGGAGAACCATGCCCATTTCTTTAAAAATAAAACAGTGGTTAGGAACTCTGGGCAGAAATTTGGCCAAGTCTAGCCTGCTCTCTATGGTTTTAAATACTGGGGGAAAGGCCAGTGCTGACCTTCATCCCACTTTTCTTTAAAAAAAATTATTTATTGTTTTTATTCTATGTGTACAAGTGGATTGCCTGCATGTATGTAAGTGCACCTGTGTCCTGCAGTGCCCACAGAAGTCAGAAATGAATGTCAGGTCCCCTAGTTATGGATGGTTATTAGCCACCCTGTGGGTGCTGGGAACTGAACCCAGGACCTCTGCAAGAGCAGTCAGTGCTCTTAACCGCTGAGCCATCTCTCCAGCCCCACTCCACCTTTGCTAATTATCATTTTTTGCAGAGTTTTCATTTCAGGGCTGGAGAAATGACTGGTAAATTGCTTGTAATACAAGGACCTGAGTTAGGACCCCCGGCACCCTGTAGAAAGCCAGGCGTGACAGTGTGTGCCTATAATCCTAGCTCTGGGGAGGAAGAGACAAGAGGATCCCTGGGGTTCATTGACCAATCAGTGTAGCCAGGTCCAGTGAGAGACTCTATCTCAAAATTAATGTGGAGAGCTATTGAAGAAAACACCTGACTCCAACCTCTGACCTCTACATGTACATGCACACACACCCTCAAATATAAAACATATACACATGCAGGACTACATGTATATATACCACACAGATACACATACACACCGACATGGTTTTTAAGAAGGAGGGGTATTTTAAACATTGTGTATGTGTGAGTGCATGATTTTGGGTGGACAGCGCATGTGCCATCGTGTCCATGTGGAGGTCAGAAGACAATCTTGTGAAGTTGGTTCTCTCCTTCCACCTTTACATGGGATCTGGGGATCAAACTCCAGGTAGCCAGACTTACATGGCAAGCATCTTTACCCAGTGAGTCATCTCACTGGCCTCAGATGGAACTTTAATTCAATTTCTTAGGGGCTATTTATAGAATAGTTTTAAGTCTACAGGAAAATAATCAGAAAGTACAGAGAATTCCTATATACACTCCAACCCACTGTTTCCTGTATATATTAATCTATACCTACATGCTACATTTGTTTCGAGTGAAAAACCAACACTGTTCAATTCTTGTCAACTAATACTTTATAAAGGGCTCACCATGTTGTATGTTCTATGTATAATAAAAACATAGAATGACTAATGGATACAAGTTGAATGTATTCATTATGACTAACCCCTGATGGCATGTAGCTATCATTTCCCTTCACACAAAGCAGATTCACTGCCCCCCTCGTCCCCTGGGCTCCCCCGTCCACTGCTTACAACCCACGGCAGACACACTTTCGTATTGTTGTACAGCCTGTCTTTTTCAGAATGTTGAGGCGCTGGAATTACTCAATGTGGAGACTTTTCAGGCCTGCTCATTTCACTTGGTGCTAAGCATCTACGTTTTTCCATGTCTTAATTTTTATTGCTATCATTGGGTTATTATTATAAAACATACATAAGTAAATTTTCCATTGTAATCATTCATTGTGTGTGCATGTGTTCATGTTCATGTGTGCATGCAACATGTGTGAAGTCCAGAGGTCAACGCTGGGTATCTTTCTCAATCTCTCGCCACCTTGTTTTCTGGGAGAGTGTCTCCCACTATTCTAGCTTTGTTTCTGTTGCTGTGATGAATACCCTGACAGTGAGCAGCTTAGAGGAGAAAAGGGTTTATTCAGCGTAGAGGTTTCAGTCCTTCAAGGGGAAGTCAAGGCAGCTGGTCCCATCATATTCACAGCGAAGAGCAGAGAGGAGTGGAGGCACCCATGCTGGGGCTTGCTCCCTGCCTCTCTGCTCTTAAACAGAATAGGACCTTCCGCCCCAGCTGCCCTAGAACTCACTACATAGACCAGACTGGCCTTGATCCCACAGAGATCTGGCTACCTCTGCCTCCCAGGTGCTGGCACTAAAGGCATGTTATACCATGCCCAGCTGAGTGAACAATCTTGATGGTTGACTTGCCCTCAGATCGACCTGATCCAGATGATTCTTCAACTGAGGTGCTCTCCTCAGGTGATTCTAGGTTTTGGTAAATTGATCATTTAAAACTAATTGTCACACTCACTGAACCTGGAACTCATTAATTCAACTAAAAGGGCTGGCCAACGAGCCCCTGGGATCCTCCTCACTGCCTTTCCAGCACTGGGATTATGGGTAAGTACCTCCATGCCTAGCTTTTATGTGGGTGCTGAAGATCCAAATTCAGGTCCCTCCTGCCTCACAGCAAGCATTTACACAGGCAGCTCTCTCCCCAGTCCCATTATAACACATAGTGTGTAGCTTAGCGGCGTTAGGTACACTTTGACTTATGCTGCAATCACCATCTGTGCCCCGAACTGGAATTCCATGCACAGTAAACATTCACTTCCCGTTCCTATGGCTCATTTGTTTTTGCCACAGAGTAGCATTCCACACTGTCTGGTTTGACCACGGTGTGTTTATCCAGTCACCTATTGAAGGACATCTTGGTTGTTTCCAAGTTTTTCCAGTTCTGAAGAAAGTGGCTTCAAACATCTGTGCCGGCTTTTGCATAGACACGAACTTCCAAGTCATCAGTCAGCACCAAGAAGCATGGTTGTGAAGGCTTTGTCTGTCTATTTTATCCACATTATTGAATAGAAAGTGGCCCTAGCCAGGCCCAACTCTCCGTACTTAATTGCCTTGGTAACCCTGAGACCCAGTGCCACTCTCCAAATCACGATGAGCAAACTGAAGATCGAGGAAGTGGAAACCCACAGCTGTGTGGCCCTGGTCACTTATCCGTGGACTTGCAGGGCTTGCAGATTCAGAGATGTATGTGAGCCTAAGAGCTGGGACTAAGATGGTTCCCAACTTTCTCTTATATTCAGTTTTGATCCTTTTCTTCCTTGGTAAAAACAAGCAGCTCTGTTGTCCAATCTGATTGTTTTGGAAAGAATCTTTCCCTTTCCAGTCATACTCTGTTTAACTGGGATAATCCTCCAACTCAGAAGTCATGGTTTACTCTTTTGGCTAGGGCAGGAGCGGTGGCAGCCACCATGTGCCCTGAGTCCCTTTCCTTACTCAGCACATTCTGGGACTCACTGGGAAACAACTGGTTGTGGAAAAGTGATGGATCCCCCCTCTCTTCTAGGATGACCCTTCCCTCCTGGTGTCCCTAGGGAGATGGGATCTGATAGGAAGCCACTGTCATGATGGCCTGGGCAGATGAGGGCAATGGAGCTCAAGTTCATGGGTCATGTCACCCCAGAATCACCAGAAAACACAACCAGGGCCCCCCATCAGCTCAGCCCAGGCCCAGTGGCTGGCCCTCCCACCCCTGCCAGTTCGCTCATCCCCAAGCCCCCTTAAGTACCAATAATGGAAGTGCTTACTAGGCCCCGCAACAATTCACCCTTATCTTTTATTTATAGCTGACAAAGCTCCAAGCAGGAAAAATATAATCACACTTTAAATAATGGAAGTTGTAGGTATTAGAGCTACACGGGCAGTTACCGGAGCCGCCGCGATGCCTCCCTGCAGACCTGACGGGGCCATGCCGACTGCATTTTTAATTTTTAAAACATATTTCTTCCCAAATTATTCCGCGTTTCCGAGGAGCCACATTTATGGGGGTGATAAATTACTGTAATAAAGTGCCTCTTCCTCAGATATATAGGACGAAGGCACGCTGTGCACAGCCCAGCTCAGGAGGCCCCGAGAGAGTGGCGGGAAGTCCCACTGCCTCGCTCCTCACTTTAATTATTCGGCCGATGTGCCCTACATTTTTAATACAGTCACAAGTTTTCTTTAAGCAAAGAATTCAAACGGGCCACCAATTTGTATTTGTGGTGGCAATGCAAGCGAGGCCTTCTGAATGCAAGTACCTCTGTGTGTACCGTCGGGTGGAGAGGCGTGGAGGAGTGCAAATGCCTCTGGTGTGTGTGTGTGTGTGTGTGTGTATGCATGTGCGCGCCCATGCATGCAAGTGAGTGGCTGTGTATATAAGCTGATGCCCAGTTGTGTGCATAAATGTATAAACACATCCTCTGAACATGTATGTGCACACTGTGTGGATACATGTGCCCTGGCTAATCGGGACCTGGGTACTCAGCCCACAGCTCACATACAGGTATGTTTGGAGAGCACGCTGGTGTGACACTGTGTTCAGGCCGGTCTGTCTCTCATCTGCCTTCTCGAAGCACCCCCATGTTCCTCCTGAACCCTTCCCCCCTTGGCACTCCGTCCTCTGCACAGTGGAGCCAAGAGCCTACACCATAGGCCACTTATTAACTGGTGGCCCTTCCTTCGCCTTCTTCCCTCCGCTTCCCTCCCGTTCCTTCCCAGCCCTCTCCCTTCTGGATGGGCGTGTGTGAGGCTTCACGTACTCCTGTGGTGCCAGGGAAAGCCAGGCAGGCAAATTGGAGGAATGGAAACTGAGGTGGAAAGAGGCTCTCTGAAGAGGACACAGCCCATTACAAGGCAGGGGACCCAGAGATGGATCAAAGGCATGGGCCACACGTAAACATCCAGGCTTCCCTGCCACTACTGAGTATATGGACTCGTGAGTGGGCGTGGGGTAGACAGATGCATGTGTGCTATATCCCAGGTCCACAGGTTCCTGGCTCCTCTCCCTGGCCTACAAACGCCCTGGCCTTCATGTGCTGGTCCCTCTGCATGGAATTCTAGTCACCTTAGAAAATCCCCTCAGAAACCCATTAAGACTTAGCTCAAATCCCACCTGCTGCACCTAGCCTTCCGAAGCCGCTCATCCCTTCTTGGGCACTTCCTGTGGCACTTCACTGACAACCATCTGGTGTTATAGGAAATCTAGGTGCTGATACCTCTGTCCTCACCAGCTCCGGGCTCCTCGTGGCTGCATCCAGGGGCCAGCATGGAGGCAGTGCCTCACATTCCCCATCTGGAACATGGGGTGATGAAAGCACCTGCCTCTCCATGTCTCTGAGAGGGACTGACGGGTTGGGATGTCTACACGGCTGTCCTGGGAACAGGCCTCTAGATAAGCACTTGGCCAATCAACTGGTGTTATCACGATGGTTCTGAGTGGACCCTCAAGGCCTGGGACGAGGCAGTGCCTGTGCTCCAGCCCCTGGGCCTGGTGGCTTCCCCAGCTCTCTCTCTCACCTTCGTCACCTGTCTCTCCACCTCTTGTGTCTCTGTCTCTGTCGTCTCTCTCTCTCTGTCTCTGCTTTCCCTTCTCCTCATCTCTCTGTCCCCGTCTCTCTTCACCTCTTCAGTGTTCTCCCCCAGGCTAGTGAGACTGTCGGGCGTACTGAGGAGAATGCAGCTGTTGGGGTTTGATCAGCCTGCGTTCCAGTCCTAGCCCACCACTCACCTGTTGTGCCTGTGGGCTCTGCTTCTGGGTTTCCTCACTGTCCCCCACCGGACTTTAAGACATTTGCTGTGACTCTGGATAAAGCTTGAGCTTCAAGAGTCTTCAATTGCACAGAACCTTTTGCTCAAGAAGTGTACACTGTGTGTGTGTGCACTATATGTGTGTGCATGTTGGCGTATGTGAGTACTGTGTGTGTGTGCACATGTTGGTATATGTGTACTGTATGTATGTGTACATATTGGTGGGTTTGTGTCTGTGTGCATGTACATGTGTGTGCAGGTGAGTCCAGAGGCCAATGTCCGGTGTCTTCTTCAGTCATCTTTCACCTTAGTTATTTATTTGGGTTGAGACAGCATCTCCCATAGCCCCAGCTGGCCTAGACCAGGCTAGCCTTCATCTCACATAGATCTGCGTACCTCTGTTTCTTGAGTGGTGGGAATAAGGACATACATCGTCTCACCCAGCTTCACCTTATTTATTTATGTTTTTGAAACAGGGTCTCTCACTGAGCTTGGAGCTCGTCAATGGGCTAGGTTACCATCTCTACTCAGGACTGGGTTGCAGATGGGCATTGCCACACCCATCTTTATATGTGTGCTGGAGATCTGAACTTACTTCCTCATTTTTGAGTAGCAAGCACTCTACTGACTGAGCCATCTCCTACTTTTCAAGTACACTTGAATTGACTTTTTCCTTAGCATAAATTCATTGTACAAAGTAATTTTATATATTGCTATTTTTTGTATGAGCACATAATACACTCTGATTATATTTGTCACCTCTTGCCCTCTCTTGTCCCCTTGCCTCTCCCATGGGTCCCCTTCTTCTTCCCAAACGGCCTTCTACTGTCATGTCTTACTTTTTAAAAATCTAGACTCTGGGATTAGAGAGATGTTTCAGTGGTTAAGAGCTCTGGCTGCTCTTGCAGAAGACCCTAGTTCTAATCTCAGCACCCACATAGCTGTTAACAACTGTCGGTAATTCCAGTTCCAGGGGAACTGATGCCTTCCTGTGTCCCCCTCCAGTGTTGCAAGACATGGATGCACTTATATACATGCATGCATATAAAATAAAAATAGTAAATAAAATATTTTTAAAATCTTGATTCCATATATGAGAGAAAACACCAGATATCATCTTTCCGAATCTGGCTTATTTTTGCTTGGCATGCTGTTCCATTCATTTTCCTGTAAATCACATAATTCTGTCTTCTCTGCAGCTGAACAAGACTCCATTGTAGATATGTAGCACATTTTCTTTTTCTATTCATCTACTTCTGAGCATCTAGGTTGGTTCTTGTTTCCTGCCTACTGTGCATAGTGTCATGATAAAAATGACGTCAAGTATCGCTGTGGTAGCATGTAGAGTCCTTTGGGTATGTGCCCAGGAGTGGTATAGCTTTAATTTTTATAGAAGTATTTATATTGATTTCCATCCCACCAGCACTGCGGAAGACATCCCACTTCTGTCCAGCACCAGCATTTGCTGTCATTCATCCTCCTGAGGCCAGCCTCTGTGGACTGAGTGCAGTTTTGACTGGTGATGTTCATTTTTCTTAAAGATGGACCATCCCAGGGTGAGGGATTGAGATTAGTCCCCAGCACCAAAACCAAAAACAAAGCTGGACGACAAAAGTGTAGCCTTCAAGTTCCTGCCCCAAGCCCAGGTAAGTCACATATGCCCAACCCACAGCCATGGACTATAGAGTCATATCTCCCGCCCCATGGTGTGTGTGTGTGTGTGTGTGTGTGTGTGTGTGTGTGTGTGTGTGACTTGATTGCACAGTTCTCAAATGTGAACTTTATGGATGACAATGTTGTGTTGTGATGTCAACAAGCCTGGAGACTCTTAGCCCCCTACAACTGGGAATTCACGGAAGACTAGGGCAGGGTGGCAGACACCTCCTCTAGCCCCAGGCTCTGACGCTGGACAGACAGGGACACAGGACCTGGACGGGTGGAAGGACTCATAGCAAATCACACAGTGAGTATCAGGGTTGAACTTGAACCCAGCGTCAGGCAGGGCAGGGGCAGCTTTGGGTGGGAGTGTTCAAGGATGCAGCTAAAATAAGAAGTGGCTTCCTCCAAAAGGCCTGTGTGGTGTGAAAAGGAAGGAAGTGGAGGCCGGAAGCAGGAGGGGGCAGAGTGGGGAGAGGCCAAAACTGTGGCAGCATCTCAGAGACCAAGCTGGGGCATCCCCCACCTCCAGACATGACTCGGCCCTGCCAGGCTGCAGCCCTGGGGCCTGAAACCAGGACCAGAGAGGGTGGGTTCAGAGTTCTTGATCCTGTTTCTCCCCTTCCTCAAAGCACCAGTCTTTTTGCCTGTGATTCCCTTTGTCTTTCCCAACTCTCCTTTAAGAAGCAAACTGATGTTGCTTCTAGGAAGTCTTCTGTAACAATTTGCTACAAACAACACACACACACACACACACACACACACACACACGATCAAACACCCACAGACCCTCGTCATAACTGGTAGTGTTCATTGTGACATTGTGACAACTAGTGTGTTTTGGTGGCCTCTTGTTTACAGGGAGCCAGAGACACCCTACATGGATGACTCATTGAATTTTTACAGAAACACAATGCTGAAACTCAATCCATTGATTTATCACAGCTGAATGAATCGAGGCTCAGAGACTGTAAGCCACTTCCTCAAAGTTCCACAGTCAGTCAGCAAATGAGCCAGGAAAGAGCGTCCCCACATCAGGCCTCTTCCTCTTGAGCTGGAGTGTGCACGGTGCCCCTACAGTCAGGCCGCACCTTGCAGCAAGGGGCTGTGCTGTTGTCATTTGTGAAGCTTGATCCCAGCTTTGCTCTGGTCTGCCACTGTGGGGTACCTGGGGAGCTACAAAATGTTCTAGAACAGCGGAAGCCCGGTTGAAATGAGGAAGCATTTCTGTGTAAATGTTTCTGGTAAAATGTGTGAAGACATCACAGAAGTATGTACAAGGCTTTTGCCCTGTTTTGGGTTCTCTACTCTTCCTCTAAATATTTTTTAAATGCTTTTAGTTTTTGAGACAGGGTCTCCCTATAGCCCTTGCTATGTAGACCAGGCTGGACCTGATCTCACACAGATCCATCTGCCTCTGCCACCCAAATACTGGGATTCAAAGTTTGCACCACCACACGTGACTCTCTTAATAATTATTTGTGCATTGTTGGGGACTGAACCTTAGGCCTCATGTATGCTATGCAAGCACTCTATCACTGAGCTGTGCCTGAAGCCCCAGTACTTACTCTTTTTTAAGTTTATTTTTAATTTTGTGCATGTGGAAGCGTATGTGCGTATGAGTACAGTTTCCCATAGTGGCCAGAAGAGGACATTGATACCTCCAGAGCTGGAGTTACAGGCAGTCGTGAGCTGCCCAACGTGGGTGCTAGGAACCAAACTTGGGTCCTCCAGAAGAGCAGCAAGTGCTCTTAACCACTGAGCCATCTCACTAACCCCAGTACTCACATTTGAGCCTACATTTACGTTCTATTTCAAAAGGAGAGTTCCTCTTGAACCAGCTATGATGGTGCATTTCTGTAATCCCAGCTCTTGGAAGGCCAAGACAGGATGAGTTTGAAGCCAGCCTGGGCTACACAGTGAGATCCTGTCAAAATAAAAAAGGTCTTTCAAATTGAAGAGCTCTAGGCTGTGCAAGCCCTCTGTCTGCTCTGGAGGTACCCTGTGACAATCTGCCACACTGCCTGCCCCTGTTCCATTCTCTCCAAGTCCCTTTCTAATGCTTTCATGGTATCAAGGTTTCCTGCTTAAAGCTCTGTTCCTAGCCCCATTAATTCCCACCATGAACTATGAGTTCCCTATAGGCAGAAAGGAAACTCAGAAAAGGTTTGTCAATGAAGGAACACAGGAATGCATGCCTGTAGGTGGGTCCCTTCAGTGACATCAGGAAGTTTAAGAGATTCAATTGCATCTTTAAAACTCCAGCTCCAGGGCTGGAAAGATGGCTCAGCAGTTAAGAGCACTGGCTGCTCTTGTAAAGGACCCAGGTTCAGTTCTCAACACCCAGGTGATAGTTCACAACCACCTGTAACTTCTGTTCTTCTTCAGCACCCTCTTGTTACCTCCACAGGTGCCAGGCACACACATGGTGCACATACAAACATGTAGACAAAACAATCATACATACAAAATAAAAATAAAATAAATCTCAAAAATATACACAGAAGGATCTGGAGAGACGGCTCAGCAGTTAAGAACACTGGTTGCTCTTGCAGTAGACCTGGCTTCTATTCCCAGCACCCACGTAGTGGCTAACAACCTTCCATAACTCCAGTTCCAGAGGATTTGACTCCCTCTTCTGACCTCTGTGGGCATTGCATGACATAGGTGCATTTATACGAAGGCAATACACTCGTACACATAAAATAAAAATAATAAATAAAATATTTTTTAAAATACACACACAACCTCCAGTTCCAGTTTCCTGCATGTCAAGCAGGACTGCCTAGGTGCTGAGGACTACCAACTGTGTGAGCAGGGCTTGGCACTGGCCGGGGTCCCACGAGCCTCTACTCTAGGCTCCTGGACCATTGGGTCTAGGTCTCCTATCCTCATCAGGTTTTGGGCTGCTACTGAGGGCCTTTGAAGCCCCTGAGGACTCTCTAGAGACAACTGGTCAAAGGTTTCCTCCATAGGAGGGAGTGAAAGTGTTACTAGGGTGAGCCACAGAGACAGGAGTCCCTGGGAGGGATTGGTACCAAGAGCGCTGGGCGGAAAGAGATAGCCAGAGGGACCAGGAAGGCCTGGGATCGCCTCCAACCCAGACACGGCCCCAGACAGGGGGATGTTCAGCTTGGAGAGAAAAGTACATGAGAGATACCATCTCAGTCCTTGTGTGTCTGAAGGAACATCGAGGGGGCAAAAGCTAGACATAGTCTGCAGGAGGAACAGATGGAGCCAGGAGAGGGGCACGAGACAGCGTTCTGATGCAGGGCGGCCACCTGGCGATAGTGCGGCCAAAGCAAGAGCGGTTGTCCCGGGCAGTCAGGGCGCCCGCAGCGTTAGAACTTCCTGTTTCAGAAGCCCAGCCGCGTCTCTCCCTAGCTGCAGGATCTTGGGCCTATATTCTACTTCCTATCCTCCTGCCCTCTACTTCCTCTTCTAAGAAATAGGAGCCTGCTGCCAATGCATAACGTTTGTAAGTGCTGCGGTTTGAATGTAGTTCGTCCCCACCAAAACCATATTTGAGCTTCATCAGTTTTAAGGCAGTGGGTGGGGCCCTTGAGAGGCACTCAGAGGCTTAAGACATTAGTGTTTTCCTTTTGAGACTGGGTTGGTTATTGCTAGAGCGGGTTGTTACACGGCAAATTTGGCTTCCTCTCATGCTTCCTCTCTTACACACTGTGGTCTGACACAATTCAGAACCCTCTGCAGATGTGGCTGCCGGATCTTGGACTTTCAGCCTCCAAAACTGTGGATAAATGTCTTTTATGTATAAATTATTCAGCCTCAGGTATTTTGTTATACCAGTACAAAATGGAGTAAGAGAATGTGTCAGAATTAAACACATGGCTATAAAAAAATGCATAGAAGAGTGTATGGTCCAAAGAAATTGACAATAAATGATAATTGTATCAGGCGGGGTCTTGTCAGAAGATAAATGTTCTAGAGTTCAGACACAAGGGATTTAATACACGGGCTTGTTACACAAGCAACAGAGACACTGCGCAGCAAGGCAGAGGAGGTGCAGCCCACTCGTAGCTGACAAGCTGAGGCTTGTCAGTCACACTCCATTTCCTGACATCATCATTCAGCTGCTTTACCCTCAGAGCCAAACCATCCTCACAGAAAACCCGAGAACAGAAATGATAGCTAGAAAGTGCTTTCGAGAGGGCTCATCAGGTAAAGCTCTGGACAGGCAAGCCTGACAACCAGATCCCCAGAACCCAAGTAACGGTGGAAGGAGAGAACCGACTCACAGAGTGGCCCTCTGACTTCCACACACATGCGGTAGCCTGTGCCCCCTCCCACATCACACACCCTATAAATAATAAATTAAAAACTTTAAATGGAGGCTGGAGAGATGGTGGTTAAGAGCCCAGTCTACTCTTGCAGAGGACCCAGGTTCAGTCCCCAACACCCACATGGTGGCCAACAACTGCATAGCTTGCACGGGCATACTTAAATACATGCAGGTAAAACATTCATACCCATAAAATTGACATCTTTTAATTTTAACATTTTTTTAATTTTTATGTGTTTGTGTAGTGCCCACTTGTGTGTAAGTGTACCCATGTTGAACAATCCCCTCCAAGGTCAGAAGATGGCATTGGATCCCTTATAACTGTAGTTAAGGACAGGTATTAGCCACCATGTGGATGGAAGGATCTGAACCCAGGTCTTCTTCAAGAGCAGCCAATCAGGGAGCCATCTCTCCAGCCCCCTAAAATTTTTAAATGGTCACATATTTTGCCTTGAAACATGACATGAACTAACATAGAAGTGTTTGTGGAACACTGGTTGAAGGAACGGACTCCACAGTAATTCTAGCCAGAATATGGACAGCCCCTCTGTTTCCAGGACAGTTTGCAAAGCAGATGCCACTGTCACTATTACCTGCCTTTACAGTTGAGGAAGCAAGGCACAGAGAGGTCAAGCCACAAGCCTAATAAGTAACAGAGCTGTAAGGGGCTGAGGTCACCCTCGTCCACCCCACTGATGGCGCTCACCCTAGCTCAAGTCTGTCTTTGCAGAATTTTACCAATGGCTGTTCACCTGAACAGCAAGCCTCATCACCTTTCTCCCAGGCCTGGGGTTCTGGAGTCACCCCACCTTGCTATGGGCCCTTTCTCAGCCATCTTCCAGTTGTGGGGCTTGGAGAAGCCATTTAGCTTCCATTGTCCCCAGTTTAATCAGCTGTGGCACGGAGAGAGAGAGACAGGGAGGGACTGAGTTTGCTGCACTATGGTGGGGCCAACGTGAAAACCCACTCAGGGGACTCATGGCCCTGGAGATGGGGATGCTGGGCGCACTGAGCTCTTATCAGAAGTTAACCATATCCAGAGTCCTGGAGGGCTGCCAAGCAGTTCTTTGCTTTTCCCAAAGCTCTGGGGCCCTATGCGGTACACCGTGGGCGAGTGAGCAAGGCACTGCCTCTTTGTTGCACTGCAGAGTTGCTCATTTCCGACAAACTGTTTTTCCCAGGCCCCTTTGCCAGCCTGCATTTTGCTGTATTGGGAGGGAGACTTCAGGGGGACGGAAGGAAGGGAGAAGTCAGGATCCCCCCCCCCCGTCTCCTCTCTCTCTCCTTTCCCTCTTCAGGGAAGGCTGGGGTGTTGTTTCCCAGCACTGGCTGCTGCCCTGTAACTTCTGCTCCTAATGAACCACCCATCCATCTGCAGTTCCAGCTCCAGGCGGCTCCTGCCCCCAAGCAGCCCCCACCTCCTCCTTTTGAACCTCTGGCCCTGGAGTGGTAGCAATTTCTGCAATCACTGGACAGCAAATTGCCTCACCACTTGACTTCCCAGCTCTTCTCTTCCAGGTAACTAGGTCCCTGTATTAAATCCCCCTGAAACACCCAGGTGGCTTCCGTTTGTCTGAATGGTGCTCATTCTTACAGTGGGCATCCAGTGCTTTCCTTCTGCTCTACAATATGTTCCCTCCGCTCCGTCTCCATGGTCTATCTGGAAGGCCAGAGGCAGAACTCTGAGGTCCTGTCACCCATGGACTAGCTGGAAAAGGTTCTGACTTCTCAGAGTTCTTTTCAGCAAGCCTCCTCCCAGACATTCCTGTCATACTGTCTCACTCTGTGACATGGACAGAGGGTGTCAGACACCTCACCTCTGTCTTCTTGAAGACTGAAAGGTGGTAGCTCTTGAGAGCCAGGGTAGAGAGGACAGGAGGGTTGAAGGCAAAGAGCTTGGTCCAGAGCAGAATTCATCCAGCTGCCTCTTCTTCTGCCTCTGCATCTTCCCAGGACCTGGGCAAAGTTTTTAGAACAGCCCTAGAAAGAATCCAGGTTTATTCTGTGCCAGACAGTGGCCACAGAGCCCTGTTCCTGAAGGAGCTGCTAGAAAAACTCCGTTAGTGGACAGAGTGGCAGTCCTGCCTCGTGCCAGCGTCTCCGAGGACTGCTTGCAGAGGTTCTAGAACAAGTCTCTCCACTCCTCTCTGTCCTTCTAGAACCCAGGCAGAGGTCACCTTGGCCAGGCATTCTGTCTCTAGGTCACAAAGCATGAGGAACCTGAGAACGCATCCAGTTCAACTTTGCCCTCTGTGATACAGGTAGGGAAACTGAGGCTTAGAATAGAGACACTGCCTGATTTCAGGGATCAAGGGAGGTGATTCATGCAGTGATCTGAGCCAAAGTCCCAAGGACATGTGGCCTATGTGAACCATTGTGTGACCATGCATGTGTTATATGTGCTCATGTGCATCAGAACATGTTTGCCATTTGTCACACTGACTACAGGCTCAGGAATGAGATTCATACATACATAAATATGCATATATGTGTGTGTCCTGTAGGTTCACATGCCCACATGGATTTGAACCCCTGTGTACTCTCATTGGTATTCACCCCTAGTGACCTACTTACCTGTGTCCCCCAAGACGACAGTCATGTGCATGGTC
This sequence comes from Eospalax fontanierii, assembly GCA_035773235.1. Classification (NCBI taxonomy): domain Eukaryota; kingdom Metazoa; phylum Chordata; class Mammalia; order Rodentia; family Spalacidae; genus Eospalax; species Eospalax fontanierii. The sequence goes on from CM069541.1 coordinate 53,199,735, forward strand.
TCACATACATGCACTCTGCTGTGTCTCCTTACCAGTAACCACACAGAGACACACAACAGATGTCCTATGGCAAGGTCATAGACACACCCACAGGCCTGTGTGTTTACCCCGGTTTGTAAACAGAGCACAGCCCAGCCTTCTGGTGTCACTCCCATGTGGCAACCTGGACTGTGTGTGCAACATCCCTCCCGTGCTCCCCCACACAGCTCACATGTGGCCTCTTCCAGGTGAGGATGCAGCATATCCCATCACACATGCACACAAAACATTCCCCGTACTTTGTTGTTTTGTTTATGAGACCTCAGACGGCACTCGGGCTCACAATCCCCTTGCCTCAGCCTCCTGAGTGCTGGCAGAGTGCTCTCCCTTCACAAGTCTCCTTCATGGTCCCACACAGCCATGTGCTCTGACCCCTTCATGGTGGCCCCTTGGAGCGACCCAATGCCCTTGAGGACTAAGGAGGCACCCTTGCCACCCACCCTCATCCCCAGCCACCCTGTGGACCTAGTGACTGAAGTCCCAGGGGAGGGGGATGGGCTTCCCAGAGCTCAAGGTTTGGGGCCAAAGTCCTGTTTGCAGGCCCTGTAGGAAATTGCACAACCTGTCCAAGTCAACCAGTGACTGGTTCATTGTCTACGGCTTCCCCTTGGCTACGGGCCCAGACCCCAGCAGCCCAGTGACCTGTTCCTCTCTCAGGACAGAGTGAAGAGGCAGGTGTTCCTCCCTCCCCTCCCCTGTGGTGGCCACAGGCCCCCAGCTAGGGATTCCACACATGCAAGTTCTGAGACTCACAGGCCTCAGAGCCCAACTGCCCCTTCCTGGCTGGGAAATCGAAGCCCAGGCTAGGCTAGGGGTTTGCCCAGGTCATCCTATCATCCAGGGGCCCAGTGGGATTTGATTTTCTTCCTAAATTCTTCACTGAAACACCCTGTAGAAGCCTGAGAGTTTGAACAAGGCTGAGCAAAGCCACTCCAAATTGTAGAAGGAGGTAAAGTTGAGTGTGCGGCACCCCACACTGCATGCACACCTTAGCTGAGTGGATGCCAGGAATCACATTAAAATATCACCAGTCATTGGTCCTAACTCCAACAGTCTTTCCCATTTTGTAAAATCTCCAACAGCGTGCATGAGAGTAGTCAGATATTTGAGGGTCAGTCACGGGGAGTCAGGACTGGACCATGCCAGCTTTCCCCTGGGTCTTTATTCTGTTCCCCCAGCAATACCAACAGAAGAGGAATAGAAAGAAACAGAACATTCCAGAAATTCCTAGAAATCTTCTAAAGCTATTAATAACCACCCAATGTCTGTCTCTTCCCTCCCTCAGGTCCTCTAGATGGGATCATTAGCTAGTCTGAGGATGGTTGTGATGGTTTCTGTGCAGTTGGGGTTCCAGATGGAGTTCCAGTTAACTGGTGGCAGGCTGTGGGGGTCAGGAATGGGTCTCTGAAGGAACATCAGTGAAAGACCATCATGGATAAAGGGGTGCAGATGTGGCGAAGGGAACGGAGGGAGGACCTTTTTGGGGTTAGGTCGGTGTGGTGGTTTGAATGACAGGCTCAGGCATTTTAGTACTTGGTCCCTTGGTCTCCAGTTGGTGGCATTGTTTGGAAGGCTATGGCACCTTTAGGAGGTGCAGCATTACTAGAGGAAGTCTGTTGTTGAGGATGGCCTTTGAGCATTTATAGCCTCGCCCACTTCCTGCCCACCCTCTGCTTCTACATACAGTGGAGATACGCAGCTTCCAGCTTCCACCATTTGCTGCCAGGCCTCCTCCACCGTTGTGGATGCTCCCTCTGGAACTGTGAGCCAAAATAAACTCTTCTTCTAGAAGTTGATTTTAGTCATGATATTTTATCACAGCAACAGAAAAGTAACTGATAGAGTTGGACTTGGATCTCTCAGTGAGAACATGTGGTTTAAGGGGGAGGGGGTTCCCAAGAAGATAATGACACAGTCCCCATTCTTCCCTGAGAAAGAATCAGGCCAGGAGTGGCTGACTCTGGGACTGAGCCCAAGGAAACATCAGAGCAGCCTGAACCATCTATGTCCAGAAATAAAGACCTGCTCAATAAAGGATGGGGACATGTTAAAGGGACACAGAGCCAGCTGGTATGGATTTCTTCTGACCAAATGTAGTGTGATTTGCACATCAAAATAAACAATAATAGCCATGGATTCTAGCCCAATGAATAAAATTAATCCGCACTGCTATAAACTAATGGATCACCGAATGGAGAAAACAGAAAGCTTTTCTTCCAATAGAATGTCATGCAATAAAAAGAGAAAAAACACCTTTTGCCAATTATGACAGTCATTTCATGTAAGACCATTTATGGTGCTAAAAGCAACGGTATCCATGGGATAGTGACATGGTGTTGAAGTGGCTCCACACAGGTACTTATTGCTTACAGAAGTAACAGGTTGACAAAGGAGAAAGCTGATCAAAAGCTATAAGTCAACACTATCACCCAACATTGCTGCCTTCAAAAGAAATCAGCATCCGGAGGCTGGAGAGACTGCTCAGGGGGTAAGAGCGTCTGCTGTGCAAGCATGAGGACCTGAGTTCAGATCCCAGCACCCGCTAAAAAGCCAGTGACCCCAGCACCGTTTAGGGTAGAGAAGGGAGGATCACTGGGGCTTGCTGGCCTCCAGGTAGATTCAGGTTCCAACTTCTCAAAGCAATAGACTGAAGAATGATTGATAGAGCAGGACACCTGCCAAAATCCAGGCATAATCAGGAGGAGACAACTGTACTCTGTGACTCTCCCATGTGACCGCCCCATCATCTTCCCAAATATCAGGAATGTGGAGCCAGAGGCAAATCCAGGAACTGTCCTGGGCAGAAGGTGACAAGAAAGACCTAGCCACTTAGTGACCCAGAGTTTGGTCCTGTCTCTAGCGATGTCATAGGGCAGCTGGTGGCGCTGGGCGTGGCGATCTGCAGGAGAGACAGGCAGGGCTCTTGGTACTGTGCTTGTATGTTTTCCCCAATTTGAAATATTTTTAAATAAAGTGATTTTCATATCCTAAACAGCACAATCTTGCGATGTTGAAGGAGGGCTCCAGACAGATGTTTCCGTGAAAATGAAGAGCAGAAAGATTGAAGACAAACTGGTCTGGGCAACTAGATATCAAACAGATGAGATGGGGAATTAAGTCTGAGAAAAACAAAAAGCTGTACATGAAAATAACATGTGACCAGCAAACTGTAGATGTCTGTGTTGGCAACAAAGTTCACACAGATGAACTCAAGGTATTAACCATCCTGGATAATGTGGCAAGAGACTACTTCAAAATAAATAATAAAATACCACAAATAGTCACTGGATCAAAAATTATGAAATGACCCTAAAGAGTCAGTTATACCAAAAGAGATGGGGTGGGTCTGGAAAGAAGTTCTTGTCTCCCCAGATCAGAAGACAGTGCGTTATACCTAAAACTGAAAAAGCTGTATAAGTATGTTATTTAGAAGTATACAAGTCAATACAAAATAATCTTATTAAAAGTGATGGCCTCAGCCAAGTATAGTGGTATGCACCAATAATCTCAGCACTCTGGAGGTTGTGGCTGGAGGATTGATATTAGAGGGCAGCTTGAGAACACCAAGTCCCTGATGAGAGAAAAAAAAAAACAAAAACAAAGAAACAAGGAGCTGGGAACCTGGCTCAGTTAGCAGGGTGCTTATCTAGCATGCTTGGAACCCTGAGTTCAGTCCCCAGCACTGGATAAACCAGGTGTGGTAACACACATCTATAATCCCAGCTCTCAGGAGGTGGTGGGCAGGAGGGTCCAAAGGTCAAGGTCATTCTCAACTACATAACAAGTTTGAGGCCAGTTAGGGGTACATAAGACTCTGTCTGGGGAAAAAAAAAAAAAAAAAAAAAAGGTGGTTGCTTCTGAGGGCAGGAATCAAGATCAAAGACTGACCAGAGAGGGCAGGCTTTTAAGTATCACAGAACAAAATGACAAAATGCATGTAAAACTTCAATAAAGGTCAAATCAAATCTCAAGAATATAATGGTAAGAAATGCATTTTTTAGTTAAAGCAGTAAATTTGGACAATAAGTTAAGTTGGCTGTTTAACAAAATGTGTAGAGGATGACCTCAGGTGTCTTTGTGTTCCATCTGGTTTAAGATAGGGTTGTAGAAAACAGGCTGGCGCATGAGTTTTTGGGAATTCTCTGTCTCTACCTCCCGTCTTGCCGTAGGGTTCTGGGATTAAAGACATGTGCTATCACCTCTGATTTATGTGCACTCTGGGACTCCAATCTCAGGTCCTCATGCAAAATTTTTACCTACTAAACTATCTTCCTAGCCTGAGAACTACATTTTGCTAGATCAGCCTTCAGAGGTTTGATAGCACCAGTCTGGGCCCTGACTTGGGGTCACGTAGACCCATCTCCCCCAGACTGACTCTATCCCCCCACAGCTTCCCTGGAGAAGAGCCATTGCCTTCCTTCCTGCTTCCCTTGGTGGCGTGACTTCATAAACCATTTTACAAATGAGTGAATGAAAGTTTGGGGAAAGGCATTCTGACCCAAACCTAACCAACTTGGACCTGGTACTGGCTTGATACACTCGGGTGTGTCCTTGCTCCGTGATTCCTTGAATCTCCCACCTGTTGGTGCCAGACCTAATTACAGCCTTGCTGGTCTTCAGCTGGGTGGGCAGGTGGTGAGTGTATCATCAGAGCTTGAGCTCTGGAAGCTCCGACCGTATGTCATTATCTGTAATTATGTGAGTTCGGGCTCTTGCGTGGGCTGAAGGAGCCAGAGCGTCTCCATGCCCAGGTGACTGGGGAATTACTGCAGCCAAGAGGTGGAACAGAAGCTGTGAAGGGTCCTAGTAACCTTCTTCCCCATGTCTGTAGGGGAAAGATGAGCTCCAGGCCCCTGGCAGAGGCTGAGGAGGCTTTGGTGGGGCACTCTGTCTATCAGGCCCCTCTGAGTGTTCTTTGCCAGCCTCCTGTGTGGGCAGGGGATGGAGCAGAAGGAAATGGATGGACGAGAGAAACAGCCTCCTGCTCCTCTAAGACCCTTGACAGAAAGACAGACAGAGACACAGAAACATGAAAGAGAGAGAGAGAGAGAGAGAGATGGTTCTGAGGAGGGTCTCTGAAGCATTGAGTGTCTCAGCCTGCACAATAAAGCAAACAGGAAAGGCGACCAGAAAGCAGCGAAAATAATCAGTCAGAAAAGTCCGAAAATTTTACTGCATTTACTGAAAAAAATAATATAGGTGAGGAAGGCTAGTAAGATTGTGGGACCAATATACAAAAAGAAATTATACTTATATGGTAAAGCAATAAACATTGAAATAAAAAATCAGTACCATTTATAATACCATCAAAAACATGGAAATTAAGGAGCCAATTTAATAAAATCAGATTTATACATTGAACCAGGCATGGTGGTACACACCTTTAATCCCAGCAGTTGGGAGGCAAAAGCAGAAAGAGCTCTGCGAGTTCCAGGCAGCCTGGTCTACATAGTGAGTTCCAGGCCAGCCTGGGCTATGAAGTGAGAGCCTATGTCTGAAAAAAAAAATTATTATTTATTGTCAAGGCAAATCCCAGAAAATCTAAGCAAGTGGAAAAATATGTCATATTCATGGAGAGGAAGAGCTCCAGTTCTGAAGAATTATATCAGTTCTTTCACTGATTTGTGGTCAATACAATCCTCATCAAAAGCTCAGCAGATCTTTTTGGAAAATATTGACACGCTCACTGTAAATTACATATGAATAGGCAAAACAAATTTTCTAGGAAACTTTGGGGTACTCATACTACCTTTTTCAAGACTCACTACAAAGTTACTGAGAACAAGGCAATGTGGAAGGGGCCTAAGATCTGATCTGTGCATCCAGGAGGCAGAACAGAGTCCAGAAATAGACCAAGACTCATCGATTAGTTGATACTTGAGAAAGGGATCCAGGTTCATTGAGCGGAGAAAGTTTCTCAACAAAAGACAATGAAATAACTATGTGTCCAAATCCATATTCAAATCCTCCAGGAAACCCCCTTTAACCCTCCCAAAATCCAAAAATTAGTTCAAGAGCATGGGGGCAAAGAGGATCACTGCAAATTTGAGGTCAGCCCAGTCTACATAGCAAATTATGGGCCAGCCTGGACAAAAACTTGGGGTTTTCTTCCAAATGATTATATTAAACAAAATAATCCAAATTTTCAAAAAGTCAAAGGTATCTTTTTTCTCCTGGGCAGACTCTAGCTTTTCATTTTATCTATGTATGTGGTAGGGTGTGTAGACATAGGTCATAAGACCAGAGAGGAGGAAGAAGGAAGAGAAACAAAGTAACAGAAGAGATGAAATGAAAGTGGGATGGGGACTCCTGGAGGAGGAAGAGGACCAATGGAGGGCAGGGGCCGCAAAAATAAATGTCATAATGAACCTGTTACTTAAGGTGCTAACTTGAAAATATACATTTAAAAAAATCAGGATGTACTGGGTTTGCAGCTCAGCCATGTCCTGTCAAGTTGAGGGGAGCCCCCATGGAGATGGAAGTGCAGTTTCTTTGGTTTTGCTGGCACCAGGGTTTTCTTCAGGGCAAGAATCTTATCTAGCCCAGCCCAGGGCCTCCCTGGGAGGCTCGGAGGAAAAAGGCTCAGAAGAGCTGGGGAAAATGAGCTGTGCTTCCAACCACAGTCTGACAGAGAGAATCTGTCTGCGACCCGGGCCTTAGGGAAAGGCAAGAGGGACTTTCTCCAGAGGGACAGGGTGACCTCAACTCTAGTTCATTCTCTACTCGTGGAGCCGGGGATCCCAGCTGATCAGCCCATTTTATTTTCCCTTGATTGACAAATGAAGGGTGAAAAGGTGAGGTTGCTTGTCAAGGTCAGAGACAAGTTAGGTATGAGCCAGCTTTGGACTCAGATCTCCTGGCTTTCGTGTGGGGCTAGCTCCATCTTGAAGCCTTCTGGAGGGAAACAGAGTAGGTGGCACCTGGGTCAGAGAGAACTTCTCAGAGGTCAGCACTTAAGCAACCGTGGGAGGGACATTTCCAGTCTGTCATTTTGGTTCATCTTGGAAAGTCCCTGTCTTGGAAGAACTATTTCCTAGGCTGTTAGTCTGGAATTTATACCAAGGGTAGCCCAAGGCCAGGGTGGGCGTGGCAGCCCGAGAGGGGCGGCAGGGGAGCAGCATGAATCCTCAGGCTGGCCTGAGGGAATCCTCCAGGCTCAGACAGCCTCTGCCCCAGAACAGCAGCCCAGGATTCAGTGAGACGGAGAGGGGACCGGACAGTAGATTTCAATATGGCTCTGTCTCCTACTTGACATGTGGCCTTAGCCAACTTTCCACTCCTCTCTGAGCCTTGATTTCTCCACCTGGAAAGTGGACAGATGTTCATCAGAGGGAAAGGGAATGCCCGACTGAGAGCACTCGACACTACTACGGTCAGGAAGCATCGCCCACCATGGAATGGAAGCATTCCCTCGCTTTGGCCTGGAGAGATGCTAAGATGGGGCAGCCATGGCCCTTGGTCTTCGGAGCTCCGTCCAGAGAGACAGGTCGGTCAAAGGAGCCTGTAGCAGCATGTGGCACAGGACTATAGCAAGGCATCCTTGGAGAGAAGGACAATCTGCCTCAGATCATGAAAGGCTTCACAGAGAGGCAGGCCATTTATCAAATCACTGATTGATTGGCGTGGACATTGGCCGAAAACAATTTGTAGAAAACTCAGTGTCTGCCCAATGAACATTAATGTTCTGCGAAGGGCATTTGATAGGGGTCCTGAAGGCCGGGCGAGTGGGAGCTTCAGCACACACCTTTAGTCCCAGTACTTGGGAGGCAGAGGCAGGTGGATCTCTGTGAATTCAAGGCCAGTCTGCATATCGAATTCCAGACCAGCTGAGACGACAGGGAGACCCTGTTTAAAAAAAAAAAAAGAGTTCTCACAGATGGAGAAAAGGGCCCTTCAGGGAGAGGGAACAGCATGTCTGATGACAGGAAAAGCCTGACATGCTTGTACAGGGGCAGAAAAGGGACAATTCCTTTCCTGCAAACCATAAATGCACATAGCCAACCAAACAAGACAGGTTGACAGGAGAAAAGCAGAACAAATGTATTTGATCATAGTTTGGCACAACACAGGAAACTTCAGGCTGAGCCAGGATGAACTAGCCATGTCTAGGGTTCGCTGCAGTGGAGAACGTGCACACATGCAGAAAGGCACTGAGCCAAAAGGGAATGAGCGACTGCCATGAGCTGTGGCGGGGAACCCAAAGGCCTGTCCATTTCTTTTTGGCTCTTCAATCATAGCATTTCTCGCTCCTAGATGTGGGGCAATTGGCAGGAGGGGCTTCTTACAACCTGCGATCAAACAAGGTCAATGAGAGACTATCCTTAGGACCAGCTCTTACACTCCAGGGATGTTGGAGTGAGAGTTTTAAAACTGGTTCTCACGGGGGGGGGGGGGGGGAGTTCTGGTTTCCAGGGTCCATCTTGGAGCAGAGAAATTCTAGTTGGTTTACCTTGGGCGAGGAAGGGTTTGAGGGACAGGAGCAGAGGGTTCCAGAGAAACTCCATTTGTGAGGCTAGCTCTTTGAGGCATCGTTTTCTGAGCCCCAAAGTGATAAGGCTGCAGCACAGGATGCTTGGGGGAAGAGTGGCAGAAGAGAACAGCAAGGATCGAACCCGTTATGAAATCCTACCTTCTCCTCCCGAGTGCTGGAGTTACAGGCATGTTCCACCTCCTCCTGGGTATTCAGTACTATGCATCAACTCCAGGGATTCGTGTCTGCTAAGCACTCTATGAACCAAGTCACATAAGCAGCCCAGCAAGAGTCTTGAATGGCATTAAGTTTAGGTAGCATTCCACACAGGTGACCCAGATGGACAGGCACCGTTATGGAAGTTTCCAGAGTCTAGATGTCACCCCCCCACCCCAATTCTCCCACGCTTGGCCATGGTAACTAGGATCTGGTTCTAGGTTCCACTCTTTGGAAAGGGCTACCAGAGATAGGCAAAGAAGACAGGACCAGGTAAGGGGCTTTAGAGAGACTACAGGAGGCTGATATAGGTCCTGGGATGCAGGGTGGGCCTGACACAGTGGGAAATGTGGCACCAGTGACTGACTTTTAGTCTGTGCTCCCTCCCCCGACTGACACTAAGCCTTCCTGTCTGATCATGAAAAACTCAGGGAATTTAGAGAGCGAGGTGTTTAGTGCCATCACAAACTGTCCACAAAGGCAGAAGGGGGACCCGGCTGGTGAGACTAAACCGGTGTGCACTGAAGGAGAAAACTCCGGGGCTTTGGGGAGGAGGCAGTGAAGTCATAGCATGAAGTCCTCCGCAGCATACCTGCGAAGTCTGAGATCAGTGGCCACGAGAAGGGACTGTATCATTGGTTATCCTCCTGCGACCCCTCTGAGCATTAAAGGGGTCAATGGCTAACAGTCACGAGTCTGGTTGTCTTCGGGGAGGCAGAAAGGCACGGTCCCTGGTGACCACTGGAGACTCTGAAATGGAGTTGGAGAAACCAAGATGGAGACACAGCTGAGGAAAGACATGAGCAGGTGTGACGCTGTGTGCTCGGCCTGCTTTTGGAAGCCCTTCTGTGGGCTGTGCAGGCTGGCACTTCTCTCCTGCACCCCGCAGGCTTGGCTTTGCTGGGGGCTGCACTGGGATGGGAAGACTTCTTCTCACCCGCGCCTCTGCTGTGTTGAACAGTTTCATCTTTTTTTCTGGTGTGGGATTTCCTGCTGAGCCTTGGGCTTTGGTTGCTATCAGGAAGGCTGTAGGATAAGTTACTACAGCAAGAGGCCTTTACAGTGCCCAGAAGTTCACAGCTATTCAGTAAATGTCTGGTTCCTTTACCAGGGAAGAGAAAGAGGGAAGAGACCCTGTCCTAGGCCCTGGCCCACCATTATTTTGAAACCTTCTGTCCCAAACCACCTATTTTTTTTCCCCCACTGTTGGACTGGCCTGAGTCCTCCTACCTCCCAACCCTCTCTTTGCAGGACTTCTCATCCTCCTGACATACAAGGAGGTCCTCACTCTGCAGAATGGCTTTCCTTTCCCAGTGGGGGCTGGGCTAGACTGCAGCTGGTTGGGGTTTGAGGTGGGGTCTTTCCCCAGACTGCTGCTCTGCAAGGGCCCTCAATGCACTGTTGCTGGCGGAGTCTGCATTCCTTTACCCGTAATATCTCCTCTGGGGACACTGAGAAACCTGAGCCTTCCACTCACTGTCCGCCAGAGGAAGTGAGCCTTGGCTGGCTAGAGGGGCTCTGCTCAGAACTGCCCTGAAAGTGGAAGCCCAGGCCTCCCTTCCCCGTTCAGCTGCTGGAGCTTTGAAGCTGGGGAGCCAGGTGTTGGCTTTTGCCCAGCCCAGTTCAGGAGATGAGGCTGCAGGAAGAAGGAAATCATGACATTTGGCTTTCCCAGTGACTTTCCCACACCTACCCCGTGCAAAGGTCTTTCCACCTGGGGCCATTCAGTATTTGGGCTTTCAGGCAATAGGAAAGACTTCAAGCAAGACCCAAACCAACCAGAGGTGTGAGCTTCCTAGTCCGGGGTCACAGGACCTGGAAGACAAAGAGCAGAAAGTTCAAATCCAACTCGTTCCACAATGTCCCTCAGCTCTTAAACTGGTATGCCCCAGGTGGTGTGGTCCAGGGATACCTGGAGCATAAGAGCAGACCCTTTATAAGGGTCACAGCCAACCCTCTACCATGGTGGACAGAGCAACAAGAGAAAGCAGGACCAATTTATATAGATAACTTAAAAAAATATATATATATATATATATTAATTTTTCTAACTCTTTCTCCTATAGATGAGGAAACTGAGGCCCAGAAAAGATACAACTTGCTTGTGTCAGAGCCCATCTTCCTGAGACAGTGTGCTGTAGAGGTCAGTCTTGCTAGGCAAACCTATGCTTGAGTTCAAACATGCCAGTAACTTTCAGGGTGACCTTGGCCAGAAGACATTCAGTTCTTTGTTTGGTTTTTGCTTGTTTTTTAAGGTCTGGTCTTCCTGTAGCCCCAGCTGACCTGGAACTCACTATATAGACCAACCTAGCCTTAAACTCACAGAGATCTGCCTTGCCTCTCTTCTAAGTGCTCCAATTAAAGGTGTGAGCCACCATACCCAGCAAGACATCAAATTTTTGAGTCAAAGTTTCCCCATTTGTTTTTGAAACAGAATCTTTCACTGTACAGGCTGACCTTAAACTCATTACGTAGCTGAGGATGACCTTGAGCTTCGGATCCTTCTGCCTCCACCTCCCAGATTATTTGCATGTGCTGGGGATTGAACCCAGGACTTCATGCCTGCTGAGCAAGCCTTCTACCAGCAAAACCACATTCTCAATCCCCCCTACATCTGTTTAATGGTGATCTTATCTTAATGCCTTCATGGAAGGGCTATAGAAATTGAGGGAGGCAAAGGTTGGGAGACAATCACATAGCCTGGCATTCAGGGATGAGGGGCAGGCTGCTTTCCTCTGCCCTGGTAGCATAAGAGCACCCTTTATAAGGGTCACAGCCAACCCTCTACCATGGCGGACAGAGCAACAAGAGAAAGCAGGACCAATTTATATAGATAACTTTAAAAAACATATATATATATATTTATTTATTTATTATTTTTATTTATGTGTACGAGTGCATTGCCTGCACATATGCTTGGGCACCCGTGTCATACAGTGCCAGAGGAGGTCAGAAGGAGGCTTCAGATCCCCTGGAACTGGAGGTAGGATGGTTGTTAGCTGCTGTGTGGGTGTTGGGAACGGAACCCAGGTCCTCTGCAAAGACAGCCAGTGTTCTTAATGGCTGAATCATCTCTGCAGCCCCACAGATAACTTTTAACAGAATACAAAAGAGTTTACAGGTAAAGACCAAAGGGGAAAATATCTATTTTATGCTTAGGTTTGGTGAAGTGTGCGCGTGTGCGCGTGCACGCGTGTGTGTGTGTGCGTGTGTGTGTGTGTGTGTGACTTAGTCTAGAAGGCAAACAGAGCAAGAAGGCCAGTCTGCCTGTCCTGATAGGCCTTCTGAGTGTGAGACAGGTCCTTAGGAATGGGGGTCCCACGACTCACTGTCACACGAGGCTGGTCAGAAAAACCTTCAGCAGCAGCACTGAGGAACTAGTGATATTTTTAGGTTTTGGGGGAGAAGGGATTCTGGTTTGTATAGTCGGCCTTGGGAAAAAGGAATTTTAGCTTCACTGGCTTGTCACAGGAGGGGAAGAAGGCGGTCAGAACAGTGGATTGTGAGTCGACTACTGAGGCCTTCCAGTGTCTGCATACTAAGCACTGTACTTTGGGATGACGTTTTCAGAGCCCCCCAAGACAAGGAATATTGGATCTTAAGGTTCTAAGACCAGAATTTCCCCTTTGCAACGAGCTTGGTGACAGATAGGATCAGGGGTGTGCTGGAGAGAGATTGTACTGACTGGTAAGCGCTGGTTGTTCACTAAGAGCTGTTTGTAAGGCTGGGGCTGTGGCTCAGTGGTGGACTCTTGTCTAGCTTGTGCAGTGTTCTGGGCTTCATTCCTGTATACTGACTGCCCCACAAACCCAAACCTGTCTGTTAAGTATTTGGGAATTGCAAAGAACTAGCTAGTGGCTTGAAATCAACCATAGTGGAATGGATTACACTGTGGGAACCAAATAGATAGTAGAAATAAGAGATTTAATATTTTGGGGTTTTTAAATTTTTCATTTCAGTCAGTCAGGGTACATCATTAATCCCAGCACTCAGAAGACAGAGGTAGATGAATCTCTGTGAATTCAAGGCCAACCTGGTCTGCATAGCAAGTTCCAGGCTAGCTGGGGCTATAGGAAGATCCTGTCTCAAAAAAATTAAAATAAAATAAGATTTTATTTTAAATTATGTGTGTGCATGCACCTTTAGTGACCAGAAGTGTTGAATCTCCTGGAACTGGTGCTATAGGCCGATGTGATCTGCCTTTTGTGGATGCTGGGAATGAACTTGGGATCTCTGGAAGAGCCGTAAGTATTCTTAACTGCTGAGTTCTCTGAAGAGAGCTTGCCTTCAGCAGGTCACTTTACCTCTATGAAAAACTTTTTGTCAGGTGGAGAAACAGAGGTGAGCAGCCAGTTCTACAGACATCTTGACAGACAGGTAACATTGAGCTAATTGATGAGATACTGTATGAAAAAACGTAAGATGCTAGTCTATGAGGTGGACAGACCTTGATATTAAATTAACATTATTTCAGCTATACACAGGTTTACTATTATTGGGGCTTTGAAGACGGCTCCCCCAAAGTGGAGGCCTTAGCCACAACATTCGCCTCCCCATGTCCTCTTGGAATTTCAGGTGGGAGCTACCATGCCCCTAGGTCTAGGAATCTTAAAGGGGGAAGGATAACTCAGTGGTTAAACTGCTTTCTTTGAAACATGAGGACCTGAGTTCAGTTCTCAAAAACGCTAGGTGTGAGGCCAGGTGTGGTGATACACACCTTTAATGCCAGTATGCGGGAGGCAGAGGCAGGTAGATCTCTGTGAGTTCAAGGCCAGTCTGGTCTATACAGTGAGTTCCAGGTCAGTTGGGGCTAGAGAGAGACCCTGTCTCAAAAAAAAAGATGCTAGGTGTGGTGGCATGTACTTGGAATCACTGGGGAGGCAGAGGCAGGAGGATTGCTGGGATTCATGTCTAACCTAATTGGTGAGCTCCAGACCAGTGGGAGACCCTCTCTCCAGTTCTATTTTCTTACCTGACACAAGTCATGGGAATTAGGATCTCTCTTTTCTCAGTGGATCATGGGAAGCAGAGCCTTCTTTCCCAAAGCCAAAAGTTTCATGATGCTACTGGAACCTTCACAGCTCTCTGTTTTGGAACTGACTGATAAGACACCACTGTGATTGTAGATCACAGCCTCTGCATTCCAGAGATGTCCTGCCTCACACCCAGAGGAAAGAATGCTATGAAAGGTCTAAAGAATCTGCACAGACAGGCCTAACTGGGCTCCCTACTGGGCTCCTCACTCTGCCCATTACTATTGGCAGATGACTTTTTTTTTTCCCAGTCATTACTGTGTAGGGCTGTCTGTGCTACACCTGAGTATAAAGAAGGAAAGCCTGAGCTCAGTGTGGTGGCATACAAAGGAGGAGTACTTGGGGGGGCGGTGTTTGGGAGGGCAGAGAGGCAGGCAGAGATCTGTGAATTCAAGGTCCCAGCCTAGTCTACAAGGCGAGTGAGTTCCACATCAGCCTGGGCTACATAGTTAGATCCTGTCTCAAAAAGAAAAACAAGAAGAGCCATTTGGGGGCTGGGGAGATAGTTAGGTGGCTGAGAGTACTTGCTGCTCTTCCAGAGGACCCCAGTTCAGGTTCTATCACAACCACCTGTAACACCAGCTTCAGGGGATCCAATTACTTCCTCTGACTTCTGGACACCCACACACATACACATACACAGACACACACATAAAAATAAAAATAAAAAAATTAATAAGTGTTTTTTTGACAGGGTCTTCCTAACCCCGGTCCACCTGGAACTCACTATGTAGACCAGGCTGGCCTCAATCTCACAGATTTCTGCCTGCCTCTGCCTCCCGAGTGCTGAGATTGAAGGCATATGCCACCATGCCCACCGTAATCTTTTCTTTTTTTAATGATAGCTTGGACCAGTGGGTAAAGTGCTTGTTGGCAAGCCCGATGATCGGAGTTAGTTCCCCAGAACACAGATGGTGGAAGGGAAGGAGAGAACTGACTCCTGAAAGTTGTCCTCTGACCTACACATACATACACATACACATATATACACACACACACACATACACACACACTAAATGAAAGAGGAAGAGAGAGAGAGAAGAAGGGAGAGAGAGAGGGAGGGAGAGAGGGAGGGAGGGAGAAAGGACCAAAGGAAAAGAAAAGACAAGGCAAGACAAGACCCAGGTCCCTGGGTCTTGGAGTCTTCCATTTGAAGGTGCCTGTGTCATATAAAAACTAGGATAAACATGTTATCCCTTTCTCTCGTTAACCTGCCTTCTGCCCTAGGGTATCATCTGCGAACCTTTGATGGCTGTGAAAGGGACTGTGATGTTCCTCTCCTGGGGTCCGCCCACCTTCCCTCCCCATCCCAACCTGGTAAGGAGCATGTTCTGGCTTCCATTTCTTGATGAGAGAACTATGTGGTTCTCAGAGGTGAAGTGACCATGTTGTTAGGAGTTGAGGAACTGGACTTTGAACTCGCTCCCAGTGACTCGGCTTCTGCCTAGACTTCTAGACCCCAGCCCTGCCTTAGGAGGCCTACACAGGGCATGGGTTATGGTATTTATAGTATTAAGCACCAGGCTTCAGAAAGAACACATGGGGGTCAAACAGCTGCCAGTCCCTCGGCTCTGCTGAGCACTTTAACTCAGAGCCTGAGCTGCAGCTGTGGGCCACACAGCACTTACATCTGCCTTCCTCTTCAGAGGCTCTGGAGCACCCAGACTCACCACCTCGCCTCCGTAATGCCTGTGTGCCACCATACCCTCTCCGAGGGAATCACCCCCCAACAGCAAAGGTCACACCAAACAGTTGCTTCAGGGCATCACTGGGATAGAGAAAGGATTTTTTTTTCTGATGGGAGGCTCAGCCTCTACCTTGGCATGGGAGTGCTGGTCTGTATAAGACCCCACACGCTCCTTCCCAGTCCAGCCTGTCTGTAAAACTCTGGCTTCAAATGCACACGGTGGTTCCTATCTGTAATCCCAGCACTCAGGAGGCAGAGGCCAGAGGACTGAGTTCAAGGCTAGTTTGGATTACACATGGAGATCTTGTCTCAAACACAAACAATGATTTGCAACCCCAACTCTCCTCCTCCTCCCTCCTTCCTGGGTCACCCCCAAAAATGGCCTGGGCATGTCCTGGTGGCTGGGAAAATTGCACCCTTCTCTGGCAAACCAGATCTGAGAAAGCCACACCTAGATTCCCACTCTTCCTTCTGGGTATTTACTCCATGTTTGGGGCTAGTAGATGGGATGATGTCACTGGCCTTAAATTCGGGAGGCCCCTTGTCTCCATCTGCTCTGAGAGTGGCCGATCTCTAGGCCTTTGGTCATTCAGGGAGGCCTCAGGCCCAGAACATTGAATCCCCTCAGCCACATGCTCCAAAGATTGTGGGGAGACCACCTGTGTTTCTCTCTTGCTCTCAAAGCCAAGAGGATGCTGGAGAAAACGGAATCAGGGTGGGAATGGCTGTCTTTGTTCATTCATTGTCCCATCCTTCATATGTGGCAAAGTAGAGAGGAGATAAACAGACTCCAGACTCACCAGATGCCTGTTATAAAATGTGTGTCAGGGACTGGAGAAATGGCTCAGTAGTGAAAAGCATGTGTGCTCTTACAGAGGATCCATGTTTCGTTCCCAGTACGCACACTGAGAAGCTCATAACTGTTTCTAACTCCAGCTCCAGGAGTATCGGATACCTCTGACCTCTACAGGCACTACATTCGTGTACACAAACCTACACAGACGCAGACACACACACACACACACACACATACATGCACCATCTTCCATAAACACATAATTAAAAATAAAAAAGAAGGGGCTGGAGAGATGGCTCATCAGTTCAGAGCACTAGCTGCTCTTGCAGAGGACCTGGGTTCGATTCCCAGCACCCATGTGGTGACTAAAAATCGTTCGTAACGGTTCCACTATTACCAACGGTTCCAGGAAATCCAATGCCTTCTTCTGACCTGCTAGGGCATTGTACAACATGGGTACACTTACATGTATGCAGACAATACACCAATACACATAAAAAATAAATCCACTGAGTGTGCTGGAATCGAACCTGGGTCCCCTGCAAGAGCAGTCAATGCTCTTAGCTGCTGAGCCATCTCTTCAGACCAAATATTTTTTAAAAAAGAAAATCTTTCAAAATAATAATAAACAAAAGACAAGTGTGGTGGTACACACCTTTAATCCCAGAACTCAGGAGGCTGAGACAGGTGAATGTCTGTGAGATCGAGGCCAGCCTGGCCTACATAGTGAGTTCCAGGCCAGCTGGGGCTACAAGGAGACATTGTCTCAAAAAAACAAATACATACATACATACATACATACACACACACACATACATGTATACAAACATAAATAAATAAATGTGTGTTAGGACTGGGAGATACCTCAGTCGGTAAAATGCTTGCTTTGAAGCAGGAGGGCCTGGGTTTGATCCCCAAAGCCCATGTAAATATGTTAGATATAGCATACACTTGGCTTCACTGGGGAGGTGGAGGTAGGAGGATCCTCGAGCCTCATTGGCCTGCCGGCCTCGTTCAGCTGGTGAACTTCAGGCCCATGAGAGACCATGTCTCAAACGAGGTGGACAGTATTCCTGAGGATGACGCCTGAGGCTGGCCTCTGGCCTCCAAACACATCCACAGTCACCTGCCTCCTCCTTCACACACAAGGCACATTGGTCTGCCTCACCAAGCCCCAATTTTCTCACTCATGGCCCAATGCCCACCCAGGGAAACTCATCTAAATAAGGAGAAAACGGGGCTGAGATGACTGAATGCTCCCTGGGCCCCTACTATTCCAGTTGACATAAACATGGCAGTCTCATTTATTGTCCAATCCCGGACGCTAATGTGAAAAAGACCGTGGCACCAGTAATTACTCAGACAGTAGGTACCACCAGGAATGGGTGCACAGGGAACCCTGTGAGTTTTGAGGCTTCCAAGGGAACACAGGGAGCCAAAGCGAATCCTTCATTGCCCCTGTCCCAGGGCAAGAAGGAAACCAAGTTTCCAGCTATGATCTCACTCAGGCCAACCAATATCAGAACACTGTTGTTCTGGCAGCAAACAGCCTGAACTTAAAAAGCCCCTTCAAGGGCTGAGGAGATGGCTCAGTGGGTAAAGCACCTGTTGAGCAAGCCTGAAGCTCCTGCGTTCGATCCCAGCACCCCTACAAAAAGCCAGTTGTGGTGGCACATGTTTGTAATCCAGGTACTGGGAACCAAAGGCAGGTGGATCCCTGGGGATGGCTGACAGACCAGCCTGGCCTAATCAGTGAGCCTCAGGCTAGTGAGAGACATTTCAACTTGAGGTTGACTTCTGGCCGCCCCACACAGACATACAAACATGCACCCACACCATCATACGTAAACTCTAGAGATTCTGGCCAGGCCTGTAGTCTCTCAGTAGCTGCAAGTGCCCCCTCCCATAGAGGGGACAACTCCGAAAGACTCAGCTTTGGGTACATATTATGGCTCAGCAGGATTTGAATCTGTGGGCAGATTCAGGGTGAGGGGAGGCAGGGAGGGCCTTGGAAGGAGACCCGGGGAGGATGGGCAGTCTCCAGGTGCATTTCTGTAAGATGACCATTGGAATGATATCCCCTAAGGGCCTGTCCTGCCTAGACTGAAGAGGTTAACTTGCATTGTTTCTGCATTCCAGGGGCCTCCAGGGTGTTCAGTCAAGCCAACAAGAACAGAGCTGGCAGACAAGGTAGGAGGAGATAATGGCTTAACAGGCCCTACCACAGGACCAGCAAAGCATGAGGGGCTTATAGCACCCTTCTCCCGGGACAGGAAGAGCTGTGACTCCAGCACTTAATATGACTTTCCTTAAGACTTTCCATATGACATCCCAAGATTTCCTCAGCCATGGAGCATAGTTCTTGACTCTTCCCTGGGCTTGTCTAGTAATGTGATCTCCTGTGACAAACTCTGACTACTCACATGTTACAGATGAGGAAACTGAGGACCAGAATGGAGGGGTGGATTGATTACTGAAAGATTCACTACAAAAAGTACCTTGAGCTGGAGAGATGGCTCAGAGGTTAAGAGCACTCATTGCTTTTGCAGGAGACCTGGGTTCGGTTCCCAGTATCCACATGGTGGCTACCAATCATCCCTAACTCCAGTTCCAGGGGATCTGATGCTCTTCCAGCCTCTGTGGGCATTGCTTGTACATGGTACACTTACATCCTTGCAGGCAGAACACTTATACACATAAAAATAAAAGTAAATTAAAAAGATGTCTCAAGGAACCCATACCTGGGCTCTTTCAGCATCCTTATTACAGATGCAGGAGAGTGAAACAAACCCACGGGGGAACATGGGACCCCCACAAGGTGACTGCTCCCCTTTGCCCCGATGTCTTCTATTTTTCTTGTCTCCCAACCAGATCATATATGTTTGAGGGCAGGGGTGTGGAGGTGGGGTGTCAGCTTATATTTCTGTTATTTTCCACAGAGCAGGGAATTGGATTAATGTAGATGACAGATATGCTGAATGCTACACAGTGATGAAATGGAATTAGGTCTAAGGAAAAGTGGATTATACTCTATCCTGGATGAAAAGAAAGAAAAGAAAAAGAAATGTACATACCTCCATTGATTCACACACACACACACACACACACACACACACACACATGCACACACACTCATAAAACACACTCTCTGGGACTCAGTGTATTTGGCAACACCGGCTCTCTCCAAGATGAGAGCAAGTGGCTCAGGGACAGGAACAGGGGTAGACCAGCACTTTGAACCCTGAACCCTCCATAGCTTTTGAATTTTGAACTGTAGACAAGTGTTACCTATTTTTTAAAAATAGAAAAAGGGAAGATAACTTGGTCAGTAAAGTACCTGCCACATAAGCCTAAGGATGTGAATTAGATCCCAGGCACCCATATAGAAAGCTGGGCATCGTGATGAGTATTTGCAATGCTAGTGCTATAGGGAGGAGAAGACAGGTGGATCCCTGGTTCTCTACAGCCAGCCAGCCTAGCTCAGTCAGTGAGTCCCCTGGGTCCTAGACAGAGACCATGTCTTAAAAATCAAGGTGGGCACTTGTAGGAAATGGATAGGCACTTCTACAAAATGGATAGAATCTAGGCTAAGGGCTTTAATCATTCTTGGCAAACTCACTGAACCATGTATTCTTGTGACCTGGGCACCTGACCTTGGTTCCTGGGAACTTCAATTTACTACTCCACCCAAGATAGTGAACAACCGTGGGCAAGCCTGAGAATTAACATCAAAGCACTGAAAGGAAGCATACAGCTTCATTGAAAACAATGAAGATTGAGAAGAATTGTTTGATCTCTTGTGTATGAAATGTTTTAGGCCTTGGGATGAAAGAAAAGATTATCTGATAGGTAAGGGTGGATCTAAGTTTGTAGTTCCCCCAAAATCATTACTGGAGAAATTATTTTGAATAAAAGCGCGTGTGAGGTCTGACTCTGAGGCACGCTCCCAAGAGACATCTGGGGGAACCAGTGTCCTCTAAGCTCTGGCCCACTCTTAAAGTTAAGAGTCAGGCTGTTTTATACAGGTATTAATTGTAATGTGGCATGGTACAGTACATTTTCTGAGGAACAACACCCAAGTTGATCTGTGGCTTACAAATGTATACATGTGCAAGGGTACATGAACACACACACACGCACACGCACACACACACACAGACAAAAGGCTAAGAACCTCAGAACAGGCCTGCTACTTTAAATGAACCAACAGTGGTTTGGATTATGGTGAGGAGATTATATATTCTGCATCCCAGTCATCACCAAAACTTGCCAGAGTGCACTGCATAACAAGCAGTCCTAGAAGACCAAGATCTAGAGCGCTCTTGGAGACAGCCCCGTATTTCACTAGCTGGGTCCTGGGGAGGCTCACACAGCAATAGATGACAGAGTGGGCAGGTCGGGAATTGTGGCTGCTTCCCTGGCTAGCAGGGTTCTGTGCTCCCAGAAACATGATTGTGGCTGAACACACAGACTCTGGGATGTGGAGCAGGTCCCAGCAGTCAAGAGGCCTGGCTCTGTCCTTGGTATAACATCACTGAGTTCCCCAAGGCAGTCTGGCCTTTGCAAACAGACTGGTGTCCTTGAAACATGTCTTTCAAAGCGAAGTGCTTTCACAGTGAGAAGGCTCTTGTCGATAACCACAAAGGGAAGAGACAATAAGAGCAAATGAAACCTGTGGCCAACCTGGGAATCTTGCCACCAAAAATCCTATCATTGGAGCTGGCAAGGTGCAGCCTCTCTGGAGGTGGAATCAGGAGGATCTTCTCCGCCCAGCAGCGTTCAAGGCTAGCCTGAGGAACAAGAGACACCATCTTGAAAATAAATAAGAAGTAAATTTAAAATCCTATCACCAGGAGGCTGTGAGGAGACCCTTTGGGCCCAGGATGTGTCAAGGAACAGGGTCTGGTTCCAGATCCCACACCTCCCTTTTATCTGCACTGCCCTCTCTCCTGTACCAAAGGCCACCCACGTTCACGTGTGCTTCCTCTGCTGAGCCTCAGTGTCTTCGTCTGCAGCCCATGAATTCCCGCCTCCACTTAAGGGAATAAAGAGAATGAACACCTCCCACGGAGGTCACCAGCCAGGCGATGGCAGGGTTATCTGAGGAAGAGGATCCTGGCTGCTTCCCCGGGAAGGTGCAGAAAGAGCGGAGGTTTCTCTTCCCCATGCCACACAGCAATAGTGAAACAATGCGGCTTCATCCTGAAAGTCTCCAGGGCGGGTTCAGAGCCTGTCCTCAAGACCACATTCCCAGCTGTGGCCGGCAGTGGGAGGAGCGGGCAGGCCTGGTGCACGGGGAGGCGGCTGGTCTAAATCTGGGAGGCATTTTGCAAGCACCTCTTCACAGTGACTCATTTGGGGACTCTAAAAACTCCCTTGAGTCAAAAACAAAAGTAGAGGGGGACTTATACCTTGTACCTTTCCCTCCACCCCCTTTCTGGAGGGTGGGGTGCCACAGGGAATTAGAGGGTCTCTGAGCAGACTGAACTTGACTTTTCCCCCACAGTGTGTCAGCAGGGTGTGGGGCCATTTGCACAGGGCCCAGGGTAGGGAGAAGGAAGTGATGGTCAGGATCAAGGTCAGGAAATCTGAGCATGACGTCTCCCACCCACTCCTCAAGTTCTGCACTGTCCTGACTGTGGATGCTGGAGTAAGCCCCCCACACCCTCCTATTCCTGAATACAGTTCACATCGGGGCAAGGGGGTGCCAGTGTGGAGAGGCAGAGCTCTTTATTTTCCTAAAGCTCAGTCACAGCCAACTTGACTGCAGCCAGATCCCCGCTGTGGTTTACCACTAGCTGTGTGACTCTGACCTGTTGCTTGATCTCTCTGAGCCTCGGTTTCCTAATAGAAAAAATGAGGATGTTGCAAGTATTCATGAGCTCAGTGAGGCTGGGAAAAGGCTTTGGGGATATGATAGAGTCTTCTGCCAAGGGGACATTAGCCTCTTCTCCAGTGGTCTGACACGGCTCAGCTCCCAAGCTGCACTGCAGTTGACCAGGATGGTTCTTAGAACACGGCATCTGGTCAGGACAAGGCAGGCCTCTAGCCACCATCCCCTGCCCTAAAGGCTTAAGTGTTCTCTCAGCAGAGAGGTCTTTGGCCCTTTTCGATTTTAAAGCATCCCGTTCCCCCTACTGCTGCCCTGATTAACCTTATCTGTTCAACTTACTGTCCCAGACATTGAAAGAGAGAAGTGACTCTAGTAAGTTGTCTCTGATCTCCACATATGTGCTGTGGCATGCCGGGATATGTACACACACAAATACATAAATGTAATCTAAAAGAGATGTTCCACAAGTGGATGCTGGACACCCTGTCTGGGAAGTCCTGACTTCTCCAGAGAGCAGTTTCCTGCTTCTTAAGGAGACTCCCCACCCCCAGGGGGTGTGTTCCTGGCTGGGACAGTCCTTCCTGCTGCTGAACATTCCAAACTGCCCCATCCCCTCCCCTGCCCCCCAGTACTTGCCAGTCATTTCCAGTGCCTTCCTCCCACCCTTCTCCCTAGGTGGAAGCCTAAACTCAGGGCTCACTGCCGCGCCCAGGCTGGCTCAGGCACCTAACCAGTGCTCTTAGATAAATGGTAGGTGAATGGGATGAATGAATGAATGAATGGCCAGATGAGTGAATGAATGCTGTGTAGCATGGCTAAAGCCCTATCATGGATCTCCAGGTCACCTCCCTGCACACTTCCTTAGCACTTGGGTTTCTGTTATTCTTTACATTGCTTAGTTCTTACATGTAATTTTTCAGTCAATGTGACCTGTACCATATGAGGTCAGGATGCAAACACACTCTCAACTAAAAAATTCACAGGATGGTTCCCTCCTCACCACCACCACAAGTCCCTTTTTGGTGTGTGACACCTGCACCTTCATGGACAAGGGCACTGACTTCGCCTGACCGTTCTGGACTGGCTACCACCCGCTTCTTGCACTTGTGTCCCAGAGTTTGGTTGTCTAGTGATCAAGTAAGTGCTGAAATTGGATGTCTTCAGCTCAACTACTCACCATCTGGGAAACTTTGCCACAAGCATCATTTCCAAGCCTCATCAATGCCATCTATGAAATGGGAACAAGGGAAGCATGATGCCTCCTTCACAAGGGGCTGTGGAACTGAATCCCACAAAATAGGCAGAGGGAACAGCAGTGAACTCCTTGGACTCTGACTACTGAAGTGCACGCACGCGCGCGCGTACACACACACACACACACACATACACACACACACACACACACACACACACACACACACACATCTGGAATTGCTCTGTGCCTAGCAGCAGGAAGAACAGTCTCAGGAGCACACCCTCATGGTGTCCAGGAGTCTCTTTAGGAAGTGAAGAATGGAACTGCTCCCCAGATAAGCTAGGACTTACCAGAGGGGGTGTTAGGGACTCACTAGCGGATGCCTCTCTCTCTTTCAAAATACATTCCATTTGTATGTGTGTGTGCACAAGCGTGTGCATGTGGAGGTACTGGAATTGATTCTGTCCTTCCATGTGGGGCCGGGGGATTGAACTCAGGTTGGCAGGGTTGGCAGCAGGCACCTTTACCTACTGAGCCATCCATCTGGAGGAGTTGAGCCCTTGACTCCTTGCAGAAACCCCCTGCACATTGTCCCTTGCTGGTGTGTGTTTGGGAGGGTTCCCAGAAAGGGAGGAGTGCCAGAAGAGGGCAGGGACTTGGAAATACCTAGAACCTACTTCTGTACCTGTATTTGAGCTGGTGCACTATATCACTTCAAAATATTTTATTCTAAATATATTGAGTATGAGTGTATTGCCTGCGTGTGTGTAAGCGCACCACCGTGTTGTGCATGCCTGTGGAGATCAAGAGAAGGTAACAAATTCCCTTGGAGTTATAGACGGTTGTTAGCCACCGTATGGGTGCTGGGAATCGAACCCGGGTTCCCTGCAAGGGCAGCCAGTGCCCTTAAACACTGAGCCATCTCTCACGGCTCCTCCACAGCCCTCACACTCCCAGACAGTGTCTCAAGTAGCCCAGGCTAGCTTGGATTTGCTCAAAAGCGGAGGATGACCATAAATTTCTAATCTTCCCGCCTCCACCTCCCGAGGCTGGGAATACAGGTGCTTCGTGCATGCTACCTGGGCAAACACTCTACCAACCCTGAAGCCCCACTTTGTTAATGAGCCACTTTCAGTCGGGTTAGGGCTGTGATTAGAGCAATGTTAGCTGATGAGGACGAAAAGGACGCGTGGAAGGCGTCATCCTTGCAAGCCTTAATCCCAAGGGTCTAGAGCCCGCCAAGACTGGGGTTCGGTGGCCGGGACTTGCAGTCTGGGCCTCAGTCTCCCCATCTCGGAAATGGGGAGGGGTCCTCGGCTAGACGGTCCTCCCGGCTCAGGGTCGCGGCGTGGGAGCGCACAGCCCGGCGCCCCCGGAGCCTGCGTGGCGGCCGCGCGCACGAGCTCAGGGGGCGGCGCGGCCCCGCGGCGGGGAGGGGCGGGCGCGCGGGCGCGCGCAGGAGGCGGCGGCAGAACCCGGCGGACGGGCGTGCGGCCGCGGCGCCGCCGACTCGTGTGCGAGCCGCCGAGGGAGCCCGCCGCGCGGGTGAGTGGCCTGGGACCCGCGAGGGGCGCGGGCCGGGGCGCGGGGCCGCCACCCGGGCGTGTGTGCGCGCGCGCGTGCCCGGGGTGGCGACGGGGCGGCCCGCGGGAGGCCGAGGTGGCGGCGGCGGCGGGGCTCCATCCGCCCCGGGGCGCGTCTGCACGTCGCCCCCCCGCCGCCCCCGCGGCTGCGAGTTTGGGGAGGACGAGTGCGGGTGGACGGGGTCTTTCTCTGTCTCTCGGTTATCCGTTCAGCGAGTGGGCAAAGCGCAGGACCAAGTGCGGGTGCCAGGGAGAGTGTATGCCCACGTGTCTGAGCGTTCCCGAGTGTGTGCACACATGCACGGGCAGAAGTGTGCAAATTCCGTACGAGTGTGTGGTTTATGATTAAGGCTGAGCACCTCACACCCCAGGCCGATGTGTGTCATGTACTCGCTGACCCTGCCCAGGGAGGGCACCTGGTGGGTGGGTGCTGGGCCTGATTCGGTGAGTCCAGGGTCCGCTGATCCCCAGGGCCTGGCACTGGTGGGAACCTCGGAGCCCGGCCTTGCAGGACCCTGCATGACCACACAGGCTGGGGAGGGGGCTGCACAGGACTCGTGCTCAGCTTTCCTGAATACCTCCAAGTCCTCTGGTTTTGTTTGTGGCTCTAGTTAGGCCAAATTTGGACTCTGTCTTCTTTGCGCCTATGGGTCAGACCCTAAGGAACACCAAGGATCCAGACTCTTGCCCTCTGCCTGTCCTGCTAAGGGGATCTTATTGGCCCGATTTTTGGGTTTCTGAGCTGGACTCCCAAGTGTGAACCCCAGAGACAGTAACAAATGGGTGACAGCAAGCTTGGGACACGTCTTCTAAGGGCCTCTTTGCAGTTCTGACTGCAGTTCGCGTGTGTTTTGAAAAATCTCTGTTGAAAGTCCTTAATAGATTTAAGGCAAACCACAGAAAGTTGCTTTCCTAGCTCGCCTGCTCTGGGCAAAGAGCAACTTGTCTCTCTCCGAGGGGAAAATGTCCTCTCGGAGTCTGGTGTGTGTAAAGGGGCACGTTTAAAACTGCGTCGCTAATGGGAGAAGAATTTCATTGAGAGGGACGTGGAGCGGCTGGAAGGAGGAACTTACGGGTGAACTTTGGACATCGTCTCTCGGCAAACAAAACCTGGAAGGAAACAAGAAAGACCTACATTCGTTTTTTCCTTTCTGTTCTGAAAAATGAAGAAAAGCAGAAACAAAATCGCCACCTTCTGGGTTGTTAGCACGGCTCCCCTCCCCCATCAGGGCCAGGCCCTCCCTGGATCCCCCACCCCCAAATAAAATATGCCTGTGGGGAGCGGTGGAGTGACTCACTCCCTGGCAGAGGGCCCCACGGCAAACATTTGGGAAGGTTCTTGCTTAACTTCCCAGAAGAAAAGGCCCGGGATTTAAAATGGTCCCTGTGGTTTGTGGGCCTCTGCGTCCTGTCTGCTGCAGAAATGAGCTTAAAAGTCACTCTGCTGTCTCCACAAACTCAAGGTTCAGACTTAAGCGGCCAGGTTGGTCTGGATTTAGAGCTGTTTAGGTTTCCAGAAACCAGTCCCTGGCCTTCCCAGGTGGGCATAGAGTGAGGAAGGAGGGGAAAGGGGAGGGATCATTTATGGAACGCCTGCTGTGTGCTGGGAGGGGTTCTGGGGTCCTTAACTCTCCTGGTCTGCTCCCCAGAGAATGGCTTTTGGTTTTGTGCACCAGGAAACTGAAGCTAGAGAGGTCAAACTTGAGTCCTGGGACAGCCGAGAGGGGGCAGCAGCCAAATCCTGAGTCACCTACCTGCATTGGAAACCAGTCCTCCTCTTTTGGGTCCAGGATGTGACACTTGACTTCTTAGGGTGCACAGCCTGGACGCTTAGCACTTTAAACACTCATGTGCTCCATTAGGGATCACCACGAGTCAGAGATTATTGTCTCCATTTTACAGATGAGAAAACTGAGGCTAAAACAAATGAAGTAGCTGGCATAGTTTTGTCGAAGCAGCACCACCAGGGGTGGTCTCCCTTTACTGAGGATATATACCGGGTGCAAGGCATGATGAACAAAGTTTCAAGTATTTTATTTCTTGCCATCTGCTCACCAACAGTCTTCAGACAAGAACTGTCATGGTGCCCATTTTATAGATGAAGAAATTGGAGCACAGAAAGGTTGTATAGTGTGCTGTCATGTGGTAGCCCCAGGATTTGAACCCAGGCCTATTTCGGCAGAATTTATAGTCTTCCCAATGAACATGGAAAGCCAACAGGGTTGAATCAATCAAGCAAGGTGTAAGCTAGCAAATAGCTAAGTCAGGATTTGAATCTGTGTCTCTGACTCTAGGACTGAAATTCTTAACCTTAAGGCACACTGGGCTACCTTTATTGTGCTGTTCCTCTCTGGCATGTTGTAAAGCTAAGTGGTTATGACTGGCCAGGTTCTGCAGGGCCCTCTGGGCTTCAGCCTTCAGGGAGAGATCTTCTCAAAGACCCCTGGTTTGCCTTGTGTATTCATATCCCTCTGTGTAAATGACCAGTGCCCAGGGCCAGAGCGAACAGAGTAAAAGAGCTGTCGTCTTGTCTTTCCAAGCACCGAGGAAGTGTCAAACAGTTGTCAAAAAGAGAATAAATACTTCCTTTTCTTGAACTGGACCAAAGACGGAGGTGAGGGTGGAGGACCTGGTGAGTCATTCATGATTAGATACAGGTTGGAGCTAGGTGTGGTAGCTCAAGCCTGTAATCCCAGCACATTGAGAAACTGAGGCAGGAGGATTACTCTGAGTTCCACACCAGCATGAGCTTACATATCAAGTACCAGGCTAGCCAGGATTATACAATAAGACCCCATCTAAATAAATACACAAATTGAAAGCCCACGTTGCCCTATGGAGAGCCCAGCCTTCTGACCCTGGAGGATGGAGAATGACCTGAACAGGGTGTCAGTCTCTGCTCTGTATATCTGACGTTATCATGTGCAAAGGCCCCCGTCACCTGCCATTCAGAACCGGGCCTGCTAGTTCACTTTCATTTCCCTCTGAGTTTCTACCCCAGTGTTTGTGAGGGCCTGGGTATAAGGACCTGTGTGGTTAGGCTGTGCCTGCCCAACATGTGTCCTTCAGCCTTGAAAGGAAAAGGTATGTCTGTCCTCCCAAGAATGTCTGCAAATTGATGAACATTTGCACATTGCATCTCAGTGCTTTAATTGAAGGTGTGAAATAATAGATCCTGTGAAGGCTCTGCCATGTGTCTGGCATTGATGGATTTCATTCCCGTCTGGCCTGTGATATGGGGAGGTAAAAATAGGCCTTGTTTTTACGTTTTTATTTATTTAATTTAGTTTTTGCTTATGTCATTGCAGAAAGCAAAGTACATGTACGATGGGAATTTGCTAGTCCTTGGAAGTCAGGGCTTTGGGGAGCAAGGTGCTCCTGAAATGAGGAGGTCGTCTAGGGTCGTCTGGGTGCCCTTGGGTATCTTTAAAGGGTTTTAAAGTTGTTGAGTGGGCAGCTGACCATCCTCTCATTTCTGACTCCCAGGTAATAACAAGTAACTTTTTTGGAAGATGTTAATTGAAAAAACAAAACAAAACAGTTCAGCAACTTCCCCCATTCCTGTCCGAATTCCGTGATGTACACAGAGTCGCATCCCTGAGCCAACCCTGCGTGAAGCCAGAGGCCTTCTCAGACCCAGTGTCCAGACAGAAGCGGCATTGGGGCACACCAGTTGGTGGCGTAATTTTCCTGTGACGTTAATGTCGGGAACTTGAGCTTAGGAGTGTGATCTGGCATTGTGACATCTGCCCTTCCAAGGGGACTTGCTATGTGAATACAGACCCACATACACAAGTTGTACCATTGTCTCCGATTCCGGGTTTTTCTTTCCGTAGGCGACTTCTCCCGTCTTGCAGCCACAGTGCTGGTCTTCTAGACAGGTTTCCTGGCCATTGTTGGGCAGGATCACAGCACCCTCCTAAGTTCCTTTGGCTATGACCCTCAAGATGGACACTGAGGGGACCGCCAGATTGCAGGTGGGGCTGCTGGGTCTGAAATACATTCCGTTCCAAGGCCTTGATTCACACGGAGCTGTTCTTTTTCTCTTAGACATCTGTGTGATGGTGACCTCATAGAAAAGAAAAAGGGGGCTTTGTGTAGGAATTCCATAGAGTGTGAAGGAATGCGACTGGGAAGGGGGCGGGAAGTGTGTGGGGAGCCTGAGGCGCCTGCCTTTTTCCCCAAATTGTCCAATCCTCACACTTCAAAATCAGGCATGTCCTGGGAAACAGAGACCCTTCAGGAGGAACTCCCTCTCCCTGTACCCTCTGCTGTCCTTAGGGCTACGAAGATTGTCCCTTCTAAGCACTCTAACTGCAGGTGTCTCACAGCATTGGAATTTTTTTCCTGAGCACTTTTTCTAACACCTGCCCTCTCTGTTTCTCGTCCTCAACCGTTTAAGATCAGGGGTTTCTGGGAAGAACTCTGCAAGAAAACACAGTTAGTTGCCCGATTTGGATGAGGCTGTGACAAGGAATTCAGTGGCTCATGGAGGAGAGCATCTCACTGGAGGATAGGATGGAGATGACCCCTGGGGGCTACTTAGGGTGGACTTTGGGGTTGGAAGCTATCCAGTTTTCCATTTTAGACAGGAAACTGAGATGCTGAAAGAGGAAGGTACTCAGAATCACACTTGAAGTTGAGTTTTGGGGACTGGAGAGATGGCTCAGTTCTGTTCTGTTCTGTTCTGTTCAGTTCCCAGCGCCCACATGGGGGCTAACAACCATCCATAACTCCAGTCCAGGGGATCAGGCACCCTCTTCTGACTCTGAGGCATTGCATACACAGGTGCACGTACGTATACGCAGGCAAAACACTCATACACATAAAATAAAAATGAATTAACAAAGAAACCAAGTGGAATGAATTTGAGTCCTATCCAGACCTATCCCTGCTGAGCTCTCAGCCTCAGTTTCTCCATCTGGGTAAAAAGGACAATATTTGTGCTGGATAGCTTTAGTGTCAACTTGACACACCTGGGTTGAGGGAGCCTCAATTGGAGAATTGCCTCCATTGGACTAACCTGTGGCCATGTCTGTGGGGGTATTTTCTTGATTATTGAGTGCTGTGGGAGGGTCCAGCCCACTGTGGGAGGTGCCATTCCTGGGCAGGTTGTTGTCTCTTGTATTAGAAAGCAGGCTGAGCAAGCCAGGGGAGTAAGCCAGTAAGCAGTGTTCCTCCTTGGCCCGTGCTCCAGCTCCAGCCTCAGGTTCCTGCCCTGAGTTCCTGCCGTGGACTCCCTGATGAACGGTGTGACCAGGAGATGTGAGCAAAATAACCGTTTTCCTCCCCAAGTTGGTGTTGGTCAGAGTGTTTTTGTCACAGCAATTAAAGCAAACTAGAATAGAAATTGGTACCAGAATCATGCGGTATTTCTGTGACAGACCTGACCTTGGTGTTTTGGGGAGGACTGTGAAAGCGTTTGGAACTTTGGGCTAGAAAGGCTCTTGAGTTTTTAAGAGTTTGTTGTTGTGGAGCTTGAAACAATTATGTAAAAAACAGTTGTAGACAATGGAGACCTGACTTGTGAAGCTTCTAAGGGAAGCAGACTATCAGGACTGTTTGTATGTATGATATTTTGAATTAAGAATCTGTGGGTTCTGGTCGGCTGGGGCCAAAGAATCAGCTGTGGTTAAGAAGAGACCAGAACCTAAAGCGAAACCTTTATTTTACTGGGACAATTAATGCCAGTTAGCTGGGGCTGAAAAAAAAATCAGCTGTAAGTAATGAGAGAGCAACATCACCTTGGTGAAATCTTCTGGGAAGAATTTCCTGAGGGTCAGCACACAGAAGCTGTGGTCCAGAGGGGGCCTCAGCCTCCATCACAAGCTGGAAGCAGGACCTGGTATCTGTAAGAGTCTCCTGCATGGCTCTGGCGTTGAAGGCTCACGTGAAGGGGTCACCGAGAGCAGCTGGGGCTCGGCACCCTGAGAGGCCAGGAAAGGCCATTGATGGAAGCGCAGCCTCAGTTGCAGTGAAGACCCCAGGATTGCAGGGGTCATGGAGAGAGTCTGAGGCTCTGCAGCAGGAGAGGCCAGAAGAGCCCATCTGTGAAGGCCAGCCTCAGTTTCAGTGGAGATGCCAGGACCATGGGATGACCACCAAGTACAGCAGCCGGTGTGGGATGGAGCCGACCTGGGCCTGTGAGAGGAGCTGTGTGTGCGGTGGACGGCAGAGCCCGAGAAGTGGAGCTGCCGAAACCCTTTGGAGCCCAGAAGATCGTGAGTGAATCCCAGATGTCCAGTCTTGAGCTATTTGTTTGACTTAGGTTTTGCTTAGGTGTGCCCGATTCTTTCCTTTGAAATAGAACAGTACTTAGTTTTAGATTTTACAGCCCACAGTTAAGAGACCTTTAAAAGAGACTGAACTTTTAAGTCTTTGGATTTTTTAAGTACTGTGGGACTTTTAAGGTTGTACTGCCTTATGTTGTGTTATTAATGTTAACATATCTTGGGGACCAGAAATGGAAAGGTTGTGGTTTAATAGTGATGTTTTGTGTGTCAGGTTGACAAGGGGTCAACTGTGCTGGAGAGTTTTGGCGTCAACTTGACACCTGGCTTGAGGGAGCCTCATCTGGGTAATTTCCTCCATTGGATGGGGCTGTGGCCATGTCTGTGGGGTATTTTCTTGATTGTTGAGTGCTGTGGGAGGCCTGAGCCCATTGTGGGTGATGCCATCCTGGGCAGTTTGCTGTTTACTGAATAACAAAGCAGGCTGAGCATGGGCCAGGGGAGCAAGCCAGTAAGCATCATTCCTCCATGGTCTGTGCTCCAGCTTCTGCCTCCAGGTTCCTGCCCCGAGTTCCTACCTTGGACTCCCTGATGAACCATGTGACCCGGGAGATATACACAAAATAAACCCTTTTTCTCCCCAAGTCGGTATTGATCAGAGTGTTTTGTTATAGCAATTGAAAGCAAACTAGGACAGTATTACAAACCCATAAGCTTTGGGGGAAGGACTAAATGAAGACAAAGTGCTCTGCATCTGGTGTGTTTGATGCTTGTTTCCCAATGAGGTTACTATTACTTAGTTACTATTTTCATTGCTGTGACAAAAGACCTGATGGAAGCAATGTAAGAGCTCACAGTCTGAGGGTACAGTCCACCCCGCAGGAGTCGGTGGGGGTGTCCGTAGGTAGGTAGGTGGGTGGAGAAGGCAGCAGGAATGTGAGGCATGATCACATTGTGTCCACAGTACTGAAGGAGAGAGATGAATGCCCCTGAAGCCCAAGGAATGGTGTTGCCCACATTCAGGATTTGTCTTATTGGGCTTTGTCTTAAGTTTTCAGCTAAACCTTTCTGGAAGTGCTTTGTCCTCCCTCCCTCCCTCCCTCCCTCTCCCCCTCCCTCTCTCTGTCCCTCCCTCTCCCCCTCTCCCTCCCTTCCTCCTCCTCTCTCCCTCCCTTCCTCCTCCTCTCTCCCTCCCTCCCTCCCTTCCTTCCTTCCTTCCTTTGAGTTTTGAAATGGAGTTTTACTGTGTGGCTCTGGCTGGCCTGGAACTCACTTTGTAGACCAAGCTGGCCTTAAACTCATAGTAATCCACCTGCCTCTGCCTCCTCCTGGCTGCTGGGATTAAAAAGACGTGCGCCAACGCACCCAGCTGGAAGCACTTAAAATTTATTTTTATTTTATGTGTATGAATGTTTTGCCTGCATGAATGTAAGTGCACCATGTGTGTACAATGTCTGTGGAGTCCAAAAGAGGGTGTTAAATTCCCTGGACCTGGAATTACAGATGGTTGTGAGCTGCCATGTGGGTACTGGGAACTGAACCTTGGTCCTCTGCAAGAGTAATCAGTATTCTTAGCCACTGGGTCATCTCTTCAGCCCCTTGCTGGAAACCCTCTTAAAGTCACACCCAGAGGTGTGTTTCTATGGTAATTCTAAATCCAGTCGAGTTGGTAGTGGTGATCAATCACATAGATAGTATTTAATTCGTAAGGACCTGCCTCAGGGTCACACAGAAGGAAGGTCAGCTCTCAGCTAGAAGCATCTTTGAGACCTCTCATTGAGGCCAAAACAAGCCCGAAATGGGATACCAGGGACCCCCTCACCAGGTCCTTCAAGGCACTTTTTTATGATCCTAAAATAGAGGGAAAGGAGATAAGAGCAGTTTGGAAAGAGGCAGACAGGGTTTCAGCACCAGGGTGGCCCTGTGGGTGTCTCAGGAAAAGGCTGGAGCTCTGTGTTCGCTTTCTTTCTATCCACTGCCCCCAAGGAAAGGCAGGCAAGTCCTCAACGTTTTGGTATGGAGTTGGAAAGTCTCTAGAGGCCTGAGAGCTGTGTCAGCTATGGTATGTTATGAAATGAGGCAGATGTTTTGTTAATTATTTACACAGTGTGGCCCAGCAGAGGTCTATGCTGACAGGAGCGTCTATCACAGACCTCAGAAGGGACCTGAAGGGAGCAGAGTCCTTGTGGAGGGCCTCAAGGCCTGAGGGAGGCCACATGTGTTGTGGGAATCTTCCTGGGCCTTTGAGGCGCTCTCATGTTGGCTGTCCCTGTGAGACCCTGTCCTCAGAAAAGGCTACCCCTCAGGCAGCTTCTGAGGAAATTTGCCCAGCTCTTCACAGCTAAGCCCACCAGGTTTGTGAAGGGAAGAGCAGACTGTGGAGAGCCACTCCCTGACAGAGGCCTCTCATGCAGGCTTTACACAGGCCATTCTCCACTGTCTCATCTGGAAAGTGGACAGGTAATATCAGACAGTGCATCTTTAATTCTCACATACCACTGGGGTGATATGACTCAGAAGTCTGAAGTTGGGATTTGATACTAAAAAGCAAGAGGACCTGGAGTCAGAGCCATCACAAACAGGCCACTGGATATAAGGGACTGTTACCTGTTTATACAAGGAAACTTTGCCTAGGAATCACTTTAAGAAAAGGTAGGCAATAGGCAGACTGGAGACACCATTCAAGCTAAAGAATTCTGGAGAGTGAAAGCATATTGTGGACACAGGGTCTGGGAGGAAGGGGAGGGAGGAGCGAGTAAA
The DNA here is from genome assembly GCA_035773235.1 of Eospalax fontanierii. NCBI lineage: Eukaryota > Metazoa > Chordata > Mammalia > Rodentia > Spalacidae > Eospalax > Eospalax fontanierii. The sequence goes on from CM069541.1 coordinate 53,233,577, forward strand.
TGTTTAATGAGTGGTAGGTTTCCTTTCAGGGTGATACAAATGTTGCTTTGGGTCTGGGGAGATGTGATGTACTAGATGCTGTGTGAAATTGAAAACTTAAGGAAGGGTAGAGCTCAGTGATAGAGCACTTGCCTAGTGTGTTTGTGGCCCTGAGTTGGATTTGTAGCAACACATACACAAACACAAACACAGGAACATGCATACGCCCCCCCGGGGGAGGGAGGGACATAATTCTATATCATTTTGAAGGAAAAAAAAAAAAAAAAAACAGGATTCAGTTACTTAAAACAAAAAGAGAAGTTCACATGTCCCTAATTCGTAGATGGGGTCAGTGAAGCACAGAGCATGACCAGCCTGAAACCCTACATGGCTAAGCTGTGGCTTAAATTTCAGCTTCCAAGCCATGTGTCATGGCTTCTTGGGCCTGGGCTGGGGCTGAGCATCTATCTGCAGGGCACCATGTTAATGAACTGTAGGGTCCTGTGTTGGCTAGCATGTGACACATCCATGTACTAATTCAAGAAGCACATCCCAGGGCCTGGAGAGATGCTAAGTAGTTAAGAGCACTTGCTGCTCTTGAAAAGGACCTGGATTCAGTTCCCAACACCCATATCGGTCTGCTCACAACCGTCTGTGACTCCAGTTCCAAGGGATGTGATGCTGCCTTCTGGCATTCAGGGACATCTGTGTTGCTTGTAGCACGCATACACTCATGCACACAAATAAAAAGAAAAAGTATATCCCAAATTCTGGGTCAGGCCAGAGAGATGTGGCACTGAGGCCTCCTCAGGGACCCTCAGTTCTATCACAGCCAGGCCCCCGGTTGGAGGGACGGCGCTCACACCCCACTCCTTGCTCCTTACTTCTGCAGGTAGGCTCAGAACTGTGTAGGGCTTTGTGAATGCTTTCGGGGAGGCACCTGTTGGGTCTCACTCTCCAGGAAATCAGGAGAGATTCCCAGAGTGAATGGCTAGCCTGGGGTAGATGTGAAGTTCTACAGAGGTCTCAAAGGACCAGCGTGAGGGCAAGTGGACCACAGAGGCCATGGGGTGGGTTCCAGAGCTGCTGACTGACCTAAGGCAGCGTGAAGCTAGGGACACCCTCCCACTTCAGTGCCAGCGTTTGCTGAGTGTCTTGCCCTACTCTAACTTTTCTATCCTGGTGAACTTATTTCATCCTTCCCACAATTCTGTGGTGTGGGCATTCATATGCCCGAGTTCTAGATGAGGAAACAGACGCAGAGGGTAGCTGGTTTCCCTTACAGTCAGCATGAATGCTGTGAGGAGACCCAAGGCAGGAAGTCCTCTGCAGAGTCAGGAGACAGACGCTGCCCTCTGGAAGTATACACTGTGTGGGTATGAGAAGCTAGCCAGACTTCCAAACAGCTGGAAGAAACAGCATGCACCACTGTCCCGTGTCGTGGGCACAGCATAGCACTTGTTCATTCCAGTTTGGGAATGCTCACTCCATAGGACAAGACTTGGTCTATGAATGCGCCCCTAGAGCCTGGCACACAGCAAGAGTACAATGAATTATCAGAAAACTTTCTAAGCATCAACTTAATGGCAAATTTAAAAGTTTTAGCTTTGCAGGGGACTGTTCAGATTTTCCGATCAGGGCTGTGAAGTTCATATGGTCTATGCAAATATTCCAAAGCCCAGTTAATTCTAAACTCCTGGCCACTTTGGATAAAGAAGGATACTCAACCTGTGGGAGGAACTTAGGCCTGGCAGGGTTTGTATCTACAGGGTCTCCTTCTGTCCCCATTTTCAGAGGTACCTCCTGAGGGCTTGGGGGATGGAATGGGTGCCTGTCTCCCAAAGCTGTTTGCTTATTTGTTGGGGGTCCTGAGGATGACACCCATGGTTTTTACACCCTTCCAGTTTTACTGTTTTCTGTCAAGTATGCTTTGTTATTTGGAGAGATTATCTTTTGTGACTTTGGGAAGGGGAAGAAGCTAAAATCTCCCAGTGACTTCTGGTCACAGATTCACCAAGCACGATGGATGAATGTGACCCCCAATTCTAGTCCAACCCAGAAAGTGGGGAACCCAGTGTCATAAGAGGAAGCAGTTCCTTTGCTGGTATGACTTTGGTGGGTGCCTAGAGGGTTGCATCCCTGGGTACCACATGGCAGCAGAGAGCCTACCCCAAGGGCTTGGCGGATCAGCCAGGTCCCCTGGACTCGGTAACCCAGGACCTCAAGCATGTCCACACTTGCTCACTCTGACTCATAGTATACACATCTTTGTTCACCTCCTGCAGGAATTCTGGTAACCCTCTATGTTTGTGTTAAATGCCAACCTCAGCCCACAAGGAAATCAAGACTGGAGTTCTGTCTACTCAGAGGGGACTTGAATAGGGACCACCTGTTCTTGGAGTCAGCCTGGTAGTGACAAAGGACACTTGGGAAACCAGTAGTTTTCTGTGAGAGGAGATGGGCCTTGGGTTCTGTGCTGACCCTGGGTTTAGCACTGGGATCACCGACAGGCAGGTTCACAGTGCTATTCAGCCATGTAGGGAAACACCTGGGATCAGACACTGTTTCTGCCCCGCTTCCTAGGCGATGTGCAGGGGAGATTCTTGTACCTTGAGGTGACAGCTGTCCTTTCCACATGTTTTTCTGGTGTCCTACATCCTCAGACATCCATCATACTAAGATGCCCCAGTATCCTGATCTCCCAAAGGGCAGGGGTGTACCAGAGTGTTTTAGTGTCATCTGGGGACAGAAGAGGCAGTTCCAAAGACACCATTCAGCTGCCGGTGCGTGAGAAGCTTCTGGATTGCTTATGGGGCAGTGCCTCTGAAATCACACACTGCCAGAAATTCCTGCACATATGGTCACTGTGATGTGTTAATGTTAGCAATCAAGACACTTAATTACATAGAAAAAAATCATTTTCCTACTCACTAGGGGTTACTAGAGAGTCTGTATTTCTTGGAATGAGAGTCCTGCATAGTATAGAATGTTATTACCTTGTATTAGTTATTTTTTAATCTGCCACAATTTTAGCTGGCAGTTCCTCCAGTTGCTGTTTATCCAGTCACATTGGCTTGGTCCCATTTGTACCTGACTTGTTTGTGCTGGGTCTTGGGTTTAAAATGAAACAGGATTCAAATGTCCCTGAAGCTTTGTTGTGTGCCTGCCACTCAGGTGGTGCTGTGGTCTATGGGTGAATCTGTTCATTTCCTGGTGGGGGCACAGGGAACTGGGCAGCTCCTAATGTGCAGATCTCTGGAGATGCAGGCATGCAAATGACCCTATACACACTGGTTCAGTGAGTTCTTTTGGGTCTGGCTCTCTGCTTGCTGTGATCAACCCAGTCAGCCACTGTTCACAGGCCATGTGATCATGTCCCCAGAATGAACCAGAAATAATCCAGATGCCCCAGGAACCGATGTGAGAACAAGGCACCCCTTCACACATCGCGTCTCAGTTCAGCATCTTGCCACCACCCAGCATTTCAAGACAGAATGTGAGATCTCGTGGTTGGCTAAATACATAAATATTTTATGTCTCGATATTCTGAAAATGAAGCCCAAATGCACAGAACTGCTGCACATCAGTGCTATAGATCATATGTTATAATAATCTGATGACATGTTGTTTAAATATTTATGGACTGATGCGACATAACAATGGGGGGAGAGGGGCGTCTAGGAGCAGAGTCGCGGCAGATGCCAGAGAGGAGGGAGCAGACTCTTGCAATCCTCAGACGCGTCACGTCACTCGCACGCTGGGGTTTCAGGGCAGTAAGCGTCGGCACACTTGTGTGCTCTACCCAGCACTGGCTTCATTTTCTTTAATCATCACAGCACCTCTGAGATGATGGGTGATGAGTCATGCTGGATTACAGATGGGAAACTGAGGCTCAAGCAAACACACAGCTACTGAACAGCCAAGAGCCAGCCCAGGTTGCCCCTCTGGTTGCCTAACTCTTGGTCTCCGTCCCATTCTTCTGTATGGGTGACAGGGCACATCAGAAAGGTTCTATCTCCCACCTCTGGAAGACTCCTTGCCGCACACTGGTGACTTTGCCAGTCACGTGGCTGTGTCTGTAAAGTGACAGGCAAGAATCTAAATCCCAAGGGTGAACGCGCGACTCAAGGGGGGCTGCCGTGGTTGGGCTTTGTGCCCAGTGCATAGTGGGTCCTCAGGACATGCTGATTTTTACTCTTGTGCCTTCTTCTTCAGTTTTGGTTTTGAAGTCACTATAGTTCATGGCAGATGGTCACCCCTAAGTGTCCCAAGCCCCCAAGCCTTTGCCTCGGCCTTACCCACTTGTAAGTGAAGTCACCAGGTCCCCACTTTCTTGTTCACCTCCCAGAGCCAGCTCCAATGTTTCTGCCTTCAGGGAGCCCTCCTGAACAAGCCAGCCAGCTCAGCCATTCCCTGATGACATCTATTGGGCACACTCATGACAGAGCACTGTGTCCTGAGTTGGCTCTGTCAGGTCTCCCTGCTTGATTCCTTAACCCCCCAGTGTCCAGGAAACTCCCCCAGGGCACAGGCCTCAGAAGGTTGTCACCTGTCCAACACAGGGCACATAGACAGCCAACTGGAGAGGTTTAACAAGACCCCCGAGCAGCCCTTTGGATGGAGACAGTCTCAGACTGTCTTCCATTTCTGCAAGGACTTAGGGGTTCCCAGCCCACCCTTGCCCCCAAGCTAAAGGGGGCATATGTAATTTGTGAGGCCCAGTATAAAATTAAAATGCAGATCTTCTTGTTCAGAAATCATCAAAGAGGGGCTGGGGATGTGGCTCCATTGGGAGAGTGCTTGCTTAGTATGCATGAAGCCCAAGGTTCAGCCCCCAGGTGCAATACACCTGTAATCTCAGCACTGAAATGGTAGCAGCCGGAGGATAAGCAGTTCAAGATCATTGGCTACCTAACAAGTTGAGGCCAGCCTGGGATACAAGGAGTAGAAACTGGCTTTTTCTTGCTTTGCAATTACTCTCCTAGCCTGTCAGACTGTTTTATTGTGTGCTTCTTGGGCACAAGGATTCTCGGGGTGAATTCAGATCCTCAAAAGACTGAGTACCACCCTGGCACTCCATGTGTGGCGCACCTGACCCCCTGCCATAACTATACTTGGGCCACTGGCACTGAGTACTTCTCCTGTGTTGGCAGGACCAACATGTACTAAAGCCCACACATGCTCCTGGGAGCACTCAAAATAACATGTTCAAAGGTAACAAGGATGTCAATAGTGAACCCAGGACATGCCACACCTGGCTCCCTTATGAGGGTGGGGCTGAGTGACTGTGTAGTCTCCCAGAAGGGTCCCCTCTTACCTACTTGTAGGATTCTGATAGAACAAGGTACCATTGTCAGTTCTCTGTGTGGGGTGAAGGGCCAGATCGCTTTGGAGGATTAGCACTGCACACAGACCACTGGCCCCTGGAGTGAGCACTGCCACCTAGCCAGCAGGTTTCCTGCCATACTGTGGGCCTCTTTTGCCACACACACATTATAGAGCCATCCTATCACACCATGCCTTCATATTATACCTACAGATCTATCCCTTTGTCATTTAAAGGTGGAATGGGGCTGGTGGTGGCTAGAGAGATGGCTTAGCAGTTAAGAGCACTGGTTGTTCTTGCAGAGAACCCAAGTTCAATTCCCAGCACCACATGGCAGCTAACAACCGTCCATGACTCCAGTTTCTGGGGATCCAATGCCCTCTTCTGATCTCCGCAAGGATACACGTACACATTTGCAGGCAATACACTCATACACATAAAATAAAAATAAAATATCTTAAAGGTGTAACAGGGATCAGAAATCAAAGGCTCAGGTTGCTGGGAAGAGAACCAAGTAGGTGATGCCCCAGAGACCCAAGACAACAGGCAGGCAGCTTCAATGTCTCTGCTAATGTGGACATGTTGTTCCTAGGGGAGTTGGGAGCAGGCAACCAGGGGGAGTGGAAGTTTGGCTTCTTGAAAGTGTGCATGAGAGAACTTGGGGAGAAAAGTAAGACTTCCTTATACTAACTGTGTAAAGAGTGCCTGAGACCCAGGTAGGTACTGTGCATGCTTTGCCCTTGTTAATTAATCATCATGACCATGCTGGGCTGGCTCCATTTTTCAGATTAAAATAACAGAGGCTCAGAAGGAAGTCTTGAACCAAAGCCATAAGCTGACTTCAGTCTGCACGCCCCTGGAGTTCCTGCTCCTATGTCCCCCTCCCCTGCAGTTCGCTGTGTGAGCCTGGGGGACGGGACACTAGCCAGATCCCAGCACTGCTGCTTCTACCTTTGAGCCTGTCTCTGACTCTAAGCAGGGAGCAGATCTCAGGGCCGATGTCCAACCTCATTCATGCAAGCCTCAGCCAGCTCCACAGCCACCCTGCCCAGAAAGGGAGGAGATAGGCAGTCAGGTTGGACAAGGCTGGTGCAAGTCATACATCTGCCTACCCTTTGACCATGGTGGCTCCTGGGCTGTCACCTCTTCCCAGAGTACCTGATTTTGCAAAGCCAGGGGTGATAGGAGTTTCTATATGAAATTTCATAACCTAATGAATGGACATGGCCTTCAGTTCCATACCAGTCTCCAGGCAGGATACTGACTTATTGTATTGACAGTGACTCTTTGAGCTGTGGACTAGAACTTGCTGGCACCTGTGACGCTCAGTGCCTGCTAGCACTGGGACATGTGAGTGGTCACTCAGCCTGGGACCCCCCCGCCTGCATCTTGGGACTTCTCCTCCTTCTCCTTGATTAGTCATTCAATTATCTGAATGAGCCCTACACTGTGTCACTGTTCCAAGACATTGTCATGAACAACAGGGACAAAGTCTCTGCCTGCAGAGTACTTGTGTTGTGGCTCCTGCTCAAGGAATGAGCCAGGTTACTGCCCCAGGGATCTGGGGGAAGTGTCACAGGGCAAGGCCAGGTATGTTTAGGACAGGCGGTCTCCTCAGCTGTCCTAGGGGTAGAACACCCTCAGTCTTTTGTTGTTTTTTTTCCCCCAAGAATTATGATTGCCTATCTAAGGACCACTGGTCCTAGGTACACACACCAAATCTTAATCATGACTTTGAGGCAAGTCCTTTTAGTTCCATTTCCAGACAAGAAAGGGAGGCTGAGCAAGGCTGAGTCATTGGCTTAGTGGTACACATTAAGCCCTTAGCTGAGCCAGGATTGAACCCAGGCCTTGGGCTCCAAACTTCCCTCTCTGATCTCTGTGCTCCTGTGCCAGTGGATAACTTCATCACTCCAAGCAGCAGAGGGACCCCCCGACCTTCCAGGCAGCCTGTGCTCTCAGCATGTCAGGGTAATACAGGATGCCCTGGGAAGGTGTGGCCGAGAACAAGGGCACACCATTGGTGCTGGGACTGACCCGAAGAGTCACTGACCGTTTCTGCAAGAGCCAGGATTCCGTTTGCTCTTTGCTCCAGCACTGTTGGGAGAGTAAGGTTAGCCTCATGCTGGGATGAGGGGGCTGAGGCTCAGAGAGTTTCCACAGACTACTGAGGTCACACAGCCTTGGGTGACCTGACTTCAGGCCTACTTGCTGTCTGTCAACCATAGTGGCTCTGCACCAATCTGGCCTTCCGCTGAGGCCTGGCAGACAGCTCAGTGGCTTGTTCCCAAACTGGGTGGGTGGGTGTATGGAGTGAACCCTTTGCATAACTGTGGAAAAGGACATCTGTCCCATTGTGAAAACACCTCCAAAATGCTACTGATTGCCAGAGCAGAAGACAAATGACAGCGTTTGGCGTGTCTGTGATGGCGAGGGGGCTGTGTCAGGTGGCTCCTGGGTCTGTCACCTAGGACATTGGGGCTTTTTATGGCATCTGAAACAGACAATCCTCTTAAAAGATATCGTCTCCAGAGCTGTCCCATCCCATCATTGGCAAACGGACCTTAAACAACCAAGGAAGCCGTGTTTCATATTCAGAAAGAGGGAGCTGGCATTTAGGCTCATTTATTTAAAGCGGGAGTCAGGGAGACGAAAGACTGCAGTTGTGAGCGGCTTGCCGCCTTGCTGCGGCCTGGGAGCCGAGTCTTCAGGGTTTTCCTCCCATTTACAGAGTTTTTTTTCTGTTGTTGTATATTTGTAAAATGAGGCTTCTGGCAAAAGCAGGTTTTAGCGTGTGAGGTGTCTCTTTCAAGACCTAATAAGGCCCCAAAGGAGGGTGAGTTCCAGCAGTACTTTCCTTCCCCAGTCCCCCGTTCCGTCTTGCCTCATACACTTTGGGCACAGGGTACCATTTGTCTTGTGTCCCATTAACGGAATTACGGCCATCACTTCCACAGGACAAGATGGGCCCTTTGGAACTGCCTTGGGGACAGAAGCAGGATTGGCCTCCAAGCAGTTTTGCTTAGAGGGGAACGGAAAGAGAGCAAGCATGGGACAGAAAACTCAGACACATGGATGTGAAGGATTCTGATTCCAGGCTGTGGGGGAACAGGCTAGCCCATCCTGCTGCCTGCTCACCAACCCCCATGGGAACTGTGGCAGGGCATATGATGGCTTAGGTACCTCACAGATGTGACCATCTGAGTGCAGAGGGAAGGAAGAAGAACACCCATCATCTAGGAGTGAGCCTACATGCCCTGAATAGCATGGGCCGCTTTTGGTATGTCTTGGGGTGTGAGAATCTTTGGGCCCATTTTTCAATGATAAGCAAAGATTCAGAGTCCAGATAACTTGCTTTGGGTCACCCTGATCTATTTACTTATGGATGTTCTTCCTAAAGGCTCCTTGAAATACCACGTTCCTAATGCAAGTGAGCTGATATCCTGAGGTCACTGTTGATATGCTAAACGTGGCTGGTCTATCTGTGGACCTGAGGGAATTTCAGGGTGTGGAGCCCTGAGGATGAAAGACTGAGTAATGAACTCTCTCTGCATTCTTCATGCCCATTTGCTACAGGAGTGGCTCTGTTTGTCACACCCAGTGCCAGCTCTAATAGATTGTTTGATGCTGCTTAAGATACTCAGTTGACTGGGATTGATTAGCAATGTCTGCTTTGTTCACCAGAAAGAGGAAAGGGGGCACATCTTGGACCAGACCTAAGTTAATGCATTTTTCACAGTGGGCTCTGACTCTTGGAACACCATTGTGCTTGGTCATAGTGCCTCTTACCACACTGTTAACTCGAGGAAGAAGGCCAAGGTGTCACACAGTGGGAATTCTGTGACTGCCAGAAGGATAGGATTGACAAACACTCCACGGTCCCTAAGAGAGCCAGCAGTTAGAACACTTCCATAGTGAAGGTTTTTAGAAGCATTTTTAAACTTCTAGGGATGAGACCTAGGTGCCTACATATTTAAAGCAGGCCTCTGTCCTCTGTGCCACTGGTTTGCTGAGGCATTTGAGTAAATAACTTTACCTCTTTGTGTCTTGGTTTTCTGTCTTTGAAGAAAAGGTCATCCTTCACTCATAAGGCCTTGGTGATGAGCAATGCAGGAGATGAAGGACATGGAACCAAGAACCCATCAGTCACAGCTGGGTGTTTAGAGTCAGGCCTCACCCCCGCGCACCTGCCTGGCCTCACTCTCCGTTGTGCTGAGCCCCAGAATCCCATGCTGGTCGTTTGGCTTCTCTGATGTTGGGCCTCTGGGAGCCTTTCCCGACTCCAGGACGCTACCACTCTAAGCCTATGGCTTCCTACACTCTGCCCAGTTTGTACAGCCCTCAAACCCATAAGGCCCAAGGATGGGTTCTTCCCCTGGACTAAGAACCCCTCTGGGGTTAGGACAAATTTACTTCCTGTGATCTTCATCCTGGCCTGGTGCAGCCCTCAGAGACAGTCTCCAGGGGAAGGACCAAGGTATCCTGCTTGTTCCCCAGGCATGTTTTCCACAGGGGCAGCTGAGCTGTGGAGCCTCAAATCCCAAGTCCAAAGTCTAGGCCTCTTGGGGAGCAGGCAGGACAGCTAGCTGAATGGAGCCTGGCTCTGTGGCAGAAATACTGTATATCAGATGCCCCCTGTGTCTTTCGTAGGTTACTTTTTTGTTGGTATTTACTTCCTGTGATCTTCATCCTGGCCTGGTGCAGCCCTCAGAGACAGTCTCCAGGGGAAGGACCAAGGTATCCTGCTTGTTCCCCAGGCATGTTTTCCACAGGGGCAGCTGAGCTGTGGAGCCTCAAATCCCAAGTCCAAAGTCTAGGCCTCTTGGGGAGCAGGCAGGACAGCTAGCTGAATGGAGCCTGGCTCTGTGGCAGAAATACTGTATATCAGATGCCCCCTGTGTCTTTCGTAGGTTACTTTTTTGTTGGTTTCTTGAGACAAGCTCTTGTGTGTAGCCTGGGCTAGCCTGGAACTCCTGCCTCAAACTCCCAAGTGTTGCTACTCTGCTCAGCTGTGAAAAATACTCTTTAGAGGATGGAGTTGGGCTCTGTGGTAATGGGTCCCAGGGTTGCTAGAGGTAGGGCACTACAGATGTCAGGATGGAGGGAATGACTAGGGAAAGCAGGGCTAGCCTGGGGTAAAGGGAAAGCTGGGCAGTCTGAGACCTGAGTGGGGCTGCAGGTTAAAACCATGCTTCCCTGTGGTTTTACTGCCTCGGGGGTCTTCAGGAAAGCCCAGTTTCCTACCAGACAGCACAGGGCCCAGTGTCCTGTCGGTGAAGAAAGGACGGTGTGCTTTCACCTCCTGACTCGCCTTGGTCCCTGGATTTGGGTGAGGCTGGTGCTCACAGGAGCCACAGTAAGAGAGAAAGTGGAAATCACAGAGTGATGACAGATTCCTATGGCAAGTCGAAGGGGCTGTGAGTTCCTGGCAATGGTGTGCGCAGTAGAGTGTTTCTGGAGGGTGTCCAGAAGGAGCCTCTGCCTGGCACCTGCAGCACAAATGCTAGTTCTCCTAATAGTATGCCACTGCATAAACATTAGCCACATTTAACCACAACGGCAGCCCTCTCACTGCATTATGACCATTTTATCAGCGCACTGGCCTAACTGCGATCATCAGTTAGCTCTCATCTCTAAATGGCTCATTATTTATGTCTTTTTCTTTGACAGAGTCTCACTATGCAGTCCAGGCTGGCCTGGAGCTCACTGTGTAGACCAGGCTGGCCTTGAACTCACAGCAGTCTGCTCATCTCTATAGTGCTAGGGTTAAAGGTGTGTACCGCCACCAGGCTTACCTGCTTTGTTTTGGTTTTTTGGTCTTTTGGGGACAGGTTCTCCCTGTAACCCTGGCTGGCCTGAAATTATGACAGTCCATCTCCCAGAGTCACCTGCCTCTGCCTTCCGAGCCCTGGGAATTAAGGCACGTGCCACCACACCCAGCTATGTTGTGTTTTTTTTGAGATGTTCTTATCCTGTAGTTTAGACTGGTACTCACCATGTACTCCAGGCTGACCTTGAACTCACGGTATTCTCCAGTGCTGGGATTATAGGCATGAGCCATCGTATCCAGCTTTGCTATATTAAAAAAAAAAAATTTTTTTTTACATTTATTTTCTTTATGGAGGTGGGTAGAGGGTATGCTATGGCACGTGAGTGGAGGTTAGAGGACAGCTTTTGGGGAATCAATTCTCTCCTTCCACCATATGGTTCTTGGGGATCAAACTCGCATTGTTAGACTAGTCCCTCTACCCACTGAGCCATCTCACTGGCCTGATTTAAAAAAAGAAAAAAGGGATTTATTTATTTAAAACATTTTTTTGATATGCGTCTCCTGCATGTATGTAAGTTACGGACTGTTGTGAGTCACCTTGTGAGTGCTGGGAACCAAGCCTGGGTCCTCTGCAAGAGCAGCAAGTGCTCTTAACTGCTGAGCCGTCACTCTTTCCCCCTGATGCTCAGTTTTTGAAATGAACCCATCGCCGAGAGAGGTAAAGGATTTGAGTCCATAGCTGGAAGCCCCAGCCTGTCAGGACCCTTACCAGTGGCTGTAGGGAACTATGAGAGGCTTTGTGGAGCAACATGTCAGGCAGCAGGGGTCACCTGAGGTTGGGGCCAGATAGGTGAGGAGGCCCAAGAATGATGGATTTATCTTGGAGCCTTAAATGGTCGATGTGGGAGGGGCATGTGACCAAATAGGGGCTAGCATGGTCATGGGCTGGCTAGGGTGTTGCTGAGGCCCAGAAGGCTGGAGGAGACTGAAGTGGAGGCCCTGGTGTGAAAGCAGCCTCCATCCCAGAGTTTCTCCATGCCTGAGGCTGCACCCACCCTCCAGGAGCTGCAGCCCCTCCCCTGGGTGTTGGGTGGGAGGCCCCTCACCTCAGCACCCTCAGCCTCGCTCACAGCTTTCCTGTGAAAAACAAGGCCGACGCCTACCAACTTGCTGGGGACAATGTGAGAATAACTGATAAAATATGTAAAGCTTGCAGCGAAGGGGAAAAAAGTACCATGGATGTGTTATTTTCCCTAAATCCGGATTTCTGCGTGTCGTTTTTTTTTTCGCCCATCAGAGAAGCTGTTTTGATTCCTGGGGATGAGAGAAGCCGGAGCTAATGGGAGCGCGTCAGCCAAGGCTCGGCTGTGCAAGCCGCCTGCCAGTGATGCATTTAATTTCCCTGGTATCCAGGCTATCTCACCAATCTGCAGGCGCCCCAAGACTGCCGTGCCTCCTGGGGAGCGCACCCTGTGGTCGCAGGGACCGAGTCCCCGCCTCTCACATTTATCTACTGTTTTGTTCTAGAAGGACCTGAAGTTATGCTCTGAGAGCAGCTGCTCTGGGGTCTAACTCCACCCTCCTTCATGTGTATATCAGAGGTGGGCTGGGGTCGTAAGTTTCCCCCGCTGACCTGGACTGCCACTGGCCACTGACAATGCCACGGACTCGTGGGGTTGCTTGGAGTATGTGGCAGTGTGGGCAGTATCTTGTTGGAACAGTCCTACTGGTGGGAGAAAGGGCAACTGAGTGAGAGTGAAGAGATCAATATGCCCTTTTCCATGGGCCTGCCAGGGGCATGACATTAGCAGGAGCTAGACCCTTTTGGTGGGCTATTCTAGGACAAGGAGTCAGAAGAATTGCTTTCTCCTGGGATCAAATGGGAGAAGGAACTCCCCTTGGACCCCTGGAATATGTGGGACTAACTGAACCCTAACTAGCCTCATTCCTGGCTTTGATGGACCCACTGTGCTGTGGAGGATTGGGATAACCCGTTTTTCCTTTGAGTTTGATTATCTCCTAAAGCAGTTTGCTGCATGATCCGATTTAGCTGCCCCAGCACCTGACACAGAGGCCAACTCTACCTCCCTTCTGGCTGTCTGAATGTAGTGTCTATTGGCATCCATACCTGTCTTACCCCAGGAAAGCAGGGCCCTGTCTGTCTCATGCACTCTGTGTCCCTAGCCCTGGACAGTGAGCCTTTCAAGAATGCTTGACAAATGGCAGAAGCAGTTAACCTCTCTTAGTCTCAGGAAGGACACTGAGTGAGCCTCCGTTGACAGCCTCAGCCACACCTCAAGGGCAAGATGCAAGCCTTTGCCTTTCCAGGGTCCCCTGGGTCTCTCTCCCAGCTTTGAGTCTGGAATTCCGGGTGTGACACTGTGCGCCCCTGCAGTTTTAACACTACCCAGAGAAACTTCCAGTCCACACTGTGGCTTTGGTTCGGCTCACAAGAAGTGTGTCCTGTGACTGCGCTAGGAATCTGGGCATTTAGCCCAGAAAAGAGTGTGTTTCCTGGCTTCCTGAGAAGGGGGCCCACCCTGCCTCGGTTGGGGCACATGGAATGGACGGACTTGCATCGTCTGAGGCTGCTTGCTGCCCTGTGCCGAGTGGCCCCAGCTGGGGAGTGTGTCCCCATGCCCGAGTGTCCCTGGGAAGGAACACATGTCTCTTTGCTCTTCAGGACTCCTCCCTGGTTACTGTAGGGCGGACGTGGGTATGATGTACTCAAAGAACAGGGTGACCTTTGTCCATTGGGTCATCAGGCCACTAGGGCCACATGTCTTGAAAGCTCCTCCCAGAGTGCAAGGCATCTGGCCCCGTGCTCTGCAGCGGTCAGACTCTGGTTTATGAGGTGAGTTTGAAGTGAGCTGGAGACACTGGCCCGTCACGTCTGCACATTGCGTAATTTGCTTCGCAATTTGCTTCTCTTCACAAGAAGGACCAGTGCTTCTTCCTTCTTGGATTTTTCCTTTTTATTTTCTTTCCCCTCATGACCTGGAGGCTGCCTCTTCCTCCTCCCTTGGGCTGAGGACTATCCTGGCACAGGGCCTCTGGGAGTACATTTCTTTAAAATTTTATTTTTATTTTTTGCGTATGAGTGTTTTGCCTGTGTGGGCGTAAGTGCACCTGTATTACGCAGTGCTCACGGAGGCCAGAAGAGGGCGTTGGATCCCCTGGAACTGGAGTTATGGACCATTGTTAGTCACCACGTGGGTGCTGAGAACCGAACCCAAGTCCTCTGCAAGTGCTGAGCCATGTTTCCAGCCCCAGAGGTCAGCCTCAACCCCCCTGCTAGGGTTGAAGGGAATCATGGGTACAGCAGCTTGGTTCCTTGGGTCTTGAATCTAGAGTGAGGCCATCCCCAGGGATATGTGACATCCTCACCCAGCTTCAGTGAAATGAGGGAACAGAAGGACAAGCCTGGCATTATCTGCTTTCTGATGTCAAGCGTCCTTTCTCCTGCAGAAATGGTGATAACGGATGAAAATTTTATTTTAGATGCTAGAAAATGTTGGCAGCCTTTTCTGTCTTCAAACTTTCAGGGAAGCATTACAGGCCTGCAAAATCCGGTGGTCCGGGTGCCCCTGATGGTCTTCTCTATGGGGGACAGAGTGGGGACGGAGGGGGTGAGGCAAGTCGTGTCACTTGTGACCACAGCTCTGCCCTGGGTTTCTTAGGGCTGCCTTAACAAGTAACCACGAACTGATGAGTAGAGGACTGAACTCCTGCGCTCACTGCTGCAGAGGACTGGTGTCTGGAAGGACAATGTGGGGATGGTTTCTTAGGACCAAAGGAGCATCGCTTCTGATAATCGCCAGCAGTGTTGGTGTTCCTTGAACTGCAGACGCATGATGGCAGGGTCTGCCTCTCCTCATGTGGTATATTTTGTCTCTCTCTCCCCCTCTCCCTCTCTCTCCCTCTCTGTTCCCCCCTCCCCCCTCCTCTCTTTGTACAAATTTCCCTCTTATGAAGACCCTGCTCATTGGATCTTGGCTCATCCTAATCCCACATCACCTCAATTTCACTCGGTTATACCTGCAAAAGTCCCATGAATATGCCTCAACCTACAGTCCAGATAAATCCAGATAAATTGAAAACCTCTAAATTCAAA
Organism: Eospalax fontanierii; assembly: GCA_035773235.1. Taxonomy (NCBI): domain Eukaryota; kingdom Metazoa; phylum Chordata; class Mammalia; order Rodentia; family Spalacidae; genus Eospalax; species Eospalax fontanierii. The sequence goes on from CM069541.1 coordinate 53,248,766, forward strand.
ACTGCACCCAGCCTACTGGCGATTCTTGCCTATACACAGCGAACCATGGATGGATGGGGTTTCTGTGATTGTGGGGCTGATGGAGCTATGGTTTACCATCCCTGGCCAGCCTCCTGATGACCTTAGACAATATATAGCTAGCCTGAGAATAGATCAAAATTGGAAATTAAAAGTCAGATTTCTGTAGAGTGCTTATCCATTCTGTACCATTCCAAAGTTAAAAAAAGTTGTAAATTTGAACTACCTTAAATAAAGGCTGTTTGTACTTCCAAGATCACATTTCCAGGTAGACATAAAATTTGAACGGACACCATTCCATCAGTACAGGGAACATCTGGGAACAAGAGGAGTCCCCAGAGCCTGCTGCATTCTTGTGGAAGGGATAGGCACCCAAGGACCCAAGGATAGAGAAAGGAAGGACCAGGTTGGGGCTTCAGGGAAGGTCACTCCCCACTACACCATACCCTGCCTGTCTGGAGGCTCAGGAGGGAGCAGGGTCCCAACTCTAGAGCCTGTCCATCCTGGACCAGATCCCATGTATTTGGACAGGTACCCAGATGAGTCCATCAAGAGTAGTCTTCAGCATAGTTGGTTTTAAATACAGTCATTTCAGTCCTTTGGTGGCATTGGCGAGGGCAGTTGAAGACCAAAGCTTTAGCACAAGCACCAGCCTGCCTTGGCCGCTCAGATGGGAGAGTGCCTCTCCTGAGAGTGACAGGCCACACTGTTCAGTTCCTGGCACTAGTGGCCAAGAAGGCCTCCCCTGCTTCAGGATGAAGGAAGGAAGGGAATCTGGGCCCTTTTGTTTTCCTTCCCCCAGGATCCTAATCTCTTCTGGCAAAGACTCTGTGTTCAGACATTTCCGGATGAGTGTCCCAGTGGTGATGCCTCCTAGCAGAGAAATCGTGAGAAGCACACGCATCCCATCCCCTGCCTCTCTGAACCACGTTTCTCCCCTGCTGGGATACAGGAGTAACATTCCCATCCTGCCCACATCAGGACTGCGAACAAATAGGCGTGCCTGAGAGAGGGATAACCTTTTGTGACTCCTGCCTAGGCCCAACATGGGACCTGACACACAATAGGTGCTTAATAAAGTCTTGCTGATTAAAAAAAAAAAATTGACACTGACAACATTCTCACCATGTGGTTCCTGAGGTCCTGCCTGGTGGCAGGTCTCCCCACAAAGAAATCCCATAGGTGGTTCCTAACTCTTTGGTGCTGTGGATTAGTGCCGGGAGGAGAGTCTAGGGACTGCTAGCCCCAGCTATACACACCACACAGCTGTGTGCAGATGGTCACAGGGCCCCGTCGAGCCCACTTGCTGAGACTCTGCTTTGCAGACTCTGCCATTGCTGCCATCCTGGCCTTGGTGCTGCAGCAGGTACCCGGGCATTCCTAGTCTCCAGGCCTTTGATACACTGTGCTGAGAATCCACCCCGCCCTCCACTTACAGGCACTCCCTGTTCTGTGGTGTCTAATGAGACATGCGGCCTCATGTGAGTAGGTGGAGGGCCATCCTTGTTCCCAGGAGGAATGGGAAGGTGGTGGTACCTGCAGGTGGGCTTTCTTAATGATTATCCCATGTTAACAAAACCATGAATGAAGTCAGGGAGTTTTCTGAGTGTTCAGCACAGAAGTCTCTCTTGGTGGTTCCAGTGTCTTAAGGAAGCAGGACCCAGGTGACCCTCAGATACCTCTGGCCCTGCCTGGGTAGCAGTCTGGATCCCACTCCACCCCACTGCCCGCACACAGGCTCTGTATATGGAAGTCAGAGGGTGCTAGGTGTTCTCTTCTCTCAGTTTTTACCATGTTCCTCACTGAACCTGGAGCTGGGCTGGCAGCCAGCACGTCTGGGCTGTCGTCCTGTTTCTGCCTCCATAGCTCTGGGGTTGTAGGCATGTGTAGCTGTGCCCAGTTTGCTTTTAAATTCATGTCTTCAATTTTATGTGTGTGAATATTTTACCTGCGTGTATATAAGTGCACCTGTGTCATGCAATGCCTGTGGAGGCTGAAGAGGACATCAGAGCCCCTGGAACTGGAATTTTAGACAGTTGTTAGCTGCCATGTGGGTGCCGGGAACCAAGATCCTCTACAAGAACACCCAGTGCTCTCAGCTGCTGAGCCAGCTCTCCAGCCCCATGCCCAGCTTTTTACATGAGCGCTGGGGATTTGAATTCAAAGCCTCATGCTTGCACAGCAAGCATTCGTATCCACTTTCTTTGTGGTCTCCCAGCTGGGTGAGTTTGTACCTTTCTGATTCTCAATTTCCTTCCCTGTAACGGGGCAGGTTGGTGCATTCACATACATGGGCCCCAGGCATTGCATGGAGTAGGGGCAGCGACATAGGATTTTGTGGCTGTTTCTTCTTAGCATGGGTTTTCCTAACTCAAGAGACTTGAGGGAAATCAGATTGACTGGCTGTTTGTTTAAGCTAAAAGATGTTGTAAGAATTTTGTTTGGGAAGACAAGCTTAGGTTTCAGGACAGAACCGTGCTACCTCTGGAATTGCATAGTTGACCGTCTAGGCATAGTTTAAAAGCTTCGTGATCCAAGTCTTTGAGCCTTCCATGGGGATGCTCCGAGGTCACACTCTTAGGGACTCCCTCACACAGCAGGGCTGCTTGTTGGATCCGGAGTGTCGCTTCCACAGAGCGACTCTGTCTGGCTATGAATGGATGGTTTTTCTTCCCTTTCTTGGATACCTGAATGGCAGCCTCCCTCCTGTGGTCCCTAAGGGCGACCTGAGTGTAAAACTCCAAAACAGACATCACAGTGAGGTCGTCCGTTCCTGTTTGCAGGGATGGCTCCCAGCGAGGCTCAAAGAGACAGGTCGATAGCTGCTGTGACTCAGGGCCTCCTGAGGGGCTCCATGGTCTATAAAGGCTGCCGAGTGTACTGAAGAAATCAGATTTCACCAAAAAAGCGGCAGGTTGGAGGAGTAGCCGCCCATGGTCAGCATGCATTCTAGAGCACTGGGTGCTATGTGACTTCAAAGCCCAGTCCCTCTGCCTACCTCAGGTAGCCTGCCTTCGTGCCTCCGTTTTCTCCTTTTGCAAAATAGAGATAACTGCATGTCTGTCTCACCAGGCTACTGAGGGGATTAAGTAACTTTGTATCTCTCCGGCATACAGAATGGTGTTTGGTGCAGAGTAGTAAAGGGGGATAAACTGAGGCTCTAAGAGATCAGAAGCATCTGTGGTCACACAGCTAGCCTGTGGCAGCCAGTGGTGCAGCACATGATCTCTCATCTCGTGGGCTCTTCCCCTCCTCCCCACTCAGACTTTCTCAACCGTCATGTGTAGAGGAAGTCCCGTGACCCTCAGCCACAGGAATTCCAGCAGCACACAATGTCTGGCATTTCTTTGGGTTGGCTGGGGCCCTGCTGCCTGCTATTCAGCTGGTATCTCTTTGTCCTCTTCTTTCTTACAAAGTTCTAGAAGGTCTTTCCTCTGCTGTCCCTGAAAATAGTAAAATTAACCTCTTGGCCCAGGTGTTTGAAGACTTCAGTCCCTGGTGCGTGTTCTGGAAGCACACCCCTCCTCTCCCGCCCAGCTCCCCAAACCCATCTGTTTCCCCACCTGCCTGCCTATAATTGCAGCAACAGGCCAGCTAGGGGGATGCTGTCCCAAACTCAGGTGGCCACGGACTGTCAGGGTAATTGCTGATGAAACAAAAACTGGTGACACATCCTTCTAGGAAATGAGGTGCCCCCTCCCCGCCAAATGCCACCCACTTCCGCTGCCTTGCAGCCTCAAAGGTTATCTGAGTCATCAGCTCTCTCTGCACTTTCCCCTCTCCTAGTGCATTGAGCTCAGGCAGAGTGACTGGGGTGTCCCCTCTGTGGGCCTCCAGGGTGTTAGGACTGAGGGGCTCTCTCCTCATTTCTACAGACTACAAGCTCTGGTGACTCCAGCTCAGGGCGTGAATGTGGCTCTTGATTCCATGAGGGACTTCCCGAACTGCAGTCTCCTTATCTGTGAAATGGGTAGATGGAGAACCCAGCCCAGCGCGTGGGTGTTCTCCCCGGCCTGCTCAGTCCTCTCTTCATTCTTTTCCTGAGAGGCTCTGGATTGCCTGGGATCACAGGTATTGCTGTGCTCTCTGTGGGAATTTGGGGGCTACTTAGCCAGGTCGGGAGGCCACTGGAGAACCTCCATATAACATCAAGGACATTTAAGAGTTCAGCCCTTTCAGTGGGCCCCAGAGCCCAAAGGAGAAAGAGCTGGAGCAAGGGAGCTAGGAATCCATACTGGAACTGAGAGGGCCAGACTGTCCACTGCCCATCCTTCTCCTGGATGGCCCAGCACCAACAGGTGACTGCTGTCATGAGCTTCTAAAGGAGGGGTGGGCAGCAGTCCCTCTGCAGACCACCAGAGAGACCCCAAATGAAGAATTTGTGATCAGTCATTTTAATATCTGTGACTCAGACAGTGATGCAAAGTAGAGGCTCAGTGTTCAGTAGCTGAGTGGCAGTCAGTAGCCACCATTTATTAAGCACCTGTCACATGCCAGGTATCACTAGGGAACTTCCCATAGGGTACCCTAACCCTCTTGATGGCCCCCCAGGAGCTTAGGTGTGTGCCTGTTTTCCATACAGGGAAGCTGGGCTCAGAATGGGAAGTCGTGCCGCAAGGAGCCACCTGATTCCTCAGCCCCTGCATCCTCCCCTGCGATCCTGATGGCCGGCTGGGGCACCCCTCCCCTAGAGAATGCTAGGGAATGTTTAACAAGCATTTTAGGCAGATCACCACACAAACCTTTGACTTACTCTCTTTGCTAATTTCTTTCCTTGGTTGAGTTCAACTGTCTCACAAAGACCCTGAAAACTCACCAAGTGTCCCCTCAAGCCAGTAGTAGACAGCTCAGTGCACCTCCTATCCCGCCTTGCTCCTAGAAGGCCACAGAGCCAGGAATACACCTGAGCGCAGGAAATACCTGCCCTAGGCCTCCCTCCCTAAGGCCCTGGCGTCTCTGTGTCACACAAAGACTTAAGCCGGTGGTGAACACAGGACAGGTCTGCAACAATGCCACTGGGATGTGCAAGCCCGCCAGCCCCTCCGTGTGCCATATTCCTGCCAGGCCCGGAGCAGAGCCCTGTAAACGCCAGGATATAATGGACAATAAAAGTCTTCGGAAAATAGTGACTCTCCTAGGACCACTGTCCTCCCTGCCACATGCTGCCTGCCAGAGCCACCAGCCCTGCGATCATGAGGCACGATCGTCACGTAAATATATAGGATCTCTTGCCAGTCGCCAGCCAAGATTTATTTCATTGAAACAGTGGGGGAGGGGCCGGCCCAGGTACATCCTGGTGACTTGTGAAACGTGTTGCCACCTCTTTGGTGTGCTTCTCCGCCCCAGCTTTGAGAGGATGAAGTTGGACCCAGGGTGGTCTCCTCTCTCAAAATTGGGGGGCAGCAGGGGACCACAGGATGCCTCCCTGCCACTCCCCCAGGCCTAAGGCCCTGGTGTGTGTGAGTCTCCAGGGGACTGAGGAATGGCTTTTCTGTGGATGGCGGGATGCTGTGGGGAGCAACTGTTGAGTGGACACTGCGTGTGCCTGGCAGCCATTTTCCCAGAGTAGCAGTGGCCACATGTGCACTCCCGTGCATACTGGGGCCCTGAGTGTCCTCGGGAGGCATTTTAGCTGCATGTACTCATACAGTCTTTCATCAGCCCTGTAAGGTAGGTCCTGCCGAGGCCAGGTTTTTCAGAGGAGGGAATGACAGAGGTGTCTGTGGGACTGGCCCACATTCAGGAGGCTGGATGGAGGCAGCGCAGGAGGGGAACCTGGAGCTCTTGGACTCCAGAGCTTAGGTTGGGCTGCCTCCCAGAAACCCCACTGATTGCCCTAAGCAACACAGTAAAGCACTTTGCTTCTCAGAGAGCAGTAGTACAGCCCACCCAAAGGAGGTCACAGGCCCTTGTTCCCGGCCGAGCTTGTCTCTCCAGCGGGAACACAACAGGCTATTTCTTCATCTATCCATCTAGAGGGCAGCTTTGTGGGTATGCTTATTGCCAGTGCCCTCGAGGGTCTGGCCTACTTAGGGGATCTCTGTGGGTGACACACTCTTCCTGTGTGCACATTTTCCCTATGGCTGTGTCTGGGAACCCACAGGCATGGCTGCGGATGTGGCCGGAGGGCTCAAGAGTGTTCCCAGGCCAGAGAGTAGGTCCTCTTACCTCTTCGAGGCCTGGAAGAGCTGGATTCCCTTCAGAAGGAGGGATGTGCTTGGATACCAGATTCCCAGCTCAGTTTCTGGGTATCCCAGTGGGTTACGAATTCACTATCAGCCTTGTCAAGCATCACACAAGAACAAGCACCCCAGACTCATGTTGTAGGTGGGGAAACCGAGAGTCAGATAGTCTTGGACTTTCCTGACACTTGGAGTCCCATGAGGGTCCAGGCTGTGAGCCTCAGGCCACCATGCCATGCATGCCACAGCTCAGAGCCATAGTCCTTCATGTAGAGTTAAACATGGCCACATATTGGGGCTAGGGAGATGGCTCAGTAGCTAAAACAACTTGCTGTGCAAGCATGAGGGCTGGAGTTCGGGGACCAGTGCACATATGAAAAGCTGGAGAGATGTGGCAGCCCAGCACCAAGGAGGAAGAGACAGAAGGTCCCCAGGGCAAACTGACTGGCTAAATCAGTGGATTCCTGATTCAGTGAGAGACCTTGCCTCAGTGAATAAACTGCAGCATGCTAGAGGAAGACCCTAGACTGAAAACTCTGGTCTACACACACGTGCACACATGAACTCTCACACATGTGCCCACACGCTTATGCACACACATGAGTAGACACATTTGTGAACATATATATTCATATACAAAAACAAAATCCACCTTAAAAATGACCACATGCATTCCAGGTCCAATTTGGATCCAACAAGTATCCAATCAGGAGAGAGACACAGGAAGTGGCCCCAGAGCCTATGATTATGTGGCCATGTGGGTGGCAGGACTGGATAGAGGAGATAATGTCACCAGACTGTGCTGAGCTTCAAGGAGATTGTTTTGGGGACTTGCTGTTATTCTCAGGAGGCCCTTACCCAACCTGTCTGGAACCTTCTCTGTGAACCAGGCTGGTAAGGTCATGCAAGACACAGATCTTTGGCTACCTTCTTCTTTGGGGAATCGTACACCCAGGACCTGGGCTTGGAAGTCTAAGCCCCTAAGGGCCATGGATGGCTGGCCCAGGCCCAGCAGCTGCTGCTGGGCGGGGGGCGGCATCTGGCATATGCCTGACAGTTGGGCTCGGCCAGCAGGGAAGGTGTTCTGGCAGGTGGCCAAGCCCTGGTGCCAGAGTCTGGCACAGCACGGACTCTGGGGCCTCAGTGGCCATATGCCAGTGTCAGTCCCTGTGGTGGCGGGCTGCAGATGGGGTGCAGGTTGAAGTGGCTCTTGTTCTAGTGGAGAGGGCAGGGGTGACTACAGAGCCCTCTGCATATAGATGGAGGGCTGAAGCAGGCCAGGAGACAGTAGATGCTGTTCTTGTTCCCATTTAACCCATTTGAATACAGGGGACACAGTGTGGGATGTGACAGAGCCAGAACTTGAACCTGGCAGGCCACTGTGCAGTTGAGCCTTCCACAGTCCTCTATGGCAAACCCCTTTCCTGTCGGTCCAGTCCTGCCTGCCTGTCCAACTACTACTAAGACTTGGGGGAGTGGTGAGGTGTGGGGTTTTGTAAGCATCTGTATGTGACTCTTCCTGTATCTGCCTCTTCCTGGGACACTTGAACTCTTCTGGTTTGTGAACCCTGTAAGAACAGAGCTTCAGCTACGACATCCTGGGGTCCCCACGTGTCAGCACAGGTCCTGCACAGAGAAGGCAGTTTGAAGGAGCTGGAGAATGGAGGGAGTGAAACAGAAGCCTGGGAACTCTCTAAGATCTCAATCCCTGGACCTTTGACCTTGTTTTGGAGAGGAAAGCCTAGGACTAGAGAAAGGATGAAATAAAAATGAAACAATGACTCTACTGTTTGGGTGTCTGTTAGGAGCCAGACCCAGAGCTCAGCACTTTTGACCCCTGTAATGTCATATAACCCTCCAGGACAGTAGATGCTGTGTCCTTACTTAACCTATGAGAACACCAGGGCACACAATGAGAGAGTGGTGTAGAGCTGGGGCTCGAACCCAACACTGATGTCTGCCGCATTCTCTTTCATGGACAGCAGTTATGTTGTCCCAGTGTATAAAGGAGAGAAGATGAAGGACCAAATTTTTATTTTTGTATGTGTATGAGTGTATTGCCTGCATGTGTGTAAGTGTACCCATGTCATGCAGTATCCACAGAGGTCAGAAGAGAGTGTCGGATCTCCTGGTCCTGGAGTTATGAATGGTTGTTAGCTGCCATGTGGGTGCTGGGAATTGAACCTGAGCCCTTTGCAAGAGCAGCCAGTGCTCTTAACTGCCGAGTCTTCTCTCCAGTGCCTCCTCCCCCAGGCCCTGTTTTTATTCTTATTAACAAAAATTCCGTGTGTGTGTGTGTGTGTGTATGTGTATGTGTGTAAATTCATAAGTACAGGTGCATACGTGTGGATATCAGAGGAGCCAGGTGTCAGTCCTTGTTCACCTTTTCAGAGACAAGAGTCTTTTGTTCATGGCTGCGTACACAGGCTAGCTGCCGGAAGCTTCCAGGGATTTCCTGGTTTCCACCCACCATGTGGCAGTGGGAGTGCTGGGATTACAGACATGCTGCTGTGCCCAACTTGATACAGATTCTGGAGATCTGAATTCAGATCCTCACTCTTACAAGTCCTTTACCCACTGAGCCATCTCACCAACTCAGGAAGAGCTGTTTTAAAAGGGACAGCAAGGACTTTTATGCTTCTCAGCATTTGCAGAGCTTGGTGGGGATAGACAGGTGCATGGACAGAGCACAGGGCCAAGGAGTCTGGCCTGACTCTTAGAAGTTACTACATCCACTGACCAGATGCAATGATCAGAACAAACCCCTTCACTGGAGTTCTGTGGGGTATGAGATTGATAAAGAAACGTTGGTCTCCAGGCTGGTTCTGGCCCTTCTGTGTCATGGCCCCAGGTGACCTCTTCCCTTCCTGCCTCAGTTTCTCAGTGGGTGAAATGGGGAACTGCACTAGGCTATCCCAGAGTGGATCCTGGTGGCATTCTAATCTGCACTGGCCCACACACCATCCAGTGGCCACTGCTACCCGCTTGGAGTCCCTCATGAGCAGCAGGCTCTGCGGGGGCTGTGACAAGTTCCATTCACCATGGAGGTGGTAGCCAGGGCCATTTTTGGATCAGTGCGTGGTGGGGGAGTTTCCTTTTCGTGGTGTCTGGGGACAGGAGCCTTGAGAAGGGGAAGTCCCCGCTCAGACACGGGCCCCTTGTCCCTCACCCGCCTTGGCCCAGAGAGGTCATTTGGATCCCCAGACACTCTGGGCACTGCACCAGCCCTCAGACCTGCCCCAGGGCTGCTCTCGCTTTGAAAGTTACCAGCCCTGCCAGCCTCCTGCTGTAGAGAGCTGTACTCTTGTGGGTTTGTCTAACAAGTGACAGGGAACCAGACCCCAGAGGCCTCCAGGACTTAGACTCGGGGTCACCCGACCCGGACCTGGCCGAACCTCTGTTATCTGCTGCTTCCTCGGGGCAGTCAGCAAAGAAAGCAGTGGTGCCAGCCCGGGCGACCTTTGCCACCGCCCTGGGCGGGGCAGGTGCTGCCAGCTAGGTTTACCGTTAAGCAGTTCTCAGGCTTTGCTAAAACTCCTGGGGTGTCAAGTCAGGAAGGAGGAAGGAACCCTTTTCCCTAGGGTGGGTTCTGGAGTTAGGGCTGGTCAGGGGGACACTGCAGATGGCTGAAGCTCTGTTTGGACAGACCCTGACTCTGTTGTCGCTGGGGCTCTCGGCTGGTTCTCTTATCCTTTCCTGTTGGTGGCTGAGATAGCTATGTCTGAGAAAAGACCTGGAAATAGATTTTTCGTCTCAAAAATTTCTGCCTTGAAATACAGCTCTTCCCTTAGCCCTGGCTCTCCAGGCTGGCCTGGGGTGCCAGGCTCCTCTCTCACAGCCTTTGACAGCTTTTACCCAACTCTTCTGTGCCCATTGAGCCTTGAAGTGAGTAGCTGGGTCTCTACCTTTAAAGGCAGGGAAGACACAATCAGACAGAAACTGCACAAAGGACTGGGAGCCAACATCTGAGCGATGTACTGAGGCGGAGGGGAATCTAGGCATGCTGCCTGGAGGAGGAGGCCCAGTTGGGCAACGGGGAGGAGTGAGTTTTACCAGGAGGCCATTCAGTTCAGCAGAGCCTGCCAAGGTCTTGAGGAGAGAGCAGGTTCATTTCCTGGGAGGCCAAGGGTCACTGGACTGATGGGTCTACTAGGAACACTGGGATCTTGAAGAATGGGACCGCAACTTCTGGTTCCCATTGATTTCCAAGGATTGTTCCAGGAAAGTGAAATAAAATTGGACTTAGAAGAGAGTCAGGACTGTGTTCACACACTGTTTACCAGCTGGACAGGTCATTTAACTTCTCTGCCTCAGTTTCCTCATCTTTAAAATGGGAGGTTGCAGCTATCACTGGGATGTGGGCAGGGCCTCCCTGACAGGATTCCAGTGTCTCACTGTTCTTTTAAAGGAGACAGGAGATAGTTACAGCCCTTGTGTGCCTTTTCTTCCAGAATTTGCTTTTGTTTCTCAAGAAGCGGGAAGTGAGCTGTGACTCGGAGCCTCCTCTATTTTAAAAAGTCCTGGGAGCCCCTAAGTGTGTGGTGCGGTTTGTTTTGAATGCTTTGGCTGAGTCACCCGCCGGGCGACTTCCGTCTGATCTGTGACCACGGGAATTCCCGGCCTTTAGGAGCCCTCCACCTGCTGGTAAGAGTTTATCTGGCCAGCCTTCAATAGGGGCAGTTTTGCACAAGACCTGAGCAAAGCCTGACAGCTTTGCAGGTGACAGTGTGGTCAGTTCCTGCTCTTGAAGGCAGCAGCAGAGGACAGACACAGTAGCAAAGGAAGCAGTCTGTGTCCCCAAGTCCCGATTTTAGGCAGAAGTCCGTGTGGACCCTGTCAGATGAGGACAGGTGAGAGGGCTGCTCTCCAGTTGCTCACTGCACCCCCTGGAGAACTGGCTATCCCTCTTTAAGGTCTAGGACTCAGAGAAGGGAGGACACTTTCCCAGGATTACGCCACTGCTGAGCCTGAGTCAGCCTAGGGACCTAGCCCTTCGTAGGTGAATGTGACTGCTAATTACGAGATCATGGGTAGGTCTTCTTGGCTGAGGCTAGTGTGTGAAGTCTTGAAAGACTGAGGTGCTCAAAGGGAGTGTGGCTGTGGAGTGCAGGGGCCTGAGAGGATAGGATCGTAGGGGGCAGGTCAGTGCAATGGGCAGAACAGTGCCAGCCAGGCAGGGCTGGGCACACCTAACTCTGGCCTGTAGCATTTGACATTAAGAGAATCTTTCAGGAGCTGGGGAAATGGTCACTGGGTAACAGTGCTTGCTGAGTATGCATGAGGACCTGAGATCAAACCCGCAGCACTCACATAAGAAGTTGGATACGGCTGTGTGTCTGTAACCAGCACTAGCGGCAGCAGGAAATCTGGGAGACAGAGACAGGAGGATTACTACGACTTGCTGGTGTCAGCCTAGTCAAAAACTGGTAAGCTCCAGGTTCAATGAGAGTCCCTGTTCCAAGGGAATGAATCAGAGATCAGCAGAGGAGGGGGCCTGAAGTCCTCCTCTGTCCTCTGCACATGTGTGCTAGGTCACACTTACTTGCATACATATATGTATACACATGAACAAAACCAAAACAAAAAGAGACCCTTTGCTGCAGGATTGGAGGGGGAGGGCGGGTTGCAGGGACCCTGCTGAGAGGACTTAAAGCTAGGAGGGGGCCCGAGGAGGAGGGAGGCATTAGAGACAGACTCAGCAAGAAGACCACTCAGCGCCGTGAGGGGAGAGGAGGCACAGGATAGACCCTGATTGTTGCTGGGTTCTTAGGCAGAGAAGCCGCCCCGAGGCTGAACCAGTGACCCAGGAAGGGGCAGGCTGATGCTCTAGTTTGGTGCTATGAGTCCACAGTACCCGTGGCTGTGGAGGGGTCAGGTCTAGAGGGTTCCCCAGGGGTCCCAGGCTGACAGGAAGAAGATAGGAGGAGACAGAGGTGACAAGGGAAGGCGTTCCAGGGAAGGAAGAGGAAGGAGAAGCAGATGGGAGAGGGGAGAGAAGAGAGCCCTGGTCCCACGTGGCCCCAGCGAGCCAGTTCCAGGACTCTCAGGCCTACCCCGGGGAGGCCGCGCTGTCTCGGGAAGGGGTTGGTGAGGAACCTCTGAGTGACTTGCCCTTAGTAAGCCAGGCTTCCTCCGCTGGTCATTGAGCCAGAGTCTGAGTGGCATGTATGGTTTGGGGGACGGGTTGGGAAGGGTGAAGGGCCATAGGGCCGGTCCAGAAACCAGACACCATCTGCACCTCCTCCAGCTCCACGGGCCCCCAAAGCTCTGGCCTGAGTTCTGACTTACTTCCTGTCAAGTGATGAACTGTTCATACCCAGACCAAGGAGAAGGAACAGCGGCCTGGGGAAGTGGACTTTGCCGGAGCCACATCTCCAGGCCGGAATCATCCAGTCAGTGATTCATTCATACATTTGGGTCCTCTTCCAAGGCGGTGTGGATGGACCCAGGCAGACTTGGTTTTAAGTATCAGTTGTACCTTTTGTCTGCTGTATGACCTTGGGCTGTCACTTAACCTGTATGAACTTTCATTTCCTCCTATGCGTATAAGTCTAGCAGCTGTGTAGAATACACATGGCATATACCATGTTATTACCAAATTCCACTCCAGTCGGGCCCTGAGGCAGGCACCTGACCAGTTGTCTTTCTCTCGGGCCTCTGGGGCTCTAACAAGCAGATCAGGTGGAGCGCTGTCCTCAGTATGGACTTACCTTGGCAAGTCACGGTTCTTTTTTTTTTTTTAATGTATATGAGTGTATTGCCTGCATGTATATAAATGAACCCGTGTCATGCAGTGTCCATGGACGTCAGAAGAGGATGTCAGATCCCCTGGAACTGGAATTAGGGATGGTTGTTAGCAGCCGTGTGAGTGCTGTGAACCGAACCTGTGTCCTCTGTAAGAACAGCCAGTGCTCTTAATTGCTAAGCCATCTCTCCAGCTCCAGGTCATGGTTCTTTTAGGAGCCTCTGTTTCCTTGTGTGGGGATTCCAGCACCTCCCTGGTGTTTTGGGAATGCTTAATCATCTGTGAATATCAGCTGTTGCTGATGCTGGACCACCCTTGACCCCATAGGTGGCTAGAGACTGTGACCTATCATGTCTCCTTGGGGCCTTGGACCTACTTGGGCAGTGCCCATCTCTGACCTCTCCAGGTTAGCTGCAGGCCCCAGGCAGTGGGCACTCAAACCAGGATCCCATCACTAGGAGCTGGCTAGACCCCTAGTGCTACCACGGTGAGGCTCAGGGTTAGGGGAAGGTTAGGGGTCCCAGTGTGATACCTTAGGTATGGTGTCTGCCCAGGAAGACAAGCTGTGGCTTTAGTCCCTCAGCTAGAGGACCAAGAGGGGTCTTCGTTGGAGAATGTGGTGCAGTGTGTGATATCCCACCATGGCCACCTCCAAGGCTGCCAGTATAGTTCTCCCTGGTTTTCCAACGCTCATTACTCGGGGGACCTCGTGGATTCCACCCACTATCAGCACAGAATGACAATGCATCTGTACACAGACCCTTCCGTCTGCTCTGGGCAGTGCGTTTGCCAGAGTCCTGCTGGTATCTCGGACATCTTTCACTAGGACAGCCTCTGGGAGCACCAGCCTCCACTAGGGCTAGTGTTTGGCAGGAGGCAAAGGTAGAACTTCCTCTTCAGTGAAGGCACTAGGAATCGGGAGGCAAAGGCTAGGTGACAGTCCTGGGGAGAATGGCCACTTAGAACCTCAGAGCGGTGACTGGAGAGGTAGCTTAGTGGTCGAGAGCACTGACTGTTCTTGCAGAAGACCCAGGTTTGAATCCCAGCACCAACATGGCCTCTAATAACTGTCCATAACTCCAGGGGATCCAACACTGTCTTCCGTTCTCAGTGGGCATTGCACATACATGGTACACTTATATACATACAGGCAAAGCACTCATACACATAAGATAAAAATAAGTAAATTGGCCAGGGTAGAGTAGTGGTTCGTGCATTTAATTCTAGCATTCAGGAGGCAGAAACAGGCGGATCTCTATGATAAAGAGTTCCAGGCCAACTGGGGCTTCAGGGAGACCTTGTCTCAAAAACAAAGCAAAATAATTAAAAAAAAAAAAAAAAAAAAAAACCTCAGAGTCCAGTAGTGCAGTGGCTAGACCACCCTAACTCCCCAGGGTTCTGGCCACATTGCTGAGAGCCTCGTCCATGGCTGGAGGGTGGAGCGTGTTCTGCAGAGTAGCCGGGGTTCACATGAGTGAGGGCATGTGTGGTACCGCAGGGTAGAGCAGCTGTGTGACCCAGGGCAAGTGTCTGCCCCTAGGTGAACCTAGTGTCCATGACTGTCACATGGAGGCAGTCACCCTTGATTGCTCAGTGAGGGTTTAACACAAATGATGCTCACAACAGCCAGAGCATCTGGAGTCTTCCTTGTATCTAGCTCTGTTCTCAGTCTACATCTATTAAAATGTGTGATCCTCTCAGATACCGTCAGAGGTCAATTTTACAATTCTCCCATTTTCCAGAGGACAAAACCGAGGCACTGGTTGAATGAAACTGGGCCTTAGGTTGCTCCCAGCCCATCCCCAGCTGCCTTGTAGACACACAATGCATGACAGTTTTTTGTTGCTGTTCACACCGAAGCTAGGAGTTTGGGTAAGAGGCCACACTGTCCACAGCACAGCATCTCTGGACGTGGGCCCTTGTTCATTTCAGAAGAAAGGCCCTCTGTGAGGTAGTTCAGTGAGGCCTGTGGCTCTGGGTCACATTCCACAGATGTTTGGCCCTGACTGGGCCTTGGCAGTCACTGCCTTATTGTTCTGCAGCTTGGCAGAGGCTGGGAGGTCCTGGAATCCTGAGATCGCAGGGACAGGCAACTCCCTGTGTTACCCACAGCCTGTGCTTTGGGTCTGTCCCCTGCTCACCATGTCCGTCTCTAGGTGCCCTTTTCAGTGACCTTCCTGCATCTGACTCTAGAAGAAGCAGTCCTTGGTAGGAACTAATGGTGTGAGGAGCTTAGGTTTACCCTGGAGGCTCCCTGGAGCCAGCCAAAGCCTTAAAAGTTGTAGCCACAGAAGTCTGAGCCGGAATCCCCACCTGTAGCTTAATGGCTTTGTGCCTCAGTTTCCCCACCTATAAAACGAGTCTCCCGTTAGCCCTGAAGATGAGTGGGAAAGACCTGACCCTTTGAGAGGGGCCTCTCTCCCTCCCTCCTTGCCAGACTCCTCCCGTTGAGAGTGTTCCTCCTGGGTGCTTAGCAGGCAGGGATGGCTTCCTCCCTGGGCTGGAAGCACTGTGTAGCAGGTGCCCCTAGGCTCTGGATGGGACTGTGCTGAGTGACAGTACTTGTTCAAAGCCAGGCCTTTGATATGGACAGCAGCTGGGTGTTGTTTGGAGGTGGCTCTGCCTAGTAGCCCTCCAGGGGAAAATGCCCCTTGGAGACATCACTCCTAGGGCCCCCCCATGCATGGGCGCAATGCCACTCTTAGGTGGAGTCAGGGCTCCTTCTGTGGGGTGCCCGTGGAAAGGAACGTGGCAGCATGGTAGCCTCAGGAAAAGATGCCACCAAGTTCTAAGTCCTGGCCCGACTGCTTGTGATGTGAGGGACCTAGGCAAGCATTTCAAACTCCTTGTGCCCTGTTTCCTCGTGTGTACAATGGGACAGTGGCACACCCTATCCGGAGTTGTGTTAAGGGTTACAGAGATGAAGGGCATGGAAAGGGACTAGCATAGTAAGGATCCAGTTAACTACTGTCACCACTGTCTGTTACTTCTGTGACGGCTCGGGCCCCTTGCATGGTTCTTGCAATTGTTGGAGGCCTGGTCCAGAAGAGGTGACCTTCACAAACACTACCGGCCAGACACCTTAGGCCTAGTGGGATTTGCCCAGGGTCCTAGCCAGTGAGTTACAGAGTACAGATTCACAGGGGCTGGGCAAGGCAGAATGAGGGGTGGGGAATCCAGAGGCAGGGTCCACTCAGCAGGTGGGCAGGAGAATGAATGTGTCTCATGAGGCTAGGATGGGGTGGCCTGTGGGCTCATTCTGGAGCCTTCTAAGATAAAGATGGAACCTTCTCCTGAAGACAGTTTTCCAACTTTTCCCCAGAGGTCTCCCTAAGGGCAGGGGATGGTGAACGTGTCACCCTGAGGGGTGTGGGGGGACTGCCCGGCAGCTGCTGCTGAGCCTGCAGGAGCCTCGGGTTTTATCTTCAAATTCATGCGCATTTTACATCATGCTCGGTCTCTTAGCCGGTTTGTTGGCTTGCTCTTTTCCCCCTGAGTAACAGAGTGCCTGAGGAACATGCTCCGTGTTTATCTGTTTATCCTGGGGCTTTCGTCCGACTCCACTACTGTGTCACCCTGGCAGGGAGGGGCATGCGTTGGCAGCAGGGTGTTCAGCCAGATGGTAGGAAGATGCCTAGGGCATCTGTGTCCCGGGGAGACCCACAGTGGAGGTGGAAGGCGAGGCTGGCATGGAGGAGTTTGGGGAGAGAGAGGCCTCCCGAAGTGCAGGCCTTTCTATGATACCCCATTTGTTGATCTGAGACTGCTCCATGCACGTCTCCGTACATGAGGACAGGCCATGTCAAGGTGGTTAATGTAGAAAGGAGACCTCATGAACCTTACTAGCCAGGGATGACTGTTACACTTCAGAAGCCCTTAGCAAGCAAGGGCCCCACCCCAAGTAGGGGTCTTCTGCCCCCTGCACCTGTCCCCTGTTGGCTCACTTTCTGCTGTAGACTTTATGTGCCAGAAGGCACTTTTACCCCCAAAGAGCAGTGAGGGATCAGGGACCGGGGCTTGGACTGAAAACTGGTGCAAGCCAGAGGACCTGAGTTCGATCCTTAGCATCCATATATAAAGCTCACCTATAAATTCCAGGGTTGGCGAGACAGAGACAGGGGACCTCTAAGAGGTAGATCTTCATGGGAAGTCCTTAGGACCCATGACCCTCCAGTATCACTGAGTCTGCTGCACAGGATTCCAGCAGGGACGGGGATATGAGGTCCTTCCCGCAGCTGCTGCTGCCGCCAAAGTCTGACTGTACTTTCTCTGCTGGCCACCCAGGCTGCCAACTTGAGTTTACATTGGGGTGCTGATGGGGGCAGTAAGAAACCAGTCCCCCACCAAAAAGCTATTAAAAGAACTAGGCCTTGAAGCAAGGTTGAATCTGGAGCCTCCTTGCTGGCCTGGCATGGGTGGTTCACTCTTCTCTGAATGGGACCTCAGGTTTCCCATTTCCAATGAGACAGTCCTAACACCCAAGACAGGCCTGCATCCTGGAGGAAATGTGTCCCACGGAACGTTGAGTCCTAGCTGAGTCGCTTGTGAGCTGGGTGGCCATGAGCCAGGTAACCGCTGAGCCCTCTGCTTGTCCATCTATAAAATGGGACAAGGATGGAGAGGAAAGTGACCAGGCCTCTGTTTTCTCTTGCAGCCTGTGACCTCGTGAGGCTGGC
Organism: Eospalax fontanierii; assembly: GCA_035773235.1. Taxonomy (NCBI): domain Eukaryota; kingdom Metazoa; phylum Chordata; class Mammalia; order Rodentia; family Spalacidae; genus Eospalax; species Eospalax fontanierii. The sequence goes on from CM069541.1 coordinate 53,266,387, forward strand.
ATGCAGGATGGCAGGACAGCCCAGCCACATGCCCCATGGAGGGAGTCCGAACAGCCTGTGCCATGCCCTGGGGCCAGCACCCCTTCCAGACTCACAGGTAAGCCCATTCTCTTGCCTCCCATGCCAAGGCTTCTTTACCCAGTCCCTGAGTCCCCAGAGGGTGCTACCTAGCACCCCAGACAGAGCATCAGCTTGACTGCTTCCAGGGCTGGGCACTCAGTACCTAAATCAGGAATCCCTTCATTTATGTCAGCAATGCCTAGTTTCCATGTGGGGGAAACAGCTTCGGGTCAGCGGCTTAGTGTATAAGGACAGCAAGGGACCCGGGACTGGACAGAAAGTCCTTCCTGGGCCAGTGTCAGCCTTTGTTGCAGTCTAAATTGTGTTTGGCCCACTTCAGTCTTGTGGTCTAGACAGCAGGACGCTGGGGACAGTCTTCCTGTGCCCACCTCGCCCTCGGCTGTAGATGCTGCGGAGGGCCAGCTGTGTTCGGGGCTGTTCTAAAGGTGGCTTTGGGTGCCGAACTGCCTCGTATGCACAGTGCCTTTGTAGACCGCTCCCTGACCGGCACGCCCTCTGCAGGCCGTCTCCAGGCTGGAGTCCAGATGCCACTATCAGAGGAGACTTTGAGCTCCTGCCCCGACCCTGCCCTCATGTTGCCCCACATCTGTGTGCTTTCCCACATACGTGACCCCCACACCCAGGTGCATGCCCTCACACGTGCATTGCTCCACACGTGTGTGTACCACATGCCTGTATCCATGCCTCCATATCTGTGTACACACTCTGGCCCTGCATGCTCTTCAGAGCACGGCTTTGCTGATGGCCGCATGCGGCGCAGAGGACTCTGTGCCATTGAGTCAGTGAAACACAGATACCGGCCAGGTCTCTTGTCAAGAAACACAGCCTACTGGGAGAAAGACATAAAAAAACCAACCAGAAGAGCCCCTAGGACTCCTGGAGTCCCAGCAAGCAGCCCATGCAACAGGGAGCCGGACAGCGCTCTGTACGGAACGGGCAGACAGTAGCCTAGAGGGCAGCCAGCTTGACTGGGCAGAGGGCTAGGGGGCAGATCTTTTAGAGTTTTGTGGAAAACCTTGAATGATGAAAAGCTCTCATCCAGGGTGGGCTTTTCATCCAAAGGTCATGAGACCTAAATCAAAGAGAGGTTCAAGACAACCCTATTCCTGAGCCGTGGAAGGCCTGCCATAGCTTCTGACTTCCTGGTTCCTGCTGGAGGACTTTAGGCTCACCATGTCCATTGTTCAGGTTATACACTGTGCCAAAGATACCTGGTCAAGGTGGCAGGTGGGTCTAAAATCCCTCTGTGCCTGCAGTCTTAGTGTGCTATGTTCTGTGGTGGAGGGATGCATCAGTCATAGGGAGGGTCCTGCTGCAGAGGTGACACATGTGTGAAGGCATGTAAATGGTTTCTGAACATAAATCTATGCTGTTTGCACTGTGTTTGTTACTGTCTGGGATGCAGGGTCCGATTTCCATGTAGAATCAGGAGGCATAGCCCTGGAGCTGGGAAGCCCCAGGACACTGTTGGTCCTGAGTCCACCGGGGTACGGTGCTGATGACTGGGGCAGTGGGGCCTGCTTGGGTAATGTAGCCATTTGTCACATTAAGTCATTCACTAACAATTGAATCCCTCTTGATTAATCTCCTGGAATTAGCCAGTTGCATTTTGAGCAATTAGGGTTAATTACAGGCTCATTTGGCCGAGGAGAGAGGCTTGTAATTATTTCTCATGCGAGGCAAGGAGGCGGCAGAGGGCCATGGTGGCTGCTGTGTCCTCGGCAGCTCGTCGCACATGTTGGAGTGGATGATGACATAGTTGAGTGTAATTAGATGCAATCACAGCATTGACTGCTCTGGGCAGCGACTGTCAGGCAGGGATGCCCCCGTCCTACCTGCGCCTGGTTGGCTTGCAGACCTGGGGTGCATAGCCCAGTGTGCTTCACCAAATTCAGGCCAGGCCAGGAATGGAGGCCAGTCAGACAGGTCCTCCCTCCCTTTACAAAGTGCCCCCGTTTCAGTCCCTTCTGGGGAGACATGGCAGCCAAGCCTTGCCTGTTTCAGCATATAGAAACACCTGGAGTGGACAGAGGAGCCATTTCCCTTTACAGCAAGAACAATCACCATGTCCCAGCAGCCTCCATAGAGCTAAGGATGAGGATCCACCTGTTTGGAGGTTGGGTACAGGGACTCTTTGAGCCTCAGTCTCCTCATCTGTAAAATAGGAATAGTGATGGCACTTTCCTCCAGGACCTCTGTGAAGACTGAATGATAGGATGTACTTGAAACATCTGGAGTAGCACCTAACACCTGGTTATTGGGGAAATGAAGTGTATGGGTTTGTTTTTTTATATTTAAAAATCATTATAGTGATTCACAGTGAAACCATACAACTGAATTCATACTTAAGAGGCAGAAAGCTCAGAGTCTACAAACCTGTGGTTTTTGTGAACCTTCTAGGCCCCAAACTAGCAGCTCTCCAGAAATTTCTTAACTAGGAGAGTCATTAGGGCATGGACATCTTTTGCTGAACCCACTGGCCACTGGCTGTGAGATCCATGTACACTTAGGAAGGCTGGGCTTTAACTGGGTGTCTGGTAAACAGGAGCATAGACTTGAGAGAAGGGGCTCAAAATGTGCCAGGCCTTACCATTTTACCTGTCTGTGCTGAGTATTTTCATTAGAGAGAAATACAAGGCTCAGCCAACTCACAGAGAACCACCTGGGTTGGCTGGAAGGGAAAATGCATTCTTGTGTGAGAAGCCCCTCCTGATACATCTGTCTTCAGAAACCCTCTTTGGACAAGCTGAGTTCACTGCTATTTGGAGAGTCATGAGCATACTCAGCAGAGGATGGGGGCAGTTGTCCATAGATGTATGTTTCATGACAGCATCTTCCCAGAGACGATGGTACATAGGTAAGAATTAATGACCAAATATCGATGGCTATTAAAACTCAAGGAGCTGGGGAGATGGTTGTCAGTAGAGTGTTTGCCATGTAAGCATAAGGACCCGAGTTTAGATTCCCAGCGGTCGTGAAGTCATGCGCAGTGGTGCACTTCTCTACCCCACTGGGGAAGTGGGGACAGGTGGGTCTCTGGAGCTTACTGGCCATCTAGGCTAGCTGAATAGGTGATCTCTGGGTTCAGTGAAAGACCCTGTCTTAGAAATAAAATGGAAACAGATCGAAGAAGACACTGGACATCAACTTCTGAGCTCCATGTGTACATGCACATATGTACACACACACACACACACACACATGCACACGTAGGGTAAAAATGGGGCAGAGCCGTGACCCAGGGCAGTGCAACCACACAGAAATGGAACAGGAAAGGGCCATCTGTCACTGGACTCGTGTCTCTGTCTTCTCCCACCCTTTGCCTGGCAGTACTCTCAACCAGCTCTGGAGTTTCCAGTCTGCATGTTTGAACTCAGCTCTCTTCTGGCTGGGATACCGAGGATCATCCTGTCTGGAGGAAGCACTGCATTCTGGGTGGTTTGGTATCTCTTACCGCGTCTGTGGGCAGTTGTTCAGCCTTTCTGTGAGCTGAGAACCCATGGAGCCTGAGGTAGACTTCCAAGCTGGGACAGGGACAGTGATGGATCCTGCTATGTGATCTTTGAGTCCTTCCGCCTCACAGAAGGACCTATCCAGTGTTCCATCTTACAAGGAAGTGACCTGCTCTCTTGCTTCCCTGGGGCAGAGGCAAGATTCAACCCAGGTCTCTCTTTAGGTCTTTAAAAAAATGAAGATTGGCTTTTAGTTTGAGATCAGTGGCATAGTGAGCCAGGCTGGCCTCACAAGGTGTCTGACAATGTGAACTCTTTGTAATTTGTGTCCTTTTGTGCAACACAAAGTTAAAACACATCACTTCGTCCGCAGATACCAAATCTACTGAAGTTGCCTATATACAAGGTGTCAGATGTCTTTAAAGGTGAAATTCGTTTACAGGAAATGTCATGCTGATGAAGTGTGCTTTTTAAAATCATAGGAACGGTTGCCTTAAAATTAATGATGCATCTCAAATATCAGGGAGAAGAGGCCCATCCAGTGTAAAGATGATTAAAATTCAGGTCAGAAGTCTGACTTAGTCAGGCTAAATTTTTTAATGAGATTTCAGAAAATTAATTGGGCGAATGCATTTTTCTCCTTCTAACATGTAATTTTATGCTCTTGTTTAGGGAGCACAGGAGAGAAAAGGGTTTGTCAACGGCTAAGGCGTATTGTGGTTCAACATCTTAAACTCAAATTAGTGAAGGGTGTGGGGGCACTATTTGTGGCCTAATTTGATCTAATTCGACTTGGAGAAGACAGCTTGGTTTTCTCAGGCCTTTCTGGGATGGGGTGAGGGGCCTGAGGGGGTCCCAGTCTTCATTGGCCCCATATGCCCTGCCTAGGCCTGAGAAAGCTGTTTTTCTGGGGAGGATACATTTGGGGACAGTTACCAGGGACCTCAGTCATCCCCTTGACTCCCATCCACAGGCCGTTCCTGCTGTCCACAATCATGGCTCACAGAGGCTGTTCTGTCCTCCTCCTTACCTTGGGAGGATCCAGGCCATCCTCCCTCTGCAGCTCATACCTTCCCTGAGGCCCACTGTGCTGGAAAGGAAAGCAGAGTGTAGAGACTGCCGCAGGGTCAGCAGCCTGCCTCCTCGTGGCCCTGACCCCAGCTGTCTCCTCTGCCTTTGAGGGAGAGCTGAGGGCTGCCCACGCCCTCAGGAGTCAGGAATGACTGTCATTCGGTGTCTTCCCTGCCAGCAGCCCACAGTGCAGCCCTAGAAGAGAGCTCAGGGTGACTGATACCTAGCAGGGTTCCTTGACAAAGAGTCCTGGGTGGGGACCATGAAGTCTCAAGCACATCTCTTACCTGCAAGTCTCTGAGTCACTGACGGCCTCTGGGTCACCAGATGCTCTGTGGAGTGGGGACAGTGATGCTGACTGTAGCCATAGCTCAGAGCTTGTCTGCTAGAACATAGTCTTACCTTGTTTGTTCCCAGCGGGTCAGAGCAGAGGATAATAAGTAGTAGGTGACCACCAGAAAGGCCCTCAGGCAGCCTCTTAGCAGTTCTCACCTTGTGTCCACTTTGCATGAGCTCTTCTGGGCCCCGGCTCTTTTTCGCAGTTAGAGCCCCACAGGCTTTCGCCACCTGGGATTCCCAGACATCTGGGGCCTCTTCCTGTCTCTGTGAGTGAATGACTGGCTCAAGGTCATGATGAGGTGACCTGGGATGGGAAGCAGGCCTCAGAAAGGGAGGCAGAGAGGCCTGGTGAGAAGACCCTTCACCCTCCCTCTGTCTTTGGGGTTCAGTTAGGGTTAGGACCCTCTGCTCTTAGGATCCCTATGTTCTAAGATACCCCACACCCAAGCAGAGGCCACCCCATGGACAGGATTCAGGCTAGCCCTCTGTGGGCACTGGTGAACCCCAGAGTGGGCTGGATACACCTGTGCACAGCACTGCCCAGGCTGTAGCACAGGAGCCCATTCCTCTAATTAAGGTGAATGGTTGTGACAGGAAATGCAAATCTAGGTCATCCATATGCAGATGTGCATCTGGCACCTCAGCCTCAGCCTGGATACACCCCTCTACCCCACACCTACCATCGCACATCCACTGGGGATTTGGGGCTACTGAGGAATTGGGCAGTGTGACCTCCCAGGCTGGCCAGAGCGTCACTGGGTTCATCAGCCAACCATTCACCCATCCCAGTAAGAAGAGACCCAGTGTTCCTGGAGGAAAGACCCCTGGGGATCACCCCTCCACATCCTTCCTTCATAGAACCAGGGAGATGCTGAGGCCCAAGAGAGGAGGACCCCCTACCCTGGGACCCCTGTCAGCATAGCTAGCCCCAGATCAGATGAGACGTTCAAGTCCCTCTCCACTGGCTAGGCCGGGTCTGGGATGGAGAGCCCTTGCTTCAGCTTTGTCAGGAGGCTCTGGGCTCAAATCAGTTGGCAACTAGCACATAGTAGGTACCCAACACATAGCAGCCCCTTGTCACTTCTGTCAGTCTGTGTCCATCCTAGGGCTTGGGCGCCCCTGTGGCTCTTCTGAAGGGTGATTTCAGCTGTGCTTCTGACAGTCCCACTTTATGCCAGGTTGTCCAGAGAAGTCCATTGTGTTGTGTAGTAAATGTGCCCAGGACACTTAATGTTCATGGGACATAGAGGGACCCCATCCTGGAAAAGCTCATATCTCACACTGGGCGAGGTGCGGGGATTGGAGGAAGGCTAGAGCAGGGAGAGCCAATCCTGGCTCCCCGTAGGAGCTTAGAGGAAAAGCGGAGATCAGGAGCCGGCGTGCTGCCGTCCAGCAGCCCTCGCTTGCCTGTAATGCGGCCCACTTGCATTGTCTCTGAGGGTTCAGCAAGGTGGCCCAGGTGGCAGCCACCCTGTGCTGGGCATGTGTGGCACCCAGTGAGGCTTGTCCTGTCATTCCTAAAGAGTTTGCCCAAGAGACAGCATCTTACCACTGCCCAGGTTTCCAGGCAGAGATCTCTCCTAACCTTCCTTGGGGAGGTAACTATCCCTTAAGACTGCAGAGTCAAGATTAGCACAATAGTGACCTTGCCAGAGTAGGGGTCGGATTAGCATGGGCTGGCAGGAGGGCCCCTGTGCAGTTTCCCTGGGCAGACCCCTCTGTCCCATCATTGGATTTCAGTGCTGGCCCTTTGGAGTCACCATGAAGTCTGTTTTCTTTGTGTTACCTCGAAGAGGGCAGGTATCCAAAGAAGGAGCTCAGACTGAAAGCCGTGCGCCTGAAGCTCGGCATCTCCTCCCTACCGGGGAATGGGTGTCCCAGGAGGGCCGTTGCTGATGGTGACTTACAGTGTCTTACAGTGTCAGGACATGACCTGTGGGACGGGCCGATGAGCCTGGAGTGAGACTGGAGCTGTGTCACATGCGTTGTTCTGACATCGGTCACACAGTCTACTTGCCCGGCCTGTACCTGGCAGTGCAGATGTGGGAATAAACAGGGTGGTCCCACGGAGCGAGCCTCTGATGGTGTGAAGGGTGTGGAGGGCAGCGGGAGGGAAGCGAGGCACTGGGCCACTCACAGCGGTCAGCGTGGGGAGGAGACAGGTCCTGTGTGGAGAGCCCTCAGAGGTAAGGGTCTCTAGTGTCGTGGTTGGTGAGTGAAACCAGCTCCTGGGGTGCTCGGATCCGAGAGGCCTCCAGTGCTCTCTGTCTCCCACAGAGGCACCCCAGCACCCTGTCTTTTCGCTGTTCGCTGGCGGACTTCCAGATTGAGAAGAAGATTGGCCGAGGACAGTTCAGTGAAGTGTACAAGGCCACCTGCCTGCTGGACAGGAAGACGGTGGCTCTGAAAAAAGTACAGGTAAGCTTAGGGATGGGAGTCCGAGCCACCTTGCGGGGGCCACTGCAGCCCGTGAACACGTGGCCCTGGCCACAGCTCCTCTCCTTTTCTCTGTGACCTGAGAGGAGCAGCGGAACTGGAGGCTTAGTTTACTGTAAACTATAAAGGAAAAGAAGAATGTGCATGCATTGAGCACCTGCTGTGTACACAAATGTGCTCAGCATGCATGGGACCTTGAGAGCATTCCTTTTTTTCAGATGAAGACAACAGTAGAGACTAACTCTCCAGGGCAGACAAGACTTAGGGGGAAAAGCAAGAGCCACACTAGGCCTGGCACCTACAGTCACTGTCCCCTTCCCCATGGGGCTCTGGTTCTGAGGGTCCATCCTACCCTCTGTGACCCTTCTAAGTGGAGGGGAGGGGTGCAGCTCAAGCCAGGAAACATACAACATGGACTGTGTGAAATCTTCCCTGGTGCCTGAGCCCCTCAGTCTACTGGCTTATCTGCTGAGTGAAGCAAGCTATGTGGGTCCGGGAATCCCACGGCAGAGAAGGTGCCTCAGCCAGGGGAAAGGATGGGAAAGGATGGGAGGATATTGGCTAGATGGTGTCAGCATTGACAGACTCGCAGCTCCATGGCTCCTGCAACTGAGAAACTGTTCTGACCTTCCCAGAGAGCATTCTCTTTCCTCTTGCTCTGATGGCCATCTCTGATCTGCACCTACAAGTCCTACACTGCAGGTCCCCACTGAGGGAGCACTGGGGTCCTGAGAACATGCTACCTAATGAGGGTGTGGCCCCAGCAAGCCTCGGAGGAGGCCATGAGCTCTGCTGTGGGGGCTGGGTACAGTGACTCCTGGCAGATGGGAGGTATCAGGGGCTCCTGAAGTCAGTCACACAGTGCTTGCTTTGTGCTGGCATTCAGTAAGCAAGGACCCTGGCTCTTCTGGGGTCCTTGACAAGGAGCACAGTAAGCTGAGACTTGAATTCTGCCCAGTTGACACTGGTTTTAACTGCTCCATCTCTGGCTTCCTCTTGCCGTAGATCTTTGAGATGATGGACGCCAAGGCCAGACAAGACTGTGTCAAGGAAATTGGCCTCCTAAAGGTGAGTAGGTGGGGCCAGGCAGGTCTTGTTAGGGCCAGGTGAGTCCTGGCTAAGCCAGCTTGGTCTTAGGTGGGTCTTGGTGGGTCTTGGCTGAATCAGCTGGGTCTTGGTGGGGCCAGCAGTATGGAGTTACTGAAAATTAAATGCTCCAGGCCCAGGAGGATAGATGCCATGCATCCTTCCATTGTCCCCTCATTCCTCCACATCCATGTTGGTTTCCCCTGAGCCAGAGATAGCAGAACTTTCTGGACTAGATGTGGGCCCTGGCTGGATCTGCTTTCTCCTGAGGGTTTTTTTTCCAACCTAGGCTTGAAATCTCAAAGACTCTTGGATTCCAGAGGTGGCAGGGGAAGCCCAGGAGCAGGACTCCTGGTGCCTTCGTTTGCAAGCTGTGCTGACATTTAACAAAGTGACTGAACCTCCATGACCCTCTGCCTACCTGCTCAGTGTCAGGAATGTCTACTTCATGGGATTGACAGGAATTTGTAAATAAAACTGCATAGAGGCTCAGACAGTAAAGTGCTTGCCCCATAAGCTTGAGGACCTGAGTTCAATCCCCAGAAACCATGTTAAAAAAAAAAAAGTCCATGCATATCATCCCATCACTGGGGAGATTCAGGCAGGAGCGTGTCTGGGCCTCACTAGCCAGCTAGCCTAGCGTATTTCGTGAGTTCCAGACCAAAGACCCAGTTTCAGAAAAAAAAGGTGGGGCCAGCGAGATGGCTGAGCAAGAAAAGCACTCGCGATACAAGCCTGACTACCTGAGCTCAATCCCCCGAGCCCACATAGAGATGGAAGAGAACCACCTCTACAAAGTTGTCCTCTGACCTCCACCCAGTCACGATAGCACACACATGCATGTGTCATAAACACACTGTAATAATGAATAATTTTTAAAAAGGTAGATGGCTCCTAAGGAATGATACCTGACATTGTCCTCTAGCCTCTACATGTACATGCGCGCACATGCACACGTATACACACACACACACACACACACATACACACACACACACACACACACCCTACCAACAGCAACAAATAAAACCTGGAGAGGACCTGGGGACCCTGGTCTGTGGAACCTAGGCAGCCTCTTCCATGCCCCATAAAATAGTTTGCCCAGCAGTTTCCAGCAGAGCCGGGCTCTTGGTGGTAGTGATTAACTAAAGACACTGAAGACTCTCAGAGATGTGGTGTTCCCGCCAGGCACAACCCTGTGCTCTCAGGCCTAGGCCTTGTCTGTAGGACTCTCAGGTCCTCGGGGGATAGACAGATACCAGGTGGACCTTTAGGCCTTCTCACCTAGGGGCTCCGAGCCCAGGAAACCTGTTTCCTGTTGAACTGTGGAGGCCAGCACACTGTCTGAGAATCCGGTGCACAGAGAATGATGTGAAGCTGGTGATGTCAGCAGGGCCAGCCCCACACTCAGGACAGTGCACTTGGACATGGGAACCAAAAGGAGCTGCATTCAGTCCCCAGCCCTCAAAACAGAGGGAGGTAGGAAGATGGCTGTGCCATTGGGAGCTGATGGGATTCAGCAAGGAAGGTCATCTGAAGAGCTCTGGGTCGTTGGGCTAGCTGCAGCCCTGTGAGCCAGGTGGTCATGGTTATAACCTGCCCAGCTACCCAGCCCCTTTCCAGAGTGCCAATCCTGGGCTCCTCTGGAAAGTGACTAGGACATTCTAGGGCCACAAAGTGCTTTCTACAAACAAAGTGCACTTCTGGTGACATGGTTTCTATTACCCATGCTGCCACCTCAAGCCTTAAAGTTCAGTGGATGAGTTGGTGCAGTGGGCGGTGGCCACATGTGGTGATTGAATATCTCTGAGTGCCACATGCAGAGGACACGGCCCAGTGGGGAAGACAGGGATCAGGGAGACTTACTCGTGGAAGTTATGGAAGGCTATGACATCGAGAAAGCAAAGGGGCTATTCCATTGATGGACCCTTGACCCTCAGCCTGTCCTTCCTCCTTCCCTCTTTCATCCAAGGCCACACACAACCTTGGCAACTTTTCAACACTTCCTCTGTCCCTCACATAAGGGTGTCCTCTTCTGGGCCCACTTCCTGGGCTGTGGGTTAAAGTGGATCTTACATAGGCAAGGTCCTAGACTCTGTTCTAATCTGTGCATCTGAGGCCAGTCCTTTCCCCTCTCTGGGCTTCAAGGATTTGGCTCAGTTAACCTTAGATGAGGGAGAGAATTGCTTTTTACCTGAGCCTTTATAGACTTATAGGGTATTTGTGGTATTCCCTGCCAGAAGCTTTAATGCCCAAAGCCCTCTCTGATTTTTCTAAGTTGTTTAACAAACTACGTGGATAAGTTTGGGGAAGGCTCCAGGAAGTCATGAAGCCATGTTCAAGAGGAGAAAAGGAATTACTGATGTACTTTACATATGTGTAGACCTATACATACATACTTTTTTTTTGAGTCAAGGTCTTTGTATGTAGCCCAGAATGGCCTTGAACTTGACTCAACCTCCTAAAGTTGAGAGTACAAGCATGTGCCACCACACCCAGCTGCGTGTTACAGATTTCAAAGCACATTCCTCTGGCCACCAATTACTTTAATCCTCTTTCTCATCAATAAGCCGTGCCATATTAGCAGCTGCCACTGCCCCCAGTTTCAGGACCCCAACAGCCTTCTCAAACAGAACCACCAAAACAGTTCGGTAGACAGAGGTGATTTAGAACCCAGGATGCTGGGGAAACTGGATCTGTCGATGGGAAAGATAGAGCTGGTCCTAATGAACATGAAATGGATTAGACTAATTGTAAAAGATGATAAATTTGGGGATCATTTCTATAGGTTGGGAGCAAATATTAAAACTAAACCTGGTATGATATCATGCACTTGTAATCAATCCCAGCATGCACAAGGCTAAGGCTGGAAGATTGCCACGAGTTGAAGGTCAGCCTAGACTACATTGTGAATACCAGGCCAGTTTGTAGAAGAAAACTACAGGGGCTCGTTATAGCTGGAGAAATGTCTCAGGATACAAAGAACATTACCCATAATAGAAAAAGAAAGGAAGAGTTTATGGCTGTCATAGCCATCAAACAAAATGAAGAGGCAAGTCACAGACAGGAGAAAAAAACTAGCTGTCCTTACCTGACACAAGATCTTCTGCATGTATATTCTGAGACATCGGTAACAAAAAGGTAAAGAACCTGGTCTGACTCCTTCAAGTTTTCAGAGCTGCTTGGTACTCTGTGGAGAGACCAGATCATCCAGGAGTCCTTGAGACTATGTCCCTGCCCCTCCTGTTCTGTGCCCACTTCCCTCAGCTCTCAGCCCCCTGCCTTACGTCAGCTCACCCCTGAGATATGCCAAGCCCCTCCAACCACAGGGCCTTTGTATAAGCCATCCTCTCCTGCCCTGGCCTTAGTAATTTTCATTCTTCCTCAGACAACAGCCCTCCCTGATGACCCTGACTAGGTTCTCCTTAGATGGCCTGGCCTCAGAGTCCTCCGGGACTTTTAGGAACTGTGCTGGTCAGTCAGCCCTGGGTGGACAGGACTGACCATGCTGTGGGAGGGTACTGGAATCTTCTCAACCTTCCCTAGCCTCAGCAACCATGTAGGTGTGTTTGTCACTGGGGTCCTTTCTGCCAGTCAGGGGCTGACTTCCGGCTAGCGATGCACTGCCCTGAGATCCCTGCACTGAGTCAGTTGGTGGCACTTAGGCCAAGAATGTTCTTTGACAAGGGATAGGTCAGGTGTTGAGAAAGAAGAAAAGAGTAGGAGGAGTGCTGTGCATCCCTTAGGCTGAGCCTGGGCAGAGCTGATCTGATGCTGCCCTGGAAGGGTCTGGGGAGTCCCAGAAGTACCCTCACAGGTCCTCTTCAGGATGTCATGCCCATCTTACAGGTGAGGCTCGGGGATGAAGAATGTCTTTCAGAGTGTCACCTGGGCCACTCGACTCCAAGTGTGTAGCCTGCTCCTGCATCTCTAGCAGATGGGAGCCTGTTCTCCCCAAGCGGCTGGGTGGGCACTGGGCATGTCATTCATCGTCACTGGTGTGACCCACCTCCTTTCCCTTCTTGAGCAGCAACTGAACCATCCGAACATCATCAAGTATTTGGACTCGTTCATTGAGGACAACGAGCTGAACATCGTGCTGGAGCTGGCGGACGCGGGCGACCTGTCACAGATGATCAAGGTCAGGGCCTGCAGAGGCGGTCTCTGCTCAGCCGGTGTATGCTCCCCCACTTCCCTGCCTCAGCCCTGGCCTGGATCTGTCCCCCGACTTGTGTGGGGTCCCTTTGTCTTCTTGCCCAGCTCAGGCAGGTTCACAAAGCTCAGCAAGACTAGACAGGATGGTGTCTGGGAAAGGACTGCTGTCACAGGAAAGACCTTCTCAAGACCCCCATATGACCCCGGGCTACCCAGGGCACATCGGGGCACTTCTCTCTGAAGAAGAAATAGGGACAGATGGGTAGCACCCCAAAGATCAGACCCCAAGCTCAGGGACTGGGGAACCGTGTTCTCAGTTCCACTGCCTCACTGAACAGTAAACGGGAGCCCTGACAGGGTATCGAACTGAGAACGCCCAGAATGAGGACCGTGCCTGTGGCCCAAGGCTCTGTCCACCTGGCCTGAGACTTCTCAGGGGACGTGGTCCCTAAGATGACCTTCCTAGCCTAAGGCAAGTGAAATCTTTACTTCTGTGTAGTGAGGACTTCAGGCCTGGTCTGTGAGAGGTTGAGCAGCAATTGTGGGAGCCACATAGGTAGGCTCAGTGCCAGATATGACCCCTGCACATTACACACCCTAGTACTCCTCAGACTACCTTGTCTCCCTCCCAAGGCTCAGGAGTGAGTCTGCCGTGGGTTTGATGTCCGAGACATAGCAGCTGCACTGACGAGAGTGTCACCATCAGCCACTGCGGTGCTAAGCACACTTATGCACCACCATGGAGCCTGTGTACTCCTCAGCAAAGCTGAGAGGTTTAGCCCTGCCAGAGCAGCACAGCCTGTACGTGGAAGAGCCCTGTTCATGGCCTCTGATCCTCGCCTCTCCCTCAAGACCCGCATGTCCTTGCTGGGGCAGACCCCTGTCTCCACATCCCTGGAGTGCACCCCCATCATCTGCCTCTCCTGAACCCAGACTGTCTATCCTGACTGAGGCCAGGACACACTCAAGCCCCCAGCTCCCAACCATACTTGGAAATGGGCTGCCATAGATTTTGCCTTCCCAGCAGGCACCGGGGACTGAGCAATTGTTCGGCACTTGCTCTTCTGAAATTCGGCCCCTAGGAATATGGTGTCTCTGGGAAGCGCATTACTGAGCCGTTATCATCTGCTTTTATATTTCTGTTGACATATTAATGCATTTGCAGGGATGTTAATCTCCACTCAGATCCCTGGTGAGAACAGACGTGCTCTATCATGTCTTGGGCCCCTTCACAGGTTTCTCCTTCACTGTCGTCTCCTCTCCCCCAAACATACACACATCTCTCCACCCTCCCACCACGTGCCAGCCCTACCAAGACAGCGGGGTGCCACTGTTGCCAACAGTGCCCTTAGGAAGGTGAGCTCTACCAGGAAGGCAGGCCCTGGAGCAAGCCAAGGTCAGAGCCTGTGGAAATCAGGGGAGGCTTCCTGGAGGTGACCTTGGAGCATACAGGGAATATAGAGGTAGGAAGGGCTGGGCAAGCACCCAGGAGGGTGAGATGTGCTATGGTCCAACGAGAACACCAGGTAGAGTGGACACCACAGGTCACACTGAGCCTCTCAGTCCAGGGTTCAGATTTGGGGGCTGCGCCCTAAGGTCACGGGAGCTTCCTAAGACTTCCTGAGGGAGCAGATGCAGTGAGCCTTGGGTTTGGAAGACTGAATGTCAAGCAAAGGGCCAGGTGGAGACGGATGAGTAAGAGCTGGAGCCCCTTCCCCGCTCACCCCGGTCCTTCAGCCCGTAGACCTCAGACTGCCCCGTGACCTCCTATCCGTGACCTCCTATCCGTGGAGGCGGGCAGGAGACAGACAGTATCCGGGGAGGTGCTTAGTAGACGCTTCCTTCCCAGAGCTCCAGTGTCTACCCCCTTAGGAGAGGATTCTGGGAAGGGGCCGCAGACTGGGCCAACTACTTTAAGCTAGGAGAGGATGGTCAACACTCCCACTCCACCAACCTCCCAGACAGCTTTCCTCGCCGCGAGTCCTGGGCCGGGTTCCAGTGGGTCAGGCTCCCAGCAGAACTGAGGCCGGGTGGTGTGAGGACAGTTCCTGTCCTAGCAACAGCCTCCATCTCTCCTGACCGGTGACTCTCCTCCTCTCCTGCCTGCCATTGTCCCCTCTAACAGCTGACAGCGCAGGGTTCCTCTGGGATTGTTGCGGCCCCAGCCAGCAGGGGAGGCAGGGCAATGCCTGGTCGGACACGCCTGCGATGGCTGTGGGCAGGCCCTTGCGCCCATTTTCAGTGCTTGGTGCCTGTTACCGCACCCTTTCTCACTCAGCCTTCCTAGGGTTCCAGAGAAACCCAACCTTTCCAGCCCCAGCCTGGGGCCACACCAACCACCGTGGTCTCCCTGGCCTTAGGTCGCTGGCTAGCAGGGCCTGTGTCCGGAGGGCTTACAGCCTCAGGGGCCAGCCAGCCACAGTGCTGACGTTATTTACGGGGCTGGTGAAGCCCAGAGCTGCCGCTGCCTGGAACCCACCAGAGACTCTGCGCCTTCCTTCTAAATGTCAGCTGGCGCTTACAGAATGTGACATTTAGAAAATCACCGCTCTCGGCTGCTAGCGTCCCCACGTAAACACTGTAACGAGGACCAAATAACATCATGGCGTAAATAACAGTCCACCCAGCCTGCCACAGCGGCCCCAGGGTGGCCCAGAGCAAGGGTCTTCTGGGAGCCCAGGACAGCTAGCCCACCAGCCCGAGCTAGAAGGGGCCTCAGGAGAGCCTCAAGGGACTTTACTTCCAGGCCAGCAGCTGCCCAAGCCCTCACTGCCCTGTCTCTGAAGGTGCCCAGATCTGGATCTCACCCATTAGCCTTGAGTGTGTGCCTGAACCACTCTGGGCACTGTCTCCATCGCAGGTTCTGAGTGTTATGAAATGTGATAAAGAGCCCAGAAGACCTAATCGACCCTTACTCTGTGACCCTCAATGTCATTTCCCCAGGATGTGTGAACAGCAGTGTGAGTGCAGGCTACCCTGCTCTGGTGAGGCAGGTACAGGTAGCTCCCAGCTTTCTGTACCATTGTGGCTGCCTGGCCATGGGTCACAGCGCCGCCTCTGGCCGCTCTGGGTAAACACCACTACCCTGCCGGGAAAGACCAGAACCATAGCCTTGGTGCCCAGGTAACAGGGCTGCCAGCCGTTACTCTGTACCCCACCCCAGGCCTACACCCAGGAGCTCCCCGCAACAGCACATGCTGCTATCTGAACTGTGCCCCAGGATGTGTGCCTGCAGTATTCCTGAACCTCCTGTCACCTACAGCTCTCTCAGCGTAGCCTGGGGGTTTGTTTTTTGTTACTTCTTTTTTCCTGGAGCATTGAATGTGTTTTCCAGGAGAGGAGGCAGGTTAATGTCTGTTGAAGCCAAGGGTCCGTCTGAGAACATCAAACTCATCTTAAGGTTCCTATGCATTCAGCAGTCACACAACATCAAGACTTTACTGACTCCGGGGAGATGGCCAGGGTTGGGACAGGAGTCCTCACCCCACTGAGCCCCCTGCAGGCAGGTCAGGGAGATTCACTTCCTAGGGGACCACTCTGGGCCAGGTGCCACCCTCACCATGCAGAGCTCCTCTGGGGTCCGGGGTTCTGCTGGGCTGAAGAGAGGTGTGGGTACAGCATTCTGGCCCCGTCATTTGCTCAGCCCTCACTGAGGCAAGCATCCTGCTTCCCCTCCCAGAAGCCTGCTCATCCAGGCCTGTCTGTCCCTTCCCCTCAACAGTACTTTAAGAAGCAGAAGAGGCTCATCCCTGAGAGGACAGTGTGGAAGTACTTTGTGCAGCTGTGCAGCGCCGTGGAGCACATGCATTCCCGTCGTGTGATGCACCGAGGTGCGTGCCTTGTGGGCCCCGGGCCCCAGCACTGAGCCTCCCCAGGCTCCTCAGGGGCTGTCCTGTGAGCAAGTTAGGCCACTTGTATTCTCCAAACAGAAATGTGTCCCACGGAGGCAAGGGGACCACCTGATGCCATATAGTTACCAAAGCTTCAGGGAATAGGCACTGCCTCAGCACACGGTCTGCAGTGGCCGACACCAGCTGGATCCAGTGCAGAGGTGTGGCCAGGTCTGGTGCTCCTGCCAGCTTTGCCCAGAGAAGGGGAGTTTCCGGGGCGGGGAGGGGGGCTTGACATCTTAGTAGGAGGTGGCTGAGCAAATACCCAAAAAGTGAGGTCAAAACATACGAATGAGTGTTTCTAGGGGCGTCTACAAAGGAACCTGCTGGGAAGCTGGCTTCGCCGCTGTCCTCATTGACCCCCTCGCCTGTTCTGTGTGGGTGTCACCTGCGTGCGGGGACCTGCCCTAGTTACTGTGACACAGCCTCGGCATTGTTAGAGGACTATCAGAGTGTCCGCTTTGTGCTGGACAGGGGAGGTAGATGCACAAAAGTAACCAATGGCACGAAATCCCTGCAGCTACCTTATGAAGTGGGGAAAGAGAGACTCGTGTCACAGGTGAAGGAAACGTGGCTTGGGGAGTATGACAACCATCCTGAGGCCCCACAGCTGTCATAGGCAGAGCCAGGGAATCCTGTCAGAGGAGAACCTTCCTGTGGGCTTTGCTTTCTTAATAGGAGTTGGCTTTGCCCTGACTGAAGTTGTGCCCATCACTGAAGTGTCCTCCTTGGTCATTCTCAGATCCCCTGCTTCCTCTTGCCCCACCTGTCCCCTGCACAAGCCTGCTCTTCCCATACCAACCCTGTGTCATCCTCCTGCAGACATCAAGCCTGCCAATGTGTTCATCACAGCCACAGGCATCGTGAAGCTTGGGGACCTTGGCCTGGGCCGCTTCTTCAGCTCTGAGACCACTGCTGCCCACTCACTAGGTAAGGGGACTGTGCCCTACACAGCCCTAGCCGGCCTCAGTGACCTGTCTGGAGGGCAGACATTCTCCTGGGGGTGTTTGTATAGTGCACGGAAAATGCTTTCTTGAGCCCTAGAGTTCATTCGTGCCTTAGGACAGACCCAGAGGAGAGGAAACTGAGGCTAGGGAGAGCCACAGCATGGGGTCTCCCTGCACCCTCGTGTCACCATTGAGCACTTCCTGGGAGGCTGAGAGACCCTGCCATGTGGAAAAGGCAGTGTCTTCCTGCTCCGTGGCCCTTTGCTGTACCTTGTTCAACCTGTGGCCTGTTGCCCAGGTAGACCTTTAAGCTGTCCTGCTTGGGGTTGTAAGAAGCAGGTTTGGAGGTCTGTAGCCGGACCGTGTACAGGAAAGAAGAGCAGGTGGGCGTGCCAGAGGGAACCACATCCAATTGAGGGAACCCTAAGCTCAGTGTGAGGCTAAGCAGGTGGCTTGCTACAGACCTTGGTGCCATGCAGCCGGCGGCTGGGGAGGACTAGAGCCATCTTGGGATTGCAGCTGCTGAGGAAAGAGATTCAGTCAGTTAAACTCGGGTCAGGTGGAGCTGTGCCGGCACACAGATTCTAGTAAGAGCATGAAGCTTGAGCAATGACGATGGATTCTGTTTAGCCGTCGGGATGTGGAGAAGGTGTTCTGTGCAGCAAGACCAGGCACAGCAGTGTTTCACCAGCTGCAGTGGGGTGCAGGGGATTACCTGCTGCTCCCCGTCAGTTCTCAGCGTTCCCAGGGGGAGGCAGGAGGAAGCTGGGCCCAGCGTGCTCTGCCTCCCTCCCAGAAAAAAAATTCCACCCGACTCGGGAGCTCCAGCCTGGGTGTCCTCTATCTCCCCCGCCAACCCCACACACACCTGGGTGCCTACAGCCTGCCATGTGCCAACAGCAGTTTGTGGTGGTGGCAGAAGTACTTTCTAGAAGACTTGCCTCTGGAAACTGCCACTGTTCATTCAAGTCATGATGGTTCAGAATCAGCTAGAGGCATACTCTTTGGAGAAATAAACTGGCTGCTTCCAGGAATATGGGGAGCGACGTGTCATATCCAACCATGGAGATACCGGCTTGGCCTCTCCCTTGGCTCCAGGGGAAAGGCTGTGCAGTGACTAGCCCCCAGGGACTTAAGGATGCTCTGTCACACCTCGATTAGTCTTCAGGGTTTACATGATCCTGAGATCTGAATCCAGGGAGCTTGAGTAATTTTGAGGTTATATAGTGTCCCTCCAAGCAAAGATTGCAGTGCTTGCTTGGCCTGTCAGCCTAGGCATCTTCTAAAAGGCCAGGGCTGAGGGTCTCCATCTGGGATTCCCACCTGCTGACTCTAAGACTGGAAGGAAGCCTCGACTCTTCCAGTCCATTTGGAATGCTTTTTTTGGGGGGTGAAAGGTGATGAATTCCTGGGTCTCCTGTATGTGGGAGTTGCAGCCCAGCCCCTATTTGACCTAAGAGTTCGCAAAAGGCTGGAACTCAGAGGGAAACCATCAGAAAAGAGCAAAGACACTGCCTCCTAGGCCTGTCAATCAGGCCTGCGCCCCACTCTGTCCTGCCGTGGAGAAGATGGCCACACTGGCTCGTCAGCGCTGGTTAGGATCGCCTCGTTAGGGACGACAGAGACCTGGCTCCTCCGACAGTGTGATTTTATCCATTCAGACTGCTGCACTTATTATATTAATGAGAAGGAATTGGGACTTGGAAGAGGCTGCCTTCGTGGGCCCAGCACCTCCTGAGGCCTTTGAACACAGAGCATGTTACTAATGGGTGGAAGGTGCCTTGCCAGGCCATCCCTGCTCCAAGCCATGTTCCTGGGGTCCAGAAAGCACCATGAAACCGAGGGGAGCTCTGCAAGGCCCTGCTTGCTGGACCAGCTTCAGGAGCCAGGGCCTTTCCTCTGTACCCACCATGGCTTTGGAAGGTGACATCCCAGAGCCATAGCTCAGGACCGGAAGTCTCCAAGACCCAGGGGGAAGCGTTCTTCCACCACCAGGTTCTGCACAGAAGTCTGGTTGGGCAAGAGATGGAACTAATTGCCATCACACCGTGACACAGGGATGCAGAGGCCCTTCACACCCTGTGTGTGGCTATGAATTATGCATCCTCTGCATCTAATGCATACCTACTATGTGGGGATGCTGTGGCAGCAGTCACGTTGCCCCGGAAACCACCGCATCTCCTAAGGCTGCTGACCCGGGAGCCAGGCTTATGCAAATCCAATCTCCTCCTCCTCTTCCCCTCCCCAACCCCTCCCTGAGCCTATATTTGCTAACACGAGGCTGGCATGAAAGGGCATTAGTCAGTGCCATGGTCGGGCTGACAGGTGCGGTACCCAGCGGTGGTGGAGTGGCTGCCTCGGTGTCAGGAATAGGAGCCGTAATTAGAGCTCGGAACAGAATGAGCGTCAGACGAATTACCAGGCAGCAGATCATATTTGTCAGGAAGGATTGCATACATAAAAATTAAGTGACAGTACACGCCGGCATAATGAAAGAAAAATGAAAGATTTGCCTATACACAGCTCACAAGCCACAAGCAAGTGTCTCGCTCGGAGCAACGGCAGCAGCTGCAAGACAAATGGTGGGGCTGGAGAGCAGGAAAGTACTCCCTTCTCCTGGCAGCGGTGACAGCGTGCCTCAGGCTGAGACTGGACGGGGCAGGATAGGAGGCCACTCATGTCCAGGCCCCTTGTAGGGCTGTGGTCTCTCTGGGACTGGAGTCTGTCGAGTAGCCAGGCCAGTTGAGTACAACCCCGTCAGTGACAAGCAGAGCTTACTGCCCCTTCCCAGGCCATGGGCTTCCAGACTATTCTCCATCTCTGATCCATGCTGGGATGTGATTTGGCAGGATTCCCTGCCTCCGAGGGGCCGCAGGGGGTTGGCAGGGAATCTGTACAGCCAACCAGCCCTGGATAGCCTGGTGATGGGACAGGCGGAACCCTTTCCCAAAGGCCAGATGTATCAGGTAGGTAGGTGCTGGCTGTGTGAATCTGAACCGCAGCTGCAGGAACCCAGGATCACCCAGGGTCTCCAGTTACCTCAGCCCCTCCAGAGACACCCTGTATGTCTGTGTTCAGTCATCAAAGAGGGTGGGGCTTAAAAGACTTGATTTAAATTTTAAAGTACTTGAAAACCCTTTTGGTTTTCTGGAAAAACATCACAGCCAGGCCCCTAATTCCCATTAAGGAGGAAACTGAGGCTGGGAAAAGTGAGACCATACCCCAGTGTCACTTAGCAAGTGGGCAATGAGCCACTCTGTGTCCAAGTGGTCTCTGTCCTAGGGATGCCAGCCAGCCCATGGTGTGGTGTGAGGTGGGCTTGGATCTTGGGTGCCCAGAAAAGGGGCGGAGAGAGGGATCCCACCAAGCCCTCTGAGTGGGGATACCTGGCGAGGAGGAGTGGAGCTCTTCTCCTTTTGTGTGCTGGTGTTGCTGTGCATGTGACCATGTGTATGACCACACTGTGCTTGCGACAATATGCGATCCACACAGCCAGACCCCGCCCCAGGATACTTGTTGCGGGGGCGGCTATTACTGATCCAAAGCAGAGACAATGTCCTTGGCTAGAGAGTGGCCTGAGCAGGTCACCAGCGAGTCCAGCTCTAGTCCAGGCAGTTTTTACAACCCTGCTTGCTGTCCACCCTAGATTCAAGGCTTGCATCCCCCTCTGGCCCCACAATGAAAATGCCAGAACTAACTACTCTAGGCGTGTATGGAAACACTGTGGGAAAGGGGCAGCTTGCAGACACCCGGCTCTCTCTCATGTGAAATCTGCCTTTTTCATATCTTATGAACATGTTTCAAACATAGTGAGCATTTCAAAACATGGCCAAGCATGTTTTGACAGTGGTGGCACATCCTGGGAAGGGCTCTTTAATCAGCCGTCCCCTTTGAGGTCCATGTTCTCTTTTGATTTCTGCCAGGCTTGAAATCCCTAGTTCTAGGTGAAACTAGGTGAGGGTCAGGGTGGGGTAGCCTGCTCTTTCATAAGTGCAGCCCCTCCCCCTGCTGGGAGAGGGGTCCAGAGATGCTGCAGGAGGGATTGAGACCAGCAGGGCCAGCTCTGCTGATGCACCTACCATTGTGTAAGACAGTTTGGCATGAGTTTGACTGTGTCCCCTGGGGCAAGGCCACTGTCCATGGAGACAACCCCTCCTGCCTGTTTCTTCCAGTGTCCCCCAGAACCACTGTTCCCTGGGGTCTAGAGACGCATCCTCCAGCATCTGCTGCAAGGCTAGGGTTTTTTGAAGTCTTTTATTTCATCTTTACATGCAAGAAAAAGATATGCTTCATCCCATCTCTGTTTGTTGTTGGTAGAAAATTCAGACTCTGTGTGACTTATTCCCAGGTAAAGCTGGCATATTAGAAAGAGGTGCTGTGTTCATTTCTGTAGCTTCACCATCCTTTGGCAAAAGTTGTGTAGTCTCCCTGCCCCAGAGCATAGTACCCCACCTTTAAGGGGCACAGACTATAAGGAAGCAGCCCCTCCCCTGGGTCAGGGGACTAGAGGGCTCAGAGCCCTGCAGGATAGGCCAGCCCACCCTCAGCTAATAATCATGATTCATTTGGTTTCACTCACTGCGCATCTGAAAGACAGAACAGGTTTAGTGGCTATTCGCAGACAACTGCATTTATCCTAAGTGCCCAGGAGCTTGTGAGAGGCAAGTGCCAAGTTCCGGCACCAGAGATGCTGATCACCAGGCCTGGACAGGCGGAGGAGCTAGGCTTTTACTAAAGTCCTTCCTGGTTGCTATGGCTGGGGCCTCTGCTCAATGAGGCACATCCCGACTCCAATGGTCAGCTGTCCCCTGCTGGCCGCCTCGTGGGATGGGCAGCTCTGACCTCCATCCAGCACCAGGGCTCCACCAATACTGAGCGGATTTAATAGGTGGGTGGGTGGATGGTCAAAGAGATGGACAGATAATATGAGGGTGGATAGAGAGAGGGGTGATGGATGGGAGGGTGGATAGACAGAGGGAGGGTGATGGATGGGAGGCCTCTTGTGATAATGGCATCTTGAAAGAAAGTTCCTCCCTGGGTATGGTGGTTGACACCTCAAATTCCAGGGGAGGCAGGAGGATTGTAAGTTCAGGACCAGCCTGGATTACCTAGTGAGATGCTGTTTCACAAAACCAGGGCCTGGAAGTGTAGCTCAGTGGTGAGGAACCAGCATGGCATTAGTACTGGAAACAGAGGACAAGAAAAGAGGAAGAAGAAAGTTCAAAGGCAGGAAGATATCTGAGTTCTGAGCCAGCCTGGGTTACTCAGTGAGTTTCAGATCATCCGAGGCTACACAGTAAGAACTTATCTCAAAAAAAAAAGAGAGAGGAAGAATGAAGTTCCGAATGCACATCAGTGAAGTTGAGGAGCATCGGGGAGGTAGGCTGGTGGCACCTCTTCTCCTTACTCCCCAGGGCACAGACAGCAGACTAGGAGCCGAGCTCAGCTGCTGGAGTTGGTCTGGGGCATAGGACTCAGGCTGGGGCCAGGCCTTGGCCCTGACAAGCCTGACCAGGCAGCCCAGTCTTCTTGAAGGTCACCTCACCCCAGGTCTCTGCTGCCTAGGCCCAGCACACACAGGAGCCCAGGTTAAGTGGAAAGAGCCAGAAGGGCAGTAAGAGGGCCTTAAGAGTACAGTGCGGCCTCACTGCGATGCCTCTGACCTCCATGTCCATCAGCCCTACATCATTGTCCTGTATTATGGTTCCCCAGAAGACACTTCTGTCCAGGCCACTTGTCCGCAGGTCCCCAAGACTTGCAAGTTCCATCCTGTTTGGCTGTGGCACCTTAATCACTCCGCAGCTGGCTGTCGGTTTGGTTTTGTGCTTGCCTGACCAGAGTGAACAGTTATTGCTTCTGGAAGTCCCATGTTGCCTGGCACCTAAGGATCTACTGGTCCCCAGTTCCAGCAGAAAGTTTGCACAAAGGACAAGCTCTCAGTCATATCTTAAATGATGGCTGCCATCCTGAGAAATCAATATTCATGATGAAACATGTGAGTTCGCAGAGACCATGGCTCTCTCTCATATCCATCATCGGATAAGTGGAATATTAGACTGCAAGGAAGATGCATAGACAGACACAGCCTGGTATATCACACACCCATGGCTCTTTGACTCCTGGAGTAGACATTGCCCTGCTCAGGGTGCTGGAGAGTCATAGCCCAGAGTGGCTCACAATGCCTCTGTATGGAACAGAACAGGGTTTTTCTTTGGTTTGATTTTTGTTTGTATTGTTCCTTTCTAGTGCTGGGCGATGGAACCCAGGGCCTTATGCATGCTGGACAAATATTCTACCACTAAGCTACAGCCTAGTCCTACAGCAGAGTTTTCCATTTTTCTCCAATAAGAGAAGAAAGAAAAGAACGTACTGTTTCAACATGAAGGATTTCCCCTAATGGATTTTGTTCTTTTTCTAACAAGTTACCCAACTTATTTGTGCTGGTCTGTCACCCCCCTATCACCTGAGCATCCTGGTTTCCCTCTGCAGTCCCTCTGGAGTCCCTTAGCACTGGGCTACCTTCCCAGGGTCATAGGCACATTTAATACACATCTTCTCTACAACTCTGGAGTCCTGGTTACAGCAGTGGCCAGCATCTTGTGGTAAAGGTGGCCCCTTCCACGCCCCCCATAGCAGTCTTTAAAAATCTCATCCAGTCAGGACCAGCTGTGCCAGGGACCTTAGTCTCAGGAACTCTCTCTACATTTCCACTAAAGAAGTGTTCACAAACAGCTGTGCAAGGACTGGAAGGCCAGGGCATACCTTTGTAGGTGTTAGCATGTTTGATCCCCTACTTTCTATCTTCAACTGCACAACATATAAATATGTTCTGTGGGCTAGCTTTCTACCACTATGCTGAATACATTCCCCTCCCCCTGAAGCTGGGTGTGGTGGCGCATGTGTTTAATTTCAGCACCCAAGAGGCTGACACAGGTAGACTCTGCATTTAAGGCCAGTGGAGGCTGCCAAATGAAACCCTGCCTCCAAAAAGCAAAAACAAAGCTGGATGTGTAGTTAGCACTTGGGAGGCAGAAGCACGCAGATCTCTGAGATTGAGGCTAGGCTGGCTGGTCTATATAGTGAGTTCTAGACCATCTGGAGCTACAGGGAGACCCTGGTGCAAAAAGGCCAAAAACAAAACAACAAAAAAACCAACCCAGCTTAAAGGAGGGAAGCTTTTTTTAGGCTCATGGTTTCAGAGAGCTTGGACCATGGCTGTGTGGCACATTGGCTTTGGGCCTGAAGTGAGGCAGAGTCAAGCTGCTCTCTTCACGGTGGCCAGGAAACAGGCAGAGATAAGATACCCACTCCCAGCAGCCTACTTCTTCCATCCAGGCCCCACCTCCTAAAGAGCCCTCCTCCTCAGCAGGGAACATTAGTTTGTTAGCCTCAGATCCCTGGGCCTCAGTCCACCTCAGGTCGGTATTGAGATGAATTTTCTCCCAGTCCCTGGCTTGCAACTTAGCCCTGGATGGTGTCTTTGAACTCAAGTGCCTCATCATCATGAAGTTGTTTGTTTTAATGGACCTTCCCTTTTCTGTGAGCCTCAGTTTCTGCTCCTGAGGCTGTGGGAACATGTGAATGGTTTGGTTCACCTAGACAGTGGCTGTTCCCTGGACTCTTGAGAAGCATACTGTTCTCTAAAGGACATTGCTTCCCATTCCCTGCAACAGGTAGTCACACAAAATCTTGGCTGCCCAGCCCTAGACCCAGCCTCATATCCAGGCAATCCACTTTAAGGTTCTTGGAACCCAGATTTCAAGCCCTGCTAATGTGGGCACTTCCAGTCTGGTCAGCTGTTAGCGGAAGAGGACAGGTCCTGCCCCTTCCTGAGCCCTAGCCTCTGATGTGTTGCAGTGGGGACCCCGTACTACATGTCACCGGAGAGGATCCATGAAAATGGCTACAATTTCAAGTCTGACATTTGGTCACTGGGCTGTCTGCTGTATGAGGTGAGTTTCTGACCTGCAGTCTAGTAGTCTCTGGGGACCTCTGTGGGGGTACAGGTGGGATGGGCTCACCCTACCAACGTGGGGGGCGCACCAGGGCCACATGTATACACCTGGAATAGCAGGACCTTTGAGGACTTGTCCTTCACCCCTCAGCTGACATGGCCCGGGCAACATGGTACATGACCTGGTAACACGGCATGTGTTAACATGGTCCTGGAGGGGTGGGCAGTGGCAGGCTGGGCTGCGGGGCCCTGGAAAGGTGATAAGACTGGAAGCAGACAAACGGGAGTACTGGCAGGGTGTTCAGCTGCCCAGACCATAGTATCCAGGTCACTGGTTTCCTTGGTAACATTATTCATGGGTAGATGAGGCCCCACACAGGTACTGGGGACAGATGAAGAGTCAAGTCTTATCATGCCTGTGTTACTCCCCCAAGAGATGTCTGGTTCTTCTAAACAGCAGCATAGGTCTCCCTGAAGACCTCTGCCTGTCCTCTGAGTGAAACAGGGTCATTGATGGCTATTTCCAGATCTGGGAACCAGGCACAGGACTTGGTGGGCTCAGATGTGAAGCGAGACAGATAAATGGAGCACTTTTCATCTTGACAAGCCATGATGGGGCCCTGGGAGCTTGGATAGGGTTGTGGGGAACATGGACCATTCTTGGCCAGAAATTTGCCACAACCACTAACAGGCCCGGGCCATTCAGTATGTTCATATTTGTCACCAAACCTTCCCACTAGTTTGCTAGGGCCCTCCATTTAGCCCATCTCCAAAATAGGCACACTAGTCACCTGTTAATTGTCACAGGAGACTTGATAGTCTAGGTGACGGATAGAGGGCTTTGGGGTTAGGAATGGAACTCTTTGCTTTCTGCTTCCCTGGATTTGATGTGGGTTCTGGGTGGGAGCTGGCAAGCCCAAAGAACCTCATTATTAAGCTGCTATAGCTGGGGAACTGCCACAGCAGTCACTCAGGAAAGCATCCTGGGGCTCCATCTGAAGACCATGGGTTCCTTAGCTTTGTGGGGACAGTCAGATGGCTCCGCTGTGCCAGCAGCAGGAACATACTGTCGACTGCTGCTCTCCATGGACCTGTGGCAACGCTTGTGGTATCCTTTGGAAGTGAAATCACAGCCTCCTGGATGGACTGTCTGAGGTCAAGGTGTAAGACTGCACACTGTCTTCCTTTTTGAACCAGGAGCTTGTGCAGTGGATGGAACCAGGGCCTCACATGTCCTAGGCAAGCTGCCAGTGTTACACGGAGCCCCAGCTGATGCATTTTAAAAGCTTGGCTGGAAAGGGTACCTTTGTGGCAGTGTTGTCTGGGCTCTCTACTCCTCAGGCTCAATAGCAAGGTATCATTGTGAAAACCTGGGGCAGTACAGGCTGGAAGAGCCAGCAATTGAGCAGGTGGTGTCTGTTTAGGACACTAGGGCATCACTTTGCAGGGTGACCTTTATAAGCCCCTCATGGAACCTGATATCAGAGGGGATTCAGAGACTCCTAAGAGGACCTCACCAATGATGTCAGGTCCTGGGGTGGGGGCAGCTGTTTGTGGACTCTCAAAGCCCAAGCAAACATGCTAGCATTGAGTCAGCAAGGGTGTACAATTTTGACTTCCTATTTGTAAGCAGGCCACAAAACACACCACTGAGCCTCCCAGGGGAGAGATGCATGGGGCAGGAGCCTGGACTAGGCAAAAGGATTCGAGATCCAAGTCCCAGCATCAGCGTTCACCCTGAGGACTGGGGCAAGTAAGCCCTACTGGTTCTAGTTGCCCTATGTGTGAGATGGGAGTCAGCCTGCCTTGTAGGGGGATCAAAAGCGATGTGTGGAAGAAAAGTTCCTGAGGGGTGGCGAGGCAGAGCAGCAAGTAGGGCAAGACTATAACTCTCACAGCATGCCCCAGTGATGTACTTCCTCCAGCAAGGCCACACCTCCTAAAGGTTTCCTAAACTTCCCCAACACTAACCAGGGACAAAGTATTCATGAGGCTGTGGGGGACATTTCTCATTCAGATCACCACCTAAGGAGACCCTGTGGAGGTGCCCAGCAGGTTCTCAGGCCTTCCTGCACACTCA
Source organism: Eospalax fontanierii (assembly GCA_035773235.1). Classification (NCBI taxonomy): domain Eukaryota; kingdom Metazoa; phylum Chordata; class Mammalia; order Rodentia; family Spalacidae; genus Eospalax; species Eospalax fontanierii. The sequence continues at coordinate 53,293,878 of CM069541.1, forward strand.
CTGGCTCTGTATGAGCTGAGCAGCTGGCACTTGCCAGGCTTTAGAGGTGAGAGCCCAGCAGCTTGCCACATTTCCCTTTTTGCTTTGGCCAACGGGAGGCCTCAGCACAGCGTGGGTCCTCACAGAGGGACTCCCCTTTGTCCTACCTCTTGTATATTGCCCACAGACCAGATGGTTTTTCCTTTTCTTTTTCCCTTCTGTGCTATGTGTTTTCGGAAGCTGCTTCCTGCCCCCTAAGAGCCTTGAGGGTCTCCAAACGTAAACACGGACTAGCCAGACTGAAGGAGAGCTGTGTGCATCTCCCTAGGGCCGGCAGAGGGGCGGGAGACGACAGCTGGCTCCATCTGCTCCTGCCAAGGCTTCTGCTCAAGAACCAGCCCTGTTCCCGGCCCAAGCCTTTGTTACGACTCCTCAGAGGCAGGTGCAGTCCAGGCCTGATCCACATCAGCCCCACAGCCAGGGCCTTGAAATTCTAACCAGGCAGTACTGTTCTAAGCCCTAACTTGGGCACATCAACACATCTGAGATAGTATTCTGCCTTGGTGGCGTCCTATGTGGTTAGTGGGGCCCAGCTCAGGTGGTTGATTTAGTCATGGGTGGTATGTGGGACTCTGTGCTATGCAATCAGGCAGGGACAAATGGCAATGGGAAGCCAATGAAATCAATCAGGTCCATGGGGGACATTTGTGTACAGGGACAGGATAGGGTGCTGATATAAACACGCCCCCCTCCCCCAGAGTATGTGTGGCAGCCATGGCCCTCAGGGTGACAGAACAGGCTCTGCCTCGGCTGGCACCCTTCTGCAACCCTGCAGCGCAGCAGGGAAGAGTGGATGTTTTCCCAGCAGACGGGAGGGGCGTCATCTGGACCCAGTGCTGAGTAATTGGCAGGAGATGTCCCACAGTCACGGCTGCTGCCTCCCCTAGGCCTCCTGTGGTGGCGTCTTATGGCCACCCGTGGCGTCTTCCCCATGGTGGCAGCTTGAAGAACTGAGACAAAGCCCATCCCCTACTACCACCCCTGCCCCCAAGCATTACCAAGGATTCAGGTGGCCCAGCGGAATGCATGACAGGTCACTCTGACCTGGGCCTCTGAATGTACAAGGTTAGAAACCGTAAAGCTAATGATGGCTCCAGCCACATGACTCATTCTTGTGGTTCGGGAGCTAAAGCCCACACCGGTCTTCAGCAAAGGTGTCAGCAAGGCTGGTTCTTCCCAGAGGTTTTGGTGGTGAATGTCTTTTTCGTAGAAAAATAGAAAGGCTAGCTACACGGGTCCTTTTTGGAATGCTTGTGATCCACATGATCCATGATCCAGGATAATGGCCCACTTCAGAATCCTGAGTCTAATCCTGTCTGTGGAATTCGACTGCCATGTGAAGTAGCTTTCACTGGTCCTAAGGGTTAGTTGTGGGTATCCTTGGGGATCACCACTGAACCTACTCTGTAACCTTGCACATTTGAGGGTCCAGATACTGTCAAACCTCTCCTGAGGTTACCACGTGCTGATGGTATTGCAGGGCTAGTGAGATGCCACTGTGGCATACAACACCACAGCCTCTGGGGTGAGTGTTGCATGGAGTGTTGAAAACGGCAGTGTCAAACAGCTCAACTACATTGTGCTGGGCCAAGGGAATTTGGGAACTAGCTGCATAGAATGCCTTCTGTAGGGCTGGCAGCTGGGGAGCCCCAGGAAGATGCCTGGTCTCGGTCACCTTGGAAGGCCTGGTGCTTTGTTTTCATTACCCAGCATGCCCTGGGGAGATATACAGCAAGGCTCCCTGGGCTCTGCGGAATTTATTCACATGAGCTCAGCTTTCAAGTACGGAACTGAAGGCACCGGCTCACTTGGTGCCAGCCCCTTTCAGGAGTCGTCTCAAGGCCCCACTTAGAAGGGAGACTTGGCAAGATGGGTCAGAGGAAGCCCAGTTGTGCTTGGTATGAATGCTGTTTTGGAATTCTGGCTTGAACAACAGAATGGCTAGGAACCTCTTCCTCAAGGAACAGGGCTTTAGACTACATGGCAGCTCACCTCTGGGTCACCCTTCACTCCAGGCCGTGCTTGGGGCATGCTGGGTAACAAAATGAGTGCCTGGAGTCCTCTTCCTGCTGGTCAGGTCTCCTCCCTTACACCTGCCACTACAGCCCGAGTCCTCTGAGCTACTACCCCATTTCCTGGGCCCCAGGGGAGGGGTGTCTGGTATATGAGGCACAGTGCTAAAGGGCCACGGCTCTGGTGGTCTTGAGGCGACATCTGCTCTGACCCCATAGAGGCTGGTGTCCCCCCTCTGAGGTCTTGTCATCCTGGTAATCACTGTAACCTCCACATCACTGACAGCCCCGCAGGTTCCTTCACAACTGGTTGTCAGGTCCATGGCTGTCAGCTAGAAGGCAATGGGGATGCAGCCTCTGCTAGAACTTCCTTGGGGTGGAAAAGCTTTGGTAGCAGGGAAGGCGTGAGGACCATCTCCATACTCCTGCACATCCCCCACAAGTGCCCTGAACACTGGGGTGGAGATGTGTGTATTTCAGGGAGAGGAAGGCCTGTAAGCTTTCTCACTGGGTGAGAACACACTGAGGTCACCGTCCTATCATTCCTATTGCCCAACAACCTGCCTCTCTTCAGGGTAGACCCACGCCCAGGGACTTAGATGCCGATGTCTAGTCCTGCTACACCCTGTAATCTGGGACCACCTCCTAACAGCGCTAGACAGCCAAGGCGAGCACAGGACAGGGTCAGAGAGCAGGCGCTGCCTGCAGAGCCCAAGTTCCTCTTCACCCTGGAGCTTCCCAGAGGCAGAGGGCACCAGCCTGCAACAGCAGAAAGGCAAACGCCTCCACCTCTACCAGCACCCCTAAAGCCTCAGTCCTTGAGCATGACATTCCCTGAAGGTATCATTCTGGTTAGACATGTTCCTAGGAACATGGGTAAGTAAGCTGAAGCCAAATCCAGTAGCACTCACCTGTAATCCTAGCACTGAGAGTCTGAAGCAAGAGGATTACCACAAATATGAGCCAGCCTGAGTTATACAGAGGGATTCAGAGTGATACTATCTCCAAAAACAAACTGTGCTGGGGAGGTAGCTGTCAGTAAAGTACTTACCTTACAAACAGGAAGACCTGACTTAGATTCCTCAGAATCTATGAAAGAAGCCAGCACTTGGGGGAGGTTGATCCCTGAGGCTCAATAGCCAGCCAGCCTAGCCTGTGTGACAAGTTTCAGGGCAATGAGAGAGACCATGTCTCAAAGAAAAGGTGGACAGTGCTCTTGAGGAATGACACCTGAGGTTGTCCTCTGATGTCCACACATGCACCTAACAAAACTGGGTGTGTGTGTGAAATTGCCATTTGAGAAGCTGCCCAGCCCAGGCAGAGTCTGGTGAGAAGAACATCCTTCCAGTTACCTCTGTCCCTGAACAGCCTCAGTGAGCTGGGGACATACCCTCAACAGCCCCTTCCTTGCTGCCTAGAGTGTCGTCATGCAGACTAGTCCCCATTTATATACACAATCCCAGCTACTACAGTTCACAGGACACTCGCTCGCTGCAGTGAAGACCGATCCATAATGGCCTTTCTGGAGTTCTCTGAGCCTCAAGGCTGATGCCTGTCTCACTCTGTCCCTTGCAGATGGCAGCCCTCCAGAGCCCCTTCTACGGAGATAAAATGAACCTCTTCTCCCTCTGCCAGAAGATTGAGCAGTGTGACTACCCGCCTCTCCCAGGGGAGCACTACTCTGAGAAGGTGAGTGGGAAAGCCGGGGGCCAGTCCTGGTAAGCCCCAGGTCCAGCACAGCTCCTCAAAGGGGTGGTTCTGAGGTACCTGGACACAGAAGATGCAGCTGCTGGGCTCCTAGCTCATGTCTTGAGTGTCAGCTCCTGCTACCCTAGGGCCAGGCTAGAGGTCCCACCTACCAGGAACCAGATACAGAGGGTCAGCATGGCTACTGTCCACTGTTAAGGCAGGAAACAACAATGGGCTGTTTGGTCTGCTTATTATAACACCCGTCCCCCCTTGGGTTTTTATTTTCACATTTTATGCTGGGTGCTGAGGCTCTGGACACACTAAGAAGCCTGGCATCAGGCCAGGCCCGTTACTGGCTGGGTGAATGTCATCTTCCTTCAATCCATCATTTTTATAGGCAAGGCTTAATACATCTTCCTCACAGGTAAATTGTGAAGGACACCTGACAGGTTTCCCAGTCAGCAGAAGCTCAGGGTACAGGCACTCCCTTGAGGGAGCCACTTAACCTTGAGTCTATAAACTGGAAGCAAAACTAGAATCTCCTGTCCAGGTTCATTATAAGAATTAAGGTGGTGCATGTGACCAGAGGAAGTGGAGCCAGGCCAGTATCTAACCACCTTCAAAAGTAGCCATGGCAGGTAACACAGGTCCTGGCTCACTGAAAATGCCGAGTATCATCTGCTGTTGTTGGTTGAAGGCCCCAGGCCACCGCCTCATGACACACTCACACTCATGTTATGGACTCTTTCCCCATCTTTCCATCATCTAGCTGAGATGCCAGGAGGAGGAGTACTTTGTAAGTGCAAAGCCTAGGCAGGCCAGAGGTCCCACATGTCCTCCTGTGGGCTGTGTGGAAAGCCACCCCCCAGGGTGGGGAAGTCAGGAGTCTGGGAAGTTGTAGAGCATCCTGCTTCACCAGCTAGCTGAGTTCTTACATTCTGAAGAGCAGGCTGGCAAGAAAGAACAACCAATTACATTTCTTCATGAAGTTCGTTCCTGCCTTATTTAAATTTGAACGCCTGTATTATTTAGAAGGCATGCAACTCGGCTCAGATCAGTTCTGTGTCCCTTTGTCAGTCTGCCAACCAGCCCCACTTCAATTACAAGGCAGACATGAATGCCCCAGAGCTCCCAATCTCTGCCTGCTAGGGCAGTCGTTCAGCCTTTACCAGCACATAACCCTGGCAGGCAGCAGCTCCAAGATTCTGCTACTCAACACACCACACTTTTTAGGTAAAATCTTAAGTCACGTTTGTTATTTTTTTCTCTTGTTACCAAGTTTCAAATACACAGACTGGTAATTGTGTGGTCTGCTCCCAAGTGATTCAGGTAAAAGACTTCACCTTGACCTGGTTTTCTTGTTTTCACCTATCAGGGGTCAGCCACAGTTCCTTTCCTGAGTAGTATATGCTTCAAAAAAAAATCAGATACTGCAGATACCACCTCTATCTGCTCTCAGCTTCCCAGTGTTTATAGAGCAATGGAATCATGAAATGGCCAGCTCAGTGTGCAGGGAGTGTCACTTGCAGGAGGTTCAGGACCTGCCCACAAAGCCTGAGGTCTGTGTGGCAGCTCCAGGGCCTTTGGAACATCCCTGCCCCCTTCCCAACTCTGGTTACTGAGTCCCTAGAGCTCTCTTGTCCAAGACCTCCCATTTTTCTGCTGGTGACTACCAGCATCCCCAGCAGCAGCTACTTAAACAGAAAATATCGAAGCTAGCTCAGCATTGTGAGTATAAGACACAGGCTTTTTAAGGTCATTATTTTAATTACCATTAAAATAATTGGCACTCAGGCGCTCAGGACATGAGGCTATCAGAGGCTCAAGGCGCCCTTCCCCCACCTCAGGCAGGCAAAGCCTTCAGTGTCTGTATAATTAAAAGCTCTATCTTTCATGAGCACAATGAAGAGGCCAGGGGGTGTGCAGACTGTAGCCCTGCTGCATGTTAATGCGTTTATTATGATCAATAAGCCCTTTCCTTGAGTACTGTCCTCTAGTTTGGGCTCCTGTGTGACTGACAGCAGATACACATGCACACAGGGTGCCCATACTCAGACAAATTTGCACAGTTGAAAGTTCAAGAGCATTTGGAAGTAACTACTTTCAGGGTCTTGGAGCACAGCCTTTGAACCAGACAGGCCTACCTAGGCATGCATGGTCCTGGCTACCCCTGTGAGCTGTGTGACCATGTACCTTATATCTACAAAGCATTCTTCATCTTCAATGGGGTAAACAGACCTATCTTTGAGGTGCCATGTAGAGGCAATGCATGGATGCAGATAAACGTGCTCAGTCGCTCTTAAGACTAACAGCACCTACTGCTCTTCACTGCAGCTTCGGGAACTGGTCAGTATGTGCATCTACCCTGACCCCGACCAGAGACCGGACATCGTATATGTGCACCAGGTGGCTAGACAGATGCATGTCTGGACATCCAGCACCTGAATACAATGCGCCTGATCAAGCCAACACCACTTTGTCTTACTTGAGTCCTCTCCCCAAGCGGCACCTGGAAAAGCCCCCACAGTCAAGACCAGAGGGCGGCTGCCTCTGTGCGAGTGAAGGAGAGCAGCTGGGCTATGGTCAAAGTCCTTTCCTTGAACTGTCACAGACAATGAGCTGAGTTGTTAGCAAGGGCAGGGGGCTCAACAGCCACCGCAGCTTACCGACTGTAATGTGAACCTTTGGCTAGTTCCTTCCAAGACCTGTCAGGCCTACCTACACTGGCAGGAGACTTGCAGGAGCAGGGTGACTGGTGTGGGTGAGCCTCTGAAAATGGTTAGCACCCAGTTCAGTTTAGCTCGTAGTAAGTACCCTTCCATAGAATCAGGCTGTGTGCTTCATTTACTCTGTTGTAAAGTAGAAATACGGTTTAGAGTAGAGATTTTGCTATTTTTCTCTGTGCTTTATAACTTGATGAGTGACACTGAGGAGAACCCAGCACTGGGCATTGTGAGGCAAGTGGCATCCCAGAGACAGGAGAGTTCTGTTTGCAGCTGACTCACAATCTTCTGAACCCCCACCACCTACCATTGCCTGCTGGAATGCTGTGGCCCATTTCATCATCAGTGCCAAGGAAAACCCAAAAGCTTTGCCCTCAATTTACAAATTCTGGTTTTGTATCCTCCTAGTGTGACCTTGAGTAGGTTTTTTAGCCTTTCTGAGTCTTTAGTTTATGGTCTGTAAGGACAACAGGCAGGGCTAATATAGTACCTACTTTCCAGGAGGCTGAGAGCATCTAAAGTAGAAGATGTAAGTTAGTCAGGCACAGGGCCCTATGCTTGTAATTTCAGTACCTGGGAGAGGGAAGGAGGATCAAAAATTCAGGGTGACCGTCAGCTACATGATGAGTTTGAAACTAGACTGGGCTACAGAAGATCCTATCTCAAAAAGACAAAACAAAGATGCAGCTAGCTAGCAAGTGGCTGGTAATCCAAAAATATAGCCAGAGTCATCCCTTTAGAAAACTCAAATCCATGGACCAGTTGAGAATTAAAAACAACTGTATTGTATGTAGGAAAAGCAGAAATGTTCAATTATTTCTTGTTCCCAAATAGGATTAACTGTGAAGACTAATTTATAAATGTGAATTCAAGGAAACTCAAACTCTGGAGGCAATTTTGAATTTTGTTCTTATAGTCAGTTCCCAAGCTGTACCCACCTGGTTAAAGGTCAGTGCTCCTGGTGTCCTGCCAGGTGACGTGCACCTGGCTGGCCTCCACCCTCCATGAACTAAGCCTGCACTCCAAGCACAGCCTCTGCTCACGTCAAGTTCTCCCTGTCTGAGACCAAACGGGTAGAGAAGCAACTGCCGCACAGCTCAAGGACGGTTTGAACAGTGTCAGCAGATCCAAATCTAACACAAGACAATTTGAGACGCCTTTAGAAACACTTGTCAGGCCCCAGACATTCCCCCAATAATTCCACTGTGTGCTCCTGAGCTGGCTCCTGAGTGTTCACAGGAGAAGCTGGCCTCCAGTCGCTCACCTCAGAATGTTAGCTCTGGGAGAGGATCAAAGTTGCTCCCCTGCCCGGCACTAACCTGGAAGTTGTCCTGTCTTGGTTCTCAGAGGCTCTGCAAATCAAAGAACTGGATTTCTGCACTCCACTTTCCATACCATGAGAACCATTTACCAAAATGCTACAGAGGCCACACAATGACCATGTCCCAATCACTACAAAACAGCTAACCCAAAACCTTCCTTTGATTGCCATGAAAGTGGCCAAAGTATGGTTCACCAGTTTCACACAGCCATAGGAAAGCCAAGTTTCCACCTGCCAACCTTTTCTCAAACTGGCTTTATGCAAGCAGAGAACTCAAACTGGGGGTGGAACTCAGGGCTTTATACATGTGAGACAAGCTCCTTCACACTCCAGCACCGGAGCCCCTGGCCACAGGCTGTGTGGAACTCCTCACTTCGTCGGGACAGGTATTTGGAGCCCCCAAGAGAATAGGGAAGAATAGGAAATAAGCACAGGGTTAGTTATACATGCTCACTTACAGAACCAAAGGAACCCAATCTGGCTTCTGGCCAGGGCCTAGTCTAGGGAGCACCACACTGCTGACACTCATGGAACTCAGACCGGCATGCAAAGGATCCAGAGCTTGGACTGGAGGACAGATTAACAGGGCCCAATACCCACAGTTCCCATACTTTAGCCACTCACTGTGGTTTTCAGTTTTTTAATTGAGCATCACTTGGCAAACAGCCAAATGCATGTTTTATGGGAAGCCTCAATGCTCCCAGTTTCTCAAGAGACATAACCAACTACCCCCGGCACCATTCATGAAGTGTCCATTGTCTGAACGGTCTCTTCCAGCACCTCAATATCCAGAGTGGTGACTTTCTCGGTAAGGACTGCTGTAGTCCCTTTCTCACACCTGTACCGGCCAAACCTAGTAAGAGAAAACAAAAGCAGTTAGGCTTGCCTGACTGAGGCCAGGCAGCAGATAGGCTGGACCAGAATCCTGACTCCACTTCTGTGGCCTCTGGATATCAACTTCCCTCAGGCTCCCTCATTCCACTTCCAAGTGCTATAAAGTGGGGATACTGGAGCAGGAGGGGTTAGGAGATACAGTACTTAGAGAGAACACAGAAAGCAATGGCTTTCAATTCCCTTCCCCATCGTACTGTCCTCAGTAGGTGCTAGAAGCCGCCTGGTCATATGATCTCAGGCTGACATCTCTTATTAGAATTGTCACACCCTTCTGCACAACAATAAGGGTGACACAGCTACGCCTTCTCTCCTGACACTCTCCAGAAGCATTAGCAACACAACCTACAGCCAAACTCCAGGCTCATCACTTCAGACCACACTAAAGACTCAAGAAAGGCCACTGTCCCCTGCAGGAACATGGTAGGTCACACCAGGACATACCCAACAACATCTGTGCCTCACTGGGTGTCTGGGGCAGGTCTCTCTGAGCAGGACACCTACATCTGACTACATGCAACCCCCCAACTCTCAATCCCCCAATGCTGACGACATTGTCAAACAGCAGCATCAAATCAACTGTTCCTGTGGGGGGTGTCTAGCTAGGGCAATAGTTCTATCAACCTGGTATGGACCAACATACTGGCTGCCGGCTGTGCCATGATCACATGCTCCTAGAAAACGTGTCCTTTCAAGCAGGCACCTGGACTCCAGCGTGGAGCAGGAAGAGAGTACCTGACAGTTCCAGATCAACTTTAAGAGACGTGGAAGAAACAAATACCTGCCTTTATTTCTGTGAAAACTTCTCAATTGGCCACGTTCTCTAGAAACCCAAGGAAGTACACTTTTTCTGAAGTGCATCTGTCCCCATTCCATGAAGGTTTAAAGATATCTCTCGATCCCTACCAGGCTGGACCTGCTGCCTTAGAACCTAAGTCCCAGTGCCTGACTTGTCTGAACCACACTCCAGTGTCTTTAGGGAGCACGGGCACAAGAACCCCTGTACCTTTTGGGTGACGGTGTCAGCTTCAGCAGTATGCACGGAACAAAGAGCAGAGGCAAGGTCTACAGTGGCAATGGGCATGGAGCAAGTGCCCAGCCTCTGTCCCTATCTGCTCTTCGTTCTGGGGAGGGTTCCCTTACGCAGGCAATGCCCTCATAGTCAGCTACTGGGTCAGCTGACAGTGGGATTCCAGAGGGTGGACACTGGTGTTGCCCCCCAAGGAAGCAGCAAGTTACTGTACACCTACCTGTGCTCAGTCTCTTCCTCACTTTACCAGCTAGCCTCCAAGTCACCTTGTGGATCCATCCCCACCCCAAATGCTAGGGTGAAACCTAGAGCTTTACACTTGCTAGGCAATGTTCTACACAAACACACCACTGGCCCCACTGGCCTCTACTGTGCTACCTTTTGCAACCACATTACTTTTCAGTGGCTCCAAGGTGGTTTTCAGAAGTCTCAATCTGTGGATTATTAAGTCCACATGGAGCAAAACCACTTCCTAGTCCTCTTCCCTATGCAACAGCATCCTGCAGCGGAAGCTGCTTTCCCAACGCTCTGCATCTTAGATGTTGCTTCCCTTATCTTACAAGGCCTGAGATGACATCAGTCTGGCTTCATCACTTCAAATGCAGGGGGACTGATACTCACAGCCGTCAAACCAGCCAGCAGCCGTCCCTGCACCCACCCCAGAGCTCTCTGACTCTGAGTTCCACAATGTTACGTGAAGCCTGTGGCAAAGCCCTGCTGGTACTAAAAGCCTGTCCTTGTCTCAAGAATTCTAAGCGAGGGTTCCACAGCAGGGGTAGAAGCAAGCCTTCAGAAATCCTGTGCTGCTTACCAGAGCCCCAGGCCTCATTGAAGGACTGAGCAGTGGAGCCTAAGTTCATAGGTATTGCTAACTCACTTGGGTGATTATGGCTGAAGTGGAGCTCAGGAGCCAAGGGTGCTCAAGCAGTTGACACCCATGAGAGCTGCCAATCAATCAATGGGCCACACGTATAGTCATGTACCAGTGACCAGGTCTGCTGAGTAAATCAACTACACTTCATCTCACCACTTGGTGATGGCCTGTACCACTGAGGTGAGGCACCCACAGGACGTACGCCACAGGCTCAGTAGCACAACTCCCTCTAGAATGAAAAACATCAGCAGCTATTACAGCCAATAGTCAGAGGTTCCTCCTAGCCACTGGTTAGAACATTTAGATATCTTGGATCAGCCTGAAGATCCAAGGTTTTAGGCTGCCCTAAAACCTGCACACTTCACAAGATTCCATCCAGATTTCAGGGGTTAAATAAGATGCTGCAGAAGATAGAGAGATGAAACACTTCTGCCCCAACTCTCAGTCTAGTGCTCTTTCTTGGATTCACTCCACCTCTCTTGCCAACACCTGACTGATTAAAGTATTTCATGCCTGACCACAGCCCATGTTCATAAAGCAGCCCTGACTCAAAGGCCTGTTGTGTAAGCTGCTGTGGAACAGTGGCTTTCTTCAGTGTGGGAGAGAATCCGGAAAACCCAATCCAGGTGCCATAGAGATACCAACAGTGGCTACAAGGCCAAGAAACACAGGAAAAACGTCACCCCTCCACTCACCTGGTCCCTTTCTTATTGGGCACTGAGTATGGACGAAGAAAGTCCAGCTTGCTCTTGCTGATGACACAGAGATCAATGTTGCTTCCAGACCCCAAGTCATTAAAGATGCCAGCTGCAATGGCCTCGCTCACCAGCTTCTTGGCCTCCTCCTCCTGAGAAAGCAAAAGGCAGCCAAGATGAGTTATGTTCACAGAGGATGTCAGCCGCTCAGACACACAGAATGCTCTCAAGGGTGGTATGTAAGATGCACGATCTCCCCAGAACTGCAGTGTTTTCAATGTCCGTTTTACAGGGAAGAAAAGATCTCAAAGAACTTCAATGACTTGCCTCAAGTTCTTCAGGTAGTAAGTGGGAAGGGTCTTTCAAACCCTTCAGGCATGTGCCCCATCACAAGGGATGTCAGCAGATGTCATTTAAAGCTGGGGTCAGTAAACTTCTCATAAGGGGCTGGGTAGTAAATATTCTAAAATTTTGTGGACACACTCTCAGTGTCTGTTACAACTACTCAACTCCCATTACCTGTCCAAAACAGCCACAGACATGGCATAAACATGGTAATTATGTGTTCCAGTAAAACTTTATTAAAACAAATATATGTTAGGCTGGATTTGGCTCATGGGTTAGTTTGCTAAATGGTCAAAAAATCTAACAGTGATTCCAGGGCATTATCCTCCCACTCAAGGATGTAGGGAGACAAAGCTGTAGTTTACAAAATAAATGAAAAAGGTGAACTAAAAAAAATGTCTAACATTGGCTGAAACTTACTTTCTGGAAATATAATGGAGAACGCAGCATTGTGGGACTAGGGGTGGACGGACACTAAAACCCAAGAACAGTTCTGGGGAAGTGTTGGCAGAGCCCATGCTGTTCTTCTGCCCCAAAGAATTCATCTCCTCCCACCAAGGAGCTCCCAAGTTTACAGTGACTCACTGCTGCTTGGAAGCAGCAAATCTAAGTCCCCCAAAGTTACTCGTACTAGGGCAAGTTAATTCCTTTGTTTCTTAAGAATGGCACCATCATGTGTCAAGTTTTGTGCTACGAGCTAGGGCTACAAAGACAGAGGTCCCAGAGTCCCCACTCTCTGGGGATTTAAGTATCCAGTGGGGACATCAGACTCCAGGTAACTGCAGCGGGGCGGTGGGTGTTGGGGTGTTAAGGGTAACTGAGTAAAAGTGGCAACACTGACTCCCTCAGCAAAGCGTAAGGAGCCAAGGCAGGCTGTGTACAAAGGCACTGAAGAAACCAGTAAGGCAGGCAGCAGGGCAGAACCTGGGGCCCACGAAGTCAAAATCCTTTGCGTTAACCAGGACAGATAAGAGCTGACCTTATTGCTGCAGCCGCTTCCCAACCTCAGCATGAGGTACAGCCACATGCCAGCTGAAGGAGGACCTTCATTCCATAGCCCCATTCCAGACTCCTGGACTCAAATCTGGCCCAAGGGCTTCACGTTGTGAGGAAATCTGAGCCCACTCAGGGCGCCCATGTTCGTCTGCCTGTCCCAAGCCAACCTGGGGTACCAGTGACAGTAGTGCCCTCTACAGACCCTTGGAAGGATAAAAAAAGGCTCTCTAGAGTAGGATCTTTACCAAGCCAGCAGCTGCACCGGGGGCTATTTTGATCTTTATCTTCCTCAGTGGCACCTTTGTGAGGCCAGTGAAGCCAGTTATTCTCATGTACACACAGCTCTCTAAGACTTCACCACACAGGATCCGACAATCTTGCCAAGCCCTCATTAGAAATAAGGGAAGTTGGTACGGGAGATGTCAGGAGATGATGGTGGCAGCTACTCCCACACAGACAGCAAAACCCAACCACCCGCTTAACAAATGCAACCTCATTCCAACTTGCTTTGCTTATTAACCAACCTTAGATGTGCATGTGCATGCACACACGCTGGGAGCGCCCTGCTCGCTCCAGGCTCCCATCCTCTCTCCCCCTCTCTTCTCTATCATTTAACCATTTCCTTTCTTTGTCCTTTCTCATCTCTGATGCTGGCACTCGGAGAAGGCACAATGAACAAAAAAATCCCGCAGGCAGCACTTGGAGCAGCAGGCCTTCAGTTTCCAAGTGGTTTAATTTGGGAGGATGGGATAGCAGCAGATTTATAGGACACTGAAACATATATGTGTGTCTGATATTAATTCATCTGACTGGGCACATAGAAGCCAGGCTGCCAACAGTGTTATGGAGTGCGGGTGATTTTCTCCCTCTGTTTGGGAAACCATTTAAAGTTTCTTCTCCACCAATTCTAGGGAAAGTGATTCTTTAAGGAAGCAATCTCACACAGGAATTCCCCCCCCCCGCCCACACACACACCTTCCAGGACTGAAGATTTTATAAAGTGGAACAAACTCTCCATTTACTAAGCACCTATTATAAAGTGTTAAACACGGAGCCAGGCACTTGGATAACCAGTATCCTGTTTATTCCTGTCTACAACCATCTTCTGAGGTCCATACTAGTCAGAAACTCTGGCTGAGAGGGAGCCCAAGAAAACCCAAGGTCACAGAGCTAGCAAACAATAAACAATAAAACAGATCCATGAGAGTCACCAGCGACACCAGATAACAAGTAACCTTCCTTGGGACCTGGGCGCTTCACTTACTGGGGACACAAAGGCTGTGACATTCCCTATCATGAGCCTCAGTACCTTGGTTAAGTTTAAGAATGGCAACAGACAATTTCTCTTTGGGCCAAGTAGCCGTCCCTCTGTCATCATGGAAAAGAGGAGCCTTGTGCTTCTCAAAATAGCCATGGACTGCCCCAGTAGGGCCTCTCTGCTTCCCACAGGTCTGGAGTAATATTCCTACAATGGCATGTCAGTGATCAATAGTAAGACTGACAGTCTTATTTCATATTCTTCTCTTCACTGTTGAATTCCCCAAAACATTAAAAGGTTGAAAAATGACTAGTGTTCTACCATCTACCCATTACACAGCATCTTCAAGAAGTGTTTTCACAGATCTACTACGATCCAGGAACAGCCTTATATGCTGAATACCATCTTTGAATATAGTACTTCACACATAAAATTCTAGGCACAGATGCAAATATACTACCTGAATATTCATGCTGAGTTTTCTTCATAGTAAAAACTAAACAACCTTTTTCTTTAGTACATGTAACCCAATATTTAAGAAAATAATCAAAAAAAAAATCACAAGAGGTAGATAAAACACGTGTTTTTATCGTCTTTGACCCATGAAAACAGGAAACATTGTTTCTTCCTCTAGGAGTCATTCTTCCTAGGACTCTATACCTCCCTTTTCTGGAAAATACCAAGTGACCTGGGTCCTAAGCAGCATCTGCCTGGGGACAGGTGCTGCAGAGGGGCTCTGACCAGGCCTTACAGACCCCAGCTGGCCAGGCCCAGGTGCTATGTTCTCCCCCTGCTGGGCCAGCATCTTCCACCAACCAACCAGCTGCTCGTGGATTTACGTTGCTTGTCTCAAGGGAACTTGGAGATTGAGTGCTGGACCAGCAGGACACATCCCAGCTACTAGAAAAACAAGAGCAGTTTCCTTTCACTTTGAGACACCATGACCCTGGTGACTGAAAGCCATCAGAGGGACTCAGGTTCAAGGTCATCTGACAAACGTGAGGGTTGACAGACAGGCTTGCATCTTTGATCTCTTTACTGCTAGGTACCTTGAAGTAAGGCCCTTCACCTCTCCAAGCTCATGTTTCTTTGTAATAGAATAAATCATACATCAGGTTTGCTGTAAAAATCAGAAATCAAGTACAGAAAGAGCCTACACAGCAGGTGCTTAATGGCTGGCAACTTATTTCATAAACCAAGCCAGGGGGCTCCTAAAGACACAGTTCACCTCTAAGCACCAACTTGCCTGTACCAAACCTTAAGCCAAGAGAAGGAGGTCCAAGGAAACCTGCTGACAAACCTTCACCCAGTGATGTGGAGAAGTTCCTGTAATAATTAATCCAAGCAAAGCATACTACCTAAAAGTTCAGAGAATATAAAAGGAACACTTCCTACTTTATGGCTACAAAGACCAAACTAACTGGGAATATCAGTCCCCCGGGCCACCCCTGCTCCTTAAATGAGATTACAATAAGAGTGATGTACTGTACTCCAAGTCAGCTGTGACAAGCAGCACTTTATAGAGCTATCTGTTTGTCTCCATCACTGCATCGCACAATGTGTCCCTGGACTCCAATGTGCAGCTCCATTTACCGCTACATGACAAATGGGCAGCACTTGTAAAAGGCACAAAGAGGTCCACGTCGGCCACGTAATGGTCACCACAGCTGTACCCGAGTGCTTGAGGGGACAAAACAGACCCCCAAGTTCATTAAACTGACCAGTAATGGATCTTTCAAAAAGTGCCTTAGGAATCGTACCGAAAAGGCGAAAATAAATAACTCAGCATGGAAGGCTAATCTGAAATGGTGTTTGATAAATTATTTATACCACAGGCGATTGTCTGCATTTAATATTGGAGCTACTAGTAGCATCTTTAAAAGATGATTTATGTGTTGTAATGCTATTAAACTTTATATTGGCCCACTGCTAGCTATAAAGTCTGCTGAGATTTAGAGAATGAGTTTTAAACTGTCACTGCAACATCATAGGAGATGGAGACTGTATTAAATCTTTACTTTAAACCTGTTATCTAGAGAGTTGCATTTTGTAGACACTCACAAACTGATAGATTACCTCGGCATCCGCTATGGTATGGGTCCAAAATAGTACTGCAGAGAAACTTTCCACATTATTCTCATCTACAGCTACAATCCAATTTCTCTCCACACTAAAGTGATTTTTAAGATTTTTAAGAGTAAAATGTAGGTGTGCCAGCCAATGGGCACCCTGCACAGTTCAGCTTCAAATTAATCCTCTTTAAATAAACCCTCCACAACCTGACAGTTTGGTTATGCATACTGAACAGTGCTTTACTTATGTTGGGAGCAGGCAAAATATTAAGTATGTATTTGACTAAAAGCCTACTGTAACGTTTAGACATTCAGAACGCAAAAGTCTATGTTCAGGGCCAGTCATATGAAACAATATACTTGTAACTAAAATTTTTAGAACTTAAAAAAAAATTGGTTATTAGCTAGAAAATGTCCTTTATAGTTAGATGGAAGGTGGGGAACAATCAGCCTTTTATCATCAGGTAGAGTTCCCTGGGCGCTACTGGGTTTTGTTCTTGTTTTGACTGGGGGAAGGGCCATGGGGAGGGGAGTCTGTGTGTGCAGATGTCCATACATGTGTGTACATGTAGAGACCGGAGGATGGTGTATGTTGTCTTCCTCAGTTGCTTCTACCTCACTTTTTGAGACTCACTGAACCTCAAGTTCACCGACTAGCTACAGTGGTGCCAACTGGCTGACAGCGAGCCCTAGAGGTCTGTCCGCTTCTGCCTAACCGCTGCTGCAGTCACAGCCTCATTCAGCTTTTACAAGGGTGCTGGGGCTATGAACTCAGGTCCTTATGCTTATGCAATGCAGCAAATACTGAGCCTCTCCCCAGTCCTCTACTGCTTTTTCATAGCACTGTAGAAGCATGCTTCCACACCAGGAATTGGGAGACAGTTGGCTCTTCTACCTTTGTTCCCTGGAGGGAATAAGAATGTGGGGTGGGGTAGCAGCTCAATTCTCACCCAGCTTCTGTTTATTTTTCTGTTTGTCACTGAATCTACATTTGTTCCCACTAAGTTCCTAATCATTTTGTTCCTTTATTGATAAAATGGGTCTAAACTGCTTGAAACCCAAGCATGAGGGGTCTGGGGAGATGTTGGTCAAAGGATACAAAATTTCAGGTAAGAGGAATAGGTTTAAGACTGTAAATAAAACATAATTAATATAGAAATGTTTATCAACCAGAATTCGGTTCATTAAAATGACAGAAGTGACTCAAATTAATCTTGGAAAACCTATGCTATCCTTTTCTAATTTGATTTGAAACCACCTACTATCCTAGGCTTGAGGTATGGCTCAGTGTTAGAGTACTTGTCTATTACATGGAAACCCTGACTTTCATCCTTAGCACTTTGTTTATGTGTACACACACACAAACACATGTTAATAATTCTATTGCTCTGATAATCTGCCACACACCAGATAAGTCTGGATATGATTTGAGTTTGAACTCTAAGAGTCCTGAGAACCACACTTCTGTACCATCTCTGTCTCCCAGGAAGTTAGTCCAGTACATGACATGTCTATCAAAAATGAAACTTCAAATGCATTCAGACTTTTGCCAAACTCAAAGATGAAATGAGACAGATCAACACCAAACAGGGTAATTCCAAAAATATACCAGTTCCAACTAAAGATCACTCAAAGACAATTAGCACTAGGGGGAAAGGGCTGGACCAGGACATTTTGTGGTGACCTGCCAACATGCTGAGGTTCTAACTATGCTACTGATGGAGCCAGTCAGAAGGGGTTATTGCTGGTGGTTCTATAAAATTTAAAGGCTCAAAAAGTGTTTTTTAAAAGAGTCCCCTCCCCCCAGCAGTGGACTTCTTGCACAAACCTGATACACCCCATGTGTGGCCACATTCTTTATAGTGGAAAAGTTAATGTTTTTCAGACTGGGCTGGGTGACAAAAAGCAATCCAAAATCAAGGTCCCACTTAAGCTATTGGGGTAAACAGGACTGCCTGTCGATCACCTGGGAATTACTGTGTAAAAGTGAATTGCAACTATGCCAGCACATACCTGTAATCCAAACACATGGAGGCTAAGGCAGGAGGATTAAAAGTTCAAGGGGTAGCCTGGGTCACACATAAAACCTTATCCCCCCCAAAAAAAAAATCCTTAAAAATAAATAAAAACAAGGTAAGTGGTGTTGGTAGCTCTCTGCTGGACAGCTGGATATGTGCGTGCCGTGTGGGCGGATACAGGTGACACTGACTCTGAAGGAAAGCTTGCTGTGGGTGCATGAGCGATTTTACGGGTTCTTAGCGCAGGGATGAAAAGTCACAACTGGGCTGAGCACCAACGTACAGAAACCCCTGACCACAACCAGAGGCTAGGACTGAGGACAGTCAAGAGGCTACACAGTCATGATGGGCGATAACAGACCAGTAGGAGGAAAGATCTGGAGACCCAAGTCACTCTCTGATCCATAGGCTGTGGCGTGCAAAAAGAGGGGTGGCGCCTCTGGTCCAACGGCTATGAGGAGGAATTTTTTAAAAAAAGAAAACTAGGAATAGTGTAGGCACGTATGTTTTACAAACCTATGAGCAAGTTCTAGGGTGGAAAAAAAAAGGCAAGGATGGGAGAACCAAGCTGCGCCCACAGCCCCAGCCAGAGCACGTTCCGTCATCTCTCTACCGAGCACTGTCGGCTTATACAGGTGAGGACACGGCAGCGCACAGAAAGCCTGGCTGATGTATCCCAGGCACTCTGCTGTGTGTGAAGAAAGCCAGGGGTCTGTGCCAAACTAGTGCCTGGCACCACCAAAGTCTACCTCCCTACCCCACCATCAGGAAAACTGGTGGCGGGCAAGTGGTTTTGCTGGAATCTGTGACAGTGAACGGAAGGAAAAACACCTGAGCTTCCAGAGGGAAAAGGACCAAAAGAGACAAGAACATATTGCTCTCCACAAGGAGAAGAAATCAGTGCTCACAGCAAAGTGTACACAAATATACATTTCCAAGGCCGTGCTGAATCAAATGTAATCAGAGAAAAAGAAAAACACAAGAAAGACTAGGCTTAAAAAGAGAGTGAGAAATACATTCAGCTATCTTCAAAATAGAAGTCAGGCCAACTCAGGAATAAGATCTTAATATTATCTTTTTCTCCTAAATGGCATGGCTGGTGTTAACTATGACAATCAATTCCTAGACACACAGAAAGGGCTTACCACTGAAAATAGGCTGAGGGTGTCAGATGCTGGGCTGGGGTACAGTTCAGTGCTAAAGTGCCACCCTAGCATGTATGAGGGCTCGAGTTCAGTTCCTAGCACAAGAGGGAGGAGGGGAGCAGGCAAGGGGTGAGGGGCAGAACAGAAAGAAATCTGCTCCATGGGTCTCAACAAAGACGTAAAAGCCACCAGCAGCAGAGTCTGAACAAAAATTAAGTCCTGTCAGAAATGGAGACTGAAGCCAAGGCCTGGGTACAGCCGAAAATTCTTATCTTCTTGCCCCTGGAGCTTGCAGGCCCAACCCCACCACTGGGTGCAAGCACATGCTCTAGGCTAGGATCGGGAGTACCCTCTTCACCATCCTGACAAGGGCTAGGAAGGATGAGCACAAGCTCCAAGGAAGTACAGAACCCTTGTTCTAAGAAACTGAAAGACAGCCACACAATGAAGCAAATTTCAAGAGATACAAAACCCAAGTCAGCTTAGCTCAGCAAACATGAACTAATGCCTGGATGCAAGCTCTGCAGACACAGACACCATGCCACACACCATGCCAGAGCTAAGGTCTGAGCAGAGTCTGCCAGGGAAGGACTACCAAGAGGCAGGCTTGACAGGCAGGTGCTATGGGTAGTCAGAGGTTTCACTGATGCGGGTGACAAGGACTGGGCTAAGTCTTAAGATGGGGTGAGAGGCAGTCAAAGCAAAGGGTAAAAGAAAAGTAAGGAAATAGAAGGAGAAAGATGTGATTGGGCAGGTGGTTCAGTGGCACACCATTAAGCATCAGCCCTCTGAGCCTGGGAAACAGGGAATTAGCATGTTCAGCACGTTCCTGGTGAGGAAGTCTGGGGGGAGGGGAGGCGGGGGCAGACAGCAAGCACAGCCAGGTGTGAGTAGAGAAGAGGATGCTACCTGGGCTTCTAACATGTCACGGGCTCTTGAGCACTCCTCTGAACAGATGAAGCCTGCATACAAAAGGTGCTCTGTAACTTCTTGGGAACTATTTTTTCTGGAGGATTGGTGGGAAGACAGTAACTGACACAAATTTCTAGACCATGGTAGGCTTCTGTTAATAGATTCCCTAAAAGATGTCACCAGGAAGGGTCAAGAGCAAGTTAAGTTAGTCACTGAAAGTTCACTGAACTTACTGGGGAGGGGGAGTAAAAAAAAACAACAAAAACCCCACTTAGGCCAGAGTCAACTGGTAATACTACTTCCCATTTCCTGAGTGGCAGGACTCTGACTGCTGTCTCACCTCTGGAGTGCAGCAGAGTGAGCACACAGGACTGGCTAACCATTGGTACATGGGCCACAAGTGTGTAGAAAGAAGCTCTAAGGGCAATCATGGGCCAAAGGAGGTGGCTCTGTATAAGGTCACTCTATAAGGAAGATGAAGTGGACGAGGTCAAGAGGACAGGGAATGGGATGGCAGTAGACAGGGGAGCAACAAAAGCAGCTACTAACTCAGGTCTCTCTGAGGTCTTGGCTAGTCACCTTTACTTGGGCTGCAAGGTTCAAAGTCTTCCGATAAACTCTCAGTTATCTGAGAAGGTATGGAGAAGGAATGGTTTCAAAAAGGACACAAGGAAGTCAGGTATAGTGGCTCTCACCTGTAATACAAGCACTCAAAGAGGAGAGACGGGGGATTGCTCCAAGTCTTAAGATAGACTGGTTTGGATGAGTTCCAGGCCAGCCAGGGATATGCAAAGTCTCAAAAAAAAAAAAACCAAACCAGTAAACTTCCAAAGTGACGGGGGGCGGGGGGATGTTGTAAATATTTAAAGGGCTTAAAGAATCTAAAACAATTTTTTAAACATTTTTTGAGTGTATACACACCATAGTGTGTGTGCGTGTAAATCAGAGCACAATTTGTAGGAGTTGGTTCTCTATTTCCACAATACGGGTTCTAGAGATAAAATTCAGATTGCCAGGCCAGCAGCAGAACCACTACCTACTAAGCCATCTCACCAGCCTCAACAGCCTCAACTTTAAAGGTTTTAAGGGAACAGTCAGGAATGGTGGTGCATGCTTTTAATCCTAGGACTCTGGAGGCAGAGGCAGGCAGATCTCTGTGAACTAGGGGCTAGCTGCAGCTAAGGGAGACCCTTTCTCAAAAAAAAAAAAAAAAAAAGCCAGCAAAAACAAACTTTAAGGGAATAAAGATCCAAGTTGAATCCAGTCCTGTTAATTACTAGCTATGTGACCCTAGTAGATTCATCACTCAATACTTCTAGGTACTCACCTGCAAGAGGCCCTAACCAAATACCTAGCCTTTTAAATCTTATCTGCTCCTCACCTAGCTTAATTAAGCAAAGTACTGGAGCACGGAGAAACGGCAAGTGCAGTGTACAGAAAACCCTCGGTTGCTACTGAGCTGACTCTTCTCCTTTGGCTACTGTTTACCTAGGTTGTAAGGCAAAAGACTTACTCTTCTAGAATTTCTAAAGACGACAAGCAACTGGTAATAACAGCTCCTAATTCAGAGCCAATCAATTCGGAAAGCAGTCATTACACTGCAAGTAGACTTCAGTCTGAAGTCATGAAGCCTCGTTCACCAGTGCCTCCTACATACGGAATTGTCTGCTGTCTCAGGAACTGTACCGACCCAACACATTCTTCCCTACTCTATTTCACTAGAAACTCCATTCTAAATAAGGAGGGAGAAAGTTAATATCTACTGCACGCAGGCTCTACACCAAGGGCAGTATCCCACTTATTCTTCAAATAAGCCTTTCAAGGGCTGGAGAGTTGACTCAATGGTTAAGAGCACTGGCTGCTCTTGCAGAGGACCCGGGTTCAGTTCCCAGCACCCACACAGCTGAGCAAATGTAACTCCAGTTCTTTTTCTGGCCTTCGAGGGCACAGCACAACACTGTGGGGGGCACTTACATACATGCAGGCAAAACACTCATACATACAAAATTAAAATAAATAAATGCTAATGCTTTTCTATCCTTCATTACATGGACTGATCAGTTACCTAAGAGTTTGGCCTGTGAAACATCAGTAAAGCTCTGAAATGCCACATTTCCCTAAAATATGGGTAGAAAACTCTAGAAAACAGAATGAGTCCAACTGCTTTCTGACCACCCTATATATCATCAATTAAAAGATTACCATTTAACTTAATGTTCCCTTCAGACCATTTGTTGAATGTAAAACAAACAAAATTTTTTTATAGGAGGCAAGGACACTTCGATTATCTTCAAAGGTTTCAAGGCAAGAAGTAGCCAGAACAGAAAGCAAACTTTTGATATGCCTGTCAGGCAACATACAAACATGGTCTTCCCAAAGTGTTCTTGAAGAGTCAGTTCCAGGCCCTGTTAGGAGCAAAAATTTTTTGTTTTATTACCTGGCGCTGCACAGGGCTACACGAGAGGCAAAGGTCCAGGGTCAGACCCAGACCTCTTCAAAGCCCACACACTTCCACTTCTTCACTCTAACTCCTCATCTGAGTTGAAAAACTTTTTTCCTGAGACAAGAGTTTTGCTGGGCAGCCTAGGCTGTCATCAAACTCAAGACAGTCCTTCTGAGTGGGCCTCCCAAGTGCTGGAGTTAAAGGTGTGTCAATGTATTTGTCAAGGAATCGAAGTTAAGAGACCCCTAAATCTTTTAAAGGTGTATACCACTATACCTGGTTCTTACATCTTTTTAATTTTCTGTTATAGCTACAGTTCAAATTTTGGGAAACTGGTATTTTAATGTTGTGACCTGCATTTTACAGACATAATGTTTGTTGGAAGTATTTATAAAACTCTGTACAGTTACCAGGTAGCATTTAAAAATATACACATTCAATACAACTTGGAATCTTTTTTTTTTTTTTTTTGATTCTACAATTTCGGGGTTATGGAAGAGTAGTATAAATTACCTCACAGAAACACACAAGTAACATTATCTGTGAAGGTTAAAACTTTAACTACCTTCCTGAGGTATGCTGCTGGGGTCTCATTACAGCCGGTAATCTTACATTCTGCCATGCACAACACTCCAAGTACCAGCTTCTCCCAATTACACTGCCACGTAAATCTCAAAGGACATCTGAAAAGTCTACATAGCTCCTGCACCCACTGCCGAAACACAACCACCTCTAATAGAACGTGGCAGCTTTCTAAACTAAATATTCACACATAGGGACAGGGCTGCTAAGCTCCAGCCCTAACACAGAGTGAAGAGCACATGCTAATTAAACGCCATACGGACCCAGAAAATGACCACTCCGACAGTTTTAGATATTGTCTGAAGCTCTGTTTTGCTATTAGCTGTCCAAACTTCCAGGATTACACAAGTAACAGAGCAGGTCTCACACCAAGTGCCTTTGTGCAGAATGATCTCTCCTCTTTGAGCCCACCCTCCCACAAACCCCAAGAAACAAGCTTCAAGTTTTGGGGGGTTGTCTGAAAGTCTCCCAGGAAGATTCTATGTGTTCTGCATGCCCACCTCTTAATACCTGCCCCTCGGTCTGTCAATTTCTCATACTTTCAATATCAATAGTTGTTTGTGGGACTGTCCACACCACTAGGCTGTAACTGTTACAGAGGTAGCACAGAGTCTGACAACACACCTCCTGTGGATGCACACCCTCTCTCCACAGTTCTGAAGGACCACTGTCTGTCAAGAGCTTACACAGAGCGACTTTAACGGACCCTCCTAAGGCCATCCAGCTGCTCTTTTGGTGCTGTGGATACCAAGAAACATCCTCCCGCCAGCCCTGCCTTTGCCAAGTTTGCTGAGCCTTAGCATTTCAGAGAAAGGCACTTTTATAAAGAGTCTTCACAAAAGCACTCTTCGCACAATCATCTGGCCACTTTGGGAACTATTTTTACTTCAGCTACCAAAACTAGCACTTGCTTTAAGCTGTCATAAAAAGAAACAAAACCTGTCACAAGAGTAGTAATAGTTCTGAAATATCTAAGCCAACTTCAGTGGCATCCCTCTCTTAAGAATTGCCAATCCTTTCAAATATTGGTGGCTGTTTATGCCGATCTTTTGACAGATGAAATTTGCTGACTTTCCCCCACTGAATTAATACATATATGAAAATTGTGAAGTTTCTTCTTTTGACTAGAGATGAAACCATATGTTTTAGATCAGAAGATAAAAGCCACACAGCAACAATTTAAACTCTCCAGGCCACCAAAGCTGACCAGTGATGCAATGAAGCCCTCCAGGCCCTCCAGGCCCTTCACTCTTACAGACAATAGTGGTCCCCTTCTGAATGCTTAAATGCCAGTGTTTCCGTGTTTGCCTTTCTTAAGTTAACCTGTATTTATAATGTAACCTCTGCAGGCCCTACATTTAAATATTTAGTCTCAAATGTTATTTTAAGCTTAATTTCACCACAGAACCAGTTCATTAAAAGAAAGTTTCCTAAAATTCCTAATCACACTTCAGTGTGTACTAGCAGATCTGTAATGTTGGTGTCTTTGCACAGCCACACGCCCACCACCTCCCCCTTTCCAATATCACACACCACACAAGTATAATAAAGCATGTTAATATTTCATACCACTGTGAAATATGCTGGAGTATCAATTCAGCATCTGCTGTCTTTAGGGCCCAGGAGTCCCGCAGAGACACTTTCAATTTGTAATTGAGTTCTATGCTGAATTAATCAGCAGTTTATCTTTTTCACTAAAATAACGTCTTCACCACTAACCCAGATTTACATTAACAATTTATGGCAAATTACCTGCCAAGGAAAAACTTATAAGATTCTAAGCCACCATCCAGTAACACTTAGTCCTATATTTCATTTCTTGTATTTCTTTAACCTATAAACAAGAAAAGAAAGAATCCATTGTTCAAGAAGTTAAAAGCCTCTGACCAGACAGCACCTTGATTTCTAGAGCCTCACTTTCACACTGAAATTTATGGGGGTCCTCCACAAAATCATTTTTAAATAGCTATGATTCATATTCTTCTAACAGATTTCTAGGATGGAATGAAATTAGAAAAGGAGTTTCTTTTATTCTTCTCCCAAGGAACTGTGAAACGTGGAGTGAGTACCAGAAAGCTAACGAGAGCATTTTTAGCACCTTAAATTATCGACAAAGGCAACTTTATTAGGTAGGAGAAGTAAAAATACCACTTTCTCGGATGTCACCAGGCACAGCATTCTTTCAGCAATACCCTCTTCCTGATTCTTCCAATACTTAGAAGTCACCAGGTACTTACTCCAAGATCCCTGGATCTGGCTCTTACCCCTCTCTCCATAGTTTCAAAGAAGTTACATTTTGCCTCCTGAATTTTTGCCACAAGCACAAAAGCAACATACTTGGTGAAATATTTCTCCTATATGAACTATTTCTCCTAACATTTCATGGTTATAGGAAATACATAAAGCAAAAGTACTTCAAATGGAACACCTGCTCCAGAGAAATGCATCATAAATAATTACCTATCTACTACAGAGGAAAACAATCCGCTCTTTTCGATCTGCTTCGTTAATAGCTATGAAGGAAGACTCCACCACCATTCAGTATGGCCTCTTCCAAATCAGCCTTGGACCTGGAACCATGTTGCATTCAGTTGGTGCCCAATAAGAATCTGCTGACTGATTACATACCGAGTCTTTAAGAATATGAAACAGCACAGAACCATTTTCAGCAGAAAAATGCTTTAAAAAAAATCAAAATTAATAAACTTGCCAGTACACTATTCATAAATATCTTTTTTAAAAATTCCTCAAAGACTTGGGAATAGCTATACTCGGGGTTTACGGAGAGTTACTTTCCTACAGTTTATTGAATCTTGAATTCCAGAGATCTGGCACAAGAGGAATGCATTCCCACCCCCAAAAGACTCTGCTGAACGGGATCTTTCCTCTTGGCGGCCTCCCATTTACTTCCCAACACTGAACAGGAAGAACTGGACATCTTAAAATTTTTCCTTCATCACACCCTACTTTCAACTTCCATCAAAAGCAGAATATAACAGCAAGGATAGAAATGAAAACCAGCCACACCATTAACCCGAAGTTCTAGCAATGTTATTGCATTGACCGAGAGCCAAAAAGATCAACAATTCCAGAGAACCAAAGGGAGAGAGAAGCAATCCCTTCTCAAATCCAAATGCTGTATGGTAGGAAGCAATTCTGTTCCTCAATCATCAGACAAAGACCAAAGAAAACTTTGCCATCTATGGTTCTGTAAGATGTTTTTTGGTGGGTTCCAATTCAAGGGGTCAATGAATAATTTTCAAGAGTCCATTTTTTCCTTACACCACAGTTGAGGATGGAACTCAGGCAGCCCATCAGATTCTTGTGGCTAACACTTTTACCTTATGACCAATCTTGCCAGTCTACTTTTTGTTGTTTAAAAATCAGACTTATCATTCCCCTACCCCAAGTGCTGAAGATTTAACCCAGAGCCTTATACCAAACTACCTTTTTTTTTTTTTTTTGGTCTCTTTGAGACAGGGTCTCCCTGTACCTCCAGTTGGCCTGGAACTTGATTTGTAGACCAGAGTGGTCTTGAACTTCCAGAGATCCACCTGCCTCTGCCTCCTGAGTGAAGTGCTGGGATTAAAGGCATATGGCACCATACCCAGCACCAAACTCACTTTTAAAAAGAGAAAACTTGACAAGTGTCTCACTTGAGTCTTCCCACTCTAGAGTATAGACTACAACCCATTCTCTGACCTGTCTCCTTCCCCTGTTCTGAATGCCTGTACTTAAATATTAAAAACTTTTCTTGGGCTGAAGAGATAACTCAGCAGTTAAGAGCACTGACTGCTCTTGCAGAGGACCCCGGTTCAGTTCTAAGCATTCACATGGTGGCTAGCAACCAAAATAACACCAGTTCCAGGGGATTCGATGCTCTCTTCTGGCCTCCAAGGCACTGCATGGATGGGTGCTTTTACATGCAGGCAAAATACTCATACACATTAAAAATTAAAAAAAAAAAAAAAAAAAAAAAAACTTTTCTTAACCAACTTCAACTTTGCTTCAATTTTAAAAAGGCATCTGTGCTGGTGGGAGGCTCCCCTCAACCATGCTTCTCATTATTCAAAAGGGTTAGTTCAGAATCCCTCCAAATCACCCACAAATGCCACTAATCAATGCCAATGGAAATCACTGTTACAAACAGTTCAATGCAGGGTTCCTGGGATTGTACCATAGGGTTCTGACACCTCCAAAACCCAAGTTTTATATTAAATAAAACCAGAGACAAAATTATTGAAGCAAATTAATACACCTTTTTGATCTAACAATAAAAAGACAATGTTATTGCATTGAATGCTTCTGGTCTTAAGGAAAACCAGTAAGCAGAAATTATGACCGAAAGCAAAGGACAGAAACAGCCTCCAAAAGACAAATACACAATCAACCCAATTACTGCCTAAATCTAGGGTACCTAAGAAGCGTGTCCAATGTTCAACTGTTCTATCTTCACATTTCCACAGTCACAACTGTCCTTAATAAGGGAGTCACCAAAACAACAGTGAGAAGCCATTCACACCCACCTCTCTACACTGCTACTAGCATATGCTGTGGGAAGGTCTGGCAGGACCAAAAGTGGTTGAGCACAGAGTTACCACAGGACCTAGAAATCCTGCTCCACAAAATCCCGTACAAAAGCAGTAGTATGATAGCCAAAATGTAGACATGATCCAAATGTCCAGAATCTAACTGAACAGACACACAAAATGTGGTATGTCCAGACAATGGACTATTCAACCACTTAAAGAATGATGTGCTGATATCTGCCACAACATGAATGGACACATGAAAATATTAAAATAAGCTGAGTCTGTCATAAAATTATATGTGATAACATTTATTTTAAAATGTCCAGAATAGGCAGCTTGGTAGGAAACAAGGAATGGCATAAGTTTTGGCATTTCTTTCTCTCTCTCTTGGGGTGGGGAGATGTTCTAACATTGACTGTGGTAATAGTCGTACAACTCAGAATATACCACAAATCACCAACTTGCACACTTAAACTAGGTGAACTGTATGGATGTGAATTATGTATCAGTGAGGCTGTTACCAGACAATAAAGCATCCAACATTTCTAGAACAGAGAAACCTAAAAGTCAAAACATTTAGTGACATTTCATAAGTCAATCAATAAATTCACATTCTAGTATTTTCTGGTAGTAAGCCTGAGCCTTTAACAGCTGAGCTAGCCCATCTAATATTTTTTAAAGCAAAAGACCACAATAAACAAAAGGGTCAGCACTGAAAGAATTTTGGTTTGAACTGCACATTTTTCCTCAGACATACAAGATACTTACACTGATATAACTACCTCAAAACACAAACTTAAAAAATCTAAAATCTGAGAAAGTCATTAAGCTGACACTGTTGCTAATATGGGTTGAAGGTCAGATTTTTTTTTTTCTTAATTTTTCATTTACTTAAAACTGTGTTTGATGCCAGTGGGGTTCAAGTCTCACAGGAAGGTGCTCTGGCTCAACACTGATCGTCTTCCTTGATCTCCATTGTCTGCTGTGTGGGTTCCGCCAGCAAACCTCCCAGTGAGTGGTCACCTTCGTATGGAGTCATTAAACCTCTCAATGTCAGCTGGTGGGATGAGCCAGCAGCTTCCACACCTGAGCCCCCATGGCAGGGACAGAGGCATTTGGATCAAGATCACTAATGAATACAGAATTCATATGCCGCTTGTCAGGCTCCTAAGCTCACAGTCCACAGATGCAACCTAAATAAGACGGAGGACAGAACAATTGTTGACAAAGATTAAAAAGTTTTGGCAGTTGGGGAAAAAAAGCACCTCATTATTCAAATACTATAGTCTTGTCCCCCGCCCCCTTTTTGGTTAAGTTATTCATGACTAGCTCAAATGGACAAATGCCATCCACCAGCATTTAAAGACCTCTTGGTCTCGTTATTAAATCTGAGGAGGACTATACCATCTGACAACATTTATCTAGAGAAAAATAACTCTCCTGTAAATATTATTAGGAAACTTGTGGGGTAGAAAATAACCACAGGATGTTTGGAGGACACTTAAAGATGAAAAAGAAAGAGGAAAAAACCTAGACTTCAATGAGAAGAAAAGAGGGCCTGCTACGGCTAAATGTCTGTCTGTCTGTCTCTGTCTCTCTCATTTTCTTGCACTCTTCTGTTCCTGGGCTCCTTCCTGCCACCAAGCTTAACAAGCTTGTACACCTCCTCTGAAACATTCCTGGCTTTCTGCTGTCTTCCTAAGACCTCATCAGAAGAAAGGAACATTCCAGGTTGCCCACCTACTCTGTTGTCAAAAATTATAGGCTCAGCAAATGACACAATGGGTGATTTTGGCAAATACCTCCAAAGTCAAACTGATATGAGATCAAACTCCAATTCCATTGCCGACTAGCTGTGTGATACCAGGCAGGGTAATGGATTGCCCCTGTGCCCATCTTCTGTCCCTCAAAATATGGATAACAAAGTACTGACCTCACAATATCACTCAAAGTAAATAAGAAAATACTGGAGAAGCTGTTAGGACAGAGTCTGGCACACTCTGCATCTGACACTGTGGTTACTGTATTCACTACCTCCTCCCAGACTGAAAAGGCCAACACTGCTCTGTTATACAGACTTCTGCTGTCATCATGTCCACTGCGTGGGTCTGTCTTCGATATTAAGCTGAGATGAGAAAGGATCTCACCTCTCTATGCTAGAAATCACCAAGCCCAATGCCAATAATCCTGTTAGTCATTGTTTTGTGACATTTTTATCCTATTACTAACTAGAAAAAGGCAGCCACCATATTTTTAGAGTCAATTTTTGCATGCACTGTCATAGAAGGTGTTTTACTGCCACATCTAATCCTGACAGCAACCTGCAGGTAGGTTTCTGAAACTTGGCCCACAGACAAGAACTCCCACTTGCTCATAAGCAGGCTGTGAGTCCAGTGGAAAAAGACCAGCAGCCCAGCCTCCAGCATCTAAGTCCGGCCCCTTCCTAGGAGACCAGACTGAATTCATACTGCTTCCTCTCCAGGACCATCCTAGGTGCCAAACCAAACCATTTTTTTTAAACTATTTTATTTATTACCTTCATTTCATACGTATGAGTATACTGTCTGCATATGTGTGTGTACCCATGTGTTGTGGTGCCCACAGAGGTCAAAAGAGGACAGTGGATTCCCTTAGAACTGGAGTTATGGATGGTTGTTAGCCATCATGTGGGTGCTGGGAATCAAACCCAGGTTTTCTGCAAGAGCAGCCAGTGCTCTTTTTACCACTGAGCCATCTCTCCAGCCCCAATCTTTAAAAAAAAAAATCTAAATAATGCAGATCTCTTGCCACTACTGTCTCTCTGTGGAGCACAGAAGCTTGTAGCTTTGGTTCTACTACTGGACTTAACACACAGTCACTTCTAAGATTTACCGTCAGAGCAGCATATTGCTATCAAGTCTTTCACTATTTAAAGCAGATCTATAGCAGCCTGCAATGACAGATTAATTCTGTTTTCTCAGTAGCTAGGTGTCTGGCATCATGTTAGTGAGGTAACCATAAGCCTTTAGGGCGATAGCTGCTCACATCTTTAGCAATCTGCAAGGGCTTCTCCAGAGGCCAGCACTGGCCGATGAAATATGACTCCATAAATCAGGTAGCTGAAGCGGCACTTGTATACGTCACCACCTATCTTCGGATGTTCTCTGAAGGGTACGGGGTAAGAGCTCATCCCTTGGTACTGCAACCACAGAAAGGGCCATCACAGTCAGCTGGCACTGACTAAGCATGTGCTACTTAAAACTGAAGCCACACCAAGACTGGGGGAAAGATCCTGCTGGTGTTAGCATGCCTCAGGCAGTGGTAGAAGCTTCAGCAAGTCATCTTCAAAAGGCAGGGAGCCAGAGCTCTAGAAACCTGCAAAAATTGGCTAAGCCTGCAGTCTTCATTGCTTTAAGTTGAGCATCTTCAAAGTCTAGAATTCTAACTGTAGGGCACAGCAGCTGCCACTGCAGATCTGATCCTCTCAGCTTTTGGCAGCTCTCAACTTGAGATTCTAGCAAAAGAATTTTTCAAGTTGCTATTATTGCCTGTCATGGATTTATAAATATTGTGCACTATCTGCTGTGGCATGGCTCTCATGGGACACCAGAGCATGCCAAACGCATAACAGAATGAAAAACAGTTTCTATTCTTCAAAAAAATGCTAATTTTTTAACTGTGCTCACGCGATGTGTTTGGTGACCAACTTCAATAGTAGAGAGTACGTATCAGAGTGGGGGAGAAAAGCTGATTGTCTTTTCCAGCAGCATTCAGCTGCTACTTTCATTAAGCTTGTTTAATTAGATTCCAGATGCTAATTTGCAAGTCGATACCAGAGGGTGCAGGACAGTTTGCCTTTGAATCATCTCCCTGTGATGTGAGGGTCCTGCCGCACGCACTAGCCTTAGGCGGCCCTCGCATGATACTCTGACAATTAGTGCAAAGAGGGGACAGTATTGATCTTGACAGTCTAAATATTAATCTTCTACCCATTTTAATGAATTGTAATCTTTGAGAGTTTAAGTTTCTCACTGGGCCGAATGAAAACCTTCCTTCTTACAAAGAAAGGGACCAGAGGAACAACTAACTTCTCTAATTCATTAACTCCTTCCTCACCCCAAGATAAAAAGCTGTACTTTGAGTTAACAATTTTCAAGAAACACACTACATTCCCAGGTACTATGTCACCTGCCTTACACTGACTGGAATGATCTAAGAAGCCACAGCACACTGCTAGAGTCCTCATTCACCTGCCTGTGAAAACAACATCAGGGGCTTCGTTTACACAAGCTGTAACAGCAGCAAAGAATCCTCACCATCACCAAAAACAACTCTCAAAAACTGACACCCCCTTTGTCGTCAGATCACCTCACAGATTTCAAACCCTCAATTCAAATACAATGGCTGAACAAGCACCTCTGCTGACCAAATAAATAAAGCAGGACACTTATTACCTTAAGAAAGACATTTTGGTAAGTTTTTCATTCGTAACACAGCTGAGTACTATGAACAGTAACAGTGAAGTTACCAAGCTGCCTTAAAAGATGAACCTCAGAACAGTTTAGTAAAGTTGCCGCAGGTTCCTTTTTTATCTACCCATCAGTAAATGCTGGCTGGCTGGCTAGCTACGTGGCATACACCTGATATCCCAACACTGAAGAGACCAAGGCAGAAGGATCTAGCAATCAAGCGTTCAGGGCTAGCTTAGGTTACATAGTGAGACCCTGTCTCAAAAAGCAAACAAACAGCAACAAAAACTGGCTGGATCTTTACTAGGTAACAATTACCACACTGTGTATAAGGAAACAGAAAGGACTAAACATAATCCCTACCTTCAATTGTTCAGGTTAATAGCAAGGGAAAAAAAAAACAAAAAAATTACAATTATGAGACCACTCACTCTAAGTGACATTCAAGTCACAGCTAGCTGAGAATCTTTAATGACCTTTAATGAGCCTTAAATCCACTGGTTAGCTGGCAGTTTCTCTGAAACTCTGAACCAAGAGCTTTCACTAGAGGCAAGTCACTGGCTCCAGATGACTGTCTCAGGCACTTAAGAGAGTCCCAGACGGGTTACACTGAGTTGCTTTTCTGGACTGTTCCTTCCCAATGAAAATTTACCCCATGCCCCATCTTCCTCCGCTGGGGTACTTATTGGAAGACCGTGGCACTGTTGAGAAGTATCCTAGTTATCTCCGGATGTCTCAAAAACACGTTCAGCATTTTCAAGACAGGATGGAAAGGCCCCTGTTTTCCGGGTGGCTTGTGATGAGTCAGATTTTGCTTTAGCTCAGGGTCATCCTATCTCAACAAGCAAGTACTAAGAGTTAGCTGAAAAACAAAGAGGCTCAAGGCCCTTCCCCTCCTTGACAAGTAAGGAAGACGCCCCTAAAAGCAGCCACCAAGTAAATGCTGCAACAAATAAATGCAGACTACACAGAGGGCTTTGAGCAGACACCGGCAGTGAGGAGTAAGGAGCAACACAAGCAGATAAGAATAAAGTGACCTTTGTTCTCCAACATTCAAGGCTCACCCACTTGGCTTATGTGAGGATGGTACATTCCTATAAATATCATGTACCCACTTTCCAGTGTCTTGGAGAACAATAAATGGGGGCATAATACCCAGGACTTCATAGGTATTAACTACATTTGCGGCTGTGGGAAAGAACAGGAAGACATTGAGTGGAAAGAGGTGCTTGGACACAAGTGCCTATATTGAAACCTGTATCTTGATTTAAATTGCAATCACCTGTGATTATAATGCTACGCCCCATCTACTGTAACTCCAGATCAGTGAGTGCATTTTATTGTATGTAAACTGTACCAATTTACCCTTCAAAATAAATTAAAGACTATTTCAAAGAAAAATAACGGCACACGTGGTGCCTGGATACAGCAGAGCACCGCCATGTGTGGATGGCAAATTCAAGACACAGGGCCGGATGAGACACTCCCCGGGAAATTGTTTAGTGGTTGCAGATTAACAGGAACGAGTGAAATTAGCTTAGTAATGTTTTTATTTAATAAATATACTTAATACCATGTGTAGGTGTGTGTGCGCGTGTGTGTGTGTGTGCGTGTGTGATGCTGAGGATTCAATCTAGGGCTTCACACCTGCTAGGTACCACTGCTCTACCACTAAATCTCAACTCAAGATTTTTTTTAAAGATTCTATTAACATAAAAAAATGCAAGTTTTTTACAGTATCATCTACTGACAGTTATGGACTTTATGGTAAGTTCAATTAAGTGAACCAAAACCTAAAGTTATGAACTTATATAATGGGAACTGATTCAACCTATTTCAGGGCCTCACAGATAATGTAAGAGCATTAAGGGTTCCAAGTACAGATTAAATAAATTCAAGAAACACATTCTTCAGATTGATAAAATCAGAAGTTTTTCTGAAGGGATACTGACATTTCCCTTTTCTCCCCAAATCTCATCCATATGAAATTCATGGTCTTTGAAGCACCTAAAAGCTCAGATTCTAAACAGTACAAAATTCCTGTGGCAGAATATCAAGTCACTATTAATATAGTCCATACATTCAACTCTTTCTTCAATTCTCATTTTTCTTTAACTTATGGAAGTCTCAATCAATTGGAAATTTATCCAGACAAAATTTTCAGGAAAATTTGAAAAGACTAATGTGGTTTAAAAGAAGAGCTTGACATAAAAACTCCTCTTCTTAGAAAATCTAGAGAATTTGGTCTTCTTTTAAGTGACCTAGTATATATTGTTTTTTTTTCTATGTATCTAAGAACACCAAACAGAAAATAATGCTGATACAGGAATAAATTTCACACTGAGAAATGAGAACAGAATCCTAATTTCATTTACAGTTCTCGGTCTGTTTACTCTTCTTAATTGGAGTAAGCACTATCAGTTTTAATAGACAATACTTATCTAATCTCTATACATTTCAATTCCTACAGCTACCTGAGAAAGGGAAGAAATGGAGCTGCTGAACATGGTATTCCTTAGTGTTATCCTTACATACTAAGTGTATAGTAGTTTCCAGCAGAAACCTGTTCTGGCCGATCAGTACCACAGCCCT
Source organism: Eospalax fontanierii (assembly GCA_035773235.1). Taxonomy (NCBI): domain Eukaryota; kingdom Metazoa; phylum Chordata; class Mammalia; order Rodentia; family Spalacidae; genus Eospalax; species Eospalax fontanierii. The sequence continues at coordinate 53,328,495 of CM069541.1, forward strand.
GTGTTCTTTGGCTTTCACAGGACTTAGCCCAAACCTACAGGGCAGAGAGAATTTTGGAGCACCAACAACAATGTTCCAATAAAATAGTCTTTTATGTCATTGTCCCCAAAGATGATTGGGCATAAAACACTGATAAAAAGAAATGCCCACCACATCCTTTGGTACCTAAACAAAATATATGCTGTCAGAAAGGGCAAAAAATCTTATTAAGAGATAGGGTAGGGGCTACAGAGATGGCTCAGAGATTAAGAGCACTGACTGCTCTTGAGAGGACTGGGGGTCAGTTCCCAGCACTCATATGGCAGCTAACAACCATCTGGAACTCCAGTTCCAGGGAAATCTAACACCCTCTTCATACCTCCATGGGCACTGCAGGACACGGGTGCACTTACATACATGTAGGCAATACACTCATACACATAAATAAAATAAACAGTATTAGGATATTAAAGGAGAGGGTAAATCGTTCCAAAACTGTTTGCCTATGAATTATTGAAAAGTTGACACCCTCCATCAAGAAATCAATCATCAAAACACCAAGTGGAAACAACAAAGACTGCCCTAAGGACCACAGTGCCCATGTGCCAGTTTAGTGGTGTAGATCAAGCACAATGGAGCACTTCATGGAGTACCATGAGCATCCCAGCACATGGGATACACCTTTGGAAGCAGCAATACAAAACAGCACATTTGTTATTAGAGGAATTCAGAGGAAGGGACAGGAGACACATCTACCATTAAAGCAGACAGGTAGAATGTCTTTCACAAGATACCACACCTCCTTTACCACCAAAGAAAATATAGTAAATCAATCTCTTACAAATACACTTGAGCCATTAGATCCATTCTACCCTGAGAAGATGCCATACACATAAACTGGTCCTTCTCCTCTTCTGTCAGAGGCTGAAAAAATCTATAGATATTTTTATAACTGACCCTATTTTCAGGTCAAGTCTCTGTAACATGAAAGACAGTTACTCTATTCTTCATGAGAAAACAGAAAATGGGTAGTTGAGATATTATGACAGAGAAACCTTAGTACACAAGAAAACATCCCACACTGCAGCGGAGTTTACAGCTAACAAGAGACGGCACGAGCCCAGAGCCAGAGAGAAAACCTTAACAGCACTGGCTCCTCAGCCCAAGGCAGAACATAATAGGGCCAGCACAAAGGATACTTTCTCAAGTAGTGGGAGAATTCAGCAAACTACCTGTGCCAAAGAACATTCCAAGTAAGGATGGTACCGTACAAGCTCTGGAGGAGCAATCAATTTGTAAATGTTTGACATACAACTGGAAAAATATCCGAAAGAAGAAATCTGCAGGAACTTACATACCTCCATATCTGGCCTAAACTTATCTTCAAACACAGCCATTGCTGCCAAGGAGCCAGAACCTGCAAGAAAAAGATGCACTTTTAGTATATTTTATCAACACTCAGCTTTTCTACCTCAGGTTTATCTCAGGGCAGCAAAACTGTACCACATTCAGGTACAATGTAAACATCAATCCTAGAGGTCACATCAAAATAAAACAGTGCTCTTCCAAAGCCTAGACTCACTTACTGCCAGTTCAGGTAAAGCTGCAACTGGTGCTATTTCTATTACTAGCCGGTTTAATTGTACATCAGTCACGATGAAATGCTGAAGTTTAAAACTGAGGTTTTGGAGTATTTGTGTTTTTTCAAGAGGTGAGTGCCACCTAATGTCATCTATCCTACAAGGTAAGGCTTGTGCGCCACACTGTGCTTTGGAGGGCTGCTGGGCATAGTGCTAAATACCAAGCACGTTAAGAAGAATACATTGTTTTAATGAGCTGGCCCTGGTAGAGTCACCTTGACACGCAGGGAGGAAACCACTGCACCAGCAATGGTAATAGGGCTGCGAGTTGCAGCCACCAGGTTATTCCAGTACAACTGTAAAACAATTTATTATGTGGCATTTATTTAGAGCTATTATTTTTAGTTTGTACTTTGAAGAGTAACAGCTGAGTAGACAAAATGACAAAGAAACAAAAATTTATTATCACAATGGCAAATGGCTGAAAGGTTATGCTGCACAGATATTAGCAGAGAGCAAATTTATCCCTACCAAAGTAGGATGTAAAGGCATTACAAATAAGCCTGGGTGCCCCCTGAATAGATGCAAAAGGCAGCTCAGCACTCCTTGAAAATTTAAACTTGCTTTGTTCAGAAACCAGAGGATCTTTAGAAAATCGTCATCTTGTCTATACTGGGTTCTGGCAATATTTCAGGATATTCTACTTTTGGAGACAGGATACAGTTGCCCACAATTTTTTACTCCAATTAGAAGATTTTTTTGGCATTTATTACTTTTTAACTTGTTTTGCATAACACTATCTATTTAGCTGGGTCACAGAGAAAACCATATTTTCTATTTAAAATGATTTGTGTACATCGCTTGACCACCTCAATGGTTTAGCAAAGGAAAAAGGCAGCGATTAAACAGTTTCAAATGAGGTGTCCTGCTGATTTTATCAAGTCTGCTGAATGTATAATGAAAAAGGAGAAGCTGACAGCAACACTGCATTGAGGAAATACAGACTACCTTATCTGAACCATTTAAGGAGGTCCAATTATAGATCAAATTTAAAGGGTAGAAACAGCAGATTTACAGACACAAATCAATGAACATGGCAATCCCGATGAATATGACAGATACTCCTGTTACAGAATATTGCTGTGGCTGAGGATCATTACCTTCACAGCATCGGATACATCACATCTACAGCAGTAGGAAGCGTCAAGTGTACACCAGCATTACAAGCAATGACTATTCATTTAGGCTCTGGGAGCAAAAGGCAACCCCATTTCCCCTGCATTTTTCCTTTAGGGAAAACACACACACACACACACACACACACAGAGAGAGCGCGCGTGCGCCAAAATGGTCTAAAGGGACCTAGAAAGACCTCTGGAAAAAGAGATTGAAATTAAACTTTTTTTTTTTTTAATGTAGTGCATTCCAAAAAAGCCCCAGCATAGCAAGTCACCAAATCAAGCCTGATTTCAAAATAAATACGTCCTTGAAGCATGTGGAAATAGGGTCATATTCTACCAATGGCGTTTTGAGTCCTCACTCACCATGATTCAGGAGTGAAGAGGAAAAAGTAACCTCAAGTTTCTATTTCAAGGCATAGGTGAAAACCTAAGTTCTCCTGATCCCACTGGTGAAATACAAGCCAGTTTTGTGCGGAAAACAAAGGACAGCTGTCAGGAGGAAACATGATTGCAAAGGAGGAAATCTCAGAAAAATTTCTTCTGGATACAAAATACCAGCGCAGGGTGGCCAAAGGCAGGCTTGCCTTTTCAATGTGTCCAAGATCTTGGGAAGAACCCAAGGGTAAATGGACTAACAGGCTCAAAGTTCACATTTAAAAGGACACAAGGAGGCAGGGCATTCACCCAAGAGCTAACAACTTTGCAGAAAAAGAAAACAAACAAACATGCCCCACACAAGTTTTCTTCAAGGCATTTTTCCTGGAAGAAAAAAAACACTGACAATTATTCTGCATTATTCTGCCCTCTCTTTGGATTTTCTCCATAAACACTTTCACTCCACTCTTTTCCTAAGTGTGTGTTTGATTGTGTTCAGCTTCATTTGATATTTTAGGAAATGAAAAAAAATAGTTCTCAAGTGAGTAAGTCTTCCATGAGCAGAAACTTCTTTTCCTGCTTGGCAACAACACTCCAGACATAATCCCTGTACGCGGAGAGGACATCTAAAACTTCCCCACTCCATGTACAGATGTGTCAACGCAGTAGGCTGGGGCTCATTCCATAGAACAGAGGTGATTTTCAAGAGATGCTAGGTGAACACAGGAAGGACACTGGCAAGGCATTTCTGCTTTCCCTGCTCACACCTGGATCCCTCACACACACAGCACTGAAAACTTTTCTAAAGAGTGTCTCCTAAATTGCTTGATTCTGATCACCCTGAAATCAAAGATAAGTGGGTCCCAAAATAAACCTGAGAAAAAAGGAAAATTCAAACATCAAGAGAATTTCAAAATCATTTGCAAATTAGTTCCTGCTGCCAACTTTTCAGGAAAGGAGGACTCTGGCGCCCCCTTTTTAGAAGTACACAGAAGTGCTAGGAGATAGCACACAATGTGTCAACAGGTTTCCAACTGCACAAATCTGCTGTGTAAAAGTTGGGGTGGGAATTCACATAGGACTGCAACTGCCCAAAGCCACGACAAGACAGAACAGAACATTCTCACAACCTCAAAGCAGTGCAACGGAGACAAGAAAAAAAGAGCTGACCACTAGAAAAAAGAGGAGGGAGGGAAGGAGGGAGGGAGGGAGGGCAAACGCAAGAACAGCATTCTCTATTATTTGCTCAAGCTTCCTAGTCTTGGTTCAGCACCCAAAACCAAATACAACAAATTATCAGATAAATGCCAGACAGATACAGCAGCTACATGACCCACAAAACATGTAAGTTTACACTGCAGTTTCCCTATACCCCATTAACAATGCCCTGAGCACCTAGCTGCCTACCCAGGCATGATCCTGCACAAACCAGAGCAAACTCTTTTGATGGTCATTTACTTTGACTTTCTATATAAGACTTTCTGTCTTATAACAATAAGGACACCTTAGAGTTCAAAACCATCTGATTTCCCATTAAGGAACAAGGTACAGGAAAGCCAGAGGAAAGTATCCAGTTAAGGAGCAGAAAGTTAATGCCCCCTGTTTTCCCACACATGCAGGCTGAGCTCTGTGAACATGTGACATGCAGCCTATAGTCCACAAACCCCACCCCAGGAGAAAGGAGACCACCCAGGGGAGGCACCAGGAGACTGCTGAGCACCAACAAGGTATTCTTTGTCACTTAGTGTTCTTCACAGCAAGCGACTTCAGTGATAGTCGCCTCATGTAGGACTACAGCCCCACCCCCACCCCCCAGCACAGGGCAGAATTACCTTTCAGCTGTCACTGAATATGGCTGTCTGTCTCACACAGAAAGTTCTGTGTGCCATAAGGCAGGGCAGGAAAGAGACACAAGACTTCCCCAAACCAGGTCTTCCGTCCTCGGCCTCCTCTCCTTCCCAGTACACACACTTCCCACTCCACTATGACTGCCCCCCCAAACCCCAATGCCCATGCTAATCTGATCCTTCTCACCTTGGCACATGGCAATCCTTAGCCCCCTTGACAGTCTACGGCATTCCTGGCCACCTTCAAAACCACTTCTTCCCAGGAGCCTTCTTGATCACCCCCAACCCCCAATGAGAGCTTACCACTCTCCCTGCGACCAGTCCACCCTTCCACAGATGTAGCGACACACCTGGCTGAGGCTGGCACACAACAAACATCAAGTAGGTTCATGCCAAATACATTGTGCAGACCAGTGAGCACATTTGGCCAACTGCAAGAGTCAGAGAAATTGAGTTGGTCCTAAAGAGTGTGACAGCAATGCCTTATAAAGTGTGAAAGAACATTTATTAGCTAATGCCCAATTGACTACACTGGGCTAAGAGGCAAACAAATGTAAACCAAGTTCAATTTACAAAAAAAGCACCTTAAAGCAACAAAATCACATCCTATTCATTTATTAGTCCCTGTCCTCTTGTGTCAAACCTCACTACCACAGGAGTGAGCTGCCCTTCTCGGTTTCTGCATCCTCCTGGCAGAGCTCTCCATCTTAGCAGGAGTTTCCTTGTAGCTGCTCCTTAGCAACCTCCACAAGTCTGCCTTTTTCAGCCCACCCACAGAAACTGAGTAGCCACTGCTGCTTCCAGAACAAAGCTCTTTAAAACAGAAAAACAAGGTAGGATTCAGTGACTGGCATTTAGAGTCGGCTATGTGTAAGCCCCAGCGATGGCTACCGTACCTCTGGGGCCCACTGTCCTGCCCAAACCCAAGCGTACCCACTCAGCTTCTCCTGACACTGGGGAGCCAGGCTGTGGAGAGACAGACACAGGAGGCATCAGCAAGGCCAGGAACTGCACTCTACCTATTCTTAATCCATGGCAGCCACTCAGGTGGGTCCCATCCTGCCTTGGCTTCCCTGGCAAGGTGCTCATTAAGACTCTTCTACAACTGATGCCCTGCAGAGTCCTGAGAAGAGGAAACTGCCTGCTCTATCACTGTCCCAGCCTGACTCACCCACAGACTTTTGAGAGGACACTGGGAGAAAACCACATCTACTGACCCAAGCACAGCCCAAAGGCCACATTTCAAGCTTTTAAATGAGTATCTGTTCTTAGGAGTCACAAGTCATTGGCTTAAAAAAAAAAAAAAAAAAAAAAAAAAAGACCTCCTGTAATATAAAATATAAGCCCTGAAACAGAATGTGCAAAATGCAAAATATTAATGGAAAAGTTCATACATACATAACATCAATTTCCAACAAAGACAAGCAACTTATAAAAACTGAGCACAGAGGCCTATACATGTTTACAAACACAATTTCATAATCAACGAAACACAAATTGAAATAAAGCAACTACCATTTGCCCCTTAAATGAACAGACTGAAAGAGTAACAGCCCATGCTGGCAAGGATATGATGAGATGGGAACCTGAATGCCTGGAAGAGGCAAGAACTTTTCTAAGGGAATTTAGAAATATCAACTGGAAATCGGAAGCTCCACCCACCCAGTCACAGGGCCTCTATAATGGCTAGGGAGTTCCTCCAAAGAAAGGAGTTGGTATGCACACAAAAAGATCACTGTTTGGACTCTGTAAACAACAAACACCAGAGATAAATTTAAAAATGCAATGAAGAAAATACTATATGCCCCAACAATTAAACATGACAAAGCAGAAGCATCTTTATTTGCAATAAAAAGGTGAGCACAGGGGCTGGAAAGTTGGCTCAGCAGTTAAAAGGAGATAATGCTTCTTCAGGACCAGAGTTCAATTCCCAGTACTCACATTAGGTGGTTTATAACCTCCTGTAACTCCAGCTCTGGGGGAACCTGACACTTCTAGTCTCTGTGGGCACCTGCACTCACATACACATGTTTAAAACTGAAATCCGTGCACAGGTCTGAAGATCCATCCATGTATGAGTCCAAAGTGTCAAGGAAGAGCAGCAATCAGCTACCACAAATACGCCCCATCTCTCTTTACCTGCTGCAAACACTGCAACAGACTCAGACTGTGCTGTAAGGAACTCAAGCATGTTGCCGCCTACCAGTTCTGCTGGCTCTTCAATACTGGTACTGGTCCCACTTTTACAACAGGAGAGACTGAAGTTCAGAGGGAAGGAACCTGGCCCAATTTCACAGCCCAACACTCCCTGACTCCCCCAAATCAAGGACTTCAAAGCCAATTATTTTTTTCTTTTTGGCTTGTTTCTAACAAGGTCTTTCTATATAGCCCAGTAGGCATGGAACCATGATCCTCAGTCTCTGCTTCCTACCTGCTGGTACTGCAAGTATGCAGCGCCAGGCCAGACTTCCCTTGTGTGTCTCTCCTCCTCCTCCTCCCCTACCTCTCTTCCTCCCTCCACTTCTGTTCTGTTCTGTTTTGTTTTTAATTTATGGTACTAGGATGGAACCCAGGGACTCCCACATGCGAAACAAGCGCTCTGCCACTGAGCTAACCCCCAAAGCCAGATCTTTTGGTTTTGCTTCCACCATGCTGCCTCTCAAACAATAAAACCAAATGCAAACAAGTCTACACTTAACTTTTCTTCAGATTTCAGGAGAACGATTACCTCACCTGTGTGGTAATAATCTGTGTTATTTTGTTTAGAGATTCAAATGAGACTTGAATTTACCTAAATGTTCTAAATGATTAAATATATGCCATTTACTGTCTAGCAGTGCCACAAGTATCTGTTCCAGGAGCATTTACATTAAAACAGCTACATTTTTAAGAAAGCAAAAGGTCTCCATTTTCTAAAATCTCAGAAGGTACTTAGCATATGAGTACGGGTTGAATATCCTTTATCCAAAATGCTTGGGACCAAAAGTATTTTGAATTTCTGATTTGGGAAAGCATGGATGGATGGATGGATGGATGGATGGATGGATGGAGCAAACCCTAATGAGGTATCTTGAGATGCGACCCAAGTCTAAACATGAAATTCATTTGTTTCACATGCCTCCTAGATACCCAGTCTGAAGGTAATTTTATACAATATACTGAGGGCAACTTGTCACATGAGGTCAGGTGTGAAACTACCTGCAGAGTAATGATGTTCAAGTTTCAGATAAGGAACATTTCACACTTCAGAGTGAAGATGCTCAACCTGTTGTTTAGCTTGAATCTCAGTTTTTTTCTGGAAGAATAATTCAGAACAAAATTTGAAATGCCTTGTGAATATTTCACAACTTACTTATTCTATATGTTTAAAAACACTTGCATTAACAAGGCCTAGGGGTAGGTTTGTTTCTTATTTTTTTAATCATGTTCTTTTAATATGTCAGTGTTTGCTGCTGAAATATTAAATCAAACCTAGCAATTCTATAATTATTAGACATGCTAAAGAAATACTAAAAAGTGGAAATGCTTTTCAAAAATTTGCTGCCTAATCAACTCTAGAAAAGTCAGCAAGAGGACTTTTCTTATTCTTATTCTTCTAATAAGATCTATGCTCATAAACTCAGTCTTGGGAAAGCAAAGATGTTTATTGAAGGTCCTCGAAGACCCAGTTCTGAGGTCAAGTATTGAGGGAAATTCTCTATTTTATAGACTAGAAAACTAACATTGCACTCTTTCAAATAATTTTCCTAGGGCAAAACTGAAGAGAAATGAAAGCTGGGCATGATGGTGCACATCTTTAGTCCAAGCACTGGAAAGGCAGAGGCAGGTTGATCTCTGTGTGTTTGAGGCCAGTCTGAAAACAGTAACAAAAAAAAAGAAGCTAAAAGATTTAAACCTAGGTCTGGAGGCTACAAAACTCAGATACCACTTAGAAACAACTTGAAGCATGCCAGTTAACCAGGCTATGGGAACACATGAGTACCCAGGAAGGGCACAGCTATGAGCTCCCTGGTTACATCATTCTGGGGCACCACAAGCCCATCACAATGATCCAGGAGACATCATCCCTTCCAGTCCAAGGTGCCACTGCCTCACAAACTGTGCCACAGCTGTCTTGGCTTCCTTTTCTTAGTCTGTGGCTCACTCAGCGGTTCCATGCAGACTGAACAAGACAGTGCAAGCAAGGCTGAAAGCTGGGGACATAGTAAAAGCTCAATAAAAGCTAGTTATGGTAATGACACTGGGACAACCTCCTGGTCCTCCAGCAGTGATACAGTAACTCACTCTCAACAAATCCCTGGGCAAGCAGCTTTAATGGGAACAGAGGTGCTGAAAATTTCTTCTCTCAAAGTCCTGAAGTTCTGAGAGGCAGCAGGAAACGGGTTCCCACTGCTTTTCCCCAAATCAATTTAACCAGATCTTCACAGGAAAAAGCTGCTGTTGCTAAGGAGCAGTACGTTTTAAGCATCCAAGGACCTGTTTGCCACCGTGGCCTGCCAAGGTGGAAGATGTATGCTGCGATAAAGGAGTCACCGACGAACTTTCTAATCCATCAGTGTCAGCTCTCCCTGACAGAGCGCTTACTCACACGTGCTCATTGTTAGTCAACTGGCCACTCTTCCTGGGGAAAATTCGGTGCTTTCCGCAGACCTATGGATGGGCTCATTTTTCACTCCGTTCTTGCCTACGAGGCCTCGTCTCCCGGAACCGGTGCTTGCACTGGGGCCAACGATGCCAACGTATAAAAAGCTGATTTGTGAATATAAAACAATGCGGTGCCAGGGGAGTGTGCTCAGCCACTAGAGAGCAGTGGAGCACCTCTCCCAGCTCAGGAAGACGGAGCCACAGACTTGAAAAGGTTTAATTGTATGCATGCATTTCATTATAAGCCCTGGCCAAAAGCTTCGGAGGCAGGCTCGGCAGGGCAAGCAATCAAACAATCTTGCACTGCTTGCTGAAATCCAGATTTGTCCTTTGTCAGCATAAACAGTTTAATTTGATGTTTTCACTCCTGAGTAAGCACTGAGTATTACATTTAAACCCTCGTGAGAGGAAGAGTCTTCCTTTTCATCAACAAATGTACTTCAATGTCAGAGTCTACTTTTAATTCTCAATGACTTTTAAAAAATATATTGCATTTAACATGTTGAAAATGTGTACATTGTTCATCACCCAACACTGTTCACTCAAAAACTAGTATCTCAAACAAGGCAGATCCTTCTCTAAATGTGATGTACTCCTAAGTAAATAATTTAAGACACCATTTGAAGGCAACAGGGGTTTTCCTTATAATTATAACTGTACAGCCTCGTAAACCAAATAGGTTATAAACACTTACTCCTAAGAAAATGTTAAAAATCAGGGTATCCCAGCTTAAAATGTGGGAGGTTTTATTTTATTAATGTATTTTGTTGAAATGTCATAAGGTATGGAGAGAAAATGTTCTTTTAAAACAGAGGCGTCACCTAGGCTCATGTTTATGGACTAAGATAGAGGGTGACAAACATCTCAAGATGTGCCTGTCCTCTTGGTCACCCACAGGCAGACACCAGAGCAGGCAAGGGGAAAGCAGAGAGCCTAGGGGACAGTCTCTCAAAGGAACCCTTTCCTTTGGGCTACATTTCAAAACTATTTCCCAAGCTGCAAGTTTGTCTACTCTGAAAGCCTTTCCCAAGTTATAATGTCCCTCAGAATCCTCAAGAACAAAGGGAGCAGAGGCATACCTAGATCTAATCATTAATAAATCATGTCTGTAGACAAGAAATCCTATTTACTAAAAAATAGACAGTTGCATATAATTTTCATTTAACTCATCCATATCTTCTTTTCAGACATGGAAATGGTTTAAACTCAGACAGGTGAAGGAACCCACTCAAAGTCACACAGCTAGAAATAGCAGAATGAGAGCCTATTCCAGATTTGGGTGGCAGCACAATCCTCATTCTATGAGCTACCCAGTGATGCAGAGTAACTTTCCACTTAGTCTGACCTGAACTCAGAGAAGACCAGCAAGCTAGGTTATGAGAATAAAGGTGCCTTTCTTTAGCTGATCCAATTCTCGGACAAGAGCAGGTAAAGAGGAATTAGTTAACCTCACTCTCTCTGAAGTGGGGTTTAAAGCAAAGAACTTGAAACTGTGGACATTTCATTTAACTGATCTAAAAGTGCTCCTGGCAAGGGCTTTTATTTGGTTGTGGATAGACTAAGGACTGAACTCAAACTCAAAAAGGCTTCATGAAAAAAAGGATAACACCCTACACATTAATTTAGTACTTCAATACTTGACCCACAAGAAGACACTTTTTTCCTCCCCTAGACTCACCCCACAGAACCAAGAACAATGTCCATTGTGATCAGAATTAAGAACTAGCAAGTTATATTGCGCTGTTCCAGGTAACAACGCCATCAATTTTAGAAGGAAAAGTTTTCTCATATCTAACCTAACGGCACCATCTATTGGCTTAGTATACCACCTTTGCAGCAACCAGGAAGTGAAATACAGAATTTAACTTCAAGTTTTCTTTCTGGCACCAAAGCAACAGAAATGAAGATTTAAAATCCATGCACTGCATATTTTAAATCTTCTAAAATGTAGCTTTACTTGTATTCATCAAAGCCAGTAAAAATGCCAGAGAAATTTTAGCACCCAGAACTGCACAGAAAATATGCTGGCACTAAAGTCACTGAACTAGCATGCACCAAACATCTCCTGTGCACCACACAAGAGTTTCCACCCAGGTGTCCCACCATGCCCTCACACCCTCCAGCCATTTTTGTTCTCTTTCAGAGACAAGGCCTCACTGTGTAGCTCAGTCTGATCTAGAGCTCACTGTGTCGCCCTGCTCTAATCCCTCCTGCTTCAGCTTTCAGAGCGCTGGATTACAGTCATGCATGCCCACTCGGCTTCTAGGCACCATTTCACAGCAGACACAGACAGCACAGACAGCCAGGGAACTTTGGATTTAACAGTTAAAGCTAGATTGACTCCAAAGATGAACTTATTTCACTAAACCACAGTATCTCAAAAACAATGGCACTAAGAGCAACACACACAGATAAAACTAAGCGGTGTTTTCCAAAGTGTGCTCACCTGCATAAAGCATTTCAGCACCCTACTAACTGTGACTTTCTCAAGACAAAAGGGCATGTTCAATTCTCAGCCAAAAAGGAAGACATATCACCACCACAACCACAAAACCACATCAGCTTCACTTTTTCATTAACAGATCTGAATTCCAAGATTAGGCCCAAGCAGAGCCAGGATTTATACTGCTTCTTCCAGGGTTCTAACTTACAACTCAGGTTCCTCCTGGAAAGGCCCCTCGGGGCAGTCCCTGGCTGTCAACACAAAGCTTCCAAGAATGAAGTTTTCCTAGACTAGCACAGATCCTTCCTGGCAGCTCCTTGCTCACAGGGCACAGGCACGGTCCATAGCAACATATATATTTCTTGGGCCCCCAGTGAAGAAAAAAGAATTTCCAGCAACCCTTCAATGCTGAAGTTTACTGACATCTTATGACAAAATAGGTATGAAGGGCCCAAAACTAAACACAGGTATGGTTAAATTCACACTTGACTTGGGAACTGAAATGAAAGACACATTTTGCCATCCAGAGGCATGCAAATTTGATCAGGGTAATTTCCAAAATACATCATGTAGAGACATCATAATGTCTACATAGCATGTATAGCAGCACACGTCTGTCACCCCAACATTTGGGAGACTGAGGCAGGAAATCGGGATTTTGAGGCCAGCCTGGGATACATAGCAAGACCCTACACAGTGGGAAGAGAGAACATGCACATGTGCGCAAAGGATGTGCCTGAATGTAAAATACTGAGAAACAACAGGCCTCAACTTCCCCTATCCAAATTACAGCATAACCCTAGGATTATTCTGCCTGCAAGGTGAAACACCCAGTTTGCTTCTGCCCCTGTCTCCCCCTTAACTGCTAGGAGCCCTGTGAACTGGAACTTGGTAGGTACACTCCAATAATTAGGAAGTTGTGTACTAAGCTTCTCTGGAGATAGACTACCTAGATGGCCCTGGCAGTGACCTCAAGTCTTCCCTAATGGTGCATACCAATGTTTATTCCTTAAGTTAGTATTCCTAAATTGTCCAAGGGCCTCATTTCCAGGAATGTCATACTTGAGATTTTATTCATGTTAATTCTCTATGTGGATAAGCAGGCAAAATAAAAATTTTATACACCTTGCCAATGCTGCTACAAGGAACACTGCCAACCTAACAGCAAAAGATGGTCCCCAAGCTTCTTCTGACACTACTTCAGCCTACCTAATAAAGCAAAGCTGGCACGTTCATAGAATAAGCTAATTAATCTGAGAATTAGGAGCCCACATTTTGTCTATTAAAAAAAAAAAAAAAAAAACTAAAACTTTCTCCCTTTTTTAATAAAGAAAAGTCATAGAATCTTGCCCAGCTTCCAGAAATCACATTGGCAGTATCTTCCAAATTTGAGTAGTCAGTAAATGAAACCTTAGGGTTGCCGTTCTAACTTATTTCCTTGCTATATAACCATAGCAAGGAGCCTCTAGGAGCTTCAGTTTCCTCATCTGTAGGCAAGGACAACAGCAGTGCAGCATCTCACTAGAGTTGCTGCTGTTGCAGCTGGGCAAGTGCTGCTTCACTGTGGTCAACATGTTTGGGACAGGGCCAGGCCACAGGACGCTCAATATACTCATCTCCCTGGTGACCCTTAGCAAAGCCAGGCCTCAAAGAACAGCTCCCAGACCAGTGAGTAAAGCAGATCACCTGTGCCAGCTGGTCAAATGAGCAAGATCGGTGACATCTACTCAACAGAACTGAAGAGAAGCCTCCAGGGATCTGGTGAGTTGCCCACGTTAACCCATGGGCAGGCAAACTTTTGATACCCTTTTTTAGGAGTAATTTGTGGTTGTCAGAGCTTATTGTCAAATCAATCAGGAAGGAAAAAAATATAAAAGTTTGTTTTTATTTCTTACAATATGCTCATATTTAAGTAAAACATGAGAATTCAGATGAGATACTGGTCTTCCTACTCAAGCTATACTTGGAGAGCACCTCAATCCCTGCCTTTCCCCCCAAATGTTCACGTTCCACAGGAGCATTACAGTGAGGATGGCCCTCTGCTTGTTCCATCATTTGAGCAGGGGTTGCAGCTCACCTAGAATGCTAGTGGTATGAATTAAAACAAAACTCATGGGGCTGGAGAGATGGCTCAGTGGTTAAGAGCACTAGCTGCTCTTGCAGCAGACCTGAGTTGTAACTCCAGTTCCAGCGGATCCAACACCCTCTTCTGACCTCCACAGGCATTGCACAACACAGGTGCACTTAAATACATACAGGTAATATACTCATACACATAAATATTTTTTTAAAAAACCTCATCAAACTTTGGCAATTCTAGAGTTCTCTCTCAACATCAAGCTCCCCACTCCCTCTAAAGGATGGGAAAGATAGGGAGGAGAAGCAGCAGAAGGTAGAGACAGAGACATCAAAGCCAACTTAGGAAGGCAGCCTGCACAGCTACTATCACAGAACAATGGCTAAAGAAATCACAGAAGTGACAGAGACAAAGCCCAAAGCAGTGCAAAACTGGACTTTACATGCGCGGCAAAGCATTCCTCTTCACAATGGAAAGGAACTGGAAAGAAACAAGACATAAAACCACAGTCTCAGAGCCACAGAATTATAATTTTTAAAGTCCCTTTGATATAAAGCTCTTTCAGTAAATACTGCCGTTGTTTTCTAACATGCAGGGAGAAAAGTCTACACAGAGAACAATCAAAAACACAAGGAACAAATAAATGCCCTTTGGACAAGCATCTTCAGCAGTCAGACGCCATGTTTACAGTTTAATGAAACAACCCCTGTGAGATGATACATCAGGGCAGCTATGTTGTACTGGGGCCTGCCTAGAGGGAAGTCAAGGGTTCAAATCCCAGCTTTGCCACTTAGAGGCTGAGTGCTGATATAGCTAAGTTGCTCTAAGCTTCAGGTTTCTCATCAATAAAATAGCAGTAACAGAATCATTTGCACGAAATTTCAACTGAAAATGCGACAGAACCCAGCAGACTCTCTCATAGAGACACTGCATAAATATGCTTTCAATTTAAAATAACACCAGCTTCAACCAAGCAAAAAAGGACCTGCCACATAAATAATGCTTTGTGCTGTTCTTTTACAGCTAAATTGGAGCCACAGACAGAGAATGTAATCTAAACGCCAACTCTTATTTTAGTACTCTGAACTGCTTATTCACAGTCAATAGCAGCTGAGGTTACTAAGTTTCAGAAACTTACTGGTACAAACAAGTTAGAGAAGCAAGATGCGGGAGACTCTTGAGGGAAGACAGAGATCACAAAGTTTTTCAGGAGCAGAGGGACAAGGACAAGGGAAATCAGGCTGGAAAGAGGGGAATTTGGCCAAGGCCAGAGTCCTGGAATCAGAACTTGTCACCTCAGTGGGGGAGGGAACAGCTTCAGGCTGTACTTAGGTGATGAGGAGGCTGCTCCAGGCAAACAAAGACATTCCTTCAGGTACTGGCAACCTACCAGTGGCAACACGAGTCTGCTCAGGCAAGGGCACAGAGGTTGCAGCCACAGAGCTCCAGAATATACACAGAAGTGTGAAGGACTGAGACAAAAAGTAGGAGCTGGCCCAGGTGGGGGAATTTCGGCACACTGCAGTCAGCAGCCGGCAGGTACTGGCACCGAGGAACATAGCAGAAAACCCACACCAGGGACCCAGTGTCTAGCCAGTGGGCTGGCAGGTTTCGGAGTGCCCTCCACAATGACAGGCCATCCCTGCTGACTTGGGACATGCCCACACCCTCCCATGTCTTGTCAGAATGTCTCCCTCCCCACCTCATGCCAATGCTCCCTTAGGTTGTTAGGCTGCTGTCTCACCAGCCCATCTTTAATCCTATCACTGCCTGGCTAGCAAACATCAGCTGGGAACCTCCAGAACAAAACAAAAACAGCTCAGCCTGCAGCATCTGAACCCATCTGGTCCCACCTTCCAGCCTCACCTTTGCCCTAATCTCTCAACATTCATTCATCTTCATCTCTCCCCATTTCTGCTTCTGCTAGGCCCCCTGGATGGAGCCCTGACCTAGCCCCAGCCCTGTCCCTGCCTTGCCTCCAGTGAAGCCAGTCTTCATGCTCCTTGGGAGCTGAGATCACTGCAGGGCCTGAGGAGACTTTCCCTTGAGTGAGGTGAGACAGCTACTTCCTACTCAGCCCTGACTTCTTCCTGTTTTTCCCCTTGTTAAACTGGCAAAAACACCCAGTGTTGAGGAGGCAGCTGGAGAAAGGCATCTTCGTGTTTTCTTGGTGGGAGAGTGAACTCGTGCCATCTTCTTGGAAGGCAATTTGGCAAGAGCTGTTGAAAGGTAAAATGCCCTGTATGGCTTGCCATCTGTCACTTCTGGGGGCTGCTTCTCCAGCAGCTGTACTTCTTTCCTGTGTCTGGAGAACTGTGCCCCGATATGAGCAGAGACCGAGCTCCACCTTCTCCCACAGAGAGCTCTCTGGCAGTGAGGAGACTGCAGGATCAGCTCAGAGACTGCGGGGCGCACCCCTGCAGCAGCTCTCAGACAGGTTCCTGCGGAGCCGCTGTGAAGTAGTTTCTTTTTTACACTATTCTTTGCCCTCCCAGCTATGCTATCCTAAAACAAAAACAATTAAAAAAAAAAAAAACTCTTTTCCTTGAATTATGTAATGATTCCACTGCTTTTAACAAAATTCTAAGAGAAACACAAACAGATCCTAATTGTGCTAGATGGCTTAAGTTGCCAACTTGACACACCTGGTAGAGGGAACCTCAACTGAAGAACTGCCTCCAATAAACTGGCCCATGGCCATGTCTGTGGGACATTTTGAGGTCAGTGATGTGGAAGGGCCAGCCCGTGGTAGGCGGTACCACCCCTGGGCAGGTGGTCTTGTATTGTATAAGAAAGCAGGCTGAGCACACGCCAGGGGAGCAAGCCAGCAAGCAGTGTTCCTCCAGGGTCTGTGCTTTAGCTCCTGCCTCCAGATTCTTGCCGAGTTTCTACCTTGGCTGATGTGAGATAAAATGATGAAACTGGGAGATGTGAGATAAAATAAACCCTGTCCTCCTCAAGTTCATTTTGGTCAGTGTTTTTATAACAGCAACTGAAAGCAAACTAGAACACTAATTTCTGGAAATTTTACTACTGGGAATATATCTCTATCAAGTATATAGCTACACAAATCCATAGATACACTGCTATAACTCTGAAACCAAAATATTCATCACTAGGAGAATAGGTCTGTAAATCACAGCACAGCCATATAAAGCAACTGTCTACATGAACTACAGAAATGATTCTCTCTGTATCATTTAGACACACAGAGGCATAAAATCCTCTTCAAAACAAAGTTAGAGAAGGCTGGAAATACAGTACAATGACAGAGCACTTTCCTAAAATGCACAAGGCCCTGGGTTTGATCTCCAGCACCACAAAAACTATAAAAATTAGTAAATCCAGGGGAGAGCATCACATGAAATAGCATGACTTTTGTGTTTTTAAAAAGGACAAATATTCAGGCAGACAAATGAATCAGAGATAGATCAAGGTGTCTCATAAAATGTTTTCTGGGTAAAAACAACACAACAACCCTATGAGAGTAAGTGTAGAGGAGAGGTATAAAGCAGATTTATTTTTCCTATAGCACTCTGGACAGAAAGGACTCCCAAGCAGCTGTCACCCACATTCCCCTTCCTTCCATTCTTTATTGTCGTCCCTTCTTCAGGACTTACCAGTGTGTTCTTTCAGAGTTGCATGTATTTACTTCTCAATGCTTTTCTGTATTAAAAGACAACAGGCTAGGAGGTGCACTGTGTTGATCACTATGCTCCTAGCACCAAGCACATGCCCAACACTAGTGTTGTTAAACAAGTATTTGTTAGATCAATGAAAGAACATCATTCTCCAATGAAGACTCCATTCAAGTGCACCTTCTCCCTGCCACAGTTTAAAAGTGACCCTTTCTCCCAGGAGTCCATTGGCCATTGTACCTGTCTTTGTTGACATCTAAACTGTCTCTTTTTTAAGACTGTGCCTATCTAGAGGGCAAAGACTCTTGCATCTCTGTAAAGGCACTCAAAAAACAGTTGAAAGAACAAATGAAGAGATGAACAAACATAAATTCTTCAAGTAACAACTTACTTGCACATTAAATCAGATGCTCCTAATGACTCATTCTTAATTCAGTCCTCTAGGATAGCAAAAGCAGACTGTGTAGAATAAGTGGTTCAAAACAGAAATATTCTACCAACTCAGAGCTATGGACCAATTGTCCTGAACTCAAACAAAGCTTACAGCAGCACAAAATCAGGGTGGGCAAGGACAGGAATACAAGCAAAATGAGCGCTTGAAAACCTGCTTCATACAACTTTCTAAATTCAGCTTGTGAGACAAAATACTACAGTTCCAATGCAAAACAAAGGAATTCAATTTCCTATTTTAGAAGTGAAGCTGCTTTATATGACTGTTGTATTTCCTGAAATTGATGGCTTTATCAAGATGATGGAAAAGACATCCTGAAGGATTTAGATGCAAGGATTACAGTGTGGGCTATTTAATCTCAGAGTCCCACATAAAATAATGGCTGCACTGATGTACACAAGTGAGTGGACAATCACAGGAATATTAACACCTGACAAGTTTAAGCAAAGTCTGACTTCTCTGCATACTGTTACTTTCCTACACATCTGAAATTTTTCAAATAAAAAATAATGAAACCACTTAATAGAAAATATTAAGCTGGGTTTGTTGGGACAGGTCTATTAATTTTAGCTACTCAGGAGGCAGAGGCAGGAGGAACAAGGCCAGACTGAGCAACTTAGTAAGACTGTCTCAAAACAAAAAGGGGGCCTGGGGCTTGGGATACAGCTCAGTGATAGAGCACTTGCGTAGCATGCAAAAGTCAATCTTAGTACTATCAAAAAAAACTAAAAGAAAATTATTTTATTACTGGTATTAGAGGGGGAGAAACAAAAACAATACTTCAAAAGAAATAAAACAGTTGAATAAATCAATTTAGACCAACTTTTAAATGATAGTATCTTCATTTTAAGATAATTACAAAGATTCACGCACATAACCAAGCAGGTGGTACAGAACTATAACGGCAGCACTTGGCAGGTGGAGGCAGGAGGGTCAGGAGTTCAAGGCCATAGTGAATCTGAAGCCATTCTGGACTACATGAGACTCTGTCTAAAACAAAACCAACAAAATAATCATTACAAAGATCCACCACATGGTAAACTAAGCCATTCTCCCAGCAAAGAGGGAAACATGCTGTAAAAAGCCTCACACAAGGCTGGAAAAGCTCAATCTCCAATTGTACCAGGCAGCCGGGACAGAGGGGGAGAGCAGCAAAGAGCAAGGAACACATTAGCCACGTACAACTGCCCTAGCTTCTGGATCTAAACCATGTGACTCAGAAATTTAACAAACTAAGTCTGAAAAAGATCTCAATTCCTCTAATCGTTTCTTCCAGGCTGGGTGGCACATGCTTTTAACCCCAGAACTCAGGGAGCAGAGGATCTCTGTGAGTTCCAGGCAAGCTTGGTCTATGTAGCAAGTTCCAGGGCTACACAGTGAAACCTTGTATTAAAAAAAAAAAAAAACAAGGGGGCTGGAAAGATAGCTCAGTGTCTAAGAGCAGTTCAGTTCCCAGCACTCCACATGGCAGCTAACAACCATCCTTAACTCCAGTTCCAGGGGATTTGATGCCTTCTTTTAACTCCCATGGGCATTTCTCAACACAGGTGCACTTAAATACACGCATGTAAAACACTCATACGTATAAAGTAAAAATAAGAATTTTAAAATAACAAAAAATAATTTTAGTGGCTTAAAAAGAATCCTTATCTAGCAGTTGATGTTAGACCACAAATGCAAAAGACTGATCCAGAAAGACTACTGCTGTTTTCAAGCCAGGCACTAGAGCAGATGTCCCCGCACACCACACTCTATTTCTAATCACAACAACTTGGTGCGTAGGTACTGCTGACATTTTACAGGTAGGCAACTAGGGTTCAGGGAGGAACCAAACATGCACAATTCCTCAGAGATCAGGTGGTAAAGAGGGACCACACGACTCTAGCTTCAAAAAACAGCCTCTCCGGCAGGCAAAATGGCTCAGCAGGGAAAGGCATTTGCCACCAGGTCTCACAAATTGAGTCTGATTCCCAGAACCCACAGCATGGAGGCAAAAACTGACTCCTGAAAGTCGTCCTCCGACCTCCACAAGAATCTTGTGGCACAGCCACACTGACACGCACAAAATAACCAAAGAAATGTAAAAAAGAGAAAGGAAAAGAGTCTCTCTCCACCAGGCATGCTCAGAGGGGTGACTCCCACTCTTCCTTTCCATCTGCCCAGAAGGCTCCTCCACTCAAATCGTATGTTATCCCAACACCTGCCCAACCCTCCTGCTCAGCTGCTTTCTCCTGCCCACCATTCCCAAGCCTCGTTAGCCTGCATGGATAATTTTAACGTTTTGTTTTCAGATCACTGCAAACTCCCATGTGGACATAAGAAATAGAGTTCCCACATATCCTTGACTTGGTTTCCCCAGGGTAAGACATTTCATGACTATAGTACAGCATCACCTGAGCTACTGATTTTCCTGAGTTTTACCAAGCCTAACAGTGTTATGGTTTTACATTATTTACTGGCTCTGTGTTTCCACTAAAAAACGCCTCACAGGCAAGCATGTTTACCTAAATTTTGTTCCTCGTTACATCTCAAATGTACTCAAGAAATACTTGATGAATGAATTACACAACTATAATGAATTGCCTCCTTTAACAAAAAGAACAGCTCTTCAAAAGACCAACTTGGTTTAAACAGAGTATGAAACAGAGAAACATGATACTCACCCATGGTGACATAAGGCAACTTATCAGTTGATCCATGAGGGTAGATGCTGTAGAGATGAGGTCCAGTAACATCTACTCCCCCTAAAACTAGGGCTGCACCAATGTAACCTTGATACCTGGTGATCAAAAAGAGACAACAAAAAAGTAGGAATCTATACAGCATTACTGTTGCTTAAGTAAAAGAACGACGGGAATTCAGACAACAAAATGGTTGTCTCACATGTCCCACATGGTTCCATTAAGGTGTTAGAGCTTTGAAAGAAATCAAAGGGAGAACGAAACTAAAATCAAATAGACATTTATGAAGAGTCTCTCTAAACCCTGAGCTGTGTGACAGCTCAGCCACGAAACCTTCAATTGAGAGACATGAACTTTCTTGGAATCCCAGTACCATCCCCTTCACAGTCCACAGTGACAGATGAACCACCATTAGTTAACAGTGAGGAGCTGCTAAGCAAGACGTTCAGCTGTTCTAACAACCAACCACAACAGAGAAAGTTCCTGTGAGAATGCCCTTTCCCTTCGCACGAATCCATCCAACAATAATCACAGGTACGAGTAAAAGAGCAAAGTATTTCATCCTTCAGAGGCATGAATAACTCCGTTATGGCCTACAAAACCACTGTCCCTGCCCACAGAATAAAGCTATACCTGTTCAGGAGTATCAACAACAAACATGTTTGTTTCATTTTGGTTTTTTTGAGACAGGGTCTCCCTGTAGCCCCAGCTGACCTAGAATTCCCTGAGTAGACCAGGTAGGCCTGGAACTCAAGAGATCTGCCTGCCTCTGCCTCCTGAGTGTTGGGATTAAAGGCATGAGCAAGAATACATTCTGCACTTCCCCACCTTACTGCCGTTGTGCACAGAGGTGTCAGATATGCTCCGAACTCTACCTAGTTGGTTTACCATTCTATGGACTCCTTTCCCAGTATGTGGCTCAGGTTTTCACCAAGAGGACCGTTAAGCTAGATGAACACACTGGGTTTAAACTTTTCTACTCTGAACTAGCTTTGAAAGAAAAATGAAACCAACATATGCTGAACTTGCCAAACAATATCATCATTAAAATACAAATTTTAAATTGAGGCTGGAGGGGATGGTTCGGTAGTTACAAGCACAAACTGCTTCTATTTTTAAGTGAAAAATTCAATAATAGGAAGAAATTTTAGGAAAAGTCTGAAGAGGAAGGGGGAGCCAACTCCTCCAAGTTATCCCCTGATCTCCATATGTGAACAATGGCATACACACACACATGTATAATTTTTTTTTTTAAACAAGGGCTGGAGAGCTGGCTCAGTAGTTAAGAATGAGTGCATACTGCTCTTGTAAAGAACTGAAGTTTGGTTCCCAGCACCCATGTCAGGCAGCTCACAACTACCTGTAACTCCAGCTCCAGGAGATTCAAAACTTTTGACCTCCAAGGGGCACCTATATCACACACACACACATACACACAGGCACAAAATTAAAAATAATCTTTTTTTAAACAAAAAGTAGCAGCTGGAAGAGGGCCCAGATGGTAGAAACATCTGGTCCACGGTCACCTGGTAGAAGCAGGGTCATGACTGGGTCCACTTAAACCACCAGTGCCAAGCCTCTCCCACTGCCTACTGAACAGGACATTTAAATAGTTCCCTTCTAAGCTATAGTACCTGTTGCATGCCTTCAAAGAATTTAAAATGTTTAAGCCTGGGCGATCTGGGTGCTAGAAACCAAACTGGCCCTCGGGAAGAACAGAAGTGCTGGGCACTCCCCTCCCCGACTTTTTAGATGGGATCTCACCATGAAATTCTAGTTGGCATGGAACCTGCTGTGTAGACCAGGCTGGCCTCCAATTTGTAGAGATCTCCCTGCTTCTGCCTCCTGAGTTCCAAGGCATGTGTCACCATGCCATCTAAGGTATGGTTCTTAGTGACTGTGTAGTATTCTGTTCTTTGTGTTCGTCTGTTTAGCCATATCTTAAGATTTTTTATGAACCATGCTGTCATAAACACATTTCTGTGTCTTTCTCTGATCATATCCTGGAAGTATAATTTCTGAATTAGAGCTTTGTTGTTGCTGCACTGGGAAATGGATCCAGTCTCTTAGACACAATTGACACATGTTCTGTCACTGAGCAACACCCGGCCCTGATGCCCCAGATTTAAAAGATACCAGTCACTTGTGTAAACATTTAAAATTAAAAAAAAAAAAAAAAAAAATATGTGTATGATTGTGTTTCATGTATGTATATAAGTGCACCCATGTCATGCAATGCCTGAAGAGGGCCTCGGGGTGCCTGGAACTGGAATTATGGAAGGTTGTTAGCCCCCATGGGTGCTGGGAATTGAACTCAGGTCCTCTGCAAGCATAGCCAAGCTCTTAACCACTGAGCCTTCTCTCCAGCCCAGATTCTGAGCTCTTTAACAAACAATATCCACAATACAGCACTGTGGATAGAGTAGCCACAAAACACCACATACACCAGGAGGCCATTCCTGCAGTGTATACAATCCTGCAGTGTATACAATGAGGCTGTAGCTGCAGTATAAAAGGCCTGAAAAAACTCATTTCAAAAATCCTCAAGTCTCACTGCAGGAACTGTCACCAGCCTTGCTCCTGTTGTATCACTATTCCATCAGTGTGTGCATGTCAACATGTCTGTGTTGGCGTGTACACAGAAGCACCACAGAGCACACGTGGAGGTCAGAAGACAACCAGTGGGAATTGCCCCCTCCTTCCACCGAGCAGGTTCTGGGATCCGACTGTGAGGCATGCGGGCGGTGCCTGACCCGCCCAGTCAGCCCCGCTTTCTCCCTTATTCTGCTCTCCCTCCTAAGTCAGAGACAGAAACAGCACTGTCATTACCAAGGGAAAATGTGTAGCATGGAGCTGAGGACGGCTCAGCAGCTACAAGCACTGACTGCTCGTACAGAGGACCTGACTTTAGCTCCCACTACCCATGTCAAGCAGCTCACAACTGCCTGTACCTCTAGCTCCAGGGGATACAACACCTTCTTCTGGTCGGAGAGCACCTCCCACACAGGCAGGCAGGCACACACACTCCCCACACACACAAATAAAAGTCTTTTTTTAAAAAAAGGTAACATAACCCAACAAAGTCACACAGCTGTAGTATCTGATGTTCCATGTGGTGCTTACCCAAAATGTCACAGGGTACGAAGGTCAGTACTATCTTGGTTTAAATTTTTAAACGTTCCTCTCAAAACTTTTGAAAAATTTAACTTTGGCTAGGCATAGTGGCATGTGTCTTTAATCCCAGCCCTTGAGAATCAGAGATCAGTCTGTTCTACATGGCACATTCTAGGCCAGCCAGGGACACCAGTGTGAACCTGTCTCAAAACAAATTTTTTTCAACTTTTACAAACTGTAATAAAACTGAAACACTGGAGAAAGAAAACAGACTTTAGAATCCTAGAACATAGTAGGGATTAAATATCTGCTAAGTTATTTTGCTAAATGCCTTCAGTAACAATATAAAGAATCTTGGAAATTGTCTAAGCATGAAAATTGCTTTGTATGTTATACACTGAAAATGCCACCAGGGGGAGCTTTGTATTTAAAATTAATATCCACAAATGTCTTCAAAAATCTAATAAATATGTCTTAATAAATTAGTCTCACCTGAACTATAAGAATGTATTTGTTGGCAGTAATTCCCTGAATTAGCATGATGATTTTATATTCAAGAGCTGAGGCCAGAGGAAAAATTAGGTAGATAAAGCTTCCTGCCCTGACTGAGCTTTGATTTTTCTCATCTGCAAAATTGCAACTATGCCACTAGCTTTGCTGCACATTCACTACTGAGAACCCAGAGCTGTGCTACAACAGCAGACGAGAACTGCAAATTCTCGGAAGGCCTGGGCCACAAGAGCCACAAAACAAACTAAGCTGGCATTGTGACAGGCAGGATGCATTTCGCATCTAAGGTGACATCTACCATTCAGTTCTACAATGTTACTGCCATGTATTATCAAATATTCTTTCTGAATTTTTCTCAAAAAAAAAGGGCAAGCCAGAAATTAGTATTTTTAAAGTTAAATCTGCCAATTTCTAGTTATTGGAAAATGTCATTTGACCTATAAAAACCTCACAGACAACTACAAGTTGTCAATAACCTCACAACATCCATAGGGGCAGATGTTAAGATGTCCACTCCCCAAAAAAGAAAAAATGATCTGGGTGTGGTGGCACATACTTTTGATCCAGGCACCTGGAAGACAGAGGCAGGTTGCTCTCTGACAGTTCCAGGCCAGTCAGGGCTACATAGTGAGGCCCTGACTCAAAAAAAACAAACAAAAACGGCAAAAGAAATCTGCTAAAAGTAAGGCAAGCCCCAGAAAGGAAAGTTAGTACTCCTCCTAACTAAACACCTGGGCAGTTCTCCACTGTAATATACTGCTTCCCATTTACATACTGTAAATCAGAAAACAGACTTCTGATTTCAAAACTACCAAAACCTACACAAACATAAAGTAATGATAGTATTATTAAAGGAGAAAAAGAAACAAAACTCCTCATATGAACTGTATGTGGAAGTTAGCAGACAGCGAGGTTTGGATTAGGCCAATTGCTATACCTCTTTAAGCTCAACCGGTTCATTTATTAACAGAAGACAGTAACAACCTTTAACTCAGGATTAAAGGGTAAAACTCAACGATGCATGGAGCACTTTAGCAAGAGTCTGGGATAGAGGGAGACAGAGGGTGGGTAGTATCAATAGTCCTCTGCTCACTCACACTGAGTGTGCTCCTCATCACACTGAAACTTTGCTTCTAAAAGAGAAAGAAAAAAACCCTTTTTGTTTGTGTGTTGGAGGAGTGTGCAGGATTCACAAGACAAGCTCAAAGGTTCCCCTGGCTCTCACTTTTTCACTATGAGTGAAAGTTTGTCTTAGTAGTATTTCTACATTTCAAGAAATTACTCTACTGTCTACAAGTGATTTATTCAGACTTCACCAATTCACATGCATTACCAAATACCTTCCAAAATTCAAATGGCTTTCTAATTGGTTTCTGGAGTAAAATGTATACTTCTCATGCTTTTCTGTAGCTTCCAGGCTTCCCTCGGCTAAAAATGGAAGATACAAAAAACAGAAACTAGAGAAATTCCTGTTCTGGAGCTTTACCTGAACAGCATTTGCTTCAACATCCGATTGGCTGTCACAACTCGGGGAAGGCGGCCAGTGGAGAGAGAGTGGAGCTCCAAGTTGGAAGAAATGAGCTGGGTTGTCATATCTGTGTCTGCAGCTGTCCCAGCACCACAGCAACTGAAAATAGGAGGAGAAACCTAGCTGACATCCATTATCAGGAGGCTCAATCAGAGGGAGAGCCCTTAGGTAACTTCCTTTAGGTAACTTCAGGTACACAAGAGGTATTCTGAGTAGATCAACTGCTCTGTCTAACCTATCTTAAACAAATATAAAATCAAGGACACACTATTAATTACATGCAAATATACTCCCTATGGCCCAATGGAACATTCCTAATCATTCATTTCTCTGCCCCTAACAGACTGTCTGCCTTATTATTATACAAAAGAGCAAAGTGTTTTATACAATTTAATATCTACCAGTCATTACACCAAGCACCAGAAATTTTAAAAAAAGAAAAAGATTGTCTTGGTTCTTCATTCCAGAACTGAGGAGAAACGGAACAAAAAAAATCACAACATATCATACAATAAAAGCACAGGTACAACACGCAATGAGAAACTGGAGGAGAGGGCAAACAATTTTTGCTTTAACATTTATTTATCGTGTGGGTGATATGTGCATGTGTATGCACCTGTACCACGGCTGGCATGTGGAGGTCAGAGAACCTGAGGAAGCTGGTTGGTTCTGTCCTTCTACCACGTGAGTCTGATCCAATTCAGGTATCAGGCTTAGCAGCAAGCACTCTTACCTGCTGAGGCCTCTCACGCGCCTGATTAGTAAAGAGAGTTTTTGTTTGACTTGGTTTTTTGAGACAGAGTCTCTCTTTGTAGCCCCAGCTGGCCTGGAACTTGCTATGTAAACCAGGTTGACCTCATTCCCTCATTCTCACAAGAGATCCACCTGTCTCTGCCTCCTGAGTGCTAGGATTAAAGGTGTGTACCATCACACCCAGCAAGGAAAGGGGTTTTTTGTTGTTGTTTTAAGCTGGATTTGGAAAAATACAAACACTCTAAAAGCAGAGAGCAGAGAAGAGGAAAGGGTGTTTTTGTTTTTAAATTTTACTTATGTCTGTATATGTTAAGTTTGTCTGTGTGAGTGTACAAGGACATGGGCTCTCAAAGGCCAAAACGTGGTGCTGGAGTTAGGGGCATTTGTAAATCACCCAGTGTGTGTGCGGAGATCGAAGCTCTGGCTCTGATTGACTAGTGAGTACTCTTAACTGCTGAGCTATTTCTCCAGCTCTGGGAAGGATGTTTATAACTAGAAAGCATAGAGCAAAGGTGAAATAGCCTAAAGAGTAGGAAAACAGGAATAAGAATATGAGAGAAAGACAATGAAAAGCATTTCACGAAGTTGTGCAAGGTTTCAAATATGCCACAGAGCTTCAATTTTACACTGAAAATAATGCAGAAATATGAAGTCTCTTGATAAGCTTTTAAAGAAGCAAGCTTTCAAATCAGACCTTATGTTTTACAAAGGTATGGCAGAACAGTGAACGTCAATAAAGAGAAGAAAATATAAGCAGACATGCCAACTATAGTTGTCTTAGTTGAGAATAAAGAACCCAAATCGAGGTCTCATAGAGGGAAAGAAAGGAGGGAATGGATTCAAGAGGCACCCAGGGGGCGGAACCTACTATCAATTGAATTATAGACTGAAGCAAGGAGAAGACTTGAAGATGAGGAACGTCATATGAAAGGAAATGCTTTAGGTTAATTTGAGACAGAGACTCACATAGGCCAGAATGGCCTCAAACTCACTATGCAGCCAAAAGTGACCGTGAACTCCTTATCCTCCGGCTTCCCATCCCCACCCATGCTAAAATTACAGCTCTGTGTCCCTGCTCCCAGTTTTATGCAGTGCTGAGGATACAACCCTGAATTCTGTGCGTGGTAGGCAAATGCTCTAACAACTACATCCCAGTCCAGAAATTCTGTTAAGAGCAATAAAAAACACAGGCTGAACAGCAGGCAGGTTTCAGAGAGGGTGGCAATAGTGGCCAATTTTTAATCATGGCTGAAACTTTAAGTTATTCCAATTCATCAATACTTACTAAATATTAGGAGATATGAAGTGAATTTTTGAACAGTTCTTGTCAGCAACAACCATTCCTTCAGTTGCCCTTGTATCTGCTCCAAGAACTATGCCATCCTATTTTTAAAAAAGAAAAAAGAGGTTTTTAAACAAGTTTGCATACATAAGCCCCAGCCCTTATTCAAGGAAGGCAATGTTAGCCATTCTCTGCTCCCATAATCCAACCAATCTCAGGCCAAAATTCCTCCCAAAAATCCTGTGCTATGCTTTCACAAAGAAGAAGATTCTTAAGATTCATCCATTGTAACTGGACGAATGGTGAGAAGTGATTAAAACTCCTAATCATTTTCACATAATAAATTCCTCACAAATCAGAAATCCAGAAGGAAAGAAACCAAAAACCCAGAAGTCTTTGCCTTAAAACATACACCTCTGGGCCAGTGAGATTTTTCAATGAATAAAGATGCTGCACAATCCTGGCAACCTACATTCCATCTCCAGAACGCATGAAGGTAAGAACCAACTCCACAACGTTGTCCTCTGACCTTCACACCATGCCATGGTGCCTGCACCAACACGCATCATGCATTCACACACAAAAACTTTAATTTTTGTTTAAATAGTCACTTCTGTCACTTTCTTTTTGAAATATGCCTCTCTTCGGTCATAACACTAATCAATATCCCTTATGAGTTTCACAGTTTAAGGCAGGAGTTATCTTCATTTAAAGGAAAAGGTATAGATCTGAGTAGAAAATATGTCCCACCTGGAGGCCACGCATATAATCCCAGCATTTAGGAGACAAAGGCAGGTGATTTCTTTCAGTTTGAGGCCAGCCTGGTCTACATAGCAAGTTCCAGGCCAGCCAGGGCTACATAATAAGACCCTACCGCAAAACAAAGAAAAAACAAAGAGCTATCCCTAACTGAAAGCAGCATAGAAGCCTAGACAGAACCATCTGATCCCTAATTCTATACTTTCCCATTGTATTATCCTGCTTACTAATATATCTTAAGAAAAAGCAAATCACCCCCTTGTCAAAAATTGGTGGACGAGTTTGCCCACGCTTTTTATCCCAGCACTCAAAGAGGCAGAGGCAGTTGGATCTCTGTGAGAGTCAAGTCAGTCTGGTGTACATAGCAAGTTCCAAGTCAGCCAGGTCAACTGGAAGACATTATCTCAAAAAAAAAAAAAAAAGGCCACAAAAACTCTTCAAAGAGTAAATACGAACTATTAAACACCTAACCCTCCTGACAAAAACGCTTCCAAAAAAGCTGTACTCTGTAACATTTGCACTACCAGACCCAGCCGGGAGAGGTGAAGGGAGTCCAAGCGGCCTGGCTGCTGGTTAACTGCATGGGCTTACCTTATACACCACGCCCGCGATTGTGGTGCCAGTCTTCCGGGCTCTGGGAAGTTTGAACCCCTTCTGAGCAAAATCGGCTTCCAAGACGGCATTCCTAAAGGAAAGTGCAGAAATAAGTGTTTATAAAGGCAAGACCACAACTGCGCCGTGCTAGCACACAGAGTGCCTAGCAGGAACTCTACTTGTTTTCACCATCGGCTCTGTGGATCCTCCCACCCGCTGCAGCACCCGCGAACCGTCACAGAGCGGCTGGCACTCGCCTGAGCCGAGATGCTCCCGCAAAGAGGGGTCGGGCCGAACTCCGCAGCGCCCCGTGCTCGGCCCGGATTCCCTGAGTCACACGGCCGGGGCGCCGACGCCCACCCTCGCTCGCACGTCCCCGGAGAAGACACAGCTCCCGCCCGGGCGCCCGCGCCCCCAATCCCGTCCCAAACCCGTCCTGGGACTCGGACACACCGGCGGCAGTTATCGAAAGAAAACCCCCCGACCGGCGCTTGAAACACCGACACGGCCGCCATCTTGCCAGGAAAGTGTTTCCGGGCCTGGGGCGGAGCAAATAAAAAGAGCTGAGCACTTCCGGCGCCGCCGGCGAATGGATTGAAAGGGA
The DNA here is from genome assembly GCA_035773235.1 of Eospalax fontanierii. Taxonomy (NCBI): domain Eukaryota; kingdom Metazoa; phylum Chordata; class Mammalia; order Rodentia; family Spalacidae; genus Eospalax; species Eospalax fontanierii. The sequence goes on from CM069541.1 coordinate 53,358,535, forward strand.
GGGGCAAAATGTGAATGGAGCTGTTGACCATAGAGTTCTCGAGTTCTCTGTTCCTAGAGGGGCACAGAGCTGTGTCGCTTATATTGCCTCAAGTGGTGGGGAGAAGAAACTGACAGCCACGGTAGGGACAGGGTTTGTCTAAGTCAGATTAATGAAACGCTCCAACTAGCAGGTCTCTTCTTACTCAGAACCACACCTTTTCCACAATTAATTAGGCTCAAGGGCGCTTAAGAGCCATTCATACTGGAGTCCCAACCTCCAGCCCTACCACTTCCTCCCGCTGCCTAGAGGAGCGTACACATTCCTCAGAAAGCCAACAGGCACACGGAAACATGTCCCACGCCATGAGTCATCAGGGAAATGCAACCCAAAATCCCAGTGAGAGAGACAATGCTTTCCAACCACTAGAATCAGAAAGAAAATCTCAAGTGTTATGGAGAATGTAGAAAAATTGTAACTCTCACTGGTGACGGGTAGGAATACAAAATAGCTGCTCCGAAAATGATTTGGTCACTGCCCCCAAAGTATCACCCTCCTGAATACATATGTAGGAGAACTGAAAACCTAGGTTCACAAAAACTTCTGCACAGATATGCATAGCAACATTATTCATAATAGGTAAATCTGTCTCTGCTTTCTGAAAACTGGAATTACTGATAGGCCACTACATTCACCCAGCATTTATACGGGTTCTGGGAATCCAATTCCAGCCCTCACACTTGCATGCAAGCACTTTAATTACTGAGCCATCTTCCCAGCCCTGTATATTTCCATTTACAGACAGTATTAAATAGGCGAATCTGTAGAACTGCGAAGTGTATTAGTATCTGCTAGGGCTGGAGAGGAGGGCTGGATTGTTTAATGGGTACAGAGTTGTGTGGGGGGAGATGAAACTGTTCTGGAATTAGACAGTGACAATGTTGCACAGCCTTGTGAAATTATGTTATGTAAACTTTATCTTGACTTTTAAAACATTGGTATGAGACCTGAACATTTTACCCGGGAAGTGTCTACCATGGCACACCGTAGCTTGTCATTACCAATTGTTACTACATTTATTTCATCCTGTCACTGTTCATGCCTACACTTGAGAAGCAGAGACAGGTGAATCTTTGTGAAATCAAGCCCAGTCTGGTCTCCATAATGAGTTCCGGGCCAGCTAGGGCTACAGGAAGAGCCTGTCTCAAAAAGACCAAAAAAAAAAGGGGGGGGGGGTTTGACAGCATGCACTCAGGGAGAGCTACATGTGAAGAGAAAGTCAGTTCCTTGGCTTGTCATGCTTCCACAGTCAGGGAATGTAAAAGCCACCATCAAACCTCCAGAAATTAGACAAAGGGCTGGACCAGAATCTCCCTCATGGTTTCAGAAGGAAGTCACCTTGAACTTCCAAACTCTTATAGTTGAGACCATAGATTTCTTTTGCCTATGCCACATTAGCCGTAGAGTACTTTGGTACAGCTGCCTAGTGAAGTCAGACACCTCACAAGTCTACAAACCAGAAGAGAGAAAACTCCAAAACAAGTCCCCCTGGTAAGGGTAGGAGGGTGCTGCAGACACCTAGGGGCGCCAAGGAACATGAGATCCTCAGCAAACAAGAGGGACAGATGAAGGAAAAAATCCACAAACAAACCTCAAATCCTAGGCATGATTTGGGGGCATCGGCGGGAGAGTTCTGCCGCTGCAGTAGAGGGAAGCTGTGGTAGTGGCGGATGCCTGCACCCTGCTGTGGGGTCTGGAACTGTAGACAGGGAGGTGTAGAACAGGCTGGTACTGTTTTAGCGCCTGAAGAGGTGTCATTGCCTCTGTAGATGGTATAGTAGAGACAGGAAGAGCCCAGCAGAGGGCGGCGGAGAGCCTCCAGGGAGCCCAGGGCTTGGACTGTAAGTGGCTGAGCCAGAGGTGGGCCAATGGGTGGCAGCCCCAGGCAGGGCCAAACTTGAGCCTCTGTTTTTCCAAACATGTACAAGGAAGCTCCAAGTCCAGTTTTCTTGTCTAGCACCGATTGCTGCTTGCTGGGACTGCAACCCAGTTTAGAATGCCTTCCTTTCATCCTGGACACTATCCCACTTATTTTTGACCTCCAAGCCTGATTGACCAGTGAAGCTATCACTTCTGCTTTGTGTGGCTGTGGGACCTCAGGGATATCACCAGACTCTCTGTGCCTCAACTCCAAAATAACATAGTAATAACTAACAGACTCTCAGGGTACACAAGATCCTGGGCTCCGCAGTCCTAACCACTCTATTACCTGGATCTCAGGTCCTGAAAGTATGCAAAAAAAGACAGTGGGACAACAGATAACCAGATGGAGATGGTGCCCACCCACGGGGAGCTGACAGTCTCTAAGCACCTGGTATCACTGCCCCACTTTATAGACCAGGCCTAGGGGTTGAAATCACTGCCTCAAGACCATAGCACTGATAAACAGCAGAATCAAGATTCAAACCTCACCCCTCCAGGCCCAGACCAAACACAGCATCTTCACCCCCAACCCTGACAACTCCAGTCCAACTGGAACACTAACTTTCAAGTTCCCTGGATTTTGACAGAATAACAGTAAGGTTTTCTCCTCCCCAGCCAGGATAGGAGCTCAGCTGTTTACTACCTACATAATCTCAGGCTGGTCTCTTTACTGCTCGGAATCACCAATTCCTCATCTGTGAAATGAGAAAGCATTACAGCGCTTTCCTCAGTGCATAAGGGTGTGGTGTGATCTGTTGTAAAGCGCTTCATTCATTCATTCACTCATTCATTCATTCAGAATCTAAGACCAAACTCTGTGCAGATTCAAAGCCTTGGCCAGTTGTGGTGGCACATGCCTTTAATCCCAGCACTCAGGTGACAGAGCCAGGTGAATATCTGAGTTTAAGGCCATTCTGGTCTACATGGTCAGACTCTGTCTCAAAAAATAAACCAAAAAGCATAACCTTGGGGGGCATTGGTCTGGGGATTGTATCTCCAGTTCTCTGTGCTATGTGACCTAAAGGACACATGTATGAACAAGGTTAGAAGGACTCTCATGTCTACCTAAGGCAGCAGGCAGGTACTCAGACAACAGGAGTTAGATCAAGAGAACAGACAGTGCCTTCCACATGGAGCGTTCAGCATACCCCTGCATTTTCCAGGGGCCAAACAAGCAGAAGTCCCCATCCTACCCAATCTACAGGCTGTCTGGGGACCCTGTGTGAGACAGGTGGATAAGGCCCACCCCAGCCTCCATCAGGACACACACAGTGGAGAGCTCCCTGCACAAGCTGATTTGGCCCTCTTCCCATTGCAGGGAGAGAAGTCCATGATGCTCCTAGTTGCCATGGCAACCGGGCCCTTGTTTTTCCTCCTTCATAAATAAGCTATAAATAGACAGGGTAACCTGTGTGCCTTCCTTTGCATGAATTAGCGCAGCTGCTTCAGGCTCCAGGGCCCTTGGCCCAGCACCCAGGTGCCAAGCCGCCCACAGAAGCCCAGCTTCGGCAGGAGGGGTACAGCCAGGCACACGCCAATCCCCCAAGTGTGGATTCCCTCCACCTGGTCCAGTATCTCTTGTGGGTGCCACCTGAGACCCACAGAACTATAGGCACTGTGAGTGGGCCTGGGCTAGGTGGACCCTGAGTTTGCCAGCCCTGGACGGTGAGCTGAAGTAAAGACCCCCTCCCTTCTCGTAGCCCAACCTGTGCATGAGCATAACCCACACTTCTACAGCACAGAAGAGTTACCAGCCTCCCAATCTGACTGAGTCATCCTGGTCTGTTTACTGAGATTTTCCCATGTACAGCGCACTGTGTTAAGTAGTTCCCAGGCTATACTCCCATTCATTTCTCATCATCCTAGGAGATGCATGGCTGGGAACCCACCTCCCAAAGGAAGTACCTGGTCCAAGTCTCGCAGCTGAAATTCAAACCCAGGCTCAACCTGTCTTCAGTGATTATTCTTAACTCCAAGCTGTTTGTGTTAGCATTCTGATTCTCTTACTAACACGTGAGGAAGGGAACAGCAGGTGAGCCCTTTAAGTGGCGAACTTAGACAGACCAGGTTGCCACACAATGAGGAAGTCAGAGCAGAGACTCCAGCCATACAGAGCCCTGGAAAGCAGGGGAAAGCCTGGGCCACTCGTAGGAGTCCTAGGGAGTCATCGAAGGTACTTGAGCAGAGATGCAACACATGGCATTTGAGCAGAGCCCAAGGACAGGGCACTCTGACGTATTTATCTATCTATTTATTTATTTAATTTAAAGAAAGGGTCTCACAGGCTGGCCTCAAAACTTGCAGTAGGCAAGCATGATCTTGAATTTCGGATCCTGTTGCCACATCTGGTTTGTGCAGTACTAGGGATTGAATCCAGGACTTTGTGGATACTAGTAAAGCACTCTAGCAGCTAAGCCACAGCCTCAGGCTCTGGTTTCTTCATCAGCCTTGTGGGGCCCACCTTGACCAGGTCCCCACTCCCAGGCACATCCAGTTCCACTATTTTCTCCATGGTCAGAAATGCCTGCCACTTCAACAGTGGCAAAATGCAGACTCTTCATTAGTTCACCCGTTCATTCATCTGGATCATCCATCATCAGACTCCAGTCCTGTGGCTGGCACCATGCCAGGCACAAAAAACAGAAAAACTCTCCCCTTGAGGGAAGTTGACACATGAATAAATGAGCTAGGGAAAAGATCAGAAGGTTCTGATAAGGACTGTAAGCCTCCAAGGAGGCGAACTCAGCTCCCCCCAGGAAAGGAAACACTAGTAAGTGCTCTGAGGAGATTGCAGCCACAATCAGAACCCCAGTGCTGAGTAGGACCAGGCTGGTGGGGCTGCTGAGAGAAGGGAAGGGGAATTGCCGAAGCAGGTACTCTCAACAGGCGTGTGTGCACAGCAACATGGAACTGCCGGACCTCCGGGGAGGGGGACGCAGAAACAGACGATTTCTAGGACAGGGACGGGTGGAGACTTGGGCAGAACAGGACTGCAGCACCGGGTACTCTTGGCAGAGCCATCTCTGCAGTGTTGAGTGTGTTTGCTCTGGTAAGGCGTGTGGCACTGACAGAGGACACACAGAGGAGAGCAGGGAGGAGAGAAAGGAGGCCTAGACCACGGTGGTTCAGAGAGGGGACAGGAGAGGACAGTCTCTAGAAGTAATACAAGTTGCCAGACAGATGAAGCAAGCTTGAAGGCTGGGTTTGAAGGCAGAAAGAGTCCCTGTTACCCTAAGAGTCCAACCGGCAGGGAGGGGGCAGACTGATGGCAGCCCAAAGGTCCACATGGGTACTGTTGAGCCAGGTCACACTGGAACTGAAAGCAGTCTGGGCTGGGGACAGGAAACAGAGCCCCAGGGCTTCTCCAGCAGTGGCCAGGAGGCCATGTGTTTCCTAGCCTTTCCTGGAGAGTGATCTAAAAGAACTCAGAGCCAGGGGCCAGTGGAAAATGGACCAGGCAGGAACAGGTGGCGTGGGCAGGGTGGCAGGAGCCAGAACAGACCAAGAGGGAAGCCCAGAACTAAAGGGGACAAGATCAGGGCATGGAGTCCAGCCACACAGAAGGGTAGGCAGCACAGGGCGGGAAACATGACCCTGGGGTCAGTCTTGCCTCACACCAGCCCTACTGGGAATCTAGCAGGTCTCTGTAATGATAGCATTCAGTGTTCTCCACCGTGCTCCGAGAGGCGTGCTCTTCTAACTTCTTGTGGTCAAGCTGCACCGTACACTCCTTCTGGAAAGCTGTTGGCTGAGATAATTCAAGATCCTTGGAAAGGGTCTGAACAGTTGGCCCCTAAACACCCCCTTCAAGGGATCTATTCCTAGACAAAGGCAGACATATAAAGGTGTTCCTTGCAGAGGCTGGGGAGATGGCTCAACTGTGTGTGTCTCTAACCCCAGCATTGGGGGCAGGGCAGGGATAGGTGGATCCCAAGAGCTCACTGGCTGGCCAGCGCCAAAACAGCAAGCTTCTGTTTCACTGAGAGACCCTGTCTGAAGGCTGTTAAGGTAGAAAAGCAATAGAGGAAGACATCCCATGTCCTCTCGCCTTAGCATGCACTCACATGAGCACACTCCCACACATTCACATGCATGCACCATATACACATAACACACCCACACACATACACAGAATAAACATACAATAAAAATAAAGATGCTAATCATAGCATTATTTGCAAAGGAGTATGCTAGAATTATATATTAGATGTATACTGGATAATGGCTCACATACTTGATGTTAGAATAGATTATAGGCAATCATAACAATATTATAATGGAAATCTAGAAACTACTTCAATACCAAACAGTGGGAGAATGGCTAAATAATTTATAATGGAATCATTAAAACTTCATTTTCAGTGTCTGGTGAATGGCAAGAGAGAGGACAAGCTACGGTTCGATGTGTTTGGGTGGGCAGATGTGGCTCCCCGCGATATGCTGAAAGCATCCCACGCACAGTGGCAAGTCCTCACTGGTGAATTTCGGGTCACACTTATTTTTCTCCTTGCAGTAACTCTCTGTATTTTTTCCAAGTACTGTACATATTAATTATTACTTTTCTCCTGCATTTTTTGTTGTTTTTCTCTTGTTGTTATTTGTTTTGTTTTGTTTTTATGAGACAGGGTTAGCCCCAGCAGGCCTGGAGCTTGCTATGTAGACCAGGCTGTACCCAATCTCACAGAGATTTGCCTGCCTCTGCCTCCTGGGTGCTAGAATTTAAGGTGTATGTCGCCACACCAGGCTTCCCCTGCCTTTTTTAACTTTAAAGGTTTTCAACCCTCCAGAATAGCTCTACACACACGCAGGCCCTCTACCCTGGAGCTGATAGGAGAAGACACCATTTTTTTTTATACTGTATATTATCATTCATTCACAGTGTGTGTGTTCGGGGGAGACGACAGCACATGTGCTCTATCATTCTCTGCCTTCTTTCTTCGAAACAGGGTCTCTTATTGAACCTGGAGGGAGGCTGATGGCCAGGAAGTCCTAGTGATCCTCCTGTTGCTGACCCTCACAGTGCTGAACTTACAGGCCCAGATTTTTGGGTGGGGATCCAAGCTTGTGCAGTGAGCAAGCACTCTTACCCACTGAGCCATCTGCCCAGCCCCATCGGCCATTCTTGTTTCTTTTTCTGTGAATTATTCTTTTATCTCCAATTGTCCCAGTTGGGCCAGTGGGAGTCCCTTCACATAGGTCCCCCCCAGTGTGAGTTCTTTGCTTCCTAGACCAACAGAGAGTGGAGCAATCGCTGGAACCTTGGGCTGAGAGATGGAAAGCAGAGACAAAGGACAGCAGCAGGGATAGGAGCCAGAGGAAGAGCCCAACATTAGCTAAGGGCTAACTGGAGACAAAGCTAACTGCCCAAGCAGGCTGCTCAGGTCCAGGACAATCACCTGCTTGGACTCTTTCATTTCACATCTTGCCATTGACTTCCCACACAGGGAAGGGCACTAATCATGATGCAAGGATCAGGAAAGAAAACGATGAGAGCAAGCCCCAATTTTAGAATAAGAAGAAAGTATATACTTGTCTGCAAAACTCTGTGTATGTGTGTATGAGTGTGTGTGTGTGTACACGCTGGTGTGTGAAAGTGTACATGTGAGTGTTGTGTGTTTCATCCATGAGTGTAGGGCATGGAAGCATTTCAAGCATGTGAATGTATGTGTGAGTGTGTGTCTGTCTGCCCCAGCTTCTCCAGCTCCTGAGTCCCTTTCTTCTCCTTCCCTAACTTTTTAAATTGAGTGTTCCTAAAGGCAAATGTAGAGATGAAGAACACAGTGTGATGACTTTGGGCAGATGCAGGCCTTAGCACTTCAGCTGAGATCTAGAACCTTCTGACATCAACCAGGAAGCTCCCTCAGGCCCCTCCCAGCCAATGCCCATAGAGCAGCCACTTCCTGGCATCTAGAAGCCCCAGCCCTCCGGTACTCAGAGTCCTGGGGAGGGCATGCCTCTGCCCTCTCAGCTAATGTGGTAGGCAGCCCACGGTGTGCATAGCCCTGAACGTGTCTTCCTAGGGAGAAGGAAGGAAGCCAGGCCCTGATGTCCTTCTATGGCCTCTTTCTCCACGCTATGCTCCCAGGCTTCTGGCTGAGATGGGGACCCAGCCCAGACTCACATGCTACCTGAAGAAACAGTCTTCCCAAACTAAGAAACCCCTCTGGCTGTGGCAGAAACTGTCTACCCAGGAGTGACACTGGCTCAGGCAGCCCCTGAAGCCCCTGACTGAGGCACCCGGGGGACCATGGTGCTGTCCTCCTGCCAGCCAGAGCAGAACGGTACCGGTCCTCGTGCTGTGCTGTGCTGTCAATCTGCCCGCTGCCCTGGGTTGTTTACTGGAAGCTGGCCTTCCTGCAAGGGTTCAAAGCCCTGGCCCTAGGCACGTCTGCGGCAGGAAGCAGGCCAGGCAGTAATTGGCGGCATGGTCTCGCTAAGTGGCCAGCGCTGACCCACCATCCTCCTCTAGCAGTCGCCTTTGAGTGGCTTCACGCTGACCTTCTAGGCCTGCAGGGACTTCCTGTCCAGCGCAGAGCCAGCACCAGAAACAAATTACTTGTTCCCCAAGAAATCTATTAAAAGGTGACAGCAGTTTTGGGACAGGTGGCCCCCAACACAGGAAGCCTAACGTTTTCCATCCCTAAGGTCCATGAATCGCCTCCCGCTGTACTTACCAGCCCAGAGAATGTTGAGCTAAGTCTCTAATTTTGGGGGCCAAGGAAAAGTGACTCAGAGTTGAGCACAGGCTGCTGTCCTTGGGGGTTGTCTGTGGCTTCATGAAAGGAGAGGACAACAGGACCCAAGACACTTGGACCTGGTTTACACTTTCCATCCCACTCTGTGTGACCTCACGTGAGCCACGTGACCTCTCTCAGTCCACATACTTCTCAGGGGAATAAGAAGCCCAAGTCCTTAGCACGCACAAAGCAAGTTCATATGCAGAGCCAGGCACATGGTGGACCCTGCAGGTCAGGGTAGAGTGTACTTCTTTCCTTTTCTGGCTGATAGAAAATGACCCATTGAGACCTCTGTGTCTGTGCTCACACCCAAAGTGAGGTAGTGGCTGAGCCACCAATTTGCAGAGAAGTGGGCCTGCAGCTGTGGGACGGAAGGCCAGGCCATGGAAGCTTCCGATTGATTGTTCCTGAGTGAAGAGCCCCTACCATTTCCAGCCCAGCTCTGGCTGAGCTCACCACCACTGAGTGAATGAACAAGTGAGTTCATGGGTAGACAGGGACATCACTCCTAGGTGTGGCCAGCTGAACAATGCCCCCCTAGTTTTTAGTTACTTTTCTCATTGCTGTGAACAAACATCTAACAAAGGCACCATAAGGCAGGAAGGATTTCCATGAGGATTTATTTCAGCTCACAGTTTGAGGATCCAGTCCATCTCGGCAGGAAAGTGACAGGGGTATGAGGCAGCTGACCCCATTGTAGCCCGTCAGGAAGCTGAGAGACGTGAAAGCTGTTATTCATCTCAGTTTCTTTTTATTCAGTGAGGGGCCTCAGCCCAGGGAATGGTGCTGCCCACATTTAAGATGAGTTTTCCCACATCAATTAACTTGATCTAGAAAATCTCTCACAGACATGTCCAGAGATTTGTTTCCATGGTGATTCCACTCGGCGATCAGGACAGCCACAGATGACAATATCCTAGTCTCTAGAACTTATAAAAACATACTTGTCCTGACAGAAGAAACTTTGCAGGCATGATTAGGGATCTCACATGGGGAGATAAGTCTAGATGATCAGGCCATGGCTAAATGCTGTCACCCAGTGTCCTTACAAGTGAGGCACAGGAAGATTTTAGTTCAGAATGGAAGAGATGGGTTTCTAGAAGTGACTCTGAAGAGGAAGGAAGAAGCCAGAAGCCAGGGAACACTGGTGACTTCTAGATGCTGGAAATGGGCCTGGAGAGATGGCTCAGAGGTTGAGAACACACGCTGTTCTTCCAGAGGACCCAGGTTTAATTCCCAGAACCCATATGGCAGCTAACAGCCTTATTGATTCTAGTGGAATCAATAAGCTCTGGGTTCTATGAGAAACTCTCAGAAAATAAGGCAGTCGCTGAAAAAGACACCTAACATTGGCCTGTGGGTTCCCCACACACTCACACGTATGTACGTGCCGCCACATATATACACATATACACACAGAGAGAAGCTGTGCTATTTTACAAGGGGAATCGACTACTGCTCTTAGCTCATGGGGTTCAGGGAAACTCAACCTGTTTCCAGGTATATCTATGTACATGTTAGCATCTCAGGTCTGGTGGTCTAGTCCTGCCCTATCAAGATCCTGGCTCTAGCCTAGGACACCTATGATTTCCTATGAAGCTGAGCCATCCTCAGAGGCTCATCCTAGACTGACTCTCCATCCCTAAAGAGATCAAGTTCTGCCTAAACACTGTCAATAAGGCTCTCTAGCTTTCATAGGAAGCCCTGTGTTACCTGAACCTGACTGATCATTCTCTTTACTCAAGATTCCCAACTGAGCCACATCTGCAGCCCATGCCTTCTTAGTTTTGCATTCTCCTTGCTTTCTCCTCAATCACAGTAGACTCCATTCCTCAAGTGTGGCTACCCTAGTCAGAAAATCATGGCTTCCCAGCAATACTAGCAAGTGCCTCCAATATAGCCCATGTTAGAATGAAGCTCTGGGGCCAGGAGTAGCAGACAATAAAGTAACTTAACAATCTGGGTTATATCCTCACTTGTGGGGGGTCAGAATTCTAAATACACCTCCCAGCATTTGCATTGTTGGCTATTCAACCAAACACTGACCTACATGCTGACGTGAGAGAGTTAATTTTGTGTGCCAACTTAGTTTACAGTGCCCAGATCTTTGGTCAAACAGTATTCAAGCCATGTTCTGTGAACATGACTTTTTATAGATTTAACACCTAAGGCAATAGGCTTTTTTGAGTGGAGTATATTATTTCCACAATATCACCATTGGCCACATCCAATCAGTCGAAGACCTTAAAGAAAAAAAGATCTTCCCTAAACAAGAAGGACTTGCAGACTGCCTTTGATCTTGAACCTCAGTGCTTCCCTGCATTCCCAGCTTACTGGCTTACGCTATAGACTTTGGCTTTCCCAGGCTGCTACAAACAGGTGAGTCAATTTCTTAAATCTGTGTCTTTGTGTAGGAGTATCTGTATACCTACTTCTTTGTCTGTCTTGCACATAGTCAGTTGGTTCTGATTTCTCAGGAAAACTTAATTCATCCTTACATTCTCCTATAAGCTTTGTAGGTATAGTTAAGGTAATGAACCAGCTGGCCTTAAAAAGACTAATCTGAGAACCAATAAGAAAACCTGACAAACTGAGTTCTATTCTGGAAACCCACATAAAAGTAGAAGAGAGAACTGATTCCACGAAGTTTTCCAATGACCTACACACACACACACGTACACACACGCACACACTATGGTACACACATCTCCCTCCCCCGTCATACACTGATGATAATAACAATAATAATTTCAATGAGATTAGCCCGGACTGTCTGGGTGGCACTATTGTAATCATAGGTGCTCTTAGAAGCGAACCCAGAAGGCAGTAGAAATAGGAATAAAGGCGTAGCAAGGGAGAAGGCAGAAGAAAACAAAGCCGTGGGAAAGGGGCGATGCAGGGTGCGCACCATGGATGTGGAGCAACTTGGCCTGCCTCGCTGGCAGCAGTTCTCATGAAAAGCAGGAGGGACTGGGCTTCTCTCATTCTCAAGGCTAACAGCCAGCAAGTAACAGGGGACCTTGGTCCCACTACCCCAGTACTAGAACCTGGTGAATAATCCAAAATATGCTTTTGTATGTAGGCTCCCCAGGTTCTTAGGAAAGACAATAAGCACTCAGCACAGAGGACACAGCAGAACCATGCTGGGCTCCCACATACAGAACCTCAAGAACATCCACATTGTGCCTTTAGGCTCTTATTGGTGGTAATGGGAATCAACCAACCCAGAACTTGAGGTGAATGGATGAGGTCAGCCAGTCCCAGTGTCACATCCATCATGAAGGATGGAAAGACAGGAAAGGGACTAGTGGCTCCCCCAGGGCCCAGCCCCCACCTACCAGGTTCTCAGCACCAGCATCAGTCAAAGATGCATCCTCCTGTGCCATGGCCAAGCCAAGCAACAACATGGTAGCTGGTTCCTGTGCTCAGGGATGTGCTCCATCTCCCTCACCATCCTGTTCTCTGTCTTAAAAAACTGTATTACATTTATTTCTTTTAATTAATTTTTATCTTATGTTTATGAATGTTTTGACATGTATGCAATACCCACAGAGACCAAAAGAGGGAGTCGGATCCCCTGGAACTGGAGTTGTGGATGGTTGTTAGCTGCCATGTAGCGGCTGGGAATTGAACCCAGGTCCCCTGCAATAACAGCCCATGTTCCCAATTGTTAAGCCGTCTCTCCAGCCCCTACATTTCTTTATTTGTTCGTGTTTACGTGCAATGTGTATGTGCATACACACATGCTAGGGCACACACGTGGAAGTCAGAGAACATTTGCAGAAGTCAATTCTCTCCTTCCTCTTTATGGGATTCAGGGATGAACTCAGGTCACCAAGCTTGGCAGCAAATGCCTTCTGTCAGATCTAGCTTGCATGACTCACAGTCCTGAACTCTCCCTGCTTAACAGACTCTGCCTTGGAGAAGGGCTCCCAAGCCATCTCTGAGAGGATGGGACCATGAAGTACCCGGCTCATGTGGGTCTGACCTTTCCTAGGGGAAGCCACCAGAGCCCACAGGTAATGGCCAAGATGACAAGGACACAGGAACTTCCAGGCCAACTCCAAGATGCACATTCAGGCTGGCACCTCCAGCCAGTCCCAGAAGGTGTGTGACCCCAGGTCACACTGGAGTCAAAGCCTGTCTCTACCATTCCAGCTGTGGCCTTGGGCCAGCTGTTTTCTCTCTTTGATCTGCCACCCAAAGTGCTTCAGCCCTTCCTTCAGATCCCATTGCCCAACCTCAACAGCTCCCATCATGCTCTGGGAGAGATACAGCCCAGGGATGCATTGTCCCTGGGGCAACATTCCAACATGGTCTAAGAAACAAACATTCAGATTTTTCAAAGCAGCAAATATACAAAATAGAAACTTCCCTCTAGCCCAGAGTCCCTCCCACCTTTACAACTCACACCAACAGCTTCGTGATGCGGGACGGGACAACAAAGGACCTCCTGCTCCTGCCTAGGACCATGGTCCCAGACTTCCTTCTCTCTCAAAGAATAGCACAGCCTTTTCTAGACCAAAGGACAGGGCTGGTAGTCCTGAAAGACTGAGCCAGGCCAAAAACAAACAAACAAACAAACAAAAGCCTCTACAAAACAAAAACCTTTAACTTTTGTTATTATTTACATTTTTCTTTAGTATTTATTTTTTAATGTTTTTAATTTTTGATTGCTTGCTTTTATTTTATGTGTATGAGTGTTATGTCTGCATGTAAGTGCACCACATGCATGCAATGCCTGCAAAGGCTAGGAGAGGGAGTCAGATCCCCAGGAAGTGGAGTTACAGAAGGTTGTTGACTGCCATGTGGGTGCTGGGAACCCAACCCAGGTCCTCTGGAAGAGCAGCCAGTACCCTTAACTACTGAGCCACCTCTCTAGTCTTATTATTTAAAATCTTATCTGCATCCTGAAAGTACAATCATGTGCTGCTTAACACAGGAATACAGAACTTTCTGAGAAATTTGGGGATTTTGTCATTGTGTACACATACACAAGTCTGAATGGGTTAGCCTGCAACACTCCACTCCCTGGATCTATCTCCTACTAATAGGTGACAGACCTGGACATCATGTTACTGTACTGAATTCAGTTGGTGACTAGAACACAGTATGCAACTTATGTATCTAAGCATAGTAGGGCCACCAAATTGCTGAGTGATAGGAAATTTTAGCTCTATTATCTTCTTTATTTAAAAGAATTTTTCAGGTAGCCCAGGTTAGCCTGAAACTCACTGTAGAGTGAAGATTGACCTTGAACTTCTGATCCTCATGCCTCTACCTCTTGAATGCTGAGACTACAGGAATGTGCCACCATGCCATATATATATGAGGTGCTGGGGATCAAACCAGGGCTTCAGTGATGCTAGGCAGGAAGTCTGCTAACTGAACTACATCTGAGCCAAGTTAGCCCCATTATCTTAAGGGACCAAAGTCGTATACACAGTCCACCACTGAACAAATCTTTTTTTTTTTCTTAACTTTAAAAAAATTTACTTATTTTTATTTCATGTCTATCAATTTTTTCTTGTATGTGTGTAAGAGCACCACCTGCATGCAGTGCCTGCAGAGGCCAGAAGAGGGTGAGGGCTTTCCTGGAACTGGAATTACAGACAGTTGTTAGCTGCCACGTGGGTGCTGGGAACAGAACCCCAGTCCTCTGCAAGAGCAGCCAGTGCCCGTAACCACTGAGTCATCTCCCAGCCCCCACTGACCAAATCTTTGTGAAGCAGTTGTGCCTATGCTACCTGCTCCTGAAGTTCCAGGGCTACAAAGTTGCAGACTGAGCACAGAGGTCTCCTGGGGGGAGAACCGGGTGAGAGGAGTCTCCAGTACCCATTGGATAGAACTCCAAAAGAAGCCTGAGTCCTCACCTTGTCAGTTCCATAGACTAGATGTGGGCAGCTCTGTCACTGTGCATCCTTATGGTTTGGTTGCTGTCATGGATTGCACAGTGTGGCTGAAGAGCAGAGATCAGGGGCCCCAGGCAGCAGCCAGCACCTAGTGAACAGGAGGGATTCAACGTACTGGAAAGGATGGGAAACGTTGGGGGAGGGCGCTACCTTGTTACCAGATGGGCTCTGACCTGAATGGGCCCCACAGAAAACAGCCCTCCTTGGAGGGTACTGGAAGGGTCAGCAAGCCCTGCTGAGTCTAGACCCAAGACCCAGAACTTTCTGGAACCTCAGGGCCATGCACTTAGGAAAGGCCACAGGGAGAGGCAACTGGTGGAGGCCTAGGCAAGGAGAGAAAAGCAGGTCTGGGACAGACTGGGCACAGGAGCGGAGCCTGGGAAGGCTGAGACGGACCTTGTCTGTTTCTGGGGACACTCTGTTGGAGCCTCAGCCTCAGCTGAGCCTGGGGGAGGGGACGAGAGAGATGGGGGGACCCAGGCCTCTCCCCCCGCCCGCCCGCCCACGCGCTGTCCAAGTGGCAGTGATGAAGTTGGAACAGGCCTCTCCGGGCGGCTCGCAGGCGCTCTAGTCGGATTGGCACGCGGCCGTCGAGCAGTTGGTGGCAGGAGCCAGGGGACCCGGAGAGCAGGTTTTCGCTGGAGGGGACATGAGCTTTATTTCCCTCTTGGTTGCTGACAAGGAAGCAGCTGGCCTTCCCTGATTATTTTTACCTCGAGTCACAGCGGCGGCTGCCGAGCCTCCCCCTGCGCCGGCGTCGCCAGGGCCCGGAGCCGCGCGCCCTGCTCAGCCGCGAGCCGCCAGCGCCACCTGCCGCCTCCGGCCGCGGAGAGGGCGCGGCGGAGCCCTTCATCTCGGTCTCTCGCTCTCCTTCCATTACTTACCCCCACCTTTCCCTCCCTCCCTCCCTCCTTTCCCGTTTCATGAGACGGGGGTCTTGCTATGTATCCCAGGCTAGCCTATCACTTCCTCCCTTCTTTCCTTCCTTCATTTTTTCCTTCCTGTTTTTTTTTTTTTTTGAAACAGGAGCTTGCCATGTAGGCCAGGCTAGCCTTGGACTTCTCCATTCTTCTGCCTTGGCCTACCACAGGCCCACAACCCCTCTCCTGGCCACAATGGCTAATTTCCTCTTTTGTTTTAGTTCAGAATTTTCGTGGTTCGGAGACTATATGTATGTCCACGTCTGTCAATGTTTGCCCTCAAAAAGCAGGACCCATAGCCTCCTGTAACTCTAGCTCTAAGGGATCGACTGCCCTCTCCTGGCCTCTGTGGGGGCCTGCACACACATAGCATTCACGCACACAGACGCACACATAAAAATAAAAACAAATCTAAAAAGAAAAGAAGAGAGAAAAGCCTGACTGACCTAGGTGTCAATATGCAGAGCGAGGGGACTTACCTAAAATCACATCATTCAAGAACAGAGAAAACGTGGGGGCTGGAGAGAGGGCTCAGCAATTAAGAGCACTGGTTGCTCTTGCAGAGGACCTGGGTTTGGTTCCTGACACCAACCGGGAGGCTCACAACCACCGGAACTGGAGTTCTAGGGGCTTCAACACCCTCTTCTAGCCCCCATGGACATGGCATGCACAGGAACACTTACATACATGCAGGCAAAAGATGCACATAAAAAAAAAAGTCAAAAAAATCAAAGTAGGGAAGCTGAGAATTAAACCACAGTTTGCCTGGCTCAGAGTCTTAGCACCATTGATTGTATTTAGTGTGTCAGTAACACTCTCAGCTACAAGTAACAAGCGTGCTCCAGGTAAATGGGGGCTTGTTTTCTTCACTGGTAGGTGAGTTGGGGAGTCAATGATGTCTTGAATGCAGAGTCCACCAGTTTGACTCTGAACCTCAATCGGTTGACTTTAGACCTGCTTCTGCTTCGTGGTTACTAATGCAACTCTAGGCATCTCACTGGAATCCAAGGGGGTGGGGTGGGGGAGATCCGGGGAGCAAGGGTGAAAGCCATGATTGTCACTTTTATCAAAAATAGCAAAGTATTTACCGGACTCCCCCCACCCTCAAACCGCAGTGGTAACAAAACAAAAGCAGTGGTAACATGACTGCCCAAAACGGCATGGGAGGCTGAGAAAAGTTAACATTTTGTGGATAAAGGAACAGGAAAGTAACAAGAAATGCTGGGTCAGGCGCCAACAGTATCTGGCCAGGCCACGTGACTATGTACTTAGTTGCAATTATATCACAAAGAGGTTTTGAGTTTTGTTTCTTTTACTATTGGTCACTTGCAATTTCTTTATCGATGATTTATTTTTATGGTTTTATTTATTTATTTATTTTCGATTTTTGAGACAAGCTTCACTATTTAGTTCTGACAGACCTAAAACTTGCTATGTTTTAGGCTGGTCCCCAGCTTGTGATAATCCTCCTGTCTCTCCCTCTCAGGTGCTGGTATTATAGACATAAGTTACTATGCCCATCATTGTGTTTTTTGAATTATATTTTTAGTTAAGATTATTTATTTTTATTTTATGTGTATGAATGTTTTGCCTGAATGCATGTGTCCTTGTCATGCAGTGCCTGCAGAGACCAGAAGAGGGTGTTGGATCCCCTGGAACTGGAATTACAGATGAATGTTAGCTGCCATGAGGGTTCTTCTCTGTAAGAGCAGTCAGTACTCTTTAACTGCTGAGAATTCTCTCCAGCCCCTATAATTTTCATTTGTAATGCCTATCTGTTTTACTCTTTTTGTTTGGGGGAGGGTTAATTTTATTTTTATTTTGTGTGTATGAGTGTTTTGCCAGCATGCATGTAAGTGCACCACACACATGCAATGCCCGTGGAGGAGAGAAGAGGGCATTGTATCCCCTGAAACTTGCCATGTGGGTGGTGGGAACCGAACCCAAGCCCTCTGCAAGCGCAGACAGTGCTCTTAACCACTGAGCCATCTCTCCAGCCCCCAGCTTAGTATTTCTTCAATGAATATGTCACAGTGTATTTATAGGGCATTTACAGAGCTACTGTTTTTATTTTTTGTTGTTACTGTTTTTTTAATGTACTTGTTTATGTACTGGTATACATGTATACATACATATGGAGGCTGGAGGACAACCTCAGGAGTCATCCTCAGGAACATTCTCTACCTCTTTTGAATCAGGCTTTCATTAACCTGGAGCTCCCAGTTAGACCAAGCTAGCCTGCCAGTGAATCTGAGGGATCCTCCTGCCTTTGGCTGTCCGGCACTGGGATTACGAGTACATGCCTCAGTAATTTCATGTGATGTCTGGGGATTGAACTCAGGTCTTCATAATTGCAAGCTAAGCATTTTAACAACTGACCATTCACACCCCAACTCCTTCCATTTTTCAATATTTAGAGAATATTACGACTACCACTTCAAAAAACATTTTATTTAGTTTACATGTATGAGTGTTGTGCCTGCATGTATATATGTGCATCACATGTGTGCAGTGCCTGAGGAGGTCAGAAGAGTGCACCCCTGGAACTGGAGTTAGGATGGATGAGAGCTGTCATGTGGGTTGTGGGAACTGAACCCAGGTCCTCTGCAAGAGCAGCCAGTGCTCTTAACCACTGAACCCTCTCTTTAGCCCCATAATTACTATTTTATGCACAAAGCCTTTAACGTAGAGTAGAATTACCAGAGTCAGAGACTATGGCATCTTTGGTGATCTTAATGTGTTACTCCATGGATTTCCAAGAGGGCCATGCTGCAGTGCACTGTGCAAGGCCCAAATACATTGATTTCACCACAACTGTGCCAGCACAGAATTTTATGATTTTTGAGGGCGTTTTTAAAAGATTGTAGTTTTAGGGACTGGAGAGATAGCTCAATGTTGAGAGCACTGGCTGCTCTTGCAGACGACCTGGGTTCAGTTCCCAGCACCCACATGGTGGTTAACCACTGTCCTAACTCCAGTTTCAGGGGATCCCACGCTCTCTTCTGACCTCCATGAGCTTTGCATGACATGGGTGCACTCACATACATGCGGGCAATACACTCATACACTTAAAATTAAAATAGCATGTATTTTTAAAGATTGCATTTTTAATTGTGTGCATATGTATCTGTCTGTGAGTACAGTGCCCACAAAGGCAGAAAGGGATCCCCTGGAACTGGAATTATAGACATAAGTGAGCCACGTTGTGGGTGCCGGGAACCTAACCTAGGTCCTCAGCAAGAGCAGCAAGTGCTCTTAACAGCCATCTCTGCAGCCCCTTGAGGGACCTTTTCCCCCAAATTGATAACATAAAAGAAGATCATAAAGTATCATAAAGATTCTCTTCTCTTGATTAGAGCTTCAGAGGAACATTTTCCCCCATGATATTTTTCCTTATTTTTATTTTTGGTATTGCTGGGAATGGCAGTCCATACGCTAGGCAAATGAGGAGCCACTGAGCACCATCCCCCAGCCCCTGTGGTTTTTACTTTGTGTTTTTCTTTAATGTGTGTGTGTGTGTGTGTGTGTGTCTGTGTGTCTGTGAGTGTGGAAGCCAGGTCAGGTGTCTTCTTCTACTGTGCGCCACCTTTTTTTGTTATTGTTGAGACACAGTCCGTCCCTGATCCGGAGCTTGCCGTTTCGGTTGAGCAAGCTGCCCAGTGAGCCCCTGGGTTCCTTTGCCGCTCGCAATGGGTTATAGGCACAAACTGTTAAGTCTGTGTGGGTGCTAGGGATTCGAACTCAGGTCCTTGTATTTGCACAGCAAGCTCTTCTACCCACTGAGCCATCTCCCCAGCCCTCACTTTGTATTTTTCTTATTCTGTCACTGTCTTAGTGATGTATTTCTTTTCTTTGCTTGGTGAAGTATTTATTCATCTTCTAGAGTCAAGACTTATTTTTTCAGGCACAGCCAGGCAGCATTCCCCACTTCCCATATTTCCCTGTCTCACTGGATCCTGCAAGTTCCAGGGTAGAGACTAGGACCCCAGGTCCCAGATGAGGAAACTGGGCTCATGAAATTCACACAGCTGCTAGGAGCACATTCCCAAGTCCAAATTCAGGGCCTTTTCTTCCCCAGAATTGCCTTTTCCCAAAATAGCAGATCATCTGAGCTATAGTTCACATAGAATACCATTCACCCAGTTAAAATACACAACTCAGTGGTCGTTGGTGAATTCACAATGTTTTATCACCTTTGGCCCAATTCATTTTAGAACATTTTTGTCATTCACAAAAGAAGTACCGTGCCCAGTATACAGGGCCACTACTCCATCGAGGTAAAAATATTTTTAAGCTTGGAGGAAAGAAGTGGGCAGGGACTATAGGAGGCCAGCCCAGAAGGCAGAGGTTGTGCCATGGACTCACTAGGCAGGTGCTTCCCTGCTCTGGATCTTGTCTCCTAATACAAATAAGCATCCATGTTTTTGGGTTTATTCATTTGTTTTGTCTTTTGTCTTTTTTTTTAATGTGTACGAGTGTATTGCCTGGGTGTATGTAAGTGCACCTGTGTTGTGCAATGCCCACAGAGGTCAGAAGAGAGCATGGAATTCCCTGGAACTGGACTTACAGATGGTCATTAGCTGCCATGTGGCGTCTGGGAATCGAACCCAGGTCCTCTGCAAGAGCAGCCAGTGCTTTTAACCATTGAACCATCTCACTAGACCCCCTTCTTTCTCTTTTTTTGAGATAGAGTCACCAATAGCCAAGAATGACCTCAACATTCTAAGTATTAGAGAATGACCTTGAACATCTAGTCCTCCTGCCTCCCCCTTCCAAGTACTGGGATTGCAATGAATGTCACCGTACCTGATTTATGCAGTGCTAAGGATGGAACCCAGGGATTTCTGAGTGCTAGGAAAGCAGTCTACTGAGCTATATCCCCAGCAGAGTTTTATGAAATAGAGTTTTATTATGTATCCAGGCCAGCTTTAAACCTACTATGTAGACCTAGGCTGGCCCCAACGTTGTAGCAATCCTCTGCCTCGGCCTCCTGAGTGCTGGGATTATAGACATGTGCCACACTCAGTTTCAAGGAGGCATTTATCAAACACTTGCTGCATGGTGCCAGGCACCAGGACTGGAGTGTTACAGATAAACCAAGAACAAAGACGTGACTAATTCGGGTCCTGCACAGGCTGTGGCTGAGCAGTGCCTGGGATGGGTGAAGAGGGTGAAGAAGGCTCTGACTCCCAGCGAAGGCTACCCCATCTACTTCCAGAGATTCTTCAGGGACAAGTGTGGACACGTAGGGGTGGATGAAGAGTATCAAAACACACACACACACACACACACACACACACACATGCACACCCCACCCCAAGGATGCCATTAAATAGTTCTGTCTCTGCATGTCACAGACAGTTGTATGGGTGTCAGGCATTGGAGGGCCTACTAGGCAGAGTCCCACAGGTCAGACCACTGAGTCACATAGTGTCTATCTGAGTATGCCCAGGTATGTGGATCATTCCAAGTACCCACTCTGTCCAGTGAGGCCCAAGTACTAGAGAGGGTTTGGGGTAGGCATATTCCATGATATTTGCAGTAATCAGGACTTCCTGAACCAGCACTGGGTAGGGGACAGGAGGACATCCTAGATCTAAGCTGCAACCTGGGCGGTGAGCACAAATGAGCCAGAAAAGACATGGAGATCCCTGCTTATTCCTGAGCTGAGGAAGAAAAGATGTTACCCTGGCCAGAGGATGACAGAAGGAGGCACAGTAAAGGAAGACAGGCAGAGCTGGGCCATGTCAGCCCTGAGAGGGGAGCCACAGAAGGGTTTTGATGAAGGGTAGGACAGCGTGGAGTAGAAGTATGAGAAGGTTCCTTCTTTGTATC
The DNA here is from genome assembly GCA_035773235.1 of Eospalax fontanierii. NCBI lineage: Eukaryota > Metazoa > Chordata > Mammalia > Rodentia > Spalacidae > Eospalax > Eospalax fontanierii. The sequence continues at coordinate 53,379,901 of CM069541.1, forward strand.
CCACGGTGGAAGGCCCTGGTGCAGGTGAGAGGGGACGCCTCGTGACTCTTGGCCCATCCTGAGTGCCATGCACCTCAGGTGCCCAGGGAGGATCATGGGGGTTTGTCTCTAGAGTGGGAGATGGACCCCTCAGAGAAATGCAGTAATAACCTTGACAGTCACAAACCTCTTCTGTCCTCAGAAAAAGAGGCAACTCTCCTAGTGAGATGTGTTGGGGTCACATGAGAGTTGGTGGAGAGCCCACCCCCATTACATGGGTCTTGGAGACAGACCCCAAAGATAAAACTGTCCTTGTTGCTGCTCTCTTCTAGCTGTGGATGAGCAGAGGTTCCTCTGAAGGGCTGAGACTAGCCCAGGCCTGAGCCAGAGAGAAGGGCCAGTGTCCTCAGGTTACCCCTGAGACTCCCCAGGGCCTGACTGCTCTTGCCCTCCCCATCCCATACCCTAGACAATAGGCCGGAGATGTCCAATGGCTATCAGTGCTTCTCAGTCTCCCTGCCCTATCCGTGGACACAAGGGACCTGTCAGAACCACTCTTCACAAAGTTGATGGATGTCCCTCGCTGGCAGCTGAAAATCACCCAGGCGCCTAGGGAGGATAGATTAGTCAGGCCGTGGTCCAGGCAAACCTGCCTGCTGGGCAGAGCCTCAGGTGGGGGTCCATAAATCCCTGCTATCGTACCTGGCAATCTTTAGGAGTGGCTGCAGGAGATGTGGCACCATATGCGGGGAGGGTTGGCTGGGGGCTCCATGACCAGGAGCCATGCTCAGAAGAAAAAATGGTTTACCTGGCTCCAGCTTTTCTATGGATCAGGAAGAGTGAGGCCAGAGGGCACATGAAGGAGGCTTGCATAACATCTAAGCTCCACCCCAGTCACAGAGAGAAAAAGCACTGTTCGAGGGGGCAGACATGGGGTCCACACTTTCCTTGCTCTGTGGCCTTGAAGAGACCACCCTCTCTCTGGGTTCAGTTTGCATATGTGTAAAATGGGCTCTCAAGCCTCTATATTGAGTGGGCTGCTTCCAGTGTGATGTGTTAAACTGTTCTGCATCACTATGATAAAAGGATTGAAGGCAGGCTACTTTATAGAGAGGCTTATATGGGCTCATGATTGTGGAGACACCAGGTCAAGGGACTTCAAGTGGTGTTGGCTTTCTTGTTGAGAGTGACAAAAGGGTTCCAGGGAGAGAGAGGGCGGCGGGGAGAGTTTGCGTGCAGAACGCACGGATACGCATGGATACATGCATGTGCACGACAATACTCGAACTTTCTTTCTCCTCTAATAAAGCCACCAGGATTCAAGCCTGGTACCTCACTCTGATGACCTTATGTAATCTTAATCATCTCCCCACAAGTCTTCACTTCCAAACGGCAGAGTCACACCAAATGTCCACTCCCCAAATACCACACAGTGGAAACAAAACATCAGCTCAGGAAGCTTCAGGGGCACACGGAAACCATAGCCAAAGCAGACGGAAGGGCCCCTGACGAGCCAGGCGGAGCTAGGGCTCTACCTTGCCCAGCTCCTTCTCAGCTTTCTTACTGTCTCTGGACACTGGGCTGGGTGAAAAGTGGGCAGGTCAGAGACAAGAGAACTATACCCTACCTGCATTCTGCTAGCCTGAAAAGCTTGGCCATGCTGAGCTCTGCCTCAAGTAGGAAACTTCATTTGTTCTTTGTTTTATTTGAGACAGTGTCTCATAGGCCCTGACTGAAACTCACTATGTAGACCAGGTTGGCCTCAAACTCATGGAAATTAATTTACCTCTGCCTCCTAAGTGCTGGGATTACAGGTGTGCACAACTATACCTGCCTTATTTATTTGGTTTTTTAAAGACATGTAGCCCAGGCTAGCCTCAAACTCACTATGCAGCTGATGCTGGCCTTGAACTCCCAATCCTCCTGCCTCTGCCTTCTGAATCCTGGGATTTACAAATAGGTGCCGCAATACTAGGTTCTAATTTTTATTTTGAAAATTCTCAGAGAAAAGCTAAAAAAAAAAAATAGCACTTGTATATCATTTTCTTCGATTCACTTCTTTTTAAAAAAGGAACCATCATAAGGCATGTGTGGTACACACCTGTAATCCTAGCACCTGGCAAGCTGAGGCAGAAAAATCACAAGTTTCAGGCCAGCCTTGGCTACATAAGCAAAACAAAACAAAACAGAGCAAAAAGTCTTAGTTACTTTCTATGGCTGTGATAAAAACACTGACTTGGAGAGGAAAGAGTTTATTTCATCTTACGGTTCATCGCTGAGGGAGGCCAGGGCAGGAACCTGGAGGCAGGAGCTGAAGCACAGACCACAGAAGAAGACAGCTTATTGGCTTGCTCCTCTGGCCTGTGCTCAGCCTGCGTCCTAATACAACCAGGACCACCTGCCCACGGATGGCACCACCCATAGTGAGCTGGGTCCTCCCACATTACTCAACATTCAAGAAAATGCCCCACAGACATGGCCACAGGCTAGTCCAATAGAGGAGATTCCCCAGTTGAGGCTCCCTCTACCCAGGTGTGTCAAGTTGACAACCAAAGCTGTCCAGCACACACACCATAAATGGTAAATTTCATGTACTGTGTATTTTGCCACCATTTAAAAAAATTAAGGAAATTAGAAAAAAAAAAACTAACACATATGTTGCCAGAAGACTACTTTAAAAAGTGTTAATTAATAGAGGCTGGAGAGATTTCTCAGTGGTTAAGAGCACTGGCTGCTCTTATAGAGAACCCGGATTCCCAGTTCAGTTCTCCAGCACCCACAAGGCAACTAACAACACGTCTGTAACTCCAGTTCCAGGGGATCTGACACCCCCTCTTCTGACTTCCTCGGGCACAGCAGGGATGCACCTACCTACAATCCCATTACTTGGGTAGTATTTACGGTTGGTCCCCTCCTTATAAATGGGGAATCTGAGCCCCAAGGCTTCTCAGCGTCCCTAAGTTCATTTTCAGATCCAAGTCTCACGATGCGACCCTTTCTAAGTAAGTGACTTCTCCTGTGTGCTGGTAGAAGGTAAAGATCCAAGAGTGTCCGGAGCAGGCACTGAAGGGCCCGTCCCAGACACATGGGGGTAAGACCTAGGAGCCGGGCCACAAAGCCCCGCCCCAGCTCCGCCCCAGTCCCGCCCTAAACAGGCTGGCCTGCTGCAGAGAGCCGACCCAGACTCTTGGACCAGATGGTGGACTGACAGCGCCAGTGAAGCAGGTGAGAACCCCGGGCTGGGAAACAGGGGCGGGACCAGCAGAGAGGGTGGGCCTGGTCCAGGAACATTAGCCTAGGAGGGATTTCTTCACTGAACCCTTGTGGAAGAGGCACAGCAGCCAAATTTGGCATCTCTTGGGTGCCGGTAAATGTTTGAGCTAAGGCGACCCCAAAGGGCTGGAGGGAACAGATACCAGCAAGTGTGAACTCAGGGCACAGCATCCACTGAGCCCCTTACTTGGACATTTGCAACCCACGGTGATGGCTTAGCCTCTGCACTCAGCTACAATTCCTCACCCACTTCTGCTGGGATGAGACGGGAGGATGCAGGTGCTATTTAAAAGAAGCAAAGGAACAATAAACTGGAGATTTTCAGCGTCCAGAAAAATGTAGACCTCTGGGTCCTCTGGAGCTGGGGCCTGATTTTTCTATTTCTCGACTCTCTAGAAAAGAAACAGCATGAATTATTATTGGTATGGGCTACACTCCCAGATGGCATGAGTTTGGGATAGTGTGTTGTCTGAGACCATTTGTGTATGCCAGGACTGTGACAGAGAACTAGGAGACAGAGGTCCCCAGCTTGCCAGGAGCAAGTCACCCATGACTCCAAATCACCCATGACTAAGGTAGCCCCAGTTTGTCCATCTAGGGTATGACAGATCTACCATACCACCAGTTTTGGGCAGGTGGAGTGACTGAGGATCCATCTTGAAGGAGGGGCTGCTAAGGAAACAGTGTGTCAAAGGTCTGGAGAAGCGAGGCTGGGGAAATACAGAAATGAATGCTGCTGAGACAGCTGTGGTGGCACACACTTGCAATCCTGAGGCAGAAGGCCAGAAAGTTCAAGGGTGCACAGCCGACCCCGTCTCAAACAAATACATAAGCAAACAGCACAGGTGGCTGCATCTGGGAGTGCTGGGACAGATGAGGCAGAGCCTCGAATGCCAAGCTGAGACCCCAAAAAGCCCACACGGCCCTGAGCCTCCCCACTTCTCAGCTCTGATCCTGGGCTGTGTCCATCGCTCTCTGGCAGATGGATTGCTGCAGCCCTCCCAGGTAACCAGGGTTACAGCTTCAGTCCTGAAGGGATTCCTGGAGACCATCCTTTTATGTAAGCAAATGTCATTGCTAGTGGGTGGGCCACCTCTCTTCTTGGGCTCCAGTCCCAGGGCTCGGCTCCCACCCCACTGAGGTCCGGGAACCAGACAAAAAGGGAGATTTTGACTCTGCAGAATAAGGTAGCAAGGCAGGTCACTGAGTTGTTCTGTCACTGCTGCTGCTGCTGCTGCTGTTGTTTTGAAAGAGTCTCATGTAGCCCAGGCTGGCTTTGAACTTCTATGTAGCTGAGGATGACCCTGGACTCCTGATTCTCCTTCCTGTCTTCACCTCCCAAGCCCTGGGATTGCAGGTGTGCGCTACCACACTCAACTCATTTTCCTTTTTTTCTTCAGGCTACACTGGTCAGACGTGTGACCCTGGCTGTCCCTCACCTCCTCTTGTATCCACCTTCTCTACTTCCTGGTACTTCTGGAGGGGAGGTTTCAAGGGGAGGTCACGGGGCTTAAAGTTGTTTGGATTCCCAGTTGCCACTCCACATTATGAGTTCACTGCAGAGGTTACAGAAGATAAGCCCCTGCACAGTAACAGAATAAAAGCATCCACTAGGTGCTAGGCTATGTCATTTACATTCATTCATGGGGTGGGGTCTCAAGATTACACGTATTTCAGAGAGTGCAGCTTCTGCTTCACTCCCCTGGAACACACAGTAGACATTCAATTACCACACACGTTGGGAAGACAGCGCCTGCTCCAGCTCACACCGATCTTCTCTCTCAGATCAGAAGTCTCTCTGGGAATTCTTCCAACTCCCCAGGGGGAATCAAGGAACTCTTGGGTCACAGGTTCGTATGCGGGGGTTCCCTCAGGAAGGTCCCCAGCACTCACTCAGTTGGCCTATGGTCCAAGTGGTTGGTTACTGGCCTATATTGCGCAGAAAGGGAGAGGAGGTGGTGTTTGGTTCAGACCCCACCATGGGAAGGGCCATCTCATTCCTGTTGGAGAAAGGCTCTTCAGGGAGCGAGAGTCACAGGTCAAGGATAGGACAGCCCTGTTCAGGCCCCAAAGACTCCGAGCCCCATAGCCTTGGCCCTTGCCCACATCCAAAAGGGTTACGTGCCCACAAAATTCTCTCCCACGTGCATTCTTCTATGGCCTCCAGCCCCAGCGGCCCAGGGTGAAGAGGTTCGGACTGCAAATGGGGTGTGCAAGATCCCAGGACAGAGGCTGACCTGGTGGCAAGCCCAAGAGTCCTGCGAACAGCGGTTTGGCCACCTGGCACTGGGACCCCCAGATAAGGTTCTTGCTTCACATCTGCATGACTCGCTCTGGGTGGGACAAAGAGAGGCCTCTCTACGGAGACCTCCGCACAGGCGTAAGTATGAGTTCAGAGCCCGAGGCGAGGGGCGGGAGGTCTGGACCGTCAGAGATGCGAGCTCGCAGTGACAGTACTTCCGGCTGAGCTGGAGTAACCGGCACGGTTCCCTGCCACAATGGAAGCAGGGTTACCCTGGGCAGGGACCTCCATTTCTTTCCTCTCCAGACGGGGAGGGGGTGGCACCCCAAATTCCACGATCTGCCTCGCGGCCGGGACGGTGAAAGGCAGGCTGTGCGTGCAGCGGGGAAACTGAGGCTCTGGCCCGCGCGTCCCCGCAGGGTCGCACACCGCGGTGTTCTGGCGTTCGGCGAGAAGACCGCGGACAGGGCGGCGCTCACGGCCTGCGCGCACGTGCAGTGGGACGCGGCCTCGTCCGAGCCGGCCAACGCGCTGCCGCTGCGCGCCGTCGCCGAGCCCGGCGGCACCGTGCGCGCCCCGCTGCTGGTGCGCGGCCACCACGCGCCCTTCCGCGCCGACGGCCGCTGGCACCACGTGCGCGCCACGTGGGAGCGGCGCGGCGGGCGCTGGGCCGGGATCAGGACTCCCCGGGTGGCGGATTCTCGGCCCGTGACGCCTTCGGCGGCAACCTCACTGACTTCCACCTGTGGGACCGAGCGCTGAGCCCCGCGCAGCTGCTCCGAGCTCGGGCCTGCGCGCCACCTCCGGGCGGCCTGCTCTTCCGGTGGGACCTGGGGGCCCTGAATGTCGCACCCTCGCTGCTGCCAGCGGTGCGGGTGCGCCTACAATGTCCGGGTACGACGGGTCCCACCCCACCCTGCCACTGGCTACCACACTGTGCCTTGCGCCGGGCTGGCAGACTTGGTCTGGCCCCTCCCCGTGGCTAGTTACTCCTGCCTCCCACTCAGCCTTTGCCAATTTGGCCCACCCAACTCTGGGCACACCCTCTCCAGGTCAATAGTGCATGTCCTGTAGCTGCCCCTTCCTAATAGCCTAGAGGTTACTCAGTGCTGGTTTCATGTCCCTGATCTCACATCAGCCTGTAGCGTGGAAATGTTGCATGCTAGCCCTCAGCCATGTGTGTAAGTGCCTTTGAGGCCTGCGTGGGTAAATGGGTCCTGTAACCAATGGGTGGGGAGCCAAAGTGTGGTCTTGGCACCTTGCCACTCTGGCCAGTGCCCTCAGAGGAATGCCCCACGTGGAACCCGGGACCCAGCACCGAGGGCTTCGAGCTCTGCTTGCACCAGAAGCCCTTCCTCTGCTGCTACCAGACAGGTGCGCCCTGGCTGTGCCCCTGGGCTCTGCGGAAGAGCAGGGTGGTGGAGGATGCACAAGGAGGGAGAGGTTGGCAGAATCTGGGAATTCAGAAATCTACTCCAAGCTTGAGGACCGACACAGATGTCGACAACAGGACAGTGGAACCAGGCAGACCTGGGGGTGAAATCCCATCTATGTGACTTTGAGCAAGTGATTTTTGCCATTCTATGCCTCAGTTTCCCATCTAGTACATTACACTGTGTTTAAGACTCTAGACCCTTGGGGCTGGGGAGTTGGCTCAGAGGTTAAGAGCACTCACAGGCTACTTTTGCAGAGGACCCAGGTTCAATTCCTAGCACCTACTTGACAGCTAACAACCATCCCTAACTCTAGTTCCAGGGAGATCCAGTGCCCTCTTCTGATCTCTGAGGTCATTGCATGACATGGGTGCACTTACATGCAGGCAACACACATACACATAAAATAATTTTATGTATATATACATATATATATACATACACACACACACACACACACACACACACACATATATATATATATGACACTGTCAGAGATGGGCTCTTCCTCCAGGACAGCACATGGGGTAAGGGGAGGAAGTCATGGGGAAGGCTGGCCCTTCTGGGCATCTGTGTTGCGCAGGGCCCAGCATGGTCTCCACCCTTTGCAGAAACCTATCAACAGCTGCAGAACGTCCGGTTGTGGCCTGGTCAGGAAGTTATCGGCAGGGTCAATGCATTAGCCAACACCACTGTGGTGAGCTTACCCCAGAGGCCGGAGAGTCTGTGGTACTGTGGCTCAGTTCCCTGTACCTTGATTTTCCCACCTGTAAAGAGACACCCACCCAAGGTGTCCAAAAGAATTTAGTTTGTTCCTTCTCATGTTTTGGAACCCTTTAGAGCTGGGAGCTTGTGATAAATTTGACTAACATCTGCCAAGAAGACCCTGGCAGTGCCCAAAATGTAGCCCCTGCAAGGTTCCCTCATGTCAGCCAGACAGGCAGTCAGTGACTTCTCTACCCACAGCTCCTCCCAAGTCCCCTCTCTGAAGCCCCTGGAACCCTGTCCTTGGACAAGACTGTTGGTTTCCTGGGCCTCCTGGAGAGAGTCCTGGTGGAGGAGACAGCTCCTTTGGGGCCTGCCATCCTGCACTTCCTAAAGAGGGTGACAGCCCTCCAGGCTGTGGAGCCAGAGCTGCTGATGGGGCCGTGGGAGCGGCTGGGCCAGGGCTTCGTGTCGGTGGCTAGCCTGACCCTGAAGGAGCAATCCGCTGATGCATGGCTGTCCATCGGAGAGGTGAGGCTGGCAGGGCTTAGCGGGGTCTGGCCTTGTGGCCTTCTGATTGTGTAACTGGGGGAATCAGCACCCATTTCTGGGCTACATCCTTTTGTTGCTAGGAGTGGGACTTCCACTTGAACACCACACATAGTTAAGAACAATATTAAGAGCCACTGGGGAATGAGGGCCTTTCCCATATCCAAAAATCCACAAACCACCTCAAGTGGGCATCCTCCTTGCAGAGCAGTCCTCCCATTTTATCTGCCAAAAATAGCCAGACACTCTGGAGAACAGGAAGTTGCCATCAGAGGAAGAAGATATTGGAAACCTTGTCCTTGCAAGAGTGACCATAGGCCTGTTAACCCAGAAAAGGAAGGGAACAAGAGGCCATGGCGGAAACCCATGGGGCTGAAGGAGCAGGCACGCTCCCTCTGGACTTGATTTTGAGACCCTAAAGAGCCACTAGGCATCTGGAACCAGAGCCCCAACTATCTATGACTGCCCAGGTCAGGGCCTGAGGCAGTGGGGTGTGACTTACGAGAGGGAACTGAGGTGCAGCTTCATCCCAGGTGGCCGGCGGACCTATGGCCTTGGTGGCAAATATACAGCGCCCGGCACTCCTGCTGAACTCCATGCTGACCCCTGCGAAGCCCCAGATTCATATTGAGCATGGCCTTGTGGGTGAGTGGCCACCCACTCCTACAGTTGCATTCAGATGTCACTCCTCAGCGTGGTCACCAGGAGCTCACTCTGTACTTTGATGCCCTCCACACTGTTTTCTGCCTTTACCCATGCTCTGCCTTTACCCAGAATGCCCTTCCTCCCTTAATCTCCTATCAGACTGACTCTTCAGAACCCTGCTTAAGCATCAACTCCCTCTGTTTGAGGTCTCTCTTGATGGGGAGGTCTTTCCCCTCCGTTATCCCGACATCTTAAACATGTTTCTGTGTAACAAGACTGTCCTCCATCAGGGGACTCCCACAGTGGACTTTAGGCACAAACTCATGTCCTTTAGGTGGCCTCAGGCTCCTGATGGCTCAGTGTTTTCAGGTCCTTTCTCCAGATGATCCCCACTCCCTCAGAACTCAGAGAAGCCGCATTTGCCTTGGCCTAGTGGCTAAGCCTCTCTGAGCATGAAGGTGACTCTCCAGTCCTGTGGCAGGGACAGGGCAAACCAACCCTGCAAACGGGCATCCCGGCAGAAAGCCATCCTCATCAGTCCAGTCACTGTTCCACTTGATCCCAGGCCTGGAGGTGCGGAGCCTGCGCCTAAGGGAGGCCAGCACTGGAGGGTACACATTTACCATGCCAGGCGGGCATTCAGACGGACCAGGCCACATCCACATCCCCACAGATGAAGTGAGACGGCTCCTCAGGAAAGGTACGTGAGGAGGAGGGCTGACTGGAGCCCTCTGGCGTTCCAGGTGAAGCAGCTCTGACCTCACTGGCTGTGCATCTCTGATGGGCTGCCTTATGTTGCAGAGCCTCAGGTTCCTTATGTGTGAAATGGGCTATTAGCTCTTGACTGGTGGGTGGCTCTGAGGGTGAAGTGCCCACGACATTCTCCCATTCCATTCTTGGTCTCCACTGTACCAACATGATTTCCTCAGAATTAGGTGCAAGAGGAAAGTCCCCAGCCTTGGTGCAGGTGGGATATTAGGGTGAGGGACAGACAGAGGGATTTGGAGCTGGGGGCCAGGTATATGAACTGTGGCTGGTTGGAATTCTGCCCCAGTCCCTTTTCAGCTGTGCGATCCTAGGAATGTCTGAGCCTCAGCACCCCTATTTCTAAAAATATATATTAAAAAAAATTTTTATGTGTATGAGTGTACTGGCTGTATGTACGTAAGTGCACCTGTGTCGTACAGTGCCCACAGAGGTCAGAAGAGGGCGTCGGATCCCCCGGAACTGGAGTTACAGATGGTTGTTAACTGCCATGTGGGTGCTGGGATTTGAAGCCAGGTCCTCTGCAAGAAGAGGCGGTGCTGTTGACCACTGAGCCATCTCTCCAGCCCCCTCAGTTCCTCTACTTATAAAACAGAGAGAATGACGCCTTCAGAGCCTGCTGGCGATGCTTGCTCGGTTACCCTGACATCTTGGCCCCCATTCTGCCAGGTCTCTCTGAAGTCACAGTCATTCACAGCTGGTTTACCTCAAGCATCTTCCAGCATGCCCTGGGGATACCCAGCCTAGAGCTCCAGGGCTCTGACAGCGCCAAAGAGACAAGGACTGAGAGGTGAGGGGACCCACCCAGTAGACTGCAGCAGGCCTGCATCCCTTCCCAGGGAAGACAAGTCCCTCCTCTCCTCCCAGAGCTCCCTTTCTGGTGGGCTGATCAGTGCTTAGCAGGGCCTGGTACTCCTGGGCCTGCAGAAAGGAGCCTGGTGGAGTTCTTCTCTACACACCTCATCATCTGCACCTTGTTTTAGTGTCGAGACTGCCAGCAAGTCCCTGAGAACAGACTTTGAACACAGGGAGGGTTCTGTGCCCACCACAGAGGCCTGACTTCAAAGACACAGCAACATGCGCCCCTCTCCCATGACCTCCCTCCAGAACCACCCTTAAAAGCTCCCTTTGTCCCCACAGGTTCCTAAACACCCAGGTGGGGTCAGCCATCCTCTCCTCGGAGGTGTGGGACACGGCTGGGGAGGTCAGCACAGCCGTGACCTTTCACCTGCAGCAGGCCCAAGTATTGGGTGACACCACACTTGTCTGGTTGACGCCCCTCTTGCCAATCCCAAATATTCATTCATTGAACAGCCAAGGTCAAGAAAGCATATGCATCCCCAGCCATCCCTGTGGTCCCCAAGGCAACTAAAAGGGAATAAGATACACTTGCTTCATGTCAACTATGTGAATAATTTAAGCAACTTTAACCCTCTACTCCCTGCTCCCTGTGGTTCTAAGACTGTGACTGGTCCCAACTTTAAGTGGATGGAGCAAGGATGTCATCCTAGGGCTGCAAAACTCAAAGATACATCACACTGACCTGCTACGGGTGTGTGCTCACAGGCTGATGGTGGGGGTCCGGGAGTCTGTGGCAGACTTCAGGGAAATGGAAGCTGCCCAGGCTAGAGGTTTGGTTCAGGACCAGAGCACTTGCCTAACATGCCCAAGGTCCTGGGTTCTATCCCCAGCACTAGAAAGAAAAAAAGCAACCTCAATTCCATAGGTAGGGCCCTGCTCAGAAAGCCCTGGAGAGCTATGTGCACAAAGGACTAGTCATTGTGGTTTTATGAAGAGGGGTGGATTTCTCCATAAACTGACATGGAAAGACTTCCTAGATGTGTGGTTTGATTTCACTGTGCTTAATACCCAAAGTCCCTCTTCCTTTTCAAACCTTGGACATTTTAGAGAATGCTTAAGCCATTAATACACACAAGGGGTCGTTCTGGACACACATACACACCCCCCATAGCTTATGTAGCAGTCTTTCTGCATATCCTCCCAAGACTTTCATTTGGCTTGGTTAAAATGGAGAGTCATCCCTCTCTGTCCTTGAGTGAATTGTTCTAGAACCTCCCTCCCACAAAGATACCAGAACCCAGAGATCATTGCTCAAGTCCCACATGAAATGGTGCAGTATTTACAGTAACACACGCATTCTTTCTCTCTGTCTCTCACTTTCTCTCTCTCCTCTCTCTTTCTGTATACTCTAAATCCTCTAGATTACATACAGCACCCCCCTCTTGGTACAATGTCAGTGTCATGTAAATAGCTTGTATCATAAGGTCTGGCTTAGGGAATAATAGTGAGAAGAAGTCTCTACATGCTCAGGACAGAGGCGGGTTTTTGTTTTTGTTTTTTTTTTTTTTGCTTAATATTTTCTTCTTTTAAAATATTTTTGATCTGTGATCGGTTGGATCTGTGGATGAGTGTACAGAGTGTAGATGGTATAAACCTATGATTTAGTATACAATTTAACAAGTGTTTGATTTTTTAGTTAGCATAAAAATAATGAGTTTTGTTATGACATTTTCATACATGTGTGTCACTGTGCCTTGCTTATTTTGTCCCTCTTGCCCTCCACTATCCCCCTCCCTCCTATTTCCCCCCAAACGCCTCCCCAATAGTCCCTCTTCTGCTTTCATATTTAATCCTGAGAAGAGGTCTTACCATGTAGCCCTGGCTGGACTGGAATTCACTATGTAGACCAGGCTGTCTTTGAACTCAGAGATCCATGCACCTTCCCCTCCTAAATACTGAGATTAAGGGCCTGAGCCACCATGCCCAGCTTTATTTATATTTTTATATATGCACATGCTGAGTTCAGTCTAGATTCCACAGATGAGAAAAACACGCACTGTTTGTCTTTCTGCATCTACATTATTTCACTTAGCACGGTGATTTCTAACTAGTTCCATCCATTTTCCTGAGAATAACAATGGTGTTCTTCATTACTGCTGAGTAGAACTCCATCGCTTTACCCATTCATCTATTGATGGACACCTGGGCTGTTCCATATCTCGGCTATTGTGAATAGTCCAGTGGTAAATGTGAATGCTGCAGAATCTCTGTGGTATGCTGACTTAGATTCCTTTAGGTACTTACTCAGAACTGGAATAGCCAGATCATATGGTGGTTCCATTTTGAGTTTTCTGAGGAGCCTCCACATTGATTTCCACAGTGGCAACACCAGATTACATCCCCATCAGCACTCTACAGACTTCCTCTTTCCCTGCATCTTCACCAGCATTTCTGGTTATTTGTCTTCTTTTCTTCAAGCTTTGCTTTTTATTATGTCTATTCGTGTGTTTGTGCGCATGCACGTGTGTGCAACTGCCCACAGAAGCCAGAGGTGTTGGATCCCCCTGGAGTTGGAGTTATAAGCAGTTGTAAATTACACAACATGGGTATTGGGAATTGAACGCCTGTCCTCTGCAAGAGCAATATGTTCTCTTAACTGTTGAGCCAGCTCTCCAGCCCCTGTGCCTGTCTTGAAGTGTTTTTCTCCTAGCAGTTACAAAGTTTCATGTTTTATATTAAGGTTGATCTATTTTGAATTTTTATTTTTTACATTTGTTTATTTGATGTGCGTGCGTGTGTGTGTGTGTGTGTGTGTGTGTGTGTGTGTGTAGGTCAGAAGATGACTTGCAGGAATTAGTTCTCTCCTTCTACCATGTGGGTCCCAGGAACAGAACTCATATCATTAGGCTTAGCATCACATGGCTTTACCACTGAGCCATCTCATCAGCCCCAGAATTAGTTTTTATACAAGGTAAAAATATGGATCAGTTCTATTCTGCACACAAATTCCCAGTTTTCCCAGCACCATTTGTTGAAAAGACTGTCTTTTATTCAATGTATACTTTTGGTACCTTTGTAGAAATCAGGTGGTTCTACCAGTAATATAAGTTTATTTCGGGGTCCTTTATTCTGTTCTATTCTGTGTATCTATTTTTATTCCAGGATTGTGCTGTCTTTGTCACTATGGCTCTGTAGTATAATTTGAGGTCAGGTATTGTGATACTGCCTTCTTTCTGTTTAGTATCACTTTGGCTATTCAGGATATTCTTTTGAGCTTTCATATGAATTTTAGGATTTCTCTGTGAAAAGAAATCTTGGAGATACATTTTAATTATGATAAAACCCAATTGATCAATTATTTTCATGTATGGCTCAAGCTTTTTGTAAACCATCTAAGAAAGCTTTGCCATTTTCGAGGTTGTAAAGATATTCTCAATGAATTCCATTATTGTAGCTTTTATGTTTACATCTATGATGTATTTCAATGTAATCTATTTACTAAGTAATGTGAAGATCAAGGTTCACTTTTTTCCATACAGACATCTAGTTCCAACAGCATGTATTGAAAGGATTATTCTTCCTCCATCTTGCCACCTTTCATAAAAATCAACTGTCTGTATATACACAGGTCTATTTAAGGAGTCTTTGTCCCATTCTGTTGACCTGTGTACCTGTCTCTAATTCCATTCTGTGCCAACTTCTGAGTCTGTGTAATCAATTAGAATCAGTAAGAGTTTTTCAGTATTTTATTTGTTTTGTTTTATGTGTATGTATATGTTTTATTTGTCTGCATGTATATATATGCACCACATACACATGCCAGTGCCCATGGAGGCCAGAAGAGGGTGTCAGATCCCCTGGAACTGGAGTTACAGGCAACTGTGAGCTGCCTGATAAAGGATCTGGGTACTGGACCCAAGCCCTCCGCAAGAGCAGCGGGTGCTCTTAACCACAGAGCCATCCCTCCACTAATCTTGGTTCTTTGAATTTGTCATGTTAATTTTAGAATCAGCTCGTTAGTATCAACAGAAAAGCCTGCTGGGATTTTCATTGAGATTTCATTGATGTGTTAAAATCAACACATCAACTTGGGAGAACTGGCATCTTGAGTCTTCCAATGCACTGCTTAAGTTTTTAAATTTTCTATCAGTATACAGATCTTTTATAGAAATACTTTATTAGGTAGATCCATAGGTTGGGTTTGGAGGTGATAGGAAATGGTATTGTTCTTCTTTGGTTTTTCTTCTTTTGCCTCTGTGAGTGTGTGTGTTGTATACTGTGTGTGTGTGTGTGTGTATATATATATATATATATATATATATATATATATATATATATATATATATATATATTGTGTGTGTGTGTGTGTTGTGAATAGTGAAGTTGATTTCAGGTGTCTTCCTCATCATTCTTCAAGTTTTTTAAGACAGGTTTTCTCATTGAACTTTGAACTCATGGTTTCTGCTAGGCTGCTGGCCAGCAAACCCCAGGGATCTCTCCATCTTTGCTCTCCAATGCTGGAATTAGAGATATGCACCACTTTGTGTAGCTTTTACATGGGTACTGGGGAGCTAAACTTGGGTCTCTGTGCTTGCACAATAAGCTTTATCCACTGAACCATCTCCTCACCCCAAGAATGGTATTTTTCCTTAGTTCAGTTTAAATCATCCATCACTAGTAGATAGGACTGCAATTGATTTTTGTACAATGGCATTGCCCCCTGCTGCATAGCTGGACTCACCTGACCATTCCAGCGGTTGTTCTGTCTAATCCTTAGGTTTCTACGTATACAATCATGTTGTCTGCAAATGAAGACAGTTTTGATTTCCTTTCTAGTCCTCATAGTCTCTCCCTTTTTCTTGCCTTACTTTACAGGCTGGAGTCTCAGTGCTGAGCAGGCATGGCATCCTCATCTCCTACCCCATCTTAGGGGAACATATTCAGGCTTTCTTCATCAAGTGTGATGTTACTGAGTGTTTTTCATAAATGCCTTTTATCAGATGAAATTTTCTTCTCTTCTTACTTTGCTGAGATTTTTTTTTTTATCAGTTTGAATAGCTGTGGAGTTTTGCCAAATGTTTCTTCCACATTGGCCTGATCTTATGGTTTCCACTCTTATTTTGCTAATGCAGTACATATTGCATTGACTGACTTTCAAATGTTAAACCCACTTTGGATTCCTGCGACCTATCATACTTGGTTATGGTGTATCGTCCTGTGTATATATTACTGGATTCAACTTCTAATATTTTTTACTGATTTTTGTGTTTACGCTCAGCAAAGATGTGTTCTCACGTCTATCTCCCTCTGGTTTTGATATCAGCTTGTTGCCAGCCTCATAAAATGATTTGAGGAGAATTCTTTCCCTCTATAAAGGTTTGATAATCTATACCAGTGGAGTCCTCTGGGTCTAGCATTTTCTTTGCAGAAAGACTTTTGATTGGATGCTTTATTTATTTAATTTATGTGGGGTGTTTTTTAAACTAGTTTGTAAATTTGTGCCTTTCAAAGAAGCCCTTCATTTTAGTGTTCCATTTCATCTAGCATTTATGTATTTTCCCATTTTTTAATCCCTTAACATCTAGAACCATCTATAATGATAATTTTTTCTCTTTTGGCTTTTTGAAACAGGGTCTCCATCTAGTTCCTTCTAGCCTGGAACCCACAGAGTGCTGAGATTAAAGGCATGTGCAACCACATCCAGAAATGCCTTCATTTTTGATTGTTGTCTGTTTGTGGTACTAGGAGTGCCTCTGGGTGCCACTGGCTTGTATCCCAGCACTTATCTTGACCAGCTGGATGTTTAACCATTTTATTTATGGTTTTAACTTCTAATATTTTAAAACTTGTCAATGAACTTTATATATTTCTAGGGTACATGTGATCTGGGGATGGTGTTGAGGCAGGGTCTTGTGTAGCTCAGGCTGGCCTCAAACTCCCAAGTGTAGACGACAATGACCTTGAATTCAGATCCTCCTGCCTCCACTTCCCAAGTACTAGACTTACAGGCGCCATCACACTGGGCTCGGTGTGATATTTTAATGTTTGTTTCCAGTGTACAATGACCAGATAAATGGAGTAGTTGGCATGAACATTCCTCCTTGGATGTTTATCATGCTTTATGATGGAATTGTTCAAGTCTTTTCTCTAGATATTTTGAAATCCATTCACTGTAGCCATAGTTGCAGTGTGTGCAGTAGAACATTAGAAGCTATCCTTTCACCTCAGCTGCATATTTTAGCTCCTAACCTGCCACAGAGGCCTTTTGAGATTGTCTTTATATATTACTACTAGAACACTTACATTTTAAAATTTTTGTTTATGTATTTATTTTTATTTTATGTGTATGAGTGTGTTACCTGCATGTGTGTAAGTGCATCCATGTTGTACAATGCCTGAGGAGGTCAGAAGAAGGCGTCGCATTCCCCTGGAACTGGAGTTACGGATGGTTTTTAGCCACCATGTGGGTGTTGGGAATTGAACCCAGGTCCTCTGCAAGAGCAGTCAGTACTCTTAACTGCTGAGCCAACTCTCCATCCCACCCCACCCCAAATTTCTTAAGTTGCTTTTTGCAGCCAGTTTGGAAAGTACAGAAAAAGATAAATGTCGGCAAAATCCTGGTCCCCAGCGATGACTGCTGTGAACCTTTACATCTATCTCTTCTGCCTTTTTCTGGGAGCACAGTACTATTTCTTTTTAGAGTGGTGAAAATGTCCTTTTAGAACTAGGCATCTGCACCCAGTCTGCAGCCCCATTTTGTGAGGCTCATAGTCAGGAGCTAGTGGAACAGATGCCTCTCTCTGCCAGGCCTGGTCAAGGCATTGACCTTGGCCATTTCTGAGTCACCGCACTGCTTCACCATCTGTCTGATGCAATAGTCTTCAACCTCGGTATTCACGATGAACCCAGCTGTGTGACTGTCTTCTGTCTTCGTGGCAGACATGGAATTCAGGGGACAGTGAAAACTGCATAGTGGCCACAGGGTTTTTTCTGGGATCGCGTGGGCTGCCTCCTGGCTCTTCAGTCATTGGGAGGTGGCTATCTGTGGATCTTCTGTGTGTTTGCATGTATTTGTGCATGTGTGTATGTATATATGTGTTTATATGTGTACATATTTGTGTATATGTACATGGATGTGTATTTGTGTGTATGTTTTGTTTATTTGTCTCTCTGGTTGTTTATATATGTGTATGCATATGCATGTGTTTGTATACATGTGTGTATATGTATATGTGTGCATATGTGTTTATGTTTACTTGTGTGTATATACATATGTACTTGTATGTTTGTACATATCTATCTGTGTATGTATATATGTTTGGATGTATGTGTATTTGTGTCTGTATATATTATGTATGTACATATGTATGTGTGCATTATATGCATGTATTGAATATGTATATGTGTGTGTTGAGGTCCCTGTGCTCAGGGCCAGCCCGAGGGGGACGAAGGGTCTCCGTCATGGGAGTGGGTGAGTAGGCGCAGAGTCAAAAAACAGACACCTGGAGCTGGATGAAAAGCAGGCAATGGGTGAGCTGCTGCAAACTCGTTTTTTCACAGAAATGCAAGGGGTCTTATAGGTCTGGTTAGCCAATTGCCTTATGGGGTGGGGTCCCAACTGCAGCCAATAGTAATCTGTCCCCAGGTAGATCATCTCGGTGCAGGTTCTTTCCAGATGCTGGGCAGAAGCTGACCTGGCCAGAGTGGAGTGCCACGCCCACGGGAGCCACTCCCTTATTACAGGTGACCTGGCTAAGGCCCACACTGCAGTATGCCATACACATGTGTACTCTATGTGTATGTGTATGTTGTGTATGTTTATATGTCCATATGTGTGTATGTGTACACGTGCATGTGAGGGGCTGTGTTACCATCTGTGCTGGGTTTGGGGCTCTGGCTCTGGGAGGGGCCAGAGCTCCCTTCCTTTTTGGCTCCATCTTTTAGCCTCTGTAAGTGCTTCTTCCCTTTGCAAAACCAAAGTCCTTGCCCTTTCAGTTAAGCCGTGGGGACATTCAAGTCTTTCACGTTCTTTCCCACAGAATCTCCTGCTTCACGGGGTGTGTGATCCCAAGTGCTCAGGGCCTCCCCTGGTCAGGCACTCAGAGAATCTTCAGAGATTTTTCACTTACAGTCAGTCTGCCGGAGCCTGTGGAAACCCTCAGTCATAATCAGTTTGCATTCTGGTCACTGCTTCCTGCCTTGGGCCCCTGGGCACAGTGGCTTTGTGACTTCCGAGTGGACAGCTGTGTTTACATTTCAGTTCTTGCCACTTGAAAATGCCACCGGCCGCAATAATCATTCATTTAAAAGTGCACCTGGCACCCAGTATAGTGTCTGACACCCAGAAAACCTGATGAATGGAACAGTGCAAGGGATGACACTTTAGAAATTCCAGTAACAGTGTTTCCTCTGGAGGTATCACCACGGAGTAGAGGAAGGAACCTGAGGTGTGGTCAGCCGAGCCCAGGCCCAGGGTCGCACTGTGTGATTCGGAGCAGACTAACCCCTCCTCTGAGCATCAGTTTCTGTGTCCAAAATGATACAAACTTACCTGCCTCACAGTTGCTCTGGTGATCATGATAAGGGCATGTAAGTGCTTGGCACACACCAAATGAGGGACAACCCAATTAGGACCAATAGCCCAAGTCACAGCTTCTGGCTACCATCCATGGCTGTGCAGACTGGGGCTAATACACTAGTGAAATCTTACAAAGACTTCATTATTGTCCTTACAGAAGAACTAAGCTGTTTACTTTAATCCAGTCCAGACATAAGTATAGGTAGGTTAGCAGACTCTGTGTGTGTGTGTGTGTGTGTGTGTGTGTGTGAACGTACACGTGTGCACGTGTTTGTAACTACATGGTGCTTCTACAATGAAAGGGCACCCCATTGTCTCCCCTTCTGCCCATCACCACCATTTTCCTCTAGTCCTTTCACCCAGGACCAATGATCCACAAACCACACTCCCTAAAATAGCATCACCTGGTGAGATGACACAGCATGTGGGGGGCTGAGGCAGGAGGATCTCGAACTCAGGAACAGCGGGACTACATAGGGAGACCGGGAAAAAATAACCCCCAGAGAGTCCTCAGTGTTCCCGAGCCCGTCCGTCTTCCTGGTCCTGCTTTACACACACTAACACATATTCCCGCCTGCCCAGTGCCTCCCATACACATTCAGACACCTGCCCTGTCCCCCTAGGTCTTTCCTCAGAAGCTTCTGGAGCCTGTCTGTGCTTTCTGGAACTTCAGTATCAAGTGAGTTTCCACACCCATGTCTTTACATGAGCCCAGTTTAGTCCTTACCTTATTTATATGTTTGTATGTATGAGCACACGTACACCTGCTACAGCATGCATGTGGCGATCAGACTTGTGGGATCAGTTCTCTCCTTCCATCATGTGGATGCCACAGGTTGAACTTGGATTGTCAGACTTGGCCGGTAGCAAGTGCTTTACCTGCTGAGCCATCTTACAGGCCCCTAAATAAAGCAAAGAAGTTAGAATTTAGAGGTGTTTTGGAGCCTCCCCCAAACTTCCCTGACCCCATCTGGTTCCAGAAGCTGGGGCAAGGTGGGGTGGCACCCACATGGTGATAGTCTTCCTGTTCTAGGAGGCTTGTGAGGGAGGAAGCGCTAACTCTGTGGGGTGCCTGGAAGGAGACTCAGCTGTCCAATGACCGCTAGAGTGGTTCCTTTGAGTTTTGGGCCTGAGACACTGGCTGGGAGAGAGGACTCTGGGGCCTAACCCCAGTCTACACTCTGGGTCTCCGATATCAGTCTCAACTGCTTCATAGCCAGCGTAAGAAATAACGGTCACGGTTTCATCTGAGCCTCCTTCGGTCCCACCGTCCCTGAGCAGGCCAGGCACATTTGACAGATGGGAAGCTGAGGCCCCAGAGGGTCAGCATCTGGCCAAGGTCACATCACTGGCTAGAGGTGGAGCAGCCGTAGGTTTCAGGCTTTTCGGAGAGGCCTCTGCCTGGCCTGCCATCCTCTGTGTCCACCGCATCTCAAGAGCCCTTCTGCTCCCTTCCAATCCCAAGCCCAGATGCCGGGGGCGCCTGGGCCGCTACCGGCTGCTCGGTGCTCGCTCTGCACCGAGGCTCTACTGCCTGCCTCTGCAACCACAGCACCAGCTTTGCTGTCCTGCTCCAGGGGTATGAAGTCCAGGTGAGTGCGGGAGTGACAGGGAAGCCCTGTCTAGACGGGGAGGGTACGCACGCAGCAGGGGGACGCTGGGGCCAGCTCATCCGCGACCCCTGCAGTGGACAGCTGGAGACAGGGATCAGGGCCTGGAGCTGGGGCTTTGAGGACTGGGCTCTGAGAGGGCCCAGGCAGGAAAGTGGTAGGGGTGGAAGATGGGAGTGTGGGGGGCAATGGGGTCAGCAACGTCACTTCCAGGCCCCCATGTGTGTCACCTGACCCACGGGATCGTTCTCTTGGGTGTGTCAGTCACCTCTAACCCATAACTGATGTGTCAATGGAAGCTGGGTGGAGGATGGTGTATGGGGAGAGCCCGCAGGAGAGAGGTGCATGCACGTGCTTACTTATTAACCACCTACTGACTGTGTGCAGGCCTGGCCCCGTGGCTGGTGCTGTGGCCATCACTGATACCCGAGGAACCTCATAGTCCCCAAGCAGGGCAAGGTGGTGATGGCTCCCCCTGTCCTTTCCTGCAGGGAGGCCCTGAGGAGGAGTCACTGCTGAGGATGCTCTCATTTGCGGGCTGTGGCATGTCCTTCTGTGCTCTTATCACCACCTTCTTGCTCTTCCTGGTGGCTGGGTGAGGAGGGGTCTCACACCCAGACTCCACCTGTCCCTTACCAGCCTGCACAGCCCTCTTTGATTCAGGGGGCCTGGGAAACTGGCCTGGCTGCCTCCACGAGCCCAGCCCCAGGGGCCCCAGGTAGGGCCAGGATGAAAGGGTGTGGGGTTGGCTCTACTACTCTTCACACAACTCCTCTCTCTGTCTATCTAGGGTCCCCATGTCTGAGCGGACCACAGTTCATAAGAATCTCACTTTCTCCCTGGCCTCTGCCGAGGGCTTCCTCATGACCAGCGAGTGGGCAAAGGCCAATAAGGTGAGTAGGCAGCTTACAAGATTCCCAGCCAGTTCAGCACTCGAGGCTTTTGTGAGGTTTTCCAGCCACAATTATTTGCCTATGGTCCCATTGTCCTGGGAGGAGCAAGGCCTGGATTAGAAAGACCTGGATGGTAGAGGGGGCAGACACCTTTCCCCGACTCTGGTTGGGATGACAACATTAGGCATCGGCATGGGTGGGTTGCACTCGGGGCTGACCTCACTGGGGACTCCCATCCTCCTCAGGTGACCTGTGTGACTATCACAGCAGCCATGAATCTTCT
The DNA here is from genome assembly GCA_035773235.1 of Eospalax fontanierii. Taxonomy (NCBI): domain Eukaryota; kingdom Metazoa; phylum Chordata; class Mammalia; order Rodentia; family Spalacidae; genus Eospalax; species Eospalax fontanierii. Next base: position 53,401,657 of record CM069541.1, read on the forward strand.
TTTCCTGGTCGCCTTCTCCTGGATGCTGGTGGAGGGGCTGCTGCTATGCAGCAAGGTGGTGGCTGTGCGCATGCACCCAGGCCCCAGGATGAGGCTGTACTATGCTGCAGCTTGGGGTGAGACCCTCTGCTCCTCACTCTTCTCAATTGCCTTACACAGCTTCCATTGCTGCCCACCACTGCCCCACACCAGTGCCACCCAGACCCGTCGTCACCTGCACCCAGCACCACCCAGTGCTCACCTGCACCCGGCACCACCCAGTGCTTACCTGCACGCGGAACCACCTGATGCTGAGTATGCTACTATACAGTATACTAGTATACGGTCCCACTCAACACAGCATTCATCACTACCCAGTCCCTATTTCACCCAGAACCACCTGGTATTTCTCTTTGATTTGAGCTCAGTTTTCTCAGTTCTGTCAGCCTCTAGCTTAACCAGTCTATTTGTCCTAGCCCCCTCTCCATGTGAACAACCTCAGCTCCCCACTCTAATCCCAGAGCAGCTATCATGTCAGTTGCCAGCCCTCCCACTCACTGGCTCCCAGCCCTAAGGCTTCAGCCTAATCTCACCTCCCTGGGTTGCAACTAAAGTCATCCAACAGTATTAGTCCCCAGCCTGGTTTGTGGATCTCTCCAGGGGTTCTAGGGGACAGCTATGAGTTGGTCCTGGAATTAAAGTGGCAGCATGGCCTGAGACTACTTTCTCCTTCCTAGGCATTCCTGTGGCCATTGTGGCCATCACCCTGGCCGTGCATCCCCATGACTACGTGGCTGCTGGACATTGCTGGCTCAATGTGCACACGGATGCCATCTGGGCCTTTGTGGGGCCTGTGCTTTTCGTGCTGACTGTGAGCTGGGAGTTGTGGGGCCACAAGGGAGGGACATGTCGGGGATGGGAATTCTCTCCCTACTGACACTCAACCTCCAGGCCAACACCTGCATCCTGTTCCGCGTGGTGATGGTCACCGTGTCCAGCGCCCGCCGCCGCGCTTGCGTGCTGAGTCCACAGCCCGGCCTGCAGCAGCAGTTCAGGGTCCAGATGTGGTGAGGCCCAGCTGGGGGTCAGGACTTGGTTGTGGGCACAGGCCACCTGGCACCCCATGCAAAGCTGGCTGAGTGTGAACATGGCGAGTCTTTGTGGGGATGTGTGTACGTGTGACCAAGTGTGAGCTTGTGTTGAGCAGATGAGTGTACACATGGCCCTGCTTATGTGTTCACATGTGTGCACGGGCATGTCATGTGAGGGTGGCTATCCATCCTGTGTGAGGCATTGTGGATACCAGCCTGTCCTGGAGCCTCACTATCTGCAGAAGGCACTGAGAACTTGCTTGAGACACATAGGGGGACTCCCCAAATCAGATCATCCCCAGTTCAGGGTCAGGGGAAGATCTGGGTTCCCAGCCCTACCAAGGACCTTTGCCACTTTCCAGCAGCATGGCTGCTGGAGTGATGGTGTAGCCTTCTCCTCTTGACCCTCCCACACCACAGCAGAACCACTCAAGCCAACAAGTCCTTGAGAAGCTCGGGAGCCTGGACCCCTGGAGAGGGAGAGGAGAGCCTTCATGACTCCTTGTCCCCTGCTCCCTGCCCTTTTCTTGGAAGCCACTCTCATTTTTGCAAACCAGGCTTGGTACTGAGCTCCCATCTCCTGGAGCCTCCACTCCTACTAAAAAGGAAGGAAGTCCAGCTGAGGGTTCTATAAAGCTTGCTCTCCATCTGCAGTTCCGGCAACTCCCTGGGTGCTGCCCCATCCATGGGATTCCAGGCAAGCACCCTGGCCCTCAGCTCTGCCCACTTTCCTTCAGGGCCACGGTGAGCCAGTGCTGGTCCTGCTTCCTGTCTTAGGCCTGACCTAGCTGGTCGGTCTCCTGGTGCACCTCAGCCCAACCTGGGCCTATGCTGCTGTGGGCCTCAATTCCTTCCAGGTACTTGCAGGCCTGACATTCGGGGGGGTTCTCTGACACACAGAAACTCAGAGCGAGTATCTGGTTTGCCAAGCGGGGAGGGTGAACTCTCCATCACAGGGGCATTCAACAGCAAGGTAGGGCATTTTGCAAAAAAGGGCCTGGTAACAGTGCCTCAAGCCCACAAGCAGGACATGAGAGAGGATTTTGAGTCCATTACATTGGAGGCTGAGGCCCACCAAGGGAATGGTCAAGGGTCATGGATTCTGGGCCACTTCAGGCATCACCAGGAGGCCCAGTGAGGGCCCACAGGAGGCCAACGTTATCCCCTTTGAAGAATGTAGCCCATTGTGGCCTTGGTTTAGGCATCCCCATCTGGGATGACAGCGAGCTAAGAAAGGGTTTGGTCAGGAGACTGATGCTAAATCCACACAATGATGGGATGGTAGAAAAATAAGCACCCAAGTGCGCTTGTCCTTGGGATTCACAGACCTATAGGGGACCCAGATAAGGACAGACAGTGCCAGGCCAGGAGCTGGGTGGGGAGACAGTGAGGGGCCCTAGGAGGTCCCTGCTGCTGCTACTCTGTCCCTTGGAGAACTGTCCCCTTTGTCCACACCAGCTTTTCCTACCCAGCTCCCTCTTGGGGTCAAAAGGAAGGACAGACCAGAGCCGGGACAGACAAAGGTACACTACTGAATCAGGACACACTCCATCTAAGGCCTCCACTCCTAAGCGCAGTGAGCCTCCCTCAGAGATGAGGGCTGAGGCAGTCAGTGTGGCTTACAATGCCCGGTGCTCGCCTTGCTCTGGCCCAGCTCACACTTTTATCTCCTAGCACAGTCCTAGGGAGCAGTGTCCTAGTCAGTGCTCGTCCATCTGTGCCACAGTCATTGGTCACCCACCATGTGCAGCAGGTATTTGAGATGCTGAGGGTACAACTATAAAATGGCCTGTTCTTGAAGGTGACCTTCAGGAAGTGGAGACCAACCGTGACACATGGGGGGTGACACGGTGGTGAGAGGTGAGGTGGGGATGACGGTGCTGGGTGCCAGGTCCTGGCCCACGTTACTGTCTCCCTCTGGACACCCCAGAGCCTTGGCCATTTTCTGGGCGTTCCTGGAGGAGGTGGCTTATTTGGCGAAATGCTTGCTCTGCAAGCATAAGGACCTGAGGTCTGACCCCCAACACCCACATAAAAAGCTGGGTGCTGCAGTGTGTACCTGCCTGTGCCCCAGTGCTGGGGAGGCAGAGACAGGAGGGTCCCTGGAGCTCACTGGCCATCTGTGAGCTCCAGATCCAGTGAGCGACCCAGTCTAAAATAAATAAGGCGGTAAGCTGGGTGTGGTGGCGCACACCTTTAATCCCAGCACCTGGAGGCAGAGGCAGGTGGATCTCTGTGAGTTCAAGGCCAGTCTGGTCACACATAGTGAGTTCCAGGCCAGATGGGACTACAGGGAGACCCTGTCTCAAAAAGACCAAATAAACAAACAAACGAGGTGGTGAGCAGCTGAGTAAGACTTACAACCTCCTCTGGCTTCCACCTGCACACACCCACATAGACATGTCCTGTACCAGAAAAGAAACGGGTTTCTTGGGGGAGCAGAGGGCCTCACCAAGAAGGCCCCTCAGCAATGAAGGGTGGCATGGTCCACAAGGACATGTGTTGGTGTGGTGGAGGGGCCCGAGTCTCCTTCCCCAGCACGGCCACCGTCCGAGCTCCGGGTCCCCGGCACTCACAGGCTCGCGTCTCCGTGACCCAGCCAGGTCTTTCCAGCCCATCACAGGACACCGAGGGCAGCAGAAGCCTGTTGCCATGGTGATTACTCAGCTGGTTGCCAGTGCCCTTCCATGTCCAGAGTGGGTCATGGTGTTCAACCTCTCTGGAGCTCCTCACTCAGAGGTGCAGCCACGGGGCTACCCCAGGCTCCCATGTCTCTGTCCCTCCCCTTCTTCCACACCTGTGGGGTTTTGTCTTTGAACTTTCTTGTTCTTTCCGTCTCTCCAGCTGTCTGTCCCTGTCTCTTCTCTCTGTCTTCCCTCCGGCTTTTTCCTGGATTGTCCCAGGCCTTCTCTGTCTCCAACCCTCCTCTCTACTCTCTCATCCTGTAGCTGCTTCTCGGCCTTCATCCCTGTGGGCTGGGTGTTACCAAGCATGCCCCTGATTCATTCCAGCCTGTGTCCTTGGGACTTACTCCCTTGCAACTGTCCCCAGCCCCACCCCCGCCCCTTCCATCCTGTGTGTCTCTCCCTCTGCTGTACCTATGACCATGACTTTCTCCCAGTCTTATGCTTGGGCATAAGCTAGGCAGGATCTACCTTAGGACAGTGACCAGATTCAGAGGGACCAGAATGAACCCAGCCTCATTTGTTCTCCAGGAGTGATGCCGCTTACTTCTCACCTGCTGTGTCTGGCTTTGTGGAGGGAGAGCAATAAGTAGCTGTAGCTCACATCCACCCTAGTGAAGAGTCTTCTGAGACCTGTACAGGTTGAACCAGGCCTAGTTTCTACCCCTGTTTAATGGGGACCAGAGTCCCCCCATGCCTCAAGAGATCATCTGAGACAAGCCTTTCAAAGGACGGAACTCAGTACCTCCTGTGCTCTCCGAAGACCTGTGGACGCTGGCTCACCACTCATTCAGTGCAACGCGGCCTCCCAGCTCCTTCCTCCCCATGCCAGCACTGGTCCACACCCAGAGAATGTGTGCGTGGGGCTGATGCACCCACCTTCCACCACATGTCCACAGGGTGGTACCACTGAGGCTGAGAGCCCAAAGGGCAGTCCCAGCTGTGTGGGGACAGAGGGGCCACTCATGGGGAAGCAGGGCAGGCCATTCCTGGAAGGACTGATTCTCAGCTAAGACTCAAAAGCTATATGCAGAGGGGTCCCTGTGCCATCAGAAGGGAGCAGCATTAGGAGCGCTGGTGAGAAACAGGGCATGAAGGGACGTGGGGACTAGGCCATGCAGGGCGCCAGAGCTGTTATAAGGAGCTCAGAGTTTACCGTAGGGAATGGGAGTCATGACAAAGCAGGAGGCCAGGCTGCAGAGTCGGGTGGAGGCTCTGTGGCAGTGACATGAAGTCTGTCCTCAGGGTCCATATATCTTCCTGGTCTATGGTGCTTACAACGGAGAGGTGAGTAGGGATCATGGGCTGAGGGAGAGAAAGAAAGAGAGGGTGAGCAGGGTCCTTCCATCCTGATGCCCACAGGCCTGAGGATGGGCCCAACCAGCACAGCCCCAGGGCTTAGGCCATGGGGAGTCCAAGGCCTGACCTGCACCATCCTGCAGGTGCGGAGCTCGCTCCAGAGGATGATGGAGAAGAAAGCAGCTGAGGCATTCACGGTAGAGCAGGGGCTCCTGGCCAAAGGCAAGGGCGGGCAGCCCAGATCCATCCCCGCAGGTCCAAACCCAGCATCTCTCTTTTCAGACCCACTATGGCCCTTCTGACTCTCGGGCTCCAGGTTCCTTGGCCATGGCCCAGGCCAGCCCCACAGCCTGGGCTCCATCAGGAAAACAAGTCGCTCTCAGGGGTGCAATCTCATCATTCCTATGCCTAATGCTACCTGGTGCCTTGATTTCTCCATCACTCAAGCAGAGCCGGGAGGGCAAGGGCAGATTCTATTTGCCCATTTAAAAGACAAGAAGAATGAGGCCCCAGAAACTCTGTAATCTTGGGCCTTGGAGAATGGCTTAGAAATGACTTGTCACCCCAATACCACTACCAGAAACAGGGACTCTTGGCATCCAGCCAGAGGTGAGGCTTGCGTGGGGCAGGGAAGGCTGGGGCTTCTGCAGGCTGAGTGGGCCTGGGCCCTTGATGACATTTAAGGACTTGGGCTTCAGTTTCCTGACCACTAATCTGGCAGTAAAATTTTGAGTGAATTCTTAGGGCATTTGATCATGAGGGTCCCACCCCTTGGAAGAGAGGACTCCCTACTTCAGTCTGCCCACAGTGCATCAACTAAATGTTTCTCATACTAGGGACCCACGGACCCAGGATTCCTACAAACTTCTCCTCCATTGCTGAACCCAGGAGACCGGTGAGGCTGGAACAAGGGAACTGCTAGTGAACATCAGGGTGGGAACATCACAAAGACAGGCAGGGCAGGTGGAGGACGCCCCCTCCCCCTCGTCCTCAGTACTGGGAGCAACTGGGAAGCTAAAGCCTGAAGGCTGGCCGATCTGAAAGCCACGGCCACTTGGAAGAGGGGGAGCAAGAGAAAGAGTCTACCCTGCCCCTCTTCCTCAGGCGGTGGAGCTGACGGCATTCAAGGCTTCAGGTATTGTCGTCCTGGGGCAAGCTCCCCGTTCCCCCTTTAGGCCTAGACAGCCCCTCTGCCCCACTGCACCAAGATGGAATTGATTTAAGAAGCAACCACACAGGACCTCCCTTGGAGAGGGATGAGTGGGTGGAGTCGTCTCCATAGCTGATGCTGTGCAGATGGGCCACCACCAAGCAGCCTGCCTCCTCTATCTTCCAGTCCTTGAACCCTGGCCCAGTCACCAGTCTCCATCTTGAGCACCTGGGTCCTGAAGCCTGGGTCCTGGGAGCCCTTCCAAACCCCAGGGCAGGCACTTTATCCTTCCCTGTAACCAGAGAGCAGCTGGGCTAGGCTGGCAACACCCCAGACCCTACCCAGATCAAGGGGGTGGGACTCAACCTCAGCCTGGGGGTGGGAGGGAGTGAACGCACCAGCCTCTTGTCAACCTCTCTGAGCCCGAATTTCCGTGCTCTTAGACCAGCATTGCCTGGCCTCAAACACTACATCCGGAGCGCGCGCGAGAGGCCTGCCTTCAGAGCTCTTAATGGGGCTAGGCTCAGCGCCTTAACTCTAGGTACCTGCGGGTTCTGGTTCAGTGGCCAGGAAGTGGGGCTGCTTTCCTCCCATTGTGCAGATAAAGAGGCTGGGGCGTCCAAGGGAGCCGCAACTAGGCGGCCAGTGGCGCAGCAGGAGCCAGACCCACCTGTACAGAAAGGGCAACTGAGGCACGGCGCTAGTCACATGGGTGTGGCCGCAGGAACCCGTCACCCCCTGGTTCAGGGCAGCCTGCGCCTGGCTTGACGCTTAGAGCTTGGACCACCTGCAAAAATGGGCCGGAGCGCCCCTTGCAGGCAGGCGGGGGCACGGGGCCCAGGCCGCGGACCGCGGCGCGCGCAGCCGCCCCGCCCCCCCGCCCCGCGGCCCCGCCCCTCCGCCCCCGCGGCCCCGCCCCCGCGGCCCCGCCCCTCCGCCCCGCCCCCACCCGCAAGCGCAGCCGTCTGCGGGAACAAGAGCCGCCGCGGCGCCTCCGCGCTCAAGTGACAGCGCCATTGTCTCTGCTGAATGGGTGCGTTGCTAGGGCTGCTCGTAGCAACGGAGCCACTTCCACCTCGGCTCCACCCTCGGGACCCCCAATCCCCGCCCGTCGCTCCCCACCTCGCACCCCCAGCCCTTCCTCGCCACCTGCTCTGGTGGCCTGGGCAAAGGTGCTGGGGAAGCGGGGAGTGGTGGCTTCCGACTGTGCGTCCCCTCCTAAAGCCCAGGGGACACTGGGGGCACGCAGTGTTCCGAGGATGAAGAAACTGAGGCGCTAAGAGGCTGAGGAGCAGCCCAGGGTGACAGGGCCCTCTACTCCCTTGCCCCATCTTGGCCATTCCTGCCAGCCTTGCCCCCAAAGAGTCACTTTCCTTACAGGGGTCTAGAGACTGTGTGCTGGGCTTCCCTCCCTGCCTTGTGGGGCTCGGTGGCCAGAGGACCCCATTCTTGGAACCCCAGACTGACTGAGAGATGCAGCTAGAAGCCCCAAGCTGAGAGAAAAGCAGCTCCGGACCAATCCACAGCCCCCTGTCCTGTCTGTTCTAGTTCCGGTCCCACTGCCAAGGTGCGCTGTGCTGTCTAGTAATAAACCAGTGCTGACTCTCTGCCTGTGCAGTCTGAGGGTCCTCCTGGCCTGGCCTGGGCCGGGTAGGTGCTGTCGGAGGGGAGCCCGAGAGACTTCCACTTTGACTTTGGGACTCTGCCTTGTTATCAGGGTTAGTAAGTCTAGTCAGCACTTTTCTTTTGTCTTTTTGAGACAGGGTCTCCCTATGTAGCCCCAGCTGGCCTGGATCTTGCTATATAGACCAGGCTGGCCTTGAACTCACAGAGATCCACCTGCCCTCTCCCCACCCGCCAATGCTGGAATTAAAGGCATGCATGACAACTCGCAGCTTAGTCAGCACTTGAAAAAGAAAGCAATAAAACATTTGTCTGTGTGTGTGTGTGTGTGAATCAGTTCTCTCCTTCCACCATGTAGGTTCTGAGGATTGAATATTCAGGTCTCAAGGGTTGGTGGCAAGTGCCACCTCCCCAGCCCCTCAGTCAGCATTTATCAGCACCAGCAGTGACTCTGTCAGGCTGTGGGTCTTCACTCTGACTCAAGACCATCTTCATCCTGACTGTGAGGTCACCCTGGCTGGAAGCCTAGGGGCATGAGGCAGCCACCACGGCTCCCAGGAGGTGGGGATTCACTGGTAGGGGTGTGGGTGTGGGTGGACAAGTGAGGCAGAGAGGGGCAGGGTGCATGTGAAGCTCCCCAAGAGCCAACGAGGCACAGACAGTAGCAGAGGCCCTGGTGGTTTGCCCTCTGGATCAGGAGTGGGTTGCAACTGGGTTACAACTTATGGGGAAAGTTGCCCCCTCCACAAGCCCCGCTGTCTAGGCATTTCTTTCTGGGACTTAAGCTGTGGAAGCTCTTGAGGCCCTGTCCATCATCAGCAGAATTGGGGATTGAAGAGGTGCCAGGCTCTGTTGGATGGTCTTGTGGCATATAGCCCTGTGTCAGTTCTGGGCAAGGCACCCACCCTGCACACAGTAGGTGCCCATGGAATGTCAGTGGTGACCAGAAATATTTAGGGCTGTGGGCACAGAGGTTACCAATGTTGAAGGCATTGAAGGCTCTGAGTTGAGAGATGAGAGATCTCAAGACAAGGCATGCACCCACAAGGAGGAGCATCAGGGCCCCTGCTCGTCACAGGGAAGACACGCAGGAGCCCAGGAGGATGAAAGGCTGGGTCAGGTGGCCACTTGGTCTGGAGCAGGGGCCCTGCTCAGTGTCAGCAGGAGAATGTATGTCAGCCCACTCCTGCCCGTGCTAGGGGTGGGGAATGCAAGGCGGGGGAAGGGACCGGGCACTTGGTGGCACATCCCATGCGCTCTCTACTGCTTTCCCTCTTAGAAGACTCATTTTCTCCAGAACCAAGTGTAAAGGCAAGGACCAAGGGGTCGATTCAAGTCCCTCCCCCTGCAACCGGACCCTTCCCCCTCATACACCTCTATCCAGCCAAACAGCCAACTGGCATCCCCTCTTCTATTGTTGGCACACTGTTCTTTCTGCCTGGACTGACTTTGCTTCTATCAAGCTGGCGAATTCCTAGGCATCCTTCAAAACCCACTCTGGAGGACACCTCAGCTGTGAAGCCTTCCTGTGGTCCCAGGAGCTGAATCAATCACTTTCTCATCTCTGATTCAGTGATATGATAAATTACATCATATGACTGGATTAAAATAGTCTCCTTCAAGATCACACAATGCCCAGGAACAGGTGCCAAGCAGAAAAGGGACCCTTTTTTCCTTTACCAGCTCAGCCTAGAGGGAATGCCTTTTTCTAACTGGCTCAGAGTGTCTGAGTGGGCCAGGAGTGGCCATGCAGATAAACCAAGTTGGTTAAGGTGGGTTGGACGGTGGAAGTTTGTGTTGTGGCTGTGTCCCTCCTAGGCTATGTGAATGTGAGGAAGGCACTTGATGCCTCTGTGCCTCAGTTTCTTCAACTGTAATCAGGGACTGCTACCTATAGAAGGGCCTTGCAAGAGCTGGTTTGACAAGACCTGAGAGATGCTAGGATGGTTCCTGAAGTGGAACAGCCTCAAGTGTAGGCAGAGCTCACTGCTGCCATCTACTGGGAATGGAAGGGTGGTGACAGAGGGCTGAAAGGAAGGAGAAACCCAAACTAGGATCTGGTTCCCTCCTGAGTTATCCCTGCTGGGGTTAGTACAAGGCCAGGGAGCCTAGCGAGACACACAGGAGGTGTTCACTAAAGGAACACTCTTTCTTTCCAAGATGAGAGCAGAGCTGGCACGGCCAGGGTGAAGCCGAGTTGAGATCCCAGAAAGCTATAGCATCTTCCAGGTCTTGTGCATACTTTGGGGTCCCAGGGACGTGGTGGGAATGGAAGCCAAGCAGTGCCCGGTGTCCCTACCCTGGCCTCTCCAACCCATCTTCCTCCTCAGGTTTTATATGTATACAATGTATACAATATGTATGTATACATACATGAATTTAGTACAGGTATGCAGAGTATTTCGGTCCTGTCCACCTTCCAACTCCAACTTCTTCCAAACCCCTTCTACATCTCCCTCCCAAACTCATGTCCTGGTTTAAAAATTAACTCATTATTTTTATAACCCACTGAGTCCATTTAGTGCTGTCTGTATGAACATGGGTGTAGGGCCATCCATTGGAGCAGCGGCAACTCACCAAGGGCCGGTCACATTCCCGAAGAAAACTGACTCTCCCTCCCTGAGTAGCCATCAGCTGACAGTACCTCCTCAGCTAGGAATGGGGCCTTGTAAGCCGCTCCCCGTCCATGTTGACTGTTGACTGGCTTGATCTTGTGCAGGTCTTGCCTTTGTGAGGGGCCACGTGCACGCATGTGTGTGTGTGTGTGTGTGTGTGTGTGTGTTTGCAAGAGGTCAGTGGACAATTTGTGGGAGTCAATCCTTTCCTTCTACCATGTGGGTTCTGAGGATTGAACCCAGGTTATCAGGTTTAGTGGAAAGTGCCTTTACCCATTGAGCCATCTTGCCAGAACTCTTAAGTCCCAGACAGAACATCACCACCACCCGGGAAGCCTCTGTGAAGGCTCTGTGTGGTCCCTGAATGCAAATACACAAATGCTACTGGAAACTAATTGCAAAATTTATTTCAGGGCTGCAGGGGCTGGGGAGATTTGTAAGGGCACTTCTTGTTTAGGGGCTGTGGGTCTCTGGCCTTGGCAGGGACATGTGTTTCAGGGACAGAGGTGGGGTCTGAGCCAGGGTGGCAGAAGGCAGGGGGCAGGTATGCCTAGCCTCACCCAGCTAGGCAGGCCTAGAGCAAGCTGCAAATCTGACATGAAAGCAGGAAGGTCCATGGACACCCAGCCCCAGAGGCAGCTGAGGCTTCTTCCCCAGGGCCTGGCCTGCACCGCGACTTTCAGGACACAGGGCAGAGGCCTCGGAGTTGAGGTCAGCTTCAAGGGTTGCAGGAAGAGATGCGATGCAAAGGGACAGTTCCATGAGAGAAAAACTTTCAGCATGGTTCCCACCTAGGGGTCCATGCAACCTCCAAGGTTCACCCATATGCCCACCTTCAAGGACTCTGAGTCCCCACAGGCCTCCTTCTGTTCCCCTAGAGAGGCTGGGGTGGGAAGGCAGGGCAAGCAAGAGCTCTTCTCTGGAGCATGGCAAGGCTCAGAAAAATGAGCAGGCACTACCCAACACCTGGAACAGGAGGTCTGGAGAGAAAGCCTTGGTGGGTGGCCCTATCCCAGTTTAATCCCCAATCTGTCTCTAGCTCACCACACACACACACACACACACACACACACACACACACACACACACATGCCTTTCAAAGACTAGGAGAAAAAAGGAAAAGCAACCCTTTGACTACAACCTTGCAGATCACTACCAGCCCCGCTGGCCTGTCGGGGTGGACAGGGCTGGAATGTTAAGTGTACCAGACCCTCCTCTTCCCTGGGCGGCTGGGACAGGAGAGAAGAATGACTGTAGCAAAGTCCTTTGCCAAGTAATAGAGCAGAGTCAGGGCAGAGGGCCGGAGAGGGTCTTTTTACCCGACCCGGTCTTCCAGTGTCCTCTAGAGCCAGCAGGCCCACCCAGTTCAGCAAACTTGGTCTATAAAACAATGGACTGTCTTCCTGTGGGGGAGTCTGGAGACACCCCCCTCACTGATGCCTACTGACCTTCCCCTGCCTCTGATTCCAGGAGAGAAGGAAAGGGTGACCTCTGACCTAAGGGGCATTCAGGCCCATCAGGGCATCCCAAACACCCTCCCAGAGCACCTGTACTTCAGATGTCAGGACAGAAGCTGAGAGCAGGGGAGGGACAGGTGACCAGCAGTCACCTCCTTGGGGCACTCTGAGTGGCAGGCCGCCCACCTCAGTCAGTCCCTGCCCATCCTCGTTCACCATCCCAAACATACAGCTCCAGAGCGCAGGGGCAGGGGCTTAGGGACAAGGCTCCCAGGTGGCCTAATGCAATGAGTTGTTCGGGGTGGTGGCATCCCCGCTCCACTGCCCACTGCCCACTGCCCACTGCCCACTGCCCGGGCTCAAGTCTGCTTGGCCTGCAGCATCTCGATGAGGAGGTTGTTGCGGGGAATCTCGTTGCCCAGGTGCTTGTGGTACAGGTACTCCTTGGCCTGCATGCTCAGAGCCCGCACCTCCACCAGGCACAGCAGCAGCTGCTGGAACTTGTCCCCGCAGTGCGGGTAGTGGCACAGGGTGTAATCCAGCAGGGCAGTGTTGGCCTTCTCCTGGGCACCCTTCACCAGGCTGTGGTTGTTCAGGAATTTCACATCTGCAACAGGAGAGACATCATCATCCTGTCACTGTCACCACTAGGGTTGGGCTGACACTGTCACAGACATCAGCAACACCAGCCATTTACACACAAGTCCATTTACACACATTAGAAATGGCACGGGGGTTGAGGCTGGAGAGATTGCTCAGTGGTTTAAGGCACTCGCTGCTCTTGCAGAAGACCTAGGTTTTGGTGACTACCAAAGCTGTGGGCACAGAGACTGATGTAAGCCCCCTCAAGGGCAACCACCAAACCACATTGTTGTTTTCATCACGGCTGTGGTCACTACGGACACCTGACAATCACCAAGACCTCCCCCAACCTCACGGGTGCATTGCTGGGTGTGACGTTCACACCACTTGATTTTCTCATCTATAAAATGGGATGCACTGGTTCCCCCAAGGCTTTCAGAACCCTTCTGCGGCCATCATTCCCACGATCATCACCATGAGAGGCACGCTGTGGATAGAAGGACCTGTCTCAGGATGCCAGGCCCACAGGCACTCTGGATATCACCTGGGACCAGTAAAGAGGGTCAGAAAGTTATCTTGTGGGGCTCTAGGTCAGCTTCTCCACAGCAGGCTGGGACCTGGGCAGCTGCCTGCCTAATATACCTGAGAAGTTATGGACAGAACCCAGAGCCCATGAGCCAGTGCTGAAAAGCAGGACTAGGAGGAAAACAAGAGACAGTGGGAGGATCCAGAGGTCTGTAAGGCAAATCCATTTACATACATTAAAAATGGCACGGGGGTTGAGGCTGGAGAGATTGCTCAGTGGTTAAAGGCACTTGCTGCTCTTGCAGAGGGCCTAGGTTTGGTTCCCAGCACCCACATGGTGGCTGACAACTACCTGGATCTCCAGTCTAGGGGATTCAATACCCTCTTCTGGCCTCTGTGGGCACTGCACACACATGGTGCACTTACATGCAGGCAAGGCACTCATATACATAAAAGTAAAGAAAAAATTTAATGGCGTTGAGGTATGACTCGGTGGCAGACCAATGGGTCTAGCACACGGGGACCCTGATTCCATCCCCCATACTGTTGGAGGGAGAGGAGAAAGGGAGGGGAGAGAAGGGAGGCAAGAAAGGAGGAAGGGAGGGAGGGAGGAAGGGAGGGAGGGAGGGAGGGTTCCATAGGCCCTCCCCACAGACATGCTGTATAGGAACCCTGAAGCTGTAGTTGGTCGCAGGCGCTATAGGAGAGTGAGCCTGGGTGTGACCAGTGCATCCCCAAGCCTTAACCCTGAGTCAGACACAGAAGAGGGTTCCAGAGTGAGATCCACAGGGGCAGCAGCTACTGTTTGGGAGCAGTGGCTCTGTGGAGGAGTCCCTGCCTGCTTTGCAAAAAAATCACCTTTCCCTGGAAAGGGGGCTGGGCCCACCTTGTAGGTGGTAGGGAGCCTGGGTCCCTTCCTTGTCACCCAAGCCCCTGTCATAGTTCTCAGCTTCTATCAGCTCATGGCCTGCCCAGGGGTTCAGGGTGAGCCCCCAACCCTCAAAGCCTGGCCTGGCTTCCGCTGGGCTGCCATCTCCAGGGGTTTGGAAGATGGCTGCTTATCTTCTTTCCTGCCTCCTGAGCACTCCAGCCCTTCTACTGCGGGGGAGTCAGGCCAGCATGTGCTCTTGGCCCCCTAATCCCTCTTAACACCCACTGCGCCAGGAAAGCTGAGGCACCTGGCAACCCTGATCCTTGGCCACCTCCAGCGCACCCACTGAGGCCTGTGTTGTCCAAAGCTGGATTTAGGGAAACCGGAGCTGGGCCCAAATCATATGGCAAGATCTCTCGGCTGCTGTCCTCCACCCCCAGTCCCTTCACCCTCCAGTAAGTGAGCCAGGGTCATTTTCTGCCTCCATTCCCCGGGATCTCCATCAGCCCACGGGATAGCTTTGTGCCCATTAGAAAGAATCTCTCCTTGTCTATAGAGCTATTAGATCCAGTCTGGTCCTTCCCCAACTCATTGCTCTTGTTCAGTGACCGATCGACCCACCTGTACATAGCAGCCCACTCCTAGCCTGGCCAGCTCTAGACACATTTAAAGGTGATCATGGGAAGTCATCCCACCAAGCTAGTCTCCTGGAAGCAAGAGATGCATACTGATCCCATCCGTCCTTGTCTCAACCTCTTTCCCATCCCAATCTCAATCTTGTATCATCTGCCCATACTGTCCCTGGACTACTCTGACAAATCATAAAAGGAGGACAGGGTCTAGCTCAAGGACACCTTCTAAAAGGACCCAGAGGGAAGAGTTGGGGAAGGAAGGATAGGCTGGGAGGCTGCCTGCCAAGGAGGGGTGGGAGGGACTGGGGACACCAGGGCCTGGGTTTCCTCGGCTTTACCAGGATTTACTGTTCTCAGCAACATGCCTCGGGGACTCAGGACGGCAGTGGAATAGGAGGAGGAGCGCTCAGAACAAGGACAGCTTTCAGGGCCAGCCCCCTCTCCCAGAAGTCCTCTGTTCTCTCAGTCCCTCCACATGTTGAGAACCCGGTAGCCCAGCCAGTGAAGTCAGCTACAGCAAAGATGGAGGAGAACCATTTCCCTAGAGACCACAGTCCAGAGCTGGGATCAGTTTCCTGGGCATGTGGACACCTTGCACCTACCCTTTTGAGGGTCACAGACATCTAGACTGCAAGAAGAGGACCCCAAGACTTAGCATCAGGGTATTCCTGGGACAGCACCCAGGCCTGTCTGACTCTGGTGACTAAGTTCTGCTGAAGATTCTGTAGGGCTGGGCTCCCCAGGGTTGGGTTAGGCTTGCACCAGACTCTGGGATAGTGAAGTAGGTTCTCAGCAACACACAGGAGTCCTTCCAAGAGTCCCATCCTGGAAGAACCCAGAACCCCAGACGTGAACCTGACTTCAGACTTGACTTCCCCTTACCTGGAGCCCTTAGACAGGTCACATTCCCTTTCCCCTCGTCCCCCAGTCTCCAGCTTCTGGAGACTCTAAAAGACGGAACACAGCCACAACCCACAGAGCCGGGTGCCCTTTATCCCTCAGAAACAGCATCAGGAGTTCCACAACCTGGAGAGGCCCCTTCACGTGTCAGGCGTTCACACCCCAGCTGTGCAAGGAGCCAGGTGACTGCGTGGAGCCACTTCCTTCCCCTGGGAACCTGCTTCCTATCGTCTGTGGACGTGTAGGCGAGGACAGGGTACCGGCCTGGGGACCTGAGCCGCAGGAGAGAAGTGAGCGTGATGGAGCTGCCCACATCTCTCTCCTCAAGCCTGCTCTCCCAGCCCTGGAGGCGGAGGAAGTGGGAGATGGCACCCACCCCGGGAGCAGCCGCTAGCTCTGCGAGCTGAGGGCCCCCCGGGATCTCAGAAAAGCCCCCTTTTCACGGTTTAATTGAATATTTGAATAATCCTTTCATTCCAGCGAGGCATAAAGAATGTTGTCCCAATAGCGGTGACTCAGGCAGGCGCCCCCGCGCACAATGGCCCCTCGAGTGGCGCTGCTATTCAGGCCGCCTTTTGTTGGCGCGGAGCAGTGGGTAAATTGCAAACGCTTAAGGGAATGCTGCCGCGCGCCTCAATGGGAATCAGGAAATCGAATGTTAGGTCAATCCATTAAGCTTCGATTAAGTCCTCGGCGGAACAATGCCCGCCGGGCCCATCTTCATAAACACCGCGATTGCCAGGAGAGAGGCACTAATTTTAATTAAACCTCCTTACCTGCCTCTGAGCCCCCCAGCCGCTATTTAGACGCCAAATGGCACCCTTCTACATAGACAGGCGAGAAGAAGGCGTGTGGAGGGGGCCGGGGGCAGTGGGTGGGTGACAGTCACTGCCGGGGTTTCAGGCTTGCCGGGCCCACTGAGGTTCTGCTGAGGGTGTCCCCTGAGAGCAGGCTGGAAGCCTGAGGACAAGTAACAAGCCTTCTTTGGGCTCCAGTTTTGCTGGCAGATCACTCTGATGGTCTGGGTGGGATCACATCAGTAGCCTTGTGAGTGACATACATCACTCAGTATGTCACCTGTCAATCCCTCAGATATGGGTGTCACCTCCTAACAGAGCTCTAGGCTGCCCACCCACCATCCTACCCTAGACGGGGCTGGAAGGGCCTTGGGTGATGCAGATGTGAGGTGCCCGTGTCATTGCCAGAGGGAGATCCGTCTCAGGAGACCGTTTGAGATATTCAGTACTCAAGGCCATGCACTGATCAACCCCTGTTCACCTCAAACCTCTTCTCCACCCTCCCCTGCCCCTTCCAGTCACACAAACTGTGGGGTTCCCCATAACCAGGAGGGAACACCTTTACTGCCCTCTTTGTCTCAACAGAGCACTCCTATTCACACTGCCAGGGCTGACTCAAGCACCCACCACATCCTGTGGAGAAGCCTTTCCCATTTGGGGAGGAGCCGCCCCAACTCTGATCAGCCCACTACTTACTTAGCTCCTCTCCCAAAGCGGAATCTCTCTCCAAAGAGCCTGTGACCCATCAGGCCTCTGTCACTGTTCTAACTGAAGTAGGTCCAGGCCCCAGAACAGTGCCTCCTGCTCCCCCATGGCCCCAACCTCACCCAATTCCAGACCCACCGGGCTGGGGGCTCCTCAGTCACTTCCATCAGAACCAGACCCCTTGTGTCCAGACACAGAGCACGTGATAAAGGGGTTGCCTAGGGCCCAGTTCATTCATTCATTCATTCACTTCATTTGCTCTCTGGCTCATTTGCTTGTGAACTTGATAAGGATGATTGTGATTAAAAACAAAAATACTGACTCTATAGGCTTTATCATAAATGACAGAATGCATGAAGTCCGAAGAGTACCTAGGGGTACTCTAGGGGGAGGGTACAGCTGGCGGAGGGGTACAAAGATGATTAAGATGTTTTGTATGAAATGCACAAAAATTCAATAAAAAATATCCATTTATAAAAAAAGAAAGAAAGAAATCTCAACTGAACCTAAGGAAGTTTTGGCGACTGATGACTGCTGGGAGCAGGGAGAGACAGTCTCTCGTGGGGATGGAACTCAGTAAGTTAACTGGGCTCCAGTGGATGGACCAACATTCAAGGACATTTGGGGACACAGATCAGACTCTATAGACCATATTACATATATAGCAGAGTACATTAACTGGGCCAGTGAGGGGTGTGGAGAGAGGAGAGAATCTAAATGCCATCAAATAATATTGTATGAAAATTGCAAAATTGTATTAAAACTTTTTAAACTTAAATAAAAATACTGGCACATACTTCTGCAGGATCAGGTCAAACTTGTGGCAGAATTCTCTTGTTATATCCTTATATAGCAAGGCAAGGACAACTATGGTTGCCATTTCACACATAGGAAAATAGAGCCTCAGAGAGCAAGTAACCTGCTCCAGGGCACAAAGCCAAAGAAACCAGAATTAGACTCCAGGCATCCCACGCTTACACCTGTACCTGTCACCTGTAGGGCTATCCAGCCTGGTCTCTCCAGGTTCTTTGGAACAAAGCTAGCATATAGAGGAGAGGTGGGCACTCCCAGGTCTGGGCACCTCCAAACCCCCAGGACAGAACAGGCTAGGCTCAACAGGGGAACTTGGATTCAAGGGAGACCGGAGTCAAACTGGGCCTAGTGCCTCTGGCTGGAGGAGGAGGAGGGCTCCCTCTTCAGGGAGCACCAAACATGGATACAGCTCTGGTCAGGAGACTGGTGCTGACAGTTCCCCTCCAGCCAGCCCTGCCCGGGACCCTCCCTAGCCCAACTAGGGGCCCTAAGGCTCTGCTACAATCCTAAGTGGCCTTGCTGTGAAGGTTGCTCTCTGATACTCTGCAAAGCCCTAGCCAGGCTGAGAGGTCCCAGCCCGCTGCCCCCAGCTGCATGGCAATGGCAGGTACCCCACTCTGCCTAAGCGCTGGACTGCCCACGTTCCACTTACTAGCTCTCTTTTTCCTTCTGCTCCCAAGCCCCCTACTCCCCCATCCCCTGGAGGGCATCCTTGCCAGGCTGTACTTATAAAGCCAACTGCCACAAAGGCACGCTTCCTCCCTGTTCCCTCAGGTGAAGCACACATCTCTGTTCCGACCTTCCAGCTCATAGCTGCTGAAAAATCTTTCACTCAGCTGGGTGTGGGGGCACATGACCTAAAATCCCAGCACACAGCAGGCAGGAGCAGACAGATCTCTGTGAGTTCAAGGCCAGGGGTCTTACATAGCCAGTTTCAGGCCAGCTGGGGATACATAGTAAGACCCTGTCTCAAAATTAAAAACAAAAAACAAAAAACACCAGGGGCTAGAAAGATGGCTCAGTGGTTAAGAGCACTGGCTGCTCTTGTAGAGGACCCAGGTTTGAATCCCAGCACCTACATGGCAGCTACCAACTGCCCTTAACTCCACTTCCAGGGGATCTGATGCCCTCTTCTGATCTTCACGAACACTGCACAACATGGGTGTACTTACATACATTCAGGCAATACACTCAAACATATAAAATTTTAAAATTTTTTTAAAAACTGAAACAACAACAGAAAAGAATCTTTCACTCAGAGAACCCTACTCATCCTCTAAGATCCGGCTCTGATGTCTTTCTTCCAGGAAACGTTCCAGGCAACACCACTGTCCAGGTTCATTACTGTCCAGCTCTCAGGGGCAGGTCACTCCCTTACCGGGAGCTGCAAAGCCAGGAACATCACCCTGTACCAGGGCCCTGCAATGGCTTCCTGGGAGGGAGGTGCCCAAGGGGAGTGTGTCAGAGTTGTGGGTGGGCTGCAAGCAGGAGACGTGGAGGACAGGAACCACACCCATCTCACCTTCCTGCCATGTGTCCCCCAGTCATCTTCCCTGCCTCACAAGACAATAGCTATTCATTTCCCTAGAGGAGCTGGTTCTAAGGGGCAGCCGGTTAGGGTCTTTTCTGTCTGTTTCCTCCAGTTCCTGGCACCAGGCAGATGCTCAGCAGATGTTTATTGAATGGATGAATGAATGAGTGGGTAAAGGAGTCTGGACCCCAGAAAGCTCAGAGTTAGAATCTGGATCTTTGTGAGTTAGGGAGTTAGGAAAAGCAGGAACTCCAGGATGGAAGCCCGGGAACAAAAACATTCCTAAACTAGCTAAACAGTTGTACACTCCATGTGCGCAGGGCAGCTTCTGACAGAACTGACCAGAAATACACCAGTGCTCGCAAGGGTCTGCACCACATGAAAGATAAGCCTTTGACATCATCTCAGCCCTTGGTACTTTGACTGATCACCTGAGGCACCCCCCAGGGGGCAGTCAGGCCTTGATCACGTGCCCTTGCAATGCTCAGTAGGATCCTTGCCCCTTTGGCTTCTGAGCCCACAACATCTTTGCCTCCCTTGGCTGCAGAGCCTCCCAAGCCCAAACTCACCGAGGCTGAAGAGGATGAGGAACTTGAGACAGACGAACTCCTGGCGGTCCAGCTGCAGTGCATGCAGCTGCAGCACCAGCTCCTGCGCCCGCAGCACCAAGCCATGCAACAGGGAGCCAGCCTGTGCAGTCACCGTGCTCAGCTCCACCTGCCAGGGCACAGGGTGGGTCAAGGAGACTAGCAGAGGGATCAATGGGGCTTGGATCTAAGGGCACAGGGCAGGAGGCTCTGATCAGGGACTTGGCTGAGCCTCAGGCCCACCATGGCTGAGGGCCACCTTGCCAGCTCTGTTCCACCTGCTGGCCCAACTGGGCACCCATGGCTGCCTCTCTTCAGTGGCACGGGGCAGGCACCAGGCAGCAGGAACACGAGGGAGCTGAAGGGTCCTTCACGCATAAAGAGCCGCTGCCGGCCTAGTAATGCGAATCACTCTGTGCAGTCAGCGGCCTGTGATGAGTGCCCGTCCCCGGGGCAGGAGAGGAGGCGGCAGGGGTGGTTTTGTCAGAGCGCAGGCGATGCTCTATACGCCACGACATAACCACCCACCCACCACCATCCAGCACGTGTGCGTGTACACACACACACACATTCAGAAGGCTGCCACCTGCTCCCTGAAGCTAGGGCACACGTGTCTGCACATCACACCCACGCCTGCCCTTCAGTGGCCACTCATAGCACACCGGCACACACCTGCATGCATTTTCACACTCACATGGTGATAAGCATCTGTGGACGCCCACACAGCTCTGTGTGTGCAGAGTTGCACAATCAAACACATAGATGTGGGCACACCCAGGACATTCCTAAAGCCCACGTGTCCACGCTCACATCCTAGACCCTGAATCTGCACTCATAGGGCCCAGAGTCACCCCTTGGGACCAGCATCCCTGTCCCCCAACCTTTCAATATCTGAGACATCACAGTGAGTACCAAAAAGCAAGGACAAAGGGCCTAAGAGGGAGAGGGGAGGATGTGGGGCCTCAGTCTGCACCGCAGCCTGGCACGCACTAACTACTCAGCCTCCCTCCCGAGGGCCATACTTCTGCCTCGGGGCTAGACCTTAGTCATGGACCCTCCCACCACACACACATCTTTTCTCTCTCCTGCGTCTCCTCTCCAAGTTTTGGGGCATTTCTCTTCAAAAGTGTCCAAAGCCCCAACATTTTGGGCTCCTCCTCCTGCCTCTGCAGACAACCCCAAATGCCCTTCCTCTCGGGGGTCAGGAGTTCCCGGGCTGCCCACCCCTGCTACATTCTCTGCTCTAAAGGGGTCAAATTCTGACTCTGAGCTCCTCAGGGCCTTTTGCCCATTCATTGATTCAATCACCCACCATTCATGAAGATCAAGAGAGCAAGCCTGCAAGGTCTTGCCTGCTCACCAGCACCTAGCAACACCCACAGCCTCATCTTTCACCTCCTCCCTGCCCTCAGTAGCACTCTGAACCCCTTCTCAGAGTCCCTGCCCCTGCTGCCCCCATCTGTGTGGGGGTGGAACCTGCCACCCATCGCGTGACCATTTCTGCTTTACTCTTGGGAGAATAAAGTCCCACAGTTTTCTTCCGCAAGAGCCTCTCCTGGCCATACCACATCTTGGCTCTCTGGACAC
The DNA here is from genome assembly GCA_035773235.1 of Eospalax fontanierii. Taxonomy (NCBI): domain Eukaryota; kingdom Metazoa; phylum Chordata; class Mammalia; order Rodentia; family Spalacidae; genus Eospalax; species Eospalax fontanierii. The sequence continues at coordinate 53,423,085 of CM069541.1, forward strand.
AGAGAGGTCTGGCTAGTGCATGCCCCTGGACTTGGAATTCAGGGTGCCCAGAGCTGGTCTGGAGAGGTCTGGGGACACTTCAGGACTGGGGTATCTGGAATTAGTATAGTCACCTCTTGTCCTGTAACCAGGAGGATGCTGTCCTCCTTGCCGTACTGGACTTGGCGGTAAATGTGGTCGAACACCAGCAATTCGCTCCAACAGTTCTGCAGTAGTGTCATCTGGTCGGCCACCTGCAGGAAAGAGCCACCTGTGGGTGCAGCTAGAGACCATGCTCCAGTCCTCCTTCCCAGCGCTCCACTCGGGGTCTCAGATAGGCTTCATCTGCCTACCTGTTGCTCCTTCAGGCCCTGCCTCACACAGGGTGTGACCTTACACGAGTCCCAGAGCTTTTCTGGGCCTTGGTTTTCTCATTTATTCAGTGAGTAAAGTGCCTGGAGACTAGTATTCCATAGCACACCCTCAGTAAATCTCAGAGACTAGCATCTGAGGAATGTTCTGTTGAACCAGTGCTTGTCTTAACACCCTGCCATTGGTGGGGGAGAAGGAGGCAATGTTGGCCTTGGTCACTCATGAAGTAGCCCTGGGCAGGCAGCAGAAGCACCTAAGCCTCCAGGAAGAGGAGCCACCTGGCTCAAGGGCCACTTCTGCTCTCTACAGCAGGAACAGAAGAGTGACCAAGGCAAATCCTGGTCATCAGGCTGAAGTCAAGCCTTGGTGCCCAGGCAGGCACAACCCCTGCTCACTGTTCTTCAGTTCTAGGGCTCGGGGCATCCTTCCATGGCAGACACTCCTGACAAGAGCAAGTTCTGCTCAGAACCATGGAAATGAGCAACCGGGAACACCCCCCCCCCGCTATCCCCATCTCTGCATCCCCCCACTCCCCCACCCCCCCATCCCCATCTCTGCATCCCCCCACCCCCTCCCGCTATCCCCGTCTCTGCATCCCCCCACTCTCCCACACCCATCCCCGTCTCTGCATCCCCCACTCCCCCACCCCCCATCCCCGTCTCTGCATCCCCCACACACCCCCACCCATACCCAGCCTCCCACCCTCCAGCCCAGCCCAGCTCAAAGTCCAGCTTTTAAGTTCTTTTTTATATTTGAAAAATATATGTATTTATTTGTGTGTGTGCACATGCCGCAGCATGTGGAGGTCAAAGGAAAACTTATGGGTTCTAGGGATTGAACTTAGGCCGTCGGGCCTGGCAGCAAGCATCGAGACACTGAGCCATCTTGCTGGCAGTGTAAAAACCTTGCTTTCTAACGAAGATTTGGCCACCCAGGAAGGCCCAGGGTGACACTGGCCTTCCTGGTCCACAGTTTCTAGGGGAAATAAATAGGAATTAGTAGGTGTTCGGAGCAGCCAGGAAACCAATGTGAGTCTTCCCAGGAAGACCCACTGCAGGTTAAGGGCCTCAGGCAGGCCCATCCACCTGGCAGATCCTTCCCAGGCCCTCCCTGGGACGTGCCCTACACTGACTCCAACATTATCGCAAGCAGTCCTTGCTGCCACCTGGCAGCTCTCTGAGGTTGGCAGTTGTCACTCACTTTATAGAGAGAAGAAACTGAGCTCTGAAGTCAAGCAAATTGGCAGAGATGGCACAGCTGAATGTGGCTCCAGGCTCACGCTATTTAACACCAGGTGAAAACAAGCTGTCCCCTGTCTCCCTGACCATCCAGGACCTCACAGTCTCCTGCAGGATGGCTGTCTCCTCCAGCAAGCCCTCCACAGTCCCTTTTTCTCACCGGTGACCTTTTGGACCCAGGAAAGCACTATTCCATGCCTGTCTTTCCTGGTTCCTTGGTGTCTTAGAGGGCAGGGCTGGTGTCCTCCACATCACTGTCCCCAAAATCTGATGCCTCAGGAATCAGTGAGAGGAAGGAGTGTGTGCTCTGTAAAGCATCCACCCCTCCCCCAAACCCAGGCCCTGGGGGAGTTGGCTAGATATAAGAACCATCTCTGTCCTCTAGTATGGCAGCCCTTCCTTCTTATCAGAGGCATCCTCAGGGAGATGAGAAGGGAGAAGGCCGGCCAAGAGGGAAGAGCAGCCAGACACGTGACCAGGACCCCTCAGGACCCTGCCAGCCCGTCCCTGTCTGGCACTGCAGGAAAGCTACCAACTTGGCCAGTCCTTCCCCACCCGCTCTCTGGGAGAGCCCAGGCCTCTCAGCCACACTGAAGACCCATCTCTGTCAGAGCAGAGATCTAGCCTCTGTCTTCAGGCTGGTTCCTATTTCTAGCTCTGTCACCATTTCCAAGGAGCAAGGCGAAGCTCTGAAAGCTCGCCAGCAGTCCTGCTTATGGGCTGCCCCAGAAGGAGGCTCAGTTTGGCTCGGCATGGCCCCCCACCCACCTCAGGCCATAGGAAGAGATATCCTTGTGCCCAAATAGAAGGAAGAAGTGGGGCGGGAGAAGAGATAAGGAAGAGCATTAGGAGATAAGCAGACTGAGCCCTGGCAGAAGGCAGAGGGGTCACCATGACCTAGCTGCCCAGCATTGGGACAGACTCTACCAGCCCTCAGACCCAGGGCTGCACAGAGGGACATAACAGGAGCTACAGCACAGGGTTGTCATTTGGAGCTACACTGGGCACCCTGAGCCCCGTGTTCCAGTCCCTTAATTGGCCATGTGCCCTCAGTTCTAATGTTCTGATCCCTGAGATAAGAGAAGGCGCTCTTTCTGCATAGTGATTAGCACAGCTGACATCAGAGAGGGCGTAGGGGCACCTGGATCAGCCCCAAAGCGTTCTTAGAACCTCCTGGGTTCCATCTCCCTCTTGACCAAGCAACTTACTGTCCACGGAGGGGGGAAAGGGGGGGAGATGGCATGGACATCCAAGACACTCCCCATGTGATGAGCTTGCATGCAAGCATCTACACACACACGCACACGCACACACACATGCATGCACGCGCACATACACGCACACACACGCACGCATGCACGTGCGCACACACACACACGCACGCACAGCTGCCAGTTCTCTCCACGTGGAATTGACTGTGTAGGAGTGCCACTCAGCTCAAAGAACTGGCTTCCACCCTCCTCCCTGCCACTTGGGAACAAGGTCATTTGTAGTCCCGGCCTGGGGTTCCTGGTCAGCCCAGCCTGTCTGCTGGGCCCTCCTAAGGCCCACTACAAATCTCGGTACCTTGACACTGCAGTCTGCCTCCGAGAAGGGTATTGATGGTGCTATGCTGACCTCTCCCTCAGCAGGCCCCTCTGGAGTCCCCAGGGTCTGATCAGTCTGGCAGCCAAGGCCAGCGGGCTCAGTAATTCTCTGGGGGCTGACACTCCACGCTGGCCACAGTGTAATCGTTTATCAGCCTAATACTGACAGACTCACTGTGGTCTCAATGAAACTATCTATCTGGGCAATTATATGCTGCCAATGGGGGCCCTGGAGGGGAGAGGAGAGGGATGTCCAGTGGGGACAGACATCAAGATGGGCTCCTATCACCTCTTCTGGCCTGTCTGTCACGGTGGCTGCAAAGGGGCAGGATACCTGGTGCAGGCCTGCTCACACTGAGCAACAGGGGAAGACAAGTCTGCCACTCTACAGGTAAAGTTGGTAAAGTAGGCCCGATCTTTACAGAGCTCAGAGGCACATAGACATTACTTATCTTTCTCTATTCTCTTCTTGACATGCTTATGAGTGTAGATTCTGCCTTATGCTACAAAGAGGGGCAGATCAGAAAGGAGGGACCAGCTCTACTGGTGGGACTTCCTGTGTGCTGGGCCACATGCTGGATTCCTCACTGTCCCAGTGCACCCAGCCCTTGGGAGTCTCTGAGAGAATGTTAATTAAATCCCTTCCATCTTACAGATGGGAACACTGAGGCCAGCGGAGCAGAGTTACTTGCAAAGTCCCACTGCCTAGATGCCCTGACCCATCTCTGAACATCCTCTGAAACCTCTGACTTTTTCAGATGTGGTCATGGGCTACCTACTGGGTCCACTGCTCACTGTCATTTGCAGATCCAGCTCTGTTCACTGATATTGTTTGTTCTAAAGTCCCCAGTGCCCACCTAAGCCACTGAGTCCTTCTTCTATCTGCTAAAATGTATCCTGCCCAGAGATGGGCAGTCAGCTAGTGAACCACGGTGAGAAGCGATTTACTTGGCATGCCCTGGGGCCACATGCCTGGACTCTGTAGACAAACCCCATCTTGGGGAACCATGGCTCAGGAGAAGTTGGAAGGGCTGGGCTGGGTTTATCTGCAAGGCCCTCTCACAACAGTGCTCAGTGTGGTGCAGATTCCTGGGCTCCCTGCACAGGTTCTGGGAAGGGGAAGCAGGAAGGTTTGAGCCACAGAGAAGCCAAAAGCAGGAAAAAACACTCAGAGAAGCTGGGACAAAAGCCCTTCCCATCCTGCGTGAAACCCCGGGAGACCAGGAAGGCAGCCAGAGGAAGTGCCCCGCCCCTGGATCCAGGATCCAGGAAGGCTAGGACTGCTCGGCGGCCCCCTGTGTACAGGGGCTTCAGGGGGTTTCTGCAGGGTCTGGGGTGTGGGGTGGGGAGTAGGGGACTCATCCTTCAGGGCACTTAGCCTTGAGTGCAGGGCAGGTGGGACTGCCCAGCATCTGGCCTTCCTTCCATCTATACTAGACAACCCAGAGAGGGCGGGTGTGAGAGGTCACCCAAGACAGAGACATGGCTTGTCCTTGGCCATGGCAGGTCCTCCACAGTGGAAGTGGGAGCCATGGTGATCAATTCCTGGCTCCCAGACTCCCCCAGGTCCATTCCTGTGATGCCCCTCTAGGCCTCAGAATGCCCACACCTCACATTCCCCTCCATGCCAGCCAAGCAGCCAGCGCCCCCAGCCCATATGGCCACATGCCAGGAGGAAGCCCAGGCTGATTGGCGTCAGCACTGACTGCTGTCAAGGCTGCAGTGGCTCCAGCAGTGAGGGCAACCGGCCCTGATGTTTATAGCTAGCCCCAGAACAGCCAGGAGGGCTTGACCTAGAAGAAGGATAAAGAGTTGGGCTTGAGTTGTACCCTGGCCGGGCAGCAGTGGACTTGGGACCCTTTAGGAGAAAACTCATAAAGAACTAGTACACCGAGAGACTAGCTCTCAGGCGTTGGGGCCTTCACATTACTAGGCAAAATGACTGGGAAGTCCTTCCCTGTGACGGGCCTCAGTGTCTCCTGCTGTTTTCCTGATTACTTTAGCCTCCTGTACATTAACCCTGGCAGAAGGAGAGTGTTGAGGTAGAGGGAGGAAGGTTATTGCATGTGGCCAGCTCAGTGGCAGGCCCCAGAATTCCCACTCGGCTGCCCCTGCATTTATGTACACACACACACACACACACACACACACAACACAACCCACCATCTCATCCAAGAGCTGCAGGGCAGTGAGCTCCTTTACCTTAGCTAGGAAGGAATTAAGCCACAGATACCCCAAGTCACACACTCAGAGGCCTATCTATGACATTGAAGATGGTAGGGACTGGTGACTTTCCTGAATGAACAAGATGACAGGGTGGCTGGACCTCCTTTTGACATGGGTTGGGGCCTTTGGGAACAAGATAAGTCCTTTGAAGGAGGCCTGGGTCTCAAAGCAAGAAGAAATGGCCTGTAGAAACTGCAGCTGGGAGAGAAGCAGCGACTGGAGGACAATGGAGAAGCTGAGAGGCCTCAGCCCCGTGAGGGGACACAGGAGGAACAGAGGCTGAGAGAGACAGACTGGAGAGACAGGGAAAGGGCTGCACAGGAGCAGCAGGCACTGGGGGCTGTGATACATCAGAAGTGCCCTTCCTGCCCCCAGTGGGGCCTCCCCAGACACTGTCTGAAGCCACTGGACAGGACAGCCCATCCAAGAGATAGCCCCAGGGCAGTTCAAAAGGCTGGCCAGAGGAGGGTAGCCTGGGAAGAGATACCCACCTCAAGCTCCTTGAACACCATGCACCTTCGTGCCCAGTCGACAATGGAGATGAAGGTCTGGTCGGCCATCCTGCAGAGGAGGCTGAAGGGCGCCGGCTGGTCCGAGTGGTTTTTGGAGGGCTCCTGCAGACAGCCTACGATGCGAGCGCGCACCTGGTCCTCCTCGGGCTCCAGCTGCAGCAGTTGCAGGATGAGCTCTGGCACTGTGGGCCCTCCAGAGAAGGACTCCTGGTAGTTGTAGGGTGGCCCCGGCTGCTGCGGGGGGCTGGCATAGGGCTCTGGGTACTCAGACTTGATGGTGCGGCCCGAGAAAGCAGGGTAGAGGTAGCCGGCCAGCGGCCCGTGAGTACCCGGCGCGGCCATGGGCAGAGCTGGGGCTCCAAAGTCACCCAGTGGCCCAGTAGCTGGGCCAGAGACCAGGGCCTTGGGCTCAGGAGCATGCAGGTTAGGGGGGAGCATGTAGTCCGGAGGCGGAAGGGGTGGCGGGGGCACACCCATCGGGGGGCCGGTCTCTAGCTTGAAGCCATTGGCCCGAATCTGTGCCTTCTTCTGCTGTTTCAGGGCTCGGTCTCGCTTGTACATGGGCCCAAACTTGTTCCGGCCACCCCGCATGCGGTCAGCACGCACGGCTGTGGGCAGAGGCAGAGGGTCAGGCTCTGTTCCACCTTCTTCACTGCCCTGCCACAGGGCATGTGGCACACCCCTCCCCCCACGCACACCCCTTAATACTTTTCGATGGCGCCTACTGCCCACAGGTGAAGGCATCTCCTTAGCTTGGCATTTGAGGCCCTCTTCCATCTTCCAGAGACTCCACATCCTCCCCTCCTCCTTAATCACCCTCCGTTCCTCTATTTGACATGTCTTGCCCTCAGTATTCCCTCTGCCTGGATGCCTTTTCTTTCTCTTCCTGAACACAATCTCAATGTCACCTGGGAAGTTCTCCTGGATTCCCCCTGGCAGAACCTCATGCTGTTGCCTGATATATTATCCCATGTGTACATGCAGGCTGAGAGCACCTGGGGCTTAGCTCTGCCGAGCAGGTGCCCAGCCCAAAGCCTGGTGGGGGAAATGGTAACAGAAAGAGAGCCCTAGTCTGCCTTGCTCACAAGCCCAGTGCTCAGTATCCAGCTGCTTGTTGACTGACTTCCTGATTCTGCTGAGCTCCTGTTATAAGGTGGCTGAGGCTTCCCCCAGCGCCTTCAAATGTGGAGCCTGGCTTAGTGCTAGAGAGGGGACTTCTTTTGCTGACCAGATGTTATTCTCCCTGGCCAGGAATTTGTCACCATTCAGACTCAACAGGTGCATCTCTGCAGCTCGAGTGTGGCCCCAGTCCCTGTTCAGACAGGACCCCACCCAAGCTCTGGGAGAACCGAGAGAGCTGGAGAGAGCTGGAGAGAACTGGAGAGAGGGGCGGGGCTCTGCGGGGCTAATAGCTTGGGAGCCGCTCACCACAGATCTTCCTACCAGGCAGCCTTACACTGGCCCAGGGACTTCTGCCTCCCTCAACAACCAGCTTTCTGCCCACTCAGAACCTGAAACTAAGGATGCCAGCTCAGGGCACAGGACAGGTATCCCTTCCAGCCTGAGTCCCTCTCTAAGTAGCAGGACGTGTCAACAGTTCTAAGAGCCTCTGGGGCCTCCTTGGTTCTGGGCAAACTTTAACCAACAGCTGCTGGCTGGGCGCTCAGCCCGGCTGGGGCCGGCGGGGTAGAAGCTACAACTGTCCAGTCTGAGCTTCAGTCTCTCCTGTAGGATCATCACCCTCTTCTCTGGATCAGAGTTAGGTGAGAGGCAGAGATAGGCCACTGTTCCCTGCCCCTGAGTCCTCTCAGGGCCTGGCTACAAATGAATAGGATGGAATCTCTGGGCAAGAGCCTTCAGATGCCTGGACAGGGAGACAGCTGGGCAGGTGGATAAATAACGTCCAAAAGTGTACTGACGTGGACATCTATTCTGTTGCGCATCCTGTGCACGACTTGGGTCTTTCCACGTACTAACTCGGAGAGGGGCCAAAGCATCATTTTTAAGCCCGTTATTCAGATGGCAACTTCTGAAGCTCAGAGAAGCTCAGAATGTACCCAGTGCTCTCAGCCTACAAGGGGTGAAGAGGGATTTGAACACAGTAAAGCTACTGATAGCTTTGGTTCTAGCTGGGTGGGGACCCATGGTGGTAGTTGGGAGCACCTCACATGGCGCCTGTGCTGGGTGTCTTCGCCCTGTGCTGGGGAAAGGCTTTCTCCCCCGACGCCTGGGGGTAAGGACGGGGAGAGGGGTTGAGTCTCTTTTTGTTTGTTTTCAAAACTGAATCTCACTGAGCAGACCACGATTGGCAATTCTCCCGCCTCAGTCTCCTGAATCCTGGCTTACAGATGTGGCCCATCGTTCTGAAAGTGTCCCTGCAGTTCGCTTTCAGATACTTATGAACCCACCCGGGACTGGCCCTGTATGCGTCGCCTCTCGGTAGCCACCGCTCCCTGCAGAGATGGGGCCCCCAATGTCAAGCAGGGAGGCCGATCACCTGGATCCAGAAACTGGGATGGCTTCCCCTCACCCCGTTTCCCAGGCCCGCCCGCAGCTCCCTGGGACCGGCGGCAGGCAGTCAGGGGTCCCAGACCAGCGGGATGCGCACCTTCCAGGCGCATGCCCACCGTCAGGCACTTCTGGAAGCGGCAGAAGGGACAGCGCTTGCGCTGCGTCTTGTCGATCTTGCAGCTCTGGCTCTCGGTGCACGTGTAGTGCTTGTTGTTCTGCACAGTGCGCTTGAAGAAGCCCTGAGAGAGGGAGGGAGTCAGCGCCGAGTCCCGACCCTGTGCCCGCGCCCGCCGCTCCCCGCGCGCACTCACCTTGCAGCTCTCGCACGTGAGCAGCCCGTAGTGGTAGCCGGACACTTTGTCCCCACACACCGGGCACAGCTCGTCCAAGTCCTCGTCGTACGAATAGTCCATGCCCGCGGCGTCCGCCTGCGGAAGGAGTAGCGGGTCACCGCCGGCCGACGGGGCCTGGCCTGGGGCTGCCCCGATCTGGGGGCCCCCGCACCCGGCGGCCGCCGCCCCACAGCGAGCTCCGAATGTGCGCGTCGCGTTGTCCCTTCGGTTCCCAGGTCCGCGCACCCTAAGCGACCCGCAGGTCGCGCCGGGTGGGGTGGAGGCCGCGTCCCCGCACTGCCGCCCAGCTGCCCGCCGCGCTCCCGGGCTGCTCTGGAGCCGGCCCCGCCGCCCCCGATCCCAGACCCTGGGATTCGATGCGCTTCCATCTCGATTCGTTTGTATAAGAACAAAACCCGGATTCTGAGAAAATAAGATAGGCTCGGGTGCTGGGGAGACAGACGCCAGGGAACCCGGGCGGAGTGGGGCGTGCAGCCTGAGTGTTCGGGGGGCCGGATAGAGACGGGAGGCAGAGACAGTCTGGGAGAGACAGAGAGAGACCCCGACCGGACCTACTACACGAAAAGAGGACCCTAGATAACAGGCACGGGATGCCAGGCCAGGGATACTGGGTGAACGGAGATTGATAGATGGTTGATATGTAGGTAGATGGACAGAGACAGATTGATAGATGACAAGGTAGGTAGATGGACTGATAGGTAGAGAGAGATGGTAGATGATAGATAAATGGTTGGTCGATAGATGTTAAATAGATGACCGATAATGTTAGGTGATTGATAGACGATAGAAAAATCCATGATAGGTTACAGGGTAGATGATAAACAGATAATGGGTAACGAAAGAGACTGAATCAGAGGCACAGAGAGACAGGCCCAAAGTGAAAACCCGGGAGACACAGAGACAGAGTGAGACAGCGAGACACTGACCGACGAAAGACAACCTGGGGGAGCCCGAGGCAGAGGTGGTGATAGACAAGGAGAGAAAACCTGGAGAGACGCAGGTGCTCAGCAAGAGGGTCGGGGACCGGGAGCCCGACACTCGGCCAGTGGGGAGCGGGCAGCGAGCTCTGAGGCGTGGCCCCGCGGCGCGGAACGTCCAGGGGCCGGAGACTGGGGAGGCGGAGGATCACCGCGCGGGGCCACGGAGCCCGCAAGCGCCGGGCCGCGGGCCCCGAGACAAAGCGGGCGCAGCGACGGCGCCGCCGAGCCCGAGACGTCGGGCCGGGAGCAGGCGGGCAGGGCGCGGCGGCCCCGCGGGGTGGGAGGCGGGCCAGGCGCGGGGCGCGGAGACCCCGGGCGCAGGGTCCGGGTCTCTAGAGCCGCGGCCCGGGACGCGAGAACCCGCACGACGGCGGCCCTCCCGGCGCCCACCTGGCCGCTCCCGCGAGCAGCGCCCGGCGTCCGGCTCGCGCGGAGCCCCGCACCTCCCCGCGCCGCCGCCGCGGATGAGCCGCACCCGGGCGCAGCGCCGCCCGCCCGCAATGACGGCCGCTCGGGCCGGGGGCGGAGAGACCCGGCCGCTGCGCTCCCCCCTCCCCTCGCCCGCCGGCTGCGGGGCCCGCTCCGGGCGCACCTGGGACCCGGGCCCCTCCGCCGCACTGCGCTGCGCGAACCCGCCGCGCGGGGCCGGGCAGGCAGCTCTATATGCGCGTGCGGTATCCGGGGGCGGAGGCGCATCCCCCCATAGCCGGGCATGTGCCCTGCCCTCCCCCCAGTCCCGCTCGGCCTTCAACCTCACCTCGCGGCCCTCCACCTCCAGCCCGGCCCCGGATGCCCACGAGCGACAAGAGAACCGGGGAGCCCCGAGCGCCCCCGAATCCCGGCAGGTGGGGCGTGTGGGAAAGCCTGGGGCCACCCTCCTGCGCAGGGAGGAGGCGAGCTCCTGCTTGCAAGGCCAACTTAGGGGTGGCCAGGCCCAAGCTGGGGACGCTGGTCGCTTTGCAGCGTGGAAGTGGATAAGGGCCAGCGTGGGGCCGCGGCCAAGGCACGAGTTCAGGGCTAGCAACGAGACTCTCGAGTTGACCATGCCACATTTGCCCACCCAGGCTTCAAGTACCCGCTCCACTCCAGCCCTCAGTTTCCTCTTCCGAAGCCCAGGGCTCTTGGGGGGTGGCTGGGGAAGACGAGTGATGCTGGCACCCACGCCTAGAGTGGTGGAAGCTCCGCCGTGCCCAGAGGGCGATCCAGGAGAACCCCTTATCTGGGAGCCTCAGTCAGGGTGCTCGACTGGAAACGGAAAACGTGACCAACCCCTTCCAAGACATCCTGCGGTCTAGTGAGCAACCGGAGTGCCGAGAGCCCAGAGCAGGACTGGGAAACAGCACCCCCGCGCCCCTCGGAGCTCCGGTCTGACTAGGCTAAGAGCCTGGGAGGCTCAGGGGCGAGCGGTTAGTTGGTTGTTGTGGGCTGGAGACATGCACCAAGTGAAGGAATTGAGGCTGAGCGAAATTTGAAGAGGCCTGCTCCATACAGGTCTAGCCCAGTCCCCTCTGCCAGCTGGGGTGGAGAAGTGCTGGGGGCTGGACATGGGCACCCAAGGGAAGCCGAAGACCCCGCCCCACGCAGAGCACCCCTTATCTCTTTCACCGCTCACCCGGTTGGAGGGAGGCACGGAATCTGTCCGACTTGGCTGTCCTAGCTCAGGCAAGCCACTTTCCTCCAAGTTTTAGTTTTTCTGTACGTAAAATGGAGAAGACCGTGTCCTACAGCATCTACGGTTCCATGAGGTTCGGTGGACGAATCTTAGCGAGAAGTGGGGAGAGAGAGAGAGAGCCAGAGACAGTGAGTAGCTGGCCTCCTCCCGCAGTGAGTAGCCGGCCTCCTCCCACAACCTACATAGGAGCTAAGGGTAAGGGCCACTTGAGCCTCTGAACAAGTCCCCTTCAGATAGAAAACCCCAGAAAGTGGAACTGGGGAGGAGATGGGAGTTCAGTGGAAGACCACACCCAATGTAAGTCTCAAAAATAAAAACAAAACAAAACAAACCCAAAGTGCACCTAGGAACAGAAGTCAGTAGGCCGCAGAGGGGTGAAAGGGTGGGGGCTGGCTCCTGAGTGGGCATTTCTAGAGTCGAGTCCACCAGGGGCCTCTTGGACAGTGTGGACGCTCCTCTGGGCTAGGTCTCTGGTGGAGTGGGGGCTGGGTACCCAGCCAGCTCTCCCTTTCTCCTTCCATCTCAGCCCTTTCTCCAAGGCTTTCCCTACCTCAGGTTGGAAGCCATGACTCCATTGCACCCACCCCACTGCCTCTTGAGTGACTCACAGCCTTCACCCACCTACCCAGTGATACGAAGCAGACCCTAGCCCAGACTAACAGTGGACACGGAACATACACATACAGAAGGTTAGACATCTCCACAGACACGATCCAGACACAGACAGCAAGACCCCAAGACCCAAAGACAGGCCCAAGAGACCCTCAGGAGACTCACGGAGTAAGATGCCCACAGGAACACCCGGCCACCTCTAGGTCTCCACCGGACACCCTCGGACCCCACAGGGGCTGTATCCATAGGCCTAGCTCCTCCCATCACAGTCCGAGAAAGATGAGGGGTATTATAATGGGGAAATGGATCTGAGGAGACCATTGGTCCCTCCCCTGCCCAGACTGGTGGGCACTGGTCACTCTGTAGAGCAGGCAGTGGCCAGCCCAGGCAGCAGGGAGGCACTGAGAAGGAAGGCTGGCCATTAGAGGCCTGGGCCCCGGCCCTTACTTACAGAGCGGAAGAAGAGCTCTCACGCCGGATGAGGGTGGACACTGGGCACCAGGGGCCTGGTGGGGAGGCTCCCAGGGCCCAGGTAGGGCAGTGACTAGCGGATTCCCAAGAACTCCTTCACTCAGCAGCAGGCGGATGGCGGGCAGACAGCAAGCTGGCCCTGTCCGATCGTCCTCTCCTCCTCCCCGCCCTAGGTGGGGGGGCCATCGGAGGCCCAATTGGTCTCTGCCCCCACGTGACTCTGCAGGCCTCTCTCCTCCTTTGTTGGTGTTTCTCTTCATTTAGGTCTATTTTTTTTTTTTTACTCTTCTAAAAGAAAAAAAAAATACCCCTATCTATACGGGGGCCGCGGGTGGGGGCGGAGGCCAAGGCACTAGGGAGGCCTTGGACAGCTGGCTGTCCAGGCCCGCAGTGGGAGCTTGAGGCAGGGACCCCACAGAGGCGGGTAGGCAGCGGCTTGTTAGTGGCTGGGTGGGAGTAGGACCTGATTTATGTGGGCTGCTCCCCCACGGGGCTGGGCCTGTGGCCTGGTGTCTCTCCCCTTGAATGGCTTCCTCCCTGGGTCCTGGCCTGGCCTTTGCGGTCCAGCTTGGCCCAGAACCGAGTGTGGAATTAGGATGGTCTAGCCTGAATGAAGGGGCATGGCCCACTCCACCAGGTGGAGCTTTTGACATTGGCTTGTCGGAATGTCACCATCTCTTTGGAGCTGCAGATATGTTCCAACCATTGCTGGGGACACTGAGGCTGGGCAGAGACTGCTGCTGGGCTAGGGATGTGGTAACACGGATACCAGGTTGCACTAAAGGGGGAACTAGGCCTGCTCAGAGAAGGTTTTTATCTAGAAAACCAGCCCCCACCCCCTGCTTAGACTGGGATGTCTGGTCCACTCTTCACATCCACACAGGTTCTCAACTGACCTGATCCTGTTAGGTCCAGACTGCTGAGCCCTGCATGGTCCTCCATCCCACATCCCACTGGTGACTGCTCTTCTGGGCATTCCTTCCCTCTCCGTCTCCTGTAGACTGTGTTTTGCCATCCAAGTGCTCTAGGCACTGGGGGGACGCCATAGTGAAGAACAGGGAGGCCTGTGTCTCTGGGGGATTTCCCTCCCAGGGCAAAGGTAGTCATTTGAAGAAACAAATGGATCACCCAAAACACTACATTTATGTGGCTCCAGATGAGAGGGCCTTTTCTGGACAACTAAACTAATTAGATTACAAATTCAGTGTGTCTTTTCCTCATGTCGCCACTCGATTTTGTTGTTGTTTTCCTTTGAGACAGTCTTAGCACATGGCTCAGACTGGTCTCAAAGTTTCAGTCCACCTGCCTCAGCCTCTTAAGTGCTGGGTTTATAAACTAAGCACCACTACACCAAGCTTCAAGTAAAAAGTGAGCATGCAACAATGATTTTACTGACAGTCATAACATTCTGAATAAATACATTTTAATTCCCCTATACCATTACAGACAGCTTCCCCCACTCAACATGCATGGCCTCAGTAATGCCATTTTAACTCACAGAGGATCTTATACATTACATTTCTTTTGCATATGGCTGGAACCTAGTCAGGTTTCTTTTGTTTCATTGTATTTTTCTTTTTTAGCTGCTCCCTCCATTTCATTTTATTATTTTTTAATCTCATTTAAAAATTTTGTTATTCTGATTTATTTATTAAACTTTTTATTCATTGTTTGAGATAGCCTCTCACTTTGTAATCCAGGCTAGCTTTGAATGACAGCTTATTCTCTTGCATGAGTCTTCGGATTGTTGGAATTATAGGTGTAAACCACCATGCCTGACTCTTTTTCTTCTGATTTTAAAGTAATGATTTTATTTTGGAATTAATACTGTTCATCTTTTGAGTTTAATAAAGAAATATGCTAGAAAATACTGTGTCAACAATATGTCACATACATACAACAACAACAGGGGACTTTGTGAAGTGGGTCCACTTCTCCTGACGTGTGCATGTATGCATGTGTGCACATGTATGTGTGTATATATGTGTGTTCATGTGTATTTGAGTGGGCATGTGTATATGTAGACGTGTGTGTACATGTGTGTATGATTGTGTGTGTGTGTGTGTGTGTGTGTGTGTGTTGCTGGGGTTCAAACCTAGGGCTTCCAAAATGCTTGAGAAAGCTACCTACCATTGAGTTGACTTCTTAAACAGGACAAATGGAGTCTTCTGTACCGCGGTGCTTTGGAAATAACCAGTTGGCTGTGCCATGGTGTCCTGGGGAGTCCTTGAGATCTGAGGATCACTGGCAGAGGCTCTAGATTCAATTTCTGTTCTGCCACTCTGTGGCTGCATGACTTGGGACCACTTACATCCCCTTTCTGGACCACTCTCCTTTTCTAATGGGGATGAAAGGAGACAGTACATGTAACTTACCTAGTACCTGATTTGTACACCACGTGTGCTCAATAATGTCAGCGACACACTAACAAAAGACCTGATGAGGGCCTGGCTGCTCTGTCCTTAGAGGCCCTGTTCATGTTGAGTCTGACATTGCAACATCACTGTTAGCGTTGCTTGCCCTTCTGTGATAGGGTGACTCACCTTAGCGGGCAGGGGGATGGGAGGAACTGTATTGGAAGCTTGATTTATCTCTGGGTCCACAGCAGTCAGCACTGAGCAACCATGGGACACTGTTGAATGATTGCTTGTCCTTGAAGGGAAGGCCCCTAAGTGCTTCATGTAGGGCTAGGTCTCTGCTGTCTTCTGTGCTGTCTCTCTGTAGGTGCTACCTGTCACTTGCCACCACTCAGGCTGGGTGCTCTGCATCCCCTAGTCAACCCTGGATAAGATACACACACCTTTCCTGGGGCTGCCCCTCCCCCAGCCCACTGGCCTTCACTTACAGGGGTGTCCCATGGGGGCCAGAGCAGGGGAAGCTATGTCCCTGCGAACTGGTCTCCCCACCTCCCTGGGAGTAGGGTGGAAAGCATTCTCACCTCACCCCTGGTGAGCAGCATTCAAGTGACCGGGACTCAGTCCCATGATGAAGCATCCTTACAAAGTTACACATCAATTGCTTAGCATTCAAACCCAGGCAGTGTGTGGCCAGAGGTATAGCCTGCTTACTCCACTGTGCTGGAGCCCTGGGTGGCCTGGGTTGTTCTGTGAGCTCAGCTCCAGGCCATGAGATCTATTAGAGGAAAGCAGAGCTGTAGCCTTGATTTAGCTCCCCTCTTCCCCAGGCAAACAAAGCCCAGGAGCTCACTCCTGAGCAGGGACTTTCCCAAAGTGCCAGGCTTGTTTCCCAGAGATAGAAGAGAGGACAAATGAAGCAGAGACCCAGAAACTGAAAGGGAGGGGAGGAGGACAGTTGTGGCTGGGGTTCAGTGAACAGAGAGATAGAAAAAGAAGGTAGAGAAAGACAGGCAGACAGTGAGAGAAGACCCACTGATGGCAAGGTAAACCCACAAATGTGTGTGTGGGGGGGTGGATTCAAGAAGGGTAGACAGACAAATGTGTGTGAAAGAAAGGAGAGGAGAGATTGAGAGAGAGAGAGAGAGACTGAGCCAGAGAATGGGCTAAGAGGGCCAGAGGGCTGAGGGAGCTGGGGGCAGAGACCCCGCTGGGGCAGTGCAGGGGGCGGGCCTGCTGGCAGCAGCAGAGGCTGTTTCCGCTGCACCCCTTATCAGCCTGCTGCCAGATGTTCAGATCCGATGCCAATGTCAGAGAAGTCCATAGTGCTGGGTCAAGGCCGTGGCCAGCGGGAGCCTCAGCTGCAGTGTGGGGAGGGGGGCTGGGGGCCTGCTCTAGACCTGCTGGCTCTTCCTCCTCCTGTGGTTCTCCAGGCTGGACCACCTGGTGGGGGTGGAAAAGGCCAGGTGCTTTAGGAGTTGCCTCTCTAGACTGTGGAGGCAGTGTGGGTCCTGGCACCATGTGGACACATACGTTGCTGCACACCCCCACATTTGAGAACGCACATGAGTGTAACACATGCAGACATACACAGGAGTGCAAAACCTCATGGGGGACAACTGCCCTACCGCAGCACCCCTGGGCATCTCAACCTGCTGGTGCCCCTGCTCTGCAGGATCTGCTTAGTGCCCGCCCAATCCCCTTCTGCAGCCTCCAAAACTGAGCCAGGGCTGCAGCCAGAGCTGGAGGAGCCAGGTAGGGGCTGTTGGTGGCTGGTGCTCTTTTCAGTATAGACTCAGAAGCTACAATGCCCTCAAAGGCAGGCAGGGAAAAGGGATATGAGATCTTCTAGAATGAAGCTTGGTGGAGTTCCTCCAAGCAGAGGCAGGTGCTGGGTGTCTGGCAGGGCTGGGCCTCCAGCCTTGGGCCTGGGCCTCTCCGCCATGCTCCTGAAGCGTGCAGCACAGCTGTGGCCCCCTTTCTGGGTCTGCTTATCTCATGGGACACACGCTTGGCCCTCAAGGGGTGACCCAGCCTTGCTCCCCACATTCCTCTACAGTTGTGCAGCCGGTGGGCCCCCCACAGCCCTGAGACTCAGCTTGTGCTTGGGGGGTGGTCGCAGCCACCACTCAGCCATGCCCTCTTGCCCTTTTGGCCCCAGCCCTCTGCAGTCACCACTGCTGTCTCTGCCTGTCTCTGTCATGATGTATTTGTCTGTTTATTCCTGTATCTTTCTCTTGGATTGCCCCAGTTTGTTTCTCTCTTCTTTCGGTCTGTTTTCTTTCCAGGGTCCTTGAATGGGACCAAATCTGGGGACTCCTCTTCTTTCTGACTCATAGTGACCAGCTTCGATGTGAAGGTACATGAAAAGTCAGACTGCAGAGGACCAAAGGGCCTGGCGAAGTGGAGGCCTGTCCTGGGAGCGCAGGGTGGCTGGAGTGGCATAAATGAAGGACGGCTCCCACCCACCTAGGAGCCAGCCCAGGTGAAGACATGGTCTAGGACCTGGAGCTGGTGGTTTCTCCCATGTAGCAGAGAAGACTGGGGGGAAGGGGAGGAAGCTGGGACTGGAGGTCCTGGCCTGAGGGCCTCCTTCCTGTTTGTAGGGAAGTGACTGCCTCAGAGAACTGCTGGGGGAGAGGAGGGAGGCTGTGGTGACTTCCAGGAAGCTGGCCAACGGCCTGAGGCCACCCTCCCTGTGCCCAAATGGAGCCTGGCTTAAAATAGTGCAGAACCTCTATTGCTGCTAGACCCAGCATGGACCTCAAAGACTGCAGCCACAGCTTGAGCTGCCAGTAGGAGCTCTGGGTGGAGAGGATCCACCCAGCTGTGCATCCCTGCTTAGACAGCAGCTGGAGACTGTCCTGGCCATATGGAGAAAAACATGGATACCAAATCCTCAGCCCTGAATGCAAGTCTCAGCTCCCACACTGACCAGCTTCAAGACTTTGGTCTGGTGTCCTGAGCCTCTGTCCCCATGTGCAAAAGTGGTGCATGCCTGGCTTTTGGCCAAAATGAGACTGTGGTGTGGCTGCCTCAGAGCCTCAGCAGGCATAAAGTGGACGCTCAGAACCTAGGAGCTCCCTCTCCTCTCCCACTGGCTGTGCCTGGAACTCTCCCCTGTAGAAGTGCTTCCTTACCGCACTTGCTAAACCTACGTGTTCTTAGAACTGGGCGCAGGGCAGGGAAGGCCTGCGGAGGGGGAGCTTGCAAGAAGGGCAAGGATGGTGCTGTGGTCTCCATGGTGAGATTTGTTGCCAAGGGAACAAAACTCCAGAAGCCCTGGGTCTGGCAGTTGGGCACTTTTGCCACAGGATCTGGCAGGCTGATTGTCACTGCACCTAAACTCCTGATGAGCAGCCAGGCCAAGGCCAGCCAAGTAGAGAAGAGGCTCTGCTGGGCCTCTTCTGCAGAGATGGAGGGGATGCAGCTCCCAGCACACAGTACCCTTGTATGGACTGACTGCAGGCAGTAAGCTCTGTCTTGAGAGCTAGTCACTGTTTCTAAGCCCCCTGAGCATAGGCACCATCGTCTATGAACAGGGCAAGTGAGGGATCAGAAAGGTATCTATCTGGATCAATGTTAAACACAACCGGGGAGGGGCTGAGCTGAGGCAGAGGAACTTGAGAGACCTCTTGTTGATGCTGTAGCTGTCTCACAGTCTAAGAGAAATAACCCCTGGAAGGACTCCCTATAGCTAGACCACTTCCTTCCTGCACCCTTCTTTGTCATCATTTCTGGAGATTTCTGGCTTCACTGACCAAACCTAGAGAAGCCAGCATCCTGCTTGTTACATGGAGACATCCTTACCCATCTCTGGGTTAGCTAAGGTGCTCAGTCAGCACAGAGGCTGCTCAGTAGGCTCTCAGTGTTCATTTCTATGCCCTCCTAGGCACTCCCTAGTTAGGTCACCTTAGGCAAATTATTTACCCTCTCTGGGCTTCAGTTCTCTTACCTGTAAAATGAGGTCATTATAGCACACACCCAACGGGGCAGCTTTGGGGAGTGACCTAATGGGCTTGTCACTGAAGTCCCCTGCTCTGTTTATGTTACTTATTATTCTGGTGCTGAGGTTGAATTATATACCTTTGCCCTCCACTATTCTTTCCTTCCCAGCACTCCAGGAAGCTCAAAGCTCAGTTACTTAAGTAGCAACTTAAAAACTTGGAGAGCAGTGTCCTTTTATCCCATGCAACAGTTTCCACAGGAGGAAAAGGAGAAAATCCGATGTCCAGACATTTTTGGTACAGCCTGGCTGGGCTACGTGAATTTGTTTTCAGAGCCTTTGCTATGCAAAGGAAATTTGGGAGTCCGTGGGAGGACAAGGAGTGCAGCATTTTCTCAGTTTCTGGTCACAGAACCAGTTCTTTTCTGATGGAGATGGCCTTCATGCATGCGTACATTCAGAGAAACAGTGCAGACTGTCTGCGGCACTCTTTTGGGACACTGCTTTTCAGTTAATTAGGCCGGGTCTGTATATTCGGTTTGTGGGATTCATCTTTCATTGGTTTATTTTTTAGTAGCGATCAAAGGCGGTTCTTTCTAAGCTTTGTTACAAACTCCAGACATTCCTGCTCAGCATTGAGCAGTAAGGCTGAGCAGGGAGGAAGCTACTGTAACTTTGGTAATCAGATAGACCTGGATTCAGAAGCCAATTCTGCCACTTGATTGTATGTCATCTTAGGCAAATGGCTGAATTTCCCTGAACCTGTTTGCTTCAGAGCAAAATGAGGTTGAGACCTGTTCTGAGATGACAGGGCCTGATGCTGGTGACCTCCGACCACAGGGTGTGTAGGGTGTGGCTGTTGCTAGGCAGCCAGTGCACTCCCTTCTCCTTATGCCCCTGGATCTGCTCCCTCCATGGGCCTGCCTATTACCTCCTTCTGCTGTGGTCCCTTTGTTTCAGATCACCTCTTTCAAGCTTCAAGGGCTCTCTGGCCCCGTGTGCTGGGCACAGAAGCATGGAAAGCAGCTGGGGGTCCCGGTTTCACACAGGACAATTTAATCGTCTGGCGAGACTCTTTATCTCCCCACACAGAGGAACATACACATGTCCCACTGTCTTCACAGCCCTTACCTGTGTGAACAGAACAGGATGGGTAGGCTTTGGAGCTGGACTTGACACTTCCTGTGTAACTTTGGCCATGTCCCTTGACGTTTCAGGGTCACTATTTGCTCAGCTCTAGATAAACCATGAAGGGACCTCATCTGTTTTCTGGAGAGTCTGGGGTTAACTTGCTAGACCTTGGAGCAGGCGAGGCAGCGCCCTCAGTATACTGCATCACTGATGCGGCACTCAGCAGATGGACTTCGTCTCCCAAACTCCTTCAGGTGGGCTCAAAGCCCCCACCACTTCCCCAGGCTCAGTCTTCCCTCCTCTTTCTGGATTACAGCAGGTCCTCGGAACATGCTATGGTCCCTCTAATCTGGTGTGACTTTCTTTCAGAGCTATTCATCCAGGAAGTCTGATAGGCAAGATGAGCCACTCCTCTTGGTCCTCACAACTCTCCCCATCCCAAGTCCCAGCCTCTTCACACAGTACTGCAAAGGTCAGTGTCTCTTCCACCGTGCTGTTCCCTTGGTTGTGCCTTTCCTGGCTGGGAAATCCTTTCACTTTTCTCAACCCTAGTTTCTTCATTTATAAAACAGAGTAATATTCCTTGAAGCTCATGGAGGTCCAGGTTTGTAAAAAATCCCGAGGCATTTTAGTCAGTGCCAGCCTATCCTCCAGTTTTGAGGCAGACCATTCTCTGCCAGGCCCTCAGCAACAGAGATGGGGTGGTGTTGGCTATGAGTAGGAGTTCAAGTCTTTGGACACCCCAAGGTCCCTCCCCTGAGTCCCAGATAAGCTTCACAGACAGATGGCATGTGCAGAAGGATTCACATTTATTGGTTCAAATACAGTATCTAACACTTGCTAAACATGCATTACACACTAATTGGTCACATTTCCACAGGTAGTCAATTCACAGAACAGGGCCCACCCCTTGCCAGCAGGCAAGTGTGGGAGGTAGCAGAGGGCCTGAGTCGCCTGCAGAGCCCGCCAGCTATCATTTGGTCATGCAGGGTTGATGGAGCCAGGCTGGCAGGCAGCCCTTGGCCGGCCCTTTGGGAACAAGGGCTCAAAGACATCCCGTTCACTTGATTCCTCCACAAGACTGTGGGAGGAAGAGGACTAGGCTCAAGATTCACATGCCATCTGAGCTCCTAAAAGTGGTGCTCCCTATGCTGTGGAGCATAAGAAGTGGGTGGAGGCCTCTTCCCGGGATGGTTTGTCCCTGGGCAGGTGGGAAGGACTACCCAGACACAGCCCAGACATTACAAGGCAGCCACAAGCCCCTATCACAGGCCTGGGATGGCAACACAGACAAAAACACCAACAGCCCAGGGTTTCATTCCCGACAGAAACATGTAAACAGCACGGGAGCTACAGTATTTTTTTCCCACAGGACTCCTCAGAGAGGAATCGACCAGGATGTCACTCAAGAGGTAGTCTTTTTTCTTTTTTTTTCTTTTTTTTTCTCTTTCATGGAAATCTGAGTCAACATTATCATCTATTATATTTCAGCAAAGAAAACAGTCACCAAAAGGCAAGAGGACCCTTTGGCTGGCAGGGCTAGCTCCAGGATTTGAAGACAAGCCTCCACCAGTAGCACATTTTTGGGCTTGGAACAGGCCCCGGTCTTCTTCCTAGCTTTCCTTTGAGCCTACAGCTGATACCTGAGCAGGCTAGGGCCCATTTAGGGCTGCAGGTCCAGAAGGGCTGTCCTGGCCAGAAGAACCAGGATTCCCATGAACTGGTGGAGGAGTACTGGGGCTCATAAGCAGGATAGTCAGAAGTCTCCAAGTCTTGAGGGAGCCCAGACCTAGCCAAAGAGGCAGCTTGCTCCCAGCGTGGCAGACTCTGGGTCACTGCCTCCAAGGAAGTAGCCAAGGTCTGGTTCTCAAGCCCAGAAAAGATGTTACTTGTGGCAGCCAAGAGGGCTTTCTGGGGACCCTGTAATTAAATACACATCCCTGAGCTGTGGCCCCAGAAGCGCCTGCCTCAAGGCTGACAAGTTTCCAGCACCTGGTGGGCTGATTGCCGTTTTTCATCCTAAGACACAGATAAAACACTACTTCACACACACTGGGCATGAGGCAAAAAAGGGAGGATGATCAACGGCAGAGGCAGAGGGGTGTGCGGGGTACTCTCGTGGATCAAGGTTGGGGAGTTAAGTGTAGTAGGTTTTTTCTTTTCTTTTTTTTTTTTTTTTTTAAACTTTAAAAAGTCAATAGAAAAAAAAATAAAAGTTTAATAGAAGGGCTGGTCTGAAAGACAATTTCTTAAAACAACTGGAAAAAAATTTAAAAGCAACAAGGAAAAAAAACCACAAAGACCAGAGTTCCAAACCTAAAGACTTGGAACAAATGCTCAACTTTCTGCCCTTTTGAGAGGCCAGAGCTCGTTTACTTTGGCTAACTTAAAGACTGTCTCCATCTGTCCCATTCTCTGGAAATGAAGAACAAAGGCAGGTGCTGGGTAGCAGGGCAAGGCAACTAGCTGACCATGGCAGGCACGCACTTCCCTGAGCGGTGGGGCAGGTCAGAGGCAGGTGGTGTTGAGTAGGAGACTCTTGAGGGATACCTCTATGTTCTTTTGTCTCTGCTCTGCTCTGGTGATTGGCACAGGGAGGCTCCTACCTGCTTCCTTCTACCCTTGAAGGACTGCTCATCTCACTTGTAGGTTGTGCCTGGAAGACTGAGTGTCCTGAGCCAGGTGGAGTGCTTTGAGACAAGTTTCAGGGAATCTCTCCAGACTAAGGGCAAGTACACCAAACCTTGCAAAGGACTCCAAAAGTTGATAAGGGGAACCAGGGAACATGAATTACAGATGAAGCTCCAAGAATCCGAACTTTTGTCTTGGGTCAAAAAATGTTCTCAAGGGAAGGAAGGGGAAAGCTTGCATGTTTCAGCACAGTGCAAGGAGGTGGACACTCCTTTTCTGCAGCTTTCAGGGTTATATTTTTATGGTGGAAAAATCCTCACTCAAAGTGAGTATTTTTAGTGGCTCAGATTAGAGAAAGGACAGAAGAGAGAGGAATCAGAGACAACACAAGTTTTTCCGTCTTCTACTAGCAAAAAGGCTGCCTGTTAACCAAACATTATGGGAAAAAAGGCAAAAAACAAGCATATCAAACCTCCCCCTCCAACCTTTCTCTGTGTCCTTCAAACCAAAATCACAAATACATCTAGTGGCTGACCTAATGTCTCCACGCAGCTAGCTACACTCCTACCTTCTCCTCATAATACCTGAGTTTGCAATGCAACATTCACTTTACCCTGTTTAAAAGAAGCCCATGTCATAAAAGGACTGGGTGCAGAAGACATTAAAGGCGGTCCACAGGTCAGGCTCCGGCTCGGAACATACAGCCACTTGGCTCAGAGATTCTGCAGGGCTCTTGGCAATGAATGGGCTCTTTGTTCTGTGGAATCTGCTGCAAACATTTGTAAAAATGGATTTGTACAATGGCAACTTGCAGAACCTTTTCCCCACTCCACAAATTAACAGCTTGCTCTGTTTAATACTCCATTATTGGAGAGACATGTTCTTGCCTCATCAGAGAGCAATTCCTTTGACACCCAACACAACAGGTAAAATGCTAATTTGAAAAGCAGTTTCAGAAACTAACAATCTGATAAATGGAGGTGTAAGCAAAGAAATCTGCTGCACATAGGAGCTCTCTTCAAAAGGCATCTGATGTGTCTCCTCCCCGAGCTTGAGGAAAGTAGCTTAGAATCTGACCTGTAGCCAAAGAATGTGATCTAGTTGGTTAAATAAAAAATTCACACAAAACCCCCTAAAACAAACAAACACTGTGAACTTAGAAATACACAGACACATAAACACATATACATGTCTTCCCACTGACATGTGAAAACATGCTACCTGAACTTTCCTGAGGAGTAATGTTCTGAATTTCGGACATCAAGGGACATAATCGTCACTTTGCTGGTACCCGTAACATTTCATTAGAAAGAAAAAAAACTACAAATAGAGACTACCCAGAATCTTAATGTGGTGGCCTCCTGGGTAGATTAAGTAGGCTGAGTTGGGGAAGAGTAAATAGCCTCTGACCAAATGGGCTGAAGGAGAGACTCTGGGTCCCACAATCCCACCCAGGAAAGCACCAAGCTGAGCATTTGTCTGGGGCGCTGGTGGTAAAAGGTGCCTGGTGTGGGCAGAGATGGGAAAAGCACATGAAACAGTGCTAAAATGAACCTGGAGAACCCTGGCCAAAGTCTGGAGGGGAAGGAACTCTTCCTGGAACGAGACAGGGCAGGTAGTGAGAGAACAAGGGGTCCAGGCTGCGTCTGCAGAGGCAGCAGGAAGTCCTTAGAAGCATGAGGTAGTTGAAGCCCCTTTCTTTTCCAGGTACTTCTGGCTCCATCCCTCCAGGGCTTAATAGGCCAGGCTACCGACAATACTTGAGGGAATAGGTAGGCTATTCTGGATCTTGGCTTTATGTTCTAGAGCCCTGGCAAAAATGATCTTATTTTGGAAAAATTAGGAGCACTTATATCAGAATTTAGGAGCAAAATTACTGGTCAGCAGATGGGTGAACAGTCCTTTCCACTGTTTAAAACCCAGAAGTTTTTGGATTAGGTTCTGGGGATGAGGCAGGGGGATAACACGGGTTTCTAAAGGAGTATTTATTCTTTCATCACCTTGGCCTTTGTCCCTCTACCCTCTGAGGAAAACAAGTTAAAGGAGAATAAGTCAGAAATGGGCCCCAGAATTCAGCACATGACATTTTGCTGTCAGTTTTCTAAAGGGCTGGTGAGAAGTCAAATTCACGAGGGAGAGGGATGGAGCCCGAGGAAGGCAGGCCTTAGTAGATCTGGATTAGGAAACTAGGTCGCTTGAGCTCTGAGGGATATGCAAGTCCTGTGGACCAACTTATTGCCAGGACTTTGCCTAGATGAAAAGCTGACAGAAGCAGTCAATAGAGAGCAATGTGGGGGTAGAAGAGGTGCAGCAGAGGGCGAGAACAGAAACTCTGTGCGTAGGGCTCGTGGAATGGGAGGTGCATGCTGCAGGTTGGGCTGCTGTGCCCTACTCTCATACTTTACAAACAAAAGAGATGATGGCTAATTCGTCATCTCTTGCCTTTCTCAAACACTTCACCTACCTCACTTAGTAACGCTCCCTATATATACCATTTTGCCCCTTTGGTGTACTCTCTTACCTGACAAATCTGTGGCTAGAAAAAGGCAATTTGCTCTCCAACTGACACGTGTATGTATGTCTGCTGAGAAAATGTGGAAAAAGTAGGGATGGTCACATCCCCGTTTCCATTGAGGTAGCTGTCTTTGTCAACATTATGGAAATAGTCATCTCAGTCCATCCCACCCTCTCCCTCAAAATACAAAAGAACTATCTCTAAACAATGACAACACTGTAACATTAAACATCTTCACATTCTGTAAACTGTAAGGAAATGCCTCTGCTGCACTCACACAAAAGCATGTGCATCATGTTGAAGGCCATACATTCAACTCTGTCGTGAAATAAATATATAGAAAAATGAGGGTAAAAAAACAGACAAACAAACAAATTCTTCTTGCTATGGAGGCAGCTGCTTGACAGCCTCTATCTTGGTCTCTCTGGCTCTTTCCGCTGGAGCCTGTCCTGCCTACCCAAGGCACTGTGGGCGGCCTGAGGAGGGGGCTGGAAACAGGTCATTCCTTCACTACACTTGTCTTGCAGGAATGCAGCACCACCTTAAAGAGGAGGGGCAGCTGCTCCAGGGGCACATTCACCATCTTTCCTGGGTAAAAGGAGAGAAGAGGAGTTAGCATGGCCACTAGAGGACAGCAAGCCTGCCTCCCCAGAGGCTGGTAAAGGGGGACTAGGGCAAGAGAAGTACCCAGAGTACCACAGAAGTCACAGAGAATGGATAATGTCAGGAGTCCGGGCTCATGTGGTGCTCTCAGGAACTAGTGATAAAGCAAACTCTTAGTCATTCTTCTATCTGCTGCATTTACTCTGCTCCATGCAGTTCAATGTATTGTCTCATTCAGACTCAGTGCTTCTGCCTGATATTGCCTGTCACCCCCATTTTACAGCCAAGGATCTGAAACTGAAAGGCAGTCCGACTGGGACCTTGTAGCTAAAATACTACGAGAAAACTTGCTTCCTGCTCCCCCATTCCCAACTCTTTAGCAGTCTATGAAACATGACTCTTCAAATAGAGTAACTGATTAATAAAAGTATTAAGGAAGTAAGGAAAGGAGTTACAGGGGCAAATACAATTGAGATGTCTGGGGATAAAAGAGCTTTACAGGGTTTTTTCACTGAAGAACTTCTTGGAGCATTAAGTACACTAACATATTTATAAGCACGTCCTTCTCCCTGACAGTATCTTAGAGTCATCTGAGAAGTATTAAAAAAAATACCGATGCCTAAGCTTTACCCACATCAATTAAATCAGAATGTGTGGAGGTGCAATACTGCTGTTTTTCAAATGCTTCCCAGGTGACTGAAAGTGCTGCAAGGTTCAGCCCTAGATTGCTCTGTGGCCTAAAAAGGAGAAAAAAAATTCCCTTGTCAGGCTGAAAATTTTTTCCCTTCAAAAATTGTATTGCTGAATTTTTCAGGAACAATTCCAGTCTAAACATCTCTCTAGTATGTGCTAGACAGCTAGAAACAAGAATCCTTACTAAATGAAATAATAAAACAACAAAAAGCCAAGATCATACATTGCAAGAGAACTGTGAAATGTCAGGAAGCTCTGCAGAGGGGTCAAGACCACAAACACAACAGAGCCCAACACATCAAATTCTGTTGCAAACACAGCACTTGAAGGCGCCACTTTATATGGCCCTGGAATGCCCATAGACAATCCTCTGAAATAATGTCTTTAGAAACCAACTTAAAATTCACTATGTAAAATTTACTATCTTGTGCAGGTACTTGGGGAGCAGAGGCAGCTGGATCTCTGTGAATTCAAGTCCAGCCTGGCTTACACAGTGAGTTCCAAGTCAGTCAGGGTTACACAGTGAAAATTTTCTCAAAATAAAATAAGACTTAATTGAAGTATACAGTTCAGGAAATGAAGTTGAGAAACTCTTTGCCTGTTTTCCTCATCTGCAGAATGGCCATAACATCACCAACCACCAGCTTTGTGGTGCTTCTTTTGAGATTCAATGACAGTAAGGTTACCTGCCATTGGCCATATGGTTCCTGCACATCACAGGAGCTTAGGAAATGTTAGGGTCTCTTCTCTGGAAGAAAATACAAACTTCCTATAGAACAGAACTTTTCTCAGGGCAAGGGTAGTAACTCTTTTTGCAGTTGGTGATGAGCTTGGAGTAAGCACCCTGTGAAAACTGCCAGCCACACGCCTCACAAGCTAAGAGATGCAAGGAAGGGTAGGGACTCCAGACCCAGAATACTACCTGCGATGTATCGAATCTCTGGCAAACACATCATGAGATCAGGAAAGCGGTTTGGCTGATGTGTATATTTATATTCAGTGAAATCCTGACAAATGTACCAATACCGCTTGTTCAACTGTTCCAGCTGTGAGGCACTGGTCAGACCCCTGATATCTATGAAAATAAAAGCAAAAACACACAGTGAATGGGAAAAGTCTTTCTAATGTGGAAAAACACCAGTTTTAAAAAATGAAGCTATTAGGGACTGAAGGTTCAGCAGTTAA
Organism: Eospalax fontanierii; assembly: GCA_035773235.1. Lineage (NCBI taxonomy): Eukaryota > Metazoa > Chordata > Mammalia > Rodentia > Spalacidae > Eospalax > Eospalax fontanierii. The sequence continues at coordinate 53,450,655 of CM069541.1, forward strand.
GAGCATGGCTGTTCTTGCGGAGGACCTGGGTTCAATTCCCAGCACCCCCATGGCAGCTAACCCTCTGTAACTCCAGTTTGAGGGGAATCCAATGCCCTCTTCTGAGCTCCATGGGCATTACACAACATGAATGCACTTAAATACATGCAGGCTATATACTCATATATACATAAAATAAATAAAATAAAAATGAAGTTATTAAATAAGGTTATAAAAGGGGATCTTTTACCTTTCATGTAAAGAAACTAAGATCTAGAAAAGGGGAAAAAAAATAAGATAGGGCAGTAAAAAAATATAAAGGGACTGCAGTCCCCTGCCTGAGCCCTTAGAGGGCTAAACTGGGTATTTCAAAATTATACCTAGCTCTTAGGACCATGTATGATAGCACAAAGCAAGCAGCAGTAAATTCTGAATAAATTACTCTTTACTCAAACTTAGCCCTCACAGTTTGCGTGTTGGAGAAAATCAGAAACTTTGCTAATACCTACCAATTCAGGAACCTCACAACCACACATACGTGCCATCTCCAGTGTCCGTGTACTCTTACTATTCTATCTTGCATCTGTCTACCTATCATAAGTAATACGAGTAAAACATCATATCCAGACTCTGAGGTCCAGCAAAAATTTCTTCTCTTCCAAGAAGTTGCTATGGATCTTCCCTCACTGAGGTGCAAGCAATGTGTGGAGTGCTATCAGAATGTACACTTCTGTTTTGCCAGCCCCAGATCTAATGCTCGGCATGGGACTTGGCTAGGGAAGGCATGCAGAGCACTTGATAAGAGCATGATGATGATGATACACAGGCAGGAAAGTAGGAGGTCTGTCTGCCTACACAAGGCCAGGGCGGGGAAGTGGTAAAAAGCAGGGCTCGATCAAGTCTTGGGACTAGAAACTGAACATAGTAGAGCACTTTTCAATGCCACAGGCAGCAAAATCACTCAGTTCCACTCTAGGAATGGAGTATTTATATGCTACTTTGGGAAAAAGAACACAAATTCTCCTTTACAGGCTGGTTACCAACAGCTATCACATGCCACTTTACTGGGAAGGTATCCATAAATCACAACCAGCACTCTAATCAAAGAGCAGGCTTGATATGCACATGTGAGTTTTAGTGTACCACCATTTTTCCCTAAGGGCATCAGAACCACTGCCAGCCTGTCACCAAGGCCTTATCTCCCATAGTTTCATCAGTCACTCTGCTCTTCTTCAGTCACTGGTAAACTTGGTACATATTTTAAATGACGCATGTTCTGTCCTTGGTGTCTGTGTTTAAATGCATTAAAACTGACTAAACAAAGTGAATCCTCTTCCTTCCTCTGTGAGTTATAGAGATTGTGGCATTTAGATTTCAAGAAAAAAAAAATCCAAAGTATTCCTTGTCCTGCAAAGGAGGAGCAAGATTATGACTGGGGAGCATAGCCTTTCAAGACTGGTGGCCACATGGTCTGACAGATCCTGGGACAGTCCTGGGGGGCGGGGAGAGGTCAATGTGTAAAATGGGAGGCGGAGGCTCACCAGCAAAACAAGACAGAAAATGGACCTTGCCCTCACCCTGCCACCTACTCACCTTGATTTAGGAAGTTAATTGCTTTCATGCATGCATATTCTTCATTGCTGACCTTTAGCTGGTGGAACTTGTGATACAGGTAGATGAGCCTTTCAATCACTTCCATCCCGTCATCACTAAATCTGGGAAACAGATGCAGATTTGACCTGGGGGGTTAAGATACCAGCAAAGAACAGAATGGGAAGACAGAGGAATCCTAGAGCTCACTAAAAGTTATCTATGACAGGAAAGAAGCTAAACTCAGGGAGACCCCACAGGCAGATTCACTGTCTGTATAGGGACCAATGTAGATTATGCAAGTTACTGTTCTCAAGGTCAGATAAAGCCAAGTAAATCCCAGTTCAAATTCAACTCTTCCAATACATAGCTGTGAGATTCTCTGAAAAGCCATTAGACCCCTCTAAGTTTTGAGGTCCCCCTCTGAAGAATAATGCTTACCTGCTTGTGCTAACAAGAGCCAAAGGAGGTGTGAGATATGAATGAGGAGAAGTATGACAATATGCCCCTGCCACAAGGAGGAGAAGGCTGCCGATTGTATGTGTTTAGGTGCACTACTTCTAGCACAGCTGAGACTATGTATGATAAAAAATCTTATTGATTCCCTGACTTCAGCAAGAGAAGGAAGGAAATATTACAAGAGTCTCTGTGCTGGGCACTTTCTGTGTTATCTCCAACTCTCTTGATCCTATGAGTTTGGTGAGACAATCACTACCAATGTATAGGGGAGAAATTCAAGTTCAAAAAGGGAAAGGTACTGGCCTAACAGCTAGATGGTGGTGGAATTAGATCTTGGAACCTGAACAAACTTCCTGAAGCTCTTCCAGTGTCTAAGGTGGTTGTGTTTTTTTTTTTAAAAGGAAAGGGCTTCTGGAACTTTTTACACTTGTGACCTCTTAACACTTGAAGAATTTTTATATGACCCTGGGTATATAAGTAAAATGTACTTATACCAATCAAACGTTTACTGATAATTAACCATAAAGAAGTTGATTTTATTGTTAGTTTTTAATGTGTTTGTATATGTGTGTTGTGTGCATGTCTGGGAGGTTGCCTATTTTTGTCCTCTGCTCCCATGTTGCACTCAAAGACACAATCACTATGCCCCGTTTTTACTTGGGTATAGGGGATCTGAACTTAAGTCCTCATGGTTGCACAACAAGCACTTTACCAACTAAGTCATTTCTACAGCCCCAAGACAATTCTTTGCATATTTTACCATTTATTTATAAAGGAGGGGTTGGAGAGATGGCTCAGTAGTTAAGAGCACTGGTTTTTCTTGCAGAAGACCCTAATTCAAATCCCAGCATCCACACTATGGCTAATAACCATGTGTAATTCCAATTCCAGGAGGATCTGACGCCTTCTTCTGTCCTCCACAGGCACTGCATGATGAGTGCACTTACATGCAGACATAACACTCATACACATAAAATAAAATTAAAATTAAAAAAAAATGAAAGCAATTTTATTTTTAGATGAAGAATTAAATTTTAGTGGAGTATTTGACCCTGCAGAACATCTAAAATCTTCAATGTTTTTCAGTGTTAGTCAATTAAAATTTATTTTATGTATGTTTTGCCTACATGTATGTTAAGTACATTTGTATCATGCAATGCCCATTTTGGCCAAAAAAGGGAGTTGGGTCTCCTGAAACTGGAGTTACGGACATGTTAACTGGAGTTAACTGCCATGTAGGTGGTGGGAACTGAACCTGAGTCCTCTGCAAGAGTAGCCAGTGCTCTTAACTACTGAGCTACCTCTCCAGTCCCATTGATATTTTGATTTTATAACTGCCTGTGGAGAGAACACTTTGTATAAACATTTAGTACAATATGTTAGAAGGCATTTTAGAAATTATAGAAAATTCTGTTCTAATCTCAAGTCAAAATTCATTGAATGACTTTATTGAAATTCAAGCCAGCAATTCAAACAGCAGTTTTTAAAATCAAACTTTTGTTTTTTTGAGACATGATCTCACATAGTCCATGGCTTTGAACTTGCCCTGTATTTGAGGATGGCCTTAAACTACTCAATCTGCCTGCCTTTACCTCTCAAGTGCTGGGATTTCAAACATGCACAACCACATTCAGCTAAAATTAAACTTGATTAAATGCAAAAACATACTAATGTGATACTTAAGTAATGAGGAATGATGATAAGAAAATATTAAAAGTCTTTTGTTTTCCATAATTAAACTATTGCTTCTGCAAGAGCAAAAGCCACAATAGCCTTGAATCTGAGCTAAAATGCTTCAGGCAGTATGCGATGCACTGTGAAGTGTGATGGTCTATGCAGCACAAAATGCAAATATTGTGTGCTCAGTACCAAGGTGGCAGTTAAGCTGCAAATCAACATGGTCAAATGCTACCAGCAACATCTTGGATTCCAAATGAGTTTGATTATTGTGGATTCAGAAACCACTGAGTATTGCCAACATTTTATTTCTTTTATTCAGTTATAAGGCATCATATGGAATTGTAACCCACAGTTTAGGAAGCTGGACCCTAGCACAGTGCGTTGCAAAACTGGCCATGTGCTCTTCTTTTGGGCTAGACAATGAGCTCCCTGGGGAAAGAACACATTTTAGTCAAAGAGACCCAGCCTGGTTACCCAAAGATTAGTTCTCTTGGTAAGCTTCATACTAGAGATGGAGATGCTACCAAAACAAGGAGTCAGTCTGAGCTGGGGCGTCTCTCAGCTTGCAGGTTTGAATTATGATGGGTACTCAAATTTCTCGCTGGTTTTGGTCCGTGACTTTTATGACTTTATACTTTTCTAGACTGGCTAAAGGACAAATAACCACTGTTACAATCTCATCAACCATCCTACCCTACCATGTGTTGACTGCAGGGAAGTTTTAATATTACACACACACACACACACACACACACACACACACACACACACACACACACACATATTCTGTCTCCTTCTCCCAGTAAACTGAAAAAATGTGTATTAATCAAAATCTCCTTGGATCATGTGTAAAACAAAAGCTCAGAAAGGTTATTTACTGTGCTCCTAATGTATTAAGGCCCTTTCATTATATTCTTCATAATGAACGTGATAGCTTGTTAGAGAAATCATGTATTTCTATATTAGGATGAAGAAAATAACTAAGGGCTAGGGAGCCCAGGTTCAAACTCAGGCTTTCAAATTCTAAGAATATAGGCTTTTCCCAGTGCTATACTACCTATCCCAGGTGCCCACTGGGAAAGGCTTCCACATGCTATCATGAGGAACCCTAGCTTTGTGTTCCCACAGCACTTGGGCCTAGGTCCAGTCCTAGAAGGGTGCTGGGTGCTTCTGTGCTGCTCTGAGACTTGCAGGAAGCAGTGTGTCTAGAGATGAAGACCACATCTCATAACAGTACTTGCTGGCTTCAGTGACAAGTCCTTACAGTACCTGTGTAGAGGGCAGGGGTGGGATGAGATGAGGGAGGGCATAATAAAGAAGGCATGGAGAGCATTCTGACTTCTGTCTGGTAGTCCAGCAATGTAGCAAAAATAATATTCTGTCTGTTAATCAGCAACTCTTGCCCCAAGTGCTCACTCTGGCACTGCAGGACCTGCAGGTGTGTGGCTATCATCCAGACCCTGAGCTGGCAGTGCCAAACTTGCTCCTGGCTGAGTCTTGACCTGAGGGACACAAAGGATCTCTCAAGTGTGTGGCCCGTGCATATGCCCATAACCTGTCCTTTTTCCTGGAGACAGCAAACTCCTCTTTGCCAATATCTTACAAGAGGAACCATCATGGACCCTTGGCGGTGGTGGGTGCTGGCAGCCAGCCCAGGAGTCCCCACTCAGTCTCCACAGCTTGGCTGAAAAGCTTTCCTCCACACCCGCATCCCACCCCTTGATAAACAAAGTTGTTCTCTGTTCCACAGGCCTGCATTCTCCTCCAGCCATCCCTCCTCCACAGTTCTGACACCCCTGTATTCTGCCTACAGATTATCAGCATTCAAAGCCATAAAGCTGGACAAACACACCCATTCTTCTTCTAGGTTTCTATCACACAAGCATGCTAGGACAAGGAAAACATTCCTGCCAGGATCTCCCAAACCACTGGACCATTCAGTCTGCAAATGAATTTGACACTGTGTAAGTTATATCCTATTAAGGAGCTGAGAGGAACAGTTGTCTCTTTCCCTTTCATCTAAATGTACCTGCCCCCAGTAGCAGTCATCAGCTATCATCTTCAAGGGAATTGCCATCTTCACATTCACACACAAGTCAGATTATAGCTCTAGGACAAATTCCAAAAAGTCACCCCTTCTGAGAAGGTTCTGGGAATTTAGTATAGGGTAATTAATGGTAGAGAGCCCAGGTTTTGGAGCACAACAGACTGGCATGGTAATCCCAATTTCATCTTTTTCTACTTTTGTAGCCCTGCGTTTTTACCTGAAACTCATGGTCCTCATATCTGCAAAGCTAATGTTCATGTCGGTTCCATAGGATGGCAGTAAGGGCTCCACAAGTAATATAAGTAAAACACTGAAGATAAGAATCCACGGAATAGAGCTGGGTGTGGTGGTGCATGCCTCTAATCCCAGCACTTGGGAGGCAGCGGCAGGTGGATCTCTGAGTTCAAGGACAGTCTGATCTACCTAGTGAGTTCCAGGCCAGCTGGGGTTACCGAGAGATCCCGTCTCAAAAAGCCCCCCCCCCAAAAAAAGGTGCAATAAATCCCAATTATGAGTTATTATATATTTTATATATTCACAGCATTAGTATCATCGCCATCCCCTTTAACACAACAAAAAGAAGACTGTTTCTGAGTCTTACAGGCTACAGGGTAGGAAGCAACTTTCTAGAGACCTAGCCAAATGGAAACAGTACTCCCAAAATAGAAGAGCCCATTAAAGTCCATCTAGCTCAAGGCATCTTCTCCAGGGAGTAAAAGAGTGTTGATTAGGGCCAGGAGCAGTCACTGGCTGGTGCTACAATCTGCTTTAAATCAAATTTGTCCAGCTCATTGTCTGATAACGTCTGATTAAGGAATATGGGCATCATAAATTTGATTCAAGATTTGAGAAGAGAAAAGGAGGTGGTCGGTCATGCATCATCTGGGAAAAGACTTTTCCTGACAGTAGGCACTCACACTCGGAGTTGTGAACATGTAAAGGCTGTCTGGATGAGTGGGAGTAGTGTAGGCCAAGTAGAAGAGCTATAGCCAATTAAACTCCATATCCTAGGCTTCTAGCAGAGAGGGAGAACTGTTAATAGTAATTAACCTAGCACAAGAGACTCACACTTCCATATCCTATGAAGGACTGGTCCTATAAGCAACTCAGACTTCACAAGCATCCAAGACAAACTCAGAGTGACTTATCTGGCATTACATTATTCTCAGCCACTTTATCTTGGTTAAGGTAATCTGTGCCTATGTGCCTAACTCCTTCCAAAACCCAGAAGCCATCAGAGAAGTCCTACTGGCTTCATCTCCTTGATGTCTCTTTGCTTTGTGCTGCCCTACCTATCCCCAGATCACTGTTGCCTTATGAGGCCTTGTGTTCCTTTACTCAGACAGAGCAGCCTCCTACTCAGCTGTGCTCTAGTTTTGCCCAAACCAAAATATCCTGTACTTTACAGTTCCAGAAATCTAAGGAACTCTTTCTTAAATGCAAGCTGACCAAGTAATTCCTATGATGGAAATACTACTGGCACAATCGAATCCAAATTCTTCTTTCTTTTTTTTTCAAACATGGAGTCTAGACTGGCCTCAAACTCACTATATAGCAGATTGTGCTGCCTCCATCTTCCAAAATGTCGGGATTTCAGGTGATTTCTAGAGCTTTCAAATGCACCTCCTTGAACTGAACTGTCTACCTTTCTCTTCAGTCACTTCTCTTCCCTCAGTTTTTGGTCTCCACATCCTAATCCTTAGGCCTGTTTTTGGATCCTTACACATAATAGTCATTTAGGTTCTCTAACACTTGCTCTCTACAATATACTTAGAAATTCCCACTTCAAGATGCAGCTCAAGATGTAGGCGTTCCTGTGGAAAGCCATCCCCAATTCTGCAAGTACAACCCTCACTCCTTAGTCTGGGCTTGAATAGTTCTTACACACTCCTCAACCTCCTCCAATATGACCTTGCACTGCAGATTGTATCTGCTACTATCTGCCTTCTATAAAATAAGAATAGGGACTTGCAGAGTCAGAAATCGTGTCTAAGCTAGATGTGGTGGCGCACATCTATAACTGAAGCTACTTAGGAGACTGCGACAGGATTGTAAGTTTAAGGCCAACCTGAGAAACTTAGTGAGATCCTGTATCACAAGCAATGAAAAAGGATTGGGGATGTTAACTCAATGGTATGGTACTTGTATACCATGTTCAAGGCCCTAGGTTTAATCCCTAGATGCAGAAAGGAAGGGAGGGAGTGGAAAGAATGAAGTGAAAATATCTTTGCATGATCTGTGATGCCACAGAACCCTTGCAACCATCCTTAAACATACATAACACACACTTAGTGAATAATTATGGACTGGAACTAAGATGAAGTTTAAGTCTCACTTCTCTACTAATATGTTTTATTACAGAGTAAGAATTTCTTATGTTCAGAACCCACTTAAGAGATGGGCAGCACCAGGCACGGTGGCGCATACCTTTAATACCAGCACTGGGAGGCAGAAGCAGGTGGATCTACCTTTTGCCATCTCAAAAAGATGAGAGAGGGGATGGAGGGAGGGAGAGAGGGAGAGAGGGAGAAGGAGGGAGAGGGAGAGGAGAGAAAGAGAGGCAGCAACAATGTGTTTAGTTGGCAATGGGCAAAAGAACTTTCTGTGATGATGGATTTGTACTCTACAATATAGTGGACTCTACAGAGAGTCTGGAAACACCTTTCATGCTACAGGGAGCAGAAGCCAGAGGCAGACTTTACAGAGTCTCATGAGAGAGGCAGTCTCATGATAAACTAGTAGATCCCAGGTTCCAGGGAGGCTGGGATCCCTGAGGCCAGTTCTCTAAAGTGACAATTTCACAGTAGGCTAATAGCTATCCAAACATCACTTTAACCCAAAGTTATGGAGTTGGAGACAGGAATTTGATCATATCTGCAAAATAGACAGCTCTGTTTATAGGACAAAGTGTAAACTGGGTTCAAAACTGTCATGTATAGATCACCCTGAAGCCAGTAAGCAAGGAAATACTAGAAAACCAATGCAGAGAGTCAGCACTCAGACCCGCCCTCTCAGCTATACACAGGGCTCCTGAAAGTCTTAAAGCTTTGGTCTTGTTTCTATGTCATGCATGCATGGTGGGACCAGATGTACCCCAGTCCTCTAAAGAGAAGTACAGGAGCGGGTATTCCACCTTCTTCACGCTTCTACTCTTCTGGGTACCTTAAGAATCCCATGACTTCCATTATTTTACTGTCCAATAAAGGTGTATAGTAAAATAGCTAAGTATGAATTAAGCTATATAAGACAGTTCATATGACTAAACTAATAAGCCAGAAGAGTTGTTAGGACAATAGATCGTCTTAACTTCGGAGTCAGAAATTAAGGGTTCCATTAGCCCTAGGTCTTCAAAGAAAGTGACTAAAGCAGTGCTTGGTCAGGTCACGGAAGTAGCAGGGAGGAAGACAGGCCATTCTAGAGGGAAACTAAAGGACGTTGGTCAGCTAGGATGAAACCTATGTCAAAGCATGGGCAGGAGACCTTCTTGGTTCAGTCCCACACTCGTAACAATCTCATCCTATCTAAGGTACCACAAAAGATCATCAACAGGTAGGGAACAAGCTCAAAGCTAGGCTCTGGGTTCAAAGCTAAACCCCTGAAGGATGGGTTCTCCAAATTTCAGCTTTCTCATGGACAAAACAAGCACAATAGCCCCTAAAATGCTGTAAGCTCTAAGAAAGAAAGAATAATACAAAGTATTTAGCCTAATGCCTGGCTTATATTCCAAAACAAAATGACTCCCAAGACTCTGATTTAAAACTACAGAGCCCTTTTCCCCTTGTGGTCAGAGTTTAGATTTTTGTTTTTCCCAGATATATCATCTCACTAATATAGATGTAACATTAAAACAACAGCTTAGCACTCAGCTACTTTGACTACTGAGCACTTACTCTCCAAATCTGCCTTGTTGGGGACATACTGCTATCACCTACTCTTATCTATTCAGAATCCAAGATTTTATCAACACCAAGTAAGTGGTAGAATGAGGAGTCAAATCCAGGCCTGTGGGGTTTAATGCTCAACTTTGGAGAACTAGGTAGCCTTGCTTTTTAGGGGGGAATGATAGTTTGGTTGCTTGGGATTTCCTACATCGTCAGTAGCCCTCACCTGTGTAGTTCTTCATCAGAGGGTGAGTACTTAGCAGTGACATCAGCCAGCTCCCCAAAGATCTGCTTGCTATAAACTGTAAGGGATGAAAGCAGGATTAACTCCTGCCATGTAGAGCTCAAGAGGCACGTGTAATCCTTGATTGAGAGCTCGCAGAAGAAAGGCAGCTTCTTGATCCAGGCAATCTGCCTGAACAACAGCTCATCGGCCAGGCGGCAGAGCAGAGCAAATAGCTCTGCTTGTGTCACAGCATACCTAGGGGTGGGGACAGGAGAAAGTCACTTCCATTAGCCAGAGAGTCAAGAAAAGAGCACAGGGGGAGGGTATTCCCTGAGGGCACAGTGTGTTCCCCGCAGTGGGCCCTTTGCCTTTGACCATGGATTTCCAGTTTTACTTAATTTCTTATAAAGGGGTACCACTGAGGCCAGCAAAAAGCTAGGGACAAGTGTAAAGGATGTGGTGAGGAAGGGTTGCTGAGGGGAAAGGAGGCTTAGAAGTCTGTGGAATTATTAAATACTATCATTTTTAATGTTGGTGTTCTTTACTGTTACATGCCTTAGAAGAAATCCTTCTTCATTCCTGCTCTAGTTTTGTCAATGAGAACTCCAATGAGGTGAACCTGCTGTCCATCCACCTAGTATGAGAAAGTGTGCATGCACATATAACATATAAGCATGCCAAAGCAAACATGCCTAGGGTCCAGACAGCTGAAGGGAAAAGATGGAGTTCAGAAGCTTTTTCTGTTCTAACTGCACCCCCTGGTGGTAAGAGCTCAGGAACAGGGGTTGCTCTGCCTTTCCTTTAAGCTATTTCTCAGTTCTGGCCCACAGGAGGCCTTCTAAAGCCACATACTCCACTGCCTCAGTTTTACTACTCTCAAGGCCCCTTGGCATCTTCTTCCTCATACCCCACAACCAGATATATAACGACTTTGAGAGACCTTTGAGCTAGATATTTAAGTTTCCTTTTCTGAAACTTCAGTCTAGCTTAGGTAATTTCAGGATACCTTCTGGGAAGTCTAAGATTGGTAAGACTCCAACAACCCACACTCTCCACCCAAGAAGTGATGGGCTCAACAGTAGGTGGTCCAATGCTGAATTACAACCTATTCACGTAAAGCTAACTGCAGACTAAAAATATTTCTTCCACCCACTCCGCCCATGCCATCAGGCTATCCATAGGTATGTTGGCTAGGGATACAGACAGATCACAACTGTCTGTAGGGCTGGAATGGTTTGTTAAGGAGCCTAGACCTAATGTAGGATTATCCCCCAAATTAGAGCTCAACTCTGGCATAGGAGCCAACTATTTCAGGGGTTGATTTGTACTTAGACCTACAAAGAAATAAAGAAACTCTGAAACCCAACTTCATAGGGACTGAAAAGTAACCTAAGTTCAATGGAAAAGATGCTCAAGGAAATAATGAACCACTGCCTTCAAAGACAAAGTTGGGGGATACAGGAAAGGGATATGTGGGAGGACATTTTGAGACTGCAAGGGGCAAAGCAGGGCAGAGTTTACTCACCCATCCTCAATCAACATAGGTGTGCCCAATGGTTCCAGGTCCTCAGCTGACATCAACTGGTGAATCAGACTGTAGGACTGGGGGTCCAGGCTGCGAGCTTGTGGAGGCAGAAGTGGTGAGTGGCCAGAATAGCTCAAAAGATGTGGTATATATTGATAATGTGGAGGCACTGACATTCCCATGTATTGATCCCTGAATGTCATGAATCCATTTAGTTCCACAGACCTACTGGAGAGAAAAACCTTCACATCAGGTAAATCTATGGCAGGTCAAATACCCGCTCAAAGGAAATGGGCCAAATATGGCCGAAGTGTTCTTTGGCTATGAGGTCTAAGTCTCGTTAAGGCCATGAGACAAAATAAAGGTTACATGCATGCCTCCCCTATTAGATTCCCATCTGTGAGACCCATCTATTTGTATACATAAATAAGGGGCTTACCATTAGCCAATTCAGTAACCAACAGAATAGGTGGTATAGCTAAATATTAATTAGATGAATTCTCTGTATGTATGGTATTATGTGTTTTGATTTTGGGTGACACCAGAGATTAAACCTAGTACCTTGCTTATGCTAGGCAGGCATCCTAACCCTCTTTTGACTTTATATTTTGAGAAAGGAATTCACTAAACTGCTTGGACTGGCCTTGAACTCACTCTATTGCCTAGGCAGGTATTGAAGTTTCCATCCTCCTGTCTAGCAGCCTCCTAACCAGCCTCCTGGGTAGTTGGGACTATAGCCCTACACCACCAGGCCCAGCTTGCTAGAGATTTTAATGTATACTAGTAGTCTACAATAAAAATGGGTGTTTACATTATTTTACTGTTAGGAAAACAAAGGCACAAACAGACTAAGAGGCCTAAACTAGGCCAAAACCCCAAATCTAGTACCTAGCAAGGAATATAGCATGTAGCTGTTAGGTCCCTAATCATTCAAAAGGAGGAACCAAGGAGCAACAGAATGGAATAAAAGCTATAATTAAATATGTAGAGGAAGGCAGATTTTTCCCTGCCTCCTCTCAGAGAAATTTAACCATCTGCCAATTAATTATAATTTTTTCCCTAGTTTCTTAGAGGTAGTCCTATAAACAAATTTGGCAAATTATAGTCTATAGGCCAAATCTAGCCTATGGCTTGTTTTAGTAAATTATTTTACTGAAACAAAGCCATACAAATGGTCTTTGCATTATTAAGGAAGAGTTGGGGAGCTGAGACTTGGACCAGGCTGGAAGGTCCAAAATATTTGCTTAAAAAGTAATTTTTCTCTTTTTATTATTGTATATGTGCATACGGGGTATGGGTTTGAGTGTACACTGCTATAGAGGCTGGAGGTTGATGTCAAGTCTACTCCTCAATTGCTATTTACCTTATGCTTTTGAGACAGGATATCTCACAGAACCCAAAGCATGCCAATTTTGTTTACCTGGTTGGCCAGAAACTGTCCTATCTCTGGTTCCTCAGAGCCAGGTTTTCAAGTGTGTGTCACCATGCTGGGCCTTTATATGGGTGCTGGAGATTGATCTTAGGTCCTCATGCTTGACTAGCAACCATTTACCAACTAAACCACCTCCCTAGTGCCTATATATATGACTTTTAAAGAAAATATTTGTCACCTTCTGTCGCATATGAGAGATTTCTGGGGAAAGGAGACTTTGAACAATGGCAGAAAGCTCTATTTCACAATTAAAAGCTAACTTAAGAAAACATGTTTGCACCAAGAGTCTCTAAATTTGAATCTTCCAGTAACACTGACTCTGGTGAATCAGAGAAATTATAATTTAATTCAATATTGCCAGTATGGTTTATGTTATTTCATTAATAAAACCAATGAGAGATTCAATCCCCAGCATAACAAATAAATGAGAGAAGCCATTATGCTTAAAATGTTCTTCTGTTAAGTGACAATTATGCTATGTGGATAAGCATAGAAGCTGCACTTCACTCTGTAAAAGAGACTGTTGACATTCATTTTCAAGGTCTTTAGCAAACATTCGGCTGGGAAACCAGGTCTTGCACCACTGTGGTTCCTAATCAAGGGCTTGTGGGACCAAGGGTACAGTGACTAGGATAACCTGGCAGAGAAGCATACTGCTAGAGGTTATTTAGAGGCTACTCTTTGATGATCCGATTTGCCTTAAAAGCTCACCTGGATGACAGTGTAGAGCCTGGTGAGGGCTGGTTGCTCTCTGAAGCTCTGTTCCCAGGGGAACTGTGGTCACTGTCACCATGATTGCTCCAGTGATTGGCTTCTTCTTCAAACTCCTGTCCAGACATGATCCTTTCAATCTCCTCTTCTGATATCTTTGACAAAAAATGGATATAATGTTAGATTTGGTGCTTAAGATACCGCCTTTTCTTTCTTTAAATCTCTTGGGATTCTTAAAGACTTTGTCAGAATCCCAGATTTCCTCTACCACCTTATTCCAGGCCTCTCATAATCTTCAGACAGTTTGGCTTCTTGCCTCCCAGCACCAAGGTCTATCATGGTTTTCCCCTTGCCCATTTACCTTCTTTTATGCCACAAAGTCTAAATATCCCTCAACTCTTTCTGAATCTTCACTTTTCTAACTGAAACACCATTCTTTGACAGTTTCCAACTTGCCCCACTCAATACAAACATCACCTCCTTTGTGATGTACCTAAGACAGATTTTAGGTTCCTTTTTTTATCCATTTATAATTCTGTGTATTCTAGGAAGGAAGAACAACATAGTGATCGATGGTATAAACTCTGGAGCTAGACCACCTTTGTTCATATACAGGCTCTGTCACTTCTAGTAGTACAATCTTGGGAACATTACTGAACAACTTGACCCTTAGTACCTGTATTTGCACGGTAGAGACAATGACAGAAAAACTTTACTGGATTCTTATGAGGATTTGATTAGTTAATCTATCAAATACTTACAAAAGGTCAAGCAATAGTAATAATTAGCAAAGTGTTGAGGGTCATATCATTGGCATTTTTGGATTGTTTTGTTCTAAGACAAGTTTTTGTTATGGTGCCCAGGCTGGTCTTAAATTCCTGAGTTCAAGCAGTCCTCCTGCCTCAGTCTTCCAAGCAGCTAAGAATATTAGGTATGCGCTACCACATGGAATGTTTATCTGTATGAGTGTTTTGCTTGCATGTATGTAAGTGTACCATGTGTGTGCAACTAAGCAAGAAAAAGTAAGGTGTCTATACCAGAAAGAAGTTAAATCATCTGTGCTTACAGATGACATGAACTTATTTGTACAAAACCCTTAAGAGCCTACAAAATTACCTGTTAGACCCAACAAATGAATTCAGCAAAGTCACAAAAGATCAACACAAAAAAATTAAGTCTAAAAAGGAACAAAACATTCAGCAATAAATATAAGATGAAAGACTTGTACAGTGAAAAGTACAAAATATTTCTGAAAGAAATTAATGACACAAATCTGCTTATGGATTAGAAGACTTAATATTGACTAGATACAGCAGTCTATATATAGACTATATAGTCTTTTTGACAGGGTCTACTCATATTCCCAGCTGGCCTCGAACTCACAGAGATCTGCCTGCCTCTGCTTCCCAAATGCTGAGATTAAAGGTGTGTGCCACCAGGCCTGGCAATATTGACAATTTTTAAAAAATAATTTTATAATCTATATAAAACCAAATAGGTCTCAAGCAGCCAAGACAATAAAGCCAGAGGCTGCATAATTTCTGATTTTAAAGCATATTATAAAGCTACAGTAATCAAAATACTGTGGTACTGGCATAAAATAGACATATAGATCAATAGAATTAAATAGAAAGCCCAGAAACACATTCAGAATTACATGGCCAAACGATCATTAATGAAGATGCTAAGACTATACAAGGGGGAAAGTGACCCTTCCACTAAGAGTGCTGGGCAAATTACATTCACATGTAGGCAGGTAGGCAGTAAAGAAGGAAGAAAAAGGTCTCTAATCTTACACTACACACAAAACCAACTGAAAATCTATTAAATATAAGATCTAGGGGCCGGGCATGGTAGCACACGCTTTAATCCCAGTACTCAGGAGGCAGAGGCAGGTGGATCTCTGTGAGTTTATGGCCAGTCTAGTTTACATAGTAAATTCTAGGCCAATTAGGGTTACAGGGAGACCATGTTCCAAAAAGACCAAAAAAACCCAAACCAAACCAAACCAAACCAAACCTAAACCGCAAACCAAAACCAAAACAACAAAACAACCGAGACTGTAAAATTCCTGGAGGAAAAGTTTTATAACATTGGTGTTGGCAATGATTAATGGACAGGATGCCAAAAGTACAGAAAAACAGTAAGTAAAGTGGGACTACATCAAAGCTCTATAGCCAAAGAAGCAGCAAACCGTTGACAAGTAGCCTGTGAAGCTAGAGGAAAGGAGCTGGCATCCGGAATACATCAGGAGCTCCACAAATAAGCAACAATGAAAAAAACCTAAAAACTGAGCAAGACAGCCAGGTGTGGTGACACATCTGTAACCTGAGCACTCTGAAGGCCGAGGAAGGAGAATCATGAGTTTAAGCTGGCTACACAGTTTAAGCTAGCTGGGCTACACAGTCAGACCCTGTCTCAAAGGGGACAGGGAGAGACTCAAACAGAATTTCTCCAAACAAGACAATTAACAGGTATACAAAAAAATAAACACTGTGAATCATCAGAAAAATGTGAATAATTACAAGATTACTTCAAATCAGTCAGGATGTCCATTATAAAAATAAACTTTACAAAAATTACAGTGTAATGGAATGTTCATTATAAAAGCATAATAGAAAATAGCAAGAGCCCAGATGGTAAAGAAATCAGAACTCTACTCTGTTGGTGGGAATTTACTTGTGCATCTGCTACAGCAAACAGTATGGAGGCTCCTCCAAACCTCAGTGCTTTGACGTTCTAAAAACAGAATCACTAATGACCTGAGCTCGCAACCCCATTTCTAGGTATTGCCTAAAAGAATTGAAATTGTAATCTCAAAGACATATTTTAAAAGAATATTATTTTTATTTTATGTATATAAGTGTTTTGCCTGCATGTATGTAAGTGCACCCATATTGTACAGTGCTGACAGAGGACAGAAGAGGGCACTGGATCCCCTGGAACTAGATTTCTGGACGGTTGTTAGCTACCATGTGGGTGCTGTGAATTGAACCTGGGTCCTCTGCAAGAGCAGCCAGTGCTCTTAACTGCTGGGTCATCTCTCCAGCCCCTAAAGACATATTTATAATTCCATGTTTACTGTATCATTATTCAAAACAGCTAAAGGTCTAATGATGATGAACTGGGTAGAAAAAATGTGGTATGTGGCAGCACATGCCTATAATCCCAGCAGTTGGGAAGATGAGGCAGGAAGATCACCCCTGAGTTCAGTCTAGGCTACACAGCAAGAATGTGTCATTCCTCTCTTCCCCCAAAGTGGTAAAAAGACAAACAAGAAGAAATTCTATTTATATGCTATAAGGATGAACCTTGAGGTCACAATACTAAATGAAATAAGATAGTCATGGAGGGAGGACATGCTTTATAAGAATCCACAATTAGGTATCTAAAGTATCCAAATTTTAGAAGAAGAAAGTAAAATAGTTTCCAGCACCTTGGAAGAAAGAAAGAATGGTGAGTGGCTATTAAATGGGTAGAGTTTCAGTCACGAAGACGAAAATACTCTAGATGTCTGCTATGCATATATTTGCTTGATGGGTGAGACATAGTGTGTCTAGTTGTCTATCCTTTACAATTGTCTAGGCTGGCCTCAAAAAGGCTTTACTTAGGAGCCATAGTTGAAGACAGGTGAGGCTAAATTTGAAGAATCTGCCTTATTTCCTGCCACTCTACTACACGTGCTTCAGTGAACTAACTTCTCACCAGTTCTTAAAGACTGGTCTTTGGGTCATTTCATAGTTTAATCTGCCTAACATGAATAAAAGATGCTTAGCTGTAGAGATGGCTCAGAGGTTCAGAGTCCAGGTTCAGTTCCCAGAACTCACATGGCAGCAAACAACTGTCTATAGCTCAAGTTTCGAGGAATCCAATGCCTTTCCTGGCCTCTGTGGGCACTGCCCAACACAGGTGTACTCACACACATGCCATCAAAACACTCATACACACAAAATAAATTTTTTAAAAACGAAGAAAAAGAAGAGTATCTTCTCAACACAGCTAATTCCTCCTTTACGACTCAGTTCAAAAGCAACTTAAGGCAATTTTCCCTGAGTGTTTCCAGTCTCCAGAGAACAGAAGACCTGGTTCTCTCTTTTAGGGAGTATGTGCTCCTGGAGCATCCTCTGCTTCCTCTTAGTGAACTGTTATATCTATTTGCCTCTGTCTCTCTAATTAGATTTGAGTCCACAGTACAGAGACTGGCAGAGTAGGACTGAATAGGATACAGTTATTATACTCTACAAATACAGAAATGAACAACATGCAATTTTCTGACTCCTGCCAGGATAAGTTAACCTATGACTTTAAGTTGTTGCTGAAAGGGGGAAGAATAATTCTCTGAATGGTCAAAACCAGAACTGAGTTCACTGACTGTGAAATTCTTAGGAAAGACTGAAGGATTATGAGAAGAACTTGAATCGTAACTCATACATTTAAGACTTTCAAAGAGATTTCACATTCGGGCTCTAAAAGTAGTTTTATAGGAAGGAAAGCAAAGATGGCTCCCCTGGTGGCAGAAGAGAAGATCAAGGTAAGTAGCTACAGGAGCATTTGGGGCACTGGGCTTCCAGCACGTACTTAGGGAATGGGCATAGACTCACCTGGACTGGCCCAATGCTCTTATTCCGGCCTCCAGGCATGCCATCTTCTCTGATAGCTGGAAGGAAACACAAGACAGTCAGAAGCACACTCACCAAAGTTTACGAACAAAAAAGGAAACTTATTTGGCTAAAAGTTTAAGGTAGTGAGTGATAAAGCCAGGATTAGAACATGTGCCTTTCTGGAACCAAAGTGTACTTTATTATTGCAGGCTACCACACCGGAAGTGGCTAATTTGGGGTCTTCAAGGCAATGGGTATAGACTATACATACCAAACACATTCAAGATGCCCAACAAGGGCCAGGCACTGAGGCAGGTGCCATTAATCCAGCAATCAGGAATTAAAAGGCAGGAGGACCTCTGTGAGATCCAGGCTAGCTACAAATGTCCCACCAGGATATTGTATCTGAAGACTTTGGGAAATTTAAGGAATGGATTACAGAATTTTTTCTTTTCTTTTCTTTTTTGAGACAGGGTCTCTCTGTAGCCCCTGTTGTCGTGGGAACTCACTATGCAGACCAGGCTGGCCTTGAACTCAGGGAAGAGAGATCCACCTGCCTTGCCTCTGCCTCCTGAGTGCTGGGATTAAAGGCATGCACTACCATGCCAGGTTGAGAATATGCACATTTAAAAATAAAATTAATATTATTTTCTGCCTAGATTTAGTTCTAATTTATAGACTTAGAACAAGTTTGTTATTATGTTTTGTTTTGTTTTGCTACTGGGAACTGAACTCAGTGCTTCACACATGGTAGGCAAACACCCTACTACTGGGTTAAATCCCCAAACCTGGAGAACATGATTGTTGTCCTTATTAATTGAAACATGTGCTTCACTAGTTCTTTCCTACAAAATCAGTACATTGAAGTTGAAAAAAGTTAATTACTATTTTCTAACTATACAAAGTATCCTTTAAACAATACCAGCCTCACTAAAACCAACCACTGTCATTATTATTATTATTGTGTTGGGTTTTAAAATCCATCCATCCATCCATCCATCCATCCATCCATCCATCCATCCATCCATCCAGGTTTTTGAGGCAGTCTCATGTAGCTCAGGCTAGCTTGAATTCACTATGTAGGCAAGGCTGGTAGTTTTTGCTTTCACCTTCTAAGAGCTGGCACTAAAGGCATATAACCACTGCACTTGGCATCACTGATAATACAGGGGCACAGTAGTCCTGATTTGCAATTAAAGTAGGATCCTAGTGTCAGAGACAAGTTTCTGAAAAGACAGCTTTTAAACTGAATTATATAGGATGATGAGGAGTATTTAGAGAGATAGAAGACAGGTGCTCCAAGTTGAGTGAATAGTGTACCAAAGGTTGAAAAAAATGATCATTCTTTCTGGGAACTCCAAGGATTTGAATCTGGACAAAGTACTGGAGGAAGATGAATTATATGGAGGAAGAATAGAAGTAATGAGGCTGGAGACACCAAGAGGGCCAGATCATAAGAAGCCTAGAATGCCAGCAATATAGACTGTAGCTAATGAAGCAGCAATGCAGGGGAATGATTACACTGGCATTTTTGGAAAAAAAAAAAAGTGATGGCCACTGTAGAAGGAGGTAACCTCAACAAACAATAAATTAATGTACTAGGTGAGATCAAGTCTGACCATAATAATCTATAATCAAGAAAAAAAAATAAAACTGAAACCATATGCAAACTACAAAGTCTTGGGGTGGGGTAGATGTCTCCAAAGGTGAGAGCTCCAAGCATGGGGTTCAGTTTCTACAGTAATGGAAAGGCTGACAGAAAGTTCACTTTCCCTCAAGAAGACATCACTATTGGTGTCCTCAAAAGATTATATACCTTAGGCCGGGCACAATGGCACACACCTTTAATCCTACCACGTGGAGGCAGAGACACGTGAATCTTTGTGACACTGAGACCAGCCTTATTTATACAACAAGTTCCAGGCCACCTGGGGCTATAAGGAGACCCTTTCTCAAACACACACACACACACACATACACTCTTCAGAATCAGACAAGTCTGCCTGCTCTGTATAATTGCAGCCAAATTTTTTCACTCCTCTGAATCTCAGTTTCCTGGTACTTGCAACATTGTATCAAATGGTATGACTAAAATATCAACACCAGGCCCTGGTACATAAAGTAAGCATTCAGTAAAGACTCCATCCCTCTTTTCTTTCAACAGAGGGGTTAAACAAACCAAGATTCCTTTTGTAAGAGTATTAGTATCTTCATCTGAAAAACTGTGGCAACATAGTCTACTTAAAAGCTTGCTGTGAATCTTGAGTGAGAAATATACACAGCCTATATTAAAATAAATGTATGTTAGCTATTGTCTGGAACGTCTCTTTTAACTTAATTTCAAATTTTTAAAAACCTTTAAAATACTTTTCTTGTTCTTCCAGAGTCAAAGACAATTTTGAGACACATCCAGTTACAATACTGACACCTCACAAGACTTTAGCTTCAGCTTCCAGACTTATCACTGGCAGAAGCGACACTGAATGTGCTTTGGCTGGTATCGCATACTCATGCACATGCCCCGGAGGTGAAGCTTTATGCTTTCATTTAAAGGACCATAAATCTTAAAGACCTACCATATAGATATAATACAGTGTGTTAGATACTATTAACTTGGGTCAAAAAAACTGAGTAAAATATTACCCACCGAGAGGCTGTTACCTAAGGCTCAGAGAACAGAACAAAGACACAGAAACGGAATAGCAGAATCGGGATTATAACCTAGGATTATATAGGCCAGGCTGCTTTCCAATACCAGTCTTTCCTATAGTAAATATGTACCTTTTGATAGAGATGTAAAATACTTATAAGTGGTACATAAACTCTTAACTATACACTTATTCTGATGTGTGTAAAAATACTTTTTTTCCCCCATTTACACAGGTGATTAAATTCCCTGGTCTACAGAGTAAGGTCCAGACAAGAAAGGGCTATATAGTGAGACCATGTCTCAAGAAACAAAAATAAAAATCCTGCATCATATTTTAAAGCTTCTAATGTGCCAGAGCCAAAATTTCAATTTAGGTCTTCTGCGTCTGAAGATATACTTATTCTTTTTTTTTCTTTTTTTGCGATACAGTCCAGGCCTCAAGCTAACTATGGAGATCAGGTTGGCCTTGAACTTCTGATCCTATTGCCCTGCTTCCCAGAGTAAAAGGATTACAGGAATGATATACCAGGTCTGTGCTTAGTTTTTGATCATCTGAGCTAAGATCTCAGTGTTGTTACAGGAGAGTCTCCAGTCCTAGTGTAAGGGAACAGAATCAGTTGTGGCTTCTTTATCTGCTCAGAAGCAGCATAAATGCTTTTCCTATATTGGACTTATATGTTTCTCATTCCTCCCCCAGAAACTGGAAACGCAAGGAAGACACAAACTGGATTAAAGCACTGCTCATGGCTCCGTCTGGTCTAGGGCCTAAATCTAAGCTTGTCAGCTTGGCACTCAAGATTCTTTGTGATGCAGTTCCTGTGGAACTTCCCAGCCTCATCTCTTGCCACAAATATGATACCTTATCTATGGAACATCGTACCTAGGTGACATCACTTTACCTAAGTGATTCATATTAATACCACCAATAATAGAACAAATTATATGCTCTAGGTATGATACACCAAGGACACATTATTTCTATGACATTCTTGCCCAAAATGTGTAACTTGAATCTCATGGTGAAGGAATTAACAAACCCAAACTGAGGAATAGTCTACAAAATAAATGACCTATCTGCCTCAAAAATTAACAAGGTTACTTAAGACAAAGAAAAGTTAAAGAATCATTTCTCATTAAAGAAACAATAAAAGACACAAAAACAAAACATACTATGTGATCCAAGGCTGGCTTGTACAGCAGAAAAAAATACAAATACTATAAAAGATACTTGGATAATTGGTCAAAGCTTAATACAGCCTGCTAATTACATAGTATTATATCATGTTTAATTTTCTGATTTTGATAATAATATTGTGACTATGTTGGATGGAAACAATGTCTATAAATTACTCTTAAATGGTGTGCAAACACATATCCATGCAAACATTCACAGAATGTAAGCATGTGCAAGTGCATGCACAATAAATAGTATAAGCAAACTGACTGACAAAACATGACAGATATTAACAATTGGTGAATCTGATCAAAGAATACAGTAAAGTTCATGTGCAAGTTTTCTATAAGTGAAATCACTCTCAAATAAAATGAAAATAGAAATGTAAATTTTCATTTCAAATAAAATCTAACTTTGTAAGGAGATTGAACTTTGCTTCGGTCAAGACTCTTTGATGTGCTCCCCCTTTTAGTCAATCAGGGCTCCACTCAGGTCTCTGTTGTGTCCTGGTTGCCTTTTATCCTGCAATATGGCAACCAGAAGATCACTGGTTTGCAATGCCATTGTGCAAATATTACTTTCTCTAGGAAACTTTGATGTTGTAACTTCACTGTTGCTTGTTAAAGCAGGGTCTCACTATGACACAGGCTGGTATCAAACTCTCAGTCCTACTTCAGTCTCCTAAGTAATGGGACTGAAGCATGGCATCATTATGCCTGGTTGATTTCTCAACTTTTTTATTTTACTTATTATTTATGTGTATGAATGTACTGCCTGCACGTGTGTAAGTGTACCCCTGTCATGCAATGCCTGTGGAGGTCAGAAAGAGGAGTCAGATCCTCTGAAATTGGAGTTATGACTATTGCTAGCCATCATGTGGGTGCTGAATTGAACCTGGGTCCTCTACAGGAGCAGCCAGTACTCTTAACTGCTGAACCATTTCTCCAGCTCCTTATTTTTTCATATAATGACAAATGATGTGGAGAGAGATCCAATGTAGTGTCCCCTCTTCTAACAATATTTCCCCCATTCCACTTTGTTCTTTGGCCCTCCACCACAGTTCATCCATCTAATTAAGATGGACAAGGATATGATAGAGGTGTACAAGGGCTGCACACACAGGAGGGTTATGGTATGGGGCTTGTCAGAGAAGACTTCTTAAAGTACAATCAAAGTAAAAGCTGAGCATGGAAAGAAAAATACATATAGTTAGGTGAAAAAGAGCACTAGAACAATTGAAGAAGATTAATCCACATGAATAAAACTTTCAAAACACGGAGTTTGGGAAGGAATTGGGTTAGAATGCAATTTGTGGTGGAGAATAGCTGATTGAGAGGGGAAGGAATGAAGGAGGCTGAGGCCAGAATCAGAGGGGCCTTGAAAGCCATTTTGAGGAGACGGACTTTATCCTGAAGCCTGCTGTAAAGGCAAGGGGGTCCATGTGAGGGGCAGGTACTAAAGCACTCAGAATGGATAGCCAGGACCCACCCACCACTCACTACCATGCTTTAGGTATCACTTGTTGGCATGCAAATTAATTTCCTGACCAGCCAATCTCCAAGTCTGAAATGATACTTAGCTTCTTATCTAGTGACAAAGGACAAAAGCAGAATGGGTCACACATGGCAAGCTGCATTTAAAAATTATCCTTGGCCAGCAAGGTTGCTCAGCAGGTAAGAGCACTTGCAGTACAACCCTGACTGCCCAAGTTTGACTACTAGAACCCATGTATAGGTGGAAAGAGAGAACTGACTCGACAAAGTTTTCCTCTGACCTCTGCACCCCTCCCCATCACATCATGTACACACAAACAATAATACAATTTAAAAAATTTTAAAGTTATGTTTTCTCCTACCTTATGGGTCTGGTGATCAAACTCAGCTTGTCAGATGGCAAGTGCCATCTTATAGCCCCCTTTGTATATTTTAAGGTAAGGTTAGATTTATAGAATACCAAAACGGTTATAAACAGTTACCATATGCTCTATGTGTAGCTTTGCCCTTCTGACAACAGACTATTTATCAAAACTAAGAAATTAATTTTGTACACTACTACTGGCCGAAGTAAAGTCTTTCTTTGAATTTTTTTTCTACTGATGTATTTTCTGTTCAAAAGCCAAATCAGAATCTAACACTGCATTTCAAAATCATGTATCCATAGTCTTCTTCAATAGGTGACAACTCCTCTGTTTTTGTCTTTTGTGACCTTGACATTTTCCAAGAGAATCTGATAGAATGTTAGTGAGTTTGAAAAATGTCTCTTGATAGGGGCTCATTTATTTTCTCATTAGTCTGAGAGGGAACTTAGTGCTTATTCTCCCTGCCCCTACCCTGAATATATGTATGTGTGTGTGCATGCATACCTCAGTTCTTCTCAGCATTACCAGTAAATGATGCTATTATGTTTTACTGGTGATGTTAATCTTGATCATTTGGCTAAAGCACATCCTGGCTAAAGCAGAATTCTCTATGGAAACAATTGCTCCCTCTGTAATTATTAAATATTTTTAGATTATGCCAATACTCTGTTTTTGTTTAAATCAATGCTCATTTCAGTGAGAATCTCTCAGGAGATCTATGCTGCAGTAGTCACTACTGTGGCATTCTGACTTTCCTTATAGCATCTATATTTACTCATGGAAATTCTATAATGGTCACTTCTGTTTATTTCACCAGTTATTTTAGTATGAGCATGTCTAACTTTTCTCATAAAGCACTTCCTAATGTTCAAGTACTCTAAGATATTCTAGGCTTAAATATTTTCCTGTTCCAACCCTGAAATCAACTAGTTCCCCATATAGACGTCACTCCTTTGATACATAGAAGACAAAAGCTAGATGCAAGGTAGCTACTGTTTCTAGCTTCTTGCAGTGGTTAGAGCTTAGAAACATGCATGTATACTAATTCATACCTCCTCCTATCTTCTGTCTATCTATCTACCTACCTATCTATCTATATGTTGTCTGTCTATCTATCTATCTATCTATCTATCTATCTATCTATCTATCTATCATCTTTGTGTTATGTATCCATCCATTCACGAGTCCCATACTGATGCCATTGATTCTGACCTAACACCCAAGATTTCCCGATTTATAACGTTTGTCTCTAATATACAAAATCTGATTCTTATTATCTATAATATATTTATTTGCTTATTCAACCACAGTATTCAATTAAAGTAGAGACAGAATTCCTAACATATAACCTTGAGAGAAACAATTTTACAAATCAGAGTCTTTTGTTTGTATACAATACTTTTTGTCTTTACCTCTACAATAGGCAGTGAAACACTGTTTTCAAGGCCAGTTCCTTTCCTTCCTTCCACCTCAGTATAGTTACATGATTCATTTTAATATCAATTACATGAATTATCAGAGTGTGTGTTCCATCTTTCATCTCCTGCCTTCATCTCAACACATTTAGCTTGAATTTTTATATCCAATAAAATTCACTGACTGGGATATATATATAATTCTATTGTTTTTGACATATGTATAGTATCATGCACCAGCCATCAAAGTTTCATAAGGAATATTCCTCTCCAAAATATTCCCATGGCAGGTGTAATTTTAGGCTTGTTTACTCAGCATCAACCAGAAGGTGGCAGGCTTTCTCTCTCAAAGGCAGCCTTCAGTAGGCATTAAGTCAGCCTTTGTGGCAGGCAAACAAGGCAACTACCATATCATTTCCTATACCACAGTCTCCAGCCAATGGTCAGAGGAATTATAGTTTGTTTCTTCTCCCCTAAAGTAGATGAGTTTGGCTTGAAGCTCAGAATCTCACATGCCAACTAAAGAGCCACGACCTGTGAGTGTAGTCAAGAAGGCATCCCATAATTGTGCTTTGATAAAATATACACAGCAGTAGATTTAGTACGTATAGACCCTGGGTTTGATCCCCAGCAAGGCAGGGAAAAACAACAACACCCCCCAAAAAACCAAAGCCATGCACCCACACATACAGACTCACACTCACACAGGCAGACACACAAATAAAACCAATGAGGACAATGAAGAGAAATGAGAGAAGAGAGAATTGGTATTTGAGAAAGATTTCTGTAAAAGTAACAGTGGGGAACAGAGTGGACTTCCAGATAAAAGGACAGTGAGCATGTGCAGAAGGATATAAAGTATCCCTGAGGTCCTATTAGGGCAGAAGAGGAGTTACAAAGGCACACTCTGCTTAATAACAAAATAACATTATAACAAAAATTATTAACCATAACCATCCCTAAACTAACTATTACTAAGTGATTCTACCTCTCTAAGCTATATGATAAACTGGGAGTATGTATTCAACAATATAATGCATGGAGGGTACAGAAGAGTTTATAGTACATCTAAGTACTTAGTAAATATTAAGAGTATGAGTTAATCATAAGATACATAAATTTATCTAAATGTTCTATAACTCACCTCCCTTTTTTATATTTAGTGTATACATGTGTGTGTCACCTCAGGCTAATGACTCTCAGAAATCTTCCCAGTAAACTTCAAACTCTAACTACTAGTTGGACAGACTTCTGAACATACCTACTTCTGTCTGAGTATGCCATGTTTCTAGTACACAAATGACATCAGGTCAGAACATCCTATTTCATGCACTTCCATTCAAATTCTTAGTTCCTGTCATTATTTCTTGAAAAGTTCACAGAGTTTATTAAAGCTAGTTAGGATCTGTGAACTGAACTCTTGCTATACACACGGTCTGTGCAATTATTTCCACAGACTCTGTAACATCTCACCAGTCTTTTTCCCACCTAGAATGGGAAGGTTCCATGGGTAAGAAATAAGTCAGATTAATTTTTAAGTTATGAGTACACAGTCCAAGGCCTGCTGTAATATAGTGCAGACATGGGAAAAGACTCATTCCAAAGTATAGTAACTGAACTGCAGGCAAAATAATGGGTGGAGTGGGCACTGGAAGCCCTGAATACCAGCTCACCCTTGCGGTTCATCCCCATCTGGAGACACTTGAGCAGGCGGCAGTACTGGCACCTGTTCCTCTGCTTCCGAGACATGACACAGTTCTTGTCACGACTGCACCGATACACCCGTTTGTTACAAATGCTCCTCTTGAAAAAACCTTTGCAGCCCTCACAGGAAATGATCCCATAATGCAAGCCAGTAGCACGGTCCCCACAAATAAGACAGGTTCGTTGTTCAGCTCGATCATCTGGAACAGAAACTGAACATGTTCAAGTTAGAGCGTAGTGGAAATAAAGGGGTAAGCTTATGGTTCCTAAAATAACCCACCCTACTCAAACATACCATCAACTTTAGGCTAACTGGAAAGGTACTGAAGCCCCTTCTCCAATGTGATTTCAACATTAGCACTCTGAAAAGAGTTGTTTAACTAGCTCTTATCTTTTAATCAGACCAGAATCTATGGTCTGGCTTGTATTTCTACTTTATATCTAAAACCATCCAGAGAACTGTGCTTATGCTTCATTAATATTCTGTATTTGTGAGGTCTACAGCATTCCAAATAAGTGGACGTACTTCAAAGGAAACATCATAACCATTTCTAATTTGGTTCTTTTAATCCAGTAATTCAGTGCTCTTAATCTATTAATTCAGTTTTTTTAAAAAAACTGGAATATTCTTCCTAAAGTATAGAGGGAAGAAAATTGGGCAAATAAGCACTCGCAGGTCCAGCGAGTAGCAGCTGTAGCTGATATCAGTAACAAGCTATTTAAAACCCTGAATGAGTAAAACTCTATCCACAAGAACACCAACTTGTTTAAAAAAAAAAAAAAAGCCCGGGAAGAGAAAAACGCTTTAATTTATCAGAAAAACTGGATGTTTGTATTGATCAGACATAGTGGCTAGGCTCAGATTAAGTCCTTTAAGTAACAATTCTTATGACAAGGGGCTAGAACACTTTAGAAGAATTAGCTGACTCCAAGTAACAGAAAAGAGACAAGAAGTGCATTGCTGTACTGTCCAAACTAATAACAGGGCCACATCAAAAGAAAACACATGGTAACATAAAAGACTCTCACTAGTGTAAGACAAAGCAATTTATGCATCAAAAAGAATACTGAAGGTAATGGATTAAAACATTTCAAATACAGAATCTGCAAAATGACTCAGTGGGTAAAGGGCTTGCTAAACACAAGTCTGATAACCTGAGTTCAATCCCTGGTACCCATGGTAGAAAGAAAAAACCAACTCCCAAGAGTTGTCCTCTGACCTACACGTGTGCCAGAACACATGCAAACAATAATAAATAAAAACCAAACATATGAAATATAAAAACCAGCAAGTTCATAGGGACATTTTAAAAAAAATGCCTTATGAGTTATCACTGGAGGTTGCCAGGTGATGAATTGTTTGGAAAATTGATGAAATAAAGGAGGGAGGACATCAAGCACTCAAGTAAAACTACTGAAATTGTCATTTCTTGCTCCATGTCCCAAAAATTAGAGAAGAGGGATGGACAATTCAGAAATTTTAAACTACTGAACTTCAAATTTAATACAGAATATCAGGATTAGGTGAACAGACAGATAAACACGGCATGGTTAGAGGACAGAGCTCATGTGAGGGCACACAGTATGAAAAGCTGCAGTGCAGAGAGAAAAGGAGACAGAAAACTCTTGACTGCAAAAAGGTCTGGAACAAAGGCAGAACAATGACATTAAGAATGCTGGCTCCTGGGACTGGAGAGATGGCTCAGCAGTAAAATGGACTGGCTGCCCTTGCAGAGGACTCAGGTTCAGTTTCCAGTACCCATGTGGCTGCTAACAACTATCCTTATCTCCAGTTCCAGAAATCCAAAGCCCTGTTCTAGCATACCCAGATACTGCATGCATGGGTATACTTACATACATGCAGGTAGAACACACACACACGTAAAATAAAACTAGATACATTTTTTTAATCAATAAAAGAAAGAATTGGGCTCCTAGCCAAGTATGGTAACACATGCTTTTAATCCCAGCAGATAGATCTCTGTGAATGCAAGGTTAGCCTGATATCGTAGTTTAAAGCTAGCCTGGTCTACACCAGGCTATGAGCCAGTTCCATGCTCATCGGTGCTCCATGGTGGGAGGGAGGGGAATGAATGGATTTGGGCTTTTGAATAATACTTCTTGGGTTCTGGGCTATGTCACTTCTAGCTATGTCTCTGGGACAAGTTCTTATTTCCTCAGCTTCTGTTCTATAAAATGGACAATATTACCTTTCCAAGAAATTGTGAGAATTAATCAAATTATTTATGAATGAAGAGTTATAGCTTCCTCATAGTCTATCAGACAAAAGAACTTTACAAATTATAAGTGCCAAATAATACCACTGATATCAAACTAGCACAGAAAAGGGGTTTTGACAGATTTCCTAGAAGAGGCAAATTCTGAAGTGTAACTACCCCCACCAGTTGAACACGTGCCAGAGAGGGTACAAGTAGCACGAGGAACCAGGCCTTAAATTCGGTGCTGAAAACCCCTCTTCACCTGGGGTCTACTGAGAAGTATCACACTTTTTTCTAAAACACTCAGCTTTACCAAACTCTTAAGAAGAGCTACATAGAATAATTCAGAGTTATAATCAGGTTGTATTACCTCTTTTACATGTAAAAGCCACAATCTAAGTACACCCTTACCCTGCAAATAGTTTTGTTTCAGTTGTTTTGGTTTTTTGAGGAAGGTCTCCTAAAGCTGAAGCTGTCTTTGAACACCTCATCTTTCTGTCTCCACATCTTCATTACTGGAATTACCAGTGTGTGCTACCAAGTCCAACAGTTTTCAAGATGTTTTAAATATTGCTGATGGTAGCCAGGAGTAAGTAGTAAGTAAAGGTGAAATATTAATCTCACAGCTATATACAATATGTAAAAGAGGGGAAAGATAGAACTCATGAGCATGCATGCAACAGAAATGTCCAAGAACAGAGGAGTGGCTGTGAAAAGAAAGCTTAGAAAATCGGAACTAAAGTCAATGTACTTAAAACATGAACACTGCTGGGGGGAAAAAAAAAATATATATATATATATATATATGTATGTATGTATGTGTGTGTGTGTGTGTATGTGTGTGTGTGTATGTGTGTGTGTGTGTGTGTATACACATATATATTTATTTATTTGCCCTTCAGTACAGGAGAAGTGCTGAGAAAATCTTAAAAATTTTTCAGTTAATCAGAATGATTCTGTTGTGGGTAACAAGTATTATCATACTAGATGTTTGTTTGTTTTGTCCAATTCTTACTTAGGCAGTTAAGGACAGATCCAGAGCTCAATCAAAGTCTCTATGTACAGACATTAATTCTCAGATGCAGAAATGTCCAATTCAAAAGAAATACTGAAGATAATAAATACAGTAGCTGAGGAAGTTGGCCTAGAGGATTAACACAATCTGAACCAATCTCTACCTAGTGACATCTTTTCAGAGTACCACTGACATGTGTCTGCTTAAATAACATTTCACCTTCACATCATTTAGCAGGAACAAAAACGTGAGTATGAACAAAGATTTTTAAAAAGCAAATGTAGTAATTAATCTTACTAGAACTGTATAAATCTTAGGGTCTTGTTTCATAAAAGTAGCAGGACCCTCAGTTATATCAATAAAGTTTCAATCAAAGAATTAACAGTAACATCTGGTAGCATGCCTGCTACAGAGAAGATGTATTTTATTTCCAGTCCTGGAGTTTGAATCTAGGACCTCCACTATTTATTTATTTACTTATTTATTCATCCATCCTCTGGCTTCAGCCTCCCAACTAGTTAGGATAACAGGCCTGTACTACCAGGTCTAGCTTGTACCTTTTTATTTTTATTTGCAAATTTTTATTTATGTTTATTTTATATGTAGCATGTTTTGTGGGTGCACTGTGTGCATGCAATGCACACAAAGGCCGTAAAAGGGTGTTGAATCCCCTGGAACCGGAGTTATGGATGGTTGTTAGCCACCATGTAAGTGCTTGAAACAGAGCAAGAGTTCTGCAAGAGCAGCCAGCGCTCTTACTTGCTGAGTCATCTTTGTAGCCCCTGTATGTAAATAAACAATGGAATGCAAATAAACAAATGGAATGACTTAGAGAATCAAGTGTTTTCCAAATTCAAGTCAGAGTTCACAGCATCGTGTCTAACTTTTTGGAAAAAAAATGAAATAGAAAATATCACAGTGTTGATGCTGGGGTGATGGCTCAGTGGGTAAAGTGCTTTGTTGCTCAAGCATAAGAACCTGAGCTTGGATCCACAGCACCCAGGCAAAAAACGAGGCATGGTAGAATGTGTCTGTAATCTCAGTCCTAGGGAGAGAAGAGACAAGTTAGATTCCTAAACTCACTGAACAGCCTGCCTAGCCAAATCAGTAAGCTCTAGATTCAGTAAGAGATTCTGTGTCAAAACTAAAATGGAGCCAGGTGTGGTGGCATATGTCTTTAAACCCCAGCAGTAGTGTGAGTTTGGGGCAAGCATAGTCTATATAACACAAGGCTATGATCTTCAACCTGCCTCTTACTAGCTTTGTAACTATGAACAAAAGACTCAGTTATCTAATTCTCACTAATAACTAACATATTTACTACAACGACATAGACAACTTGCATGAAAATGCTTGGTCAAAGAAGTTAGGAAGAAAATAACATATACTATATATTTTTATTTGCATTACTTTTTTTTTTTAAAGAGAAAGTTATATAATACGAACAGCAGAGGCAGAGAAGTTTTTAGATCCTAGAAATGGCTTATTTTTTGACATTGGTAGTGCTTGCTTTAAAGTAATTCACACAACTCCACTGTATTTTACTCACTTTTTTCTAAGTGTTCCTGTTTTACAATAAAACAGTTAAAAGCAAAAGAAAGCAAGGTACTCCAGAGCAAAACAGTGTTTTAAGATTATTAATTCCAGATCTGGAGAGACAGCTCAGTGATTAAGAGCACTGTCTGATCTTACAGAGAACTTAGGTTTGATTCTCAGCACCCACATGGCAGCTAACAACCATCCATAACTCCAGTTCCAGGGTATCCAACCTCAAGGGCATTGCATGACATGGGCACACTTACATATACGCAAGCAATACACATACACATACAATAAAAATAAATAAAATAAAATATTGAAAAAAGAGTATTAACCTGACAGTGATGTGCATAAAGGAAAATGGAAAGATAGACAGCAGGGACATCTGTACCACAAAAATGGACGAGTGGCAGAGAAAAAGAAAATTTGAAAACCCAAAAAGGGCTTGTAGACTGACTGGATGTAGCAGAGATGAGGGAAGAAGAGGGCAGACAAAGATCTAATATAAACTCTGAACCATGTGGCTGTGAGAAATGTCATTTTGTTAATAGAAAAATGGAAATCTAAAAGTAAAGGACAAAAATCAATGGTTATGGTTTATAAGAAGATGACACTGAATTTAGCTGTGACATAGGCATTATTTAGGAGACAAAGGTTAGGGACAGAATGAAGGCCCTAGAGTCATCAACATATGGAAGTGCTGAAGCTGGGGCACTAGTTGAGAACTACAACTACCAAGGCTTGAGGACTTGTGAAGAAGTATCCACAGAGAGGGCTAGGAGCAAGGGAGGTCAGTGAGAGGGCACCACCTCCATACACGGTAGAAGTCCATCTGTGGAGTGAATCGGTCCTCTGCCTGCCTGTTTGGGTCAGCACAAATGAACTTGACTGCTGTAGCTCCATAGGAAAGGAGAAGCTGGGAAAATCAGCTACCTCTCTCAACCAGTGACCTGAGTTGTACGTAGGGGAGAGACTAAGGCTGAAGTGGAAGCAGCTGGGAAGAAACCAGCCTCTTCGGCATCTTGGGCAGCTAGCAGCAGCTCACGGGATCCCTGTGGAAATGTAGAGTTTGCTGTATGGCCTCAGTAAAGGAGCTCCTCCTTCCCTCGCCCTTGTTTTGTAAGTAAGCCCAAATAAACTCTGGTTTCCCAAACTATAGTTTGGTGAAATTACACCTCGCCTTGTTGTTAGGGACCAAGAGAGGAGGGTAGGGCTGGACGGCGCTCATACCTCCCAGAAAGATTTTTAGCAACACCATCAGTAGAGGAAAAAAATATGGATAGAAGGATTTTACAAAGAAAACTACATTGTCAAATCAAAAGATTGAAGAGTAAAAGGAATATAAGGTCAGAAAGATTACTTGCTGGGGTTAGGACAAGAACCACATTGAGTTTAAAACAGGTAACTTGGCTGGGAGTGATGGTGCAGGTCTGTGAAATAAATATTTATACTGAAATAAATAAAATAATATGATTAATAGATAGATTTTTAGATAGATAGGAAGTGGTGGCACATTCCTTTATCCCAGCACGCAGGAGGCGGTGGTGGATGAATCTCAGTGAGCTGGAGACAAGCCTGGTTTCAGTGAGTTCCAGGAGGGCAAGAACTAGGGAGACCCTGTCAAAAAATAAAATGAGGGGCTGAAAAGATGGCTTAGCAGTTAGAAACACTTGGTGTTCTTCCAGAGGAATGGGCTCAGGGGTTAAGAGCATGGTCTATTCTTTTCTGAGGTCCTAAGTTCAGTCCCCAGGACCCAAATGGCAGCTAATAACTGTCTGTAACTCCAGTTCTAGGGGATTTAACACCCTTTTCTGCCCTCTGTGGACATGGCATGCGATGGGTGAATGTACATACAAGTAGGCAATACTCTCATACACATAAATAAATGTAATGAAATAAAATAACTACTTATGGATCATAATCTACATAAAGAGTGGTAGAAGAGCTGGGGAGATTGCTTAGTTGGTAAAGTGCCTATCATACAATTATGAGGACCTGTGTTTAGATTACCAACATGCTAGGACTTGAATGGGGAGAGGAAACAGATCCTTAGAGTTCATTGACCAGTCAGTTTAGTCAATGAACTCCAGGTTCAGTGAGACACTATCTGAAAAAATAGGGTGGCTGGGAACTGGAGGCGTGGCTCAGTGGTTAAGAGCACTGACTACTCTTGCGCAGGACAGATTTGATTTCCAGCACCGACATGGTGGCTAACAACCTTCTGTAACTCTAGTTCCCAGGGGATTTGAAATTTTCTTCTGACATCAGTGGGCACTGTACAACATGGGTGCACTTCCATACATGCGGGCAAAACACTCATACACAAAAAACAAAACAAAATAATAAATGAAAAATTTTAAAGGTAAACAATACTGTAAGTGTTAACCTCAGACTCCAACATGCACATACACATATGTGTACTTGCACACATCCATAGGAACACATACCACAGATATACACAAGAGTGATATATAAGCAATATTGTTTTAGAAGCAGCAACACATTCAAGCAGATTGCTTTAAAAAAGTAACTGGGAGAGACTTATTCATATTTCAAGAAGATGAACAGAAACAAAGGATTAAGGGAACGATCAACTCCCCAGTACCATGCCAAAGGAAAAGAGAAAAATAAAATTCACGCATAGTTTAAAAAAAATAGAAATTTGTCTTAAAAGTAAAAAGTGAATTAAATTTCCTTATTATTTTTTTAAAGTGACCTGTTCAGAATCAGAAAACTGAAGTGACTTGTTCTAGGTCCTACAGCAAGTCAGTGATGGGAGTGAGTTGCAGCCTCACCATTTTCCTAAGACCATTCTCCATTACACCACATTCCTCTTGTAAG
This sequence comes from Eospalax fontanierii, assembly GCA_035773235.1. NCBI lineage: Eukaryota > Metazoa > Chordata > Mammalia > Rodentia > Spalacidae > Eospalax > Eospalax fontanierii. Next base: position 53,485,201 of record CM069541.1, read on the forward strand.
GCTAAGAGAGAAGGGTGGGAGATGTGTCAAGTATAACAAGACAGTGCTGTTGCCTGTTCATTTATTTAGAAACAAACCAGCTGGACATGGTGGTGCATACCTTTGATCTTTGTACTCTAGAGGCGGAGGTAAGCGAATCTCTGTGAAATCAAGGCCAGCCTGGTCTATATAGAGAGTTCCAGGTCAGCTGGAGCTGCAAGGAGACCCTGTCTCAATAAATTAAATAAATAAATAAATAAATAAATAAATAAATAAATAAATAAGAAATAAACTTCAGAAGTCACAATCAAATCCTGTAACTAGATACCACCTTACTGAAGTCTAAGTAAGCACCCATATTAGAACAAGCCCTACTTTAATTTGGTTAAATACAGGTCAAAACCTGTTACAAAAAGGCTTCTTACTCTCATTCTTTCAATGGGCCTTGCTGTTACAAGATATCTACCCCACCCCAAAAAGGGCATTTTACCCATTCCTAGGGTTCAGGTTACACAAATTACATTTTAGAAACTGATTTTTATCAAAACCTGCTATTCAGACTGTGATGAAGGCCAGATTTAAGAACTGGAGAGTACTGCTGCTTACTTGACCAAGTACTAAACCAAGGCAACCTGGAACTTGCCTGGCTAAAGGGTTTTTAAACAAAAGAAACTGTTTTACCTAGATCCCTGGTTCTAGCTCCCAGGTCAGCGGCACATTCTACAGGCTTCCCAGGCTACCATCTTCTAAAATGAAGCCTCAAGGCGGTGTGACAGAAGTGAAGTTAGGAACAGGGACTCTCAAAATTTCATTTGCAAATATGTAATTTGAGAAGTAAAACTGGCAGGAATCTTCCTGTGTTTGCATACCATTTCTGCTCCACTCACTGCCATAAAAAATCCACTGCTTGGGGGCACCTGGGAGCTCCTCAGATCACCACAACACACAGCCCAAGAAATATGCCTGGGCTGAGGTTTTGGGAGTTAATTTTTAAAAAGAGAGAGAAAGGGCAACGGGAAAAAAAAAAAAAGATTTATTCTATTAACTACTTAGACCTAAAAGCAAAGATGAAAAGACGGCTTACAACTGGCTGAAGTAGCAACAGGGATTAGTCAAAATCCTACATGAAAATGGGAGAAAGAAAATAAAAATTACAGACTACAGTCACCAGTTTTTTCTTATTGCCTATGTGCAGGGATTTTTTGATCAGGAGTCAAATTTCTATTTGTGATGAAACAGTTTTCACATTTAGTGAAGATTTTAGGTTTTCCAACTGTTGAAAAAACTTGCAAATCTGTTGTTATTTGTATTGTCAATGAGAACTTTTAAGGTCGGTTGAATCTGAGAAAAAATACATTTTTTCTCTAAAAAGAATATATACAGACACTAATTTATTTGGGGCCCATGCACTGTAACTCTAAAGAAGCATTTAAGCTAGAAGTATAAATGAAACACTGATGCACTATTCAATAATTATTTCTTGCTTCAAAACACCTTGAAATTTATTGACTGAGTCAACACTGGCAGGCTTCTCTGTGTTCTTCATGCATCTCACAGAAGTTAAGAATACAGAGGTCAATCCCATAATTTCCACACAGAACAGTAACATGTAGCTAGAAAGAAGAGGCAGTGGGCAAAGAGGAGTAGGTGATCTGGGACTAGAGGGAGAGGAAGAAGGGAAGATTATCACAAGAACAGACTTTGGACAGAAGTATGTCAGGAATTTCAGTCATAGGGCATAGCACAGGCAAAAGCTTGCTGGCTGTAGGTATGTGAGTATTCTAAGAGTGTGCTAAAACCGTGATTATTCAAACCAGCACGTGGAGACCTTCAGTAGGGAGGCTATAAAGCATGGGTAAGAGGGACAGAGGAAGATACATGGACAGACAGCAGCATCTGCAGCAGCCTTCTAGGCTGTCTGTTTAGCTCACATCAACTTTCCTTTCTTTAAGAACAGTCAGTGTCCTAGCTGTGCAACACTCATTTTACAACTTGTAGACAAGTTGACAGGACCAGAGACAGATCAGTGGTCACTTCTGCTTGGACTGAAGACACTTGTCCAAACTTAATCTAATAAAATCCTCTGGTCCCAAGATTTTATACTAAAGACATAGTTTGCTATCTTCTGATGAGACCAGATCTGTGAATGTGCCAATGAGATGGCTCTGTTCTAGAAAACCACATCTCTCTATGTGGTAGAGGTGGTGATCACAGACAAGGGATAAAGGGAGACAGAAGCACTCTACCATATGGCTTCAGACAGACTATTTGCTATGGCTCCTGATGACTGGAGCCTCTCCAACCCCAACTATATTTGATACCCTATGCCTCTACCTCAGTTTCTCCTTCCTTCCTTCCTTCCTTCCTTCCTTCCTTCCTTCCTTCCTTCCTTCCTTCCTTCCTTCCTTCCTCCCTCCCTCCCTTCCTTATTTCCTTCCATCCTTCCACTCGTTCATTCAGGTGGGCCTCAATCTCACAAAGATCCAACTGCCTCTGCCTCCCCAGAGCTGGGATTAAAGGTGTGTGCCACCATGCCCAGCAAGTTAATTAAATTTGATCAGAGTTTGTATTACAATTAAAATAAATTTCACTATGAAAACTTTAAAGAAAGCCTATCTACAGTTGAGTGTCAGAATGAATATGGACAGAAAAAAAGTGATACCTTATCAGAGAAGGAAAATGTGAATAATATACTGGGAGAAACCAAGAACTGTATAAAATAGGGGGCAGTGCAGAGAAACTACAGGGAACAGGCTGTGGGACAAAGCAATAGAAAAGAGTTAGGAATAGTGCTAAATTGATTGGGTAGAAATTTATCAAGTGAAAGATTTCAAGTTAGAATAAAGAAGGATTTAGTAGTGGTCAGAGCTGTTCTGTAGTGTGAGACAGTAAATATCTCACTGACAAAAGCAGACGAGGAGCATTCATTACTTAGCTTGGCACAGATGATCTCCTGATACCCCTTTTAGAGCCTCCATGCAAACTTTAGGCAAGTGTCAAAATGCTCAAAAATCAGTAAAATATTTAAGGCTAAAATTTAAGAAATCAAAATTGATTAAAAAATTAAATTAAAACAAAGATCTAATACTCGGAATGCAGTAGAGCATTTGCTTCGCATGTGTAAGGCCCTAGGCTGTACTTCTAGTAAGGTGTATATGTGGGTGGACCTCATATTATTAGATTTTTTCTTTTGTCATAGGCTCCAGTAATAGTTTAAATCTAGAACTAATACTGATCTTTTCACTAATCATCACCAGGAAGCATCTGAAGACAAGCTAAGGAATATGGAGGAAAAGAATTGGTTTCAGGAAATCAAGAAAAAGGTAGAAACATTTCAGAGAGCACCTTTCTAAGGCATGTGGTTGGTAAAGGAACTCTCATTTTCCAAATGAGGAAACTGAAACTTACCTGAAGTCATACTGTTTAGAAACATATAAAGAAGCTGGGAATAACCTGGGTTTCTTGCCCTTTTCTATTTCACAGTAGGTTTAGATTAGTGGAGATATATGGTGTGTACACACATCAGTGAAGAAACCAGCAAATTAACTGAGTACCCAAAGTGTATCTACAATACAATATTTACTTGTATGAGTAAATAAGGCAAGGCCAATTTTCTAGAAAATCTTGAGAGGAAGGGACAGATAAACAGGAAGAACACTACAGACAGACATGACAGGGACACAGGTTTTTCTGGGGCCTGATTTCTCCCAAAGGCCTAAGCATTAAACAGTATGAAACACTGTAGGCAATCATTTTCCCAAGGAAATGTACTTTAGAAAGTAACAATCTGAAGAATGAAGGATAATGATATTGTTCTGGTACAAGGTAGCCTGAATACATAATATGAAATCTCATGGTCTTTGCACTTTGGTTATAGTTCAAGGTTATATTAACCTGAAACTTTCAGGACTACAAATAAGTGCCAACATGTGATACCCTATCAGGGATTACAGAAGAAAAAAGGCTCACAGAATCTATTCTTTGGAGGGAAAATTATGTCTGAAAATAGTAAATGAACAAAATAGGAATCCCTCTGATTTTCTGTCTGAAAAGCACTGTGAAGGCTGTAATTTCTTCTGTGTGGACAGATTTCAGCTCCTTAGTGCTTAAAGGGACATCAGATGGTCAGCACTCCAATCTAACGAAGGAATGCTAGCATGTGTTACTAAATGAGCATCGGTTACCTTACTATTACAGAACAGCTTTGACTGTTATGACAATTGCTGAGCAGGCCATGAATACATATCCATTACTGCACACTCTCATCTTGACACCAAGTTTGTTGACCTGAGTTCAAGCCCAGGAACTCATATGGTGAAAATAAGAGAACTGACACCTACAAGTTGTCCTCTGACCTTCTCAGGAGTGCCATGGCACATAAACATCTATACTCACACACAAATAAGTAAATAAAAGTGTAAAAACATTTTTTTAAGTGACTACAGAATGACACATGATTAGGGAATCTTGAGGTGATGTTGTTAATTTTACAAATGCTGATTCAGTGCCTCAGGAAAGTAGAACTTTTGGTTCTCATGGAGATACTAGTAAAATCATGAGAAAATAACATGTGAGAGCCCTCAGTGTTTAAGCTGTACAATCCATGGTCTCAGTGATAAATGCAAACAGACTCTGGGATTTATTCTGAACATTGTTATATACATGGGAAGAGCCACAAAAACACATTTTAGTGCTGAGAGCCTAGTATGTCAAATCTGGTTAGAATTCTGCAGACAGTGGCAATGATTAATCTTGAGTGTTGGTGTGATTGGACTGAGAACTGCCTAGGAGATACTGATAAAGCATACATTCTAGGTATGTCTGTGAGGGTTTTGTCAGAGAAGAGTAACTAAGGGAAAAGGTATATCCTGAATATGGGTGGCACCATCTTCATAGGCTGGGATCCAGATTAAATAAAAGAGGAAGACAGAGAGAGCCTGGGATGGGCAGGATCTCTTTCTTGGATCCCATGATATGAGCTACTGTGTGTTGCCACAACCTCCCTGACATGCTGTACTAAAACTTCAGAAACTGTGGACTCCAACAAATCTTCCTTCCCTCAAGTTCTATCCTGTTGATGTTTGATCATTGCAATAAAACAGTCTGCAAACACAGTGGCTTCTTGGTGAGGTAATGTGGCTTAACAGGTCTCTCTTTCACCAAGATCCCAGAACTGGGAAGGTACTTAGCGGGCCAATTATTGCTTTGGGCACAGGGCCAACGTCTCTGCACTGAGCGACCTGATGGTTAAATGGAATTCTTATAAATTGTGTGCTTTGATCTGAAGACAGAGAAACTGTATTATTTATTCAAACTGGTATTTAATTTACTGGTGGTCTTTCCTTGGATTGTGAAGTAGTCTAGTAGAGGCAAATAGCTCCAAACATAAATAAAGCACAGCAACGTAGTAGAGGTACAATGACAATACTACTGAGTACAGAAGCTATGCTGGCCTGTCAGGACTAGGTTTTAAGCAGTAGTAAAGCAGCATGAGAGATGGTAGATATTTCCCTGACTGGTGAAATGGAGAAGGATCTCCTAAGCAGAAGGGGCATCATGAGCAGGTGTATGACAGTGCAACTGCCTACTACAGTATAAAGTGAGAGGTGTAAGTCAAGTAGTTTGTGACAGGGGCTCCTGTCCCAGGCTGGCCTCAAACTCCCCATATAGTTAAGGATGATCTTGAACTGATCCTCCTTCCTTCACAGTGCTAGGGTGCTGGTGATTGAACCTAGGGATTCATGCATGCTAGGTGAGCATTGTACAAACTGAGCTATCTCTACCCCCATTGGATATTTACCACTTCAAGAAGCTGCTACTGGGATTTAGGGATGGCATGTGGTAGCTTTACTTAAACTTCCAGGAGCTTTGGTGGGAGAGGTGGGGAAGTGGTTCTAAGAAGTTATATCCTCTGTCTAAGGGCCATTTATTCTGGTAGACAGTTCCATATAGAAATGAGGAATGAGGGAGATCTATAATATCTTATTTATACATTTTAATTAGTTAGAACTAAAGTTTTTTTTGTTTGTTTTTAAGAACAAGTAAGCTGTATTTTACTGAAGTTATTGTATTTTTTAAATTGTTTTTTATTTATTTTTATTTTATGAGTATTTTGCCTGCCTGTGTATATGTACACATGCAGTGCCTGCAGAGGAGGGAAGAGGACATAAGATACCCTGGAACTGGAGTTGCAGATGGTTGTGTGCTGCCATGTGGGTGCTGGCAACCAAACCCAGGTCCTCTTCAAGAGCAGTCAGTACTCTTAACTGCTTAGTCATCTCTCCAGCCAAAAATCATTGTATTTTTTACTTCTATTTTATAAGAACTGATGATATAATGACCAAAGCATTATGCTGCTTCTTGACAGACTTTAAAGAGCGTTGGCTTCAGCCTTCATTTTGATTAATATACATTAAGACTGAATTTTGGGTATATAAGTCTAAGAATATAGATCTGTGTATCACTACCATCACCACCATAAGCAAGATATGGAATAAATTCCTTAGCAGTAAATCCTCCTTCATGTTACTACTTTCTGACCATACTATCACTGTACTCCTGATTCCTACCACCTACTAATCTGTTTGCTGTTACTTTGATATTTTCTTCTAGAGAATGTCATACAGATGGAATAACAATATGTAAACTTTCTTTTACATGACCGAAAAGTTGGTTTTTGTTTGTTTATTTTGCAAGGGGCTGTATCAATTCAGGACCTGGTACATATGAAGCAAGTTCCCTGACACTAAGCTCCAGCTCTTTTTTTTTTTTTTTAATGGCTGAGTAGTATTCCACTACATGTTTGTTGATCTGATTTTTCTTTTTTTTAAAGACAGATCTTACTCAGGTAGCCCTGCCTATCCCAGAACTCACTGTGTAGACCAGGCTGTCTTAGAACTCAAAGATCTGCCAGCCCCAGCCTCAGATTAAAGGTACACACTATTGTACCCAGCCTCCATTTACTTCTTGAAGGCTATTTATGTTATTTCCAATTTGGGGTGGTTATAAATAAAGTGTAAGTTTCTAGTAATACTGTTGGTAATCCATGGGAAATAGATATTTAACTTTATAAGAAATTATTAGCTGGGTGTAGTTGTACATGCCCTTAATCCTAGCACTAGGGAGGCAGAGACAGGCAGATCTCTGTGAATTCAAGACCAACTGGGTCTACATACCGAATTCCAGGCCAGCTAGGGCTACAGAGAGACCTTGTCTCTAAAAGACCAAAAAAAAAAAAAAAAAAAAAGGAAAAAAAAAGAACACATTAAACTGTTATCTGAAGCTCCTATCATTTGCATTATCACCTGCAACAATTATCAGGTACACGCCACTGAATATTTTTACCATAACCTGACACTGTCATTTTAAATTAATTCTAATGTGCATTTTAATTTATATTTCTCTAATGGCCAATTATGTTGAGTATCTTTTTAATATGTTCAGTTCCCAACCATATTATCTTTAGAGATGTGTTCACTTAAATCCTTAAATATTTTTTGTTCAGTACATGTCTTAATATTGAGACAGGGTCTTTCTATGCAACCCAGGCTGGCCTTGGAGTACTGGAATTGTATTTATGAACCACCATGTCTGGCTCTTTAAATTTTTATTTGGATTGGGTTCTCTCTCACTGTTGTTCTCAGTAGTACTATGCTCTAGCTCAAGATTCTGAGTACGCAAGGCAAATGCTCTATCATGGAGCTATGTCTCCAGCCCTGAATTGTTCTTACTGTTGATTTTTGAGAGTTCTTTATGAACTCTGGTTACAGGTTCCTTTGAAAACAAGATTTCTTAATAGAAGGTAAATGACTGAGATGGACAGGATATAGAATCTCTAGTTACTAAAGTGGTTAGCTTGTAGTTCCATGTAAAACCATAGCTTATGCTTTATACCTTTTATCACTCAGCCTCCTCTCAGCATTATGATGTGACAAGAGCTCTCTCCCAATTCTACAGTTCTTTGTGGGATTTTAAAATATTAAGCAATTGAACTAATGCATTACAATATAGTTTTCTGTAATTCTTTCCACAGATTAACCTGCTTTGGGATGAGGGCAAAGAGAAAGGATTATTTCCAGTGTGTAGCACAGTGAATGGGGGAAAGTAGAATTGAGTGAGGCCAGAGAATGAAGCTGGAGCTAATCAATCATACAGGGCTATACACAGGCCAATTCAATTTCATTTCACATTTGGGAAGTGGTGATTACAATGTTTTAAGCCAAAGAATGTTTAAAGATCCCTCTGATTAAATCTTAGAATGGACTGAAGAACATGGTATAGGGAACCCAAGAGGAGGGAGAAGGAAGATGAAATGTGGTCACCTAAGTAAAGAACAACAGTAGCTTAAGCCGGATATAGACCATAGATTTGAGATCTATTTTGGTGGGAGAATTGACAGAGCTTGATGATGGAATAGAAAAGGAATTAAGGAATGACTCCCAGATTTTCATTTTAAATAACTAAAGGATTTTGATTTTGTTTACGAGAAAGGGGGGAGGAGGGAGAGGGGGAGGGAGAGAGGGGAAGGGGAGGGGGAGGAGGAGAGTCTAGAGTTCTGTTTGACTTCGATAAGCCTGAGATGCCTGCTAGAAAGCCAAATGAAAACGTTAAACAGACAGTTTAGACACAAAAGCCTGCAGCTCAAGGGAGGTTCTGGTTAAAGATACACTTTGGGATGTTGTCCTAATACAGATGAAAGGCAAAAGTCAACAAGAGAGAAAATGCTGGCAGACAAAAGTTAAGGGACTAACTCCTGGAGATATGCCAACATTCAGAAGTCCCCAAAAGAGGCCTAGAAACTCCTGGTCTGAGAAAAGTTTTTAATTAAAAAAAAAAAAGGGGAGGGAATATAATTCAGTTTGTATAATGCTTTCTTAGTATGAATGAAATCCTGGATTCAATCCCCAATCCTGCACAAACTTAATACAATAGCTCCAGCTCTCAAGAAATGGAGGCAAGAGGACAAGAACTTCAAGGTCATCGGTCCCTACATATATATAGGGAATTCCAGGCTAGCTTTCTGAGGGAAAGGGAGAATGGTATCCTGAAAGTTTGAGAGAAAAGCATTTCACAGAGGAAACAATTCAAGTCCAACTACTCAGATGGCTGGAAGATCAAAGTTCAAGACCAGTCCAGATCACAAAGGGAGATCAAGACCAGTTTGTATAACTTAGTGAGACCTTGTATCAAAATTTAAAAGATATAGAGAGGGCTGAGGAGTGGTAGAGTACTAGTCTAGCATGTGCAAGGCCCTGGGCTCAATTCACAGTACAGAAAAACGGGGGATGGGGTAGAGGAGGGGAGAATTCAGGTGCTGACCGCTTTCTTTCCATCTACCAGTAAACATCCCTTGGGAGCTGGAGAGATTGCTTAGTAGTTGAAAGCAACTGGCTGCTCTTGCAAAGGACCTGTTTTGGTGTCAACATCCATGTGGCAGCTAATAACCATCAGAAATTCCTCTATTTCCAGGGGACCTGATTCCCTCCTCTGACCTGTGTGGGCAATGCATGCATGTGGTATACCTACATACATGCAGGAAAAAACATAGGAGTCAGGATAGTGTTGTCCAGTTAAAGTTAATAAACATATTTTAAGGGTTTCAGCATAAATCCATATAGGAATTTTGAGGGTGCACCTATATTCTATTCTAATCCTTTAATATTTATCCCCGCTGCCCCGGCTGCCTCTAATTTTCTGTAAGTGTTCTGCCTGAATGGATATAAGACCATCATGTGCATACAACGCCTGTGGAGGCCAGAAGGGGACATCAGATCCCCCGGGAACTGGACTTATAAATGGTTGTTAGCCACCATGTGGGTGCTGGGAACACCACCCAGGTCCTCTGCAAGAGCAGCCAGCGCTCTTAACTGCGGAGCCACCCTCCCCCCATTCTAATCCTTAAATTTCAAGAAATTTTGTTAACATTAATGATGACTCCATGTCTTCTCAATTTTGGCAAAAAGCCACCAATTTACTAGAAAAAAAAAAGTTGGTATACAAATGCATGTAATCCAAAATAGCAACTACTGAGTGTTATAAAAACACAGGTCATTTAAAGGCTAAATGAAAGGTAGAGAGGGGCAGTCATAGTATAGAGGTTACTTGTGCTGACATATACAAATTACTTTCCTTCTCTAAACTCAGTTTCTATGTCTATAAAGTAAGGAGAAACTAGTTTATTTCTCACGGCTCTGCTGATTCTGGAACTTAAGGTTGCTATAATCAAGAACCAGTATTCAGAGGAAATTACAAATGACTAAGATATGAGACAATAACATGTACCTTTAAAGTCAATAATATTCTTTGCAATGAGAAGTCTCAGTAGCCAAGTTAACCTTTAATTCATTGTCTACTGAAGGGAGCAAAGAATTCTGATTGTCCTAAAGTCATATTAACATATGTTCCTGAGCCATCCCAGTGAACATTCCTAGAAGCCACTGAAAAACAAATCTAAAGACAATTTTTTTGTACATATACTTTCCTAGAGGATATTTTGACAACTCTGGCTTGTTTTTGGTACAATTGCAACATATGTCTTTTAACCTCTCCAATAGAGGGCTGTAAATTAAACTCAAACGCATGGGAGATGTTTCAAATAAACTATAGTCCCTCGCTGGAGAAATAATCATCATAACTAAACAAAACACAACTAAATCTTTATTTACTAGCAGTCTGCAAGTCTTTTACCTACATAGTCTCTTGATTCTCACATCAATCCTGCTAAGTCGATATTTTATCTTTTTTATTAGGGGAGTAATTTGAGATAGGGTCTAATTATGTAGCCCCAGCTGGTCTCAAACTCATCGTCCTTGTCTCAGTGCTGGGATTACACTGGCCACGATTTTTATCTTTATAGATGAAGAAACTGATGCTCTGAGATATTAAATCACATAGCTGAAATGAAATAACTAGACCACAAAACTGATGTCACTTTTGCTTCTGATTTTTTAACTATACAAAAAAGGCAGGCAAAAATAAAATAACTTTAAGTGAGCAGAAGAAAGGGCTCAACAGTTAAGAGCACTTGCTGATCTTCTACAGGACCCAAGTTTGGTTCTCAGCATTCACATCAAGAGATTAATAAATCCTTATAACTCCAACTCCAGGGGATCCAATAACCTCTTCTGGCCTCTATAGGCTTCCCCTTCATACATATGGCATAGACAGACACACATAAAATACATACACATACATAAAAGAAAAAAATAAACCTCACAAAGAAAACAAAGAGGGGCTGGAGAGATGGCTCAGCAGTCAAGAACACTGACTCCTCTTGCAGAGGACCCAGGTTTGGTTCCCAGTACCTACATGTCAGCTAACAATCATCTATAACTCCAGTTCCTAGGAATCTGATGCCCTCTTCTGATCTCCGTGGATACTGCACAACACAGGTGCACTTATATGCAGGCAATACACTCACGCACATAAAATGAATTGAAAACACAAAACACCTGTTTTGCCTTATTCATTTAAAAAAACAACAACAAACTGAAACAAACTCTAAGGGTAACTTACTACAAGAGCTTACACTTTTTGGTTCTCTAGTCCAGACAGGAATCTCCAAAGTGTTGGTGGATATGAATGGGAATGGCCAGGCTGCTACCATAAGAATATATTGTTGGATAACTAGAGCGGCCAAGCCCCAGGATATAAAAGTTAGACAAGTGAGCACTTAAACTGTGCCTCTTCTTCAAGGGCACTCTGAACTTTAGGATTTACAGGACACCTCCGTGCACATTCTTATCTAGTCCTCACAGGTACATTTCATAGAGAATAGCTATCTTCATTTTACTGATAGGTAGGTAACCTTAGACAAAAACAGTGATAATAAATTAATCATAACAGCAGTTCACATTTACTAAACATTTACCATATGTCAAGTACTTTATATGCACTGACTCTGTTTTAAGAATACTATATAAAATAACTCAATCTTCATTGTAAACATGTGATATAAGTACTACTGTTATCCCCATTTTACAGATGAAGGAATTAAGGCATAGACACTCTAAGAAGTAGGGCTTAGGCCACATACTCTAAGCAATAACAGTAAATGTCAAAGCTAAGATTTTAATCCAGACATTTTGACATACGCTTAAGCCCTTAATCATTTTATACTTCTTTATGACAGAAAAAGGGACTAGTTTGAGATAATAGTCCTAACTTATTCCTCATCAACTTTTCAGTATAGAAAGACTGGAATTACAGAGTATCTGTGGGCATCTACTTATGTCCCAAAGCTAGAAAGGAAAGTCTACTGGCAGAAATATCAGAATGATGCAAATAAGTCAATAAAACAAAGTATATTAGGTGCAAAGACCCAGCTTAGCAGCAAACCATGAACATGATCAAAAGACTGAATTATCATTCATTGCCTTTTGTTGACATATTATTACTATATTACTATTATTATTATTATTATTAAGAAACAGTCTTCCCTGTAGCCCCAGCTGGCCTGGAACTTGCTATGTAACCCTGGCTGGACTCCGTCTCACAGAAATCTTCCAACTTCTGTCTTCCTAATGCTGGAATTAAAGATGTATGTCACTAAGTCCAGCAATACATTATCTTTTATACAGTTGTAAAGTATACACTTTCAAAAACTTATGGCTATCCTGGAGGTTATAAATCCCACTGAATCCCAGAGAGTGAAAAAATAAGATCTCTTGGGCCCAGGAAGATTCCCTCTCAAAATCAAAACAAACCACCCTTGAAAACATTATCCAAAAAGGATCAGGAAGAATAGCAGTTCGTTCAGTTCTGTTTTGTACCATCAAGACATACTAGGTTCTAAACATCAGGTTTTCATATATAAACTTCTAAAATGGAACATGTCCAGAGAGAAAAGCAGATGACCAGTGTGATAAAGGACTGGAAATCGTGTACTCTGTCAGTTAGTTTGGGGGTTGAGAGCAGTACCCCCAAAGGTTATAAAACTCTTCATGGTCAGTATGTATTTATGGCAGGGAGACATGCTTCAGCTTCAGGTAAGGAAATAAGCGCTTCATCACAAGAGATATTCAAGCCCATGGAGAAATTACTTTAAAAATACACTTAATAGGAACAGGAGGTAGAGAAACACAAATCCAAAGGGTCTGTCAGTAATATCATGATGAAAACCACATCCTTATCATTCTCTTGTATTCTTTCTGACACATCCTGCTTCTGGTCAGAATGGTATCTAAAAAGTCTTGACACTTCAAAGTAGTCCAAAGTTCTAAAGTCAATTCCATAATTCATAATGGGAGAAACTTAGATGTTCACATATATGCTCACATATCTACCCAGTCAACAACATATTTAAGGTGAATCCTAAGACACACAAGACACAGCCACTGTCTTTGTGACATGTATATTCCTGGTTAATACATGCTTTTATCATTCATCAGTGTAAAATAAAATTCCAATGTCAATGCATATTTTGATATTTTAAACACAAAAAATAGTGTAAATTTATGTCAAAGAATTAAGAATTTAAAAGTTCTCTTGTCTGTCTTTGGTTTCCTTTACTCCCCACTCTACTGGTAAGTTTAGTGAGTTTGCTTACAAACTTTTATCCACACATGTAACTAAACATGTGTACAGGTACATATTATAAATTTAAAAAGTAGAAAGTGGATCATACGAATCACTCTATCATCTGACTACTTCTGTCTTTCTCTGACAGTAGAGTTAAGTGATCCCCTACTAGTCCACTGTATGCCTGTGGTAGTTTACTTAATCCTGTATACATTAAGATTTACTATTCCAGGCTTTCACTAACTTTACTATTCTTTATTCTGGATTATCATTTGACCTCTCTGCTGCCATCAAGCCCCTCCCCTTTCCTTCCTTTTCCAAATCACATGAGAGCAAAAGATTCTAGGATGGGGAAAGCTCACAAAATCTGCAAGAACCCTCTCATTATAAATTGTTGTCACAGCACCTGGTATTGGAGGAACTTCAGCAGCCTGCCTCACTGGTTGTACAGCATTTTTAAGGCCGAATTTCCAAAGGGCTCCTCCCTGATTATTGCCTACTGAATTGAGGCACTGCCTAGAGACCTTTCTACTTGAGGTATAAACAGCACCAGCGAACAGCACCAGCCACAGGCTTACTCAAGAACTTTCTCAATTCCTAACCTTTCTAAATGTGCTACTCTTTGAAAATCATTCCCTTTCAAGTCAGGTTAAGCATGTCACAGGACTCTTACAGAGGCTCTCTTATTTAGTTCCCACAGTAGTACACTGAAATAAGTGCTACTGTCCCCCGTTGTAAATATAAGGAAATTGTGGCCCATATAGCCACTAGATGTAGCCAAGTTTTTAATGAGCCATTTGGGCAGCAGGGGATCAGTCTTAACAGTAGAGACCAAGAGAACCCTCTACTCAGAGGTAACAGAAGTAGCAGCAGGTTTTGGTTTAATTTAATGGCTTAAAAATCCTACAGGATTTCTGAGCAGCCCTACTGAAAAGCCATGGAGGCCCACCAGCCCAGTGACTCCTGACCCTCCATGCTTCTCACCCTAATTAATGCAAGGTCCTTGGATCTCAGTGTGAGCATCAAGACCCTGTTAGAGTTAGCAATGACCTTTACATTTCTCAGGCTTTTCAAAATATGTTAAACAGCTGGGCATGGGAATACCCCCAAACTCTCAACCCTGAAATATGGGTAAGAGGCATTTTTTGTAAGTACGATGTTTTCCCCAAAGTTTTAGAAAAATAATATCTAACTAAAAATATCTGAGATGTGGATGTTTTTCAATTGCCTCAACAAACTACTGAGACATGCAAAAAGAAGAATCTTACAACAGAATTAATTCCTTGGGTGAAAAAGAAACCTTAGTAGAAGGAAGACACAGAAAAAGAAATGATCTGAAAAAACTTGGTGTTGGGGGGGGGCCCTCCGGTTTCCATACTTGTGCTTCTGATATCCTTTTGTTCTCTCACCTCATTGTATTAAGGATGCTAAATCAAACATGATTGCAGTGATGTTTGTGTGTGAAAATGACAAAAGCAATGGGCCCAAATCCCAACCTCATCTTGAACCCTGAAGACTTTTATGGCTTTTCCTTCACTAGGACCTCCCCCTAATACACATTAAAGACCACATTGTTCAAAAGGGTCATGGTAGGTTTCATACCCTTTTTAATACAAAGTATATGGTAACTAAACTTTCAAGTTTTGTTAGAAATATTTCTATGTCTCTTAAAAAAAAATGCCCATTACAAGAAGTGATTCTTTGCTTTAAATATTAATGCAGGATTGCAATGTATCAGAGAGGTAGAAAAAGCATTACAAAGAAGGCGTTATTTGAAGTAATTAAAACAGATTTTCTTTTAATTCACTATTTTCTTCAGAAAGAGATATGGGTTAAAAATATCCAGATGATCCCAGAAGTCTAAGTATCTATCTGCCTTAGCTCAAATTGTCCAGAACAAGTTAGGTCTCACTTTATGAAGCCTAAACTAAATTAAACTTGCTGCTTAATTTCAAATGCAGGTCTTCCCCTCCCCCACCCTGTATTCCATTTGTATGTCTGCAAGTCACATTATGGACCCCCAGCTGGTTTATTCATTTATTCCTATAAGATTTCAAATCAGGAGAAGAATTAGAGGCTGCTTATGATTCCATTTTTCTCAGCTCTTACCATCAGTTGTCAGCAGTACTTTGAAGGCTTAGTGGAAGATAGACAGGAACCACTCCATTACTCTTTCCAACTGCCATAAATAATTTGCATCATAAAAGTAGCTATTGAATTAATGCCCTGGTCCTCTGGAAAATGATACAGCAAAACAGGAATGCTACAGTTGGGCTCCTAAAAGAGGAGTTTGAAGAATGGAAATCTGGACTACAGTTAAACAAGAAACCTGGCAGTGCTTTTAAAAAACATACACACATTTCATTGGCCTAACTGCTTGCTTTCCCAAACTCAGGTATTTTTGCCTAACACTTGTATTATATGCATTAAAATTTGGCATAATTTCACGACTTCCATGCATTTTTAAGATAAAACCTATGATTTTTGCAAATTTCTTAAGACTATAAACTTGGGCTTAAATGATCTCAAAATAACAAACTAAGAGCATCTGTTTACTTCAGATGAAGTTTCAGCAGCCAATAGCAGTGCTGGGGGAGGGATTTCACATGTGTTACCACAAATCCTAACCAAATCTTGTTTTTGTGGTTCTTTTATTCCCTACTCTCTCAATGCTCAAATCAACGGGTAAAGCAAATGTTAGAATAAAAAAGAAAAAATGGAAAAATAAAAGAAAAACCTCAGTGCTTTGATGCATATAGCCACAACCAAAATGATCACCCTTTCTAATTCACTACAGTATTAGCATGAGAACAAAAGGCATTTAAAAATCAATTGAGTTATTTCTAACAGCAGTTGCCTACTCTCTACAAGTTGGAGAATGACAATATTCCCAAATGTTGCAAGGACACTCAAGTTATTTTCTCTCCTTTAAGAAGAGACCTAATTTTCACAGAGAATTCATTGTGTAGCATTGTTTTGGTTTTAGGTGTCTGTCCTGGATGGCAGGGCTGTTCACAACAAGCACTGCATCTATCTTGAAGTGTGCACAATGGCCTCTCTTGCAGGCTCTCTCTCCCCTTCTGTTATTGATCCTTACAGATGCTCCAAGGCCCTTCCCCCACCTTTCTCCAAATCCCAACCCCCCATTCTGAAAGATAGCTTAAGAAATAAGACTTCCTGCCTAGCGACTGGCAGGGCTGAAAGACCAGATTGTATGACTCTGTGGATGAGGCCTGCCACAGTGAAAGCTTGAATAGTTAACCCTCTGTGAACTAAAACAAAACATTTGTATGCCCAGCTGTGACGAAGGTTAATTTAAATGGACAAGGGCCTAATATCTAAAACCAGGCAATGCTTTCTTTACAGTAGCATTTTTACTGACTTTTGTAAGCAGTTGATTTTGCCTTTTAATCCTCAATGGGGTGGGATAATGAATTCTGCTTTCTAGAATTTGGTATGGAAGATTCAGGTGAAATTTTAAAATTAGTTTTCTTGTTTTTGTAAGTGTTCTTGTTTTAGTACCCTAACTTACTTTCTGCTATTGAATGGCTAGGAAAAATTAAGGTTTTAATTCTTAATGAAATATGCACATTGGGAGAATTATCTGTGCACCACATACCACTAAGCTATTCAAATTGGCTGGGAAAAAAACTAAATCCTCCAGAACTGCCCCTTCTAAACTCATAAACCAATGCTCTGTACTTTTGCCTACTCCTAACCCATCCAATGGATCCCAAGAAAATCCTAGTTCTTAAACTATTCCTTTCTGGAAAACATATATAACAAATCCAAAGTAAGTTTAAAAAGAGGAAGCAACTGTTTATGAAGAAAACAACAGGTCTGATACATAACTGATAATTTCCACTCTTTTGTTTTCATTAACTTAGGATAAAATCCACTGTGATGGCCTACAACATATACAGGAGGAGAGCCAACAACACTATAAAGTCTCACTTCTCTGGTTCATGTATCCCCAGATTGACTATGAAGCTCCAAAGCTGCTTGTGGCAGATGTTAGCCATGCTGTAAAGGGCTGGAAGCTTTCCCAGGACAGTTTCATAGGATCACTGCCATTCCTGGAGATGCTCAGGGGTTCCTTCGAGAAGGCTTGGGATTCTTGGATCCCCATACTCTCAGCACAGCAAGCCGTTACTACTGAACTCATCTTTAAGTTACTTCTATGGCTATATTGTTCTTTCCTGGCCCAAGTAATAAGATGAGATGCTGGGGTTTCTCAAATGAGAGTCTATTTCATATAAAAAATTATAATAACTAACTTACCACTGTTATTCGTATATATGCACAGAAAAATTTACCCTTAAAACACACACACACACACGAAATTAGCAATGGCTTAGTCTTAGACCTCAAAATATAAAGTATTTATGTTCCCCTAAAAGAGGATGAGGCTACCTTATCAATGGCCTCATGACCCCAATTCTATCTATAATTAAGAGTACTAAATAAGGCTTTGGCAGATGGTAAACTGGATTAAAGAATTTAAAACATAAACAAATTGTCAAGAGGTAAACGACAATCCCTAAACATAAATTTTATCGTGTACTAAAACAGAGTTAAAAATTTGTTTTCAAATCAATCACCACTCCCTTTCCTGCCCTTTCTCCCAAGATCAGCTACAATCACTAATTCGCTGTGCTTCTCCATAGCTTCTTTTCTATTTCAAAACATTTGCAGACAGTTTCTATATACATGAAAACTTGCTGGTTGAATTCAGCCAAAATACAAAAAAAACAAACAAACAAACAAAAAAAAAAAACAGTTGTTTGTGAATGATCTAAACCTTTCAGGAAAATCTCTAAATAGCAGACTTAATCAGTCCCTTACCTTCCCATGTCTCCATTTCATGCTTCTCCGAGTCTGCTGAGAAGTTCTATTGCAGCCATGAAGAAACGGAGATTACAGGGCAAGTCCAGCTTGATGACCACCCTTCCGACACTTGGTCAATTTCTTTCTCTAAGCTGAACTACAACAGTCATCCTCACAGGTCAGTTTACAAGCCGGTCATGTGATTACAAAGTTCAGGCTCTAGGGTCACAGTGTGCATGGAGTTCGTTTATTACCAAAGGTTATCTAAGTGGAACTGATAGACTTATTTTCTTTAGTTAACAATACTGCCTAGCACGCCTCTCTGAAAACTAATATGGGAACGTTTAAGGGTAAACACTCCTCCAGTTTTAAACTGAGATCTTGATATTTTGGAAGCATTTTTTAAGGACAAAATTCTAAAAGGACTTTAGTATGTAGGGTTTTTCCTACTCCTAAGAAATAAGTTGTACTCTTCTATGCTCTGGAGAGAAAATTTGGAGCTAAAAACTTTGACCAAAGGGACAGCAAGTAACTCCTTATTAAGCATGAGGGTTTTCCTTGATTTTTTTTTTTAAAGCACTAGAGTTGGTAGTCCCTGCTTTTTGTCATTATAATAAATAATGACAAGGCAAATTCTGAGAAAACTGAAACTAAGCTAGTTGTTTGCAGGGCTCTCTTTAGATATAAATGAAAGAATGTGGAGGAGGAAAACTGGGTCTGCAAAATCCTTTTAGAAACCAAAGGTTAGAATTCCTTGCCCCCCAGCTAAAGGGTTACATCTTTTTAAGAAAGCTTCTTGCTTCATTCTTCTAAAATGCTTAAATGCCTAAGATCTTAAGCAATCATCATGCTACAACCTCCCTGACTCCTGAAGGGTCTGCAAATATGTTCTCATTTCAGATCTTGCCAAGGTGTTGTAGAGGCTGGGCCATAAGCAAATGACACCTGATATACAATACTCAGCTATCCATTTTGTGCATACACAAGAAAGGCAAGTTACCATGTGCAAGGCCCTGGGTTTAACTCCCAGCATAACCTTCCTCCTCCCCCTCAAAAATAAGAAAGAAAGAAAGAAAAGAAAAAAAACTGTGGGGAGTAAGTTCCAGTCAGAAGTTAGAATGGACCTGAATTCCTAAGGATAAATGCTTTTTGATTGAAGTGTTTTATTCTATGAAAGTGCTCTTTTCTCTAGCTTAGCTTGGAGAATAAGTTAAAGGCTAGGCACAGTTATAGCAATGTTTCAGAAAGAAACAGACCCTTCTTGGGTAGTAGTGGCACCTGTCCCTTGGCAGCCATATAACTGAATGGCAAATATTGCTATCACTACAACCAGAGGGCTTTACTAACTAGTAGTGAGTACCAAGATCACCTTATAAAGAAAGGCCTGGAGAGAAAGTGACCAATGGGTTAGAAAAGGGAAAAAGGCTCCAATTTATCTAAAAATAAATGTTTTGTCATTGCCACTGCAAACCTTATCCTCCCAACACACAGCCCTTTACCAGGTTTCCTATCACCACTCCAAAAAGAGTAAAAAAAACTTTCCTTTCTGTCCCTGTGGAATTTAATATAGCCTTAAGTTTACTGAAGTGACTAGAAGTAGAATGAGTGGAAAGTCTTGGGGTGTACCGAAGTGACAGAATGCTCACTTAGCACACACCTGGCCCTGAGCTCTGTCCTCAGCACAGGAAATGTGAGGGAATATGGGTTAAAAACCAAAAAGGAGAATGGACATCAAAAAAAACCCACTGAATTGGAAACACTTATTTTCAAAGGGCAGTGTTTATCTCCTGAAGGATACAGAACTTACACCTGTGCACAACCAAGTTTTTAAAGCTTCTATGCTTTACTGAACCTTAGAAGATGAAACAGCCTGGCTCCAAGTATCAAGACGGAGGCAGAGACTTTGATTAATTGATTTCTCACCCACCTCTCTATCTCCCCTCCTCCTTCCTTTCCTCCCTCCCTGGTGTTGTATTTGCATGTTGCAGATCAATTCCAGGACCTTGCACATGCTAAACAAGCATTCTAACCGTGTGCAGCATTACCTTGTTTTTTTTGTGGGTTTTTGCTGTTGTTGATTTGTTGGGTTTTGTTGTTGTTGTTTTTTTTTAAGACAGTGTTTCCCTGTAGCCCCAGTTAGCCTGGAACTCAGTGTGTAGATAGAAGCGGCAGGCCTCAATCTCACAGAGATCTGCCTGCCTTTGCCTCCCTAGAGCTGGGATTTAAGGTTTGGGCTATCACACATTCTCTGGATTTTAAGGGCAGGTCTTCCTAATAGTCTTTGATGTACACTTTACAGGATTTCCAGAGAAAAGGCAGGAAGAGAAAATAAATATCTGCTGTCCTTGCACCCCTCAACGTTGCTGCCCATGTGAGGCCAAAGATAAGCTCTAATAGTAACTAAGCACCCCCATAAAACCTAAAAAGCTACTGTAGAGAACAAAAATCACTTAAGATCTTTTAAAATCCTGGGCTTAGGGTGTAGGAAGAGGAGAAAAGAAGTCAGAAACCTTTTTTTACCTGCTAGTACCACCTTTGTAATATAGAAGAATAAATGAACAATATATGCAGTCATCAATGCATCTGTGTTATTTGAGTCTAAACAATTGGTGAAACCTTAGTTAGCCAGGAAAACATTGGTTACATTTTCATTTTACAGAAGGATGATGAAAGGATGAAGCAGATCATTAGATAATTGAAAAGAAAACGATATATCCAGGTCTCTCACTTCTAGCATGGACCATATACCTTGAGGAACTGGAAAGAGGTGAAAGTCTTTCTTTAAATGCTGTATCTTATGCCATCTGTTTGTTTATTCAAATGACAGCTTTCTAAGATGCCTACAGACTCTAACGTTGAGGAAGGGTATCAGTATGTATTATAAATGTAGTACTTCAGCATAATTAAAAGATAACAGTTCCAAAGACCTCCAGATCACTGCAGTCATTTCAGCCTTGTTTTTAAGAAGCATCTGATGAAAGTCTGAGGCAAAGAAAAACCGCTGGATCCCTCACACAGAGGAACTTATAGCAGCTTCAGAAATTCAAGTATGTAGAAATATTTTAAACCTTTTTAACTTTGCAAAGGTTAAAACAAAAAAACAAAAACTATGGACCCAAAGACAGGTTCTCATCTGTTAGACCAGTGATAAAGACCATCCCCCCATGGCAAAGGAAAGGATGTAATTTAAGTAAACAGAAATTTTAAAAAACACAGTCAAATGAAATCCATATTACCAGAGACTACAAAGCAAACTTCTGATTGCAGAAAACAGGAGCAACAAAGCATAGTATGATTTCCTATTATGGTATCTACTCCTAAAGTTGGAAAAGAGTTTTAATGGGAGGGAGGATGCTCAGGAATTACTAAGTACTCCAGAAATAGGTTTTTCCATCCAATTCTATAAATGTGCATTGAGTGTCTCCTATGAAGGAGGTAGTATGTTGTCTATGGTGACAGAAAAATCCTGTGTGACCCTTGCTTTAAAGGTACTTGTCCCTGGCTGTATACTATGATCTTACTTCTCCATGAAGCTGTCTGTAATAAAAACACACTGAGAACATAAATGGCAATGTAGGGTTATGAGTGCTGTGACAGAATTGGACAAGGAAATTATTAAAGGAAGCAAAAATGAAGTAATTAAATTATTCAGGAAACAAACATCATGGCTCAGCGGGTAAAGGTGCCCACTGCCAAGACCGACAGCCTGAGTTTGAGCCCAAGGATACACATGGGGAGGGAGAGAACAAACTCCTGCAGGTTGTCATCTGAATTCCATGTGAACAAGCCCATCACACACACATATGCATGCACACACGCACACACAAATAAATGTAATTTTAATTGTTTTTAAAGGAAAAGATGGCTCAGTAGTTAAGAACACTTGCTGCTCTTGCAGAGGACCTGGGTTCCGTTCCCAGCCCTTACGTGGCAGCTAACAATAGCCTCTAACTCTCCACTTCCAGGGATCCCGCATTCTCTTCTGAACTCCATGACCATTGCACACATGTAGTGGACTTACATACATGAAAGCAAAACACTTATATACATAAAATAAAAATAAAAACATTTTTTTAAGAAAGAAAAAGAGGTCAGGTGTGGTGGTGTACTCCTTTAATCCCAGGACTCAGGAGGCAGAGGCAGGTGGATCTCTGTGAGTTTGAGGCCAGTCTGGTCTCCATGGTGAATTCCAGGCCAGCCAGAGCTAGAGTGAGACCATACTTCAAAAGAAAAAAGAAAAAGAAAACCAACCAAAGAAACAAACCCAGAAATAATTATTAGATCACTCTGCCATGCCAGAGAGTGATTAAAAGATAGACAGACAGACATTATAGTTGAGATAAGCCTAAGAGTTCCGTAAGTAGGGAAGGTATTTAAGGACCTGTGGGGAAGATCTCAAAACACTTTGTAATGCCAACACCATGAAATCAGGACTTAATTCTGCATATAGAAGGATAACATGACAAGCTGTTGAAGAGTAGACTGCAGGAAATTCTCTCAAAAAACAGCCTTAGTATAGCAACTACATGCCTTGTTTGGGTCTTAATTTAAACAAATAAACTATAAATATACACTTTTGCAAAAAAAAATTAAAAAATAAAATAAAGGAAATTTAAATATAGGTAGGGCATTTATTTAGATGCTTTCTACAAACAAAATGAGGACCTTGGAAAAGGTAAGCATTTCTTCCATTAAAACTGGCAATGAGCTGGCAAGGTTGCTCAGCAGGTGAAGGCACTTGCTAGAGACCTGAGTTTGAGTTCCTGAACCATATAAAGGCAGAAGGAAAGGCTCGACCACAAAGTCGTCCCCTGACCTCTACATGCGCGCATGTACCCTCCCCATCATGTAAGCATGGGTGTACACACACATACACATACTAAATAAATATTTTTTAAATCATAATTCCCCAGTCAAGGTTTTGTGCAGTAAATTTTAGAGTATGGAATAATCAAGAACAGATTATAATATGAATAAATTTGTCCCTTTTACATGAAAAGAAAAGAAAGCAACCAGATATATACTGCATACAAACATAAATGCAGCCAACTACTAAATCTGCTGTGAGATCTGAGCAGGTTTGGGCTGGTTCATCCCATGCAGGAGGGAGGTAATGAAGGTAGTGGTGCTACCTGTTCACTTTCTCTGCAATTAAGACCCAGATCAGCTCAGAGATGAACACAAACAAGTATTATAGCTTTTCGTATAGCAACAGTTCAAACTGTTACTAAATATATGTAGCTAAAGTAGGAAAGATCCAAAAGTAAAAGGCAAGTCAAATACTTGGAGATAGGGCAAATCCATGGTCAGATAGTCTGCTCCTTTGTTGCTCCTGAAAAGCTAGACCACTTGGAGCCCAGCAGCTCCCAGAGGGACTCCTGCCTCAGACCAGACTTGTCTGGCTATTTCATTTGTCTATCCATTCATCTGCCTGATCTCAAGACAAAAACAAGATGACAGAAGAAAAGGCTTCTCTTCACAAGGAGCTCAGTTCTGTGTGAGGACTTGAGAATATGCCTATAAGATACCACCCTGCCAGCATAGTGACTGTGGCAAGACTCCACTGAGTCTAGTCCATGGTTCCCAAGGACCTGTGATGGGAAGATTGTCACTTCCAAGGCCTCTTACAATCTAGTTTCTGTTAAACATTCTAGCTTCATTTCCTACCACTCCCCATCAGGATCATCATTCCAGTCACACAGGCCCACTTGTACTTTAAGTATGCTAAGCTTTGCCATCTGCTGAGGAAATGTCTACTTTCTTGCACTTCTACTCCTCTTTCTGGACTTAATTAAAACATCACTTCCTCTGTAAAACAGTCTAAGATTCCACTTCCCCAACTTCCAGATCAGACAGTCAAACCACATACTCCTTTTTCATGCTGCCTATGGCTCTAAACTAGAATATGTTGGTATATAGTACCTAGTATTTTAGTTTAAAGTTCTATCTTCCTAATTACCCTGGTTAAAACCCCCAAAGAATCAAGATTTTATAATCTTTTGGTCCTGTTGAGTTTAGCATGTAAGAGGTATTCACAGTATGTTAAGGAACCAGAAGGCTGTATGTGTGTTTTATGAAATGGGGCACCCCCACTGGTGGTGGGGGTGTCGTCGTTGTCATCATCGTCTATGTTATCTATCTGAGGAGCTAGTTTTGAATGCCAGAGCTCAAGTAATCATATTGCCTCAGCTTCCTGAGTACCTGGAACTATGGGCCTTTTGTTAAAATTCTTAAACAGCGTTGGAGATCAACCCAGGGCCTTGAGCATTCCATGCAAGTGTTACTACTGAAACTATTCCCTAAGCTCTTTGTTAAACTTAGTGGTATTTATACATTCTATTTCTTTTTCATATTTTTGTTCTCTTTCATTGTACATCCCTACATGTTGGGCCCTATCCTATAAATATTTTCTATTTTTTTTTACACCTAGGTCTTCCAGCAATGAAAATCTACCATTGGCAATAAAAGATGTTCCAAACCAATATTTACTATGTCCGTATAGCTAATTTCTAAACTGAGGGTGAAGACTGTATCCTGTATTTTTTAATAAAAAGTTTTATACAATTTATTTTGATAATATTGAGACTGCCTCCTATATTTCTGATGACCACTGCACAACTAGCGCATGAAATAAAGGAGGTAGTCAATGAATATTTGACTGAAAGAAGGAAGAAAGGAGCTGCTTTTGAACCCAGCAACAAGAGTGAAGAAAAGGCAACTGGGTCTTAGGAGTCTTTTTTGGGGTAGAGCTTGGCCCCAGTCAGCAAATGGATAAAGTTTTACCAAACAAGATATAGCATACATAATTCCAATTCTGAGTCAAATGTACAAAGAAACTGAGTACTCTCTTGATCCTGGAGTCATACCTTGCTCCTCTCAGCCTCCTGTCATGGTATCTAACTACTTCCTAAGTATAATATTTAACAACATTATATTATGTAAACTTTATTTTTGTGTGTTTGTTTTATGAGACAGAGTCCCCCCACAGTCCCCACTGCTCTAGACTAGACTGGCCTCGATCTCACAGAGATCCACCTGAGTGCCTCTGTGGTGCTGGGATTAAAGGCATTTGCCATGCACCTACTTGGCTTATATAAGCTTTCATTCAAACACTACTTTTTTGTTGAATATTTCTTCTGCTTCAAATCTTTCAATATTTTAAGAACCATGTGTGACTATGTGCATTAATCTTTGTTTAAATAATTTACTGAGATATTACTTGCCAAAAGCACGTAACTAAGTCAGTGTCTGTCCATATAAATTGTTCCTAAGTACTACTAAAATGGTCACCACAAAAAAGAACATCAAAAATACATTAGTGAGCTGGCATGGTAGCACACACCAGTGATTCTAGAGGTTAGGACAGGAGAATCACCAGTTCAAGGCCAGCCTGGGCACCAAAGCAAGAAAAACAGAAGTACAAAAGTATGCATCTCCTAGGAAAACTCCTCAGTTTGCCCTAGAGGACAGGAGGGAGCACCCAAAGCACAAGGTTAACTTTGATAGTTGCAGAAAACTCACTACATTATTCTATGGGAGAGTGAAGGATAAGTGATTTATAAGAAAGCTAAATAAAGAGGTGAAAAGGCTACCATTTTGTAGGGAATAAGGTTGAAGAGACTATTTTAACTCTAACTAGATGTTTCAAAATGACCCAAAGTAACTTTCTTCTTTTCTTCTTTAAGTATCAGGTTAGAGTGCTATTTTGAGATGCCACCTGGGACCATGCTCTTCCTAATCTACCAGCCTTCCTTTAAAACTTACTGTGGGGAAAGAGAAGGCTTCTAGTTAATCATATCCAGGGTCCCACAATAAGAAATGTTAATCTTCTTTATCTCTTTGTCTCACTTTCCTCACAAATTAAAACCAAAACCTTTGATTTTCTGAATGTAAAATACTGATACCATTACTAAGATCCTCTTTTAGGCCCACAAACCTAGAAACACTGTTTTCCTCGCTCCCAGGTACTGTGAGTCAGGTTTTCCACAAAAATCTTTGTCCTAAAGCCCACTGGAATGCTTGTTGAGACACTTAGGAGAAGGGGAGAGGATATTATCCTCCTTTCCTTCCTCCAGAATTAGTGACAAAGAATTCAAAATTCATAGTAGGTCAACATAATCTCTATTCTGTGATAAACTGCAGATGGACAGAACAAAAATCATGATTTATGCAGACCCTCCAACTCATTCTGGGCTTTTTTGCTTAAGACAAAATTTAGTGTGGCAAGCAGCTCAGTGAGTCAAGATCCCATCCTTGAGGAGCTCAACCAGTAAGAGAGACAAGGACATGTAGAAGATTCAAGCAAAATGCCGTGTGTGCTCAGAAATGTGTTATCTTAGGTGGAGTGGAGGCACTGATTACCACTGAGTCTGGGGGCATCTATTTGGATATCTGATGGATTAAACAGAAAGTATGGATGGCTTCTCAAGGGAAATTTAGCTAAGCAATAAAGCTATATGGCTAAGCTTATCGTTTTCCAGAGCTCTTTTGTTATTTGATAAGGCTTTCAAATAAAGCTAAACAAGGAATAAAATAAAGCTAAACAAGGAATTGAAATTGGATGTCAAGTAAGGAAGGCATTCTAGATTCCTGGAAACAGACCTTCATTTGGAACAAAAGCTATGATCTATGCAGACTCTCTAACTCGCTCTGAGTGCTGCTTAAGACAAAAATTACTGTGGCAACAGTGAAAGAATCAATTCTCAGAAGGAAAAAGGACTACTGAGTTCCAGAAAATACTTTTCTTGAACTTATCCAATTGTCTCGTCCTCTTTTTTTTCTTAATTTATATTTTATGTGTATGAACATTTTGCCTGCATGTAAGTAAATGTACCACATAAATGCAATGCAAGAAGAGGCCACAAGAGGGTGTCGGATCCCGTGGAACAGGAATTATAGATCCCGTGGAACCGAAGACACAGGTCTTCGGTAGGAGCAGCAAGTACTCTAAACTATTGAGCCATCTCTCCAACCTCCCAAATCATCTCTTCTTAATAAAAGGGTTTAGTAAGTAACCTAAGGATTTTGCAGTAAAAGCATCAGGGATACAGGCAAAGGGGAATGCACATGTGGATAATAGACAAGGTAACAAACTATGCCCCTTATGAGTTACTTAACTAGGTCAGCCAACTCCAAATCTTACCAGTCTAAGAATTTACCTGCAAGAGGTGATAGCTTTAAAAATTATCTACTAACAATTCTTATGATTGGGAAAGTAAACTCTGATCAATGCCAATGCAAAATAGTTTTCAAGATTAATTTTTAGCATGTTCTATCATATAGTCATTACATACAGTGGTACACTGAGAGATCATCTACGATATTGTTCATTAGCCAATTTTTGAATATATGCATACCATTTATAAAGCCCAGCAATCTGAACATTTCTAGGAATGTATCCTACAGAAATACTTATGCTTGCCTAGCATGCTTGAAGTTCTAGGCTTGATTCCTAACATTACAAATTAGCCATGGCAACTCATACCTTAAATGCAATATATTGAAATTAAAGGCAGGGGTATCAAGAAGTTCAAGGTCATCTTTGGCTACACAGAAAGATAAAGACTACTGAGGCTACAGAAGACCTTGTCCCCTCCCCTTCCAAAATGATATTCTTTGCAATACTGTATATAATACTGCATATATAGTCTATACAGTGTTGTTGTTCTGAGGCAGGGTTTCCCTGGAGCTGCGGCTAGCCAGGAACTCACAAAGACCTGACTGCCTCTGCCTTGGGAGCACTGGGATTGAAGGCAGGCTCTACCTTGGTGGCTAATAGTTAAACTTTTAAAAACTCAAAATAAAATTTACAATCAATAAAAAGCGATATAAAATTCAGGCATGGCTTCATGTAGCTACAACCCTGTTAGGGACCAGAGACAGGCAGATCCTGGGAGCTTCTTAGCCAGTTAGTCTAGCAAAAATTGCAAGGTTCAGGCTTAACAGAAGACCCTGCCTCAAGAGAAAAAGGCTGAGAGCTAGAGGAAGACACCACAGGCTTCCTCTGGACTGTGCATACACAAGCATGTGTGCACCCTACTCCATGGCATGCCTGCACATGCATATACCAGAAAGAGCACACATACACACTAAATAAATATTAAAAAAAGAATAGTCTTTCAAGGTACTGCATATAAAATAGCTCAAAATATATTATTAATATAAAAACTGATGGTCAGTTTGAAGCCTTTAGTGAAAAATTAAGGATGGCTTAGTAAGCGTTTCCTATGCAGCATGAGAACCTGAGTTTGGTCCCCAGGACTCACAAAGTGGAAGGAGAGAGGTGACTCTTGAGGGCTGTCCTCTGATCTCCAGGCATATGCTGTGGCACACGTGCTATTCCCAAAATAAATAAAATATAATATGATCCTAGTCCATATAAAACTAGACATTATAGTACATTCCTATAATCCTAGTACTCAGAAGGTGCAAGAGATCTGAAATTTCCAGGTCATCCTCAGTTACAGAATAAGTTCAAGGCTAGCTGAATTACATGAAATCCTGCCTTTTAAAAAAATGTACATATAATTTATACTTTTATAATTCTGGTCAAATTAGATTTATAGGAAATTAGACTAGGCAACCATGTAGCTGGTCAAAGTATACATAACAATCATCCTAGGTACCAGACTTCAGGAGGTAAAAAATAATGATTACTTAGTGGGGAAAAATTACGGTATGTCCTGAGAATGTCCCACCTAGCTGCCTAGAGGACAGGAAAGGAACATCCAGGCATTGCTTAACAGTCTTCAAGAATAGAGGATATGAAGCTAGAAGTCAAGGAGGTCAAGGTAGCTGGAAGCAGGAGTTCACAGGACACTGGACTAAAGGGAGAGGGTTATACAGAGAGCACAACTGAACTCTTCATAGGGTTCTCCAAGTCTTTAACTGCAGAGTCAGTGCATTTATAAGAGAAAATCACCCAAGGCTGGGAATGAACTACCTAAAGAAGAGAGGAAACAATCTCTGAGATTCATTCAGGCCAGGATTTTTTCCCCAAATACCAGGAACTAGGGTTTTATGCATTCTAGGCAAATGTTCTATCACTGAACCATATAGTCAGTCTGGAATTTTTGCTTCCATTAGCCAAACAGAAAGCTTTCTGTGTTGAAGAATTTGCTTCCTGAAGACTGTGATTAGCATTCATCTATTTCCCAACACGTATCCCACAGGTATTCTCCTAACAGCACTGATTAGGAATCAGATTAGCTACTTGATAGTCAAACCAATGATAGAATCTAAGATAGGTAGTAATGACTGGTTTGTGGAATGAAAGATAAAGCCAGCAGGAGCCAGAGGAGACAAGTCCAACAGGTTGAGAGGGCAGCAGACCCTAATAATAAACTTTACCATAGGCTCATCTTCAGTGATGAAACAAAATCCAAAAGAAACCCCCTTTGCACATTAGTTTAATAGAAAAATGACTGTATGAGCTAGAGAAATGGTTCAGCAGTTAAGAGCACTGGCTGTTCTTACAGAAGACCTGGGTTGGCTATCCCAGCACCTACATGACAGTTGACAACCATCTGTTAACTCCAGTTCCAGGGGATGCACACCATCTTCTGACCTCTGCAGACACTGCATGACACAGATGCGCTTACATACATGCAGGCAATTCACTCATACACATAAAATAAACAAAATTATTAAAAAAGAAAAATGACTGTAAAAATATCATCATAACCTTTCTTCAATTAACTGGCCCTACAATGAAAGTTTCCCTTTCTCTTGCATACTTTTAAGAGTCATACTGTTCTGTACAAAGAGAATCCTACTATTTGCCGTGTCTTTGCAAGAGACACTCAAATGCATTAAGGCAATCCTAGAAAATGGCTTTTTATAATCTTAAGAAGTTTTTTGGGTCCTAGTGAGGTAACTCTGGATTCAAAGTTTGCCTCTGCCCTTTTAATAATGCTTACTCAGTTTTGGTGAGGTTTATTTTTCACACAAACAAGATACTTAGCTTCCACTGAAGATCTCTGTTCAGATCAAGTTAACACAACGTTAGAAAGCTTGGGTCCTTTACTGCCCAGCATCAAGAATTCTCAGATGAATGAGACATAAATGAAATAAATATCTAGGCTAAGACATTTAAAATTACACAGGATACAATTCCATCATTATCATGTTCCTATTAAAAAAGAAAATACACTACAGAGGAAACAAAAATTAAAAGGATTGGGAGATTTTGACCTAAGTGCTTCAGAACAGAAATACAATGATCTGAAAAATCACTACCCAACAAAATGATTATGACCTGATAGACTATGGACAGGCAATTGGATAAGGTACCTAGAGTTGGGGTTCTAGAATGGAAACAGAGTATAAAACTGTAAGTGAAAAATTGGTCTATTAAAGGCCCAAACAGTTTTTAAAAATCCATGTGTACATGAATTCTATAGACACCAAACACTGGAAACTAGAAAACAGTAACACAGTATTTCACTATTTCATAATTCTAATTATTTCACCCTTCTAATTCTCCGTTCCACCACAAAGCACCTAAAAAATTCTTGAGTTTTGGTCAAAGGATGCAAAACTTCTCCCTTAGAGAAGTATTCAAATACTGAGTCACTAGCCTTTTTCAGAGCCATGAATAACAAAGAATTATTATAGGTCAATATATGTACCTGTAAAATGGGAGTTAACACATACTGCCAAAACTCAGGAATTAGTTCTAAGAAACAAGTTTGGAAGTACATGTCAACATTTTATAAACAGATGGATCATGTAGTTACTATTAATAGAAGCAATAATTACTTTCAGAAAAGATACTTTTTAAAAAGGACAAATAAGTGGACTAAACTGGTGATAAGGAGGGCAGCATGGTCCCAAGTCTATGAAGTCAAAGTAAATATGACCAAACGAGAATGCTGTTTTGGAGTTAGCATCTTTCTGAAAAAAGTTCATGTTTTGTCTTCACCTAAAAATTTTTTTTAAATTATGTGTATGAGGGGTCTACTGCATGTATGTAAATGAACCAGTGTTGTACAATGGCTATAGAGGCCAGAAGAAGGCATCAGATCCCTTAGCAGTGGAATTTTGAATCATTGGGTATTGGGAACCAAATTCAGGTCCTCCACAGAAGCAGCCAGAGCTCTTAACCATTAAGCCATCTCTATAACCCACTGTATAAAATTTCATACAAACTTATTAAATAGGAAGTTGAGATATAAAAGAAGTGATCTCACACAAAGAAAATGGAAATATAAACAAATGAGCAAATAGTAGAGAAAATAGACTTCACTATGGGTTGGGGAAACATCTAAGCATAACACAAATTCCACTTATAAAGTAAAAGACATAAAAATAACCTCTATATAAATGTCTAACCTCCAAGAAGCAAATAGGTTCAAATACTGATACTTATAGATATATTTGTTAATATTTTTAAAACAAAATGAGTTCCTACAGATCAGTAAAAGATATACAAAACTACCAATGGACAAAAAGTATGTCCAAGAAAAAATGCTCTAATAGAATTAATGTGCATACAATGAAAAGGTCACTAGAAACCATTATCAGCTGTTTCTCTAACTAGGTATGTAACTGAGTAGTAGAGCACTTGCATAATGGCCTGGATTTAACTCTTAGCAAAGACACAGACACACACAGACACAGAGAGGAAAGAAGAAGGTACCATAACCCAAATATCAGATCGACAAAGTGATTATTTCAGTATTTAATATTTTGAGTGAATGGGTATGCTCATATAATTCTGGTAGTTGATGTACAGCACCTATCAAAATTTTAACTGTCTACGTACTTTAGCTCAAGAATTCCACTTCTACTCTCCTACAGAATTACTCACACTTGCTTACAAAGATAAATGTATAAAGATGAGCACTGGAATATCTGAGAAGAAACCAGACCCCTACACCTTGCCACTCTAAATTTTAGTCAGCCTTCAATCATTTGGTTGGTGCCTCTTTCCCCACTATTTGCTAATAATACTAACAGCCAAGGAGTTCATCCCAGCTTCTGACAACTCTGAAGGTAAGAGGTTAGCCCTACCCTATACAAGAGAGATCTTCTAGTGCTACAATTAGTATATTCTGCTTTGATGTTATTCTGATATTTCCATTTTGCTATGTTGTGTTTTAACTACTAAATTTAGCAGTTGTGGCCATTGCCCTGAAGAGAAACACAATTGACTAATTAATGTTAGACCTTTGGTGCTTTCCTTCTGTCCTTACAGAAAATAGATACTACACAATTAAAGTTTCTATACCTGTATCTTTTCTAATGTCTGAATTACTTTCATGGGAAGACGTGTTAGGACTGCATCCTGGATCTTGTGGCTGGATACTACATAAAGTTTTTCTGACTTCATATAGCTTTATTACTTCCCATAGTGAGTAAACGAATCCAAAATGCTGTGGGTGTCCCTCAGCCCACCAGCAGAGGGCAGTCTTTCCTAGATGAAAAAAGCCTCAGGATGCAGACATCAAATTTGGGGAAAGAAAGGAAACGAATTATCTCAACACAAAGGTAAACTTCTTAAGTGTGCAGCAGCCCCCATGATTTGGGAGGTAAAACAGACCCCAGTTCTTGTAAGACCAGACACTTGAATTATTCACAATTGGCAACATGAAACACTGTGTCATTGATTCCTTCATGGAATTATGGAAATTTTAATTATCTTCAACAGGCATAAATATTGCTATATTGGATACAGTGAGCACATCACATCTATATCAACTTGATTTTACTAGCAACAAAAATCACTAGAGTCCTCCTCTGAAGAGATTAGAGGCCCATTTAGACTACAAGCTAAGTTGGGATTTTCTCTACTGAAGAAAAAATGGAAAGGGAAGCCCCCTTGCCTACCAAGGGTGGGTGTGTGAGTGTGCGTGCACAGGGAGGGGAGATTGGGACTTTAGTTTTTGAGAACAGACCTGGACATGGAGTTTGCTGTTTCGGTTAGACTAGCTGGCCAATGAGCCCCCAGGATCCTCCAGTATCTGCCCTTCAGCAGTGGGGTTACTAGCATGCACAGCCACACCCAGCATTCATATGGGCTCTGGGGATCTGAACTCAGGACCTCAAGCACTTTACCTACTAAGCCATCTTCCTAACTCCTGACCACAGGTGTTTAAGGTCTGATTCCCTCTCCTTAGCTTTACTTTAGCAGAACTGGAAACAAAGCAGGGGACTAAAAGGAGTAACAAAATTAAAGATAACCACAAGTCCAAGACAGATTTATAGGTCTAGAAAATGCAAATCACTATGACTGAAATGTCTCAGTGTTCATGTTGGATCACCAATGAAGTAAGTCATTCTAAATTAACTCATTCTTAAGTTTTGGCTATTCAAATGCTTAGGACTTGAGAGCTTAGAGAAATACTACTTTGAAATTGAAAACAAAATGAAATAGTGTCTTGCTATGTATGTAACCTAGGCTAACCCTGAGCCCACTATGGAAACAAGGATAGCCTTGAACTCACAATCACTATTGTCTCAACTTACACAGTGCTAGTATGTATTACAGGCCCCGTTTTGCTTGTGGAGGAATTTATTTATTTACTTATTTTGGCGTACTTGTTTTGATTTTTGTTTGCTTGTCTCCTTTGCAGATAAGGTCTGGCTATGTAGCCCAAGCTAGCTTGGAACTCCTATTTCTCCTCCTCAGTCTCTCAAATATTAGAATCACAGGCATACGCTACCATACCTGTCTGAAATAATATACCTTTATCTATCAAAAGTCTGGAAACTATTAATTAATCAGGTATTTATCACTGCCTTTCTCTAACATTCTCTCAGGAGCATTTATAAGATCTATATCAGCCACCCACATTACAGAAATAATATAACTTTATTAAGAGTTAAAAAAAATAGGTTCCCTTTATCCTAATTGCAGAGATGATGGGGAAAGAGAGGAGGTGGTAGTTATTTGCCATCATTTGTAGAGAAGACTTAACTACACCTCAAATTAAAATACATAAACTCAACAGGACTGAGGATGTACCTCAGTAGTGGAGGGTTTTCCTAGAACATGCAAAGCCCTGGGTTTGATTTGCCAGCATCACCTTAAAAACAAAAACAAAAACAAAAAAACACAAAACAAAATACCTAACAACTTACCTAGAAACTCTATTTCTAGGATTTTAAAAGAATATCTTATTTTTTAATGTGTGTGTGAGAGCATGAATGTATTTCCCACATGTATGTAAGTGCACCCGTGTCATGCAGTGGTCACAGAGATCAGAAGAGAGTTTCAGATTTCCTAGAACTGGAGTTAGGAATGGTTGTTAGTCACCATGTGGGTGCTGAGAGCTGAACCTGGGTCCTCTACAAGTAGCCAGTGCTCTCTAGGCACTTTGCTTCTAGGATTTTATGCTAAAAAACAATCTCATAAATAAGGAAAGCATTATATGAAGAATTTCACTACATGCCACAGAGAATAAAATCAATTCAATGTGCACACACACACACACGAACAAATTCTGGCATATCCATGAACATAACCATTAATAACAAAATAGAGCTATAAATTGTCATGAAATAACCTAAAAGAGGTTACAAAATATGGTAATATGAATATCAGTTGTGCCAGTCATGGTAGCAATCACCTTTAAATTCCAGCAATTGACAGGCAGAGGCAGGCAGATGCCTGTGAGAGCAATGTCAGCCTGGGATGGTCTACGTCAGCAAGCTCCAGGCTAGCTGGGGCTACATAGTTCGACCTTGCTTCAAAAAAAACCAAACAAAACACAGAATAAAAAATGCCAAACAAACAGTAAGAGAGTATCAGTTTTATAATTTAAAAACTGCATAATTTGGAAAATCTAAAAGAATACATAACAGATCATCCAGGCTCAAATATTGACTTGTCACTTACTACAAGTCTGACTTTATACTTAATCCTCAGACTTG
The DNA here is from genome assembly GCA_035773235.1 of Eospalax fontanierii. NCBI lineage: Eukaryota > Metazoa > Chordata > Mammalia > Rodentia > Spalacidae > Eospalax > Eospalax fontanierii. The sequence goes on from CM069541.1 coordinate 53,520,400, forward strand.
AGCTTCCTTACCTAGATAGAAAACACGGGAAGATGTGACTGGAGAGATGGATCAGTGGTTAGGAGCACAGGATGCTCTTGCAGAGGGCCCATGTTCTGTCCGCAGTACCCACTTGGCAGCTAACAACTGTCTTTAACTCCAGTTCAAGGGGTCCAACACCCTCTTCTGTAATTTGTGGGCACTAAATGCAAATAGTATAAATGCAAGTATATAAGTAAGATTTGGGAGCTAGAGAGATGGCTCAGCAGTTAGGAGTACTGGCTGCTCTCGCAAAGGACCTAGGATCCCTGCACCTATATGATGGCTAACAATCAACCATACCACCAGTTCCAGGGGATCTGATGCTGTCTTCTGACCTCCATGGGCACTGCATGACACGGGTGCATTTACATGTAAGTGTATACATGCAGGCAAAATATTCATACAGATAAAAATAAAAATAAATACGATTTTTTAAAATTTGAAATTGTTATCAACCTCAAAGGATTTGTGAAATAACTCCTATATGTAAGGAATAAAAATATTAAAAATAATTGTATATATTAAAAACATTAAAATATATGTATATGTACATATAATAGGACAATAGTACTGGAGAGACAACCTCTTGTGCCCAATATATACTTAAAAATGTAACATAAAAGATCCTTTGTTCTTACATAGTTGATTACAAAGATTGCAATGAATATATAAAAATTCCCAGAAGCAAGAATAAATGTTTGGTTTTTATTTCGGCTAAAACTCACCAGCCAGGAATGTCCTTTTAGAAGGTGCTCGGCACCAAATGAACTCAGGAGATACTCACTTACTGAATTCTTCTATGAAAACTATATATTTTAAAAATTAACTTTAATTAGAATGTATTCTAAATCCATCTTCCAATTCAGTTCATACAGAACAGCTAAAGAGAAATCAAAGAATTCAAACCTAAATACATTTTTTTTTGATGGAAGATGATTATTTTTAGGTGACTCTTTCACTAAAAATTCAAAAGGCTACCTGCACCTGTTGTCTCCACCAGGCAAGTAATTAAGAACACAGCAAAGGCATGGCATCATTGACCAATGTTTTCCCACAGCTTTCTCTAGTCTACACCAGTGAGGTTTAGAGAACTGTATGTAAAATCCTGTGTCTTTCACACTAAACTGGGTTGATAATACAGGTCATTTCTCTGACTCCCCTTTCCCCTGTGGAGAAATGGGTTCAACCCCAACAAGGTGAAATACTAAGTTTCATTGGCGTTTTCTATGTACATCTGCTTGGGGAAAGAAAAAAAAATCAGGGGTCTTAAACTGTTATTAAAACACTGTGCCAAATTCTGATACAAAATTGAGATTTTGCCTCATCACATTTTCTAAACAACAACAACAAAACACTTTGAAATAACTGGTTAACTAAAATAGATAGATATAAGTTCAGCAAGGTACAAATTCTCCACCACTATAACATATTTAGGATTTGGGTACATACTGAAGGTAAGAGCTATGTGGGGGGGAGGGGGGGAGCAACCCACAAGCCACAAAGAGAGTTTTGGAGTTCTGATTAAAAACAGAAAAGTACTCAAAACCCAAAGGGGAAAAGCAGGAGGCTGGGTTCAACTCTGGTTTTGGAGCTGTGGTGGCTAATATTGTTATCTTCACTGGACTTAAGACTGACCACTGGAGCACATCATCAACATGGATATGAGAATGCTTTCAGAAGTTTAACTACAGAGAGGAGACCCACTTCCAAGTGTTCGTGGCACCATCCCATAGGATGGGGTCTCAGACTAAGAGGAGAAAAGTAGAAAGTGAGCTGAACACAGGGATTGCTCTCTCTCCTCTTCTTGACTGTGAACATAATGTGACCAACCACCTTATGCTCTGGCTGCAATGCCTTCCCCACCCTGAGTTGTAACAGGGATGGGAATGGAGAGGGGGAAGAAGGAGGAAAGTGAGGTACAGCAATGAGGGAAAAGTAATGTCTTCCAGAGGACTAAGAGAAATAATCTATGCTTTATGAGTCGAATGATTTAGAAACATCACTTACTTTCTCTAGTGTATCCTCTGAATATTAAAAAGAAAGCCCATTCTAAACTTTTTATCAGCTGTACTATAGGATCTCCAGGAGAAACCCATTTATCTCTGCTTTAATCAGAGATAAATAATAATGGATACTTAACCTCCTACTGATGCCTATTTGCTTACCAAGTTAAATACTTCTGTTCATTAGAAGTATGTATCTTTTCTCCACTTTCCCATACTTTTTCGGCTGTTCTTCCTAGGCCTTTAATATGTGCCTGCCATTAGGCACTAAAAGTATTATTATATACAGTACCTCACCACAATGTCATAGGAAGTCTAAAAGTGTATCGTCTCATCAATATTTGAGACATAAATCAAGTCTCAGGAGAAGTTAGCTAAGTTTTCCTAAATCAAATAGCTAATAAAGAGCAGAGTTAGAACATGAACCCATCAGATACGAATACCTGAGTACTAAGGTACAAACTCTTAACTACTGTGCCATATCAGTGGCAGCAGTTAATAAGAGACTTCAAGGGTATGGTAGCTCACAGAGCAGAGAGTTTATCTACCTTGCTATTGTGAAGATTTCCTTCCACACAAGTGATGGAAGTTCCATTTTTCTTGAAGTCTATGGCAATTTCTTTGTACATGGTGGCAGCAATTAGATCAGTCAGGTAGGTCAAAGAAGCAAAGCATTCTACCCTCAGACAGAGGAGAGTGTTGCCGTCTTCTGACCTTCACAACAATTTTAAAGTTAACAAAATGAATATGAATAAGACTTCTTTACACCTTTATTCTGTCCCTGAATAGCTCCTCCAATTAATTTCTTATTAAGTATCCTTTCTTACAAGATCTCTCTGGGTATTATGTCTCTGTCTGGCCTGGTGATGTGTACGGGATTAAATGTTGGGATGGAAGGTATCCTAGAACTATCTTCACAGATTCATGGGGCTCTTTTCCTAAATATCTAAAATCAAGAAAACAGGTTCACTGAATTAAAAAAAAAAAAAAAAAAAAACAGAAAAAGGAAACTCTTCAAGATTTCAAATATTATATCATTAAACTTTCTGATTTGAGTTTCACCACTGGTTGGGCTTCAGTTTGTTCTGTGTCCTGAGTTTTGCTCTAGATCTGTCACATTTCATTAATGTCCTTCCTTCTCACTGCCTACAGAAATATCAGCTTTGAACATGGCAGAACAACCCATCTGTCCTGCTCTAATTACTTTTTGACATTACTCTTTCTGCTGTTAGCTTGTCTTCTTTTAACCTGAGGGTATCATTAGTCATCTGAAAACAAAATCTTTACATTCTGTCAATATATATTTGGCTAACTTTCTATCACAGAATGGTTTTAAGTGGAATACTGACTAGTTACAAGAAGGCCAGAAGACATTCAAACTATTTCTCGATTTCACCCAGTCCCACAGAGAGTATAGCCCAAGTGGTAAATGCCTAGGATGGAAGTTACACTACCGTGAGCAGGTTATAACACTGCTACTCACTAGCTGTGAGATCTTGAGCAATCTCCTAATCAGACTGAGGCTTAGCAAGAGCTTAGTAAGAGGTACTATGAAGATCATATATCGAATAAGAAAAGACACTGAGAAGAGCTACAAGCATACACTATTCCTGTCACAAAGCAGCGACAAAGTGTTGCCCAGCAAATGTAAGGCCCAAAATTCATTCTTAGTGCGCATGCACGCACATACATGATTCCCAAGGGAAGGGTGTAGCATGGCCTAGAATGTATGAAGTCTAGGGTTCAAACACTAGCATCACAAAAAGAAAAAGCAAAAGAGATGATCAATATCGCAAATATCTTCAGTAAGTCTACTGTTTTATTAAATCTATAGTAATGCATACTCAATCTGTCTGGGTCAAAAGGTTCCCAGATATTTGGTCAAGCATTATGCAGAATATATCTTTGAAGATCTTTGGGGATAAGATCAACATTTTAATCAATGAACACTGAGCAAAGTAGATGCCACAACCCCCACAGTGTGGATGGGTCTCATTTAATCAGGTGTAGATCTGAAAAGAACACTACTAGAGGGAGGGATGTTCAGCAGTTAACACCAACTGCGCTTGTAGAGGACCTGGGTTTGGTTCCCAGCATCCACATGGCAGCTGACAACTGTTTGTATCTCCAATTCAGGGGATCTGATGTCCCCTTCTGACCTCCATGGGCACTGCATGCATAGGTACACTTATACACATACTTATACACATACATTTATACATATAAAATAAAAATAATAAATATTAAAAAGAACACTACTAGCAGCAGCAGTCTCTCTGATATAAGAGAAAACATTCTGGCAAACTGCCTTTAGATTCAAACTAGAACACCAGCTGTCCTGAGTTCACATTGTACCTGCAGCACTGGGTCCTAATCTACTAGTACTCCTTGCAGATCTTTACTTTGTCCATCTCCAATTCCTTATAATAAATCATCCATCCATCCATCCATCCATCCATCATATTGGTTCACCTTTCCTGGGAAATGATGCCCAATACATCTAGGGTTGAGTTTTATTTAGAATTCACAGTGATGAGCCAATGTTTACATAAAGGGCAGAAACAGCATGGATAAATTAAACTCAGGTTTATCTTTCAGAGCTCTTTTTGTCATAGCATGACAGATCCTGACCTAGAAATCATGTATGTTCTCAAAAGTCACTTTGGTCAGCTGCCTGGAATATAAAAGGATTTCCTCAATTATAAAATTGAGCTTAAGGACAAAGGATTATTGAGAAGCAAACCTTACAGTAGATATTAATACATGTTGCTGAATAAGGATAGAAATGTTGATCTGATTAGAAAATGCTTTTGGAAGAAAAGAACACAAGATTTACCGAACAATTCTAAGAGACAATTCAGAAGCTAACATATGTTTCAGTACCTAACATTTGTACCATAAAGACTTATTTATTTATGCAAATGAAACTGAGCTATGAGAGATGCAATATTTGTACAAGAAGAATATGGTGAAACTGGGATGAAACTCCACATCTGACTCTAGTGGCTTTCTGTATATGACTACACAACAGCCATAATTACATAATTTATATCCTATTTTTATTTATTTTTATGTGTAGGAGTGTTTTACTAACACATATGTAAGTGCACCAATGTGTGCGAGTGTATGTGTGTGTGCAAAGCCTATGGAAGTGAGTAGAGAGCACTGAATCCCCTGGAACTGGAGTTATAGATGGTTGTTAGCTACCATGTGGGTGCAGGGAATCAAACCAGGGTCCTCTGCAAGAGAAGCTGGTGCTCTGAACTGCTGAGCCATCTCATCAGTCTACTCCTATTTCTAAGAAGAAAAGGTAGAGTTGATGCTTCTTTCTCTACTCTGTGTTTCTTTTTAAGACAGCGTTTCCCTATAGCCTCAGCTGGTCTGGAACTTGCTATGTACATCAGGCTGACCCTTATCTCACAAAGATCCACCTGCCTCTGTCTCCTGAGTGCTGAGATTAAAGGCACGTGACACTATGAACAGTTCTCTACTACTTTTTAAAAGTTTCAGTTTATGTGTATTATATTACCTGTAAAATTATGGTTTGCCTACATGAATGTAAAAGTACCACATAAATGTAGTACCTACAGAGGCCAGAAGAGGGCAAGAGATTCTCTGACACTGGAAATTACAGGCATCTGAGAGCTGAGTTGTTAAATCAAATGCTCTTAATCACTGAGCAGGCACTGTAACCTCTCTTTTTGAGACAGGATTTAACTATGTAGCCCTGGTTGACCTGGAACTTGTTATGTAGATCAGGTCAGCTTGAAACTCACAAAAATCTCCTGCTTCTGTCTCCTGGCTTTTGCAATTAAAGGTGTGATGTGCTAAATATTCCACATAGTCTTGATTCAGGATAACAAAAATCTCAAAAGGGAAAAAAATGTACAATATAGGGTCATAGCAGGATGTGGAAATACACAGGCCAGGGGTTTTTCTAGAGGACAAAATGAGTGGTTCCATTCTAGCAAGTCTGAATTAATAAGCAACATGTTAAGAAACAAGAGTGGGATAATCTTTTCTTTTTGAATGAAAGGAACAGAAAATGTACTGAGTACAATGCATTAAATGTAGATGAAGGAAAAATGGCACTTCAGATTTAAGCTGAGTAGTATCGCCATTGCTTTTAGTGTTAACAAGTCAAAACATCTTCTGTGATGACACCTCAACTACAAGTTTGGACATGTCAAGCCAAAGAGAAGCCAAAGAGTCCTGTCTCCTGCAATGCCCCCCGCTTTTCCTATCTCACATAGCCTAACAGAAGCCATCCTTAGTTCACAGTTGTCCTGCCACAATTGAATACAGTTAAAAAGAGAGACAATATATTTTCTACTGTGGTAAAGAGCCTACCAATCAAAGGCAGGAACCTGCAAAATGACCAGTAACGTTAAAAGACCTGTATACTATTAGCCCAATTATTCATTTAAACCACACCAAATAAAATGGGTCAAGTAGAAGCAGCTATTTAATGAGAAGGTATTTTCCTGCAATGAAGTGTGACAGTGACCTGCTTAAATATCATTGTCAGAATTACATCACTTGTAAAATATTGTAATTAAAGCAGCTTCAAAGCATTTTAAAAATTCAGATTTATTTACTGGATATGCACGTGTGTGTGTCATGCATGGTACATGTGTACAAGGAGTTCAGAGGACAACTTGCAGGAGTCAGTACTCTCCTTCTGCCATATGGGTTTCAAGGGATGAAGCCAGGTGGTTCAGGCTTGGTGGCAAGCACTTTTACTAACTGAACTATCTTGCTACCCATCAAAATGTTTTATCTTGATAATTTAAAAATAAATTCAGTAACCGATGAGATGGTTCACTGGGTAAAGGCATTTACCATGCAAGTCAGATGACCTGATTTGATCTCCTAAACACACATAAAAGAAGAGAAGGAATCAATTCCACAAAGTTGTTCTTTATCATTTGTTTTGTATTGTTTTAGTTTTCTGAGAAAAGATCTCTTACTATATAGTCATGGCTGGCCTGGAACATGCAGAAATCCACCTGCCTTTGCCTCCCCAGTACTGGGATTAAGGGCACATGCCATCATATCTGGTTACAAAATTGTTCTTTAATCTCCACACATGTGCCATGGTATTTGCATGTCTTCATAAATATACATCATATACACAACAAACACAACAAGAGAAATTAAGTTTAAGGGGCTGAAGAAAGGGCTCAGCTGTTAAAAAAACTGGCTGTTCTTGTAGACACCCAGGTTGGAATCCCAATACCCACATGGTGGCCAACAACCATCCATAACGCTAGTCCATGGGGTCCAATGCCGCCTTTTGTCCACCTTGGATTTTGAAAGACACAGGCGTACTTGCATAAATACATGCAACACACACATACACATAAAATAAAAATAAAGCAAAATAATAATGTTAAAAAAATAAATTTACTTATGAAAGATGATTATGTCAGAATCTGTGAGAAAGCATCACTTCTCCCATTTTACCAGTGAAAAAACTGAGACTCAAAAAATAGGAGTCAAACATCCAAGTAGGCAGAGCTAAGATTGATTAAGTTCGATATTTTCTTTCTTTCTCAAGGCCTCTTCGGAAGCTACCAAGGGACTTCCCTTTCTTAAGGTATTCTGCTTCTGTGAATAACCTCTACTTACTGGGAGTATAAACAATTTCTTCCAGCCACCTTACCATACTATTTTTTGTACAAAGAAAATGAATCCTATAGTTGCAGCTTCTAGTTTTTTCAATTTGAAGAATAACAAAATCATGCATGCCATGTTTTAAACCACTAGCATTGATTTTCCAAAATAGCTCATGGCCACAGTGACAATGACTTTTCCTCCAACACTGTAAATGCTTTGAGAACAAAAAGCAAAAGCCTTTTCCAACCAAATATATCACAATGCTAAATCCAATTTTTTTCATACATATAATCAAGATAAATAACACAACCTACAAAATACCAGCTATAGATCAAAATGACTATGAGCATTGTTACATGTGAATTCTATCTCACAGCATAATACAGACAATTAAATTTAAAAATTATGTTTATAGTTACTTTTATGTTTCTGAACTTATTCATTCTAATTCTTCACTCAGCTGCTCTGAAGACCAAAGAAGGCTGCCTGTTTTAAGAGAAATGAGTATTGATTCTGAGGTCAGACAGAGACAGGCTCAGGGGTTGCTCTACTATTTCTTACTTTTGCTGTTTAGGCAAGTTACTAAATTGCTAGAAGTTTCAGTTTTCTCATATAAACAAGGAGATCATCCCTTACCTTTATTGGTATCAAGTAAATGGACTAATGTTGAGGCAACTTCAGTTCCTGGGAGAGGATGCTGCTCAATAAATAGAAAAAAAGTGCCCAATAGATGATGGTTAGGAATCAGCTTTAAAAGCCTTAGAATGAGAGGCTGGAGAGATGGAGAGATTAAAAGCACGGAATGCTCTTGCAGAGGAGCCAGGTTCAGTTTCCAGTACCAATATGGTAGCTACCAACCAATCATTACTCCAGTCCCAGGAGATCTGAAACCCCTGTCTGCCCTCTGTTGGCATTACAGACACAGGTGCACTTACACACATGCAGGCAACACATTCATACATTTAAAAAGTTTTTTTAATCAAAAGTTTAAAAAACTTTTTAATGTGTATTATAAAGTCACCCAAAGAGGGAAACAAAAATTAAGTGACTGACATAAGATGATAAAAAAACTTATTTCTACTTCTAGTATTTCTGCATTTTGGTATTTATTTTACTGAAAAGGTTTAAATATGGTCATAGTCAGAGGCTGAGTTTAAGATTTTTAAAGGATCTACATCAATGATTAAGCTAAAATTACTTTTTTCTTTTAATATACATATTAATATTAAATAATCTCTAAATCACTACAAAGAAAAAACATTTTGACACAATTTGCATTTCTTCAGTATAGCTTTAAAAGAAATGAAACTACTCTGTAATCCCATATATATCTAAAACTATTGTAGGGAGAACAGAGCCAAGAATCTTCCTCTAAAGATCACTGTAATTCTCTGGCACCTGTTCCCATAAGGATGAAAAATTCATATCAATTCAATTCTAGCAGCCACTGATTACTTTTTGAGTTCTGACAGAGTTTGGAATATCGAAGATCTGTCAGACTGTTTTTAATACTTCCCTAAATTTACAAGATGCTATTCCTAACTTGCACGTGGTAAAAAGACCACACATGATATGGAATTTCTGACTCAATGCAACGTGTGTGTGTATGTGTATGATCTGTTCTTCTAAAGTTATTTATCTTGCCTGGGTACACAACTTAAACCCTAGCAACTGGAAGAGGCAGGTGGACCTCTGTGAGTTTGAGGCAAGCCTACTCTACAATCATAGTGAGATCCTGATTAAAAAAAAACAAAAACAAAAACAAGTTATTTAAATATTTTTTGAAGGACAGCATTCAAGTCAAGAGTCTATTATTAAAACAACAAATAACCTCAGATAAACTATACTGCTTATATGGGCCTCAGCTTTTCCAACTACACACAAAAGGTGTGGTACATATTCATGTGAGTCTATCCTTCAGTTACAATGCCCTAGAATTATCTAGCTTCAACATTTCCAGATATGGTAAAGAAAAAAAAAGCACCCTTTTGCATCTAACTCATGTTGTAAACTACTTCAGTCTCAATTTCATAAAAATCTTTCAACTTAACCAAGACTTAACATTTTAATCTCTCTTATGCTGATTTAACCATATGGGGACAGTAAGGAGGTATCTTAATAAGAATGAAGTATAAGGAGTATTTGTCTAAAACAACTGGACACAGGTCCAGGAAATACAGCTTGTGTGCTATGTAGGCCACATATGCATTCACTCAAGAATTGAGTACCTATCATTATGTGATTGGTACTTTTTTAGGAGATAAAGATATACTAATGATCTAGGAGGAAAACAGAGAGGGGCTGGAGAGATAGCTCAGTGGTTCAGAGAGCAATATTCCCACCCTACCCGCTTCGAGAAACCATGTTGGGTAGCTCCCAACCTTCTGTAACTCAAGCTCCTGGGAATCTGAAGACTCTGGCTTCCTCAGGCACCTGGAACTTTCCTGCAGATACCAACACACACACACACACACACACACACACACACACACACACACACACACACACACAAATTTTTAAATAAATCTTTTCAAAAAAGGAAATGGAGAGAACACAATAGGCTCAGCTTCATATCAAGTACATTTAACACTGAAACCTGAAGAAAAGCTTAGCTTACTCCAATGCCTCGCAAAGTTAGCAGTTTCAAAGAAAAATAACTACATAAGCAGTTTGAGCACGAGCTGTTGGGTGAGGTAACGGGTTGAGAATGATGCATCAGCCGTTTTTAGTACTTGTTTCTTTTTTGCTCCACACTGGCCCTGGAAATAGTAGCATCATTACACAAAAAGTGCCATAGTAGAAAGCATAGTTTCAGAGTACTCTGTACCGTAATTTAAAAATCTAATAAATGACACAGGCTTGGTCACCCAATAGTATCACTGCAAGGACACTCAATCTTGTGTCGGATGTTTCTCCCACAAAATTAAAAGGTTATTCATGCTTAAATCTCAGACCCTCTGAACATTGTTGAAAAATCTACTCAGTGAGGGTTAGGATGTAATCATTAATTCAATATATTCAGGGCATATATAATGCCATGATGGAGATTGACTGACAAACAAGACTGACACAGTCTCTGCCCTTACGGACTTCAAATCTGCTAGAAGGGACAAAAACTAAAAAATTAAGAAATATTTAATTATAAGTTTGATTAGCTATGGTAAGTACAGAAGACATATGTAATAATAAATAGGCCTAATCTGGCATAGCAGGGGTGGGAAATCACTCAAAGAAAAGTATATGGCTGAACTGCTAACAGAAAATAAAATACAATATTTCTTTCTAAATACAGTCTAAATTTTTCAACACCCAAGTTCCAGACATGTTTATCCTTGATGTTCACAATACCGTGAAAATACTCAGTAACAGTGAGTTAACTGCAATGGAGCAACAAATTTATAAATAAATCTATCTTCCCATATTGAACTGTAAACTCTTCCAGAATAAGGCCATTATCTACTTCTGGACCCTAGCCTGGAACTAGATACTCAAACCACTCTGATGAGGGATGTTTATTACTGGAGTAACTATGCCAACGGGAGGATGAAGAAATATGGGAACTTTCTGTGCTGACTTATGTTTAGCTTTGCTATGAACCTAAAATGGAAATGTATGCTAAAAAGAGAATGAATAAAAAGAGAATGAATAAAGGGTTAGGCATGGTGGTACACTCCTTCCGTCCCAGCACTCAGGAGGCAGAGGCAGATGGATCTCTCTGAAACTGCCTCATCTACATAGTGAGTTCCAAGAAGGAAGGGTAAACCCAAAGAAATTAATGAAGTAAAACTTTAATGGAAAAGTGGGAAAGAGAAAATGAAGAATAGGAGAAATTTTTAATCCTTCTCCTCCTGCCCCCACATCCTCATCGTTTTGAGAGACAATCTCATTGTGTAGTCCAGGATTGCCTGGAATTTACTATGTAGAGCAGACTGCCTTCGAACTTTCAATGACTCTCCTGGCTCTGCCTCCTGAGTACTGAGATTATGTAATTTTCTTTTTTTTAAAGGTCTTCTTGGCTTTTTCTTTCTTGTGGTGCTAGGGAATGAAATGAAATCAGGGTATTGTACACATGAAGCAAATGCTGTTCCATAAGTAAACCCTACAGCACAGGCTACTGACAGGAGTCTCCTGCCATTTGGTGATTGCCTTTGAACTAGAGATCCTCAGGTTCCTGGGTATATGTGCCGTTATATTTGATGAAAGCAATGCCTTTTTAAATTTTGTGTTATTTATGCATGTGTGCACATATTTATACAAGTACATGTGCATGCGTGGGTGCACATATATGTGTTTAGACCAGAGAATCACATCAGTAAGATCCACAAGAATGCCATCTACCTCCTTTGGAACAGGATCTGTCATTGGTCTGGAATTCAATTAGGCATGGCTAGCTGGCCAGCAAGTCCCAGGTATCCTCCAGTTTTCACCTGGCTGTGTGTGTATATGTGTGTACATGTGCCACGTGTGTGTGTGTGTGTCCAAAGGGACCAGAAGAGGGTCGCTGGAACTCCTGGAGCTGAAGTTATAGGAAATTGTAAGGCTCCTGACATGGATGCTAGGAACTGAATGGAGGAGGGAGGGGGGCACGGCTAGTAAGTGCTCTTACTAGTAAATTGCTGAGCCAAGTCTCCAGCCGCACAAACCCAGCATTTTTATTTGGGTTCTGGGGCTCAGGCTCAGATTCTCATACTTGTGAGACAAGTACTTCACTAACAGCTCTGTCTAGAAGGCTTTTCAAATTGTACAGTCATGTGTTGGTTACAGAAAAATAAAGATTTAAAAGAAAATAGCTTTTACTGTTTCTCTGCCTTTTGGCTAAGATAAAGTAAAAATTAATTTAAATCACATATAGTTCTACCAAAGAAGACTACTGGTCAATTTTTCTTCTATGTATGTGCCATTAAAGAAATGAAATCGGTTTAAATTCTGCCATTATAACCTGCTGCAATATTTTCTATGGACCAAATTTTTCATCCTGAACACAAGTATCTGTTTTCTTTTTCTTTCTTTTTTTGATACAAATGTGTTTTGTGCTTATAATGAAGACTGTGACCATACAAATATAATCCAGATTATCATCCTGAATGGTGACCTTAATTCATCCCCAACTCTAGAGTAAGATGCAAAAAGATAGTAAGTTAAAAGGCAATGTGTACATTGCAAACATTTGGAGAAAATAATGCTGTAGAGTCTATCCCTTTAACTTTCATTATAAAAGTAAATTTTGTCAATATATAACTAAATGAAAATAAACCCTGGAAATGCTTAATTTAAAACAAACAAAATCTCTGAGGTATAGTCAGTACACAGGGAGTTAGTCTCATTGCTCAGATTTGAACATCGCCATGAATGCACTTTCTTTAATCCTCCTCTAGCTATCAAAGGGATTTAACAGTTGGCATCCTCTTCCCCCCACCTCTGTCTGGGGCAATTGGAGTTCTGTAGAATTTGGCCTGCTGGAGCAGTGATCTTCCTTCCCCATTTTAAGATGATCTGGGGCTTAGAACTGAATGTCACTGAGGACCTAGTATGGCTCCACTGTGCCCAGAATTGTACCAGGCATTCTAATGATGTTTATTCAAGACAGTAAGAATTACAGTCAGTCTCTGATTTAATTTTCTGTGGCACAAGGAGCCTGTGTTTTAGCCTACAGTACACTACAGCTGTGTCCTAATTCTTTTCACCATTTCCATTCCCCACCTTATGATCTTCATATCCCTGCCCTTTTAAGACATTGCTCATCTTGGCTGATAGTCTTGTGATGGAAGCAACCACAGCACATCAGAAAAGACAGTTCTGTGTCAGTCACGTAAACAAGCAAAATTCTTCACAACAAAGGAACTGAGAGCTATGGCACATGTTGGATTGGTGATAGGAAAGCTTAATTAACAGGAACAGATTTGCATAATTTGTTTAGTGACCAGTCTATAAAACAGTGATCATAATAAGATAATCATCATTTTCTAAGGTCTACTTAGTTTAACATGAGTTCATAGTTTATATTAAGGTTCAGTGTTGGCCTTGTACCTTTATCACAAGTACCTGTGTTCTTTTCTTTCCTACTAATCTGTTGGTTCTTTTTTAATGGCTGTCTCTGTAATTTGACTTTAACTAGAATGTCAGAGTTGTAAGAATAAGTATTAGCCTTTTTAGGATGGCTTCATTCACTTGCAGATTTTAACTTATCTCTGTGTCATTCCTTTTTAGAATTGAATAATATTCCACCAACTGGGCAACGCCCGGTTTGTTTTGTCACTCACCCTACTAAAGGACCTTTTTTTTGAAAATTCAAATTAACATGTTTTAATTTATTACTTTATGTGTATGAATGTATTGCCTGAACAACACACTCTTGTTACCTCAGAATTATAAAGAAATACTAAAACAGGATCAGTGTCCTCTAGAACTTATGGAGGAGAGAACTGACACAATATATTAAGCCACAGTGTAGAACAGAGAGGAAGGTGCAAACAAGGAACAAGGGACCAAAAGCATGAAGGATAAATCGACCTCGGGGTATGATGAAAAGAAACTTTTATAATCAGAAGAGCCTGGTTTTGAAGAAGTAGGCTACCATCAGTCAGAGCAAGGGGGAAGGAATAGAAAGTACACTTTAGGAAGAACAGGAATACATACAAAAGCAGGACAGCAATAAAGCATGGCTTCTTCTGAAATTGCAATTAGTAAATTAAATACATGACAGTGAGTGACAGAAGAGATTTAGGAATATAAGGAAGGGTCAGAATAGAAAAGGTCTTCTGTACTAGGCTAAACAGTTAGAAATCTTCCTGAAGGTGTAAATAATGTAAAATTATTGTATCTGTCATTTACCTATTATATGAGGCAGAGTATTTTACACACTTTATTGCATTTAATGTTCAAATCTCTACAATGTGGGTATTTTACTTTTCTTTGCACATTAAAAAAAAAAAAACAACCCTGCAAATCAGGTCTGTCTCAAAAAATATGATCTCCCTATCTCCTACAAAAAGGATTCTAGCTCTCCTGTAATCTAGGGCTCTTTGCAACCTACCACTAGTTGTAGTATAAATTCTCAGTCTGCTCATCAGCAGACTGAGTCATAAGAAAATGTTCATAGAATCTATGAAATCACTGGCAACAAAGTATAGTAAGGGGCTCATTTAACTTTTCCTTACAGTCTCTAAAACAGAAATACTAAAAAATCTAGGGTCCATATTTCCTACAAACCTTAATATTATACCACCAAACCTACTATATGGCAATGAAAATTCAGTGGTGAGGAAACAAGGCTCTGTGCTTGTTTCCAGGCTCTGAAATTCATAGTCTAGTTGAATTTAGTAGTGTTACTTACTCTTTCTAAGCCCAAGGCTCTTTAATCCACCTTTCTAGATTGTAATGAAAATGAAAAGAAAAACGGAAAAAAAAATTATGTAAAGGAAAGACAATGCCTAGGGTATAACTGATCTATCTTTTTTGCTTAGGTTTAGGCAGATAATCAGCCATCATTCATTCTACCAACCTCATGGGATTTTGCAAAACTCAAGTAAGGTGAGATGTGTGAAAGCCCTTCATGAAACATAATGTTATCACAACTAAGTACAAAACATTGTTCAATACACAAGGATAAGTATTTTATAATTCTTATCTTTTAAAATATTTATTTTTTAATGTGTGTATGAGTGCTTTGCTTGCATGCATGTAAGTGTACCCATGTCATGCAATGCTCACAGAGGCCAGAAGAGGGCATTGGATCCCCTGGAAATGGAGTTACAGACAGTTGTCAGCTGCTATGTGGATGCTGGGAATTGAACCTAGGTCCTCTGCAAGAGCAGCCAGTGCTCTTAACCACTGAGTTATCTCTCTAGCCCCAATACAATCCTCCTCTTTAAAAGATTATTCCTCTAATGTAGCTATAAGTGTACAAGTGTCCCCACAGTAAGAAGTAGTGTTAGCAAGAAAGGTAGCAGCTCCTAAGCTAAACACACACTCAGAATGCGCTAGACCTAGTCTAGACATGGTTTATCCATATCTTATTTAAACCTAGAAATGCAAGCAAATAATAGCTAAATATTTGCTTATACTGCTAAAACTTGTAAGAGATAGGGCAAAGATTAAAATCCAAAAATTCTTGGTTCTGGAGTTCATACTACTGGAGAAGTAGACGTATAAGCTAAAGAAGCAGAGCAATACCACAGTAGCAGTAACACAATTATTAGCGTTCACTGAGCATTCACAGCACATACTAGGCCTTGTGCTAAGCATCTCATATGTAAGCTTTAATTGAATACCAACAACCCTGTGAGTTTGGACCATTCTAACTTTACAGATGAGGCAAAAGATTAAGTAAATTGTAAATCTGTGTTAGTCTCTGTGCAAGACCTCACAGGTAGTTTTCAGAACTAGACCATAAAAGTAGTGAAATCAGCACATAAAGCACGTGCTTTTAGTCTCTCTACTGTCCAGCAGTGTTCTAGCTGGGTCCTGAAGGCCAAATGAATCATGTGAAATTTGAGACAAAAGCCATGCTATGAACAAAGGGTTAAATAAAAGAGGTCTAAGGGGTTTAAAAAAGACACAGGTATCACTTACTGATATGTAAATATCTAATTTTTTTTTAGCCCATATGTGCAATTACATCCATACATATGTGTGAGAAACTCTTTGGGGAGGAGAATACAAGTGGGGGAACAGGAGAGGGGTGAAGAAGGTAAAGGTGAATCATTAAAACATACTTCATGTAATAATGCCCTAATGCTATCTAATGCCCTGTATGCTAATTTTTTAAATTAAAGATAAACTCTTGGGGATGTGGGGGGTGGAAAGACAGTGCAGGGTCAAATACTGGGACTTCACATGATAGTTAATTACTATACCCTAAGCTATAGTCCCAGTTCGTTATTTTAAATAAAGATAGGGTAATTTTACTCTTCAGTCCCTGAGACCCCAGATGATCATATTATTCCTATTCCCTTTCATTAAAAATAGCCTCTTAGGTACTGGAGAGATGGCTCAGTGGTTAAGAGCACTGATTGCTCTTGCAGGACTCACATGGCAACTAACCACCTACTATAACTCCAGTTCCAAGGGATTCGATACCCTCTTCTGACCTCCACAGGCACTACAAGACAGGAGTGCACTTACCTACATACAGGCAGTATTCACATACACATAAAATATTTTATAAAACAGCCTTTTAAGTTATGACAGTAATACATGCATGCATCTTACAGGATCCTGGGACATACAGGGTAATAAAATATGAAGAATAAATATGGAGAGTATAAGAGAAGTTGAAGGGGTTTGGATATGATCAAAATACATTGTATACATGTATGAACTTCTCAAAGAATAAAATTTAAAAAATAAAATAAAGTGTACATTAAAAACTTTGAAGAGAGCTGTGGGGAAAGCTGAGAAAGTAGGTCAGGGACTGAGTGCAGTGACCTTGGACTTTAACAGCAGACCAGAAAAATCAAAGCTACACTCAATCTGTACTAAAGATTGTAAGTGGAGAGACAACATAATAAAGGCCATACATAATGCTTAAAACAGATGTAAATGGAGAGACAAGAGACAAGGAGACCAACTGTGAGCAAACTTTATAGTGCTGGTAAAGGATAAAGGCCTGAATTACAGAAAGGTCCATCTATCAGGCCCACTACGGAGGCTCTGAGTTAGACATACCTAGGCTTGAACTTGGTTCCATCACCTACTAGCTGCATGACTTTGATTCAGTTAAGACTCTTTTATTATCTATAAAACTGAAGGTATAAAAACCACCTAAAGGTTGTAATGAGAGTTAAATAACATGGCACACTCTACAGTTTGAATCCCAGGGCTTCTTCAAGCACTAAACAGAGCAGATAAATACAGAGCAGACCTGAGGTATCTACACACAGTGACTGTACTTTAGATCGTATCAGATGGCTCAAGTTCTATATTATTGGTATATCAGGCCAAAAAATTATATTTGTGTGGGGCTGTGCTATATGTGTATAATAGAAGCTTAGCAGCATTCCAGACTTCTACCAAGTAGAGGCCAGAGGCCAGTAACAAATTCTGACTATCCCAATCCTGGTAACAAAAAACTGCCTCCAGTATATTGCCAAATCTATGTGTTGAGAAACACATAGATTCTAGTATATAAAGTGTTCAAGAGAAGTAAGCCTTAAAAAAAAAAAAAAAAAAAAAAAACTATCTGAGAGAAGAGAAGGAGGCAGTCATTTGGCGATGAGGAGAGCAGAAGTTTAAAGGCAATGACCAAATTCACCAGTTCAGTGTTAGTGGTTTCAGTTTTATCTGGCAACTCTAAAATGAATAATTATGCCTTAACTGTAAAGTCTTCCAGAACAGAATAAGTGTTGTTCTTAATAAATCAGAAAAGGACACTTTGCTTTGTAAACAAAAGATAAGGGAAAATTAAATACATAAAATCACTGTAAAGTTATACATAACCAAAGATTCTTATCTTCTATACTTGCACTCATACACCTGACAATGAAGTATATATTGATGGATCCTCTGTAAATGACTTTCTGAGCTTTTAATATATGCCACATGTTTTATATTCAGTAACGTTAAGGGGGAAAATGTATACAAACTATTATGTCTCCAAACTCCAGGTAGATGATGAAGATGTCAGACCTTTCTGACTCTCCTGATTCCTGGCCCCATCATTCCCAAAAGCAGCCCTTCCAGCCTTTGTGAAGTGACCTGAGCAAACAAGACTGTATAAGACTGTATCATTACCTTTCACCTGCTGCACAGTGTGACTCCCAAAGTTCCTTGAAGCACTGGTCAGAGCACAAAAACACTGAAACTGACCCAAGGCTTTAAATTTTGCACCAATATTTCATTCTATGGTCTCCATGAACCAATAGTCTCCAAATTCTAATATTCAGGAATTCAAACTAAATCTACATTTAAAGGTCCATGTCATGTCATTATATACTCACAAAACACATGGAATGTACAATACCAAGAATGAATCCTAATGTATACTATTTGTCTCACATATTTGGGGTGTGAAACAATGGATAAGAACACAATTAGAAATATTCTTATGATTATAAGTTACATGTACTACCTATAAATGGTATAGTGTTACCTGAAGGTTGTCTTAGATTGGTTATAAATGTATACTGGATGCCCTAAGGCAATCACTGGAAAAAGTTTTAAAAATACAACTGATAAAACCAGAAAGAGAAAAAAATGGAAACAAAAAATGTGCAAAACTACAAAAAGAAAATATAAGACAAAGATAACAGTAAAAAAAAAAAAAAATATATATATATATATAGTAGATACTAGTTCAACTATATAACAAAATCACTTTGAATGTCAATGTAATGTACCAATTATAATACAGAGATTGATAGAGCAACAAGAAACAAAACCCAACTCTGTGTTATCCACAATAAACTATTTAAAAGTAAAGGATAGAGAAATATATACTATACTACACCAATTAAAAGAAAGTGAAAGCAGTTGACCCTCCTGCCTCTAACTCCTAGTACTGGGGTTGCAGGCATGTGTTACCATATGGCAGGTTGGCGATGGCTTTGTGTATGCTAGGCAAGCACTCTACCAACTGAGCTACATACAATTAGTACTACCTGGCTGTGAGACTGTTCATGATCCATTCCCTCTCTGAGCTCTGAGGATAACTTTCCTCTCACAAAATCACTATGAAAATTAAAGTTTAAATGTGCCCAGTAGTGGTCAAGGTGTAGCATTTGTCTAGTATGAGCTGGATTCAATCTCTCGCACTGCCAAAATGGTCCAGAGAAGGGTACCTTCTTCTAGAGTACATGGCTCACGGTAGACAATAATAGGCATTAATTAATTCCCTTCCCTTTCCTTTCACTTGATGCAGCCTTATGTTCCATTCTTGTTAACATAACACTAAATTAGTTAAGAGAACTAATTTGGAAATGCCAGAACTGAACCTAGAACCTAGACATATCCTTTCCCAAATCTGAGCACTAACTCCAAGTCATATTTCAAATGCCCATAAAAGAGAAGTCCTATCTCACTTTATGTATTATGCACAACTAGTATTTTAAGAAGGCAAGATTAGCTCAAGATTAGGCTCAGTAATGAAATATAAGTGCTTTAGAAATCTGTGAGTTCCCAGTATAACCAACAGGTACTCTCATTTGTATTCTGCTCAAAGTATCAACAGGAAATTCCAAGTGGCCAAGAGTGCTATGAAAGTGTTGAGGCATCAGAGCAAAAGTATTTCTACTCCTCCATGTAGGCTCTGCCTGGGGGAAATTTACATTCTATGTAATCATTATTAAAGTTCATCTGACCTTTTCCCTTCCAAATTTTCACAGGCTAGTGTCACCAAAGTTAACATAGTAGAGCACAGAAGAGCTTCGGGATTCAAATCTACTTCAAGTCCCAACTATGACTTACTTGCTATATGACAGTAGAGAAGACCTCTTATCTACTTACAGTATTAATTTTTTCAACTATAATGTGTTCCAAAGTTCCAGCCATCTTCAGTGGGCATGAAATCAATTTAGTGGCCTATAATTAACATATAAGTAAAAAAGAAAAATATATTGGGTGGTATGTGATATTTTGCTACATGAAAGTAACAGTTATCAGAGACCTATAAAATAAAAATAAAAAGTACATGCTATTGTCTGCATCTTTCCATTTTTCAGAATTTGGAAACAATAGCGAAGTCCACATGTTAACAATTAACCCTACTAGCATCAAAATAGCTAAGCACAATCTTATTGAATAGTGGGAAAAGTCCCTGTACTTTGTCTATTTTAGCTTCCCTCCAAAGTGGAAGTCAACCAACATTATCTATCACGGACATGTCCTTCTAGATTATTAACATACAAAGGTCAAGTCTAATCAAAAGCTGGAATTCATTAAAAATTAACAAAGCCAAGATGCAAAACTCCATCCAGACAACAGTGATGTGTGAAAATGGCACTGAAGTGAGGTCAAACCTAAGCACTGTTCTTAAAGAATTATCGTTCAGCTCAAAAATTCAAAAGCTGGCTCCTGATGTGAAAGCCAGGGCAAGATTCACAGCTTAGGGAGGACTCCAATGAAAGGTGGTGTTAGACAGTCTAATATTATCAAACATAGAAAGGAACAGCACAAAAGGTCTCCTTTGATCTGAAGAATGATTTACCCTCCTATTAAAACCCTTGAAATGTGGGGCTAGAGAGTTGACCTCTTACAGAAGAGGAGCACCAACTCAGATTTGAGCACCCACTGACTGCTAACAACCATCTGTAACTCCAGTTTCAGGAATCTGATGCCCTCTTTTGGTCTGTGTGGGCATTACATGTACATGGTACATCTAGATAGATACAGGCAAAACATTCATACGCATAAATATAAATAAATTTAAAAATCTTAACCCTTGAAGACTGCAATTTGGAAGAAAATGGAATTTTCTTATTATTTCTTATAAGGCCCTCCATAAAGCTCCAACCCACCATACCAATATTATCTTCTATTGCATTCACTTCACTTTAACCACAGTGCCTTTCTTTTCCTCACAAATAACAAGCTCAGTCTCAAATCTCTCCTATTCCTATTGCGCAGATCAGACTTCTACCAGTTCTGTGCATGCCAAGGTTGATGTCATCATTTTGCTATCTATTAAGGGCATTCTCTGATAATTCCATCCCTTTGGCATCCCAAGTGATGAAACTGCCCTGCTTTACTGTCCTCACAGCATGACTTCTTGTCCATAGTACTTTGTTAACTTATTTTTCTCTCTCTCTGGGATAAGTTCTCCAAGGGCCTTTACTGCTTTTGTTTTTGACAAGCAGAATAGTGCCAGCTGCTTAACTCCCCCCCCCCCCCCCCGGCCAGGTAAACACCACACACACACACACACACACACACACACACACACAGAATGAAATGCATGCATTTCAGGATGACATCATATGTTAGAATTTAACTATACTTCCAAAACAACATGAAAAAGACTTACAGACCATTGTCTGTCTATTGAGTTATCAGAAGCTACACAGTTGAACTCTATTAAAAAATCCAAGCTAAAATGTGCTAAGCTTGGGGCTGGAGAGAGAGCTCAGAGGTTAAAAGAACTGGCTGCTCTTGCAGAGAACCCACGTTCAATTCCCAGCACCCACATAGTGGCTACCAACAGTACCTAATTACAGTTCCATGGGACCCAGTGCCCTCTTCTGGCTTCCATGGGCAATGCATGACACAGGTGCACTTACATACATTCGAGGCAAAACACTCATACACATAAAATAAAAATTAAAAAATTTAAACCATGCCAAGCTTTCCTTTGAGTATCCACTTATGAACCATATACAGAAGGCTATGCAACAACTAACAGCTAATAAAAGATTATTTGGCTTGAAAATTAATGCTTTAGCTAAATCTCTTGCTTTTAGACCCACTGACCATTGCCTTCACAATGAATTCTATCTCTACCATAATGGTGCCGAAGCCAAGAGAGACCAGGTATCAAATTCTAATTATACTTCTTTTATGCTGTGGGGACTTTGGTATGTTCCCTCATAAAGTGAAGATTATTGTACATGTGATAGGACTGAGGCTTTTGTTCTGTTTTAGCAATGTTAAACTAGGAGCCTTTACACAGGCTATATAGGGGCCTACATAAAAGGCAGAAGGTATATTTCAAGGGGAATTGGCCACTGTCCCTACCCTGGAAGAATGCACAGTATAAAAGGAAAGACAAGGTATATATAATATAATACAGTTACTAGGATTCTAGTATGTACTATAATTTTATCATACCAAAAGGGCTGAAAAGAATCTCCCCCTTTTTAGAAAACTCAAATTAGAAAACCTGTATTAGAAATTGTTAGTCCCTAGAAACAACAAAATTCTTACAACTTATCCAGTAGTAAAGAGCTCCTAAGACTGGTCAAAGCAGAAGCCTTATAAGATCTTAAGGAGAATGGTAAAGAATGTTTTAATAGCCAAAAGATGAAAGTAATTCAAGGGTCTGTTAACATAATGGATAAAACGTCATATGTACATATACACAATATAGTAATGTTCAACCTTTAAAAGTCAGGATGAATAAATCTTGAATACATTATGCTAAGCAAAATAAGGCAATTAAAAAGGAATAGATATTGCATGACTCCATTTACATGAGATATTCAGAATGATCAAATTCATAGAGAGGCAGGTATGTAGCACATGCCTATGATTCAGCACTTGGGACACTGAGGTAGGAGGATCAAGAACTCAAGGCCAACGTATGCTACACAGTGAGTCTGAGACCAGCCTAGGCTATATGAGACTTGTCTCAAAAAAGGACAAAACCAAACCAAAGCAAAATCATAGAGGCATAAAGTAAAATAATGCTTTCAAAGATAGGGTAGGGAGACAAGAAATGAAATAAGGGGGGTGGAGGTGGGGTGGTGGTGAAAAACAACATGAACTGGATGTACTTAATATCACAAAATCATAAACTTAAAGAAGGGTGTATGTATGTATGTGAGAGAGAGAGAGAGAGAGAGAGAGAGAGAGAGAGAGAGAGAGAGAGAGAGCATGCCAGTGAGTCAGTGAGCCAAAGACAGAGAACAAGAGAAGGGGAAATTAATCACCACTTCCCTGATTCTGAACATCTTTATTTCTGGTAGTATATCAACCCAGCTTTTCCCAGGCTAGGACAGGGGAAAACTTCCAGGGAAATCATCATGCAAAAAGCAGTGTATAATGCAGAAAAGACCTTTTAAAAATTGCAAGTATACAAACACTCAAACTCAGAATTTACAGTAAAATAGTCAGATGCTATAGACTGACTGTGAAATTATTTCAACAAGTGTTCAAAGGGCAGAAAATAAACCGAAGTATTATATATGTAATGCTGTTTTAAGACTATATTAAATAAAATCTTAGAGATAGGAGTCCATGGGGTGAGAATAAAAATTATAAGCCCATGCAGAGTAGATTTCATAATTCAAGGCCAAGGTCTCATAATTCAATTGTATTGCTGCAAATTGTTTTTTTAATGAGTGTCAATTTGCATTAAACAAAGCAATTGCTTTGTACTAAACAAAAATGTCACAACTGACAGTCCTGTCTGACAACCTGGTTTCTTAGTGGCACAGAAAGATAGGAAATAAACCCCAAAGTCACTAGTTCGGACAGCCTGAAAAGAGCAGACTATGGTGGCCTTGTATGATCAAAGACTATGTCACAACTCCATGGCCTATGCTTTCATACCCCACCCCCACAATCCCTTGTGTGACTAAGGACTGGTACAAGAGTGACAGCCTCACAAAGGGAATATAATAGATAAACCTTCCTCATAGGTTCAAATACACCAGAATCTAGAAATTCACTTCTTTGCTGTGCATCCATCCAATTTTCATTAAGTACAATTTACATATGCAAAAACTTCATTTATTTATTCACTTGTTTATCCATCCATCCACCCATGGACAGGGTCTTATTATGTAGTCTAATCTGGCCTAGAAACACAATCCTCCCTGCCTCAGCCTTCCAAATGCTGGAATTACAGGAATACACCACACCACTCTTGGCTTCAAACCTTATGTTTATTTTTACCTTATCAAACTGTAGAATTATAATCAAGAAGTGATTATTAGGATCATAATAAATTCTCAAATCAAATAATTACTTTAGCTACAGCTAAACTCATCAGCAATAGGATAGACTAGGAGCCTGGCAATCAGCTACATTCTTGTATTTTACAAAGACCAGTTTCTTCTAACACACGCATATAGGTATAATCAACCTCTGCTTTGGACATGCCACCAAACAAAAGCAACACCTTCAAAGTCTCTCTCACTGACTGGAAGCAGCCAGACACTCAAACTGCCAGTCCTGAATTACGGCCTCTGAATGGCAAGGGCTTCACATTTCACCGATCAGGGCACAGCCCAATCAGAAGACAAACCCCTGCCCTGCCGGGGACCAGCAAATCCGCTTTCTTCCAGTGTGCACATGACTGAATGTGCTTCTGTCCATCATCTGGGTCATATATAGTTCAATGCGAGCTGAGCAGACAGGGCTGCAAGGAAATCTGGCGCGGTTCAATACCTTGTCTAGCCTGGGCTCCAGTATCTTCTTTTTTTCTTTTTCTTTTTTTAACTGACAAAAAAAGTCATTTTTCTACAGGACAGGATGCTGTGCTGGCTGAAGTTCCATTTCTACAGCAAGAATTCTATCTGGAAGCACAGAAGTTGTCCTCTAGCCACAGCAGCTCGAACTTTTTTGATTGTTGTTGCTGCTTTTTCCCATCACTCCCATTCCCTTTTGACAAAGATCCAACTGTAAAAAGTCTTACGTAACAGTTCAGGACTACTTCGGTTCTTTTACCGGGTAAGCACTTTCTTTTTTTTTTTTCACCTAAAAACCATTTTAAAATTGCATCTGTTGAGAGACTTGACTAAAAGCTTTGAAGTAATTTGTGTAGTGAAATACTGTCACTGGATTTTTTTAGTCTCATTTCTGCACGTGCTCCTTTGTTCTCAGAAGAGAAGCTTTTCTACACTCCCCATAACGCAGCTGGAGAGTTATTAAGTCAGTTATTATAAGGAACACAAAGGTTGCTTTGCATTCTTTGCCTTTAGATAATTGATTTTGTATGTTTTCTTAAAACAGATTATTTTAAAAAGGAAGAAATTCACAAAAGAATAAACTGTTGGAGAATCTAGCAAAGTTTAAAGTTTTTAACCACCTTTTCTATATGTAGTTTTGTGTGGCCAAACACTTGTGCCGCCTGGGGCGTTGGGGGTAGAGGCAAACATAGACAGAGAGGAACTGAGCCAGACATGGACAAAGGCATGAGCCAAAACCAGACAGTCCTGGCCGTTCGATAGGCCAGCAGTGGGTGAGACAGGTCAGCCAGCTGCAAGGGTGGGAGGGGGGGAAAGGGGCATGGATGTGTGAGGTGCTCATGCGTGCGATCGTGACTAGATTCTGAAGCTGCCAGCCATTTTCCAAGCTATGCTTTGTATAATCTAAAGGAATGTATCTCCTCTAAAGCAGTCTTACCAGAGTCACTGAGAGAGAGGAACACAACAGATACCAACAACATACAGAATGAGAAAATACCAGGAACCCGAGTGGGCAAGAGGGAATGCAGAGGGGGTGGAAATTTTTTAGTGATCTGGAATGTGTTGAGTGACAGGAAGTGCCCCAAGCTCCCCCCAGCAACAACCAACTCTTCTCAGTCGCGCCTGCTTTTGTCTAACTCTTGTAATCTACACACTATTGCTTACAAAGCTGTCTGAGTTTAAGACAAAAAGAAACATAAAAGGCTCTCCATTTCATAGTACCTGTGATATGGAAGAAATGTAAAAGCATTTCTTTTCTATTCTATTTCAATTCTATGGAGAATTTCTTTCAGGCAAACAGAGGAAGGATAAAATATTTGTTCATAGATAAATGAGAATCATTAATTGTGTTCGATTTTAAAATCTGTTGTTTGGGATTTTTTTTTTTTTAAATAGTGTCTTGATTCTCCTACACTTACGTTAGTTCCTAATTTGAGGGCAATTTGTTTTATTTGGTAATATACCACACTGGAAGTTGTATTTTCTTTGTATAGATGTGGGCTTTTGGGAAAAAGATACAAAATAATAAGATGAATGTACTTTGAAAGAGAGAGAGAGAGAGAGAGAGAATATGAATCCCCCCCTTCACCTCTTCATAGGTTGCGAAGTATTTTAAAGAGCTAATTTCTTGGGGGAAATCAGCTATCTCTTACTTTTTGCTTGCATGCTATAGACAACTTTATATATAATAAATGTAAGGAGAAAAGTTTTGAGAGAAAACAACAATGTAATAAGTGAAAAAAAAAAACAACTTAGCATTTCTCCAAACTTCCTTATTACCAATAAAAAAACATTAAAAATAGAAAAAAATCATTAAATACCTAGCACTACTTATGAAATGGAAAATTAAGTGTGAATAAAACGATCCTTTGGAATGTATCTAGCTCCTACCACAAAGGATGTTCGTGGTCAGCCTAGGAGTTAATCTTTCCTAGTGTGGCTCTGAGCCTTCATGCCGAGGAGACATTATTCACAGGACGATTGGAAAAGTCCATTCATGTATCTGACTACCTGGATTTGAATAGAAACCAGACAGCAATTCTTTACTTCCAGCCACCATTCGCCCCACTGGACAATAGCGATTTGTTAGCACAGAGTCACAGGCTATGGGACACAAAGCTTGGAGCTGCAGAAAGATGGGGAATTCAGAGAACAGGAAATTACAGGCTCGATGCACTCCTGGCAGCTCTAAGAATACACACACACACACACACACACACACACACACACACACACACACAGAGTGCACGGAGATGCCATGTTTAAAAGCTACTTCTAGCTTTTAAAGTACCTCCAATGTCATAAAAGCTGTATTGTTCACGTATACCAAGTCATGAGTCCTGTGTGCTCTCTCTTCAAACTACAGGAACTTCATTCAAAGCCTCAGCGCAGTCAGAAATATCAAAAGTATCCACAGTTGACTGATTTCATGCTTTGATAGAGAGAAGGATGTTTTATAAGTAAAATGCTGTGAAAAAACAATTGTACTTACGGAAGTGAAACATAATAAATTTAATCTCTAAAAATTATTTCATAAAACTTTTCTAAATTAATTTCTAAAATAAATCTATCAAAACTCTATAGATACTATGTTTTCCAAGATAGTATATAAAACTTACTATTTGTAATTCCATCCAAAGTTTTTTTAGAAGATAAACACCAATTTACAAACTAATCTTACACAGAAAACTTATAAAAGTTTTAAAACAAAGCTCCAAGCACTTGTTTTAAATAAAAGAAAAATCTTATTTTCTTTTGTTGATCAGCAAATTATTGTACTTTTCCAAACTGTCTCTACTTCTTTTATCTTGAAACTTTAAAAAAAAAAAAAAAAGAATATTCGAAAAGGGAGAGGGCAGATAATTCTTCAATCTCAATAATAAGCAAAGGAAAAGAATGCTTGGGATCCTGTTCAGGTCCTTACGCTACAGCCTAAGCATCAACAAGCCAGATTAGTGTCCAAAGACACGAGTAGGAGACCTACACAAAGATGACGTAACTGGTTTTGTTCTTCTGTCTTTCTGTGATCTATGAGTAAAAGCAAGCAATAAACGATATCACATCTGAGATAATGAATGATCAAGTAGTGCTTTGGAATCATGAACTGCTCTACTTGGTTCTGTTTCATAACAATACCATTTTAAGTTGAGCACAGGCCAGGTTTAATAGCGTTGGTAATGAATGACCAAACTTCAGCAACTTCTATCATTGCTGTCAAACATAAATATCAGTTAATCCCTCAAATGGTGTATTGTCTAAAATAACTGCCATCAATCACATGTGGCTATTCTGATTTAGTTCAAATAAAATTAAAGAGAAAACTCCCTTCTCCCTTCCCACTAGCCTTATTTTAAGCCCTCAACAACCTCATGTGACAACTGATTATTATACTGGGCAGCCCAAATATAAGACACTTCCATCACCACACAAAGTCCCACTGGACACTGCTGATTTGAACCAGGCTCATATCTAGAACACCTATCTTCAATTACACACACAAGTGGACATACACACAAAAAAATCTTCAAGTAAAAACTATAATAATACATATGACAAAGTAAAAATGACGTGAAATGATATTTGACAGACACCTAAAAATAACTGGAAAACAATGGTGAGGGGGGAGGTTCAGGCCCAATTTCTTTTCATGGTTTGCAGTGAAAAGCATGATTATGAAGAATAGAGAGAGAGAGAGCAGTGGCAGAAAGGCCACAGCAATCACAGCAAAATGAGTCACAAAAGTTCTTTCTAAACAGGAAGCAACTAATACCTGTTAGGACTAAATGTAATAACAAAGAGCACTGGCTGTAGTCAGGTCAGTCAGATCTGAGCGACTACAAGTATCCACTCTAGCAGCTAGATGATACAAGACAAATTAATTTACCTCTCTCAAATTTATCTGCAAAAAAATAGTCATGCTGGCCAGATGGATTGAAGGATTCACAATAGAGCATGTAAAGCATCTAGTAAGATACCAAGCATTAAAAAGGCACAATAATTTACTATTACATTTCCCACTCAAAATCCTTATAATGTTACTCCTTCTAGACAGGTACTATCCAAAAGACAAGTCAAGCTGCCACAAGTGATTATTCTAAAACAAGTGGTCACATCTGACTCAAACAACCAGCATGATGTTTATGGGTTCAGAGGCTTGTATTTATATATCTGGGCTTAGGTATTAAATAAGATCAGGCAGCAAGAGAGATGGTGCAGCCATAAAATATTAATGCCAAACATGAGGACCTGAGTTCAATCCCTAGCACCCACATAATCCCAGGGCTGGAGAAGACAATGACAGAAAGACACCAGGGGTTTGCTGGTCAGCCTGGTCTAGCCAAATTGTTGAGCTCCAGATTCAATTAAAGACCCTGTCTCCAAAAAAAAAAAAAAAAAAAAAAAAAAGTGGATAGTAATTAAGAAAGAGACCAGATGTCAACCTCTGGCCTTTGCACACATGTACATGTGAATCGATTACACACAGGTGCATCAAAACACACAAATGCGTACACATACAAAAAAGAAAAAGATAAGACCACTATCTTCTAAACCCAAAATTAATTTCTCAAGTGATTTTGCTCACTGAAAAGTAAATACAAAACAATAGTATCTAAACACTGGGAACCTCAAACCTGTTAAGCAAAAACAAAAAGAGCTATTACATTTATTTGAGTATATATCTCAGACCACTTGTAAAAGTTGGCTCTCCTTCCACCAGACCCAGGATTGAATTTAGGTTGTCAGGCTAGGTTATAAGCATCCTAACATGTTAAGTACCTCATTATCTCAAAAGGCTATTTTAGAAATACAAGTAAGAAACCAGTCTCTCTTGATGATTTGACTAAAGCACACTGGGAAACCTTGGAAATCCTTAAGAAATACTGAACTGAGGGATTTTGCAATAACTTAATAATGTACATTACAGCATAGTAACAATGAACTGACAAACAATATGCCTTATGGGCTTCAATTATCATGAACTTGGTTCATGATCACTGGATGAATGAGTGAGTTGTACCTCTTCCCATGGTTTAGGTGGTAAGAACAAAACAAAACAAAAAATCAAGTAAATTCTATATGACTAGAGATCATAATCCCTAATCTACCACCAAATAAAACTGGTGAGGTTATTAGATTGTAATGCATTTTACAACCAATACTATAACTACTTAGTGCAAAAAAAAAATGTGTCTCAAGGTTAGTGGACATGTATTAGAACTCCAGCTCTACCACTTCTTATGGGACCTTGAATGGGTAACTTCCTCTCTGCCACAGAGTCTGCCATTAAAAATGCCATCCTGCCAGGTTGTTTTAAGGCTTAGGAATCTCAATTAGGGGCTGGAGAGATGGCTCAGTGGTTAAGAGCACTGGCTATTCTTGCAGAGGACCCAGATTCGATTCCCAGCACCCACATGGTGGCTAATCACTGTCCTAACTTCAGTTCCAGGGAATTCAATGCCCTCTTCTGTCCTCTGAGGTACTAGACAACATGGGTGCATTCACATATACGCAGAAAGTACACTCATGCACATACCATAAAAGTAATAAAATAGTTTAAAAAAATCATAAATATAAAACAGTCCTACCACTGTTCTTGACACATGGAAAACACTCTGAAATCCTAATTCTATCCTGACTTGTAAAGGCTTCAAGTTTTCTTCAATGTATGGGATCTTTACCAGACACAAAGAATGGAAATAAAGTGTTCCAGGTTGATTAGCAGCACCAGCTATTCTCTATTTAAAATTTAAAATAAACACATTACTGTAAAAACTGTGAACATTACACAGAGAATCTGAAATCTTAGAATCAAATGTTGAATGAGGTAACTATATTAATATGGGAAACATTTCAAAAATGAGGTAGGACATCAGATTTTAATACTATAAAAAATAATTTAATGAGGATATAAATTTAGTACTATTAGTAGATATAAAACTGGAGAATAATTTTCCTCTTTGACATAAGGTCTTACTACACAATGAGGATGGCCAGGAATCTTTTACATAGCCCAGGCTAGCACTGAATTTTTGGTTCTACTGCCTACTTCAGCTTGGAATACTAGACAATGAATCCTTTTTCTTAAATTAATAAATACTTTTTCCTGGAGACTCTTTAGAAAAATTTCCCCTAACTCTTCTTGGCGAGTATAATAAATACATAGAAGTTCTAAAATAAAGCCCAGGATTCAGAAACTAAAATAGCTTACTACAAGCATGGGAAAGACATTTTCTATCTTTGAGAGAAAAAAAAAAAGTTATACAGAGAATTCCTGGGTAAAGTATTTCCCAACTACATCTGTGGACACATTTTAAAGTTGGAAATAATTCAATTAAAATGAAAAAACATGTATCTTTCAATGACACCAAATAACTGAAAAACATAAGGTGTGCCACATAGCTTTCAGAACACACAGTGGTAATTTTCTAAAGCAAATAGCAGAACTGAAAGACGGATAAGGTGGCATAGCAGGAAATCGGAAAAGCTGGTTTTTCTCACATAAGTGGGAAAATCTCGATGTAGCATTCAATCTAAGCTCTCCACTAACTAACTTCCTAGGTAACTTTTACTAAGCTATTTTTCCCTGAGTATACATATTTAAAAGATACAGCCTCACCAAATAGTAAATGCTACTCATGAAGGGCCTACTATGTGCCAGACACTGTGTGGTGCTTTTGAAACATGCCACTTAATAATCATAATCACTAAAATACTAAGCTATTGTTATCAGACTATCTTACTAATGAAGGCACTGAGTTTCTTAAAGAAATGACTCTTGGAGGCCAAGATTCAATCAGATGGTTCTTGGGACCTGTTCATGTCACTGTCTGGTCTGTTTCCTTTTCCTTTTCTCCTGCCAAAGACTAGTTATTTCTTCTCTGCCCTAACACTAAAAAGAACTGACTTCTAAGATCACATGGATAAGGACTGTACAATACAACTTCATATATGACAAAAATAGATTTCTAGATGTCAGCAAGTACACAGTTTAAATTATGCATGGGACTTATAAAAATAGCTAAGTATTATTTATTTACTAGCCCTCAAGTCTCCAGAAAAAGTAGAATAGGATCACTTTAAATATTTGTCAAATATAAGAAACATAATCTATTTGAAGAACTAAATTCAGCACTTACTGAAATAAAGAAACTTTGATGTCATTAACACTGTTATAGTTTTAAATAGTTTAAAATATATAATGTCTTGCCAGGCATGGTTGCACCCACGTTTAATTCCAACATTCTAAAAGCAGAGGCAGGCAGATTTCTGTGAGTTGGAGGCCGTCCTGTTCTACATAGTGAGACTTTTGTCTCAAAAAATAAATAAAATATATAATGTCTTAAAATAATAGCACCTCTGGACTATAATATATATATATATCTATATATTATCTATATATCTATATTATATATATATATAAGACCTCTATAAATGGAAAGGCAAATTCTTCATGAATATTATTATTTTAAATCACCTTATTCTATCTTAAAATAAACCCTAGGAATTTAGTTACTTATGGTAACCAAGTGCTAAGAATTCAACAAATAAGACCACTAATTTGATGCAGACAGAAAAATGTAAAGAAAAAACATATAATAGGTTTAATTAAAGTTTCATCACTAAATCCAAAAGTAGCAGTCTAAGCCTCAGCCATAAAGAAAATACTAAGCTACACATATAGCCAGATGAGAGTCTTCAATAACAAAGTATCTATCCTACCCAATGCAATGTTCAACTACTATTCATTCTCTTCTCCATAGTCCTCCCCACACACACTCCATGAAATTCATACAGAACTACACATTCACCAGAGAATACACAGGAATAAGAACTGCCCTGACCAAAGCTTGTGGCTAGAAAGCAATGATTCTTTGAATAATCTAATGATCATTCATTGAAGAAAGGTTTCAAATTTTTATGTGTATGATTGTTTTGCCTGTATGTATATAAGTTTACCCATATATGCAATGCCCGCAGAGTGTGTTTGATTCCCTAGAATAGAGTTACAGGTGGTTGTTAGCCATCATACTGGGAATCAAACCAGGGTCCTCTGGAAGAGCAGTCAGTATTCTTAACTGCTGAGCCATCTCTCCAGCACCATAACACATAAATTTAAAAATATATATGTTAGAAAAATAGGGTAACTTCAGTTCCATTTTAGAGTTTAATAAGCTACTTCCTTCAACCTAACTACTAGATTTAAGCACACATTATGAGGGGATGTGAACTTCAAGCACAAAGTCTAGCAGTAAAAATACATTGAGAAAGCTGAGGTCTTTCTAATCTGGTAACTGCTGAAGCATGCAGATGTACAGACTCACCTGGTATACTTTTAACTTGTTGATTCATGAGAGTATATAGTAGGCTCCAAATAGAAGCCTACTGAAATAAAATCGTAACCAAGAAAAAAAATGAGTAAGCACGGTGTTTTAAAATTTTTTAAATAAAGGAACTTTGTCACATACAGGATTGTACAAAACACCCAGGAGGGCAGAGGCAGGCAGAGGCAGGTGGATCTCTGTGATCTGTGAGTTCAAGGCCAGTCAGGGCTACACAGTGAGGCCCTGTCTCAAAAACAAACAAACAAAAAAGGCATGCCCTTTAAAATCCTGGCCCTCAGGAGGCACAGGCAGGCAGATCTCTGCAAGATCAAGGTCAGCCTGGTTCACATAGTAACTTCCAGGTGAGCTGGGACTAGGGAGACCCTGTCAAAAGGGGGAGGCAGGGGAGGCACCTGGAGATATGGCTCAGATATTAAGAGCATGGGTTGCTCTTGCAAAAGATCCAGGTTCAAATTCTCAGCACCCACGTGGCAGCTAATAACCATATATAACTCCAGTTCCAGGGGATCCAACCTCTTCTGACCTCCTCAGGCATTGTACAACATGGATGCACTTACATACATGCAGGCGATACACTCACACAGAAAATAATTATAAACAACATATTTTTAAAAGAGTTTAAAAAGAAATAAAAAAACCAAGAAACACATATTTCCCTTCATAACTATTTAGTCAAGGAATTATTTTCATTTTCAGATCATACTAATTTTAGTTGTCAAGAAAAGATTAAAAAGCCAGGAAATGGGAAAGTTATTTGATTATCTTTTACATTCTGATACTGCCTATTAGCTTCATGCACAAGTAGCTGACAAACACAGCTTCAAGTAAAAGTCACAATTCCCTGTCAACAAATACTGATT
Source organism: Eospalax fontanierii (assembly GCA_035773235.1). NCBI lineage: Eukaryota > Metazoa > Chordata > Mammalia > Rodentia > Spalacidae > Eospalax > Eospalax fontanierii. The sequence goes on from CM069541.1 coordinate 53,554,305, forward strand.
GGAAACATGGAAATCAAGGAAGAAATTCAGAGTGGGTAAAGCCAGGGTGTGTATAGCTTAACAAGGAAATGCTGTGGTTTAGGAGGCAGGGTATTTGGGCCCAATAATATCAGCAACTTCACATCAAGTACAAGCATTTAGACTTTATCTACAATTGATTACGATATCAAGTTGTCAAGCAAAGTTAAATTAACATTAAGCAAATTTATTTAGGTGGAAGACAGATTAAAAATGGGCAACACTAGAGTCAAGAAGACTATTTGGCTACGTTGCAGTCACTCAGATGAAATGACAGTTTGGACCAATGTAATGCCAGTAAAGATATAAAGCAGTATAACATGCTACAGCATGAACTTAATGAAAGCTATGCTCAATGAAATGACATAAGACAAGTGCTGTATGACTGCACTTACAGGAGTCATCAAATTCATAAAAACTCAGAGTAGAAGGATGGTTACTAGGAATCAGGAAAACCAGAAAAATAAATGGTTGTATTTAATGGATAGCGAAGTTCAGATGTGCAAGGTGAAAATGTTCTGGGGATCTGTTGTATAACAGTATGGAAATGTACTCAACATCAGTTAACTGGTTACTTTAAAAGGGTTAAGATATAAACTTTACATTGCTATTTGTTTTATCTGAGGTGGAAGTCTTGCTATACTGCCTAGATTTGTTTCAAACTTCATAGGTAAAACTGCTGCCTCGGCCTTTCAAGTAGCTATGACCACAGGCATATGCCACCATACCTAACTAATGTGTTTTTAACATTTAAAAAGGAAGATGTAAAAGGAAGTTTGTTTGTGGGTGTGACATGGGAGGAAGGGAAATACTTTGCTCTAACCTACCTCTGAAAAATGCCTGCTTTTCCCCCCTGAATTATAAAATAAATGTAGCTAAAAAGGATCTGATTTACAAGGTACTATAAAGTTTCACATGGCCCCAAATATCTTTACCATATCACTTGTCATGCTACCTAACATTTCTTCAACCAAAGTTGAGAAATTTATTTTAAATAAATCCCTTGAAAAAGGATAAACTTGGCTAAATTTCTCATAACCACTGTTATCAGCATGCTATTACTATCCTGAAGAGTTTAGGACTAGTCCTCCCAGAACATTAATGTAAATACACAGGAGGAAGAACCACTTATGAAGACCACTTTTCAGTGACTATTCCAAAGCCATTAACATAAGATAGTATTTTAATAAGTCCTTGATTTTCATGGGTTGCCTCAAACTTTTAAACCAAGCTGCTGCCTAGCTTTTTTGGTTTTGTTTTTGATTTGTTTTGTTTTTTGAGACAGGGTCTCACTGTAAACCCAGCTGGTTGAACTCAGAGATCCGCCTGACTGTGCCTTCCAAGTGCTGGGATGAAAGGCATGTGCCACCATGCCCAGTTCCTATTTTTCAACTTTTTATGAAAAGGGAATCACATACTCTACTAATTTATAATCCTAGGAAGGCAAGATAAAGTACTGTGGTTCAAAAACAGAATCTTGCAGGTGCTTAAGATTACCCACTGTAATTTCCAGAAAACTCTGTGAATATATGAGACAAAACATAGTGAATAATCTTAGCACAAGAAATTATTGAAGGTTAAAGCCTTGATAAAAGAAAAGTTCACTGAATGACACAACTCCTTCAAAACATCAATTAGACAACAATCTCCTTTCAGTCAGGTCATTTCAGACACCTAGTACTTCCTTATTATGAACAACTGAAGAAATAAGAAGGCACTAAGGAGATGTCAGTTAGTAAAGTGCTTCCCAAACAAGTATGACAACCTGAGTTACATCCCCAGTATCTAAGAAATTCTTTTAAAAGGAAAAGATGGGAGGAGAGGAAGGGACCAGAAAGCAACTGTTAGAAAATTAAGAGAAATTATGAGGACCTGAGTTGGATCTCCAGCAGCCAAGTGGGTAAAGAATAAAGAGGGGAGGAGAAGGGAATGGAAGACGCAGAGAGTAAAGAACTTGTTACAAGCATGAGGATCTGAATCCTGATACCCAGCACTCCTGAAAATAGCTAGGTATAAAAGGTGCTTGTAGGTAACCCCAGCACTTGGCGGGGAGAGGCAGAAACAGGCAGATCCAGAAGGCTAAAACAGTAAGTTCCAATTTCAGAGAGACCATGTCTCAAAATTAAGGTGAAGAACAATAAGAAGAAGACATCCAATGACCACCTGTCTTCCACATGTGCACCCACATAAGCACATCTTTATACACATACACACAATATACAAATAAGATATAGAGCAGTTGAGGAAGACATAGAGCATTCACCTCAGGCTTCCACATGCATGGAATACACCTATGAGAACATGCATATCTTTGCACCTTGTGCACACACAAAAACAGATAAAGACATATACACACAAAAGTGAGACAAAGGCAATGATAAATGAGCAAGTATAGGAGGACTAAGGATGAGAGATAAGTTCCACAACACTGCTGGAATTGCTAGCTAATTAGTACCTCCACCCAAGTATTATGTAGTGGAGTCTGGAGTTAAGTGATACTGCCGTTAGGTCTTAGCATGATACATCCTTAGTTATATAACTATTGGCAAGTGATCTTCCTTAGCTTTAGTTTTCTTATTTACAAAACGAAAATGATAATTATCTTGAGAACTGCAGTCAACACTGAGATAACATAAATATAGTACAGCACATAGCAAAATGCCTGTGTTACTTGATATTATCATCTGTAAAATGGGTAACAACTCACATCACCAGAGGATTTAAAAGAAGTGACATCACTCAAATAGTATGGCTAATCCCTACTTTTAGGGAACTGTATTTCACCCAGTGTCAAATTCACTAAGAAATGGTATAGTGACTAAGAACATTATGAACCTGAAATTCTTGAATTCCAATTCTTGTTCTGCATGACTTTCTCTTCCTATTTTTTTCCTGTAAAATAAGAGAAAAATAAGTACCTATCTTACTTGGGTTTTGTAAGAACCAGACAAGTATTCTTTTAAAGTATTTTATATGGAAAGCCTTAAAAACAAAACCTGAAAGGACAGGTATTAGTACATATTATTTATATATAATATGTATATATTGTTATATAATATAAAAGGTATTATTATTTTAATAGCAGTGGTAGAACTGTTTTGTTTGAGATTGCTTCATATCAAAGAAAGGAGCTTGAACAAAAGTAGTTCAACATTCTAATATTGAGAAACTTGATGAAAATATTCATAGACTTGTCCTGAAAAACATCACAGAAGAGAAAGAGAAAAGTGGGGGAGAATAAAGGAAAGAAGTTACAACAAAGGAACAATATCACCAAGTAAGTGTGGTTGTATCTAACCAGAAACATCATGAAGATGTTCTTTCTGGCACTGCCCAAGTATGTACCAGTTCATATAAAGGTGGCCTATCCTCACAGACAGAAAATAATAATTTTTTCCAGCTCTCACCTTGTAAGAGCCAGACATATGAAACAGCTATTCATTCCTTAATTTTTCAGATAAAGGAAACATTTTTATCCCAGAATGGTCAATTCTGAGAGCCACCTTAAAAATACCTTTCTGCATTATACTAGTCTTATAGTTCTGACACTCCATAACTTCTCATGGGCCAATCAGAAGTAATGAATGAAGCAAAAATGCAAGAAAGTTAGCATACTTTGGACTGAAAGGAAACCTCATGGTTGTTTTTAGAAGGTCAAAGACTCAATCGTATGGACTGGCTATTGTGGCTGACTTCCAAAGTAAACAAAACACAAACTACATAAACAAATAAAATCAATGGATTGAAATTTATCTGCTTCAGAGTCACTGCCTGTAGCTTCTTTGGTGGAAAAAAAAAATCTTAATTCATTCCCAGTCTCTAGCACATTGTCTAGTCTCAGAGAAGGTGTTTAGTGAGCACTGAGTACAGTCTGGGTGCACTTCACTTTGCACAAAGTACTATTAGGTACAAGAGACCTAGTGGTTAACTTATGTTTAAATCAAAATTATGTTTAAATTAAACATTATTAACTTACGTTTAAATTAAAATTTGGTCAGCCACAGTTAAGGAGCAGCAGCTGCAACTGTACCTAATCCCATTCAAGACTTATTCTCAGCAGCAAAGTTATGTTCCTTGGCATGCCCATTATTTCTAACAAATGATGTGGAACACTTTCATGGAGCCCCAGCAGGTAGTTCATTCTGTAAATCAAAAAGGGCAAACTCCAAAATCTTTGGTCATAAAAATATGGTGGTTAGCAGGAGCAGGTGCTAACTAAGCCTAGTGTATGTACTTCCAAAGTCATGTCATCCAGAATTCTGACTAGCTAAGAACCAGACTCGGTCTAGAATATGATTTGTTTCCCTTGCCTCACTCTTTCTTCAAGAGAAGCCAGGAAAGGTAAACTATTTACTCATGCATGTGTGTCTGCATACTCAAATACTGCACTCCACAGAACAGTCCAAGACTTGGCAAATAGATGAAATGTAGTAGATGGAATTGCTTTTATAGACACCTGTGCAAAGGGAAGGGTTACCTCACGAAATACAATTAGACAAGATGTGGCTTGCTGTCCTGTGTCACTAGTTACAAGAATTCACAGAATTAAGTACTTGGAAACTAATCAGGGAAATACTTGGAAGAAATCAGAGGCAGAACAGTACTACCACCTTGGAAAGCAGCATCTTATCAAGCAATAACCCTTTATGGCTTATTTCAATGAAATAAAGATGTGATACCAAAAAAAAAAAGCTAAGCTGTGAACTCTGGAAACAGACAATGTTTCAATTAAACACTGTAAGCTTTGGCAACCACACGAAGTACTCTTTGAAATTCTTTAATCAGTATTCTGGTAAGGGCCCAGTACCAAACTGGCATGGGTTCTCATGTGGCTTAAAGTAAAAATTTCTGGCAGTTTTAAAAAATATGACCTACAAATATTACTTTTACATGTCACGAGGAAATATTTTACTTCAGACCTTGTCTTAAACTTAGTAACTGCCAAGTTACTAAGAAAGTGTTCATAGTCATGTGCGGTAGGTACATCATGCCTGCAATCTCAGCAGAGGCACTCAGGATTCTAAACTGCAGGCCAAGCAGAGTTAATATGAGGAAACCCAATCTGAAAACTAAATAAACACAAGGAATTATTCTAAGATGCTTAAAGGACCTTAATGAAAACTTTAAAAAGACTTATGAAAAAAGTATTAGAGTGTCTAGCAAGGAGCCTAGTCCTGACAGGCATAGAGTAGAGTGGTGTGTAGTCCTCTGGAGATCTAGAGTTTCTTTATTCCCCTTTGCAGCACTGGAAACTTTCTCTGGTATCTTGTTTGGCTGATTCTTTTTGGAGTTTTTTTGGGGGGGAGGAGGGACTTTTTGAGACAGGGTCTCCCTGTTGACCCAGATGGCCTGGAACTCATAGAGGTCTGCCTGGCTCTGTCTCCCGAGTGCTGGGACTAAAGGTGTGTGCCACCAGGCCTGGCTCTAAAGGGTTGTTTTTTTTTGGGGGGGGGGGGAGGCGGGGGCTTGCACCTTAGCTGATCCTGTGTGTGAGTCTTATAGTTCCAAGAGTTGCACTCTTTTTTACAGATTATGTCCTAATAGTGTGGTTTCTGCCATCTGACTTACAGACTTCAACTACTACAGAAAAATTAGTTTTGGAGAAACAAGCATTTCTTGTTATGAAAAAGTCACTGTTGGGCTGGAGAGATGGCTTGGGGGTTAAGAGCTCTGGCTTCTCTTGTAGAGGACCTAGGTTCAATTCTCAGCACCCACATGGCAGCTAACAACTGTTCATGGCTCCAGTTCTGGGGATCTGACACCCTCTTTGACCTCCATTCACACTGCACAACACAGGTATACTTTTCCTTACATACATGCAGGCAACACACACATAAAAACTAAAAATAATAAAGTCTTTTTTCAAAAAGTCACTGTTTCACCTATCAATTTAACAAGGAATGACTGCCAAGAAAATATTTCTTCCTTCACTTGAAAACAAAAACTGAAGGCTGGGGATGCAGCTCAGTTGGGAGGGTACTTGCCCCAGCACTACATAAACCAGACTTGGTGGCATGTTTGAAAGGAAGAACTAGAAGTTCAATGTCATCCTTGGCTACACAGCAAGTTAAGAGGACAGCCTAGAATATGTGAGACTCACCTTAAAAAAAAAGTGCAGGAGAAGTACATTAATGTCTCTTGAAGCAATTATTATTTGTGACAGCAGTCATTGTAAAGAATAATTTCCTTCATATTTATGCTTTGACACTGGATACCTAGATACGCTTTAGAGACTAGGATGGGGAAAACTTTCTTATTTCAGTCATGAATACTTAAATTACTTGACCCAAGATTCTGTGTGTCCTCAAATGCAAAATGAATAACAACTTCAACCCACGAAACACTTCCTTTCACACTATCAGACACGTGGCAATCATTTATGAAAGACTGAACCCTTAAAATGAGTGTTTAATTGGAGCTAATAGAGTTAACTCTATTGTTGACATAGCTCATATTCAAGACTGTAAAGAATTTTCATTTAAACTGTTTTAAAGATCAAGACTGGACTTTGAGGCTGTGGCTCAGTGGTCCAGAACTTGCCTATCAAGTATGAAGCTCTGGGTCCAATCTAAGTTATTGAAAGAGGTTTAAAAAAAAAAAAAATCAAGACTGAGTCTGTAAACTTTCAACATTTCAATAACTTCTATTTTTAAAAATGAAATTTGGGAACCAATAAGATGACTTAGTGCTTGCCATGAAGCCTGACAACTTGCGTTCAATCCCTCGAACCCACATGATGGAAGGAGAGAACCAACTTCTGCATATTGTCCTCTGAACTCCACATGTGCCCCATAGCATATATGTGTGTGTGCATCAAGCCTAGACACACAGACACACAGACACATGCACATACATGCACTAAATAAAAGTAAATTAATAAACTGGATTTTATTCCCTATTTCCCATGGTAACATCAAAGGGGGGAATTATGAAAAAAGAGATAGTTTTAACCTAAATGTAATTTGATGAGTTTTGTTTCCCAGATTTTAAGTTCTCATGAAGCATCTCAAACTTTCATAAAAATGTGTTAACTAGGGGCTGGAGAGATGGCTCAGTGGTTAAGAGCACTGGATGTCCTTGTAGAGGACCCAGGTTCAATTTCCAGCACCCACATGGTGGCTAATAATCATTGGTAACTCCAGTTCCAGGGGATCCAATGCTCTCTTCTGACCTCTTCTGACCACCTGCCTGACACAGGTGTACTTATATACGTGTAGCCAATACACTTATACACATAAAAATTAAATATTTTTAAATGTTAACTATACAATAACTATCATGTACACCCAACATTATATTTGCCTCTGATATAATTACTGTTTTACTTTTGAAGGTATAGTTTACATATGACAAAATGGATTTTCACATCTGTATATTCACATGCAACCACTACTCACATTAAACTATGGATGCACATTTACAGTTGCCTACAAGACTGCTTCATGAACTTTCTCTCCAAATACTGTCTACCACCTCAACTCAGGTAATACTATTCCCTTGTTAGATTTTCCATTTATCATCCCAGCCCTTCTCTGTGTGCTGACATCTACTTTAATCAAAACTTGCCCTAATTAAAAGGAAAAAGTCTACATAATAGGCAAAAAATAAACAAATTTAGAAAGCACAAAAGCCTCCCAGCATTTCTAAAGGAACAGAAAACTGAGAATACTGGTACAAAAGAGAACTAAGGGGAAACAGGAAATAAATTAGTTTAATTAAATCCTAAGAAAATTGTATTAGACAGTTACTTCAATAAGACTACAATCAGCATATATTTCTAAATCATCTACTACAAGAATATTCAAGCCACAGAGGCATATGCCTATAATCTCAGCACTCAAGAGGCAGAGGAATGAGGATCCCCAATACTAAGGTAATAATCTCAAAAAAAAAATTTTTTTTTAAGTCTTTTTTTTTTCTGGCAACATAGAGAAACAATCTGCCTGTCTCTCTGGTGCTGGAATAACAAGCATGCTCTACCACATTTGGCTTTAAGAAAAAAAAGCAGTGGGGGGGATTCTGGGGATAAAACCCAGGCCCTCTAACTGACCTATCTCCCCAGCCATACAACTACATTTTCTTTAACATTCACAACCATTTCAAGGTCATGTTCCAATGCCTGGAAGCTGACATTCACAAATGAGCCAGACTCAGACAAAATTTCAGCACCTGTTCATACACACAAACCAAAGAGCTCCTAATCAACAGTCTCTTCTTGGAAAGCTCCCCTAAACTGACATGGACTCACAGTCATCTCTGGAGCAACACAGATAAAGATTCTTCTTTCAACAGCCAAAACTTTCACTACTTCATCATTCAAAGAGTTCAGGGAATTTTGAGATAAATTCAGTTGATATTTTCTTTCACATGCCCTTGTTAAGATATCACTGAGGAAATCAGACTTGAGACAGTAGTTGGAAAGCCCAAAAGGGAAGGACTCAGAACTAAGAACTTCCTAGAAGCAAAAAAGATGTGCTGAGGACATTCTAGGAAGGATATCTACTTTGTATGTAACTTAGAAAAGAAACCTACAGTTCTGTCTAGTTGGCCTCAAGTTTCCACTCAAGATGCTAGTGAAACATTTATGTTTAGACGCTTTTTTGGTGGTTGTTTGCTTTGGTTTGGCTTGGTTTTCCTTGAGACAGGGTCTAACTGTGTAGGACTGGCTGGCCTGGAATGTACTCTGTAAACCAATCTGGTCTCCAACTCACAGAGATTCATGGTCTCTGCCTCCCAAATGCTGGGATTAAAGGCATGTTCTACCACACCGGCCTATACCTAGACTCTAATATAGATATTAGTCTTTAAATAATTTTGTAGAGACTGCACAAAAATAAGCAATTATCTTAACTGCTTGCTTCTGAATAGTTTGTTTTGGTTTTGCAGTGTTGGGAATCAACTCAGGGCTTGTAATCAATCTACCACAGGGCAATCATTGTTTATTTGGAATATGAATAATCACCTAAAAGTTAGTCTTTATTATGACTGACAATTTATAGATGCTTTGATCACCAGATTAAGCTATAAATACATGTTTAAAAAGACTAGCAAGCATATTGGGCTTCAATTCCTTTTATCTACTCCTAAAAACATTGAGTAGCTCAGCAGACCACTTACCTCAGATGCCCAATCTCTAGCACCACAAAACTAAACAAAAACAGAATCACCTGAGGTCAGTAATCCCTATACCCTTGTCTTGTCATAGAACCATTTGTAAGGTGCCAGAAGTACTGTTTAATCAACCTAATTTTTAAAAAAGATTTATTCTTTAAAATTTGTGTGTGTAGTTGTGCACATACATATGTGTACAGAGACCAGAAAACAGCATTAGATCCCTAGGGTGTGCTGGACAGCTTCAGTTGTCAACTTGACATTGGATTGCCTCTGAGCATGTTTTAACTGTTGAGTGATGTAGAGGGCCAGCCCACTATGGGCAGTGCCGTTCCTAGGCAGGCAGTCTTGTGTTGTTTAAGAAAGCAGGCTGAGTACAGTTCAGGGAGCAAGCCAGTAAGTAGCCTTCCTCCATGGTATGTACATCAGCTCCTGCCTCCAGGTTCCTTCCCTGAGTTCCAGCTCTGTCGTCCCTCAGTGATGAGCTGTGACCCAGCAGATATAAGTTAAAATAAACCTTTTACTCCCCAAGTTGGTTTTGGTCAGTGTTTTTATCACAGCAAAAGAAAGTAAACTAGAACACCTAGAGGCATAGGGGTCATGAACCACTCAACCTGAGTACTGATAACTAAACTCTAGTCTTCTGCAAGAGAAGTTAATGCTCTTAATCAATGACCCATCTCTCCAGCTGCAACACTGGAATTTTAAGACTATTTTTTTCTAATTTATAAAATGGTAGACATCTGATACTACAACTTCTAAAGGCCTAAATCGGAATTACTCATATCTCAAAAGGAAATGCTGAGTTGTATATTATAATAATAATTCATATACTAGTGTTTATACATGTATGTATTTATGTGTGTATATAAAAATCTCAATGCCTAGGAATGAGAAATGGTCAGCAGTTAGGAGCACTGACTATTCTTCCATAGGACCCAAGTTCAGTTCCCAGGACCCACATGGCAGCTAACAACTGTCCATTTCCAGGAGATCTGACAACCTCTTCCAGCCTCCAGAGGCATTACATGCATGTAGTGCACTTACATTAATGTAGGCAAATACTCAAAGACATAAAAAATTTTTTTGAAACTCTCAATGCCTGACATTCAAAGAGTGCAAGAATAAAGCTATTTCCTACAACAAATACTGAATGCAACTCCAGGCACTATGAACCTTTGCATGTGGATACTACTTAATATGCTGTGTAAATTTTTATTTTCCCAAGAATATAAAAGTGTAAACATCATGTGATTTACTTCCTATGCCCCCCATAACCAAAATAAAATTCACACAGTAACAATACCTGTAAAATAAATTTAATAAACTTAATTATAAAAAGATAACTTAGAGCAAAATCGTCAGCAACATGTGACTTTTACAATGCAAATATAAATACCAAGTTTAAAAGGTACAAAAGAAAAAAGTTTTTAAAATATAACACTTAGATAATTTCTATTGATTAATCAACTGTTTTTTGCTCTACTGTGTGCAAAAGATAGTGTAAACACTATACTAACACCTACGGAGATGCCAACACAATATGCCAGTAGTTGCCCATTCCACTATAACTGAGAAGGGACCAGGGAAATCTGCCCTATTTTCCTAAAGGACTTCCTAACATTTGCACTCAACAGTGGTGGTTTGCAATGTATGGTTCTTGGGTGTCTTGAGATACTTTCAGGTATTCTGCAGAGTCAAAACTATTTCTTCATTATTTGTCTTTCTCACTATATTCCCATTTTTAACTATGTTGATGTTATTTCCCTTTTCCACTATGTTGATGTTGTACTGACGACACAAAGTAAATGTTGAGCTAAACTACTATCCTTAGCACCAGACAAGTGACACCAAATGTATAGAAGTCTTTGTATTCAATGCTTCCATATACTCTATACTCAGAAATACACAAAATTCATCTTACTTAAGAATGAATTTCGTAGGGTTGGGATAGAACTGGTGGCAGCACACTTGCCAAGCATCCACAGTATCCTTCACACCCTGTCAAAAGATTTAACATTTTAAATTAATTTATTTTCATTTTATGTGTACAAGTGTTTTGTATGTGAGTGTACCTGTACACGCAATGCTCACAGAGGCCAGACAAGAGCATTGGATCCTCTGGAGTGGAGTTAAGGATGATTGTTAGCCAGGAATTCTGCAAAAGCAGTCAGTACTCTAAACCACTAAGCCATCTCTCCACCTCCATCAAAAGATTTTTTGTTAAGTCCCAGATAAAGCAGTAAGATTTATGGACTTAATTAAATATTGACCCCTGTAATATTTTGTGTGGCAAAATAAGACATACACATAAAGTACTTTGTAAACTGGCAGCCTCGAGAAAAAGTAGATTGACCTAGCCAATTTTTTTCACGGGTCATTTTGCTTGGAAGAACAACAGATAAATTATGACTATAGGACTATTTAGACTTAGGTATTTAACAGATATTTTCTTAAAGGTTTATATTTTTTATTTCACGCGTATAAGAGTTTTTCTTTCATGTGTGTAAATGCACCAATGCATCAAGAGACTGCATCTGGAGGACTGTTATGAATTCAAGACCCATCTGGGACAAACATTGAGTTCCAGGTCAGCCTGGCCTACATAGTAAGACCCTAACTAAAAAACAATTTTTTTAAAAAGGGCTGGTAAGATGGCCCACCATGTTAAGATACTTGCCAGCAAGCCTGAGAACCTGAGTTTGAGCCTAGGAACCCACATGGTGGAGAGAACCAAATCCCAAAATATGTCCTCTGATTTTCAGACATGGACTGTGTGTGACACATGTGCAAACACAAAACAGATGTAATAAAAATAAAGACAAAAAAAATTATTAGGTACAGTGGCACATGGTTTTGATCCTGGTGCTAGAAAGGCAGAAACAGAGAAATCCCTTGAGTTCCTGGCCAGTCAACCTAGTTGAATCAATAAGTTCCAGCTTTAGAGAGAGATGTACCTCAAAAAGTAAAGTGGAGAACAACAGATGAAGACATCTGACTTCAACTTCTGGCTTATGCAAGCACACACACGCATACACACACACACACACACACACACACACACACACACACACATACACACACACACACACACACCTTTTTTGCTTAATAACTTGTTTTGTTACACTGTGGCTCAAATCAGGACTCACCCATGCCAGGCAAACAGTTTACAGGTGAGACCAGCCCAGAAAATAACATCTCTTTTTATGGTTATTCTTATTTAAAAATGTTTCTTACTGAGTGTAACTGAGTGACAGAGCACATCTTTAACATACAGAAAGCTCTGGGTTCACTCCTCTGCCCAGTGAAGGGAAAAGGTTCTTATGTTACTATATAATGAATGGATTTACTACTTTTAAAATTTTATTTATTTATTTCGTTATGGGGACCAAACTTATGGCATCACCTGTGTGATATCATTGCTCTATCATCTGAGCTACACAGCCAACTTTAATATTAAAATATTTTAAAATTCAATTTTAATTCCCATTGATTGAGGACCACTGCTCTGTAGACAGTTCCTGGAGTAACAAGAGACCTTAGAGAGAACCTGATTTACTTTCTCACTGGGATAACTGGTTTCATTTTGTTTGTTTTGTTTCTTTATGGGAGTATGAGAACTGAAGTAACATATAGCATGATTAAGACTCTGACTTCAATTTTGTGTTTTTACTACACAATAATTTCTTTGCTAAGACAATTGTTTAGAAGGTGTTCTAGTGTCTTTTTAATCACTGTGACAAACACTCTGACCAATACCAACCTTGGAGAGGAAAGAGTTTATTTGACTTACATCTCCCTGGTCACAGTTCATCACTGAGGGAGCTCAAGGTAGGAACTCAGGGTGTGCACAGGCCATGGAGGAAAGTTGCTTACTGGCTTGCTCCCCTGGCCCAAGATCAGCCTACACTCTTATATAATAAAAAAACCTGCCCAGGGATGGCAGTGGGCTGGGCACTCCGACATCACTCAACAATCAAGAAAATACCCCAAAGACATGGCCACAGGCCAGTCCAATGGAGTCAATTCCCCAAATGAAGCTCCCTCAACCCAAGTGTGTGAAGTTGACATTAAAGCTATCCAGCACAGAATGTCTTACAATAAGCTGAAAATTTGATCAAATTATAATATAATTGATATCTGAGTATAATATTTCAAGAATTTTTATAATTCATTGTAAATCTCAGGAAAACTGATTAGAAAATTTTATTACTAATTTCCATTTCATAGATGAGAAATTGAGGTTAAAATGTTTTCCAAGAGTCACAAGTCCAGAATGCCATTGCATATATGGACAGAACACTAGCCTAGATTACAGTCGTAAAAATCACAGAACAACAAGAAGCAAAAAGGGAGATGTGTTAAATACTGTGCTAAACACTGCCTCTCTCCCTTGTATGCAGTATCAACCACCATCCATTAAAAAGGACTGACAAGAGTTGGGGTGAAGGGCACAAAACTGACATACAGTTAGAAAAGGAAAAACTCTTGGCAGATAGTCTAAGCTACAATTCCTCTCCTATGCAAATGAGGCACCAACCTGAGATTTCCTAGCTTTATCATACTAAGCTTTGACAAGAGCCCTCATTAATGTCCAAACTCCACTTTTTCTAGGCTTATGACACTTGTCAGGTCTTGATTCCTGGTGTCACTCTTGCCTGCCAATGCAGGAAAGGCTTCCATAATGCCTTTGGCTTTTCTGAAATACCTTCAAGTCATAAGACAGCAACCAACACCAACTCCCTACTGTGGATGGACACTTGGCCAGGAGCCCAAGCTGAGTAGATTTAAAAGTTCTTGATCTTTATTAAAATCATTCCTACTTTCTCACTGACCAAATAAATCCTTCCTGAGAGCAGCCCAAGGTTCTGCAAGCCTCTTATACCTATTGGTAGGCAGTCACCCTTGATTAGAGAAAGGCAGTTAAGTGTAGCAGTAGCTGATAAATGAAGAGCCTCAAGAACTGTCAGAGCTTTGATCACTTAACAGCTACTTCTCATTTCATACCATGGACAGTTTTTAAGTCAACACTACTCAGCATTACTTACTTAGTCAAATGTTTCAGTAAAACATACCAAATCCAAGTCAATAGTCCATCAGCGATAGTTCTGAGTGCATCCTTAAGTCTAAGATGTTTAACCCATCAGGCACACTGACATGAAGGCTATGTACTCTGCAGATGGTCAATAATACATTATGAAACTTCTGCAAAATGCATGCCTTTTCAGGATGAAGAAGCAATGTTTAATAAGCAAACCCATATACACAAAGCATCAAGGAATTCAATTCTGTCCCTGCTGTGTGACTTAGGATCTTCATTTCCCTTCTCACTGCTTCCTTAACTTCTAAATTACGATCTCTAGCCTAAATGAGAAAATTGCAAATGACCATGAAGTGGCTACATGAGAATTACTTGGGAAAATTCATATTCTCCCTCATTCTCTCTCTCTCTCTCTCTGAAAATCTAATCTAATACTGGGCTAGAGAGATGACTCAGTGACTAAGAGCACTTGTTGCTCTTGCAGAGGACCTGGGTTCAGTTCCTACCATCCACATGGTGGTTGATAACTATTTATAACTACAGTTCCAGGAGACCTGACACCTTCTTCTGGCGAGCACAGGGCCAGACACTTGTGATACACTTATATACAAGCAGGAAAAACATTCATATACATAATTTAAATTTTTTTTTTAAATATGATATTAAACCTAAGGATGTCCATAGAAATTTACGCATTTTTAGCAGGATATATTCCCCACTATTAACACATAAGATGCAAAAATCAGTGTCAGAAAACTAATATTAGAATATTACTACTCAGAAGGCTGAGGCAGAAGCACTCTAAGTTCAAGACCTGTTACATACTGAGGCAACTTGACAACCTTAGAAGACCCTGGCTCAATATAGTAGAGACTTTGCATAGTGGGAGATCATTTGCCTAGCAAAGAAAGACTAAAGAGAGAGTGGGGGAGGAGGGGAGAAAAATAAACAATTAGGCTAAATGAACTTTTAAAAAAATTTTTATTTTACATGTGAATGTTATGCCTCATGTATGTAAGTGCACCAGTGTGATGCAGTGCCCCAGAGGGCCAGGAGGTAGTTGGAGCCCCTAGAACTGGAGTTAGAGACATGTGGGTGCTGGGATTTAAACATAGGTCTTCTGCAAGAGCACCCAGTGTTCTTAACTGGTAAACCATCTCTTCATCCCCTCCCTAAATGAACTTTTAAGAATCATGTAAGTTGAACTAGAGAGATGACTCAGCAATAAGAGTACTGGTTGTTCTTGCAGAGGACCTATGTTGAGCTCCCAGCACCTACATGGTAACAATCATCTCTAACTCCAGCTCCAGGGGATCCTATGCCATCTGGCCTCCTTGGGCATTTCATATTTACATACTTGCAGACAAAACACTCATACACACAAAGAAGTCCAAAAAATTTTCAAAGAATCACATAAGTTTTTAACATTATGAAACGGTACACTGAAACAATTTTCTCTTCTTTCAACCCCCAATTTTTTCCCTCTTAGGATTAGCATTTCAATCAAACATAAATATTTTCCTACTTTAGGTTAGTAATAGAGACATGAATCAAAAGTAATATATCAAATATTAAAAGTTTGCCCAACCTAGTACAGTATTTCATCTATAAAAGAATGAGGTAGATCTCAGTACAGCCTCTTCAGAGAAAGTACATTTTTAAAAAAAGCTACAAAGATTCAGTTATTTGCTGGGAATAGTCAAGAAAAGCAACAGAAGAAAGTATTTTCCCGAAATGTCACAGCTAACTAAAACATTCTAGAAGACAGAAGCTTACATAAAACATAACACCTTAAAACAGAACTATTACCTAAAACAATAATAAAAACTCTGAAACAGAGTTGAAAAGCATAAAGTGCCGTATAATTAAGGTTAAGGTACTAAGCCTGAGGAAGAATAATAGAGTCTGTCATTGATAAACCGTATTGGTTTCAGCACTGTAAAAAAAAAGGGGGGGGGGGGAGAGATTAAGTCATCGATTACTGTTCTTATATATTTCATTAATATATTGTTGCAAATCATATGCCAGCTGACGTTAAAGGACTTTTTAAAACTACAAAAAAATTTAAGAGTTGTAACCAGTCCACTATTTAATGCCCATGATCTATTCTGAATTAATCCATATACCCAACTTAACTAAACAATCCCTATAGGATTACTTAGAAGAGCTATTCACTGATTATAGATAGTCTAGGAATTAATTCACCACAGAAAAGTCCCTATTCCTCTGAGTTTGCAAAATCTCAAAAACATAAAATCACTTTAACTATGGGATAAATCTCAGGTGATCCTTAGAGTATTTTGAAAATACTGAAGTACTTCCAATTTGAATAACGAATGCTGCCTTTAACACTGGACTGATTTGCATCTCAGTGGCATGGCCTATCTACTTCTTACCTTTCAGATTTATCTCAAATATATCCTGACATAAAGTTTTGTCAAACAGAATAATACTCCAAACTGTTGACTTTAAATTTCCAATTTCTAACCTTGGTTTGGCAAAACTATAATCTTTTTTTTCACATGTCATTTACCCAAGGGGACAAAGGAAGCAGCATGCATGACACAGAAAGGAAGTGGAGGTCAGAGAACAACTTGCAGGAATTGGTTCTTTTCCTGCCATGTGAGTTCCAGGAATTAAACTCAGGTCATCAGGCCTGGAAGCAAGCACACTTATAACCTCGGAGTCATCTGGTGGCCCATCAAACTACAATTTTTTTAAATATTTTATTATTTTTATTTTATGTATATGAGTGTAGTATCTGCATGTGTTAAGTGCAACTGTATCATGTAATGCCTATGGAGATCAGAAAAAAAAAGCATTGGATTTCCCTGGAACTGGAGTTACAACAGTTGTTAGCTTCCATGCAGGTGGTAGAAATCAAACTGGGTCTTCTGCAAGAGCAGCCAGTGCTCTTAACCACTAAGCCATTTTTCTAGTCCCACCACAATCTTATGTCATTTTTCCTCCCCCCTAACATTAGACACTTTGGTTTCAGCGGGTGTCTTTATGACAATTACCTTAAAATAACATACTCATTCAACATAATTTAATAACAGAATCAGTAGTCATTGTGTTGGACCACTTTCAAACTAAGACAATTAAAGTCATTCAAACATTTGTGTAACTTCTCATTTGGCAATTTCCTTTAGAAGCTATAATTACATAGGCAGAATTACTAATTAATGACTGGTATCTGTAATTAATACAGAACTTGATGAAGTCTAAATAACTAGTTTTCCAGAAACCAGCACTACCCAATACTACGCTACAGAGACTGGCTGCTAGTATAAGTATATCACCCCCTATTGCCAAATAGCCACTCCTACCAGAGGAAGATGAGATAGCAACAGAATTTCACTACCAAACTACCAGCAAAGTGATGGATGAGTTCTTAAATTTTCTAACTGAACTGACTTTCAAGATTCTGTGTTTTATTCAGGAAGATAATCCATATCTTTGCAGAGGGTTTTTCATGGTGTTATCGAACTTAATCTCCACAAAAAATGAGGTAGGTACAAATGTTTTCATTTCACACTGAGGAAAATGAAACTTGTGGGAAAGGAAAACCTTAAAAAGAAAATGGTATGGCACTAATTTTAAATATGTCTTTAAAACATATATATAATGCAAGGCTATTATGACTGAATATGGATAGAGTTTTACATTTGTGGGTTAAAAAATCAAATTCTAGACAAAATGTGCATAGCATGTAAAAGATGGTTATAATTGGCTTTAATAATTAAACCACTTGGAAATAACATGAAAATACTGAAAGCAATTAACAGAGCTTATGAGCAGTTTTAAATACTTGTCATTTTAGCTTTCACAACCATTCTCATTCTGTGAGATCTGTACAATTATTATCCAGTTTACAGATAAGGTAACAAAAAGAGAGGATATTTAATTAGGCTAACTCTACAAAATGGCTGTTCTCTTTATTATGCTAGAACACTACTTCTTCAAACAATTAACATTATGAAAATCTATTATGATAAGGCACTTCATTCATTCGAACAATGGTTCCATAAAACCTAACAATTACACATGCATTTTCACATCAATGACCACATTTAACTCACACAGGTGTGTATACAGTAAAGGCTATTGGTCTCACATTTTAAGAAGGAAATAAATGACACTCTGAGAAGTTGTCACTACTTACCACCATATGAATGTTCCTTAGGATTTTCCATGACTGATTTTCTCCTCTACTGGAATATCTTTCCTTCTGTGTCTAACAAAAATTCAATCAAACCTTTAAGACTTGATCAGATATGACCTATTTAGATACAACTTTCCTAGCACTTCAAGGCAAAATTAAGAGTTCTTTCTCATTCCTCCTCATCATACTTTTCTACCAACATGCAGGTCATTCTCTTTATCTGCTATATCTGTGCTTAGTTCGCTAACAGATACTAGCCTTCATGATGTCAAGAGCTACCTATTGGAGAAAGGATTTCTAAGATTCTACTGCTTCAATCAATCAATCCAAGGATGAAGCAGTAAACTAGAAGAAACTTAAGATTCCTGCTGACATGCTGTTGTTATTTTTAAAAGAAAAAGCTTTCCTCATAGCTAAAAACATTATCACAGATGCTCTTGGCAATGCTGCCTGCACAGTGGTTAGGAAGTAACAAGCGAGACTCCCAGATGGGATAGTGACTCTCCACTGTTAATCACTCAACCATATTGTTTCATTGAGTTTATACTCTTATGTTTCTCCCAATTTCAAGAAGGCCCCAGCCAAGGACTATGAAAATGTTTATATCTCTTTGGAAAAATGTAGGTTTCACTATTTCAGGTGTCTATGAAAAATAAAGGAGGTAAGTGAAATGATAAATGTCATAACAACCTCTGACAAATTCAAAACCAGGTAAAATACAGAATTAAACACTGAGACCAACTTATTAAATGTTCCACTGTATAATTGTTAGATTAGTTAACCCTTTTTCAACCCATTAGATTTTCTCCTTGAATAAACCCCTTAGCCAAATTTACTTAAAAGATCCGATACTACTTTAAAGGTGCTTGATAAAACCGAAGTGAAAAGCTTAAAGCAAATTAAAAGAATAAAGATGGGGCTGGAGAGATGGCTCAGAAGTGAGGAGCACTGACTGCTCTAGTAGAGGACCCAGGTTTGGTTCCCAGCACCCACATGGCAGTTGATGACTACACATAGCTCCAGTTCTAAGGAACCAGATGCCCTCTTCTGATCTCCATGGGCACTGCACAACATGGGTACACTTACACACATGCAGGCCAATACATTCATATGCATAAAAGTAATAGAATATTTTTTTAAAGGAACAAAGATAAAGACTTAAAACTTGAGAATTTTTCAAATACAACAGAAATTACCTCTATTCAGAAACCTGCTTTTCAGGACTGAGGAAGAGATTTTTTGAATGCCATGAGTTTTAGTATTTTTAAAAACATTATATAATCTGGTGCAGAAGAAATCACCACTTCTGATTATATATTCAAACATATAAGGCTTGACATTTCTTCATATTATCAAAGAGAAAGATCATTTAAAAAAATCCAATGCAGAGGTTTAAAGATACTATAGAGTAACAGTTGCTTTTATTTGTTTATGTTTATTATCACAACAACAACTCAGCAAAGCTGCCTAGTGGAGTTTTGAGAAGGATGAAATAAAAGGAATGTGAATGTAAACAGTTTTCATTTGAACCAAATTCTTGGTGGTTAATTTATTTCCTTTCAATATGTACCATTTGGCCACTTGAAATAAAAAATGAATTTGAGAATAGTAAGCCATTAATATTTAAACTAAAAGCAAATGTTAAAACTATTCCTAATTAAGGATTAACCTCAATTCAGCCAGCAGTTCTGTAAGTCTATTCCTATTTAGTATCCCCGATCACATTATAAATTGCATATTCTGAAAAGACCAATTTTTAATTCATTCTCCAGATTTTTTAAAGATACACAATAAATCACCACCAACTATCACGACACTGATATCATTTTAGCCAAAACAAAGACCAGATATCTGACATTTTAGTTACTCTCTTTTGAGATTTGTATTCTTTTGAGATTTTTATTATTTTTAATTATGTATATGTGCATATAAATGCAGGTACTTGCAAAGAAAGCCTCAAGGAAGTGGAGTTACAGGCAGTAGTAAGCCACCCAACATGGGAGCTGGGAACTTACTCTTCTATAACTATAAGTGCAGTAAGTGCCCTAAACTGCTGACATCTCTCTCCAGCCCCACACTCTGAAGTCTTGCTGTAGATCTTTCATCACACAGGTTTTTTTTGTTATTTTGTTCTTCCAATATGAAAAATAATTCATGTACTATCATTAACAGTCCTATGTGATTTAATGTCTCATGATTCATTCAGCGAGCTGGTGTTTGTTTTGTCTTCATCTTTTTCTGTGGTACATTTTGCTTTTACACCTACTTTCTGTTGTTATAGGCAAACAGGAAGAAATGTGTGTGTTTGAGCTTTGCAATAAAGGTTCCATCCCCAGTTACGAACAGCAAGTTGTGTGGTAGATAAAGAAGGAAGTACTATAATCAGTGAGCAATGGAATCATAAAGTCTGGCATCCAAGTTCTCACTTATAACCTTTGTTTCTGGCTAATGTAATTGGGTAAGTCACTGTTTTTCAGTTTTCTCAGGAAAATGTGGGTTGGGATTAAATATACAAATCTTACCACACAGCAGTCCCTGACAGACATTACTTTCTTACCCCTGTTCCTTAATAATTAAAATATTACTGTAAATTTGACATTTTCAGAATTAGAATACCATGCAAAGCCATTTTCACAGACACACATTTTAATTAGCTGTGTAAATTGCCTCCTCTGTTATATACAATTGATGTCTCAGTTGAAATATTCTGAACCTGAAACCTGGAAAAGAATGTGAGAGCCTCCATCAGTAGTGGAGTTACTGTTCCCTGGTCCCTGGAATGTAGGTTCAGGCCCAAGCAGTACCAGTAGGACAGCTTTAAGAGGACTCCAAGGAACATTCAACGCTGTCGGTGAGTTTGGGACTTAAAAAAAAAACCACCGAACGTTGACTGTACCTTGTGATCCTTACAGACACCAGGAAATTTCCTGAAGCAAAGGAGTAGGCTATATCTTCATGTCACATGATATCACCTGAAGTCCTGTGACCTGTTCTTTAAAGGGGATCCAGCAATGCTTTTAAAAATCTCCTATGTATTGTCCATTATTTTTTGTTCTTTGTTATATTCTGACAAGTAAAAATTTCATTTTAACAAATTCTAAGGAACTTTACCATAGTACCAAATGCATTTGTATGTCTGCTATTCTGGCCAGAAACAAATGTAGTCAGAAAAATATTATTAAAAATATCTATTTGGGAATGGAATACCCAGTCATTATTCCCATTTCTTCTATATCCTCTCAAAAATTTGCTTTAGGAGCAAGGAGTTAATCAGCAAAACAACACAAAACTGCTCAAAGTCCATATGACTCATTGTATCCTGCCACCCCCTGCAGTTAAAACCACTGTTCTGCCAGCCCCACTACTCCATAAGATATTTACTTCATGCCTCTTCCTGTCCCCACTTGTGCTTATTTCAGTATTTGCTAAATTCAAGCAAAAGATGGATCTGGGGTCAGAAAGATTGTAAATGAGTTTTGGTTCAAATTCTAGCTGTGTGACCCTGAGCAACTGTCTGAGTCATGTTCTCAAGTACAAAATAGGGGATCAGAGGTCTTACACTTCGTAGTTTTGAGATTTAATAAGCAGATATACAAAGGTGTACTGAACTATTTCTACCTCACTGCAAATGCTTACTAGACATATGCTATTCCTTAACTCCAACCATAATCAGTGCTAATTTACCTTGAAAAAGCACTTAAAACTTTTAATTCAAAATAAAAGCTGAAGCAAGGTTTCTGAGCTCTGGTTTTACAGAGGCTAATATGCCAGCACTGACTCCCATGAGATTCTCCAGACCCTTCCTCCTCACAGATTTTTAATCTTTTTAGAAGCCCTTGATTCTAGAATCAAAATTACCTATAACTGTACAAGTCTCAAACATACAGATGGCTTGTTACTAACACACAAGCAGATTTGAAAGACCCCTTGTGGAAAGAAGAGCTAGGAGATGGAAAGCACCAAGGCAATTTCACCAAATGGAAACACTGATGGCTGCACTCAACATTCATTGCTGTCGGTGGGTTTGAATGTGAATCAACTCACTGATCAATGAATGCAAACTGCGGACCAAACAACTCAAGGAAGCAAAAGCACTCCCAGATATTCACCAGAGTGCATAAGAGTGCTTATTGGTAGGATACTAATAAACCAGCTAAAGCATCTTCTGTTCATTTGGTTCTAAGATGGAGAGAGCTCTCTATATCCTTAGCACTTTTTGTTTTTTGATTTTCCATATTTAGGGAAATTATATTCTTAAAGGCAAAATGAATGATATGCCTTGATATCACATGCTATTCAAAAACAATGCTAACATAATTTTTAAGTTAAAGAATTTTATGATTACTTCTAAATTTAAATATATAAGATAAAATTTTAAATACTTATATCTATTTCCTCAGTGAAAATTATCTGTAAATTTACTGCTTGGTATTAGTAAGACAATACTATAAACTAAAATTTTATGTCCTTGGAGATTTATCTATATGCATAAAAAGTGATACAGAACTATATTTGGGGAAGGTCAAGTGCTGACAAACAAAAATGAGCTCATTTTTCAACAACTTCCTTTTTCACCTAGCTCTATATCACAGACTTAAAAATATTTAGTATCATTTTTCATTCACTGGGGGGCGGGAACACAAGGTCTTATGTTTCCCAGGCTGGCCTCAAACTCACTAGGGTAACTGAAGATGAACTTGAACTTCTGATTCTCATGCCTTAACCTGTCAAGTGCTAGGATTACAGGTGTGTACCACCACACCTGGTATACATGGTACTGGAGACTGAACCCAAGGCTTTGTGTATACTAGGCAAGCATTCTACCAATTCAGATATACGTGTAGTCCTCTTACTCATTGAGTGTGTGTGTGTGTGTCTATTTGTCCATCTTTGTAGATCTGTGTGTATGCATGTGCATGCTAGGCAGACATCAAATGTCTTCCTCAATCATTCTCCATGGTTTTTGTTTTGTTTTGTTTGGGGGGGTTGTTTTTTTAAGACAGGATCTCACTATGTATGTCCTGGCTGGCCTTGAACTCAGAGATCTACCTGCCCTTATCTCCCAAGTGCTGGATTAAAGGCCTACACAACCATGTCTGGCTGTATTTTATTTCTTTTTATCTTATCTTATTTTATTTTTTGGTCTTTTTAAGACAGGGTCTCCCTGTAGCCACAGCTAGCCCAGAATTTGCTATGGAGACCAGGCAGGCCTTGATCTCACAAAGATCCTCCGATCTGTGCCTTACAAGTTCAGGGATTAAAGACTTTATTTTTTTGACACAGCATCTCTCCCCTAACCTCAAGCATACCATTAGGCTGGATTGGGAGGAAAGCAAGCACCAGGGATCTTCCACCTCCACCTCCTCAGTAATGGGATTACAATTCCATCTCTGTTGCCATGATCTACTTTTACTTGAGCATTGGGAATCAAACTCAACTCTCAATGCCTGTGTGGCAAGCACTTTACCAACTGAGACACCTCCTTAGGTTATATCATTCTCATTCTTTTGAATGAATATATGTATATCTTGGTATGAATACCTTGATTTTTATGGCTAAAATACACTTGAAAAATCTCTCAGTCAAGACTATAAGGACCATCTATTCTTACCTTTGCAAACCATATCCTTCAAACAAGCACCAAGATAGAAAATATTTTCTGTAACAAAACTAAAATATAGTATCAATTCTCCAAATTCCATCATGTAAAATGAATCACCAAATCTTATGCTAATGAAAGAAAAACATGGGCCTTAGTCATGAATAATGTATCATGGAGAAGATAAATGTAAGAGAGAAACAAGAGACGACTCTATCAATTTAGCTTTACAAAATTTCTTCTGAATGACAGGATGGGAAGTAAGTACAGGCACAGTGAGACAAGAACTAAAAGACAAAGGAAAAATACTGTTTGTTGTTGTTGGAGTTTTTGTTTTGTTTTGAGACAAGGTCCCCTTATAGCCTCACACAGACTGAAAAGTACTATAGTAGACCAGGTTGACCTCAATCTACAAAGATCCACCTGCTTCTGCTTCCAAAGTGCTGGGATTAAAGGTGTGTGCCACCATGGCTAGCAGGAAAGAAAATTTTAATTACAATAATTCAGGGAAAAATAGAAGGTTCAAAGACAGTTTTCCCAACCTTGGCTGTATACAGTAATCATCTAGAGCTGCTGTTACAGGTAGGGCCCATTTAAAATGTGTGTTATAACAAGCTCAGCAGGTGATTTTGGAGCAGTGAAGGCTTGCCTGAAGCAAAGCCAAGCCTACTTACTTGTTTAATATTCTCTACCTGTCTCATGTGGCAAACACTTCACACTATCTACTTTTCAACTACTGCCCACTATTGCCTGTATTCTTCTGGATATAGACAAGATAAGTGTGATCCTACTGAGTCGTTCACTCAAAAAATAGAACAATTATGCCATGTTATGGAAGTCAAGTAAATCAAATTGTATGTGGTGTTTTACAAAAGTATATAAACTTAAGCTTATGTATTCACAAAAGATAAAGAACCTAATGAAAGAACATGGTTAAAATTCAGATGATTGTGCCACCCAACAAGTGGTGATAGAAATCTAATGGCTTCAGTGGGTAAAGATAGTGCTTGCCACCAAAACTGATAACCTGAGCTCAATTCCCACGTGGAGAGAACTGACTACCATAAGCTGTCCTCTGACCTCCACACATGTGCTTGTGGGCACATGCACATACATGTACACACACAATGTACAAAATAATCAATGAGAAAGTTTTTGAAAAAGAAATCTTTCTGATATGCTGATGGACACAGCATATAATTTCTTTAAATCTACAAAATCAAATATGCCAATAACAGAATCACTCATTTCAGCTGCCAAAATGGCTTCTCTTGGGAAAAACTAAGCACTACTACAGTAGCAAAGGCAGTTATATGAATTTAAAGATATTTTCTACAAATGGGACTCTTAAATAATTGCAACACAGAAAATTCAGAGGATTAGAGATTAAAGATGCCTCCTCTGTCTCACATGATCCCTGTGAATGAAGCCATGTGAAAGTGCCTTGTAAACAGCACCTAGCACTGGCTTATATTCTGGTCTTCTATGGTGCCACTCCATAGATTGCAGTAGCACAGACACAAATCCTCTACTTCCCAAACTCTTGCTGACTTGTCAACCAGCACTATATTCACATTAAGATGTCACAAAAGAGTTAACCTGTAAACTCAAGGACTGAATTTTTTTTCTGTATCAGCCAGAATGGGACATATCATTAAGTCTGGGATCCATGAAAACCATACTCAAAAAAAAAAAAAAAAACCTCAGTCTTTCTAAACAAACATTCTAGTAGATTCTATATAGGGGAGGGACGGCTTTCCATGTTCAAGCTTCTAGTGCGAGAACTAGTTAAAGAGGATTCACAAATCTTAAAACCACTTTACCAATGCATCTTGCTTTATCTTCCTCCAACCAATCGCAGGTATTTTTAAACAGCTTGACTTGGGTATAATTTATATACGATAAAATTAATCCACTACTTGGCCACAGACAATCACTAATTGGCTATCTCTATAAATTTACAACATCTAAGTATTTCATCTAAGTGGAATTATATATACATGCTCTTCTGAATTTGGCTTCTTTCACTTAGTATATTACTTTTTAATTTATTCATATTATAAGAGAGAAGAGTCAATAATTTTGTCTTCTTAAGAGCACTGCACTAGATGAATATTCCACATTTTAATTCACTATAGAAGATGTACATAAAAGTTACCATTTTAAGTTTTCTCCCCCAAGGAAAGTTTTTTGGTTGATTTTGTTCTTTGATAATTTCATATATATATATATACATATATAATTTCATATATATATGTGTGTATATATATATATATATATATATATATATATATATACACATATGATCCCGATTACTCTTTCCCCTACATCTGATGTCTCGCCCATTCCTATCAGCCCCCTACCAGTTTCCCAGAATTATGAATTTTGGTTTGGGGACTCATTTAACCAGGGCCATCTGTGTATTCACTGGATTGGAATTACCCACTAGAGCCTGGTGGAGTTATCAGTGAATACACAACTGAAGACAGTGATTTCTCCTCTCCTACAATCTAACAGTTCAGCAGTGGAGAAAAGCCCCTGAACTCCTCCTCTATCCATGCCCGTCTGCTGACAGACGCATCTTTATACAGATCCAGTGCAGGCACGCACAGCTGGTGTGACGGTGACTGCAATTTCTTGCTAAACTGTTTTTGGATCGGGTTTATATTGCCTTCACTGGCACTGAACTCCTATCTCAGTCTCCTTAGTATGGGGGATGACAAGCACACACCACAACAACCAGGTTACTTTATTTTAAAGCACGACTATGACAGCAGTCAGATCTCTAAGTTCAAGACCAGCCTGATCTATATATCGAGTTCTAGATCAGCCAGGGCTAATAGTGAGATCTTGTCTCAGAGGGAGACAGACAGACAGACAGACAGACAATTTATAAACCAGGCATGGAAGTACACTTCTTGTAATTCTGGAATTTGGGGGTGGAGGTATGGAGGCAGAAGGATCAAGAGCTCAGAATCATCCTCACTTACACAGCACATGAGATCAGCCTGAACTATGGGTCTCAGAAAACAAATTAGAAGGGGGTGGATTCATGTTTTAGATACAATTTGATTTGCAAATATTTTTCCTCAATCTTCAGCTTACCTTTTCATTTTCTTGATGTCTTTCGAAGTACTGTTTTATATTTAAATACTGCCATGTTTTTTTTCTTTCATTTGTGACTTGAGTCTTGTCTTTGCCTAGCCTAAGACCACAGAGTTATTCTTCAATAATTTGTACTTTTAGCACTTACACTGAGTGAGATAATTTTTGGATCTAGCATAAAGAGTCTGATGTTATATTTTATTCTGCATTGTTGGTCAGCTTTTTTTTTATACACATATATCTAATTTCCACAGTATCACTTATAGAAATGATCATCTCTCCCACTGTATTGTATGGGCAGCTTTGCCAAAAATCAACTAACATTAAGATCTATTTCTGAACACTCAGTTCAGTTCCAATGCCCATCCTTATTTTATACCAACATCATACTGTCTTTTGACATTACATTAATTTTTGAAGCTGTACTTAATCCTTCCAACTGTTCTTTTTCAAAATTATATTAGTCATCTTAGATACTCTGCATTTCTATCAGTGTTGGCAACAGGTTGACAATTGCTTCAAAAATATTAGGTGGGGGGCTGGAAAGGTGTCTCAGTGGTTAAAAACCCTGGCTGTCTTGTAGAGGACCCAGGCTTAAGTCCCAACACCAAAATGGGACTTCACAACCATCTATAACTTCAGTTCCAGGGAATCCAACAACCTCTACGGATGTCTGTGGGCATTGCACAGCATGGGTGCTCTCACATTCGTGCAGGTAATACACTCATACACATAAAATATTTTTTTCAAATATTAGCTGGAAATTTTATAGACTACTCTAAGTGAACACAAAAATTTGGGAAGAACTATTATCTTAACAGCATTTAGACTTTTAGTCCAGGAACAATGGCAGAACTGAACAATGGCAGAACTTTATAGCTTGTAGAATACAAATCTTTTTAAATGTATTTCTAAGAATTTTATTCTTTTGTTGCAACTATGAATTTTTTTAGTATTCTCTTTAGTAGTATGGCTAACATAAAAAACACAATATTTGTATGTTGATCCTGTGGCACTGCTAACTCAATTCATTTTGTGAATTCCTTAGAATTATATATAGGACTACATGTCATCTAATAAAGTTATTAAGAATCTTGCCAGCTCTTAAGTTTTTTAAATCTTTTTTTAAAAAAAAAAAAAACAAAAAAACAAACAGGGTCTCCCTGGTAGTCCCAGCTGCCTGAAATTCGATGTGTACACCAGGCTGGCCTCAGTCGCATACAAATCTGTATGCCTCTGTCTCCCAAGTACTAGGGTTAAAGGTATGTGCCACCACAACTGTTTTTTTGTTAGTCCTTTTATTTTATTAATAAACTCTTGGGGCTGGAGACATGGCTCAGTGGTTAAGAGTACTGGCTACTCTTGCAGAGATCCAGGTTTGATTTCTAGCACTACATGGCAGCTAACAACCAACCATAACTCCAGTCCCAGGGGACCTGACCCCTCTTCTGACCTCCTTGAGTACTGTGCAACACAGGCACATATATACACTCATACACACTAAATAAAAATAATTATTAATACAAAATTTTAAATAAATTATTTGACCTATGGGCCAGTTGTCTACTTTTGTACATAAAGTTTTATTAGCACACAATCATAACCATTTATTTACATATGCCTTTTTTGGCAGTAAAACAAGAGCGATAAGTAGATCCAACAGAAGCTAAATGGACCAAAAGCCCAAAATATTTACTGCCCTGCCTTTTTAAAAAACACATCTATCTGCAGGGCTAACAAGACGATTCAGTGTGTATAGATGCCAAACCTTACAAGCTGATTCTAATTCCCAGAAGTCCCACTGTGGAAGGAGAGCAGACTCTAGTAGGTTGCCCTCTGACCTCCAAACAGGCACTATGGCATACACAAGTACCCCCTCCCCCACATACACACATACACACATACATACATACATACATATGTGTAAAGAATTCTTTAAGAAAAAGAATTCATTTGGGGGACTGGAGAGATGGCTCAGGAGTTAAGAACGATTACTATTCTTCCAGAGGACCTGGGTTTGATTCCTAGCACTCACATGGTAGCTAACAACGGTCCTTAACTCCAATTCCAGAGGAATTCAACACCCTCTTCTGGTGTTTACATTTACATACATTTAGGCAAAACACTCCTACACATAAAATAAAAATAAAATAAAAATATTTGTGGATACTCAGTGTATTGAATATTGTGTTAATTCAGGTTTCCATTCCTAAAATAAATTCCAAATGGTCATAATGTATGTATTAGGAGTACATACATTTATTGCATTAAATTTGATTTGCTGGTATTGTAAAATATTTTTCTGCCAATGTTTATAGTTTTTTTATATCTGTTTGACTCTAGTAGAGGGATGATGTGCTCATAATGAGTTGAGAAGCATCCCATTTTCTAAATGAATTGTTGAAAGATTAAGAATTACTGCTTCTTCAAATATCTGACAGAACTCATCAGTGAAGCCACCTGAGTCTCAGCTACATTTTGTAGGAAAAATTTTTTTAATTTACTTTCTTTGTTAAGGATTCTTATTTTTTCCTCCTCTGTTTTGATAACTGTCATGTTTCTAGGAACTTCTCCATTTCACCTAAGTTGTCTGATTTGTTGAAACAAAGCAGTCATGATGCTTTACTTACTCGTTCCTGACTTTATAAAATATTTTATTTATACGTAAAAGTCTGTTGCCTGCATTATGTAAGTGCACTCATGTCATGCACTGCCTTGCAGAGGTTAGAGGAGGGTGTCAGATTCCCCTAGAACTGGAGTTATGGATTGTCATTAGCTATCATATGTGTCCCAGGAAGCGAAACCAGGTCCACTGTAAGAGCAACAAGCTCTCTTAACTGCTCAGCCATATCTCCAGCCCCTCAGTTCCAACTTTCATCATTTGTGTCTGATTAGCTTTCTCAGGTAGAATAGGTGCAGGTTGCTTCACTTAATCAGACTAGGTAGGTTGGTTTCATTGTCTTCTTCGTTACACGTTCCACTGCAGAAAATTAAAAAAGCAATAAAACCACGATAAGTTATCCATTATCTTCAAAGCACAGCTTTAGCTGTATAGCACAAATTTGGTTATGTGCTTTCATTTGTATTTAGTAAAAATATTTTTAACATTGTCTTTGATTTCCTCTTTGATCTGTATGCTATTTAACTTCAAGTATTTGAGGATATCATGGGTTTCTTTCCTCTAATTTAGCTTCACTGTAGTTCTAAAATGTACCTTGTATTAAAGTATTTAAAAATAACTGAGATATGTTCCACAATATCTCTATAGACTGTTTGCCTGGATGTGCACTCTTTCAGTGTGAAGTATTTTACAAAGATGGTAAAACTGTTTGATAGTGTTAATGAATTATTTTATATCCCTAATTTTATCTGCAGTGATTGATATCTATTACTGAGGCTAAGGTACTGAAATCTATAATAGTCTTGTCAGACTGTTTCTAATTCATTTGTCAGCTTCTACCTCATGAACTATGGTGGTCTTGAGGTAGGATGTATTTTCAGGTCTGTTACACTCTTACTACCTAATAGTAAGTATGGAGTGTTCCTCTATTTTTGGTCTTAAAGTACCTAATATTAACACAGTCATTCCATCTCTCTTATGGTCAAAAGGTCAAAAGAAAATCTTCCTGAATCTGGTAATAAACATTAATCTATTGATCTGCTTTGTAGGATCTTTTTTTGTTCTTTTACTTTGAAATTATTTTTTTAATAAGGCAGGTCTATTATTGAGCATCTAAAGTTGAGCACTGCCTTTTTACAAATGCTGACACATAAAACACATATATTTTACTTTAATATAGTAATATATATTTTAGTGTATATTATTTTAATTTATGTATATGAGTACATTACCTGCATGTAGGTAGGTGTACGTGTTCTGCAATGCCCACAGAAATCAGAAGAGGAAGTTGGATTCACACTGGAACTGTAGTTAGTCACCCTGTGAGTGTTATGAATCAAACCTGGGTCCTCTGCAAGAGCAGCCAGTGCTCTTAACCAATAAGACATCTCTCCAGCCCCTCCCCGCCCCTTTTTACCCTGTCCCTATTTTCCAAGTTTGACCCACGTTTATCACAGTGGAAATTTGACATAGGTTAATGTTTATCATTAGATTCAGAGAATTTGAGGTCATTATCTCTATTTTGTACCCCTTTTTCACACTCCTGATTCTTATTAAAGACACTGCTTGACGTGAGCCCTATAGATCTCACAAGTTCTGTTCATAGTCCCTCAATTTTTCTTCTCTGTTCATATTAGATATCTGCATTAACTTATCTCCAAGCTTACCACTTTTTCTTCTGCTACCTCCAAGCTGATATTGGTCCTTCCTACTTAGTTTTTCATTTCGACAGTACTATTCAACTCTAGGATGTTCTTAGTCTCACTACTGAAATTTTCTGTATTGAGGTAGTGTCATCATACTTCCTGAAATAGCAAAACTCCATTTTGTTCTGACTTTTGCTTTACAGCATGTTTTTGCCTAGCCATTCCCACTATAGTCAGGCAGAATGTCTCATACAGGTAGTATGTACCTGTACAGGGAGTACATTGTTCCTACAATACTGCAAACCTTACAAATAGCCAGGTAGCACATCCAGATAGCACATTCTCCCTCCCAGCTATACCTGCATCTCCACAGAACCCAAAAGCCACTGTTTCTACAATTCTGAGAAATTTGTTTTTTCCTTATCGAAACAAAGGTAATAGTGACTTCTAGTAGATAAGGCTTTTGGGAAACAGGAATTGAAAATTACGCTTTTACATTTTTTGGTTATGTCCTGGAATTCAAAATAAGTCTATGCCAGGCATAGAGGTACACACCTGTAATCCCAATACTTGGGAGGCAGAGGCAAGGGAATCTCTGTGAGATTGAGGCCAGGATGGTCTACAGAGTGAGTAGGCCTACTGGGGCTACAGGAGTCAACTCCTGTAACTGAAAACCTCTTTGTTAACTGACCTGCCCTTGGCTTGGTTTCACTATGGAGATCTGATGTAACTATGGTTATTAACTTTGCCCCTAGCATGATGTAATTGTGTTTTAAGCTTTACAAACCATACCCTACTTCACCTCAGGGTTGAGAGTTGTTTTGGGTGTTAACCCCCTCTCCAACTGCCAACTATAAATAAGCAAATTCTAATTTAACCATCACTATGTGGCATTTCCTGCAGTGCCTTTCACTCAGTATTACACTTTCTTACAATTCCTTAAACATGGCTTTCTTTCTCATTGAAATATATAAGATATATGCCAAAAATGTGTATGAAAATATCCAGTAAAGAAAGTAGAACAGATATGAAGGCCTGAAATGTGTGTGTGTGTCTGCAATTCCATCACTTAAGAATCTGAGGCAGCTAGGCATATACCTTTAATCTCAGCATTGGGAGGTAGAGGCAGGGGGTTCTCTCTGGTGTGAGGCCAGCCAGGCTTACATAGTAAGACCCTGACTCCTGTCACTATTACCTTCCATGTGTGTAAACATCAGCCTCAGGAACCAATCATGAGCAGGACAAAAATACAAAGATAACTGCAGACTTTGTTCACCATATTGGGACTCAACAGGTCCTACACAAAGAAATATACTATGTTACAGTTGACCCTGGCCACTATAATTAAGCCCATTATATAAGCCAGGAATGTGAAGTTCAAGAGACAAAGGAAGTGAAACAGTAAAAAAGATGTATTTTTAATCATTTTTCAAATACACTCTTAGAAAAAGCTAAAGGTATAACCTCTCAAATTTGGAAAGCTACCTGCACTACTTTTCAGAAACTCTTGCTTTACTGTTCCATTCCAATTTTTCAGTCCTCTCTTGTCACTCTTCAGTTAGGGCCTGTTGCCACCTAGTGGACTGTGTGGGATAAAACATGATTACATATCACAGCTTCTCGCTTCCCTTGCAGAACAAACCACTAGATGGAGACTTCAGAACCACAGATCTCCTGTATATATCTAAAAAACAAGATGGGTAATTTGTGACTACATAAAATACAAATACAGATTAATTCAAATAACAGGTATGTGCTTAAGATAATGGGCTGAAGAAAAATAAAAATCTTATTCAGGCAGCATGTACTTGGATTAAGATAAACTTTGGCTAAAAAAAAGATCATACCTAACAAAATACTGCTAACCTGCACTCAGCAAGATAAGTAAATTATAATACATCATGACTATATGAGGTTTATCCCAAGATTATAAATCTCATTCAACTTTCAAAATTAAATAAAAGTCACCACATCAACAAAATTTAAATATTAAGATACAAAATTAATATTCGAAAGTCTTGTCACTTCTAGCCAAACTAGGAATGGAAAAGGGAATTTCTCAAGCTGATATTTAAAAAAAAAACAAAAACAGCTACAGCTTCCTGATTTTAAAATTGACTAAAGGTTGGGTGTGGTAACATATGCTTGTAATCCCAGCACTTGGAAAACTGAGTCAAGAGGATCATACCAGAAGGCATAGTGAGAGAGCCTCTCAAAAAAAAAAAAAAAAAGGAACTAGAAACCTGCAGCCATAAAAGCAGTGTGATGCTGGGCCAGGGGTATGCCTCAGTGGTACTCTTCTTGCCTACAATACATGAATCCCTGAGTTCAAATCCCAGTAATGCAAAATAAATAAATAAATACCAAAAGAATATTTGTATCTGGCCAAATGATTTTTTTTCCTTTTTTCTTTTTGTAGTGAAGATTAAACCTCACTCAAAAGGGGAAAGTCTTTTCAATACATGAAACTGGAAAAACAACATCCATATGCAAAAGAATGAAGTGAGATCTTACCTTACACCATACACAAAAACTAACACAGAAGTAAATATAAAAGCTAAACTATAAAATATTTAGGGGAAAACTTCATGACAGATAGTTCATCTTGAATGTCTACCTGAGTGGTCTGAAAAGATTAGTAAAGAGCTCTGTAAAGCATAGCTATTACGTATGTCTTGTCAGGGTATTTTTAAAAAGAACTCTATGTAGATAGTAACATCAAACACACTGGAGCTCAGATGGAACAAGGAGAAAGATAGAGTAAATATTCATCAGCACCAGCATTGTTTCTCTGCTTCCTGGCCATAATGTATGTATGCTGCAGCACCCATGCCCTCCACACCATTATGCACTTAAATTCTGAAATCATAAACTAAATAAATTCTTCCTCCTTACTCTGTCTTTGTTAGGTATGGTACTTTGTCAGAGTGATAAAAATTATGAGAAACATAGAAATGTCATGACTAAAGCTGACAATGTGGTTCCCAGGCCTTTGGAACTGGCTCACAAGAGGAATTTGCAAGAGTCTGAAGAAGTTAACTAGGGAATGATTCTGGCGGGACTAGAATGCTGAGAGAAATGTAGATAGTAGTCTATGCTCATGAGATTTCCAGTGGAATTGAGGACTCTATTAGAAACTGAACCAGAGGCCATTGATGTTACATTCTTACAAAAAGCTTGTTTATATTCTGTCCACCCCCTGAGACTTAGTTGGACTCTAAGTGTAAAGGTAGTGGATTAATTCAAGCTGTGGTATAGTTATAGATGACTGATGTTAGTCAGTTTAACAGTAAAAATCAGGAGCAAGTACAGAGTCAAAAAAAACCTTGCAGTCTGGCCAAGAAGGGTGTTTTAAGAGCTGCAGGCAATAACAGCATGGGTGTCAAAGACACTACAGAAACCATGTACTTTGCAGGAGGACAATACCAAAGATGCCTTAAAGACATCATAGAAATTGCCCAGATTCTACCCATCGTAGGCTCAAGAAGATGAAAACTTTAAACGCATTTGAAAGGCCTTTCCCTAAAAAAAAATCCCAGGTACCCAGCTGGTGCCAAGGCTGCCTAGAGAAATGTATCCAATGATTCAGGCACTCAGGGTGCTGCAGCTGTAAAAGGGTTCAGCTACCCCAGCATCATGTGGACAACACCAAGGTCTATCACTAGCTGTGAGTGTTGTCCACATGATGCTAGTTTTGCAGGCATGTAAAAATCCAAGAATTGTGGAGTCATGGGGACTTTCACAGAGATTTCAAAAGAAGCCTAGGAAGCCAGGCAATGTGTGACAAAGTTGGGGTCCCTGCAGGAACCCTAAGAGGTTGCTGCATAAACGTGTGACAATGAAGCCAAAGGCACAATGGGAGATTCCAGGAAGTTAGAGAAGCTAAGAACATAGACCATCTGCTGCAAAAAGATGTGAGCAGAACAGCCAGACCAAGAGAAAGGCTGTATAGGCTGAAATCTGTAAGGGACAGAATAAGGGATGGCCCAAATGCTTTAGAGTTCTTATCACACTACCCAGATGCCAGATATAGAGCTATACAAGTTAAATGCTTGCCCTGTTTGGCTCTCTTCTTGCTTGAAGTCATCTCTTCTTTCTATTCCCCATTCCTCTCTGTTGGGCAGAAAAGTGATACCTGATGTATCTTGGTATTGTGTAGCTTGTTTTTGATATTCCAGGTAATTCAGTCAAGAGTTTGCCTAGAGTCTCAGAGAACTCTGAACATTCTTACAAATTTTATTTCTATGTGTATGACTGTATTGCCTGCATGTGTGTAAAGTGCATCCACATCATGCAATGCCCTCAGGGTCAGAAGAAGGCGTCAGATTCCCCTGGAACTGGAATTACAGACAGTTGTTAGCCACCATGTAGAGGATGAGACTTAAACCTTGGTCCTTTGCAAGAGCGGCTGTTGCTCTTAAACCACTGAGGCATCTCTGTAGGACTCTCAACTTTGACTCTTAAACAATGCTAGAATTGTTAAGATTTGGGGGACTCTAGGATATGGCTTTATGGGATGACTATGAGCTTTGGGGAAATGAAAATTTTTGGTTTGAATAGGAAATGGCTCCCACAAGTTCATGTGCTGAACACTTGATCCCTACCTAGTGTCACTATTTTGGGAGGTAGTGGAAAGTTTAGGAGGCCTAGCTGGAGGATACCACTTCGGGGGGATGAGGGGGACCACAGGTGGAAGGGATGCTCCTGAAGGTACCACTTTACATTTCTCTCTGCTTCCTTTCCATCATGAAGTGGATAGCCTCTGACCATATGCTCTTGCCACATCATAATGGTGACCAAGCACACAACATGTGACTCTGTGAGGCATTTCATCTTCAAAGTGTAACAATTACATTAGTTTGGCCAATGGTTTCCTGGCTATAATATCAAGAGCAGAGGCAACAAAAGTGAAAATTAAATTATGGGACTGGAAAATTGGCTCAATTGTTAAGAGCGCTTATTGTTCTTGTAAAGCATACACGTTCAGTTCCAACAACCTACATGTCTACTACCACCAGTAACTCCACAGAGGTCTCTGTGGGCTCCTGCACATACATGGTACACATGAACCCATGTAGAGTAACATATATACACATAAATAAAAATAAACCTTATCTTTTAAAAAATTTTTTTGGTATTTTTGGTTTTGAGACAGGGTTTTCCTGTAGACCAGGTTGGCCTTGAATTCACAGATATCCACCTGTCTCTCTGCTTCTGTCTGCCTCTGCCTCTGCCTCTGGAGTGCTGTGATTAAAGGTGAGCACCACCACGCCTGGCAAAATCTTTTTTTTTTTTTTAATTTAAGTAAATTAGACAATGTCAAAGCAAAATTCCAGGGCAGAGTATAATTCAGTGGCTGATTAGCATGTATGAGGTCCTGGGTTTAATGTAGAAAACACAAAAATGAAAAATGAAAAAACTTTTAAAAGCCATATGCATCTAAGAACATAGTCAACAAAGTAAAAGGGAAGCTTCAGAATGGGGAAGAAATACTTATCATGTATCTAAAGCAGCATTATCAACTAGAATTTAAAAGACCTCTATGACTAAAACAATCAGGAAACACCACAGAGAACATAATTTTAAAGCACAAAACTTGAGTAATCATTTCTGAAGACACAGATATACAAATGGCCAATAATCACATGAAAAGATGCCAACAATACTAATTACTAGGGAAATATAAACAAAAATCAGAAAATGCCAAAGGATGATGAGGATATGGAGAAATTGGAATTCTTGTATATATAATATACAAGAATACAAAATGATGACTCACCTACTGGAAATAATACAGCAGCTACTTGAAAAATAAAAAACATAATTATTCCAGTCATTCCACTTCTGGGCAGAGACCCAAAAGAATATAAAACAGGAACACAAGTATAAACCCATTTATACCCTTATTCACAAGAGGATTATTCACAATAGCTGAAAGTTGAAAGAAATCCAAAAGTCCATTAACAGGTGAACAGATAAATAAAAGATGGTATATAACAGAACATTATTCAACCTTAAAGAATAAGGGACAGGCTGGAGAGACTGCTCGATGGTTAAGAGCACTAGTTCTTAGAGGAACCAGGTATAGCTCCCAGCACCTCCAACTGCCTGTAACTCCAGTTCCAGGAGTTCAAATACCCTCTTCTGGCTTCAATGGACATCCACAAACACATGATGCACATACATATATACAAGTAAACACTCAAACATATACACCAAAAAATAATCTTTAAAAAAAAAAAAGGTCCAGGTATGGTGCAACACACCTTTAATCTCAGGAGCTAAAGGAAGGAAAATTTCTGTGAAGTCATGGCCAGGCAAGGCTACACAGTGAGACCCTGTCTCTAAGTAAATAAAAAATAAATAAATTCTAACACATTATACAAAAATGGATAAACTTTGAGGACTCTATGTTAAATGAAATGTCAGTCACAAAAGGATAAATATAATGATTCTACTTATACAAGGTCCTTAGGAATCAAATTCATAGACATATTACAAAAAAGAAACTACAAAATTATAGGAATGAAAACAGTGTGATTGGGCTGAGAAATGGCTCAGCAGTTAAGCGCACTGGCAGCTCTTGCAGAAAACCCAGATTTGGCTCCTAGCACCCACATGGCAGCTAACAACTGTCTGTAACACCCAGTTCCAGGGGATCCAATGCCTTCTTCCTACTTATGTGGGCACTGAATGACATAGGTGCACTTACATACATGCAGGCAATATACTCATACATATAAAATAAAAATACTAACTATAATATTAAACACTGTGGAACAGAGCTAAAGATATATAGACAAATAAAATAGAGCATCCATGAAAATGTCAATCAGTAAATACATATATATATATATATATATATATACCTATTTTATTTCATGTAGGTTGATAGGTCCTAGGAGATATAGAAGTTATTGTTAATATGTTCCAGTTTTAGATCTATAAGAAAATTTCTATAGGTGGATGTTGAGGATGTTATACAACTGATGTGAATGCATATATTGATTAGCAAGCTTGAAAATAGTGAAAATAAATGTCACCTGTATTCTATCACAATTTAAAAAAAGAAAAGGCAAGCCAGAGGCTAGAGACATGGCTCAGTGGGTAAGAGCACATGTTGTTCAAGCAAAAGGACTGAATTTGAACCCCTAGAATCACTGTAAAACTAGATATGTAGCACAATCATACTCCAACAGTACTACTGGGAGATGAGAGACAGAAACAGGAGAATCCCTGGAAGCTCACACAGGCCAACTGGTCTCATATAGGCTATGGCAAAATAACAGAGACCCTTCTTGAACAAGTTAGACAGTGAGGGCAGACACCCGAAGTTGTCTTTTGAGTTCCACGGGATACACAGTGGCATGTGTACACCTATACTCACAAGCCTACAAATACACTCACACACCATACATGCACATACATGGGATAGCCAGACATGGCAGAACATGTCTGTAATCCCAGCACTAAAGAAGCAGGGACAGGAGGATTATGAACTCAAAGCCAGTCAGGTCCATGATGTGTTCCAACTGTCTTGGCTGGGCCAGCAGTTGGGAGGAGAGACAGGCATATTTTGGTGAATTTTAGGTCAGCTGATCTAATAGTTAATTCCAACCCAGTCAGTCAGAGCTACACAGTGAGACCCTGTCTCCAAAACAACAACAACAACAACAACAACCACCACCTCTGTCTCAAACAAATGATACAAAAAAATATTAAAGTCAGGCATGGGGGCCCAAGCCTTTAATCCCAGCACTGGGGAGGCAGAGGCAGGCGGATCTCTATGAATTCAATCAAGGCCAGCCTGGTCTACACAGTGAGTTCCAGACCAGTTGCAGATACAGGGAGACCCTCAGCACTGAAGAGAACAAGCTGCTCTTACAGAGGACTCAGATTCAGTTCCCAGCACCCACATGGTAGTTATCTGTAACTCCAGTCCTACTTCTGGCCTACAGTGGCTATGTACAACACAGGTGTATTTATATGCATGTACACATAAAATAAAAAACAAATACAAAGTTAAAGAAAGAGAAAACTAATAGAAAAAAGATCTATAGAAGTAATATCATATTTGATAATAAAATTGAATTCTTTCCCACAAAGATTGAGAACAAGACAAGCACTTCATTACCATCTCTATCTGTAATACACTGGGAGTCTTAGCCATGCAGCAAGAGAAATAAACAAATATCATAAACGTCAAAAAAGGAAAGCAAAAAGCTGTCTTTATTCACAGATATGCACGAAAAAAGTCCAAGAGAATTTACTTTTTTAAGGTAATTACCAGAACTAGCAAACAAATTCATCAATGT
This sequence comes from Eospalax fontanierii, assembly GCA_035773235.1. Taxonomy (NCBI): domain Eukaryota; kingdom Metazoa; phylum Chordata; class Mammalia; order Rodentia; family Spalacidae; genus Eospalax; species Eospalax fontanierii. The sequence continues at coordinate 53,593,925 of CM069541.1, forward strand.
CTTAGCATACAAACTCAATATACAAGTATCAATTTCATTTCTATATACTAACAACAACCAGTTGGAAAATAAACTTTGAAACCAGTATTGTTTATAATAGCATTAAAACGCAAAATACTTAATAAGTTTAAATGAAAGCAATATCAACATTAAACTTTCTAGAATATTAATGAAAAAAAAAAGATACCAAATAGAAAGGTAGACTAAATGAACAGATTAGAAGACTTGCTATAACTATTCTATTTTTTTTTATTTCTTTATGTGTATGAGTGCATTGTCTGCATGTATGTAAGTGCACCCATGACATGCAATGCCCAGAGGTCAAAAGCTATGTTGGATCCCCTTATGGATGGTTGTTAGACACCATGTGGGTACTAGGGAAACAAACCTGGCTCCTTTGAGCAGTGAGTGGTCCCAACCTTGAAACAATCTCTTAGCCCAAGATGAGAATTCTTGAAAGAAGGACATAGTTTAGTGATAGAATATTTGCCTTGTATGTACAACAGTCCTGGCTTCATCTCCAGCACCATCAAAAAAGAAGATAATTCTTCTGATAGGGCCAGTGCAACTCAAAAAAAAAAAAAAATCTCAGAAATATTTTGTTTTTATTTTTTAGGTAAGTTGATTCTAAAATCTATATAGAAATTTTTCTTGAAAAGGGGAAAAAAAACTAGGCCAAAATAACTGTGGAAAGGATGGAGATGGAGGATGAACAGGTCCTGGATTCAAGAATTATTACAAAGTCATCTATAGTAAGAAGAGTTTAAAAGACTAATGAAAGAAAATACAAGAATCCACAAACTCACACATTATTTTTCAACCAAAACATGAAAACATTCACTTAGGAGAGACTTTTTGACAAATGACACTGGAAGAAAAAAATCTTATAAAAACCACTTTGATTCAAACATAAAAAATTTAATTTGTGATAAACCAGACATAATTCTAGTCCATAATTTGCAGTAGAAAACAGAATTTTGTGAGACCAAGATTTCATAGTGAAAACACAATAATAAAATAACTTAAAAACCAGACATTTAAAGTTATAGTCATCATAAAACAAAGAAAAACAATAAACTATGAGAAAAGTATTCACTGTTTATATCAAATGAAAGACTCATAAGCAAAATATAAAATACCTAAAACTCAATAATTACACAAAGAACTTAATTTTTTCAATGGACATGACTTGAACAGTTTAAAAAGATAATGTATGAATAGCCAATAAGGGCATTAGACAGTAACCAACATAACTGGTCATTGGTGAAATTCAGATTAAAACTATTCCATCCAGTAGACAGATGGATCTCTGTGAGCTCAAGGCCAACCTGGTCTACACAGGGAGTTCTTGGACAGCTGCGGCTACAAAGAGATCCTGTCTCAAAACACAAAAAACCCAAACCACCCTGTTACAAAGGTCACTAGAATAACAGAAATTTAAACCATTGGCAATATTAAATACAAAGACATGAAACTGAAATTCATGTGTTATTACTATAAAATATAAAAACAATTTGAAAACTGGCAATTATATAAAAAACTTAACATGTATCTATCGTATGAACCAACAATTTCTAACATGTCTTGGAGAAATAAATATATTTAAATCTAATATATATGTAAATCTTGTATAAGAAATTGTACAGCTGCTCTATCTGTAATAGATTAAACCTAGAAACAGACAAGTGTCAACAGATGAATAACCTGATACAGTCAATGGGATATACTACCCAGTAATAAAAGGAAATGAACTATTAACATCTGCATCGTGGATTAGTATCAAATTTGGGGTAAAAAAGACACAAAAGAACAGATGTATGAAGCTATGCATAAGAGACTTGGAACAGGCACGATTTCATAAAGGAAGTAGTTACTGTTCTAGGGATTAAGCAGTACGATCAAATGTGAACAAGCATGAGGGAATTTGGAAAACAGATTAAAATGGTATACACACTTGTAAAAACTGTTTCAGTTTGACACATCAGATATGAGCATTTCATTGCATGTAAATTTCATCCTCAATTCTAAAAAGATACGAAGACCCTGGGCTTTATAATCACATCAAGTTCAGCTCTGCCACTTACCAGGTGTGTGACCTTGGCCAAGTGTTAAACTGTCATTTTCCCCATCTGCAAAATGAAGAGAACAAGAGCTGAGAATAAATTCATAGAGCTTCTAGGAAAAGTAAACTATTTTAATGACATCATCATATAGTGAATGCTCATTAAATACTAATAGAAAATAAACTGGAAATCTTATTCTTGTATTTCAGCAAAGGAGAAAGATGCAGGATTAACTACAGCAGATAAATGCTGGGTAATTCACATTATTTATTCTTTTTCAAACACCCCTAACAGGTACTAGTTTTCATTTATGGATGAAAAAACTGGCTTTACAGGTTACCTATGGTCACTCAGCAAATACTAGCAAGCAAAACTTTCATGTATTTTCTTTCTTTCTTTCTTTTTTTTTTTTGACAAAAAAAATCTCATCTATCTATCTCAAGGTGACCTGATACACTATGTATCCCAGAATGATACTGAATTTCTGACCCTCCTATATCTACTTTCTGAGTTCAGAGATTACAGGCATGCACCAGATCATGCACTTTCTTCTACACCATGCCCTCCAACAAGCTCACTTACAGCAATTAACCTTGCAATTGCCAGGCCAGCCTAGTTAATATAAGAAGCTAATGAACTCTCCATTCATTCTTGACACAAGCCTGTGTCTAGGACACATAAAAGGAGGCCAATTCTGATGGCTTGATTAGTGAACGGGGGCTGAAAGTAGATACTTGGAAATAATATTTTAGGCTTTAAAAAATTTTTTTTTCATTTTATTTGGTTTAGTGTGCATGTGGGTATGCACATGTGCTAGGGTATGGAGGTCAGAGAACAACTTGCAGGAGTAGGTTCTCCCCTTCCACCATGTGGGTTCCAGACACTCAACTCAGATCACCAGGCTTGGCAGCAAGCTTCTTTACCCAGTTGAGCCATCTCAATAGCCTAATTCTAGCCTTTTACTGTGTTCTTGGGCTTCAACATAGTTCCTGCTACCTTGAGAGCATTGATGTCCCTTCAGAGCAATTTCAAGATAATACTGGCATGGCATGGTGACAGATTCATGTAATTCCAGCACTTAGGAGGCTGAAGCAAGACAAACTCAAGTTTGGACAACAGAGGGGCAATAAGACCAGCCTAGACCACAGTAAAATCCTGTCTCCAAAAAAATTGGACAAATGACAATGAGAGAATATATTCAGAATATAAAACCTGGGCTGTGCTCTAAACGGGAAAGTAGAGACTGGGGCTTGATTTGGCAGAACAGTTTTGGAAACTAGGCAGTGAAAATGAGAGCCAAATTTTCATTAAAATATACATCATTTTTCTTAATCATGTAAAACTGCTTGCTTGTTTTGAGACAGGGTCTTCCTGTAGGCCCAACTAGCCTGGAACTCACTATGTAGACCAGGTTAGTCTTGAATCTCAAAGATCTACCTGCCCCTGCCTCCAGGGTGCTGAGACTAAAGGCATACACAACTACACCTTGCCATGCAAGACTCTTACTTTTAAAAACTAAAATGCATATGGAATTTTGTGTTAATAGATGAAAAATATGTAACACTATTTTGAGTTTGAATAGTATTCTGCAGCTTCACAAAAAGCATGCTCAATTTTGGTTCACAATGACTGTCTGCAACCTTCCAAAAGAAAAGCTTATCTTTTCATTCAGATTCATCCCACAATAGACACTGAATAAAAGAGGACTTCAATTAGAAAGGCTTGCCAGATATGTGGGGAGGTACACCATTAATCCCAGCACTCAGGAGCTAAAGGCAGGCAGATCTCTGAGTTCCAAACAAACCTGTTCTTTTTTTGTCTTTTTGAGACAGGCCTGGAACTCACTACGTAGACCAGCCTGGCCTTGAGCTCGCAGAGATCTCCCTGCCTCTGTCTCCTGAGTGTTGGGATTAAATGTGTGCACTACACCTGGCCCAACCTGGTGTATATGGCAAGTTCCAGGACAGTCAGGGATGCAGTGATCCTGCCTCAAAAAAAAAAAAATTAAAAAGCTTAAGACTAGCCTTAGTTGACAAACATACATAAGAATTCATTACGCCTAAGAGGCCATACCTTAGCATACTTAGCACACCACATATGTACTCCATATATATTGCAAATTTTCTTTTTGGTGAGACATCAAAAAAGAGAAAAATTCCCATATATTCCTTAGTACATGGTATTGAATTCAAGGAAGTATTTGCAGCTCTTTAATGTATGAGGGCAAGCAAGATGGTTTAGTGAGTAAAAACATTTGCTGCATAAGTCTGATGACTTGAGTTTGATCCCAGGAACCCACAGAAAGGTAAGAGGAGATAATCAAATTCATAAATTTATCCTCTGGTCTTCACAGATTTGCTATCACACATATATCACCTCTCCCCAACCATACACAGACAGTAATTATAAATAAAAATAAAAACTACAAGAATCTCACTGATCTCAAACTGTTATAATACTGCTCCCACAGGAAAAATTAAAAAAAAACAAAAAAACCTACTATGATTTAGCTGAAAGATTTTTCTCATTCCTTCTTAGTCATCCATTACAAATCTCCAGACTTAAATGTTCTAGCATTCCCTGCACCCTCCAGAGATAGTGACAGACATCCTCAACTATCCAAGAACTCAACAATTGCCTTTGAATCCAACTATCTTTTCATCAATTGTAAACCAGTGCTAAACTCTTGGCTCCAAAGAGAATGCCTACACATCAGTATAAACTCTGAAATAGGGGCAGAGGTCAAGGGAATCAGAGTTCAGCCTAAGCTCTGGATCTCATCCCACCCTCACAATGTTCAAAAGAATCCTTATCAGAAAGCACTTCCCAGCAAAAGCCACATTCAGGAGACCTGATCCAGCAGTTATGCAGCAGACAGCTAAAGCTTCAGAAACAGTCCACAACTGCTACAAATGTGAAGCACCTAATCACCAGCAGAATGCTAAGAAGGACACATAAAAGGAAAACAAGGGGGGACTTGGGAATTCCTCTTAATTTGCTGAGGAAAGAACCTGGCTGATGAAGGATAATCCTGAACCTGAGCCACAAAAGAAGTTTCTTTGAGTCCTATTCTACAGTAAATTCTCCCACTTGTACAAAACCATCCTAATATATGCAAAAGAGACAACCAAATGATACTTTTTAAAAAACTTCAAAAAAATTCATTAAAATTATTTAAAAATACTTTATTCTCTTGTGCATTAAAAAACTCCACCACACTATCAATCATTAAATTCTCTATACATATATAAAATATATCACAGACCCATACTTTTTTCCATAGTGTGCGTGATGGTAAGAGGGCATGTGCCACACCACACATGTGGAAGTCAGGACAACTCTGGAGAGTTGGTTCTCTCCTACCACCTTTCCATAGGTACTGGGATCAAAGTCAGCATAACAACTGCTTTAGCTGATAAGCCATCTTGTCAGCCCAAAAACTCTGAAAAAAATAAAATGACACCAGACATAGTGACTCACACCTTAATCTCAGCACTCGGGAGGCATAAGCAGGCATGTCTCTAAAATGATGTCTAGCCTGATCTACACAGCAAGTTCCAGGCCAGGTAGGAGCACAGGGAGACCCTGCCTCAAAAATCAATAAATATAAATATTTTAAGTAAATAATAAAATGTTGGGAATTGAATCTGGAACCTTGTCCCCTTCCCTCCCCCATATCAGGAAAGGGCTCCTTTACTGTGCTACTCCCTCACCTCAGTGTTATCATTTGAGACTTGTCACAAGACAGCTACAGATACTTCTTAATTTTACAATTAAGAAAGCTACAGATGGCACAGGTCAGTTAAAACTGGGGCTCTGTAGGTATGAGTCATTTAGCCTTTTAAAGTAGGCCTTACAGTTCTCATCTGTAAAATAAAAGACTTTAAAAACCTACAAAAGCTATTTTAATGAAAAAAACACATTTGAAGCAGTTTGTAATAAATATCACCTATCAGTGTTATGATATGATAATAGCCATATAAGTTTGTATTACCTTTCTTATTAAGTCAGCAACCCTTAAGGCTAGACTGGCATATGCAGCAGTGAACAAGCAAAGACCCTGTCTCAAACAGGATAGAAGGCAAGGATAGACAGACACCCAAGGTTTTCCTTGGGCCTCCACACATACACTGTGGCACATACAAATACACATGTGGCACACACACGGATTTTAAAAATATTTTAAAACTAGCATTTCTCTTTTTTGACCTCCAACAATTAGTTTTAAATTCATTCTCTGTAGACAATACTTGTACTATGTTCTAACACCAAAAATTATGACATATAGTTTAATAACTCCAAATATACCCATAAAGACAAAGGACAGAATACTGAAATAATGGTTAGGACCTATGGGAACTTTCAATACAGGAGTGTATGAATACAAAGTCTCCTAAAGACCCAAACATATTTGACAGATGCAAAGCCAGAACAAGTTAGTGGGGACAAGCTGCCTTATGAAGATGTTTCTTTATCTTGTCTATTTCACCAACACCCACAGATCCCTGCTAGAATAATTATTTACCAGTACAGAAAGAAAGCCTAAAGATTTGCTTGTTTGCTTATTTCAAGTCTCTTCAGGTGCAGGGTTTGTTTGATTTTGGGGTTTTTTTTAAGAACAGGATCTCACTATGTCACCCATGGTAGAATGAAGACTCAAGGTCCTCCTGTCAACCTCGTAAATTCTAGGATCACAGGCACAGACCACCACACCCAGCTCATCTCTTTTCAAAGGTTCATATTTAGGTGCTTGATATATTTTAACGAGTCTGGATAAGCAAGAATCTCAAATATACAGTGTTTTTAAAGTGATAATGGTCAGATTTCCTGTTGGAGACCAAGTGACCTCTGTCTTGCCCTTCTGCAAATGTAACATTCTGACATTTGTTGATACCAATTATGTAAATCAGTCTCTTAAGTGCCTCTTAGAGTTTCTTATTGTCTAGCAAACAAGTTCCCCCACCTGTAGCCATCCTTGGCTACACATGCCCTTGGCTCCTGGTACTTCCAGTGATTTGTATCCTAACAACCTAGTCCCTGCCTCACCTCTTAGTGTCTTCTTCCTGATATTCACATAACCTTATGGTGGGCTTTTGTCTCTGTTAATTACCACATTTCTGTATGGATGTATCCGCATTCCTGATTCCCCAAAATTATAAATACCCCCTAGAACAATAAAGTGAGCGGCCTGAAGAGAGACATTTTCCCAGGTCCGTCTGTCCTGTATGTTCGTCTTTGTGTGTCTGTTCGGTGTGTGTGTCTGTTTGCCCCCACTCATTCCAGGTCTCCAGAGTCTCATGTCCATGCTGCCCGCTGGACGGGACAATTTCCTAAGAAGTTAAATAAATGGGTCATTTATTCAACCTACACTACTGGTTGGGGGGAAGGAGATAAATCTAACAAAATGTTTAGCAGAACATCAGTCTATTCCTATGACTCAACTATTTCTGTAAAGCAGTGACTTATGCTAACATCTAGAATCTTCATGTCATCAAGAAACATAGGCTTCTGGAAGCAGTGGTGCGAATCTTTCATACCAGCACCTGGGAGGCAAAAGTAAGCAGATCTCTGTGAGTTCAAGGGCAGCATTGTCTACATACTGAATTCCAGTCCATACAGGGCTACACACTGAGACCCTGCCTCAAAAAAAAAACAAAAGTAACACAGGTTAATCTACTTGAATAAAATACAGTTATATCATCCTATGAGTACAGACTGAGAATTTTGAAATTATACAAGTAGCCTAGAATACCGTATACTTAATAGTCTTTACCAATTGGTAAGCATTGTTCTAAACCCTTCCCTGAACCCTCACAAAAGCCACAATAAATAGGAATAATTTTTATTGCCCTCAGTTTTAAATGACTGAATCGCAAATATATTACATAACTTAACTAAGACTACAAAAGTGGTAAAACATTGAAACAAAGCAATCTTGAGCAAAAGTGAACCTAGCTATGGAAAGATGGCTCAGCAGTTAAGAACTCTGGCTGCTCTTGCAGAAGACCCAGGTTTGAATTCCAACACCCATATGTTGGTTAACAACTATCTATAACTTGGGCTCCAGAAAGTCCAATAAATGTCCTCTTCTGTCCTCAAAGGGCACTGCTTGACATGGGTGTACTTAAAAACATGCAGGCATATAACACTCATATACAGAAAATAAAAATAAATTAAAAAGAATTTTTTAAACCTAGCAAGGTATGGTAGGTGGCATACATCTTTAATCCCAATAATTAGGAGGCAGAGATAAGTGGACCTCTATAGCTCAAGGTTAGCCTAGGCTATACAGTGAGTTCCGGGATAGCTAGAGCTACATATGAGGCCCCTCTGAAGAAAACAAAACAAAAAAATCACTCACTCATTCAAAACAGACAAAAATGTTTAATGTGTTTGTTCACTTGGAATTATGTGTAATGTAGAAAAGGGTAGAAACAATCCAACTGCCCAAAAATAAGAGGATGCTTAAATCAATTACTAGAAAAAGAAAAAGAAAAAAAATCATGGTAAAGGTGTTCCCTTTCAATGAAATATCATCTTGCTATTAAAATATTTAAGAAACAAAATGTCTCAGGCTAGAGAGATGGCTCGGTGGTTAAGAGCATTGGCTGCTCTTACAGAGGACCCTGGTCCAATTCCTAGCACCCACATGGCAGTGAACAGCCGTCCATAACTGCAGTTCCCAGAATCTGACGCCCTTTTCTGACCTCTGAGGACACTGCACGAAATGGGTGCACCTATCTACATGCAAGCAATACGTTCATATACATAAAATAAAATAATTTAAAAAAATTTTTTGAATGTCTCATGAATTGGGACAATACTCCAAACATAATGCTTGCTAAGTCAGTGAAAAAACAGGACACAAAATTGCATATATAGTATGATTATTAATTATGAACTCAAACACAAACCTGGAAAGACTATTTTCAAATGAGGAAAAAATGGTTATTTCTTGGTGATGAGATTAGGGTCGCTTGTATTTTTCTTTTAGTGTTTTCCACAGTGAAATACAAGATTCTACCACCAACTGAAACAAAGGTAGCTTCTTTCTCTTATTTCAGCTATCCTGCATCCTCAATCAGTTGGGGAGTGAGGGGTTGCTATAAAGATTACAATCTATAGCTGCTTTCTTTTGGATAGGATCCTTTGAACATCACACACAGTTACCATATGCCAAAAAGAATCTTCAACTTCAACTTTGGAAATTGAATTGAAATGTGTATTTTTATTTTTGTTGATGTTTTCTCTGAATGTAACTATTTTAGGATTGTATTATAAGTAGAGAAATGGACTTCAATATACAGGCCAAAAATTCACGATACAAAGCGTGAGACAAAAGTTGGACTGGGGAGGAAGAACAGCTGTTGCTAATCCAACTATTTCCCCTTTGACTCTCAATCTGCCCAATAACTGAACAGCATCAATTGTTTCACAATATTATGTGCTGTTTACAATCCCTGAGAAGCATAAAAGGAATTAATAATTTAGCCTAGAAAGCTGACGGTCTTTATTGGGGAGCTCCTTGTCTCCAAGACAGAAATCAGAGCAAAAGCTGTCCTGAAATCACAGGTCCCTTTACTGTTCCTGTTTTATAGCCTAATTGGCCCCAAACATAAATCACTAATTTCTCCTGTTTTAAGCAACAATGGCTTCTATTCTCTAACTTCCCTTGTATCAAGTCAGTCCTTGTTCTCTTGAGTTTTACAACTATACGGTAAACACGTTGGCTCAGGAAAAATCTCTCAGAGCAACGCAGGCTGGGGTTATTAGGAAAAGCAGCACAGAAAGACTGTGCAGTTTTGAACTCCTCTTAACCTTTGACTGCCCTTGTTCCTAGCTTATGTTGATGGACATAGCATAGGGTCACTTCTAGTAGAAATGAACTTAGCCTGAACCTGTGCCGTAACATTGGACTCCAGGAAGCCCAGGAACTGTAGGAAAGCACCAGAATGTGAATAGCAGTTCACAATCAAAGCATGGCCACTCATCTGCTCTACACAGAAAAGGTGGATAGGAGGGCACCTGAACCTACAAAACAAAGCAAGTCTTTCTCAGCTAGTTCTAACAGAGCCCATCAGTTGTAACAAATCTGCTGTCTACAACCACTACTAAGCACAAGTGGAAATTAGCTGCAAAGGTATTTAGTGTTACAAAATAAACACATGTGAACAGGTTTTCCAAACTAAGACTTTGGAAACAATAATAATGAAAAATATAAAATAATAAATAAAAATAATGAGGAGAAATATTATCCTCAATCTAATGTACAAAGATGTTATTCCCTCCAGTCAAAATCCACAGAATTTGCAATACCAAAAATAGTCAACGGCTGGAGAGCTGGCTCTTGGGTTAAGAGTACTTACTGCCCTTGTAGAGGACTCAAGTTATGTTCATACATGAGGTGGCTCACAGTTATGAGCCTGTAACTTTAGCTCCAGAGGATCCAACACCCTCCTCTGGCCTCCATGAACACCTATACTCACATGCATACACACACTGACACAGACACACACAAACTCAAAACTTAATGCCAGGCCTGGTAGTGCATACTTTTAATCCCAGCACTTAAAAGGAAAAAACAGGCAGATCTCTGTGAGTTGAAGCCCAGTCTTGTCTGCATGTGGGTTCTAGGACAGCAAGGACTATAGAGTCAAACCCTGACTAAAAAATAAATGAAGAAATTTAAAAAATAGATCTTAAAACTGATCATCACCATCATTACTGGCCCCAGTAGCACATACCTATTAATCTAAGCATTCAGAAGGCTGAGGAGGGAGAATCATTCTGAGTTTGAAACCAGACAGGACTACACAGTTCAAAACAGTCTGGGCTACAAAGTGAAACCCTGTCTTTAAAAAAAAAAAAAAATCATAATTTAATACAATTTTACACAGCCCATTTCAGTTCTGAGGCTTCCTATAGCTTGACTGGGTTAAATGTCTTCACACTCAAATCTGAAGACTAGTACAAATATAACATTTAACTTTTGTCTATTACTTATAATAATCAGGTCTTTATTTCTTCCAAGACAGAGAACAAAAAATAAAGTACTAACTTCACTAAGAGAATGTAAGAACTACTGAGAATACAATCAGTACACAGTATGTATAAATTTTTGTTTGTTTTTGTTTCTTAAGACAAGGTCCCCTTGCAGTTCCAGCTGGCCTGGAACTCATTACTTAGACCAGATTTGACTCCATCTCACAAAGATCCACTTACCTTTGCCTCCCAAATGATGGGATTAAAAGCCTGTACTCCCACACCCAGCTAATTAATGTTTTTTTAAGAGGCAAATCTAATTCCCTGGAGTTTGATAAATTTCATGGACTTCTTTTGCCTCACAATGAAGTACTAGTTAAACAAAATATTTATACTAAGGTGTATGAGGAAACTATGTGAGGATGTCCACATTCTTAGGGCTATTAGCCCAGCAGGTAACAGCACACTGATCATAAAGAGCAAGCCTATGTCCCTTTTAAGTCCTAGAACCAAGCCTGGAAAAGTAACTCAGCATTAAGAGCACTGGCTGCTCTTCTAGAAAGCCTGCATTCAATTTCCAGCAACCAAGTGTCAACTAACAATCGTATAATTCCAGTTTCAAGGACTTAACACCCTCTTCTGGCCTCTGTGGCCACTGCACGCACATGGTACACTTACATACATGCTGGCAAAACACACACACATACACACACAGTGTGTGTGTGTATGTGTGTGTGTGTGTATGTAAATTTTTAGAATAAAAGACTTAGAACCAAGAAGTAATTCTCAATCATCTAATGAAATCTTAAGTCTCTATTACCATTTTGATCTTTTAGCATTATAGCAAAATAAGCCAACACAGAAAAGTACTCTCATGTCTTATTTCTAACTTATAACCATGCCCCAGAATATTTCATGTCACATTTTTGAAGCACAGGAAACTCAAGTGACTATGATCAATACTTATACAATCCTGAAAAACATCACTTGACTGGACCTTGAAATAGTCTCTTTCAAATGCTAACTTTAACAATATAGATGTAGGCAGGCCAGCCTCTCTAAGCTTGAGGCAAGTCTGGGCTACATAGTAAGTTCCAGATAAGCCAGGGCTAAATAGTGAGACCCTGTCTCAAAAGCAAAGATAATATAGATGCAAATGCTTTACAAATTAAACTGGTACAAAGTTATCAATTAATAAACTTCTAAACAAAGCATAAAGCTAAGCACAATGGCACACACTTGTGCTCCCAGCACTCAGGATATATAGGCAGGAAGACCAGGAATTCAAGGTCACCACATACTGAATCTGAGGCTAACTTGAACTACAAAGGCCTGTCTTTAAAAAAAATAAAAAATAAAAATAAAAAAAAAAAAAAAAAAAAAAAACCAGAAAGGAAATCAAGAAATAAGGGAGTGAAGAAGAAAGATGATTAAGTAAAGTGCTTTCTAATACCCAACATCTACACAAAAGCTGAGCACAGTAGTGTGTGCCCATAACCCCAGTACTGAAGGAATAGGAGAGCTGGTAGATGCCTAAAGCTTGATGGTCAGCCAGGCTAGCTAAATCAGTAAGCTTCAGGTTTAGTGAAAAATCCTGTCTCAAAAACATAGAAAAGTAGAGAGCAATAGAGGACTACACCTCACTGACCTCAAAGTGCATGCACATGCGAGTGCACACACTTGCCCAACTCATACACATACTGGAGGGAGGGAGGAACACACACACAAATAAATGAGAGGTAGGAAGGGAAGGAACTTCTGTGATGACTGATCTTGACTGAGATAGTTAATCTTCACTGCCAACTTGAAAGGTTTAGAAATCGCCTAGGTAACAAACCTCTGGGCATTTCCATGTTAGGGTCCCAGACTGAATAAAATGGAGAAAGAGCAGTGAACACCAGCATTTGTGTCTGTCTGCTTCCTGAATGCAGACTCAAATATGACCTGCTTCCTCACCTCCTGCTGCAATCACTGAGTGACTCTTGCTGCCATGCCTTCTCTGCCATGTCAAAGAGCACCCTCAAACTGAACAAATATAAACCCATCCTTAAGTTCCTTTTGTCAGCTATTTCATTACAGCAATGAGAAAAGTAACTAATATGATTCTTTTAAGAAATTGTAAAGACTAGTAACTACTTCAGAAAGGGAGTTTTCAGTATATGACTGTATTTAAAAATAAACTGAACAGTTTCTGTTGCTGGTACTGGTTTCATCAGATGTGGAGAACAGAACAAAGAGATGTGTATTAAGTAAAAGTTTCAGCAAACCAACTTTCTACCAAATGGGATAGCTCTAGCCATTAAACAGTATTAGGAAAAGAAAAAGAAAAAAGAAACATAATCATAAGAAATAAAACTAGAGTCAAATAAGTAGTATCAAAGACACCTTAAGTTACACATTAGTCAGTATACATTCACATCCTTTTATTACCAACAAACACTGTAACATTTAGAACTTACTAGTGCCTGGATCAAGCTCTGCCAGTTCATCTTGACAGAAACCTAAAGAAAAACAATATGGAAAAAAAATTATTTGTTAATTATTCCAAGCTTATTCTAAATTTTAAAAAAATCAAATATGTAATGGGAGGAAAATTCAGTCTTTAGGTTACAGTGTGGCTCAGTCTTTGCCTAGGATGAGCAAGCCTTAGGATCAATTTCCAGTAACAAATTCCCTGCAAAGAATTAGATCAAAAGTCAGTTTGGGTTTAAATCCTAATTCTAATAATTAACCACTCTATATGCCCCATTTGGGTTTCCATTTTATCAATGGATATAATAGCACTTACCACAGTTTAAACTGTTATTAGAAGAGAGATATCAATTTAAAATGTTTAGCATATTCTTTAGTACATATTAGGAGCTCAACAAATAATACTACAGTAATTATAAATAAGCATGCCAATGTCCATTGAAATATAAACTCATAGGATAACTATTAATTCATTTAATATGTATGTTCTATCTGATGTTATCAATTATTTCACAAAAGAAAACAAAACAGGAACTTACAACTAATATCATACAAAAGAGATTTTACTTAAGATTATCACAGATTGGGGCTGGGGCCAAGTGCTTGTCTAGGATTCATGAAGCCCAAGGTTTGAGCCTCAGCATCATATAAACTGGGCATAGTAGTGCACACCTGTAATACCAGTATTCAGGATGTAGATGCAGGAGGAAAGAAGTTTAAGGCGATCTGTGGCTACATAGCAAGTTCAAGGCCAGCCTACATGAGACCCTGTCTCAAAAAATAATAATAATCAGAGATACACAAAACTTTACCTACACACAAGAAAGCAAGTCTTCCTTTATTAAGTGTGTACCGACTATTCTGGCAAGAGGTATAACACAACTGCTCAAAGACAGTGTGCTTAGCAAGCATGAAATCCTGCCTGGATTCAATCCCCAGAACCAACAAAGTATGCTATTCAAGTTGTAATAAATACCACAAGCACATTTGAGGACTATAAAGCCTGTGCTATCTGTCTGCTTGCTGTGTAAACTACCACACTGCAGAGAAAACTGAAGCACACTAAGTGGCCAACACAGAAGGTTCTCTGTACACACTTAAGAAAGCTCTTCTTCTTACATTGACCACGTGTGTTCTTTTTCAGTAGCTTCTACTCATCTTTAAATATCTCCTCAGAAGTGTTCTCTGGAACTCTTAATTGTATGCACAAGGTCAAATTCACAATTAAAATGATCTGTAACATTTGTGGCTGCTTCTTCATTGCTCATCACTATAGAACTACTTGTTTAGTGTCTGAATCCACTAGAACAGAGACCTGGCCTGTCTGTCTTGTTCAAATGCAACCCTTCACCTTTCATGAATTTAGAACACAAGACCTGGAGAATTATATCAACTGTAGTATGTCAACAATAATACAAATATAATATTAGCAAAGCTAGGACTAAAGCAGATGAAAGCATCTTGTCCTCAAAGTTCAGCAGCTGAAGCCAAATGATCCATGTAGAAGAATTCAAGTAGCAAGTGGCAACTTTAACTTTTTATAATATTTTACTTATGTGTCTGCCTGCATGTGTATAAGTATACCCCTGTGAGTGCCCACGGAAGTCAGAAGAGGGTGTTAGATCCCCTGGAATGGAGTTACAGATGGTTGTTAGCTGCTGTGTGGGTGCTGGGAATGAAATCATAGTCCTCTCCATGAGCAGACAATGCTCTTAACTGCTAAGTCATCTCTCCAGCCCACTTAAATAACTTTTAAAGCCCTGCCAGGCATGGTGGTGCACACTTTTGATCCCAGCACTCAGGAGGCAGAGTCCGGTGAATCTCTGTGAGTTCAAGGCCAGCCTGCTCTACATAGTGAATTCCAGGCCAGCTGGGGCTACAGGGAGACCCTGTCTCCGAAAGACTTAATTCCTCTTTGTTTTCAAATCCATAACACACAAAGAATACCAACTCTACCTTGCTATAAAATTAGATAAGCAAAGCACTATTTTATGGGGCTATTGAAAAATATTAAGTGAAATAGTACATGTAAAGACTTTATGGAGTACCTAAAGAGGTCAGCAATGTGAGCAAGGGTGGATCCAATTCACCGCTGTGTCCATGGGGGCATAGTACATTTATAGAGGGATAACTTCTGAACTATTCATGATATGGGATGAAACTCTAACTAATGTCACTAATCACTAATGTTACTCTAATTACTTTCTCTGATTTCTGTTTTGAGAGAGGGTTTCATGTCTCCTAGGTTGACCTCAAACACAGTATGTAGCCAAGGATGACCTTAAACTCCTGATCCTCCTGCTTCCACCTCCCGAATGCTGAAATTACACATATGCACCATGCCTAGTTTATGCCTAGGGTTTTGCACATGATTGATAAACACTCTACCAACAAAGCTACAATCCCAGTGTACTTTCTTATTTTCAAACACGTTGTTTTCAGTTTTTAATCTATTTAAATGTGGTAATTCCAGGTACAGAATACTATCTAGGAAAAGGCTTTGTAAAGAAACATATCAAAAGGTCACAAAGAAAGATGATTATGAAACTGTGTGAATGTCTACATTCGCTCTTTCTGGCTGAAATGTCTCTGGCTTTATAGATCACCACTAATGCAGAAGGCCTGAGTTGATAAGGAAAACAAATCATCCTTACAAACCATATACCTATGGTTTGACAAGTCAGTGTCAGGGTCAAGTTTGGCTATCATTCCATGAAGAGTATATTCAGACTCTCATCAACCAGATCTATCCAGCAAAATTATTTGTAACTGTGGGTAAGCTGTTACTCAGTGACAGAATGCTTCCCTAGCATTTGCTAGTTCAACCCTTGCTAAAAGGAATTATTTCTAACTAGAAGAAACCAAACCAGTATTAGACATAACCACAACATACATTCAATTAGATTTCTTCAATTATATTCAACTCAAAGGCAAAAAAATTCAGTTATTTGGTAGAAAGCACACTCCTAAGCCCTATAAATGCAGAGATATAGCTCAGTAGTGAAATGCTTGCCTAGCATGTATGAGGCCTTGTGTTCAAACCAACAAAATGGTGGTGGTGGTGGTGGTGGTGGTGGTGGTGGTGGTGGTGGTGGTGGTAGTGGTAGGTGGTAGTGAGAAATGAGTATGACCTTGTTGATCATTTAACTCAAAACTTGTTTTAAAACTCCAAAACATACCCTCTTGGGCACAATGAGTGGCACATGAGTATAATCCCAATACTCAGGAGGACTGCCAAAAATTGAGACACACACACACAGACCCTCAAAAACCCAAGGGCTTTGGCTGGTGACCTTAAATTGCTTTTAAGGACAGACAAGAAACATACTATTTCCTAAAACATCAAGTAAGACACAATCAACCTGAATTATATGGCAAAGTCTGTGTTCACTCACCAGACTTGGAGATCAGTGCATATTGAAAGGGAATGGAAAGGAATTATGTTTGAATCTCACATTACCTCACTACCTCATTTGC
Organism: Eospalax fontanierii; assembly: GCA_035773235.1. Taxonomy (NCBI): domain Eukaryota; kingdom Metazoa; phylum Chordata; class Mammalia; order Rodentia; family Spalacidae; genus Eospalax; species Eospalax fontanierii. The sequence continues at coordinate 53,610,919 of CM069541.1, forward strand.
TACCTTAAACTAATTTCTGAAATGTCAATAAAAATATTCAGCATGCCCAACTGTTTATTTTGGTACTATAAGTCATATACCTTATAGCATGAGACCTCTAAACAGCTCTAAGTTTGGAATTTTTTAATACAAGAGGAACTTTCAAGTGACAAGCTCTTTCCAAATAGATGTTTTATAAAATATAAAGATCAATGATTTCTTGGTTTGTGTTGGCTATAGTGACAGATTTAAGAGTCACTTACCTTTTGTTATTCTGATGACAGTGCTGTATATTTACCACAAAACTGGCTTAAACTTTTGAATATTTATTTCCAAGTATGAATAAATAAAGGCTTATGAATAATAGCTAATATATCCCATAAGTGTTTTAATTTAATCTATCTATAGGAAGGGATGGTAAGAAGCCCTGAATACTAGTTAAGCTGCAGCTTACACTATTCTGAAGTCTCAGCAGCCCATAAAGGTGAGATCCTTTAGACGACAAAAGGATACAATTCTAATCAAGCATCACACCTTTATGATCTGCCTGCCATTTCAGCTTTATCACATCCCAACCAACAGTACATACTACATTCATAAATTCCTATTTAACTACATGATGGGTTCCTGTTCAATACGCTCTTTGGCATCCCTTCCTTTGCACATGCTACCTTCCACAACTGAGTACACCTTAACTCATCACACCTGAGTTACAACTCAGGTCAGGTATTAGGTTCTGCCAAAACACATGAATACATGACCACAGACACAATGAATTTACCTTTCAGGGACCTCTGAAAGGTTAAAAAATTGTCAAAATCCAATAAACAATGAATCTTCAAATCAGAGTTTTAAATGTATGGTATTACTTCACTGGGCTGGAAAAATGGCTCAGCAGTTAAGAGAACTGACTGCTCTTGCAGAAGACCCAGGTTCAGTTCCCAGCACCTACATGGTGGCTAACAACTGCACATAATTCCAGTTCCAGGGGATCCAATGCCCTCTTCTGACCTCCATGGGCACTGCATGACACAGGTGTATCTACCTACATAAAAGCAATACACTTGTACACATAAAATTTTTTAAATAATAATTATTTCATATAGACTCCTGAAATTCAAGTTTATTTTGTTTTTGCTGCTTTTCTGAGACAGGTATCACTAGCTGGCCTGAACTCACAGAAATTGACATGCCTCTGCCTTCTGAGTGTTGGAATTAAAGGCATGTGCCACCAAGCCCAGCAATTCAAGTTTTATATAATTTTAATATATGAGCTAAAGGTGAAGCAGGGTTAAAAGAACCTAGGGTCAAAAACAAAAAATGTCTTAAAGCCAGGCATAGTGATATATGTCTTTAATTCCAGCACTTAGAAGGCAGAGGCAGCAGATCTCTGTGAGTTCAAGGCCAGCCTGATCTATATAACTAGTTCCAAGCGAGCTGGGGCTACAAGGAGACCCTGTCTCAAAAAAGACCAAAAAAGAGAGTAAAGACCTGAGTTCAATCCACAGAACTCCCATAAAAAAGTCAGGTGTGCTTGTAATCTCAGCATTGGAGACACAAGAGAGGACAAGATCCCTGCAAATTATGGTTAGCCAGCCTAGTTTAACTGAGTCCAGGTCAGTGAGACCCTGTAATCAAAAACCAAGGAAAAATACCAAAGGTTCTCTGTCCTTCACATGTATGTGCACATATATAAATGCACACACACAAATTCACATACACACACAACAAGATTAAAACCTACTTAAAAAATTACAATCAAACGTGGCTAGAAAAATGGCTCAGCAGTTAAGAGCCCTGGCTGCTCTTCCAGGGAACCCGGACACAGTTCCCAGCACCCACATGGCACCTAGTAACTGTCCATAACTCCAGTTTAAGAGGATCTGAGGCCCTCTTCTGTTCTCTGTGAGTAATGCACGAAATGGGCACACTCACGAACACAGAGACAAAACACTCATACACATTAAAAAAATAAAATGTTAATAAAACTTTTTAAAACTTTAGATAAATACAACTACTAAGTAGTAGAATACTATGTCCAAACAGGCTTTTTAAAATCTACTGTATGTGTTTGCACAAACGTGCATGCCACCATGTGCTTATGGAGGTCAGAGGACAACTTGTGGAAGTTTGTTCTCCTTCTACCACGTGGGTTCCACAGATTAAGTTCAGATCAACAGGCTTGGTGGCAAGTACCTTTACCTGCTGAGTCATCTCAATGGTCCTATTTATTTAAAATTATTTAACTTAATTTAACTTTATTTTATGGGTGTATATATGTGCATGATATGTATGTTTGTGAGTGCACATGCACATGTGAAGGTCAAAAGACAACTTTATGGAGCTGGTGCTCTCCTTTCACCTTTATGTGGATTCCTGAGATCAAACTCAGATCCTCAGGTTTGCACAGCAAGTACTTTTTACCCATCAGCTATTTTCCCAGCCCCAGAATAGGTTTTAATTCTGGCACCATTATTTATAAAGTGAATTCATCTCTCTGATCCAATTTCTTCATCTGTAGTTATTGCTGTAAAGATGCAATAGTGTGTTGCACTCAAGGCAGTGAAAGTTCCTGACAGGTATGATTAATATGAATGAGAAAAGAGAAGCAGGAGCCAAGGGACAAGGCCATGCAAACGAAGACAGGCATTCAAACTCAGCTATTTAAAGAAAAAAAAAAAAAAAATCAAAGGAAGCCACATTAAGAGCAGTAAACAGAGAGCAGAATGCTACCTGGCAATTTATTTGACTAGAGCACCAGCAGGGTTGTATCATAAAGATCTTTATTTCATTGCCATATATGAAGAGGTTTTGGCTTTTAACCTGAAGGCAAGTCAATAAAAATGTAAGCACTGTTTGTTTGTTATTGAAGTTTGTTAATGTCAGCCCAACTCTACTTCAATACTGTTAATTCTAAAATTTCAACCAGGAGCTGGAGAGATGGCTCAGCTCTTAGGAGCACCAATTGCTCTTACAGAATACCCAGGTTCAGTTCCCAGCACCCACAGGACAGCTAACAACCATCCTTAACTCCAGTTCCACGGGATCTGACACAGTCTTCTGGACTCCGCATGCACTGCACAACATGAATACACTTGCATGCATGCAGGCAAAACAGTCATACACATAAAATAAAGTGGAAAAAAATTAATAAAATAAAAATTAAGAAAATTAAAAGCAAATGGAGTTTGTTTTTTTTTTACAAACAAGAACTTCCTAAGGAAAGCCTACATATATACATAGATATGCAAATGGTTCATAGTTCCCTTAAATTTTAGAAACTCATCTCACTTTTGAGGGCCCTCCTCCATTTCAATCTTCTAGGTTCTTTCTAGTATGAGGAGTGGCTTGACAAGAAGTTAAGAAGGAAAGTAGCTTCTTCGTTTCCAGTAACAAATATTAGCTAGCCAGATCACACATAGCCTGCCCTACGGTTATGTTTGCAGCCTACGAACAAGCTCCAGACCCAAGCAGCGGTTAAGACCACTTTCCTTTGGTTGGCTAAACATTACATTCACATCTCCTAGACTTTCCTTCCAGAAAGGAAGGTGTCACTGGAGCCATTAGCATTTGTTTTTCAAAGGCAACCTGACAAGCCATACCTTAGGAACAAAAGAAAACATTTTTGAATCCAAGGGACCTAGCACTTCAAGTCTATACAACAAATGCCAGCTGGCAGACCTTCAAGTGATAATTTCCTTTCTCTACCTTTAAAAATGTCAAGGTCACATTTTTAAAACTACAGCAACAACGAGAAGCCTCTTCCTAATGTCATTTACTTTAATGTGAAATCTGAGAAGTTTAAAGAAAAAAATAAAACCACAAGGGGGGTGGCACACACTGAGGATTCTTAATTATATAACCTATTATGCTCACATACTTATTTGCGGAGCATATATGCAGTTTTTAAGAAGTGTCTAATTTCTATGGAAACATTAATAACTTCTCTCTGACCAACCTCCATCACCTTTCATATCATTTTTCGGGCTTCTAGCTTTGTCATTATATCCTTGAAAGCTCACTAAAGGCAGAAAAACCAGCAAGATTAAGACATTTCAATTTTGAAATTTAAAAAAGTGCACAGCTTCAAGGCTACGGCATCTGAAGGGAAAACAACTGGTCTGATGAGTCAGAAGTCATTGGTGTTTCTATGGAAAAATAATACAAGCATTTCTCAGAAAACAGCCTGCCTTGTAAGCCTCTGACATTTTTCATTTATAATTCCTGGTTCTCTAAAGGAACAAGGACTAATAATTTTTATTCAACTTGAGGGTTAAAGAAATATCAAAATGTACACATAGACGGGGCTAGAGAGATGGTTCAGCAGTTAAGAGTACTGGCTGCTCTTGCAGAGGACGTAGGTTCAATTCCCAGCATTCAGATGATGGCTAACAACTGTCCATATGTAACTCCAATTCCAGGGGATCCCAACATCCTCTTATGACCACCACAGGCATTGCATGACACAGGTGCACTTACATATATGCAGGAAATACACTCATACACATAAAAATAACTTTTAATGTACATATAGAAAAATGTACAAAATAATGTCAGTTGCCATTTACTAAATTTTTATTATACAACAGGCATCAGCATGATTCTTTGTGTGAATTTTTACTAAATATATAGCTATTGATATCCCCATCTTACAGATATATAAAGAGATTATTGTATATTACATAAAATGAGCCACAAAAGTCAAGCAGGAAAACTTGTAGAGCTAGGAATATAGCTTAGTGGTAGAGCACCAGTGGTAGGGTTTAATAGTCACTAGCACTGGAAGAGAAGGGAGGACAGAGGGAAGATGTATGCCTCTACTCCTGTAATGCTAGCACTTGAAAATATTGTTTTTTTCTATTTCTATTTTTATTTTATGTATATGAGGCAGATCTCTCTAAGTTCAAGGCCAGCCTGGTCAACATAATGAGTTCCAAGACAGCTGAGGCTACCCAAGACCCAGTTTCAAAAAGACAGAAATAGAAAAAACAAAAACTTGTATAGTAGCACATGCCTTTAATCCCAGCACTTAGAAGGCAGAGGCAGGCAGATCTCTGTGAGTTCCAGTCCAGCCTAGTGTACATAATAAGTTCCAGTCCAGATGGAACTACAGGGAGACCCTGCCTCAAAAAGACAAAAATTAAAATTTTTTTAAAATGGAAACAATGGGACTTCAATCATAAAACTGTTAAGGCTCAAATAAAATAATAAAGCACAACCAAGCACACAGTAAATATTGAGCACAAGCTACCCACTATTATTATAAATGACAAAATTCTAATCTTCGCCCTCTAAAACACCATTATAAACTAGGGGAAGACTTACTTATTATGTATTTGTATGTGTCTGCATGCAAGTATGCACATATTCATTAGGTGCCCAGAGACCAGAAGGTAGTGTTTGATTATCTGGAGCTGGAGTTAAGGCAGCTGTGAGCTGCCCAACATGGGTTCTGGTCCTCTGGAAGAACAGTAAGTACTTTTAACCATTAGGCCAGCTCTCCAATCCCAGGAAAGACTTTTTCTTTCTTTTATCTATGAGTGCAGCTGTGTGTGCAATGCCCACAAAGGCCAAAAGAGGGTATTGGATACCCTAGAACTGGAGTTGGGACAGTTACTAGCCACCATGTGGTTGCTGGGAACCTAACCTGAGTCTTCTTCAAGTGCAGATGATGCTCTTAACCACTGAGCCATCTCTTGTCCAACATCCCACACCCCCATGTTTTGGAGGCAGGGTCTTACCATAGCCCTGACTGGCTATGTAGACTAGCGTGTCCTGGAACTCACAAGAAATTCATCTGCCTTTGCCTTTGCCTCCCAGGTGGTAGGATTAAAGGCATATGCTACCAAACCCAGCAAGAATAAGAACTTTTACTAAGCCATCACTCAGTGCTATTACTGAAATGTTGACTTTTTTTTTTTTTTAATGTATGAGTGTATTTGCCTGCCTGTGTGTAACTGCACCTGTGTCATGCAAGGCATGAGGAAGTCAGAAGGCGGCATTGGATTCCCTGGAACTGGAGTTTCAAATAACTGTCAGCTGCCATGTGGGTGCTAGGAATTGAACCCAGGTTCTCTGCAAGAACATTCAGTGCTCTTAACTGCTGAGCCATCTCTCCAGAACTGGGTACTTAGTAGGGCTAGAGCATTCATGGAAAAATTAACTTCTGGATCAACCTCTGATCACCCAACTAATGAAATATATAAAGTATATTTATACTACAGATACTAGTTTACCCTGCCATACTAAAATTTTGACTTTTGTGTATAATTCTTTACAATGCAATTCTTTATAGTGTAATTCACTGCCTTAAACAAGGCAGTGTGAAATATAAGCTGACCTCAAAATAAAGGCTGTATAGACATACTGGTCACTTATAAACCCTACCATGTTTTCCCTCATGATTTTAGTTTCTATATTCATTCCTCATTTTTTTTCCCCATAGCATCTAAGTGGTCTAATGCTATTTTGTTTTATTTCCTAAAAGGCATTATCAGAGGTCCTTCCCACTGCATGCAGAGAGATCAACTTGTATGTAACATACCCAGGGCCTGTAAAAGCAAGGGCTTTCAGCACTGAAAAATCAAATATTATAACCACTACTTACAAAAATTCCTCTGCGATTTCTCACCAAGTGCAAAAACATTACTTAAAATAACTCGAAGTGGAAATTTCTTGTATAATAAATGGAAGAAAATTTTAAAACGAGGTTACAAAATTCTTCCCTTTGAAGAAACTGTCATAATACAAAATTAAATAAGGAAACTTGACAATAAGAAATATTTTCTCTTATTCAGGAAGTTTTAAAAATTCCAAGGAATCTGAAACACTCTCCTGGGCTCCATGCACATATCTACATATAAATAAATCTTTAGTTTAAAAAAAATCAAATTTCATGGAGCTGGAGAGAAGGCTCAGCAGTTAAGAGCATTGGCTGCCTTTGCAGAGGAACCAGGTTTAATTCCCAGCACCTAGGCGGCTAACAACTCTGTAACTCCAGTTCCAGAGGATCAGATGTCCTCTTTTTACCTCGGAGGGCACTACACAACATGGGTGCACCTACCTTCACGCAGGCATTATAGTCATACACATAAAATTAAAAAATAATTTTTAAATCAAATTTTAATCTAGATTCCAGTTATAGCAGTTATATCAGGTACCTATTTGCTATCTTTCTAACAGAACATAATGGAACATAATGTACTAAAATGCCAATTAAATTCTCTTTAAAGATTTTAATTTTAATTATGTATATATGTGCATGTGTATGATTGTACGCCACATTTATGTGGTTGCCCACAGAGACCAGAGACCATGTCAGGCCCCTAGACCTGAAATTATAAGTTATGAGCCACACAATGTGAGTGCTGGGAACCAAACTCAGGTTTTCTGAGAAGGAGCAAGTGCTCTTAACCACTGAGCCATCTCTCCAGCCCTCAATTAAATTTATAAAAAGTATAAGTATGATTTGTAAAACAAACAAAGGCAACTTTTTTTTTTACTTGAGATAAAAAAAAAAAATCAGGCTCAAAACCTACTGGCAATACCTTTCTTCAAACTCACATCTCCAAGGTATATGATTTCTTTCTAGTTATTTCAAGAACTACTTTATATAGGAATACAACTTTACACCCAATTTGGAGAATTCAGTAAGCATCAAGAAATGTTCTAAGATCTTAAATCCTTAAATATGATTTTATGGCAGTTAAATGGAAAATAAATCAGATAAAGTCACCTAATAAATCTCTACTCAAGAGGTATCAGAATGCTCACAGAGGGGAAGAGCAGAGGCTAGAAAAACAGGCAAGGCAAGTCCAGGTCAAGAGAGGACCACGAGGCGTGGAGATTAGGCAGTAAGCTCATAGTACAGCTAGCTGGTAGTTCAAAGTTCCTCAGCTCTGCACCTCAGTGTATTCATCTCTAAAAGCAGCACACAGTCATCCAGATCAAAGTCTCTCAAAATGACACCACCAGAAGATTTTACTGGTACAAAGAGAAAGCATTCTAAAACAGCTATTAACTTTTCAATTCTCTTTCAGTCTGATTGTATCAGAAGAAAAAAATATGGTTTGATATAGTGCCTTTATCATGCTTACAAATCACTTTTTATAGCAAAGGTCTAAAGAGAGATTTTGGTAAACAACTGCATTTAACTAGAATTTCACACACTTTTTTTCTAAATGTGTATGACTAGTTTGCCTGCATATATGTAAGTGTATCACATGCATGCAATAGCCACAAAGCCCAGAAGAGGCATCAATTCCCTGGAAAAGAAGGTTTTAGATGGTTGTTAGCTAACATGTAGATACTGGGAACCCAAACTGGGTTCTCTGCAAGCATAGTCAGTGCTCTTAACCACTGAGCAATCTGTTTTCAAATTTAACACAAATTTTCATTACATTTTATTTCATTGAATTTAATTTTATCATTCCCTTCTATTTATAGCAATTTCTCCTTAAAAATTTACTGTTTAGCTGGGCATGGTGGCTGTCCTTACACCTTTAATCTCTGCCCCAGGGAGGCAGAGGCAGGCAGATCATGGAATTCAAGCCCAACAGGGGCTGCACAGTGAGACTTTGTCTTTAAATCTAAAAAAAAAGGTTGTGGTTTACAGGGTGGAGAGAACCATCTCCAGAAAGCTGTCCTCTAATCTATACACACATGGGTATGTGTGTATACACACACATACAAGTAATAAAATAATTAAATGTAAAAACAAAGTTGTGGTTTGCCACAATTTATTTAAAATATTATATTTAAAAATATTAAAACAATGCATTTGAAAGTGGCAAAAAATCACCACACAGCAGAGAATGAAGTATGAAAAGTACTGGCTTAGAGGACAAGCTTAGTACGCAGGAAGCTGGGGAGTGTTCTGATTTCCTGGAATAGTGGTATACATAGTGGTAAGTAACTTTCAACTCTAGGCTTTAGTTTATAATATGGCCATATAATTACTTATCAAAGAAACATGAGGAAAGAGTTATATAGGTAATGCAGCCCAATACCTGGTTCTATTCCCTCCCTTTACCTCAGTTTTTGTAGTTTCCAACTTTCATTTTGTTTTCTATGTGAGACAGCTATTCCCAAAGAATGAATTACAAATAGTGGTTTTTAAAAAAGACTAATTCCCTACTTTATCAGATAATAAAATTATCTCTGAATTTTCATTTGTTCCAATGTTCAAAACTATTTTTGCTGAGTGAAATTTTCTCTTCCCTTTTTAAGGGTATTCCCAGAAAGCACTTTTGAGAACTCCAAGGAAGGCACTGAGTGGGAACTAGGGAAGCCAGGCTCCCTGTGTTTTAGAGGCAGATGTGTTCTGGTTGGACTACTTCCCACTAAGAACGAACCTTGCTTTCCTTTTTATTCAGTCTGCTTTCCCAAGGCTCCTAATTCTAACTACAAGCAAGTGACTGGGAATAAAGTGAGACAGAACAAGTACCTATCTTAAACCATGAAAAATTCAGATCCCAACGGGTACAAAGGAAAGAAGGGACATTCTATAACGGAAGTCCAAGCTTAAGAAAGCACTTTAGTACTGCTGAGATGGCTCAGCAGGTAAGGTCATTTGCCCCCAAACTTCACAACCTAAATTCAATCCTCAGGACCCACTTCATGAAAGGAGAGAATCAACTCCCAAAAGAAAGTTGTCACCTGACCTCCACATACAAGCCAAGGCACAGCTCACCCAAGTACACACACACACACAATAAATAAATGTGTTTTTAAAGGCACTTCATTTGAACAAATTCAGCAAAGGAGAGTCACATAACCAGCCTTCATCACTTCATCAACTGTTCTCTGTTACAACTAGAACCCACAGGTGAAAAATTCCTTAAGGGAATCGAATCCTGAGACGTGCTTCAAGAAAAGAACACTGAACCTGACAGAAAGGAAGGGTGAAAAAGGCAGGGTGGGGGAGGGGGAAGAGTAAGGGAGGGGACAGGAGAAACACTGAGTAGTTTCTACAGTCCCAACACTGTGTGATTACAAGTACTTTATTTTACATACATTATCTAATCTCTCCAAACCCATCTGTGAGGTAATTCCAAGATAATTCATTAAAGGTCCAAGTCCCCAAGCAGTCAATGTCTAAATTTACCAGTCTGTAACAATTTATGTTCACGGAGCAACTTGACTGGCTTTTCAGGATTTTTGCCAGGTTAGTATTGGCGATTAAGACAAAAGTATTTTCAAGAACATTCAGTTTACCTCAGCTGGAGAGAATGAGACAGAGAGGACCTCATCTCATGAAAAGATACAGGCAGGTTTTGCTACAGAGAATGGGAAGAACTGAAGAGAAAAGAAAGGGGGGGAGGGGACAGATATAGACAACAAAAGCAGGGGAAATCAGTGGAGAGCAATTAAAAGAATTAACAACTCATAAATTCTACATATCAGATTCGGTAAACTGATTCACTGAATCAAACAGTAAGACATGTGGCAAACTGGTTTTCAATAAAGTAGACTTTGACCAGCTGCTTGCTTTAACTATTAAATTTACAGTGTTAATTTACCATAAATTAACTGAGGACTAAAATTCCTAAAGGAAAATGGCTATACTCTTGACTTTTACTGAAATGCTACTGGACCACTGAATAACAGATACAAATCTGTGCAGAAATTGGTAGTTGTTATAGTAGAAAAACTTCCACAGTGGACCGGGACCGGGACGGGGCGGGGGGGGGGGGGGGGACCTTAATCATTCCAGCAAATGATGTAGTGATTACTAGACCTGTTAGAGCAAGAATCCTACCCTACAGTTAGATGTGAGTTAATCTTTTCTTTATTTTGTTTCAAGGCCAGGCAGTGGTAAAGGATATAGAATCACCACAGATCTTACTGAAGCATAATAAACAGTATGTGAGGAATCTAAACAGATTCATCTTTCATTTAGCCTGGACCAACTCATATGATTGCAGATCAAAAATTGTACCATTGGGGTACAGTTAAGAGCACTGGGTGCTCTTACAGAGGACCCAGGTTCAATTTGCAGCACTTACATGGCAACTAACAACCGTCTATAACTCCAGTGCCAGAGATCATCCGATGCCCTATTCTAACCTCTGAGGGCACTGCACCACACGAGTGCACTCACACATGAAGGCAATACATTCATATACATAAAAAAATTAAAAATAATAAAATATTACAGTTTTTAAATTTATCTTAATTGTAGCATTGAAATTGCTTACTTTACATTACCACCCTTAGAAGCCTCCCGGACTGGCAAGCCCTGCTGTATCTCACAATAGTTTTATTGTACTGGCTTCATTCATACACTAAGCATAAATTTCATGAACAATTATTCTACGCAAATGGGACTAGGTTAGTCTTATTAAATAAATGCAAAAACCTGCCAAGTCTGGAGGCCTCACAGAGTTGGAAGCCACTAAGGGCTACACAGCAAGACTCTGCCTCAAAAACAAAATTGTAAAAACTAAAATAACCCTAAAATCTGTAAGGATATAAGATGTGAGTACTGGCTGAAATTATTTGCTGTACTGCTAGAATCTCCAGGAATTTATCACGTGGACGATGTTGGGGACATGTTTTATCTCACCCAGTCACAAATAAAGCCGAACTTTTCTCATAACAATTTCAAGATTCCTTTTATCAACATGATAGTGGTAACTCAAGTGTTTTCTAAACAACTTGGGAGTATATGTCACCCTTTTGGTCAAGCAGATACATTCATTTTGTTTTGTTTTTTTAAGACAAGGGCTCACTATATAGCCCAAGCTAGCCTGGAACTCTCTGCCTCCCTAGTATTGGTATACTGGAATAGGCTACCAAAACTAGCAAGAAAAAATGTTTATCCACAGATCCCATAAAGTAAGATTTTGTGTGTGTATGTGTGTGTGTGTGTGTGTGTGTGTGTGTGTGCACCTATGCATGATGCTGGGGGATAGAACTCAGGGCCTCATGCATACTAACCACATGTTCAATCACTGAGCTCCACATGCTAACCCCTAAAGCATTTTTAACATATTAATATTTATTTTACCACTGCCTAAGTATAATCAGAAACTTTTACTACCAAAGTTCCTGCTCCTGTAAGATATTTTAAGAACCAATTAGCTGTTACTTTAAAAAAGTGTTGAAATATTTCTTCTGATTCCCTACTGGGTTCAAAAATCTCTTTGATGTTAAGACAGGGAAAAGAGATCTTTTCAGCAAATCTGAATAGTACAAAGTGACACTCTGTAAAATACCACCATATCTTAAACCTTTTCAAGTACACATTTTAAATGCTCAACAAACAGACAACAAATATTTTTGTAGTCTACTCTGAGCTCTCTTCTGTACTTCCAAAGTATCTCTTTTAATTATTTCAATGTACACCACCCGAGACTACCACTAATGTTGCAACAAGAATAGATTCTACCTAATCTCTTTTGAAATCAACAAAAGCTGTAAAATTAACTCAAGACAGCTTTTGTAGTTTAGGTCGTTTCAAGGTCGTTTCAAGGCTTTTAATTATCAAACAGGATTTGAGAAGCTGTACACTCACTACATACAGCTGAGGGAAAGAGCAGCTGCTGGCTTATTCACTTTCTTATTAAAGAGCATTATTAAAAAACAAAAACAAAACAAAACAAAAAACCTGTCATAGCCAACCCCAAGTTCTACTCACCAGTATCAAGCACAAAGCAGCACAATAATGTTCTCCAAATATCTCCAAATACTTTCAATCAATAAAAACTTCAAAAGTAACTAGAAGACTCCTTGATTTTTAATATGATTTAACATCTGATTAAAAATTTATAAATTGGGGTCAAAGAAATGGCTCAGTAGTTAACAGCACTGACTGCTCTTGCAGAAGACACAGGTTTAATTCCCAGCACCTATATGGTGACTAACAATCATCTATAACTCCATTACCAGGAGATCCTACGCCTTCTCCTTACTGCTTACATGATACAGGTGCACCTACCAACATGCAGGCAATAAACTCATACACATAAAATTTTTAAAAATAAAAATAAAATATTTTTAAAATTTCTAGATAACCAGGCTTCCAAAATATTTCTATTTCCATTCGGAACCATCCCTATGTGGCTCAATGAGTGCCTTTCAAATGAGCATAACATTATTTAGGTTCTTTTACCACCAAACTCCAGACAGGATCAGGATAAAAGAAAGGCACTGAGCAGATCATGCAAAATATGCTTATTTCTAAGTTTAATTTCTTCCTCCATGTGCCTTCCAATCACTAAGTTGTAGGTCTTAAGACACTGAGGCAGATGAAAGACACACACACACACACACACACTGAGGCAGATGAAAGACACGCACACACACACACACACACACACACACACACACACCCTTCCTTTCCAGATAGTGAAAGATAACTAGAGAAGGCTGCAGTCTGCTTTTTTTGCCACCCATAATCTATGAGAAAGAAGGCAATTAACAAAAGTATCTGCAAATAAAAATAAAAAATAACAAAAATAAATAAAATTTAAAAATAAATAAATAAATAACAAAAGTATCTGGCCATGTAGGAAACACTGGGACCAGAGAGGGAGTCAACACATACAAGAAAACTAGTGCCAGAATCTAAGATTCAAAACAGAAAGTAGGTCTGGGTAAAAGAATCAGTGGAAAGGCATTTGCCATGCATGTGCAAGAATCAGAGTTCAGATCCCAGCACTCACAGGCGACTCTGCCTGTGACCCCAGCTGGCTGTGAGCAAGGTCCAGTTTCAGGGAAAGACCCTGCTTCGGTAAATAAAATGGAGAGTGATCTAGAAGATACCCAATGTCAATCTCTGTCCTCTACTCACACAACTGCGTCCAACTACATACAAGTACCAATATAGGCAACACACACACACACACACCAAAAGGAAAAAAATAACCAGACTTGGTGTCACATGCCTGTAGTCCCAAAACTCAGGAGGCAGAGGCAGTTTGATCTCTGTGAGTTTGAGGTCATCTAGGGATATACAGTTCAAAAACAAAACCAAAAAATTAAGAAGTATTTAGAATTATGTTATCATTCAAAAACAAAACACAAAACAAAAAACCTACCACAATGTCTCATGCCAGCTGAAATACTAAAAACTTTTAAAATTAGTACTCACAGCTCTAGTTAGTAGCATAAGCATCTCAGTATAAATTAAATCAATTACAAGGGAAAGAACACTGGGGTATTTACAAAACTCTAGAGAGTACTCCACCCAAAAACCAAGATAAAAGCAAGCAAAGCACAATATAGACAGAACTGTTTTAACAGTGAAAAATGAAAAACTATCTAAATGGACAGTAAAGAAAGGTAAGAGATGTCAAATAGCCATCGAAAGTCTTAAATAAATTCATGCTGAATGAGTGAACTTTGTAACATGAGAAAATACCAAACAAGCAAAAAACTAGGACTTGAAAATGTTACTAACTGGCTTCAAGGTAGGGTTACGGGTAACTTTCTCTTCTGTTTTCTACAGTGACCATGCATTTTCAACTCTTAAAAATAGCAGATTTTTAAGGAGTACAGGCCTAAGGACCCTAAAAGCTATAGGCAATTCAAACACAGAAGTTTGAATCAGGAATCACAACTATTTAAATCTTAAATGCAGGATACCAAATCTCTCCACTTTTATTTATATGCAAGCACTTCCAACTGTGTTCCCCAGGACATACCCCAGACACTGCTCAAACACTGCCTAACAAACAAGGCATGTAGAAAAAGGGCATTCTCCTGCCAAGACTCTGAGAGTTCACATTACTTTACATGTGTTGCTCATAAATTCACTGTGTGAAAAGCAAACTTACTTGAAAATATTTTTGTAAAATGGCTCACAGCAGACACAAAATTTTATCTTCAAACATTAAATGAACTTCACCACAGTAGTCCGTTCAGTAACTTCTTGCAATCAGTTGAATTCTGAATTTGAGCCCCTTCTAATCTTTGGGATTTAATTCATGAACAAGAAAGAAAATATTTGGAGGGAGGGAGAGCAATTGTATTTTCCCACATTAGGTAACTGATTAAGTTCTCCCCTCTAAAAGGCTGATTGGTTTCCTGGTGCCAGTAAAATGATTGATGAATATTTCAACTGCAGTTTCCCCAGCCACACACCCAGCTCTGCCCTTCCCCCAGGGCACTGCCTCCCCTTTCCTGCTGGGCTCCCCTTTCACAGGCCTGAAGCATTTAAGGTTTCCCTTCTGTTTTGCAATTTTCTTTAATGAATCCATGTTCTCAAATGCAGGGCATTTAATCTTCAGAAGATAGATCTCTTCTCAATTCTGAATGAGTTTTACAGTTTAAAATCCCTTTACAACTAATGAGGGAAAACTGTGAAATTAACTATGGATTTGGTTCAGTGAACAAAACTGTACCCACAAAAGAAGTTATAAATGGAAAGAAAAGTGATTTTTTAAAAAAGGAAAAACAAATGAATACTCTAACTTATCTCATTCAGGCTACACATTATGTTAAGATTTGAAGTTGTAACAACATAGACTCAAAGAAAGGAATTTACAAGTAAATTATGGAATTCTACAGCAACCAGGTATTCTAAAGTAAAACACAGGAGACAATGTAAATGTGCGTGGAAAAATGACTCAACAGCATCTGAGATCACATCCCCTGAAAATCTAGGATAAGGGCTACTTGCAGCTACTAGGTTCACGACAGGCTTCTCTGAATTTCAACTTCCTATTCTGCCCAATTCATCCCCATCATATTCTGGAAAATCATTTCAGGAATTAATAAATTTTGTCTCATCTTGAAGGTGTGCCCACAGAGACACTGCACACCTCTGAGACAGAGTTAGAATCAGAAACCAAGCATAAACTACTCCCTGGCCTCTCAACCACCTTTATGTGGTTTGTCTGTTTTCTGGAGTCCTTTCTTGCACAAACTACAGGGCTATCACAGTCTATGACCCACCGTGCCTATCATTTTTCATATTTTTCTCAACATCTCTCTGCTAGGAATCACAACCTGTATTCTACAAGCATTAGACAGCTAGCTCTTACATTTCCATTTTCCAAGAGCCAGATCAACCTTCTTAGATTGGCTCTCCCTTCAAATAGCCAGCTTTTGTGAAGCAGAAATAAAAAAGGAACAAGGGACAAAGGCCATCTTTTCCAAAACTGCATTCTCAAACTCAGAGTCAAGCAGTCAAAAGTTTACTGGCCATCTTATCTTAATCTGGGGTATCTAGTCTCTTTTAAATTATAAGGAGAGCTGTGTTTCTGAACAGAAACTGCTCTAGTTCCAGGAGAGCCCATTAAACCTTAAATTTCACTTCAATATACTGCCTTGTTTTAACACATTGTTGACCCCAATTTTCTCAGTGTCCTTCTCGTACATATTTTATAGACTGTTTCTGACTACCAGTAAAGGACAGACAAAAGATTCTGACCTGACTCTTCTTTCAATCATTCAACATTCATGAAACAGCAATTCCCTGTGCTCAGGGTACAGGTACATTAGTGGTTTAATGCTTTCCTGCGAACCCATCCATCTGATTCACCAAGAATTAACCCTGTTGCAGCAAAATTATCTTCTGGTCAATCACTTATTAAAGCCAACATGAGAAAAAGTTTAAAAATAGTTACTTGTAACATAAAAAGTGAATCTTTTTGCCTTGTCTACAAGAACTAAATTCTTGACCTTCTCAACCAGTTTAAGTAGCCTGGATTTTCTGCTGTTTTGTGGTAAATACCGTGCTTGGCACTTTACAGACATTGTCTCTAATACTAATAACCCAGCAGTCAATTTTGAGGATGCTAGAATGTAAAAGGAGAAGAGATATTAAATTAGGAAACAAATTATTAATGCTGTTACTATGAAATGGAGAGGGTGCTTAACCTCTGTGGGCCTCATGGTTTTTTGTTGTAGTTTTTATTTCTATTTATTTTATGCTTCTTTATGTTTGTGGGCGTGCCATGGCATGCATGTGGAGGTCTGAGAACAACTTGTAGGAGCCAGTTCCAAGTTCTTAAGGCTTATAGGCAAGTACCCTTATCTGCTTTCCTAAACCCCAGGCCTCAGTTTTTATAGCTATAAAATGGGGATAATAAGAGGTTATAAAGATAAAGTGAGTTAATATATGGAAGATGCTTAGAACAGTAAACACTGTATGTACATGAGGCAGAAATTCATCTTTGTAGAGCTACACTCTAGTCCCTGTTCTTTGCCTCTCACACCATTTAACCAAAACCCTTCCTGCCTGGCTGGCACTACTAGTAACACTTCCAAAACACAAAGCCCTCTAAATGGATATCAGTGGGGGATTCCCCCAGGGTGGTTTATTATGGGTTGAACAGCATCTTGGTGGAAGGACTGAAAGGTCAGAGAGAAGACTCATGACAAGTTAGATTTCAAGAGCACAGTACCAACATGAAGGAAAAAAACAAACCAGCTTCAGTTATTAGGGTTACTTATTAAAGTAACTTGACTCAATTCTAGAATACATGTAAAGACTTCATCTGAAACAAAATCCAAGCACTAAAATCAAAAGAGAAAACCTTTTTCTTAGAACTGAGCTATAAACTCCAGAGAACACGATATCTAAGTACACGAAACCTCAGGAACACCAAGATGACCAGAGGTCTTAGTTACATCATGGCAAGGTCTGCTGCGGGAACTCCTTGCCATTCACATCCTTATGTGACATTTCTTTAGCCAATAAGCTCACCACAGAATGAGTTCTAGCTAACAACCACCCAAGGGAGCAAATCCTTAACTCTTAACAACATAGTAACTGGCTTACACTAGAATGTAACCCAAACTAAGGAAGGGTATTCTAGGGCCAGAAGATATCCTCCTATGCATACTTTATTACCAAGGCAGTGGAAAGCAAAGGTGGAAAGCAGACCAATCCACAAAATGGCAGCGTCAAAATCACAGCTTTAAAAGAATCCCTGAAAGACAACACATGTCTAAGAAAAGCAAGTAAGCAAGCTATTCTCCCTTTTTTTAAAAGATCTATTTTTAATTATGTGTGTGTGCACCCTCGTGCAGGGTTATGTGCACATGAGCGCAGGTGCCCACCACCCGAAGAGGAAGTCTGATCTCCTGAAGCTGGCTGTGGGCAGCTGCCCTACATAGTGCTGTGTGGGTGCAAGGAACTCAACTCTGGTCCTCTGCAAGAGCAGTATGTGCTTTTAACTGCTGAGCCACCTTTCCAGCTCTGATTAAAGGTTTTTTTAAATGGAATTTTTGCCGGGCATGGTATTATATGCCCTTAACCCCTGCACTCAGGAGGCAGATGCATCTCTGAGAGTTCCAGGTCAGACAGAGCAGCACACTGAGACTGTCTCAAAACACAACAAAAAAAGAGGAATTTTTATCTCATGAATATTTCACTATTTTTGTAGCAATGAATCTTATTGTTCTTGTGCCAGATTTAATTCCATAATTTGAAGTATATGCTTGGTACAGAAAATGGTACTGTTGGAAAAGCTAGCAAAAGGATGCTCAGAGCTCACTAACAGTAAACTACGATAGGCACATTTCATTTAGCCTCAAGCAAAGGAAACATAAAATGATATTCACTCTTCCAGTAAAAGGCAGCTCCAGTATGGAAAGAAAAAGAAAATCCAAACCAGGCATGGTGGTGGTATAATTCCAGCACTCAGGAAGCTAAGACAAGAAGACAGTATTTGAAGCTAGTCTTGGCTATATATAGCAAGACAATCTCAGAAAAAAATGGGAAGAGGGAGGGAGATGACAGAGAAGGAAAGGGGGAGAAGGATAATGACAGGGAAGAGGGAGAGGAAAGGGAGAGAGAAGGGGGAGAAGGGAGAGAGAGGAGGAGAGGAAAACTCATAAAAGTACTAGTAATAGTATTTCATAAAAAATCACCATTTTCTTGCACATTGTTTGGCCATTTAGATTAGAGGTCTCCTATTTGGTCTGAGTGCTCCATGAATCCCTTTTACACTCTGAAAAATTACTGAGGACCGAAAAGAGCTAGTATTATATGGATTGCATTTATCTATTGATATTTGCCATACTAGAAAATAAAGCTGAAATTTTAAAAGTATTATTCACTTAAAAGTACTTAACAGCTCATTACATGTTATATATTAAAAAGTACACGATCCAATAAAACAAAATTAGAAGAGTGGTTACCATTTTAGCTTTACTAATCTACTCAATATATGGCTTAATTGTAGCAGCTAAATTCTCCTGTTTCTCCATTCAATATGCTGCAACACATTTAGGTGAGCTGAAGTATAGGAAGAAAATCTGGCCTCACAGATATATAATTGAAAAAAAAAGTATTTTCTTTGAAAAATAATAAAATAAAAACTGTGGCTGGGCATAATGGCACATACCTTAAATCCCAGCACTCAGTAGCAGAGGCTGGTGGATCTCTGTGAGATCCGGGCCAGCCTGGTCAACATGAGTTGCAGGCCAGTTAGTGCTATAGGAAGACCCTGTCTCAAAAAAGAAAGAAACAAAAAACATTGTGGATATTTTTCTTTGATATCATACCAAAACTCAGTAAGTGGTGGTTTCTTAAAAGTTAGTTCAATACAGAATCTAAAGCTTTATCACTGGTCTGGGGAGTTCAGCTGTAGTATGTGCCTAGAATTTTGTAAAAGGGCCCTGGTTTCAATCCCCAGCACAGTATAAAATAAGACAAGAAGTATTAGTAAAGTATGTGTAGCCAATTATATTAACTTACATTTTGAACATATCTCGGGTCTGTGCAGGGTTTTTGTTTGTTTGTTTTTTTCTTGTAACAGACTCTAACTATGTGGCCTGAACTCACAATCCTCCTGCATTAACCTCCTGAGCGCTGTAATTATAGGCACCACCATGCCCAGCAAACAATACTGAAACAGGATACCTATAAATGTGTGGGGAAGTAATAACCACATTTTTAATACCATCATCTATTTCATCAAAAAAGGTTTTAAGCACTGTGAAGCTGTAAAATTCACAGTGGCAGGTACAAGATTTAAAATCTCATCAAAGTTTAAATTGTAATCACAGGCAACAAATACTGTTAAGTTTTCCTTGATGTGGTAAGTTTACTATTGGCTTATGAGAAAAATGGTCTGCCAAATATCCACAGCTCAAGAAACCATAGTATGTCCATTATTCTTTCAAGTAACAATAATAGTTCATGACAAAAAAAGTTCACCTCTCAACATAACCACAAAAACATTTTTCCATAAAACAACCTTTCTGGGGGCTGGAGAGATGGCTCAGGGATTAAGAGTGCTTACTGTTCTTGCAGAGGACCTAGGTTCAGTTCCCACCACCCACATAGTGGCTAACAATCACCTATAACTCGTTTCAGGGAATCCAACCCTTCATCTGATCGTCACAGAGTTAGGTATGCATGTACTACACATATAAACATACAAACACTCATATACATAGTATAAAAATAATTAACTTTTTAAAAAGATTTTTTAATCTATTTTAGTAGTCACTAGAAATGCTGTGTAACCTGCTATTTCATCACATAAAATATCAAAAATACACATGTTCAAAGATTGAGATTTAGGAAAGTTAATCATTTTTACTGCTTCTTCAAGGACATTCTTAAGTAAAAATGGCTGGGTTTCTTAAAATATAAATACATGTATGTAAAGAATATGATAATTATGCAGTGCTTGGTGGTTTAATTTCTACTAAAATGCTAGCAGTTTTTTACACACTGTTGTTTTTGCAAAACCAGTGCAAAAATCAACAGAATGAAAAAGGCAAATAATATCTTACAATTATAATGAAAGGAGTTTTGACCTAAAAAACTATCTCAAAGGGTCTCAGGGACCCCAGAGATCCTTGGACTACATTTTGAAAACCACTGGCTTAGATGTAACTAAATCTAAAGACTCAGTAATTTGGAAAAGATTAAATCTGAAACACTTTTGTAATGATCAAGAAATGCTGAATAATAAGACAATGCAATCCAAATAAGTATTTCCTTTTTACTTTTTAACTATATTGTTTCATGTACATAAGGAGTGTCCAGATCTTTCTTCTCTGGAGTAAACTAGTAAAACGAATATTGGGGCTGGGCCTGGTGATACATACCTTTAATCCCAGCATTCAGGAGGCAGAGACAGGTAGATCTCTGTGAGTTTGAGGCCAGCCTGGTCTACATAGTAGAACTCTGTCTCAAGTATAAATATATATATATATATATATATATATATATATATATAGAGAGAGAGAGAGAGAGAGAGAGAGAGAGAGAATCTAATGTAGTAGAATATGAAGAATAGTCAAACTGAGCCTAGCATGGTGGCGCATGCCTTGAATCCCAGCACTTGGAAGGCAGAGGCAGGTGGATCTCTCTGAGTTTAAAGCCAGCCCAGTCTATATAGCGAGTTCCAGGTCAACTGGGGCTACAGGGAGACCCTGTCTCAAAACAAACAAAAAAAGCCAAACTGAATCTTTAATTTTTCCAGGCGATATACTTCAAAATTGAAATGAACAGATAAAGTTAAGCTTTTAAATGAAAGCTACACACAGTAAAGCTAGGTCCTCCAGTGAACCAACCTATCCTTTTTTCTTGAAATAGATGCTAATGAACTGTTTCATAAATCTTTATCAGATTATGTCTCAAAGAAAACATGGGTTTAAAAAAAAAAAATCACAGAAAGTTTAATCAACTATAGTTAATCTTTTAGAAGAAAAAGAGTAGAGAACACAGAAATCTTGGCACTACAATGAAAAATTGGAAAAACAGAGTAGATAGAACCCGCTCAAAAACCTTTGAAAGGATTACAGAGAGACCTAAATTCCATGGCTCTATAAAATCAAAGTTGAAAGCAGCTGAGGAATTCACATGAGGATCTAACTGCACATTCCTCTCTCAAAATTATTCTGAAATATATTTGATGAATTATAAATTGTTTCCAAAGCAAGCTGTTTAAGCAAATATTAGGCATATTCTCTGCTAACGACACATTACAACCACAGATCTAATTCACTGTAGCTTACTGTTTTAACAATTCCCTCAATTACTATTATCAACTTTTAAAATATAATATCCTACTTTGACAACGAGAAGAAAGTCACTCTTCTGGCTCAAACCACCCACAGAGTATATCTCCAAATCAAATGTTCAGATTTGTTTCCCACAATACATTTACGTTGCTGTCCAGGGAATTGGTTTGGGAAACATTACACCTGCCAGCTAACTTATCAACAGTGCCCACAGAACTGACACCAATTTAAAAGCAAGAATCACTCTAGAAAACAGAAAAACATACTACTACTGCCATCTGTGGTTTATGCTTGAATAGCTTCTCTGGTGTAAACAGACTTACGGGTGTAAAGTCCACAATCAGGAGGCAAAGATCTTATCATCTGAAGACACTTTTTTTAATGTTAATTCTGAATATAAGAAAATTATAGAATTTACTTGTATGAAACATAAGAACTTATAATTCTCAATTTAAGATTATAAAATGCTGAAGGAACAACCATCAATTACTTTAAATGAAAACGTTTTTACTCTACAAAGGCAAACTTTTGAAAATTTTAAAGCAAAAACCATATTTTTAAGGAAATCCTGTAGTTTTCTTTTAGACATAATAGGTAATTCAGCATACTTCCATCAAGATAAATTTAAAGATTCAACTATTGCTGTAATTTAAGGACAAAAATTCAAAAATGCAAATGAAGCTCAAAGTAGGCTATTTTCCCAACTTATTTTCTCTCAATTTGCTTTCTCAAATGACAACCATGGTAGCTTGGGGATCAAAAGATTCTATGCGGCTGGGGGTGGGGAAAAAAGCAATTCAGCTCCCCAGCAGCCAGCTGAGGAAATCCTGCTCTGCTCCCAAACTAAATCACTGTTAATTAGAATTACTGGGTACACTAGAAAAGTCTTATTTAAATAACTGGGCCCACAGAAAAAAAATAAGTTTTCTTTAAAAGCTATTCTAAAAAGGTTGCTGTTTAACGGATCATAAGAAATGAACAAAGTAAGTAGAAACATTTTATTCAAATTAATTTTTCTTAGCTATTTCAAAACAGTATAGCTCACAATGTTGAGTCTGAGTTGTCTCCCGCACCCAAATTTTCTATTACAATCTAACATCCTGGAAAACAAGGACATAGGAAGACTGGTACTCATTTTAGGAATACTGAATATCAAAGTTACAGCCAGATTTTTTTTTTAATTTACAATTAAGCTCAGATGAATCTGAAGCATCAGCTCAAAAACCTCAATATCCGAAAAAATAATGACTTGGCTCAGTACCGAGCCTCCTGCTCGACAACTTCTGATGATTCTGGAGTCTCTGAATCCGAGTTAACCAGAGACATCCATAAATGTACAAGAAATTATCTAAACCAGGAAAACCTTTAATAAATTTAAAAATCTTTAAGTTGACCTTAAGAATACAAAATGTGTAAGAAAAATTTCCTTCACAACTTGTCCATTGGTGAAAATACTTTCAAGATGTTACGAAGAATCCGTTATCTAAATCACTACCTAGGTGAGCATATTAGATAGCAATTGTCGATTTAAAGCTGTTTCAAGGACAGTTATTTCTAGTTCAAATGGGAGCCTGCTTATCTGTTGATTCAAAACCTTATTCTGATTCTGACCCTTTTTCATGTTAAGATGACTATAATCTGGTTTAGAACAAAATAAGACATTTTTATTATTCTACTTAAAAAATATTTTTTCAAACTATCCTAAAATTATGTATTTTAACCTAAAACATATTTTCTAATTTTGCCCCCAAAGGGGGGGAAGATGTAAAGTCGAAAAAATTATTAGTATTGAAATGTGCACAGCTGTGACAATCTCCAGCATTTTTCATTAGCTTCCCTGCTAATACCTTTTTTTCACATGCTTGCACAAACATACTTTTGGCCATAAATTCAGAATGAGTTTCAGATGAGGACATGTGTCTAGTTCCTACTTTGTAGAAACTACAAGTACTCAGACTGTACCTCAAAGACTGGAAACGTGGCCATCTAACATGTCAACTGCCCAAAACTGCCCCAGTGGGTATGTTCACTCTTTCGGGTTAGTGTTCTTTGGAGATTATGGAACCTACTAAAGAAAGGAAGGAAGAAGGTAGGAAGGGAAGGGATGGAGGGGAAGAATCTGTGTACTGAATGAATGAATGCATAACTTTTAACAATCCTAGTGTTCTTTTTCTTTAAGAAAACTAAAAAATTCTGAGTTAATTCAGAATTACCTTTTCAATCACAGAACTATGAAGCTTAACTTGTAAATACTAGCTAATTTATTTTCAGAAATGAGTATTTCATTGGTATAGTTATACCAAGGAAAAAAGCATAATATTCTTTAGTGAACTCATTTCTCCCAATATAATTATATGAAATGTGCTTTTAATTACTCATAAGGATTTAGTCCCTTCTTTTGCCTTCAATATTCAAAAATATATTCCCCTATTCTCTTAAAATAAAAAATGCAATACTCAGCAAATGCTTGCTTCCTCAAATCACTCATCTTCCTCTGAAATCCCCAAAGAAAGCAATCCTCTATCGCAACGAAATGAGTTGGTATTTGTTAAGAAAACCTACAAGCAACAACCGAAAATAGCACAGTCAGCACAAGGGGTTCCAGGAAGGGTGATAGTGCATCAAAAGGCTAGCAGCTCTGCTCTGATGGAATCATAAAAACATCCCCAGGACTGTAAATTCAGCATCAATGGCGTTTCCGGCAGGAAACATTTCTAAAATTCCACCTCCACTTTATTTCTTCATGACACAGACCAAAGACAACCTCTCTCGTTGGCTGTCTCTTGCAAATATTTCATGAAAAATGGAAATGTTACCAGGATGCAAAGGTAGGGCTACTTTTTCTACTCAGAAATTAAACAATTTCATTTATCTTTGAAGAAAAATATTCACTAGGAAGAAAAAAGAAAAAAGTGTCCACTATTCCAAAGGCAAGCTTTACTTTACATTTTGTCAATGACTCCATGAGTGTTAAATACTAATAAACTAATAAAAAGCCTTAAAACACTACATATACAATGCTAAATGTGCTAAACACAATGTTTACACACTGAAAAACAAAATATGCCACAATAATTTCATGTATTTTCTTTTAAACCCATTAAGCTGCTAAAACTACTCCTGTTCCCAGCAAAAATTTTTTATCACTAATTTGGATTGATGTGAAATAGTAAAGACTAAATGGATTGCTCCTTAAGATTCTTTTAAATGGATTAGTTGAGGAAACGGTGACTATTAAAGAGAAATCTGATTAAGAGCTAAAATTGCCACTCAGTTCTTTAAAATGTACTAATGAATAATTAATAACAAATGCATTGTTCGTTGGCTTCTCTTACAATAATAGTCTCAAAGTAGAGTTGAAAGTGATGGCTGCACTAAAATCTGTCCTGTAGATCATAAGCACAGGTGGGTAACTATTTGACACAGGAAGGCATTATGAAAATACACTAATATAACAGACCTGAAGCTTAAATTTTTAAAAATCAGCATGGCAAATTTTAGAACAGAGAATTACAAGTCATAAAGTAATAAATCTCCACATAAATTAGCTTTAAAAACCCCAAATACACTAAAAGAAATCATCTTTGTTCCTACAGATACTGTCTCCTTCGGCCCTAACTAGATTCCTGCCTTCCCTTTGTGACGTGGGATTTTTATCGATCTCAAACATGTTCACATTCAGAAATCAGTCTCCAAAGACACCTCACCGGACGCCCAGCCGCGACACCGCACATTATACACCTCTTTAAAACAGAAGAGCTTTTAAAACACAGCACATTTGATCAGCAGCCTATCAAATTAACCAGGCCTTCTTCTAAACACTTTCTCCTTTAACTGGTTAAAAAAAAAAAAAAAAACACCACGCACACAGATCTAAGTCAATAAATGTTTGATGGATTAATAAACCTATGAAGAAGCAGATCAAGATTTCTTCGATTTGTAGTTTCTCATTCATTCAGCTGAGCGCCTGAGTGACTCATTTTGAGGTTACATTTCCTCACACCTGCCAAGTCACTGTCCTGATTGAGAAACTTCTTACTGAAGCAATTAATTTTTAGTGCCTCCTAACTGTCCCGGGTGTTTGCATTCAATCTGAAATCTGTTACTTGTTAGACACTGTTCGGGCCCAGATCTTCTAGAGAATTGCGAGTTTATGGCGCAGAGAGGGGAGGAGGCAGGAATCTCCGAGAGCCTGCCCTTTATTCGGAAATGAGATGTGAAAGGTGGAAGGCAGGGCAAATAAATAAATAAATCGGGTTTGCCGCAGCAGCGTTTGCCTGCCGAGTCCGAGCACCCTTTGTAATGCAGGCCTCCCGGGGCTATCGCCTGCGCTAATTGCTCCAGGGCGCTTTCCAAGTTCAAAAGTTCACCTTTTACGACCTCACAAAAGCTCCTAACTCGTTACCAATAAAAACATTCCGAAGCAAACACCGAGGGGGGAAATATCAAACAGATACAAATAAAACACCCCGCCGGGGAGGGAGGAGAAGAGAGGGAGGCGGGCGAGGGAGTGAGCCCCAAAGAACCAGAGGGACAGGAGCGGCCCCACCAGGTGAGGAAGTCCCAGCACCTCGGGTCCCAGATCCGGACCAGGAATGAAGCTGGGCCGGGGACAGACAGGTGTCCCCCAGCCCGGGGTCCTGAGCCTGCAGAAAGTCGACTCCCAAAAGGGGCCTGGGCTGGGCGCAGGCGGGCAGGAGGGCGCCGGGCAAGGGGAGGCCGGGACGCGAGAGTAACACCCGGACGTCCGAGGACCGGCACCATGAGGAGCGCCCAGGGAACCAGGGTCCGCGCACAGGACAAGGGAAACGCTCCAGAAAGGTGAAAGCCACCTAGGTACGGCGACCGCCCGGCCAGAGGGACCCCGCCTGAGGAAG
This sequence comes from Eospalax fontanierii, assembly GCA_035773235.1. Lineage (NCBI taxonomy): Eukaryota > Metazoa > Chordata > Mammalia > Rodentia > Spalacidae > Eospalax > Eospalax fontanierii. The sequence continues at coordinate 53,637,711 of CM069541.1, forward strand.
CCCGAGGCGCACGGAGCGGGGACCCCTGGGGAAGGCACCCGCGAGGCCCCACGGGGGGGGAGGGGAAAAGCCTGGGCCCAGCGGACCCCGCACCGCCAGGTCCGCGTTGAGAGGACCCGGGATCCCCGAGAGTGCCGTCCACACCACGGCGTCCCGGAGCGAGAGCCAGCCGGGAGGAAAGGGAGTCGCGGGTGGAAGCCCCTCACCCACCGTTGCGCGGCGGCGGAGGGAGCGCGGCGGGCGGCTCCAGGAACCCCGCCGAGCCCCCGCCGCCTCCCCCTCCGCTAGGCGGCCGTTCGTCCCGCTCCATGCGGCGGTGCTCAGGGCCCGCGCTGGGGTCGCTGCTCCGCCATGACCCGCGCCCTCGTCGTCGTCGTCGTCGTCGTCCACCGGGGGGAGGGGGCTGTCAGGGGCCGGCGGGCTCCCGGCCGCCGCGCGCTCTGGGCCCCGAGCCGCCCGGCTCCGCGCCCCTCCGCGCCGCGCCCCCTCAGCACTGGCCAGCTCCCTCCTCTGACGTCACGCGCCGCTGCCGTGCACGGCCTCGCGGGGCATACTGGGAAATGTAGTCCTCTGGGCGAGGCCGGCCACGCTGGACTCTACCAACTGAAGGGATGTAGGGAAGGATAAGGCAGTCCTGAGAAAGGAAAGCCAAGACTTGTTTCCATTAAGAATTGGAATCACACTTCGATGAAAATAGTGCAAACAGTTATTTAATTGTTTTTTGTCTATTTTAACTTTTCCGTGTTCAGAGCCCTCTTCGACTCCTCCTATTCTCCCCGCACCAATAATGAGTCCTTCCGAGGAGGCGGATCTACTGGGAGCCGGGTGAGCACGTGCAACGAAGCCCAGCCCTATGGGCAGGGCCCCAGGGGACGGGGTTTATAGGTATTCACCAGGGCCTTCCTCTGCGGCTGCGGGACAAATTGGACCGGAGATTAAAGGACCGGAGTTTAACTCGAGGTGACTGCGTTCGTATGCAAATAGAATCTATACAACTCTGCTTTCCGGAGAAGTGTTTAAAGCCTTTTACCTCCGGGTGGGCGGGAAAGACTAAAAGTTTCTCTTCCTCCTCTTTCATTTCGTCCCCATCCCCCCCCACTCCGCCCATAGAACAGATGGGCAAACTAAGATCCGGCCATTGATGCCATCAAAGAAAACTTCAGACTGGACTCCGGGGTGCCCTAAAGCGTTCTGTTTTAAGAATGGCCCCCTTTCCGCCCAGTTCTCTTTTCCCTTTGCTCAGTTTACCTATCAGGAAAGTGGGACTTGAACCAGGAACCCTGTCCAGCTGAACGAGTCCATTACTCAAATTCGCACATTGCCTCAGTTTACCGAGGTTTTCCATAAATTCTTGGATTTTCTACACTTCGTCCACCCGATCCCACCTCTGTGGCCGCCAGATGGCGCGCTGCCACCGGCCTCAAGACGTGCTGTGGTGGCCCTTTTCAATGAACAACCCCCCTCAGGGAAACATTCGTGGCTACAGCTCAGAGCTTAAGACCTACCTGATCTGCTTGAAGACAAAGAACAACACTGGTGTTTTGCCCGCCTTTCCTCCACTAGGTCATACCGAAGCCCCTCACTAGGTGCTCATTCACTGCATTCTGCCCCATCTGCCTCTGCAGTCATTTGACTCCTGTATGTCAATCCTTAATTAATTTTTATTATGTCTTTATCCTGGCTTTCACATTCCAGCCTGGTCATCGCTGTTTACCACACTCCTTCCCCTAGCTGATCTTTAGGAGGTTTTGCCATGCCTTCTTGCATTTTCCAATAGCTGTCCGTTACCAGTATTAGTTAACCTCTGCTTCATCCTTAACCGGTGCCCTCCACTGTTAGGAAAGATTTACATTAACGCTATTCTGTCTAAACCTCACACACCCACTCAACAAGGTAGTCCTGAGATTATCACTATCACACACAAATGAAAACACCCAGAAGTGATGGCAGTTACATCAGTGAGTCAGAAAGCTCAAGTGTCATTACCATGCAAACTCTTACCTTTTAGATCCTGTTCAAATTCTTCAGTAGCATCTTAATACCTCCCACCAAGGGACACTAGGTCCCCTTTATTCCCACAATGACCCTGGCTCCCTGGGCTAGAAGAAATGACCTCTCAGTGCTGAATTCCTTGCCACCATTTCTGAGCTCTCCCAAGGGCAGGGAGCAGGGATCTGCCACTGGCCCTTGCAACTTAAAAGGGGCCTTAATGTTGCCTGGAAGAGATACTGCTTCAGCTTTGGGCTCTAAAAATGGGTGGGGACCACATGGCCTCCAGGGCCAGAGTTGCTCTCTATCACAGGCCCCTTAGATATAGGACGTTCCTCTTCTCTGGAGATGGTGTCAGGCCACATGACCCTGCAGACATCTGCAGCCTGAGATTTGAAGATGGATGCAGATAACTATCCATAACTCCAGTTCCAGGGGATCGAACACCCTCTTCTGACCTCCAAGGATATTGTACAACATGGGTATATTTATACACATGCAGGGAATATACTCATAAATAAAAATAATAAATTTTTAAAATTAAAAATAGGGGCTGGAGAGGTGGCTCCTCGGTTAAGAGCACTGACTGCCCAGAGGTGAGGGGTTCAATTCCAAGCACCCAGATGGCAGCTCACAACTGTCTGTAACTCCAGCTCCAGAGAAATCTGACACTCTCTTCCAACTCTGCAGGAATTGCATGACATGGATGCACTTACATACATGTAGGCAATACACTAATACACATAAATATAAATAAATGAAATATTTTTAAAATAAAAAAATCATAAAAATAAATGTTAAGACTATCTTAGCACTTGCAGTAAAGACAGAAGAAGTGGAAAGGAAAATATTGAAGGCTAGGGCTGAGCTGGGGGGTAGTGGTCCTGAGGCCAGAGGCAGGCAGATAGACAATCGGGATCAGACAGGGCTACAGTGAAGAACAAGGCAGGTATAAGCCTCATCGTGGAGGCCTGGCCCTACAACAGAGGAGCCAGACGTCAATCAAATCAAGTAATCACTCAAACCCATGTAGCCTGAATGCTACAGCTTTGAACATTCAGACATGCCGGGTGTGTAGGAGTATGTGACAATCAGGATTCTGGGATAGGGAGCACTAAAGATGGGGAGGACAAGCAAGAGTGAGTCAGTATGGACAAAAAGACTGTCAAGTGGAAGAAGCAGCATGAACCAAGGTCCCAAGGCCAATCAGAGTGGGAGGCGACCATGGGTTGGTGTAAAAGAATAACCAGCAGGGGGCAGAGTTCCTCTAGTGTCCTTCTGGACTTGCTCTTCCTGGGCCTGCCTAGAGAGTCAGCCAGGCTGCCTGCACCCTTGAGAAAGCTGGGACTGGAACTCCCACCTGGTAGGATTTGTTTTAAGTACAGTTTATCTATATTTTGAATAGATAGGAGGAATGTTGCCAACCCCACAACAACAAAGAGTATCCAATGAAGACCCTTCTTCCTCCCATTCCTGCCTGTGGGAATCCTCTCCTTAGAAATGACCACTATGCTGGTACATTGTGAGTCCTTTCAGACACGGTCTGTGTACAGAAGAACACACTCAATATTTAGTTTTTGTACTAGGCCTGGTTTGGACCCCTCCCTGGGGGTCTTTAGAAGCTCATCTGTATCAAACACCTACTACATGCATGACTTTTTAACTAAAGTCAGCTAAGAGTTATGCAGTAATCAGACCTTGAGCTATAGTGGTCCTCCAACTCTAAATCCCCTGGACAGCTCCTGAAAACAAATCGCTGAACTCCACCTCCTGGTGAGTTTCTGGTTCAGTAACTGGAATCTGGTCTGAGAATTTGGGTAGGGAGTGTTTGTTTGTTTGGTTTGGGGGTTTTTTGTGTTTTTTTTTTTTGTTGTTGTTGTTGTTTTTTGAGTCAGGATCTCACTGTGTAGCTCTGGCTGGCCTGGAACTAGCTATGTATACCAGGCTGGCCTGGAACTCACAGAGATCTGCCTGCCTCTGCCTTCAAGTTTGGGATTAAAGGCATGCAATACCATGCACATCCAGATTTTCTTTTTCTAACCAGTTCTCAGACAATGCCACATGAGGGCTTCTCCGTGGGGAGATGGAAACACCCCATGCATTAATTCTGAGACAATAAAGGGGTGCAGTTCTGGTGGGGGTGAGTGCTTGTGAGGAGGGTGCGCAGGCATTTAGGGCACAAGTGAGAATTCCTTGTTTGTATGATGAAGGTTCACAAAGCACTTGTCTCAAAAAAATTGGAGAAGCAATTAAGGAAGACATCCCTATCAGCCTCTGACCTACACACAGGTTATGGAAGAGCACATACCAAAACAATGCCCCAAACAACACCCTTGCAGGTCCCCCCTCCCACACACACCACACACATGAGTGTGTGAACCAGACCTGAATTAGGAAAGGTAAGAGTTGCCTTCTTGGATTTCGTTTCAGTGAACCAGAAGGACCTCCACAAAGCTCCTGGGTTGAGCAGAGGCCAAAAGACCCTTGGAGCAAGCAATCAGCCTGGGGGAGCTGAGAAGTCAGATGCTCCAGTGAGGACTGGGAGGAGAGGGCTGGTTTAAAGGTAGCTACCACTGACATTTGGTTGGAAGCATTCCGGGACTATTATGGATAGAAGAAAGACGCGAAAGAGAAGGGGGGCTGAACCTTGAGAAGGTTAGAGCCGGTGGGGATGACTTGGTAGAGCGCTCATTTGAACTTTTCAATCACTCCAAAAAGACTATTTTTTCCCTTTTATCAGTGGGGACACTGGGGCCCAAAGAGGGGTAGAGACACACCCAAGGTCCTCATCGCACAGAACAGGACCTCTGTCCTTGCACGAACTGTGCTCCTCGACCTGCCCGGCTGCTGCTGCGGCCTCAAAGAAGACCCTTTTTGGGTCCTCGCTCGGACCAGCTCTTCGGAGCGGCGGGACAGCAGGGAGGCGGACCGAGATGGAGATGGGCGGGCCGGGCACCCCTCCGCCCTAGCTCCGCCCCCAGCAGCGCTGGAGGGGCATCGGGCAGGGGGGCCGCCCCTGGGGGCAGAGCCGGCCGCGGCGCGGAGCTCGCGGTGCTGCCCAGCCTCGGCACTCTTCGAGCCATGGCGGTGGCTGTCCTCCCGCCCCGGTGCCTCCTGTTGCCGCCGCCGCCGCCCCTGCTGCTGCTGCTGCTGCTGCTTTCTCTGCCCGCAGGTCCTGTGCGCGCAGACAGCAAGGTATGCGCACCGCGAGGACGCGGGGATCGGCGCGAGGGGGCGCTGTGGCTGGGGGGTGCGGGCATTGGAGGGTGCACCGGGCTGGGAGATGGGAGCCTGGAAAAGGGAGATGAGACTTGGGGTTTAGCCCAGGACCTGCGGGCGTCGGGACCTTGGAGCGTGTGTGGAAAGGAGCACTGGTGATGATGGGGATCCTGCGGGAGGGACTCCCGGACCTTGTCCAGTCCTCAAAACCAGTATTGAGTTAGGAAAGCCCCAAGTATTCTGAACTGGGACAGGGGACAGCGAGGGGAACTGGCTGAGAATTTCGTGGAAGGCTGACCACCACATATAACTGTTACCCAGGGACTCCCAAATTGCAGTAGGTCCTAAACCAAGGCTTGCAGACTAGGCTGGGGAATCTAGCGTGCCTTCCCCGGCGAATCTGTCTGGGCTGGCCACTTGCCTGGCCTCTGAGACCTGAGTTCATATCCTACATTCACCTCTCTGCTTGTACTTTTATCTCTCTGAGACTTCATTAGGAGGCACCCACTGTCTACTGTTAGTGATGTCTGGATTCAGTGAGATTATGACTGCAAAATGTTTAGTACCATACCTAGTAGGTGCCCAATAGATGACAGGGTGACAGCTCACACCCCAGCAATCACAGAACAGGAATAAGACTCAGAATATCAAAAGAATCAAGCACTTGGGAGTGGGGAAGTCAGAGCAGGAACCCCTTAAGACTGTTCTAGAAATGACCGAATGAAGATAGACCTAGAGGGGAACATAGCACCCTGCTTACAGAGGATGAGGGCAGCAGCAAAGACTTCCTGATGTCATTCCAGTTTCTGTCCTCATAGAATGTAAAGGGCATTGCCTGTGAGCTAGCAAAGGGCAAAAGCTATTCTTCTGCTGTACATACTAGGGCATTATCACTAACTGTCTCTGGCTTTCAGTTCTCCCATCTGAAAATCAGTGCCCCTCAACTTCCCCTCCCTATGGGACTCTCTAGGGTTCCCTGATCTGACTCAGGTAGGCAAGAACACAAGTAAGCAAAATCCCAGATGACTTGTCAGCGCTCTTACCTCCTGGCTTTCCTCTCTGACTGGGAGGGACTTTTGGACGGGGGCATCTTCTGAGCTGTGCAGTTGGCTGTAGAGCAGAAGGGCTCACATCCAAAACAAAGCAAAGACAAAGAAAACCCAACACCCTGTTTATGTAGTGAGTCAGCCAAACACTTGCTAGGTTGAGAGGGGGGTATATTTACTTGTCCTAGGGCAAGCTGGGGCTGGTGGGATGGGGGAGGATAAAGCAGCTGGGGACCTAGCAAAGCCCTCCCTCAGACACCTCCCACCCCTCCTCCACCACTTCAGCCAGCTGGGAAAAATAAAAATCAAGTGATGGGTGAATTTGCCCTGCATTCCTCAGCCCAGCCAGACTCCTGCTGGTTCTGCAGAGCTGTTTTCATTATCACCCTCTCCATCCCCAGTAACAACCCCAACTTCTTCCTCCTCCCCTGGCCTGTTTTTGTTTTGGTTGGGGGAGAGGTGACTTGGAGGGCCACCTTAGAAGTACGAGTGGATCTGGGTCCCTAAAGCTTTAAGTTGGCCTCTCCTCAGGCTTCCTGTTCCTGGAAGGCCCTCCTGCCCACTACACCCTCCCTGGGACTCCGCTGGCCTCTCTGCAGTTTAAGTTGATGTTTATAGTGAGGCTCTCCTAAACAGGACTTGGAGTCTCCATGTAAGGAAGTGCTTTGTCTGACCTGCAGTAAAAAGGGGAGCTCATGGCTGCCCTGGATTTCTATATAACTACCCAGCATAGAGGTTGGGATGGACAGGCAGGTAGCCCCATGACACCCAGGCACAGGACCAAATACCTCTGGGAACCTGCTTGGAAAGTGGCTGAGAATTTATCTCAGTTTACACATCTGGGAAAGTACTACTGGAACTTTATTCTCTGCTTGCAGGCCAGGGTGGGAAGGGGCTTGAGCACAGCAGGAGCCAGAGCAGGGGAACAGGAGGGACTAGCACCGGCCATGGTTTATCTAGGCCAGGTCAAATGTTCCAGGCAGGCCAGTCCCAAGGGCTTAGGTGTTGCTTCAAGGCTCCTGGAGTTTCCGCCTGTGGGTGTAATTGGAAGCAGGCCTCTGAGCAGAAAGAACAGGGAAATAGAGTCCTCTTCCTGACGCAGCATGTCAGGCCAAGCCAGACCCAGACTCTCTACAAGGGGTGAGCCTGCCCCAACACTTCCTTTAATAGGACACCCAGACCAAGCTCCACCCCCAGCACTTGTATTCAGCATCATGCCAGGCATTAGTGGGTCCCTCTCCATGGGACAGACTTGAACACCGCAGAGTCATAGTGAGACGCTAATACCCTCAACAGAGGGAGCTTGAGATGTGTTCCAAGACTTGCAGAGTGCTAGGGTTCTCCGGCCTTAGTGCACACCCTAACAACCCAGGAAGCCTACGAGAGCCTGACTCCTGGAAGGGCAAGCTGGGCCAAGGTATCTGTACTTCCCAGGTGCACCCCAGATAATTCTGAGGCATGTCCCCCCAGCTCAGAACTCATGAAGGTAATGAGTTTCTAAGTTTGTAGAGTCAGAAAGTAACACAGATCATCAAAGAAGGTGCCTTTGGAAGGTTTAATCCAGCAAAGGGGAAAGTATCTGACACTGGACCATAGTCATGGAGTTGACAGTAAGGCACACAGGTGGGAAATACTCAGCATGACAACTCAGAAGACAGTGATTGGCTGGTTATCCAAGGTCCAAAGGAGGTTCAGAGATCTGAACTGGTCAGGAGGATAGGTGGGCTCAAGATAGGGAAAAGATGCTGGAAAGAGAGGGGTGGACTGGGTTTGGGTGTCTTTGGACCTCCAGGAGGAGGTGAGCTCCAATTGGGGGCTTTGCAGGGAAATTGCCTTAGGGGAGGCTGGACTGTCATGAGAGAAGGCAAAGCTGACTTCAGGATGATATCACGTGAGTCTGCCCCTCCATTGCCCGGACACTCCCCTGCTCTAGCTCAATTTATTCATTTCTCTTTAGAAAACGTCCTCAAGTCCATCCTCTGGTCATCTCACTGTGAGTTTTCCTTACAAATACTCAGGGACCTTTCTAAGCCCCCTGCTCTAGCAGGGGACCTTGTGTTTAACAGCACCTCCAGCATTCACGCCAAAGTGGGCAGGCTCTGGTCTTCCCTGATGTTCACTCTCTCCTTTGTACTCTAAGGCTGTGGTGAGAATAAAGAGAGCTGGGAAAAGGCTGAGATAATGTGAGGGAGGGCTTCTAGCAGCAGCATATCTAGCACAGATTCCTTCAATTAGCAGTTATTCTGGGCCAGATCCACGCAAGGTGTTGTGCATGCATTGACTGTTTTCAGTTTCACGACAAGCTCAAGGCAAGAAATGACTGATATTCACCCCATTTTACAGAGGAAGAAGCTGAGGCTCAGAGTGGTCAAGGCCATGCAAGGAAGAGGTGTGGCCACTGAGATTATAGACCAGGCCTGGCTCTTCATCAAGTCCTCTGTTGTCTCCAGGCTTGTCCCACCAGAGGCAGGACCCTGCTGTGGCTGGGAACAGGGGCCCTCTTACGATTCCTGGCAGTATCAGGGCCTGGCACCTCCTCTGAGGAGGAAGGAATGTAGCGATCTAATGTGGAGGCAGCTGCCAGCGAGGTGTAGCTGGAGTCAATGAACAGGGATCTCAAGATCCCTCTCTGGTATGGTCACATAGAGCACATACACACCCACACACCACTACTTGCTGGACTCTTGGCCCCATTAGGGAAGTGAATACAGTGGCAAGGGATCCTGGAAGAGCTGAGAGAGAATTTGAACCCTTCTCAGGTGGACTTCTGGGACCAGTAGAAGCCTAGGGAACATGCAGGCCTTGAGGCTGACTGTCCATTCGCTAGAGAGAAGAAAAATTAGCCCATATCGCCCAGAGTGTGCCCCACCTACAAAGGACTAGGATAGAGGACAGGACCTGCAGCCACCCTCCCCACCCTCCTCACTCCCAATGGACCCTGGGCCCTGCACAGTTGCAAAAGAAACAGAGGAAATCCACACAGCCCTGGCTTATCCTCTCCAAGCTGGTAGTTCATGGCTTAAAGGCATTCCTTCATCTGTAGGATGCTGCTAACAAAAGAAAACAAATAAACAAACAACCTTCCAGTGCGCTCACAGAGAGAAACAGACAACCAAGCCCCTTGAGGATGATGATGGTTGTAATAAGCACTGCAAAGCCCATACAGCTCTGTGTGTTCCTGCCCTGGACTGGGTGTGGGACTGGCACTGCACTTCTCAGTCTACCTGCCATCCTGGGGTAAGCAGCAGGGCTCTGTGCCTATAGGTACCCAGTGAGATAAGCAGAAGGTGCTAGGGTCAGTCATGGACTCTAGCCTTCTTTGGCCTGCCATCAAATGGTACATTGGAGATGAGCCCAGGCTGAGTGGACTCCTCTACTTCTGCAGCTGTGAGGGGTGCAGGGTACAGTGGGAAGCAGAGAGGGTAGAGAGGGGAGGGGCAGGGGAGGGGGAGGAGAGGAATGGGCTAGGGATAAGATATGTTCTTCAGGGACACTCCCTTCGTGAGGTACTTCCTCCAACTAGACTCCTTCCTGGGTTCCACCACCTCCCCAAAATGCCATCCAGTTATGAATCCATCAGTGAATTAAGCCTCCGATGAGGTCAGATCCTTCCTGATCCCACCTCCCAAGCTCATCAGCAGGCAACTAAGCCGTTAGCACAAGAGCTTTGAGGGATGTTTCAGATCGCAGCTGTCGGAGTTTCCTGGGTGTTTTCAGGAGAAAACTGAGATCCTGAGCCAGACAGCTTTCAGACCCTCTGAGACCTGGGCTCCATCATGCCCAACAACCTCACCTGCTGCCACCTTGGACTTCTAAAAGAGCCAGCCAGAGTGACATTTCTCTAGGCCCCCTGGAGAGTCAGCCCCTTGGTTTGGAGCCTGTGTTGTGTGATTTGCTTCCCAGGAATGCCCTTCCCACAGAGGTCTTCCATGGCAACCCTCCTCCTGGCCATCTATAGGGGTATACTTGTGCTCTCAAAGCTCACTGTGATGCTTCTCCATGGCTAAAGGGATCAAGAATGCACTCTGATCTATTTCTTCTGCACCCCCAGCTGTCATCTTCCAGGGCCTGGCAGGGGCTAGGGGCTCAAACAGGTGTCTGAGGGTGTAGAGAGGAAATGGAGATCAACGTCCCCTTCCCACAGGATCCTGGGCTTTGGCAGAGAAACAGAGCTAACTCGATCTATCAGCTCATACTCCCATGATAGGTAAGAAGCCAGAGGCGGCCTGGGGTGAGAGTCTGTGGAAGGAGCCAGATAGCTGTGTGCTCTGGAGCCCAGGTGGCAGGCCAGATGTGTCTGGGCAAAGCAGACTGGAGTTCATGACCGAGCCTGGCACCTGACACTCATATCACCGGGTTGACCCCTTCAGACATAGAGCCCTGATACCCCAGAGACTAGTAGCCACACCTGACCATGAGCCACGTGGCATCACAATGGGGGTGCGGGGAAACGGAGGGAGAAGGAAAGAAACCAGTACCTTGGGGTCATGCTGTTTCATGTGATCCCACTCTATGAGAATGCTAGGGAAAAAGAGTCCTCCATTCTGCCATCCAGAGAATGAGGTTTAGAAAGGTTTACAAACTGTTGACGGTCATCCACACCCAGGGCATGTGAGTACAGTTCTGAACAAGTAACATTGTTACTTGAGAGACTACTGGCAGTTAATGATTGCTAGGGGAGGACTGTAGCCATTGCTATGTTGCCCATGATCAGTAAATAATCCCTGATCATGCTCATACAGGCAACTCTAACTCAGTGCACGCACACACACACACGGATGAGGAGGACTTGGGAAGAAGGATTTCAGCAGGAGAGAAAGGGGGATGGGAGGGGGTAATTAGAGGAAAATGACCAAAAATCATTATATATGTGTATGAAACTCTCAAAGAACAGAAAGAAGCAGCACAGAGCAGGGATTGTGTCTTGGACCCCACCTATGTCACACCTGTGTGGCCTTGAGCTTGCAGTTCACCCCTCTGAGATTTTGTTTCTTTATTTTTAATTTTTTTAATTTTATGTATATGAGTGTATTGCCTGCATATATGTACATGCACCCATGTCATGCATTGCCCAAGAAGGTCAGAAGAGGGTGTGGGATAACCCCTAGAACTGGAGTTATGAATGGTTGTTAGCCAAGTGGGTGCTAGGAATTGAATCCAGGTCCTCTGTGAAAGGAGCCAATACTCTTGATTACTGAACCATCTCTTTAGCCCCCAAGCCTTTGGTTCTTTATTTGTCTTAATAATGGCTCAGACAAGGCACACTAGGTAAGTGGCCGCTCCTCTTCTTTTTCTGTATTAAGCACATCTTATCTTCTCCAACCCCTAAGGCAGAAGCCCTCCTTCCAGATGCAGGAAGACTGACTGAGTTGCCTGCTGTATTCTCACCCAGGGTTCCAGGCCCTCCCTGCACTTCTAACCCAGCGCTCTCACATGGCTGTGAAGTATAGCTCCTTTACCAAGCAGGTGTTTACAAAACTCCTCCCCCAGGCAGATGGGCACAGCTGGGGCTAGAGGAGAGAACTAGACCAAGCACCCCGCCCCATCTGGATGGAACATGGAGCTGGGCAAATGCTCCATTGCAGGGTTACACTGCAGATACTCCCGCCCATGATGCCTGCAATGGAGTTAGGTAAGACAGAAAATAAGTAAATATGGATTGTATTTCAGCTAGTAATTACAATAAAGAAAAGGGCCCTAAAATGAAGAGATAGAGAGTAGTGGGTGGTCAGGGAAGGCCTCTTGGAGGATGTGATATAAGCAAAGAACCAAGTGATATGATGTAAGCATGAAGCCCAGGAGTGGTGTGGAGATGAAGCTTTTAGGGGGAACCTGAGGCTGAGCCTGCAGAAGGAAAGGACGGGAGGAAGAACGGCTAGAGGGAGAGTGTCCACCCACATAAGTCTTGAGGGTCATAGTAAAGACACTGGATGGAGCAGAACCCAACCTCTACACACACAGGTATTGTTGAAGGGCATAATACATGTGACAAGCTAGGATGCAGTAAGTGCTCAATTAATGTAGTAAGTGCTCAATTAAAGGTGCCCATTTATATTTTTTATTGTGGAAAATACTCACCATTTGGAGCCAGGCATGGTGGCACACACCTTTAATCCCAGCACTCTGGAGGCAGAAATAGGTGGATCTCTGAGAGATCAGGGTCAACCTGGTCTACATAGCAAGTTCCAGGCTAGCTGGGGCTACAGGGAGAATCTATCAAAACCAAAACAAAAAATTCCCATTTTGTGGGTTTTTTTTTTGTTTGTTTGTGTGTTTGTTTAGAGATAGGGCCTTGCGAGTTGCCCAGGCTGGCTCCTGGACTCAAATGATCATATTGCCTTAGTTGCAGGGACTGTGTGTGCACACAGTGCACCCAGCTTGACCATTTTAAAGTATACAATTTCATAGGGTTTGGTGCATTCACTGTTTGTACAGCCATCACTATCTAGTTCCAGAACATTTTTCTCACCCCACATAAAAACCCAACCCTACACCCACTGAACAATCATTCTGCTTTCCCCTCCTCTTGAGTCCTGATAATAATAACCACGCATTTGCTTCCTGTCTCTATGGATTTGTATATTCTTGCTGTTTCATATTAATGGAATCTTGAAATATAGACTGTGTCTGGCTTCTTTCTTTTTAGGATTTTTTTTTCTTTTTTTTTTTTTTTTTTTTTTTGAGACAGGGTCTGACTTTGCAGAGCCCTGACTGACCTAGAACTCTGGAACTGGCTATATGGACCAGGCTGAGCTCAAACTCACCTGCCCCTGTCTCCTAAGGGCTGGGATTAAGGATGTGAACCCCCACACCCAGTTTATTTTTAAATTTTTAATTATATCTGTTTGTGTTGGGGGGAGTATTTCAAGTCCTCATAGGAGCTAGAAGAAGGTGTCAGATCCCCCTGTATCTGGAGTTAGAGGAGTTTGCATGATGCCCAGTTTGGGTGCTGGGAACTAAACTTGGGTCCTCTGCAAGAGCAGACCATTGAGCCCTCCCCTCCAGTCCCCATGTGCCTGGCTTCTTTTACTTAGAATAATGTTTTCAAAGTTCATGTTGCTGAGTAATATTTCATTGTACTTCACATGCCACATTTTCTCTCTTGTTAGCTGGACAAGTGGGTTGTTTCACCTTGTCACAATTGTAACAGTGCTATGAACATTCACACACAAATCTTTGGATACCATTTTCCAAACACTTATTGGATCCTACACTAATTCTGTTTAACTAACTGAGGACTCATAGGACTTTTCCACAGCTGGGCACTCACATTTGGATTGTTATGATAAGGCTGCTGATTCCCTGTAAAAGCACCTCCTTCTCTGCTACCTCTAAATGTCACCCAGAGACCAGGTGACTGGATTCTGCCACCTCCCCCTCCCCTACAGTCCTCGAAGACTGAGCCTCTTGTCCACCTTCTACAGGTGTTCGGTGACCTGGACCAGGTGCGGATGACCTCAGAGGGCTCTGACTGCCGTTGCAAATGCATCATGCGGCCACTGAGCAAGGATGCGTGCAGCCGGGTGCGCAGTGGGCGTGCTCGAGTGGAAGACTTCTACACGGTGGAGACCCTCAGCTCAGGGACAGACTGCCGCTGCTCCTGCACAGCTCCGCCCTCCTCACTCAACCCCTGTGAGAACGAATGGAAGATGGAGAAACTCAAAAAACAGGCCCCAGAGCTCCTCAAGGTAGGCTGACACGGTGGACAGATTGAGAAACTGAGGCTCCCAGAGCTGAAGTCAGTGCTAGAAACAGGATTCTTGGCAGGCCTCTCCGTGGGGCCCCTTAAATCTATCCTGTGGCACCTGTGTTTTAAGTGCCGGGACATTTTATTATTACTCTGTTTGTTTTGTTTTGTTTTACTTTTTTTTTTTTGGGACAGGGCCACACTTTGCTGCCTGTGTTGGTCTGGAATTCACTATCTACACCAGGATGATTAGCTTCAGTTTGGAGTGATCTTCCTGCCTCTGCCTCCTGAGTTCCAGGATTCTAAGGATGTGCCACCAGGCCGGGCTTACTTTATTTCATTTGCTTTTTATCTATTTTCTTGAAATAGGGTCTTATGTATCCCACACTTGCTCATACTCCCTATATAACCCAAGATGATCTTGAATTTTGGATCCACCTGCCCAGTCATGTACTGCCTGGTTAGTATGCAGTGGGCCTGGTGAGGCTAGGATTTGAACCCAGGTCCTGCTGTGTCTGAAGTAGGTATCTAAGCCACCTGTTCTGTCTTTAAGGATCTTCTTTAAAGGATCAGATTGATATCTTCCAAAGTCTTTTTTTCTTACAGTCTCTTCCAAACACATATTTCTTTTGCCTGTTTGGTGTCAGAAACCATGAAAGGTTGAGGTGCTTGTACAAGCTGGCACATCACTGTGACAGACTCTGGGATGCTAGTAGAAAACAAAGAATGTCATGACTCCCAACCAATCTCCATTTTCTTGTACTGGTTTGCTGCGCTCCAGTTCCCAGAATGATGATGAGATGAGGGCCAGCATGCATTATGGTGTGAGACACAGGAGCCCTGAGCTCAGGGAACCCCAATCTTGTGTCTTTCACTGGAGGGAAGTGCTTTCCTATTACCCAAGACTCTGACGGTTGGTTCCTCTGCACACGAGACATGCAGAAAGCCAAGAGATTCATGAAATATTGTCTCTCAGCATTTAGCTAAAAATATTTTTCTTTAAATTTATTCTTAGGTTTATTTTTGCAGCAATAAACAGATGCCAAAAGGATCAAATATGGAAGGGGAGGTGCATTTTAAGCTGAGTGGCCTTGTGACAACTTGCCAGAGCTGGGATCACCATGCTGTCTCCCTAAGTCCACCCCATTGCCCTGCAGACTCCGGGCATCTAGCCCATAGGCCTGTGTGCACTTACAGGAACAAACCCTGTTTCTGCTCAAGTCAAGGACTCGATCACTGAACTGGAGTATTGTTGGTTTTATTTGTGAATCTAGAGTCATACACTATAGCTCAGGCTGGGCTTGTATTCCATATGCAGCCCAGACTGACCTCAAACTGATATCAACAATTCTCCTGCCTCAGCCTCCCAGTTGCTAGGATTGCAAGTGTGTGCCATCATGCCCAGCTTCTATAACTGAGTTGTAGAGAGGAGGCTTCCCTGTCCTCTCTCTGCCCCAGCCCAGCCCCATGGCCATGTGTCACTTCCTCTTATACACTACTTGTCATACTATCTGCAGTGAAGGACCAATGAAAAAAAATAAAAGTCTGTCAAGAACTAATACTTTTGTGAAATACTATAGAAATGAATTTTAGAAATAAGGCTGAGAGTATAGGTCGGTGGCAAGTAGAATGGTTGCCTAGAGTGTGTGCAGGGCAGAGAGAAATGAGGTGGAGAGAAGAGGAAGGCTAGGGAGATGGCTTGGCTCAAAGTGCTTGCTATGCAATCATGAGGATCTGAGTTTGGATCCTCAGCATCCTATAAAAACAAGACATGGCAGGACATGCCTAATAACCCCCACACTGGTGAGGACAGAGACGGGACAGTCCCTGGGGCTTGCTGGCCACAGTCTAACTGAAGTGGTGAACTCCAGGTTCAGTGCAAGACCTTGTCTCAGAAGATAAGGTGGAGAGTGACAGAGGAGGACACATGACACTGACCTATGGCCTCCACAGAAGAGCACACTCCCCACATACACACCACACACACAAACACACACACAAATAAAGAGAGAAAGGAAGGAAAGAAGGAAGAGAGGATGGAAAGAAAGAAAGCAGGCATGCCAAATTCAAGTCCAATATCTTGTTACGAGTCAACACATGTAACATTGCTCTGCCAAGTGGGTACAAAACACCATAAAAACCAAAACCTATTCTCTCATTCTGTAATTTAAAAAAATATTTTAGATACTTATTTATATTTTTAAATATTTTATCTATGATTTTTATTTTTGTGTGTATGAGTATAATGCCTTCATGTATTGTAAATGCACCTGTGTTGTGCAAAGCACACAGAGGTCAGAAAAGGGTCTCAGATCCCCTGGAACTGCAGTTATAGACAGTTGTTAGCTGTCGTGTGGGTGCTGGGAATTGAACCCAGGTCCTCTGCAAGAGCAGTCAGTGCTCTTAACCAGTGAGTCATCTCTCCAGCTCCCACTTATTTATAGTTTATGAGTGCGTGTATGTAAGTGCACCATGTCTGTGTAATGCCTGTGGAGGCCAGAAGAGGGTGTTGGATCCCCTGGAACTGGAATCACAAGTTGTCAACTGTCGAGTGGGTGCTAGGAACCAAACCTGGGTTTTCTGCAAGAGCAGCCAGTGTACTTTAACTGCTGGGCCATTCTCTCCATCCACTAACAATTCTGTCATTTTTGTTACAGATGAAACAAGCAGCTTGCACTCATACTGCCCACAGAGCGTCACGGCTCCAACACACCATGTCCACTCACCTCAGCTCCTAGCACAGGCTGAGCTTCCTGGACAGCTTTGCCCAGCATGCACTTCTCTACACTTTAGCTCAGACAAAACCAACCCACACCTGCTCCCCAGAGTAAGCCAGAACCCTATAATGAGTGTTCTAGGTACCGTGTGTCACCTCTTTGTCCTCGACAGCCTGTGAAGGACCACAGGGTTCACGCATGTCTTGTTCATCCCTGTCCTGCTGAAGCCTGGGAAACCACATGTGGGTGCCATAGAAAGTTACCTAGTAGGGGAAAGGTTGGTTTGGGGGACACAAAGATGATAGAGGGAAACTAGGATCATCTCCCGGAGGCCCTAGAATAAAATAAAGCCATTGCCACTGGTACTCAGAACATTGCTGTGCGCCCACCCGTACTGAGCTCCACACAGACACTGCTGCTCCTCACCACAGCCCTACTACCTACTTTACAGAGGAGGAAAGGAGGCATGATACTGAAACTACGTCTGCAGAATGCCAGGGGTACCAGGACCCCTCAGGGCCAGAGCGAAATGGAAGGGAGAGAGGAGACACATCTTCCTGCCTTTGCTTCCAGTGAGCCTTCTACCCGCTATGTGTCTCAGAGGTCAGCTTCCTGTCAGGAAAAGTTCCCTGACTGAGAGCAGTTGGACTGCCTTAGGAAAGTGGGAGTGAGGCTGTGTGGGCCAGAAGGTGCAGCAGCGACTTTGTAGGCCTCAAGGAAGACTGTGAGGCTCGGATGGGGCTGTGCAGGCCTGTTGGGTCTGAGGGGGTCATCCTCCCGAAGATGCCAAGCAGCCCTTTGTGTCAAGCCTTCTCTGACACTTACCCTAGCATCTTGGCCATCTGGAAGGAGTGTCATATTCTGATAAAGTATGGCAGACAGAGGGGCAGAGGGTGGCTTCAGGGCAGAGTCCAGGGCTGGGCAAGGGGGCCTGGCACCAGCTCCATGCTGCATAGCACTGCCGGTTTGTACAAGCCTCTTCCTCTCTTAGCCTCTGTTTCCCTCGCAAAATACAGAAGAGGGACAGTAAAGAGTGCTAGGAAACGGTACATTTATACTGCCCTGGTTCCACTGCTTAAGGCTATTGGCTTTGGGCAAGTTGTTTCACCTCTCTGAACTGCAGCTTCCAATCTATATACAAACATAAAAGTGACCCATACTTTGGGTTGGATTGGTCACTTGAAGAGGCCTGGAAGCCAGTGATTCATTAGCAAGTGGCCGATTATAAAAGCATCCCCAGAGACACTAACAGAGTATGTGAGGCAGGGCTAGGAGGAGAGACTGCCTAGTAAGGATGTGGCCCCAAACCAAGGAATAACTCCAGCCTGCGCCCTCTAGGTACTCTGGAGTGGATGAAGGCTCCTCCCCTTGGGGTCAGGAAGCCCACACAGTCTGTCATGCCCAGGGCTGCCTCTAGGGAACACATACACACAGGCAATTTGGAGGCTAGCCAGTTTTCACTGTGGGTAACAATTTTCTGTCTCAAAATCTCTATCAGAGAAGAATTTCAATGTCTCATCATTAAGAAACCAGTAAATGTTGAGGTGGGTGAATGTCTGTCACCCTGATCTGATCACTGCACACGTACCCAGGTAACCACATTGAAAGGTTACACTGTGCCACATAAATGTGTGTCAATAAAATAAAAAGAAATTTAAAGGGAAGCATATAGAAGCCAAGGTGAGCCTAAGAAACAGGAAGAAGGAATCCCAGGACAAGTGGATCACACAGTTCATGGAGTTGTTATGAGGACAAAGTGATTATAAGACTTACTAGCCCACTGACTGGAGCGTGCGAGTTGTGGCGGCATGAAGGTTTTCATGGTGATACACAGGTATAGTCCCAGCACTTCCAGGCAGGAAGATGAGGAATTCAAAGTCAGCCTCAGGTACATAGTAAGAAACCAGCCTAAGTTACATGAGATCTTGTTTCAAAAACAAACAAGGGACTGGAGAGATGGCTCAGTGGTTAAGAGCACTGACTGCTCTTGCAGAGGACCTTGGTTCGGTTCCCAGCACCTACATGGCAGCTAACATCCATCCTTAACGCCAGTTCCAGGAGGTCTAACTCCCTCTTCTGACCTCCCATGGGCATTACATGACATCTGAACACTTACATACATGCAGGCAAAACACTCGTACACGTAAAATAAAAACAAATAAAAATAATTTTAAAAAAGAAAACAAAAATGTAGGATTTGGAACTGGGCATGGCGTCATATGCCTGTAACTAGTACCTGGCAACCTGAGGCAGGAAGGTCAAGAGTTCAACACCGGCCTGGGCTACTTGAGAGCCTGTTTCTAGAAAGAAAACAACAAAACAAACATACTTACACACACACACGCACACACATACACACAGATACATATTCTGGCCGGGGCTGTGGCTCAATGGTAGAGCACTTGCCTACCATGAAGAAGCCCATGGACTGAGTCCCAGCACCTCAGCAGAGAAAACACAAGTATGCATATCTAATCTGCTACTTTTCCTGTGGCTGTAAGCAGGCTGGAGCAAGTGAACACCGAGAGCTGGCCGCCCTATGGCTCTGGGTTCTGGAGCTCTTTGCCACAGTGGGGCCCCTTTTGCATCCTCTGGCCTGGTATGTTCAGGTTCTTGCCTAACTATCTGCTTCCCCACACCCCCCACAGCTTCAGTCCATGGTGGATCTCCTGCAGGGCACTCTGTACAGCATGGACCTGATGAAAGTGCACGCCTACATTCACAAGGTAGCCTCCCAGATGGACACGCTGGAAGAGGTAAGGGCAGGAACCCAGGGCTGCATCCAAAGGGGCCTGAGCCATTCTGCTTTAACCTGGAGGCTACAGGAAGCATAACTCAAGCAGGCGTGGGGCGGGGGACACGGGTAGGAATGAGACTTCAGGGTCCGACATTTGGGGAAGAGGCCCGGCTGAGACCCAAGGACATGAGGGAAGCTGGAAGCCTGGTTGAAGAAACTGAGGTGCCGTCTGGTTATATGGAAGGGGTGCAGAAGGAACTGAAACCACCATCAGTATACCAAGATCAGAGTCCGCATGGCACAGCTCCGGGGCACCATTCACAGAAAAGTACCATATCAGTAGTGCCCCTGGGTTGGTGAAACATGGCAGGACTAGTCAAACCTCTCTCAGCTGGGCTCAGGACAGCCTGACAAATCCCATTATGGCATGTATAGAGATAGTAGCATTAAAGGTCCTGACCTGGTCAAAAATGTATGTGCCGAAGGACTACCCTCCCGGTCTGAGAACAGTTGGACAAGCCTGGAGGTCCAGGTTGAAGGTTCTACTGGCATTGCCTGGCCTCCACCCATTTCCTGTATCCGGCCTCTGCTGAGCTACTGGGGGTCTGGGGACTTGCAGCTGCCAGGAGCAGGCGTGGGGACTTCCTTTCCTGGCTTCCTTTCTAGGGGGAGGGGTCCCTGGGCATCCTGTGCCCATGAGGGAAGACTAACCCCTGACTAAGTCCAAAGCTGGGGTCACAGGGGCTTAGATCATCAAAAATATGTCAGAGTACCTCCCCCGGGCTAAGCCAACTGGGGGAAGCAACAGCTGGGGGATTTCTCCTGGGCACCAGTGTTTCCTGTGCATACCAGGCTCTCACATTGCTGGCTCTCAGGCCCTGCTCCTCCAACCTTTCCTCTTGTAATCTGAGGAAGTGCAAACCCATTCCTTATAACTCTAATGCTGCTGATGTAGAGTGTCCTTCTCATGAGCCTGGAACAAACACATTAGAAATGATCTCCATGGCCACAGAAAACTAGTTGTTTAATCAGCCTCTGCTTCCCATGATCTGTTCTTTGGTTTTGTTAAGAGTTGTTTATAGGGCTGGAGAGATGGCTCAGTGGTTAAGAGCACTGGCTGCTCTTGCAGAGGGCCCAGGTTCTAGTCCCAGCAGCCACATGGTAGTTAACTGGCTGTAACTCCAGTTCCAGGGGATCCAACCCCCTCTTCTGGCCTCTGCAGACATTGCATGAGGCAAGTTCACTTACATATGGGTAATACACTCACACACATAAAATAAAGATAATAAAATATTTTTTTAAAAATAATACTTAAGTGATAACCTTTTGGAGGAGGGGCCCTTGCTAACCCTGGGAGGAGGTAGAGAGATGTCTCACTCACTTAGAAGGAGGTGCCTCCCTCTACCAATGAAGAGGCTATCCCTGGGGGTCAGGCCCCAATGTGGGTTCCCAGCTTCCCTCTGGTTTCTTCTCTACCACTGGTGTTCTCAGTTAGGACATCTTTTGCATCCTCCTCCAACTAGACATATATGGGGGTGTCTTGTGTTGCCAGAATTTGGGCAAGGAAGAAGAGAGTACCACCGGCTTCGCGCGGGTGGAGGTTAGAGAAGCTGCCGGCACACGTCGGTGATGCTGGGGTTGAGAAGCACTGTCTTGCACAGTCTACCCCCTTCCCTGGGATCTTAGTTCAAACACATTTTCAGATTCCGTCACCTTTCTGGTTCTCACAGGGACCCTGAGATTTAGTTCCCTTATCATGACTGTCCTCATTTCATAGGCAAGTAAAGTGTGTCTCATAATCATGGCTAGCCCAAGCTTGCCCAGCCATGAAGCAAGAGTTTGAACTCAGAGCCTATTGTCTCTGGATACTTAAATCTGAGTACCCCCAGCCTGACTGGACACAAATCGCTTTGAGGTTACCTTCTCTTTAACAAGTTTAGTTTGAATGTTTGGATTACAGCCAAGTGTCACCATATCCAGCTCTGAAGAAGTCATTTTAAATTAACAAGACACAAGCCAGGCATGGAAGCACATGCTTTTAATCAGAGCATTCAAGAGGCAGAGCCAGGTGAGTCTCTGTGAGTTTGAGGCCAGTCTGACCTACATAGGAAATTCAAGGCCAGCCAGGGATACACAGTGAGACAATAACAGAGGCTGGAGAGACGGCTCAGTGGTTAAGAGCACTGGTTCACCTTGCAGAGGACCTAGGTTCAAATCCCAGCACCTTCATGCCAACTACCAACCATGTGTAACCTCTAGTTCCAAAGGATCCGATACCCTCTTCCAACCTCAGCAGGCACTGCACAACATGGACACACTTAAATATATGCAGGCAATACACCCATACACATAAAATTATGAAGTATTTATAAAAATTATTAATAAGTTAACAAAATATTAGTAGAGATTTTCAGTGACTGTCCATAGCAATTAGCTGACTAAATGAGGGCCTGGCATACAATGTTTTACTATGTACTCAGAGGATGCATAGACAGGTATGGGACTGTTCCCAAAATAGGCCATTAAGTGAAACACTCAAGTATTAAAAAGATGTGTGTGTGTATAAGAAACATAACAGTTGCCAGTACTGAGAAATAATCAAAGATGAAAGAGACATATATCATTTAAAATCTATTCATACCTTTTTGTTTTTTAGACACTCTCACTATATCAACCATGCTGGCCTTGAACTCAGAGAGCCACCTGCCCGTGCTGCTCTAGTGCCGGAATTATAGGTGTGCCACCATGCTCCACCTATTCATATCTTTTGCTTTAAAAAAAATCTTATTATTTTTATTTTATTTTATGTATATGAGTGTATTGTCTGCATGTATGCAAGTGCACCTGTGTCATGCAGTGCCTGCGGAGGTCAGAAAAAGTTGTCAGGTTCCCTGAACTAGAGTTATAGATGGTTGGCAGCCACCATGTGTGCTGAGAATCAAATCCAGGCCTCTGCAAGAGCAGCTGGTACTCTTAACCACTGAACCATCCACCTCTCCAAGCCCCGTCTTTTTCATTTATTTACCATTAGCATATATTATCTATTTTTCATTCATTTGCTCTTGAAAATAAAAAGCACTATTCTGGCATCTCATAGGATATGCTCTGTTCCACATTCATGTCCCCTACAATGCTCAAGAGACCGTGCACCAAGGCTTGATGGGTGTCCTTCTAAGGGTAGGGGCTCAGACGAAACAGGCCAAGGAATGACCTTGAATCTTGCCCCACAGAGCATCAAAGCCAACCTGAGCCGGGAGAACGAGGTGGTGAAGGACAGCATGCGCCACCTCAGTGAGCAGCTGAAGAGTTATGAGAACCAGTCGGCCATCATGATGAGCATCAAGAAGGAGCTGTCCAGCCTGGGCCTCCAGCTACTGCAGAGGGATGCGGCCGCTGTCCCGGCCACCAACCCAGCTTCAAACCCTGCCAGCAAGGCTCAGGTGAGGCCCCGGCTCTGATCACAGGGACAGAAGGTGACTGGGCTTGAAGACACAGGGCTGTGTGAGTTTGGGGCTAAGGGCAAGAACAGCAGGAAGTCCATTGCAGGCAGGGCAGGGATAGAGGAACACCTTCTACTTGTGACTAACTAACAGGTGAGCTGAGGCAGACGGGCAGATTCAGTTAAGGTGGCTAGATGAGCCCTAAGCTGAATGTTTAGCAAGATTCTTATTCCCAAAGGTACAAGTAATGAGGTTACAGAGACCAGCCTCCCTGCCTGGCCCAGGGAGACCAAACCAGCTCTTCTACAGTATTTCTTCCAATCTCCCCTGCTGTGACTGGGCCCCTGGGTGAGTGCCTACTCAAAGGGCAATGCTTCAGGGACCCTTGCAGACTAATACCAGTTCACCCGTCCATGCCTTAGTGGGGAGTTTGTGCAGGAAAATACCCAGGCATTCTGTCCCCAAGCTCAAGAGCGCAAAGTAAGCAGAGCTCCCCCTAGCCGAGAACAGGTCTTTGTATGGATTTGAGAAAGATCGCCCTGTAGACAGACAAATGGCCAAATGACGCTCCTGCTGTGGGGATAACTCAGGAAGTGCACACCTCTGTGTGGACTCCCTGTGTAAAGGCAGGTTCCTCTGCTGGCACTCCAGGGCGTGCGCCCTGGCAAAGGGAGTGCAACAGATTCTAGCTCTGTCAGCTCTCCTCCTGTCAGTCACCCATGGGCGGACACAACCCAGTGGCCTTGTTTTCTGGTGAGTGGCAGAAGGGAGCTGGTGTTTGTAGGAGTCCTCTCCTGCCCCTGAGTGTCTCACACACGGTGAGCTAACCCAGTTAAGCCTACAAGGAGGACTGAGTGGGTAAGGACCCACTGTGTACATACATGAGGTAACATGGTGGGGCTCACAGCGAAAGCGCATAGATGAGCCAGGGCTGCAGCCAGCCTACGTGACTGCCTGGCCCAGCCCTTCCTCCTCTGCTTGCGAGCCTCCTGTGCTGACACCAGGATGGATAGTGGCACCCTTGGTGACAGCAAGCGGGACCACCTAAACATGAGAAAGCGTAATGAAGGCAGTGCCTTGCCCTGGACTGGCTGCCTGCTCGTTGTGATGCCGGTTCTGCAGGCGTGAGTTGAGTCCCGCTTTGGCAGCAGGCCAGAAGGGGTCAGATACTATACTGCCGTATCTGCCTAAGCATCTGTCTCACAGTGGGTGACGTCACAGGCCCTGTGTTCTTGTGCCAAGCCAGCCCTAGAGCATTTGAATAGGAAGCGAAAATAACAAGACTCACAAAATGTTAGGCATGGTATGCCCTAGGGGTAGCTGGCCAACCATGGGACCAAAGGGCTTCCCAGGATGCCAGGACATTCCAGGCACATCTAGATGAGGTGGTCTCCCTACAGAGGGATCCAAGAACCTCTCCCTTTCCCACATACTAAGACTGAGCGTGACAGACAAGGCTGGTAGGCCTCTCCCAGGGAGCCAACCAGCCTGCCAAGCCCTAGGGGAAGAGTGGACAGGAGTTGGGAACCATTATGTAACCCATGAGCTTGGGTCTCAAGCCTGCAAGCGAGCAAGAGAGCTGAGTGGAGAAACCGAGGCAAACCAATTATGGATGTGGCCACTGTGGGAGGGAAAAGAATGCTGGGAATTCCTAAGAGAGGGTGGAGCACCATGACCACCTCCAGCCACATACCCTGGAGCTTCCATCACTCCCACCCCATTCTCTCTACCTCCCCCAAGTCCAAGGCTTCTCTTCTCTCTCAGAGCACAGCTGGAGCGCAAAGCAGAGAACCCAACAAATATGGCGGCATGCAGAAGAACTTAGCAGATGAGGGCCTCGAGAAACCTCCTAAGGAGAAGCTGCTGAAGATGGAGAAGCTGAGGAAGGAGAGCAGCAGAGGCAGATATGCCCAACCCACAGCCAGGCCACGGGCCCTGGCCCAGCAGCAGGCTGTGGTCCGAGGCTTCACCTACTACAAGGCCAGCAGGCAGGAGGAGGCCAGGCAGGAAGCACCTGAGGCCATGACTGGTGAGTGGGGCCTGCCTGAGGTATCTCAGTGATCCACCTGCCTTCTCAGCAGCCACAAAGCCACAGATCTCAGCTCTGTGGTCTACCTGTTCAGTGTCCTTTGCTCAGTCACATGGTGGGTGGAATACTCCAGCCAGGGTTGTTGATGGTGAAATCATCATATAAGGGGCCTCTCACCCAGTGTTTCCAGCTCTCCTTACCTTCACTGGGCTCTTCTCTGTTCATTCAAGGATTAGCTCAAGGTCAGCTGTGTTCCAGCCAGTGGATAGTGAGACAGACACAGGTCTTGCACTCACAGAGCATACGGTCTAATAGGAAGAGCCATACTGGTGACCAGGCAGCTGTCACGGTGCAGGTGGGAGACCTTGGCACTTCTGGGGAGTGGCATGACCCTCACTTCCAGCCTAGCCTCTGCCTTATCTTCACGTGTCATCGCCCCAGAGAAGAGTCCACAGACACTCTTCTTGCATTCCTGCTGGATCAACATGAAGGGCAATACTCCACCTCCAGGGACTCCAATGCCCTCCTCTGACCTCCGAGGGCACTGAATAACACAGGTGCACTTACATCCATGCAGGCAACACACTCACACACATACAATTTTAAAATAATAAATAAGATATTTTTTAAAGAAAACAAGGATGGGGCCTGGAGAGATGGTTCAGTAATTAAGAGCACTGGCTGCTTTTGCAGAGGACCCAGGTTTGGTTCTCAGCACCCACATGGTGGCTAACAACAGTCCTAACTCCAATTTCAGAGGATCTGACTCCTCTTTCTGACCTGTGTGGGCATTGCATGACTCGGGTACATCTATCCACATGCAGGCAAGACATTCATACATGTAAAATTAAAATAATAAATAAAATACTTTAAAAAATTGAAGGCTACCCTAGGCCCGGTAGTACAGACCTGTAATTGCAGCTACTCAGTCGGCCAAGGCAGGAGTATCATTAAGTTCAAGGTCTGCCTAAGGTACACTGATTTCAAGACCAAGTTAGGTAACTTATTGAGACCTTGTCTTAAAATACAAAGTAAAAAGAGGGCCGAGGATGTAGCTCAGCAATATAGGTTATCAGGTACTCATCTAGCATGCGTAAGACCTTGTTAAATTCCTACCACAGGTCCTGGAGAGATGGCTCAGTCGGTAAAGTGCTTGCCTCAAGCATGAGGACCTGAGTCTGACTCCCCAAACTGACGCTGAAAAAATGCTGGAGTGGTGGTACACACTTGTAATCTTAGTACTAGGGAGATGGAGATCTCTGGAGCTCACTGGCCAACCAGTCTAGCCTGACTGATGAGCTCCAGGCCAATAAGAAGAGACCTTGTCTCAAAGGAGAAGGATGGCATTTTGGGTAGTGACACCTGAGGTTGTCCTTTGGCCTCCACACCTAGGCACACACCTGTGCACCCCACACATGAACATACATACACATATATGGCGTTTTCAAAAATCCCCACCACAGGAAGGAAAAAGGTCCCTTCACTTCGCAGCCTTTCAGGGTGCCACCTCCTCCCCCAGGACCTGGACCCAGCTGCTATCCTTGAGTCTTGCCAGCTTAGCCTGGCCACAGTTCAAGGCCTGTGACCCCTGGCTGGGCCACTGCCCAGGCACAGCTGCGGGTATCTGGCTCTGCCAAGAAGGCTTGTGGGAACAAGTCCTCTGCCCTGACAGGCTGCCAAGGCCAGACTCCCCTGACCAAAAAGTTTTTGCTTGTTCCTCCTGGGTTCTAGGTATGGGAACAGAGTGGGCTATCCCACAGCAGGTAATGAGAAATCCAGCAAGAGGAGAAACAGAAGTCAGGCAGTTGTCCTCAAGACAAGAGGACTCTGTGCCCCACCCTCAGCTGGCCAGGCAGTCCCTGCAGAGATCACAGCAACTGTAGCCTATATATTCTCCCTCCCCTCAGTGCTCACTGAGCACTTGCCCCGCATGGAGATCCTGACTGCGACAGCATTGTCCAGGCGAGAAACCAGACTGAGTGGAGGGACTGGCTTTGGTTCCGCAGCAGGTAACAGAGTCAGCACTAGAGCCAGGTCAGCAAGCTGCGAAGCCTGCCCTCGGTTCCTCCCCATCTTCCTTGGAGTTAGGGGGCCTTTGTCCCTTGACAATGAGGCCTGAATCTTCCCGTTCCCATTTCCAACCCAGGGAATGTGGTTAAGGAACGGCCCGAAGGTGATCCAAAAGCAACCACGGAAAAGCCCTGGTCAGCTAAGCCATCGCCAGCAGGGATGTGCCCATGGAGGGTGGGGGTACCGTACCTCGGGCAGGATACGCTTAGGAGATGAGCAGGAGGAGACGCAGGAGGGAGAGCTGAGGTGCAGAGGCCACAAGACACTGCCTGCACCTATCCAGTCCTTGATGGAGGGGCAGACACTGGGTGAGGAAGGCTCACGCCGAGGTTCCCAGGAAGAAGACAGATAAAGTCTGTAACCATGGAACAAGGGTTTCTTCCCCAGGAACTGAGTGCAGGACACGACAGAATTGACAACATAGGAAAGGACCTCATATTGGCACCAGATATTTGAAGAATCTGTACAAATGTTTATACATTTTCCTCTAACCAACACAATGTGAACTGGGTGTGGTAGTACACATCTTTAATCCCACCACTCAGAGGCAGAGGCAATCAGATTTCTGTGAGATCAAGGCCAGCCTGGTCCACATAGTGAGTTCCAGGCTAGCTGGGGCTCCAAGGAGATCCTGTCTCAAAAAAAAAAAAAAAAACTATTAAAAAAACCACCATGGCCTGACAAGATAAGCCTTACGGCACCCATTTCACAGATGTGGAAAGTGAGGCCCACTGAGGCAGGAGAACTTGTCCATAAAAACTCACCCAGAAAAGGATGGTAGACTGGGCTTAAGGCTAGTCCTATCACCAGAAAGTCCTTTCGTCTTCCATTTGAGGCCTTTCACTCCTTCAGAGTCACGAGAGGGCTGAGGGCGGGGCAGACAAAGGCAGCAGGCTGAGACCTGAACGTGGGGTCTTCTCTCCACAGACAACATCCTCAAGGGCACATCCTGGCTGGAGAAGCTGCCACCCAAGGTGGAGGGCAGGTCCCCTGAGCCTAACTCTGCTGGACAAGACGAAGCCAGGCTGCCGTCTTCAGAAGGAGCTGGCTTGGCAGCTGGCATCCCCACCGCCCTCACCGCCTCCACGGCCAGCAGTCCAGTTCCCACTACCACTCCCCGGCCACCTTTGCACCCAGACGTCCCCAGCCAAGGTGAGGGACTCCCACGAGTCCAAAATTCAGCTTGTGACTAAATCCACTTCGCGTGTGGTCTTTCAGAATGTTCAGCTCTTAGGACATTTTGAGGATCTTTTTTCTTTCTTTATTGTTGTTTGGTTTATTATTTTTATGTGTATGATGTACTGCCCGCATATATGTAAGTGCACCCCTGTTGTGCAGTGCTCACAGAGGCCAGAAGCGTGTATTCAGATCCCCTGAAACTGGAGTTAGGGATGGTTGTTAGCCACCATGTGGGTGCTGTAAACTGAACCCAGGTCCTCTGCGAGAGTAGCCAGTGTTTTTAACTGTTGAGCCATCTCTCCAGCCCTGTGTTTTGGGTGTTTGAGAGAGGGTTTCACTGTAGCCCAGGCTAGCCTGGACTCACAGTCCTACCATGTCAGCCTCCGGAGTGCTGAGATTACAGACATATTCCACTGAATCTGGCTTGTTTTTAAACTTTTCTTTCTTCCTTCCTTTCTTATTATTTTTATTTATTTATAAAATAAATAAATGAAACAGGGTCTCATTATGACCCCCTAGCTGGCCTGGACCAGGCTGGCCTCAAACTCACAGAAATCTGCCTGGCTCTGCTTCCCAAGTGCTGGGATTAAAGGTGTGTCCATCATGATTGGCTATTTCTTTTAAGATTTATATGTGTATGTTTGTGTGTGTGTGTGTGTGTGTGTGTGTATGTGTGCCCACAGAGGCCAGAAGATGGCGTCGGTTCCCCTGGAATGGGAGTTACTGTTGTTAGCTGCCGTGTGGTTGCTGGGAACTAAACCAGGGTCCTCTGAAGAGCAGCCAGTGCTCTTAACCATTAAGCCATCTCTCCAGTGCCAGCCCATTCCTTTTTGGAGGCAAGGTCTCTCCCCGAACCTGGGCTTGTGTTCTTGGCTGGACTGGAAGCCGGCAAGCCCCGGTGACCATCCTGTCTCTGGACACCCAGGAGCTTGGGTTACAGATGGGCCAGCTTCGCTGTCCTGTTATGTGGGCACTGGGATCCAAACTCAAGTCCTCAAAATTGTGCAGCAAACATTCTTAACTGCTGAGTCATATCTCCGCTCTGAATTTACATTTTTAAAGTTTCATTAGAAAAAGAAAAAAGAGACTATAGAGCAGAAGTTTGTCCCCTACAAAGCCTAAAAAACGTTAACTCTGATACTTTAAACAAAAGTCTTGCCAACATTTAAAGTGGCTATAAATCAGGTATATTTGTAACAAATTCTTTTTAGATGTAACTTGGAGCCCCATCACCACATCCGGCCACTACCAATTCTTTTCTGTCTTTTCTTTGTAGTCTTTCTTCATCTGCATTTTGTCTCTTCGGGTTTCAAGGTGGCCGCACTGAGCCCAGGGCCTCCAGTTGCCACCCCTGTGCTACAACTCCAAGCACTCTTTGGCTGTTTTCATGTCCACGTTTATAAACTGTAGTTTGAGTCACATGGTAGAAATCTCCCTCTGTAAATCATGGATCTGTCCTTGTGGGATATTCTTTGCTGTCTATGATAACAAGCCTTCGGACCCTTCCCTGCTCTGGCCTGGGTGCCATTCCCGTGTATGCATCTTGCCGAAGGATCCACCAGCAATGTGAGCAACAGCTTCAGCTAATGCGGTTTCTAGTTTCTAGTGTCAGAAAGCTGGAAATAACCTACAGTGGCACTGGAGAGTCGGGCTGAATAAATTAAGGGCGCAGCTGTCTGGTGGCCTGGCAGGACCCAGATATCACATCATTAAAAGGCTATTTAATAATGTGAGAAATCACTCAGTGGAAGGAGAAAACAGGATATATAAAATTGTATGTGTGTCCAGAGGAATCAGTGTTTTCAAGCATGTCTGCATGACTACATGAACTGAAAAAAGGAAACACCCATATTCAAATTTTCCTTTGTTCATAGAATTCATTTTAAAATCTGTGCTTTCTTTTGAGACAGGTCCTTGCTATGTAGACTTGACCAGCCTGGGATTCACTATGTAGCCCAGGCTGGCCTCCAATTTGTGGCACTTGGGATTTTGATCCCTCCTAAGAGCAGGGATACTTACTAGCATTTGCCACTAAACCCAGTTTCAATTTTCAAGTACTCCAGAATACTCTGGCTTCATTCTTCCCAGTTAAACTGAATCTTTGTTTTCTTTTTCTTTTTGAGACAGGGTCTCCCTGCAGACTCAGCAGGCCTAGAACTTACTATGTAGACCAGGCCTGCCTCTGCCTCCCTAGGGCTGGGATTAAAGGCATGCACCGCCATGCCCAGCCTCAGATTTGAATCTCTGACCACCATCTTCCAGTCTCCCAGTCCCTAGCCTGCCATTCTGCCTCTCTGAGACGGATGCTTCTTTAACTTTCTCATAGAATGGAGCTGGACCTGGGAATGGCACTCATCTCCTCCATCCCCCATTCTGCCTATTACATGCTTTTTCCAGTAATTGGGCATCGATTTGATCATGGACCCAAAGGGGAAAAGGTCACCAATAAAACCATCAGGAAACATTCAAGGTAGACTTGGATCACCTTCAGATGACCACTGTTCTAGCTTGGAGCTAGTGGCTCTGTGTATTAAACATTGGGCCCCTTACTCCCACAGGCAGGGAGGCCAGCTGTGAGGGCACCCTCCGGGCTGTGGACCCCCCTGTGAAGCACCACAGTTACGGACGCCATGAGGGGGCCTGGATGAAGGACCCCACAGCGCCAGATGACAGGATCTACGTCACCAACTACTACTATGGAAACAGCCTGGTGGAGTTCCGCAACCTGGAAAATTTCAAACAAGGTCTGGACGGGGAAGAGAAAGGGAGCAGGGTGGACACAGCCTAGGGAGGGGCTCCCATGAGACTCAGACTTCCTGTCCTGTAGTTTCCTATGTCCAGCCTGGCTTAACTCCACATAGCCACCTGCCTCAAGGAGGGGAGTGTGAGTTTCCAGAGAACCCTATCACTCCCTGCTATGCACTGAATGCAGAGGCAAAGGAAAGCGATTCAGTCCTAGATCACCAATGTGACTTGTGGTCACAGGGAACAATAGTGATTGTCCACTTGCTGAAGGCTTGCCCTAGGCTAACTGCCCGCATGTGCCAGCTTACATCTTGTGTGTCTTCCTAAGTCCATAAGGTTATCACCTCTCCTCCAGGTAAGCCAGCCAGCCCCCCGTCTTAGGAGAGCTACAGATCTGGGCAAAGCCCACAATGCCGCTGTTAGCGCAAGGTAGGGTTGGGAGTGGTTATCAGATCTGGTACCTGATGGGGAAGGAGGTCATTAAAACAAGGCCTGCCTTCCAGACATCCATATTCTGGAATGGGAGGCAAAGGCTTTAAAGGGGCAATCTTGGTGGAGTTTGGGGGGCGGTGTCTATTTCAGGATTCTGTGGGAAGCCATCCTGGTAACACAGGAGGCCTTTCCATTTACTGGGGCTAGGCATGTCTGATGCCGAGTTGAGCTCCGTGGAGGATCAGGATGAAACCAGACAGAAGAGACAAGGAAGGGTGTTCCCAGGTGAAGGCTCGGCATGTGTGAAGGCCGGCAGTAAGACGAAGCATGGCAGCATGAAAGGGGTTGGTGAGAGTAGGCTGGGGTACACCCTGTCAACCACATGAAGGAGTGTGGATGTATGGAGAAGCATAGGGTCACAGAGAATGACCTGGAACAGCTAACATCCTTCCTGTACCGGTTCAAAGTTGGTCTGTGCCTGGAACAGCTCACAGGTTTGTGGTGGTCTCAAGTGGCAAGATAAAGGCTTAGATGAGGCCCCCTCCCCTTCATCCTGGGGAGATCACATTGGCTGAGCACTCTGAAAGACAAGCAAGCATTTCCCATGCAGATTAGATGAGAAATAGCAGACCTGACTGAAGGAAGAGCATATGCAAAGGTCCTGAGACAGAGAGCACAGGGCTGGTATCTCAATCCTAGCTGAGTATGCCACACTTGGGGACCCTGAGCCCAGAACTAACAGGCATGGGCATGATATTGGCATCTCCCTCAAGGCACCACTGTGATTAACTATGTGGGCTCAGATTCAACCATGTAGTATGTATGTACGTTATTTGGTGGCAAGTGCTTGTTAGGTCTGCTGAACCCTTGCTGGGGTCCATGGCAAATGGGTGGGCTGGGGTTTTTCAGTGGTCTCTGGTGTGACCATCCACTCTCCACATGCAGGCCGCTGGAGTAACATGTACAAACTACCCTACAACTGGATTGGCACAGGCCACGTGGTGTACCAGGGTGCTTTCTACTACAACCGTGCCTTCACCAAAAACATCATCAAATATGACCTGCGCCAGCGCTTTGTGGCGTCCTGGGCACTGTTGCCTGATGTGGTCTACGAGGACACCACGCCCTGGAAGTGGCGTGGCCACTCAGACATCGACTTTGCCGTTGATGAGAGTGGCCTGTGGGTCATCTACCCAGCTGTGGATGAGCGTGATGTAGCCCAGTCTGAAGTGATTGTGCTGAGCCGGCTGGACCCGGGAGACCTCTCTGTGCACCGGGAGACCACATGGAAGACGAGGCTGCGGAGGAACTCCTACGGGAACTGCTTCCTGGTGTGTGGCATCCTGTATGCCGTGGACACTTACAACCAGCATGAAGGCCAGGTGGCCTACGCCTTTGACACCCACACAGGCACTGACGCCCGCCCACAGCTGCCCTTCCTCAATGAACACTCCTACACGACCCAGATCGATTACAACCCCAAAGAGCGGGTGCTCTATGCCTGGGACAACGGTCACCAGCTCACTTACACCCTCCACTTTGTGGTCTGAGTGGGGCCCTGTGCTCACGGAGGAGGGCAGCTGAGGGGAAGTGGACTCCCACAGCAACTCCTACCACTGCTATTTATTGGGACGTCCGGGGCCAGGTGTTGGCTGTGGTGGTTGCCAGAACAGTTTCCTCAGCACCCAGCAGGTGACACTTGCTTCCACCAGAGCACCGTGCCAGGTGCTTTTCCTGGACTTACCCTTTGAACCCTCCAGCAGCCTCCCTTGGAGGTAGAGATCCTTAAACCCATTGAACAAATGAGATGACTGAGGCTCAGGGAGGCAGCATCTCACATGCAGCAGGGCAGGCTGTGTTTTCATCATAGCCCCATTTTATAGATGAAATAGCTTTGCTCCTCCCTCCTCCAGCCCCCTCTTTTCTCCCCCCCACCCCAGGGCTGTACAAAACCTGAGAGGTCTTTGGGACCTATGCACGGGGTTCTGCAACTCCAGGCCCCTGTTCTGGTGAATGCTAGTGACCCTGGCCTTAGAGCCTTTTGACCAGTGCCCCTGCATCTTGCCTGTGTCAGCCCTGGTCCTCCCCGGCTCTGCTGTCCGGCCACATTCCAGAAGCTCACCATCACGGCTTCTGAGAAGCGGCCACGCCCTGGAGCAAACTCTGGCTGGGTCTGTGGCCCTCCCTTCACAGCCACTCCCCTTCCTGCTGTCCCTCACTCAGCAGCTGAGAAGGTACTGGCAGCCCAGATCTGGCGAAGTGGGGTGCTGGCCTGAGGGCCCCCTACCACCTGCTTCTGGGCCTGGGCTCCTTCCCTGGCTCCTCCCAGAGCCTTGAGCCTAGGGTCCTTTCTGGACCTTTAAGGCCACAGCCTATATACACTCAGGATATCTCCAGGTCTGTCTGCCAGGAGAGAGGCCTCCATCCCAGCCAGGGTGGCACTAGGCTGGAGCAGGTTCCCTCTCCCTTGTCAGTCTTGATCTGGTCTTTGCTGGGCTAACCCAGCAGCCTGGAAATTCGGGGGAGACAGCTCAGAAAGGCACAGGGGAGGAGACGCTGGGCCTTCAGATTGCAGAGAAAAGCCAGAGGGTAGATGCAGAGAAGTGTGGACTGAGGGTCTGAGCACCAGGCTCTTCCTGACTTTGAGATGTTGAAGCTAGGCTTTCCCAAGCCCTGGACTTGGGACCACAGGCACACAATGAGCATGTACAAGCTACCCGACAACTGGATAGGCACCTATCCTGGAGCAACTGGGGGTTGCCAGAGCCCCCAGACCCAGACAGCCCAGAGAACAAGCCTACCCTCATCTGCTTTGGACATTATTTTTAGATCTGGAAAGTTCTGTTGTTCATTTCCTTGTTTCACCAAAGAGAAAATAGCCCAAGATAAAACTCTAGGATGTGGCGTGGAGTTACCTAGGGGGCAGGCCTCTCCCTTGGGAGCTTCCTTTATCCTTCCAGCTAGGAGATGCCTCTGCCTGCAAAGGCAACAGACACCCCAGCCCCTGCACCCTAGTCCCAGTACCTTTGAGGGTGTCTACCACTGCTCCCTGCCCAGTCCATGGACCCTGTGCCCACTCCCAGAATATGTGTGCATTTGAATACCAATTGCTCTGTTAGGAAATCATCCTGTACAGCTGCAAGGTAGGGAGATTCATGTTCTGTGCAGACTTCATTTCTTCCAGGTATCGTCAGGTGATATTTTGCTTAAGGAATAATTTACCCCTGAAATAAAGAGAGACAGCAAACCCCAGCCAAGCCAGGTTTGACTCAGTGGTAGCTATATCCAGCCTCCCCCACCCAGTTGACTGCCACAGGCTTGTCTTCCAGCTTCTTCAGGGGACTGGGAGGCTCCAGCCTTTCCCTTGGCTCTGGGTGTGGGTTTTACAAGACTGTGTGTTTTGTGATATCACAGCCAAACCATGTGAGATGTGCTTAGGCGACTCTTTCTGCAGCAGTCTGAGAAAAGGGGTTAGAACACATTGGTTTTGAAAAGTAAACATACAGCATAGTTTCCTAGGGTGGGAGACGAGCCCAATCATAGTCCCCAAGCATTCTCCTGCTTCCAGGCCTTTGTGAGTGTATTAAATACACTTCTTTTCTGTAAATACAGTTCTTTTCCTCATTTATAGATGACCACACTGGATCCCAGATAAGTCACTTGTAACATAGGCCATTAGAGTGAGAGTCAGTTTTCAAAATCAAGTAATAGAGCCTGTCACTTATCTGTGAGCCATCAGTGTGCTGAACATACAGTATAGACAGCCTTCTTAGAATGGAAAGTTAGAGCCTGCAAAAAGACCCATTCAACAGATGAAGGTAATGACAGAGAGGGCTTTAACCAGGGTCACACGGCAGCTTGGTCCATGGCAGAGGTAGGGGTTCAAATTTTCTCAGAGCAAGTTCTTTGTCGTCTTAAATAATGGTAGTTGCTGTTACCCAAGATGGCCAGGATTAGAGCCCCCAGGAAAGAGGCTGAGGCACAGAGCCTTGCACGGCCAAGCCAAGTAGTGGCTGGTCACCTCCAGCCATGTCTAGAATAAAGCGGAGTAAATTAACAGAGGAAAGGAAATTGAGATGGAGTCTAAGTGGGTTTTGTTCTGTTAGTGATGGGGAGCAAAGAAGGGTTTTTGCTGGGGAAGCCCACATCAGCAAACTCGTAAGTTCTAAAGAAACTTCACCCATACCAAGTATATATGACATGTGTGCACGCACACACTTTCAGCCTGCTTTGGGCTGTAATATACTTCAAAACAGATGCTTTATAGGAGGAAGGGCCTGACCTATGTAGAGCTGTACACTGTCCTGGATGTAAAGACAGACCATCTTGTGTCTCTGGACAGCTCAATAGGTCAAGAAGCATTAGCTTCCACCTTTGCTTCCTCTAGAGATTTCCAGATCTCAAATGGGGGTGGGGCTGCTGAGGATCATAAGTATAGCTCTGCCCATTCTAGGCAATTGCCTTCTCACCAAGTCACACCCTAGCCTCTCAGTCCTGGAAGTTAATCTACTCTCTTCTGGGAGAAAAGAAGACCTTTGCCTTAGGGCAGCAAGGTAGGAACAACTGGGAGCTCCTGAAAGCCGGCCTGTGCTCCTTGCTGCTTCGGAAACCCCTGTGATGCAGTGCAAGGCACTGCACAGTTGTCAGAGAACTTTAGGTGTGAAGGAGTCAGGAGCCCGGCATTGGAACCCAGCCTGCCTCTTCTATGCTTCCCTTGAGCAAGTTCTTCCTCTCTGGCTGGGTAGGGATGCTGACTCTCATATGGCTGGAACCAAAGCCTAGTGAGGACCCAAGGCCTCAGGGCATCTGCCAGGAGTGCCCAGAAACAGAAGGCACATTGACCTGAAGCTCACTAATCCACCCTGGAACCCCCAAGGTTGGCAGTATTTCCTTGCATTCTAGGCTATGAACCTCAAGTTCATAGAGGTTAAGCCATCTGCTCAGGGTCAGGTATCTAGCAAGAAGAGTCAGGATTTGAACACGATCCATTTTTAAACCAGAACCTCCTACTAACTTGTAAGTAATCATGTTTTCTGATAGATTTGGGGCAAGAGGAAGCTCAAGCTCAAGTTTGAGATCATTTTTAACAGTTGTATGGCATCTAACTGGCTTCATTCTAGCTTTCCGCTCATACCTTTCCTCTGGTTTTGCCATTTTTAAACCATTGTATTTTATCTATTTCGGTAAGTTGCCACAATGCCTTTTTGCAACACAGTGGCCTATACATGAGTGAAAGCTCAATTTAAAACTCTTGACTAGGGGCTGGAGAGGAGGCTCAGTGGTTAAGAGCACTGGCTGCTCTTGCAGAGGACTGAGTTCGATTCCCAGCACCCACATGATGGCTAACAACTGTCCATAACTCCAGTTCAAGGGGATTTGACACCCTCTTCTCCTCAGGCACTGCACGACACGGGTGCACTTACATACATGCAGGCAATACATTCGTACACATAAAAATAAATAAAATTAAAAAAAAATCTTGACGTAGTGCTGTGGATTAAGATTAGGCGTGTAGCTGAATTGTAGAGTGCTTATTTAGCACATATGAAGCCCCAGGTTTGATCCTCAGCATCAAAAATAAAATAATTAATAAAGCATGTTTTTGGTCTGTATCCTTATTATTACATATATGTTTAATAGCTTTTTTTTCTTTGAGATAGGGTTTCATGTAGCCCAGGCTGGCTTCAAACTCACCATGTGGCTAAGATGACCCTGAACTTCTTTCTCCTGCTTTTATCTCATGAGCTGCCATGCCCAAATGTATATTCAATAAGCTTTTAAAAATATTTAGGGGCTGGAGACATGACTCAGCGCTTAAGAGCACTGACTACTCTTGCAGAGGATCTGGGTTCGATTCCCAGCATCCACATAGCAGCTAACAACTATGTTTAACTCCAGTTCCAAGGGACCTGAACCCTCTTCTGACCTCTGCGGGTATTGCATGACACGGGTGCACTTACATACATGCAGGCAATACATGCATACACATACAATAAAAATAATAAAAATATTTTTAAAAATATTTCGAGTTGGGTATGATGGTACACTCACCAGGGGGCTAAAGCAGAATCTTGAGTCTGAAACCATCCTGGACTGGACTACATGAAAAGACCTTATCTCAAAAAAGAAAAAAAAATCTAAAAGAGAGAGAAAGAGAGAACGAGAACCTAAGTCCTATAAGAGCGGGCATTGCCGCTCTGGCACTGGAAACAGCCTGAGAGATGAACTATGCAAACTTCCACTCAGGGTAAAACCCAGAAGGTCTCGATGGGGAGCCAGCCATCAGTCAGAGTGGCCAGACCCTCTCCCCTTCCCACTGTGCGTGAAGCTGCAGAAAGGATTTCTGTGAACGCTTTTCCTGGGGTCAGAGATGGGGGCTAAGAGAGAAGAACAAGAAAAAATGCTTTCCTGGACAGCCACCCTGAGCTGGGACCCTTGGGCCCACAAGCCCCAAACACCAGCCACCCAGGTTCCTTCCACTATTTTCACCTTTTCCCTTGCCCATTCTAGACTGAGTCTTTCCTTACTTTCTTTTTAAATTTTATTATTTATTTTTATTTTATATCAGTATTTTTGCCTGCATGTAAATGCACTGATGCAATGCAAAGCCTGCGGAGACCCAAAGAGGATATCAGATCTCCTGTAACTAGAGTTATGGATGGTTGGTTGCCAACGTGTGGGTGCTGAGATTGAACTAGGTTCCTCTGCAAGAGAAGCCAGTGCTTTTAACCACAGAGCCACTTTTCTAGCCCCATCTCTTCTTTCTTCTCTCTCTTTCTCTCTCTCTCTCCATCTCTCTCTCTGTCTCTCTCTGGTGGTATGGATATGTGTGTGTGTGTGTGTGTGTGTGTGTGTGTGTGTGTGTGTACGCCTGGTATGTGTGGGTCTGGGCATGTGCATGCCATGGTTTGAGTGTGAATGTCAGAAGACAACCTTAAAGGGTATTGGTTCTGACCTTTCCACCTCCTTTGAGACAAGGTCTCTTTACAGCTGGATTAGCCAGGCTAGCTGGTCCACAAGCTTCTTCAGACATTCCTGTGTCCGCCTCCCACCTCCTTATAGGGGGACGCTGGGGACTATAGACACTGCATTAAATGGCTAGCTTTTATGTGGGTTCTGAGGATCCATATCATCAAGCTTGTGTAGCAAGCATTTTGTTGGGTTTTCTCCCCCACTGAGTCATCTCCTCACCCCCTGCTTCTAAATTTCTTATAAACACTTCCATTCCTTTTATAGAAATAATGTTATTTCCAAAATAAGGGTTTAACCATGCCCTTCACCCTACACATCAGGTTGACCTGGGATGAGCTTTGAGTAACCTGAACCATAGCCCCTACCCACATGCCTACTGCCCCTTCTGTGGCCCAAGATCCCAGCCAGCAGAGCCTTTCTACCAACAGTCTCACTAGCACACTCAAACCTTCACCTACCCATCCTGCCTCTCTTTTGGCATTCAGGACCCTGCTGAAATGTCACCTTGACAGAGAGGCTGTCCCTCAAGGCATGGTCTAAAGTTGGTACTGTCACATGCCTTCCTGACTCTGTTCATAAACCAGTATCTCTCGGTTTACTGGCTTAGGGTCCACTGGAGTAGATCCTGTTTTCCCTTCTGTTAGTACCCTTCAACAATGTCTGCCCGTGACCAAGGGTCTAAGTCAGAACCTTAGTCAGGTT
Organism: Eospalax fontanierii; assembly: GCA_035773235.1. Taxonomy (NCBI): domain Eukaryota; kingdom Metazoa; phylum Chordata; class Mammalia; order Rodentia; family Spalacidae; genus Eospalax; species Eospalax fontanierii. Next base: position 53,676,675 of record CM069541.1, read on the forward strand.
CACGCAGCCTCTTGGTGACTTGGCTCCAAGGTCATGACCATTAACTGAACCATATTTAATTTATTCATGCAGCAGTATCTGTTGAGGTCATTCACCAGACTGATCAAATTGTATAGAGAAACCTCTAGAATGCAGGTAGGGCATGGTAGTACTTGGGAAACTGAGGCAGGAGGACTGAGCTACCCTGGACTACATAGTAAGATCCTATCTTGGGCCTGAGAAATGACTTAGTGGTTCAAGGTGTTTGCTTCACAAAACTGGCCGCCTGAGATTCAGACACAGAATTCAGGAAAAGGTAGAAGGCAGACCAACTACACAAAGTTGTCCTCTGAATTCCACATGCATGCTATGACATGTACACACACCCCAACATCATGTGTGCTCACACAATAATAAACGGATTTTTAAAAGAGATCCTATCTTAAAAACAAGATAAAGGATTGGAGAGATGACTCCTCTGCTGCTCTGGCAGAGGACAGGGTTTAGTTCCCAGCACCAATATGGTGACTAACAACTATCTATAACTCCAGTTCTAGTGGATCTGGTGCCCTCTTCTGACCACCACCAGCATTGCCCACATGGGTGCACTTACATGCAGGCAAAACAGCCATACACAGAAAATAAGTAAATAAATAAATTTTTAAAAATTAACAAAAAACAAGATAAAAAAGGCAGTGCCTAGGATATCGGTTCAAATCCCATGAGCTGAAGAACAAACAGGCAGTGGTCCTTCTATCTGGGAGTCTGCAAAGGTCAGAAAAGCCACCTTCAGGAAGGACAGCTTCGTAAATCCCACCCAGGGCTCCAGAAGCACTTTCCCACTAAAGAAAACTTTCTGTGGTCTGTGGCAATAATTCTGCCTGATACATGTGGAGGGAATTTAGGAGACAGTGTCCACTTTTATGGTTGTGGTCCAATAATCCCATGCTCTCTGTCCTGCAGGGCTTCATGACTGGCATTGTGGGTATCTTCCAAGGCTGATCACTTCCATGTACCAGCTCAGGGGCACCAGGCTGAGAAAGACCATTTCTGCCCCCTGAGCGTCCCCTCGGAAAGGGCGAAAGCCACAAACAAAAGATCAGTATTCTTGCTGCTGGAAACGTGGTAGCACCTAAGATCCTGTCTGCCTGGCTAAGGAGGATGGAGGCCCAAGAACCCTTCTGATGACACTGTCAGAGCAGAAGATCAGAGATTCAAGGGCATTCTAGGGTACATAAGAAGCCAGACTGGGCTACATAAAGCCCTGCCTTACAAAATCACACAAACCAAAACTAGGCAAAAAATGGAAAAAAAAAAAAAATCAGTGTTTGACTTGTTGACTTGAGTTTCATTAAAAAAAAAAAAAATCAGTAAGTTGTGGCTTGGGAGTAGGACAGAATTTCCAATTCCGAAATGACCCTAAATAGACTTCTGCCGTTTTGACACTATATTTCCACCCTCCTCGTCTGCCTTTGAACACCCTGACACCTTCTTGATTCTCACACCTTTTCACCTGGGAACAAGGACACCAATGAGGCTGAGATAGGAAAACCTCCTTTCGGCCTTCCTGCCTCCTTTGTTCTGAGTATCCTCTTAGCAGACATGGCCTCCTTTGTACACAGGTGGCCTCTTTCACTGAGGCTCTAGCCAGCACCAAGGAAGATCAGGTCTCGCTGCACCGGGAGCTAACAGAGAAAGGCACACTTCTGGATGTCTGATTCACCTTGCAGCCCAAGCCCAGAATGTGTTTGCAATGAAGTCCCTGGCCCCCTGAAATGTGAGCAGCTGTGTACCTGGAGGAGTGCCCTCAGGCCCTACAGGTGGCCATGAAGAAGCAGCAGGTATGTTTTTCTGATGGTGGGGAGGCAGGAAAGGTAGGGCTAGAGCAGGTTTCCACTGAGGCCTAAGACTCCTATTGTGGCTCTGGGCTGCTTTTGAGGCATCATAGAGAAGTTAGAGCTCAAGATGCTGGTAGAGGAAGTGAGATGTACTGTATCCTGCTCTCTAGAAAGAGACAGACACTATTGGTGAACCAGGGCCTGGCCCAAAGCAGCAAGGAGTGCACATGGGATGGATTGAGGGAACCTTGGTGTCTGATCCTTGGCTACCTGCCTCTCATCCCAATTAGATTATTGGCCAATACCTAGAAAAAGTAGAGATGAAAGTAAGTCCCAGCTGTATCTGTGAGCCAAACCAAGACTGGGCACTAAGTGCCTTTTCCTCCAGATAAAACTAATGGGGCTGCAGGAGCTGATGTGATGAGGGGAAGGCAAGGCCATGGCAGTGGTCCAGCACCCTACTGATGTGCCTATGCCAGGCCCTCGGGTTCCCAAGAACATAGAACTGCTGACCAGTAGGGTGGCAAGTAGGATGCAGTCAGCTACTATGTGGGTGGGGAACCCCAGACCTGCCTTCCTCCCTGATAATCTGATCTGGTCTGGAGCCTGTCCTGGGCCACTGGTGGCTTTCTGGGGGCTTCCTTTGTTGGTTCATCTCTACGTCTCTGGAAGAGCTGCTGCTTCCTTCTGCCCATAGGAGAAGAAAGATTACCAGCAGAAGTTGGCAAAGGAGCAAGTAGTGCTCAGGGAACAGCTGCAGGTGAGTGGACTGTGGGTGTGCTGCCCTCCAAAGAGAGTTTCTTTCCTTTCTCTCAGCACTTGTACACTTTTCTCCCAAAGGTTCACATTCAGACCATAGGCATCCTGGTGTCAGAGAAAGCAGAATTACAAACAGCCCTGGCCCACACTCAGCAAGCGGTCAGGCAGAAAGCAGGTAGGACTCGGGCACCCCTTCGGCCTGGCACCTGACTCCTTGGCAGACCTGAGAGTTCCTGGGGTTCCATCTGGAACTCCCTCATTCGAGGAAGGTCTGAGGATCTTGCCAGCCACTTGCAGCCTTCCCAACAGCATGTGGCAGAGCTGGACTGTATCTACCTAGCAAAAATTGGAAGATAGCGTGATGTCAGTCACCTCTCTGGCTACCATCAGCCCAGCTTCCTGTTGAGGAGTGAGCCAAAAGGGCTTTTCTGTAGGATCAAATGTCATGCTGCCGAGAATGCCCAATGAGCCATTTCGGGCTGTTTTTGTTATGTGGTTGGAAGAGCACCTGGGGATGAGTCAACTATGAGGCAATGGGAGATGCTGTGCAGTGAACAAAGAGGTACCAAGTTTCTCACAATCTGAGAGTCGTACCTCAAAATCCATCTTTGGGAATGAGAGACGATGGATGCTGAATTTTGGGGGTGGCCAGAATAAAGGAAATAGTTAAAAGAGTGGGCAGCATGAAGGTGAGGTTTCATGTTTGGGCAGCTGTTAGAAGGACTAAAGGGAGGCAGAGTGAGGGGAGAAAGCTGGTGGCTGGGGAAGCCCAGGCTTCCAGGCTTCCATGGAGGCAGGAGCAGAGGGTAGAACTCCTTTTTAAAGGAAGAGAATGGGAGGGTAGGATTAGGAAATGACTTGGGGAGTATCAGAACAGCTCCAATGCAGGAAAAGCTTGAAGAGGTCTGAGAAGGGGTGGCTGGTGCTGGGATGCAGAGGAGGGCCGTGCAGTTTCAGTTGTCAGCTTGACACACCTAGGAAGAGGGCACCTCATCTGGGGAATTTCCTTTATGAGACTCATCTGTGGACAGGTCTGTGAAGCATTTTCTGGATTCTTGAGTGATGTGGGAGGGCCTAGCCCACTGTGGGCTTTGTCACACCTGAGCAGGTGGTCCTTCCTGGGTTGTATAAGGAAACAGGCTGAGCACTGGCAACAGGAGCAAGCCAGTAAGCAGTGTTCCTCCGTGGTCTCTTCTTCCAGGTTCCTGTCCTGGTTGCCCTCAACGACGAACCGATTCTGACATGTAAGCCAGATAAATCTTTTCCTCCCCTAGTTGCTTTTGGTGATGTGTTTTATCACAGGAACAAAAAAGGAAACAAAACAGATGCAGTGGGTTACACATATTCAGCAGAGGTCAGAAGGCCCCACAAAGCCTTAGATTCGGTCCTGGCTCAGTCCCGGGGAGGATCCGGCTATCGAGGCGGGTGCTGCGGGAGCAGCAGCTGGGAAGGAGGCTGAGCCCGCATCCCGATATGCTATCGGATGGGGCAGGGATCTTCGAGGAGGAGGGGGATCCCATTGTGGGAGCGGAACCGTAAGCAGAACGAGGGCGGGTGGGGGGGGCAGGTGGGAGGAAATATGGGGGAGGGGCGTGAGGAGTCGGGAAAGGGCTGTGAAGGGACGCACGGTCCGCGCGGTCACGCCCTAGCTCCGGGGTCCTCGGTCCTCGGGCCGGGGGTGTCTGCTGCGCGGGAAGATTCAGGGCTGCGGCTGGACAGCAGCCTCAGCTCAGCTAGGTAACTAGAAATCAGCCCTGCGGACCACAGGCAGGGGCGCTTCAAGCTGCGCGCGCACCCAGCCGCAGCGGCCCCGCCCCGCCCTCCGATTGGCTGTAGAGGGCGGCGCGCCCAGCTTTGGACGGTGACTCCAACTCCTGCTCCCGGCTGCCCGCAACGTGGCCACGCCCCTTCCTCCTTCATTCTCCTCCAACTAATAGGCGAGGACTCAGATCTCTCTGGGCTCTCTGCCTCCAAGGACTTAGGTCCTAGCCCTGTGCTGACCTCTCCTGGACACAATCACCCAGGAAACTGCCATTACTACCATGAGCCTGGACTTCCGATTTGGTCACCTAAATGTTTTGAGCCTTTTCTCTGTTATTCCGGCAGGGCACAATTGTATACTTGCACGGATGCATTTTAGGCTCTAGTGCTCCCTTAATTTAGCCATTAATGGAAGCTCAAAACATTCATACTGGAGTATTCTGATTTGAAATGAGAAGCCATTTCATAAAGACCCTTGCAAGAATCAGGGAGTTACGGTGCTTGCTGGGCAAACGTGAGGACCTGGGTTCAGATCCCAAGCATCCAGATAAAAAGGTGAGCAGGCATCTGAAATCCTAGCGTTGAAACCTCACTATGTGGTCTAGGCTGGCCTGGAACTCACTGTGTAAACCAGGCTGGCCTGGAACTCAGAGATCTGCCTGCCTCTGTCTCTGTGCAGAGATTAAACGCACGCACCTCTACACCAAGGTATGACCTTGAACAGAGCACCAGGGAAGGCCTGGTAATAATTTAAATACATCTTTGACAGGCAACAAGATTGGAGCAACAATAAAAAAATTTCCAAATAAAAAATACTTAGGCCCAGACGAGTTCACTGTGGACTTCTAACAGATCTTTAACAAAGTGACACCGATCTTCCTCAAAATATTCCATAATAGAAAAGAGCGAATCCAAGCCCTTTTTACAAAGCCAGTGTTACCATGATGCCAAAACCACACAAACACACAAAAGAAAATTACATCCCCCAGATAGACATATATCCAAGATTTCCCAATAAAATATTTGAAGACTAAATTTAAAAACACATCAAAGGAGCTCAGGGGTTAAGAGCACTGGCTGCTCTTCCAGAGGACCCAGATTTGGTTCCCAGAACCACATGGCAACTCAACCGTCTGTAACTCCAGTTCCAGAGGAATAGTGCACAATATGCGTGCACTGATGTACATACAATACACTCATAAGCATATTTTTGAAAAAAGAACAAAAAGCTCATCATGATAAAGTCAGTTCCATTCTAGGGATTCAGGAAGTGAAAGACTTGAAATGAAAACTTTAAACACTGAAGAAAGTAACTGAGGAAGATGTAGAAGATAGACACCCATGCTCTTTAATTAGAAGAGTCAATATTGTAAAAATGACAGCCTTATCACTATGTATATGACCTACCAAGACATACTACGTAGACTAGGATCCCTCTCACAGAGATCATCTGGCCTCGATTCCTGGGTGCTGGGATGAAAAGCATGTGCCCCCATGCCCAGCTCCAAATGATTTTTGACAGATGCCAAAAATACACATTAAAGGCACTAGAGAAGGCTCAGCAGTTAAGAGCACTGGCTGCTCTTGCAGAGGACCCAGGTTTGGTTCCCAGCACCCACATGGAGGGGTAACAATGGTCCTTAACTCCAGTTCCAGGGGATCTGACCCCCTCTTCTGACCTCCACAGGCAATGCACCATACAGGTGCACTTACATGCAGGCAATCCACTCCCACACACAAAATGTTTTTTAAAATTGGTTATTGAAGAGAAGCCCTTTGAAGAAATGGTACTGGGAGCATGGGCTGTCCACATGTGGAAGAATCAAACTGGATCCCTAATGTTCAACAAATGCTGGTGAGGATGTGGCAAGAGGGAACTCTTATCAGTGTGGGTAGAAATGTAAACTGATCGAGCCACTGTGGAAGTCAGTATGGAGCTTTGGATTGCAGTAAAATTACGGTAGGACCAGTGAGATGGCTCATTCAGTAGGTAAGTGTTTGCTGAAGTCTGACGGTTTGAGTTCAACCCTTGAAACCCATGTAAAGGTGAAAGGAGAAAAACGACTCCACGAAGTTGTCCTCTGATCTCCACACAAGCACTATGGCATTTCCCTCTCCACCCCCCAATATACACAATTGAAAAAAAAATTAGATCTTTCATATGACCCACTGAGTATTTACCCAAGCAGTCCAAGTCAACATATCACAAATACTTACATAGCAGTGTTTATTGCAACACTATTGACAGTAGGTAAACAATGAAATCAACCTAGGTGTTCAGCAACAGGAGAATGCATAAGAAAATGTGGTTTATATGTACAATGGAATTTTTTTTTCACCCTTAAGAAGAATGAAATATTTTCAGGAAAACAGAGGCAACTGAGGCAATCATGTTAACTGAATTAAGCCAGTTGCAGAAAGACAAATACAAGCTTTCTAGCTTTTGTACAGAGATATAAAATATATATGACTGTTAAGATGGCTCACTGGGTGAAAGCACTTGCTGCCAAGGCTGAGGACCTGAGTTTGATCCCTAGGACCAACAATGTAAAAGCTGAGAACACCCGCAGGTTGACCTCTGACCTCCTCACACACACTGTGGCACACATGTGGACTGTATCATGTACACCCATACACACACAAAAGTAAATAAAAATGTATTAAATATATGATATGAAAGTACAAACTAAAGGGGCAAAGGAGACGCCTGTGAGGGGGAGGGAAGATGGAGAACTCAGGGGGATCCAGGGGGACTGTTCCTCACATACAATATAAACATGCACAACAACTTAAAAACTTACAACTCTAGAAGTCTGAATGGACGTACACCATGTGTGTACTAAATCCATTCTCAGAAACCATAAGGTTAATCTGATAACATCTTAGTGCCAGGAATGTTACCTCCCAATGCATTGTTGGAAAGGGACACCTTCAAGACCCCCAAACGAATGCAGACTATTGCCACTGCTGTTGGTCACCCACAAGAAGTAGATGGTAAACCTTATTTCTGGAGTCCGCACATGACTTAGCTGCAGAACATGGAGAAATCAAGTTGGGACCAAACTGCCAACTTTCTCCCTGCTGTCTAGTTGTCACAGTCCTGGAAGGTGCCTTGAAGGCTACTGGTGGAGAATTGTCATCATAAGTCTTACTCATCTGTGGACTCTGCATGCTCTAGTAAAGTACTAACCTGCCAGGCAAGATGTGCCCTCTGGTGTTTGGGAGTAGCCAACTGCTTTCTGATTGAATTTAAGGTCCACTCCACAGGACAGTCAAAGAAATGATTCAAGTCACAAGAGAAGTGGGCAATGTAGTGGCCCAGGAAAATGGGATAAAGATTTTCACTTTTCAGTTTGTCCAGACTTCAAAGTCTGCTGGTGCTTGACCTTTGTCCAGCCCCTCCTAGCGGCACACCCAGAAAGGAGTGACCTTGAGAGTTCCAAAAACTGGCCCGACCACACCCCACATGATGTTCTGATCTGGGAGGGGCAGGTGCAAATAGATTACCCCCCGCCCCCGTCTGTTTTTGTTAGGAATGTGCACACAGGAAACTGTGAAATGTTTAATTCTTATTGGATGTTGCAAATTATAACCAGTCCCCGCTGCCACGACCCTATAAAAGCTTCTTTCTAAGTAGGATTAGGGTTCTCTACAAGTGGGCCCCAGCCAGTCTGAAATAAAATACCTTTCTATTCCATCCATGTGGTGCTGGCTTTTTATCTCAACCCATTACAGCCTGTGCTTTGTCTACTTTCTTATATAACCCAGGACCACCTGCCCAAGGATGTCACCACCCACAGCGGGCTGGTCCCTCTCACGTCCCTCAACAGTTGAGAGAATGCCCCACAGACATGGCCATAGGCCAATCCAATGAAAGCAATTCCTCAAGTGAGGGTCCCTCTAACCAGGTGTGACAACTGAAGCTATCCAGCATAGACAGTTAATGGTTGCCAGGAGAGAGATTTTCTTCATTAGTGTAGTCACTGGTAAATTGATCCTGTAAATAATTCTTCACCCATGTTCCTGTAAATAACCGTAATTAAACTTACTGCTTCACAGAAAAAAAAGAAAGGAGAGGGAACTAATTAAAAACAGGGGCTGGAGGGATGGCTCAGCCATTAAGAGCACTGGCTGCTCTTGCAGAGAACCCAGGTTCTATTCCCAGCACCCACAGTGTGGTTAACAATAGTCCATAACTCCAATTCCAGAGGAAGCTGACACCCTCTTCTGACCTCTGTGGGCACTGCACAGGACGGGTGCACTTATGTACATGCTGGCGTGCACTCATACACATAAAAAGAATAAAATACTTTAAAATCAGAAAATAGGTGTTAGAGAGGATCAGAGAAATCATAACCCTTGAGCAGCCAAAGTGGGGCTGGGGAATCCGCAGTGTCTCTTGAGGGCCATGGGAGAGCAGATTTGTTTTTTTTTTTTGTTTTTTTGTTTTTCTTTCCACAGTTTTCTACTCTCCAGAGAGACTCTAAATTTTTTTCTGAGCTTTGTACTTTACATTCAAATTCCCTGATTTGGGGACCAGAGTGCCCTCAGTCAAACTCCCTGGAATGAGCTGCATGCATAATATAGAGCAATTCCTGGGAAACTGAACTTCGCAGCTTGAAACTTCCCCAAGTTATCTTCTCAACCAGGGGTGCTGAGACTCAGGGTGAAGATGATGCATCTCTTCAAAGCATCATTTCCCCCTGGATTCTCTCTAGAGGTTAGGGATGGCATTTGCATAGATGGGATTTGTAAGACTGTAAAGACATCTCTCTGAAAAGGTGATCGGGCTATTCTCTTAGTTCCCAGCGTCACAGAGGCTGCCTCTACTCTTGGGGTATGTTGATATAAAAGTTTAGTACTGGTGAAACGGGGAGAAAGAGCAGCCCCTAGAGGGTTCTTAGCCTCAGCCATAAACGAATTCAAGAATGGACACAAACGGAAGCTTTAGGACAATTTTATTAGAATTTAAAGAAAAATTCTCAGGGCAAGCAAGCTGGGAATCTCAGCAGTTGCCTTGAGGAGAAGAGAGAAGCCAAGAAGCCATGCAGGCCTAGAGCCTGAATGGAGGTCAGACATATGGCCAACTGGCAGCAACATGGCTGGGAGAAGAAAGCTTTAGAGAGTAAAGAAGTACAAAATTCTAGGGCAGCCCAAAGCATTCAAGAAAGCATGTTTAAAAAGGGAGATGAGGAAGAAAAGCAGGCAGACTTACAGAGACTTAGGTGTCTGTGGCCTGGCCCAGAAGCACTGCCATGGGAGGTGGGATTCAGGGCGGGAAAAGTTCACTCATTAACACACTCAGTCTTCTGCCCACCTTCCTAGGGGTGGTCCCATCACCAGTGAAACTGGAAAGGTGGGTCTTCCAACAGATAGACAAGATTTTATTGTCTTGACCAGTTAATCTTTGGGGGATATTTGCTACTCTAACCCTGGTGTGTTACTCCAGCAGCTATACTGAGGAGCCCCAGTACCCGTACAGCTGGCACAAGTCCTTGAGTGTGAGCCTCAGCATCCCACAAATGGGGTCTGGTGGTATATATCTGTAATCGCAGAGTTCAGGAGCTAGAGGATTGAGGATAAGAGTCTCAAGTTCATTCGCAGCTTTATAGTGAGTTTAAGATTAATCTGGGGCTGGAGAAATGGCTCAGCAGCTAAAAGCACTGTCTGTTCTTCCAGAGGACCCAGGTTTGATTCTCAGCACCCACATGGTAGCTAACAACGGTTCATAACTCCAGTTCCAGGGGATCTGACACCCTCTTCTGGCTTCTGTGGAAATTGCATGACACAGGCACACATACATGCAGGTAAAACACTCATACTCATAAAAAAAAAAAAAAAAAAAAAAAGACTGGTCTGTGATCCATGAGCCCCTGCACTGCCCTCCCCCCAAAAAAGCTGGAGTTGTAACTCAGTGATAGTACAATTGCTTTCCATGTACAAAGTCCAGATTTGATTTGATTCTTCAGGCGTACAAAAAATACACGAACTGGGGATGGTAGTGTGGACCTTTAGTTCCAGCTGCAAAAGCAAGAGGACCATTTGTGACCAGTCTGGGCAGCGTAGTGAGACCCCCATCTCAAAACACAAACACACAGAAACACAAATGAGACCACAGGCATGGAAACGCCTTGGAGAATTTTCAAGTGTGTGGAAGGGGAGGAAGTGTCACTGTAGAGTGGTTCAAAAATCTTTTACTATTGCCATTTTTTTGAAGCCACTACATTCAGGTACCCTTATTTTAAGACTCTCTGGTAGAGACAGGGCATCGCAGGCTGGGTCTGGAGGCACCAGACTATTCCCTGCACCAGCAAAGGTCAGAGGAAAAGCAAGTCCAATGGCAAGCTATGTCCGGGAAAGCATTCTTTCTTCTATCTGCCCCAGAAGTTACATGGTGTCATCCAGTTCTCCCTAATGGGGAGTCTGCACCTCCCTAGCGGGTGGTTCTTAAGGCACAGAGCACAAAGACTCCCTCTGGCCTCAGACAGTGCCCAGACTTTGCCTGCCCCCTCTGTGCACCAGTTTGAACTCTGCCTATGTCTAGGGCTAGCCCGCTGACCCCCGGGCATTCCTACAGGGACCCCATGAGGCAGAACAGAAGGCGCTTTCAGAATATGTGCCTGCTGGCAGGATGAATATCGCTGAGATTATCTGCCATGAATACAGGGTGGCATTTCACATGCCAAAGGTTGGCTGGCCTTGCCCTAGACCTCACTGCTTGGCTCCAGGGCCCTTATTCCAACTGGGCAAGGACAGAACCCTTATTCTCTTCCTGAATTCGAGTCCTCCTCTTCTGTGCAGAACCCTGCCCCCAACTTCAATCATCCCTGTCCTCCGCCCATGGCCAGAGCCTTTCTGCTTATGGCTCAGCACCAGAACAGATTACACAAGGGCGATTCAAAGTCAAGTTCCCAGGTCCGTTGAAGGTGGGGATTTTATTGATAGGGAGTCACCATTGCCAAGCTGTTCACCCCAACTTGCGCTGGCTTTTCTGCATGAGGCCCTGACAGGTGCTGACAGCCGCCACCGCCTGGGCAAACTCCCTGGCCAACAACCAGGCTTATCAAGACCCTCTGTCGGCATCCTGGTTCTGCCACCTGTCACCTGTGCAACCCAGGAATTCACGGTCTCTGCTTTCCCCATCTGTAAAGTAGGGAACAGCCCTTATCACCCAGCATACTATGAGAATCCAGGACATGAGAATGCGCCAAAAATGAGACCATGGAGCCCACTTAGACAAAGGAGGTGCAGAGCTCCCTAGGGGGCCTTACGGCTGACTTAGGGTGTTACCCCAGTCTCCCTCTCAGGACTTAAGGTGAGAGCATGCCCAAGGTATATAGTTGGCAAACAGCATCACCTAGATACCCATGACGTCCTTGCCTGAGGTGACAGGGAGCAAGGAGAGGAAATTTCTTTCCTCTATTATTTGTAGTTAAATCAATTGGTAATGGTTGTCTATGTGGGTTACCTACCCAGACCCGGTGCAAAGGAGGACTCTGAGCGATTAGTAATGTCTGCAATGTGAGGCATTAGGTGTGGGATGTATGGCACGCTTTGTCCTTTCCGTTAGAGAAGTCTAAGTAGTGCTTGGTTTCACGTGCTGGGTTCGTGTGACATTTCCGCACTCATTGTCCCATGCTTTGATCCTTAATGTCCGCGCTGTAGCTTGACTTTCCTAGGATGGAAAGCTGACCATCTTCCTCCATTCCCCTTTCCCTTGGTCTCTTCATCACTCTATCAATCCACCCCTGGGGTGACATTCAAATCCTCCACTCGCTTTCTCAGTGTCATCCATGGCCACGGACCTCCACATCTCCCACCTGTTCTCACATTCTGTTGCTGTGATAAAACACTCTGACCAAGCGGAATCCCAGCACTTGGGAGGCAGAGGCAGGAGGATCTCTGTCAGTTCAAGGCCAGCCTGATCTACATAGAGAGTTCTAGGAAAGCTACAGGGGCTACAGAGAGGCTCTGTCTCGAAAAGACCAAAAAACAAAACAAAACCTTCAGGGAGGAAAGACTTTACTTTATTTCAGTTATATTTCCAAGTCACAGTCCATCACTGAGGGGAGTCAGGGCTGGGACTCAACACAGGAACCTGCTCCAAGGAGTTCCCTCTGACCAGGGAACTCACTCACAGCCAAGCAAGTTTGCTCACTCCCCCATGCTCAGCCAGTTTCTTATATAGCCCAGGACCACTTGCCCGTAGAATGGTGCCACGTAACAATCACGATAATCCCTCACAGACATGGACCAATGTGATAAAGACAATCAACTGCTAACTAGGACACCAATCTTGAACTCCATTGAGCTGACACCCATCAAGAACGAAGATGTGATGATTCAAGGTGATTAGAGATTATGGACTCCAAAGATGTGAGGTATACCCAGAAAGGGAATGTGAGATCTGAGACCAGCACCCTAAGCTCCAAGGGTGGCAGGCCTAGGATGCAAACTGAGGATGCGAAAGACCAGGTGTTGCCCAAGGAGCTTCCAGGCAGTGGCAGCTGTCAGCATCTCTCAGTACCATATGCAGAAAAGCCAGTGCATGTTGCAGGGAGGGCATACTGGTAACAGTCTCTGCCAACAAACTCCTGCCTGTGGGGGTCTGGGTATTGAGCAAGGCAAGCAACCCTGAATACCCTGAAGAGATGGCAGGTGTCTGGTTTGCTCTGCCTGATGTGATAACCTGGCCCCAGGAAATCACTGTAGATATGAGTCTTCTTTCCCCGACCCCAGACCCAGGTTTTTGGGTTTCATTTCCTCGTTCCTAAATTTCCAAGTCAGCCCTACAACATTCCCGCCTTTACCCCAAAACCCCCACCTTTAACTTTTCCGCCCTCTGTAATGGTCAGAAAGGTCTCCCTATATAAACCCCTGCCTTGGTTTTGATAACCGAATTACCCACCCACCATCGTAGTATCCCCGAGCTCCTCCTCCCGCTGCACTCTGAAGCCCTGTTTGATCGTCCTCCATTCTCTGGCACGGCTGGAGCACAAGAGCCATGCTGGAGATGGAGACCCACCCACAGCCGCCCTTCAAAGGACCTGGAAACTTGATTTTGAGTCACCCTTGTTTAATCTGCTCTGGCGCTGAGCCTTAAGCAGAGAAGACTCTGGCCCCTGGGCGGGGAACAGGAATCACTGGGGTTGAGTGGGGTCTCTACACAGATTAGGTTAAGGACACATTTGGCACCACAGAGTTTAACGACCCTCTGAAGTACATCTTATCAAAGCCCTCCTCTGCTGTGCCCAGTCACAATGAGGGCTCAGCCTAGGTTGCTCTGCAAGGCGTGTGCCCCACTCTGTCCCCTCACTGTCCAAGACAAATCCTCACTGAGACGCAGGGTGGAAGCCTCCAGTAACTTCTATCCAGAACTTTTCTGTCCAGGGTCTGGGCATGCAGGAGGGTACTTACCCCATGAGAGACCAAGGGAAGCTCCTTCTCACATCCTCAGTTACAACTATGATTGTTCTTGGGAGACGGAGTGGGTCTGTTCATTTTTCAATCTCACCAACATCACTCCAAGTTCTCACTCTGGTCAGGTGTAGGACGCACGCTGAAGGAAAGATTAGAAACTTTGGGAGGTGGATGGAGGTGGGGAGTAAGGACAGGTTCTTTGCGGTATGCTGTCCCTGCCAGCTTCCTGACTCACTGTCCACTTCCTGATCTGCCATCCTGTAAAAACCTCCACCACATGCCTCCACTGTCATAAACTGAGACGCTCAGCCATGCCTTTCCTCCATGATGAACCAAAACCATCTGAAACCAGAGGGCCAAATAAACCTGTCTTACCTTAAGCAATTTCCATCAGGCACTGTGGTCCCAGCAATACAAAAGTGACCAGTACACCTGTTTAGAATATTACCTGACAGAATGTATGGTGTGAAAGGGAGGCCAGTCCCAAAGGCCACATATTGGGGAATTCCACTTATATGAAATGTCAGAAGAGGCAAATCCACAGATGCAGAAAGATCTGTGGTTGGCCAAGGACTGAGGAAAGGTGAGTAGCTGCTGACAGATCTCTCTGTCATATAGTGGAATGTTCTGGAATAAGACTGTGTTGATGGCATACAATCTAGACAATATTTTTCTGAAAGTACCTGGCAGTTCGTTGTAAAAGAATGGATTAGGGTTGGTGGTAGACACACCTGTAATCTCAGCACTTGGGAGGCTGAGGCAGGATAATGTGTTCCAGCCTGTCTGGACTACATAATGAGACCCTGTCTCAAAAAACAATTTTAAAAGGGTCAGGGACTGGGGAGGTAGCTCAATGGATAAGAACATTTGATGCACAAACATGAGGACCCAAATTCAAATTCTAGTACCCATGTAAAAAATACAGACATGCTGGGCCTGGAGAGGTTACTCAGTGGTAAAGAGCACCGGCTGCTCTTGCAAAGGATCTGGGTTCGGTTTCCAGCACCCACATGGTGGCTGACAGCCATCCATAACTCTAGTTATAGGGGATCCGATGCCCTCTTCTGTTGTCTGTGGGCACTGCACACACATAGTGCACTTACATACATACAGATAAGACACACATAATAGGCATATAGGCCTTTCACCTACAGTACAGAAAAAGACAAGAGGATCCATTGGGCTTTCTGGCTGCCAGTCTAGCTCCAGGTTCAATGAGAGACCCTGTCTCCAAGGAGTAAGTCAGAGATCGATAGAGCAGGGCCCCTGACATCCTCCTTGGCTCACATACTTCTGTTGCTGTGAAAGAATACCATGACTGAAATCAGCTTAGGGAAGAAAGTGTTATTTCAGCTTATGGTTCCAGAAGGAAAATCCAAATAGTGGGGAAATCATGCTTGGTAGGAGGAGGAGGCTGGGCTCACATTTTAAAACTGCATTTATTAGTGTGCATGCATATACACGTGGAGGTCAGAGGACTTTCATCATATGGGTCCTGGGAGCTGAATTCAGATTGTTAGGTTCGGCTGCAAGCACCTTTACCTGCTGAGCTATCTTGGCAGTTCCTGATCACAGTTTTTGTCTGTACACAGGAAGCAGAGATAGCAGGAAACGGAACTATAAACCCCTCAAGCTCGCCCAGGGTTGGATTTCCTCCAGCAAGGCTGCACCTCTCAAAGCTTCCATAATCTCCCCAAACTAACTGCACCACCAACTGTGGATCAAGTTTTCAAGTACATGAGTGTACAGGGGACATGTCTCATTCAAACCACCACAGGCCACTACACATGTGTGCATGCGGTCACACACATAGGTGCTCATAGACCACAAATACATGTACCATGTACATACACAAAGGGTGAATTAGAAGATACATGGATAATGTTCCAGTAAAATAAACTCTGTAGAACTTCAGGGAAGTGTTTACAAATTAAAAACAATCCTAAGGAAAGTAAGGACCCTGAGGGTAGCCCCCTCAGCACTCTTGGGACTACTGACGAGGCCTGTACCTCTGTGATAGGACTCCTTGAGGATAGCTGGGATTTGAGACGTAGCTTCTGGTAACTGCACCTCCCGGTATCCTCCCATATTTCCTGCATTCTGGCTCCTGAAACTTTTGGGTTAAAGGGTGCTCCCTAAAATGGTACAAGATTGCTCAGTGGGTTAAGGCACTTGCCATAAAACCTGTCGACCTGAGTTCAAGAACCAGCTCCGTAAAGTTGTTCTCTTGACTTCTTTATGCATATCGTGGCACACACATACCTGCACTCAGGTGTGCCCCCCACTAAAATAAATAAATATAATACAGTAGAGCTAGTGGAGGCCGGTATGACTTGAGAGACGATGGCCCCATGGCTCCCACTCTCACTTTCACTACCTCCTACTTTGCTTTCTGTTGCTGTGATAAAATGACAAAGGTAAGGCATGGTAGCACACACCTTTAATCCCAGCACTCCAGAGGCAGAGGTACATAGATCTCCATGAGTTCAAGGTCACCCTGGCCTACACAGGTTCCAGGCCAGCAAGGACTACATAGTGAGACCAGTGAGACCCTGTCTCAAAAACACAAAACAACCTGCCCCCCAATCTTAGTCTGCTTTTTTTATCGCTCTGTTGAAAACACTGACCAAACCAACTTGGGGAGGAAAGGGATTATTTGACTTACAGATCACAGTCCATCTAGGGAATCCAAGGCAGGAACTCAGGGCAAGAACCTGGAGACAGCAGCTGAAGCACAGATCATAGAAGAATGTTACTTATCGCCTTGCTCCCTGGCACGTGCTCAACCTGCTTTCTTATATAACCAGGACCACCTGTCCCGTGGTGGCATCGCTCACAGTGGGCTGGGCCCCCCACATCACTCAACAATCAAGACAGACATGCCCACAGAGCAATCCAATGGAGGAAAGCCCTCAATTGAGGTTCCCAATTGAGGACTCCACCCAGGTGTGTCTGGTTGACAACTGAGGCTCTCCAGCACAAGCACCCACCAAAAGCAACTTGGGAAAGAAAGGGTTTATTTTAGCTTACACTTCTAGGTAACAGTTCTTCACCGGGGGAAGTCAAAGCAGGAATGTAGAGGCAGGAGCTGAAGCAGAGACTGTGGAGGAACGCTCCTTACTTGCCTGCTCCTCTGGCTCCGACTCATCCTACTTTCTTTTTTCTTTTTTTTGGCCTTTTTTAGAGTCTCCCAGTAGCCCCAGCTGGCCTGGAACTCGCTATGTAGATCAGGCTGGCCTTGAACTTTCAGAAATCTGTCTGCCTCTGCCTCCTGAGTGCTGGGATTAAAGGCGTGTGCTACCATGCAGCTCAGCCTACACATGACCACCTGCCCGAGGTGGTATCACCCAGAGTGCGCTGGGCCTGCCCACATCACTCAACAATCAAGAAAATGCCCCCACAGACTTGGCCACAGACCCATCTGATTGAGGAAATGCCTCAGTTGAGGTTCCCTGTCCCTAGTTTGTAACAAGTTGATAGCTGAAGCTAGCAAAGAATATCGGGTAGGGCGATCGATGCTCCCTTAGTCCAAGGCTCAGCAGCATCACTGGGACTCAATTCCAGCCCCCTCACCTGCTGGCCCCATCTTCAGGGGCTCAAGATGGCTGCAGCAACTCTTGACACATCCTCCATTTGTGCCCAGAAGCAAAGAGGGACTGGTTGGTCCCTGTAGACTATTCTTTCTTCCTTCCCAGAATCAGAAAGGGTCACATGCCTCCCTAGACCGCATGAGGACCACATGCTTAGCTTGGACTCCTCAGGGGTTTCTGAGTATATTAGCAAATTAGTGAGTAGAGGGTGGACACCTGGGCAAAGCCTGGTCTCTGCAGTGACGGAGGGAGGAGAGCTGGCAGTCAGCCCTGTGGCTGCATCACAGTCTCCTTCCTACTGGCCTTGCCCTCTACCTCAGTCTCTCAGTCTCTCCAGGTTCTTGCCTCTTGTTCAGAACAGCCAGAAAGTCCTTTTCCAGAAAGTCCTCCCTGCCGCGGTTTCGTTCTCAGAGAACCAGTCCCTACTGTGTAGCTCTGGCCACCGCTGCAACCCAATACTTCCACGTGTCATTATTTGAATTTGGAGAGCCCCGCCCTGTATCCCCGGGATGCAGAACCTGGCAGCGTTATGTTCAATGACGTTTTCCTTTCATTTTTTTACAGTGCCGGATGGAACTTGGGTCCTCACACATGCTAGGCAAGTACTCTGCAACCGAGCCACAACCCTTTCCCAATAACCAGCTATTAACTGGACTGAGTAGGTTCTAAGAAAGGGATGCCAGGCTCGGAAGGGGACCTCGTGCACGTTCTCTGAGTGTGGGATTTGTTGAGGCGTCTCTGGTGGAGCTCAGAGTCTGATGCAGTACATGTGCGTAAGCAGCTGGGAGGCACCATGGAGAATAATTTTATTTCCCTCTCAGTCTTCCCGCCCGGGTTAAATATTTTTTAATGATGGGATGAGCATCATTTATAAGGATTGTGTCATTTTTACCAAAACAAAGCTTTTATTATTTTTTTTAATGAAGAAAAACAATCATTTTTAACTCTCGGAGATGTAGGAGTCATGGGATTCTGTAAGTTCCTTGTTAGGAGCTCTTTGGAGCCTCATCAGGAGGCTCTGGAGTCTGGGGTCCTCTCTTGCTTCCCAGGTAGTTTCAAGTTTGTTGAAAGACCCTAAAGGGTGTGTAGGGCTCAGAATTCAGATCAAGGTAAAAGATGAATTTTGATGGGGAAATGATAAATGTGTTTATAGTTTCTGTTTTCTCCCATAGCTGGAATTTGGGAATTTTGCATCAGGTGGCTCTTTCAGTAAAGCCTTGGAATCTGCTCTCAAAGCTCTACCCTGATTAGGAATTAAGGTGGAGTAAGATCTTCATTTGTAAATTCACTCATTTGTTCATTAAACCACTCATTTTCTGGCCATCTTCTCCACTTCTTGAATATTGGGGGTTCAGGGAGCACGGAGCTGGATCCCACCTGTCCCTGTCACAGGAAGGCAGACACAGATCATCATAACAATCAATTCAAACCACAGTTGGAGGTCTGCAGGGAAGAGTGTGTGTGTGCAGGGTGTGAAGCATGACCATGAACATATGGCAGCCTCCTGAGGTGTGGGGCACCAAGCCCAGCCTCATTCCAACTTTTCTTTCAAAGCCAGCTTGAGTGATGGACATTAAGCCTCAACACTGGCTTCCAGAAAGCATGGCAATTTTATAAAGAGGTAATTCTATAGTGAAGAAGCTTGGGATGGGGTGGTAGGGAGGGCTGGAGAGATGGCTCAGTGGTTAAGAGCACTGGCTGTTCTTCCAGAGAATCTGGATTTAGTTCCCAGCAGGTAACAATGGTCCATAACTCTCGTTCCAGGGAATCTGACACCCTCTTCTGACCTCCGAAGGCATTGCATGCATGTGGGGCACTTACATACATGCAGGAAAATCATTCACACACTTAAAGTAAAAATACATTTTTTAAAAAAGAACTGGGAGGAGGAAGGGACAGCAAGATGGCTCATAGGTTAAGGTGCTTGCCGCTAAACCTGAAAACCTGAGTCCCACCCACGGAACCTACCTCCTGAAAATTGTTTTTTCACACACATACACACATAAATAACTGAAATAAATTTTTAAGACAATTTTTTGTTGGGTATCATGTGCATATAATTCCAGTACTGAGGAGACAAGAGGACAATCATAAGTTTGGGCCAGCTGGGGCTACATCCGGTATATAATATACTGGATCTCTGAGTAAAACTGCCTTAGGAAACAAAGGGAAAATAAAAATGAAATTTGTGTTGATGGAAGACACAAGGCTCATCTGCAATAAACATTGACACGGGGTAACCTGGAGGCTGGTGGAAGCAGGATACAACTCACATTGCAAAGTACTTGGGCACCGATGCCTGCCAATTCTAGGCTTTCTGGGGGCTTCCAGGCCTAGCATGGCCCTCTGGGAGCCCGCCACCCCCTTAGAGGTCCTGTCCAAAGCCACTTCTTCAGACTTAGCTCAGATCAGAGTCCGGCGGAACCTGGCCGGATTCCCAGCTGCCGTTGTTGCTCTGACAGACCCGGGCTAACCCACATCGTGAGCCATCCAGTCTGAGCTTTGCGCTCGCCTTCTTTGCTGCCTCCCTGACAAGGCTGAGGGAGGATGACCCTGGATCCAGTTGGGCCTGGGTTCAAGTCCCACCTCTAACTCTAAGAGGTTCATCAGGCTTGAGAGGGGACTGTGGAATTAGCCCCGGGATAAGACCCCAGACTCAACCACTTCCCTGGGGGTGGTCATGGGCTCCCGGAAACTCTTGTTTCCTCAGCTCCCCAGTAAGGATGGAATGGCTCCAATGTCACAGACACACGGGGATCACTGACCAGCACAAAGGTCTCAGAAAAGCTGGATATGGACACAGTGTCCAGTAAACATGGGCCACCACTGTCATTATGCCTCTGAGCAGTGCCTGTTACCCCTGACTCAGTTTCTCCACCTGTAGTATGGGAATGATACTAGTCCTGTCTCAGGGTACTGAGAAGCCCTTTAGTAACCCACAGAGTCTGGCATGAGTTGATGTTCACAAAGCATTAAGAGTCAATTCAGAGCTTTCTGGGCACTCCCACTCAGAGAAGAAATACAAAGGACTAACTTCATGTGAGCAGCAGAGGCCAGCATGGGACAGCCTCAGCAGAGCAGCATGGGACAGCCTCAGCAGCATGGGACAGCCTCAGCAGAGCAGCATGGGACAGCCTCAGCAGCATGGGACAGCCTCAGCAGAGCAGCATGGGACAGCCTCAGCAGCATGGGACAGCCTCAGCAGCATGGGACGACAGCCTCAGCAGCATGGGACAGCCTCAGCAGCAGCCCACGCACTAGCAGAGCTTTTGCAAGTGGCACACGGTGACTGCCAGAGTCCTGGGAAAGGACGAAGTTGGGGACCGCGCTGTGGAGGCAGGCAGCCAAGGGCGGGGTGGGGCTGGGTGGGGCCGTCTGGAATCTGAGCTGGCAAGTGGGCTGGGGCAGGGCACCCATCTAACCATGAGCTCAGGCCAGCTCCTCCCCTCTGAGCCCCACTTTCCTCATCTTCTAATAAGGCTATGATGCATGGATGACTCGAAAGACACGTGACAGGATGGGGCTCTGAGGACAACCTGGAAGCCTGGTCAGGCATGGGGTAAAATAGTCACAGATCCTTCTGCCCCACCTGAGACAGGAGGCATAGAAGGAACCCCAGGCTAGGCCTTTCTGGGCACCCAAGGTAGGCCTAGCACACTCAATAGCGCCCCCAATTCAGGCTGTGAGAGGCTTTTCCCAGGAGCCTGGCTCCCTTCCCAGTGAGGAACTTCAGCCTTCAGCCACAGGCGCCCTGGGAGCCTAGGACATGACTGACTTTGTCCTTTGGGGGAATTCATCACGCTGACATTTATTAATATCCCTAGTAGTTGACACTTCAGCGAAGTTCTATCTGAAAGACAATGTACAAATGACCGGCCCTGTGAAGTAGGCTCTGCCCCCATTGATATGGCTTTTTGACCCCATCTCTAAGAAGGCAACCTGCCAGTACCTCATCCAGCACAACAGCTGAGGGTCCAACCCAGGCAACCTGACACCAAACAACCCCAACTTAGTATGGTTAGTTCTGAGAAAGGAGCACTGGTTTGGGAGTCTGCAAGTCTGGGTTCTACCTTCCACGTGGTGACCTTGGGCCATGTTCCCACACCAGAGACAGCCCAGCTTGCCTCTTCTAGATCCTGGTTAGAGAACAGTGGTGTGTGTGTGTGTGTGTGTGTGTGTGTCTACAGGCCCCATTCCTTTTTCTGTTTGCTTCTTAGTTTTTTGAGGCAGAGACTAGTGTAGCCCAGGCTGGCCTCAAACTCGATAGTCGAGGGACAACTTTGAGACCCTAACCTTCCTACTTTCACCATTTCAGGTCTAGAATAGAAGAGAATGGGACCCCGAGGCTAAACCTGGGACCAGTTTATTACTGTACCAGTAACAGTGACCCTGAGAGAGACTTTCTAAAGCCCTGAACAAGAATTCAGTTTTTATACTTTTTTGCTTTCATATCTCTTATAGATGAGACTATACATTTTTACTGGTATTTCTAAACTTACTGTAAAAAGATACAAAGTGGCTGGAACGCTGCGGGAGAAGAGAGACCGGAGGGCTTGAACATGGACTATACAGGAACGCAGGTGCACACACAGAGACATCAGTCAAGCCATATGTTACTCCTAGACCTCTTGTCTCTGCCGTCAACAGAGCGGGTCCCAGGACCTTGGCTGTGCTAGGCAAGCACTCTGCCACTCAGCTGCAGCCCCAGCCCATACTTGAGTTTTGTTTTGGAGACAGTCTTCCTGTATTGCTCTGGCTAGCCTGAAACTTGCCATATCCACCAGGCTGGCCTCAATCTTGTGGTGATCCTCCTGCCTCTACCTCTGAAGTGCTTGGATCGCAGGTGTGTGGCACCATGCCTAGCCCCAGGTCCTATTTCTTATTCCATGACTATGGGGCTGGCAGTTAAGAATCTGGGGACTCTGGCAAGGTTTGATGCTGTTTTGAGGCAGATTGTCTTCTTTGGCTGTGTTTTTGCTCTTAAGGCCTTCAACTGATAGGATGAGGTTCACATACCTACACACAGAGAATAATCTTCACATGAGCTACAGATATTGATTTAACCACACAGAATACCCTGACAGCCACACTGGATTCATGTTTCATTGAATGACTAATCACCACGGCCCAGCCTAGTTGATGTCTGAGATCAGCCATCACATCCATCTTCATACAGGTGAGACTGGGCCTCAGAGCAGTGAAAGCAAGCCAGGCAGAGCTCATGCTCGTAATTCCAGCACTTGAGAGGATGAGGCAGGAGGATCACAAGTTCAAGGCCAATCTGGACTATACACACAGAGACTCTTCCAAAGGAAAAAAAAAGTTTAGAAGAAAGTGTAGATTCCTGATACAGAAAGTAGATAAAATAACTGGGGTAAGAGCTTAGTTCCTGGAAGATCTGGTGGGAAACTGATGGATGCTCACTAGACTGGAAACTTCCTGTGGGTCTGATGTCCAAAATAAAAAGAGAGGTAACAGTGGAGGAATAAAAATGTAAAATAGCTTGACTGGGGACTGAGTGTTGGTACCACTGGGCTGTCCATTACTAAACTTCTAACATACAGTGGGGGGAGATGTCAGGTCTTTTTATAAAGTGGAGTCTTCTTGGAGCCCAGCTGGCCTAGAGCTTATATGTAGACCAGGCTGGCCTTGATCTCATAGAGATTCACCTGCCTCTGTCTCCTGAGTACTGAAATTAAAGGCATGTCTGGGCTTTAAATACCTGACCACACAAATTCACACATTAGGATATCCTGGGTTATTTTTCTTTCTCCCCATCATCATCAGCGTCATTGTCGTCATCCTCCTTCTCCTCCTCCTCTTCCTCTTCCTTTTCCTCTCTCTCAGCCTCCTCCTCCTCTTTGTCCTTTTTTGGGTCCTAGGAGTGACCTAAGGCCACCCACATGTTTGGTAAGCACTGAGCTGTACCCCCAGCTCTGGTGGTTAATGTTCCTTATCGACTTGACCGGAGTTGGAGTCACCTAGGAGACACACCTCATCTGTGAGGTCTAACTGAGGAGGAAGGACCCCCTGGAAGTGCCAGCATCATTTCATGGGCTGGGGTCCCAGACTGAATAAAAGGGGAGAGCTGAGACAGCACACCACAGCAGATGTGTCTCTGCTTCCTGACTGCAGACACGGTGACAGCCACCTGCTGCCCAAACCAGTGTCATCCTCATCGCCACGGCCCTGCATGGATAGACTGTACCCTCAGGAGCGAAAGCAAATCCTCTCCCTTCTAAGTTTCTTTTGGCAGACCTTCTGTCACAGAAACAAGAAGAAATACACACTCTAGCCCAAGGTGTACGTTGTCACTGTCAATAGCTCTCTAAAATCACATTTATTTATTTTTATTTTGAAGTGTTTGTGTGTACACGCCTTTAATCTTAGCATTCAGGAGGCAGAGGCAGGTGAATCTCTGTGAGAGCGAGGTCAGCCTGGTCTACATAGTGAGTTCCAAGGCCAGCTGAGGCTAAAGGAAGACCCCTGTCTCAAGACCAAAAAAAGAACATATTTAACTAACTAAATAAATATGTGTGTGTGTGCACTCAAATACAGTGCACATGTGGAGGTCATAGAGCAGCTTTTGGGAATTAGTCTCTCCTTCTACCGTGTGGGTGCTGGGAATCCACAGTCCTCTGCAAGAGCAGCCAGTGCCCTTAACTGCTGAGCCAGCGCTCCAGCCTCTATGACTATAATTTTTAAGGCAATCACTGAAAGCGCAAACTTATTATACTAATAAGACAAGGCAGGAGAGGAAAGAAATGAACACGAAAGAAAGGTCAATGGCACACAAGGTCAGCAGGTGAATCAGACAAAGTTGCAAAGATTTTAAGCTCAGGTAGGTAAAGGTACTTCCTGTGCCAAACCTGATGACCCGAATTTAATTCCTGGGACCCACCTGGCGGAAGGAGAGAACCAATTCCCAGAAGTCATCCTCTGACCACCTACATGTGCGTGCAATGGTACATGTACCCATCCAAACATGTACACAAATATATAAATAAAGAAATATTTAAAAATTAAATAGACATCTAAGAGCTGGGAATACAGTTAATTAGCAAACTGCTGCCTTGCAAAAACATGGAGACTTGAGTTCAATCTTCAGCACTCACATGAAAGCTGGTGTCGAATCCCCTGGAAGTGGAGTTACAGACGGTTGTTAACACCTTGTGGATACTGGGAACTGACCCCGGGTCCTCTGTAAGAACATCCAGTGTTTGTAACCACTAAGCCATCTCTCCAGCCATGATGTTTTGAGACAGCGTGTCATGTAATGTAGCCCTAACTGGCCTGGAACTCACTATGTAGACCAGCCTGGCCTGGATCTCCACCTGCCTCGGCCTCTCCAATACTGGAATGAAAGGTAGGCCCCACCTGACCCAGCTCTGAGAATTTTTCTTTATTTTGTGGGACTAGGAGGTGCGCTGTGGCATGCATGTCGAAGGCAGAGGACAACTTCTGGGTGTCGGTTCTCTTCCCGCCAGGTGGGTTCAGTGTCTCCGTTCTAGACCACCTCGTGAGCCCGTCCTTTCTTTTTTTGCACCCCTCCCCATTTCCAGGGACGTTCACAATGATCTTTCTTGGTAAGAAGTTTTATGTCCACTTCACAGGCCTGGCCTTCCAAGAGAGAGAAATAAAACCAAACTCGAACCCAAGCCACCACAGTCAGAGACTCCAGCAATGTCTGCTGGGCTTCCTGGGCCACTGTGCCATCCACACACATTAAGATCTGGGGATCTCCCCCGCCTACGACAGGCTGACATGATACAGGTGCTTCATGAACATAGACCTGCCAGTTAATTGCATGGTAGGGCACCAGTGCCCTGAGACAGGTGTGCAGAGTGGTTTGCTCAGAACCAAATCAATGGTAAGGTCAGAGGACTACTGCTAAGTTCCCCAGATACCCTGCCCCTGGCCCCTGGCCCCCGAGCCTGCTTCCTGGTGAAGCTGGACATCCTTGGAGTTCTACCTGCTCCAGGAGAAGTATTGGGATGAGAACATCCAAGGAGCCATTGGAGTAGGTAAGGGCTGGCTGGGCTCAAGCTACTGTCAGGGTGGTTAAGCAAGGCCTGCATCCTTGTGGCCTACTCTACGGCTTTCGAATCAGAGTGACACACGTCCAGCTCCAGGGCCCTGCTCTGCTTACAGCCCTCCTTGGGGCAGCGCCACTAGCTCCACACAGCACTCAGAGGACTGGTCTCTCGTGTGGGCAGTGTTTTTTAACTGTTGTCCCTGGTCTCCTGGGCCCTGTAATGGCACTCTTGGAACCATTTCCCTACCTGAGACTGAGGAGGTGGCTTGCCCATAGAGCAGGGAGAAAAGAAAGGTAGAGGCCTCGGCCCCTGCTCTGCGTCTCCTCCATCCCCCTTCCCCATCCATTCCCAGTCCTGCCACACAGAGCCTTACTTATCAAAGAGGACGTCGACCCCCGAGCAGTCAGGGAGGCACCGTGGGTTCCAGACCCCTTCAATTAAGGAATTATTAGCAAAGCCAGAAATAAAAGGTTCTGGGGGCCAGCGAGATCGCTAAGTGCGTAAGGGCGCTTGCTGCACGGACCTGGCAATCTGAGTTCAATCCCTGGAACCTACATAAAAATCAAGGGAGAGAAACAACTCCACAAAGTTGTCCTCTGGCTACACTTGCAGTATGACATGTGTGCCCACATGTACCTATGTGCACACATCGTGCACAGACACAATAATAATGAATAAATCAAAAACTAAGGAAAAAGACGGTTCTAGAAGACAAAGTTGACACTTGGAAAGGTCCCAAGGACCAAGCTGCCTGGCCTGTTTCTGGAGCAGCCAGGAATCGGGTGTAGAAGGCCCTGAGCCCTCAGAGGACACCTATAAGGAAAAGGAATTAAAGGCTGAAAAGACAAAAGGAAACAGAACCAGGATCTGAACTGTGGGGCTTAGAATGAACTGCCCAGAGTGGTTCTCAAAGTAAGTGTCATAGAACCCTGGGGTTGAGGGGCCTCAGAGCTCGTGGAAGGAGAGGTGGGAAGACCAGACCAAGACCAGGGATGGAACTCTTGGCTCCTGTCCATGCTTCAGAAAGAAAGACTCCAGTTTCCTAAGGCTCATGGAAGGTGCTGTCCCAAGTAGGGGGTCAGTAGGCAGGGTTAGTCAGAGGCCCAGACTCCAGAAGCCAGCGCTGGCTGTCCGAGAGGACCTGAACTGAAGGGGTGGAGTGGCCCATCAGCCCCTCCACTGAGGTTTGTAGGTCTCCCGATAGTTCCTTCTGGGGTCACACTCGAGGGTCAACTCTCAGCAACTTTCAGGTTCCTGGCTTATCTGATCACACTTAGAACTCAGCATCAGCACCCATCCGGCACTACCCGGTTCTCTACCCAGAGGCCAGTCGGTGTGATGGCACTGAACTGAACTCTGGGGCCTAGGCTGGTGTCTGAGATTATCTGGGCCTCGGCTTCCTAATGGAGAAGTTGACAGAGCTGGTGGCTGCGCTCCCTCCTGTACTCAAGGGACTGTGACTTCAGCCCCATCCCTTCCCCAGAGCCCAACTGTCTCCATGGTCAGAGTGTGTCAGGCGCCAGGGAACTATCTGCCCCGCTGCCCTAGAGACTTCAGGGAGAAGAGTGAGCAGCTCACTCTCGTCTGGGACGTTGTCCTTCCCTTCCTGTCCAGGGGAGGGTAGAGGGCATTTATGGACATTTCCTCTCTGACGTTTTGCTTTCTAGCTGCTAAGGCCTGAGTCAGCCTCCCAACACCCCCATCCACAGCTGTGTGTTCCTGCATAAGCCCCGACAGCCCTCAGCCTTCAGTGTCCACACTGTGGAGGCTTAGCTCCCTCCAGCCCTGGGCTGAAACCCTCAGTCAGGTCCTGGTCTTCATTGGCCTCATGGCATAAGCTTACTTCCCCACCTGAGAAATGGGGAGTTTCGTGGAGCAGCCTCCTGGGCAGTAGAGACAGAGCACCCCACAGTCCTGGCTGGCACCCCACAGTCCTGGCTGCCCCCTTGGCTGAGTGACTTTGGGTATGTTACCTAACCTTCCAAAGTGTCTCCCCTGTGAAATGACATACCCTGAGAGGACTCACAACAGGACACAGGCCAGGACACACTAGGTATTCAATCGACACCAGATCAGAAGAACAGCTCAAGAATAAGGGGCCACACTACAAGAGGCTACCTGTCCTCTTGTCTCCTCAAACTGGGTGGAGGAGGCCCCAAATGGGTCTCCTACTTTTCCTTCTTTTTTTTTTGTATTTTTTTCCCTTTTTCAGACATTTATTATTTTTTTATTTTATGTGTATGAGTGTTTTGGGGGCACTGGATCCCCTGGAACTGAAGTTACAGATGGTTGTTAGCCACCATGTGGGTGCTGGAAACTGAACTCAAGTCCTCTCGAGAGCAGCCCGTGCTCTCAACTGAGCCGGCTCTCCACCCCACATTCGCTTCTTTTGAATCATTATTTCATCTCTTAAGTATGCTTCTTTTTAAAAAAATCATCTACTGTTTTTGTTTTATATGTATGAGTGTATTGTCTGCATGTGTGTAAGTGCACCCATGTTCTGCAATGCCCATGGAGTCAGAAGAGGGCGTTGGATCCCCTGGAACTGGAGTTACATCCAGGTTAGCCGTCATTTGGGTGCTAGGATTCGAACCCGAGTCCTGTGGAAGAGCAGTCAGTGCTCTTAATCGTTGAGCCATCTCTCCAGTCCCTAAAGTGTGCTTCTTAACTTCAGATGCGGGAGGATTTTTTTATAATTCTCTCCACCGCCCCGCCTTGACTTCTCCTGTCTCTCCTTCCCCCATTCTGGGATTACAGCGGCCTTTGCATGACACGGGTGTACTTACATACAAGCAGGCAAAACACTCATACACATAAAATAAAAATAAATTTTTAAAAATTTTAATAAAAATAAATAAATTAAAAAAAAATGAAAGAGAAAAAAAGGTAAAAAAGAAAGGGAAAGAAAGGAATGTGCCAGAGAAAACATATGTAACAGAGCTGACCACTGGTTTCTTCATCCACTAACTCACGCACACACGCATGCAGGCATGTACGTATGCATCTAGAAAACACCTCAGGACTGGGCAGAGCCCAGGGATAATTACCTACTTGCAGTCATGAACAGCATCAGAAAAGCCCAGGTCAGGACTCGGGGCTGTCATCCAGGCTGTCACGCACTCGGGACTGTCATCCAGGCTGTCGCGCACTCGGGACTGTCATCCAGGCTGTCGCGCACTCGGGACTGTCATCCAGGCTGTCATGCCACCTGTCCTCCTTGTCTCCACTCTCCTCATCGGTGAAAAATGGGACTGGTACACCTCGTTTGAAAGTCGCTTGTGATCAATTGCTCTCCCTTTCTCCCCTGAGTTTTGGATCTTTGACTAATTTTTTCTGGTTGCAGTGGACACACGGGGTGTGACTGGACCCCAGACTTGGAGCTAGGGGTGTGTGTGGGGGGGAACTGAGACCTAAAGGGGCCCTGTCAAATGGCAAGTTAATAGAGGGACAGGTAGCCATTGCCTGATCTCTCCCTCCTTCCCTCCCTCTCTCCATTTCTTTTCTTTTTGTTTGTTGCAGGGCTGGAGATCAAACTATGGCCCTGCACCTCTGAGCAAGTGCTCTACCACTGAGCCACATGACCAGTGTGGCACCTTTTTTTCCTCTCAGACCCCAGGGACCAAGTATTACTGCTCCCATGTCACTTTACAGAGGACAATGAGGTTCAAGAGAGAAGCCATTGGGAGACTCAGTGTTAAAACTTAAAAAAATGATTTTAATGTCTATGAGTATTTTACCACATATATGTAAGTGCACCTGTGTTGTGCAGTGCCCGTGGAGGCTAAAAGAGAGAGCATAGGATCCCCTGAAACTGGAACTACAGATGGTTGTGAGTCACCGTGTGGGTGCTGGGAACCGAACTCAAGTCCTCTGCAAGAGCAGCCAGTGACCTTAACTGCTGAGCCATCTCACAGTGGCCAGAGAGGTGAGCAAACACGTACATTTTTGTTTCCTAGCTTTCTCAATACGAATCCATTTTTTGTAGTTAATTTTCATGAAAAACAATGACTTACATACTAGGAATAAAGTTGTGTGGAATGTGACGGGAGACTGATGGAGAAGTCAGACAGCTGGGGACATGCAACCTGACCCCTCCTCCTTGGGGTTGAACCTGAGGTCTGGTAGGGTTGACTGCTCAGAGTGGGCAGCTCAGAGGACCCAGGGGTGTCACTATAGTCATCGAGAGTGAAACACAGCCCTCAGCCAAGACTGACAGGAACAACAGTCGACACACAGTTGTCTCTGTGTCCTCAAGCTGCTGTTTACATTGCTGTCCTGGGCCCTTTAAAAAATATTTTATTTATTATTTTATGTGTATGAGTATGTTGCCTGCATGTATGCATGTACACCTGGGTTATGCGATGCCTGCTGATGTCAGAAGAGGGCCTTGGATTCCCTGAAACTGGAGTTACAGACTGGTTAGCTGCCATGTGGGTGCCTTTATTTATTTATTTATTTATTGACAGGATCTCCCTAGTCCCAACCTGCCTGGAAGTCACTATGTGGACCAGGCAGGCTTCTACTTCACAGAGTTCTGTCTGCCTCTGCCTCCTGCTGGGCCTTTTAAGAATTAAAAAATTCACTAAGTGAAAGGCCGTAAGAGTCCAATCTTGAGTGGGTGTGGTAGCTCATGCCTGTGATCCCAGTACTGCAGAAGATGAGGCAAGACAATCAGTTGTTCAAGACAAGCATTGCTTATAGAGTAAGTCAGAGTCCAGCCTGAGCTTCTTTTTGAGAACTTGTCTTAAAAAAATATAAATAAGGGGCTGGAGAGACGGCTCAACGGTGAAGAGCATTGGCTGCTCTTGCAGAGGACTCAGGTTTTGGTTCTCAGCACCCTTATGACAGCTAACAACTGTCTGTAACTCCGGTTCCAGGGGATCCAAGACCCTCTTCTGACCTCTGTAGGCATTGCATGACATGGGTGTGTTTACATTCATGTAGCCAATACACTCATAAACCTAAAATAAAAATAATAAAATCTTTTTTAAAAATATAAATAAATAAACCTGGAAGGGCTGAGTCCCTGCTCCTTACTCATTCCCAGTCCCGGGCCAGGCATCAGGACAGTGGTCATTCTTGGCAACCACTGGTGCTTATCCTCAGTGTGTTCTGTTCTGTGGAGTCACTGGAGTGTGGGAGAGGCCCTGGCCTGAAAGATGGATTTGCAGGCCTAGGACCGCAGCCCACACTGGGAGAGTGGGTGGTGGCCAGACCCTTGAGCATCTCAGGTTCCTCTTGTCACTGGGGTCATGTTGCTACCCAAACAGGAAAACCACCCTAAGGAAAACTCATACTAAAAATACAATATAAATAAATAAGACCAAATTTCTAGGTCAGGCAAATCGAAACTCAATAGAACCAGAGCAGGCCGGGTCTGCTGGTGGAGCCTGTGGTTTCTGCAATTGGGGGCAGAGTGGGATCATCACAAGTTGGAGGCCAGTGTGAGCTCCATGAGACCCTAACTCAAAAACAAAGAAACCTGGCTGAGGAGGTCACTCAGCTGGGAAAGCGCTAGCCTAGCATGTATGAAGCCTGGGGTTGGATCCTTAGCCACAAGGAGAGCAGGCCTGGTGGTGAATTCCTGTCATCCCAGCACAGGGCAGGTGGACACAGTGTGATGAACAGCTCAGAGTTTATCCTTATCTACATAGCAAGCTTGAGGCCAACCTGGGCTACTAGGATGCTGTTTCTGGACACACCTGGCCTCCAAATAAAGAAGGAAATGAGAAGAGCAGGGACAGGAAGGGGCAGGAGGGGAGGGGAAGGGAGAGACAGAGAAACCGAGAGGCAGAGGCAAAAGTTGTGAATCTGAGCCATAGTGAACGTACTAGAAGCTTGGAAACCTTTGCACTTTTGCCCTCTTTTCTAGAAGGTCAAGGTCAAGGCCTTCATCACAGGTGGGTTATTAAATGCACACACAGGCTTCCTTCCCACCCTCTCTTTTACCACTGAGCCAGGATTTCTCTGTGTAGCCCAATCTGGCTTCAAACTCACAAGCCTCCTGCTTCTTCAGCCTCCCCCGGTGCTGAAGGGTGCATCCTTCAACAGGCTGGCTCTCTGTACTTCAGGAAAACAGGACATTTTTCTCCTGGTGGCTTCTGGGCTGCAGAATGCTAACCCTGTAAAAATTGTCAGCTCACCACCATGCAAGTCTCCCCGCTGTGGACAGGTAAGAACTCAGTCCTTAAAGTAAACATATCAGTCACTACCCTCAGTCAGAGTCGAGGCCAAGGAGGGACAGATGAGCCAGGTAAGCGGTGGGGGAAGATTTGGACCCATTAGCAGAGCAGGTGGAGGGAGGCCAGTCTTCCAGGCCCAGGTTACCAGGGTGCCGAACAAGTTGTGTCCAGTCCCAAGCCAAGGAGCTACCACGTGTCCCCAGATGAGCCAATCACAAATTCTCCAAAGAACTCCCTGAATGTGTCCCCTGCTTCTAGTTTTCCCCACCTGAGACCCCAGACCTTTCCCTTGGGATCCCACAGCTGATCCAGGATCCCACAGGCTGGGATAGGAACAGAAAGAGTAAGAGCATCGGCCGGCAGCCTCAGTGGCCGGCAGCCTCAGTGGCCGGCAGCCTCAGTGGCCGGCAGCCTCAGTGGCCGGCAGCCTCAGTGGCCGGCAGCCTCAGTGGCCGGCAGCCTCAGTGGCCTGCCATCGGTTCCCCAGCTGAATTTGGAACACTGAAGGCTTCTCATAAGTTTGCAGCGGCTGTGCGTCAGAATGAACGCTTTGTACAACACAAGTGCGGCTTCTACAATGCTTTCAAGACTAGGTGGCGGGATGGGAGCCAAGTGAATGACATTTAGCCAGTATAATGCAAGGCCTAAAGAGTGACTGAGGAAGCCGTTGTGCAAGCATCAGATCCGGGAGGGAGCGCTGGCCGGACAGTAGCTCATGGGAAAAAGCGCACATTGCATCTGCAGTGAATAACGCAGCTACTTACAACCTCAAATGCCTCCAGCATGTGGGCTGCATTACTAGAGATTGAGTGTTTGGAAAACTGGAGGGGACAGTGCCTTTTCAATTGCCGCAGTCAGTCCACATGCAGAGCTTGTTTCTAGTTCAGGTCCCTACACTTCAAGAGGGATAGTGACAAATGAAAGAATTTCAATAAAGATGACCTAGGCTACTAGAAACCACAACACTGAAGGCATTCATTACAGCTCCCTAGGAAGCCAGGATCCCTGCAGAGGCAGGACCAAGAAGCAACTCCAACCAAAGACCCAGAAGTAGGGAGGGAGGGAGGGGCTTCTGGAAATCCACCCGGGCTCACTCAGAGCACAAGAGGGACTCATTCTTAAGTGAACCAGGCTTATTTCAAGGTCTGATGGCCGGGTGTGAGAGAAAAACAGAGGAAATTAAAGGGACATAGATGGGAAAGAAGCTTCTCTCCCAGAGTCTGGGATTTTGGTCAAAGACTCTCACCAGCTGGGAGTCAAGAAATCTGGCACAGGGGGCTAGAGAAATGGCTCAGTGGTTAAGAGCAATTGCTGCTCTTCCAAAGGACCCTGGTTCTGTCCCAGCACCTACATGGCACTCACAACTGCCGGTAACTCAAGCTCTAGGGGATCCTACATCTTCTCTGCTCCTCAGGCACCCTCATGCATGTACACAAATTTACAGACACATAACACACATATTTAATACAAAATAAAATAAAAATTGGGGGCTAGAGAATTGGATCCATGGTTAAGACCCCAGTTCCATTCCCAGCACGCACATGGCTGTGGCTAACAACTGTCTGTCTCCAGTTACAGGAGATTTGATGGCCTCTTTCGGCCTCTGCAGGCATTGCATGAATGAGTGCCCATACATACATGCAGGCAAAACACACATAACATACAATAATTAAAATCTTAAAAAAAAAAATTCCAGCACAATGAACGGTTGTGCTCAGGCATGCTGTAATCTCCGCACTCTGGAGGCAGAGGCCAGCCTGGGCTCATGGAGAGACTCAAGGAGGACAATCTACTGTGAAGATTTCCTACATAGGCACAATATTCCTTTCAGAGAGAGATGTTTCAAATAAAAATGTTAAGACAACAAAGCAGTCTAAGCACACAGGACCCTGGGCATGGCCTGACTCTTTCCCACCTAAACCTATGATTTTCTTGAAATCTCACAAGAAACTCCATTTACAGTGGAAAACATGTCTCAACCCTCTTGTGCAATCTTGTGGCCCATGGCTTTATCTTATCAGTTTGAGATCCTATCCAAGGCACCTCCAGAGCCACTCTACGATGTCATTTATCAAAAATAGTAAAAATGGGGGTAAATTTTTTCAGCTATCATTAGAGATGTAACTTGAGAGCCAGCAAAACTGTATGTTTAGCTATGGCTTCAGTGTGACTTGAGAGGCCACATCCACACATGGAACTGTCAGCCTTTCTCCCAGTGTCTATTAGCCCCTGTGTTTACATCTAAGTTAAAATCTTTAATGGAAGCTAAAGATATGGCTCAGCAGTTAAGAGCACTGGCTGCTCTTGCAAAAGGACCTGGGTTTAGGACCCAGCACCCACATGGCAGCTAACCATCCTTACCTCTAGTTCCAGGGAATTTAACACCCTCTTCCGGCCTCCATGGGCATTGCATGCACAACAATGATACACATCAAATAAAAGTAAGTGAATTATTTAAAGAATCACAGCTTCACCTGAGTGGGCGGTCTCTGAAGAGAATCTTTGGGGTGCTGTGTAGGTAGAGCTGTGTCTCTGTCCAGCGGCTATCTGCTGCTGACATTTGGCCTGGAGAGACCTCAGGGCCTGGGGCTGGGGACTTCAGGCCTTGTCACAAGGTACTTCTCACTGGCACTGCAAACCCTTAAGCACCCCCAGTGGCTCCAGGGCCTGTTTGGGGCTTAGATGACAAGGGCTGGGGCAGTGGTCCGATAGGCAAGGCCAACTCTTCAGGAGTAGAGCAGTTGGTACTCAGAGCCAGCAGAGTCCTGTGCCACCAAGAGCAAGAGCCCGAGGCCTCTGTGATGTGCCCTGGCCCTGGCTCCTCCCTGCTCTTCAAGAAGCAAGCAGGTGAGCTCTGTGCTGCTGACCAAGGCTGCGGGGCACAAGAAAGGTCAGTGCACTGGCTGAAGGAGGACATGGTAGGACACGCTCACTGTGAAGACAGCCAAACAGTGGACAGCGCCCCTCCCAACCTTCCTAGGAGGGGCTGGGGTGATATGCCGGGCTTGGGAGCCCCTAGGCAGGGTCAGTCGGTAGCTGCAGATCTGGGTCCTTTCAACACTTAGACAAAGCCCGGGTCACCACCATTCCTGTCCTTCTCCAGCGTTCCCAGAGCCCGCGCCTGGCACAGTGCCTGCACACCCTTGACCCCTGCTGGGCCCGAGGTCCCTGCCCTCTAGGCCCCCTCTGCATCATGAGTGTCCCTGGCTATGGGCCTCGTAGGTAGGGCAATTTGGTGCTCTGTGTCTTGGGAAGGATCTCCACGCTTCTGAGCAGCTCCACACACCAGCACCCCTGAGAAGCATCACACTGCTGACTCCTCACAGGCAACCCTGGGAATACCCACGTTACATATGAGGAAACTGAGGCACAGAGTGACTGGATACTTGCCCAAGGTCTCAGAGCTGCTCACTGTAGAAATTATGGTACTCTGATAGCTAATGGGTCAGCAGTGGGCAAGGGGAAGGGCTTCAGCTGGATGTGACTCTGAATCAGGGTGGGTCGGATGGGTGGTGCCGCAAGCAGACAGTTCTGTGAACAGGCCCAGGTAATCGTGGAGTGGTGGCCTCATAGAAAGGGCAGTGTGGCCCTCTCAGGGCATCTGGGGCCAACTACAGAATTCAGAACTTGGCTAGTGGGTTTAAGCACCGTGGGCTCTGGGGCTGTTGGGCGGGTTGTGGAAGGTGACTCTGGGCCTCTAAGTAGGCAGCAGCAGTCAGGTGGCAGCTAGGGAACATGTCCAGGGATGGGGCATGGTGTTGGTGCCCCAGCAGAGTGAAGGGAGGACAGGGGAGCCGGTTGGGCTTCTAGTCCAGCTCAGTGACTTGCCCCCTCTGAGAGTATGGGATAAAGGGGTGGGCCCGCCTCAAAGCCGCCATTGTCGCCCCCTCACCCGCCTGACTGTCTGGGACCCAAAATAGAGCAGGAGTGTAGTGATCTCGTGAGAATATTCTGGCAAAGGGGTCTGGGGGGAAGGGAGTGAGTCACCGCTGGGAACTCTTGAGTTTGAGGCTAACAAAGCCCAGAGGCCCTGCCCAACCCCAGCAGTCTGGAATCCACGAGGGGGAGGCTGTCCCACGCCTATTCCTGTCCCACTGTGGCCCGGAAGGGGCGCGGGCTTTCGTCTGGGTGACTGCCCTTGCTTTGTCCCGCTGGGGACCTGTTTCCCAGAGGTTCTACCAGGGACCTGACATGTGCAGCGAGGGTCCAGAGACTGGATGAAACCCCAGGACCACTCCCACTGCCTGAGCGACCTTGGCCAAGTCCCCTTATTTCCCAGAGCCTCAGTTTCCTCATCTATAAAGTCCTTTCTAGTCTCAAGTCATGCAATCCATGTGGAATCCTGGGAACCCCTCGGACCTCCCGCCCGCACGCCCTCCGCTGGCACAGACGGACATGCTAGCAACAGTGAGGGACCCCACTTTTCATGACCCGCAGTCTAGTCTGCACACACTGCCTCCCGCTCCTCACATCCTGGAGAGTGGCCCCTCCTGGCTCATTCTCAGCCTCAGGACCAGCCAGCCACTCTGGCCGGGAGTTTGGCTTCTCGTGGACACTACCATGTCTTTCCTAGGGCTTAGCTCAACTCCAGAGCCCTGCGCAGCAGAACTGACCTCTCTGGTTGTGCCGTGGGGCAATAGGATCCTGTTCCGCGTGTCAAAGCGTCCACGGGCGCTTTGCAGCGCAGGGTGCTGGACACCGCTCACAGCCGGTGGCGTCTGGGCAGATGCACGGGGCTGGCGCGCCCTCTAGAGGCCACTCCCCGCGCCGCCAGGCTCTGCAGCCCAGCGACCCGGATTCAAGCCGCGAAGCCGTCCCCAGGTAAGTCCTTCTCCAGACGTCCTGTGATCCCGCATGCTGCTGCTCCACCTGCCGAGAGCTGAGAGATATCTCCTTCCGCAGTCTCTCTCCTAGGCTTCCGAGAGACCCCAGTGCAGCTGCGTGCCCCGCCCCGATTACCATGGAGACTGCTTGTACACAGCCCCCCCTTCACCCTTCCTCCAGGTCCTAAGCCGGGCCCCCCTGGTGGGACCGGCGCCCGCTTAGGAGGGAGCCGCGGGGCGGGGCGGCGGGGCGCCCATGAACAACCCAACCCCAGAGACGCTGGCCGTGGAGAAAGTGAGGTTCTTCGGTCAACACCACGGGGAGGTGAGGCCCAGGATGCTTTGCTCAGCCTTGGGGTCTGGAGTGCTTCCTGCTTCTGTGTGGTGGGGTTCCAGTGTTCTCGGGGTCCCAGCTCAAAGGATTCTTGGTTATTTTTTCATTTGAGACAGCTTGATGACTGACCTGGAACTTGGGGCAATCCTCCTGCCTCTGCTGCCCCTCGTATCCGGATTACAGGTGTTCACCACTATGCTCCAGCTTGGCCTTTGGCCCTAAAGTGTATGAACTCAGGCCTAAGTAGACTTTGAACTTACAGTTCACACTCTCCAGAACCAGCTTTTGACTTTGGGGCTGTAGGCAGATTTGCAGGGCTCTGGTTGGAGAGAGGGACCTCGAGTTCATGTTCCCTTCACAGGTTAGGGGTGACACAGGAGTTGGGGTCAGAGCTGAGGGGATGGTGATTCCTGACTAGCATGGTACCGCTTTCACCCTCTACCTCCAGGTAAACTGCTCAGCCTTCTCTCCTGATGGCAGGACACTGCTCACAGCCTCAGATGATGGTTGTGTATACGGCTGGGAGACCAAAAGCAAGAGGCTGCTGTGGAGACTGGCAGGCCACAAAGGTGGGGCTCAGCCGCCTCCTGGGGAGAGGGCTGCTGGCATTCTGCAGAGCCTAACTTAGTGATCTCTGCCCTTGGGAAAGGATATTGGAACAATCTGTGTGGGCAGGGACCTGACAATAAGATCTAAGCCCAGGTCTATTATAGTGAGGCCTGCGCTTAGATCTTATTCAAAAGAGGTTTTATGTATTCAAAGGGAGACACTTTGTCTCTATATCTCACCATCTTAAGCATGCAGTTCAGTGGTTAGTACGCTCACAAAGCCCTCTGCATCTGGTAAATCTGCACCCATCCCCCAGGGCTGCAGCATGTCCCTCACCTCAGAGTGTAAAGAATGCTACAGTAGTCTTGGGACTTTCACATAATGTCTGTAAAGTCACCCATGTCCCACTGTACACACTGGCATTTGTTTGTTTCTTTGAAAGAGGGTCTCCCTGTAGCCCCAGCTGGCCTGGAATTTGCTATGTAGACCAGGCTGGCCTCAATCTCAGAGATCCACCCGCCTCTGCCTCCAGTGTTGGGACAGAGGGCGCAAACTGGGATCATACATATGCTCCAACTCAGGTCAGGCAGGACACTCAAGTGCTTAGGGGTAGTGGGAGTTTGGGTGAGGTATGACAGATGACAGAACTGGCCTGAAGGGTAGAAGAGCAATGCCCTAATTCCCTGCCCCAGGCCCAGTGAAGTTCTGTCGCTTCTCCCCTGATGGCCTCCTCTTTGCCAGCTCCTCCTGTGACTGCACCATCCGCCTGTGGGATGTAGCCAGAGCCAAGTGTCTGCAGGTGCTGAAAGGTGAGCTGAATGCTTGATTGGGAGCCACACAGCCAGGTCTGGTTCCTTTGTGGACTTTGCTGTGTCCTGTTCCCTTTCCCACCTCTGGGATGGTGATTGCAGGTCACCAGCGGAGCGTGGAGACAGTCAGCTTCAGCCCAGATGCAAAACAGCTGGCGTCGGGTGGCTGGGACAAGAGGGTGATGCTCTGGGAGGTTCAGGTATGTGAGGATGGAACCTGGCCAGGCTGGGGTCACAGATGACACCCCCCCACCAAGCCCTCAGTGGTTCCCCTGACTGCCCACTCCTGGTCCCAATGGTCAGGCCAGGCCCACAGGAGGGAGGTGTCTCCCTCCACCTCTGTAGCTCAGGCTCTCTCTGCAGTCTGGCCACAATCTGCGCCTCTTGGTTGGGCACCGTGATTCTGTTCAGAGCAGCGACTTCTCTCCCACCGCTGACTGCCTGGTGAGCCTCACTTCAACACACCCTGCCCCAGTGGCTGCACAAAGGGGGAGCTGTTTCATACTCACAGCTCTACCCACAGGCCACTGGTTCCTGGGACTCCATTGTCCGCATCTGGGACCTGCGGGTGGCGACCCCAGCTGTTTCCTACCAGGAATTGGAGGGCCACAGTGGCAACATCAGCTGCCTGTGCTACTCAGGATCTGGTCTCTTGGTAAGCCAGGTTGCCCAAGATTCCAGGCTGGTCTCTGCCAGACCTTTAATAGTGCTGGGCATTGTGGGGAACAGTGAGCATGCAGGCCCCATACCCTTGGGTTCAGAGCTTTCTCTTAAGGCGTCTGGTTCCTGGGATAAGACCATCCGCATCTGGAAGCCCACAACCAGCAGCCTGCTTCTCCACCTCAAGGGCCACACCACCTGGGTGAAGAGCCTAGCCTTTTCTCCTGATGAGCTGCGGCTGGCCAGTGCTGGCTACTCCCACATGGTAAGCACAAGCAGTCCATTCTCTAGTGGTCTCGGCATTACTAGCAATGTTGATGGGCTCATCTGCTCAAGACCTATATACTGACCCCCTTCCACCTAAATGCCAGCACAAAGGACTGGGCTATCACACATTATACCACCTACACTGCTGGCCTAGGGAACCCTGTACCAAAGGTCTGATGCTCCTGGAGCCATCCTTAAGGATGCACATCAGCATCTCCCTAAATGCTCCCTGCTTTTACTTCAGGTTAAAGTCTGGGACTGCAACACAGGAAAGTGCCTTGAAACCTTGAAGGTAAGAGGAGGTGTGAGCAGGACCAGTGGATGCAAAGACCCAGGGGCGGGCAAGACCTGCCAATTGAGTCTAATGCTGTGCTCTTGGCAGAGCCTGCTGGATGTGGCCCATGCCTGTGTTTTCACCCCAGATGGGAAACTTTTAGTGTCAGGAGCTGCTGCTGAGTCCTGACAAGTCACTCAGAACCTCTTTCATGTACCAACACACCACAGGCCCAAAGCAACAAAGAAGGCCCATCAGCTCCCTGGTGTAAGAACTACCGTGCCCCATACTAGTGCAGTCACCTGGTCGGACAACCAGGGCCAGCTCAGCCCCTACCCTACCCGGCCCCACCAGGGTGGCCAGTGCAGAACACACCAAGCAGAAAGTCAACCAGCTTCGTGTTTTATTGTAAACTGCGACGACCTCAGGCTTTGACTGCATACTTGCGCAGCGGGTAAAGCCGCTCCTTCCGCTGCTGCTTCTTGGTCTTCAGCTTCTCCTCGTGTTTGGTGAGCCTGCGGCGCATTGCCCTCGTCTTCTTAGGCCTCAGGTCCAGGGGCTTGTACTTCTTGCCCTGGTACAGAGATGACAGGGTCAGTTAGTGCCAGGGGCTTTAGGGCTGCTCCAAGGATCAAGCAAGTAAGCACTGGAAGACTCTGGGGAGATGCTGGAAGTGGCTGAGGTGGAGGCAGGAGGGCTCAGTGGGGACAGGAAGCTGGTTTGTCACGAGCCACTCAACAGGGGCTGCCACAGGCACCAATCTGCTAGCCAGGTCAATGAGCCTCCTAAACCTGAGATTGGAGGGCCAAGGGAGGCCCAAACTTTAGCATTCTTTTTACCTGCCAGTCACCAAGTCAAAGTCATACCTCTAGTAGAGGGCACAGGGCCCACTGGAGTCCTGGGTCATTACTGCTACTCACAGGGTAACTGGAGGTTGTACAAGACACTGATCATGCTGATGCTTTCCCAGCACCGAGAAAGGCTTGGCCAAGACCATGTGACACAAGAGGCAAGTTCCTACCCCACAGGGGCCCTGAGCCTTAAAAGGAGCTGTCATCTCCACCCTTTTCTGCTACTCCCCAGTGAGTTCCAGAGCACAGTGGGCCAACTGCCCAACGCCCAGGGAGAAAGACTTGACAGGCAATCAGGCCCCTGGGTGGGGAGAAGCAGGAGCAGCAGGAAGACTCACAGAGGCAAGTGCCTCAAAGCAAGTTCCTTGGAAACCAGTTGAAAAGGCAGAACACTAACGCCATGAATGGATGGCTCCCACCCCACAGAAGCAGGTGTCTCGAGGCCAGAGAGCCAGTTCCTGTACACAGAAAAGACCTCAGAAAGCAGCTGTATAGCATTCCCCTGGAGGGGACTTGGGGGACAGAAAAGCCTTACCCACCCACCCAAGCCAGGCCCTTATCCATTTCAAGGCCACGAATCCACTTAAGAGTTCTCTCCATAGAACTAAGCACATACCTCTAGCTTGGTGCCTGAGTACTTGCTGAGCAAGTGACAGCTCAGGGTTCATTCCCACGCAATACTTAAATACTTTCCATCCCACTATCAAGGGGTACACATACCCTGATGGTGGAGAAAGCACCCCGTGACCCTGGGCAGTGAGCCCAGTCACACCACAACTTTCTGGTGTGTCAAACTCTAACCCTAATTTGGGTGCACTTTTCAAAAGTAATGAAAGTCCCCATCAGATGACTTCAGCTAAGAGGGATTATCCTGGTCACTTAGAGAAACAGATCCAATCAGTCTGAGGCTCCAAATACATTTTTCCTGGAAATAGCAGCCTCCACTTGTGTCACAAGTTCCAGTCAGTTCCAGTCCTACTAAAATGCAGAAACTTGTGGTCTCCTGTTACTTCTGCCCTAATGCTAAAAGACCACAAAATGGCTGTCAAAATCCTAAGAGCACTCAGCCATCTGTCCCAAGACACTGTTTGGAAAAAAAGGCCACTGGGCCCTCACTTTAATGTCCCCGGGCAAGCGAACCTCTTCAAGCTTTGGGGTCCTCACCTGAAAACTGGGAATGACAATTGTTTGGCAAACAAGGGACTGATTCACTGTGACAGTAAGTGACAAAACACCTCAGCAATCATTCCCAGGCCAGAGGTGTTTGCCTACTAAGTTGAAGGCCTTGGATTCCATCTACACAACCTTGGAATAAACCACCCACAACAGCTGTTCCTCCCTACAAACTGTCCAAGCCCACTCAGCTGGGAAGGGTTCAAAGTCCATGTACATGGCCAGCCAGAACCCCCGCCCCCCCCTGATTTCTTTACATCTGCAGCAGGAACTCAATCAGCAATTCTACAGGCCAGTGTGGGATGCTGATAGGAGGGTGAACTCATGGGAGCCTCTAGAAGGTCTAGCTTCATGTGCCCCAGAACCTCTGAACCTGGCCAGGCCAGGGACAGCATTTGCTTTCTGCAGACCACTTCCTTAAACACTACGTACCTTGTAAAATTTCCTGAGGTTTTCTTTCTGAGTCTGATTAATGACGGTGAGGACACGGGCAATGGATTTTCGGACAACTCGGCTATAAAAACAGAGATGTCAGTGAATACAGCGAAGCACCATGGCAGCTAACAACTGTAACTCCAGTTCCAAGGGAATTCAGCACCCTCTTCTGACCCGTGTGGGGCACTGCACGACATGAGTGCACTTGCACGCATGCAGGCAATACACTCATACACATAATATAAGATATTTAAATCCATGTTCTCTTCACAAGTCTTCCTGAACTTTTATTATCTCAAGTTCAGCTACAACCTAAGGAAAGCATGCCAGGCACCCTCTACAGGAGAAAACTCTGGGCTGGTGGGAGGCTGGAAGCAAAGGGGTGGTCCACCAGTCTTTAGGAACACTGAGGTCTCCAAGCTAAGAAAGGGCTTGCCAGGAAAGAAAAGACCCGAGGGTCAAAGACAGGAAGCGTGAGCCCACAGCGGGTTTCCCAGGCGGCCCAATAAGCACGCCATCAGTGGGCACTTACATCTTGGAGAGTTTGGATGCAGCGCCGCCAGTCACCTTAGCGACGCGCAGCTGGGACAGCTCCACCTTCAGGTCGTCCAGCTGTTTCAGCAGCTCCTCCTTCTTCTTGCCGCGAAGGTCCCGAGCCTTAATCTTGGCCTGCCACAGAAACGTCCGGGACGGTCAGCGCGCGGGCTCTTCCGCCTCCACCGCGGGAAACCGAAGCCGGGACCGGGACCCGCAAAGGCCGCAGGTCGGGGGCAGGCGGGTCTGCTCCCCGGTCCCGCGGGGCGAAGCCGCAGCCTGGGCCGCGCGGCTGGCTGGCCAGAACAGGAGGCGACTGCGAAGCTCACGCCCGTTCTGCGCGGCCCCCGCCAGGCTCGCCCCGCACCCCGGATTCCCGCGGTCCGCCCGCGACCCCCGCCGCGGTCCTCGCTCCCTCCCTGCGCTCGGATGGCGCCGGATTCCAGCTCGCTCACCATGGCTGCGCCGCTCGCCGCTACCGCTGTCCAAGGGAAAGAGAAAGAGGGGCGGGGCTTATCTCAATTACTATCGGTGGCGCAGGGCGCAGCCAATGGCATCGCGGCGTGGGAGCCCCGCCCCTTCCGTGCGCCGCCGGAAGCGGGTCCGTTGCGCCCTCGGTTCCCGGGCATCTTGGCTTGGCAGTTGGGTCCGTTGGCGGTTGAGAAAACCGAGTCCGTGGCGGGCGGCAGAAGTCCGGAGACAGGATCGCGAAGACTGCAGTTCGACCGTTCAGTCATTTATTCGGAAACCTAACGTTTCCGGTTTGTGCCGCTCTAAGCTAGGCACAGGTGGTTTGGGGGATCGGAGAATTTTCTTTTTTGAGACAGGGTCTCACTATGCAGCCCTGGCTGGCCTGAAACTCGTTATGTAGATCAGGCTGGCTTCAAACTCACAGAGCCTCTACTGGGATTACAGGTGTGCACCACCCTACGCTAACTCTTTCGGGTTTGTTTTTAACATTTATTTACGTGTGTGTTCAGAGGTTAACCATGTAGGTACCAGGGACTGAATTTAGGTCATCAGCCTTGGCAACCTTGACTGATGACTGATCTGGGACTCCGATGTTGGCCTCGGACGACTTGCGCCATCACGTGGCAAGGACGAGGGCTTTCAGGGATGAAAGAACTGGACCTTTCCCTTGGAGGCAGTATGGAGCACTCTATCCGCATTCTTACTGGATTTCAGATTATTTTTTAATTGAATTTTTGCAATTTTCATACAATAGTTTGATGGTATTTAGGTCCCCTCCCCTATCCGCACCTTCCCCACACCCCCTCACTCAATTTAGTGTACTCTTATGTATATAAAAAAACAACCTGTAGAGTCTGTTTTGTGTCCCCAAATGTTCTTCAGTGTGGATCCATCCACTGGGCCCACCTAGAGTCCCATCCCTTTAAGACACTGCCTGTTCCCCTCCCAGCAGCCATAACTGCCTTCAGATTCTTGCTGTAGATTCTGGCATGGTAGCATACTCCCTCAAATCCGAAATCCTAGTGTTTGGGAAGTGGAGACGGGATCTGGAATTCAAATCTATCCTCAGCTACAATACAATGTTGGAGGTGAACTTGGGATATATGAGAACCTGCCTCAAAAAAAAACCCATAAGAAGCTGGAAAGATGGTTCAGTGCTTAAGTGCACTGGCTGCTGTTTCAGAGGACCGGGGTTCGAGTCCCAGCACCAACATGGTAGATAACCAGTTCAAGGGAATCTGACACCCTCTTCTGTCCTCTGTGGACACTGTATGACTGGGGTGCACTTACATCCCTCCAGGCAATCTATATACAGATAAAAAGAATGGAATTTTTTTTAGAGAAAACTCCAAAACAAAATCTTGGTAACTGTCGATACTCATGGCAACTGTCTTCCTCTGACTTGTTTCCTTGCCTATGAACTGGTGTATCTATTTTGTTTTGAGATTGGGCATCGCATAGCCTTAACTAGCCTGGAACTGGCTAGGTAGACCAGGCTGGCCTTGATCTCATTGAGATCTACCTGTCTCTGGCCCTCAAGAGCTGGGATTAAAGGCATGGGTCACCATGCTCTGCAAAGTCATATGCATCTTTGGGGATTAGAAAAGT
Organism: Eospalax fontanierii; assembly: GCA_035773235.1. Classification (NCBI taxonomy): domain Eukaryota; kingdom Metazoa; phylum Chordata; class Mammalia; order Rodentia; family Spalacidae; genus Eospalax; species Eospalax fontanierii. Next base: position 53,721,028 of record CM069541.1, read on the forward strand.
TAGCTCCCAGCCCAAGACCTAATACTTAATTGCTTGAAGCATCATTGGTATTGTAGTCTCAATCCATCTCCACACTCCCAGATCACTAGCATCTAGGTCAGAGCGCAGATTGAGAGATTTGCCAGGTTTCTGGAATAAATGATTGGTTAAATTGGAAACGTTTCTGTGCCAATTTCCAGTCAGTAGTTTCTGTGTTCAGTACATAAAGCTGACCTAGAGAGCAGAACAAACAAGGCTCAGAAAGTAGTGAAGGATTTTATTCTCCCACCACTTACGAGTAGCAGCAGCCCTACTCTTGCATCCCAAGCCCTCTGTTCAATCTTCTTTAGCACGAAAGGAATTAAATGTGTTCATGTGTCTGTCTCCAAGACTGTCTGGAAGGTCCCTGAGGGCAAAACCACCTAATTCAGTTATCTGCTCCCAAGGTCCAGGACATGGATACTTGTTTGTATACATGAATGAATGAGCCTTGCTCCAGACCAGTAAGGGAGGCTTCCCAGGGTAGAGGGAAATGGACAATGAGGACAGAAAACATGGGTTAGTTTTAAAAGGAAGTCTAAAGGTGAGATCGTCCACATTTATACTTCTACTGGAGTTAATGACTGTGCACACTTTCTGAATTTTTTTGTGTGCTAAGATTTAACCCAGGACCTCTAGAATATTGAGTGTTATGCATAGGGCTATATTCCCAGTCCCGCATCTTTAAAGTTATTTGACTCCACTGTTTCTATTACATGTCTCGTCTAATCTACCAGCGAATCTTGTGGACTCTACCTCCCAAACATACCTGGTCTATTGGCATCTGCCTGGCCTAATCCACTGTTGCTTTCCACCTGCCTCCTAAATCACCTCACTACTTTGGGTCTTGCTCCAAGATGTTTTTAGCACAGCTGTTAGAGGCCCCCATTTAAATTTAAGATCATGTCACTACTCTACTCAAAATTTCCAGAAATGTCCCATCTAAGAGTGAATCCTCTCCCTTTAAGCAACTCATAGGTACTGAGTTATTTTCTCCTGAGCACTATGCCATCCCTGAGAATTATAAGATGGATTTGTTCTGAGACAGGGTCTATGCAGCCCTAACTGGTCTGGAACTATGTAGACCAGGCTAGCCTGGTACTCACAGAGATCCACCTGCCTTTGCCAAATGCTACAATTAAAAGGTCTGTGCCACCACACTCATCTGTCCAGATTCTTGATCCTCTGGCCTCAATCTTCTGGGTATTGGGATTACAGGGGTGCACCCTCACGCAATATTTCAGATCATGGATTTTAAAATACTACCTGACTGGGATGGAAGTTCATGAATGTGAGCTAGAACATTATTTCATTGAGAAGTTTATTTGAGGGTGTTTCCTTAGTAGTCAAATGTCTAATGTTAAGTTCCTTCTGACCAAGAGGTTCTAGGGATATGATTTCTTTCTATCTGTGGCCTGCCTGAGTCACAAAGACTTCTTCACAGATAGGGAGCCGGAATGCAATTGGATTTGACTACTTCCAGGGTCGACTACATTATTCAGCTTCTACCCCATCCCCAATGGGAGTCCATCTTTAGTATCACAAGGTTAGGTTGCATCACAGTCTGGCAGATTTTTTTGGTCAGCACAGTTAAATAAGAAGTATGTAAAGCAAAAACATGTTTCAACTAATGATCTTTACCTGGTAAAGACGTAATGAAAGCAGTTTTCATACAATTATGAAAAGACCCATTTTAGCCTAAGGCTAAAGTCAAGGGAAACCCTCAATGATCAAATTCAAGCACCCAAGACGTCCTAGACTCTGCCTTAACCTCCCCTCCTCTCATCAGATGGTGGGAGTTCTGTTTCTGCTTCCTAAAGTACGAATCTTTGGCCAGCCTGGACCTTCAGGAAGTAAGATATGGGTGGCCAATCATCTCCCTTTCCTGGCGGGGGTTGTCCGCAGGGGTCGCCAACATCAAGCGAAGGTATCAACAAGCACCTGGGATACATGTTCAACGTCTTTAGTCTTATTCCTTTAATAGCCCATGTACAGGGGACAGGTTCAGGGCGGTGGCGGTCCAGGTTGAGAGGCTCGGTCACCTTCCCGTTTACTCCCGGGGTTAAGAACTCATCTGTCAGCTCCAAGGATTCTTCGCTAGGCCTGCCGGGCGCAAAGGAAGGATCAGGCGCCTTCGGCTGGTCTACGCAGCCTTCAGTCTCGGCGGGTCTCCGGGAAGATGCTGTAAAGAGAAAGCAGGCCGGACCGAGACGGGGCGGCACCCGCCAGTCAGGGAGAACGCGCCTCCGGAGCCTCCCGGCCCCGAACAGCCCACCTTCCACTTCCGGTTCCGGGCTGACCGGAAGTGGGCGGCTGCGGAGGAGGGGAGGAGGTGCCCGGCTGCCGCTTCCCGCCCCCGAGCCGGAGCCGGTGCGGAGCGGAGCTCAGCGGAGGTCGGGCCGAGCGGAGCCGCTGAGCGGCCGCCGAGCTCCCGCCATGGCCCGGAACACGCTGTCCTCACGCTTCCGCCGGGTGGACATCGACGAGTTTGACGAGAACAAATTCGTGGATGAGCAGGAGGAGGCGGCGGCGGCGGCTGGCGAGCCAGGCCCGGACCCCGGCGAGGTGGACGGGCTCCTGCGGCAATATCCTTCCCCGGCGCGGCCCGGACTCCGCCTTACCTACCGTTTGGTCCCAGGCCCTTGCTCCTACCAGTGCCCGAGGTGCCCTCAGCCCCGGCCTCCCCATGCCTTCGTCCTCGGCTGCGCGGGTCGGAGCACGCCTCGTTCTGCGCGGCCGCGCTCCCCATCCCTCAGTGCATGCTTCGGGCTTCGCATCCCTCCCTCCGTCCTTGCAAGAAACAGGGCCTGGCTCGCGGGAGGGGCGGAGGTGAGCCAACTCCGAGTCTTCGAGCAGCCAGGGCAACTGGGGCACAGCCTTCCCGAGCCGGCCTTACTGGCCATCTTGGGCCCGACTGCCGCATAACATGAAAATAGGTGGGTGGATGGTTGCGGGCAGGAAGAAAGGACCGTGGGGGTGGGGGTGGTGCTGGCTCCAGCCTTGTGCCAGCTTTCAGGTGTGAGGTGGCCCCTCCTGCTCCAGAGCTTAAATGCCACCTTTTCTCACCCATCTCATCACTTTCTTCCAAGCAGGTTGTTTTTGGACCTTGATGTGCTGAGCCACATTCAACAAGTGAGTTGAGGCTCCCCTTATACCCGCCTTGCTTAGCAGTGGAAAAAGCTAGTAGTTTGGAGCTAAGAAAAACCATACAGTGTCAAGTGTAAAAGTGGAAATGACTGCCCTGGTAGCCACAGAAAAGTAAAAATAGAGGGGATTATCACAGCTGGCTTGGTTTGAGCTCTTAGCAGTTTGAGCACAGGAAACTGACATATTCTCACAGGAAGATTTTTTTTTTCCCTTATTCAAACGGTGTTACAGGAAGTGTGTACCCCTCCCCCGCACTTGCCAGGGCAGGGTTGGAGTCTCCTGTATATAAATCAGGTTCTGGGTGTCTAATCAGTTGACTCAGCATGGGAAGTCAGGCCCACTGCTTTTGGGAGGAGTCCTGCAGTGCTGTTCCAATATGCCTTTAAAACAAAACCCTTCAGAGTCTGTTTAACAGGAATGTGTTTTCAAAGGTGGAGATTCAGACTTGTATTTCCTGTACCATCCAGATGGTTCACCATCCAGGTGGTGAAATGCGGCCATGAGAAGGTCCCTCAGGAGGGAAGGCTGGTTTTCTTGTCTGGTGCGGGGACTGCATGGGTTGTCAGTGCTGAGGCTTGAGTCAGGCCTTTGGCTTAGAATTCTAATTATACAGGTGAAGGGACCAGGACCTGATCAGTGGCTGCCTTGGTCTTGTTGCTGCTGGGCCTTGCTGAAGGTCATCTCTCCACAAGGCCCTGGCTAGTCATGTTTCTTGAAGCAGCTTAGAGGCCTTGCAGAAGATGGTTTCTACACTAATGGCAGTGTTAGAAGCCTTGTTACCATGGAGAGTATACCTCTTGGGATTAGGGAAGGGTGGTTAGCAGATGAGACCTGAAACCCTAGCATATGTGGAGCCCAGGTAGGATGAATGGTGGAATTAATGAGTCCTCTTCCACATCGGACTTATGTGAGACCATTACATTTCATCTACAGAACCTCTTAAGAACCTTGCCAGAGAGGAGCAAGGAGGTTGGTTGATTGAAGTTGGGAAGCCAAGGAGGTGGCAGTCTCAGGGCTGTGCTGAGAAGTGTGTTATGGAAGACACACTGCGGAAGCAGAAAGCCTGGGCCGTGCATCTATATGCATTGGCTCTAATCTTGCATAGGTTATGACCCTCTCTAACCTCAGTATTCTCTTAAATGTTAGACAGCCATGTTGGTCTCATCAATAGGTGCATCACTGGACATACAGCTGGTGTCCTTCCACACCTTAGGCAAGCATTAGCAACAGCAAGGGATTATAGAGAGGGCTTGGGTTTGAAGACCAGCAGGGCTCTGTAGCTTTGTGGACTTGGCCAGGTAGTTTCCCTATTGATTACCTCTGTCTTATTGCCTCAGAGGTAAAAGTAAAGGTTCTTGTCTCAGAGGGCTTTTGGAATGAGATGAGACATGAGAGCGATGCCCAGGGCCTAAGACCCTGAGGCAGTGGTTTTTCCATCTGTGATAGTTGTAAAATATTACTGTAGTTCCTTTTTTTCTTCACTGAAGCATCTATCCTTGGAGCAGGAGTCCTGCAGATCGGTGCTTTTGGAGTGATCTTGCTGTCCTTTCAGCCCTTGTGAAATCTGGCAATGTCTGGAAGCATTTTGATTGTCAGTTCTGGAATGTTACTGGAAACTTGTGGGTAGAGGCCAGGGAGGCTGTTAAGCATCCTTCAGCGCACATCAGAGAATCATCTGGTCTAAAATGGCCGTAGGGCCATGGCTGAGGATAGTCTGGAGAATTCTCTAGTTTTGAATCTGTTCTCTGAAAGGGCTGAAAGTCAGCTGGATTTGGAGGCTAGTTCCAGAAACTTGGGTGTGATTGCATGGATGCCCTTCCTGCTCTCCATCCATCCCAGCAGCGCGCAGCCAGCCCTTGATTCTCACTGACTGCAGTGCTTGCTTGACAGACCAGTGCTACAGGGAGTTAATGAAAGCAGTGACTTCTTGCCCTCCTTCCAAGGTAGAGGTTATCAGTAGCTAACATCAGGACTAGCATTTATTTGGCTGGAGAAAAGGAACTCTAAAGTTGAAAGAGGGGTGGGCTGCTGGTCCTCTATTTAAGGTGGGTCAGATCCAAGCAGGTTGCTGGGAAACTGGAGTTGGGAGTTGCTTGCCTGGTGGTATAGACCAGCTGTCAAGGTGGTACCTACGCTAGGAAGGCTGGCTGTTCACACACGGGAACTGCGGCATGGACAGGGGTAAAGACCTGACTGGGCAGAGCCATTCCTTGTTCTATTTTTGAAGCTATTTGGCTGAAGCCAGTATTTCACACAAGGAAATGAAAGTTGACTGATGTAATCGAGTTTAAAATAGATGTCACCTTTGGGGATCTAACCTAGATTGCAATTTTCTTTTATGTGCTGTGTGTTTAGAACTCAGCAAAGAATGTGGTGTTAGGACTGTAAGGTCTGTAGAGTAAGGGAGCAGAGATAGCTCATTTTGTGGGCAAAAGGTTCTTAACAGCAGTGGAGTTCACTGACCTGGGAGGTAGACTTTTAGCACATTTTGATTCTTTCATAGTTTGAGGAGGTACGGAGTAAAGAGTTCAGTGTGTTTGTCTTCAGTCTTCCCTTTTAGATTAAGAGGCTGAGAAGCCTTCAGTTCACATGTGCATGCACACTGAGCAAGCAAGCTCAATGGGATCCTACCTCAAGCTCCCTATAGACAGCAGTTGAAGGGGACACCTCAGGGAATCCTGAAGGAGAAGCTTGCAGATGGCAGAGGTGCCCTTCAACCCTCCCTGTGGCTCAGCAAAGCTCTAGACTATAAAACAGGCTATGTCTGCCTGGAAGAGGCCAGCAGGAGATGGGGGGGGGTGTGAAGGTTAAGATCCTTCGACTATGCTCTTGAGATGTTTATGCGGTGAATTCATTAATGAGAGCATGGAATGCTTGTGCCTAGTCATCCTTAACTGGCCTTGATGCACAGGTGACATGCTTCGGGCATTCCATGCAGCCTTGCGGAACTCTCCAATCAACACCAAGAATCAGGCCGTGAAGGTAAAGTAGTTGTGCTTTAACTCTGCTGTGTGCTGTCAGGATAAGGAGGATAAGGCTCTGATTGTCTATTTCCCCAGCAGTAGCCTAAGTTCCCTGGGGCCTGGACAGTGTCTGCTTCTTCTCTGTATCATTGTGATCGAGATTGCACTGGGCACTGCTCTCCACTGAAGTCTCTTGGCATTTCCCAGATGATGCTGGGGCTCCTCTGACACCAAAGCTGTGTGTGTGTGTGTGTGTGTGTGTGTTAGCTTTTTATGCATGTTAGGTAAACAATCTATTGACAAGCTAACACCCCCATCCTCAAAGCTTTTAATGTGTATAGTGGAGGCTCCCCAAAGAAATACTTTTCTCTAGGGTGTGATGGGGTGAGAGGTTAGCTTAGTCGTTGCTGATTAACAGAACAGATAAACTGGCTGACAAGTAGAACAGATCAGTGTTGTGCTTTCCATAGGCTGCTGAAATAGTCTATACCAGGTTAAGAATTTTAGGTGCTTTAGGGATTTCCCACCTTTTAACAGTCAGGTGAGAAAAGTCAAAGGATTGCCCTTTGTGTGCAGTGGGGTAGTGTGACAGTCTTTCATCTACTGTGAAGTCTAAGGCCTTGTGCATGTCATCAAAACAGTAGCACTTGAGGTTGGAGTTGTTGCACATTGGTAGAGGGCTCGCCTAGCACCAGAAAAGAAAGTGATGTTTGTCTGCAATAAACCACGTATTCTCTCCAAAAGAGGTGGAGTAACTTAGTTGTAAAAATAAGGATTACAGTAAAATTGAAGCCAAAGTTTAGCCCATTTTTGTACTTTCCTAGATGAATTTGAAATCGGTCGGTGTTTCTGGCCAATGTTCTGTGCCAGTGTTAGGGACATGCTAGTATCTGGCTTCACTCCCTTTTTCTTTCCTCTGTAGGAACGAGCCCAGGGTGTGGTGCTGAAAGTACTCACAAATTTTAAGAGCAGCGAAATCGAGCAGGCTGTGCAGTCACTGGACAGAAATGGCATTGACTTGTTAATGAAGTACATTTATAAAGGGTTTGAGAAGCCCACGGAAAACAGCAGTGCATTGCTACTCCAGTGGCACGAGAAGGTATGTGGCCACATTGGCCTGCAGCCACCTGCAGCTGACCCTGGGGTCTAGACCAGCAAGGTCAGATTCCAAAAGCAAATGTACAATGATCTGGTGGCTTCTGAGAATGGCAGGCCTAATCCCAGCATCTGCACATTCACCAAGGGGAATGCTTCCAAGGGGAAGGAAGCACATAGTTAGAATCTCCAAAATCTTGCAGTTGTGACTGCTTTTGCTTTGTAGCTGTGATTTAGGCTAGGTAGGACAGCCTACCCTTATATAGGACATGAGGGCTGGTGGCATGCTGAGGTAGGAGGGGCCTTGGGTGGGGCTTAATGTTTTCTTTATATTAGGTTAGACAGCTGCTGGGGAAGGGGGAGTTGGAGACATCTTAGAAATGTGTGAGTTCAGTCTCACTATGCCAGAAGCACCAGTCAGCAGAGACCCTGCCAGTCATTTAATGTGGCCTTCATATATACCTGAAGCAAAAAAATTTTCTGCCTTTTAATTGACGGGTACAGGAACAAAGCCATGTGTTAGTCTTATGTAATGCCTGTGTGCACACACCCCTCTCCTCATCCCCTTCATCCAGCCCCTGTAGCATTTCAGCCACTGCTTAAGGGGACCAACCAGCCTATGAGTAACACACTAGTTGTCAAGAGGCTCAACATGGAGGTTGTTTTTGTTTTGAGACATAGTCTCATGTAACTCAGGCTGGCCTCAAATTTGTTTTTTTAGCCAAGGCTGACCTTGAGCCTCTGATCTGAGTGCACAGGTTATATGAATGTACCACTGTACTAGGTTGTATGGGGTGCGGGGATGGAATTGAGGGCTTTGTGCATGCTAGGCAAGCACTCTACCTACTGAACTACATCTCCAGCTTGCTATTTTTTTCTCTGATCCTGGAGGCAGAGTCCAGGCCCTCGTAAGTGTTAGGCAAGTGGTCTATCACTTGAGCCCCACCGCCAAGCAGTGTTGCCATTTAAGGGTGCTTTTAAGAGGTTAGTCTTCAGCCAAGTGCTGGGCTGTGGCCTCTGGTCCTGCTGGTGAGGTGCTGAGCCTTCCAGCCTCACCTTTGTCTGGGCTCAGGAGTTGCTGGTGATTGTGGCACTCAGGGATTGAGCCTGTGATGTGACCTCTGTTATAAAGTGGCAGGCCCTTTCATCACACTGAGGTGACTTGGTGCCATACTGCCAGCAGGCAGCATTAGTGGGCTGCTATGCATTTATTTGTATGGCTAGGCAAGTGTTGGCAGTCTGGAAACAATGAGCTTGTTACAAGGGAACTTGGTCTCTGCTGTGGGTCTGGAGACAGTGGGCCCAAGCCAGTTCTACTGCCTCAAAAAAGCTGGAAGCTTTTGGGACTCTCAGCTTCAGGACAAGGCTCTCCCCAGAACATGGTCATTCTCAGCAGATCTATGACATGGTGATGGTGGGATTTAGGTCCAGGAGTATGTGTTCTCATCTCCCAGGCTTCCCTGGGAGCTTCCCTGTGGTCAGCCAGGTCCCATTTGACATGTTTCCTTTTCCTGTCCCCACAGGCCTTAGCTGTAGGAGGACTAGGCTCCATTATAAGAGTTCTTACAGCAAGAAAGACTGTTTAAAAAAAAAAAAAAAAGACTCATGTTACCATGAGAAGAATTTTGGATGCCCAGGCTGGTGAAGAATGGACTGACAATGGACCATCTTCTTAGGAACTCCCAACTAAATATTTCAGGATACATATCTGCTGAAGTTATTTTATTTTCAAGGTGGAGGGAGAAACCATCTTATTGTTTCCTAAGTTCTTTGCAGGATCTGTTGTCTACAGAGTCTGCTGTTGTCTACAAAGTTACACAGAACTGACACTTGACTATCAGACTGATTGGCCAGTTTCTGTCAGGTGTACCTGTGTGCACTGTTTAAAATGGGGAGGGACTGTTTGGGCAGGTGCAGATCCAAGGGCTGCAGTCAAAGGGAGAGCTTGGGTGGAAAAAAAAACCTGAGAGTTTGTACAGTTACCTGTCTTTTCAGAGAAGGCAGTTTCTCTTGGGTTCATTGTAAAGTGCCTGCTGCATCAATAAAGCTCTTGGCTCATTAGTATATCATTGCAGTGTGTTTCCTGTATGTAAAGTGGTAAAGAAAGGGACAGTAATAAAAGAGTTGACTGGTTGGGGACCCTCTTGTGGAAGGGGTATACATGTCTCACATCCCTGGGAAGTGAACACAGTGAGCCAAAGGTTCTCTTGTCACAGCAGTATGCCAAGCCTGGCTATGGTGATCCTGGCTGCTATGGAGAGTCATTTTGCTGAGTATGTATTGTTTCTTAATCCTTTGATCTGTATGTAATTTTGGAGCTTATTTAATTTAATAAAGAGCCAAACATTTAATAATTGATCAAGGCTTCAATAGTCATCCATTTGTGTGATTACAGTCGAGTTTTGGAGGGCAGACCTTAGCTGTTCCTAGGCAGAATCTCCTGGTCCAGAGTCTGTTGTATTGCATGAGCCACTGTGTCATGCCTTGACTAATTTTCTAAAGAACACCAATGGAGTCAGCCATTAGACATGAAAGCCAGTGTTCCTATAACCAGTAATAGCCAAGACTGCTTTTTCTTTCAGCACAGTAACTGCAGCTTATATTCTGGTAGTGGTGAGGTCCCTGTATATTCTGGCAGCTAGCTTCACATAGAGACTGATTAACACACCACAGGCCCTGCCTCCTCTAGCTCCTCTGCAGAATCACTGTGATGCTGGAGAGGCAGGACTAGGCTGTTGGCTTTATTAAATCATACATACTCATTCACCTCTACTCAGCCCAGGGAGCTTTTTGAAAGACGAATAACTGTATTTTGAAGTATTCTTGACACAATGGACTAGATTTGACAAGTCAAAAGAAATACATCAGACTATATCAAGTAAAACCCAGTTTAGCTGCATCTTGAAGAGCTTTAATCAAAAAGTATTGCACCACAAATGAATTTCCTACAGCAGTTTTTAGGTAACACTACCCCTATTTACAACATTGGTTGTAAGGTTAAGCTCCAATGTGCATATATAAAGGGCTACATATACTGTCTCTTATCACCAAAAGTTTTATACAAGTAAAAGTGCATTAAGTCATCTGGAATATCTACTCCATTCTTCTCTTAATGCTGAAGGAAACTCAACATGCAGCAGGAAAGCCTGGCCAGAAGCCCTCCCTAACAAGTACAATGAGTAGACTCCACAATGAGCCCCACAGCCACACCTCAAACTGGTGAGTGTGAGACCAGCTCAAGGGCTGAGGAAGCCTCAGGAGAAGATGGGGCTTCTACAGTGGGAACTGCAGCTGCTTCTGGTGAGCTGTGGATACCTAGTACTTGGGTTTCTTACCTGGCACTGGAGCAGAGGTGGAAATTCTACTAGGTAGAGAAGCCACCTCATCTTCACCCAAGTTCCAACTGGGACTGTTTCATGTCCCCACTAAATGGGAAGTGGCACCCTAAAGGCGACTGTCAGAACCACACAGATGCCAACTAGAGAACAGTCTGTTAGGGTGGCTGAGCCCAAGTCATAGCCAAGTGATGTCTCTGGACCTTGGGGAGATTTAGAAGGTAAACTGCAAATACTTAGATTTCTGTGAGACACATTATATGCACATACATGCATATATTGGCCTTAAGCATAACTGAAAATACAACCTGGGGTGGAATTAAAAAAAAAAAAAAAACTTTACCCAAATAGCTAATAAGTTTAAAAGCTCCAGTTAGCAATTCAGTTTATTTATCAATGAAACTTATCAACCTAATCAACCAGTTTCCTTTTAGATTTAATGTGGCTTATCCAGAACAAGTGTCAAAATGAACACAAGTTTTTATCAGCCGAGGCACGTGTGCTATTGAGAGTGGCAGCCAGCTGAGGCTGTCTGGGTGTCATGTATGAATGTAGTGTCTGCTTAAATACAAGGCAGAGGGAGCTCCAGCCTGGGTCCACACAAGGCTGACTGCCTCCAATATGGTCAGGGCTGGGGAAGGAGGGACAGATGCTGTTCCACTGAACTCAGCAGGTTGTCCTCAGGTAGAAACACGTGTGACTGCATTTGCTCAGTGGTACAACAGAATTGGGAGCAAAGCAAGTGAAACTCCACTGCTTCAAAGTGCAGGTGCCCCAGGAGGCAAGTGGAATTAGGGTCTAGAAATATTTTCCTCTTAATGTTCTGATTTTCCTTTAGGAACACCAGTTAAATGAAGACATGTTTATAATAGTGAAGAACTTTTGCTATAAAAAATAGTTTAAAATGGTTTACCAGCAACCCATCCAAGACGAGTACATTCATTAAAAAGGCAATTGAGTGTATTTGGTGCTATACTTTGAGGGTCTTTTTAGTCTGTTTGCTAAAGTACAATGGAGATGCCATCAAAGAAGCACATTCCTCAGGAGTCCACACTGATCCCAGTTACCTAGAAGATGTACAAATCTCAGGTCTCGGTTTGGGAAATGAAGTGATGCTTTCTTGAGAGGAAGATTAAAACCTCTTCTAATGTCATGTTAGAACCCAGACATGCTAATGGAAGGGGATGTTAAAGACCACCCATGTTGGCTTTTTGTCAAAGGTCTGGCTTCACCTCCAGTGTCAGGTCACCTGACATGCTTGCACTTCAGTTTTAAGTGCTAATGTTAAAAGTTACAGGACTCAGGTGCAGCTGGCCAGAGCTGGGATATTAGCAGCATTGTGGCAATCTGGATAGTGCCTGGGATTCTTTCTCCTGTTTGGTGACCAGAATGACATAACTGGCTCCCTCCTGAAGTTCATGTCAGCCTGCAGGAAGGTGGGTTTTAAGTCTTGTAAACAATGTTTAGATGCTTGTACAAAATACTGCGGTTACAGTGATAAAAACCCACCCAGTCTCGTGTGTCAGTGTTCTTTTCACAGAAAGTGTCACCCATGGAGCTCTGGCCTTGAGTGGTTCTTTCTATCTAGGACCATGGTATCCGAGGGTTGGAAATAGATGGCCGGATGCTGCCCTTGGGAGCTGGTTTGGATCCAAACCAAGACATCTGCATTTGAAACAGAAAAAGGTTCCTGAGCTGAGAAGTAGGACTAGGGGCAAGTGGGAGCACAAGCAGCCCCTCCCTCCCCTAACCACAGCCCCTGTCCTCAGACATCTTGACCAGCTAAAACAAGAGGCTTCCTAACTAACCAGTCTGCAGGGTACAGAGCCCAGATAAGGGAGGGGAAAGAAATGGGAGAAACTGAGTGGATGACAACACAGTGGAACCATAGGAAGTTATTTTCTATTACTGCTTTTATAAAGTTGCTTTGAAAATCTTGTGGTTTACTGTGCTGGTGGTTGAACCTAGGGCCTTCACGTACTAGGCAAACATTTTACCAAGAGCTATATCCCAATCCAGAAAAAAAAATTTTAAGTCTAGGTACTAGGCCAGATCTGGACCTGTTGAGGTGCTATCAGTGAAAATGCTGTGCCCAACACAAAGTCTGAGTGACATAGTATAGACATTTGGGCACAAAAAGATGTCCTTTGACCTTCCCAATCAAGCTCATCCTCCAAAAGCAACCAAGCAAATGGTGCAATTGTGGCTGCTCACCTGCCTTGGGCTGGTCTCAATACCAGTGCCCGGATGACTGACTACAATTTGGCAGCTGGAATAGGCAGGGAATCTTACCTTATACTCCAGAGTTTCTTTGAGCATGTTCTCTTCCTCTTGTGAGAAGTTCAGCAACACTGACACCGCTTTTATAAGATGAAAAGCCTGAAACAAAGTTCACTTATAATTGGGCATAGTGGCCCATGCCTTTAATCCCAGTGTTCAGGCGATCTCTATGAGATCAAGGCCAGCATGGTCTACAAAGTGTTTCAGGTCAGCTGAGGCTACAGGGGAGACCCTATCTCAAAAATGCCAAAAATACATAGAATAATTCACTTTTGTTGCCATGGACCTTGGGGGGTAGGCAGGAAGTCAAGGGGCTAAATGGCAGCATTTCCTGTACTGTACTGGGTATAGTTCAAGCCTCCTGATCCATCTCCTCCTCTGGGGATGGGCAGAGTCAAGAGAACATCCTCACCAGCTACCATGCTCTTCCACAGAACGTAGAAACCTTGGGCAGACTGTGTTCCCAGGTCTCTAGCTTGAGCATTCAAGCTAGGATTCAGAGGGGGACCCACATCCCCCCAGGAGCCATTTCCCACCATGGTCTGCCACTCAATCAGCAGGCAGTTCAGTCTGGGGGATGAAGAGGAGGAAGAAAGCAGTGGTCTGAGTGGGAAGCCATGCAAGGGTGGCTCTAGCACCCAAAAAGCACCTCAGAAGCCTTTACCTCGGATTCTCGACAGGACATGAATTTTAAAACAACGTGTTTAAGGTACTCAAAGTTGATCTCTCGGGCATCAGTAAGGTCGGCATTATTGGTGACAGAAGGGGCCATGTTTGGCATCTCAGGGCCTGGCTTCTCCCGGACTTCAAACAGCTCACTGTCAGGTCTGATTTTCTGAAAATGGGAAATGTGCCATGTCAAACCCTTCAAGCTGCGTCTAGGATCACAGAGGATCCCACAGCCCCAGTTGTGACCAGCTACTGCTTCCAGGGTGACTCTGCACCTTATAGGACTAAAGGACTCTGCCTGGAAGGAAACACCTGAACCCGAGGAAAGCTCAACTCCTCCAGGCAGGGTTGGTGGCTGAGAGGAGACAGACAGGCCATGTTTTCTTATCCATGTGAGAATAAAGGCAGGAACAGAGAAGGCAGGTCTATGTCCAGTCAGAGAATCACCTTCTGAAGCTCTAAGGCCCTTGTCCCACCTGACCTCTCAGAGACCCCATCGAAAAAATCTTGGGGTGTACCACCAGGCAACCAGGGACCCCAGGAAGGCACGGGAGTGGGAAGAAGTAGGCTAAGCACTTGGTGGGCACAGGTTGAGCACTCACCAGCTCCTTCTGCAGAGTCTTCTTAAGTTCCAGCATCCTCTGCTGCATCTGCTTTATGATCTGAGGTAAACCCACCCCCAAAGCCAGTTGTCAGAGCCAAGTTTCACTATTTTAAGAGATATAACTTAAGTGCCCCCCAACATCTGTGAGAAGGTCTTCAGGGGCCCTGCTATGAGGTTTGTGCTCAGCCAACATGGCTTTTCTCTCTCCTCCCATTGCTTTCCACCCCAGGGCCCAGAGGGGCCCCAGTATCATCGTGTTTTCTCTGCAGGACGGTGCTGCCAGGGATGGCTCCACAGAAGGTACTGCCCTACAGACTATCTCTGCTGTGATCTCCTGAGCAGCACATGCTCATCAGTATGCCTCTGAAACACTGAGTATTTGCAGGATTACTCTAGATAGTGGAAAGGTCATAAAGCTTCTCCATACAATCCACCAACCCTGGGTTTTATACCTTTTAGTTTTTTTGAGACAGGGTCTCACTATGTACACTAGGCTAGCCTTGATCTTGCAGAGATCTGCCTGCCTTGGTTTCCCGAGTACTGGGATTAGAGGCATACACCACCAGGCCCAGCTTCTAGGTTTTATATCTTTATTTTTAAAATTTTAACTAGTAAGTTTATCATTATACACCCTGAATGTAATTTATTACAAATTCTGTTATTCATTAGAAATGCTGAACTCTATTTTCTCAATTAAAAATTTGCAATCAGTACCACATATTAATTTTATTTTTGTCAGTGATGGGGACTAATCCCAAGGAAAAAGTTCTACATAAAAATCTCTCCAAAGTCTTATATCTGTAATATCAAAATGAAAGTTTTCTTTGACCTTCTAGTCGATCCACAGCTTAGAATTTTGAATATGTTTTTCATGTATCAATTTTAACAGCTTTCTATTTTCACCAGTGGTTTTGAGTATATGTGTTTGTGCAGACAGGGCCTCATATTGCTGGCCTCAGACTTGCTATGTATTTAAAATTGACCTTGAACTCCTGATTCTCCCGTGTTCACACATTTTCCAATGGCAACTTTTGGGGACAGGATTCAGACTCACAGAGATCTGCTTTCCTCTCTGTCTCCTGAGTGCTGGAAGTAAATGCACCATGCCTGGCCTCATTTTTTCTCTCTTTTCTTTCTTTTAAAGAAAAAAGGCCTCAGATAGTCCAGGCTGGCCTTGAACCTTAACTCCTGATCCTTCTGCCTCTGCCTTCTGAGTACTGCAATTACAGATGTGCAGTCAACTTTATTCTGTGAATTGTAGACTGGGATCTGCATTGATAGAAGTCATCAGACTGGGACAGAGAAGTGAGCAAAGGCATTCAGGAAGCCAACCTTTAGAGAAGATACTAGCCTGGACTGGGGACAGTGGTAGTGAAGAGCAGCTGATTTGGGGATAATCTGAAGGGAGAATCAAGGTTTTACTATGGGTCTGGATGCTGGTTGTGAGAGGAGCAGTGAAACTGAGGATGACCCCTAGGCAGTAGAAGCTGAGGAGCAGGGGGGCTGTCATCTATCTCATGGAGGTGGGAGGAGCTAGAGAAGAAGCAGGCAGTAGAGTATAGCTTGAGGGTGGAAGCAGGGTGTCTACCAGGTGTTGCTGTAGGCAGTCAGAAAGAAAAAGAGCAACTGCTGCAGTAGCACTGGCTGAAGGAGTGCTGTCAAGGAGCTTGACAAAGAGTTTGTCTCTGGAGAGTTAGGGAGGGGGCTGTGTGCTGACAGAGAAGGAGGGTAGAAATAAAGATGCCAAGTATGCCCCCCGCATCATGTCCTTGCTGGAGAGAGAGAACGTGGCCGTAGAAAGATGGGAATAAGTGTGAGGAGCTCTTATAGAACAGCCCCTATCACGTGGACCTGCCCACAGGCAGGATGACTTGGTAAGCAAAAGTGATGATGGAGCAAGAAGGGTGTATACACGTGCTGGATGATGCTTCAAAGCCTGTGAGAGCACTGGGAGGCAAGCAGAGAAGCTGAGTGGGACAGGCAGACTGCAGCAGATATGGGCAAGCTGTCATCTAGATGAAGCAGAGTATCAGAGAAGGAAGGAAGGGGTGAGATTGGAGGATGCCAAGAAAAGAGAGTCAGGCTGGGATGGAGCAGGATGCTGGAGCCACAGGTTGGGGGCAGGCAGTGAGGGGTGGGGTTTAAGCAGAGCTGGGGCTTGACTAGGGCAGTCTGATCAGAGGGAGAGGGACCCAAGGATTGAGGGTGTCAAGAAGGTGACAGTCACCATGATCACTGGAATCTCAGTTGTGTAAGGAGGGTAGAAAAGCTGTGGCCAGTAAGACAGAGGCTTGGTCATCAGCAGATCTTAGGAGTATATACCAAATTACCAGTGGGAAAAACTATACTCTAGCACCTTGGAATGAAGTTGAGGTAAAACTAGGAAGGGCAGCTGGGCAGCCATTCCATGAAGTTAGAATACTTTTGATGGGAAAGTATGAAGTACCATGGCTTCTGGGATGCTGAGGTCGCAATTCATGCCCAGGTCAATCATTCCTATGAGTTCACTGGGCCACACTTCTGTACATTTTCTGTGTGTACTCCATATTCCATGGTAAGAAATTTAATGGGGGAAGGACTTCTCCCCCCTATTCCTAATTAAGAACGTAGGACAGGACTCTATGTCACAGTGGTACCCAACCAGTGCACTGAGCTTGGCAGCCTGGATGGGCAAGCCTGATTTCATAAGTGCAGAGGCAGTGGGAAGGGCAGGTCATAGCACATTTGAGGCCCTAGCAAGCAATACACTATTTACAGTTAGCCTTCCTTTCTCCACCACCCGAACACACCTCTGCAGCCAGGGTTGAACTTGTGGTTCCCAGTTGTGGAAAAGAAGTCCAGAAGGAGGGTATGGCTGTCTATACGGCTCCTTGGGACAGGACAATGGGAACAGCCAAGTGGGCATCTGCTCAGCTCAGACTCTGACAGTGAGGACAGTAGCTCAAGGAGTACAGGACAAAGGGGGTGGGGAGGGAAAAAGGTGGGAAGCATGAGCAAAGGACAAGCAGGAGGAAGCAGGAACCCTCTGCAGCACGAAGGAAAATCTTGAGGTGCCTAGGGCAGCATAACCCCCAGAAATAGCTGGATTCTCTCAAGCGTGAGGGCTGCGTTGGAGAATATCTATGCCAGCCAGGCACAGGGCACCCTCACCTTATTTTTCTCTGTAAGTTGCTGCTCCAAGTCCTGTTTTTCCTTCTGTAGCTGCCCTAGATCCATGGCCCCAACCTCACCATTTGGAGTTCCTTCTGTAGCTGGAAGCTCGTATGCAGGATCCTGCATAGCCTTAGAGATGACCTACAGGATGGTGGCAACAAGATGAGAGCCGGGTGATGTGGAAACTAAGCTACAGGTGTGTGGGGAAGGAGCGCCAGCTCAGTCCACAGGTGTGGCCTGGTGTGCCGCAGCAGGAGGGAACCAAGGTTCAGTATGAGATCCCACCCAGTGCTTGCCAAGGGAACTAGTGGCTTTTTTAGAGTCAATCTGCATACTGACAAGTGTTGGCACCAGACTGGCCCCACAGGTCTCAAGCCTCAGCCTGCCAAGCACTTTCACCACAGAGCAAGAACTACACAAGTGCAGGGTAGGAGTTCTGCCTCCTACTGCAGCACAAAGATGCCACTTACAAGCGGCTTGTGGCCCTGCATCTGCATGAGGTCCTCTTCTGCTGTTGCTGCTGTTGCCTCCTCTGCCCCACAGCTCTTGAAGGCCTCCACTTCACTCTGCAGCTGACGCATCTGCAGCAGGGCAGAATCGTGACCTAGGGTGTTAGAAGGAGTATACAGTATGAGGCAGTGATGGTACTCTGCTTTATGATGAGCTGGCTCACTAGTGACACCACACTGGCCAGGGGTTGACTCCTCACTTTTCTCCAACTGGTGAAGCTCCTGTTCTTTCTGGAGAAGCACTTTGTCCTTCTCCCGCAGATTCTGCTCCTTCTCATCTATTATGGCGGTCAGCTCAGCAGCCTTGGCAAGAAACTCAGCATGAGAGGGAGCTCGCACCCTAACTCCCTCTCCCATTTTTCACTTAGGGGTGGGAGGCATTGGGAAATCTTCAAAAACACCTGCAACCTAGAACAAACCTATAGCAATTTTCTACTTTCATAGACAGGCAGAGACCCATTTTCCTGCACAGGGAGCTTGCCCTCACTATCCCCTCTAGCCCATACTAGGTCAGCCAGACATGTAGCTGTTCCAGCCCACCTCTCAACACACCCTGTCCTGATCACTTGGCACCCTGCTAGCCTGGTGCATCACATCATTCTACTATTGAAAGGTCTTTTCAGAGGTGACTCTGGGACTCAGGTTAGTTATTGACTCATGGCCTCGAATCAGATCCTCTGTCTCCACATTTGGCTTCTCCCACACTTCCTGCCAAAAGCTCAACCTACCCTTCTGTTGGGGATGGTGGGTGGTGATATGCCATCTTACAGAATTAGAGACTGTAAGGTCCCTAGCTGAGGACGTTTCTCCAGCTAATGTCTTACAAATAAATATATGGCCACTGAAACTTAGAAAGGTGCATAATAGGGGGTATGGTTTCTTGGTGGTATTTTCTCCTAGTATCCTACAGCTGACTATGTTCCCAGAGACCCCTGACATGCCTACCCTAGGTAAATGGGGCATCTGTGATGGCTCCACAGCAGGGGATATTGTGCTCCTGAGACTGGAGGGGAGCATGGTTTTGGCCTACACCTTGGTGGCCAGCCAAGGGGCCCACCTGTTGCTGGAACTCTTCTCTCTGTTTCCGAACTTCCTCCAGGGCTTGAGCCATGGCCACGCTCACGATTTCTCTTTGGCTCCATTCATCCTATAATTCAGAGAACAGGTAGGAGATTAAGCCCCTAAACCCAGTCTGAATTTTCTTATCATTATCCTTTACCTGAAGCCTAACAGAGAGGCACTACTTTGTAGGGCCAGACTAACATTCTTCCTGCTTCCCTCATACCTGTTGACTGCCTTGGTGGACACTATACCTATTCTTGAAAATGGGCATACTGGACTGGAGGTCCTGTGAGTTCACTAGCTAGAACCCAAGACTGGTCTAATGAAAGCAACACAGAATAAGAAGACTCACTGGTATATGTGAATGTGGTAAATGGGACTGTCTGGTTACAGGAAACACAAACAGTTATTCAGCTTTAGCAGAACACAATGTTACTGATTTATCAACAAAAGTTCCCCCTTTTGAAAGATTTTATTTTGTTATTTATGTCTATGTGTATGTTATGTGTGTATGTAGGTTCCCATGGGAGCCAGAAGACATCAGATATCCTAGAGCTGGAGTTACAGGCAGTTGTGAGCAGCCTGATATACGTGCCAGGAACTGGACTCAGGTGCTCTTAACTGCTGAGCCATGTCACCAGCTCCCAAAACCCATTCCTTTGTAAAATAATTACATTTATTCACCTATTGTGTGTGTGTGTGTGTGTGTGTGTGTGTGTGTGTGTGTTTATGTACTGAGTCTGAGGGCCACGGTGTATATATCAGTCAGAGGGCACCTTGTGAGAGTGGATTCTTTCCTTCTACCATATGATCCCGGGGATTGAATTTAGGTCATCAGGCTTGATACCAAGCACCTTTATCTCGGCCCCATGACCTGTTTTATTTATTTATTTATTTATTTATTTAATTTATTTATTTTGACAGGGTCTCCCTAGTCCCAGCCAGTCTGGAACTTACTATGTGGACCAGGCTAGCCTCAATCTCACAGAAATCTGTATCCCTCTGCCTCCTGAGGGCTGGGATTAAAGGTGAACGCTACCATGCCTGGCTTTCATGACCCATTTTATAGGAGTGAAAACTAAGGCTCTGCGATTTGTCCCAGGTTCCAGAGATATCAGGTGATAGGGGCCAGATTGAGTGTCAGGGCTTGCTGACCCCAAGGCCAGCAACTTTGGAGACCAGGCTCTCCCACCTGGAGCATCATTTACGTGAACTACACTAGGCGCCTGGCGGCACTTCCGGAGCACAAGGACCGTTAGTCACTCAACCCTCCTCTGAGGGCATGCTTAATGCTTGCCAAGAGCCCAGGTGCAAAATCCAACTTCTCAGCTGCCTGACCACTGGCCAGGGAGATGCCCTGGTGAGAACATGAAGTGATGTCTGCTCTTTCTATCTTCCTAGAAATCTCTGCTTTTTCTGTGTAAGTACCTCATCATCTTGTCACCTTGAGACTCTACATGGCAAGAGCTGGGCTGCCATTGATGATACTCTAATTTTGTGGCATGTGATTCAGGCCTGGCCAGTCAGCATTCCTTTCACCAAATAAATTCATCTAGCACATGGATCTGTCATCAAGACAGACTTTAATCTCTGAAGTTGAGTGGAAGAAGCCCTCCTATCCCTGGAGACACTCAGCTGGAATGCTCCAAGATTAGAACTGGTGGTTCACCTCCTTCCTTCCCCCCAGTGTAGGAAATGGTCCACATGGTGGAGAGAGAAGGAAGGGCCAACAGCAGACCACTGAGGGGAAGAAGTCAGTCAGCCCCCCTGGGTCTGTGGGCGATCCAATTCTTCCTAATAACTCCCTGGGTCCACGTTCTCCACCAGTGAAACAATGGACCACACCTGAGTTACAGCAATTGTTCTCACAGTGTCCAGTCTTGCAGTCAAGGACAAACACAGTACCTGAACTTGAAAGGCTAGAGGTGAGACCCTCAAATATCCTGGATAAGACCCTTTGCCAGGGTCTTCTAACCATCAAATGTTGGTATAGGATAAAGAGCTACAGACTGATTTGGTGGAGAGAAGGGGTGGAATGTTTTGCCATCTCAGGAACCTTCACTGATGTCTAAAAGGGCAAAAGGCAAACATATCTGAGAAGAGAGAAAGACAGGCTGAGATACAAAGAAAATTCATGTTGCCCAATGCACTTTTCATCTGCAGTCATATTTGAACCTCAGAGTAAGCTTCTTGGAGTCAGGGTTATCACTTCGGCTTAATAAAGAGAAAACAAGTCAGGTGTGGTGGTGCCTGGGAGGCCGAGGCAGAAGAATTCCAGGCCAGCCTAAGTTACGCAGCGATACCGTCTCAAGATGGCAAATAAGCAAATAAATAGTGCTGGGGGTTCAGCTAGTGAGAGGCTAAGTTGGCATTGAGAGAAAGCGAGGTAGATGTAGCTCTGAAGTCTACTAGTGTCACAGAGCCACTGTGACTGTGGGATTCCAGGCTGATATTCCATCCTGCCAAAGCAAACATGGCTTGCACCTTGCAGAAGCTGACAGGACACCCACAAATGGCAGCTCTGCTCACTTCCAGAGAAGAGCTGATTTTTGTTTATTATTTTTAAAATTTGTGCGTGCAAGTGTTTTGCCTGCATGTGTGTAAGTACACATGTGTCAGGCAAATAGAGGCCAAGAGAGGGGCTAGTGGAACCCCTGGAACTGGAATTGTGCATGGTTTAAGCTGCCTTGTGGGAGCTGGTAACTGAACCCTGGTCCTCTAGAAGAACAGTCAGTGCTCTTAATGACTGAGCCATTTTTCCAGCTCCAAGGAACAGCTGTTTTAAAAAATTAGTCTTATATATAATGAGTTACTGTGCTCTAAAACACATGAAGACTGGCAGAATAAAAGGAGAAAGGCAGACCCCTGCACAGACAAAGAGCTGTGAGACTTTGCTCAGGATCCAAAGAACTTAGACAAAAATAAAAGAAGAATGCAGAGATTTCAGTAATGCCATCATGTCAATGAGCATGCACAGAATGTCTTACGAACAGAATGTACTTCTTTACAAGTGAAACACTTACCCAAAACAGACAATAGGTTGGGCCATAAAACAAGCCAGAATAAACAGCAAAGGACTGAAATCATTCAGCATATTCTCATCACAAATAATATTAAACTCCAGGTACCTAGAAAGTCCCCCAAGTATTCAGAAAGTAGCCCATTTTAAAGAAGTCTGGGTAGGCTCCTGCCTCTTAGCCACAACCATACTCCTATCCTCTGCTTTGCAATCCAGGGCCTGGGGCTCTGTCAACCCACTTCTGCTCACTGGCTTTATTAACCTCTGACAACAGGGGCACCCCAGGGAGATGAGAAGACTGCTCCTTCCTGGGGTTTTCCTGACTCCACATACATGCTCCTGTGGACTGGCAGCGGCAGATGCAGCCACCTTGCAGTTTTCCCAACACTTGCCTCTGAGCCTATTCACTGCCTCCTTCCCACACACATCTCCGGCACATCTGTGCAGCATCCCATGATGAAGTCTGGTTGGCAGAGCTCAGGGACTGTACTTCCTCATGCTAAGTTTAGTAATTTCAACTTCCTCACCCTGCCTCTTCCCTGGGTCTGGAGGCACTCTTGTGGTTCCCACCTTCATGGGAACATCTTTTCTTTTAATACAAGTGTTCTATTGCATCATAATAGTCACACATGCATCTCATAATCTAGGGTCTTGTTTCTGTAGCTGGTATTCATCTTCTTGCTGTACTATTCACCTTTCAGAAACAGAGATGTCATTCCCCCAGACATCTAATAGCTTTGTTTTAAACTATGTGGCTTTCTAAATCGAATCAGCAAAATTTGAAACAAGTTCAGTATTATTTCCTTTGAAGATTAACTTATCTTTCTGGGCTTGGGATACTAAACAAGGAACACCTGCCCTCATCTAAATCCTGCCAATGTATTTTTCACCAAAGAAATTGTGGATTTCAACCAGAGACCCATCCTCCTAGATGATGACACCAATGGGGAAGAGAGCATTCACAGACTTTTCTGATAATGGAAGCCTAGTGCACAGAAATCCACATTCTTTACGTGCCTACAGACAGCACCAGCAGTAGCCAGATCCTTTCTAGCTCCCCATCACATTGTCAATCCAAAATTCTTGCTTTATTTACATGGTATCTGTCCGTTTTGTTTGGTTTGAGAGAGGGTCTCAGGTAGCCCAGGCTGGTTTCAAACTCCCTATGTTGCCCTGTATTTATGATCTTCCTGCCTCTACCTCCCAAGTGCTGGGATTACAAACCAACACCCCAACACCTGGCAAAGATTCTCAGTTCTACACTGTGACTTAAGCCCTTCTAGAGGGCTCCTCTGGGGTCCGTTATAATAACAACTGACATTTTCTGGAATTCTGACAGCCTGACTTCTGATGTCACCTTATCTTCATTCTTACAGCAGATATTCAGGCAAAGACCATTCTTTCATGTTTTGAGACAGGGTCCCACAATGTAACACTGGTGGCCTTGAACTCTCCATTTTCTTGACTTTGCCTCGAGTGCTTTCACCAGCATGCTTGCTAATCATGCTATCCTAACTTTCAGTCCCCAGGTAAGACCTTACATTAGACTATACCTTCTCACTCATGATTGGGTCTTATCTAGTCACTAAGCAATGGTGTCTGTGTATTAGTTTCTACAGCTGCTGTAACACATTGCCTTGAACTTGCTGAGCTAAAAGGGCTAATCATGTTAATAGCTCTACAGGCCTTCCTGTCTGCTAGGCAAACACTCTACCAACTAAGTTATATCCCTAGCCCTCCTTATAGGACTTAAGGTATCAGTAGGCTATGTTCTTCCAGAAAAAGTCTTTTCCCTGCCTTTTTTAGCTTTCAGAACTACAACTCTTGGCCCTGGGCCCATTCCTCCAACTTTCTGCAAAGGCAGCAGTGCAGTATCTTCAAATCTCAAATTGAACTGGGCACAGTGATGCAAGCCTATACTCCCAGAATCTGGGAGGTAAAGGCAGGAAGATTAGGAGTTCAAGAACATCTTTAGCTATGTGAGTTTGAGGCTAGCCTGAGCTACATGAGACTCTGTCTTAAAACCAAAACCACAACCCAAACCAACTCTACCTGCTTCTGTTGTCATTATCACCTTCTGCTGAAACGTTGTCTCTGCCTCATTCTTAGGAGGATTTTTGGTGACTACTTAGGGCCTGCCCAAACAGGATAAACTGTTCCTTTCAAGATTCTTCATTTAATCACACCTGCAGAGTTCCCTTGGCCATATAAGGTGACTTTCACAAGTTCTGTGGATTAGGATTTGAATATCTCATATTTTTGGAGACAGGGTCTCTCTATGGAACTTCACTGACTTAAGGAGAATCTTACTTTGATTTGAGATGCTCCTGCCATAGCCTCCTGAGTGTTGGGATTATAAGCATGTATCACTATATACCGACTCACATAACTTTTAAAATATGTTGGCAGAAAGGTGTGTTTTATTGTTGTTGTTGTTACTGTTTTGTTTTGTTTTTCTAAACAGTCTCTAGCCCAGGCTGGTCTTGAATGCTCTACGTAGCTAAGAATTAAAGTTGTTGATATTTCTTATCATTTTATGCCTACAAAATATGTAATCACGTATCCTTTTTCATTTCTGATTTTGGTTATTTGTGCTGTTTTTTGTGCCACTTCTTTTTGAAAAAAATATTTTATTATTTTTATTTTATGCTTATGAGCATATTGCCTATATGTATATAAGTGCATTCCTAGGAACTGGAGTCACAAACAGTTGTTAACTACAACATAGGTGCTGGGAACTGAACCTGGGTCCTCTCTAAGAGTTGCTCTTAACCACTGAGCCATCTCTCCAGTTCCTCCACTTCTTTTTTTCTTGATTAGTGTTACCTTGAGTTTTAACAATTTTATGAAGTCTTTAAAGAAATCAACTTTAGGGGCTAGCAATAGCAAGATGGCTCAGCAAATAAAGGTGCTTGCTGTTAGGCAGAATGACTTAAGATCAAGCCCTGGGACCCACAAGAGAAAACCAACTCCGTCAAACTTGGACTCCTACACCCACTCTGTAGCACACATGTCATGTCCCTCTCCCCCGCCCAACAAATGTATTCACTTTTATGTGTATGTGTGTGTCAGTGGAGGCCAAGAAGAGGGTGTTGGAGTCCCAGGAGCTGGAGTTACAGGTAGATGTGAGCTATATGATGTGGGTGTGGGGAAGTAAGCTTACGTCCTCTAGAGGAACAGGATATGCTCTTAACTGCTGAGCTATCTCTCCGGGCCCCATGACCCTTTTTTTAAATGAGAGAAAAATGTTCTATTTTTTATTTCATTAATTTGTGTTCTTTTGTGTGAGTGCATATGCATGTATATGTACATATTCTTGCATGTGTTTGAAACATCCTCCTCAGTTATATTTCACCTTATCTTTTCAGACAGGGTCTCTCGCTGAACCTGGAGCTTACTGATTTGGCGAGATGGGCTAGCCAGCAAGCTCCATCTGTCAGTCTCCCCAGTGTTGAGACTACAGCTATGCAACATTGTGTACAACTTTTACACAGATGCTTGGAATCCAACTCAGGTTCTTAGGCTTGTGTGGCAAGCACTTTACCCACTGAGCCCTCTTCCCAGCCCAACCTGTGTTCTTTCACTTATTTCTTCTCATGCTATCCTTGAGTCTGAAACTAGGCTCCATTCATGTGAGGCAAGTGGTCTACAGTAAGCTGCATTTGTTTAAGTTTTGTCATTTCTTCTGTGTTTTCCTTCTTTCTTTCTGAATAGATGAAGTCTCACCCTGTAGTGTAGGCTGGCCTCAAACTTTCAGCAATCCCCCTGCACCTTCTTCCCCAGTGGTGAGCTCATAGGTGTGCACCATCACACCCAGCTTGTTTCCTAAATGACTCAATTTTCAGTAACTCTTCCTAAAATAAGTCCTGTCAAATTTCTTCTAAAATTTAGTTCTGAAATTTCTTACTGTCAAAGTCTTCTAAACACTGCTCTAGCTGCACTCCAGTCAGTTCCAATTTAACGTTTCTTTTTTTCTTTTTCTCCTTCCTCTGTTCCCTTGTATATTTTTTAAACAGATTTTTCAAATTATTCATTTAAAAAATTCTATGTGCTCTGCTCTGGGTGTGGTGGTACACATCTTTAATCCCAGCACTCTGGTGGCAGAGGCAGGTGGATCTCCGTGAATTCAAGGCTAGTATGGTTTTCATAGCAAGTCCCAGGACAGCTGGGATTATAGGGAGACCCTGTTTCAAAAAGATAAAAAAATTTTTTCCATGTATGTATGTATGTATGTATATGTATCATATGTGTGCAGGAGCTTTAAGGTCAGAAGAGGGCGTCAGATCTCTTGAAGCTGGAGTTATAGGTACTTGTTAGCTACCATGTGGGTGCTAGGAACTGAACCCAGGTCCTCTGTGAATTAGTTATCTTTTCCAACCCAGTAAGTCTATTTCTTAACAATAAACATGAAATTGCAATACACTCAGATTTTCTGTATTTTTACTACTGATTTTTGTTTTAATTATAGTGACAGAATATACTCTATGTATTTTCAATTCTTTGAGATTTCTTGACCTTTCCTTTTATTCAGTTTTCATAATTACTCTATGCCTGAAAAGGATATATTCTGCAAATACTGAGTGCACTGCTCTAATATGACCATTAAGAATATTAATAAAGGGGTTGGAGAGATGGCTCAGTGGATAAGAGCATGGCTGATCTTGCAGAGGACCCAGGTTCAATTCCCAATACCAACATGGTAGATAACAATGGTCTATAATTCCATTTCCAAGGGACTTGACACCTTCTGACTTCCTCAGGCACTGTACAACATGAGCAACATGTACAACTGTACAACATGCAGGCAAATACACTCACACACATTAAAAAAAAAAGAATATTAATGTTGCTCATCTCTATTGTTAGTAACTTTTTGTCAACTTCTGTCAATTACAGAAATTTGTTAAAATATCTCACTAAGATGTAGATTTGTCTATTTTCATTTTTTCTCAGTGTTACCTTAGGAGTATTCAATTACAGAATTGATAATAAAATTTAGAAATGAAGAAGAATGTTTCTTCATTATCACTTACTATACACTTTGGACAAAGGCTCTCCCCTTTTTTTGTCTGTTTGAGACAGAGTCTCCCTATAGCCCCGGCTGGCCTGGACTCACAGAGATCCGCCTCTCTCTGCCTCCTAAGTGCTGGAATTAAAGGTGTGCAACATGTTTCCTGGTTCACATTCCAATGTTTCTTAAATGAATTACATGGGGAGGGGGCTGGAGAGAAGGCCCACTAGCTCCTGCAGAGGACCCAAGTTCAGTACCACCACACCTGGCTGAAACCAACATTTATTATGAATATACCCACTCCAGTATGAGCCTGCCTTATGACTCCTTGTTGTGTATTTCCCAAGTTTTCCTTTTCTTTTGGGCTACTCTGAGGCCGGAATGCCAAGCTTTGTACATGCTAGGTTTGTGATCTACTACAGAGCTGTACTCCAAGATTTGACCTTTAATTTTTCATCTTTCTATATTCTATTTATCTACTTTGATAGGGTCTTTCTATGTAGCCCTGGCTGACCTAGAACTTACTATGTAAGCCAGACTCACCCTGAGTCCATGGATCCACCTGCCTCTGTTTCCTGAGTGATGAGATTAAAGGCATGTGCTACCATGCCTGGTAATCCTTCTATATTTTATTTATTAATTTAATTTTATGTGTATGAGTGTTATGCCTGTATGTACGTAAGTGCACCCGTATCATGAAGTGCCCACAGAGGACAGAAGAGGGCATCAAATGCCCTGGAACTGTAATTACAGACTGCTGTTAGCTCCCATGTGGGTGCTGGGTTTCAAACCCAGGTCTTCTGCAAGAGCAGTCAATGCTCTTAACCATTGAGCCATATGTCTAGCCCAATCATTCTATAGTTTATTTATTTATTTTTGAGACAGCTGGCCTGGAATTTGCTATGTAGACAGGCTGGCCTTGATCTCAGAGACCTACCAGGTTCTTCCTCCCAAGTGCTGGGATAAAAGGCATGTACCACCATGCCTAACACTCTATATTTTAGACAAGAATTTTTTAGATCTTTGTCTTTTAATTGCCAGTATTTACTTAATTGTTTTCTTGGCTTTACTTTTATTACATTTTTATTTATTTATTCATTTATGTATATGTATATGTACATTTGCCTGAAACAGCATGTTTATGGAGGTCAAAGGACAACTGGCAGGTGTCAATTTAGGCTTTTTTACCATGTGGGTCCTAAGGACTGAACTCAGGTCCTCAGGCTTGGCAGCAAGCACAATTACTGACTGGTTCATCTCGATGATCTTCTCTTGGCTTTACATCATGCTTGTCATTCTTTTGGAGTCTTTTCTGTTGGTTTGGCCCTGGCCTTCACCTTTGGGCCAGTTCCTGACCTACAACCATTCCATGGTTCTTTAATCTACCCTGAACCTCTGCTCTGACTGCCAGATTTGACAGCCAAAGGATTACCAGTGTTACCTCAGTGGTTTTCTGGGCAGCTGCAATTTTGCTTTGCAAACAACATGGCAATGTCCAAGCATTTCTGGATGTTCTGTCATCTGTGGGCCAGGCTACTGACATCTGGTTGATAGAGATCAAATATTCCTATAGTCCATACTGCTGACAGTGCCCAACAATACAGAATCTTATCTCTCTGCAGAGGGCCTGTCTTTGACATATCATAAGACCTCCCATGGTGCAGGCATTCAGATGTTTGTTGATGGACTACGTTAAAACAAATCAAAAAACCCTCAAAAACAACAAAAAAAGAAAAACAAAACAAAAAACCTCACTACAACCCAGGTCTAATGGCACAGTCCTGTAGTCTCTGCTATCTGGGAAGCTGAAGCAGGAGGACTGCCAGTGCAAAACTTCTTTAGGCTACAGAGAAAGTTCAAAGCCAGTCCAAGCCAACTTAGTGAGACCTTGTCTCAAAATAAAAAACACAGAAAGGGGTGGGAACATAGCTCAGTGTAGAGAGCTGCGGATTGCCGCGTCTTAAAGATGGCGCCTGCTCCCACCTTCCACCATCCCGAGGTGGGCGCTCTCTGGAGCAAACAGCTCCATAATTGGCTGTGGCTGAGGTCTGGCCCTGCTTCCGCATGTGTGCGCCTATCTGCTTTCACCCCGTGGTAGTTTGGGGTTGGCTGGCAGGAGGGGATTTAACTCTGGCGGGCTTTCCCCGGGAGGAGAAGTAAGGCAGGAGAAGTAAGGCAGGAGAAGTAAGTCAGAAGAAGTAAGAAAGGAAGAAGAAGTTAGAAAGTTAAGAAGCCAAAAGGTTGTTCAAGGTTCCTGAATAAACTGCATTTGGAAGAGTCCGGGGTCGCGTTTTCCTTGCTGGACGAGAGACAGACGCGACAGCTCAGTGCTAGGGCTGCCTTAGTATGTTCAAGACCCTGGGGTTGAGTTTTAGTACATAAAAAAAAGAAAATCAGATTCTAAGGCATGTGTTTCCCATGATTCAGCACCACTGTACTACTTAGTACCTAAGCAACTCAGATACCATCACTGGGAGCTGACAAGAGGCAGACACTGAGCCACAGATGTTCTCAAGAGAAGAAAGTTTGCAAAGGCTTGGAATCAGTACCAAACTGGGCAAATATAGTCATGATCCACCATGAAAGGGCCAGGGAGTCTGGAGGCCTGTGGGAAAGCAGCCATGCAGTTACATGCAGGGGACAACAGGGCAAGATCTGATTAAAGCACCAAGTTCACAGAGGGAATGGGCAACAATCCAGCAGACTATTTCTTTATTTCTGTTCAAGGTCCATACAAAAGTCGTGTTAAGGCCTATTTCGTAAAGCCCTTCTGAAGAAAACAAGTCAGAAGGATGTTCTGACAGCATAGCTTTCAGTCAGCTATTGACAAGGACACAAAGGAAAGGATAGGCCTCTGAGTGGAGTGAGAGGCTAGACTAGACTAGCACGACCTCTAACTATGACACTTGGACAAACTGCTGAGGTCAGATTCTAAGTAGCACTATTCTTCCCACATCCTGGATCCCTGGGAGAACTTGGTAAGGTGACCTTTTTTGGCAGAAATACTGACAAAGTACAATTTTCTTCCTTCTTAATTATAAGTATGGGGCTGTCAGCTGTCCACTCCAAACACACATGTAACAGACAGGAACTTTTATAAAACTAGTTCTATCAAATACCTTTAGTTTCTTTAGTTCAAACTGGTGATGTTGTAAAGAACGTTCACATTCATTTCTGCTTTCTTTAAGGGCCTTATTTTCTTGTTCCAACTGTCGCTGTAAATTGAGAACACATAAGAAGAAAAGGTCTTAACTACCATGCCTCCTCCTGGACACAGTCTGATCTCTGACACAGCCCCAATGAATTCAGATACTCAGTACCCATGAAAAAAGCTGGGAGTGATGGTGCACATCTGTAATCTCAATGCTAGGGAGGAGAAAACGACAAATCCCTGGAGCTTGCTGGCCAGTCTATCTATCCAAGTCTATGAGTAACAGGCTCACTGAGACACTTTCTCAAAAAATTAAGGTGGAAGGAGACAGAAGAAGACAGCTGTTATCAATATCTGGCCTCCACAAGTGAAATGATCTCTTTTTTTGGCCACTTTCAGGGTAGGAGTAACCAATATGGGGAGGGCAAGGAAGAGAACCGCTAAAATAACTCCGAGGCTAGGAGTGACAGAGCACTTGTTTAGCAGGTGTGAGGTTCTGTCCTTAGCGACTCATGAGGAAGAATAACATGCTTCTCCAGGAGAAGGGACAAGGAGAAGGACCAGAAAATTTTGGAAAAAGAGGAAGGGAATAGTCACAGAACACTGGCAAGTTCCTGTGGCGCCCAAAGAAAGAAAAAAACACTTGCTGTGAGTCTCTAGAAAGTAGCCTTTTCTCATCATCAGCAGGTTAGATACCTGTTGGAAAGATGTGACCTCATCTATGAAGTGGTTCCCCAGCCCAGAGAGGCACCATTCCAGTCAAGTGCAGTGCTTTAGCGCAGTCCTCCTGCGTAGACTCCTGCCCTCTTTACTCACCATTCCCTGTTCTGAGGCTGTCTGGTCGGCCACACGTGTTTGTTCTAGGCTGGCAATCTGGGCCTCCAGTGCATAAGTGTGCTCCCTGAACTGCTGCTCTAGGGCAAGAATCTGCTCTTTCGAAAGGCTGCTCTCCTGGTTTACAGTGATCTGCAGAAATACCAGAGGACAGTTAGTCAAGAGACAAAGATTTCAGAAGAGGGCCTTATCCTGCCCTCTGTGATCTCTTCTGCTCTAGTGTGCCTATGAACCCTGGCAGGTTCTGCCTGCTCCAACAAGATCTGGCCTGATCAGGAACGTGAAGTCTGACCTTGGTCTTGAGGCCACTGGTGTACCCTCATGGTATGTGCAGGGCACCACCCTGACCTCAGACACAGTCTTCCTTCAGCTATTTGCAAGACTCCTATGGCTGAAGCTTTCCCAGGAGAGGTAGAAGAATACAGTGGTGAAGAATAGAGTTATGTGTAAGAAAGAAAGATGTGGGCCTTACCACTTGCTGGCTATGAGCACACTGACGACTGACCAATCCCTCTACAGTGTATGACAGTGCAAGTTTAGGAGTGCTTCTAGGACTAACTGGAAAGCACTGTGCACAGCGCAGGAAACAGTCAGCAAACTAAGATCTCAGTTCTGTCTTTTACTTCCCTGGCTTCTAATTCATTAGCCTACCTTGGGTATGATGACTGCCCATGGGCTTGGTCCCTTCTTCTCAAGGTTTGAACCTATTTTCCATACCTCTGATTGAAAGGTAAAACCCCTGGAGGACCCACAATAGGGTGAGAACTACCGGTTAATCCAACTACCAGTTGGCTCTGGACAACTCTGACCCTCTAGCAGGATCCTGCCTCCCTCCCCTGCTCTATTCCTATCCTGCATAGCTATACTGAGGTCAGGTGCAGAGGGAAATGGAGCCTGACATACAGGAGGGAGCACTCACAAGCTTCTGGATCTGGGCTTCCTGGGCAGCCACAGTATTCCTGCTCTGGCTGAGCTGCTCCTTGGAGACCTGCAGGCTCTGCTCCAACTCCTTCACCTGGGGGGAAACGGAAACACATTCTTCATAAGAAGCTGAGCAATTTAATGTATGGTTAAAAAAAATTTATATATATAAGAACATATATACATATATATATATGTTCTTTTTGAGACAGGGTCTTCCTGTATGCCATAGCTGGCCTGGAACTTGCTATGCAGACCACCAGGCTGGCCTTGATTTCACAGAGATCCACCCACCTTTGCCTCCCGAGTCCTAAGATCAAAGCCATGTGCCACCATGCCTGGTCTGATAATTCTTTCAATTTTTTTTGTGTGTATGAGTGTTTTGACTGCATATATGTATGTGCACTTGTGCATGCAATGCTCACCAAAGTCAGGAGAGGGTGTCAGATTCCCCAGAACTGAAGTTACAGATGGCTGTTAGCCAACATGTGGGTGGTGGAAACCAAACCCAGATGCAAGAGCAGACAATGCTTTTAACACCTGAGCCATCTCTCCAGTCTCTAATAGATGGTTTTAAAATTCAAGCCAGAAACTAGGAATGGCGGCAAACACCTATCATCAGAGCACTCAGGAGATAGAAGCAGGAAGATTAGAAGTTCCAGGCCATCTTTGGCTATGTAGTGAGTTTGAGGCCAGTTTAAAGCTATAAAAGATCCTATTTGGGTTAAAAAAAAAAAAAAAAGAAAGCCAAACCAGAAAAGGCCAGGCATAATGGCTTGAGGAGATAAATTTCAGCATTCAGGAGGATAAGACAGGAGAATTACTGCAAGTTCCAGACCAGCCTGGGCTAAACAGTAAGATTCTATCTCAAAAACAAGTAAGATTTAAACCAGGAAAAAAAAAAAAAATTCAGAGACATGGAAGCTGCTCAGTAGTAGAGAGACTATGAGAATAAGCAAAGCCCAAGCTTCAATTCCTATGCACGCACGCAAATACCAATTCAAACCAATTTACATAAAATACATTACAGAAATGAACAAAAATGGGCCTAAGTCTACCTCTGTAAATACCACTCTAATGTCTTTTCTTCAAGTCTTTATGACTTTTCTTTACAAGTCTGTATGCTGTGTGTAGTTTTAATAGAACAGTATAACACTTCATCTTTCCCTGATTCACACACTTCTTCTTTGCATCTATACCACTTCTGACCTTAAACTATCACTGACTCCAGGGCTTCCCGCTTCATTGATCCACCTGCTATCTCCAGTGTTGGTACTTGTGCTGTTTTTATGTTTCTAGTTCTTTAGTTTTTGCATGTGTGCACATGATGTGGCTGTCACAACTTTGTTAAGCTGATTCGCTGTCCTTCATGTTGGTTCTGGGATTAAACTCGGTGGCCATGCTTGTGCTGAGTCATCTTACATGCTCCTTTTTACACTGTTTTCAATTAAAATAAAGCAGTAGTTAACAACTGCTCACAAAATTGTCTGAAACGATTTGAATCAGACCTGTGGGAAAGTTTCCCAGAAATGGCACTGCTGATTACAACATGAATTTAGGTTTTTCCCAGTCCATAAATTTGGACCAAGTCTGACTGCTTCCTGATTCTGCAGCAGGCTACATGGCTGGCAAAGTGAGCAGAGTGACATACCCTGGCCTATTGGGGAGCCACTTTCCAGCAGACAAGATTAGGCCTTCCAAGGTGGCCTTTGCCTGCATGTATGTTTTTGTCTGCATGTATGTAAGTGTACCTGTGTCATGCAATGCCTACAGAGACCAGAAGAAGGTGTCAGAGCCCCTGGAATTGGAGTTATGGATGGTTATCAGTTGCCACGTGGGTGCTGAAAACTGAACCCAGGTCCTCCAGACCTCTGGAAGAATAGTTAGTGCTCCCAAACGCTGAGCCACCTCTCCAGCCCCATTTTTTTGTCAATGGAACCTGAGGTCTCACAAATACTAACAAGTACTTTATACCACCATACAACCTGGGTCCTGGTGACTAAACTTTGAATTCAGGCTCTCCAGGTCTGGCAGCACCTTCACCCACTGAGCCATCTTGCCAGCCTGCTTCATTTCTTGTTCTCTCTCTCTCACTCTCTCTCTCTCCCTCTCCTCTCTCCTCTCTCCTTCCCTCCCTTCTTTCTAACTTTTTTGCAACAAGGGCTCACTATGTAGCTCTAGCTAGTGGTTTAGAACTCACAAGTAGATCAGGTTGGCCTTGAACTCATGGAGATCCCCTGCCTCTGCCTTCTAAGTGCTGGGATTATAGGTGTTTACCAGCACACAAGGCAGGAGAAGGATTCTTGTAATGCTCAGATTCCTCACATATATTCACAAGTAAGATTGAACCTTATAAAACAACTGTATGAACCGAGTTTCTCTCTCTCTCTCTCTCTTTTTTTTTTTTTTTGGTTTCCTTCCTTCCTTCCTCCCTCTCTCCCTCCCTCTTTCTTTCTTTCTTTTTGGGTCTTTTTGAGACAGGGTCTCCCTGTAGCTCCAACTAGCCTAGAACTTGCTATGTATTGATCTCTACCTCCTGAGTGGGATTAAGGCATGGTTAAATGCATGCACCACCACACCTAGCTCAGAGTTACTATTTCAACACACAACAGTAATGATATTTTCATGAAGATAACTTTTATTAGTGCTAGAGCCAATATGAAAATCTAGCTTTTTAAACACCTGGATTCAGAAAGCATCTACTGAGCTCTAATTTTAAGGCAGAGCTCACACAAGGATTCATATCCTTGAATATACCACACAACCCAGTAATTCTACTCTTAAGTATATGTCTAAGAGAAATGAAAATGTCTAAGTTCACACAAAACTCTGGGACACTGTGGCTGGTGATATAGCTCGATGGTGCAATGTTCATCTAGGAAAAATCATGTCCACTAATGTTTACAATAGCATTACATGCAGCAGGCAAAAGGTAGAAAGGGGCTGGAGAGATGGTTCAACAGGTAAGAACACTGGTTGCTCTTGTGTAGGACCCAGGTTTAGATCCTAGCACCCACATGGAGGCTAACTGGCTGGAACTTGTTTCACGGGATCTGATGCCCTCTTTAGGCCTCAGAGGGCACTTATGTACATGCAGACAAAACACTCATATACACAAAATTTTTTAAAAATTATTTTTTAAAAAGGTAGAAAAAGGGGCTAGAGAGATGGCTCAGCAGTTAAAAGCACTGACTGCTCTTGCAGTGGACCAAGATTTAATTCCCAGCACCTACATGGTAGCTAACGACTGTCTGTAACTCTAGTTCCAGGGGATCCGACACCCTCTTCGGACCTCCACAGGCACTGCACGACAAGGACTTATACATATGCAGGCAATACACTTGTACATATAAAAAAAGAAGAAGAAAGGTAGAAAGAATCTAAATGTCCACTGTTACTAGAATATTATTCAGCCTTAAGAAAGAAGAAAATTCTGACACAAGTTATAAGCCACATTAGAGTGAAAAGTGTTATGCTACATAAAATAAGCCAGATTCAAAGGGACAAATCTATGATTCCAGCTATGTGATGTACCTGGAGCACTTGAGTTCATAGAGGCAGGAAGCAGAGTGATAGAAATGGGCCTTGTTTCCTTGATGGGTACAGTTTCAGCTTGGAAAGTGAAACAGTTCTGGAGAGGGACAATGGGGAGGGTTGTACAACAATGTGAATGTAGTTAATACCACTGAATTGTATACCTGGGAATTGTTAAAATGACTATTTTACAACAGTTAAACAACCATAAAGGATATTTAGAAGTAGAACTGAATCATAAAACAAACTCTTTGCGAAAAGAAAACAGGCACCTGGCTTCCCACTCGCTATACTTGCTGTGTTAGCAATGAAAGGCAGAGTCAAAAGTGGGAGATACTGAGAAAGGCAGGATGTCTATTTCTAATGTGCCCAGTGCCAAACTGAGGAAGCCAGAGCAAGCACAAGCCTGGAACAAAGCTCCAGGGTCTGTCTCAGGGGAAGACAGGTCAGGCTGTGGATTCTCATACAAATGCCAGTAAGAACACAGGCCTTCCTAGGGAAGAGGACACCATGGAGGACTTGGAGAATCCCAACAGTACATCCCTGCAAGAAAAACCATCATCACTGGAACAGAGAAGAAGGGAGGAAAAGCAGACTTAGCAGTTTTTCTTTTTAAAAAAGCTATAATGAATAAAAGTCACTGCCCAATTTATTACAAAACAAATGCCTCATGACTTTTCATGTGAACCATAATTTAACTGATTTCACATGTCAGAATTCAAATCCTGAACGGCTAATAGCATTTTTATTTTGGAGAGTCCTGCTATAAGTGAGACTGCCTGTGGGAAGATGAGTCTGATCTTTCTCACACAGTAATTCCAGTTGTGTAAGTGCTGTCAGTGTTCTCTCTGAATGAAGATGGGACTGGGCTCCATTAGTAATAATCAGTGTTTCACAAACATGGGAATGCCACTCAAAACCCATTGAAGATTGTTTTATGTGTATATTAACATAACTGGCTATATGACCGTTTATATATTCAGAAAATTTCTCTATACTGTTTCAGAACTTATGGAGACTCCTGTGTTATAATTTGATTATTACTGTGTCACAGTCTATGGATAAAGATAAAGAAGCAATAGTTCAGACTGTGGTTCTTGACTGTGCCAATTTAATCTGAACTCTCAGTATCTAAAGATGCTGTGTATTACTACTGGAAAGCATTTTAGTGTAGTTTATGAATAATATCAAGAATATTTAACATCTCTTAAAAACTTTACATAAAAAGAGCTGAGCATTCAACTGAAGAAGTTTTTTAAAAACTGGACTGAATCTAAATAGGAAGAAAAATTGAATAAAAAAAGGAAATTTTAAAAGCCTAAAAACTTGATGAAAACAGGACTAACAAGATAGTTCAAGGGCCAGTATACACATGGTATATAATGATGCAATTCTGCCACCTAGTAAGAAAGCAGCAATACTGTGTGAGAGAGCAGATGTGTCTTCCAGCAACTTTTAGCTTAAGGCTCACAATTTGCCTAGGACAGACTGCAAGAATACTAGTCAAGAAAAAAGGAATTAACAAACTGCAGAAACAAGGAAATACAATAGCCATTTTAAAAGGAAACAGTAGTGTATATATTATTAGAAAAAAATATTACATGTCAATATAATTCAAGACAAAATGCTAATAAGCTAGAAAACAAAAATGAAATGCATAAATTTGGGAAAAAAAAAACCTAGGAAAAATGTCAAATTGGCTCAAGAAAAAGTGGAAAATTTAATAATACTTTGAACTAGAGAAATGGCTTAGCAGTTAAGAACATTTGCTGTTCTTTCAGAGGACCTGGGGTCGATTTCTAGAATCCACATGGTGGCTAACAACCATCCTTAACTCCAGGGGATCTGACACTCTCTTCTGGACTCTGCAGGGCACTGCATGCATATGGTGCAACATGCATGTAGGCAAAACACTCATACACATAAAATAAAAATAATAAAAATTTTAAAAATACTCTTAGGTTCGGGCTGAAGAGATGGCTCAGTGACTAAGAGCACTGGCTGTTCTTGCAGAGGACCTGGATTTGGGTTCCCAGCACCCATATGGCAGCTAACAACTATCTATAACTCCAGTTCCAGGGGATCCAATGGTCTTTTCTGACCTCCATGGGCACTGCACGATACAGTGCATGGATACACTTATATCCATGCAGGCAATACACTCATACAAATAAATAAAATTAGTAAAGAAAATATTTTTTAAAATCCCTCTAAATTGACATTGTAATGAAAGATCTTCTTTACAAAAATCTACGCTCAGAATGCTTTATGAGTAACTGTATAAAATTTATGAGTATTCATTTTAATAAATAGCATCTTAAAACAGTTTCACAAAATAGTAAAAATAGATGTGGTGACACATACCTTAGCCCCTGCTACTCAGGAGGCTGAGGCAAGAGAACTGATAAAGCCAAGGAAGGAGGCCATCCTGGTCAGCACAATAAAACCTTGTCTCAAAAACAAGAAAGTAGGGCCAAGAGCCAGGAAAAGTGGTTCCTGTAACCCTCATAATCCCAGCTCCAGAGGCAGAGGCCCAAGGTTATCCTAATCTACATATGGAATTCTGGGCCAACCTATGATATAAAAGACCCTATCACTAATGAAAGAACAGAAGGGAGAGAGGGAGGGAGGGAGGGAGGGAGAGAGAGAGAGGGAGGGAGAGAAGGAAGGAGGAAGGCAGAGGGAGATGCAGGCACATTTATTTCCTTTTAGAGTAGAAACAGAGGACTGGAGAAATGGTTCAGTGGTTAAGAGTATTAGCTATTCTTCCAGAGGATCTGGGTTCAATTCTTATCACCCACATGGTAGCTAACAACCTTCCAAAATGCCAGTTCCGGGGAATCTGATGTCCTCTTCTGGCATTGTATGACATGGGTGCACTGACATACATGCAGGCAATACATTCATACCCATAAAATAAAATATATTTTTTCCAAAAAGTAGCAGCAGGCACTAGAGATATGGCTCAGTAGGAAACAGCATTTACTGTGCAAGAATGAGAACCTGATTCAAACTTCTAACACCTATGTAAAAATGTGGGAATGTTTGTGCATGTCTAAAACCCTAGTGGTGTGTGGGTCAGAGACAGGAAGATGGTTGGGGATTGTTGGCAGTCAGCCTAACTTGAGATTTACTGAGAGGTTTCTCAAGAGAATAAAGCATAGCTGACAGCCTATGGCTTCCAGGTGTGCACACACCACATAGACAAACAGCACATTCACATACAAATACACACTCACATTCACATACACATATACACATTCACATACATATACACACTCACATACACAAACATATATACACTCACATACACATACACAAAAAAGGGCAGTGAGGGAAGACTGGGGAAAAATAAAAATGAAAATAAAACAAGGATTCTAGCTGGGCTTTGTGGCAGAAACCTTTAATCCTAGCACTCAGGCAGCAGATGCAGGTAGATCTCTTGAGTTCAAGGCCAGCCTAGTCTACATAGTGAGTTCTAGGCCAGGGAGGACTACAGGGAAACCCTGTCTCAAAACAAAACAAAATGAAATATGTCCAATACTATTGCTTAATAGAATACTGGAGACTACTGCAAATGCGTTGAGAACAGAAAAGGTGCCAGAGATAGAAACTTGCAAAGGATAAGATATTTTCTAATTCTATTCTACACTATTTCTAAATATGATTATCTGACTACAGAAAACAAAATAAATGACATAATGTCAGAATAGGAGCATTCAGGAGGGGGAAATATACAAGACCAACTTAAATGATAACCTTTCTCAGCCGGGGAGGGTGGTGCACACCTTTAATCCCAACACTGGGGAGGTAGAGGCAGGCAGATCTCTGTGAGATTGAAGCCAGCCTGGTCCACACAGTGAGTTCCAGGTCAGCTGGGGCTACAGGGAAATGGTGTCTCAAGAAAACGAAAAAACAAAAAATTTTTCTCTAGAATCATCAGGAATAATAAAGTGTAATTGAGTAAGATACTATCAAAGCATCAATACAGAGTTTTAAAAACCGATCATTTGAGAAAAAAAAAAAAGACATCTACTGGAAAAAAATGTAAAATTTTCAAAGAACAACGTAATCTGAATAATGGAATTTATTTACATCTTTAAAAGGAACATTATCAAAATTACTCTGGAGACAGCAAGCAATAAAATACATTGCTATAAAAAAAAGATAATTCTCCCAATATAGTCTATATATTTAAATCAATCCCAGTAAAAATTTGGATTGAGGACTGGGGATACAGCTTAGTTGGTAGAATGCTTGCCTAAACATACGTAAAGCCTTGGGCATTATGACTCAAACTGTAAGCACAGCACTCAGGAGATAGAGGCAAGAGGATCAAAAGTTGTAGGACTGAACAATATTCCCAGCAAGACTGAATTTTGAGGAGCTTAAAATCTTTAAAGGTCCACAGATAGGTCTTATGAATACTGAGGAGGAATTGTTTATGGGATACTGAGATATAATACTTCCAACACTACAGTAGTAAAACAATATAGAAGCTCCACAAAAGCAGACACTCATCCTAAGGAAATATACTAGAGAATACAGAGATAATTTCATGTGCACAGCAATATTTAGTATGTGATAAAGTTAGCACAAACAATTGAGGTGGAAAGGACAGATTGTTTAGTAAATGGTTTTGAGCAACCTGGAGAAAAAGTAAATTTGGATGCTTACTTAAAACCACACACAAAGATTATCTGTATATGAGCTGGAGCTCTACTATGTAAAGGACAAAATTATAAAATTAATTAAAAATATAGAAGATCTTAAGCTATATGCAGACACCCTTAAACCAAGTTTTACAAACGAAACATAAACAAAAGGAAGAAGTCACTTGCTTTAAGTCAGAATGACAAAAAGCAAGAAACAAACACAGGTACCTGACTGACTCTAGAAATCAACTTACAACATTAAACCCCACATCACACTCAAGGGAGTTGTAGATGTTCAAGGGAGTGATAGGATCAGAAGTACAGTTGGGAAGATCAGTTTGGTAGTGACTATCAGAGAGTGAAGGAGAGACTGGTGCTGGGTGGCCAGCCTGGAGACTTTCAGTGCACCTTCATCTAGTGCAGCTGGAAGCTCTGGAGTACAGTGGCAGCAGGAGAGATGTTTAGCTGAGACAAACAGTAATGCTCTAGAATGAGGCCAAAGCAGTGGCTTTTCCAAGTTTGTCGTGATGAGGTCAATCACTGGGCTACAAAGAAAAGAGAATTTACCTCCATTATGGGACAAGAGGCCAGTATGCTCATAGTACCCCAAGCTGAGGAAAACTTGGGATGCAAGGTTGGTTGTTGCTCATGCCAAAGGGAGATGGTAACTATTTTCCTTGCCCAGTAGAGAGGGAGTGAGGGTTGGGGAAGGCAGGGTGCAGCAAGATAAGACAGCCTGGGTGTCATCAATCACCACGCAGTCGGGATGCAATCTGTTCTTATAGCTCTCTAGACAAATGTCTTCCTTTCTCTGAGAAACATACTGAAGATACAAGGCTGGTTCTTCTTTTGGTTTGAGACAGGGTCTCGTGTAGCTCATGCTGGCCTCACCATGTAGCCAAGGATGACCCCGAACTTGTGATTCTCTTGCTTCTGCCTTCCAAGTGCTGGGCTTATAGGCATGTGCCCCCACTCCTGGTTTATGCAGTACTGGGTACAGAAGCCAGAGCTTTGTACATGGTAGGCAAGCAGTCTAATAACTGTGCCACATCTCCAGCCCTACAAGGCTGTTTTTGATGATAGTCTAAGGATGGATAAGCTAGGTGCAGAATATGTTGTCTAGCCCCAGTAACTCCTGAGGCAGGAGGAGTTTAGGGCCAAAAAAGCTACACAAAGTTATACCCAACTGTCTTCTTACCCACTGTCTTTTGACCTTCTAGATCAGAAACCCCAGAAGTTATGAACCCCCAGCATCACTAATGCCTTTTCAACACTGTCAGTATGGGGAGAGTGAACATTACCTCCTTCAGCAGTTCTCGAACATGCTCTTCTGCTGGTAAGTTCTGTTCTAGTCTCTTCTCCAAGGATGCCACCTTCTCTTGCAAATGTTCAATGAGTTTTTCTTTCTCTTGATTTTCAGCTGTGGCCTGGAGAAAAAGGAGAAGCCCTCTTTAAGTCTTCTTTATGTTATAAGTCTTCTCTCTCCTCCTTCCTGTCCTGTGAGGTCATCATGTTTTCCTTAAATTCTGTTCTTAACTACATCAAAGAAAAACACACAATCAAAAATCTTCCCTCAAAATGGGACACAGAGATGCCAAATCAGAACCCCATAATATTAAGAGACCTAGTGAGCAAGAGGCAAACACCAGGTGAGACGTAGTGAAACAAGAGACAAGCACTAACTCCAGTTAAAACAACAGACAAGGTGGAAAGGAACAAAGCTATCACTTCCCTGGTGAGGCAGCAGGGCCAATCCAAAAGGCTCCCAGGCTGCCCTGAAAGGACCAACAAAACCACATTTCCAAGACCATGAATTCAGTCTCCAACAATGACAATAAACAAATCTTAAGCCAAAAAACCATAACTATGTTTTTGGAAACTCAAGGATAGGAGATGGCAGGGGACAAAGATAAATGCTTTAAGATCAACAAGAGAAATTGATACAATAATAGTATTTACCCAAGCTCATGGTATGGGAGCCAAAAAGGCCAATGTACACCCCAGAGTGACCTCAGATAATGCCTACTTTGTCTGTTTTTGTCAATGACTGCAGTAACTGTGGCAACTTGGTTGCTTTTATTACTACCAATCTTCAAATGCTACTCAGGGTCAGAACGAGAATCCAGAAAGCTTGAAGATATAAGCTCTCAGAACCATGGTGGTCCTTGCTTCCACCCAGGATGCCCTCTCCTCCGAGAAGTAGCATCACAGCCTCAGGCTCTGGTGGTGGAATGCAACTACTCGGACTCTGCTTCCTCACATCCTGTGCTTTTATACTTCCAATGTTATAGCTCAGGCCAGACTCACATTCAGCTTGGAACCTGGGTCAATCTCTCCTTTATAAGACACAGTAGCCTGTGTACAGCACTTTAGGGAATAATTACTTGCCATTCTCAACTGTCATACAGGTGACAACTAAGACTGGGTGGAAGGCCTCTGAAGAACAAAAGCACAACCCCACAATTTAATTTACTTTGTCAGGTCTATACAGGTCCTGACCCACAAAAGCAACAAGTCTTCTGGCTGCTGGAAGTAGAGACAGGTAACCACACACCACACAACTAGTTATATAGCAGCACAATCACCCTGCAAGACAGTGACACAGAGTGCTATGAAAGCAAAAGCAGGAGGGATCAACTGCTGAGGACAATGAGACTGGGCCTTCTCTCAACAGGTCAGTTCAGGTGCAGAGACCCTGGGTAAAAGACAGTGTGAAGGTTAGTTTTGTTTGCCTTTTTTTTTTTTTTTTTTTTAAAGACAGGGTCTCCCTGTAGCCCCAGGGCCTTAATCTCACAGAGATCTAATCTCCCTCTGCCTCCTAAATGCTGGGACTGATGGTAGTTTCAATTGTCAACTTGAGGGCTGGAGAGATGGCTCAGTGGTTAAGAGCACTGGCTGCTCTTGGAGAGGACCTGGGTTCTGTTCCCAGCACCCACAGAGTAGCTAACAACTACTTCCAGTTCCAGGGGACTTAACACTCTCTTCTGACCTCCATGGACAATGTACAACGTGGTGCACTTACATACACACATATAAAATAATAATTGTCAACTTGATACAATCTAAAATCACCTGAGCAGAGTCTCAATGACAACCATCTAGATCAGGTTGACGTGTGTTCCTCCCACCTCAACTACAACTCAATAATGGCTTGTCTTCTGAAATTGTAAGCTAAAATAAACTCTTTTGCCTTAAGGTTGTTTTCTCAGGATACTTTTTTGTTGTTGGTCTTTTTGAGACAGGGTCTCCCCTCTAGCCCCAGTTGGCCTGGAACCCACTAT
This sequence comes from Eospalax fontanierii, assembly GCA_035773235.1. Lineage (NCBI taxonomy): Eukaryota > Metazoa > Chordata > Mammalia > Rodentia > Spalacidae > Eospalax > Eospalax fontanierii. The sequence goes on from CM069541.1 coordinate 53,764,269, forward strand.
GTAGACCAGGCTGGCCTTGAACTCACAGAAATCCACCTGCCTCTGCCTCCTGAGTGCTGGGATTAAAGGCACCATCACGCCCAGCTGCTCAGGATATTTTATCTCAGCAAAACAAAAACAAAACAAGAACCAGCAATGCACAAAGAAGAAAGACAAGTTCACTCAGACCAGGAAGCTGGGCGTGAAGGACACAGGGTGGAAGACAACCCCCAAACTTGTGGCCCAGATGCTGAGGCAAATAGCAATATTATGAAAAGCAGTTATCAAGGGAGAGGCAAATGTTAAAACAGCAGCATAGTTGGCAGCAGCTCCCACTCTTGGTTGCAGAGGATGCACAGGCATTTCCCAATCTCCCTAGTCCTCATGATTGCTCTTCACTCTATCTATATCATAAGGAAACCAATCTCAGCAACATGCAGATCATTCAAACGGGCTCCCAAGCCTCTACTTGTTCTACTGCACAGCACTCTGAACTTGACAAAACTATGATGTCCCTTTCCACTGAAAACCAATACACCTTACACAAGTCACTGTGTTGGTTAGGGACAGGTTACAAAGTTAGGGACAGAAAAAGAACCTGCTGCAGGTTCCATTTAGTCTTCTCATAGATAATATCATATAGCCTTCCTGGTCTGGCTGCTTTACATCAAGCCCTCAGCACTTAGGGCTGACTAACAGAACAGCTGCTGAACCATGCTCTCTGCTGCTAAACCTGCTTATTTCTCAATGGTCTCCCTCATCATCTATTCTCTAGGCAAATCTGAGCCTTACAAGTATTGTTCTAGAAACATGAACTGAGAGGCACATATTTTTAATACCCGGGTCTAAGTCAGCCTGGGATGTCTAGTGAGACCTTGTCTCAAAAACAAAGCAAAACAGAATTGGGTCTGTGGCCACTTAATTTGACAGGCTGAGTCAGCCTTCGAATTCAGTCATTTACCACAGCTGTGTGATCTTGGGCAGATCACTTGCTTCTGAGCTGCTCTCCTTATCATCAGCTGTGTAACAGGCAAACAATGTGTACTGAGAGAAATTGATGTACACACTGATCACTCTCTACTTTGACTATGGACACCGTATAGGACTAGTATCAACACCACAGTGGCACCCCTGCCAGAGTTCAGTATTCACATGTCCCTATGGAAATTTTGATGAAACCCAAACTGCTGGTGGGAAAGTATAAATTATTACAAATACAGAAAAATGCTGGGAATTACCTAATAAAGGTGAAAATTTACCTATTGTGGATCCATGGTTTTCACATGTCATTCACACCAGAGAACTCTTGTATAATTAGACAAATGTTCACAGCAGTCTGACTTGTAATAATAAATACTAGAAACAACTCTAATGTCCAATAACAACAGAATGTATAAATGCTGGCATGTCTATACAGTGGACAAGAAAGGAATAAATTATAATTGCATACAACATATGAATTTTTTTTCAAGAACAAATGTATGGCATAAAAAATGTTTAGAATACTCACAAGATGATTTCATTTATATAATGTCAACAAGGATAAGAAATGCAAAAAGATATTGTTTAAGGATAGAATATGGTAAAATTGTAACCAAAGCAAGAATTAAAATGATCTATTTCTGAAGGAAAAAGGATGGGATGGAACAATGGAGGAGGGAGGTACACAGGAACCTCAAAGACAGACACCCTTCCTTAACCTGAGGAAGATATATACCAGGGTTCATTCTCTACCTCATTATATTTCACGAAATTGTGATGTTTATACATTTTGTAGCTGTGTCTAATGTTAGGACCAACAAGAGAAACATATTCTGAACTCACAGCACTCATGCCATGTGATACTCTCTGCGTAATGATTGCAGTATGAGCACCTCAGTTGCTCAAGCAGGAAACCCAGCAATGTCTAAGGTCTCCTTTTTCCTCATTCCTCACATTATGATATTAGCCACCGTTCCTGCCAAAGCCACCATTGTGGGCTGGTGAGACAGCTCAAGAGGTAAAGGGGCCTACTGCCACACGTGAAAACCGATGTTCAGTCCCTGGGCCCCACATGGTAGAAGGAGACAATTGGCTCCCCAAAGTTGTCCTTTGACCTCCATATAGGGGCTGTAACACATGCACATGCATATGCACACATATACAAACACACATATAAACAAGTAAATGCAGTTGAAAAAAATTTAAAGACACCATCACCTCATAATTGGACAACTACAAAAGCTTTCCACCTAGAATGCCCTTTCAGCATGTCCCTCAACAGCCAGGTTAACCTACGTGCTTCTCAGTGCCACCCTTCCACACCCTTTACATCTGAGTTCCTCAACGTGCCAGTCTCTTTACTTGTCCTTTTGTTCATTCTATTGCTGACTGAAATTCTCTCCCATTATTCCCTCCCCTCCAATGACAGCAGGACACCAGTGGGTGTTACTACTTGAAGGGAAACATTTTATGATTCCAAGACTAGATCAAACTGGATGTCCTGAACAGCATCACTCAACAGCCTGTAGTATTCCTTTAGTGTCACAGTAATTATAAATTGATGTGATCACTCAAAAGACTATAGGCACCAAAACAGGTAAGAGCAGTATCAGTTCTGCTCACCACAGTGTTTCTAACACACGCTGCAAAGTCAAGCACCTAGGAAGACTCAGTAGTTTCAGAAAGAATGAGGGAATTTTCTAGAGTGTAGTCTTGATCTCCCTAGGCCTTTTTTCCCAATTAGAAAAAAAGATGCAAGATGGGTGTATAGTACACAACTTTAATCTCAGCACTTGGAAGGAGCAGGGAGATGTCTGTGAAATTAAAGCTAGCCTAGTCTTCATTGTGCCTCAGTTCAGCAGGAGCTATAGGGAGATCCTGTCTCAAAAAGACCAAAAAAAAAAAAAAAAAAAAAAAAGGATGGTTCTTACTGATGCAAAGTTCTTATTTTGTGGTACTGTGTTCATCCTCTATTGACTCAGATGGACTTTGTGACTCTGCCCTCTGGCCGTCCTGGCCATCCTTGGCTCCTTGGATGGAAATGTCCTCCCCCATGGCATATCATTTGCACTTGAAAAATCTAGTTCAATTATTTTAGACTTGAGTTGTTTTTCTTTGTGAGTATAAGACGTTTAAGTTCTGTTAGACATGGTGATGCAAACCTCTAATTCCAACTTTAGGGAAGCAGAGGCAGTGGATCTCTGTGATTTCCAGGCCAGCCAGAGCTACACAGTGAGACCCTGTCTCAAAGAAAATAAAAACCTCAAGGGGTGCTGGAGAGGTGAATCAGTAATTAAGAGTGCTTCCTGCTTTTGTAGAGGATTAGAGTTTGGTTTCCAGCACCCATGCTGAGTGGCTCACAAATGTCTATAACTTTAGCTCCAAGGTATCCAATATCCCCTTCTGTCCTCTGCAAGCACCTGCACTTATGGTCATATACCCAAATACAGACTCACATATACACATAACTATAAATAAAATAAATATTAAAAAAAAAAAAAAAGAATAGTTCTTCAGGGCTGGAGAGAGAGCTCTGCAAGCTCAGCAGGTAAAAGCACTTACCACCAAGCCTGAAAATCTGAGTTTGATCTCCAGGACCCACATGAGAGAATCAATTATGGGGGGTTGTCCTCGGAACTCCACAAGTGCGTGTGCGTGCATACACACACACACACGCACTTCATATTCAGTATTATTGTTCTTTATTCTAGTCTAAGAATTTAGCACAGGCTTAGACTTGGAAGGTATTAAATGTGTGTCAACCAAATGAAAAACAAAAAAAGTATGTCATAGGTACAACTGTGGCAGCCTCAACCCTGACTGTTACATTTTCTTCTACTCAAGGTCTATTTGGTACTTTAAGATATGATACTTAATGGACTGGAGAGATGACTGAGTGGTTTAGAGCACTGGCTGCTCTTGTAGAGGATTCCAGTTTGATTCCCAGCACCCACATTGTGGCTAATAACCATCTGTTAACTCCACTTCCAAGGGCAACAACACCCTCTTCTGACCTTCTTAGGCATAGCATGACATGGGTGCATCTATCTATATGCAGCGATACACAAATACACGTAAAATAAAAATAATAAGGGCTGGAGAGATGGCTCAGTGGTTAAGAGCACTGGCTGCTCTTTCAGAGGACCCAGGTTCGATTCCCAACACCCACAGGGCAGCTAACACCATCGGTAACTCCAGTTCCAGGGGATCCAACAACCTCTTCTGACCTCTGTTGGCACTGCACAACACAGGTGCACTTACATACATGCAGGCAATATATTCATACACATAAAATACATAAAATGTTTTTTAAAAATAGTAAAATATTTTTTAAAAGCCATGATACTTAATTGTTCTTTATGGTACTAGGGATTAAACCCAGGGTCTCATTCTAAACAAGTACTCTACAACTGAGCTATACTCCCAGGTCCATAGAAGACATTTGAGTAGACCAAGTGATATGATTTGGAAGAGTACGGTGGCACAAACTTGTAATTTCTGTTATCTGGGAGACTGAGGTAGGAGGATTCTGGTTCTAGACCAACTTAACCAATTTAGTGAGACTTGCATCTCAAACATAAAACGACTATAAATAGTATGTTTTGAAAATTCTTGTTAGGACTTTTTTCTTTTTCTTCTTCTTTTTTTAAACAGATGGGGTCTTTAGGGCTAGAGAGATGGCTCAGGGTTTAAAAGCACACAGCTGCAGTTGCAGAGGACCTAGATTCAGTTCTCAACACCCACATGGCAGCTAACAACCATCTGTACCACTAGTTCCAAGAGATCCAACACCCTCTTCTGGCCCCTGTGGGCAATGCATGCACTTGGTAACACCTACATACACAAGCAGGTAAAACAGTCATACACATACAATAAAAATAAATACCAAAATTTTTTAATTAAAAAAAAAAAAAAAAAAAAGAGAAGAGGGCTGGAGAGATGGCTCAGTAATTAAGAGCACTGGCTGCTCCTGTAGAGGACCCAGGTTCAATTCCCAGCACCCACAAGGCAGTTAACAACTGTCTGCAACTACAGTTCCAGGGAATCCAATGCCTTCTTCTGATCTCCATGGGTGCTACATGACATGGGTGTACTTACATACATACAGGTAATACATTCATACACGTAAAATAAAATAATTTTTTTTAAAACACAGAGATGAGGTCTTACAGGGTGCAGTGGCATATGCCTTTAATTCTCCCATGCAGGAGGCAGAAGTAGGCGGATCTCTGTGAGATTGGCCAGCTTGGTCTACATAGGGAGTTTCAGGCCAGCTAGGGCTACAGGGGTAAACTGTCTCAAAAAAGCCAAACCAAAACAAAAAAAGAGATGGAGTCTCACAATGTTTCTAAAATCAGCTTTGAATGTCTAGGTTCAGTGATCCATCTGCCTTAGCTTCTAGAATCTCTAGACTATAAGCATATAACAGCTCATTTGGCTACACTGGCTTTTTCCTGTTAAGCAATCTGTGTAGCCGGTCTCACGTAAGGGTAACCCTGACTAGAAACAGGAGGTGGGACAATGCAGACAGCATAAAATGCATTTACTTCAGCAGATGAAATTTCTGATGGAATCAGCTTTAAACTCCTAACAAGAATCCTGAGACTCTGTTTGTCCTGTGCTTACCTTTTGCAAGTCAATGGAAAGAAGTTGAATGAATGCTTGGAGCTCTTGTTCCTTTTGTTCCAGGGCTATAATCTTATTTTCTGCACCTGCTTGTGAAGCTGTCACATGATCTCTTCGTTGAAAGAAAGCAGACAATGAGCAAATTTGGGTATTTCATCTATGACACATTCTCCAAAGGAAGAATCCCATGATTCCTTATATTTCAGGCTACAAACATTGCTATAGCCACATGAAGTCTATCAATGCAGAAAGATTCTTGCCTTTTTGAAGCAGAAGTCAGAAGAGACAAAATCCACCCAGGTTTAAGAAATTCTGATCTGTCTTTGCCTACTTAGTAATGTTAAAGCTCAAACCAGACTGAGTGCTCAGCAGGACTGAAATGGACCTGTGCGTAGGCAGGTAAAGGAGAAAGGGGACTGGTGGTGGAATGGGGTGGAGGGCTTGAGGCCTAGGCAGGTAGGGACAAGTCCAGAAGCCTTTGCCAGCACCGAGATCAGAAAGAGTTGAGATGAGCAACGGGACAGGTAGGCGGGCTACAGCAAAGCTATACCAACACCTCTTCCCAAGGGCCCCACAGACCAAGCAAGAACCTCTGCTCTTCCAGCGCTGAGTAGTGTCTCTGCAAATCTTCTAGCCTCTGGCTTAAGTTTGATGACATCTGACTGGAAGTCATCAACTCCTCCTGAGTGCGATTAAGTTCTCTGGTTCGTGCCTCCAATTCTTGCTCCATTTTCCCCAGACATTCCTCTTTTTTTAAAAGCTGATACAAAGGAATAATGCTTCATTAGAATATTACTAAGAAATTTACTTTAAAAAAACAGTAAGGCTGGCAAGATGGATCAGCCAGTAAAAGCACTCACAACAAAAGTCAGATGACCTGACTTCTATCCTCGATACTGTGGTAGAAAAAAACAGACTCCTGAAAGTTGTCCTCCGACCTCCACATGCATGCTGTGGCATATGCACGTACACACATACACATACACAGACACAGATACACACACTGACTAACAAAAAAAGAAAGAAGAAAAAGTGCAGCCAAATTTCTGTAATACTTTTGCCAAAGGACATACATTTTAAGCAGAACGTTCCCTGTTAATCAATTTAAGAGCATGGAAATGTGACTTTATTTATCAGCAATTAGAATGCTAACTTCAAAGTTCAGAGTAAACAGGACTGACTACCCCATGTCATTATTACTTAGCTTCTAAAACAAAAATACATACCATGTGCTTTACTTTACTTAGCTCCTGCTGCTGGAACCCCTCTAATTCATCAATTTCATCTCTCTTTTGGAAAAGACTCAAACTCTGGTTCTTCACTTCTTGCAACTGAGCTGTCAAAAACCTTTTCTCCTATTTGAAAGAAGACAGCAACTAAGGCAATGGACATATTACAAATTTGTATTATATAAGCAGAATTTTAGTATTATTTAAATCGTGCATGCACACATACATACAACAAGAGGGTGGAGGTCAGCAGACAATTTGAGAAAAATCAGTTCTCTCCTTCCACCATGTGGTTCAGGGGATCAAATTCAGATTTCCAGGCTTGGTCCCAAGTGCCTTTATCCATTGAGCATCCATCCACCAGCCCTCAGAACTATTCTAAGACAGGGCCTCACTATGGAGCAACCTGCTCTGTAGCCTAGGCTGGAACAATGGTCCTAGAATTATCACCTCATCTGTTAGTCAAGAGGTTCTCTTATCTCCTCAGTGTGAAGCCTTGAGTAATGCTCTGGTTCCTCCTGTTTTGTTAGGCAGTATTCCAATGTGATTACAGAATCAATCAGGGCCCAGAAGGAAAGAGGTAGCAGAGTCAATTTAGGAATCTTAAGGATAGGTTAATAAAAGTATTTCTTAAAGGTGTGGTATGGGTAAGAATACCAAAAGTAGTAATCTGATAGGAACTGTTAGACTTGGATGGGGGTAAGAAGGAGGAAAATGTTATAAGAATATCAAGAGAGAGAAAACCATGTCAGTCTGAACCACAAGTCCCACTGAAGTTTTAGTTTTTGGCCACAGGATGTAAAGAATCACAAGGAATTCCACATGGAGTTGGAAGTTATAGACTCCTATCAAAGATAAAGGGCACCAAGCCCAGGTGATGCAGCAGCCATCAGTCTTCAGGTAAATAAGGAAAAGAACTGGGGAAAGGGTAGCAGAAGGAGCAAACAAAAGATACCTAGCCTGCCAACCAAGGAAGAAGAGGGGCTGTTGAAGTCAGACTAATCATCTAGTGTCCTGCTTCTAAGAGACAGCATCACACGCAGTACCGTATGGTGGTTACTAGAGAAAACACCATCTTCTTTCTCTTTTTGTGGTTTTGGAGATTGAAACTAGAATCTTGTACATGCTAGGCAGGTGTGCTAGCACTAATGTAGACCCTGGTCTTTTCTTTTTAAGGTTTATTTACTGTTTTATGTATATGAGGGTTATCCCTGCTGTGTTTAAGTACACCTGTGTCATGCACTGCTCGTGGAGGACAGAAAAGGGCATCATATACCCCTCGAACTGGAGTTAGAATTACTAGTTGCCATGTGGAAGCTGAGAATTGAGCCTGGGTACTCTGCAAGAGCAGTGGGTGCTCTTAACTGGTGAACCATTTCTCCAGCCCCCTGAAAAGTTTATTTTTAATCATATATATGTGTGTGTGTGTGTGTGTGTCTATGGGTGGATATGTGCATGTGAGTAGGGGTGCCCCTGGAGGCATTAGATCCACCTGGACCTGGAGGTACACATGGTGTGAACTGCCTAACGTGGGTGCCAGGAACCCAACTTGGGTACTCTGCAAGAGCAGAATACATTCTTAACCACTGAGCCATCTCTCCAGTTCCCCATTCCCCTTTAAACTTTTTTTTATTTTACAAAGTATGAAATTTATTGTTATGATTATTGAGACATGATTTCCCTGTACTCCCAGGTGGCCTGAAACTCACTATGCAGACCAGGCTGGCCTTGAACTTACAGAGATCCACCTACCTCTCCCTTCCGAGTCCTGGGATTAAAGGTATGTGCCTCCATGCCCAGAATATTATTTTTTATTACTTGTGTGTATGTGTGAATGTGGGCATGTATGTGCTACAGTGTGTGTGTGGAGATTGGAGGACAATTTTCAGGTGTTGGTTATCTCCAAATGGATTCTAGGGATTAAACTTAAACCATCAAGTTTGGTAGTAAATGTCTTTACCCACTGAGTCATCTGGTTGGCCCCCTCTTATAACTTAAAAAAAAAATTGAGGGAGCTAGAAACAAAGTTCAGTGGCTAAGAGCACTTCCTGCTCTTCCACAGAACTGAAGTTCAGTTTCTAGCACTACAGATAGTGCCTTACTAAGTTGTCTAGGTTGGTCTTTAATTCATTCTGTAGCCAGGGCAGGTCTGGACCTTACAATCCTGCTGCTTCAGCCTACCATGCAGCAAGGATTATAGGCCTTTGACAACCAGGCAAGGCTGAAGAAGACATTTCCTAAGCCCCAGCATGAATGAGACAAAAATAAAGTAACTAACCTTTTCAAGCTGATCCATCTTTTCTGACCATTCCTAAAACAAAACAAAATAACAAAAGGAAAGACGTAAAATACTAAGACTTAAAAATAACTTTCCCCCAAGAACTATCAACCAAAAATTGAACAATAAGCAATAACATAAAAGAAAACAGAACACCTGTAAAACTGGCTTACTATTAAGAAAGCTAAGAGGCCTAAAAGGAAAAGAAAATAAGCTTCAAACAGAATCCCAGAATTCAGTATGAGCCTGGTTCTGCCCAGCAGGCACTAACGCATGTGCTGTTACACAGCCTCCATGAAAACCACTATGCCTTCTTTTCAGAGTGGGCAGCTAGAATCAGCTGAGTTTATTCATTTCAAGTTATGTTTAGAAATTAACTGAAAGTAATTGGGGTTACTGTCAACTATAATTGATAATTATTTTCTCCCTCACCTTGAGTTCTCCAATATGCTTTATGCCCCCTGGTATACGTCAGAGAAAAAGGAATATTATACTCCTTATTCACAAACTATAGAACACAGGGAAAATAACCATTGACATAAAAGACCAAATCTTAACGGCTGTCATTCAGAATACACTACTTCTAGAGTAAATTTTCTTATATTTGTATACATTCATACCAGTTAACCAGTGAGTAGTTGTAAATTGTTTCTTTTTTCCTTGAGACAGAGTCTCCCTATAATCCTAGCTGGCTTGGAACTCACTATGTAGACCATAGCCTTGCCTTGATCACATAGAGATTTGCCTGCCTCTGCCTCCTGAGTGCTGAGATAAAAAGTGTGCAGTACCAGACTTGGTCAATACACTGTTTTCATAAATCAGAACTATCATTATAAAACACTGATGCTTAAATTTAAAGTGGTACTGACTATATCAAACAAAACATACTTCAATGCTACTGCAACAGCCAAAAACATTATTTTATTTAAAAATTTTGTTTTAATTCTAAATAAAATTTTTTCATTTTTCAGGGACAGAGTCTTATATTGCCAAGGCTGGTCTTGACCTTATTATGTAGCTGAGGTTGGTCTTGAACACCTGATTCTCCTGCCTCCATCTCCTGAGATTACAGGTGTGTTCTACCACACATGACTTATCTTTCCTTTTTGTTGTTATTCATTTAGCATCTTTCAGTTGATGTTGCTGCAGAGATCAAACAGTTTCCTTGTATATATAGTCAGTTGAGATCAACAACACCTGGGACAAGGGGTTAGAAGGATGATGTGAACTGCAGTAATGGGTGTGGTGGCATCTCACACTGTAAAAAGAAGGCCTTTGGTGGTATAGGCTTGCAGACAGGTTTTTAGAGCGCAAGAGACCTCTTCCCTCATTTGGAGGCTTACTAGTAGAGTACAATTTTACAAAGATACACAGAGGCAGAGAATAATCCTCTCACATTCAGAACATATTTCATGATTAAAATTGTCAAGCTTGATTTTATAGGAAAAGGGCAACTGAAACGCTTCTAGGCTGTAAATATTTTCTAATGGGTCTATATTATGACTTTTAAAAATTATTTTATTTATTATATTTTAATTTTATGTGTATTGCCTGCATGTATATAAGTGCACTTGTGTTGTGCAATGCCCAATAGAACTGGAATTACGAACAGCTGTTAGGGGCCATGTGAGTGTCGGGTCCTCTGCAAGAGCAGCTAGTGTTCTTAACCACTGAGCCATCTTTCCAGCGCCCCCATGATTAATGAAGTCTTCCAGTCTTGGGTAGTACCACATGTAGAATACCTGGTCCTTCCTCGCTAATGCCAAAGCCAGTCCTTCTGCCATTTTGGCTCTGTTGGCTTGGAATGTCTCATTCTGCTCTTGAAATTTCCGCATGGAAGCTGTTAACAAAGAAGCTCTATTTGAGATTTACAAATGCTTCAAAAACAGTATGACAAACAGCCCAAATGATCACTACAAATGCTACCAAATGAAAAAGGAAAGGTCATATAAATGGATTATGAGACTGGGAAAAACTCAACTCCCCAGAACTTTTTTGCCTTGGTAATACTTGAGTTGTGTTTGCTGTTTGGGTCTTTATTTTTGCACTCTCTAACAGTGACGATGCCAAACAGCAGATTTTAGAATGGTACAAAATCAAACATTTAGTCAGGTGGCCAGAAAACAATGCTACTGAGAAGTGACTGTCAACCTGTTTTGTCAGAACTGAAGACAAAAAAGAATCAAAAACAACAACAACAAAAAAATTAAATACCGCTTTCTTTAGCCTGTTTTCTTTCTACTTCAAGGAGCACCGTTTTGGCTAACAGTACTCAAAAGACAACACAGACTTTAGGGCAAGTTAGGGTTATGGGAGAAGTGTGTTCATTCTATTGTCAGGGGTGAGGACAGAGCTTTCAGTTAGTCAACACAGCAATAATGAAGCTCTGGTGGAAATATTTTCCTAGATTAGACCAAAGGGCCAGGAACTACATTGTACTAAAAACTAAGAATAATCAATAAGTGGGTAAACTGGATAGAGAGAAGTACGAAATGACCCCCTATAGGCATGCCCATAAAGCAACAGAAATAATGCTTACATTTATTACTAGACAAATGTGACATCGATCTGATAAAGAACAGCATAAAATAGAGATAGGAGTTTGACAGGCAAATTTAACAGTATACTATTTAAAAAAATAGAGCCTGAGAAGATTAAAGGAAACAGGAAAGCAATACGTACAATCCTGGTGTTTTTCTAATGCAATTTCAAGCTTCTCTTTTATCTTCTGCAAGTTTCGGACCTGCTCAGCATAGTCTTGGATGAGAAGGATGATGCACATACCAGGAATGGACAAACATCAGGAAAGGAAGTTAATTAAACAAAAAATGAGTGAAAATAATGATGATTTTCTTAACCTGAAAACCAGTACTGTTAAAGAAAGCTAGGCAGACAGCCACCCGTTAACAATGAACAAAACAAGAAACAGGTACAGTATAAACTTTCCATGGTATAAACAGTGAATACACACAGGTAGATTTGTTTAATTGACAAAACAACAGTTAGGCTCAGCCTGTTCATCAGAAATGCCCTGCTATGAAAACTCTACCATCATGTTTTTTCTTTACCTCTAAGTCTCAGTGCCTCTTCCCCTGTTGATCTTAGCAGTAGGACAGATCAAGAGAACTCGTTATGAGGTCACTTGTTGTTCACACAGCTGAGCCAACAGTGGTTAGGCAAACAGTAAACACCTTAGCATATGATGCAGGTGCTTAGTTCTCTAAACACATATGCTCCCTTTCTACACAGGAACTGAACAACCTACGTCATACCAAAGGTGAAAGCCAGAATTCATTACCTGGGGACCCAAAGATAATAGGTATAATCCAAAAGGAGATGAGTTCAAATCCCAACTCGGTAAATAGCTGGGGATCTTACTGATCCTGAGAATTAGTTTTTTCAGATGCTAACCAATTGTATTAATTATATCCATTCCAAAGGAAGCATTAAAGTATTTTGTATGCTTTAAGAGCTTGGCACACAATGATGACTAAAACCTAGCAGCTATTGTTGTTATTCATACAAAGTCAATGACATTTCCCAAGACGTTAATAGGATTCTCTGTCCCCTCTCCATCCTAACCCAAACTCAACAGTCTTGGCTTTCTCCTTTCGGTACTGGGGAAAGCTATCTTCCCAACAAGCAGCAGTTATTTCACTTTTATTACCGGTATTGTTTGTGGGTAACAAGATAGTAATAACTAAGTTCATTAAAGATAACAATTCAAAGCAGTTTAAGTAGGAGCTAGATCCAAATCTGGGTTAGGATCTCAAATCTACAAGTTACTACCTGTGTGACCTTACCCTTTCTTATCCTCAGAAGCCTATACTGAGGACAAACTGATTAACTGAAGCTGAGACATATGAGCCTTTGGTAGCTATAGCCATGTATTTCACATATAATTTTGTGAATTCTGGTTTATTCTTTTCACTCCAATAAAATGGGCATAATAAGGTCAAGGGACAAGAACAGATATATAAACCATGGACCACCTCATAGGATAAAGCTATCAAAATATATCCAGTGGCAAAAATCAATGTAAGAACTCACAATTTTATCATAAACATTTCTTGCTCAGGATAAGGACATAATGGAAGCTGAGAAAATCATAAACTGAATAGGGATGGGATGAGTTACACTTTCTAAGGAAGTGGGTGCTATTCTGGCCTCAAAGACACAGAATAATATTCACACAGGTAATATGAACTGAACCAAGGGGAAACCCAGCACTGAAGCCTCTCTGCAGCTGAGATATTCCTGTAGACACTTGCCCTACATCTCTCTACCTGAAGTAAGCTACACTAATGATGGGATATGCTCAGATTTATTCTACATATACTGTTTTTAGTGTTTAAAATTTTTCAAAAATCCCGCTTATTATTTATTTTGCACAGGTGTGTGGTGCTCATGTATGTAAAGTCAGAAGATAACTTGTAGAACTCAGTTCTCTCTTTCTACTGAATGGGTCCCAGAGATCAAATTCAAGTTTTCGGGCTTGGTGGTGTGTGTGCTTTTACCCTCTGTCCCATCTCCCTGGCCACTGCCCCCCGCCCCTTTTTTAAAGAGCATCTAGTTATATAACTTAGACTGGCCATAAACTTAGAATCTTCCTGCCTCTGCCTCTCAAGTGCTGGGATTAAAATGTGTACCACTATACCAGCCCTCTAAATGTACTTTTAATATTTTTTGTGGCCATGGATAGAAACTTCAGGAGCAGAAACCCAGAAGCTTTTAAAAATAAACTTTCAAATTCAGTTTTGACATTTGGTACAGAAACTATTCAGTATACAAAACAAAACAAAAAAAAAAAAATAAGGGAAGATGGGCACAGTGTGGTGGAACAACTTTAGTTCCTTCACTCGGGAAGCAGAAGCAGGTGGATCCCCATGAGGTCTGGATCGGTCTAGTCTACAGAGTTCCAGGCCAGCTGGGGCTATAGGAAGACCCTGTCTGAATGCCCCAATCCCACTCCCCACCCCCTACATCAAAGGAATGAATGGCAGATTGTTCCCCTCTGGCCAAGAAGATACAAAATGTTATGCCAAGATTTACTATAAAGTTATTTCATGAAGCTGTTTCATAGAAGGGGAAAGTCAGGCAAGACAGGTCTCCTGGGTTTGCTATTTACGGCCTCTGAGACATACCAGAAAGTCTAGCCTCTAACTTCCGTATTTGTTCATTTCTTCTCAAAAGCTGGGATGAGAGATCTTCTCTGGAGCTGCTTCCATCAGAAGCCTGTTAAAACAGATGAAAGGAGAGGTCAGATTCACATGTGTTTCTAGCACTGTAAGACCACAGTACTAGCTATAAAGCAGCACATCTTAAACATCTTATTTAAGATTTGGTTGCATTTTTAATTGGTTGTGATCACTAAAAAGATTTTTATTTTTCATCTTTTTGAGACAGGATTGCCTCTTGTAGCACTAGCTAGAACTCACTATGTAGACCAAGCTGTCCTTGATCTTACAGAGATCTGCCTGCCTCTGACTCCCAAGTGCTGGGATTAAAGGCATGTGCCACCATGCATGGCTCAATTAAAAGGCTTCTTAAGGTGGCCCTAACTCCTCTACCTGGGAAGTAGAAACAACATCATCTCCACCTATAATGTGAAGGAGATATGGTTAGTAAACAGATAAGTTGTGTACAGGGGCAGGTTACTGGAATAAATGTAGTCACTTATGATCGTATTACACCAAGGACATAATACAAAAACAAAAATCACTTTATCTTCAAAAGATTAAACTGATTGCGTTTGGTGGCACATGGCTTTGGTCCTATCACAGAGGTGGGTGGATCTCTGAGTCTGAAGCCACTAGTTTATATAACTAGTTCCAGTGAGACCAGTCTAAAAACAAACAAACAAACAAAAGATTACACTCCAGGAATAAAGAGGAAGGGTTTAACAAGGGGCCAAAGTCTTGGTAACTAAGATTTTCTCTGATATTGATAAAAGTTTCACTATCCTCACTTATAAAACAAAGAAAGGGATATTAGCTTAAACCTCTGAAATCCATTAGACTTTTATAGATAACTTGCATATAAGAACAGTTCAATGTGTTAAATGTTATAAATTTTCTTCCCAAAACTGATTATTTTAAAACTTAAAAAAAAAGTATGTAGTTATTTCATGTGTTTGTGTTTGTATGAGTTATGTATACCATTCATGCAGGGGTCTGTCAAGGCCAGAAGATGACACTGGATCTCCTGGAACTTGAGACACCCGAACCCAAGTTCTCTGAAAGAGCAGTGCACAGTCTTAACTGCTGAGCTATCTCTCCAGTCTGATTATTTTAAAACTTAGGGGTGCTACTATTACTTTGGGTACTTCTTGTTACTGCTAAGATCAAAATGACTTTTGTTGGTTTTTTTTTTTGAAAGAAGGTCTGGCTTTGAACTTGGGTCAATCTTACTGGCTCAGACTTCTGAATACTAGGATTACAGATATGAGCCCCCATGCACAGCTGATACACTGACTTCTTTTTCTCCATTTTTAGACATATATTTAGAGTTAGTTACTTAGTCTGACTGTCTGGGGGTATGCCTGTGGACAACCTGCAGGTGTTGGTTCTCTCCTACTATGTGGGGGTGTGGGACCTGGGGAGGGCATTCAAGTTGTCATGTGGTAAGAGCTTTTACCTGATGAGCCATCTCACTAGACTGGATACACCGATTTAAAAATATTTCTAGGCATGGTGGTGCCCTCTTTAACCCCAGCCTTTGGGAGGCAGAGGTGGGCAAATCCCTGTAAGATCACGGCCAGCACAGTCTACATAGACAGATCCAGGACAGCTGGGAAAACAGGGATTTTTTGACTCAAAAAAGACAAAAAACAAAACCAAACAAGAAAACTTTTTATTTATTCATTTTCTTTTTGCTGGTGGGAAAAACATGGAGGAAAGTAGGGGACTGGGAGGAAGGTGAGATGAAACTTTTATCTATGAAGGAAACCTGCTAGCTTTTAAGATAAAAAAAATTTTAAAGCAAGGTGGGTGATCAAATCTTTAAACCCAGCACTTAATAATTAGGTAGGCAGAGGCAGACAGATCTGGGAGTTTGAGGTGAGTCTGGTCTACAAAGTGAGTTCCAGGCCACCAGGGCTACATAGTGAGACCCTGTCTTTCAGAGGAGAAAGAGAGAAAAAAGGAAAATAATTGGGGCTGGGAGATGGCTCCAAGGATAAAATGCTTGCTATACAAGCATGAATACCCAAATTCATATTCCAACACTCTTACATAAAAGCTAAGTGTGGTGGTACATGCCTGTAATTCTAGTACTGGGGGGTGTGGGGGAGACAAGATAGGCACATAACAGTCTCACTGGCTACTCATTCTAGCAAACAGGGTGAGTTCCAGGTTCGGTGAGAGATCCAGTCTGAAAAAAAAATAAGGTACAAGCTGGGAAAATGGCTCAGCAGGTAATAGAGTTTGCTATGCAAGGATGAGGACCTGAGTTCAAATTTCCAGCACCCAAGTAAAAAGTAAGGTATGGCTACATGTACCTGTAAACTCAGTGTTGGGGGAGCAGGTGGGGAGAAGAAGATCCCAAGAGCTTCCGGCCAGTCATCCTACTCCAAATGCAAAGATTCTCCTTCACTGACAGACTATCTTAAAGGAATAAGGTAGAAAGCAATAAAGGAAGACATCCAATGTCCTCCCCAGCTCTGCATCCTAAACACCCACATGCACCACAAAAAAAGTGCAGGGCAAAAGAGGAAAATTCCCAAAAGTTAATTTCTGGCTCTACATGTGCATGCACAGATGGGTGTATCTGCACACATGTGCACATGTACATCACAGAGAGAAATAAATAAATTTTAACTTTTTATTTTGAGACAAAGTTTTCTGTGTAGCCTTGCTGGCCTTGAACTCAAGATCTTCTTAACTCAGTCTTCCTAGTGCTGTGATTCATGACCACACCTGAGGTTTTACTTTTTATAAAAAGTTTTCAGAAACACAGACAAGTAGGGCCAGATGTGGTGGCATACACTTTAATACCAGCACTTAGGAGGTGGAGACAGAGGCAAAAGCAAGTGGATCTCTATAAGTTCAAAGCTACAGTGGTCTACACAGAGTTCCAGGATAACAAGGGTTACACAGAAAGACCCTGTCTCAAAACATAAAATAAAACCTCCCAAAGTTCCCCCAACCCCACAGGAAAGTAGGGAGAGTTGCTTAATGAGCTTTGTCTATTTGCCTTATAACTGAAGATTTTTCTAATTAAAAAAATTATTTGCTATTTTTATTTTATGTGTATGAGCGTACAGCCTGCCTGTGTGTTAGTGCACCCGTGTCATGCAGTGCCTGTGGAGGTCAGAAGAGGGTGCTGGATCCCCTAGAACTGGAGTTAGGGACAGTTGTTAACCGACCTGTGGGTGCTGAGAACTGAAACTGGATCCTCTACAATAGCTCTTAACCCTGCCAAGCCATCTCTCCAATCCTGTTTTTCTCGTATTTGTTTAATCAATTCTGATTTTGCTGAAGCCATTCAAATAAGATACTATGACATTTCATCCTAAATGTTCTGATAAATATTTCAAGAATGATATTTTGAGCCAGGTATGGTGGTGCACACCTTTAGTCCCAGCACTTGGGAGATAGAGGCAGGAGGAACTCTGTGAGATTAAGGCCAGCCTGGTCTACACTGAGTTCCCACAGGGAGATCTTATTTCAAACAAAAAGAATGGTATTTCCCAGTTTGGGAAAAATTCTATTACCATACCAAACAATTTTAAAATAATATGAATACCCAGACTTTAACAGTTTCCTCATTGTATTCCTGAGATGTTTTTATAGGTGTCTGAACAATTCACAACTCGTTTAAAATATTTATTGGCTTGTTGGATATTTGCCCATTCAATACTTACTGAGAGTCAGTATCTTTCTTTTTTCTTCTGGAACTGAATGCTAAGTCTAGAAACCCAGGGCTTTATAAACAAAGATCTATTTTTAAAAACTTTATGCTTAAGAGTGTTTTGCCTGTAAGCAGGTTAAGTGCAGCACAAGCATGCAGTGCTCACGGAGGCCAGAAGATGGAGGTGGATCCCCAGGAACTGGAGTTACTGAGAGCTGTCAGCTGGGAATAGAATCCAGGTCCTCTAGAAAAGCAAGAAGTGCTCTTAACCACGGAGTGTCTCTAGCCTCAGGCTTTTCTTTTCTTTCTATACTGAGGTATATAGAAGGCTTTTCTTTTCTTTCTATACTAAGGTGTATGCTAGGTTAGTGCTCTGCCACTAAGCTATAGCCCTAGCCCTCTGAGCATATCAAAGACAAGAGAAAGGACTTGCGGACTCATAGGCTATAGGTTCAGTTCCCAGTTTCAAGACTTCTTAGCTGCAAGAACTTGAGCTGATTACTCACCTACTCTGCACATTATTTTTCATTAGTCAGCTATGACAGTGAATATGGCTGACCTTACAGAGCTGTATGAGGGTAAATAAAACAATATTTATCAAATGTACAAAAGAGAAACTGACACAAAATTAGTTTCAATGCGTGTCATCTACTATTGGTTGTCTTTATTCAGGGTGCTATAACAGAATACCTCAGAAAAGAACTTCACACAGTTCTGAAGTCTGAGAAGTGTAAGATGAAGGCCGTGGGAAGGGCTGGAGTCAGGTAGGGACCTAACTTTTGGTTTACAGAGGAGCCCCTTTTAGATATGCCTTTATATGATAAAGGAGGAAAGGTAGAACTCTGGAGCCTTTAATAAGGGCATTAGTCCAAAAACCCAGGGTTCTCCACTTATGACCTAATCCTCTCCCAAAGGTGCCACTTCTTAATGCTGCAATATTTGTGAATTGTGGGGAGACATAAACATTCAGACTATAGCTCTAGTAGTGTAAGGTGTTTTGATTATTACCATGAGATATCCTAACTCTCAGAACTGTGGCTCAATCCTCATTAGGAACAGTGGCTAAATAGCAACAACAGCAGCAGAAACCATTTATGAAATGCTTCCTAAAGTAAGTACTTTGGGCTCGTTGTTTCTGTGATAGTGAAGTTACATCACCAGCCCAAGAGTCAAAGCACTATTTTAAGTGCTTTGTATACCATGAAAAAGAGCTAATGCTGTAGTCTTGAAACTACTATCTTTTGAGGTCTCCATGTAAGCCTGGCACCACTGGCATTTGGGAACTTACATTTGGAGAGGGTTCTCATCATCTCATCATTTTTGACTGTGTTTATACTCAACACCTCCATTCCTTCTTGAGTCTGGAATTTTGGTACATGATAGGTAGAAGAGGTCTGTATTGCCAGCCTCAAGTAAAACCCTAAATGCTAAGTCTCTTTAGAGCTTCCCCAGCAGACACTATACATGTGGTATCACAAGTCAGTGCTAGGGGTATAATGTGTCCTCTGTAATGCCATAGGAGCTGGAGTTTATGCCTGGTTTCCACAAAGCATTGCCCAACCGGCTCCTTCCCCTTGCTGATTTTGCTTTGCATCCTTTCACCGTGATTAATGATGTCAGTGCAACTCTACACTGAGTCCTCCTAGCACACTAGCACAGTCCTGAGCCTCAGGGATGATTTGGGAAGTCCTTGACCCATGTACTTTAAGAAAGATATAGTTTCTACTGCAATTTTACAAATATAGAAACTAAAGAAGAGTGAAGGAATCTATCCATCATCACACAATAATGATGCAGCAAAGAAAGAAATCCAGGTTTGGGGCCTATAATATGAACTCTGACTTCTGAGGATTAAGAGCCTCGTTTTATTGCCTCTCATGGAACTTTCAGCTTAATGGAAGACACCAACCATCAAGTCATCACTAGTGATGCAGTACAACAGGTGCTATTGCAAAGGAAGCAGACGATAGGCATCAAACTCAGGAGGAGTAAAGGTTAGGGTCAAAGGACTCCCCAAAAGTGGCATGTGAAGTCTTTATAGGATGCCCAAGAGTGGTTCAAAGGAACACAGGAGTGAAAGACAGAAAGAAAAGGCATTCTAGAGAGAGTAAATAGCAAAGTAAACATTTGTACGAAGAAAGCAATGAAGCCTACTTCAGAAAGTTCAGGAAGGTCAATCATTCAGCAGAGTGTAGGAAAGTTGAGTGGGATGAGGCTGGAAGGTAAGCCTTGATAAGCCCATCCAGTTTATTGTCACACTACAACCTGTTTTCAAAGATGAGGAGGAAGACACTGAGAGACCTGAACAGATCTATTTTTAGAAAGATCACTTGGGGAAAAGTTATTGGAGACAGGGTTCCCAGACAAGCTACTATGTTTATCCAGAAAAAAAGGGCAGCCTGAGATAAAATGGAAGCACTAGGAAATGCACTATAAGAGATAGCAGAAAGGTTAATTCTGACACTTAGGAAATGGAATCCAAAATAGGTGTTGACTGATTAGGCCCCAAGAAGTCAAAGGAAAGGGGATCCTCAAAGCCTCCACGGCTTC
This sequence comes from Eospalax fontanierii, assembly GCA_035773235.1. NCBI lineage: Eukaryota > Metazoa > Chordata > Mammalia > Rodentia > Spalacidae > Eospalax > Eospalax fontanierii. The sequence continues at coordinate 53,784,762 of CM069541.1, forward strand.
TAGTCAAGGACTTGGGTAGAGGAGATGTAGCTACTAAACTCAATTGTGTTCATTTTGAATCCAAGACAATGTAAGGATGGCATCTGTTTAGAGAAACATATTCATTCAGCTAAAAGGGACCAGACACAAGGGTGACGGCTAGATTATATAATTACTTAAGTTCAAGTAGGTTACTCAAAAAGTCTCAAAGCAAAGTAATTCCTGAATTCATTAATCTCTATGCCTGCAACATCTAGATGAGAGACTTCATTTAGCATATCAGCATAAGAGGAAGGCAGATCCTTCTGCTCTAAAATGCAGCAGTAAAACTAAACCCTTCAGTCAAACAATCAAACATGCACTTCTACTTCCTGATAAATGTAGTAGCCAATGATAATCTTAATCTTGTAACTTTATTGCTCCACCCCAATAACCTAATTGCTTCTGCCATGTAATATGACCTGGTTTCAGGTAAAGGGAGAAAGAAGGAAGATTCACCTGACCATGGAAACAATTCAAATGTCAATCACTTGGAGAAGACAGACAAAATGTGGCTTTTCAAATGTTAGAATTTTAACAACAGTGAAAATAATTGAACCACTGCTTCATGCAGCACAGATGTATTTTAGGAAAATGTTGAGTTAAAAAAATGTAAGTCCAAGAAGACTATACCATTTTCATAAAGTTCAAAAAATAAACAGCTTTAAATAATAAATAATTTATGAACACATACATAACTGTTAAGATATTTTAAAAACCAGGCTGGAGAGATGGTTCCGTTGTTAAGAGCATGTACTACTCTTGTAAAAGAGTTCAGTACCCATATCAGGAGGCTCACACTTGCCTGTAACTTCAGCTTCAGGAGATCCTATACCCTCTTCTGTCTTTCACACACAAAGACACATGTATAAACACATAATATTTAAAATAAATATTTTAAAAAGCAAGTGAATTACAAATACAAAATTCAGGACAGTGCCTATATGGCAGGTTGGAGGGAACTGGGCAGTAAGCTGTAAGTGGCTCTCACAATGCTAAAATATTCTATTTCTTGTATGGGTGCTAGATTTATTTTATAGATTTATTTCTACTTTACAAATATATTGTGTTTTATATGTTTTTTTTCTTTGTAGTGCTGGAGATTAAACCTGCTTTATGTATTTTTAAAATATGTTACATACATTCACATAAGTATTTATATCACATACTATAAGCTCTTAATATAAAAGCCATTTAGCTTACAAGAATCTTATTATAGGCTAAAAACACAGGTTAATCCTTAAGCATGATCCTTTCCTAATATAGTAGCATATTTACTTTAAAAATCTTAACCAAACACACAAAAGTACTTTACAAACAACCTGGCATACTGAAGCCATCAGTGTCAACTTTTCAATAAAACTGTAGACTCTGGCTAACCCCAGAGCACAATTCAGACCTCGTTAAGAAACAGTGACTTAAACAGGGTGTAGTGGCACATGCTTTTAATCCCAGCACTCAAGAGATAGAGGCAGACAGATCTTTATGAGATTGAGGCCAGCCTGGTCTACATAGTGAGTTCCAGGCTCAGCAGGGCTAAAGGAATACCCTGCCACAAAAAGATTCCCTCTCGAAAAAAAAAGCCCTCCCCAAATAGTTATAGGAAGGATTCCCTCAAGTAGTATCTCAAAAAATACATCCAGACTTCATCAAATATTCAAAGAAAGAGAAGATACGTACAAAGTCATCTCCTGAGTCAGCTCCCATGGAAGCCACTGACTCCTTGCTCACAGACCTTGGGATCCTAGTGGCACCTCCTGGCCTCTGAGCAACAGCAGTCTCCTCAGCAATTTTCTTCTTTAGCTTTGCAAACATTTTTGCTGTATGGCTGTTTTGCATGGATGACCAACTTCTGAACTCCTCAGTAATTGGGATTCAGACAGAAGTATCTAAAAATTCCACACCTCCAAGCTGGCTGCATTCCACTTATGTGTGGGCCAGGGACTTATGGTAACACAGTATCTATAAATCAGATGAAAGAGATAGCTTCCAGTTAAACACTGCAAAGGTTTCACATCTCAGTTGTCAAGTTAGGTTTCAGGTTTCAATTGTAAGTTTCATAACTTAAATATGTATGTAATAGAACACAATTACTAAACACTGAAAAAGGACTTGGGTGCTTCACATGCATATACAGGTAAGGAGTACCCAGTCTCAAAGAGGTGAAGTAACCTGCCAAGGGCTAAAAATAAATCTCAACTCTTATTATTGTTGTTTTGGTACATGTATGCTGGCAATGGCATATGACGCATGTAGTAAAATTCTCCCAGGTCAATTGCACATGATCATGGCTTAATGCTTCTAATCTTTCTCCCAACAATATGTTTAGGAATAGACAAGAGTTTGGTCCTTTCTCTAAGTTAAAGACACAAAATATAAGCCAGGTGTGGTGGCATATGCCTTTAAACCCGGCACGTGGGAGGCAGAGCTGACTGGCTAAGTTCAAGGACAGCCTGGTCTACATAGCAAGTACCAGGTTAGCCAGGGCTACACAGTGAGACCCTGTCTCAAAAAATAAAAGATCACACAGGGGTTGAGGAGCAAGCCTTTGATGCCATCACTTGGTAGGCAGATAGGCAGACATGTGAGGTCAAGGCCAGCCTGGTCTACATAGCAAGCTCCAGGCCAACAGGCAAGCCAGACAACTATATTTAAAGATTTAATATAACCTTTAACTTTTGACATCTGCATGAAAATCCACTTTGATTTTAGTTACCTCAAATCACTACATCTTTTCTTCTGATGCAATACTTTAATATGAGAGTCAAAATTTCTTTCCTTTCGATAGTATATAAGCCAGTAGCAGTTCCAATCTTTACTTTCATGTCTTGTAGAGCACACACTTTTCTCTGAGACAGAAAGATGACTCCTTTCATCTCAATTCATTCACTGAGTCTGTACAAATCCTTCAAAATCATTACCTCCAATATTTGTAAACCTTACTCACCTGTCTAATCTACTAGATTTACGACAATCTGGAGGTCAAACCATTCTGACCTGTGTGATAACAAAGATAAAATGGGTTGGCTATTTCAAGTTCAAAATGCTCAGCGGGGGTGAGATGACAGAAGCAGCAGCAAGGAGGATTCAATGGAGGAGTATGTCACTAGCCCAGCTCTGAACCAAAAGCCCCCTTCAGCTAGCTTGAGTTTCACTTACAAACAGAAGGAACCGCTCACTGCAGGAGATGCTTACAATTCATTTCTCCCGGGAAGCCCTGAACAAAACAGCCTGAATGGGACTGAAGTTTCCCGGGCACACCTCAAGTGTTTACTTGGCCAGACCCTTGGTTGTCTGGAACCGGAGCCTCGACTAAGTCGCAGGCAAAGCTGAGAGGGGTGCCGAGGAGTCTGCCTTCCACTGGGGACCCCACTCCCGCAGGCTGGCTACAGACCCCGCCCCAACTCAGGCTGTCCAGGAGGGAAAGACCCAGCCTCGACCAGACAGCAGAGACGTAGCCCCAGAGAGCGGGAGACTTAGCTCAGGACGCGCAGGGCGTCTCCAGATCCCCAAGCCCGGCCGGCAGCCTCCGCCCCCAGCCCGGCTTCCGGGCCCACCCGACCCCGCGGCGGGCAGCCCGCGGCCGAGCGAGAACAGTGGGCTTGCTCACGAGCCCCAGACCGCGCACCTGCCGCTCTCTGGGCCGCCGGCAGAGCCCCGCCTCCGCGGCCTCCGGAGAGCGCGGGTCGCGTCACCAGCCCCCACCTCAGGCCGGCCTGCGGAGCGCCGACCCGGAAGCGCAAGTCCGTCGCGCACCGGAAGTGGCCGCGCAGCGGCTGGGAGCTCCGCGCGCATGCGCCCGCGTGCGTCTCGCCGGCGCGCGAGCGAACTTGCGAGTAGCGGTTGGGCTGGAACGGCTGCCAGGCGCGAGCGCCACCCGGTCCTTCCTCCGCTGGGTCGCCACGTCAGCGAGCGCCAGTGCGTGGAGGACAGCCGGCCGTGGCGGGCCACCTTTCCTTGTGAAGTGGAAAGAGCCGCGTGGACATTGGGGCCCCTTCTGGATTCACCGACCCAGGCCCGGGGGAAGCCTGTGCTCCAAGGGCACCTTGTCCATTGTGACCAGGGTTTTGACTTCAGCAACGGAGCTCCTGCCAGTCATAAGTTAAGCAACCCAGTACCTACACGCTGTGCAGTTCAAGGAAGGTTCTAGAACCTTACCCTTGGTAATGAACTCTGATGTACTGCTTGAAATTTAAAAGCTGCCTATCAAAGCTCAGCCTCCTTAGGACTTAAAGAGTAATGTCCGGAGGGTTGGGGTGGGGACGGGGACTCAACTACCTCTTTCAGCCCTACTGTTTTTGTGATATAAGGCCTACGTCAGAGTTCCAGATTCCTCAGTCCAAGCAAAGCTTCCACGTTAAAGCAACTTTAGTCCTGCCCCAGATCTACCACCAGCCCAAGGGTTAGTTGAGTCCATCATCAGACTCTTCGACATGAATTCATAGCCCATAGCTGAAAGCTCTTGAGTGTCAGAGTGTCACCTCAAAGAAGAGAACTAGGAGTTCTCATTAATACTAAAGCACACAAAAGTTTAAGCAAATAATGTTTATTTTTATATTGATGATACACATAATATATACGTAGATTCAAGATACAAAATTCATTTACAAGAGTTCACACTTGATGAATGTATTCACATTCCTAGAGAACATTATCAATGCAGAAGGTTATTATATTGACAACAAAAATCAAATATTCTGTAATCTTGTTAATTAACAAACATCAAAACAACGTTTTACTTTCCATTCATCCTCTAATATTTGAGTGCCCCGAAGGTGGTAGGCACTGTGTAACAGTTTGGAAAGCCTATGGAATCTGCTTTGCAGAATCACAGTGTTTACTCTGAAATTCATTTAGTGAAGTGAAAGGCTTTGCTATCTTTTAAGACAAATCACACAAGAGTCAAAAGTGATTAACTTCAGGAAATAAAATGTTTTAAGAACTCAATTTCTAAGGTCTATGAAATAATAACAAAAGCAGAAAACGACTGATGGAAAGGAACAAAAAAACCTTGTTTAGGAGAATGTATGGCTTAATTTAGAAACACTAAAAGACAAGACTTATAATACCACAAATGTTCAAGTCAAATGATAAGTGACAATGTAATTTTTCCCTTATTGTAGTAAATAGCCCCTTCCAAAATTATTCTACTAACACAAAACTGATGTATCCAAACAGTTTACTGTATAACAGAGCTGATTTGATGGATTATATTCTAAAGTAGTAACTCACAATATCCAATTTTAAATACAAATGAACAAGACTGTCTCAAAGATTACAGTGATCTGTGAATAACTAGATAGGCAACCAAAAAGCTTCATTATTTGCACGACAGATTAGCAGCACTTGGATAAGGATTGTTACATGAAAATTATTGTGCTTCAAATTCTTGAGAGCTAATAAATGTAACTCTATAATCCCTAAAGTGTTACAATTCTATAACATTTCAGTTACGGACAAGCACAACTTTCTAAAATGTGTTTCACACCACGAGAAAGTCAAGTATAGTTTCTGCTATAGGATTTCAACAAGTGCATTTCTGCGTAACATAATGTAGATAGGTTCACCATTATTTTCAGGTTAAAAGAGATCAAACATAACTTAAAAATTCTAACTTAGTGGTTCTTTGAACAAAGCAAAATAGTATTCTTACAATGGAAACTAGTAAGAAAATAATAACGTTATCTGAAATTATACTAGTCTTTACAACAAAAAAATTTTTTAAAAAGACTGCTTCATCTGATTCAATGACAAATGCAAATACTACTTACACTGGTGCTACACAATGTGGGTAACTTATTTAGGAATTCCCTTCACTTATGATCTCTATTAAGAATATGCTAGGACACTGTATCTGCATTTCTTATTATGAAATACTCTTCTACGTCAACTGGAAGAGTCCTACAACATACAGGAAAGACTCTGGCAGTTGAACACCAAGGTTTATTGAAATTTTAAAAGAGGTTGGAAAACTAACATTATGGTATAGGTAGTGAAAGGAAAACACCTAGGTAACTAAAAAAAACCTCCACAAATTCAAGTTCTAAATTATCATACTGAACTATGCAATGTAATTTAATGATGATATAATAGATTTTTAAAAACTCATTCTTCGGGAAATAATGATAAAATTTATTGTGCTACAACTTTTTAACCTTTTCATGAAGATTTAAAACTAGGTCACTGTATATTTTTAACTAAGGGGGAAAAAAACCAATGGCATGGAAAAGAGGGTGGGCATAAGATTGTGAAAACTACAGTGGAATTGGTCTGTGGTTTGAAAATGTTTACTTGCAGTATATCTTTAATTGACATTTTACAATGGTTATTTATACTGATTTGATGCTTAAGAAAATTTATTTTTCAAATTGTAATGTTCATAAATCTCAACTTTGAATCAGGAACCGTTGGTCTTTATAACAGTTTCAAACAAAGAAAAATCAAGTGAACCATATATAAATACCTTTTACTACAGACCAGTAAGACAACTAGACATGATTTTTTTTTCCTCACTCTGAAAGTGATATGACTCAGTCAATTAATTTTCATTCCATAAGCCTGAGAGAAAAGTTAAAATCTAAAATCTGAAATAAGCAATATCATCATAAAGAATATTACATCTAAAAAGATGATTGTCTTTAGATATAGATTACAACTGGTACTAAAGAAAAAATACTTGCAATTTGTAGTCTGCTCTGTGATCAAATGACATAACTAAATGAACCTGTAATATGCAATGTGATATACTGCAAACTATTTTAAAAACTCTGAATCTTTTGTCAGAATATGTCTTAAAAAAAAAACCAAAACCAAAAAACAAAACACCACACTGCTTTAAGTAGTTTGGAGCAGCTTAAAAACTAATTTTAAAAGCCAAAAAGGAAATAAGTATATTTTCAAATTAAGAAATAGTGCTATAATCATATTTAAATAACAATGATATATAAAAATGGAATTCTGTACTGATATTCACTCAAGAAAGCATTCATATTTTCATAATTCCAAAGAAAATACTTCTGTGGCACCTGGTTAGTTATACTTAATACATTTATGCTTACCTAATAACAAATCTCCTAACCACACTGACATCTTTCCTGTCAGCATGTGATTGATCCCATTCACACACAAATTATTCTGAAAGACAAGGCATATTTACAATTAACTCCTTGGGTTACAGAATTCAGGGAAGATGGAATGTAGTAGTGTGTGTGGTTTTTAAAAATGTATTTACGTGTACATGTGTATGTCTGTGTGAATGTATGCCACATGTGTGTGGGTGTCCAGAGAGGCTTGAAGAGGACATTGGAACCTCTGAAACTGGCGTTACAGACAGTTGTGAGCTTCCCAAAATGGTGCTGGAAACTAAATTCAAGTCATTTGGAAGAGCAGCAAGCACTCTTAACCACTGAGGCTTCTCTGCAGCCCTATTATTATGTTTTGAAGGCCTAGTTTGAAAATTATGATGGACATTTCACTTTTATTAAAAGTGGTCCCAGCATCCAGAAAAGACTCGGGGCGGGGGGGTGTCACAGCATGACAAGGTGTAAAGTACTAGAGTGCATGTGCTCAGGAGAGTGTGGGGTAAGGGCATAGTTTTCTCAGCAATCGCTATTTCAGTCAAGTGCAAATTTAGCAGCTTCATACCACTTAAGCTGGAGTCAGAAAATCCACGCACAATGTCAGCCTTATCTGTGGTACTGTTTTTTTACTACTATTCTCTTTATATTCACACTGAGCCAGAGTCAGTTCCATGGATTTTATTTATTATTTTTGGTTTTTTGAGACAGGGTCAACCCCTGTAGCCCCAGCTGGTCTAGAACTCCTTATGTACACCAGCTAGTTTTAGTCTTGCAAAGATCCACCTACCTCTGACTCCAACGTGCTGGAATTAAAACGCCTGACTCAGTTCCATAAATTTTAAATAGTCTAATATCTGTTCTGCTGCCTCTCAAATGCTAAAAGATTTGGTTGCTAAAACATTAGAGCCTATGAACATTTTTTTTCAAGGATTTCTAAGAAATAAGACCTTATTTGCATTACAATATATCAAGAAAAAAGCTCTAATAATTTTAATCATATAACTAAAGTTATGAATGATTGGCTGTTTTATTAGGAATACAATGGGGAGGCAAATGTACTGATTTTGAAGTGGTAAAATTGACTTCTAAATGGATTATCTTCAACAGATCATTGAGATTATTTAATGTTGGTTAAGATAGATTTAGTCTTTTGAAAAATGAAGAAGGTTGCCTTGCAGTTATATTTTACCATGCAAAAAAATAATCTCTACTTAATTTCTTCAGTGAATGTAATGAAGTGTATATTAACATCTCTTATATTCATTCATGCAAATAGGAGTTACCAAAAATTGATATTCTTCAATATCCCATATGTTCACAAATTGACACTGCACATATTTTCTATAATTTTACCCTCCCCAAGTCTATCATCCTTGATAAAGATTCAATGGCCCACGTATTTTAGAGACAAGGTCTCATTATTAGCCTATACTGGCCTGGAGCTTACTGTACAGCATAAGCTGGCTTTGAACTCCTGGCTTTTCTGCATCTACCTTCCAGGTACTGGGATTATAGATGTACACCACCACTGTGCTCAGCTGAAGGCCTAGGGTTTTATGGCCCATCATGCACTTAATATTAAGAGATCTATTTTATGTATGAATGCATGGTCAAATTATAAAATAAGTAGTCTCCATGAACTCAGCAATATAAGTGGAGACATTAACTTCACTGGAAATATTTTCACTGATGAATTTACTCATCTTTGATAATGCATTTCCAGTAAGAAAAATCTATACCTGGAAACACCAAGACAAGACTACTGCAAATATACATATTAACAATTCTTGGTTCCTCACAATATCTAACCCCGCCTAGGTTAGGCCTTCTTCAGCTAATGCCCCCTTCTCTGCCTCATAAAGACATATTAAAATATGAGCTAACCGATGAAAAAGATTACTCAACAAGTAAAATTTAGTAATTTTAGTAACCATACATAGACATATGGTTATCTCCCCAACTTAAAAGACATTTCCTATTTTCAAATGTGATCAAAGAAATTTCTTGCAGTAGCCCCTAAGTCTCAAATAAATAATTTTCTAGTCATTAATAGTACTTAAATAAAGGACTAGTACAGATTAAAACCATGCTGGTGTCTCCGTTTCACAAACTTAGGTTTTTTGGGTTTATTATTAACATCAATTTAAATGGAAGTCAGTAAATGACTACAAAGCTGAGGATGTGAAGCCTTCTGATAACATCTTCATAGCTTAATTTTAACTCCAAAGGAGCCCATTTGATCCCAACACAAGCCCCTCAAAATCGAGGCTTGTGAATGAGATCCAGCCACAACCTAATTACAGCAGCATGAACAATGCCACTTGGATGTCCTCAAAGAACTTAAATAAATTCAGCCCACAATGGGTATGGGTATAATATACACAAACTGCATCACAGCATACCAAGATATTTACAGATATATACATATATATACACACACAAAAAAGCAGACACAGATTGTGTTTAGCATCACAAAAATATACACATGCCATTAAAAATAAGAATTTCACATAAATAAGATCTAAAAAGAGCCCTCAATCCAAATACTCTTTAAAGTCATCAAATAAACACAAAAGAACAGGAAACACTACCAAATCACCAGGAGACTCAAGGTATCATATTCCTACTTATGTCAAATCTTATACTCACAGAAGGTGGGCAGATAGTTCTGAATTACTGGCAGTGGACAAGTCTGCAGAACATGGCCCTTATTATATCTCCTGTACACTGTTCTGTGGTTATCAGGTTGATTATAAGTCTCCATGGATTACTAATTATCAGACTTTCCAACTAGTTGGAACAGTATCTCAGACACAGAAAACTTGGAGAATGCTATTAAAGCTTTGTAACTCACACATAAATCTGATTTTTCAATATTCCCTTTACATTAGTTCAGTATAACTACCATGATTCAGGGAATACTACTGCATGATGAAAAACCACAAATGGAAGGGAAACAAACAAAAGAGAACCCCAGATCTAGACCCTGTATCAAGAAAACCTCTTCCTTCCAAAATCTTGAAACATTTCAACTTGGTTAAAAATAATAAGGGCACAATAAACCCTGTGCTTTAAGAGGTTTTGAGAGCACCATTTTCTACAAGGAAAACAAAGAATATATCCTGACAAAAGTCAAAGAAAAATATCTAGTTTATAATTAATAGACATATGCTAGGGGTCACTAATTGACTGGTCTGAGTATTTGTTTTACTAGGAATTAAACCCAGGGCCTCGAGGATGTTATGCAAGCTCTCTACCACGGAGTCATGTTCTCCCACCCCAAATTTGAATATTTGATATAGTGAAAACATTTTATGTTAAGATATACAGCTCTAAATCATTCTTGTTGATTATAGAGGAGAGCCTGAGCTACTAAGGAGAATGGCCTCAGGTGAGGAGATCTGTGTCTATGTAGGTCTGTCCCTGAAGAGGCAGCTGCTGAGCTCTTGGCCTTCTCTGTAAAGATAGAAAGTGGCTGCTTTAAAAACAGCAGAAACACAGGGATAAAGAATGAAAACTCCACTGTGCTTCATTTTGGATGTTTTTGGTTTGGTTTTGTTTTTTAAAGGAGGATTTCCCTATAGCCCCAGATAGCCTAAAACTCACTATGCAGACAAGGCTGGCCTCAATCTCACAGAGATTTCGTTTTGTGTATAACTAACCTTCTGCAATTTGATGCTTTCTAATTTGTTTCCAGTGTTTCTTAAGAGACCAGACTTTGTCACAGTATCTAAGGAGGTTTGTTCAATTTGAGTACAAAAACATTTCCTATGCTTTGCTGTTTTCAGGATTTTTAAATTTTAAATATTTTCATATTCAATAGGACTTAAAATAGGTAAATTTATTTTGAGACAGAGTCTTATGTAGTCCAGGTCTGGAACTTTTATAACCTAGCATGGCTTTAAACTCCTGCTCCTCCTGCTCTACCTCCTAAGTGCTAGGATTATAGGAAGGCCTGCACCACAATGCCCAGTTTTGTGTAGTGCTGTGAATCAAAAGTAGGGCTTTGTGCATGTTAGGCAAGAGTCATACTACTAAGCCACAGCCTTCGCCCCTAAAACAGGGCCTTTTGAAGTCTATTTTGCTGATTTTTCCAGTGCCGTACAGAAAATGCACCACATAGTAGCTGTGTAGTCAAATGTGGTTTAAAGGCATGGAAGAAACAACAGTTTCAGATTTCTTATTTCAATTCTACTCTCAAAGATTCAAAATCACTTAACTTTATTTTTTGAGACAGATTATTGCATTACAGCCCAGGTTAGCCTGTACTTTGCAATCCTCCTGCCTTAGCCTTCACAGTACTGGGGTTACAGGCATGCACTACCATACCTAGCTCAAAAAACAACCTTTCTTTCCTTCGTTTTTTCTTTCCTTTCCTTTTTTTGTCATGTCTTTTCCCCAGTGCTAGAGATGAAACACAAGACTTTTCTTTACTAGATAAATGCTCTACCACTGAGCTACATCTTCAGGCCTTTAGATATTTAACTACCAGCTAGGAATATACTACTATTAGCTCAAGGACCCACATCATAATCTAAACTTCCATTGTGATTTTTAAGACATACATGTTTATGATCATGAAAGCTCTAATTTCTTTAAGACAGTCTCTCTAATCATGTTTTTAAAATAGCTAAATGGGCTGGGTGTGGTGGTACATGCCTTTAGTCCCAGTACAGAGACATGCAGATCTCTGTGAGTTCAAGGCCAGCCTGGTCTAAATAGTGACTTCCAGACCAGCTGGAGCTACAGGGAGACCGTGTCTCAAAATAATAAAATAAAATAAATTAAATAGCTAAATGGGACTTAGATATTTTCTTGAACCATCTTAGCAAATAAGATGTAGAAAACAATGTTATATACATATATAAGCCTCTTTGTTCTCAAACCAGTGGTCCTTATACAAGCAGGAGAGAATAAAGCTGAAGACAGTGTCGTTTTAAATATGAGCAACTAGGAAGATGAGTGCTGGTAGGCACAGAACATAAGGGAAAGTGGAACACGAGGCCAGATAACTAATGGCCATCTATTTCCACAGCTGCAAGAAAAGGAAAAGCACATTTATTAAGGTACTACAAGCAAAAGGAAGTAATCTTAAAAAGAGAGAGAAAGAGAAGCCACCCACGGGAAGCTCCTAGAGACACTTCTCAGCTTTTAAAGATGTTGTCTGAAAGAGCAGACATAAGTTTTAAAAGCAAATGAATCTAAGTACAGTGGCACAGACCTTGAGTCCCAGCACTTGGGACTGTGAGTTCAGCCTGGTCTACAGTTTCAGGCCAGCCAGAGCTATATAGTAAGACCCTATTCAAAAACAAACAAAAGTCCTCAACCCTAATAGTAACCAAAACTTCACAAAATTAGCAAACTGGGGCAGGTGTGAACATAACATACAACTAAGTGGTGCTGTAGGCCAGAGAAAGCAACCAAGTTAAAATAGTACTCTAAAATCGCCCTAGGGAAATGGGAAAGAGGAGGTGAAAATAATCTCCTCATCCCTCCAACCCCGCTCCCCGGACTGCCAGAGGTAGACCATTAACCTAAACAGAAAATATGCAGAAGGGCTTCTAAGTCATAGGTTTCTACTTAAATGCCATGTAACCAAAGGGGTAGGGATTAGGGGAAACTTCATACCTAGTACCTGTGAGATTATAAAGGAGAGTAACACAAAATCTTTATATTATACACAGAGTTCTATTTAAAACAATATTAAAAAAACTGTACATGAATATAAAATAACTAAATTTAGGGAGTTTTAACATCTTATTTTCAAACTGTTAAAGCAAAATCAACTCACATTCTACTTCGATAACACCTAGTTATCCCCATCTAACATTAACAGTACCTCTAACATGGTATCTTGAGAATGTGAACTTGGCAAAGTGTTTGAAGCTGTGTGGTAGGTATACCAAGACACTTTTGAAACTGTGACGTATTAACAAAGTGTTGAAGTAAAGTTTCTACAGGAGACACTGCAGTACGAAACCAACCACCTGATTTCTGGCTGAAATATTTGAAAGGATTTTCCTTTGCTTCACCAGCATTAAAAGACTACAAAGAAAATAAAATATGCAAATAGACCTCATGATAATACAGAACTCATATTCCAAGTAATATTTATCATCTCAAAATTTCACTTAAAGTTTAATTTCCAGATCAATCATTTACCTAAACAGATTCTAAAAATTTGACAGTATTTAATGGAATTCAGTGCTTTCAATAAATCTCTTTACACCTCAAAGACTCATTTATTTTCCTACCTATTAACTTGGAATGAACAGAAACACCAGGCAGGACTGCATCCTTGATTTCTAGGAGCACATGTGTCTAGTCTTGCCTATGAACAATTAAGATTCCCAAATCAGCATTGAAAGGTCCAAGCAGAACTGCTGGATTTTCCTGAAAAAAAAAATCAATGATTTATTCTTCTCTGGGTGACAATAGTGACTATTTTAGTGTAGGATTAGATATTGGATGTAAGTATCCAATGTCAAAACTAAAAAATAAAAATTCCAAGATTGATATTTTAAAAGACTCGAAAGATTATATTTTAAAAGTTACCCTAAAAGTTTGAACTTTTTTTTTCACTTTTAAAATGGTGGTCCTAAATTAAAAAATAAAAACTAAGTAACACACTATATTTCTGTCATTACATTAGAAAACTGCACCATTTAAAATCTGAGGAAAATGAAAAGCTGTTTCAACCAAGAGGGTTTTTTTTTTAATAGTCATCCATAGTATTCTCAAAAAAGACATTCCGCACATCCAGGATGGAGGCCAACTCCAAAATATGCTTCTGAAGATGGGGGTTCTCCACAGTTTCATCCCTTGGCAGCTGTGGATAGGATTCTGGGTAATTTCGAGTTTCCTGATAAAGAAGAAAAAAACACATTACAGTCCAAAGGTATAAAATTATACATTCTGGGAGACCCTGTCTCAAAAAGACTGAAAAAAAGAGAGAGGGGAAAAAAAAATTACACCTTCTGACACAGTATTAAGGAACAGCTGAAAATTCATTTTCCTTCTCATATTGGTTATTATTAATATATTTGTTGTTTTGTATTGGTTTGGGACAAGACCTTGCTTTGTGGCCTAGGCTGGCCTCATGTGGTAATATTTTGGCTTCAGTTTGCAAGTGCTGGGATTACAGGCTACCTCACCATATTCAGCTACTATATTTATTGAATTACTAACAAATGACAATTTTAACTTCAAAAATAGCTCCATATGGGTCAACCTAATATATTACACAGTGAATTGTTTCACAAGTATTTGCTACCTTCTATGGCTGTTAGGCCTGTGCTCTGTATCACTGAAGAGGATACAAATTCTTCTGGTTAACTGAGAGCCACATATGGAATTTCAATAAATATTTATTTTGTGAATGAATGTATATTGAAATAGAAATCAAAATAAGGAAAAAGACAAGAACTGAAGGTCAAAACAGAGGGTCTCAGTAATTAATACAGTACAAGGTGTTAAAAATGACTGTGAAATATGAACAAAGACCATGAACAGCCAAAGCAATGCTATGTAGAAAGAACAACACTGGGGGCATCACAAGATTTGACTTCAAATTAAACTAAAGAGACGTGACAAAAACAGCATGGAACTGACGGCAGGCAGACCACGGAACAGAGGACCCAAAAACAAACCCACACAGCAACAACCACCTAACCTTTGGTAAAATACAAAAGCATACAGCAGAAAAAATATCCACTTCAACAAATGGTGCTGGAATAACTTAATATCCACTCAGAAAAGAATGAAAAAAGCTATCTTTCTGACCCTGTACAAAAAAAAAAAAAATTCAAAATGGCTTAACAAATCTTAAAGTAAGATCTAAAATTCTGCAAGAGAAAAATAGGCAAACACTGTAATAGGACATACACAAGAACTTTCTCAAAAGGACTCCAGCAGCAGAAATTAATCCTAAGAATTAAAAAATGGGATTGTCTGAAATGAAAAAGCTTTAGCGTAATAAAGAAATGAATGAGCAAAATGAAGAGACAACCTACAAAATGGGAGAAAATGTTGCCAATTATATACCTAACAAGGGATTAGTATCTAAAATCTATAGAAAATTCCAAAAAATTAAATGTCTCAAACCTGAATTATCCAATTAATATGTTGGCTAACAAATAGAATAGATAATTCTCTAAGTAAGGAATATAAATGGCCAATAAATATTTGAAAAAAGTATTCAAATACCTTAACTACAATGAAATGTAAATTCAAACTGCTTTGAGGACTGGGAATTGAAGCTCTGTAGGTGAGTGCTTGCTTAGCATGTGTAAATTTCTGGATTTGAGCCCTAGCACTTGGATAAAAAGAAAGAAAAGAAACACTATCCCTTTAGGACTGGGTGAGATGGCTCATACCTTTAATTCCTCTTGTCCTTCAGAGGCAGAAGCAATCTCTGTGTGTTCTAGGCCAGCCAGAGCAACACAGCAGAGACTGTCTTAAAAAAATAAATAAATAAAAGACTGTCTTGAGGTTTCATCTCAGCCCAGTCAAAATAGTTATCATCAAGGAAAGAAATCCCAGCAAATGCTGAAGGATGAGGAAAGAGGGTACTTATACATAACTGGTGGGAACACAGACTGTGAGCTACCATGAAATCAGGGCAGTTCCTCAAAACCTGAAAACAGAAGGAAATTAGCTGAGCATGGTGGTGCACACATTGTTAATTCAAGTGCTCATGAGGACAAAGGAGGTGAGTCTCTGTGAATTTGAAGCCAGCCTGGTCTACACAGTGAGTTCCAGGCTAGTTAGAGCAACATAGTATGAGACTATGTCTCAAAAAGAATGAAATTATGGTATTTGCAATAAAATGGAACTAGAAATCATTATGTTAAGCAAAATAAGTCATTCTCTCATATGAGGAATCTAGATTTAAATTTATATACATGTTTTCTATGAAAGTAGAAAGGGATCTATGAGATGGGAGAGAGCTGACAGAAGGCAGAAGGGAGGCAAGAGAGGGTAAAGGAACATGTACGATGAAAACAGAGGGAGACAGATACAGACAGAAAAGGGTAGCAGGGGCAAACAAGAAAGAAATACAGTAATATGTATGTGAGAAAATGTATTCACAATGAAACCAGCTCTTTGTATGCTAACCAAAAAGTTAACTTAATAAAAGACAAATGGAATGGATGATTTAAGAGAAGCTAGGAGCAACTGGGAGAAAAAAAGGAGGCAAAAAATTTGTGGACAGTATAAAAGTTTTACGTATATTTTTCAGAAAATACAATAATACAGAGAGAACATCCTCATAACTAGAATTTAAAAATTTAGGGCTATATTTCAAAAGCAGATTTATGTCTGGGTGTCTTGTTAGAGTGCTTGCCTAGCATGCTCAAGGGCCTGGAATTGATCCCCAGCACTGGGGGAAAAAAGATTTTAAAGAGTTTATACAAACACTGATATAATCCTTTTGTTGTTATTATGGAGGGAGGGGTTGACACAGGGTCTCAAGGTATAACCCAGAGAGACCTCAAACTTTCAATCCTCCTGCCTCATGTCCTAAATGCTGGGATTATAATCCTGTGACCACACCTGGCTGATGCAATCTTCATGAAGATAAATACTAAGTTATGAAAATACCTTATCCATATTAAAATAAACTTTAATCCTCACCTCACACTAACTCAAAATAGATCATAGAGTAAAACCTAAATCTAAAATATTAAACTTCTAGAAAAAAAGAATAGAGAAAACCTTTATAAATTTAGGATGAAAGAGGCAAAGACTTCTTAGCTAACTGATAATAATGCAAACCACACAAAAAAATTAGCTGATTATCAACATTTTAAAAACTTAAGTCTTCAAAAGTTTCTATGAGATAAAAAAACACAAAACAGGAGACAAAGTGTACCTGTCACTACTGGTGAGAGGAGTGACACTGAATCTCCCTGCCTGCCACCAGGATTGCTAGGAACTTAAGTTCAACACTGCCCAGTGAGGGCAAGGGCAAAGAACAACTTTCATATACTGCGGTAGGTATATAAATTGGTATACCTGCTCTGAGAAAAGACTTGGTGGTTTCTAGAAGTAAACACACGACAGCCCTCTGCCAAAAAACTGGTGAAGGCAGGAGGAGCAAGCAGGGTACAAGAAAAGGATGCATGCTACAAAGCTGAACTCAGACTGTATGGGGAAATTAAGGAAGAAAGCAGAGTGTAACAGAAGGAGATACTTTAGACCCTGACTCTGGAGAGGAAGAGAGTAGAGCAGAGGCAGAATGCCAGTTCTCCTGCCAGCTCTCTGAAAAGAAGACTAAAAACCAAAAACACCTTGTATTTCCAAAGACTGGAAAAAGCTGCCCAAGAAGAGTAAATCTAGATAAATAGACTGCCTTTTATCAATGAAGCTGCTTTCTAGTGAGGCAGCATAAAAGAAGATATTTTCACTCAAAGAAAATCCTCTTACTGTATGTGGAAGAAATTTTTAAAAAGTCAAAACATGTGTACATTTGTAATGAGAAGTTTTCTTTACTAATAGCTAATGATTTAAAACTGCCCAGGTGCTAAACAAGAGAACAATGTAATACTAGTTAGTGGCATAAAGGAATAAGCTACTGATGCATGAAACAAAATGGAAAATCTTAGTCAAAGCGTTCTACAAGAGTCCATCCAATGTGATTCCAGTTCTTGATGAGGCACTACTAATATACAGTGACAATATCACTGGAGCTGATCTGTAAGGAGGTGGGTTGTAGACTCACTAGAAAGGGTTAAGAAGGAAATGTTCTGGGTTATTGCTGTTGTGTGACTTGAGAGGTTTGGGTTTCACAGTAACTCTTGCATACCTAAAGCTACACGTTCAGGTTTGTGCATTTTGCTGTATACACGTTTCTCTTAAAAGATTTCCCCCAGGGGGGGAAAAAAAAAACCCAACACAGACATGAGAAAGTGGGTTAGAGGAAGTGGGTAAGAAGCTCCAACCCCACCTAAGGAAAATGTACAACAGATGGCTGCTGGGAAGGCAGACAGCCTTTCAAGCATGACATTCTTGGTAGGTTAACCAGGCTCCAGAGAATGAACTGACACTGAAGGACATTTGGGAGACACAGACTTTATATCCATATCGATATCTATCTTCTATCTTCTATCTATCTATCTATCTATCTATCCATCCATCTATCCATCTATCCATCCATCCATCCATCCATCCATCCATCCATCCATCCAAATACAGTACATTAAGTTGGGTGGGGGCAACAGAAGAGGTGGGGATGAAGGAGGGATCTAAATAACACAGGATTATATGAGATTCACAAAAACTTCAATAAAAATACCCCTCCTTTTCAAAACAAAAAAAGAGAGAGATATACCTAACCACGATACCACCTATAATCCTAGCTAAGGCAGGAGGACTGAAAGTTCAAGGCCAGTCTGAAGTACATGGTAAAACTATTATCAAAAATACAA
Organism: Eospalax fontanierii; assembly: GCA_035773235.1. Classification (NCBI taxonomy): domain Eukaryota; kingdom Metazoa; phylum Chordata; class Mammalia; order Rodentia; family Spalacidae; genus Eospalax; species Eospalax fontanierii. Next base: position 53,803,288 of record CM069541.1, read on the forward strand.
AAGCAAAATGAAAACAAAACTAAAAACAAGTAGGAGAACACTTTGAAACCAAAAGCTAAGAAAGGCTTTTTTGTTTTCTGGGTTTTGTTTGTTTTGTTTTTGTCTTTTTGAGACAGGGTCTCCTTGCAGCCCCAGCTGGCCTGAAAGTCACAGAGATTAAAGGCATGTGCCACCATGCCAGGCAAGAAAGAATTTTAAAATAGTTGGAAAAGGGGCCAGGTGTGGTGGCTCACACCTTTAATTCCAGCACTAGGGAGGCAGAGGCACATGGATCTCTGTGAGTTCAAGGCCAGCCTGGTCTACATAGCAAGATCCAGGCCAGCTGGGGCTATAGAGAGACCCTGTCTCAGAAAGATCAAAAAGAAAGAAAAAAAAGTTGAAAAAGAACCAAATATTTCTTACAGAAATGAAAAAATGTAATGGATAACCTTAAACACACACAAAATGAAAAAGAAAGGAAAAAGCAGAGAAGAATGCTAAGTAGAGTAGGTCTATGAATTCAGAGAATCAAATGAGAGAACAAAAGACTTCTTCACGGAGGACACTGAGTAAAGCTGTGAGCAGATGCTCAACTTCAACAGTAATCCTGGAAGTGAAAATCAAAAATCACAATGACAAATACTTTACATCCATCAGACACACAAAGAAAACACATTCCCCCCTCCCGCCCCGCCCCAAGACTTTAACAAGAAGTCCAGTTCTTACAGATGGGTACAAAGTGAGGGACCAGGTTAGAAACAGTCTGGTTTAAACTGGTGAAGTTAAATATGCTTGTATACTCTAGCCTCATATATTCACTGTTACATATATTCTAGAGAGAAAAATCTATTACATGTGCACAAGGAAACTCACACAAGAATTTTATAGTAGGGCTGGAGAGATGGCTCAGGGGCTAAGAGAAGGGACTGCTCTTGCAGAAGACTCAGATTCGGTTCCTAGCACCCACATGGTGACTAACAACAGTTTGTAAACTCCAGTTCCGAGGGATCCAGCACCCTCTGCTGACCTCTGAGGACACTACATGACATGGGTGCAATTATATGCATGGGGGCCCAAACACTTTAAAAAAAGAAACTAATGGAACAGAATGAAAAGTCAGAAAAAGACCTGAAAAAATTGATACACATAAAAACAATAAATATTTTTAAAAGTAATTTTAGAGTGGCATAATTTATACAACAATAAATGCCTGGAAGCATTCCAAATTTCCATTTGGGAAGAATGGATAAATAATTGTGACAGAGTCAAATAATACCTTATGTCCTACAGTCAAAATTAAAGAATGAAAGCTACATTAAACACAGCTCAACCACAGAACCATTTCATGTACATACAGTATATATGGATATAGGTACATTACTTTTACATTTTTTTCAGGTGGTATTGCTGATTGAACATAAGGCTCTGTGCATGCTAGGCAGGCATTCTATCACAGAGCTACACTCCAAGCTCTCAAAACACTATTGACTATAAAACAAAAAAATACAGACTAATCAATACACTGAACAGAAATAAAATTGGCAAAATTTTAATAAAAGGCAAATAATCCTAAGATTTAGGATATGAGTTGCATTTGATGCCAAAGACTAAGAAGGACCCACAGAGGTCCTCAAAGGTAATGAACATCTCTTGTTTCCTAAAGACAGGGTCTCATATAGCCAGGCTGGCCTTGAACTCAGTACATAGCCAAGGATAACCTTCAACTGTTGCCTCAACCTCTTATGACCCGGACTACAGGCATCAGTCAGCATGTCCAGATCAGGAAAATGGTCCTAAGAGGATGGGAGCAACAGGTGTGACAATATTCTTACCCCTTTTCCTATCTGTTTGCATTGGCTTTTAGAAAAAGGGTCTGACTGAGAATTTAAGGCTAACCTGAAACAACTCAATATTCCTGCCCTAGCCTCTTGAGAACTGGGATTATGGGCATGTGCCACATTACCCACATTATTAATCTTTATGCTGTACATATTTACTTCTAAACATTACATATATATATATATATATATATATATATATATGTATACATATATATATAAACATGATTCTTAATAATTGATTAAAAAGGTAAACTTGATCTTTAGTAAGGTAAACTTGATCTTTAATAACATCCTCTACCTACCCGAAAAATCTTGTGCATCCTCATGGTGGCTGAACAAAAGATAAATCTTGTGAGAAGCAAGCGAAGAAATTCATCTCCAAAAAACTGGAGAAATGCCTGATCTGCAGAAGACAAAGGGCACAGAAAAAGAGACCACATGAAAATGACACTTCAAAGGGGAACAAAGCTCAGGAAGGCATTTGGAACTTTCCTATATGAGACAAACAACCTTTAAAAAGCCCAAACAATATAAAGTAAAAACCACTGTAAGCCATTACAGTATGCTTTGTTAAGTGTGCAGTTAGATTAGTAGGGTACCTATTGAACGTGAATGGGTCAGTAGCTGGGCAATATCACGGTTGATTTTTCGAAGATATTCTTGACACTTTTCCCACAGGCCTCTACGCATGCTTGACAATCCAGAGACAAACAGGAAGGCCATTAGAGGATTGTTCAAAAAGAGAGTGAAGAGGCTACCTCGTTGAGACTGATCTGTAATAACAAACATGTTACATATAGACAACAGTTCTTAAAGAGTTAACAAGCACATGAGGAATATTTTAATACTGATAGTTTGTAAAATTAAAGTATCATTAAATCACAATTCAACAACGTACATTTTTATGAAGCTATGAACACCCCTCCCAAGGATATTGCCTTCTGCTGAATAAAATTAAAATAGAACCTAGTTCACTTAAAAGAGAAGTAAACACATTCCTAATTATTTTAACTTCCCAACTGACCAATTTCATTCCAATATGGCAAATGCTGACCCATAGAGTGTCCATGTGGGAGTCGTTCATGAACTAGATCTCCAGTCTTTTTTGTTTTCCTTTTAAGTTGTTCTTTCTCTGCCCCTTCTCCTCTGTTCTTTTTGAGACGGGGTCTAAGATACCTCAGAGTGGCCTTGAATTTAAGATGTGGTTGAGGATAATACTAAACTCCTGATCCTACTGCCTTTCCACCTCCCAAGTGTGTAATTACAGGTATGTACACCAACACTGAGTACTCTGCTTGGCTCTTAGCTATTCTCTCTTTGGCACTATGGATTGCTAACCTCACTGTCTCTTAATGTTCACTGATTCCTAATTTTCTAGAACTAAGACTGAATTCTCTAGTTGTAGCTCTGTGCTGTCCTATTTACACACAAAGACTATAACCACCGAAAACTGACACAATATGAATTCATACCAGATTTCAAAGACTTGGTGCAAAAAGGGGGTACTGTTAACACCCACTTCATCCAGTTTTGTTTATTTGAAATGTGGGTCCTAGAAAACTTTAAATAAGCTACATAGCTCATCCTGTATCTCAGTGCACTGCAGTGCTCTAGACCCCTACAGTCAACTCAACTCTCACAAGACTTTGCATCATTTGAAAACAAAAGCTCTCCACTTTAGTCCTCTATAACAGGCTTATCATAAAGTCTCAGGAGTCCCACCAACCCTAAGCCAGAGACCTCTATATCCATTCCTCCCTTCTTGCTCTCTCTGCCCCATGTCCTACAGCCTCAGTGGGCTTAGCATTCAGTCACAGTTGAGGTCTGGCCACCATCATCTCCCCAGTTCCCTCAGTGCCTGCTTCAATCCATTCTCTGTGAGGTTAACTGATACTCTATCCTCTGTTTAAAATCTTTCACTGATGCCCCATTCTCTTTGACTCAAATCACACCACAAATTGTTAAAAGGATTTTCATCATTCAACCACACAACTCCAAACTCTACCCTTCAGCTAGAGGCACTACTTTAGCTTCTCTAGGAGTTTCACAGACTCAGGGCCTTAGCACATGTAATTTCCCTGCTAGAATATTCCTGTTCCGCATTCCCCATCCAATTCTCTGTGCCTGGGAAGTCCACTGTGCAAATCATCTCCTCCCCTTGCTTCACTCCTATGTGCTCATGGGCAGCTCCGTGTTTGGGTTTGCATGCTTTCTCCTGGGATGTTCTTGTAGCACTTACAGTGCTGCCCATTAGGTCATCACTATCTTCTACTAGACACTGGCTCTATGAGAAACACAAGCGTATTATCAGGTCCAATGCAGTCCCCAGTGCCTAGTACAACACCTGGTAAATTAATTTAAGGAACTCTGTATCATATGAGTAACACAAGTCTTGGCTAATGATAGAACTACAGGTTTTAGTCACTCAAAGTGCAGGAACCTTATCTAGTGCTTAAATTACTAATGTATCTACTACTTTTTGCCCAGAGTGTCAACCCCTTTTGCAGAGGTCACGAGGAATATTGCTACTAAATAAAATCTTAAATGTTCCTCATAATAGAAATTTGAATTTGTTTAGGTGGCTGAATAATTTACTTAAAAAGTATTTGCCATCTAAGCTTTACCATATACAGATGCTGGGGCAGAAAAAAAAAAAGGACATGCATCATATCTACACATATTAGCATTAGTGCAAAAACACAGAGAGGACTTCCTAGGTACTGACACTATGCTACAAGGTAGACACTAGCACCATCACCATTTGACAGAGGATTAACTGAGGCACAGAATGGCTGAATAGCTTTCCAAGGTCACACAGCCAACAAGGGATTAGGCTGGGATTCGAATTCAGTTAAATCTGCTTTCCTCCTCCACACAATGAAGTCTTTCAGACCACATAATCTTGGTACAAGCCACTAGACCATGTAGTTTTATATAAAGCTACACCAGAACAGGATGATAACAGTGCTCTAGGAGTGGGAAGAGGCTACATTCCTCCAGAAATGATAAGGAACAGGATGACAAAATCCTCAAAGCAGGAGAATTTTACCGTTGTTTGAAGGTAAGTTCTGTCCCTTAGGAATTTGGGTTTTGGCTATATGAACTTAAGTGTTGCTACAAGATTTTCCCTGTTAAACAGCAGAACTTACCTTAAAACAACGGTGAAAGTCTCCAGCTTCTCTCAGGCATTCAAATGCTGACCATCACTTCCTGTGTCAAACTATGTCAGCAGACAGGACTTCAGGCTGGGAAGTAGCAGTAAAATGCCATCTCCCACAGAGAGACATCAGCACTATTCACAGTCAGGGAGATAGTGAAACAGGGAGAAGTCTGCTAGGACAGTGTGAAGCTTCACTTAGCATTTCACCTAGGAAATCACTGGGAATTAGAATTAGAGTTTATGTGTTACCTATTGAGGACAAATCACCAAGGACAAAGGCTTTCCAGTTGTAGCCACTGGAGAAATGGCCCAAACAAATTTGTCCTTCTGGTGAATTTGGAAGAGGTTCTTTATTTGTTGAGACACAGTCTAACTATATAGCTCTGGCTGACCTGGAACTGGATATGTAGACCAGGCTAGCCTCAAACTCACAGAGATCTGACTGCTTCTACTTCCTAAGTGCTGGGATTAAAGATGTACACTATCATGCCTGGCCTCAGAAGAGGTTCTTTTGTTTGAAAAATACAAGATAAAACTTCAAAGAAGAAAAGAAAAGAAAGACCCTCTTTAAGTTGTGACAGTTGGATTATCCTAGCTCTTAGGCATAGGTTGAGAAGTTATCTAGACCACCAATGTTATGGTCTTTAAAGATGCCCAAAATACATAAACAAAGATATAGAAAACAATGCTAAATGGGTATGACAAGAAAATCAAAACAATCACCTGCAAAATCAATTTTCAAATCTAAAAATCAGGAGTTCTCCAATAGCAAGGGATCAAACCACCTCTTTCTTAGAAATGAGTTATCATAGGCCTAATGGTAGCACATTGAGAAGCCTGGTTGTCAGAAAGGCTTCCTGGTCTATTGCAGATGGACACTTGTCACTTAAACACCACACACACATGCCTAATCATGATGGGAGATAAAACAAAGACCATGACTTTTTCATTCAAGATCTATTAGTGTGACGGGCACTGAGAGAACATACCTTGTAAAGCTTTTGGATATGCAGTAGGAGAAAGCAAGCAGACTAGCGGCTGTCCAAACAAGTTTGTGAAATTCTGTAATATATAAGAATTCAAGACGTTTATTAAAGATTTGATCATAGACTGGGCTCTTGAACCTATAAGCAAATGTGGAAAGAACAGTGGTTGCCAAAATTCCATCCATGTGTCATTACTATACACACAAACTTGCTAAAGTTCTCCATCAAAGAATGAAGTTGAATTTGTGTGACTACTGATTTTAAAGTAGTGGCATATGTGTGAATTTAACTGTGTAGATACAGGGCATTTGTCCATTACAGTAAGAACTAAGCTGACATTCAAGACTGCAAGTGTAGTACCTGGCATAATTCAGGACATCCTTTCTCTAAAAGCAGATCTACTATGCATGGATAAAACTTAAGTAGTACTATGTATTATTTGGTAAAGCAATAAAAAAGACAAAATTCCTAGGTGTAAACTGAATAGGAAAAAAAAAATTAAACTTAAAAAAAGGTAAAAAAAAAAGATAGATAAATGGAAAGATATACTATGGTCTTATGGAGGAACCCATCAAAAGTGATTATACTAATTTATTAAAATTAGAAACAATTTCAACAAAAATAGACATCGATTTCCTCTGCAACAGAACAATGTAATACTAAAGTTCACATGGAAAAATAAGATTAGTTGGGAAAGTAAAAGAGATGATTCATCATGTATTAAAACATATACTTTAAAACGTCAGTAATTAACATGTGTGCATTGGCACAAGGAATGGAGGCTGGATAGATGGCTCAGCAAGTAAGAACACCGGCTACTCAAGCAGAGGACCTAGGTTTGGTTCCCACCACAAACACAGTGGCTAACAACCATCTATAACTCTAGTTCCAAGGGATCTTATGCTCTCTTCTGGCCTCTGCAAACACTGTACATACATGGTGCACTTACATACACGCAGGCAAAAACACTTATACCCATAAAATAAAAAGAAACTAATAGAACAGAATGAAAAATCAGAAAAGGGCTTGAAATTAGAAATACTGTATATATAATACAGTGACCTATACATACACCCTGTGGCATGCACAGCCCCACCTCAACATATCCACAAATTTAAAAACAAACATAATAAAAAATATGATGGGGTGAGAACTAAAGAGATGGTTCAGTGGTTAAGAGCACTTGCTGCTCTTCTAGATGACCCAAGTTCAGATCCCAGCACCTATATCATGTGGCTAACAACTGCCTGTAACTTCAGTTCCAAGGGATCTGATGCCCTCTGTTCTGGTCTCCTTGGGCATCCACGCACACATGGCATATATTCACACAAACACATGTACAATAATTTTAAAATTTTTAAATAATTTCTTTAGGTTTTTTTTCCTTTTTTTTTTTTCTAAATGTATCAAATTGCAGAATGTGGTGGTACATGCCAAGCACTCAAGAAATAAAGACATGTAGATCTCTGTGAGATCACAGGATTGCCTTCAGCAAGACTCTGTCTCAAAACAAACAAAAGTATCAAATTGTGAGGCCCAGTGATTCACACCTATAACCTCAGTAGGCTGAGACTGGAAGATCTCAAGGCCAACATGTACTAGACAGCAAAATCCTGTCTAAAAATAAAAAGTCAAGTATTAACCTACAACTGTATGTATGTGTGTGTGTGTGTGTGTGTATATATATATATATATATATATATATATATATATATATATATATTATCCTTTTAAAAGATCTCTTCTTCAGCAAATACTGAGTCAATGGAGCAAACAGTGTCACAAGTTCTAGAGATACAATAAAAACAAAACACAAAAACCCTGTATTTCTGAAGATATTTAGATAGGGATGCAAGTATCAGGTATAGGCAGGTCCCCACGAAGCAAAATGAGTAAAATATATAAAATCCTCAAGGAAAATAGGGGCTCTGGAAACACAGCATGGAATATAAAGTTACATTAATAGCACAGGTTTTATAATCACATTGAGTTCAAAACTCAGCTTGGTGAGTACCTAGTTAGGTATGTGACCTTTGGTAAAAACGCTTAGCCTTTTTGTGCCTAGATTTCCTCTTTCAGCTAAATGAAGAGAATAAAAGTAGCAAACGTGAGCCAGGAAGCACCGGCCTATTGGATCACAAGTTTAAGGCTGGCCTGTGCTAAAGAGGAAGTTCAAGGCCAGTCAGAGCAACTTAGTGAAATGGCTCAATATAAAAAGAAAAGAGGGACTGGGGATGAAGCTCAGTGGTAGAGTGCTTGTGTAACATGCGTGAAGCCTTAGGTTTAACTTCAGTATGGGGGGAGGGCAAATGGGAAATGGGCACATGAGAATTAACTGCACACAAATCATGTACATAAAGGACTTAGAAAAAAGCACAGTACCAGCTGTCACAATAAAAGTTAATGTTATGATCATGAACAACAATAAAGTCACAAGGTTGAGAAGGCATGTGATCTGAAACATAGCTATCAGGAAGGGCCTTACTAAGAGGTCCATTTCCTCACCCATTTGATGTACATATGGGTACAAAGATTTAAGGTAGAGAAGGCAGAACACAAAGAGCCTGAGTAGAAAACTACCGGGAACATTAATGCCAGGAAGGAAATCAGTGTGACTGAAGACACAAAGCAAAAGAGAAGGGAGAAGGTCAGGAATGCATGTGTGTCCTTTGTTCTGAATAAGGTCTTTATTATTCCGAGTAAGATGAGAAGACACAGGAGATTTGGGGCAGAGAAAGAACATCCTGACTTTCTGGTACATGTTCATGAGAGCTAAGGCAGGAGGCAAGTCAGCTGGGAAGCTACTGCAATGACTCGGTGGGCAAGAACAGTGGTATGGATCAGGGGATGGCAGTGGAGATGAAATTGTGGGCATTTAATTAGATCCAGGAGGATTTCTTGACATGGATGTGGGGGAGGAGGAAAAGGACATTAACATCAGTTATGAATCAAGACTTTGGTTGGGACATCTATGAATGTATAATAGCTACTAACTGAAATAGGGAAGCTGGAGGCAGAGGTCTAGGTCTTAGGGATGTTAGTTTGCAATCTCTAGTCAAAGCTCCAACTGGATACATACCATGGGTAAATGACTGAGTAGAGTTCTAGAGAAAGGTCTAGCCTGGAGATACACTCTTGGAAATAGAGTGAATATAGTAATAAAAGTCATGAAATTTGGTAAGAGCACCAAGAGGGTAAGCTATGGCTGGAAAATTAAAGAAACTCAAGAGCACTCTAATGATGGTCAGAAAGATGAGAAAAAGCAGGTGCAGGAGACTGGGAAAGTAGTTCCCCTAAAGCAATCTAGCAATTTGAATCTAGGTTTTGAAAGCCATACTTAGAAAAACAGATGCCACAAATGGCAAGAGTTCCAAATCTGCCCACACTCATGAAGGGTTATAGCCTTACTGTAAGGATAAACCCGCACCAACCCTAACACTTCCCCACTGTGACCACCTCGCATGTGCTGATAAAGTCAACACCAACCCCAACACTTCACCCTCTCACTGTAACCACATCCAAGTGGAGGGCAAGGAATTTCTTCTTGGTGTTGAACTTGGCAGAGACACCAAGCTATTTCTGATGGTTATCACTACAAGTCAGTTCTGTATATCTGTAGCCCTAATATCAATTACACAGAACTTGAAGGTAAAACCCTATTGCTGAATAGATAATACCAATAACTATGCTTATGAAGTTCAAAATAGTGAAGATGAGGACTAAAAATAAAGGAAATGGAATATACCAAAAAGGAACCAGAGAAATAAAAAAAATATCTAAACCAACATAAAACACAAGAGGCATTAACATCTTAGACATAGCTAAAGAGACATTGTGCAATAAAGCAGGATGATAAGAAAATTACACAAATCTCCAACAGAAATACAATTATGAAAAATATATAAATGAGAGGCCAGAAAAAGTGGTAAATACCTTTGAACCCAGAACCTGGGAGGCAGAGGCAGGAGGTATCTCCAAGTTTGAGGTGAACGTAGTTTACATAGTAAGTTCCAGCCAGCTGGGGCTACAAGTGAGACCCTATTTCCAAAAAGTAAGAAAGAAGAATAATATAGGAGCGGGTAAGAAATGCGGAAAGTCTGGTGAACTCAGACTTCCAGAAGGGCGTGAGAGAGGTTTGAGCAGAGCCAGTAACTGAAGAAATAATAGCTGAGAATTTTCAGTCTCATGAATGAAAACCTCCAACCTAACAATTCAAACTGTCCAACAAACCCCCAGATGTTAAACCAAATCTACAGTTAGCACAGTATGAACGCAGGGCATTAAAAATTAAGAGGACTTTTAATGCAGCAGAATTTGGGGACTGAGCAGGAGATCTTGTACATAACTGAATGTGGTGAATGACTTAACAGAGAGAGTGCAGCAATCTTCACTTACCAAATACTTTAGGATGAGGCTTTTTTTACAAATATGTAAGTCATTTGCACTGGCTTACAATGATTTTTTTCTTCCAAGGAAAAGAAAGCAGAACTAAAAAGAATTACACAAAGTTACTTGGGCCTCTTAAATTTCTAGGGGCTGGAGAGATGGCTCAGCAATTAAAGAGCACTGGCTGCTCTTGCAGAGGACCGGGGTTCAGTTCCCAAAACCCACAAGGTAACTAACTACTGTCTATAACTCCAATTCCAGGGGACCCTATGCCTTCTTCTGACCTCTGTGAGAATTGCACAACATGGGGGAACTTATCTACATACAGGCAACATACTTATACACATAAATTTTTTTTTTTAATTTCTAGCTAGTGCTATATTACCACAGAGAAAGCCAATCAGCTTGCCCAGTTTAACCCTAATGAAAACACAAGAGCCAAAATATGGGCCACAGTTGTTATACTGATCTTGGCATTTAAATCACCTCCCTCTTCTGACAGGAAGCTCCAGCCTAGTACACAAAGCTCCTTTTCTTCCAAGTGTAGAAAGAGCAGGAATTTGGAATGAGAAAGCAGAGTTACACAGGACACTTTAAACTCTTAACACAAAGATTCGTTAGATAGAAGCTAAGAATGTAGTGCATTCATCTAATCATTCAGCATGTGTTTATTAAGAATCATAAGGGTGGGCTAGGCACAGTGGTGCACACCTTTCACTTGAGCACTCAGGTTGCAAAAACACACACAGACACACACACACACAAAATAAACCAATCAAACAACACCATCCATGCACACATTAGAGAAAGTATACATAATGGTCATAGTCAGAACTTTACATTCTAGGCAGAATAAGCTTTCTCTGATCAAGATGACACAGCCAAAAATGAAGAACTAGAGGTACCTACAGGAGTGGATGCCCCACCAACTAAGAGGTCCATCTCAAGCATGTTAAGTCCTGCTCACTACCCCCAGTTGCTCATTACATTCAGGACCAGACAAATGAGGATTATGGCACTCTGAAGAAAACCTCTAATATAAAAGATACAGGCAAAATCAAACAGAAACAACCCAGAAGAAAGCAGAGAGAATATCAAAATGAGCACCAAGGCTAGCTAGGACTGTAAGCTCAGGAGTAAAGCAGTTACCTAGCATGATGTGAGGCCCCAGGCTGCATCACAAAAAAAAATAATAAAAATAATCACATATATTCTCAAACGCACAAGAAGATATTTCAAATACAGTGGAAAGGCAAGTATATTTATTTGTATGCTATGTGTGCATGTATGTAATACATATATACATTTATTTCTTTAGCTATATCACAGGAAAATTTCAGGTACTGACCTGAGTTTATTTGTGACTGTTGTACTTGAATTCTTTCAGTATGGAAACCCTGGCCATTTTCTTGAATTATTCCACTGATTTTTCACACCCATTTTTTCTGTTCTATTTTTAAAGAACTTTTGTTTATGTATATTGGCTCTTCTTGTCTGAATTTGTTTGTTTATTTACTTGTTTTTGTATTTATTTGAGACAGGTTCTCACTCTGGAGCCCAAGCTGACCTGGCATCCACTATATATATAGCCCAGGCTGGCTTTGAACTTCTAGCGATTCTCATGTTCAAACTCCTTTAGTAGTTTCCCACCCCCTCCACCACATTCAACAAAGATACATACATACACAGCTTAGGAAAGTACACAGGAGTTTCCCAAAAATCAAAAATTCTAACATTAAACTTAATAATAGGAAGCTGGAAATAGGCTAAAAAATTTAGGGTGGGTTGGATGTTCTTGAGTTCAGAACCTAATTTTTAAAAGGAAAGTACACAATAAAAGAAAACAGAAAACATACACTTAGGACCAGTATCCATTTCTAGCTAGTGCCATTTCTACTATCCTCCTGAAATGAATCTGTTAACGTTTGTTTCTTCATTCATAACAGAAAGAATTTTACATGGCATGTGTGGACAAGCTTCTCAGTAATGAAATATTCAAACAAAAGACTTTAAGAACTTTTTTTCCCCTATAAATTATTTTAGCTTGAATTCTAGTAACTTAAAAGTGTTTTGCTACTGGCATTCTTTAGAATCTCTGAAGAGCATTGCTTCCACAGAAAAACACTGTAAAAGTATCAACCAGCTAAATCACTGTCAATTATTCCAGCATTCAGGGTCATCCTTTTTCAATGATTTTTACAAATTCTTTTGAAAAACAAAGTACATGTAAAATAATGCTAATATTTGAGACTATCACTATGTAACACAAGACAGAAGTTTCATTTAAACTACAACAGTTAGGTGTGCAGAAAGGGAAAATGTTTGAAAACTAGAAAAAAGTCACCCATATTATCTCTAGCTGTGTAAAAGAAAATTATTCTGGATTATAGAACAAAAATAAACCTCCCACCAGAGATCTTGGAAATCTTGAATTTTTTTTTCCTGCAGGAGGATTTATTATTTTCCACTGAGTGTCCATTCATGCGTTTTCTTCTTGTTTCTATTCATAGCACCAGATCCTGACTAGCATGCACAACCTCAAAAGAAAAGAAACACTAAATACAAACTGTAAAATGAAGTAAGTAAAACAAAGCAAGATCAAAGGCCACACCTTAAGACTGGGGACGGGGGTGTGCTGTCACGTCTAGCATGAACTCTACCTCTTCTGGAGCTCACCTTGTAGGCGACACTGTTGGAGGAGTCCACAATGATAAACAGGGGCTTCCTTGTGAAGGGGTAGAGATCTCCAGGGTGAAGGCTGGGGAGACAACAACAACAGTGAAGAACTGCATAGTGTGTCGGCAAAGCCTCAAAAACCTTATGTCCACAGTTTAGTAGGCTGCTTCCAATCACAACACTGAGAGAAAAACAATTAATTAAGGAACGGACACTCACACACAAAATCTGTATATACTGGATACTCTGATTCTATCTGAAAAAACATCCAGAGATAATTGTTATTCAAGAATATCCAGTCAGGGGGCTGGAAAGAAGGCTCAGTGTTTGGGAGCATGAGCTGGTCCTGCAGAGGGCCAGGACTGGAATCCCAGAACTCACACTGTGGCTAAGAACCATCTGTAACTCCAGTTCCAGGGGAATCCTACACCCTCTTCTGGCCTCCGTGGGCACTGCACAACATGGATGCACTTATATACATGAAGACATAACAATTAAAATCATTAACAACAACAACAAAAATCTAGCTGGGCATGGTGACACACATCTTTAATCACAGCACTCAGGAGGCAGAGGCAGGCAAATCTCTGTGAGATGGAGGCCATCCTGGCCTACATAGAGAGTTCCAGGCCTGCTGGGACTCTAGGGAGACCATGTCTCAAAACAAAACAATTTAAAGGGGCTGGAGAGATTGTTCAAAGGTTAAGAACATTGGCTACTTTTGAAAATGACCTGGATTTGGTTCCCAGCAACCACACGGCAGCTAACAATTGTCAATAATTACAGTTTTAAGGGATCTAATGCCTTTTTCTGGCATCCACAAGCATTTCACGAAATGGGTACACTGTACACATGCAGGCAATACACTCCTACACATAAAAAATTTAAAAAGATAAAAAAGACCCACAAAATTTAAAAAATGAATATTTTTTAAAAAAAGAATATCTAAGCAAGTTGACGCAGTGATACATGCATCTACAGTTCCAGCACTAGGGAAGCTACAGGAGGACAACTATGTCAGTCCTGTAAGTCTGAGAGCATCATGGGTAACATACACAGTGATATAAGAAAAGAAAAACTAAACCAAATAAACCTAAGTTAAGGAGTCTACATACTCAAAAAAAAAAAAAAAACTTACTAAACCCATGTCATGAAAACTTCAGAAGCAGGGCTTCATACAGACACCTGCTTTATACTTGGCTGGCCTCTACCCCACAGGGTCACACCGGCCTCTGCCTCCCAAGTGCTGGGTTAAAGGCACACAAAACTATACTTGCCTATTTGGGGGGGGGGGGGGGTGTATGTTATGTATTTTAAGGTTTTTTTTTTTTTTAAACATTTTAAGCTACACCTTAATACAACAGATAAGAAAGAAGGAAATCTTTTACTATTTCTTTATGCTCCCTTCAGACACTTTTACCAAAATCATCTGGGCTGCCTGTTAAACAAACAGATTAGCCAAACCACAGACCAACTGACCCCAAAGTCCAGGAAGATGCCCACAAGAGTGACTACTTTAGATTAGCACTTTTAATAAGCATGCTTTCTCCTGTCTCTCTAACAAGGTGCACATTTGTATCAGCATTATTGAAAAGGTACAGAACAAAATGGTAACTAAGTAATGTTCTAAGTAATTATCATCAAACGTCAATATATTTGATATGTAAGTTTTCCTCTTTCATAAATAAAAAAGGTACACAGTCAATGGTATACCACATTGAATTGACAAACATGAATTAAAGTACAAATTATATAATTACCATAATCAGATTAATCAAATACCCCCCATATTTGTAAGTGGTTTCAGCAAATTTCAAGGACATAATACGAAAGTTGTAACTGAAACATTCTATCTTTTGATCAACACTGCTCCATTTTCACCAATCCCAAGCAACTGACAGCCATCTTTCCTGTTTCTCAGTTTAACATTTTAAAATTCTGCATGTAAGTGCAGTATTTATCTTCCTGAGACTGTCTTATTTGAATTAATGTCATCACATGTGGCAGGATTTCCTTTTCTACCAGGTTTAAAAAAATTTTTTAAGATTAAATAAAAAGTTTTAATGTATGGTTTTGCAATGTCTCTTTATGTTTAAGATTACATTGCCTATAGACCTGGTGCTGTCAGAACAGGGAGGTAATGGGTAATTGTGAGTCACCATGTAGGTGCTGAAAACTCAATCCAAGTCCTCTAGATTGAACATCAAGTTCTCTTAACCAGAGTCATCTCTCCAGTAATAGATTTTTTTTTTAAAAATGTGCATGTTTGTGTGTGGGTATGTGCATGTAAGTGCCAGAACCTCAGATCCCCCTG
Source organism: Eospalax fontanierii (assembly GCA_035773235.1). Classification (NCBI taxonomy): domain Eukaryota; kingdom Metazoa; phylum Chordata; class Mammalia; order Rodentia; family Spalacidae; genus Eospalax; species Eospalax fontanierii. The sequence continues at coordinate 53,818,630 of CM069541.1, forward strand.
CAGTTACAGTCATAGGTGGTTGCCAGTCACACAATGTGGGTGCTAGAAACCAAGCTCAGGTCTTTTGCAAGAGCACTACACACTCTTAACCACTGAGCCATCTCTCCAGTCCCAATACTTCTGAGAGGTTCTTTCTACATCTTGGCATTTGTAAATAAGAGTTTAATGAATCATTGGGAGTGCAGAAATGTCTTTGAGACATTTCATTAAAGTAAAAGAACTTCATTTCCTTTAGATATACACTACAAATTAAACTGCTGACATACAGTTCTATTTTTCCTCTTTGTAGTAGTGTACATGTTTGTGGTGTGTATATATGTGTATTCATGTTCACATGTGTGTGGCTGTACATGGGTGTGTGCATATGTGTACGTATAGGCCTGAAGAGAATGTTGGGACTCTTCCTTAATATGTCTACTTTATTCTTTGAGGCAGGGTATCTCAAGTAAACTCAGAGCTTGCTGATAGTTACTCAACCAGGATAAACTCTTCTCCTTCCCAGACTGGAATTATAGGCCACCACACACACATGGCATTTATCTACTTATTGTGTGTAAGTGTGTGTGTGTGTAAGTCAGAGGACAAACCTGTGGGGTTCCCTGGGTTCTCTCCCTCCCCCCTTCTACCATGTGTTTTCTGGAACTGAACACAACACAGGGTTGATGGTAACTACATTCATTGCCTGTTAAACTATCTTGCTGACCTCAAAAGGTCCTCCAACCTTTTGAGGACCCTCCATACTGTCTTCCATAGTACTGTACAAGTCAACCTACATCTCCACCAACTGTTTTCAAGAGCTCTGTGTTCTCATTCTCACCACTTGTCTTTTGTAACTATTATCCTAACAGATGATAATATCTTCTCATGCTTTTAATTTGTACTTCTCTTACGATTAAGACCTGCCAAGCACATTTTCATATAAGTGTTACATTTTCCTAAAATGAATAATTTAAAACTAAGGTAAGGAACAGGACTGGCATGTGGCTTGGGTAATGAGTCACTTCATGCATCTCTGAAACACCACAGGTCTCATCTCTCCTCTCCATTCTTCAGTATCAACAGCTAATATTTTTATACAAAGCATTATTTTTTAAATTCTTTTTTATTTTATGTATATGAATGTTATATCTGCATTCATGTAACTAACTGCATCCATGTCATGCAATATCCACAGAGGTCAGAAGAAGACGTTGGATTCTCTGGAACTGGAGTTACAGAAAGTTGTTAGTCACCACTTGGGCGTTGGCATTTCAACCCAGGTCCCCTGCAAGAGCATCCAGTGCTCTTAACAACCGAGACTTCTCTCCAACCTCATAATGTAATTTTTTTTATATTGAAGTATTATTGCTCTATGTAAACCAGATTTTTCTCTCTCAGGTGGAGAAATTCTGGAGGTGGTACTATGCTTAGCAAAAGGGAATTTTTATAGAGAATACAAATAATACACTAAGTGCTATGAACAATATTCTAAGGGAATTGTCTATGGGGAAAATAGACCTCCCAGTTCTCTTAATATTTTATGAGCTATAATCCCTAGAATAAAAAGAAATACTAGAAAACATACCAATGCATTTCTTTGTGGGCCTGATTCCGTTTGTGGATTGCATCTCCATTTATAATGTCCCGGTTGCTATTAGTAAGTACACCTCCAAAATCATAAGGACCTATAAGAACAAAGCAAAGAAGCCTAGAATTCAACTGGAGGGTAACATTGATCTGATATTCAGGGGCTGAAATACCATGTAAACCTCCCCTGGATACAAGTGGAGAATAACATTTTACTAGAATGCAATATTTAGATGATTTCAGCAAGTTGCCTGTTTCAACATTTTAAAAAAATCTTTTCATTATTTAACAGTGTTTAAAATAGAATATAATGAGAAACAAAACAAGAATCCATAGCCATCCCTTTAATTTCGGTAGTAAAAAGGGATGGAGACCTGGGATGTTCAAAATAAGTTTTACATTGCAAGCAAAATGTAAGTATCTGGTCTAACTAAATTGCTTTCCAAGGAAAGCTGCAAACTGCAATCTCAATCAATCAATCAAGTCTCTCTCTGCGTAACATGCATATACACGGGCAAAGATTTTATACACATATATAAAATCAAGGGTCTCGTTGTTCAGGCTGTCTTGAACTCCTGGTCAATGTAGTAGCTTGTACTACAGGAATATACTATATCCAATGCCATAAATGTAACATTAAATGAGATACTAATTGCAAATTTTAATGCAAATTCTGAATTGAACTTGAAATTTCTCATTAACAAAAACTTCAGTTTTATAAAACATATTGGCAAATTTCAGTATATGAAAAATTAGTTATTTGACTATTACATCAACATTTAAGTTCTAGTTTTAACATTAGCTTCTTCCCATTGGTTGTAAAAGTTAGCTAACTCTTTTCTACATTGAAGAGTGATTGTAGGAAGTTCAGGTAATCTCTGAAGAAGGACAATTATTATGTTTATAATTAAGATAAAATAAGGTCAATATTCTAGGTCAGTATTCTAACCAAAGACCTAGAAAACCCGATTTGATGACATGTTTTCAGATAAAAGAATTCTCAGGTGTAACCTACTAATAAAAACTATGATAGTATATGATGCTGCATCACTACTTCATAGTCAGGGCTGATGACCAGGGCAAACACTGCCACGGGCCTACACACCAGCCCTCACAGCACTTCTAATGTTCATATTCTAATACATTCCATTAAAACATCACTGCAATGTAAAGACTATAGAGATCGACTCTGTTTTGTTTTCATTTTAACATTTTAAGAGACTCTATAGATCATGCAAGGAAGATGGCAGGGGCATGCATTTTATAAAGGAATGCAAATTTCAACAAACAGATGAGGAGGAAAATGTTGAAAATGTTAATACTTTTTTTCCCCAATTCTTAATTCCTTTATCTAGTTTGAATAATTTATGGACTCAGATGTTCTAGACAGATTAACGTTTTATTCTGAAACAGCATCCCAATATTGCAAGGATTAAATTCATAATAACAAAACGAAAAGGATTGAATATAAAATCATAACAAGGGCTTGAACTTTCACAGTTACTAGAGTACACTGATTTCTACGAAGACTTTCAGCCACAATGTAGCCGCTGACCAACCCCAAATACACTAAAGGCTCATAATGAATCAATGATGGGAAATAAACAGGCTGGCAGAGTCGATCATCCTTTACAGTGCCAAAACATCAAACTCCACACACTCACACATACATACACACACACGTGTGTGTGTATGTATGTATGTATGTATGTGTGTGTATCTCTCTATATATAATGCTTTTGGTAAATTTGACAGTGAAGTATGCATTTGATATATGAATTGTCTAATGGTTTCTGGACTTCAAAAGTATCAGTTGATTAAGGGGACCTGACTGGGTTATGTGCAAGACTGTCACTCAACAGATAGGCCACGTTATAAATTTGGAAGCTTCTTTAGAAAGCTTGAGGTGGTTTCAGGGCTATAGGCCATTGTCTTGTAGAAAAAAACGAGAATTCAAGCCCTGCTCACAATGGGGAGCATTCCTTTATTGTACCTTCACTATCAGAACGACCTGTGGGGAAAACTCCAGTGGCTGACAGGTAAATCAGAAGCACACTATTGGCAGGCAGCTCCTGCAAAGAAAAGAAAACCACATACACAAAACCACAGACAGGAAAAACAACACAATTTTATTTAATGGTCAGGACAATTTAAAGTTGTTATTTCCAAGAGAAGAATTGTATTTCTGCTGGTTCCAACTAAAACTACATGGCAAAGGTTCACCATCATCTACACTGTATAACTGTTGCCAAAAGCTGGGAAAACATTTTCCATTTGAAATTCCTGATACGTTAGAGAATACTCTCTGAATAAAAGAGAGATATGGAGAGACACAAAGCTCTACTGATGGTGTGAAAAGGACAGTCCCCACAACAGAATTCTCTACATAAACTGTGGGGAAACCTCTCATTCTTTTCTTTTTTTCAAAGGACATTCTTGCTACGGAGAACACACTGGCCTCAATTTTGCTGTGTACCGAGGCTGTTCGTGAACCTGCTGCTATGTACCAGGAGGTGATCCAATTCCTGTTCAAATGCTGGGATTATAGGCACATGCCAACACTGTTCTAACAGAGTCAAAGCAGCTCATGAGTTGCTTGAATACATCAGCGCAACACATTCTATTTTTGTTTTTCAGTTTTTATTGATTAAGCCCAAAGAAATTTAAGGATACAAACCTAGAGGAGAATTAACTGATATTGTCATTAAGTGATGGAAAAAAATTAATTCACATAATAAGCAACTATCATTTCAAAAATAGCAACAGCTAGGATCATTATGTGAAAGTTTTCTGTATTCATATTTTACCTAAACACTCAATAAAGTCAAATATCTGAAGTGACTAAATTCTACTACAGGCACACTTTCCCACTGCATGAATGCTCTAGGTCACACATACCTTAAAAGATGCTGCTAAGAATGTATACAGTTGGCTGAAGGTCGGTTTGTACAGCAGATATTTGTGGGGGTTTTCTCGTCTGGTGGGCTTGTCAGCTGATTCCTATATTTACACACCAATAAACAATAAAAATGGTATCTGACAAATGAATTATCAATGTCACCTGCCTCTATCCTCTTTATCAAATACCCTGATTTTATTCAGTGCACTGTCATTATGCTTATCAATTTTTCTTGTGTCTCATCAGGAGAGTTTATTTTGTCATAAGAATTCACTAGCCCGGCTGACCTCAAATTTGTAACAATTCCCATGCGTTGACTCCCCGAATGCTGGAATCCCAAGTATGAGACACCGTGTCTGGCTTCCCCCAAGGGAAGCATAACCATTAAGAGTTACCATCCTGGAAAATGTGGGGATACCATCACCTGCATTCCTGGTTTATTCATTTGGGAAGCTAAATTCATTGGCTCCCTTTCCAGGGCTTGTAACATCCGGAACATGTCAACAGTTAATTCACTGAATTTAACCTGCAAGAAAGACAAACCTAGTCACTGATGTAACAGGTAGACCTTGTGGTCTTTAGACACATTATTACCCCTGACTTTCAGATGTATTTAATGATAACTGATACTTTAACAGGTCAATACAAAGATTTTCAAAAGACAGAGCAAAGAACTGTACAGTGACACTCATGTTCACTCTTCTTTGTATAATCAAGAGGTTTTAGCCTGCTCCAGCAAGTATTTCTTCTCCTATCCAGACTTCTAGTGATTCATCAGTTTCTTCTAGTCGTTTTTAAAAAGAGCAACAAAAAAGTTAAGACAGGTCCTACTAAAGCTTAGCTAAGCTGAGACATATCTGGACTCAAATGTTGTAATCTATTCAATATGTTTTGGCACTACACATATTTAAGAGTATGTGCATCCCTGTCAATTTCTCACTACTATAGATACAGATCACCAAGTAGGCACCAGACAATGGATCAAAGACAGGAGGTTTCTATAAAATAAAATATGAATTCTTTAGTTAAGGTGAATATTTATTTAGGAAGATTATTTACTAGATTTTAAAAATGCACTTCATTTATACATACAGTGCTGGATATCAATCCCAGGGTCTCATGCAGGCTAAGCAAGGTTCTACCACTGAGACACAGGTAGTCCCACTTGATTCTTCTGTTAAGACTTAATTTTATTATTTTTAATCATACATACATATGTGTACATGAGTGTAGGAGCTCACAGTGCCAAAGTTATAGGCAGTTCTGAGCTGACTGATATGGGTATTGGGAATCAAACTTGGATTCCCTAGAAGAACAGCAAGTACTCCTAGCCTCTGAGCCGTTTCTCCAGGCCCTACCCCATTTTTTGAGACAGAGTCTCATGTAGCCCAAGATGGCTATATGGCCTAATGTGACCTTGAACTTCTGACCTTACGATCTCCACCTCCCCAAAAGCTGGGATTATAATGGTATGCCAAAAGACCCCATTTCTGTAGGGCAGAGGATGGAACTCAGGGCCTCATGAATTCAAGGCTCTTTATAACTGAGCTATATCACCAGTTCTCACTAGCCCTTTAATGCTTCTCTAATTCTCCTCTACAGATGGGTTTTTCCTAGTCCAAACCATGGAAGGGTCACCTGAATAGTACTCTGTATTACACCTATGCCTTTATAAGCTCAACATCACCTTGAAATTCACTTTCCAAGTGCTACTGGCTTTATCACTGACATATCCCCTTAAACCAACCTTAGAGGTCTGGTATTACCACCATTCCTATAGTACATACAAGCTATTACCACCACTTTGTATGCTAACTTAAAAAAAAAAATTAACAAACCAATAACAACAAAAAAAATGATCTTCTCAAACAAAACCCTCCTCATGTTTCTCTTCTTACTCTGGACCCTTGCTGACTTTGCTGTGAACTTTGGAAACAGACACAAGACTTAGTGTAGCCTGCTAGGCCCTGTGAACACAGGCCTACCTCTCCTACATCCTCCTAGGCTTCTTATACCTAGTACAGTGAGCACATCTATCTAGCAGTGTCCTGTGCTTTCCAAGCCTACTGGGCCTCCACATGGCAATACCAATTCTTATTGTGGTGCGGCATGGCATACTTATTCTCGTTATGATTAACTTTCCAAATACTCTAGTTCTTCACCAAAGCACCATTCTCAGAAAAACATGCAATAACCTCCTGGACTAACTCAAATCACTTGATGCTAGACATCAGAACGAAAGATTTGTCCTTTGTCACATTTGTTGAAGTGGTTGCTTGACATTATCTAAGCCGTTATTTGGCTAACATTTGCTTTTGCAACTAAAGTGCCAGTTCCATTAGTGAAAGCACTTTGTCTTTTTGTGTTAAACACCCATACATATACACACAAACACTACTTAAAAAAACAAACAAAATTCATATGCATCTTATCTCATTAAATTCTCAGTAATACATTTCATATACAAACAAAGCATAATTTATTTAACCATTCATCACAGATGTTAGGGTCTGTACAAGGAAAGAATTCCATGAGAAAAATTTTTCAAAGTTAGCTGAGAGTGGTGACACATGCCTCTAATCCTAGCACTCAAGAGGCAGAGACAGATTGATCTCTGTGAGATAGAAGCCAGTCTGATCTACATAGTGACTTCCAGGCCAACTGGACATACAGAGTTACCCTGTTTCAAAAAAAAAAAAAATTTTTTTTTCAAAGTGAATTTTAAGAATTATCTTTCACAGCTCTTTACCTGATTATTACAATTACCAATAATGAGTGCATCGGCCAGAGACAACTGTCCCACAATCATGCCTTGCTCCAGTAAGGGGGCTCCTGTTTCAGCAAGACGATTGGATGTGATAACAATGGTGTTATCATCATTTAACACCATCACAGGGTCCGCCTGAAGAAAAAGGCAAAAAAAAAAGTATCAACATTAATAATAATAAATAAAATAAAAATCAATATGTTTTTTTCTTCTTAACCTTACATACAAGCCATAAAACATCATGCAGTCATTCAGCTAAAGATGATTATAACAACCTTTAAAAAATTCACTTCAGGGGATGGAGAGATCACTCAGAGGTTAAAAACACTGGCTATTCTTACATAGGATGGGAGATTGGTTCTAAGCACCCTCATGGCAGCTAATAACCATCCATAACTCCAGTTCCAGGGGATTTGACACTCTCTTCTGGCCTTTTTAGGCATTGCACTCACATGGTACACTTGCATACATGAAGGCAAACACTCATACACAAAAAATTAATAAAAACTGACCTAAGCAAGGCATGGTAACACAAACCTTTAAGCCCAGCACTCAAGAGGCAGAGGCAGATGGATATCTGTAAGACTGAAGCCAGCCTAGTTTACATAGTAAGTTTCAGGTCAGCCAGGGCTACAGGAAGACCCTGTCTCAAAAAACCAAGAACATCCAAAACAGCTGACCTCAATGAATGCTGCTACTTCTTGAAGCACCAAGTTCCACTCCACTTGATCTTCAGTGTTAAAGCGATGAGTATAATCTTCAATTTCATCAGACAACTCCTGATATTAAAACAGCACAGAAAAAAAACGTAAAAATCACCATAAAAAGGCTGGTGAGATGACTCAGTGGGTAAAGGCACCTGTCACTTAGCCCAATAATCTGGGTTCAACCCATGGGAACCACATGGTGGAAGAAGAGAACCAACTCCTGTAGGCTGTCCCCTGACTTCTAACAATAATAATAATAATGTACACACACTAAATAAATGTAAAAAACATTCCATACAAATAAACAGCTATATTGCAGTATCCTGAGAGAACATCACATAGTTAAGTTTGATCAGTGTAGGAATACCCAATCTCAATTAAAAATAAAAACCACAAATTTGGTTCAAAATAAAAACTTTCAGAATGATTCACATCAATAAAAACTTATTAAAGATCTACTTCCTATGCAGTGCTATATCAGCAGAGAATTTATCAAAAATATATGAAAGGAGAACCTAAAAAACTGTTAATATATAAAAATACTTCCTACTTTGGGTTTACATTATACTATTCTTTGGGAAGAGTCTAGTAACTGAGGGAAGATGACTAAGGCATCTACAGATCTTCTTCCAGAGGCTTATGAAAATTCAGGCACACTTAAGTCCAACATGCTAAGAAGTTTGTCATCAAGCTGGAAACAATGGCTTCTATCTGTGGTCTAGCACTCAGGATTGAGGCAGGAGGATTGCCACAAGTTTGAGGCTAGACTGGGTTAAGCAAGAGTTCCAGGCTAGCCAGAGCAAAAAATAAATAAATGTTTGTCATTGAAGCCATTGGATACCGAATACAACCACAAAAATCACACTTTTAAGGGGATCTTGAATACACTCAACTTTGATCTACCCAAGTGAATAAAAGACAGAATGCTGTATACACTGTCAAATTGTGATAAGCTGATAGGTCAGTATGACTGGGTTGAAAAATAACCAGAAGATTAGTACAGTGTGTCTATGAAATCATGTCATGAAAGTTCCAACATAATCCATTTGAGAATTCAACATTTGAAGGGCTGGAGAGATGGCTCAGTGGTTAAGAGCTACTCTAGCAGAGGACCCAGGTTTAAAGCCCAACTCCCACATATCTAACCACCATCCTAACTCCAGTTCCAGGGAATTCTGATGCCCTCTTCTGATCTCTCTGGGCATTGCATGACATGGGTGCACTTACATACATGCAGATAGCACATTCATACACATAAAATAAAAATAATAAATGAAATATTTTTTAAAAAGAATTCAACACTTGAAGAGATCTGAGACAAGAAAGATGACTAAGTTGTTAAGAATACTTGCTGCAAACCTGGGGTTCAGTTCCCAGCACTCATTTTTCTTTGTCATTTTTGTGACAGGGTCCCCCTATAGCTCCACTTAACCTGGAACTCACTATGTAGACCAGGCTGGCCTTGAACTCACAGAGATCTGCCTGCCTCTGCCTCCTGAGTGCTGGGATTAAAGGTAATTGCCACCTATGTGGTAAATGCCCTATGTGCACTGGATCCCCTGGAACTGGAGTTACAGGTGGTTGCTAGTTGTCATGTGGGTACTAGGAATAAAATCCAGGTCCTCTGCAAGAGCCAGCAACCACTCTTAACCTCTGAGCTATCTCTTCAGCTCCTAGTTTTAATCCATATATAATTTGAAATTAATGTTTTCGTTATTTTAAAGTAGATTTATAATCACAGCATTGGGGAGGCTGAGTGAGGAGGATTACAAATACAAGACCACCATGGGCTATATTCCAAGACCATGCCTATAAAAATTAAAAAGTAAAAAATAAAATAAGGACATTTACCTTTACCAGATCCTTTACAACATCCATTTTATTGAGAAGAAGACAAACTACTATAAATCTTGCATAGTATCGTAGCTTCTTAACCACCAACTCGGGCCTGTGGTAGACAGGAAAAGGAATTATTACATTAAAATGTAAAACGCTTTGATCTTTCCAACTTTCTGGTGGCTTTTAAAACGTTATGTTATGTTATGTAGCCTTCAGCTAAGCCCCATGGGTGCTTATGTAGAGATACTGTATGTATAACATGTCATTAGGTTGTTAGAATAATATTCCCTCTGGTCTTTTATAGTAGCTAGGAATTAATTCTTTCCTCTTCTCCCCTTCTTTCTTTCTCTTTCTCTTTTTCTCTCTCTAACCTTTTCCTTATGCCTTTCCCATAACAAGAAACCGTGCCAGAGAGGAGAAAGTTGTTGGCCAGGTCAGGAGACCCCCAAAATTACACAGGTTATTGCCACAGACCTTGATCATCTCCCAGAACTTAAAGACAAGCCCCTATTGTTGAAGACAGGAAATATTTCAGAGACTGGATTTGGAGCAATGGAGCTAGAATTGACCAGGAAGCCACTTCCCCTGAAGGCTAGCACTCATAGCTCTAGAGAGCACTATGCAAGGAGCCAAGGGAGAACATCAATCAATGGCCCAATACCAGTTTCATGACCAAATAACCACATGGATGACTGACACAGAATTTGACACTGGTGCTGTAGTGGCACTTTTATTGTAGGGCCAATCAATGGCTACCTAATTGGTCTTAAGACCCCACTGAATGGGAGGAAACTCATGTGTGGTATTGTAATCATAGCCAAATACACATGGCTGAAGAGGTCATAGACCTTAGGGAAATTTCCAAGGTTGTCCTAGGCTAATGTAACTTCTTACTAAATGCAAAATGTGTATCTTTATATTTACATTCAAGTATTCCAGTCACCACTCATCAAAGAAGCTTCTTTTGCACCAGACGGAGACTAATGCAGAGTGCTAGAGCTGGTCACACACAGATATTTGTCTGTGAATTGCCCATGCCTAAGCGGCACATCTACAATGCAGTGTCTACACCCAAGGCTCACACAATATAGAACAATGAATCTCTCAATTCTCATTAATGAAACTCCCTCATGCAACAAAGGGCCAGTGAGGAGGTACATAACCATATGGAAATAGAATCCTACAAGCTGCTGGGACCTTGCTCATATGAAGCTATAGCAATGGTTCCAGCATGCTCAAGACCCATGCAAACCCAAGCAGACAAAAACCCAGCATGAAACTGGGGAAATGGGAGATACATTTTTATTTATTTATTTATTATTTTTGTTTTTTTGTGTGTGTATTGTCTGCATGTGTGTAAGTGCACCTGTTGTTGTACAATGCCAGTGGAGGTCTGAGGGGCTCACTGGATTTCCCTGGAACTAGAGTTACAAATGGTTGTTGGCTACCATGTGGATGCTGGGAACCAAACCCACATCCTCAGCAAGAGCAGCCAGTGCTCTCAATCTCTGAGTCATCCCTCTAGCCCCTGTTTATTTTATGTGTGTGAGTGTTTTACATGCAGGTATGTATGTTCTCCTGTGTGTACAATGCCTGGAGGTCAAAAAAGAATATCAGATGTCTTGTGACTAGAGTTACTGATAGATATCAGGTACCACGTGGGTTCTGGGAAACCAACCCAGGTCTTCTGTAAGAACAGTAGATGCTCTTAACCTCTGAGTTATCTCTCCAGTCCATCATTGCTTTATAAACACATTTTTTACAAGGTGACTAAATAATCATTCACATATTCACTCATTCAACATGTACCCATTAAGGATCTAGGTGAATAAGAGACAATACCATGTTGTTAAATGGACAATGATTAAATTACAGAGAAAATCCTTTCTTCACAGACCTTACAGATAGAAAATTAAAGTACATACAAGTTAATTAAATATATAAAACACTGTAGAATAAATATAATCATAGGAGAAATAAAGGATACCATATGAGTCCTGTTTTGATTTGAATCTGACATGTCCCCACAAGCTCAAATTTTGAACACTTGATCCCCAACTTGTGGTGAATTAAGAGGCTGCCTATAGTAGATCCCTAGGGGCAGGTCTTGAAAGCTATAGGCCTGCCTCACTTGTGCCTCAGCACAAGGCTTCCTGAAAATACAATGTGACAGACTGCCTCCTGGTCCTGTGGCCCTAGCCACAAGTAGTTCCTGTCACCATGCCTTCCCTGCCACAATGAACTGGGAGCTCAGTGACAAGAAAAACACTACCAGTAAATAAAGCACAGGACTGGGCCACGGACAGAAATCATCTTCCTAGAGGACGCCGTAAATTTTTAAGTCTATGGGAAGAACAGGAGACTATATGCAGAAAATATGCACTACAAATACTTCCAGGAAGAACATTCTTTGTCTTGAAATTACATTTTTCTCACACAAGTATAACCAGCTGCTTTCTCAGTGCTGTTTATATGCATGGCGTTTCCATCCTATTTTCAAAGATCTGAGTCTTTTTATTTAAGTGTGTCTTTTATAAATAGCCTACGGTGAGGTCTTCCTGCTCTATCCATGCTGATGATCCTGCTGCCCATTTAATGTCCTTGCACCACTTACAGTGAATCCCTGTACTGTTTTGCTGAGTTTGCGGTCATCACTTAGTATTTGTTTTCTATTTACCCATCTGGGCCTCGTTTCCCTCCACTTCATTTTCACATGCACTTTTTGATTAGGAAAGCGTTGTTTTAGTGTTCTATCTTATATCCTCTACAGAAGACAGGAATGTGGAGGTCAGAGGACAACTTGTGGTAGTCGGTTCTCTCACTCCACTGTGGTGGTCAGGCTCAACAGAAACTGTCCTTACTTGCTGACGCATCTTGCCAACTCCATGACTGATTTATTATATTCACAATTTCAAGGTGTTTTGAAACATCATACTGTCAGAAATGAAATTCAAACAGAAGAATGATACAAATTCATATGTGTAATATTCATGACTTCTCCTTGAAATTTTTTATAAATACGAACCTGTGTCATGATTTATATAGCTAGCAAGCTTTCTATAAAGAATGAGTGAATATGTAAAGCTTTGTAAGCCACATCTGATGTCGACAGCATATGCATCTTTTCCTAACTTTGACCAGGTAATAATTCTAAGCTGCCAGGCAACAGAAACTCTAACATGCAGGCCATAGTTTGCCACCCATAAAAACATATCAAAGTGGGCCAACAAATCTGTTTTGGAGCCACAGTGTTCAACACCATCAGTGCACAGCAGGGGTTCATCAGTACTGTGCATTCATATACCTCAGAGACACCCCAAAAATCTGTCCCAGAGCCCATACCCCCACTGAACCATATCTTAGAGCATAAGAAAAAGCATGACCCTCCCTGAAAAATGTCATACCAACTTCTCAATACCACCATTCTGAAGCAACAAAGCCTTCAGATTTAAACTCATATTGCCTACACAAAACAAAACAATGTAATTGGCTTACTGTCTAACTTGATGACTGAAGGCTGCTCCCCAAGACCTACAGGGTGGAAGGAGAGTATGTGTACTGGGGCAGGTGTACCCACACACACATACACACAAATAAATAAAAATATCTAGAGAACAACAACAAAACTACTACCAACATCACACATGCAGCAGAGTGATGCTCTTGACCAACTTTCGGACTCCAGAGCTTCAGTCTTGTCCCACCTGCAGGCATACTTCATAACTACACATCTACCTGGAAAACTGAGCCTCCAGGATCCTCTCCACATTTCTTACCATCTCTCTGTGTTTAGAACCTCCACCTTTTTATCTCACTCTGCCCACGCTGAGTCTTGGCCATGTGCAGTGCAGTAGGGTCTGCCTGGTTGTGGATGTATTTTCTACTAGCAGAACAGAAAATGAAATAAGCCATTCTGACATGCTGTCCACTTAGTGCTACCTTGGTGACTGCTGGAATATACCACTCTCCTGCCTTTCACATAATCCTCAGGTGTGTAAGCCATATAGAGAGAATTTGCTGTTTGGGAGCAGATCTTGATGTAATTTAAATGAACTGTGAAGTCATAAAACATTTTCCTACCTGATTTTGGCTGATGGCTATTCATTTTAGCAGTTGTTGCTCAGCACCACTTTGACTAGCTCTTTTATCCTGGGCACACTGAGAGCAAAACAAACTACTAACTGAATTAAGCCCTTCCTACTACACAGAACACCTCTAAGTATTTTCATAATGGATCAGCATTTGATTTTTTTTTAATTTCATTTGTTACTGGGGGGGTGGTACACATGCCATGGCTCCATGTGGAGGTCAGAGGACAACTGTGGAGCTGGCACTCTTGTTTGGTTCCAGGGATCAAATTATGGTCATTGGACTTATATAGCAATTACCTAAACCCACTGAGCCAATTTACCGGGCCTTATTTTTAACTTACTGTCTCAAAGCAAGAATGTTTTTCATCCTTGTTTCAAATAATCCACTCTAGAAGCCAGCAAAGGAACACTATTCAGATGTGGTGTTTGCCATCAAAGTAAAAACGACTGCAATAACTTTTGCCTTTTAAGCTAATGTGTCCAAGGTCATTTGCATTTTGGCACAATGCATGAAAGTTAATTATACAAGGCATTTTTTCTGTTGCTTAAAATTGTTCTCTGCTTTTATGTATTTTTTAAAAATGTTTATTTATTTACTTATTTTTTCAGACAGGGTATTGCTACACCACCCTGGCTGCCCTGGAACTTGCTATATAGACTAGGCTAGCCTCAAAATCATCAAGTTCCACCTACCTATGCCTCTTGTATGCTGAGATTAAAGGTACATGCCACTATGCTCAGCTCAGGAGTATGCGTATGCACCTGTTATGTATTTATGTATACTAGGTGCCTATCTGAAGCCTGTGCAGGCAGGAAGAGGGTATGAGATTCCCTGGAACTAGAGTTACAGACTGTTTTGAACTGCCATGAGGGTCCTGGGCACTTAACTGGGGTCCTCTGAAAGAACAGTGCTATTAACCACCAAGCCATCTTTTGGCCTCTTATAGATATTTTGAATACTGATACGTTATACACAACTTTTTACAGTTTTTATAGGTATACTTTATCTCAATAAGAATTAAGACAAATTATAAAACACAAATAGACAAAAGAGTTAGGGCTGAAGGAAATCTATGTGCTGAAAATCTATGAGGCAAGTCATAAAAAAAAAATCTGAAAGAAAACCAACTGATAGAACTGGTAGAAGATGAAGAAAGGGAATGACAAAAGACCGCAGGGCAGATGCAGACTCCAGCATTCACACACTGCACCATGTCAAAGAAACTCCCTTTGAGAAGTCTGCTAAGATGCACAAGGGAACAAAGAGAACTCAGAGGACAGAATGCCTCTCCATGTCAACATTTAGCTACAAAATTTAACAACTGTTGACCACAGCATTCTCAGGAAAACATGACGACTGCTAAGAAAATACAATCTTTTCACTATATGATGATTGTGAGTCCTGGTGCAGGGAATAGAGGGAACACGAAGAAAAACTTTCTGTGCCTTAATGTTCTCCTTCAACAATCCTTGAAATTTGCAACAAAAACTCTCCGTATTTCTTCCACCGTTCCATCCTTATCCAAGCACTGCCATTCCAAATGCTGTAGCCCGTCAGAAGGCAATCATCAGAAAGGTCCAGCATACCACTTCTTTGCTCCTCTAGCTCGAAGCACTTCCCACAGTCTCCTATGTGTGGTATGTGTTCAACAGACTTCCACTGGGAATCCATGAATTTCATATGATGTTTAAAAAAAAAAAAACAACTCTAAACAAACAGTGGAGTTCAGTGGGGCAAGGTGACTCACATCGGCAATCCCCGGACATGGGAGACTGAGACAAAGGAGTTCAAAGCCAACATGAGACTTTATCTCACAATACTACCATGCTTTCCAAAAAATAAAGTAAAATAAAAATAAAAAGGAAAACTACTTAGCCAAATATCAAATAAATATCAAAATAATACTGTGTATGTGTTTTGTTTTGATATTTTTAATACAGGGTCTCACTAGGCAGCCTCTGCTGGCTTAGAACTCACTATGTACACCAGGCTGGCCTCAAACTCAAAGATTCACCTGCCCCTGCCTCTCCAGTGCTAGTATTAATGGTGTGAATCATCAAATCTGTCAGTTCTGAGTTTAAAATGGAAAATTCAGGACTGGAAAGATGGCTCAGCAATTAAGAGAAAAGGCTACTCTTCTAGAGGACCCAGGATCAGTTCCCAGCACCTACATAGTGGCTAACAATCAGCTCTTAACTCCAGTTCCAGTTCTTCTGGCCTCCATGGGATTACATGCATGGGTGCTCTTACACACATGCACACAAGACACTCTCACACATAAAATAAAATAATTTAAAATAGAAAACTCAAATCGCAACAGCAATGTTTTCTTTGGTTTGACAGCTGTCAATAAGCTTTCGAAGATCTACTGAGTAAAGATCAGGGCTGGAGAGATGGCTCAGGGGATAAGAGCATTGACTACTCTTACAGAGGACCCAGGTTCAGTTCCCAGCACCCACATGGCTGCTAACAACTATCTGTAACTGTAGTTTCAGAATATCCAGTGCCCTCTTCTGGCCTCTGTGAGCACTGCTCACACATGGTGCACATACATACATACATGTAAGCAAAGCACACATAAAAATAAAAAAAATTAAAATGCAATAAAGAGATGTGTGTTCTGCACAATTGCTGCGTGAACTGGCCTCATGTTCCGACAGCACGCTGACACCTACCTGTCCTCCTTATTGACCTGTGAGTAATACGATCTCTGTCTGATTGCAGAGTAGAAGGAGAAAGCCTCATTCAGATAGCTGGTCTCAGATGTGCGCAAACTATGGGAAAGGAAAATTGAATATGACCCAAGCTGGAAGGACTCACCGTGAAAATCTCAAACCATACTACCCCTCACTTTACACAGGAAGATGGGAGAGGCTGTCCTAACTGTGAGTCAGCAAAACAAAAATCACATTATCCTTTAATTGTTGAATAAGAACAACAATATAAAACACTTCCCTGGCACTCTCAAGTCTTTTGGAATGCCAACCAAAGCACACATCGTCTCAGTCTATTAACAGGATGCCATCTAAGTATATCTGCCTCCAAGACTAAACCTATGACCACACCCTCCAGACAAGCTGCCACTTGAACTTTGTCCTATTTCTTTAATTCTTTTCCTCCTCATAAAAGAACTAAATTATGTTATTCTTTGAGGAATGCTAAAGAACTATGTTCTCTGTTTAATGTGTCTTGCTTAAGAAGAGATTTTTTTTACAATTAGTTTTTTTAAATTATTAAGTTATTCTTTGACAGTTTCATATCAAATGCATTCATTTACTCCTCCCAATTGTCTCTTATTTTCCTCTCACCCCCATAAACTCCCCTTGTATCTACCTATATATATGACAAATGGTTTTGCTGTGACCCATTAAGTTTAACCACGGCCATTCATGTGACTATTGAACTGGAACTAACTATGGGAGCTGGTGGGTCACCAGCAGGCACACAAGGAAGGCAATGTGTCTATCAAGGCCTGTCTTGAGTCGATCAGTAGGAAATTGCTCAGCAGTGAGGTGTAGGACACCCTGAGTCCTTCCTCCATCCATGCCTGGCTACTGATGAGCTCATTTTGTACAGATCCAGTGCAATCATCTGTACTTGTGGATTCTGAGGTTCCAAAGGCTGTGCATTACCCAGAAGATGGGCAATTTTTCAGCCCTTCTCCCTTTCTACCTCTTACATTCTTTCTACTCCCTCTTCCATAATTAATGTTTCCTGAACCTTAGAGGGATGGTATAAATGTCTTGTTTAGGGATAAGCATTCAGCAGTCACTTAGTGTCAGCACCTTAACAAGGGATGTTTACTGAGGGTAGGGGATTCTAAGAGGGTCTCAATATGTAGCCCTGGCTAGCGTGGAATTCCTTATGTATACCAGGCTGGCCTCAAACTCACAGAGATCAACCTAGCTCTGCCTCTCAAGTGCTAGAATTAAAGGCCTGAACCACTATACCCAGTCTTAATAAGAGATTTTTTTTAAAAGATCATATTCTAGCAAACGGTGGTTTTAAGCTGAGTGGTATGCCAACTTGTGGGACAATGAAGACTTTTCTTACCCTTTAAACTATAAATGGTCCAAGCCTGTTTAATTATATATTTGATGTTACTTTGTGATGAAATTTAGTTTTGTAAAAGGAGTTTTCTTCTTTCCTTCACTCCAATGTGGGACTATGTTACTGCTCTAAGGATGCAACCAAAAGTGCAATTTACTTCACACAACCTTTCAAACATGCTTTACTAAGGTAAGTTTTTAAAGTACCTTCCTATGAGCATTCAAACACATGTCTCTACAGAACATCAGGACTTAAGTGAAGCCCTAAGAACAATAAATTCATGTAGCGCTCATATGAAAATTCCTCGAGTCCAATCAAATGACGGTTTAAAAAAGTCCTTGAAACAACTTGGTTTGTGATAGCACCTGGACTTTATGCAAGGTATCTTGCTCTGTCTAGTTCGTAAGTAATTCCATGTCCTCCCTCCCGTATGTTCTGTTTTAACCAGAGAAACATTTTATTCTTTCGACAGCAATGCACTTACTAATAGTGGTAATATAGCTGTCCAATTTTGGAAGCGATTTCTCCTATCTGCCACCGCTTCAAACCATACCGATTATCCAAGACTTGTCTGTTTAGATAGGAGATAAAACAAGAGAAATACAAAGCTATGAAATTTCAGAAACAATCAAATCTATAAAATTCTATAAGATTAAAATAGCAAGTCAGCAAAGCTCATGAATTTCTTATAAAATCTGAATATAACTACTCAACTACATTAAAAAATGGCTGGCTATTGACTGATTTTTTTTTTTTAGTGTTATGAGCGTTCAATAGGTCAGAAAAGGGTATCAAATTCCCCTGAAACTGGAGTTATGAACAGTTGTTAGCTGCCATGTGGGTGTTGGGAACCAAACTCAGGTCCTATGTTAGAATAGCCAGTGCTCTTAACTGCTGGGCCATCTCTTCAACCCCCTTTTTTAACTTTGGAAAAAATATATCTATTTAATGTGCATGATTGTTATGCCTGCATGTAAGTGCACCTGTGTCATGCAATGCCAGAGGCCAGATCCCCTGGAACTGGAGTTAGAGATGACTGTTAACCACCATGTGAGTACTGAGATTCAAACCCAGGTCTTCTGTAAGAACAGCTAGTACTCTTAGCTGATGAGGCATTTCCCCAGTTCCATTTGTGTTCTGTCTTGTGTGTGTGTGTGTGTGTTTGTGTGTGAATGCAGGTGTGTGTACCAACCTCATATGTAGAGATCATAGGACAACCTTGGGTTTGCCTTTGCCTTTCACAATCTTTGAGACCAGGTATCCTGTTGTTCACTACTGTCTACACCAGGCTAGCAGGCCCATGAATTCTTGGAGCTTGTTCACCACTGGGTACACCAGGCCAGCTGTCCCATGAGATTCTAGGGAATCTCCTGTCTCTTCCTTGAACCTCCCCACGTGCTGGGATTACAATCTCACACCAGTATGACTGAGTCAGAATTCTCCCAGCCTCAACTATTTTTTTAAGACAAGGTCTTGTAACACAATCTGGCCTCAAACATATATGTGCTGAATTCCTAATCCTCTTGCTTCCACTTCCCAAGTGCTAGAATTAATATTGTGTACCACTACATCCAGTAAAAATATTATGTACTGAATGTATTTTGAAATCCCATTGTGGTGGTTTACTCCTATAATCCCAACATTAAGGAGGCTGAGACAAGAAGAAGGCTGTGAATTTCAGGTCAGCCTATGTTATGAAGTGGGACCTGGTATAAAGTGAGACCTGGTATCAAAAACCTATGAAAAAGAAGTTGAGATAGAAGAGAAAGTAGCCTGAGCTATATATATTCATGATAGCTCCCCCCCCCCAAACAGCACTGGCTGATTAACACATGTATTACAGAATGTGTTTTAGAATGAAACCACAGATCATCTTGCCACATTATAGTATGAGGCCATTCCAGATACAACAAAGTCTTCAAAAATCAGACGACATATTGAAAAATCTTAAATAGGAAAAACTTAAGTGTTTCATTTGGGTCATGAAATTACAAATGATCTTAGTAAAAAGGCTGAGAAGTAGTGGAATGTAATATTTTTAAAGTACCATGATCAGGAGGCAAGATGGCTCAATTCCCAGAACCCACATGGGAACTAATTCCAGCAAGTTATCCTCTGATATCCACACACAGCTCACACATGTGCACACCCATATATATAACCTTCAAATAAATAAATGTAATAATAAAAAATTTAAACTACCAAGATTAAAAGCTAAAGAAAGCAAAGTTTGTGTGGACAAGATGGCTCAGTACTTAAAGGAAACTGCCACCAAGCCTGATAACATGAGTTCAGTTCATAGGACCCACATGGTGGAAGGTGAGAACTAATTCTTGGAAGTTGTTCCTCTTAACTCTATATGCACAAGAAGCATGTGCATGCTCTTGTGTACACACACACACACACACACACACACACACACACACACAATAAATGAATGAATAAAAATATAATAAAAAATTAGGTAAAAAAAACATTGAGTTTGTTCAAAATAAAAACTGTAGCTAATATAAAATGGGACTTCACTATCCTTTATATACAAAATTCCTTTACCGATGCTGCTGCTGGAACTTCCAGAGTTTGGTGTAAACATCAAAAGTTCTTCCAAAGTAGGACTGCCACTGCTTCTGTCCATATTGTGGTAAATCTCTGTAAAAATAAAAAGCACATGGTAACTTAGGAAATCAAGTCCTGTGATGGTATGGTGCAGACTAGAAAGATGAAAGTACCTACAATCAGGTTTACATTTTTTAAATTCATTCTAATTTTTTAAATATATAGTTTTATTGCATTTTTGTGAATTTCATACATCTTAATATTTAAATCCCCCTCCCCTATGTGCACCCCCATAGCCCCTTCCTCCCAGATTTCATGTATTCTGTCATATATGTTAAAGCCTACAAGTCACGTTTGTGTCCCCAGATGTCAATTGGTTTGAGTTAATCCACTGAAGCCTCGTCAGATTCAGTTTTATTTTATGAATATGAGTGTTTTGCCTACATATATGTAAGTCTACCACATGTGTTTGGTACCCTCAAAGGTCAGAAGAAGATGTCAGATCCTCTGGAACTGGAATTACAGATAGTTCTGAGTTGCCATGTCTGTGCTGGGAAATGAACCCATGTCCTCTGCAAGAGCATCCAGTGCTCTTAATAGCTGAGCTATCTCTCCAGGCCCACCAGTTCTAATTTGGGGAGCAAAAATAATTCTAGGGTCCAGAACATATTTTTTTCCTCATCTCCCCACTAAAAGCCATCCCATCTTAGTGTCCCTGTACAAGCCTCCCCCATAAGGATACCACCATTCTCTTCACTCTCACCTGACCTTATACTCACTTATATACTGATAGCTTCCAACTCTTTATCTTCATCTAAGCTCTCTGTAATTAGAAAAACTCTGCTTTAAGGAATACATCTAGAAGAGAGTGTGTAGCTGGTGTTCCTGTTCTCAATTATTCTACTGCCTTCTTAGAAGAGAATATATATACACCCCTGTTCTTGGGCCTGGGAACATGTGGTATGCGTCTTTCACAAACAAATACCCTCTACCACATGAACATTAAGCCTAGCCATATTTGCTCATTTGAAGCAATGAAATGCAACTGTAAGTTAGCTATCCCATTTTCAATACTCTCTCTGACATTCTCCCTCTCAAAACAGAGACAACACATTTAATAGAGCTTTAGGACTGCAAATAACATGCAGTTAACATGGGAGTAGGAAATAAATCTCTACTATATAAAGAACTAACATTTGGTACTACTAGTTATAACAGCCTTAATTAAAAAGATGAGTATGGGACCAAAGAGAAAGTTCAGCAATTAAAAGCACTTGCTGCTCCTGCACTGGACCAAGGTTTGGTGTCACATGTTATGGCAGCTTATAACCATTCTTAACTTCAGTTCCAGGGGATCTGATGCCTTCTTCTGTCCTCCTTGTGTACCAGGCATTAATGTGGTACAATTACATACATGCAGGCAAACATTCATTCACATAAAATAAATAAACCTTTAAAAATGTTTTTAACAGCTATGGGCTGGAGAGATGGCTCAGCAGTTAAGAGGACAGGCTGCTCTAGAGGACCAGGGTTTGATTCCCAGCACCCATCTAACAACTGTCCATAATGCCAGTTCCAGAATATCCAACACCTTTTTCTTCTTACAGACATTCATACAACGCATACATATGAATGAGGACTGGTGTGATAAAGAGGAAAAACTTAAGTGCCTACAGTAATCTGGAATGCAGGCAATCTGACTAGTGAACCTGAGGGTCTACAAAAAAAAAAGGGTAAAACCAGTATGTTACCAGCTAGCCCTGGATTCTATTAGTTTGTTGAAGTTTTTAAAAATACCATGAAGAAAGGGTAATTCTGCAAAAATCTGATTATAAACAGTTGAAATTGAGAAAATCAAACATTCAAGAAATTTCAGAACCAAAACACAGTTTACAATGCTTAGCTATATAAAAAAAAAAAATTTAAGAACTTAAGACATAGCGGTGCATGCCTGTAAACACAGCACTCAAGAGAACTAAGTGGAGAGATCATGAATTTTAGGTGAGTCTAGGAGACATACGGTAAGGCCCTGTCCTATAAACAACTACACACTACACACACACACACACACACACACACACACACACACACAACACACAAAATGGAGAAATGAATCCATATTTATGAGACTCATCTTCATCCTTAGGTTCTTAATTAGTTAAAGCTGTGCTTAACTAAAGAAGGCTCAAATATATTGTTACAGTGGAACAGACTAGAATGAGCTAACAAATCTAAGGATTTGGTTATCCTGTAGAATTCCAATCAGCTCAAGGTATCTGTCACAAAGTTTAGCAGAAAGACATGTTTCAAAAAAAACTAAGCATAACTAACAGTACATGAAGCTATTCTGAATCAGTCAATTACATTTCTAGGACTGAACAAACAAAAGTGACTTGCTTTATAAAGAAGCAATAACCATTCACTGATTATAATGTAGTACATTACTTTTCCTATACTTCAGACTATCAGTTCATTTTTGCTGTTTTACAATTTGTCTTGAGTTTCTGTATGTGTGCACAAGTATAAGTGAGTGCCATGGCCAGCAAGTAGAAGCCAGAGGACAACTTTTAAAAGAACTTACTAAATATATCCATCTTTATTTTTATGGTTAGTGCTTTTTCTGAAAGAAAAAATCCATTCACAATAGGACTGTCTTCTAAATTATTTCAATTTTCAAATTCAGTATAGTAAAAATTGAGTTTCAGACATATGTGCCATAAACTATGTCTAAATGATTTAAATTAAAAAAAAAAAAAAAAAAAAAAAAAAAAAACCAGGGTCTCACTGACCTGGAATTACTTGGAATCTGAACTGTCCCCATGGGCACAAGTTTTGAAAGCCTGGTCCTCAGTCTGAGGCACTTTTCTGAAGATTATGCAATCTTTAGGAGTTCAGCATAGAGCATATAAGTTACTGAGGGTGGGTCTTGAGGCTATATGGCTTCTGGCTCCATTCTGGTATACCTGGTAGATCCTGGTATGAACAAACATCCTCATAGTGTGCTGCCATACACTGAGCCATTTCTGTCATGCTTTCTCTGGAGGATGGACAGAACCCCCTGAAGTCAACCCTTTCCTTCCCTGTTTCTGTCACGTATTTGCTTAAGAAAAGCAGAAGTATCTAATATTAAACATACAACCTTTTTTAAAGAATATGGCAGAACTGAAACTGAAATTATCCATTCTGCTTAAGGTTGTGTCTTAGATGTGTATTCTGTACATGGTTTGCTTTTCTACTTCTGGTTATTCTTGGTTCCTTGTTCATTTTTAAAAGTCAGCTTATCATAGTTCTATAAAAACTTTTAAATCAGGTATGGGGGCCCAGAACCAGACCTATGCAGACAGCCTGAGAGTACCTGGATCCAGCCTCCACATGCTAATGAGCTTTGCAAATCAAACAGTGCCAATTCCTCTACATGGAGACCACTTGTGGCCCCTCCTACTGTTTCAGGGCTAGGTAACTCTGCCATTCAGTAGGAGCCCAGAGACCTTTGCAAACTGCCTGAGAGTACCTAAATAGGGCACCCCCTTAGCTAGCTTCCCAAATTGTGCTGTGACTGCTCAACAGCAGGGGTCCAGACCTTAGGAGGAAGCCCTGAAATTACCTAACTCGTGCCCGATTTGGGTTAATGAAGGAGCTCCTGAGTAGCTGAACTGAAGCCATCTGTTCCCTCTAATACAAATCAAAAGAGAAAACCGGAAGCCTAGACCAAACCAACTTTACAAACCCAATAAGAAAACAACCAAGGCACACCACTAATACAAACAGTAGCAAACTTTAACTCAAGAAAGGAAGGCTTGAGTTCCATACCAGAATCACACACAACAAAAGAAATCACATGCCAAAATCACAAGGGAAAAATAATAATATGGAAAACAAAAATAATATTCCCACCAAACACCACCAGTCCTATAGAAGAGTTTTCTACAAGGAGAACTCCCTAGAGATAACCTAGGACAGAGAATTTAGAAGATCATAAACATGATCAAAGAATTTAAAGAAAACACGAACAAATCAAAGAACTAAAAGAAGATAGGGATAAAGTTTGGACCGAATTCACAAAAGAGATAGAAATGTTGAAGAAAACTCAAGTTGAAATGAAGGAAGAAGTGAAAAACTCAGTAAGCCTATTTGAAACAACAGGACAAAGCCACACTGATAGAATGAATGAAATGGAAAAGAGAGTATCAAGACTAGATGAAAAAGTTGAAGAACTGGACCAGTCAAGCAAAGATAAAAAATTTCAAAAAGCACAGGAATGGAATATACAAGAAATGTAGGACACTATGAAAAGATCAAATTTACCATCACAGGCACAGAGGAAGGAGAATAGTTTCAGGTTAATGGTATTGACCACAACTCAAACAGGATTGTAGAAGAAAATTTCCACAAATTAAGGCAAGACATGCCCCATACACATACAAGCAGCACATAGAACACCAAATAGAAAGGACCAGAAAAGAACTTCCCAAGACATATCATAGTGAAAACTAAATGTATGGAACAAAAAGAAAATAATGAAAGCTTCAAAAGAAAAATGAGTCACATATAAAGGAAAACCCATCACACTTACAGCTGACTTATCAATGCAAACTATGAAAGCCGGAAGAACCTGGACCAAAGTATTCCCAGTTCTAAATGACCACAGATGCCAATTCAGAATACTTTATCTAGCAAAAATGTCTATTATAGTTGAAGCAGAAAGAAAAGTCTTCCAGGACATCAACAGGCTGAAAGAATATGTCTAGAAAACCAGTCCTTCAGAGAATTCCTGAAGCAATACAAAGAATGAAAAAAGGAGTAACTCTACCTAAGAGGCAACAGAAAAATACTAAATGAAGGTATAATTATGGAAACACAATTAGACCAAGAATGAAAACAGAAATTAAAATGATGGCAACCAATATACATTTTTCAATAATAACTTTAAATATCAATGTATTGAATTCTCCAGTCAAAAGACACATGCTACTTGAATGGGTTAAGAAACAAAATGCATCCTTTTGTTGTCTGCAAGAAACCCATCTCATCTTAGAAAACAAGTACTACTTTAATGTGAAAGGATGGGAAAAATAAAATATTCCAAGCAAATGGCACTAAGAGACAAGCAAAAGTTGCAATTCTAATATTTGACGAAATAGCTTCAAACTAAAACTAATCAGAAGACATAATGACAATCACTTCATTCTGAGCAAAGGAACAACTGACCAAGAAGATATTACAATCATGAACACATATGCACCAATTTCATAAAAACAGTACTATAGGATTTTAAGACACAGATAACCACAACTCAGTAATAGCAAGGGACTTGAATACCCCACTGTCTCCATTAGAAAGGTCAACTGAACAAGAGAGACATCTGAATTAAATGATACCATACATCAAATGGATCTAACAGACATCTACAGAATATTCCACCCAAGCACCAAAGAATATACTTTCTATTCAGCACCCCATAGAATTTTCTCTAAAATTGACCACATACTGGGGCACAAACAAACCTCAACAAATACAAAATATCTGAAAGAATTCCACTCATTCTATCAGACCACAATGCACTAAAGCTTAAAATCAACACTAAAAGAACCCTTAGGAACTACATGAACTCATGGAGATTAAACAACACACTCCTGAATGATGAATGGGTCAAAGAACAAATTAAGAAAGAAACTAAAGTATCCCTCTAATGAAAAGAAAAGGATAATACAACACAAGAAAATCTCTAGGACACTTTAAAAGCAATCCTAACAGGGAAGTTTATAGCTCTAAGTGCCTACATTTAAAAAATGAGAAGGAGCACAAATAAATGACTTAACTTTGTAACTCAAGACTCTGGAAAGGCAGGAACAAATTAAATCCAAGACCAGAAAACAAGAATAACAAAAATCAGCAGAAATTAGTAAAATAAAAATAAAGAAAACAATACAAAGTATCAATGAACCTAAGAGCTGATTCTTTGAAAAGCTAAACAAGATAGAGACCCTTAGCCCAGCTAACCAAAAGAAAGAGGAAATTCAAATCAACAAAATCAGAGATGAAAGGAGAAACATCACAACAGACAATAAAAAGATCCAGAACAAAGGGAATACTTTAAAAACCTATACTTGAGATCAACAGTTTAAACAGGCCTATAACATACAAGGAAATTGAAACAGCAATAACAAAACATCGACTAAAAAAAAAAAAGCCCAAAAAAAACAGCAGAATTCTACCAGACATTTAAAGAACTACAACCAATACTACTTAAATTATTCAAAAAGATAGAAACGGAAGAAGAACTCCCAAATTCCATCTATGAAGCCAGCATCACTCTAATATCTAAGACAGGTAAAGAAAGACCAAAAAAGAAAATATGGCCCATATCCTTAATGAACATAGATACAAAAATTCTCAACAAACTACTTGCAAACCACATACAGATACACACCAAAAAGATCATCCACCATGATCAAGTAGGCTTTTTTCCAGAGACACAGGGATGGTTCACTATATCTAAGTCAACAGAGATCATAAATCATATAAATGGATTCAAAAGACAAAATTATACGATCATCTCAATAGATACAGAAAAGGCCTTGGACAAAATCCAGCATGCATTCATGATAAAAGCCCTAAAGGAAACTGGACTAGAGGGAACATACCTCAACATAATTAAAGCTATATACAACAAACCAATAGTCAACATCATTGTAAGTGGGAAAATCAGAAAAGGATGTCCATTATCTCCACTTCTTTTTAATATAGTGTTTGAAACTCTTGCTAGAGCAATAAGACAAGAGAAGGAAATTAAAGAATTATTAATTGGAAAAGAGGTCAAATTATCCCTTTTTTTAGATGATATGGTATTATACCTAAAAGATGCCAAAAATTCTACCAGAAAACTCTTAGAAATGATTAACACTTTCAGTAAAGTGGCAGGTTACAAAATTAATCTACAAAAATCAGTAGCCTTTCTATATACCAATAACAAGCAATTGGAAAAAAGAGTAAATGGAAACCTTCCCATTCACAATAGCCTCAAAAAAAAAACTTGGAATAAACCTAACCAAAGACATTTAAGATTTATACAATAAATATTTAAATCAGACCACCTATGCTCATGGATTAGAAAAATTAATATTGTGACAATTACTATCCTACCAAAAGCCATTTATAGATTCAATGCAATGTCAATCAAAATCCTCACCACATACTTCAGAGAATTTTTAAAAAACACCCTAAAATTCATATGGAAGCACAAAAGATTCTGGAAAACCAAAGCAACCTTGAGCACATCAATTGATGGTTCAACCCCAGCCTCAAAGCTTAATAACCACATCAATGACCAGCACAGCAAATGACATTGGTGTAGTAGTGGCACTTTTATCTTGAGGGCAATCAACAGCTACCTAATTGAAATTAACTCCTACTCAATGGGAGAAAACTTATGTGTGGCACTATAAACCTAGCCAAATATATATGGCTGGAGAGGTCTCAGATCTTAGAGAAAACCCGAAGGCTGTCACATCCCTAGACAAATGTAATTTCTTATTATGTGTAAAATATGGATCACTCAATTACATACAAGTATCATAGTCACTCTCATCAAAGAAAATTCTCTTGTAGCAGATGGTGACTATTACAGAGTTCCACAACTGGCCACACGTAGAGATTGTCTGTGAAATACCCAATCCTACGTGACACATCTACAATGGAACCTTTACATCTAAGGCTCACAGAACATAGTAGGGCAAGGTTAGAGAGAATACTAATCTATCTCTAAACTCCTATTAATAAAGCTCCTTCATATAACAGAGCTCTATGAACATAAAAGGACACAGATAGCCAAAACATAGAGAATAAGAGTCTTTAGAGTGTGGGTCCTTAAGAGGTCTTCTATATTAAAATCTACCCACCCAGAGCTCAGGGACCATTGTGGAAAAGCGGGTGGAAAAATTGTAAGAGCCAGGGAAGTGCATAACCATATGGAAATAAGAGTCCTACAGGTTCCTGGGACCCTGCTCATATGAAAGCTACAGCAGTGGTGGTGGCATGCACAAAACCCATGCAAGCTCAAACAAAGACTCAGCACAGAACTGTGGAAATGGACAACAGGACCCAATCTTAGTTGAAGAATTATTGGCAGCTCATTACTGTTGGGCAAGGAAGAGCGAATCCTCTTAAAGGGAGAGCCTCTAATTAAGCTGACAAGTCTTCAGGGGATGAACTTGCACAAAGGGACAACTTTATAGGATGGGCCTTAAAACAAATGAGATGATGTATGAAATCCAGTGGAGGAGGGAGGGAGTCTACGGGCAGGTCGCAGTGGGGAAGGGGTATAAAGTTGATTAAGATGTTCAGTATAAAATATACAAAAAGTCAGTAAAAAATTTTTTTTAAAACCAAAACATTTAAAATGAGTTCTAATAGGACCTGAACAGAATTAAGCATCAGTTGGAACATGACATTTTTCCTGATTCTAAGTATCTGAGCATTTGTTACTGTTTATGTTGAAAATAGTCATTAAGTTTTTATGACTCTGCATAAAGATATTATATTCTTGGTTGACATTACTGAAAGTTCTTCTATTTTTATTACTCTTGTGAAGTGTATTACTAAATTGTACTTTTTTTTTTTTTAAAGACAGGGTCTTACCACATAGCCCGGGCCTAGAATCCACTAAGTAGACCAGGATGACCTTGAAATCACAGAGATCCACCTAGCTCTGTCTCCTGAGTGCTGGAATTCACCCAGAGAATTGTACATTTCTAATGTTTAGTATTTGAATATTATCTCAATAAAAATGTTTGTTATTTTTGGCATGTTAGTTCATATATAAACAACTTTGTGTGTATGTGTGTGTGTTGGGGACTGCATATGGGGACCAGAGGTCATGTCTGAGTACCTTCCTCACTCTCCGCAGTTTATGTTTTTGGATAGGGTCTTTCCCTGAACCTGGAGCACACTGATTTTGCTAGACTGCCTGGCCACTTCTAAATTACAGATGTGCATTGCCATGTGTACCTTTTTACCCTGACTTTATATATGGGTGCTAGAGATCTGAACTTGGGTCCTCAAACTTATGCATGCAACAAACACTGTTATCAACTGTGCTATCTCCCAGTCCCAATAAAATTCATCTTTAAAAAATAATGTAAGGGCTGCCAGGCATGGTGGTGCACATCTTTAATCCCAGCACTTAGGAAGCAGAGGCAGGTGGATGTCCCTGACTTTGAGACCAGCCTGGTCTACAGAGTGAGACCATAATTCAAATAAATAAGTACAAAATATGATGTGAACACCACAACAAGGGAAGTAGTCAATAATTGCAAATTTCTAGGAGAAAAATGTCCAACAAAGAGATCCTGTTTCAAACAAAGTGGAAGGTGAGGATCTATACCTGAGGTTGTGCTCTGACCTCCACACACATGCCATGGCTCACACCCACAAGCTCACACATTCATATGTGATTCAATTAAAAAAGAATTTAAAGTTTAAAAGAAAATTGCTATTAACATTTTTAATGCTAATATCAGTGTTATTTACTTTTATTGGGATGGTAAGAGGCAAGGGAAAGAATAGATTTGTGGCAAATCACATATTTATTTATTGTGACAAGGTATCAATGGAAAATGTACAGGTTGGTAAACCAGGAGAACTGAAATTAGAAACATCGAAGACTGGCTGCCTCTAAAACCAGAACCTGAGTAGAAAGAGATGTTGTAGAGTGACTACTTCTTAGCAAAAGCCTTTTTGCTAAGTCCCAGGGCCCTTACTTAGTGAGGACATATTCTACCTCTGATCTTTTAAAAATCGTATGCCTTTTGGGCCGGTGTGGTAGCACATGCACTTGGGAGGCAGAAGTGGATCTCAGTAAGTTTCAGGCAGGCCTGATCTACATAAGGAGGTCCAGACCAGTCCATACTACAAAGTGAGACCCTGTTGCAACCCCATCCCAACATCCCTGCCATGGCAAAAAAAAAAAGAAAGAAAGAAAAAAAAATCATGTGCCTTTTTAAAAAAATCATGGTTTTTACTCATTTTTGGAAATGGTAATTTGTACACAAAGTTTAGAATTCAGAAAAGCCCAAAAGTAGTATCTGGAATAAAATTTAAGTCTCTGATTTTGTCCCCTGTAACCTTCTCTCCACTCTGCAGTCTTCATTTGTTCTCTTACTTTAAATAAAGTTGTGGGCTAAGATGGTAAAGTGCTTGCTGTCCAAGCCTGTACGAGCCTGAGTTTGATCCCTGGAACCCATTTAAAGGTGGAGGGAGAGGACTGATACTACAAAGTCCTCTGACCTCCATATGAGCACCACGGCATGTGCATTCCCCCCATATACATAACACAATAACAACAGCAATATTAATAATAGAAATTTTATTTCTATTTTGTTTGTTGTATAAAACAGAGTTTCAAACATGAATTTCTTGTGCCCAATCTTGGGGTTATTAGTATAAAAAATAACAAAATAAAAGTGAAGTCGGGCATGATGGCAAATGCTTTTAACCCCAGCACTCAGGATACAGAGGCAGGTAGAATCTCTGTGAGATCAAGGCCCACTCAGTCTACATAGTGAGTTACAGGCCAGCAGGAGTTAAACCCTGTCTCCAAAAGACAAAAATAAATGAATGAATGAATGAATGAATGAATAGATAATAGTGTTGCCTTTTCTGGCATAACTGAGAACATAATTGAATAAAGTATAGCTGGTTCTGTCTACTGTTTGTTAAAAGGTTTTTATATGACAAATTGGGCGCAATGTCTTTTGACCGTGGCATGTGGGTAATTCATGAAGCTTATAATACCATAACATCCTAATTTATGACTTCCTTTTTAGTTGTTATTTCTTGGATAACAGCTATAATTCTCCATCTTTTTCCCCAAACCAGCATGGTTTCCAAACACATCCTCAACTACTCACCAAGATGTTCACTAAATGCTGTAAAATTTTTTTAGTTTTATCTTTATTTTTCTATTCCAGTTTTCAGGTTTCACAATAGAAAAGCAAGCTGGGAATTCGTGAGGTTTTCCGCTACATTTTTTCTGTGTGTGATGTACTTGCAAAGTTGGTATTCCAGTACTCAGTGACATGTTCATTCTTCTGACTCCAAATTTATCACTCTTTATTTGCATACTGAAAGATCATCTCCAATTACTTTTGAACACTATGACTTTACTGATCCTATGCATTAACAGTTCTAATTTGGGGGTGGTGTTACTCGTCAAACCTAGGGCCTCAAAGAGCTATACCACTTAACTGTAGCTCTGCTCCTCACTGTCTTTGGAAATGAATGAACTTTGGTACTGAATGCTCACTTTCCTAAACCATTTTCTTGTTTTATAAGTTTTGCAGAGCAAGAGGGAAATATGCCTCACAATGTAATCTGGGCTGGCCTCAAATTTATGGTCTTCTGCCACCTCAGTCTCCCAAGAGCTAGAACTGCAGGCATGACACCAACTCACTCACTTCTTGTCTTTTAAATCTTAGTCCTTCCTTATGGTTTTATTATTTTTGCTTTGTTTTTAATATAAATCTTTATTATTTTTCTTTTTCGGGTATGAGTGTTTACTTGCATGGATGTAAGTGTACCATGTGTGTGCCTGGTACTCACCAAGACCAGGAGAGGGCATCAGATCTCTTGGAACTGGATTTACAGGTTATTGGGATCCACCCTGTGGGTGTCAGGAACGAAACTCAGGTCCTCTGCAAGAGGGAAAGTGCTCAGCATTGCTTTTAGTGGCTAAGCCATCTCTCCAGCCCTGGTTTTATGTGTTTTACACTAAAGAAGACAATTTTACAGTGTTCTTATTCTCTATTGTGAATCATTTTCAGAGGTTTACATCTACAGAAAGATATTTCCATTTCAATTCATGTATGTGCACATGTATAGAGGAGGTAAAGAAGGTTTTTAGTTTTGGAATGAGTCCATGTCAGAATCTGAATTCATTCTTCCAGGATGACAATCCAGGCATTGTGTTTCCTGACATTCCTTCTTCTTTCTAGAGACTATGTCTTAGATGAGGAAGAGCTATATTAAATCTTCTTGGATCTTCTAGGACTGCAGTTCCTATGATTATCTAAGCAGGTTTATACCACACAATGTAAAAGCATGTGGATAAAGGTGAGTTTTACAGTGTGGTTTTTAGATATTATAAAGGGAACCAAAAAACCTACCAACTGCAAAAAAATTTGTCAGGTTCACCCCAAATAAACTTTATTTTGTTTATTATTTTATTTGAGGTAAGTTCTCATTCTATAGGCTAGACTATTCTGGAACATACTTTGTGGCTCAGGCAGGCCTCAAATTCCTAAGTGTTAGAACTGTGCTTTTATTCATGTGTTATACAGAACTCTCTGCTTTACTAATTTCTAGGGCCAGCAATCTGTCTATCACATATATCAGCAAATATACAGTACAAGAGCAATGCTATTCTGTAGCTGGGGATTTCACCATTTAACCTTTTATGTTGTTGTTTTGACCCTGTTGCTTACTATGTTGCCCAGGCTGGCCTCAAACTTCCAAACCCAAATGATGCTCTTGTCTCAGCCTCCTGAGTAGCTAGCACCACAGGCATGAGTTGCTTTGCAGGCTTTAGTTAATTTGCTCACATAGCAAACTACTTTAAAACCAGCTGCTTAAAACAAAACCATTTATTAAATAGTGAATTTGTAGATTCACTGTTTCAACTGAGTTCAGGTACATAGTTGATCTGGTCTCAGCCAGATCTCTCTAATGCAATTTGGACCGCTAGTGCTTGATAGATTCCCGCAAATGTCCAGCATCTGCCTGTTGGTTATGCATTCCTCTTCATCCAGCAGGCTAGCCTCATACAGTAACATGGGCTTGTGTGCAAATGTCACCAGAGTAGGCAGTGTTTTGTTTTGTTTTTAGACAGAGTCAGGCCATACTGCTCAGGCTTGCCTCAGGCTCCTGAGCTTAAGCAATTTGCCCTTCTTGGGCAAGCCTTAATATTTATTTCCTTTGTAAGTCTTTGGATCATATTACTATCCCTCTAGCCAATTTTGGAGACAGTGCTAGAGAATATTTCACTCTCGGGCATGGAGAAAGGGAAGGAAATCACTTATGTCTTCACACACCTACTGATGGTAGTAACAGAACAAACAGATTCATAGCTTATGTCTTATAATTTAAAGAAGTGATTTCATGTGTTTGTAAAACTTTGGTCAGACTTCTGACAGTTGTGAATCCCTTCCCCCTTCTGGGAAGATGAGGGCACTCACTTCTTTGTAGCGCTCAACTGTAGCCAACACTGAGTTTCCAGTTTCACACTGTTCTTCCTTATATACTGATCAGGTACCGGGAGGAGAATGAAAACCTAAACACACCCCAAACGATACAAGCTGTTGGAGCTAGAGTACAAGCCTGGTGGAAAGGCCCTAAGAATGCTCAAAATACCCACAATTTCTTTTTCAATTCTGAAAATAAACAGAAAAAGAAAGAAAGAAAGAAACAACAACAAAATGGCAGAGGCCAAGGCAGAGAGGTAGAGGGACCTCGGTAAGTTGGAGGGCCAGTCTGGTATATATAACGAGTTCCAGGCCAGCTAGTACTATGTGGCAAGACCCTGTCTCAAGAAACCAAAAGGAATGAATTTTCAGGACAGGGTATGGCACTGAGGAGGAGTGCTTCCATAGCATGCTCAAGGCCCTGGGTTTAAGGAACCCAAAAAGGAAAGAATAACTTTTCTATGTATATGTAAAGATATATGAATATCTTTTTCTGTCATCTTACTAAAACCATATTGAACTACATACACTGCTTTACAACATGCTTTTTAGATTTAGGATCATCAAATTTCTTTGATGCAGGTAAAATTACATAAAAGCTACTTGGTATAAAGTAGTATACAATGAACCAATTTATTTAACCAGTATCTGACAGACATTTATATAGATTCCAGGTTTTTCCACGTTATAAAAATGCTATAGTAAAGATCTTCATGAAGAGATGAAGGAGACCAAGAGGTATACAGGAGAATGGGGAAAGGCAACAAACTGGGACAAAGTATGAAAATATGATATGATGGGGACATAGCTCAGTGGTAGAGCCATGATAGTGTGCTTGGCAGGATCATCAGTTCAAAATTAGCCTAGGGATTAATAGTGAGATCATGTCTCAAAAGCAAAAAAAACAAAACAACAACAAAAGGAAAGCAAAGGGTTTTCCTGCCTAAAATTTTCACACAACAATAAGCTAGAAACTACATTAAAAATTTTTATTATTTTTATTTTATGTGTATGAGTGTAATTATTGTCTGCATGTTGGTAGGTGCACCCGCGTCATGCAATGCCCACGGAGGTCAGAAGAGGGCATCAGATCTCCTGAAACAGGAGTTATGGACAGCTGTTAGCTACCATGTAAGTGTTGGGAATTGAACCCAGGTCCTCTTGCAAAAGCAACTAGTGCTCTTACCTGCAGAGCCATCTCTCCATCCCTAGAAACTGCATTTTAACTCATTTCATTATTCTTAGGCCAAGTAAAAATTCAGTTAGATTACAGAACTAACTATAGATAATGATTTCCCACATTTATTAAAAGTTTTCATTGGTTCTGTGTCCCCCTGCATGTCTAGTGAGTGGATGCACAGGAAAGAAGGCCTGGTACAGAATTTTCAGTGGTGGTGGCTGCTGAACTCTTTAAAACTCATTAAGAAGTAGCTATATTCTGATATAAAAGGATTTGTCAGCATCATCAGCATCATAAGGGTTTTTTTTTTTTAATTTCCTACAATCACCCTTTTTCTAATGAGTCATATCCTATAAGGTAACATACAAAACATGATAATATTAGTCTAAAATTAACTGAGGTATTTTATAAAGAGTTTTAGATAAATTCCTCTAATATTCAGAGCTTGACTTTGGTTTTAACTCCAAATATAGAATTTGTCAGGAGAGACAGGAAATTAATGATCCATATAATTAAATTAAATGGGGTTCTGTGAATGACTTCCCATGTTGAATATCCTTAGATTTCATTTTGCATTGGCACAGATGCTGTAAGTAGCTGTTCACATTCTTTCCAAGGCTTTATAGGAAAGTGTAAGTGTGACACTCACCTCTCTAAATCATCAGTGTTGTCATAGAGTTCAGCAGCACAATTGACTCAACTTCACCCATACAGATGTTTCCAGAAGTTGAAATGTCAAAACTCTGGAATTTTCTATAAATCCACCATCTTCTCTCACTTGAATTAGCTAAGATCACTGACACCTACCTACACCTAAAATTCAAGCCCAAAAGACACTCCCTGCCTTCCTTTTGTCAGTCTTCTGAGGTATGACGATGCTCCTCAATACCATACCACTTACAACTCTACTTCTTTCTGTTTCTATAATCTTTTTACTTAACTGGTCTTTAAGTGCTTAGTCTCTCCATTGTGTGCTTACACATACAAATAAATACATATATAGTTATTTGGAAATTGTGGTCATTAGTCTGGGATTCAAATTTAAATCCCTTTTAACTCTAAATTCAATGTTCTCTTTTTTTCTACCATATGGAACAACAATCAAGATCTATTCTCTCCAGTCCTGAGACTGAACCCAGGGTATCATGCACACATGCTGGAAAAATGTTCTACCTAACCAGTGTATATTCCTAGCTCTAGATTTTCTTACATTAGCAAGGACCTTCTCCTTCTTCTTTTGTTAAGAAGCAGAGTTGGAGTTCAATAGATATTTTAACACAAATTTTAGCATAAGTTACACACATACCCCTAAGATCATGGATGGGGACTTTTCGAAGAGAGAGTCTCACATGAGTTAAGTTCTTTTCTGGGAGCTAATTCTGTTTCCCAGGCTTAGGATGTTGCAGGTCTCCATCTGTATTAGTTACTTCTCTGGTGTGATAAAACACCATGACCATGGCAAATATAGAAAGAAGAGTGTATCTGGCTTATGGTTCCAGAGAGATAAGAGTTTATCATGGAGAGAAGGCATTCAGAAGGCAGCTAGTGTAGAAATCGAATGTCCTCATATCTTCAAGCAGGCACAGGAAGCAGGGAGAGCAAGACTGGAAATGGGATGAGACTAAAACTCTCCAAACTTGCCCCCAGTGTTTCCTCTAGCAAGACTACACCCCTTAAACCTTCACAACAGAGCCACGAACTACAGCCAAGTATTCATATCCTTAGAGCCTATGGGGGACATTTTCATTCAAACCACCACAGCAATAAAGCTATAGTCCACAGTTGAAGAATATGTGGCTTTTCTGAACCAGGCTTTAGTCAATGAGCATCCAGCCCATTTACACATTTTTGTTCATGGAGAAAGAACTAATGACAGGGTCATTACACTGGCCCCAATGCATACTCTTCTATGTATATTAGTCAAAATGGCATTTGAGATTGACAAAAATCAAACTAAATATTTCCTATGTAGACTAGCTGGACTCACTCTCACAGAGATTCACCTGACAGGTTGGGATTAAAGGTGTACACCACCATGCCTGGCAGTACTAGCATTATTTTTAAGCATAAGTTACAGTTATTTATTCATTTGCTTATTTGGGGCAGGGCACATGTGCTATTGTATGTGTATGTGGAGGTCAGAGACAACTTGAAGGACTTGGTTCTTACCAATCATGTGGATCCCAGGGATTGAACTCACATTGTCAGGCCTAGTGTAAGCACCCTTATCCACTGAGTCACCTACTCAGAAACCAACATTTTTTATATCCACCAATATATCCAGTTTTAAAATTTACATATAGAGTATATGATATTTAATCTTGATTATCAACAGCATTTAGAATCACCTAGGAGATATATCTTGGGGTATGTCCTTGAAAGCATTTCTAGAGAGGTTTAAGTGAAAATAGGATATCCACCTTGAATGTGGGTGGTGTCATTCCAGGGCCTAGGAGCCCACACAGAATAAAAATGAGGATCAGCATTCTTTTCTCTGCTTTCTGATCATTCTGTCACAATTCTCCATTATGGTGGGCTGTTTGAAGGTAACTTCAAACCAAAATAAACCCTTCTTTCCTTAAGTTTTTTTTTTTTCAGTTATTTTATCATAGCAATGAGAGAAAATTAACTAACATAGAGTGGATGTGTAAGTTTCAAAGATGTGATCGGTTGAGTGTTTGGCTGGGGAGGATACCTTAAGAAGGCACACTATCAATTCCTTTGCTTGCCAATGAGCAAGCAAGATTTTTGTTTGTTTTTCAGTGAGAGAGAAAAACTCTAAGAACATTTGAATCACTTGTGGGAAGGCTCCCAGTTTTACTTTATAGCCTGTCCCTACTGTAATGTAGCACCAAGACTGTGATGCTGGCACATAAAAGGCATTTAACACATCACTCATGCCTAATGATGGCTTATGATGTTGAAGAGCTCTGAATAATAGCTCTGCATTTGAATTCAGACATGTTAAGTCAAATAAAGCTAAGGAATGACAAAGCAGTTCCAGCGTGTTCTGTTAAGACACAGAGTTCAGAACAGCTTTATTTTCCAGTGCTATCATACACATGGCAAAAGAGGTTGCCAGATTTTTTGAGTGTGTTATTTTGTCCTTAAGGTAAAGTTCTCACAATTTTGTCCAGGTTGGTCAATTCCTGAGTTCAAAAGACCTTCCTACCTCAATCTCTGGAGCAGCTAGGATGACAGGCATATGCTGCAATGGCCAGCTGGGTTTCAAGTTTAACTCCAGGAGGTTCAGGCCTCACTTGCCTGTATGGAAAAATCTGAAGAAGTTCCACAACTGTTGGTTCTTCAGAGAAGCAAAAGAACAAAGGCAAGAAGTCACACGCCTCTGTTCCCAGAGCTCAGTACTTCAGTGTCTACAACAGCACTTCCCAATAACAATCAATGAACACAGACAAGCTGTGGGGTCAAGATAACAGACACTAGAGAGGTTGCTGGGAAAACTTCTTAAAAGCATTTTAAATTTCCTCTCTTTACTCCTCTGGAAGGATCCATTTTTTTGCAAAGATTATTTTTACTTTCTGTGAGTGTGTATACACACCTGTAGTGCGCATGTGGCCCAGTGCGCATATAGAGGTCAGAAGACAACTTGCAGAAGTTGTCTTGGGAGAAAAAAAACAAAATCTTCAGGTTTGGCAGCAAGCGCTTCTATTTGCTGAGCCATCTCACCAGCCCTCTTCCTGGGAGATATTGAAAACTTAACTACAGATCCCTTAACCCAAACTGATGCCTGATCTAGCATCCAGCAGTCCCTGCTTTGTGTCTGCTCAGACATGTGAAGATCTTAGAAGAGTCAGCTTATCAGACATCTGAAAGTTAAAAAGAACTGCTCAGAACAGACTAATCTGTTCTAATGTTTACTATTTTTAAATGAGATTTAAATTGCTGATTTTGCTAGATTCTGGAGAAGCAGTGGCAGTATAGCTTTGAATATACTCAAAACCTTCCCAAAACTGACCCAACAAACCTAAAATTCATAGACAACATTTTCATCAAGACTAAGTTAGGGCCCCAAAACAGCATGATTTGTGTCCATATTTGAGATCAGGACACACAGGGAAACACCAGGGGCTCACACATAAGGATGGCTGTGTAAGGATACAGAAGAGGACAGCCAGCCTTCTTGCAAGCAAGAAGGGCCACAGAAGAATTCAAACCTGTCAACATCTCTGAGCTTGGACCTGCAGACTGTAGAACTGTGAGAAAATAAATGTCTGCTGTTGAAGTACGCAGCCTATGGTATTCTGTTACAGAAGGAATGGTGGTTTGAATAAGAAATATCCCCCATAGGCTCAAATATTGAAAACTTGGTAAGTTAATGAATCAGTTTGGGAGATCACGGAATTTTTAGGAAGTGTGGCATTGCTGGAGGAAGCATGTCGGAGGTGGCAAGTTTTGAGAGCAGAAAGCCTTGTTCCACTTCCAGTTTGCCCTCTCTGCTTTGTATTTATGGCTGAACATATAGTCTCTCAGCTTTCAGGTTGGGCCTCCTACACCATTATGGCCACTCCCTCTGGAAATGTAACCATAATAAACTGTTTCTTCTAGAAGTTGCCTCGATCACAGTATTTTAACACAGCAACAGTAAGTAACTACAATAGCAGGCCTTGCAAAAGAAATGATGAAGAACCTGATAAATCGCAAAAGGCAGGTGGATAGTGATGAACAGCCCAAAACCCTCCTGTCAGCATCTATAGAGAACTAAGGAAGCAAATGAGACAAGTGCTGTAGCAGCAAAGAAGAAGATACAGCAGAGCCAACAGGGATTCATGAGGGAGTCACATGGGCTACCATGAGAAGACCCAAAACTGGAAGACCAAAAATTTGTGGTTAAGCCACAAATTACACAGGGTTATTGAGTACTGGAAATGTGGCTAATCTGAACTGAGATGCACAATAGTGTAAAGCACTCACTGCAGTCCTGAGATACGGAATGAAAAGAAGACTGCTAAATATCTCAGTAAATTTTCTATAATGGATCATACATTAAAACAGAATTACTGACATACTGAGTCACATCAAATGTGTATTGTTTGTTTTTTCTGTTTAAAATGTAACTAGATGGGGGTGTGGTGGCACACACCTTTAATCCTAGCACTCAGGGTGGCAGAGACAGGCAGATCTCTATGAGTTCAAGGCCAGCCTGGTCTACATACTGAGTTTCAGGCCAGCTGGGTCTACAAGGAGATCCTGTCTCAAAAAGATTAAAAAAAAAAAAAAAGTAATGATACACCTTGATGTTACATTTGAATTTTATATTAAATCTCTTCTTTATTCTTCCCCACCCCCCAAGATAAGGATCTTACTGCGTGGCCCTGGAAGACCTGGAACTTGGTATACAGCCCAGATTGCCCTTGAACTTGGGGCAATCATCTTGCCTCAGTCTCCCAAGTGCTAGCTTTATAATCATGCACCCAGTAGTCACCAGTGCTCTCTGCTGGCTGTCCACCTCAAATGCAAGTCTGATTCTTGAGTGGTAAGCTACATGAAAGCATATTTCACATGTTTCGTAGAGATAGCTTAATTTCTGAAATAACATACTGTTGCTTTGCAGAACTGGTCTCTAGGAGAATGCTAATTTTCTCTAAAAAGAGGAAAAGAAAGAAGAAGGAAGAAAAAAAGGTAGAGAAAAGGGCAAGGGGAGGGGACAAAGAAACAAATTGCTCACTTCTCAGTTATTCTTTTTTCTTTTTGCTCTTTTTTGAGATGGGATCTCCCCTGTAGCCCCAGCTGGCCTGGAACTCACTATATAGACCAGACTGGCCTTGAACTCACAGAGATCCGCCTGCCTCTGCCACTAAGGGTGTATGCCACCATGACTGGCTCAGTTATCCTTTTTTTTAGGGAAAAGGGTACCATAAAAACAGAACTCTAAAGGAAGTATTATAGAAATTCTTTTTCAATTTAAATATTAGAAGCATATTTAATTTCTGCAATTACTCTCATCTAAGACCCCCATGCTTCACTTTGGTGAAGTTCTTAGTGGGGTAGAAATACATGACCACACCCTGAACTCAGTCCTCCAAGACCTGCTTTGCTTTGTGTAGTTGCTCCTTTAAAGTGAAATCATTAGGCGCTTAGAAGTCTCAACTTCTGGAAGTTCTTGCTATCACTGGGAGACACAGCTGTGTTTCCTAAACACAGATCTGGAAATGCTGCCTTGTATAATCCCATCAAGTATTCCTTCTACTCCCACAGCCTTAGTCACCAAGGCAACCAGAGCCCTGCAAGCACTGCAGCTTTTGATCATTTTCTGATAGGACTCAAAGCTTTTTCTAACATTATTCTCCCTTCATTACTACTGTAGCTACATACAAGCACTATTATAAGGAAATCGCCATTCATTTTACCCTTTCTTATTTTCCAGACAGTTTTCTTTCATGGTGAATGGAAGGAAGAGCTAATTTACTATGCACATATTCTAAAATGGAATTTGCTATCAAAAAAAACGTTAAGACATTCACAGCTGGGGAAACAAAAGGCTCTGACAAGTCATCTACATGAGTTAAAAGAGAATTTACGATACCTACCCCAATTGGAATGTCACAAAGAAAACTTGAAGCCTTTTATACTCTGACACGTACTTTTAGACTCTGCTCATGAAGTTAAAGTGACATGACAGAGTATACCAAGGAGTTTCTGAGGCTCTACATTCTACATCTTTATCTGAGTACAAGTCATATCGGTGCAGTTTTACACGTCAATGATAAGTTTAGCTGGGGTTACGGTTCAATGGTAGAGCAACTGCCTAGGTATTGCGTGACGACTAGAATGTATCCCCACATTGTGTCCCATGACCCCTCGACAGAAACACAATTTTCGAGCTTTCTTCATGAACTGAAGAAAGGAAAGACAGCAAAAAGTTGAGCACTAACAGTGGAAGGAATGTCCAGGGAAAGGGCCAGTGTTAACAGCTGACAGCACTGTACCTGGATGCACTTGGCCCTTCCCCCAGTCCCAGTGCTGGTTTAAACTAGCAATGTATGTCATGTTCTCCATAAGCACTGTGATTTCATTTTCATTTAAACCAACACAAATGTGGAAAGAAGAGAGTGGGATGCTGTTGTGACCAGATGAACCCTGTCTTAGAAGCTCCCCTATCCCCAGATACAGTATGGACTTAGAACCCTGCTGCTGCAGATCCTACATCATAATCATCCTACCCCAAGGGTCTTTTCCCAGGAACTAGTTAATCACAGATAATTGTATCACCATCCGAGCATTGTAAATATCTACTTTAACTATTATCAGGGCTAACAGAGAATGTCCTATTTACTCCATTCCAACCCACCAAACCCCTCTGCCCTTTACCTAACCACTGTGTGATTATCAATGGATGATTTGTGTGACTGTCACAAGATAATTAGCCATAGCTTGCTCTGTGTAATCAATACTCCCCATCTGGAAAATCCGTTCCTTGGTTTTTTAGTTTTAAAGAGATGATCCACTGTCCCCCAGGCACTGCAGACCTTTCTCCCAAGCTAAGGGCTGTAGTCCAAGCTAGCTTGAATAAAACTTTGAATCTGAATCTGGTTCGGAGTCTAGTAGTCTTGAACTCCATAATAATGTATATCTTTTTACAAATATTTTTTGATCATTTTATGTGTATGAATGTATTGCTTGTGTGTAAGTGCACCCATGTCATACAATGTCCTCAGTGGTTGGAAGACAGTGTCGGATTCCCTAGAATTGGAGTTACAGAAGGTTGTTAGCTATCATGTGGATGATGAAATTTGAACTCAAGACCTCTGCAAGAGCAGTCAGTGCTCTTAACCACTGAGCCATCTCTCCAGCCCTGGGAATGTATATCTTAATTAGAAGAGTTATTGCCTAGCATGCACAAGACCTGGATTTGATTCTCAGCAACACACACAAAAAGAAAAAAAAAGACAAAAAAAAAACTGGAGAGAAAGAGAGTTGGAAGAGAGCCAAAATACTAATCTTTCTATGAATCAGAAGTTGGTAATATCAAGCTGCATTGTCACAAGCTGTTAAAGCTCAATAAAACTGAAAGTATTCACAGACGATTCATACTTTACTCAGACTATTTTTTTCTACAGAGATAATTAAGGCTTATTTAAATTAAAGAGGGTCATCATATAAAACACTAAAGTGAATCTTTGGTGGATTTGCTTATCCATTCTTTCAGTTAACAGATCAAAATCCATCATTATTAGTATTGTCAAATTATAAGACAGCACTTTATGAAGATATTACCTGCATTTAGGAGACAAGAAATCCATCAGCAGGCAAACCCTTCTTCACAAGTAATGATTTACCGACCTAAATAAATAAGCTGAATTACATTTCTTTACCACCTATTTCAGGGCACAAGAGCAAAGAGGAACTGGGCATGGTAGTGCACTTCTTTAATTCCAGCATTCAGGACACAAAAGCAGGCAGATCTCTGTGAGTTGGATGCCATCCTCACCTACACATAGAGTTCCAGAACAGCCAGGGTTATGTAGTAAGACTTTGTCTAAGAAAAAATAAAATAAAAACCCAAACCTCCAAACAAACAAAAGACAGTAGCCATAAAGAGCGGAAGGCATTTGCATTAAAATCCATAGTGGCACAAGCCTTTAATCCCCATACTCTGGAGGCAGAGGCATCACTGTGAAGTTAAGACCACTCTGGTCTACAAAGTGAGTTCCAGGCCAACTGGGGCTACAGTGAGACCCTACCTTAAAAGGATCAAAAAACAAAACAAAACAAAAAACAAAAAAAAAAAAACAAAAAACCAACTCTACTGTTTGACTTCTGGCTCCTGGGCTCCCAGACTCTCAAAAGTGTGGATTTAGTTATAAAAGTCCTCCTCGTCCTCTTCCAGCTTTATAGAGCTGTATTTATACACAGTAAAATTGACCCATGCAAACTTTACAATTAAATGATTTAGTATGTTTAAAGTTGTGCAACTATCCCATAGTCTAATTTTCGAACACTTTAATCACCGCCCCCCCAAAAGACACCTGTACTTGTTAGCAGCATGCTCCATTCCCTTAACTTCCAGCAACCACAGATTACTTTCTGTCTCTATGGTTTTATGTATTCTGGGCATTTTATGTAAGCAGAGCCATATATGACCATTTATGACCGACGCCTTTCACTTAATGACTGAAGTTCATCTATGTTGTACTATGTATTGATACCTCATCTCTTCTTTCTGATTAGTGCTCCATTGTAAGGATTTACTGTCTTCTATTTCTATACCCAACACAGAATGTGGAACATATTGATTTCCAATTAAATACTGAATAAATAAAATATTCTTGTCTAAGAGGTGGAAACTGGAGGATGAGAGGTTCAAGGTTACTCTCAGCTATATTATGTTTGAGGCCAGCCTGGGCTACATAACACCTGTTTCAACAACTAACAAACAACAACACATACACAAAAATAGCAACAACACATATAAACACATATACACAGCAACAAGACAATAGCACATCCACACCCTGATTGGGGAAAAAAAAAAAAAAAGCTTAAATAGGCAAATATAAAGAGTTTTAAGCATTCAAAAAAAAGCTCCAAGAAATTTAAATTTTAGGCCTACCAAGTAAAAATTGTGAATTATTATGATGAAAATAAAGTCGCTATTTTTCTTCATTTTTGTAGGGCTGGGATAGAACCCAGG
The DNA here is from genome assembly GCA_035773235.1 of Eospalax fontanierii. NCBI lineage: Eukaryota > Metazoa > Chordata > Mammalia > Rodentia > Spalacidae > Eospalax > Eospalax fontanierii. Next base: position 53,863,173 of record CM069541.1, read on the forward strand.
AGTAGGCAAGCACTTTATCACTATGCTATACCCCAGCCCAAAAATATTCTTTTAAAAATGTACATTTCACAGGAAATGGTGGCAGCATCTCTGTAATCACAGCACTCAGAAGGCAGATGGAGGGGGATGACTGCAAGTTCAAGATCAACTAGGTCTATACAGCAAGTTCTAGGCCAGTCAAGGCTCTAAAGTAAGAGAGACTGCCCTAGTACAATTAATCTATGAAACAAAAGAAAAGGCCAGGCATGATAATCCCTGTCAGTAATCTTAGCAATGGGGAGAGGCTAAAGAAGGAAGATTGTTGCAAGTTCAGGGACAGCCTGTCTCTGGTTTACACAGTGAGTTCCAAGCCAGGTAGGCTACACAATAAGACCCTCTTCAAATAAACAAAACAAAAACAAAAAAACAAAGAAGAAAAAAATCTGTTCTCTGCAGTAGAATATAAGAGTTAGAAACATTGTCTTTGGAAACCCTCATGCAACCAAAATTTATAAAGTACTTATAGTATGCAGGACACTACCTTAAATGCAAACAGGGCTCTACTCTTAGAGGAATCTCATTTGAATATAAGAGATACAATAAGCAAATCAAGTGATCTGAAATAGTGAAAAGCATTATGAAGAAAATTAAATGAACACAGTGACAGAAGAAAGCCTGAAAAGATTATCTTCTCAGGCTGGGCAGGCAAATATTTCAAGATGCTAAAGGAGATAGACAGGTTGACTCCACAGTCTCTCCCTTAGTCTAGGGAGGAACCAGTTGATAAGACTTGAATAAGATCAGGCTGTCCATTTTGGGCTGGTAGGTTACTTTAAGGAATTTATGACTTTATGGCCTCCTCTAATGGAGCTAATAGCTCTTCTGCAATTCACAATTCTATTACCTAGAACACTCTATCCTTGCTTTAAAAGATACTTTTCAAAAAAAAAAAAAAAAAAAGGAATAAAAAGGAAAGCTAAGAAAATATTCAAAATTGCAATGTGAGGCTCACAGTCAATTGCATTTATATTCCTAGGCTGGTTAAACTCCAATACTTCCATATGTAAAATCAGATGCCAATCAGGGATGGTAACCAGATTGGTAACCAAAATGGAGAAAACAAGATAACCATCCAACAAAATAGCTCTTCTCACTTGAGTAAAAACAATAGACTTTTCCCCTTTCCCACTGAAACAGATTAGAGGGACTCACCTTCCCTTGGGACAAAAGTTAAGCATTGTTAGAGCACTGTTCTACTCCACTCCTGCTAAGTCACTGTTACTGTTAATAAGCTTTTAATGTAAGCACATATTTTAATGCTTTGTTTTCCCTTTTAATAAGCTAAGATGTTGGGCAGTGGGGTAATCAGACTCCTAACTCATGGTGGTTAGACATTATCTAGGTTTCTCAGAAAAGGATCATCAACAACATAGTCAGCTGACTGCCTTCGGACATGATTGCCTTCACGCTAACAATGAATGCTTTATACACTTAGGAAACCTCAGGTGCTTGTTGTCCAAGTACAACTCTGGCCCCAGAAGGTAACATACAAACATACTTTGTGGGGGCTGGAGAGATGACTCAGGGTTAACAGCACTGGATGCTCTTACAGAGGACATGGGTTCAACTCCTAGCACCCATATGGCAGCTAACAACCATCTGTAGCTTCAGTTCCATTGGTTCCAGGAGATCAGATGCCCTCTTCTGACTTCCTCGGGCACTGCATGACACAGGTGCATCTACCTATATGCAAGGAATATACTCATACACGTGCAATAACAATCAAAAATAAAATATTTTTAAAAAACAATCTGTGTCAAACTTTTGGCCATCTCAGGCCTCAATAAACACAAGATGACTGTGCAGCCATTTTTACCTAGGCCAGAGGGAAAGCATTTGTCCTGAAAGCCCAGCAGAAAACTTGTAACTAACAGAAACAGTTCTTGAAGGTATTCTGTAATTGGTGCAGATGCGGTTCCCATACCTCCTCTGGCTCACAGCAGGCCATTTGGCTCACTTTCTGAGCCAGCTGAGACACTCTCTTGTGTTGCTCCTTTTCTTGCAACATTAGGTACAATAAAAAGTTCCTGTCAAGTGGTCTTTCCTTGTCTATTTAAAAAAATATATTTGATTTATTACTTTTATTCTGTATATGAGTGTATTGCCTGTATGTGTTTAAGTGTACCCCTGTCATGCACTGCCCATGGAAGTCACAAAAGAGCATCAGATTCCTTGGTTGTCAGCCACCATGTAGGTTCTGGGAACCAAATCCAGGTCTTCTTCAAGAGCAGCTGGTGCTCTTAACCACTGAGCCATCTCTCCAGACCCTCTTGTCTACTTTTGATTTTCATAATTACCAAAGTGCACTGAGTTGGGAACACAAAGAGAATGTGGTATCAGCAGAGGCCATGGTGGCAAACAATGGCAGGGCACTGGAGGGCAACCAAGGCGGTGTCAGTTGCTACCCAAATGGAGAGGCAAGAAGGCCAGCGCAGAACAAGGAGCAGAGGACAATACAAGGGCTAAGGGTCCTACTTGCTAGAAGTTTCGGAGAGTTGCCAAGGTTTAAGGACAAAGGGACACAGACACCCCAATCCTAAGTGATATAATACTAACTAGTGTTAGGGTGAGAATCTGAATATTCTTGTTGCTGAAAGGCTCAGGGTTCTAGCACCTATGACCTATTCCAAGGGCTCTAACATTAGCAGGTGAGCTGTCCTCCTCACCAATGCTAGAAAAAGAGTTTTTAATAGCTGTCAATTACTGGGTTGCTGGTGGTTAAAGCCCAGATTTACAACCCTCCAGCCTGACTACTTGAAGTTTTAAGTCCCTGGCTTCTAATGTCTAGAGCAATAGGCCCTGAGTCTGCCAGGATTGCCTGTTCAGGACTGTCAACAGTGGAAGAATGTCTCCTTGCCTGCTCATAATTCCTTTCCAGGTAGAACAGAAAGACAATAGTCAGCTGATTCATAACACTACTGTTTTATGGTTTTTGTCATTTTGCTTTTTAGATTTATTTTTATTTATGTATATGTGTGAGTGTATACCATGGGTGTACAGTTACTGATAGAGGTCAGAGGGCAGTGTCAGATCCTCTGGAGCTGGGGTGGCAGACAGCTGTATGCCACCAGTGTGGGTACTAAAAACTGAACTCAAGTCTTCTGGAAGGGCACCACGCCCCCTTCACTGCTAAGCCACTGTTCTGGCCCCAACACTACTGCTGTTTCCTCTATAAACAAACACTGTCAAAGAAAAAAATTATAATCCCTTCTCTTTGTTTGTTGTTTGCTTTTGAGATACTCTAGCCCAGGCTAATCTGAAATTCACACTTTAGCTCAGACTGGCCTCAGAGTCACTGTGATTCCCCTACCTCACCCTCTCTAGTGCTGGGAGAACAGGCATGAGCTGCCACCAGCTGCAATCATTTCTAATAGATATTCAGATACATATATTGGAAACATTCTACACATAACTTTCAGAAACTTATCACCAATCAGCCAGAAAAAAACAAAACAGAACTAGAGAAAAATTTAAAGCATCAAGATTCTACTAACCTTAATCCATTGAATAGCTGTTTAGACTTATCCAAAAGATAACAGAAATCTGTAACTGTTTTCCTCTCTCCCTGTGGGATGTCATCTTCAGCACCTCCAGAGGACATGATTTCTTTAAGAGCAAATTCAGTTCTGTAAGAAAACATATGCTCATTTACCCAGCTGAGAGAGAGAAAGAGAGGGAGGCTATTATCTGATAGCATTTCCAAAGACAGATAAAGAATTTCTTTGATTACACTCAAATCATCAAGATAAAAAGTGTAAGATAAGCAGGGCTCCAGTGCTTGGGAGACAGAGGCAAGTGGCTCTCTATGAGTTCAAGGCTAGCCTGGTCTACTGGTGAGTTCCAGGCCAGCTGGACCTACAGGGAGACCCTGGCTCAAAAAAAAAAAAAAAAAGAAAAAACCCAAATTTTAAAAAAGCAGTTTTATAAAATTCTTTCATCTACTATAATTTGAATGCCTATTCTATCATAGGCACTGACATGGTTAATAATGCAAAATACTGATTCTTTCACCTAGTTGTTCATTTTAATTCTTTCTGTAAATCCATCACAGAAAATGATCCTACAAATGGAAAATACCTTCTCCATATTTCATTATCACAACTAAAAGCTGAAAAAAACCTATTGAGTTCAAGTAGTGAATTAGGTGAGTATTTACAGAATACTTACCCTATGACTAATTTTAACTTCTATTTAAGAATGTGAAGATGGGGACTGGGGAGATAGGTCAGTAGATAAAGAGCTTGTCATAAAAGAATGAGAACATGAGTTTGCCAGCCTGGTCTACATAGCAAGTTCCAGGCCAGCTGGGGCTACAGGGAGACACTGTCTTAAAAAGACCAAAATAGTTTTTTAAAAATTTTAAAACCTGTGAAAGTATGCCAGGTTCAGTGGCATATCACTTTAATTCCAATACTCAGGAGGCAGAGGCAGGGAGATGTCTATGAGTTTGAGGCCAGCCTCATCTACATAGCAAGATCCAGGCCAGACAGGATGACATGTCTCAGAACAAACAAAACTGTTGAAAAGTGCAAATTTGACAGCAGGAGTGGTGCTATATGCCTGTATCTTAGCACTCAGGATGGATACAGACATCATGAGCTTAAAGCCAGTCTGGCAGAGACAGTGAGATGGAAGCCTGCTGGGTCTACGCAGTAGATTCTAGGCCAGCTAGGGCTACAGGAAGACCCAGTCACAAAAGACAGGCAGAGGGAAGGGAGACGAGGGGAGGGCTGGGGAGGAAAGCTTTTTTTTTTTTTTTTTTTTAAGTTAAAAGGCAGAGTTTGACAGCATTTATGTATAACCCCAGTGTTCTGGGGCACACAGAGACAGGTGGTTCCTCAGGGCTCACTGGCCAGTCAGTCTAGCTGAAACAGTAAACTCCAGGTTCAAATACCCTGTCTCAAAAAGTAAGGTGGAATGGGGTTGGAGAGATAGCTCAGAAGTTAAAAGCATGCATGGACTGCTCTTTCAGAAAACCCAAGTTCAGTTTCTAGCATTCACATTTGAAGGGGTCTCAACCTCCTGCAATTCCAAATCCTGGAGGATACATCATCTCTGGTGTACGAGGGCACCAGCATTCATATACTCATATATACACACACACACACACACACACATGCTTAAAAATAAATAATTTTTCGTTGTTTTATGAGAGTGTCTTACTCTATGTATGGCACCTGGCTGGCATCGAACTCACTATGTAAATGGGGCTTGTCTTGAACTCACAGTGATCCACCAACCTCTGCCTTTAAAATGCTAGGATTAAAGATATATACCATCACACTCTGCAAAATAACTTTTTAAGTAAAAAAGCAAAGTGGAGAGCAGTAGAGGAAGATATCTGACCTGATATCAATCTCTGGTCTCCACATGTGTAGTATACATACACACATACACACATACACACACACACTCCAACATAATAAAGTACTATGCCAATCAATTTGAACATGTAAGTGAAACAGACAAATAATGAGAAAAATACTTTTCACTAACCCTGACACAAAAGGAACTAGAAAATTTTAATAGTTCTGTCTATTAAAGAAATTGACAGCCTAATTAAAAGCCTCCCCATGATGAAAACTCCAGGCCCAGATGGCTTCACCAGCAAATTATACAAAACATTTAAAAAGGAAAAAACATGCCAATCTTAGAGAAATTCTCACAGAGTATAGAAGGAACATTCCCCCAACTGGTTTCATGATGTCATCATAACTCTGATAGTGAAACCTAACAAGCATATTAGGAGAGAGGAAAATTACAGGCCAGTCTCACTGACAATACAGATATGAATATACTAAACAGTGTTAGCAAATCCAACTCAGCAATATATAAAAAGGACATGACAATTTTGGGTTTATTTTAGAACTGGAACGTTGATTTGTTATTTGAAAATCAATCAATCACTGCAATTACTTACCATACAAGTAGAATGAAGAGGAATATCACACATTGGCTACTCCACAGATTTTGGTAAAAACTTAGATGAACTCACAAAAAAAAAAAAAAAAAAAAAAAAAAAACTTCAAAAAATTAGAACAGAAAAAAGAATTTCTTAGGTTCATAAAGAGTACATAGACTACAGATGTAGCTTAGTCATTAGGTGCTTGTCTTGCACTGGATTCCCTTCTCAGCACTGAATTAACTGGGCGTGGTGGTGTACACCTGTCTTTCCAGCTGACACAAGAGAATGAGGTTTTCAAAGTTATCCTCAGCTACATAGTAAGTCTGAGGTCAGACACAAGACCCCATCTCAAACAAAACAAAACAAAACACCCATAAAGAACATTAATTTTTTAAACTAATTTTTATGTGTATGAGTGCCTGCATAGATGTAAGTTCATTCATGCTGTACAATGACCATGGGGGTCAAAAGAGGGTGTTGGATCCCCTGGGACTGGAGTTATAGATGACTGTTATCTACCATGTGGGTGCTGGGAATCGAACCCAGGTCCTCTGTAAGAGCAACTGATGTTCTTAAACCACTGAGCCATCTCTCCAGCCCGAAGAATATGAATTTCTAAAAATTACATATATATATACCTTCTGGTAAAATTCTGGTATTATTTCCCAAATGGGATTGTGAATGCCTCCTAACACAAGCATCTGATACAATTTTGTTGTTTTGGGAGTCAGGATTTCACCACACAGCCTAGGATGGCCTCCAACTCGAGATCTTCATGCCTCAGCCTCCTGAGTGATGGGATTATAACTATGTACACCATGACCAACAAAAACTTCTTAAACAGACATTACTAAGAAAGTGAAAAGGCAAGTCATCAAGTAAATGGAGGTATTTGTAGTGTGTGTATGACAAAGGATATCTAACCAAAACAAACAAACAACAAAAAACCTAAAATTAGTACAATTTAAAGAAAGGACAAAAAAAAGCTCTAAATAGAATTTTCACAAAGGCCAATAAAAGCCTCAAAAGTAGGGTGTAGAGGAAGAAAGAATGCTCAACTTAGACGAAGCTGGACATGGCGGTAAACGCCTACAATCCCATTTTGTTGGGAGGTTGGCACAGGAGGATTACAGGTTTGAAAGTTTGAGCACAGATGGGCTAAACAATGAAGATTCAGTCTCAGAAGAAGAAAAAAACAAAGACAGACATGAATACATATCTTGTAGAGTAACTGACAACCCAGGGCTGGAGAGATGGTTCAATGGTTAACAGTACTGGCTGTTCTTCTAGAGGATCTGGGTTCAATTCCCAGCACCCACAGGGTGGCTAATGACTGTCCAGTTCCACAGGATCCGACACCCTCTTTTGGCCTCTGCAGGGCACTACATGCATGTGGTGCACTTATACACATGCAGGCAAAGCACTCATTCACATAAAATAAAAATAACAAATATTTTCAAAAAAACAAAACAACTGGCAATCCACCAGGCATGGTGGTGCACACCTTTGATCCCAGAGCTGGGAAGAGGGAGACAGAAGCAGGTGGATTTCTGTAAAGTCAAGACCAGCCTGAGCTACAAAATGAGTCAGGGGGTACACAGTGAGACCCTATCTCATAAAAAAGAAAAAAATTCCAAATGCTGGGGAAATGTGCAGCAACATGAATACTAGAAAATGTTTAGCAGTGCTTATTCAGAACATAAACATAAACATATGTTGTACCCTCTGGGCATCATTTTATAAGAAAATTCTGTTTATAGAATTAAAATTTTTAATTTCCATAATCTAAAAATAGCCAACTGTCCACTGACAGTGAAATGCATAGCTAAACAAAATGCTACAATATGATGAAAATAACACATTACAGCTACCTGCAATAACATGAATGAACCTGCCATAGAGTTGGGTAAAAGACAGCAGACAAAAAAAGAATACTTCTATATGATTCCAAGACAAAGAATACTACAGCACTTGACAGATTATTCAGACTAATGGATACTTTTTAAAGAGGAAATAATAATGAAGAGGGATGCTCTTCATTAGAAATACACAACTGTATATATTTTTTTATTTATGTGTATGTATATGTCTGTGTGAATGTACAGTCTGTGTGCAGGTATCTGCAGAGGCTAGAAGAGAGTGTCCCCAGAGGAGTTATAGGCAGTTGTGAGCCACTTGTATCTCCCAAAAAGATTTCTAACCCCTGGTACATTTGGAAATGGGAGTCTTTGAGGTGCAAAGCTGTAAGCTCAGAGGAAGTGATTCTGGATTTAGTCCCTTCATCCAGTGAGACTGCTGTCCTCAAAGGAGGCAGATGCACAGAAAGGAGAAATCCATGTGAACAGAGGCACAGACTGCAATTATGCAACTGCCCATCAAGGAACTCTAAGGTCTCTAGCAAGTACTAGAGAGCAAGTACTGAGGAGCTCAGAGAGAGTCATGAACAGACTCTCCCCCTAAAATCTTAAGAGGGAACTAATTCAACAACACCTTAATTTTGAAATCTGGCTCCTGAACTGTGAAAGCATAACTGTTTCTTGTTTTAACCTACTCAGCCTGTCATTTCTCCTTTTAGCTCTAATCTGCATTTCTCTTACATCTAATGAGGTTCACTGCCCTTTCCTTTGTTATGGCAAGCCTAACTGATCCACAGCTACAATATGCCAAGTTCTAACATGGTTTTCAAGAAGGAAAACAGCAATGAGTGGGAACAACTGCTCCAACACTTGTTTCACTGAATACAGAAAATTTGGCAAGTTATTGACCTGTCTTGTTTAGAACTTCTTTTTATAGGAAATCTTTCAACAAAGTATCAAGAAAAACTGATAGTCTAGATTTAATTGACTAAAGAGTTGAAAGGAATCTGGAGAGAAAATCTTGTGTCTGTTACATCAAGCCCTGGAAGTGAGTGGTGGGCAGCAGTGAATGCCCCTAACCTAATCCAAAGAGATGATGGTGAACAAAAACACCAGCTACCACTTTCAGTCAGTTCACAGACACAAGCAGTCTCCTCCACCTGCCCTGCTAACCTTGGTGACTGTAGTGAAGAAGAAAGTGAAGAAAGGCTAGGAAGGAGGCCTGGATAGAAATGCCCCACTACCATTACTGCTAGGCACTTAGTGATACTTCAAAACAGGCCATGTGTCTGTAGTTAGACTTAAAGGGAAACAGGTGATAAAAAGACTCAAGTATGTAAGCAGCAAAATGAAAATACATTTAAAGTTTCGTTCTGACAAAGAGGAACATTTATAGAAATCACGTTTAGAAAGATACATATTCTTAAGAGCTAAGTGAAAAAAGAGGGTGTATATAAATATTCAGGAACATAAAGTTTTCTCAACTATAACATGTAAGCAGCAACTCCCACTGAGAAACACACACACACATTCTCTGGTCTGCCTCTCTTTCTTAGTACCTTTCTTTCTCTTAACTCTAGTGCTTAAAACCCATATTAAAATCTCTGAATTTCAAACATCAGCTCTGCTTCAAGAAAGAAAAGTCATCTTAGAAATCTCTATTTCATGAGACTACTGGACAATAAAATGAGCTAATGAACTTAAAGTTATCCTGTATATGTTAATACATTCTAAAATTATAAGTTGTAAAATTATTATAATTCACCTTAAAAAAGAAAAAAAACCTGAAAAATACTTAATGCCCCCCCCCAAAAAAAACAAAAACCCAAAATGTGGAATGTATGTGTATACAGAGATGATGGTGATGCATGTGCCATATATGGTGAGACAGAAACAGGCCGTTACCGGATACAGATGGTGTTCTTAGTATATGAACAAAGGACAGACTCCAAAAACGGGTCCTTACCAGAGGGTGAAGCATTTTCATGCACCAAGGAGAGCATTAAATTATCAATTATGCACAAGTTATTTTCTAAAAACAGCTTATTTCTGGCTTATTCCAACATTTTGTTAAAGTCAAATTAAGCCAGGCATGATGGGCATACACCTGCTATTCCAACTCAGGGGAATTAGAAGCAGGAGGATCAAGAGTTCAAGGCCAGCCTCAGCTACATAGTGAGTTTGAGGCCCTGTCTCAAAAAAACAAATCCCCAGCCATAAAGAAAAATTAAATTTGCAGGAAGATGAATCTGAAAATTATTAAGATAACCCGTACTTAGAAAGGCAAACCCCACATGTTCCCTCTCACATGAGGATCCTAGTGTCTAACTTTTATTTGTGTATGTTTATAGGGGAGTAAATATGAGTATAGGTCATAAAGCTAGAAAGAGAACCCCAGGAAGAAAAAAGAGAAAACTACATGTGAAATAAAGTGGAAAGGGGATGGCAGTGGAACGGTACAAATGAGAGGAAAGACAAAGGAGAGGGGGCAATCAAAACAAAGTAGTACCAAAATGCTGTCATGAATGAAACAGGTAGCTCTGTAGGCTAAGTGAATTATTAATTAATAATTATTAATTAATTAATGGAAAAATTAAATTACATCATAATAATTAAAAGAGAAACCCACAAATATCAAACTTCTCACTGGTAAATGTATACAGAAACTGGGTGTAGATAAGAGCATGTGTTTACACGCAAGGCCTTTGGGTTGGATTCCCAGCAAAGCCACAAAAAGGTACAATGAAACTAAGGAAATGACTAATACAATGAGGACTAAGAGACTGATGGAGGGTTAAAGGTTCCGTGCATGTATCTGAGTGTTCATACAGAGGTCAGGCGTCCGTGTCTGATGTTTTCCTCAATTCCTCACCTTATTTTTTTTTTAAGGCAGGATCTCTCATTAAGCCTTAAGGCTAAACTGTCTGGTCAAGAAGCACAAAGGATTCCCCTTTTCCCTGCCTCCCCAATGCTGGAATTGTAGGTTGTTTCACCTGGCTTTTTTATAGGTGCTGGGGATCCAAATTTAGGTCCTCATGCTTGTGAGGCAAGTAACTGAATCATTTCCCCAGTCCTGAGGACAAAGAGACTTAAAGAAAAGAAGACGAAGATATTAGGGCATAGTGCAGAAATAAAGAACAGCCTGAAGGACATTTTAAAAACACTGTCCAGGAGAATTACATCATTTTGACTACCGAATATGGAAAAAGAGAGATGTTTATTTAACATACATGAATATGCAAATTCCAGAATTAATTTAACTGAGACCCACCAGAGAGAAGAAGAAGCTCTGCAGTGAAAAAGGAAAGGCAAGAGGGTGGCACAGATGTGGGCAAAGCACAGAGCAAAGCAGGAACTAGCTGATCAGATGTGTTCCTCCTACAGCCTGGCACTGAGCATCTTCGAAGTTCAATACAGCACGGTGCCCTGGGGATTAGTATTGACTGGGGAAACTGAGTTGACAATCACTGAAGGAATGGAAGAAGCCCATTCCCTACCCAAGGTGCATTCCAGGTGTGCCGGTGTGCTTTACCCAGTGCCAGAAAGAAGTCAAAGGTAGCAAGGGGAGCTGGAAGAGGAGTCATTCCTGAGGACAGCTATCCTTATTTTAGTATTTTCTTCTCTTTCCCTCTTAACTGCATTAGGAGTTAGTGTGACGTGCACAAACAGCAATCAAGATAGTCAAGAAGACCGTAATCCATAAATAAATAAAATAGAGAAATGGAAGATAAAACACACATTATAAGAGTCTGCCATCTCAATCTCTAGTTTGATTGTTTTGTTTATTTGGGGGATAAGGTCTCACTGTAGCCCCAGCTGGCCTGAAACTCACTATGTAAACCACAGACCAGGCTGGCCTCAGTCTCAGAGATCTGCCTGCCTCTGATGGTATTAAAGGTGTGTACCACCATGTCTACTCTACCTCATTTAAAAAATATATTTTATTTCTGTGTATGAGTGTATTGCCTGCATGTATGTAAGTGCACTCATGTTGTGCAATGCCCACAGAGGCCAGAAGAGGGTATCAGATTCCCTGTAACTGTAGTTACAGCCACTTTGCGGATGCTGGGAACTGAATCTGTGTCCTCTGCAAAAGCAGCCAGTATTCTTAACTGCTGAGCCATCTCCCAGCCCTCTACTTCATTTTTAAGTGTCCAGTTCAGTGATATTAGGAACATTCATGATGCTGTGCAGCCACCACCCCTTCAGGATCTGTAACTCTTTTCACTTTATAAAACTGAAATTCCATACCATTAAATAAGACCTCCCTTCTCCCACAGTCCCTGACAGCTACCTTTCTATTTTCTGTTTCTATGGCTTTGGCTGATTTTAAGCACCCCCTGCAAAAAAAAAAGGGGGGGTTTGTGTGTGTGAAGATTTTTAACTTTTCCACATCCTTACTAGCACTTGTTTTGTCTACATTTGCTTGTGTGTTTTTTTAATGTATGAGTGTTTTCCCTGCACATATAAGTACACTACATGCATGCAATAACCACAAAGACCAAAAGAGGGCATCAAATAGCCTGGAACTGGAGTTAGAGATGGTTGTGAGCCATCATGTAGGTATGGGAACTGGGTCCTCTATAAGAGCAGCCAGTGCTCATAACTGCTAAGCCAATTCTCCAGCTCTATTTACTTGTTTTTAAATAATGTCATCCCAGGCTGAAGAGATGGCTCAGGAGTTAAGACCACTGGCTGCTTTTGCAGAGGACCCCAGTTTGATTCCCAGCACTCACATGGCAACTAACAACCATCTGTAACTCCAGTTCCAGGGGATCCAATGCCTCTTCTGACCTCCACAGGTACTGCACAACATGATATACATGCAGACAACACACATACACATGAAATAAAAATAATAAATGAAACATTCAAAAATAATACTCATGGTTTTGATTACTGCAATGAGCGATGAGCACATTTTCATGCATTTACTGGCCATTTAAGTACCTTCTTTGGAGAAAATGTCTATTCTGTAACTATTTTTATGTAGCAACGAGTGCTGGTATATGTATGCACTGGCATTTAAAGAATAAAGGTAAGCTGATCTTTATTCAAAGTTTCACCTTCCTTATGGAACAAGTCAAATGGCTGTGTACTCTGCAGACTGCAGGCTTCTGCTCTTCCAAACATTCTCCTCATCCCCTTACCTCTTATGCAATCACTCTCACTCTCTCCTATTATCAGGGCAAATAACTAAAAGAATGTCCTAAAATTTCTAACCCAAGGTTTATGCTGGACCTGTGTTCAAACCAAAGCACATACTACATACAATGTGCCCTATGTGATCTAGTTTAAGGACAAACTCAAATTCAATATGGAAAACTGAGACCTAGTCAGATAGTCATCAAAAAGAATAAATGCAACCAGGACATGTGCAAAAACTACTTATGAAGCTAATGGCTAAGAAAATACAAAAATATGCAATGGAAGAAAGTGTCAAAAATGTGAGCCTTGGAAGCTAAGGACATTTCTCAGTTGATAAAATGCCTGTCATGCAACCATGAGGAGCTGAGGCTGATTCTCAGCACTCTCTGAAAAGCTGGGGAAGGCAGCACATATTTATAATCCCAGTGCTAGGGAGGAAAGGACAGGAAACTCCTAGGAGCTTGCTGAGCAGCCAGCCTAGTAGAACCAGTAAGCTCCAGGCTCAGTGAGAAATCTCATCTTTAAAAAAGGTAGATAAAATGACACCAGACTTCTGACCGCCAAATGCATGTGTAAACATGCTTTCATACCCACATGTGAACCTTGGAGACCAATGTGAATAAATGTGACCTGAACCAGTCTAACACTAAAATCTCCAGTAGAGAACCCAGAGGCAGCAAACACCATATGCTACAATTGGGGTTGAAGAGGCAAAAACTCGCAGTACATACAAGGTGGTCTTGAGCTTCAGGGTTCAAGCAATCTACCTGCCTGAGCTTCCTGAGTACTGAGCCTACAGGTACTTAGTACAGCAACCAGGGTTCATGCAATTTAATTTTTTTTTTCTGCTTGTTTGTTCTCAGATAGGGTCTCACTACAGAGACCTTGCTATGAGCTAAGGCCAGCCTGTAAATCACAGATCTGCCTGCCTCTGTGCTGGGATTAAAGGCATGTGCTACCACACCTAACCTGCAATTCAATTGAAATAGCCACTAGGGGCAATACATGGTGGTGCATGCCTGTAATCTCAGCACTTAGGAGGATGAAGTAAAGCAGGGGGATCATGAGTTTGAGGGCAGCCTAGGCTATACAGTGAGACCCTATCACAATAACAAAGAAACAAACCAAGAATATAGCTCAATGGCAGAGCATGTTGCTTACCACACAAAAAGTCCTGGATTCAAAGCCATTTATTCATTACAAAGAAACTTAAGATGCACAGGCAAGAGCCTCAATTACCAATCAAGAATGCATTCTCCTACTCCATATGCAAAGAAGTTCAGGCCACACAAATGTCTCCTCTTTATTCACACAAACACATGACAGCAGGACCAGCAAGATGGTCCAGTGAGTAAAGGACCTTGCCTCCAAGCCTGATGACCTGAATTTGATTCCTGGAACCAAGTGGTAGAGAAAACATACTACTGAAAATCCTCAGACCTTCACAGGCACATCCACCCATATACACAAATACATGTGTGTGTGTATACACACGAGAAAGAGAGAAGAGAAAGAGAAAGAGAAAGAGAAAGAGAAGGAGAAAGAGAAAGAAAGAGAAAGAGAAAGAGAAAGAGAAAGGAGAAATACTAAACCCTATAAGATGAAGGCTAGCCTGATCTCACAGTGAGTTCCAGGCCAGCTGGGGCCACAGGGAGACTATGTCTCATAAAACAAAATAACAACAACAAAACCTTAAACTCAAAGAAAACTCAGTGGACATCTCAACACACAAAGAGGGTACTGGTTGACACCTGATTGTCACTAAGCAATAAAAAAAAAAATTAAGGATATGATCTTTGCTTTCCTAAATTGCAGGTTTTGTCTGCAATAAGCTGAAAGGGAATAAAACAGGTAAGGAAAGAACACACTTTGCCTAAAAATTGAAAGGAAAGTTACAGTTTAAGGAGTATCTGACTGGCTACATTTCTTTGTATTTTGAACACTGCACTGCATGGACATACAACATTTTGTTTATTAATTAACCTATTAATTTCACCCTGTGACTAATATGAATAATGTTGCCATGAACACGTATACTAGTTTTTTTCTGAATATGTATTTTCGTATCTCTTGTGTACATACTGCACAGATGTGTTGGGCCATCTGATGACTCTGTTAACTTGTGAAGAACTACCAGACCATGTTCCAAAGTATCTGCACATTTTACACATTTTTGGTTTCAGTCATCCTAGTGGGTCTGAAGCAGAACTATCTTGTGGTTTTGATTGCAGTTTCCTCACAGCTAACATTGCTGAGCATCTCTTTATGCACTTAATGGACCTTTACACCATTCCCTCTGAATCATTCAGATCCTTTGTCAAGTTTTTTTTAAAATAAGTTTTCTTTTTATCATAAAGTTGTAGGAATTTACTATCTATTCTAGGTAAAAGTACTTCAGCAGATATTTACAAATATATTCTTCCTCTCTGTGGACTGTCTTGATTGGCTAAACTTTTTCTCTCTCATCTACCTTTTTTACCTTAGTGTCAGAGTATGTGTATGTGTGTGTGTGTGTGTGTGTATGTATATATGTATATGGGCATGGGCATGTGCACACACTATAGCTCACATGTGGATGTCAGAGGACAACTTAAGGGAGTTGGTTCTTTCTTTCTACTATGTGGGTCACAAGACTTGAATTCAGTAAGGTCTAGTGCCAGGGGCCTTTACCGAACCATCCCACTGCTCCCTGTTTTTTGTTTCCCGAGACAGGGCTTCATGTATTCCAGGTTGGAACTAAATTCATCTTGATCTTGAACTCCTGATCCTTCTATCTCCACCTCACAAGTGAAGGACTGACAAGTGTTCACCTCCATGTCCACCACGTCCACTGACTAACATTGCTTCCTTTCTTCTGGTTTGAGTAGTTGATTTTTTTTTTCTTTTTTTTGAGACAGGGCCTTACTTTGTAGCTCTGGCTGGCTTGGAACTCAGTATGTAGACTAGGCCTCTAAACTCACCAAGATTCGCCTGCCTCTGCCTCCCAAATGCTGGGATTAAAGATGTACATCACAATGCTGGGCTTCCTTTCTCATAAATTGTTCTAAGATAATGGATTTGGGGGGGGGGGCTAGAGAAATGGCTCAGTAGTTAAGCTTTTGTTTTAAATCCCAGAACCCACACTGGGTTGCTCCCATTCACCTGTAACTCCAGCTTCACGGAATCTGATGTCTTCTTTTGGCCTCTGCAGGCACCCACACTCACATGCACAGATACACACATATACATGTAATTAAAAATAAATTAAAATTCTTTTAAAAAAAGATATAGTGGATATAGTTTTAACTTACTTCTATAATGTCTAATAGCTAATAATAACTAATATGTGGCTATAAGGAACTTATGGTCTCTAATTAACAAGGTCAAGATGAAAGTTATATTAAGAATTTGTCTGCTTGTGGTTTTGTAGAATGAGGCCTTGGTATGTTTGTTGTCCATGCTAGTCGCAAACTTTAGTAATGAAGTTGTCCTTCCTCCTACTTCAGCCTCCTGAGTTAGCTAGGGCTACAGGATGAAGCATTACTATCAGCTTTTGGTCTTCCAGTTTCCTTTATTCCTACATGTTTTCTGGACCAGAGTCTCTAGACTTTCCATCAATACTGTGAATTACGTGAATGTCAAAAAATTCCATTTCTGCTTAAATTGACTGGAATTACAGCCTGTAATTTTCATCCAAAAACCTGTCTGGAAAAATGCCGTGCCATCTTTTTCTTTTCTTTTAAATGTCACTCACTACATAATTAGCCTTCTGGAAACAGGTATAATTAAACAGCTGAAATTCTAAATACCATTCATATTCTACCAACCTCCTGACAAGAAATGAACAATTCATTTTATTATTATTTGATAAATCCAACCTATTCTGTGCTTATACTGGAGCAGCTAAATGTTGAAAAAGCCCAATACTCACAATCATGCAGACTGGCCACAATCTCAATTTACCACCTCACAAAGACACACCCAGTCTATTCCAGGTATTTGCCACTGTACCAGGATCTTTAAATAATATATACACAATTAAAAATCAACATTTGCACAAAATAATGGCATGAAAAGCAATCGTCTGTTGGACTAGTAGTACACATACCTAAAATCTCAGTATATGGAAGGCTGAGACAGGAAGACTGGGAGTTCAAGTCCAGCCTGGCCCACATGGGGCTTGAGAGATGGCTCAGCAGCGCTAGCTGCTCTTGCAGAGGACCTGGGTTTGGTTCCTAGCACTCATATAGCAGCTAACAGCCATCTGTAACTCCAGTTTCAGAGGATTTGATGCCCTCTTCTAACTTCCTTGGGTACTGCACAACACAAGTGCACTCACATATATGCAGGCAATGCACTCATACACATAAAATTTAAAAATTAATTTAAAAGCAACAACAAAAAATGGTAGTATGGGGGCTGGAGAGATGGCTCAGCGGTTAAGAGCACTAGCTGCTCTTGCAAAGGACCCAGGTTCAGTTCCCAGCATCCATGTGGTGGCTAGCAACCACCTGTAACTCCAGTTTCAGGAATCCAAAGTCCTCTTCTAGCAGCCACGGGCATTATATGACATAAGTGCACTTACATATATGCAGGCAAAATATTCATACACATAAAATAAAAATACTTCAAAAATTTTTTTGAAAAAAAAGTCCAATTAAAAAAAAAAAAGCATTGAGCTGGGGATGATGGTATATACCATTAATCCCAGCACTCTGGAGGCAGAGGCAATAGTTCCAGATCAGCTGGGGCTATAGGGAGACCCTGTTTCAAAAAGACAAAAAAAAAAAAAAAAAAAGCATTAGTGTACTGGCTGAGCTTTCCCCCACCAACTCTATCTTGTCCCCACACAACACTTCCAACTCTATGGGCTGTCTTGTTCCTCTGTGGTCCCATATAAGAAGCTTTTGTTGTAATGTACTGATTCATCTATTTAAAAAGAATATGAATCTCTTATAGCTCCCAGAAACCTCTTTAAACATTAGTATAATGATTTATATCATTATTTGAAGCTATACAAATTAATCTTTAAATTATATATCTTTTGGCTAAATCAGTAATTAATGTATACAATGTAAAATGAGCCATTTTTAATTTTTTTGCATGTTTATGATGTGTATGTATGCATATGTGTGTGTGTTCATATGTGAGTATGGTGCATATGCTATGGTATGTGTAGCAGTCAAGTGACCTTAGGTGTTGGTCTTCACTCTCCACTTTGTTCAAGGCAGGGTCTCTGTTGTCTGATGCTACATCAGGCTAGCTGGTCTGCAAGTTTCTGGAGACACTTTCTCTGCCTCCAACTTCTCTGTAGAAGTATCCAGATTACGGGTGCTTGCTACCATATCTGGCTTTACCTGGGCTACAAAAATCTCAACTCTTGAATCAGGTCCTCCTGCTTACATGGCAAAATGCCTTACACACTGAGCATCTATCCAGGCCTAAATTGTAAGTTCCTTCATTATATGGCAGGTAATAAGCTATTAAGAGGAAGGAAAGATCAGCATGTAAATGAAAAGGCTCTTCAGACATCTTTAATGGAAGGTAGTTATATTTAAATGTTGCTCCTCATCTCTGGGTAAATGATTTTTCAGTTAGTTGCTAAAATGCTACACTGTTTAAATTCACAGAGAAAGTATCCTCACATAAAATGTCCTTTATGTACCATAATGACTCATTGGTTTAGGAACTGTATCCTGGAGTCTATGCATGATACTCCTCCTGTTCAGACAATGACAGACATAGAACCTGTGCCTAAAGATATATAAAGATTAATTTGTATAGCTTCAAATAATGATATAAATCATTATACTGATTTTTAAAGAGGTTTCTGGGAACTATAAGACAGTGCCTAAGAATTCAATCTGGGGTCAATGAGATCACTCAGCAAGCAAAGGTGCCTGCCACCAAGCCTGACTATCTGAATTTGATCCCCAGAATCCATACATTATAAGGAGAGAAGTGACTCCTGTAAGTTTCCTCTGACCACTGGTACCATGCTGCATACACATGCACACAAAATAAATAATATGTATTAACATCAAACTTTAACAACAAAAAAATTCAATCTGGCAAATGGGTGTGATGGAGCAAGTTTGCAATCTCAGCACTTGAGAGACTAAGACAAGTCTGTGCTATATTTCAAGTTCCAAATCAATCTATGCTATCCAGAAAGACCCCGCTTCAAACAAATAAGTAAACAAACTCAGGATCTCATAAATGAACACAAATAGGACCCAGAACTTCTGATCTGTGAGCATTACAACGGATAGGCAAGGCAGAGCCCAAATCCCAGACGTTCTTTCTCCAAGTGAAGAAGGTATACTTTTAAATGCCTAATGGTCAAAGGGAACATTTGGTCCACCTAACAGAACTGCCTTTTCTCAATTTGCACAAAAGAATCATTCAAGGCCCCTATACCACCTACAAGATTTCTCTAAAGATAATTTGTATCTGTAATCATCAAAGTGGTGTTGATAGGCCTGTGAACTGATAAATGGATATACAGTAAGACCTTGTCTCAAAAGAGAAAGGAGAGTAAATGTAATTATATTGTAATAAAAGTAGATAATTTTATTAAGGAAAAAAGACCAAGCTGGGCATAGTGACACATGCTTGTAGGGAAACTGAGGCAGGAGGATCACCAGTTTGAGGTCAGCCTGGTCTATATAGTGAGACTCAGTCTCAAAAAACAAAATAAAATAAAAGCTCAGCGTGATGGTACATGCTTTTAATCCCAGACAAAGGCAGGCAGATCTTTGTGAGATGTAGGCTAGCCTGGACTATCTACATAGAGAGGTTGCGACCAGCTAGCGCTACAAAGAGGTCCTAACTCAAACAAACAACCAGGGCTGAGGGTGTCGAACCACTGATACAGTGCTACCCTCAACACCAAATTAAGCAGGCATAGTGACACATGTAATCCCAGGACAGCCTGGGATACATGAGACCCTGTCTTAAAAATTAAAAAAGAAAGAGGAAAAGACAGGGGAAGGAAAGGGAAAGAAGAAGAAAGAGAAAAAGAGGAAAAAGAAAAAGGAAAAAAGAATGCAGACTTTCTCAATATTGACTTCGAACTAAGAGACTGCTGCTGCAGAGTTCCTTCAAAAAGGGCCAAAGGATGACTGCCATCACAGAAAGAAAGCAGGAGTGCTGGCAGAGGATTTCCTGCAGAGAGCTGGATGTCAAACCACTTCCCTGGAGGATGGTCAAGCCCTACCCTTTACCTCTGCTGTGCTCCATACTAAGTAACCCTAACCTTTAGCCTAACTCTTAGATGGGCACTAGAAGCCTCTTGGCCAATTAAGAAGTTATTAAATTGGTCAAATGCCACCACTTTCAGACAGCTTTTCTGAATTGGCCCCATCAGAAACTATGTTTTTCTCTGAATTCTTAAATAGCTTTCTCATACAGCCCAGTTGCTTTCTATCACATAAACTTATACACATACACCCTGTTCTTACTAAATTGTGTAAGCTTCTTGGAAGTTACTAGCTGTGTAAAATAACTTCTTTCTCAATGGCCCTGTGCAAGTGCCTTGAAGACAGTTCCCAGACAACTCCAGAATAAGAACTGATCATTGTAGGTAGACATGTCTGCAAGTGCCTCTCCATAGCAGGCATTATTCCAGGGCTACGACTGTGTGTATGTGAACATAAGACACCAAAGATGCCAGAAATGAAGAAACGTGGCTGTAGCAGACTGGAGAATCTAAAAGCTGGAGGGAGAGGCTCAGCATCTGCGAATCTCAAAGAAAATGCCAGAAAGCTGGCCTTTCGAGCATGAACAAAGGTGAGGGCCTAATTTTCCCAGAAAGAAAAGTCTGCAATTAGCCTGATCTACATGGCATATGGAAGCATTTAAGAATTTTGTGAGAACAGAATATACTGCAAATTCGAAATCCTGAGTCAAACTTCTGATCTAAAAAGAAACATCAATTATGTCAAAAAGACTCCAGTTAAATCAGTGCATATTCTACAAAGAGATATATTTGGAAATAGCACAGAGGAAATGTGGCAGAATGGTTAGGGGCACAAATACCAAACTACCCACACACAAATCCTGGTTCTGCCACATACTTCTCAAATATAGTTAGGCAATCTTAGCCAAGTGATTTAACTGAAGCCTTGACTTCCTATTATGTTAAATGGGGTGAAAACAGAATTTGCTTCTTAAAGAGCTGTTAAGAAGATTAAATGAGATATACTTAGCCATTTAACATATAAACAGGATAACCAATTTATTTACCATCGAAACTGAGACAAATCTGTGAGAGTAAAGAAGGGGTCCTATTAGCAATTATATCAGTATTATGTAAAAACTGGGGCTGTATCATACAAATTGAGACACATAATCACTCTATAAATAAAATCAGAAGAAATAAGAGTAGGGAAACAAAATAAGAAAGAACATATGATGTGAAGAGTAGAATTCTTTATTTATGTGAAGTTACCTATAGACATCCATGCACCATGTTAACATATGAATCTGTGTAGGTGGTAGAAATGAATGAGCATTGCCTGATATTGTAAATAAATGATCTTGTTCTAATTAACCATTTAATGCATGATGCCCTCAAGACAAGTAGCAGGCAGCTAACAAATACTAAAGGCATACTAACACAATCAGACAAGAGAGCTCTGAGGAGTGGCTTCTGTCTTAAAGAAGCTCACCACCAATTAAGTGAATGATACCTGCAGAGGCATTCCCATTTGGAGTCCCCAGGAGCTACTGTTACCAAAACCCTGGAACACAGCTCAGAGAAAGACTGGAAAAGATAAGGAAGGCCATCTGAAATATAAATATGATCAAAATGCAAAATGAATATTTTATTATTTTATATGGCATATTCAAATACATTAAGTCACTACTGGTCTGGCAAGATGGCACAGTAGGAAAAAAAAAAAAAGAAAAAACAACTCCCTGCATGGGAGCTGGAGAGATGGCTCAGGGGCTAAAGGCACTGGCTGCGCTTCCAGGGGACTTGGGTTTGGTTCCCAGCACCCAAAGACAGCTTATAACCATCTGTAACTCCACTTCCAGGGGATCCAATGCCATCTTCTGGCCCTCACAGGCACCACATGCATGTGGTGCACTTACACACATGTAGGCAAAACACTCATACACATAAAGTAAAAATAAATAATATTTAAAAAGAATACTTGCTATACAAGTATGAAGACCAAATTTTGATTCCCCAAAAGCCAGAAGCGCTAGCTTTCATCTATAATCCCAGCACTCCTACTGCAAGATGGGAGGTAGAAAGGAGACTGTCCAGAAGTTCAAAGACCAGCCAGCTGGAGTCAAGAGAACAGCAGTAACAAGAGAGACTCAGCCTCAATAAGGTAGGAGAGAACCAACTCAAAAAAGCTGTCCTCTTACCTAACCTAAAAAAAAAAAAAAGAGAGACAATCTAAAAAGGTAAAACAAAATTTGAAAGTATGGCAAATGGCTTTTGTTTTGGTCTACATAGCACACATTTTTATTTCTATATGGAATTATTACTCTTTCATTACTTATAATTTTGCCACTTTGATAGAAAACATAAGAATGGAGAGAGAGGAGGGAAACCAGGGAGGGAGAAAAAGGGAGAGGTGAAAGTGTGAATGAATAAGGGAAACTGGGAATTACATTTGTGAAAATAGCTCAAAGAGTGTCCATGTTTTATACTGAAATACTGACAGAAGAAATGATGCAATGTCTGGGACTTGTTTCAAGATCAAGGGTAGGGAGATAGCTCAGTAGATGAGAGCTTTTACTATGCAAGCATGAAGACCTGGGTTCAAATCCCTAGAACTCACTTTAAAACCAGATAGGGCCACATGCTTACTTGTAACTACAATGATGTATGGAGTAGACAAGAGGAGTGCTGAGGCTTGCTGGACACCAAACTACCTCTAGGTTCAGTGAGAGACCCAATCTCAAAGGAATACTACAGAGAATGATCAAACAGGACACCTGACATACTCCTCTGACCTCCATACAAACATATACAAGTGTACACATTCACACACATGTGAATACACTAAACACAGTTACACACGCATGAAATAAAACTGACCAATAATAACTGGGCAGGAATTTTCCTATTTAAGTTTGTATTTTTTTCATAAAAAAAGGTTTTTTTCAGTATATGTTTAATTAATGCATTTCAGCATAGCATTTTATATGCACATTCTTCCCATTCTTCTGTTAGCATAACTGTGAAGAAAGGCGCCTGAGACAAGGATCACCTAGTCGGTGACAGGAGTAGTTTGGTGGAACTTTATCACTTTCATCTTTTTATATTGAATAATCAAGTAAAAAAATAAATGACAAAACACTAGAGAAAATTCACTAACACCATGTTTCTCAACCTGGCACAACTGACCTTTTAAGCCAAATAATTTTTCTTGCCAAAAGTGTGTGTGTACACACACAGGAATACAGGCTACAGTGTAGAAGTTGAGGTCAGAGGATAACTTCTTGAGCCAGTTCTCTCCTTCCACCTTTGTGTAGGTTCTGGAGGTCAAACTTAGGTCATCAAGCCTTTACTCACTAAGCCAACTGTCTGACTGCCCAAGAAATTCTTTGATAGAAGAAGTTGGTATACCTTGGGGTGTTGGGAAGCATTCCTGGGCCAACCCATTAGAAGTCAGCAGCATTCTTGTCCCTCTACCTTCTATGACAACTAAAAATGTCTCCTGGTATGCTCACACACAGGAGGCAAAACCACCCCCAGCCTAGAAGCACTACATTCTCAGTCCTGTAAAATATAAATTCCCCAAACCTTAGGTACAACCTGCATTCTCAATAAGTTTCAACATACTTGTCTTTCTTAGTCTTAATCTTCAGACTACCACCAGTAAAAAAATCAATTTTGTCATTGCAGATTTAGATTTACTTTAAAAAATGCACTTCTTCTGACACCTCCTTCTTTCATCCACTTAGAAAACCTGAAGCTACAGACCTTAAGCTATATATAGCACAATAACCTTTAAGAATATGGGAGAAAGCAAGAAAGATTAGATAATCCAATGTTCTTTAAATGTACTGTTCAACCTTTGGTCAAAGTGAATAGCCCCAAACATTCCCAAAGCAGAGTAAGTCACACGGAGCCAAAAGCAGAGTCATCAGAACTGCTATGCAACATCTTACCACTCAAAATGGATCTACAACTTAGTAGCAGCAGCAGCACCCTTGACCATATCAGGAAGAATCTATTATAAAAGCTATCAAATAGAAACATCAAGAAAGGATTAACTCTTCCAGTGAAGAATACAGCTTATCTGAAAATCATAAAGCTGTGATAACTAAACCTCATTTATGCCTCTCTCTCTCTCTCTTTTTTTTTTTTTTCCTTTTTATTGGACACATGGTATCACTCTGGAAACTAGGCTGGCCTCAAACTGAGGTTACAGGTACATACCACCATAACCAGCTAAACCTGCCTTGGATTCCTGAGTGCTGGGATTAAAGGCTATGTTTCATTTTAAAGATATAGATTTCTGAAACTTATTAGGTACTATGATTCAGGAGGAGTTGAATTCTGCAGTTTTAAAAATTGTCTTAGCCATTTTTGATGATTAGTTTCATCTGAAAATCAGTCTTAAGAGGATTTTAATTTTAATTATCTATTTCCATTTTTTATGTGTATGAGTGTTATACCTGTATGTATGTTAAGTGTACCTATGTCAGGCAGTGCCCAGAGGCCAGAAGAGGGCATTGGATCTCCTAGAACTGGAGTTACATGGGAGAGTTAGCCACCATTCGGGTGCTGAGATTCGAGCCCCAGCTTTCTACAAGAACAGTCAGTGCTCTTAACCACTGAACCATCTCTCCAGCCCCTTAAGAGAATTTATTATATATATATATATATATATTTTACATATATATGAAGTTTTATATGTATGACTGTTTTCCCTTTATGTATGTATGTACCATGTGCCTGGTGCCCACAGAGGCCAGGAAAGGGTGTCAATTCCCTGAAACTGGAGTTACAAGCAGTTGTGACTGCCATGTGGGTGCTGGGAACCAAACCCAGGTCCTCTGTAAGAGTAGCATGCTCTCAACTACTGAGCCATCTCTCCAGTCCCTAAAAAATATTTATTTTTTGAAACAAGATCTCAAGTAACATAGGCTGGTCTTGAACTCCTGATTCTCCTACCTCCACCTCTAAAGTGCTAGGCATACACCACCATACCTGCATGGCTAATATGTCATTTACTTTCTAACTAATTGAATGGCTATATATTTGTTTCAGATAACTACAGGAACCAAAGTTGAGATGAAAACTAGGTCATGGGTTTGTTTGCGATTTTTTGAAAAAGGATCTCAAACATCTGGGCTCAAATGATCCTTGTCTCAATTTCCTGAGTATAAATAGGGGCCATTGCACCCACTCCAGATCTTCCAAATTCCTTGGTTCCTACTTGTTTTTTGAACCAGAGTCTCTAGACATTCCATCACTACTGTAAATTACTTGACAACCATCAAAAAGGTTTTTTTCTGCTTAAATTGCCTAGAATAAGAACCTGTCATTTTCACCAAAAAACTTTGTTTAGAACAATGTGATGCCACCCCTCCCCCCCCCCAAATAACTGTCATTCATGACATTTAGCTGTCCCAAATGGGTTTAATTAAAAAGCTGAAATTCTAGCTGGCATGGTGGTGCATGCCTTTAATCCCAACAATCCAGAGCAAATTCCAGATCAGCCGAAATTCTAAATACTATTCAAATAACAACTTCTGGAAGAGGGTTTTCAAAGTGAACAATTCATTTTATTATCTGATAAATCCAACCTTCTACCTATTCTGTGCTTTCACCAGAACAGCTAAATTATGGCTAATGATGGCCAACACTCACAATCCTGCAGACTTGCTCCACTCTGGAATCAAGACCTCCCAAGGACACTCCCATTCATTTCCCCAGGCCATTCGCTCTTCACATGCCTGGGGCGCTGTTTCACGTCCCTCTCTCCAGTCAATTAGGCTGACAGCTAATGTTTTACATTTCAGTGAGAACCTGGGAAATCAGGAGAGCTCTCCCACACACTGCCAGACACACTGCACTATACAACTCCATTTCCCTCTTCTGTGTTGACTGTACAAAGCACACTCCAATCTGAGAACAATCCCTCCAATTATGCATCAGCCCTCATATCCCCACTGTTACCCAAGGCCATCATTCTGCCCCCTTCTCTGCAAGGTAATTAACAGCTGCTAACTCCAACTTCCCACGACAAAACGCTCTTGCAGCTTCCATGCTGTTTCTCTTCTTTGCAGTACAACTCTTGAAAAGATCTGTCTCTCTGGTGGCTTGCAATCTGTCTTCCATTCTGTCTCAATCAATCCCTACTCATGTACCAAGATCTTATCAACTCCCCTTTACTCCACAGCTATGCTCACTTCATGACTCAGCCTCAAAGTGATGGAATGACCATGACCTCAGGTCTCTGAAACCTTCTCTTTATTTTCATTCTAGATTCTAAAGGTTGGCCATCATACATCATAACTGTCTTTTTTTTTTTTTTTTTTTTTGAGACAAAAAAATCTCGCTTTGTATCCCAGCCTGGACTTGAACGATGAAACCAGACTGGCTTTGAACTGGCAATTCTACCTCCCAAGTGTTGGAACTGCAGATATGTGCCATCAGGCTCGGCTATGGTCAAGGCTTTAAACACTAACGGAGCCCAAGATTTTAAGCTGTACATTTGACTTCTTTCTTATTTGTTTCCTGTTTCCAATTTCCTACTTGGCATCTCTATGTGGATGGCTAACTGGCACTGCAGACTTAACATACTAAACTGAATCCCAACTATTTCTCTGAAAAACCTCCTCTGTTCAGTCATCTCAATTAAGCACAACTTTCACAGGTGCTCGGGGACAGTGTACTCCAGACACAGCAGACAAGGCAATCCTTTAAAAACATGCCAGGTTCTCACTTCTCAGCTCAGATCTTCCCATGGTTCCCATCGCATCATCAGAAAGTTTCCCAAGTTTTTTTGATGGCCACTAGCACTGTGTCCAAGTGTACATCCTACCATTCCTCATTCTACCAAGCTTGCCCGCTCCAGCTACAATGGCCTCCTCACCATTCTCAAAAACACCAACACTCACATTTCTGCCATGCAGGTGCCTTGCCTTCTGTTGAAATCTTAGCTTGTGGAATGTTCCCCAAAGACCTGCATGCCTACTTTATCAATGCACCCAACATCCAATCAAACCACACTGTCAGAGAAATGCCCTATAGAAAACAGCAACTTTCCTCCTTATACTTTTCTTTCTTCAAAGTAATAATCATCACTTAACACATTATAAACGTACTTATTTATCATCCATCACTAACTGTAACATAAACTCCAAGGAGATATTTGTTTCAAAATCACCTCATCTCCAGTGTCTACAATAGAGCATGGCACATATAATGGTTGCTCAAAAAATTTCTTGGCAAAAGAATAAGTAAAATTTAGCATTTGGAATTATAAAATGGGTGTTTCATTGCTTTTGAACACATACATTTGTGACAGACATAAATATGTGCCACCTAGATCTCCCTCATAAAGGGCTTGCTGGGTGAATTCAGCCCCATAGGGATCACCTCACAAAGCCCCCTTGTCCACTGTTAAATCCTTCCCAAGGTAGACCAGACCTGTTAAAAACAAGGATTATAGGATCCTCCAGTTTACCCTGCTTCTTTCAGAGTCCTGACAAAACTCAGATATAATTTGAGGCACTCCCTTGTGAAGGCTCCCCTCAGCTGCTTCTGGACAACTACAGTAACAAGTTTAGCTAGACAAAAATTCAAGGATACACATTGTCCAGTCATTCCAGACAGAGGCAGAACAACTCTGAAGGCCACTGCAGCTCCAGAGCTCCTGTGGAATCAGCTAGGGCTGTTGTCAAAACACACCAGAGCTCAGCTTCTCCTGCCAATCATACTTCATCCTCACTCCATTGACAGTGGTTCACACCCTACACCACAAATTCCTACAGACCCCAACCTATGACACAATAAGAATAAAATGTGTGCTTGTTGAAACTAAAAACCAACCAAAAAAGCGTATCATCGTAAGAAAAAGTGAGAATCTCTAGAAGAGTCAGTTCTACCATCCATGTGCTTTCCCTCTACAGAAACAGTTGTATAACACTCTCCTATTTTTAGCTGGGCACAAGACCAAGCAGAATAAAAACTATTTTCTCTGGCATTCAGGCATGACATATAATTAAATTACAGTCAATGAGGCTTGAACCGAAGTGATAATTTATAGAACTGGTCCTTAGAAGAATTAATGTGCTCTTTCAATCCCTTTCTTCTAATGGAAATATGAACAGGATTCTAAGTATATTGGATGGTGTAGATTTGGGTAATAACCCAGTGACACTGGGCAATAACCCACAGCAACAAGACAGCAGGAGCCTGAATCTCTGTGGAGCCACAATAATAGCCTTGGGTGATCTAAACTCAATTAATACTTGAGAAAGAACTAAGCTTCCAGCTTATTTAAATCTTCACTGGTTGACAGCTACAAGTGTTACTGGGGACCTGTCCACATCTCCAAATTCCAAGCTCTCATTCCCAATACCCAGCCCCTGTACTCTTTGTAGGGTTGACTTCATGCAGATTACCAACACCTCTGAGGTACTTATACACTCTCCCCTCCAGGGAAGGTTCTGAGGAGATGATCCTTCCCTGATGGGAACCAGAACACAAAAGCTCTATTTCGTTCTTGGTCACTGACGGTAAACACTCTTAGCATAAGCTTCAGAGCTTCTCTGGAGAGCTGTCTGTGCTTGGATTTTCTTGATGTCAGGCCTTTGCTTGGTGTCCAGTCTTTCTTTGTACCCAGTCTTTCTTTCCTACTCCCTGAAATTATTCCCAGCAAGTCATTTCCTCAGGAACCTTTTAAAAATTATTTATTTTAAATTTTTATTTATTTATTTTTATGTGTAAGAGTATTTTGCCTGCATATATGTTAAGTGCATTCGTGTCCTGTGATACCATGGAGGTCCGAAGAGGGCATTGAAACTGGAGTTAACCGCCTTATGGGAACTGGGAACAGAAAGTGGGTCCTTTGTAAGAGCAGTCAATGCTCTTAACTGCTGAACTAAGTCTCCAGTCCCGCCATTAATCTTTATCTCAAATTCTCTTCTGCTCAGCCAGAGGACATTGACTTCCATTCCATTCTCTGGGATTCATCACAGCAATTGTGCAACATTCCAATTTTTTTTTCACACATCAATATGGAATTTTCTTAATGAAATGGAATTGTACCATATAAACTATGCAATTTGCTTTTGTTATTTAAAATGTCATGAACAATATTCTGTGATAAGTATTATACATATATAAATAGGTGTGTATACATTTATGTACATGAATATTAAATGTAAATAAAAATATTTATTTATTTATTTATTTTTATTTTGTGTATAAGTGTAATGCCTGCATGTGTGTTAGTGCACTGTGTCATGTAATGCCCGTGGAGCACAGAAGAGGGCATCCGATCCCATGGAACTGGATTCACAGACGGTTGTTAGATGTCATGTGGGTGCTGCGATTTGAACCCAGGTCTTCTGTAAGAACAGTCAGTGCTCTTAGCCACAGAGCCATCTCTCTAGCCCTGAATGTAGATAAAAAATATTCTAGTTCTTTAAATGCCTGAATTTAAAAGCCTGAAACATATTAATAAATATCTAATCTTCATATGTTAACATATATTTTAGATAGATATATTTTAGATTTGGATCAAAAATTCTTCTGAGAGTGAAGGAGCACTCTTTCCAGAGATCAAAATTAAATTCCCAGCAACTATGTTAAGTGGTTTAGAACAGCCTATAACTGTTCATGGGGGGAATGACAGTTCTGGCCTACAGGGGTACCTGCACTCAAGTGCACAAACACATACACAGATTCACAATTATGCATATAAATAAAAACAAAATCTAGGTCAGATATGGTGGCAAAAACCTTTAATCCCAGCACTCGGAGGCAGAAGGAGGCATATCTCTGTGAGATAGAGGCCAGGTTGATCAACATAGGAAGTTCTAGGCGAACCAGGGCTACAGGGAGATCCTGTCTCAATAAACTAAAATAAAGAAGTAAATAAAATCTTTAAAAACAATGTTCTTCCTTTGAATCTTATGATTTAAGGAGACTTGAAGTAGAGAAAGAATTGGGGCTGGACATGGTACCCTGTGTCAAAAACAAAGGGGAGATGGGTGGAGAGATTGCTCAGCAGTTTTGAACACTTGCTCTTACAGGACTCAAATTCAATTCCTAGCATCCACAAGAGGTTCATAAGTGTCTGTAACTCCAATTTCAGGAGATCCAAGGCCTTCTTCTTACTCCGAATACATCAGACATGCACATGGTACACATGTATACATGCAGGAAAAACAAAAATCTAACTTCTACCAAAAATATGATGTGTTTAAGGAATTTTTTTTTTGCTTGAAATACATCTACATTTCAAGGAAGAAGAAATTATAAATACTTTCAGAACTCCGAAGAATTAAAATAATTATCAAGAAACAACAGAAATTTCAAGGGATGTAGGGGCTAAAGAGATGGTTCAGCAGTTAAGAGCACTGGCTGCCCTTACAGAGGACCTGGGTTCAATTCCCAGCACCCACATGGCAGCTAACAATTATAACTCCAGTTCCAAGGGATCTGACACTCTCTTCCAACCTCTGTGAGCACTGCAGGCCACGGGCGCACTTACATACATGCAGGCAAAACATTCATACACACAAAATAAAAATAATAAATAAAAATTAAAAAAGAAAAAGAAAGAAATTTCAAATGAAGAAGTGGCCTGTGACAAGGTCTCACTAAGTAAGTAGCCCGGGGTGACCTCAAACTATCTTCCTGCCATATCCTCTGAGTGCTGGGCTTAGAAATTTCAACATTCCAACATTAACACTAATAATATAAACATACTTAGGCAACACAGTGCCTATATGTGCCTATAATCCCAGCTACCAAAAAGCCAAGGCAAGAAGATGGCTTGAGCCCAGGAGTTTAAGGCCAATCTGGGCAACACAGAACAAACTATATCAACACCAAATAAGCAACCAAGCATATGAACTTATTTAGAACATAATTTGAATTATAATAATAAAAATAATCTCTTGGGGCTAGAGAGATGGCTCAGCAGTTAAGAGCACTTTCTGCTCTTCCATACCAGAGTTCAGTTCCCAGCACCCACATTAGGTGGCTCACAACTGCCAATAACTCCAGCTCCAGGAGACTGACATCCTGTTCAGGCCTCTGTGGGAACCCAAACACATGACATAAACTCATACAGACAAATGCACATAAATATATTTTTAAGCCTTTAAAAATGACCTCTTATTGGAGGATGCAGCTGGACAAATAGAAAACTATTTTAATAGTAAAATAATGTTGCATGTCCATAATGATGCACAAAAATCAAACAACCTTCAACCCTCCTGAGTGCCAAGACAGCTTGAAGCTCATTAGAAATTTTCAATGTTACATAGCAAACATTTGGAGGGCCAATAACCGGGACCACAATATATTCAGAATGTTAAGTTGAGGCGTATCAGTGAAATACAGACACACTGCTGGTAAGCTGAGAAACAGGGCAGGCTGGATGGGGAGCAAATTGCTGTGGTGGTGTTTTTCTTATTTGTGTGCAGCAAAGGGATGTCTACCATCTAGTTATTAAATGTTCACTTTGTCTGCAGTAATAGCTACTATGCTGAAAGCAATTACATAGGTTAGAGTTGGAGATGCAAGGGGCTGGTTGTTTAGTAGAAGTCAGATAATTCCTGGGTTTGTGGGGATGTGCCGTTATCCCTTAATCAGCAAGCACATCTACAACACCAAAATTCTCCCTCCTGCTTCCGGTTCTTCCCAACTGGCAGAACCATAGATTAAAACACAGAAACAAAAGAAAACAATTTCCTTAGGTAAATATGTTCCACATTACCTTTGATACAAATGTTTTGGGGTAATTTTTAAGGTGATTTTTTAATTATGTATATGTTTGTGTGTTTATATATGGCTACTTGCACATCAATGCCAAGTACCTACGGAGGTCAGAGGACAGCATATGATCCCCTGGAGTTGGCGTTACAGGTGGTTTAAGGACTCCTGACATGGATGCTGAGAAACCAACTCAGGCATTCCAAAGAACAAGCACTCTAAACTGTGAAGCCATCTTTCCAATGCTTTTTGGATAATTTTCAAGAACAGGTTTATTTCTATGAGTTTGAGCTGAGAAGTGGACTGTAGTTCCTTGAAGTTTATTTTTGATGTTAGTAGCTATATTCCTGACATCCTTTAAGAATACACATTTAGGCTCTTCCTTTAAGGTGCCTGAAGTGACCTGTGGAAATGGTTTACTACTGTCTTGACTCAGAAAACCTTACAAAATCACGCAGACCAAGAGGTTAAAAAATTTCAAGTTCACTTAAAAGTATCATAGAAACTGCCCAGTCCATCAAGAGAATACATATCCAAAATGCCACCAGGTATCTAAAAGATGATATTTTTAAAAAGCAATGTGTGCAGCAATGTGAGGCATTCCCAAAGTACCATAATGGAATCAGAAGGCGTGCCCAGGCCAAACAGTGGGATTGGACTCAGGGTCAGTGGCCCCAAAAGCATCCTTAATATTTTCTGCACACTCTTAAAAATGCAGAGATTATGGGGCTGAAAATATAGATCAGCAGTTAAGGGCATTGGCTGCTCTTGCAGAGGACTCGGCTTCAAATCCCAACACCTACATTGCTACTAAAAATCATCTGTGACTCCAGTTCCAGAGGACCTAACGCCCTCTTCTGACCTTTGTGGGCATTGTATGACATGGATGCATTTATATACATGCAGGCAATATACTGATATACATAAAATAAAAATAATAAAATACTTTTATAATGCAGAGTACCTCTGAACTTTAGGATTTAGATACAGACTCTCTAGTCATTGAACATGTACAGGTGAACAGATTTGTTCTGGCCCAAGATGTGCGGCCAAACTTACAGAACTCATGGTAGGATTCACTCATATACAAGCTCCCCTGCCACACTGAGATAAGCCTAACTGAAAAGGAATAAACTGTTCCTCAACCAAAGGAGGACATTGACAGAAGAAAAAAATTACCCAAAAGAAACAAAAACTTAT
Organism: Eospalax fontanierii; assembly: GCA_035773235.1. NCBI lineage: Eukaryota > Metazoa > Chordata > Mammalia > Rodentia > Spalacidae > Eospalax > Eospalax fontanierii. The sequence continues at coordinate 53,896,231 of CM069541.1, forward strand.
GGCATTAAGTAGAATAAACTGAGCATTAAAAAAAAAAATGAAGGAAAGAACACATATTTGGGCCATCAAGACGGATCAGTGTGCAAAGGCACTTGCTGAACAAGTCTAGGAACCTGAACTCAATCCCCGGAACCCACATAAAGGTGAAAAGAAAGGTCTAATTCCATAGCTGTACTGTGATCTCTACATGTGCACCACAGTATGATGTGTACATCGCCTTCCCATCAATACACAGTAATAAACTTAAAAAAAATTCAGTCAGGCATGATAGCATACACCTATAATCTCAGCACCTGCGCAGTAGAGGAAGGAAGACTGCTGAAAATTTAAGGCCAGCTTGGTCCATATGGTGAATTCCAGGCCACATGGAGTGAGACCCTGTCTCAAAAAAATTTAAAAATAAAAAACAGTAATATATGTTTACCCTCGGGGAAAACATATATGCAGATATTTCCCAAAATTACACTAAGCACAATGTAATTACTACAGAATTCTGTTGTGAAAAAAGATAACACTTTTTTCTTCTTCAACAAAAGCAAATACATACCATTTGTTCAAACTAAGTAATTATTATCACTGGTACGTTAGCTTAGGTTCTGCCTGGATTTGAACATTCCAAACCTGGCCATGAGGAATGAACATGGAGAAATGATATACCTGTTAATAGGGAGTGCTGAATTATTTTTGTTTTTGGTATATTTGAGGCAGAATCTCACTATATAACCCAACCTAGCATCAAACTTGTGATCCTCCTGCCCTCAAGGTCTACTGAATTCTCTAAGGGAACTCATACACCTGCCATTTTGTGCCTGGCTTATTTCACTTGGCATAATGTCGTCAAAGTCCACTGATATTGCTGCATGTGTATACATTCAGCATTTCGACTGAATGTATATACTTGTATTTTGTGTATTCGTTCATTCATTGATGTGTATTGGGGTTGTTTCAACCTTTAGGCTATTCTAAATAATCCTGCTCTGACAGGAGCACTGATGTAGTGTCTTTGAATCCTTTCTGTTCAGTTAGCCGTAAGGGAAACCTGATAGATTGTTCTAGGCAGAACAAAATCACAGGCCCTGAATCGGTGTGCTTAGTGTGCCTGAACAAAGCAGGAAGGTCAGGTATAATTAAAGTGGGACCAGCCAGAATGAGGAAGGTGGAGCTGGGGGAACTGGTTCCCATCAGGCCCCATGGACTAGAGAACTGAAGGAACTGGGAGCCACAGGGGCTCTCTGGACAGAGAGCTGATCAAGACTTCCTATCTTCCCAGTTCAGTGGTCTCAGACTTGCCACTACCTGTTAGCACCTTAATGAACTGAGAAAAACATTTGAGACCTGGTAAACAGCCAGTCTCTTGACTTTTATGATATTCCCCCCCAAGTTTCCTTCCCCCTGCACCAATGGCTTCCACAGCGTTACTCCACTGCTTCTGCATAACTGAATCTAGATAATCCTTTGAAGGTGGTTTCAGCCCACTTCTACATGATTTCCATGACTCCAAATATCCTAGAATTCCCTGTTTAATCCCTAACTGTGTATACTCAAATCCAAATTAAGATGCTTTTTTTTTGGGGGGGGGGTTGAAACAGGGTCTCACTATGTAGCCCTGGCTGGTCTCAATCTCACAGAGATCTATCTGCCGCTGTTTCCTGAGTGCTAGAATTAAAGACATGTGCTACCATACTCAAGCAACACTCCATTTTTAACAGTTAGCTGGCAGATTTTTTTCAGAGGAGTTTTGTTCATTTGTTTTAGTCTGGTTTGTTTTTTTATTCTGTTTGGTTTGTTTTAGTTTCTTCCAAGACAGGGTCTCAGTAAACAGCCCTCATTAGTGTGGAACTCAAGAGCGATCCACCTGTTTCTTCAGGGATTAAAAGTATGAGCCACTATGCCCATCAGTTGGCAGATTTTTTCTTTAAAAAAAAAAATTTAATACTAACATCAACAATAAATAACAACTACCACCACTAAAAAAACATTTCTATATTCCAAGCACTGAAGAAAGCACTTTATAAATATTTAATCACTTAAATGTCTACTTAACAACCCTAAGGAGGCAGCCTTACTAGTTCAGCAATTTAAATGAAATTATACTCTCAGAGAGGCTAAGTAATTTTCTTATTGCAAGTAATATGTAAATATAGGTCTGGAACTAGACTTAGGTAGCACTGTTTTATTTCATCTAATGTTTTCAAAATCCAATTCTCTTGGGTCTTTTTTTTTTTTTTTTTTTTTTAAACGGGGTCTCCCATGTAGCCCCAGCTGGCCTGGAACTCACTATGTAGACCAGGCCTGGCCTTGAACTCAGATTCACCTGCCCTCGGCTTCCCAAGTGCTACGTTTAAAGGTGTGCATTACCACGCCCAGCTTCTCTCAGGTCTGTCTAAAATTCATAAATTCAGAGGACAATTTAAGGTCAACACTGTTAACTGTACACTCTTGGCCTTATTAAAGAATACATTAAGAGCTAGATAGAACAATGCTACATACACACTCTGCTCTAAGCCTGCAGGCACATCTCTCTAACCCATTCCACACAGACTGCTATTTTCTATTTTTAATGACTTTTAGGAAAGGAAATTCTTGCCTACTAAATTTAGATTTCGAGTCAAAGGAAGGAAGTATATCTAATTTTATGCTCCATATAGCTACACCTCCACATATAGTTGACAATTTATATCCTGAAAGGATTATGATCACAAATAGAAATTATATATTTATTAACTAAAATCCAAAAAAAAAAGTCAGTCACTAGAAAGGGAATCAACTGGACTTCTGGATTGTCCAAAGCACAGTGGAACTGATATTACAACAGTTATTCCTACTATATTAAAACCCATCTCCCAAGTCAGTAGTGGTAATACACACCTATCAAAGGTGCACTCAGGAGGCAAAGGCAGTCTGATCAACACAGTGAGTTCCAGGCCAGTTAGAACTACATAGAGACTCTGTCTTTTTAAAAAAGAAAAAGTCTATTTTACTTTAATTTTGTACATGTGCACATGATTAAAGGTACCCACAGAGGCCAGAAGAAGAGGAGAGGAGATTGGATCCCCTGGAGCTGAAGTTACAGGAGGCTGTGAGCCACTCAACATTGGTGCTAGGAACTGAGCTCAGGTTCTCTACAAAAGCAACAAGCTTTCTTAATCACAAAGCCATCCCTCTAGCCCTTAGCTCTAATACCCCAAAAGATTTTAATGTAACTCTAGTTGTCAAATCCTCTTTTGTCAGATTACTAAGAGTTCCAGAACAGATTGACATTAAAGGAAAAGCAAACAAAAACTACAAAAGCTGGGGTGGGAGAGATGGCTCAGTAGTTAAGATCATTGGCTGCTCTTGCAGAGGTCCAGGATTTGATTCCCAGCACCCACATGGTGGCTAACAACCATCCATAACTCCAGTTCCAGGAGATCTGACCTCTGCGGGCATTGCACAACACAAGTGTACTTACACACATGCAGGCAACACACTCATACATGTAAAATACAAATAAAATGTATTTTTAAAAAACTACACATCATAAAACAAAGAGATTTCTGATAGTGTTTAACTAAAGGGGAAATACTCTTTACATATTATAGCAAAGACCTAACATCACTACAAGATCACTTTTTTCTAGCAGCTACAGCTAACACAAAACATGAACTGGCCCTAAGTATTTCCCAAATTAATCATTGAGCTCGAATGTCCTACAAGTTAGAAAGGTTTTAGCATGTGTGGCTTCTAAAAGCACGAGTCCTCATCAAATCATATGTCAAATTAAACTCACAGCTTATAACACTGAAAAGTCTTGCAAAGTAATTATCAAAGCATAACTTCTGACATTAAAACCTGGCACAGACGAGCATTAACTGCAAGTACATATGGTCAGAATACTGTTCATATAATACAGCACTAGTGGTGGTGTAATTCCCAAGGCTTCGGTTATTATTCAACCACCACTGTGTGTTAACTGTTTTATTACATTCATTTTCCTATTTTGTTTTTGTGTCTGTGTGTGCATGTCACAGTACACATGTGGAGGTTCGAGGAAAGTTTTCAGGAGTCAGTTCTCTCCTTCCACTCTGTAGTTCCTATATCGATGGCCTGAGATTATTTCTTTATGAGTGTAGGAATGACCTTTATTAAGGGACATAATCTGGACTAATGATTTCCAATTAACCCCAGCAAATCCATACACATACTATTGGGTCTTAAGACCCAGGTGTCTCCTAGGAAACCTCAGTTTGGTATTCCAAGAAAAAAGATAAAAGAATGAATGTGGGTATGCTTAACATTAACATATCAAAGCACTGCAAGCAGTGCAACCCACTCATTGAAAGCTGTGGAGATTACAGAAGCATGGTACTTCCCCAAAGAAGCTGGATAATTTAGAATTATGAGTGTGGCCTGGTCCTGAGACAGTGGAACAAAGAGGGTTTCTGAGGCAGTTCCATCAGCACAGGGGGAGGGGAGACAAGAGACATCCATTGGCACAGTTCTGGAAGACAGTTCTGATAAACAGCTAGGGAAACTAGTGTGCTCCTAGTAATTTTCCTGTCTCAGCCCAAGTGTTGAGATTATGGGCATGAACCACCATACCTATCTTCAACCACCTTTTAAACCAAATATTCACCAGAAAATAAATATTCATCAGAAGAAGGAATGTAATGATGCCAAGTTTTAGCAGAAAACTGCTGGAGAATCAGCTAATTTTTTTCTCCCAGCTGCTGCTCTATTTTTTGAACTGGAGTTGGCTAACTGCTATATGATTTCAATTCATATTTTACATTGTTGTTACCCTAACAATCAAAACTATCAAATACTTTTCAAAAAATAATTCATGTCCTTTCCCCAAAGCAAGCAGCATCTATTTTAATTACAAAAATAAGGAAGGATATTTGTGACCTTGGTAATTTTTTTTCTTTCACTTACTGTTGAGTGAATGATTTCACAATGAATTAAACTGAAAGGAAAAAAGGTTTTATTGTCACATTCTAACATAATAATCATTGTCTAACCCACTTAAGTGAAATCCTGCTCCAAGCACAAAATAGAGTGGTCAACCTCTTATCTACAGGATACACACTAAGACCACCAACTCTCCCACCAAGAGATGCCAAGAAGTCTCAAACCCTGTAAACACACTCAACACACTGAAGAATCACAAGGACACATTCGAGAAAGAAATCATTAGTTCATTTCATGGATAAAATATGCTTAGACAAGCTAAGGCAGCTGAATATGTCTAGGTAATCTTAAGAATCATCATCATATGTACAACCCATCCTTGATGGAAATGCTATGTGGCAGATGACTGTACTGGTCCTCCTTATACACATGTACTTATGATATGGTTTAATTTATAAATTAGATACAATAGAGCTTAACAAAATAACAACAATTATTACCAACATACTGTAATAAAATAGCCAGAATCACCACTCTTACATCAGTGTTATTACAAAGTACAGTAAAGGAGCTGGTGAGATGGCTCAGTGGGTAAAAGAATTTGCTGTCCTTGAAGAGGACCTGAGTTTGGTTCCCAACACCCATATCAGGTGGCTCACAAACACTCGTAGCTCCAGCTACAAGGGATCTGACACCTTCTTCTGTATTCCATGGTCACATTCACATACCCACGTGTACCTAAACATATACACATATTTTTTTAATAAAAACTTTTTTAAAATAAAACTCTTTTCAGTAAAATAAGCATTACTTTATCTTTAACACAAGCACTAGGATTCTGTGACATTCAATCTAATAACTAAAATGGCTAAGTCACTAATGGGCAGGTAGTCTATACAGGATGAACACATTTGACTCAGGAATGATTTATACCCAGGGCTGGGTAGAAGAGGATGGTACAAGATTTTATCATACTCATAACAGCATGCAATTTAAAACTTAGAAACTGTTTATATCTGAATTTTCCTTTTAACATTTTTGATTGCAACTGACCTCAGGAACTGAAACCATAGAAAGGGAGACTCCAGACAAGAAGGAACTATTGAATTTCAAACAAAGGACCATTTTCAAATCTAAATCAAAACAGCCCATCCCCTTGTTATAGAACAAATACCTATTTAGCTGGGATAGACTATAAATTCTCTAGTTTATCTGTTGAAAGACCCACATTTCCAGTTTCACTGGTCAATCACCTGATCACAGGACTACCCTTAGGAAGGTGGGTTCTACTTAAGATATACTAAATAGATGGGCGGAATACAGGGTGTGTTAATGAGGCAGTGAACTTTTCCTGCGTGGAATCCCGCCTCCCGGGCAGTTCTTCTGGACCCGGCCACAGACATGTAGTTCTCTGTAAGTCTGCCCGCTTTTCCTTCTCTTCTAAACATCCTTTTTCTAAACATGCTTTCTTTAAGGCTTTGGGCTTCCCTAATGTCTTGCATTTCTCTACTTTTCCTCTAAAGCTCCTTCTCCCAGCCATGTGGCTGCCAGTCCGCCACATGTCTGACCCCATGCAGGCTCTAAACCTGCATGACTTTTTGGCTTCTCTTCTCCCTGTATTCTCTTCCTCCAGGCAGCTGCTGAGATCCCCAGCTTGCCTGTCTTGAGGATTTTTCTTCAAATTCCAATAAAGTTGTCTTAAAGCTTCCGATCGGGTCCATTCTTAAATTCTTTTATGAATGAGACTAAGAACCCTGTAGGGGACGCTCTCATTTCACCCGTTTCACCCTCAAATCTAAAGTAAGAAACAAAGATGTTATTTTATGGTTGACAACATGATAGAAATACAATAATGCCAAGTTTAAAGCAGAAAACTGCTAGAGAATCATCCAATTTTTTTCCCCAGCTGCTGCTCTGTCATTTTCTGATCTGGAGGTAGCCAAATGTTATATGATTCTAATTCATATTTTATCATAAAACAATCTTATTGTTCATTAAAGTAAGCCACCTTTACCCAGGATTTTTAATAACAGCTTAATTAAGATGTGACTCACAAACCGTAACACTCACTTCTTTAGAATGCATAACTCGATGGTTTTTATGAATTTCAAGAGACACTAAGAAGGGAAAAGGGCAAGTGTTACCAATGCAGAAGTAATTCAGCAGACTTAGGTTAAATAATTCAACAGTAACCTCTCAGTTCTGAGAACCTGGAGCTATTCTTAATTTATTTAAGGAGTCAATACCATTTTGATTCCTAAATAATAATGGTTTTACAAAGAATCCAATGGCTTTGACTTTAGCTGTCAGTGAAATGATGCATAACCTGTAGAAGACAGCTGGTGCTGAGAATACCAAAGCCATTACATGCTCAGCCATGAAAACAATTCCCTACTGAGAGTCACTCAGATTTATCTCCCTAAATGATAAGTGTGCCCTGTGTTCTCGCACTGGCGGGTAAGTTACCTGTTCTGTAACAATACCTGGCTGGCTTCCCTTTCCCCCAAAATAAAGGCAGCTGATCAGTGTTCCCTAAAAGACCCTAGGGCCCCAGATTCTGTATAGTATATCTTAATATTTATTATAGAAATGGCTATTTTTATATATTTTAGAAGTAAAATAAGGCTCGGGGGCTCACATCTGCAATACCAGCACTTGAAAGAAAATCAGAGATACTCTGATATACTTGCTTATGTTTCCTTTTTTTCCATTTTGACACAGAAAAGAAAATTGCTTAAATTACTATTTCTTATCCCTTCCTCCCCTTGTAAGTTTCTAATTCTTAATTTCAAAGGATAAACAAAAGTTATTTTTAGTCAATACGATCCTAGCAAATTTCTTAAATTTGTGCTTAAACTTCCTGAACTGTTTAAATTTCATGATTTCAGGTAACCCTGATAGTTAACATAAAAGAAGAGTAAAAATAGAAACACTGTAAGATTCATTCCTACTTGCTACAACAACCAGTACAACTTTTTAGCAAGTTAAGATCACATCCTGTCTGGCATCCTCAGGAGTATGGTTTGACAGCTCCTCTGTAGTTTCTAACACAAGACTTCTCCGGCCTCTTTTGGTGTATTTCTTCTGGCAACAGGCTATATACATTACGGAAACAGACCTTCAGCTGAACCCTCGCTATTCAGTCCACACTCTCCTCTGACATGTGACTCATAAAGAAATCTTACATAATATGATGGACACATTTTAGAGTTCTGAAATATTAAATACCTATTGAATTTTCCTCAATACCCTCAGGATTCCATGTAAGTTCTAAACCGTGATAAAAGAAATAAAAATCAGTTTTCATAAATTATACCCTAAACTTCTTATTTTTCTCTTTCAATAATGCCTTACAGCTACAGGCAGATACTGATTCTACTGCATTTTAGGAAATAAAGGCAAAAAATTTTTTAAATTAATGTTAACATCATAAATAAATTATGTTTCAAAATTTAAGACCCTTGGCTAGAGATGTTTCAGCACTTAAGAAGCTTCCTATCTTCCAGAGGGCCCCAGTTCTGCTGTCAGCCCCAATATAGGTAGCGCAACTGCATATAACTCCAGGGGAATGTGACACCCACTTCTAGCCTCCACCTGTACATGCATACACATAAAGATAAAAATAAACCTTAAAAAAAAACAAGTCCAGCGTGATGGCATATACCTTAAATCTAGCACTTGGAAGGCAGAAGCAGGCAAATGCAAATCTCTGAGATGGAGGCCAGCCTAGTCTTCATAGTGAGTTCCAGGCCAGCTGGGGCTATAAGGAGACCCTGTCTCAAAGAATAAAAAGTAAAATCTGAAAAAAGCAGCTAAGCATGGTGGCACACACCTTTATGCCTAGTAATTGGGAGGCAGACTCTGGGAGATCTCTGTGAAACAGAGGCCAGCCTGGTCTAGATAGTAAGCTCCAGGCCAGCTAGGGCCATAGGGAGACACTGTCTCCAAAAAAAAAAAAAAAAAGAAAGAAAACAGAAAACAAAAAAGCAAATAAGGACTGGAGAGATGGCTCAGCAACTAAGAGCTGAGCACTGGTTGCTCTTGCAGAGGACCCAGGTTGGGTCCCAGCACCCACATGACATCTAACAATTGTCTGTAACTCCAGTTTCAGGGAATCCGATGCTCTCTTCCGACCTCCTCGAGCACTGCATGACATGGGGGCATACAAGCAATACACTCAAACACATTAAATAATAAAATATTTTTTTAAGCTGAATAAAACAAAAGAAGAAAACGGAAAAGGTTCAAATGAACTACTGAAAGTACTTAAGCAAGTCTTTCCTTGTAAAACTTCAAAATAAACTCAAATATGCTTAAATTTAATTCAAATTATTCACTTGGCCTTAGATGACACAACTTGATAGATACAGAATCTGCCCACTAGTTAATATTCTAGAAGAGAGCACAAAGAACTCCCAAGCTTTTTGTCAGCTTAAATTACTTTCTTTCTTTTAAGACAGGGACTGCCTACATGACTCAGACTGGTTTCCACTTCTCAAAAGTTCTTCTTCAGCCTCTTAGGTGCAGGGTTTACAGGTATGTATCACTACACATGAATAAAGGAGTACAAATTAAACATATATGTTATGGCGAGACAGCATAGTCTTTAAAAGTACAGGACTGGAATATTTATTTATTATATGACATATTACAAAAAATTGATCAAAACCATAACAAAAGCAAATGGAAAAATCTGAACAATCTTACAAATTTTTTTTAAAGACAAGATCTCCCTGTAGCCACAGCCCAGTGGCCTGGAACTTACCATGGAGACCAGCCTGGCCTCAAAATCTCATAGAGATCCACCTGCCTCTGACTCTCCCTCCCAAGTGCTGGGATTAAATGATTAAATGTGTGTGCTACCGTGCCTGGCTCCAATCCTATAATTTTTTTTTTTTTTTTTTAAGGAAAAATAAAAATACATAGTCTCACCATTTACAGAAAGAAGCCAGGTCAACTGCATTGGCTCAAGCCTGTAATACTAGCACTTGGGAGGTAGAGGTAGAAGGATCAAGAATTAAGTCATCCTCAGCTACAGTTTAAGGTCAGTCTGGGTTATATGATGGAACAAATAGGAGAGGAAGGGAGGAAGGGAATGAGGGAATGAAGGGAAAAATGTCAGGTATAATGGCTCACACCTGTAATCCTGGCACTTGAGGAACCTGAGACAGGAGGGTCACTGTAAGGACATACCAAGTTCCAGGTCGGCATAGGTTATATACATACAACATTCTGTCTTGTAAAATAAAAAACCAAAAGAAATTTTTAAAAATCTGAGTAAGAGTAGTAAAGAATATAGCCATAGATGAAAAAAAAATTCAAACATACTTAGTAACTTGAATCCAGCAATATATAGAAAAAGATCATAATTAAGTTGCATTTATTCCAAAAATCTAAAATTGGCTTAATATTAGAAAAATGTCACTCAATGTAATTCAACATTACCAAGAAAAAATAATGAAAGGAAACAAATCACGGTGATCTCAACATACACAGAAAAAGAATGCGACAAATGAAACAGTCCTCAGAAATGTGAAAGCAGGGTATAAGGCACACTTACGTAACCCCAGCAAGTTTACAGGTAGTGGAAGGAAGATTAGGAGTTGAAAGTTAGCTTTGGCTACATAATGAGTTCAAGTCAGCCTGGGCTACATGAGACTACATCTCAACAAACAGAACAAAAAATAAATTGATTGGAAGAATGGATAAATGGATGGATGGATGGATGGATGGAAGGATGGAAGGACAGACGGAGAGATAGATGGGCTGGGCATGGTGGCACATACCTGTAATTCCAGCACCTGGGAAGTACAGGCAGGAGGATCAGGAGTTTAAGGTTATTTTCATCTGCAGGGTGAGCTCAATCAGGCCTTGGTTAAACAGTTCAAGACAGTCTAAACTATGTAAGACCCTGTATTAAAAAAAAAAAAAAAAAAAAGAAAAGATCTTACAGACTTCCATGGCTGACCAAGATGTAGTAACAGGAACCACACTACGTTCCAACATCACAGAATCAAAAGCAAATGAAAGACTACACTATGGTTTCTAAGTCACTGGACATCTTTAAGATAAAATTAAAAGCAACTACCTCCAGTTTATTCTTCTGAGAGCAAGTATCCAAAGTTCACTCCATGAATGCAGCCATGATTAACATCCCAAGGCTATGGCTCCTATAATGTGTGCTTAGGCATACAGCCAATTATTTTAAAATTTCAAGGGAAATACAGTGACATCTGTAGGGTAATAGGCAAACTGCACACTCTGGCTAGTTCAGGCTTTTTGCTTTAGCCCTCTCTACATTCCTTCTATGAAGCCTGAGGATGTGGCTCAGTTGGAAGAAAATGTGAGGTCCTATGTTCAATCACCAGAACTGCATAAACTGAGTGTGGTAATACAAACCGAGAAACCCAATACTTAATAGCAGAGGCAATAGGATCATAAGTTCAAGTTATCCACATAAAGCAAGCTATTCACACAAAGCAAGTTATCCACACACAGCAAGATTAAGGGCCAGCCTAGACTACATAAGACCACGTCTCACACATACAAAAAAAGCAAACACATATTACTTCTACTAAAGTCATGTTTGTTATGTTTTTGTTTCTTCAAGACAGGGTCTTATTATGTAGTCTTGGCTGCCTTGGAGCTCCCTATGTAGATCAGGCTGGCCACAAACTCACAGAGTGCTAACTCTGCCTGCCCAAACTACCATGCCTGGCTATTAATGTCATCTTTAAAGGTCTTTTTTTAGGGGCTACTGGTCAACAACAACAAAAACGCTAGGCCTGGGGCCAGCAAGATGATCAGCCAGTAAAGAGGCTTGTCATGAAAGCCTGGCAAACAGTTCAATCACCAGAACCCATGGAAAGGTAGAAAATGACAACTAACTCCACAAACTTGTCCCCTGGTCTCTATACATATACTGATGGCATGTGCATGAACATACACGCATGCACACACATGCATATACACACTATTAAAAAAAAAAACCATTCAGGGATTGGAGAGATGGCACAGCTCCTACATGGCTAACAACCATGCGTAACTCCAGTTCCAGAAGATCCGATATCTCTTCTGATCTTCTTGGGTTTGCCTGCATGTGATGCATTTACATATATGCAGGTAAAACACTCACACATGTAAGAAAATAAAAACTAAATAAATAAAAAGTATAACAGAGACAAGAATACTGGGAACCAGATAGATTATAATATAAAATACTGAAACTTACTTTGTGATGTTTATTAAATTCCTTACTACAAATAAAATGGTAATTACAAATAAAACCCATCGGGTTGGAGCATGGCTTAGTGGTTAAGAGCACTGACTACTCTTGTAAGGACCCAGGTTTGAATCCCAGCACCCACCTGGCAGCTAACAACCATCCTTAACTACAGCTCCAGAGGAATTTGATGCCCTCTTCTGACCTTCATGGGCACTGCATGACATGGATGCACTTAGAATCATGTAGGCAAAGCATTCATACACTAAGAATAATAAATATTTTTTAAAATTAGGGTCAAGCACAAGGACACACACCCGTAATCCTGGAACTTGGGAGGTAGAGGTGCAAGGATTGAGAATTCAGGGCCATCCTTGGCTACAGTGAGATCAGCCTGGGTTACAGTCACCTGTCTCAAAACAAAATTGATTCCAGAACTAGGAATGAAGTTTAGTAGTAGAGCATTTATTTGTCTAGTTCACATGAGACCTTGGGTTCAATCTTCAACACTGCAAAAATTTTAATTTCAATATTATTATCTTAATATAGGACAGGTAAAGAATTCCCATCCTTTATCCTCCAAAAATGCAAAAATATTCGAGTATCAATCTGATACTACAAGGAGAAAACTGCACACCTGACTTCACATGATGGGCTGCCATCAAAATTCAGATGTACTGAAAATACCAAATAAAACAGTTCTCCAAATTATGTATACATGCTGTACACAAAGTCAATGAATTCTGTGTTTAAACTTGGGTTCTATCTCTGAAATATCTCAATATATAAAGACATATATTCCAAAATCTGAAGTATTCTGGTCCCAAACATTTCAGATATGGATGTTCAACCTGTAAAAGCAAAACTTTACTTGCCAAACAGAAACAAAGGGAGAAAGTACTGAGGCAGAAGGCAGTCTTCATATACACCAAACCAGTTGGTAAGTAATGCTCCATTAGTCTACTGCAATCTAGTCACTAGAAGCATGCCACCAAGTCCACCACACTCCAGAGGAGGAAAGTGAAGCTCCACCTTCCAAGGAAATGGGAAAAAAGGGAAGGGGGGAAGGGGAGAGGTAGGGAGGAGGATTTGTATAAATCTCTTGAAAATTAAAACACAAAGCTGGGTGTGGTAGTGTATACCTTTAGTCTCAGCACTTGAGAGGCAAAGACAGACAGATCTCCATGAGTTTGAGGGCCAGCCTGGTCTCTACATAGCAAATTCCAGGTCAGGGCATGGTGAGAGTCTGTCTCAATAATAATAAATAATAACAATAATAGTAATAGTAATAGTAATAATAATAAATTAAAAATTTTAAATTCACCACAGAGATCTAAAAAAATTTCTAAGGAAAATAAAAGGAGCCAAACCAGGTATGGTGATGTTATGTTGTGTAGCCCCAGTCACTACAGAGGCTGAGGCAGGTGGACCCTTTAAATCAATGAATTTGGTGCTGGGAAGGTGGCTCAGCCTGTTAAGAATACTGGCTGGGGTTTAGTTCCCAGCATCTATCCATAACTCCAGTTCCAAGGGACCTGACACCCTCTTCTGGCCTCCTTCATCACTGCACACTCATGGTACATTTATATATATTGTCACATTCATATACATAAAAAATAAAATGAATTTTAAAAATTTTTAATCAATAAGGCCAGGGGGTTAGAGAGATGGCTCAGCGGTTAAAGCACTGGCTGCTCTTGCAGAGGACCTGCATTCGATTCACAGTACCTACATACCATTAACAACAGTCCCAATTTCCAGTTCTAGGGGAATCTAACACCCTCTTCTGACTTCTGTGGGCACTGCACTTATATACATGCAGGCAATACACTCATACATATAAAATAAAATATTTTTTAAAAAATCAGTAAAGCCAGGCATGGTGGCACACACCTTTTTTTCTAGCACCTAGGAGGAAGAGACAAGAAGATCTCTGTGAAACTGAGGCCAGCCTGCTCTACATAGCAATTTCCAACCCAGATGGGGCTAAAGAGAAACCCTGCCCTCCCACCTCTCACAAAAAAAAAAAAAACTTTGGGGTTGGAGAGATGGCTCAGCAGTTAAGAGCACTGGCTGCCTTTGTAGAGGATCCAGATTCAGTTCTCAGCACCCACATGGCAGTTAACAACTGTCTGTAACTCTAGTTCCAGGGGATTCAATTTCTTCTTCTAGCCTCCATGGGCACTGCACAAACAGTGCAGTTATATACATGCAGGCAAAATATTCATACACATTAAAATAAATAAATAAATTTTAAAGACACTGAGTTTGTAACCAGAGTAACACAGCAATAGCTTATTGAATAAGGACAAAAAAATGTCATACATACATATATATATATATATATGTATATATATGGCCAGGTAAGTTATTAAAATATCAATGGATGTTTTATTCTCTCTATGTTCATCATTCCCCAGTCTTATTTTCTTCCCCCAAGAGAGGCTTATGTTTGCTCCCTGAAAATGAGAATTCCTTGAGGAGACTGTGCTCAGACAAAGGTAGAAAGTGGAGGACCGCCAAGCACGATGTGACACACCTGTAATTCCAGTACTCCAGAGGCAAAGGAAGGAGGATTGGGAGCTCCAGGCCAGCCTGGGCTACACTGTGAAAATAAAGTGACTTTGAGAGGAGATAGGTTGAAAACAGAAGAATGACTTATCAAGGCAAAGAAGGGATCCCTTAGGGATGCCACAAAAAGAGGTCTGAACCCTTACTTCCTAGGAGTGCTCAAGATAAACAGCGCTTCTCAGAGAAAAATGGGCAAGGAAAGTTGAACCCAGACTCAAAAATCCCCATGCCAGACCCCTACAATATGTTGTGCCCCTAGACTGGCCATGACCATTAGATATATCAAACTCCAAAGATTCACATTAGCCAAACATTCCATCACTGTGACAAAAAAATACCTGAAATATTACTTTAAAAGGTGAGAACATTTACTTTGGTCTTTGGTCACAGTTGCTCAGCCTTGTTCACTCTGGGCCTGTGGCAGCACAGTACATCATGACAGGAGTACACAGTGAAGAAGCCTGCTCATCTCACAGGACCAGAAAGCAAAAAGACAGAATCCAGGTATCACCACCTTCAGGGGCATGGTCCCTCCACTACACCTCACCTCCTACAGGCTCCATCACCTCCCAATTGTTCCAAAGGATAAGGAAAGTCTTTAACACATAGGCCTTTGGAGGACATTCAAAATTTGAAGTGTAACAAACTATATTCTATTAGACAATATGCTTAGCATCCACAGCTACATGGACTAAAAACCATCCTTTTACCCGTACTTAGGCCCTCATGGCTTCAAAATTTTTATACTGGTTGGTTAAAATTATTAATCAGAGAGGCTTGAGAGATGGCTCAGGGGTTAAGAGCACTGGCTGCAGAGGACCAGGGTCCAATTCCCAGCACCCACATGGTAGTTAATAACCATCCTTAACTCCAGTTCCAGGGAAATCTTCTGCTCTCTTCTGACCTCCACGGGTATTGCACAACACATGCACACTTGCATGTATGCAATACATTCCTACACATAAAATAATAAAATACTAAAAAATTATTAATCACTGAGATTCAACTTTTTATCAGTCAAGTGAAACCAGGGAGCAAAAAGTCATAAGTTAAGGACTTAATTTAAACATTTCTTGACTACCTGATTTTGTGAAGATGCACGCTTGTTATATGGCTAAATACTGCACTAACCTATGGACAGCTTTTGTAGATAAGGAATCTTGGTGGTTTCAAAGAAATTTCCAAACAAGTTGGTCACCATACATTACAATTTTTCAGAGGTTAGAGAGATGGCTCAGTGGTTAAGAGCACTGGCTGCTCTTGCAGAGGACCCCGGTTTAATTCTCAACACCCAAATGGTGGCTAACACCCATCTGTAACCCCAGTTCCAAGGGATCTAGCGCCCTCTTCTGACCTCGTGTGTACTGCAGGACATGGGTGCACTTACATACATGCAGACAATATACTCATACAAATAAAATTAAAAATTGTTTTTTGTAATTTTCCGATCTTTCCATTGGTAATACATCACTCCCACTTTTTCCAACCTGTACTCTTGTAGCATAATATGGAGCAATAAAATATATATTAGGGTCCCCTTACCCCAGAAAAATATATGCCTTGTTGAGAAAGCCATTTATTTAGTGATTCACAATTCCCATTTTAAAAGACAAAAATCAATTCTACTACTTGGTCACTTGAACTCAATATAAATATAACCATAACCACCGCTATCTGTTACTTAGAAGTCACAGAATCTTATCAAAAAATTTAACTCCTAGTTTAACAAGGTGGCTCAGTGGGTAAAAGCGCTTGCAGTACAAATCTGACAACCTGAGTCTGATTCCTGGAACCCACACACCAGACAACCAGCTCTCAAAAGCTGTCCTCTGAGCTCCACATGAGGCTGTAACAAATGTGCCCAAACTCACGTGTACAACTGCCTGTGAGGACGCACATGGAGACCAGAGGTTGATATCAGAATGTCACTATCAATTGCTTCTCTACTTTATTTTTTGAGACAGGGTCTCTTACTGAAGCTGAACCTCACTTTTCTGTCTAGACTTGCTGACCAGCAAGCCTCATGATCTGCCTGTCTCCTAACCTGGGGTCACAGGTATGTACTACCACACCTGGCTTTTTTTACATGGCTGCTGGAGGTACTCATGCTTGCACAGCAGGCACTTTATCCACTAAGTCATCTCCCCATGCCTATGGACACCAAGACCATCTTCCCATCACTGTGTTCACCTTTCCTAGAACTACACAAAGGAAACATGCAGTGTCCTTTGTGTCTGACCTCGCAACCATGCATAGCGTTTCTGAGATGCATCTGTGCTACTGTGTGTAACTGTAGCTGCTTCTTTTGACTATCAATTCTCTATCCATTTACCACTTGATGGAACCGCTGGTAGTAAAGGCATGCACCCAGATAAGGGAGACTTTTTTTTTAATTAATTTTAATTTGCTTTTATTTTATGTATATGAGTGTTTTGCCTGCATGTATGTGAATGCACCTCTGTTGTGCAATGCCTGCAAAGGCCAGAAGAGAGCTTAAGATGCTCTGGAAATAGTTACAGGCAGTGGTTATCCACCATATGGACGCTAGGAACTTGTCTAGGTCTAGGTTTAGTCCTCTTCAAGAATAGATGAGCCATCATTAGTCTCAAAAGGGAGGCTTTTAACTGGGAAGCCAATGAAACTTACAAGGTTCAGTAAACTCATCAGTTACAAGATTCACAAGTCCCCTCCCCAAAGTAATAAAAGCAGTAAGAACTGATGGGGAAAGAGACGCCCCCTGTCCAACGTACATACAAATTGGACAGGAAGGTCTAGGAATGCAGCTGTCTTCACTCATGCTGGGGTGGGCTTTTCTGTGATATAGCAGACTCTGAATCACCCATGCTCCTGTAAGGAACCCACACCTACATCCCCTTTTAACCTCAATAAACTTACTGAGCACCAAACTAGACTTGGATGGAATCATTTCCTTGGTCTTCCCAGGCACTCTATCTGGGAATAGATGCTTGTTAATATCTCCCCAGGAAAAGTCACACAACAAAAACCATCACCACTATTTGCCATATTTCATTATGATTTTTAATTTCCTTTTCCTTGCTTACTAATAATGTTCAGTATCTTCAAATGGCCTAATATTCCATTCATACAATTTCTCTTATTTATCCAAAGTCTATGCCCACCTTTTAATAAACAATTACACATGTACCCAGGTTGGCCTCAAACTCATTATGTAGCCGAGGATGACCTTGAACTTTCCACTACTACCTCCCAAATGTTGGGATTAAAGGTATGTGTCGTTTTGCCAGGTTTACAGGGATCCGGAGACTCAAACCCAGGGCTTTACATGGGCCAGACAAGCACTTTACCAACACCCCAGGCCCACTGGCTTTTATCAGCAATCTTCTTAACAAGTCATAAGACATTTGAGAATTCTTCATGCTCAAGTATGGTAATGTACACAGAGATCCACTTGCCTCTGCCTCTGAGTGCTAAGGTTAAAGGCGTGCATCACCATATCTGGCCCTAAATAAATTCCTTAGAAATTACATATGCCACTTGGGAGGCAAAGGGAGGAGGATGTCTTTGTAATAGAGGCCAACCTGGTCTACATATTAAGTTCCAGGCCAGCCAGGACTATAGATAGATCTTGTCTCAAAACAAAACAAAACAAATTACATATACCACCAAAATGTTTGGTTCCCTTTGCTTTAAATAATCAGATAAAGAATAGTCTTCAAATTATACAGATAAAATTTTTCTGGTTTTGGTCTGGGGATTGAACCTAGGACCTTGCACACCAGATGAGATTTAATCAATATGAATTCTATTCATTCAAATGGATCTTGTTCCAAGTAAGACCTGAAAGAATTCTCAATCTCATAATCTAAACATTACTAAAATATATACTGAACTCTTCAGAACTTTCCAAAACCAGAGAGATCAACCTTCCTAATTTACTGAACACTCCTGATACAGTCCACCAAGAGCATGCAACAGTATCACATTATTTCAGACCACCAAGACCCTAACCTACACCAGCAATTAATTTATTGGTTCACTAGTTTACTGAACTGCCCCTTGGTAATAAACACAAAGTAAAACGTATTTTGTACACCGTATCACGTAGAAAAATGAACTAAGACAAGGAAATAAGAGTTTCAAATGAATAACAATAGAGCAGAAGGTGCTTTTGGAGACTATTCAACTTAGACTAGGAAGTATTCTATGGTGTAATCTTTAAAACAAAACTCATTATGGCGAGCTGGGACACAGCTCAGCTGGTAGAGCGCATGCCTGGCATACATAAAGCCTAGGTTCAAGCTGCCACACCATATAGATCTAGAATGATGCTACATGCCTCTGATCCCAGCACTTGGAAGGTAGAGGCCAGAGGACCAGAAGTTCAAGGTCACCATCAGCGTAGAAGACCATCCTAGAGTCTGTAAGACCCTAGCTTAAAAAACTTACTAGGAGTTCAAACAGTGGGTTTAAACCATAGAACCACCAAAAGAAAGGAAAGGAAGAAAATTTTCCATTTGTCATTGGACTTTATTTCCCCATGCAACATCCCAGGATGTAAGTTAGTGAGAAAACACATCTCAGTCTTCTGATTAAAAACAAGCTACGGGAGCCAGGCATAGTCCCAGCACTCGAGAGGTTGGGGCAGGTAGATCTCTGAGATCAAGGCCAGCTTGGTCAGGTCAGCTAGGACTACAGAAAGATCCTGTCTCAAAAAGACCAGCGCCCCACCCCCACTCCTACCCCCCCCAAAAAAAACACAAATCACTCCTTGAGCTTTTCTAGGTACCTTCAGCTCTATTGCTATTCATTTGAAACTTATATTTCCCTGTCTTAGTTCATTTTTCTACGCAATACAGTGGACAAAATATGTTTTACTTTGTGTTTATTACCAAGGGGCAGCTCAGTAAACTAGTGAACCAACAAATTAATTGCTGATTAAAGGAGTTAGTGTAGGCTGGAGTCTTGGTGGTCTGAAATAATGTGATACTGTTGCATGCTATTGGTGGACTGTATCAGACTAAAAGGAGTGTTTTGACCCCCAAATCTGGAAGGCAAGTTTCAATCACTTCTTTACTTGCTCCAGGAAATGCAGAGACAAACATCCTTCCTGATTTAACTGTATTCTTTATCTTTCATTTCTTTTTTTCCTTAATTGATCTGCTATCCTCTCTACTACAAGTCTTAAAAAGAAGTGGGAAAAAGGTGGGTGTTTCAGTTTCTCTTTTTCGTTTTTCCTTTTTCAGTCTCCTCAGCAGCTGGGGTTAGAACATGCCTGATTTGCAGGGTGGGTGCTTTTTAACTTGAAATTTATTGTATAAAAAAACCTCTATGTGCCAGGCCCTGTAATAGGCACTTTGCAACTCTGGAAGGGGTGAACTAGTTTTTTGTTTTAATTATTTTTTTTTTTAATTTCCTATTCCCTGAAGCTATGAAAGGATAACCCCCTCACAACCCTGACTGGAATGGAGGATCAGACCTAAGGCCTCAAGCATGCCAAGCAAGACAACATGTATGGAACAGTTTTCTTCAGATGATACACATAATTGCTGTGCAGTATCTGACACCTTCTGCTCTACTGTTATCATTCATTTAAAACTTTTATTTCCTTGTCTTAGTTCATTTTTCTGCATAATACTGTGTACTAAATACATTTTACTTTGTATTTATTACCAAGGGACAGCTCACTAAACTAGTGAACCAAAAAATTAACTGTGGCTGGATAGGACAGATGTGAAATAAAGGCAGTCCTTTGATAGTTAGGCTAAGAAGTCTGAACTATGTTCAACAGCAACGGGGAAACACAGAAGGCTCCTAAGCATGAGAAATACATTGTTAACTTGCATAGCCTAGGGAATACATGAAAGAGTAGAGCCAGGAAATCAATCAACAGGCTACTCTTGGAAGCTGGCAGAGGGAATGGGAAATCAACCAGCACCCTCCAAAAGTACAATGCAACCATGTACTAATATATTTTCCAGTGACTAGCATTAGAAAGAGTAATACTTTTTTTTCAAGAAAAGGTAGTAGACTAGCCACTATGGTGGATCAGGGTGAGGGGAAGATGAATGGATTCACACTTCAGACCAGGACAGAAGAATCAATAGGCTGGACAGTAATTAGAGTACTGCCTATTATGAAAATAATTTTAATGACATTAAAATTTACTTAATCGGGGCTGGTCAGATGACTCAGTAGGCACAGATACTTCTACCAAGCCTAACAACCCAAGTTCAAGCCCTGAGACCCACAAGGTAAAGAGAGATTGTTCCTTGACCTCTGTACTCATGTGCGCACCTGCATGCACACACACACACACACACACACAAATAAATAAATAAATAAATGTAAATTTAAAAATCTACTTAATCCACTATACCTTATTAGTCCACTATGTAATCATTAAAATTCAGAATGAGAAATTTGACATTCTTATTTTTGTACTAAGTGGAAATCTTTCTTCATTTTATACTTATCTCATTTTTAAATTTTACATGCCTGAGTGTTTTGCCTGAATATATGTAATCGCACCAGTGTCATGCAATGCCTGCAGAGGCCAGAAGAGCTACATCAGATCTCCTGGAACTGGAGTTACAGACAGTTGTTAGCCACCATGTAGGTGCTGGGAACTGAACTCAGGTCCTCTGCAAGAGCAGTCATGCTCTTAACTGCTGAGCCATCACTCCAGTCCATCTCTCCAGTCCCAGTATCTTATTTTGAACACTAAGTTTTCATCGGAAATTCATGACATGTAAAATTTACAGATGAAAGAATAGATATACATATCCAAGGATTCTCAAGCCATACTTAACATTTTCCAGTGAATGACAAGCTTACAAATTTAACTTAAAGGGCCAGAGAGATGGCTCAGCAGGTAAAGGTGACTACTGTCAAGTCTGATGATCCAGGTTTTTTCCCAGGAATCCCCAAGGTGGTAAGAGAACTGATTCCTGTTAGTTGTTTTCTGACCTCCATGCACATCCACACACATACATGTACACACACACACACACTAAAATAGGTAAATAAATGTAATTTTAAATTAAAAATATCCACAGCAATGGGGCCGTGGAGATAGGTGGATCCCAGGGGCTCACTGGCTTGCCAGACAGCTTAGTCAAACAGTGAGCCCTAGGTGCTAGTGAGAAACTCTATCTCAAAAAAAAAATGCACAGCTCCTGAGGCACAACACTGAAAACTGGCCTTTGGTCTCTGTGTGCAAGTCTGCATTCACAACACACACACACACACACACACGCACTCATCTACACAAAAATTCAGTTCTTCAGATACACTAGTCACATTCTGAGAGCTCAGTAGCTGTATGTGACAGTAACAGTGGACATTACAAGCCTAAAAAGTAACAATGATACTTTGGTGACTGCCACTTTCACTGCGAGCATTTAACATCTACTTAATGTGGAGGATTCCTGCACCTTAACAGAAATAACTTTCACGGTATAAGCTATGAAAATAATGCTACAGCCTCTTGCTGGAGTTTACTTTTTCAAAGCCAATGCCAATTTTTTTTTTTTAATCTTCAAAGGACTACTTGACACATGAAATAGACTCAAACATGTTATGTGGAATGAGTATGCTTCGTTAACCATGGAATACCTCACACATACATACAAACATACACAATAAATAAATATAAAAATGTCCCACTTAAGCCCTTTGTTACTGTTTTCCAAAGACTTAACCATTTCGGTTCATTAGATTCTACATACGGTAAAATAAGAGAAAAATCGGATTAAAAACTATTTTCAACTGTGTATTTATTAGAAGCATTAAAATAAAGTGGTTAAAAGCATAAGTTCTGCGGTCAGAGAGCCTCCAAATCCTGGATCTAACATTTATTAGATGTGTGATCTTCGGTAAATGTGTGGCCACTCTGTGATTCAGTTCTCTCTTCTACAAAATTATGTCTTGAGGATTACCGGAAGTAATGTATATGGAGCACTTGCACACAACACTTGGCATACAGTAGCTCACATTAGTTTTACGGAGACGGTGAAGTTGAAATTATGACTAAAGTCAGGATGGTACTTCTCAATTTTCCGTGTTTCCCATATTATGTACCTCAAAAGAGGTAGTTATCTGAAGTCCTCAAAAGGAAAACCTCTCATGTAGTTACATTCACTAAAAGAGAAGCCAAATAAGAAACTTCACTCACTAACCACATACAAAGAGTTATGGCTGTTGTATGGCACAGGTGCAGCCAAGCAAGCAGAAAAATACGAAGCAAGAGAGAAAGGCATTTACCTTACCTGCTTTTCCGTTTTCGAGGTGGCTTCTCCACTGTGCCAGTCAGTCTACAGACCAAACACATTAAGGCTGGTAACTAAAAGTGGCAGCAAGAATGCACCCCCGGCCCCACTGTGCAGGTCCAGCACTCCGCAGAGCCCCCTGGGGGACCACAGGCTGCCTGTGCCCACACCTGACCTTAGGAACACTTCACCCTGCTTCCCTTCCCTCGCAGGACCAAATGAAGCTGGGACGCACTGGTCCCCGAGTGCCCTCGGTTCCTCGCCCCGGCGCCCCCATCCATCACCGGTCCCCGCCGGCCTCCTCATTGTCTGCCCGCCGCCGCAGGCCCCCCCGCAGGCGCCCCTCGGCCGCAGCCGCGGCCCCGCCCCTCAGCTCCGGCCCCCCGCATTCCTCGGCCCCCGGAACCCCGCGGCTCTGCCGAGCGCCCCGCGGCGCCCCCAGATGCTGCGCCGGCACCCCCGCCCCTCAGGCTTGGCGGCCCCCCCGGCCCGCGCCTCGGCCCCCCGTCCCAGCCTCGGCCTCGCACCCCAGCCCGCCCCACCTGGGGGCCAGGCGACTCCGCGGCTGCTGGGGCTGCCGGGCTCCTCTGACCATCCGGCTCCGGCTCCGCCGCGGGAGCTGCTCCGGCGGCCGCAGGGCTCGCTCGGGAAGCTGAGGCGGCGGAGGCTGGAGTAGGCGGAGAGGCGGGAGGAGGGCCTCGCGCCTCGGCCAGGATAGCCGCGGGGCCCGCCCCCTCCGCGCCTCTCGTCGCCTCCCATTGGCTGCAGCTGCACTGGGCTCGAAAGCCCAACTGATGATTCGACGCTTCCGCCGTCACATCCCGTGCGGCCCGAGGTTTGGTTGAGACTGCAGGTGACGGCGGAGGTGCCTGAAAGCCTGCTAGCAGGGCAGGAGGAGGCCGGAGCACCCCCATGCGGCAGAGAAGGAACACTGCATCTCTGGTGCCAAACACCTGCCCGCAGGTTCTCTCTCTGGACTCCGCATCCTGCTTCCCAGACACCTGCTAACTACCCCAACCTCCGCACCATTCCAGAACCCAAATCAAGCGCTGCGAATTCTCCAAATGCGTCCAGCAAGTGAGATAGCAAAGAAGCTATCCCCCAAACGAACGTCGTTTTGAATCTCCTCAAATGCGGTCCCTGTCAGCATCTTGCTGAAATGGTCCCGGTTCAATGCTACACCTCAAAGAGGATCCAGTCCAAAATTGTTTAAGAATCCACCAACATAAAGCATGGTCTGGCTGCAACAAAGATCGCAAGCTTGAGTGGAAGCTTTTAAGAAAGCACAAGAATTTTTTAATTAGCATAAAAAACAGCAATGCAAAAGGAATCAATGAAATAACTGAAAGAAATGCATTCCATTTTGAGAAGCCTATAAAGAATTGCTTCTTGTGCATGCTAGCCATTCTGTGCCACTGCGGATGACTCTAAAATCTACAGCAGTTAATCAATTTTAATATAAATCTCACTGCGTTTTTGACAGATTTAAGCATGCAAAACTACCAGCACATAAGTACAATATCATTACCCTTCTTCTACTCTAACAAAAAAGGCTTTTTAATGTGAAATTTTAGATGGATAAGAACTCCCTACATCTCTAGTCCTGTGTAAAGTTGTAGTTTGGCAGATCCTTTGTATCTGTTCGGAATTGGAGACATCAAACTTTCTCTTGAGCCATTTTAATTTTATTAGAACACGCTCTGTTAAAACACACCAACAACGTGAGGGAAAGGGAAGGAGGATGAGATGGTTCAGAGGGAAAAGACTTGTTTTGAAAGCAAGTTCCATCCCTGGAATCCATGGTGGAACACACACCTGCATACTCATCAAACACACACACACGCGCGCGTGCAGAATGAAAAAATGCATGGGGACAAATTTCTCACTCATATCCATAAATGGCAAATATTAGGATATCAGTTTTACACAGAGCCGAATGTATTTGGTATCACGGGCTCGTCTTTAATTTCGGACGTTTTTTGCAACCTTGATGTTAAAATGGCATTCCTTTTATGAAGTACTGTGAGGCTGTGAATTGTTGTGGGATTTTTATTTTTTCTTTTTAAAAATTTACTGCTTTTATTTACATGTGACAGGAGGGTGCCCTAGTGGAGATACCAGAAAACAACTTGGAGCCAGTTCTCTCTACCACGTGGGATCTGACTACTCAGGTTGGCAGTCTAGTAACAAGCACCTTTACCCACTGAGCCAATAGGACCTAGCCCAGGACGTCTCAGAATGTGCCTCTCCAGAATTCCATTTCCAGTTGTCATGGGACTTTAACTAGAAAAAATATTACCAAACATACTGTTCCCCCAAACGGTTTATGTAATCCTAGGGGTCACAGAACCACAATCATCCGACTTCTTTGCATTCATATCAATCCACAAAAAGAAACAACTCCAAAGTAATTTATTGTGGAAGGGGCGGTGTCCTGATGGGATCGACTCACTACAGATATAACCTTGAAATACCACTCGTGACACTTCCTAAAGTGTTGACCGAAGTCTTCTTCTTACTTTCCAGGATCTTTCATAACTGGCCAACTCCCTGAAACATAGTAGACACCACCAACAAAACTGTAAGGGTTCATTTTGGGGCCTTCCTGTAGCACCCTCTTCATGTTGACTGAATTCTATGTCAGCTTTTGGGCTTTTACTCTAAAATATGCACATTTTCTATTGTTCCAGCTCACCATTTCTTGCTTCTGCATTAATCCATTCTGCATCCAACACTTGCTTCTCCAAATTCCTTTACTTAAAAAGCTACAGTTAGCAACTGTTTCACCTCTTCCCAATAACCAATTTTGGGTAAGGGTCTTCAATATTGGCATTTTGTGGGTGCTGTTTTAATACTAAGATCAACTTTTAGTATTCTCTCATTATAGACACAGAAATTTAAGATTCAAAGAATCCAATTTGTTCAGGATCATGCAGCTACAAAAACCAATACTGCTTAAAATACAAAGCTTAAGATGTCACTCTGGTGTGCCTTTCAGGGGGTTCAAGTTCCACTTCTCCTGTGTAACCGTGGACAAGTTACCTGTCCTCTCTAATCCCATTTCCTCATCTGAGGCAGTAGGCAAAAGGTTGATGGAACAATACAGTCAGAGAGCCATATGCAAGAGTACCACAAAATACAGCATGTGTGGGCTGGAGGATATAGCTCAGTGGTACAGTGTTTGCCTAGAACACACAAGGCTCTGGGTTCATTCCTCAGCACTGAAAAACAGGGCATGTACAGCAGTTACCTAAACTGCTCAATTAGTTTTAGTTTTTATTATTTAATATTTTTATTTTTATGTATGTGAGTGTATTGCCTACATGTAAGTGCACCCCTTATGCAGTGACGGTAAAGGTCAGAAAACAGCAGCAGATAGATCTCTTGGAACTTATTGACATTTGTTACCCATCTTGTGGGTGCTGGGAATTGAATCCGGGTCCTCTGAAAGAGCAATCAGTGCTCTAAATCGTTGAGCCATCTCTCCAGCCCCTCAATCAGAGTTAACAGATTTCTTTTTAATATTCTATTCCCATTTATACACAAAATCAGAGTGATGAGCACCATAACAGGTACCCACAGACTGAGTGGAATAGAAATTATAATCAATACTTTCATTGATACACATAAAATTGAATATAAATTTCATATACTTTTGAATTAAGAAACATGTTAAAGATCTAAGCAAAAACTTATTCCCATGAGAGGAAGATACAGTCATCTTCTAAAGAAGAAAGAGAAAATGAACAAGTGGGTACTAAAGAACCCAAAGCATCTGTACATTTGGCACCATGCTGGGGACTTTCCAAACACTTCCTTTTGGTTTTGATTACTGTATCTTTCAATAGCATTACTGCACTGTAAATTACACAACTGAAAGTTGTGATGACCTCATCAAGCATGGTTCTAGGCACAGAATCCAGGTTCAAATAAATACTGCTTTTAAGGAATTGGAACACTTACCCCATAGGCAAATGTAGGGCGGGTGGGGGAGGGGTTCAGTTTTATCAGTCAAGCAACCAACTGAAAGAATAAGTATTTTTAAAAAAGGAGTAAACTGCCAGGCAAGGTGGCAATGCCTTTAATCTCAGCACTTGGGAGGCAGAGGCAGGCAGATCTCTTCAAGATCAAGGCCAGCTTTGTCTACATAGTAAGTTTCAAGTCCGCTGGGGCTACAGGAAGACCCTGTCTCAAGAAAACAAAAAACAAAAATAACATACACACACACACAAAGTATAAATTAAATGAAACACTAACTTCTTGTCAAGGGAATATTTCAGGCTATGCATTATATAAAATTATTTTTTCACAGACTTCCTATAATCTTTTTATTAATTTATACCAAGGGGATATAGCACCATTCATTTAAAGAACTGAAGGTGCTTCACAAACATGAGCATTTAAAAAACAATGACATTTAAAAATCTTGATTCTTGCTGTTAAATCTCTTCAACTTCATACACAATCTTCTGGAAGCCGATGGAAAATAATTCCAATTTTGACAGTGACAGACTTAGAAAGAGTCCTGATCTGCTTTCATAATACAGGCATTTTTCAACACCTGGTGCTGGAAATTTACATAGCAAAAACACACAAATCTTGGATGAAGTGAACATTTTGAACCTTATTTCAAAAGCAAAAGTCTATGTTTAAGATGTCAAAATCTTCCAACAGTTCTAGACATCTAGATGAAGTAGGAGCTGATGTAGGCTGCAGGTTAGTTGTACTCTTGATTGAGGCTTTTTAGGATCATACCCAAATGAACACATTTAAAGAAATGAGATTTTTCAGGGAGAAGTATTAACCTATAAAAAGCTAGCCAAGAGCATATCAGCCAAAGGAAGAAAGGGAGTAAATGGCAATTCAAAGTAGACAGTTCTCACTAGAGCCTAGGATACTTTATTAGAAACCAAGTATATTATAGGCAAATAAAAATAGTTCTTAGTCCCAATAATACAACATAAGAGATTTTACATTCAGCCTAGATACAAGGAGTGACAGATTACCTTGCCTACAAAGTTCTGACTTGCCCATCACACAATTACTCTATTTAACACATAGCCCTTATTTATGAGAGGAATCCAAATATTCTTTTTCAGGTTTACAAAATCCAATACATTCACTCTCTCTTCCCTTCACATGTCTAATAGTAAAAACTATTTTTTTCCATGCAAAAAAAGCCATTATTCGGTTGAAGAAAAGTCAGGCAAAACAGAGATGGCAGTTAAGGAATAGACAGAATATTATTGGCACATGCCCAGCTAGTGACAAACGAATGCAGTACACCATGACTTAAATGAAAGTCACATCACAGGGAGCATGAAAACAACTATAGTAATCTAAGCCACAGAGTGTTAAATGGAAAGGGGTCTGGAGGTTACTGATTTTGTTGGCACAACTTAAAAGTAATGGAGGGCAAGCACTTAAAATACAATTCATGGTAACAGAAAAAAAAATACTGTAGAGAGCTATTCAAAAACTACACCAAGTTGTCTACATTGTTAATTCCAGTGTTTCACAATTAGTAAAATACATAGCTACATATTCCTGTGAGATAAAAATACCTTTCCACCTGAATTACACTGGGTTTAGGGCAGTGCCACAAAGCTACTGACCCACCATTAATTCAAGTGTGTGCAGCAAATGTCTCAGCCACTTCTTTCATAGAGCTATACAATTAAAAACTGTACAAGGAGCTGGGTGGTTGGGAAAACAAAATCAAAACAGTATTGTGCTCATTCAGTAAAAGAAACCCTGATGAAAAATTATTTGCCAAGAAGCTTAGACTATTAAGATTTTTTTATTGCATTTTTAGGTAACCTGGAAGGTCTTATCCTGAAGGGGAAAAGTTGGTTTTTAAAACTACCTGAACAGATACTAAAGTGCTTTATTAACTGGCTGGTTTCACACAGATTTCCTGGGATGACAAAAAATAATTATAATAGTAAGGGGTTACCAACAATTTCACAAAATGGTACATCCCAACATCATCTATGACAATTGTAAGAGATACCGCAACACTTGTCCTTATTAAGTGGACAATTACATATCAAGAAGTGATCATCACAACCCTTTGGATACTCAAATTACTTGCACAAAGTTGAAATATGGTATCACAGAACTTGACAAAAGAGGACACTCTGTCTCTTTCCACACTTGAAATAATCTGCTTCAGATTACAGCTCAATATAAGAGTCCTGATTTTCGATCTTTGAAGTTGCAGTTAAAAACTGAACACTTTTAAAAGTTAAGGTCAGGTGTTACAGTGAGAAAAGAATGATTCCTGTTGGAAAGTTCACATTTACTTAATGATATTCATGACAGAGTGTAAACTCATAGATCACATTCTACTCAACTGGTATAAATCAACATATCAGCACTACAAGTATTAAATGTTTTTCTATTACTATAGAGGATATAAATCAAAACATTAATATGGCAGTTATGTTCTTTAGGCACAGTTTAGTGATTTTTTAAAAAATAAATACTATTGAATTTCAATTGAAGAATTAGACTCAATAACCAAAGGGTCAAGAACTCTAAGGAAAAAAAAACAACAACTTAAAAACAAAGAAAAGGAAAGGAAAACAAAAAAAGAGTGACTTTCACCTAACAAGATAAACTGTTTAAAATTTCTAACACTTAACCTATCTGGGTTTTAAGATTACTTTATTAAAAAATACAAGAAATCTGAAAAAAGATCAATACAATTATCTTAATGTACAAAGTCATAAGCTGTAGCAGTTTTAACTAAAATTTAAAAACACAACAAGGAGGGCAGCCCTTTAGACCAATTTATTTTATATCCTTTTAAAATATCATCCAACAAAGGACAATGAAGCTCACAGCTGGGACAAGTGTACATAACTCAGGCATCTGCAGTCCATCGTGCCCGCTGAATAACAACTTTGCTGCTGAAATTTCTTAAAACTTACCAAATTAAAACAGAAGGCTGAATGATACAAAAGGAGAAGTATTTGGGTGTAATTATCAATTGGCTTTTTTAAAAAAGGAAACACATCCTGTCTCCCCAGAACAGTAAATGAGTAAGAGCTACATGCAGCAATGTGAATATTAAGACATTTCTCAAGTCTTCTCAAATGAGTCCAGGGTGGGGATGGGATGGGTGACAAAACTGATAGAAAAACATTGCTATAGACACCATAACAAATAATAAATTTAGATAATTTAAAATTTTAAAAAAAGGCAAGAGGCAGCATTTCAGCAGCAAAGTGCTCAATAAAAAGTATATTGTAGAGGGTAATACAAGAAAGGTGGGGTAGTAATAGGGCAAAAACAGGCCAGCAGGATGGCGAAGGCCTCAAAGGAAATACGGCGTCGTCGTTCTGGGAGGGATAACACGTTCTGAATCTGGAACTGCACGAAATAGCTTTGGTTCTCTTGTGTTGACATCTTTGAAGACCATGATGGAAGCAATATTTCCACAGCGGTAGCAGTAGTTAGGAGCAGACCACACTGTGACCAGCTTCTCGTCAAACATAAACTTATAGCCTTCGTGCACAAGCTGATGTGCTCTGCAGATGAGTTTTAGGTTGTTGATATGAACAAACTGCAATTTAGAAAGGCCTTGTAAGTACTCTAAGCATGTGTTTTAAGAAATCAGTCAATTCATGTAAAAAAATAACCATTTACAGTAGTAAATACTGTCACTAATAAAGTTATCATGATTTTAGAACTCTCTCTATAATCATCCCTGATATTTCCAGAGTCACTTGGGCCCCAGTGCATTATAAAGCTACAGAAACTACTACATGGCCACATTATTAGTTAGAAGTTTCTGAGGCAGGCAAAACAGCTAGCATCTGTAGTCTAAGTTACTTGGGAGGCTAAGGTAAGAGGATCACTTGAAGCAGCAAGTTTGAAATCAAACCAACCTTAGCAACAAAGAGGGGGAAAAAACAGCTGGTGAGATGGGCTCAGCTGGCAGGAGCACTTGCTGCCAGGCCTGACAACTGGGTTTCAATCCTCAGAACTCACATGATAGGAGAGAACCATATCCTACAAGTTGTCCACATGTGCCCCCATCCCCAACATACACACACAAATTAATTAATTAACTAATTCAACTTTTTTTTTTTTTTAATGCCAAGAGGATCAAGAATTTGATTTGAGGCAAGCCTGGACTACCTAGTAAGACCTGTCTTGGGCGGGGGGGTGAGAAGTTTCTAGAAAAAAAATTCCATAATTACTATCAGAAACAAAACAAAGTGGTTTTGTTTTTAATGACTTAAAGATACTATCAGCCTTATTTACTGAGGATTTAGGATAGCTGTGAAAAAAGATTATCTTTTTGTGTAACCTGAAGAGAAAAAGGTTGAGACTGAACTATTAACTTACCTAAGAAAAACCAAAAGAACCAGAACCCAGTTCTATGATTCTACTGTGTTAGAGCATATTTCCACAGAAACATCATCCCTGCCTGTGTATATGCATGTGTGTGCCCACAGCTATTCATGACTTCTTGGTTTGTTGTAGTTTTCTTTTTGCATTGCAAGAGAGCAAACTAAAGGCCTTGTACATACTAGGCAATATTCTACCACAGAACATCATCATCATCATCAGTTCTTTGTGTATTATTTTAGCAACCAAAAGACTACTTTTCCAAAAATGTTGGCTTTACCTCATTTGTGACTTTTGCTCCAAAGAGCCAACCTGCTCCTCGGGGACTGATTGCCCAAGTATCTACATCTTCAGGATCTGACCACACCAGGTCACAGAAAGCTCCTTTGTGAGGAATTTCCTGATTCCGTTCAATGGTTCGAATTTGATCCAGTGTTTTGATATCAGGAGATAAGCCGCCATGAACACATAAAATCTGCTCATCTATTAACTAGTAAAAAAGAATAAAAATAAACTCAGTCATGTCTAAATGCAAGAATGCTAAAATTAAATCAATGGCTATAATTGGGTAAAAAATAGGTTATTAGAAGGAAAATATTGAGGTTTTAATTAGATTCATATAACTTACAGCTGCTACTGTGAGCATGTCAAAAACTTTGGTACAATATCTCCAGGCATTAGCATTTCCATATTTGGTTTGGCACTCATCTGTGAAAGAAATAGAAATGTTCTCATTAATGAAGCAACACATCCAATTCTACAGTAGCTTTTGGCACAACAGAAATCTACCTTACTCTAGAGTAGAAAATTATGATATATTTATCCCTAACAGACCTTTCATACAGAGCTAAAAGAAGACTACTGTCTAACAATAAATATATCCTAAGGAAGGCTGGATTTGGCTCACTACCAAGAGCTTACCTCACACATGTAAAGCCTTGGGTTCAACTCCAAGGACCACACACAGACAAAATTTAACATATATACATATATATACTTTTTAAACATGCACACACACACACACACACACACACACACACATACACACACACACACAGCTGTGCTGGATAGTACTGGTGTCAACTTGACACACCTGGGTTGAGGAAGCCTCAACTGGGGAATTGTCTCCATTGGATTGGGCTGTGACATGTCTATAGGGTATTTTCTTGATTGTTGGGGAATTCAGGAGGGCCCAGCCCACTGTGGGAAGTGCCACCCCTCAGCAGGTTGTTGTCTATTGTATAAGAAAGCAGGCTGAGAGGTTGTGCCAGTGGGAGCAAGCCAGTAAGCAGCATTCCTCTATGGTCTGTGTTCCAGTTCCTGCCTTGGTTTCTGCTCTGAGTTCCTACCTTGGACTTCATGATGAACTGTGTGAGACCCAGGAGATTTAAGAGAAATAAACCCTTTCCTCCCCAAGTTGGTCTTGGTCATAGTATTTGTCACAGCAATAAAGAAGCAAACTAGAACAATATCCTAATGATACTGTCTTCCTTTTCATTACAAGAATGGCCCTAAGAAGAAGCTGGAGAGGCTGGAGAGATGGTTCAGTGGTTAAGAGGTAATTCTGGCCTTGTAGAGGACCTGGGTTCAGTTCCCAGCATCCAAAATGGAGGCAAACAACCTACTATAACTCCAGTTTCAGAGATCCAATGCCCTCTGCTGGCATCCACGGGCACTGTACAACACAAGTGAGCTTACATATACACGAACAAAACATTCATACAAATCATTTTTTTAAGAAGTTGGAAATATTAACCAAAATACTATCATCAGAAAGAGCAAATTATTTGCTGCAACCCAAAACAAATGTTCTGATCAGTTATGTTAACACCAGACAATTCTGTCAAACAGTGCATTTATTTAATGGGACTGCTTTATCCCAGGAGAATAATCAAATCACAAAAATTAGAGGAACCTTCATTATAGGAACATGAATAATCCCTATCTCAACACTTTTCAGACTTAAATTGCTTTTGTGAAATCTGAAAATTGCACAATTAAATGCTAATGTCCAGTCAACATTCCAACAGGCAGAACTAACTGACCTCACTGGATTACCAAGGGCCTGTGAGATGGTTCAGTAGGTAAACAGACTTACCTCCAAACTTGATAATCTGAGTTTGATCCCCAGGACCACATGGTAGAGGGAGCGAACCATTTCCCTTGGGCTGTCCTCTGCCCTCTACTAGCATGCACACATACATGTGTACACACACACACACCAAAAAATTAAAAATAAATAAATAAATACTCAGCACTTGGGAGATGGAGGAAGGAGTAATGTTGAGTATTAAGACCAGCCTGGCCACATAGTAAATTCCAAGCCAGCCTGGGCTGTAGCATAAGATCCTGTCTCCAAAACAAACAAATAAATCAATGCTGAGTGTGTCTTATGAGAAATGTCCAGCCTATAATCCCAGCATTCAGGAGGTTGAGGCTAGCATAAAGACAGCCACATTTAAAGGCCAGCTTGGGCTACACAGCAGGTTCTAGCCCACCCAGAGTCCTAGCAAGATCCTGTCTCAAAATTCCAAGAACAAAGAAAGAAATGCATGTTCCACATGTTTCAGATTTCAGTGTTTGGGGACATAACTTATTAGTGAAGTCCTTACTTAACATACCCAGACCAAGGTCATATTTTATCTAAAATTAAAGCATTTCAAACTGAAACTTTCATGTGTCAAATGCTCCAAATTCTGTAACATTTTTTTAAATTTACATTTATTTATGTTTGTTTCACGTATGTGTATACATGTACATGTACGTCAATGAAAGTACAGAGGTCAAAGGACAAGTGAGTGATCTCTCTAGCCCCCTGGAGGGAAAAATGCTATTACATTTATTTTGTACGTTAAGAAGTGATGCCACAGCACGAGTATATGGAAAGTCAGAAGATAACTTCCAGAACTTGGTTCTCTCCTTCCACCATGAAGATCCTGGAGATTGAACTCAGATCATCAGGCTTGGCACGGCAAGTGCCTTTATCCACTGAGCCATCTAACCAACGCATAATCTGCTTTTTTTTGGGCGGGGGGGAACGTGTCTTTTTTGAGATAGAGTCTTCCAGTAGCTCCAGTTGTCCTGGAACTCATTATGTAGACCAGGTTGGCCTTGAACTCACAGAGATCCACCTGCCTCTGCCTCCCAAGAGCTTGTATCAAAGGTGTGCGCTACAACACCTGGCACAATCTGCATTTTTAACAAGGGCTCAAGTGATTCTAAAGTGGGAAGTTAAGACTACATTTTCTTTCACAGCAATTTACAAAAGAAGTACACCAAAAACTCAGTAGTATATGGTAAGGTTTTCGTTTAAGGAAGTGGAAGAGTAAAGGAGCAGAAGAAAACCAAAAATATACAGTACATGACTTGTACAGGCTTTTTTTTCCCCCTCAAAATAAAATAACATTAGGAGTCAGAGAAATGGAAGGTCTTACCATAAAAGCCATACACCTGTGTTATCTGTCTACTCTCATGATTTCCTCTTAAAAGTGTAATACGATCTGGCCATTTAGCCTTTAGTGCAAGAAGGTAAGTGAAGGTCTCCAAACTATAGTAACCTCTGTCTACAAAATCACCCTGTAAAGTAAAAGTTTACAGTTACAATCAAAACATTAGCTACAACAGTCTTTTAAAATTACAAAGTGTACAAACTCAGACACAAGTCAAAATAACAATAAAAACTTGACCATTAAATTATCTAGAAACAAAGGCTAGGGATATGGCTCAGTGGATAAGCATCCTAAAAAGCCCAGCATGGCCCCACATATACCTATAACACAGCACTAGAGGTAGAGACACGTGAAACCCTCCAGGAGATTGCTTGTTGGTCACAGAATGGGCTAGTTTCTGGTTCAACAAGAGACTTTGTCTAAAGGCAACAAAGTAGAGAACAACAGAGGAAGACACTTGACCTCCTCCTGTGGCCTCACACACACTCACTGGAGCACATACCAACAGACACACCACACACATATACACAATTACCTACAAATAAAGTTTCAACAAAAAAATTAAAATGGAAATAAACTGTTTCTACTAGTTTAATTTTCTAAATTTCTTACAAATGTTGACATTATACTTATGATTCAGAAGAGAACTGAGTAATTCTCAAGAATTTTCTCTGCAAAACCATCATCATTCAATTCTCTATTGCTGATAAGGAAGCTATTGGTAAAAAGTCATGTGAACTAAAAAATATATTAAATTAATATATTTTAAAAATAATCTTAGTCATATCTGAAGAGCTGCATATTTAAAAATGTTTTTGTGGTAAAGATAAGTATAATCATGCTCTAGGTTGAGCTTTGCATTGAACAACTACAAATATGAAATACTATTTACATTTCCCATAAATGTCTAACTTTGATCCATTTTATACCAATATTTGGAAAATGGCTTTAAAAATAGTAATAATAATGAGGAAAGTGAGAAGATCATTCCAAAATAAAATGATTAGAAAGATTCATGGGCCTGGGAGATAATGTAGTAGATAAAGAGCTTGGCTTGTAAGTGCAAGGACCTAAGTTCCACCCCCACAATGCATGTAAAAACAACCAGGCATGGTGATTTGTGCTGTAATCCTAGTGTTGGGAAGACAGACAGGAAGATTCTCGGGGCTTGCAGGCTACCAAGTCTAGTCACTTGGGGAGTTCCAGTCCAGTGAGAGACCTATTTCAAAAGAGTTGGATAAGTAGGTGTGATGGCAAATAATCTCAATACTTGAGTTCCAGTCCAGCCTGGCATATATATAGAGTTCCTGGCTAGCCAGGGCTATGCCAGCAAGACCCTGTCTCAAAAAATAAAAATTAAAAAATTAAAAAAAAAAAAAAAAAGAAAGAAAAGAATAGAAGGTGTATGGCACCTAAGGAACAACACCTGCAATTGTCAATGGCCTCCACACGTTTTTTTTTCCTCTCTCTCTCTCTCACTCACACATACACACACACACACACACTCACACACACTCACACACACCCCACAGAGATTCAAAAAAATTCAACAGTAACATTATATTCTAAAAGGAAAAGTAAGCAAGGAGTCACTGTAACAGAAAATGTGTAGTAGGAGAAAACATGCAATACAAAGCCATACCTATGTATTCATCCACAGATTACACAGTCACAACCCAGTCCCATTTATACGATGGTTTACAAACAAAGCAATTACATGCAACTAGGAAACTGGTAAAATGTAAAAGTACAGACTAATCTTGAACAGATTTAAATAGCATCAGCAATATGGCAATGAAATTATGGAATTTGCATAAAATAAGTCAGATCCTCTTGATTTTAAATAAGCACTTGGTATGGCTAATGTATACATACCATAAATATGTAGTTTGTGTCAGGAACCTGACCTCCAGTTCTGAATAATTCACAAAGATCATAAAACTATAAAAGAAAAGCAATATATGGTGATTACAAGTTCCTGTTAAGGAATAAAAATAACAAATTGAGAATAAGATATGTCAAGAAACAGTACTTAAAGGACTTCAAATATTTACATTTCTTAGAAGAAATAAAGTATAAGCAAAACTGTCATGAATATAATTCCCAAACCTTAAAATTACCATGCAACCTGGGCTAACCTTGATCTTGCAACCTCCTGCCTCTGCTTCCCAAGGGCTGGAATAACAATGTGCAACCCCATCCCTGGCTCAGGAGCAGTGTTTTTTAGAACACTTACAGATAATTGTGCATATTCTTTTAATACTATACCAAAACTCAGCAAGTGCCAGCTTAAGAAAATAAAAGGTTGGGCTAGAGAGATGGCTCAGTGGTTAAGAGCACTGACTGCTCTTGCAGAGGACCCAGATTCAATACAAAGCACCTACATGACAGCTAACAAGTGTCCATAACTCCAGTATATACAGAACTTCTCCTTCTAACTCCTCCAAGAGTAATGCACGACATGATTGCACTTATACACACACAGGCAGTATACTCATATACATAAAATGAAAATAATAAATAAAATATTTTTTAAAAACAGAAAATTAAAGGTTAATTCACAATATAAAATCTGAAACTGTATCTGAATGAATCTAAAACCATTATAATTTGGTTAGACTGGTGTCTGCTTTGAATGAGTAATATACTCGTCATCTGGAATATGGAATGATATCTCTTTATATATCATTTTTTAAAACATAGTTAGGGGCTAGAGAGATGGCCCAGAAGTTAAGAGTGCCTACTGCTTTTACAGAGGACCTGGGTTCAGTTTCCAGCACCCATGTTGGGTGGCACACAACTACCTGTATCTCTACCTCTAGGGTTTCTAACACCACTGTCTGGCCTTTGAAGACATGTACACTCATGTACACATAGACACACACATATATACACATATACTTTTTTAAAGTACTTGTTAATATCACTCATCAGAAGAGTCTTTAAAAGTATGGGAAAATGTTAGTTTCATGGTACTAAACTGAAATTTTCCCAAATGCCAATTTTTCATTAGTAAACTCAAACACTATCACTGGCAACAAATAATGTCAATTGTTTCCTTTGAAATGATTGGCTTGCTTCCTTCATCTTTACCAAACATCTAAGTCTGAATATCCAGTTTGTCATTTATTCTCTCAAGTACAGTGTTCAACCCAGGCATGGTGGCACACACCTTCAATCCCACCATTCAAGAGGCAGAGGTAGGTGGACCTGTGTGAGGTCCAAGCCAGCCAAATCTACATAACAAGACCTTGTCTCTAGGGGGAGACAGAGTATTCAATAAAAAAGCAACTACTTCAACACATGATTCAAAACACAGAAGCATTTTTCCTTGAGTTCTTGAGCAAGCCATCTTTCTTTCAGGAAACAGCAGGTAAACTTTATATAGACTTCACACCACATCCCACAGAACAAGGCAAAGGATGTCTATCCTCAGGGGCTGAGAGTTAGCATTCACTTCAGCAAGGACAATCTTAAGTAAAACTGTTGTTCAGTTTACTGAGTATGTACACTGGAGAAATATTCAAGGACAATCACCAGAGTGAAGTCACTCTCATTTCACCCACACCTATAGAATCTGTGCAAGCTAAAGTGGCTTCTGAGTAGCAAATATACAGCCAAAGCCCAGCTGTGCTGCACCCCAAGTCTGTAAGGTGTCCCTAAGTTCTATTGTTTCAATGCTTCCCTTCACTGTGATT
This sequence comes from Eospalax fontanierii, assembly GCA_035773235.1. Taxonomy (NCBI): domain Eukaryota; kingdom Metazoa; phylum Chordata; class Mammalia; order Rodentia; family Spalacidae; genus Eospalax; species Eospalax fontanierii. Next base: position 53,934,671 of record CM069541.1, read on the forward strand.
TACCATGTTCATGCAGGCTGATAACTGGATCCTGAAAGTCCAGAATGCAAGTCTCACAGATTTTTACATATTGAAAAGTCCTTGGTCACCTGGCATGATAGTACATGCTTATTATATCCCCAGCACTAGGGAGGCAGAGTCAGGTGGTCCCATGTTGCAGGCCAAACCTTCTTTCTCAAAAAGCCAAAATAAACATGAAAGCACATCTTGATTCCCAGCACTGTGGAGGCAGATGCAAGCAGATCTCTGTGAGATCCAGGTTAGCCTGGTCTAGATAGTGAGTTCCAGGTCAGTCAGGGATACACGGAGACCCTGTTTCAAAAAAATAACAACAACAAAAAAAATCTACCTAACATTAAAGAGAGATAGCTCAATGGTTAAGACCCAGGTTCTGTTCTCAGCACCCATGTGGTGGCTAGCAATCAGCCATAACTCTAGTTCCAAGGGATCTGATGTCCTCTTCTGGCCTCCATGGGCACCACACACACAGTGCACTTATATCCATGCAGGCAAAGCACTCTTACACATAAAATAAAAATAAATTAAAAAAAAAAAAAAGAAAACAAAGAAAGAAATTCATTCTCTAAAGCCTAGTCTAGAAGTTGTGAGCAAATCAAAGATGATTTAATGGGGCTTCTTTTAGGAGCCGGTAGTGTGCAGATGTCAGACTTATTATAACCTCACCATCCAAAAAAGTGCTTGAAAAGGCAAAAAGAAAATAGCCTTGTAAGTAGTCAAAATAGACTTTATGTATGAAGCAGCCCTTAATCAAGGCCAATTTAGATACATTTCTGCTTCTTTACACAGACATATTTAAGGCTGGGAAGTTGCAGACAGTAAGTTCTGCTGGCATACTCTCTACTGTTCACAACATGTACCAGCTCTTACAGCCTCAACCGAATTGTAGACATGCAGCAGGCTATGAACAGTCCTGTTCGGTTTTTATTTCCCAGTGAAAAACGTCTACAAAGTCAGGTAATGTTTCCAGTGGTGCCAAACACTAACTGTGAAGTCCAGCTGCTTTCCAGTTCCTGCTTTGAAATTTACAGAAATAAAAGCCAGCTGGTGGGAGAAAAAGATGAACTAAATCTTTTCATTTTATCAATAACTTGCTGTAAAACCATGCAACAATTTTATTTTTCTGAACTTTTGCTTCTTTCATTATCATTAAGAAAATGATAAGATTTTAATATGATATAGAATGAATGAATGAATGAATGAATGAATGGGAAAACGTACCCCAAAGCAAACTATCTTCTGTCAATCAAAATTACTATGAGCAGCCTAGGCTTGTTTTTGCATCTTCCACCGCCCCAAACACCATGCCTCCCGAAGAACAATACAGTAATCTATACACTTCACAAGAGGAATCAAAACACGCAGACCGTAGTGAAGACTAACACCGCCTAGCCATCTGCTGGGATTTTCTGCTTTATTTTTGTTTTTCTTTATCTTGTGGCACAAGTTAGAAACAAATGGATCCCCTGTGAAACTTACCTGTCCGTGTATGTCCCCACACACTGTTACTGGTGTTGACACTGGCTGAACATTTGACTCTTCCAAGAGAAGATCACAGACATAGTCACACAGCCGCTGAAAGCAGAGAGAGAAAATGCAAGGTTTATGGCATTAAAACTAAGAGTCAAGTACAAAAACTACAAGGACTAATGTTTAGAAAAACTAGGTCTCTCTTTTGATAAGAAAGAACACTACACTCTGATGATTCCAGGATTACATTTCTGTCAGTTTTCACATAGAATTCAGAGCATAAGAATAATACAATTATCTAGACATGGTGGCACATGCCTTTAATTCCAGATTTAGGAAGACACAAGCAGGCAGATCTCTGTGAGACAGAGGCCACTCTGGTCCACATAGTGACTGCCAGGAGGGTTGGGACTAAGGAGACCCTGTTAAAAACAAAACAAAACAAAACAAAAAAGAATAATACAATTACTGTCCCAAAATGTTAAAGAAGACAGAGTCTTTACAACTGCAAAATAAAGCTTTTCATGGAAAATAAATGCAGAGTAAATAATGTTAAAAGGTAAAGTTTGTGGTACTGGGAATTGATGCCAGGACTGGTGAGCTACAACTCAGGTCCTTTTTATTTTTGAGATGAGGTCTAAGCTGCTCAAGCTGGCCTTGAACTTGTGAACCTTCTGCCTCAGCTTCAAGAGTAACTAGGGTTATAGGCATGTACCACTAGTAAAAGGATTTTACCAATTAATTTTATTTTCATTTTGTTTTGTTTTGTTTGAAGCAGGATCTAGTGTGGCTCAGGCCACCATGAGCCATTTATGTGATGCTGGGGATGAAACCCAGGGCTTCATGCATGGAACACAAATACTCTATCAAATGATACACATTCTCAACCCCTCATGAAAAAGTGAGTAAATGATAGATGGAATGTGCATTACTTCTTAGAACCTCATGTAATTCTACAATGGTTTCAAAATTAAAAAGTTATCAATAATCCATCATAAAATGCAAATCTACAACTGAAGAATCAGTGGACTTAAAAAAAAACTAAATGTTTACATTTCAAAAATATCTCTTCACTGTTTTAGTGTGCTCCAACAAATAGACATTTCTCACAACAGTGTTCTAAAGACAAAATTCATATCCCTGCTATACAAGAAACTGGAAAGGAACTTTCCTTCCATCTAAGCCCAGCTTGTAATACTGCCACAGGCCTAGTGGTTTTTGTCCCCCAGGAAAAAGAGAAATTAAACAAACAAGCACAACTACCTTAAACATTACTTGAGGAATCTAAATGCTACAATTTCCTTATTATTCAGAGACAAACTTTACATGAAAGTACTGGAAGGGGGCACATACAGAGAGAGAGAGACGCTCCTTGACCACTCCCAAGCTGTACTTCATTCCTCGTTACCGAACTGTTGATTTCAATCCTTTACAACAAGCTTAAATGGTATTTCAAGAGGCAGTGAAAGGGACTGTTCTTGCACAGGTTCTCTTGTCTCTGTTTTTTGGGACTCTATCAGTATGCTTGCCGCAGAAGGTACTGAGTGAAGCTGCTGTGTGGAAGCGGCACAGCACTTTATAGAGCCTGTCAGCCGGAGCCTCTGGTTCAGCTACCAACTGAAACAGGGCTGAAGCTGATACCCTTGTTACTGGAGGAGGAGCACCGGGAAGTGGCTGCACACTTGTATACTTCTGTACACATGTCACCGGAGGTCTCTAGGATCAATAAAAACAGCTTCACTGGGGACTGGCAAGGTGGTTCAGGGGTAAAGGCACTTGACACCATGCCTGAAGACCTGTAGGATTCCCAGAACCCACATGGTGAAAGCAGCAAAGCAATTCCTGCTAGTTGTCCTCTGACCTCTGCACTGTGGCATGCATACAGATAGTAAAAGCAAATAGAAGGGAGGGAGGGCGTGAGGGGAGAAGGCTGGGGAGGCTCCACTATTCCCACCTCTGCATCCAGTTCCTGGGTGGAAACACAGCTCTGAGGCAGTGGTGGGCACTTTGCTTCCAAGAAAGCAAGAAGGAAGAAAGTTTAATGATGGGGTAGAAAGATGGCTCAGTGGATAAGAACACTTGCTATTCTTCCAGCGAGCCAGGGTTCAACTTTCAGCACCCACATGACAGCTAATAACTACCAGTAACTCTAGTTCCAGGGGATCCAACACTCTCTTTTGGTCTATGCAAACACTGCACACATGAGGCATTTACATGCATGCAAGTAAAACATACATACACATAAAAATTTTAAAGTAAAAAGAATAATTAATATTTTTTAAAAAGAAAGGCTTATGGATAAATGTATTTTCTCCCTCGGGGCATACTAACATGCTTCCTTTAATTTTTGTTGTTTTTGTGTTTTTGTTTTTGTTTTTGTTTTTTAATATGACTTCATCTGTATGGATCTGGGATCATCCAGGATATTTTTGGCTTAAAATCTGATTTATAAACTTATTGCAGAAAAGGCTACCTCTCACTGGAGGAAAGCATTTGGTATGTTTCTCTTATTTTAAAACGTGTACCTCTAGCCTATAAATGGCTAGCAATATTTGAATCACACCATGATTTTTTCAAGTTGACAGCAGTACAGCAGAATGATTAAGGATAGAGGTTACTGAAGTAGAATGAACTGGGGTCAGATTTTGACCCCATTGCTTATTTAATTCTAGGGCTTACTACAAGTGTCTAACCTTACAGAGAGCCTCAAGCTTCTGGGGATAAATGAAGTCTAGTAATAGTACTCTTCACCATAACTAAAGGTTTGGGAAGGAGAAGATATGAGACCTGCAGAGCCTTGGAGAAAACACATTCTATCCCGGGCCCCTCCCCTCAGCACTCTACCCACTCTCTGACAAGGAGGTGAGAGAGGTGTCACATTTCCAGAGACGGAATTGTGGAAAGTTCACTGCTTGCTAAACACGTCATTATATTAGACTGCAAATGTCTCATTATTAATCTGGAAAACTAGCATAATTTTAATTAACAGAATGATTTCCTCTGGTAGGATTGGGGTAGAGGAAGGACTTAGGAAATGGTACTAGATTTTATCTGGAGAAATAAATTTGTAAAATTAACTAACTTTGAAAAACGATACTGATATGGAAGTCAGAGACATGTCCATTATTAAAGTATATTCTAAAGCTTCTACAATTAAAGTACTTTGGTAAAGAAATAAAATGACCAGTGAGAGCTGAGCATGGTGGCTCACACGTTTAGTCCCAGCACTTGGGAGGCAGAGGCAGAGGCAGAGGCAGAGGCAGGTGGACCACTATTGAGTTCAAGGCCAGCCTGGTAAACATAGGGAGTTTCAGGCCAGCTGGGGCTACAGAGAGACCCTGTCTCAAAAAGACCAAAAAAAACCCCCAAAACTCCAAAACCACAAAAAAAAAACAAAAAGACCAGCAAAACAGAAGTAAAAGTTTAGAAATAAATGTGAATGCATAAAGTTCAGAACATAATTATAGCAGAGCATCTACCTAGCATGTATAAAGCCCTGGGTTCAATCCCCAATACCATATAAACTGGGCATGGTGGTGGACCCTGTAATTCCAACACTTTGGAGGAATTACAAAGGAATAAAGGAATAAAGAGTTCAAGGTCATCCTCAACTTCACAATTTGAGGTCATCTTAAAGCTACCTGGGACCCTATCTCAAACCATTGAAAAATAATTAAAACTAAATAAAATAAACAAACAAAAATTGCTGTTTAAGTTGCTGACTGATTCAGTTCTGCTTTTTAAAAAAAATCATGGGGCTAGAGAGATGGCTCAGCAGTTAAGAGCACTGGCTGCTCTTGCAGAGGACCCAAGTTCAATTCCCAGCACCCACATGGCAGCCTGCAACCCACAAGAACTCTGGTTCCAGGGTATCTGACCCCTTCTGGGTGCCTCAGGCATTACATGCATTCATACAATAAAATAAGAATAAATATTAAAAATAGTTTTTGAAGACACCAAATTAATTCTGGCTTGGAATTATGACAGAATTTTCAACAATTTCTGAAGTTGCCTAAAAATGCATACCAAGGAATTAAGTTATTAAATTTTTTATTTACTTTTGTGTGTATGAGGATTTTTTTTTTAATCTGTATAAGTGTATTGCCTGCATGTGTGTAAGTACACCTCTTGTGCAATGTCCTCAGAGGTCAGAAGAGGGCACTGGATACCCTGGAACTGGAGTTAGGGATGGTTGTTAGCCACCAAGTAGGTGCTAGGATCCAAATCCAGGTTCTCTGCAGAAGCAGCCAGTGCTCTCAACTGCTGAGCTAACTCTCCAGTCCTAATGTGTATGAGTGTTTTACTTGCATTTATGTAAATGCACTCATGTCATGCAATTCCTCCAGAGGCCAGAAGAGGATGCCAGATTCCTCTCTAGAAATGGAATTATTGGGGGTTGTAAGCCACCATGTAAGTGCTGGGAACAAACCCAGAGCCTCTATAAGAGCAGCAAGTGCTCTTAACTGCTGAGCCACCTCTATAGTCCCCTAAAATAATTTCTTTATGATTATTAGTTAAAATGTCTGATTTAGTCACTGTGATGGTACACACCTTTAATCACAGCATTCAGGAGTCAAGAGGCAGACAGATCTCTGTGAGATTGAGGTGTGCCTGCTCTACAGTGAGTTTCAGGCCAGCTGGGGCTACAGGGAGTCCCAAACAAACAGAGCCTTGCTTATATATACCTAAGATTTCATAAAACCCTTGGGAAAAAAGGGTTGTGGGAAGAAAAAGTTTAAGAAGCCAAGCTCTAGAGCGGCCACTCCTCACTCTGCCTGATGTCACCCTCCTTTACAAATTGTTTTTTCCCAAATTACACTTTAATGTCATACAACCAATCTGCAGTACCATATTACCATTATAGAATAATGCTTCCATAAAGCTTGTTACTGTGTAGACTATAAACAAGACATACAAGATACTGTGACCAAACAGTAGCCTTTAAGGAGGACCCAAGAAGAAATGCCTCTCTGCTCCCTCCTATCACATATAGTGATTTCCCAAAGCAGCTCCTGATTTTTATCATCTTAAAAAAGAGTCCATTCTGTTGGGCTTTTTGTTTTGGGGGTTGTTTTTTCGGGGGGAGGGCTAGTTTTGAGTTTTTTGAGACAGGATCTTCCTGTAGGCCCTGCTGGCCTAGAACTCAATATGTAGACCAAGTTGTCTTCAATCTCCCAGAAATCTGCCTGCCTCTGCCTCCTGAGTGCTGGGATTAAAGGTATGCACCACCATTTCCCACAAAATTTTTATTTTTAAGTTGATTAGCATCAGCTTCCATCTTTTCCTAAGAGGAATGCTCAAGGACTTAATGTTTAAGAAATAACCTGATCAAGGATGAAGAAAGAGCTCAGCAGTAAAGGCTGCTCTCTTCCAGAGGACCCAAATTCAGTTCCCGAATATTCAGATAGCTGCTAACAACGGCCCATAACTATAAATTCAGGGGACCTGAGGGCTGGAAGAGGGCACTGCATGCACGTGGTGCACTTGCATACATGCAGGCAAAACACTCATACACATACAATAAGAATCAATTTAAAAAAAAAAGAATAATCTGGTTATTACAGTTTTTATTTTACATCTTAACTTTTACTGTTGATTTGATAGCTTTGTTTTCTCTGATTTATTTTTCCTTTTTATTCTATTTTGTTGCTATCTTGAACATACCTTTGGAAGATACCCTCAATTCTTTCTGTCACAAAATGAGTTGCCCTTTAATTAACATTTTGGAATTAATCACAATCCTGAATGGAATCATGAAAGGCTCTACGGTTACCAAATTTCAGTGTGTCAGAATTTGCACCTGCATGTGTCTGGTGCTCCTAATCCATAATAACTCGAAGTCCTGCCTGGTAACCAGTCATCCTTCCAGCTTGAAAGTTAAGAGTAAGCCATAAACTAAGGAACATCACCACACACCCTGTCAATTTCAAAGACTGGGTGTCTGGAAAACACATGTAAATTAAATTACTTAGGCACGCTCCTCCATCCTTCATCCAACCCAGTTATTCTAACAAAGTAAAATTATAGCTGCCTCCTATGACTGCTACTTCTGCAGATATGGTGAAGACTTATTTATTTTATTTTAAGTGTATGAGTATTTTACCTGCAGGTATGTAAGTGCAGCCTGTGCATGCAATGCCCATGGAAGCCAGGAGAGTCAGATAGCCTGGACCTAGAGTTACAGAAGGTTGCTAACTGCCATGCAGGTGCTAAGAACGGAACCCAAGTCCTCTACAAGAGCAGTCATTGCTCTTAACTGCTGCATCATCTCTCCAATTCTCCAAATTAAAGGTTCAGGGATCTATGTCTGTAAGCCAAAGCATTGCCTTTCATCTCTTCAATTCAGCAGTAATTTGTAAGTTCGTAGTTGGGTGTGCTACTGCACACCTTGGATCCCAGCACCAAGAAGGCAAAGATAGGCAGAACTCTGTGAGTTCCAGGTCAGTCTAGTGATCATCAGGAGTTCCAGGTCAGCTGGAACTACAGGGAGACCCTAGTTCAAAAAAAACCTAACATATAAAAATAACTTCGAAGTTCATATTAAATACCCACAAAATAAAGAATTATCTATGAAATTCTATTACAGCACCTGCAACACTGTATAACAACCATCCTTTTCCCTCCCTACTTTCCCTTATTATATTGAGAGGCCCCTGAAGGGAGAAAGAAATGTACCATTCTACCACTGGTACTCAAAGGAAACAGTACTTCTTCATACAAGGAACAGCTTAAAGAAATGTTGAGCTGGGCATGCTGTCTCACACCTACAATCCAAAAACCTGAAGGGTGGATGGACAAAGGAGGATAAGTAGATCAGCCTTGGCCACATAACAAATTTAAGGCCAGCCTATGCCACAGGAAACTTTGTCTCAAAAACAAAACAAGGGGCTAAAGAAATAGCTCAGCGGTTAAGAGTACTGGTTGCTCTTGCAGAGGACCCAGGTTCAATTCCCAGCACTCATCTGAAGGCTAACAACTATCTATAACTCCAGTTCCCGGGGATCCGATGCCCTCTTCTATCCTCCACAGGCACTGCGCGACATGGGTGTGCTTACATACATGCAGGCCTAATACTTATACACATAAAATGAAAATAAATACATTAAAAATTAAAAACATTATATACTGGGCTTCTAGAGAAGTGTCTCAGTAGTTGAGTTCTTATCTAGTATGTGCAAGGTTTCACACATGCACACACACATGCACCTCATAATGAAATTAACATAAATAAAGTATTAATTTTAACCTGATTTTTAAAAAAGTTTATTTGGGGAAGGGAGAATCTTTGAGATGAGGGTCTCACTACATACCAGCCGTTCTGGAATTCACTATGGAGACCAGGCTGGCCTTGAACTCACAGAGATCAGCCCGTCTCAGTCTCCCTAGTGCTGGGATTAAAGAGGTGTGATACCACCCCTGGCTCACTTTCAGTCCTTTCTACTTGTGTTGTTTCTGCTTTTGTTTTTGTGGAGGGTTTTTGTTTGGTTTTGGTTTTTTGGTCCTTTTGAGCCAAGGTGAGAGCCCTATTCTGTCCTGGAACTCGCTATGTAGACCAAGGTGGCCTCATACAGATCTGCTTGCCTCTGCAATCTGCGTGCTGGGATCAAAGGCATGAGCTACCACATAAGGCTCTTTTTTTTTTTTTTATTTCTGAGGTATATGAATGCTTTGCCTGCACATATGTAAGTGTATCATATGCATGCAGTGCCCAGAAGAGAGCATCAGATTCCCTGGAATTGGATTTACAGTTAACAGCAGTCATGTGGGTGCTGTGAATCAAATCAGGCCCTCTGCAAGAGCATCGAGGGCTTTTAGCCACTGAGCCATCTCTCCAGCCCCTTACCTATTCTTAAATGTTTAAAAATGTAGCTACTATAAAATTTAAGGATATGTGTATACACACACACACACACACACACACACACACACACACACACGGCAATACTGCTAGAGTCTATTTTAGGATGACACAGGAGAATGTGACTCTGAGGCCAAAAAAGACAAACAAAATGCCAGAAATTACCAGAAAGGGTCTAGAAAACAATCTTGTAGCACTGCACAAAAAGCAGTGTGTACCCAACTGTTGCACTGTGTTTGCTTTTCTCTTTTCTGCCTGAAGAGAGTCACTGCAGAAACTGGGGTATAGTTCAGTGGCACAGGTCATGCTTAGCATGCAAGAGATCCTATAGTTGATACCAAGCATACAAAAACAACAACAACAACAATAAAAAGACTGAACACAAAAGTCAAACAACTCAGATAAACAGAATGATCACTAAGGCAGGAAATACACCGAATGACAAAACTGAAAGACTTCAACTCTTGAAAGATAAAGACTACTTAACATAATGAGTATAGAAAATCAGAAGCTGGAGAACCAAATAGAATAGGATGCTACAATGTCTCAGAAAAGAAGTCTTTGATAATCTATACTGCCATCTCAGATAAAAGTTCAACTCTGTAGAGCCAAGTAAGTAGCTTACATGAAAAACTTAAAAAGGAAAGTCAGATGTAATGGCACACAACTGAAATCCCAACACCTGGGAGTTGGGTTGCTGTAGGCAGGAGGTTCCTGCTAAGGCAGGAGGTTTGCTGTAAGTTCAAGGCCAGTTAGGCTAGGACTATATAGCAAGATCGATCGCCTCAAAAAAACCAGAGAGGGGGGATAATCTCAATACTATACCTATAGAACTCTCCTCTGTTTATTATTACTACTACTACTATTATTATTATATTATTATCATTATCATTATTATTTTGGTCTTTTTGAGTATGATCTCCCTTTAATCCCCAGCTGGCCTGGAACTCACCATGAAAACCAAGCTAGCCTTGACTTCTCAGGGTGCCTGCCACAACCTCAGAGTGCTACGATTAAAGGCATGCACTACTATGCCCAGCTTCTCTGACATATTTTTTGAAATAAGGTCTCACATAACTTAGACCAGCCTCAAACCTGCTTTCAAGGATGGCCTTGAAATTCTGATCCTTCTGCCTCCACCTCAAAAATGCTAGGATTACAGATGTGTGTCACAAAATCTGGGTTTATTTGGCACTGGGGAGCAAATCAAGAGCTTCATGTATTCTGCCCAAGTACTCTACCAGCTGAGGTACATCCTATGTACTTCTTCCCCCAGTTTGTTTTAATTTACTGTATGTGCGTGTATATGCGTGTTTGTGGTCTGTACAAGTGTGTGCATGCTATGGCATGAAAGTAGCAGTCAGAAGAGCATACACTTTCTCTCCTTCTGCCATGTGAGACCCAGGTATAGACTCAGGTTGTCAGGCTTGATGGCAAATTCCCTTACCCACTGAGTCATCCCTCAAGCCCCCCTCCCCAAAATCCTTAAGTGTAAGTATTTAAAGGGCTGGGGTTACAGCTCAGTGACAGAGGGATGAATTACCTAGCAAGCACAAGATGTTGGGTTTGATTCCCAACACACACACAAAAATAAAACCTTTAAGCTTAAGTATTCAGTAAATTGTCTTTTCTCATTCATTCTTCTACTTGGCCAGGTATGAAATCTGTTTTAGGGCTGGTTAAGATGGCTCAGTCAGTAAAGTACTTGCATTATAAGCATGAAGACATGGATTTAACCCCTAGAACATACGTAAAAAGAAAAGAATCCAGGCACAGTAGTGCATACTTGTAATAACAGTGCTGGGGAGGCAGAGACAAGTAGAATCCATGACACTATGGCCAGGGAGAGACCCTGTCTCAAAAAGACAATGTAAAAAGCAGAAAGTGACTGAGAAGTTACTTGAGTTACACACACACACACACACACACACACAGAGAGAGAGAGAGAGAGAGAGAGAGAGAGAGAAGTTGAAATCTGTACTTTTTTAAAACAAATACTTCAGGATGATATTAATTAAAAAAGAAAAGAAAGGAAGGAAGGAAGGAAGGAAGGAAGGAAGGAAGGAAGGAAGGAAGGAAGGAAGGAAGGAAGGAAGGAAAAGCTCCAAAGTCTCTGGGCAATACTCTAAAATACAGTAAATACACATAGTTACACAAGTGGCTGGCATGCAGTGGTTCCTTCAGTGAGAGCAAGGGCTCTTTAGAAGTTTCCACATAATTTTACAGGGTCCTCCACACACACCCTTTTAGAAGTTCTCACTTAAAGGAGGACCTTGACGCACAGAGGTAAACAGACTGGCATGAGGACAGACTACATGGAGACACTGAAATCTGTATTTCCCATCGTATTCTTTGGAATCTTCCCTGTAGATGAGAATCCTTTGTGACAGAGGTTATACTGCTCTCCATTCATCTTCACATTTCATCCTCCTTCAATATAGGCAGATTCCACCTAATACTCATGATCTGACCATTTCCAACTAATCAAAAGAGGAACTACAGATATATTTAGAAATATAAATGTATTGTTTGATTTAATACTCCAATTTCTAATTTAAATACAAATAAGGGGCTGGAGAGATGGCTCAGCAGTTAAGAGCATGTACTACTCTCAAAAAAGACCTATATAGAGAGACCACAACTGCCTATAACTTCAGCTCCAGAGGACCTAATACCTCTCTCTGGCCTTCCAAACACCCACTCACACATGCACATACCCACACACAGACACACCAGGCATAGTGGTTAACGGCTTTAGTCTCAGTTCTTGGGAGGCAGAAGTAGGCAGATCTTTGTGAGTTCAAAATTAGCCTGGTATAAATAGTGAATTCCAGACCAGCCAGGGCTAAACAGTGAGACCCTATCTCAAAATAACAAAAAAATCCCCAGAAACCCTACAAAATAATAAATAAATCTCTAAAACACAAATTTTCTTCTTTTCTAGCAGACCAAATCTTTTTGGGCCTTAAAAAGCCTCAAAACCCAGGTAGATCTTCGTGAGCTCCAGGCCAGCCTGGTCTACGTAGTGAGCTCCAGGCTAGCTAGGACTACAGGAAGACCCTGTCTCAAAAAAACAAAAAACAAGAAAACCAAACTCAAAGACATTCCTAAAATATCTCCTTGGCCTAACTATCATTAGTTTGTACTTCATGCCAAGGAAGAGAAACAAAATTGATTTTCTTACATATACTAGAAAGCTAGGCAAACTGACTCACACCTGTAATCCCCAAACTCAGAAGACTGAGAAAGGAGAATTACAACTGAAGCTAGTTCAAAACTAGCCTGGGCTACAAAGTGATTTTTAGGCAAGACTGAACTACGGAGTAAATGCTGTACCCAGGCTGGAGAGATGGCCCAGCAGTTAAGAGCACTGGTTGCTCTTGCAAAGCACCAGGGTTGGGTTCCCAGCACCCATGTGGCAGCTAACAACTGCCTATAACTCCAGTTTTGTGGGAGTTGACCCCTTCTTCTGATCTCCATAGGCATTGTACACATAGGTGCACTTACATACATGCAGGCAAAACACTTATACACATAAAATAAAGTGTTTTAAAAAAACATGCTATCTCAACAAACAAACAAGTAAGCAAATAGAAATAGCATTACAGCAGCACAAGCAAATTAATCTGATGAAAATATTTCCAAGGGGCGCTGGAAAGATGGCTGCTCTTGCTGAGGGCCTGGGATCAGTTCCCAGCACCTAACAATTGTGATAACTCCAGCTCCAGGGGATTCAACACCCTCTTCTGGCCTTTGTGGGCATTACATGTTGTGACTTAAATACATTAAGGTTTAACACTCATTCCCATAAAAAACATTCTTTTAATATTTGAAAAATTTTAAGGACAGAGCTGGAGACAGAAAGATGGCCAAGCAGTTAAGTGTACTGACTGCAACTCCAGATTCAGGGAATTCAATGCCCTCTTCTGAACTCTGAGGGCATTGCACCACACCGGTACACTTACGTACTTGCAGTCAGTACGCTCATACACATAAAATAAAAATGATAAAATATTAAAATGAAATAAATAGGGACTGGAGAGATGGCTCAGTGGTTAAGAGCAGTGGTTGCTCTTGCAGAAATCTGGGTTCAATTCCGAGCACCCACATCGTGGCTAACAACCATCTGTAATTCCAGTTCCAGATGATCTGACACCCTCTTCTGACCTCTTGGGCATTGTACAAAACAAATGCACTTACACACATACAGGCAATACATTCCTATACATAAAATTAAAATAATAATTAAAACACTTAAAAATAAAATAAAAATTTTAAATTAAAAAAATTTCCAGGACAAAAAACAAAAAAACTTCAACCTATCCAGAAAAATACAGAATTCTATTATCAGTAGTTAATGAAAAGATTATGGGAAGAAAAATATCTACTAAGAAAGAGGTCAGGCTTGGTGGCTGCAGCTCTAATCCCAGCCCTCAGGAAGTAGAGGCCAGGTTTAAGGGACCCAATGGCATCTTCTGACCTCTGAGGACACTGTATGACATGGGTGCACCTACCTATATGCAGGCAATAAGTCATACACATAAAATAGGAATAACAAATAAAATATCTTTTTAAAAAACTGGAGCTAGAGAGATGGCTCAGTGCTTGCAGAGGACCCAAATCTGATTCTGCCTACAATTCCAGCCTCAGATCCAACACCTCTGACCTCCTGGGGCCCCAACACTCATGTGCACATACCCACACACAGAAAAAATAAAAATAAGTCTTAAAAAAATTTTTAAAGTCAGGTGTAGGAACACACTATTGTAAAAAATCAGTAACAATAAAGAAATAAAAAAATTTAAAAGCTGTCTTTTTTCAATTTTTTAAAATTTATTTATTTTAAGTTTATGTGTGTTTGCCTGCATATATGCAAGTACACCTGTTCATGCAGTGTCAGAGGAGGGCAGAAGAAGGTGTCAGATGCCCTGGAACTAGAGTTGTTGACAGCTGTCAGGTGCCATGTGGGTGCTGATAACAAAACCTAAGTCCTCTGGAAGAGCAGTAAACACTGAGTCATCTCTCCCACCCCCAAAACTGGAGTTTCTTAAGGTAAAAAGAATAATGTCTACCTACAGAAATTTCACTAATTATTTTTCAAATCACTTCAGTATCTAATGTTAATATGCAGACATACTTTCTGCCAACATTGGTGAACATGGTAGTAATCCCAGCACTTGAGAGGCAAGAGGATCAATACAAGTTTGAAGCCAGTCCGTTCTATATAACACAACACTCCAAAAAAGGACCCATTTTTTAGGGCTGGGGATATAGCTCAGTGGCAAACGGCTTACCCAGCATATGCAAGGTTCTAGATCAACCTCAGTACCAAAAATAAAGTAAAATAAAATAAAGATGAAAAAGACATTTTCCCAATAAGATACATTTTTATATTAATTAAAGCACAGAGCATAAAATAACTATGTATAAAAAGAAAATTTCCAGATTAACTCTTTGATATACAAAGACTTCATGTATGAAATTAATAACATTACCAATAGGAATCTGGTTAGTTTTCCATAAATGAGGGCATTAGATTCCTTCCTTCCCCTTCTCCCCAAACTGGGCAGGTCTCATTGTGTTGCCCAGGCTAGCCCGGAACTCACTAAGTAGACCAGGCTGATCATGAATCCACAAATATCCACCAGCTTCTGCCTCTGCTTCTGGAGTGCTGGGCCTTATTCTTGTTTCCTAACACACAGAACAGGGGCTGGAGGAATGACTCAGTGGTTAAGAGCACACACTGCTCTTTCAGAGGACCTGAGTTCAAATCCCAGCACTATTCAGCTCACAACTGCCTCTAACTTTAGTTCCAGGGTATCTGATTCTCATTCATTCTCTCTCTCTCACTCCCCCCCCCCACACACACCAGCACTCAAGAGGGGGAAGCAGGAGGGTCAGGGGTTCAAGGAAAGCTTTGACTACATAGTAAGTTCAAGGGCAGCCTGGGCTACATGAGGACTTTGTATCACAAAAACCAAAAAAAATGCACTTTGGTCTTGACAGCAGAATCAAGCTGACAAAGGGAATGCCATTGTTCAGAAAGCCCTGCAGACACATGTGTCACCACTGTGGCTCTCAGGCCTGCCTGCTACCTTCAGAAGTCAACCTGTGATAACCATGGCTGACCTGGTAAACTCAAGAGAAAGTCTAACTGGAGTGTTGGAGTGCCAAGGCCAAGGGAAAAATGCAACCAGGATTGGGCAGATGAGGCACCTGAAAACTGTCTATCAGAAGATTCAGACCTAGATTCCATGGAGGAACAACACCTAAACCCAAGAGGGCAGCTGTCACAACATCCAGTTCATCTGCAAGATATCAATGATCAGTCATAAATCTTTTGGTTTAAAAACTGGGCTAGAGAGAGTTAAAAGCACTTGCTGGTTTTACCTAGGACCCAGAATTAGATTCTCAGGACTCACATCCAAGGACTAACAATTGCCTCTAATTCCAGCTCCAGGGAATCAGACGCCCTCTTCTGGTTCCCTTAGGCACTAGCATGCAGGTGAGTACACTACCACACATAGACACACAGAAATAAAAATAAAGTATTAAAAACAAATAAAAAGCACAGAGCAGCCAGGCACGATAGTGCAAGATGCAACACTTGGAGGTGAAAGCACAAGGATCAGAAGGTCAAGGTCATGCACAGGTTCATAATGAATTGGAGGTCAGCATGGTCTACCATAGCATACTATCTCAGGGAAAAAAAAAGGCGGGGGGGGGCAGCTTGGAGCAGAAAGATGAGACAAATGACTGAAAACTTCACATGATGAACATGAATATCATGTAACATAAAAGTAACATGCAAGTTCAATTTGTTTACTTTCACAATCTATATGCAGTTTTGCATACCTGCTGACTGATGTTAAATATCAACTTCCTGTACCAAATGAGACAAGACAGACACACGGAGTGCAAAATCTTCCCTAAGAGAAATAATTCACTGGCAAAAGATAAGTTTTTCTTGAAAGATAAACTGTTGTAAGCCCATAGCTTAAAGCATAAAAAGAACTCAAATAATCAAGAGTTTATGGACTTCTGGGGCTGGAGAGATGGCTTAGGTAGTAAAAGCACTGGCTGCTTTTGCAGAGGACCTGGGTTCCATTCCCAGCACCCACATGGTGGCTAACAACAACCCGAACTCCAGTTCCAGGGGATCCCACGCCATCTTCTGAACTCCGAAGGCATTGCATGACACGGGTGCACTTACATACATACAGACAATACACTCATCCACATAAAATAATAAATACTTTAAAGAGTTTATGCACTTACTACATTGCAAATCAAACATAACGGACTAAAACAGATGCTAGCACCATCGAATAAACACTGATAAGGACCCAACTAAGCACCAGCACTTTGAAAGATGGGTAAGCAAACACCTTATTCCCTTAACACTCATCCCTTAACACTGTTACTTGGCAAGGAGCAAATTATCTCCTTTGGAAAAGCAAGACAATGACATCTTGAATTATAGGAGAATAGCTTAAAAGTCAGAAAAGTATTTGAACTTATTGACAAGCGACTCATTCACATCCCAATTACCAGAAGAAAACTAATACGGCTAGCAAGCAAGCTACTGGAGGAAACTTCAAGACATGACGCTCTCCCCCATCCCCATCACTGCCCACCGTCTTCGGGGATCTAAACACAGCGGCCGCGTCCCTGGAGCAGACAGCTCCTCCTGTCAGATGCCGGCCCAGCCGCGCTCCTGTCACCTCCGGCCGGCTGCTGCCATCCCATGTCCCCGCTGGTTCGGGGGCTCCGTCTTCCGGAGACGCGGCGTGTTCCGGGAAGAGCCATAAGCAAAGCTGCAGGGGCTCGGGGTCCTGCGGGGGTCAGGAGCGGTGACCCGGGGACGGAGGCCGCGACCTCCCTGCCATCTCCGCTCCCGGAGCCCGCGCAGCACTCGGGGAACTCCGGCCCCCCGCGTCACGCCGCGTCCGACCGCGTCGTCTCCCCCGCAGGGCGCCCTCCGCAGCGCCGGGTCCCGTCCGTGGCCGGGGTCCCGCTGAGGGAGAAGGGCGGGCCGGCGGGCACCCTACAGCCGGAAGGGGCTTGCCCCGCAGGCAGGACTCCCTCCGGCCCGGCTCACCTTCAGGTCGTTCTCGGGAAGGTACTTGCACAGCCGCGCTATCTCCACATACTTGTCCAGATCCAGCGGCGCCATTTTAGGAATCACAAGCCGCGACAGCGGCAGCGGCGGCGGCAGCGGCGGCGACGGCTGAAGTAGCGGAGGCAGCGGCGGAGGCCGAAGCCGGAACTCTCCCTACGTCACATCCGGCCAGTGAGTGGCGTCTGCGCAGCGACGTCAAAGCCTAACCCGCTTCTCATCGCCGCCTTGGCACTCCCCACGCCCTCTCAGGCTGAACACCCCGCAGCAGATCCCCAAGTTCCCACGGTTCAGAGGGACCAAACTGCTGGGACCCTAAGCTGTCTGCCGCGGGGTGTGCTGGGATTTGTAGTTTCAGTGTAGCCGACTACTCTTTTGCTAGTAGCCTTCCCTTTCAAGACTTCACCTCAGGAAACCAGACGAAACTTTTCCGAAGGAAGACTACAAAGTGGGTAACTAAGCATTCCCTGGCTACCATTCTTAACCCTGTAAAGCACTCTATCAACATCTTCGGTTAAAGTGCAGTAACTTGTAACCGCCTATCCAAAGCCTTGTGAAGATTTGGCCTAGATTTCTTATGCTAAATTCTGTACGAATACCAGGTTTATATTTTTCTTAGTCAGTTCTCCTAAGACTGATAGGTACGCAGGTACACGTGTTAAGTTACTTGCCCGGGTAACAAGACGGAGCCTGGACTGGAAAACGGGCTACTGGCTTAAGCACGTGAGTTCCAGAAGGTTAGGAAGGCTTGGTTTGGTTTGGTTTGGAGAGTTTTGTTTTGTTTTGTTTTGTTTGACGTATCCGGGTGTCAAGAACAGTACCTGACACCTAATATAGCTTTAACATTGACTCATTTGACAACTGTTTATTGAATAGCAAGTGTCAGATAACGGTTGTAGGCACTTGGAATGCTTAATGACCGAAATAAGACAAAAGTCTCTCTATCCTCAGCCTGTGATTTATTTATGCTAGGGATAGACAAAACATAAACAATATATAATAAATGACTTATAGCATATTAGAAATTGATAATTGCTGAGGAAAACATCCCAGCATAGTAAGGAAGGTGGGGTGATGGCCCATGTCCTTAATCCCAGCACTCTTGAAGCAGGAGGATCTCTGTGAGTTTGAGGCTAGCTTGGACTACATACCAAGTTCCAGGCCAACAAGGGCTACACAGTGAGGCCTAGTCTCAAAACAAAACAAAGACAAAAAAAGGAGCAAAGTTGGGGGGTGGATAGCCATGCAAACACTTGTGAGAAGTTATAAGAAAAAGTTAATGGAGAGATCCTAAGCATATCCCGAGCCTTTGAGAAAGATCAATACTAGAGTGGCTGGAGATCAGAGAGAAGGAATATATTGATTTTATTCTATTTTTTAACTTTACTTTTGAGGTAATGGGCAACTGTTGCAAGGTTTCAAACAGACGTAAAATGATAAATCTGTTGAGGTTTCTTTTACTTTGGTTTGGTTTGGATGGTTGGCTGGTTTGGTTTGGTTTTGGTTTTATCAGACAGGGTCTCATGTAACCCAGGCTGGCCTGGAAATTGCTATGTAACCAAGACTGGACTTGAACTTTTGATCTTCCTGACTCCACATCCTGAATTTGAGGATTATAGGCATGTTCCACATGTGCAAGTTTGTGGAGTATATGCATTTACCACATGCATTGCTTGATCTAACTTGTTTTAAAAGTATATTCTGGGGCTGGAGAGATGGCTCAGCAGTTAAGAGCACTGGCCACTTTGACAGAGAATCCAGGTTTGGTTCCCAGCACCCACATGGCAGCTAACCAAGGTCCATGACTCCAGTTCCAGGGGATCCGATGCCCTCTCTGGCCTCTGCAAGCATTGCTTGCATGTCTAAAAACTTTGGAGGAGATAGCCTTTGGAGATAACCTTGGCTAAATAGGGAGTAAGGGTAGACTTCAATACACAGGTCCCTCTTTCAATAAAACAAAAAGACAAAAATTGTTTTAAAGGCATGATGGTTCATACCTGTAATCTTAGCACTTGGGGATGACTGCAAGTTCAAGGCCAGTTTGATCTACATATTGAATTCCAGGCCAGCCAGCCAGGTCAACATATTAAGACCCTGTCTCAAATAAATATACATATACATATATATATATATATATATGCACCTCACCCTGACTGCTTTGTGGGACTATGAGATGACAATGGTTGCAACTGAAAAGTTAGTTCTGAGACTGTTCTATGAACTGATAGTTGCAGGTGCTCAATAATTATTTGTTGTTCAAGGGCTTGTGTGGGTAGCTGGGCATAGTAATAATGCCTATAATCCCAGAATCAGGAGAACAGGAGAGTGAGGCAAAAAGATCAACATGAGTTCCAGGGCAGCAGCCTGGGCTACAGATGAGAATGAGACCCTGTCTCAAAAAAAAAAAAAAGACCACTCAGTGTAACTGATTGTTTTGCTCTAAAAATGTATTTAGAGATGGTAGGCTGAACTTTATTGTATGTTGCCAGGGATTGAAAATATGGCCTCCCCTGTGATATGCAAATGCTCTATCACAAATTCACCCTCTTCTGACTTCCATGGGAATTGCACAACATGGATACATTTACATACATGCAAGCAATACACACATATAATAAAAAGTTTTAAAGACTTTGGGAAAAGGAAAAAGCTACAAGGGAGAGAATGAAAACCAAAGAGAGAGAGAATGAGAATGAGAACAAACCATGCACGATGGTGATGGCACATACCTTTAATCCCCCAGCACTCAGGAAGCTGATGGATCTCTGTAAAATTAAGGCCAGCCTGGTCTACATAACGAGTTGCAGGCCAGCTGAGGCTACAGGGAGATCCTCTCTCAAAAAATCAATAACAAAAAAAAAATTCAAACATTCCTACCAGAATTATGGAATGTGATTTCTAGTCTTAAAGTATTATGTCCTACAATGTAAACTGTCCCTGAGGAATTCCTAGCCAAAAGACACAGGAGACATCAGAGCCTTCTGGAGCTCTTAGCAATAGGCACTGTCTAAATACATGCTGGACGTATGGCAGAGCCAACATGGCCTTGATTTTTTCTTCCCTAAAGTAAAACAGACTGAGTGGATACCTCTATATTCCTCTTTGGCAGACAGTCAGTGGGACAGTTACAAAGACCTCAAGTGTTGTAAATAAGATGGCAGAGTACTGAAGAGAGATGCAGCCCCTAAATTCCACTTTTACCGTGAATTTTGGTTATACTTTCAAGTAGCTAAAAGCATTTCCAAGCTGGTGTAGGGAAATCCCAGTACATGTAAAATGGAATCAGACGTTCAAGGTCATCCTTCGCTATATAGGGAGTTGGAGACCAGCCTACGCTATATGGGACCTGGTCTCAAAAACAAAAACCAGAGGACTGGAAGGATGGCCCAGTGGTTTAAGTGTACTTACTGCTCTTGCAGAGGACCCTCCCAGCACCCACATCCAGGCACACAATCTCTGGGAGATCCAACATCCTACCCTCTCTGGCCTCTGAGGGCTCCTGGACTCACTTGCATATATCTGCATAGACACACACAAATAAAAATAAATCTTTAAAAAAAACCCAAACAAATTGATCTTTCATTTCTATTGGTAAATCCTCTCAACAACTCTTTACTATTTCCATTCTCCATGTTCGTCAACTAGGGTTCACAGATGGTGATGGGCTTGCCAAAGTTCTGTTTTTAGTGTGGAGCCTGGATTTGAAGATAAACTTGGCTGCCCGTTCTCCAGTAAGGTATAGTAAGGTACTTTGTTTCAGACCTTGGTTCCCAGTTCCCAGGGTAGTGACTATTTCAGAGCGCAGTACTCTAAGCACACATAAATGAGCCACATCCCTTTTCCCGGCTCTGGGCCAGCTGCTGGGACCCCACCACAGCCCCCACTGAAATCTTAACTGTGTGTTCCAGAGAATGCACAGGGAAAATATTAACTTCCTCAAGAACATATAGTCTCATCGGTGAATTTTTTATTCTTTGCATCCCCTACAATAGGACGTACTTTATCTTGTTTTATCTCTCTGCTCTACCGTTAAGTGGTCTGGAACCTGCTGTAACCACAAACAGCAATTATGAAAATGAACCACTGCCTGAGTGTCACTGCCTGAGCCAGCCTCAAGCCTGCACAGGTGAAGCCTAGCCAGGTGGCGCCAATAGATAACCCCAGCTACTCAGAAGGCTGAAGCAGAATTCTGGCCAGCCTGGGCTACACAGTGAAAAGTTCCAGGCCATGATCCCCTTCCGAAGTCATGGCTAACAACTGCTGTACCAACTCCCTTAGTCCCTTAAGGATGGAACAACTGCCAGGGAATTTGGGTCACCACGTGGGCACCAACCCGGTGCACATGGTTCCTGACCCCACCATCACCACCACCACCACCACACACACACATTTCTTCCGCAGTGGAGGGGTGCAGTAGCGAGTGGAACTGGGAGGCACCGAGCGGTTGGCCCGGATGAACTTCCGGGGTCTGGGGGAGGGGCGAGCGTCTAAGCCCCACCCAGTGGGGGTGGAGCCACGCCCAGGATGGTCCAAAGCTACGGCAGGTATTTGGTACTGGGTTGGAGGTTTCTGGGCCCCGGATCCGAGCGCGGTCAGGGGAGCCGGCCGCGTGGGCCTGAGTCCGGCGGAGAGGGCTGCGTCCGTGGTCTTCGGCCGGGCTACAGGGCATAAGGCAGCCGGCCATTTCTCCCCTGACCCTGACTTCCATCACGGGGAGATGGGCTGGGGGAGGGGATGTCATGGGGATGGCTGCGGGAGGGCCCGACACATGGGAAGCCCGGTCCGCTGACTCTGCGCTCTGGCACTGCGTCCATATGCTAGGCCGCAGGTGGGGCTCTCCCCTGTGTCTCTCCATTAATCCCTTTTTTTCATTCATTCATTCCTCACTTCCGGATCCGTTAGTAAATTGTCAGAATGAATTTGAAGGTCTACAAGCTGGGTCTTGTTGATCCTGTTGTTATGAGACAGTCTCAGTCTAGCCCACACTGGCCTCCTAGCCACACACTAGCAGTCTTCCTGCCTCAGCCCACAGTGCCAGGATTGCGGTTGCAGTGCACTACTGTGCCTAGCTAGATTAGAGACTTTTAATAATAATTACGTTCAGGAGTCTGAGGTGTAGTTCAATTGGTAGAGTACTGCCTAGCATTCACATAGCCCTGGATTCGATCCCTAGTATACCATGAAACCAGGCATGATGGTATTTTCCTGTAATCTCAGCACTTAGAAGGTGGAGGCAGAAGGATCAGAAGTTCAAGGACATCCTCAGATACATAATAAATTCGAGACCAGCCTGGTTACATGTCCCTGTCTCTAAATAAGTAAGTAGATTAAATAAGAAAAATAATTACATTCAGAAAGATTCCTGTAATGCTAGTAAATATACACACAAAAAAAATACTTTCAACCTGTTGTGATGGCCCTAATCCCAGCACCTGGGAGGCAGGAGCAGGCAGATCTCTGTGAGTTCAAAACCAGCCTGGTCTACATCGTGAGTTTCAGGCCAGCTGGGGTTATAGGGAGATCCTGTCTTAAAAAATAAACTGTCAATCTGTGAGGCAGAAAGGGTAACTTCTATAACTCTCGTTCCATAGGTTCAGATCGCCACTTCTGGCCTCCATGGGCACTATATGCATTTAGTGCATATACATCTCTGCAGGGAAAACACTCATACACATAAAATGAAAACAAATAAGAGGCTGGAGAGATGGCTCAGCAGTTAAGAGTATTGGCTGCTCTTGCACAGGACCCAGGTTCAGTTCCCAGCTCCGACATGGCAGCTAACAACTGTTTGTAACTTCAGTTACAGAGTATCCCATGCCCTCTTCTGACCTCCACAGGCATTGTACAGCTTGGGTACATATTGGGTAAATATTCAGGTAATAGACTCATTATACATAAAATATGAAAAAATAAAAATGTGTTAACTCAAAAGGTTGGTATGGCTTATTCAAATTTATCAGACTTTAAAGATTGGTACATTCCAATGGGGGAGGTTTATTTACTTATTTAGGGGATCAAACCTGGGGCCATGCCCATCCTAGGCAAGTGCTCTACGGTTGAGCTGCATCCACAATCCAACAGGAAAGGTTTGGTAGAGGGATGTGACCTCATTTGTTCTGTTTTAGGAAGAAGATAATCCTACATGTCTAAATACCACGTTCTTGATTCTGCATAGGACATCATGAAGCAGCTGCCAGTCTTGGAGCCTGGAGACAAGCCCATTAAAGCCACATGGTCTGTAAGGAAGGAGTCAGACACAAAAAAACATGAGTTTTTGTTTCATTTAAGTAGTTTACTAACATACTTGATTATAAACCAAAAGGGGTAACAGTGAAACTATGCACAATTTCTCGTAATTAGACTCAAACTGTCTGGGAAGGCCTTCGGAGGAATGATAGGGGAGCAATAATTATCACAGAGCAGATGTTAATTTTATTAAAATCTAACTACCAGGAGGAGTAGAGCACTGACCATCTGGCACCCTCAGCTCCAGTGCTTTGTCTTCCCCTGAATTGCGACTCATTCTTCAGTTTTTAGGGAGTTGGATTGGATTATCCTAGTTTTTCAGTGTTGCGTGGCTGTCCGTTTAACCCTTCATTCAATGACTCACACTGGCCTGTGGTGGTGGCTGCTTTTTTGGGCGCCTGAGGTCCGAAGACAAACAGTCTGTGTGGTAGGGTAGAAACTAAGCAATGCTGCTGATAAAATACGATCAGCCCTGAGGAACCTACCGAAGGCTAGAGGGAGGTGCAGTGTGTTCACAGGACCTTCAGGAGAGCCTCCGTGCTTGTTCCCCTCCATCCGGCTTGGTCCAGATCTATCACATGTGCTCATAACATTCCTTAGGGATACATAGTGAGACCCTGTCCCTCCCCAAAAAATATATCTGTATGACAGGGCTACACTAGGTAGCCTTGGCTGGCCTGAAACTTGTTCTGTAGACAAGCCTGGCCTCAAACCCACAGAGGTCTATCTCCTGAGTGCTGGGATTAAAGGTGTGGTAAGATTATTTTAAGATTTTTTTTTCTTTTGAGATAGCTCAGCTAGCCTGTAACTCAACATGTAGACCAGGCTGGCCTCAAACTCTCAAGAGATGTGCCTACCTCTGACTTCCAAGTGCTGGTATTAAAGGTATGCACCACCATGTCCACCCTAGATGTATTTGTTTTAAAAATATTTTATTTACTATTTTTATTTTATTTTATGTGTTTATTATATTATATTGTCTGCATGTATGTAAGTGCACCCAGGTCATGCAATGCCCTCAGAGGTCAGAAGAGGGCATCAGATCCCCAGAACTGGAGTTACAGTCAGTTGTTAGCTGCTGAGTAAGTGCTGGGAACCAAACCTGGGTCCTTTGTAAGTACAGCCAGTATTCTTAACTGCTGAGCCATCTCTCGAGCCCCTTATTTGTTTCCATTTTACGTGGATGAGTGTCTGCATGGATGTATATGCAGCATGGATATGGTGCCCATGGTGGTCAGAAGAAGGGGTCAGAACCCATGGAATGGGAGTTACTGTGAGCCTCCCAATGTGGGTGCTCTGAAACCAGGGCCTCTGTAAGAGCAGCGATTATTTACCACTGAACTATCTCTCTTTATAATTTTTATATAAAAACTTGTATTTATCAGAAAAAAAGTATTTATAAAACCTTTTAATGTTCCTCTTGCCGCCAGGCTGTGGAGGCTGTGACAGCAGGGAATGCTTTGCTTCATTCAGCATCTTTCTGGATGTCCTTTTTTCTTATTTCTTCTTCTTTTTGAGACAAGTCTCCCTATAGCCCCAGCTGGCCTGGAACTTACTATGTAGACCAGTCTGGCCTCAGTCTCACAGAGATCTACCTGTCTCTGCTGAGATTAAAGGTATTTGACACCATGCCTGGCTTATGGAGCTTAATCCATGAATTCTAGAGGATTTTCCCCACAGGGATATATCGCTGGACCCAGAAAGTTTCCTGTGAATACACAAAATACTCTAACCACCATTCACTGAGCCCACCATTCAACAGAGCTCTTGCAAGGCTCTGTTTAAATCTTCACAACCCGTTTTGGAGGTAAGAACTACCACAATCCTTGTTTTATAAGCAAGGAAACCAAAGTCATAAAAGTTATATGACTACTAGAGGTCACACATCTAGAAAGTACAGGTCTGTCTGAATTCAGAAACCATGATGATAACCACCATTGACAGGTGCCAAGACACACCAGTAAACCTCTCTGGATGTGGTTTTCTCTATCTACCACAGAGCCCCACGTAAGATGAAAAGTCCTGACAAAACTGCAAAGCCAAAGACTGAGCATAGGGAAGGAGGTACTGTTACTCATCAGGAAAGTATTGCTTTGCTGGATACAATTTAATTGTCTGTGGTACCAGTGAGATGGCTCAGCAGGTAAAGGCTCTTGCTGAACAAGCCAGTGACCTGTGTTCAACTTCCCGAACCCACATAAAGGTGGAAGGAAAGAACCAACTCCACAAAGTTTTCCTCTGACCTACACATGTGCTCTGCGATATGCCGACTTACACACACATCTTGAGCATGCACATGCACAATCATAATAAATTCAATTTAAAGTGTTAACGTGTATACCAGACCCTTGGTCCTAATGGTTATTTTATAAGGAATGGAAGAATACAGTGTACCTTTATTCCCTGCACAGGCCTCCTGAATATATCTTCCCTTTGGCAGGTACACTTTGACTCCTCCTGGAGACAGACCCTGCCCTCGAGTTGGTCACAGCTGTTCATATTTACCCCCAGTTGGTGACGCCAAGAGAGGGAAAGTCTTCATTGTTGGGGGAGCAAATCCTAATCAAAGCTTCTCAGATGTACACACCATGGATTTGGGTAAGATCAACAGCTGCAGACGTTCTTTGCTTTGAGCTGTCAGCCATGAGCAGAGCACTCCTACAGAATACCTGCTCAGACTGGACAACAGAGTTTTTCTCTAAGGAAAGAAACTTCACTGGCTGGACCCTAAGGTCTTGGCATACTCCAGCACACACACACCTATTTAGCACATCCTTGATTGGGGAAAAGAATCTGTTTGGCGCCCCATCCACGCATTTCTGTTGTTTATCAGCTTTCCTCTAGGAGGTATCAGTGACTCTTGCCCCTCCTCCCCGCATTCTCATTACTCGTCATGTCCCGATTTGATCCGCCTCATCCATGTCTCCCCTTTCCATCTCCACCTCCGTAGTCACATGACTGCTGTCTCTCAGCTAGACTTGGGATCATCACCAATCCAGTCTCCCTTCTTCCATATTTACCACTATATAGTCCATTTTTTATACCTAAGCAGAGAATATTGATCTGAGGGGGATGTTCAGTGTTTATTTGTTTTGAGGTAATCTCATGTAGCCCAAACTGAACTTGAACTCACTGTGTAGCTGAGGAAGACTTTGAACTTCTGATTCTCCTGCCTCTACTATTCAGGTACTAGTATTACAAGTGTGTGCCACTCACCTGCTTTGTGCAGTACTGGGGTTTGAATGCTGGATTCCATATTTGTTAGGCCAATCAGTGTTCTACCAACTGAGCTACATCCCCATCTCCTCACTTCCTTTCTCAGCCTCATGTGTTGGCTCTCCTAGCCCATGTCTGCTGTACTAAATATCCTTCAGTTCCTTGAACACATCTTGAACTCTGGCCTCCAAGCCACTACTCACATCATGCCCTCTGCTTGAGAAGCTCCTCTCTTTTTTTGCATCGAAGATTCAGTGTCTCTTGGTCTGGGAGCTTCCTCTGCTACTTCTGGACTAGTTGAGACACCACCTTCCTCTATCTGAGTGTCACTTTCTTTTCCACTTCCTCCTCACAGACTTAGCACATGTGATTGTTTTCTGTTCTGCCCTAACGTAAACCTTGGAAACAGAGAACATAGTTGTTTTACTCATAATTGCATCCCCAGCCACTGCTAGAACATATAGTCAGAGCAGGTACTTTGCATTTAGATGACTGGAATAAAAACAAATGAAGTTGTGAACAAGTAACTATTATGTGCTGTACTGGTACATGAAAGGCAGGAACTGAAAACTGGTGACCTACATGGGTGTTTGGTTATGGCCGTGTTACACTTCTGTTTTAATTTTTTTAGCTTTTTAACTTTTTTATTTTATGGGTATGAGTACATCTTGTGCCTGTAAATGCACATATAAATGCACCATGTCATGCAGTGCCCTTGGAGGTCAGAAGAGGGCGTCCGATTCCCCTAGAACTGGAGTTAAGGACAGTTGTTAGGTGCCGTGTGTGTGCTGGGATCTGAACCAAGGTCTCTGCAAGAATAGCCAGTGCTTTTAACTGATGAGCCAGCTCTCCAGCCCCCTGTTTTAATATTTTTATTAAGCTTATTTATATTGCATATATGTACACTTGTGCATACCTATGCCATAGTACACGTGTGGAGGTCAGAGGACAAGTATGTCAATTTTAAAAAATATTGTTATTTTTAATTATGTGTATGTGGGAGACGGCTCTCTGTGTGAGTATATGCACCTGTGTGCTGGTGCCCACAAGGCCAGAAGTACTGGGATACCTGAAATGAAAGTTACTGCTGGTTGTGAGCCACCCAGGAGTCAAACTCTGGGCCTTTGTAAGAGCAGTGAGCATTCTTAACCTCTAAGACATCTTTCCAGACCTGACTGTGTCAATATTTGTATGAACATTTGGTTTATAAAAGATTTAAGATTAAAACATCAGAAACAGGCCTAGTAAGATGGGTCAATGGGTAAAGGCGCCTGCTGCCAAGGCAACCTGTGTGAGATCCCCAGGCCCCCCATGGCAGAAGGAGAGCACTCATTCCTGCAAGCTGTCTTCTGCCCTCCACATACAGTGTGCCCATCCAAATAAAATATAATAAAAAAGTGTTTTAATTGACATAGCCTAGCTTCTCATGATGGTTTTCGAAGGTCTGGCATCAGTAGGTTTGCAGGTCTACATGGCAGCAGTTGTTCAGAGCTGAGCAGTCACCTGTTGATCCTCCAGTGACTTGCCACTATCTCTGCTCCTGTCTAGGCACTTGCATTTCTACTACTGGTACTAGGCAATCAATGGTACCTTGACTCCCCTTTAACCCTCAAGGAGCTTACCCTCTAGCTCAGTTATGTCATCTGTCTGTCTTTCTGGAATCACATCTTTCTATGTCACCCTACATTCTAGCCTATAATCCTCTGTGTAGCCCAGGCTGACCCGGAGCACAGAATCTACTTGCCTCCATTTTCCAAGTACTAGGATTCCAGACTTGCGCCACCACAGCAGCTTCAGTTACATCTTTGCTGCAACTTATGTATACCATTGTGACCCTGGCAAAGCCACTTGGACCACACTTCCAGTTAAGTAGAGATACAGTTGAATTGGCTTACTTTGTTACTGTGATAAAACACTCTGACTAAAACCAACTTAGGAATGAAAGGATGATATCACTTACAGGTTTCTATCACATCTCATCCTTGAAGGAAGTCAGGGCAGGAACTCAAAGCAGGAACCTGGAGCAGAGAGGAAAACTGCTTACTGGCTTGCTTCCCTGTCCTGTGCTCAGTCTGCTTTCTTATACAACCCAAGACCACCTGCCCAGGGAGGCACTTCCCACAGTGGCCTGGGCCCTCCCACATCACTCAGCAATCCAGAAACTCTCTCACAGACATGCCCACTGGCCAATCCATAGAGACGATTCCCAGTTGAGGTTCTTTCCTCCCAGGTATGTCAAGTTCACAGCCGAAGCAACCCATGACAAACATGAACTTACTCCGCTTGGCAGTCATGCAGCTAACAAGATAATACTTGTGAAGGTCCTATATTACTGAATTGCTAACTGAAATAACTAGTGGGTCTGTTTTTGCCAGACATCAGTAAGTTAGTCCACTTAAAACAGGAGAGAGAAAGAGAAAGATTGAGATAGCAGAGGTGTTTTGCAAAATTGAAGGGTAAGTAATAATATACTAACAGGGGCTAGAGAGATGACTCAGTGGTTAAGAGCACTGGCTGTTCTTGCAGAAGACCTGGGTGTGAATCCCAGTACCCACATGGCAGCTAACTGTAACTCCAGTTCCAGGAGATTTGGAGCCCTCTTCTGTTCTCTGTGAGCATTGAATGACACAGGTACACTCACATAAATGCACACACGTACACCTAAAATAAAAATAAAGCAAAAAAAAATTTTTTAAAGAAAAAGAAATAATAGTTCTGGCTTATTAGAGAGTGGAAACAGTGGATCAAATGGCGCCTTTGGGTCAGATGGCTACCTCTAGACCTATTAACTCAAACTAGAAAGTCAAAGAGTCATATAGATATGTTGCCTGGGCTTTCCCTGTGTGGTTGAGAAGAAGAGTGGGGACAATTTCCATGGAAGAAGGCTTGTGAGCAAGCCAGACAGCTCCAGAGCATCTACTAGAGAAACGTCTTGAAGTGATCATGTTCCCTTTAAGGGCATGGTTGTTAGTCATTAATGGTCTTGGCCTTCTCTTCACTATGCTTCCCCAAGGTTGTGAACAGTTGGCAGCCCTGGTCTAAGGACTGGGGAAATGTTTTCTAGGAACACATCAGTGGAACTCAACCACCAGGGAGGGCCTCTTGCCCCGGTATGAGCACGCCAGCTTCATTCCCTCCTGCACCCCTCACAGCATCTGGGTGTTTGGAGGTGCTGACCAGTCAGGAAATCGAAATTGTCTACAAGTCTTGAATCCAGGTGAGTAACCAGAGGTGATCTTGTTATCGTACATATAGAAGTACAATTATATCCCAATACATTTCAATTGTCTTCATCTATTTTACTTTGCTGACCTCGTAGACATAAGAGTTTATCAGTTTCCCTTTTTTAAACACTTGTTTCTATATATGTGATCAGACAGGTGCCGTGGTGCACATGTGTAGGTCAGAGGACAACTTTCCAGAATCAGCTCTCTCCTACAACCATGTGGGTCTTGGGAATCCAACTCAGGTCATCAGTCTTGGCAGCAGACGTCTTTACCTGCTGAACCATCTTGCTAGCCCTTCCAATTCTTTAAATGGCAAAAATGGAAGGAACTTTAAAGAATATTTATACCCTGATGGTAACTTGAGTCCATGAAGAAGGACATGACTTTTTTGGAAAAGAGGGGTATTGAAATAGTCTCTCACTATATAGCCCTGGTTGGCCTGTAATTCACATTTTGGACCAGCGTAGCCTTCAACATGTGATAATCCTCTTGCTTTTGCTCTCCGAGTGCTGGGATTACAGCCATGGGTCACCAAGCCCAGTGTGAAATGATTGTTTTAAAGTCATCAGAGAGCCAATCAAGAACCCAAGTCATTCAAACCAGTGGTCTTCAGTGGGGGCAAGTTATGCCTCTCAATGGATATTAGACCATAGTTGAAAACATTTTTATCATTCTTGGGGTGATGTTGCTGCTAGCCACTGGTATGTCGGCCAGAGATAGATAGTTATATACTCTGTTTGGTCCAGGACAGCCTCAAAATAGAGTTATCTGGCAGAGCAGATAACTCGCTGTGTGTGTATGTATGTGTTGATATGGGGCCTAACTCTTTAGTTCAAACTGACTGTGAGCTCATAGCAATCCTCCTGCCTCAGTCTTCTGAGTGCAGGGATTCAGGCATATACTCCCATGCCAAATTTATTTGTTTTGAAATAGAATTTTACTATGTAGTCCAGGCTAGCTCAGAACTCCTGATCTTCCTGCCTCAGAACTCCAAAGGGATGGAATTGCAGGACTCTGCCACCATGCCTGGCAGGACTGAATTTTCTTATGTGTCAAGTATTGAAATTTCTTCATAGTGTTTAAACAGTGTTTTATGCATCCTTTGATTGGTTTGAGTGTCTTTTTTGCCTCTCTCTACTCTCCCTCTCTGGAATATAAATGCTTTGAAAATAAGAATAGATATTCAGGGACTGGAGAGATGGCTCAGCAGTCAAAAGCACTGCCTGCTCTTACAAAGGACCTGGGTTGTTTGCAGCATCCACATGAGGCTAACAATGGTCTAGAACTCCAGTTCCAGATAATTTGCCCTCTTCTGTTCTCCATGGGTCCTGCATGACTCAGGTGCACTTAGACACATGTAAGCAAAACACTCATACACATAAAATGAAAATAAATTTAAAAATTAAGCCAAGTATAGTGGCATATGCCCTTAATTTCAGCACTCAGGAGACCGAGGCAGATGTATTTCTATGAAATTTCTGGTCTACATAGTGAGTTGCAAGCCAGCTGGAGCTACAGGAAGACCCTGTCTCAAAAACGAACAAACAAAAAGAATAGGCACTCAGCACCAGGTATGCTAGTGTACAACTTTAATCCCAGCAGAGACAAAGGCAGGCAAAAGCAGGTGGACTGCTTCATCTGCCAAGTGAAGAGACTTTCTACACACCTCTCGGGAATGATTGAGGACAGGGGGAGTGACAGAGTGCTCAAGGCAATGATCCTGCCTGAATAAGGTGCTGAATTAATGCATCTGTTCCTATACTATTCATTTAAAAAAAAAAAAAAAAGACTTATTGGGGCTGGAGAGATGGCTCAGTGGTTTAAGAGCACTGGCTGCTCTTGCATAGGATTCAGGTTTGGTTCCCAGTGCCCATTTGGTAGCTTACAACCATCTCTAACTCCAGTTCCAGGAGATCTGACACCCTTGTTTAGGCCTCTGTGGGCACCAGGCACACATGTGTGGTACACATACATATGTTCAGGCAAAATACTCTTACACATGAAATTTTTTTTAAGTTTTTAAAAAACTTTTTTTATTTTAAAAGTTATTTTGTTTATTTTTATTTTATATGTATGAGTATATTGCTTGCATGTGTGTAAGTGCACCCAGAGGTCATAAGAGGGTGTTAGATCCCCTGGAACTGGAGTTATAGACAGTTGTTAGCTGCCATGCTGAGAATAGAACCCAGATTCTCTGCAAGAACAGTCAGTGGTCTTAACCACTGAGCCATCTCTCTCTCTTCCCCACCCCTTTTTGAGACAGGGTCTCCCCTCTAGCCCCAGTTGGCCTGGAACTCACTATGTAGACCAGGCTGGCTTTGAACTCACAGAGATCCGCCTGCCTCTGCCTCCAGAGTGCTGGGATTAAAGATATGAGCCACCATGCCTGGCATCATTTTTATTATTTTTTAATTATGTGTGTGTGTGTGTGTATGCATGTGAGGGCAGGTGCCCACAGAGGCTAGAGGTATTGAATCCCCTGGAATTGGAATTACAGGTGAGTGTGATCCTCTGCCAGAGCAGTAGGCTCTCTTAGCCACTGAGCCATCTCTCTAGACCCAACATTCATGTTTATGTTCTTGTTGTTTTTATTGCTGTTTTTTGAGATAAGGTCTTGGTAGCCCAGGTTGGCCAGGAACTGGCTAAATTGGAGAACAACCTTGAACTCTTGATCCTCTTGCTTCTACCTCTGGAGTGTAGGGATTACACACCTGTGTAGCACCACCCATGCTCATGGAGGTGCTGGGGGATCAACCCATGGCCTGTGGCATGCCAGGCCTGTACTCTGCCCATTGAGCTACATCCCTAGACAGACAGCATTCATGTTTTATTCTGAAAGGAAAGAAGCTTCATGTATCTACCAGGTGGTAAACTATTATTCTCACAACAGGACAGTAGAAAATACATAGATCTCCTTGGAGCTATGAAAACTGTTCAAACCCCAACAGCCACTTGCTACTCATATCACCTTAAAAAATAACAATCTTAGCCAATGGTGATGGCACATACCTTTAATCCTAGCTCTCAGGAGGCAGATGCAGGAGAATCTCTGTGAGTTCAAGGCTAGCCTGGTCTACATAGCAGAGGCCAACTGGGGCTACAGGGAGACCCTGTCTCAAAAAGACGAAAAAAAAAAATCAACCAAAAAAAAAATCTCAGCTTCAGTTCTCTTCTCTGAAAAGAGAGAAATAGATATTTACAATTTATTATTTAATAGGAGTTATTATTAGTGCTATTGAAACAGCAGTAATATCTACTTTCTTTCATTAGCCACATTTTCTAGGAAAGTTGGCACATTTGGACTCTGGCATCTAGTGGGGATGGATTTTAGCAAATTTTTGGGTTCCTCTAAACTCACAAGGCAGAGTTGTCAGCAGAGTGGAAGAGGTGAAACTGACCTCATTCTTAATTGTTCTTATGTCTGAGGCCTTGGGGAATTTGGTCTGTCTGAGCAAATTCTAAGTGCCATCTTGTTCTTCCTTTAATGTTGGTGAGTATGCCCTCCCTGCCTAACTACTCTGTGCTCCTCAGAGACCAGGGTACAAAAGTGAACCTGTCAAGCCCTACAAAGTGTCAAGATCAGGGTCTGTAGATACAGATCAATGGTGCAATACATGCCTAGCATGTCCCCAGGCTCTAGGTGCAAATCCCAGCATCTCAAAAAACGAAGAGTCAAAGTCAGAGGTCTTTTATACTCATCCTGGGTGTTTTAAGTGCCTGCCTTCTCTCTGGACTAGAAACCAGGACTTGGAGCACACCAGAAGTGACTAGCCCTCCACCATCCCCAAGAACGTTTCACACATCATCGGCAGCCATTGGCAACCAGTTATATGTCTTTGGAGGCGGAGAGAGAGGTGCCCAACCTGTGCAGGATGTGAAGCTGCATGTATTTGACGCAAGTATGGACTGGGGGGCCACGTTGGGGCTGTTTGCAACACAACCACCCAGCCTCAGGTAGTCTCATGCAGGAATCAAGAACTGGAACATTAAACCACCATGACAGTTATAGTCCTAGATGCCTTTGGTGTGTCCTTCAGCTGATTCTTCTCTCAGAAACATTTGTGTTTGTAAAGAGAGTAGTGATGGATTGATAATTCTATACAGGGCGAGGAAGTGGCTCAGTTGGTAGAGTGCCTGCCTAGCATGCACAAAGCTCTGGGTTCAATCCCCAGCACTGTATATACAGTGGTGGCACATGCCTGTAATCACAGCACTCTGGAAGTGGTGGCAGGAGGACCAGAAGTTCATGTCATCATCAAGTCCAAAGCCAGCTGGGATACATGAGACTCTGTCCCAAAGGCAAAAATCAATTATAACAGCAACAACAACAAAAATTATAGATGCAATCAAATTATATAATTCAAAGAGTACCTAAGAGTCACTGGAGAGATGGCTCAGTGGTTAAGAGTGCTTGCTGCTCTTCCGGAGGACCTGAGTTCAGTCCTCAGCACCCAGGATATGCAGCTCACAACTGCCTGTAGCTCCAGTTCAGAGGATCTGACACCCTCTTCTGGCATCCTTGAGTATCTGAATAGACACACAGACACACACATGAATAAAAAATTTATAGGCACCTAAGAGCTGAGTGTCATAGTGTATACAAGTCACTGTTACTTGAAGTAGGGAAAGGTCACTTGAGACCAGCCTGAGCAATAGGTTAAGACCTCTCCTTAAAAGGAAAACATTCTGCTAACTTTTTCATTTTTTAGTATTTTATTTACTATTTTTACCTTATATGTATGAGTGTATTGCCTGCATGTAAGTGCACCCATGTCAGACAGTGCCCAAGCAGGTCAGAATGTGTTGGATTCCTCTGAAACTGAAGTTATAAATGGTTGTTAGCCACCATGTGGATGCTGGAATCGAACCTGGGTCCTCTGCAAGAGCAGCCAGTGCTCTTAACTACTGAGCCATCTCTTCAGCCTTTGTTTTGTTTTTGTTTTTGTTTTTGTGAGACAGGGTCTCAGGTATCCCAGGCTGGTCTCAAACTTATTATGTAGCTGAGGGTGACATTGAACTTCTGATCCTCGTACCCTCTACCTCTCAAGTGCTGAGATTATACCATGTCAAGCATATACAGTCCTAGGGATCAAACCCAAAGTTTCATAAATTTCAGGTAAGCTCTCTATGAACTGGGTCACATCCTTAACCCCCTGATTTTTTTTTTTTTGAGACTGGGTCTCACTATGTTGCACTGGCAGCCTGACTTCAAACTCACAGAGATCTGCCTGCCTCTGCTCCCAAGTGCTGGCACTAAAAGTGTGTGCCGCCATGCCAACTTCTGATAATCTTTATTTAAAAGTAATATGTTTTCCTTACCTGTTAAGCAAATCAGTTAAGGAGACTATTTAGAAAGAGTATGAGGCTAGGGACATAGCTTATTTGGTAGAATACCTGCCTAATATACTAAGTGCTGAGTTTGGTCCCTAGTACCATGTAAACGAGACATGGTGGCACATTTCTATAATCCTAGCACTCAGACTCAAACCCAGCCTTGGACATATAAAACATACCTTTAAAAAAATAAATAAAAGGGACTGGAGAGATGGCTCAGTAGTTAAAAGCACTGACTTTTCTTGCAGAAGACCTAGGTTCTGATCCCAGCATCCATATGGCAGTTAGCAACCATCTATAACTTTAGCTCCTGGGGTTCCGACTCTCTCTTCTGATCTCCATGGGCAATTGTACCACATATTTGTACTTATACACATGCAAGCAATACACTCATACACATTAAAAAAAAAAGATGATGCCTCTACTAATCTGCACTGATATAGCTCAGTGGTAGAGTAGGAGTTTAGCAGGACAAATACCTCTGTCAAGAGGAAGCATACTCATTTATTTAAGATTTGGAGCAGTTCTGGGTTGAAGCTTAAGGGAAGATCTTTTTTAATCCAGGCTAAGAAATGCCTGCTAATACCCAAGAGATGGTGCCAGCTCTGTAGCCCTGAAGTTGCCTGAGGAGAGGCTGTGTAGTGGAATGAAGATGTGCTTGGCTAAGTGGGAGCTAAAGATTCCAAGGTTACTTCATGCTTGGAGCATCTTTGCTTGCTGGGAGGTGACTGAGATGTATGCTACTTGGTATTAATGCTCTTGCATTGTAGACACTCTGACCTGGTCCCAACCAGAGACGCTTGGAAATCCTCCATCTCCCCGACATGGCCATGTGATGGTGGCAGCAGGGACAAAGCTCTTTATCCATGGAGGCTTGGCAGGGGACAAATTCTTTGATGATCTCCATTGCATTGATATAAGTACGTATGTTCGAGGGCATGAGGTCTTATGTATTCAAAATTTTAAGTATGTGTTTTGAAAGAATTCATGTTTGCTATTATGTGTTGGTTATTTGACCACCTGGCAGAATCTTTATTAGATTCTGTTGAGTATGGGCCTGAATAATAAGAAATAATAACAAGTCGGGGTGGAGAGATGGGTTGGTGATTAAGAATGTATGATACTCTTGCAGAGGATACCAGTTCACTTCCCAGCACCCACATGGCAGCTAACAACCATCTGTAACTCCAGTTCCAGGGAATCTGACAGCCTTTCTGGCCTCCAAGGGCACTGCATACATGCAGCAAAACACGCATACACATAAATTTTTTATGCCTGTATGTATCTGAGTGCACCTGTGTCTTGCAATACCCGAGGAGGTTAGAAGAGGGCATTGGATGCCCTGGAACTGGAGTTACAGATCGTTGTTATCCACCATGTGGGTGCTGGGAACCAAAGCCTGGTCCTCTGGAAGAGCTGCCAGTGCTTTTAACCACTGAGCCACCTCTTTAGTGCCTATTTATTATTTTTTTAATGTGTCTGAGTATATTGCCTGCATGTGTACCTGTGTCAAGTAATGCCCTCAGAGGCCAGAAAAGGATGTCAGATTCCCCTGGAACTGGAGTTACGGACAGTTGTTAGCTGCCATGTGGGTGCTGGGAACTGAACTTTCTTGGTAGAATAGCTGCCTAGCATACACTAAGCTCTGGGTTTGATCACTAGTACCACATAAACCAGACATGGTGGCACATGTCTGTAATCCTGTCACTTAAGAGATCAAGCTCAGCTTGGATACATGAAATCTATCTTTTGAAAAAAAAAAAGATGAGACTGGAGAGATGGCTAAATGGTTATTAGCACTGGCTGCTATTGCAGAGGACTGGGTTCAATTCCCAGAACCCACATGGCAGCTAAGAATTGTCCTTACGCCAGTTCCAGGGGAATCCGATACCTTCTTCTGACCTCCAAGGCATTGCACAACACAGGTGCACTCACATACATACAGGCAATACACTCATACACATAAAATAATAAAATATTTTTTTTAAAAGATGATGCCTCTGGACTTGATATAGCTTAGGGGTTCAGAAGAAGGCATTGGATCCCCTGGAACTGGAGTTACAGATGATTATTAGCTGCCATGTGAGTGCTGGGAACCGAGTCTGGGTCTCCTGCAAGAGCAGTCAGTGCTCTTAACCTCTGAGCTATCTCTCTAGTAAACCCCAAAGACCACTTCCATTAGAATCCCATGAAATGCTTTTTAAAACTGTAGATCACTGACTCTCGCCCTTCCCTCCGGGGAACGGTGATCAGAATTTCAAGCACCCCGTACTGCACAGTAACCCTTTATCCATTTCCCCTCAGAGTTTCCTGCAAATGACCCTCAGGAATTGCTTGCAAACTTCAGCAGATAATTTAAAAACACAATTTAGCCCACATGCCACAACTTTCTTTTTCAGGTGACATGA
Source organism: Eospalax fontanierii (assembly GCA_035773235.1). Taxonomy (NCBI): domain Eukaryota; kingdom Metazoa; phylum Chordata; class Mammalia; order Rodentia; family Spalacidae; genus Eospalax; species Eospalax fontanierii. The sequence goes on from CM069541.1 coordinate 53,972,567, forward strand.
AATGGCAGAAACTCAGTCCCACAGGGGCTGTTCCAGCAGGCTGTGCTGCCCACTCAGCTGTGGCTGTGGGAAAACATGTGTATGTGTTTGGAGGAATGACTCCTACCGGGGCACTGGACATGATGTACCAGTATCACACAGGTGAGTAGGTGTCATTCCTGGTCTTTAAACAAATATAAACATTCTATGGAAAGTGACATGGGGCTTTGTGTTTTGTAGTTCAGTATCTCTATGTCTAAACCTGAAGGAAAGGCTGGGGCAGTGGCTCAGTGTGTAAAACTGCTTGCTCTGCAAGCATGAGGAGTGGAGTGTGACTCCTCAGCACCTGTTACCCTGTGTGCCTGTAACCCTAGCACTGGGGGGCACAGGCAGGCAAATCCCCAGAACGTGTTGGCCAGCCAGCCCAGCTGATACTGTGAGCTTCTGGTTCAGGGAGAGACCCTACCTCAAAGGAAGAGAGTAATAGAGGAAGATATCTGATGTCCTCCTCTCCTCCCTTCTCCAGTATAATCATACATAATAAATAAAATTAAAATAAACCCAAAAGACTGAACACTAAAGTTAGAGAGAATAGCATCATTACAACACTAACAGGAAGCCAGGTATGGTGGTTCATGCTTGTACTCCAGTACTTGGCGGGGGCTGAGGCAGGAGAATTGCTGAGAGTTAAAGGCCAGCTTGGGTTATATATTGACTTCTAGGATAGCCTAGGCCAGATAAACTACTCTCTTCAAAACAAAACCACCCCACCAAACAACAGGTCTTCCAGCACTCAGGAAGTGGAGGCAGGAGGATCTCTGTGAGATCACATCCAGCCTGGTCTGCATAGCAAGTTCCAGGCCAGCCCGGGCTACAAGGAGACCCTATCTCAAAAACAAAACAAACAAGGTCTCACTGTGTAGCCCTGGCTGGTCTGGAAGGGAAGCAATCTTTCTGCCTGTGTCTTGAGTGCTAGGATACAGGTGTGTACCATCAGTCTATTTTTTCCCTTTTATTTCCTGTTTGTGACTCAGATGATAGTATTTGTGGACATTTCCTTTTTTTTTTTTTTTTCCCTGTAGCTGGTCTGGAACTCACTATGTAGACCAGGCTCACCTCTGCCTCCCGAGTGCTGGGATTAAAGGTGCGTGCCACTATGCCTGACTTTGTGAACATTTCTTATTATGAGCCTTTGTTCTGTCCCCTAACAGAAAAGCAACATTGGACCTTACTTCAGTTTGATGCTGTCTTACCCCCTGGACGACTGGACCACTCCATGTGCATCATTCCATGGCCAATGACGTCTGCCTCTGAGAAAGAAGACTTGACTTCTGTGTCTCTGGACTGTGAAGCTGAGAAAGGGGATGCTGCTGACAAGCAAGTGACTCAGGGTGGTGGGTCACATGAGGAAAGTCAGACTGACACATTGCTCTGTTTTGTGTTTGGAGGGATGAATACAGAGGGAGAAATCTATGATGATTGTATTGTGACTGTAGTTGATTAATAAAACTCACATTTTTAATACATGTTACTTTATCAAAGTAAAGCAGGTGGGCTGAAGAGATGGCTCTGAAGTTAAAGAGCACTTACTGCTCTTATAGAGAACCTCGGTTTGTTTCCCAGGACCCACATGGCAGCAAACACTGGTCCTTAACTCCAGTTCCAGGCGATCCAACAAGCTCTTCTTGCCTCCTTGTAACAGGCATACATGTGGTGTACTTACATATATGCAGGCAGGCATACACTAAGTTTTAAAATTTTTAAATAATTTTAATTTTTAAATAATTAAATTTAAAAAATTTAAAATTAAGGTGAAACCTCAGTGGTTTTCTATACAATATAGTCCTCTTAGCCAGGTATGGTACACACCCATAATCCCACTTGGACAGTAGAGGTGGAAGATCAGGAATTTAAGCAACATAGTAAGTTTGAGGCTGGCCTAGGCTACACAAATCAAGGGCCTGAGAGATTGATCAGTAGGTAAAGGCACCTGCCATCAAGCCTGATAACCTGAATCCAATCCCTGGAACCCACATGGAAAGACAGAACCAAGTTCATACTTCTGCACAACCTCGAAAATATTTTAAGCCCAGTGTGGCAGCTCACCAGCCATCCCAGAGCTCAGGAGGCTGAAGCAAGGGGATGGCAACAAATTCAAGTCTACAAAGTGAGAGCCTTTCCTCCCCCACAAAAACATTCAGGAAAATGCAGAGAGCAGGGCACTAGCAGAATGATAGTGAGTTCTCCACACGCCTGCTGTGGCATGCATGTGTATACACATACACATGTTCAAAAAACTTAAAAATACAAAGAGCCAGGCATGGTGGTGCATGCCTTTAATCCCAACACTTAGGAACAAAGGAAAATCTCTGAGATCAAGGCCAGCCTGGTCTACCCAGAATTCAAGGCCAGAATTCAAGGGGCTACAGAGACCTTGTCTCCAAACTGTCTTGTTCTTCCCTACTTTAGTGAACCAGATCTCAGTACAAAGAACTCCATTATAAAGTTTTGCCATCAATAAAACCAATGGACATCTAGATTCTATAGACAATCTACTACCTATAGATACACAATCTATAAGTATGTATGCATGGACATTTCCCAGTTGGAATCTCTTCAATATGCATGTTTTAGTGTTAGCCTTGGAAGACAGAGATGTAGCCTGCTATTCCTAACCAAACTGGTACAGTCAACTTTAACATTGGATTGGGCTTGACCTACAGACTTGTTAACACTCCAAGCTTGCCCAAATACTTGTTTTTGTTTTGTTGAAACAGGTTTTACCATATAGTCCAGGCTAGTCTCAAACTGATAATCCCCCAGCCTCAGCCTGCCTGAGTACTGGGACTACACACAGTACCATGCCTTTTTTGTTGGGGAGTAGATTGAAACAGGGCAGATAAGATCTCAAATTGTAGCATTGAACTTGCTACAATTCTTCTGCCTCAGCTATCCTGAGTGTTGGGACTATTGGTGTGAGCCACTATGCCAGGCCCAAATTATTTTTGAGGTAGCGAACCTGTTATATCTCAAGAGTAACTCAGGGTTGGTATGAGGTCCCAAATCCATTCTTAACAAATCAGTTGGCTGCCCAGCCTTAATATACATGGTAGTGCATATCTTTAATCCTAGCACTTGAAAGGCAGAGGTAAGTGAATCTCTGAGATTGAGATGAGGCCAGCAGTCTGGTGTATGTATTGAGTATCAAGCCAGCTGGGGCTACAAGATCCTGTCTCAGAAAGACCAAATACCAAAAATACTCATCTTTGGACAGATGAATTTCATGTTAGCACAAGGTCTTTATTGATCATACTGTTCACCCAGAACACCCTTTTCTAAAGAAGTCAATTTAAATAATTCTGAACCAGTCATGATGAACCAACTCTCAAGTTAGTTTAATGCAACTTCAGGGTCACCATCTATACCTACCACATTACCACCGAGAAATTTCAGGAATGGAGGTTGTCTGGGCTTCAAAGTATTTTTGTATATTTTTCTTGGCTTATATACCCTGTTCTTAAACGATGTAGCTGAAGCTGGTATTTAATCCTTCTGCCTCCAGCCTTGAGCCACCAGTTTGCAGTGCTGAGACCCAAACCCAGGACATCATGCATGCTTTACCAATCAAACTAACACCTCCAGACCCCAAAGTTACATCTTCATATAGACATTAAATATAGCCCAATGACACTGTTTTTGGCATGTTCAAGGGCCTAGGTAGGCTCCTATACCATAAAATCCAAGTGTGTGAAGTTAAAATTATCAGCACTGGGGATCAAAGCCCTAGGCAATTAACCTCCCACTGAGCCACATCCAAGCCTTTCTGTATCAGTCTAAGTTGCTCAGGCAGGTCTTGAACCTACCTGCCTCAGCCTGGAATTACAGGCATGGTACTCATCTATCCTTAAGAGATTCTAGGCAGCCACACAACATCAGTACCAATAAAAACCACAGGTAGTTTTACAGAGAAGATTCCAATTATGTTCAAAAAAATGCACTGTAAGTTGGCCCTGGAATAGGAAAATTAACAGTTAAGTATCCCTTTGCCTTGCCATAAAGCTAGACAAACTCCCAGGAAGTGGGACTACCTCAGAATCCCAAATAATCCCATCCCCACCCAATGTATGCAGATATACGTGTGAAAATCTAGCCTTTTAGTTATCTTCCTAAAATAAAAGGCTTGATATTAGAATCCTTCCACAAAAACTAGACCAGTGTAAATAACAAACATTTATTGGTGTCACTTATGGTAGAAAAGAGTTCCTACACCAGATGTACATGACCCAACTGTTAAATACAACATTTCCAAGGTGAACACACACCCTGACCCAACCTTTTAATTTTTAAGATAGCCAATTCCTCCTCTCCCCCGACCCCAAGACATGTGAGCAACTGCTAATGAAAAGCAGTAAACAGCCACTTGGGCTATAGCATTTTCAACTCCACTCTGAGGTGAAGATTCCAATTACATTCGAGACTTAAGTTCTCTCAATTTTCTCCTAACGAAAGTTCCTGAGTCCAGTATTTACAATATTACAGCCCTAGCAGATCAGTGCCTACAACTCATCTTTTTCTGCTGTATCCTCTTCACCAGTTGGGGGAGGGCCTGCACTTCCATAGAGTTTGCTGATAATTGGCTGAACAATTTCTTCTAACTCCTTCTTTTTAGCTTTAAAGTCCTCAATGTCAGCATCTTGGTGGCTTTCCAGCCATTCAATCTTTTCCTCTACAGCTTTTTCCATGGTCTCCTTATCTTCAGAGGAAAGTTTACCTCCTAGCTTTTCTTTATCCCCAATCTGATTCTTGAGAGAGTAGGCATAGCTTTCCAACTCATTCCTGGTATCAATACGCTCCTTAAGCTTTTTGTCTTCCTCAGCAAACTTCTCAGCATCATTCACCATCCTTTCAATTTCTTCAGGTGTCAAACGATTCTGGTCATTGGTAATTGTGATCTTATTTTTGTTTCCTGTACCCTTGTCCTCAGCTGTCACTCGAAGAATGCCATTGACATCTATCTCAAAGGTGACTTCGATTTGGGGCACTCCACGGGGAGCAGGAGGAATTCCGGTCAGATCAAATGTACCCAAAAGATGATTATCTTTTGTTAAGGGCCGTTCACCTAGAAGTGAAAATGCAGGAAAAACTTGTTACTGACAAGCACTAGCACACCTGCAAAATCCTCATTTCAGTCTGTTGGAATCTGCAATGAGCAAGGGTACTCTACTGAAATAAAAGTAACAATAATGGAAAAAGAGCAGCAGCTAAGTTCTGACTTTCAACTGAATTTTATCTTTAATAGCACAACTCCCTTTTCTTGTTCTTGTACTTCAGAAGCTAATAAGAGTGTTAGAATAGCTAAGATAACTGCTCAACACTAGCCAAATTAAGCAAACTCTCCATCTGAGTGACAGAGGTAATTTCCAGTGCATATGAACCCATGTTCTTTAAAAACATAGTACAATATGGGCAAATACAAATAATTACCTTCATAGACCTTGATTGTAACAGTTGGCTGATTATCAGAAGCTGTAGAAAAAATCTGAGACTTCTTGGTAGGTACCACAGTGTTCCTTGGAATCAGTTTGGTCATGACACCTCCCACAGTTTCAATACCAAGTGTAAGGGGACACACATCAAGCAGTACCAGATCACCTGCAAAGGAAAATCAGCTTCTAATTCAAAAGTCCTAAGAGCACTACACTAGGCAATCTCTCCACAAATTCTATCATCCCCATTTTCTTTTTAGGGTTGTGCCCTAGGCATGAAATAGCTTTGGCCACCAAGCTAGGCATCAAGCTAGGATGAACAAAGGACTACCATTTGCTCTGCCCCTGACTGATATAAGAACAACACCACCAACGAGGTGTCTCTTTGCCCATTACCAGGGGGAGGGGCACTTTAGGGAAAATTATTTAAACAGTTGGTAATAATGTTCTCATAAAACTACTGAAGCATGTGAAAGATGCACTGACAGTTACCTACCTGTATCTTGATCACCAGAGAGTACACCAGCCTGGACAGCAGCACCATATGCTACTGCCTCATCTGGGTTTATACCACGAGATGGCTCCTTGCCATTGAAGAACTCTTTCACCAGTTGCTGAATCTTTGGAATTCGAGTGGAACCACCAACAAGAACAATTTCATCAATATCAGATTTCTTCAAATCAGAATCCTCCAACACTTTCTGGACAGGCTTCATGGTAGAACGGAACAGGTCCTAGGATAAAAGAAATGATTACAGCCTATTCTACCCAGATATGGCCTATTTATCCTGAATTCCAGAGTCTAACCAGATCTCGTTAGCAATGTCAAGGAACATACCATGTTTAGCTCTTCAAATTTGGCCCTTGTCAGTGTCTCAGAAAAGTCTTCTCCTTCATAAAAAGACTCAATTTCAATCCTTGCTTGATGTTGAGAAGACAGGGCCCGTTTAGCCTTTTCTACCTCACGGCGGAGCTTCTGCACAGCTCTGTTGTCTTTTCTAACATCTTTGCCAGTCTTCTTTTTGTACAGCTTGATGAAGTGTTCCATAACACGCTGATCAAAGTCTTCTCCTCCCAGATGAGTATCTCCATTAGTTGCCACAACTTCGAAGACACCATTGTCAATGGTGAGGAGAGACACATCGAAGGTTCCACCACCCAGGTCAAACACCAGAATGTTCTTCTCCCCTTCTCTCTTATCCAGGCCATAAGCAATAGCAGCTGCTGTGCTGTTAGGATGAAGAAGAGCAGGAAAGAAGGCTTAGTCAGGTTCACATTTCCCTACTTGACAATCATGAAGACTTCTGAATTCCAGACTTACGGCTCATTGATGATCCTCATGACATTCAATCCAGCAATAGTGCCAGCATCTTTGGTTGCTTGTCTTTGGGCATCATTGAAATACGCTGGTACAGTAACAACTGCATGGGTAACCTAAAAGGACAACAAAACTTAATTTTATACACTTTCCCACATGGTTTAACCTCTATCAACTCCAGTCAAACCACCACTTTAGTATCAAAGCCAGCTTACTGTTAAGCGTAGAAATTACACACTTCAATAGAACAACATATGAAAAGTGTCTGGCATTTTGCTTGGTCCACAATAAAACACTAAATTCTGACAAAGACTGTTATTCAGATTCAAAAGTTTAAAACTACAAATGCTTTCCTAAATAAGTGAATCATGAACAGTAACCCCAATCTTTAAAAAAACATTTAACTTTGTTCATTTAACATTTACCTTCTTTCCCAAATAAGCCTCAGCAGTTTCTTTCATTTTAGTGAGAACCATAGCAGAAATTTCTTCTGGAGCAAATGTCTTAGTTTGCCCACCTCCAATATCAACTTGAATGTACGGTTTAGTTTTCTTTTCAACCACCTATTGTACAGAACGATGTAACAGTTTTAGTCTTTCAACCAACAGCCATCTTTCTGTTAATTACACTGTCAAATTTTCTAACACATTACATGACTACACCAAAACTCATTACATACATCATATTCATATTCCCCTTTAAATAAAAAATCGCCCGAATATGGGTTTTTCAGCCTCATCCTAATCCTAAGTACCCCCCCGCACCCTACCCCGCCCTTATCGGGGTAAGGAAAACCAGGACGGACCTTGAAAGGCAAGAACTTGATGTCCTGCTGCACGGACGGGTCATTCCAGGTGCGTCCGATGAGGCGCTTGGCGTCGAAGACCGTGTTCTCAGGGTTGGACGTGAGCTGGTTCTTGGCCGCATCGCCGATCAGACGCTCCCCCTCAGGGGTGAAGGCCACGTACGACGGCGTGATGCGGTTGCCCTGATCGTTGGCGATGATCTCCACGCGGCCGTTCTTGAACACACCGACGCTGGCGGAAAAACCCAACAGAAAAGGAATCAGCACCTCGCCCCATCACGCCAGCCCCGGAGGCCACGCCCCACTCCTTTCCCTCCAAAGGGGCCCACTTACCAAGAATACGTGGTCCCCAGGTCGATGCCGACCACCGTGCCCACATCCTCCTTCTTGTCCTCCTCTTCCGCCCGCACCGCGCAGAGCAACAGCAGCGCCGCCGCCGCCAGTACAGAATACTTCATCTCGCCGGCGCTGTCGGCCAGTCGCTCCCGGGTCAGGTGTCTGAGGCAGTCAAGCAACAGGCAGCGACACCGGAGATCCGCGACGGTTACGAGCTGAGGACGACAGGGGCCAGGGGTCAGGAGGAGATGCCTACAAGTCTCGGGACAGGCCCGGAAGAGCAGGCCGCGCCGCTTACCTCACACACCCGCTAAAGACCGAGTCTCAATATCTGTGTTGTCTTGACCAGTGTGGAGCGCGCCGTCGCCGACTCGCCTTATATACCCTCCCCCCAGCCCCGTCGTGGAGGCCGCCGATTGGTGGAGGCGCTTCTCGTTGGAGCACGCTGATTGGTCTATGCCACCAAGCTGGCCGCCACCGATTCGAAGCGGCCTCCTCCGCAATTTACGTCATCGCTCCGCCTCTAGGACGTACTCATTGGCTACTGGTCCGGCCTCAACGTCCGCCAATGAGAAGCAGCATCCGCCCTGTCCTCTGGCCCCATTGGTTCAGCGGCTGCCTGTCCTTCGTGTGACCTCTCACCCCGAGGCGGTTTCCGCCGGTAACCGTTCAGGTACTCACCTCACGCTGGGTCCCGGGGGACTGGAGCGGGTGCTGCGCGTCAGTTCCCACCCGGTCTTCCGCTTCCTTACCGCTGTTCTCCCCCTTGTCTGTCCATCCCTTACACCAAAGCAGTAAGGGGCTTTTTCTCCTAGGTTCCATCGCGTCCCAAGCCGGCCGATCTCAGAGTAGATGCTGCGATCGCCTGGGAACCCGTTTCTCTGCCCTTCGCGGCCATTGGTTCTGGGGTTTCCGAGCGTTCGGACCATTTTTAAGTCACCGAGCCCTCAAGTCTCGAGCCTGGGGCCTGGTCCGGGTTCTGCCCGGCTGTCAATCACGGCTCCTCCCAGCCAGTTATATCTCTTTTACCCCGAGCCCGGCTATATTTGTCTTTCCAGACCTTTCCAAATTTCCCTTTCCCTGGTAAGTCCCAGAGTTGCCCTGGCCAAGTACTTACACCGTAGCCCCAGCCCTGAGTGTCCGTCTTCTAGACTATTCATGCCAGTGCTCTCCATCTGGACATTTTTTTTTTCTAGCTTGTTCCTTTATGTTCCCCATCTATCGTTTCCTTTTGTGACTCAGGTTATCATTTTACAAGTCCTTCACCTCTTAATACCTTAGCTTCACTCTTTGACATAACATGGTCTGATATGCTAAATACATTTGGCAGGCAAAATCGTCCTGCTAAAGCATCACTCTTGTATAATACTGTATGGTGAAAAATAACAGGCTACTATTTCGCTTTATTGTGTATCCCTATTTTCATTTATTCGTTTGGGTTTTTTGGAGATGTAGCTCAGGCTGGCCTTCAACTACTGATCCTCCTAGTGTTGTTCTATGAACTACCCATGTGTCATTCAGTTCTTACCAATCAATTCTTGATAGTCGGTTCCCATTTTCCAGATGTGAACACTGAGACCAAAAATGATTAATGACTAGAATAATCATTGATCTGATGAGTATGGGGTTAGAATTAATATCCCGATTAATTTTACTTCATAGTCAATACTCGTACTTTTTTTTTCTTTTGAGACAGGGTCTCATGTAGCCCAGGCTGGCTTCAAACTGTGTTGCAGAGTTTGTAGCAGGACCTTGCACTCCTGATCCTCCAGTCTAGACCTCCCAAGTGCTGTGATTACAGGTATGCAGCACATGCCCAATTTTATGGGGTACTGGGTATCAAACGCAGGTCTCTGCATACTAGGCAAGCACTCTACCAACTGGCTTACATCCCCAGTGCCCAAATAATTTTTTAAAATTTCAACATGTTTTTGGAAGATCTAGTATGAGGTAGACCAAAAGCCTGATAGAAAATATTTCAAGCTGGGATTAGTGGTTCATATCTTCAATCTCATTTGGGAGGTAGAGCAGGAGGATCAGGAGTTATCATTCTTGAGTACAAGATGAGGTAGAGGCCAGCTTGGGCTATGTGAGACCCTGTTTTGAAATTTTAAAATATATTTTATATATACATGCATGCTTACAGAAGGTGCTTGGGACATTATCACAGGCAGGAAATGACTCCATATTCCTATTAAATGTATTCTTGAAATACATGACTACACTCTGTCTAACTACTTCTGAAACATATTACATATGGTTTACTGAGATGCTGAACCCATGAGTCAGTGTTCAGGAATTTTCTCCTTTTGTGCTCCTCAATGTAACGTTATACTAGTGAATCATTCAACTCCATCTTTACTATAGAGATTGCATCATGCAACTTTCAGCAAAGCTTGTAATACTTCGGTAACATTGGCCCTCCTTTGGGTTACATCAGTCTAATATCAAGATAGGAATCACACTGGGCATGGTGGCATATGCCTATAATCCCAACACTTGGAAGACAGAGGCAGGTGGATTTCTGTGAGATCAAGGCCAGCTGGGGCTACAGGGAGAGCCTGTCAAAAATTAAAATGATAATTTAAAAGGCCTCAATTTCAATCTCACTCTGGATTAATGGAGTACACATTTACAACTCTTCTTACTTAAGTATATTTTTACTTATTTAGTGTCTGTATGCTGGGAATTTAACTCAGGGCCTTGATATGGTAAGTAAGTGCTCTCCTATGGAGTATACCTCAGCCCCTGACTCCACTTCTTTTTCACAGGTATATTTTGCAAGTTATTTTTCTAACATATAGAAAAGTGTATCTGAGCTGGACTTGGTGGCACATAATCCCAGATGCTCAAGAGGCTGAGGCAGAAGGATCACAAATTCAACACTTACCAAGGCTGCAGAATAAATTTAAGACCAGCCTGGGAAATAGTAAGACCCTGCCTCACAAACTAAAAGATGAAGATGTAGCTCAGTATTTAAGTACTTACCTAGTATGCTTGAGGCCCTACTTTAAACACACACACTTCTACCTGGCTGACTTCTAGTTCGTTTGGGTTGAGTCAGGTTCTTGTAGCCCAGGCTTGCCTCAAAGGTCTGTGTAGTCAAGGCTGATTTTTAACCCCTTCTCCTCCTGCTACTGCCTCCCAAATACTGGGATTAACATTAGCTATGACTAACCTCGGAAGAATTAGGTATATTAGTGTTATGGTATCCTTTATTTGCTTGTTCTTTTTCTTTTTTTAAGACAGGGTCTCACTATGTAGCCCTGGCTAGCCTGGAACTCACAGTGATCCACCTGCCTCCATCTCCTCAGTGTGCTGGGATTAAAGGTATTAGCCACCATGCCCAGCTGTAGTATTCTTTAAAATTCAAGTATTTTATGTGCACTGTAGTATATATTATAGTATATTTAAAGCACAATTGCTGCTACATTAAATAAGCAAGTCTATAGATAAAAGTTATTCACTGAACATTAAAGGCTATAATAGTATCTGTGCCAACTCATCAATAAGAGTAAGCCACTATGGTTAACACTCTCTGTGTACTGTTTCTTCGAATTCTTTGTTTTGTTTGTTGTTCTTTTGGGTGTTAGTTTTTTGAGACAGAATCTCGCTATGTAGCCCTGGCTGCCTTAAACTCACAGAGATCCATCTGCCTCTGCCTCCCAAATGCTGGGATTAAAGTCATGTACCGATACACCCAGCTATTTAATTCTTATGAAAGCATTTTTTTCTACCACTGTTTTAGCACAAAGGAATCTGATATCCCAAGAACCACTGAAGTTTGCCCATAGGATCACACAGTTAAGAGCTGACAAGGTATTTGAGCCTTAGAAATTTGATGGGGTTTTTTTTTGTTTGCTTGGTTTAAAAAATATTTTATGTGTATGAATGCTTTGTCTGCCTGTGTATAAATGCACCATATGCATGCAGTACCCATGGATTTTAGAAGATGACATTAGATCCCATGCAACTGGAGCTATGGATGGTTGTTAGCTACTGTTTGGGTGCTGGCAACTAAAATCCGAGTCCTCTGCAAAAACAGCAAGTGCTCTTAACCCTGAGCCATCATTCCAGCCCCTTGTTTGTTGCTTTTTGAGACAGGGGCTCACTCTAGTCTAGACTGATTGCAGAAGACCTGGTTGGGTTCCCAGCACACACGAGCCACAAATGCTTTTAATGACTGAGTCATAGCTCTAGTCCCAAATGGAAGCTTTTATCCAGAAATGTAAGCTCATTTCACTTTTGAGTCAGAAAATACATTCCAGTTTTTCACAAAGCTAGCGTAGGATTCATGAGGGTCAATGTCATTTTGCCTTCCACTTAGTTTGAGGCAGTCTCCTTGCTTGCTGCTATGTAGACTAGGCTAGCCCATGATCTGGGAATTCTCTTGTCCCTGTCTCCCATCTCATAGTAGGAAGGCCGGGATTACAGATGCATGCTGGTGTGTCTTGTTTTTGATGTGGGTTTTGGGGATCAAAAGTCAGGTCCTCACACTTGCATAGCAAGTACTTGATCCACTGAGCCATCTTCTCAGCCCAAATTTCTTCTTAAATTTGTGTATGCATACATGCATGTATGTGTGCACACGTGTGTGTGTGTGAGAGAGAGAGAGAGAGGAAGAGAAGAGAGAGCGAGCACGTACCACAATGTGAATGTGACAATCAGAGGTTTCTCTTGCCATTGTGTGTGTTCCAAGGATCAAATTCAGGTAGTCAGGCTTGGTGGTAAGGGCCTTTACAAAGGGAGCGATCTTCCTGGGCTTTTTTTTTTCTAGACAAGGAATATCTCAGGTCTCATTCTTTAGCTCAGACTGTCCTGAAACTCCCTATGTAATCCACACTAGCCAAAATCTGTGGTAATCTTTTTGCCTTGGGCTCCCTCCCAGGGTTGAAAGTTCTCATGCCTGGCTTCTCTTTAGCAGTTTCACTACAGTGCAGACTGTCACTGAAGTCACTGTTATCCTGCCTCAACCTCCTAAGCATTAGAATTACAGGCTATGTATTCCTTTCTAAAAGAAAAGAATTGAGTCAGGTATGATGGTGTATACGTTTAGTCCCAGCACTTGGGAAGAAGAGACAGAGGCAGTCGGATCTCTGTGAGTTCAAGGTCAGTCTGGTCTACATAGTGAGTTCTCATCTGTCTGGGTTATAGGGAGACCTTGTCTCCAAAAACTTTTAAAAAAAGGAAAAAAATAAAAGAATTGAGCTGTTATGGTTGGGCTGGTGGCCTTTAGTACCAGCACTCAGGAGTCATAGGCAGGCAGATCTCTGTGAAAGCAAGGTCAGCCTGGTCTGTATAGTAGCAAGTTTCAGGCCAGCTGGGGCTACAGGGAGACCCTGTCTCAAAAAAGAAGGGGGAAAAAAAGAACTGAAAAGTATAGGGCAGAAAGGAAAAGGAAAGGCTTCTGAAACTAAGGGGGTGATTATTTATATCTGAACTGTGAATTCTTCACATGACTTTTTGGAGAGAATTTAAAAGATCAGAATATGTGACTTTGGAAAGAAAAAGATACTCAGCCTCAGGTTCTTCCTCTATTTAATGTCAAGGATTTCTGTTTTGCCTTCTTGGTTGTTGCAAGGATGAAGTGAGTTGATGTACATAAAAAATTCAGAAAGATGGAGAGTAACAGTAATAATGTTTTGTATATAAATATAAGATTTAATTTTTGATTTATTTTTATGTGTATGAGTGTTTTGGGTCTTTTAGTTATTTTTTTGTAATTCTAATTGAATTTTTATGTATTTCATACAGAAAATCTTAATAACTTTATACCCCCCTCCCCATTGTCAACCTCCCGTCCCCCCCACACTGGAATTCATACATTCTGTCTTTTGTGTTAAGGCCTATCATACAAGTTAGTGTCCCCATACATCCCTCAGTGCAAGTTCATCCTCTGAATTCCACTAGTCAGAGTATGTAGAGTCCCTGCCTTTAAGATCAGCTCTTCCTCACTCAGCAATAAAGTACTGCCTTTAAAATTTTTTTTAACTTATTTTTACTTTGTATGTATGAGTGTTTTGTCTGCATGTATGTAAGTGTACCCATGCATCCAGTGCCCATGGAGACCAAAAGAGGGTGTTGGATCCCCTGGAACTAGTGTTACAGAGGGTTGTTACATGTGGGAGCTGAACCCAGGTCCTCTGGAAGAGCAGTCATCTCTCCAGTTCCCTTTTAAACAATTTATTTGTGTGTGTGTGTGTGTGTGTGTGTGTGTGTGTGTGTGTGTGTGTAGGCCTATGGGGTTAGAGTACAACTTTTAAAAATTGGTTCTCTCCTGCTACGTTGTGGGATCTTGAAATCAAACTCAGGTCATCAGGCCTACACAAGCTCCTCTACCCACTGGACACTCTCATTGGCCCTGAGAGTCAGTTTTCAAGATTTCTTTCAGTGGAAAACAGCCAGTCACTACTTTAAATTGGGGAAAGACTTCTAGAAATGCTTTTAAAGTGGTACATTTATTCTCTTTTATTAAAATACATCACAGGAGCTGGAGAGATGGCTCAGTGGTTAAGACCACTGGCTACTCTTGCAGAGGACCCCAGTTCGATTCCCAGTACCCACAGAACAGTTAATAACCATCACTAACTCCAGTTCTCGGAACTGAACTTCAGGCATTGTACAACATGGGTGCACCTCCCTACATGCAATTGATACACTCATGCACATAAAATAACAAAAATAAAATACATCACAAAGATTTTTTTCTCTTTAGTATATTTCCTCAGAGATCATAGTTTTTAGTTTTGCCTTTCTTGATAACTTTTTTGAGACAGGGTCTTATTATGCAGTTCTAGCTGGCCTGGAACAAATTCGTAGTCTCATCAGTAGTCTTACAAAAAATTTGAAATTTATATGTTCCACATTATTGTCTTTTTTGGTAAATGTTTTTAGCCTTTTTAAAAAAGGTGTATTTTATGTGTGTGTTTTGCCTGCATATATGTAGGTACATAGCAATCATGTAGTGCCCATGGAGTCCAGAAGCGGGCATGGAGTTACAGGAGATTGTGAACCACCTTAGGGTGCTGGGAACCTATCCCAGGTCATTTACAATAGCATCAAATGTTTTTAACTGCTGAACCATCTCTCCAGCCCCAAATTTTTTGTACATTTAAAATATATTATTTATTTAGAGGGTATATGATGTCTGAATGTGTGTTCACACGTACATGTGTGCAATGGTGCACATATGGGGTCAGAGGACAACTCTGGAGAGTTGAGCCTCTCCTTCCTCTTTAGGCAGGATCTCTCTGGTTTCTGCTTCTGTGCTGCATCAGGTACTCCAGGCTGCTCTTAACTGCTGAGTCATCTGTCCAGCTCCTATTTTTACAGTTCTTAATCTGTGGGAGTTTCTTTGCACTTTAGATTGTAAAGTGTAACCCTTTTCTTTTTATCTCCATGCTGCTTTGCACAGTGTAACAGAACTGATAATCTTTGACTTCAGTTCTTGACAGTTGAATGGCAACATGGTAGCAATAATGTCTGACCAACTATCAGAAAATGTTATTGCAAAATTTGAACCAAATTTTGACAAAAAAATATTTATTTTTAGGCTTTTTTTTTTTTTCTTTTTTCAGACAAGGTCTCACTCTGGAACTTTGTCGACCAGGCTATCCTAGAATTCACAGAAATCAGCCCACTTCTTCCTCCCTGGAGCTGGAACTAAAAGTGTGTATACCATGGCAAAATCTTTTTTTTTTTTTTTTTGGTCAGGGCAGGATAGCTCAGGCCAGCTTTGGACTCTTAGTAATCCTCCTGCCTCAGTCACCCAAGTGCTGAGATTACAGGTGTGATCTAACACACCAGTTAAAGAAGGTGCATCAGAGGGTGACTAGATGGAAAACAGTCTGGGAGTTGATTTACATTTGAAATCTTTGGGAAGATGATTTTTCATTATTTTTTCTTCTTTTGCCTGAAGATTCCCAGTGCTGGAGGATATAATCAGTTTTCAGTTTTCTAAAGGACTGTCAAGTGGGAAACAATCTGCTCTGCTCCAGGCAGCAAAACCACTAGCAACAGACAAATTTAGCACTAGAGAAGCAGATTTCAGCTCAGCGGGAGGCAGAACTTTCTAACATTTTGAGCTGTCCAACAGTGGGGCCGGCTATTTAAGGTGCTGAGCTGTCTGAAATTGGAACTGTCCTAACAGAAGTAAGACAGGCCACCTGCTTGAGGGTGGGAGAGGAAATTCCCATCTGAGCGGGAGCTGTACTAATGACCTTTATGTTCCAAGCTAAGCCCTCTATGACTGTTCACTTCTGCTAACTTGACTTCTGCTTATATGTGTCATTTTGTCAACACGATCAAACCTATTTAATGTAACTGTATGGTTAATTTTACAATAGGTAAAATGTGATAAAAATGAGAGGTGGATAACCAGATTTTATAGTGAAAATGCAGATACCACCCAGACCAATTGGCACTGCTTTCAACTGAGAAGAGAGGGAGAGAGCGAGAAGAGAATATCATTTGGAGAGAGAATCACTTGGGAGGGGGAGAGAGAGAGGAGAAAGTGAATGAATAAATCATTTGAGGGTGGGAGAGCGAATCATCTGAAGAGAAAGAATCATTTCAGGAGAGCGAGCGAGAGACATCTGCTTGAAGTCCCGGGCAAGAGTCCCAGTTTTTCCTCACGTCCCCGCCCAGGAAGGTGCTTGGGCCCCAGCCTTAGGTAGACGGAGCCCCGGGCGATCGGGGCTTGGCAATCCGGGCTCGGCGAGCAAGTCTCACCTAGGCGACTCCGACCCCGCCGTCTCCCCCTGGAGCGGAAGGGCTGCCGGCGGCCGAACCACCGATCCCAGGGGCCCCCGCGGCGCCGCGCACGCGCGGTGGCGAGGGGGCAGCGCCGCCGCAGGAGGCTGGGAAACTGACTGGCGAGCTGTGGCGGCGGCGGCGGCAGCGGCGGCAGCGGCAGTTCACGGCGAGGGCGACGGCTCCGAGGTCGAGAGGCCGTCCGGCAGGAGTCTGGGCGCCCTCCCTCGCAGGACCTCGTCGGTAAGTGCGCGTCCGCGGCCGGCCCGCGCTCAGTGCGCCGCTCGGAGCTCCGCACCGCGGCCGGCCTAGGGCCGCAGTCCGCGCCTGACGCCCTCCCCGCCCCGCCCCGCCGCCGAGCCACGGCCAGGCCGGTCCCTGCGCGAGCGCTCACGGTGGGAAGCCGCGGCGGCAGCCTCGCAGGACAGGTGGCCGCGCGCGGAGACCGGCGGCCGGGCGAGGTGGCGCGGAGGGAGGGCGCGTGGGGGTGGGGCGGGAAGGAACACGGGGACTGCCGAGCCCCGAGACCGGAGCGGGCGGGCGGCTTCGGGGGCCGCGGGTGACTGTGGCCTGGAGGACCCCTGACACGCTGGACGCAGCGGCAGCGGACGCCGGGCAGCGTAGACGCGCGCGCGGGGCTTGGCGTCTCTCCACTCGCTGGTGGTGGTCTGGAAGTGCTGTTTGTTCCCGCCTCTCTCCCTTCAACTTCGCCTCTCGTTGACTGGCAGAATTGTGATGGGTGCTGGCCAGACAAACCTCAGGATTCTGTGCATAATTCTTCGTGAGAGCTGAGAGACACGGTGAAATATTCAGACTACAGGGAGGTCAAAGAAGAACTCTGTTTTTGACCTTGAAATGTAATAAAATCAGACTTAATGAAATAAAAAGTTTGAGTTTGAGCAGAAAGGAGGTTTGGAACTAGAATTTTCAACCTGGGCTTTGTCAATGTATTGAATGTGGATAGACTGTAAGGAGCCCTTTAGCTAGAGAGTAAAATTATGCTTTTATTTTTACTAAACAGTAAATGAAACCTAATGTTTCCTTCTATGATGAAAGCAGGCAGTAATATTAGCAATTCATGTGAGTTCGTCACCATCAGAAATTTCAAATATTTTTGTGTCACATTTAAGTTGATGCAGATAACTCAGAATAGCATCTGTCTTTACTGATGAATTTCTTCGAATTTGTGAGAGATGCTGTTATTTAATATGATATAGCTGTACATCTTAGATTTTCATTTCATAATATCCCAGTATAATACATCTCCTTTGTACTTATATATATTCATGTGTTTAAAAACAAGCTGAGAATGAACCATAAGTGTCACCGGATTATCAGAGAGGTTCATGGCACAAAATGGTTAAGGATTCCTGAAACAGAAATAAGCTTTGTGAGATTTATAAGTACCTGGAAAAATATTTCCATCATTAGGTAATAAAACAGATGGAATGTTTAAAAAAAGAAAAAAGACACTGGTATAGATGCAAAGGAACATTGTAATCAAAGACAAAAGATTTGGATGAGATTAGAGTAGTAGTTTGTTTTTTAAGTCAGGATTTCACTCTGTAGCCCTGACTGGCCTGGAATTCACTAGATGTAGACTAGATTGAGCTCAGACTTGCAGTGATCTTCCTACCTCTACCTCTCAAGTGCTTGGATTATATAGGTGTATGCCACCATGCCTTTTTTCTTTTTTTTTTTCTTTTTTTTTTTTAAAGATAGACCAGATCATAGATATTTCATCCAGCTCATGGGGGAATCAGCAAAATAATGTGACAAAGAAAGGGAAGTAAGTATTTTGGCCTTTTGATTTTTGTGCCAAAGTACCCGTATACTTCCAAGCCATTGAAGTCCTTCAAACTCTGGAGGAAAGGAAATTTTAGCATTTACTGACTTTTTTTCTTCTTTCTGTGTATGTATTGCATGCACACATGACATGTGTGCGTTTGTCTGTAGAAACCAGGGGTTGATGTTGGAGGTCTTCCTCTTTCTTCCTCTTTCTCCACATATTTTATTCATTTTAATTTATTTTTAGCCTGGTGTGGTAGCGAACACCTTTAATCCCAGCGCTCTGGAGGCAGAGGCAGGCAGATCTCTGTGAGTTCTAGGCCAGCCTGGTCTACATATTGGGTCCAGGCCAGCTGGGGCTACTGGGAGACCATGTCTCAAAAAGACCAAAAACAAAAAAGGTTATTTTTATGTTAATGAGTAGTCTACCTACATGTATGGTAGAGCCCCGTATGCATGCCTGGCACCTGAGGGTGTCAGCAAGAACAATTGCTCTTAACCACTAAGCCATCTCTAACCCTCCACCTTGAGACAGGGTCTCTTATTAGCTGGCCAGCAAGCCCCAGGGGTCCTTCTGTCTGTGCTTTTCAGTGCTGGGAGTACAGGTGCGAGCTCCTGTGCTGTATTTTTATGTAGGTGCTGGGAATCTGAACTCAGGTCCTCTATTGTTTTGTGGGCTTGGGGATGGAATCTAGGGCTTGCACATGCTAAGCAAGAGCTCTGCTGCTGAGCCATGTAGCCAGCCCTGTTTTTCTGGTTTTTCCAAAATCATGAAGGTGGTGTGATTTTTTAAGGAGGAAGATGCACTTATTTTTCTTTAAGTGAAAAAATAGCAGACTAATCTGTCTTTTGTTGCTGCTCTTCTTTTTTCAGATATGATAGGAAGTAAACATACAGGTTCTGTAGAGTTGGAAATTCTGTTTCAAGTTCTTATTGTGCTGGTGCTAATCCTAGTACTGGAGCTTGAACTCAGCCACAGGCACACTGGACAAGTACTCTGCTACTGAATTGTATTTACCCAGCTCTTTATTTTTTTCATTTTGAGACAGGATCTCACTAAGTTGCCTGGGATGGTCTTGAACTCCCTATGTAGCCTAGATTGGCCTCAAACCCGTGATTCTCCTTTCTCAGCCAGTGGAGTAATGGGGACTACAGGCTTGGGCCACCTGGCTGTTGTTTCATTTTGGCATTAGTCTTCTTACAAATCACTTCACGTTTTCTCATTATAATGTGAGTCAAAATTTGCACTTGTTTGTGAAATTCCTGTCAACATCTTGTGTGAGATAGTTTTCCCTTCCAAAATAATAGTGATAATAGAAACCACCAAACCACACTTTTTTTTTGGAAAAAAAAAAAGGAACAAAGGCAGATGATTGATATTGGGAGAGTTTATGCTGAATTGAGCATTTTAATAAGTCACTGCCCCGTAGCAGTCTTCCCTGCCACTTTCTTTGCATTGCTGCCTTTGTCAGTCTTTGTCTACCATCCTTTTGTTTTTCTTATACCATGTAGTTGCTTGGTGTTATTTACATGCTTATTGAGTAGTTTAATTTTTTTCTTCCCTTATATGTCATCTCCATGACAATAAGGGACTCTGTCTTCACTGCTGAACCAGGATAAGGGCTGGCGCATAATAGGTCCTCAGTAAATGGTCAGTGGGCAAGTGAGCTAATTTTCCCTTTTCTTCTTTTCTTTTTCTTTTTTTTTTTTTAGACAAGGTCTTATGTATCTCATGCTGGCCCCCAACTTGATATATAGCTGAGGATGATCTTGAGGCACCTGATCTGCCTGCCTCTACCTCCTTAGTACTGGGATTACAGGCATGCACTGTCATGCCCAGTTTATGCAGTGCTAGGGATCCAGTCCAGGGCTTTATGCTTGCTAGGTGAGTATTCTAACTAAACTACATCCCTACCTCTAGTGAGTTGGTATATGGGAACTAAGATTTTTGTTTCCAGGAATAAAGCACACCTATTTTTTTTTCCCTTCAGATCTTGCAAATAGTATTAGGTAAACTAACTTGAATTATAGCCTTTTTGTTAATTTTTTTTTCTCTCATTACTCAGTTTTCCACTATGTAGCCCAGTCTGATCCTGAACCTACACTGAGTAAGGGCTATACTGCCTCAGCCCTCCGAGTGCAGTGATAGGTCACCATCCCTGACTCATCCAGGAAATTATTTCACACATTGTATAGTAGTTCTGTAGTTTCATATGGGGATACTTACTCTTTTTCTTGTGTTTTGAGACAGGGTATCACTGTGTAGTTCTGGCTGGCCTGGAACTCTCTTTGGAGACCGGGCTGGGCTGGAACTCACAGAAAGCCACGTGAGTGGCTCTGCCTCCCAAGTACTAGGTTTAAAGGTATACACCACCATACCCAGCCAAGAAACTACTTAGCATGTGATGTCTTGTCGATTTTAGTTATACTTAATTGCCTATGATCATATAATGAAAGGAAAGGGATCTAGAGGTGAAATTCTTGCTCTGCTGAAGTTTCTTTTTTTGTTTGTTTGTTTGTTTTTGAGAGTAGGTTCTTGCTACATAGTCCAGGGTACCATAGAACTTGTCTCAACTTCCAGAGTGCTTTTTAAAAAAATAGATGCTTACACACATGTGTTTTTACTTGTGTGTGTACACATCAGGTTTGTTGGCAAGTGCCTTTACCCTCCAAATCATCTCACTAGCCTTGTGTTTTTTTGTTTTGTTTTTTTTTTTTAATTTCCTATTTTATATGCTGAGGGACACAAGTTTACCTTTGTCAAAAAAGAAGAAAAGTAGTTCTAGAAAGGTACATTAGTGTTAGTATTATTAAATTGTAGTCAGTGTAATTGATTAGTGATTAAATACAAATTGAAAGAAATGGTGCCACATTCTTTATATCAGATTGATTAAAACATTTTAGTGTTTGACAGTAAAGATGTAGGAAAGAAGGTAATTTTAGAATCATCTGAGAGTATAAATTGATACAGGTACCATTGGTAAAGCTGAAATGAGCTCTGTCCTGTCCTGAAAGTTCACAATGTTTATAAGGGATAAGAATGGGAGGTGCTGATGAAGGGGATGATACATGTGATCCCCCTTCCCCCAAAAAAGCAGGACTTGAGTATAGCTCAGCTATCTAGTAGTGTCAGGCCTCTGGTTCAATCCCAGGAACACACACAGAGGAAAAATGGTGATGATATTAACAGTTATTTCTGGAGAAATGAAAAAAAGTGCTAGATTATTCCTTACACCTTTTCTGTTTTCTGCTTTTGAACTGGGTTTTTGGAATCTTTTACTTAAAAGATTCTTAAAAATAAATTTCTTGGAGCCAGGTGTGGTGGTGCACACCTTTAATCCCAGCACTCCAGAGGCAGAGGCAGGTGGGCAGACAAGGCCACCTAGGGCTACAGAGAGATCCCAAAAAGAAGAAAAGAAAAAAATTGATTTCTTGATGATTTATTATCACATAATTTTTGATTTGTTTACCTTTTTAAAAAGATTATTTCTTTACATAGATGTGTGTGTCCTTCTGTGCATGTATATGTATGTGGAGGCTGAAGAGGGATCCAAGGGATCTGGTGTTACAGGTGGTTATGAACTACCAGTTATGGGTGCTAGGAACTGAACTCAGGTCCTCTGAAAGAACAATATGTGCTCTTAACACTGAACCATCTCTCCCCTACTTTTTAAAATTTTTGTTTCATTTAAAAAAATAAGGTTTTGACTAGTTTGTTGGTACACTCCTTTAGTTCCAGCACTCTGGAGTCAGAGGCAGGTGGATCTCTGAGTTTGAGACCAGCGTGGTCTACACAGGGAGTTCCAGGCCAACCAGGGCTATATAGTGAGATCCTGTCTCAAAAAACCAAACCAAAACAAACCAAACAGAAAACATCCCCTCCCCATTTTGTTTTACTTGCTTATTTGTTTGTTTAATTTTGTTGAGCGAAGGATCCAAGCTAGGACCACAGGTACACAGGATACTTGCTTTACCTCTGAGCTAGACCTCCATTAGCCAGTGACATTTTTAAAGCTTCTGAACCACTTGCATGGTAAAATGCCTTTTTCTTCCTTTTTATTTTCCTGCACATCTTCTTGTAGATGCTGGCATTTAAACCTAAGAGTCTTGCACATCCTAGGCAAGATTTCTCCCGCTGAGCTACATCCAGCCCTTAGAATGCCCATCAGTTTGAATTTGTCTGAGTGTTCTTTTTCAAGTTGATTCAAAAGTAGACCTCTTTAGCTAGAATGCTAAAAGGATTTGAGGTTTCTCTTACTGTATGTTTTGAGAGACACCTGAGACCAGTTTCATTATGGAAATTTGATTGACTAAGAAAATGTTCACTCAGGACTAGAGAAATGGTCCAGCAGTTAAGACCAGTGGCTGTTCTTGCAGAGGACCTGGGCTGTCTTCCCAGCACCTCCAGGGTGGCTAACAAGCATCCAAAACTCCAGTTCCAGGGGAGACAATGTACTCTTTTGGCCTCTGAGGGCATTGTGTGAATGTGGTGCACTTATAGGTGGGCAAAACACTCATACACATAATTTTTTTTTTTTTGGTCTTTTTGAGACCGGATATCCCTGTAGCCCTAGCTGGCCTGGAACTCTTTATGTAGACTAGGCTGGCCTGGAACTCACAGAGATCTGCCTGTCTCTGCCTCTGTAGTACTGGGAGTAAAAGAATGTACCACCACATCTGGCAAAATAATTTTTAAAAATATTTTATTTATTATTTTTATTTTATGTGTGTGAGTGTATTGCTTGCTTATATGTTAAGTGTACCCATGTCATGCAGTGCCTGAGGAGGTCAGAGGAGGGCCTCAGATCCCTAGAACTGGAGTTACAGATGGTTGTTAGCCACCATGTAGGTGCTGGGAATCAAACCTGGGTCCTCTGTTACAGCAGCCAATGCTCCTAACAACTGAGCACTATTTAAAAATAGTTTTTAACTATCTTTAAAAAAAGAAATGTTTGCTAGATTTCTACTGTAAAGTCATCTTCTTTTTCCTTCTGTAATAAGTAATCTATGGAAAGATAATCCTATTTTCTTTTTCAAAATCATTATTTTAGTGTGTATGTTTGTGTGTATGTGGGTTGTGTGTGTATGTGTGTGTGTTTTGTATATAAGCTAGAAGTCCATGTGAACTTTATTGCTCTCTGCCTTATTATTATTATTTTTTTTTGAGATTTGTGGGTGTATATGTATGTATGTATGTATATGCATGTTTACCTGTGTGTGCAGGTGCCTGTGGAGGTCAGAAAAAGGCATTGGATTCACTGAACCTAGAGTTATAGGCAGTTGTGAGCCACCTTACATGGGTGCTGGGAACTTGGGTTCTTTGCAAGAGCAGTATATACTCTTAATTGCTGAGCCATCTTTCTAGCCCTCTATCTTATTTTTTCAGACAGGGTCTTATGGAGCTCACCAGTTGGCTAGACTAACTGGCAGTGAGCCCTGGAACCTCCTGTTACTTCTCTCCAGTTCCAGGATTATGACCTTGTCACCACACCCGGCTTTTTAGGTTGGTGGTGGGGATTGAATTTAGGTTCTCACACTTGCATAGCAAGCCATTTATCCACTGAGCCATCCCCCAGCATTCCCCTAAACACACCTTTTTTTTTCTTGACCTAGGATCTCATTTTGTAGCCTAGGCGGATCTTGAACTTGCAACAGCAATTAGGGAGACCTCACCCTTCCAAGTACTGGGATTACAGGCCCATTCTTGACTGATGATTTCTCAATACAAGTACTTTTAAAGGATACTAGGAGTTGAACCAGGGTCTTATGCACGGAAGGCAACCACTCTACTGAGCTTGTATCCCCAAATTCTCCTTTTATATTTTATTTTGAAATAGATTTACCAAGTTGCTCAGGCGTCCCTTGAATTTGAGATCCTGCCTCATCCTCTCAAATAGCTGGGATTACAGGCCTGTGACACAAACATGATTCCATCTTCCAGACTTTATTGATTAAATTTAAAAATGGTATTACATTAATTTATAGTGTGCTTGATATTGTAGCCTTGGCCACTGTGGCCAAGCTTCTGTGTGCTGACTTTGAGGAAATACTTCCCACAGGATTTCACTTCAGTGATGCTGGTATCTTAATTACAGCTGATCATTTTACCTCCAGTTAGCCGGCATCAATTGTCCCAATAAAGCAAAGGTGTCACTGCAGTGGTCTGTTAATGACAGCTGATTCTTCAGTCACAGCTGATTCTTCAGCCCCACTGACGAGTAACCACAGATTCTCAATTCAGAATATCACACAAATGGTCCAGATAAATTTGAGGAACCCTCAGACTTCCCCTGAGACTTCAAAGTCAGGCTTCCATCAGTGGCATTACTTTGAACAATGTTATGGTCTAAGCTCCCACAAAGCAATCCATTTAACTTTGGGCACTCAGTAGCTTTTTCAGCTCAAAGTTCCAAATGCTTTTACAGTCTTACCCCAAAACAACATTGTCAGGTCTTTCACAGCAATGCCCAACTCTGTGATGCCAATTTCTGTTCTAGTTTGTTTTCTGTTCTGTGATAACCATGACCAATTGGGGTGGAAAAGGTTTATTTGAGCTTACTAATTGCTGCCCATCATTGAGAGAAGCCAGACAGGAGCTGAAGCAAAGATTGCTTACTGACTTGCTCCTCTGGCCTGTGCTTAGCCTGCTTTCTTATACAATTCAGGACCATCTGCTCAGCAGTGGCACCACCCACAGTGGGCTGTGCCCTCCCACATCACTCAACAATCAAAAAAATGCCTCACAGACAGTGCCACAGGACAAGCCTATAGAAGAAATTCTGCAGTTGAGGGTCCCTCTTTCTATATGTGTCAAACTGACTACTGAAGCCAACCAAGACAATAATGTATGATATTGTCAAAGAACAAATTGTTAATTTGAAAAATGAATATAAACAGGCAGAAGGCTAAATTTGACCCACGAGCCATAGTTTGCCTGTCATTCCTCCATACCATGTATGGATTGACACAGAAACCCAGCCTGCTTCATTCTTAGCTGGCCTGAATGTTTAATTATATGAGTTGAGAAACTTAAACTTCCCTTGGAGCATGATTTGATATTCATATATGTAACATATAATTTTTATTTGTTTGCTTGTTTTTTTCTTTTTTAAAAAACTTATTTTGGGGGGTGCTGGAGAGATGGTTCAGCAGTTAAGAGCACCAGCTGTTCTTGTAGAGGATCTGAGTTCAGTTCCCAGCACCCACATGATGGCTAACAGCTATTTGTAACTTCAGTTCCAGGGGATCCAACAACCTCTTCTGACTTCTGTGGGCAATGCAGGATATAGGTACATTTAACATACATGTAAACAGTACACTCATAAACATAAAAAATAAGATTAAAATTTTTTATTTTTAAATTGTGTATATGGATGTGTGTGTCGGGGGGTGTGCTATGAGAGGGTGTTGGATTCTCTGGAGCTGAGTTATAGTTGGTTGTGAACCACCTGATATGGGTGCGGGGAATTACATTTGAGTCTTCTGCAAGAGCAGCACTTGCTCTTAATCACTGAGCAGTCTCTCTCTCCAACTGGTTTTTTTGTTGTGGTGGTGGTGGTGGTAGTTGTTTGTGTTTGTTTTACACAGGGTCTCACAGTGTAGCCCTAGCTGACCTGGAATTTAAAGAGATCTGCCTGCTTTTGCCTCCCAAGTGCTGGGATTAAGGATGTGTACCACCATTCCTGACTCAAAATCTAGCTTTTGACCACTTCAACTTGATATTATCTAGTTTAGAAAATGCTTGCAAATTTTAGGGAACATTATATATCATTAACTATTATTACTGTCGTTTGAGACAAGGTCTGGTTTTGTAGCCCTGGCTAGCCTGGAATTCGCTATGTAGTCTAGGTAGTGTAGAACTTGCAGTGATCCTCCTTGTGTCCTGAGTGCTAGAATTACAGGTATGCACCACCACACCTAGACGATATCAATTCTTTGATAGCACCTGTGCTTTTTTTCACAGAGTGATTTGTGATGGTGTAAGTATTTAGTAAAGATGTATTGAATTTTTTGTTTCACTATGGTACCTAAAGCTGGGACACATAGGCCTATGAGAATCTCCTCAGCCTTTGAAAGTTCTGTCTTTGCTGGAAAGACAGATGTAGATGCTAAAGATGAAAATACAAATAAAAGCAAACAAGATCAGTAGTTCCAAGTAAGTGATAGGGATAATCAGTTCTTGAGTAGCTCAGAGTTGGAATATATCACTAGAATAACCTATATGATTGCAAGGAAGGTTTGCAGTTACTGAGCCAAGCTTGAAAATTAATCTGGGACTTGGTATTAATATTATTAAGATAAATTGAAAATGGAAGTGAAAAGGTTAATTTTTTAAAAATTCTTCATTATAAGGAAATAGTATAAGGACTAGAGAGATGGCTCAGTGTGTAAAAACGCTTGCGACTCAAACCTGTGAACCTAAGTGGAGTCTCTGGATCTCACAGTGGAAGGAGA
Source organism: Eospalax fontanierii (assembly GCA_035773235.1). Classification (NCBI taxonomy): domain Eukaryota; kingdom Metazoa; phylum Chordata; class Mammalia; order Rodentia; family Spalacidae; genus Eospalax; species Eospalax fontanierii. Next base: position 53,999,484 of record CM069541.1, read on the forward strand.
GAACCAGCTAGTGAAAGTTACATTTTTACTTCCCCCATGGGACATCCATGCACAAAATTGTACACACTAACAACTTTTTAACAGCAGAAGGAACTAGTGCAAAATAGGATTGGATAGGTGGGCTGAAATAAGACTGGTCTTGAATATTAACCAATGGGACTTGGAAATAGACTCTCAGAGGTCAAGAATAATTGAAAATTGTGAACACCTTTGTCTTTGATAAGACTTTCAGATGTTCTTTCTGTTTTCAACTTAGTACATTTGATTTAGTACTATTTCATGATAATTTCATAGTATTCATTTCTTCCTTTCTCATCCATCAGAGAACAACCATATCATGACAGAAGATAGAGGGAACAAAGGGATCCAAGGTGATGGCAAAGTTTTTGGTTTGATTTACTGGGAGGATGGAGTTGTCATTGAGTTGGAGAAGGCTAAGGGTTTTGTTTTGTTTTGTTGTTTTTTTCAAGTTAAGAGGGGTTCAATTTTGGACTTAAGTTTGAGATACCAACTCAAGGGAGATGTTAAATAGGCAGTTTAATTTATGGATCTGGCATTCAGTGGGGAGGTAAGAATGATGATATTACTTTGAGAGAATTTAATTCAAGACCGACTAAGATTCCTAAAGTAGTACAGTATATATGTACAAAGAAAAGAGAAAAGTTATTGGAAAGCTTTGGATTACCCCCAGTGTTTTGAGATAAGGTGAACTGAAGCATTGACAAAACAGACTGAGTGGAGATGAAGACAGGAGGAGAACCCCAAGTGGGGTTCCTAGAAATCAGAAAGGGTTTCAAAGAAAGGGAAGTTAGTCATTGCCAGTCCTCTGTTAGAGGCAGGAGGAGAAGAATGAGTGGTCGTTTAACACAGGGCTTAGCATTTCTTTGTTGTAGAACACTAGCAGTTTTGATGGGGAGTGAGTTCTGGAGTGAATGAGAAGTGGGAAAGTAGAGCAAGTGAGTACAGATCCCACTGTCTGAGTTTATTATATAGGGAAGGTGAAAAATAGGGATGAAACTGGGAGGGAAAGTCAGGTGGAGGGATTCCTTCTTAAAATAAGTTCATTTATTTTCTTCTAAAAATTTATTTTTAAATGTTTTGCTTGCATGTATGTAAATGTACTTGTATCATGCAAAGCCTGCAGAGGCCAGAAGAGGGTGTCACATCCCCTGAAAATGGAATTATGGATGGTTGTTAGCCTCCATGTGAGTGCTGGGGATCGAAACTGGGTCCTCTGCAAGAGCAACCAGTGCTCTGAACCGCTGAGTCATCTCTCCAGGGCCCCCCCATCCCCCGCTTTTTTGAGGGTGTCACTATACAGGGCTGGCTGGCCTGAAACTCACTATGTAAACCAGGCTGGCCTCAAACTCTTGGAGATCTCTTGCCTCTGCCTCCAGTGTGCTAGCATTAAAGGTATGTGCCACCACTCCCAACTTTTTATTTTTCATGTTTTTTATTTATTATTTTATTTACATGAGTGTATCGCTTGCATCTGTATAAGTGCTTGGTGTCCTGCAGTGCCCATGGAGGTCAGAAGAAGGCATCAGATCTTCTGGAACTGGAGTTACAGATGGCTTTTAACTGCCCTGTGGGTGCTGGGAATTGAACACTGGTCCTTTCCAAGAGCAGTCATTGCTCTTAACCTCTGAGCCATCTATCCAGACCTCCAGTTTTTATTTATCTATTTTTTGGTCTTTTTGACACAGGTTCTCTGTAGTCCTTGCTGGCCTAGAACTTGCTATTGTAGACCAGGCTGGCCTTGAACTCACAGACATTCCCCTGCTTTTGCCTCCAGAGTGCTGGAATTAAAGGCGTGCACCACCACTCCTGATCCCCTTTTATTTTTTAAACAAGTTTAGTTTTTAATTTTTTTGTGGTACTGGGTATCAAGCTTTGGGCATGCTAGACAAGTGATTTATCACTGAGCTACATCCCTGCCCAAGATTTCTTTGTGTGGGGGGAAGGGGAATATGTGTATATGTGCATATGTGTGCTGCTGTACATATGGAGAGTCTATCTCTCTTCATTTTATTTTTTGAGACAATGTGTCTCAATGAACCTAGAGGTAGACTAGGTGGCCAGTGAGCTCTGAGATCCTCCTGTCTAACTGAACCCAGGTCCACTGCAAAAACAGCCAGTGCTTTTAACCACTGAGCCAACTCTCCAGCCAGAGGTGTTTGTTTGTTTGTTTGTTTTGAGACAGGGTCTCCCAGTAGTCCCTACTTGTTATGTAGACCAGGCTGGTCTTGAACTCACAGACTTGCAGAGATCTGCCTGCCTATGCCTGCTGAGTGCTGGGATTAAAGGTGTGTGGTACCATGCCCAGCTGAGATTTCTTTTTTAAAATGAGATTTATTTCTTTTTTATGTGTATGAGTGTATTGCCTGCATGTATGTAAGTGTACCTGTGCATTGTCCTTGGAGGTCAGAAGAGGATGTCAGACCCCTTAGAACTGGAGTTATGGACAGTTGTTAGCCACCATGTGGGTGCTGGGATTCAAACCCCAGGTCTTCTGTAAGAACAGCTGGTACTCTTAACTGTCAAACCATCTCTCCGGCCGCCTGAGACTTTTCTTTTTAAGATGAGAAAAATAACAACATATATACCTTGATGAGAACAGTCAGTAGAGATGAAATGTCAATAGTGGTGATAGAATAGTTTATACATCTTAGCAGTGGTCTTGGCAGGTATGAAAAGGACAGCAGTTTTCAAGTGAGTGTTGGAGAAGGGCAGTTGATTCACAGTAAAAGAAGATAGAGAGCTCAAATGCAGGTAGGTCAGAATATATATAATATTGTGAATTTGGGAAAATGTTATCACTTTATCTTTCTGAGTGAGGTGGAAATCAATCTGCTGAGTTTAAAGGTGTTGGATTTGCAAAAGAGGATGTTATGAATTAGCTGCCTGGAGAGTAAATATATGCTGTGTAATACTCAGGGCCCGTTTGGGGTTTGTGGCTGTAAAATTTAAGTGATAGTATGGTTGTCTGTGTTTGTTATCTCATCTGTAGATATAGATAAGGCTAAATATTAGGTTTAATTGAGATTGTGGTTGAGGTTAGTAAGAAGAGCAAATTGAAGTGATATTCAAGGAAGTATTTATAATGATTGATTATGGCATGTGCATCAACCAAGAAAGGAAGCAGACACAGGGAAGGGTGAAGGGTAGTTTAAAAGTAGGGGCTCAGGGTCTTGGTGCAGGCTAAGTCATGAGAGTCATGAGTTCAAGACCGGCCTGGGCTTAAAATGAGACCCTGTCTCCAGAAGTCAGAAGAGGCAAGGCTTGAAAGTCTTTGTTGAGTGGTATAGTCTTTGTTGAGTGGTTGGAAATATATGAGAGTATGCAAGGGGTAGTAGATGGTGTGGTTGGATGTACTAGATTCAAAGCTGGCTTTTAGGGACAACAGTAGATCAGTTGACTAGCAGGCACAAGGCTCTAGGTTCCATTCCCAGCACGCTGAGTGGAGAAGGAAAGGAGTGTAGCATATGGGAGAGAAAGACTTACGTATGAGAATTTGTAGAGGAAACAACGTTTCCATGGAAAAACTAAGATTTAATTAAATCAAGATAGTAAAGGAATCCCTCCTAGAAAAGGTTGAAGTTATAAGGAATGTTCTGATTATTAAACTTGTGTTCTAGGGCTCACTATAGAAATGACTGATTAGATGGGGGATGAGCAGGTGAGATTGGAAGACAAAGCTGTCTAGGTTGGCTGGTAAGGTGGCTCAGCAAGCAAAGGCATCTGCTGCCAAACTTGACAGGCTGCCTTGAATTCCCCAGAACCGGCATGGTCAAAGGAGAGAGCCAACTCCTGCAAGTTGTCCTCTGATCTACTCATGTATGCCATTGTGAGCGTGTATACGTACGTACGTACACACACACACACACACACACACACACACTCACACTGAATAAAAGAAGCTGTTTAGGGATTAGGCACTACAAGATGAGGGTGACCTGGAAATTCTGGGCTTCCTGTGGTTGTCATGAAAAGTAAAAGTAGGTTAAATTAAGACCTGGAGTTGAGGGTAGATTTTGGTGGTGTTGGCTTTTAGGAAGTGAGTTGGGGATCATGTTGCGAAATACATGCAGGTTTTTTTGGGTTCCCATTTGTCACCTGTTATTGGAAGCATAGAGAATTAAAGGGTTATCTTAATTGAGAACACAATTTCCCTCAGGAGTTCTGCCAGTATATTAATCTATTCTGGTGCTACTGGGAAGATATTAATGGATAGCTTTAAAAAATATTTTTTTAATTTATTTTATTTTATATGTATGAGTGGTGTTATGCTTACATGTATATAAATGCATCTGTGTTGTGCAGTGCCCTCAGAGGACAGAAGAGACTATCAGATCCCCTGGAACTGGAGTTACAGACGGTTGTTAGTCACCATGTTGGTGCTGAGATTCAAACCCCAGTCTTCTGCAAGAACAGCCAGTGTTCTTAACCACTGAGCCATCTCTTCAACCCCAATAGCTCCTTTTCTAAAGGTTTTATGTATGTATTGTGTTTGGGTATGCAGGCAATGTGTATACGTAGGTGCACATGCCATGGTAGATATGTAGAGGTCAGAGGAGAACTCTGTGGAATTTCCTTGCATTTTTACATGGAATCTAAGGATTGAATTCAGGTTTCATGACAAGTACTTTGACCTGCTGAGCCATCTCACTGGCCCATGAATGACTTTTAAGGAATATTTGGGAGGCACCAGGCATTGTGCACACTTTTAATCCCAGTACTTAGGAAGCAGAAACAGGTAGATATCAAGGCCAGCCTGGTCTAGATAGGGAGTTTCAGGTCAACTGAGGCAACAGGGAGACCCTGTCTCAAAAGAGAAAAAGAAATGTTTCTCCGGGGCTGGAGAGATGACTCAGCAGTTAAGAGCACTGGCTGCTCTTCCTAAGAATGCAGGTTTGGGTGCCAGCACTCACATGGTGGCTAACAACCATTTGTAATTCCAGTTTCAGGGAATCCAACACCCTCTTCTGGCCTCTGTGGTCATTGTACAGCATGAATGCACTTACATACATGCAGACAAAATACTCTAAAACATAAAATAAAAATAAGTTAATTAAAATAAAAAAATATTTGAGGGGTGATGAGGAGGTTTATATTCACATGTTGCTTTGGGAATGCTACTCTGTCTAATTGGAGAAAGAAGAAACCAAGCAAATGATCATGTTAGGCTATTTCTTCATTTGGCATAGATTTGTGGTGCTGAATTTGTTTCTTTGCAGAATTAGAAAGTAAAAGATATGGGGCTAGAAAGTTGACTCAGTGGTTTAAGAGCACTGACTGCTCGAGCAAAGGGCCCAGGTTCAGTTCCTAGCACCCACATAGCATCCAACAACTATCTAATTCCAGTTCCAGGGCATCTGATGTCCTCTTCTGACCTCGTAGGGCATTGCACAATGCGTGTGCACTTACATACATGCAGACAATGCACTCACCCGCATAAAATAAAAATAATAAATTTGTTTTTTAAAGAAAGTGAAGGGCATGTGTCAGACTTTTCACAGACAATCTATGAAGAAGAGACTGAGTCCCGTTGTGTCTCGGAGTCCTGACTACAACAGAAGTTAGAAGGTGTGGAACTGCTGTTGGTTTAGGAAGGAAAGCGTTTTGGTCTGCCTTAGAGGGTTTTGACCCTGTGTTAGGGTTGAATTTTCCTTTTTTGTTATACTTGTCCTATACCTACTTCTGACTTCACAATTGCTCAGGCTTTATGAGAACAGAGGCTGTGTCTGTTCTGTACTTTGTGTCTAGGGACTGGCATAGTGTAGTCACTATGCCAGTCCCTAGTCACAAAGTACAGATAAATTGGTTGAATTGAATTAAATGGAAAAAGATGACTTTTCATAGCCTTTCCAATTCTGGGATTCTATCTTAGTATGATTTCTTTGAGACAGGGCTTTATTAAATTGTCTGGGCTTGCTTTGGACTCACAGTTTTCCTGCTCTCTTAGTAGCTGGGAGTCAAGCTTCACTACACTCAGCTGTTTGTCAGTGGAAGAAATAGAGAAGTGGGGGCTGGGAGTGTAGCTCAGCTCAGTGCTAGAATATTTGCTTAGTGTGCTTGAGACTTCTGTCCTAGTGCGTGGGCCCCTCCCCTCCCCACAGAGGAAGTTCAGATGAAGTTCAGATAAGAGTTGAGTGCACTGTGCCTTATATGATGTTTATTAAAATTATTTATTTTTATTTTATGTGTATATGGATGAGTGTTTGGTGTACACTGCCTGCAGAGACCAGAAGATGTTGAATACCCTGGAAATGGAGTTACTGACAGTGATAAGCCACTATGCTCGTGGCTGGAAACAATCCTGGTCCTCTGCAAGACCAAGCTCGACCTATATCTCTAGCCCTAAAATTTTTATTTTTTTAATTGACAAAAAAATTGATTGTCTATGTCCTGTATAACAGGATTGTTTGAAACATATTGACATTGAAAATGTTAAAGTTAAACTTAGCTAGTTTAACATATGTATCACCTCACAGACATAATTAAGGTGGTTTTTTTGTTTGTTTGTTTTTATAAGAGGGTCTCATGTGGCTCGGGCTGATCTCAGACAGTGTAGCTGAGGCTTGCTTTGAACTTCTGATCCTCCTGCTTTCACCCTGGAGTGTGGGGTCACCATTACACCATATGGTAACATAGTTACCATTTTTGTGGTGAGATCACTTTAAGATTGACTTATCTAGCATTTCTCAAGAATGCAATATATACTGAAGATTGTGGTGGGGGTTTGGTAATACTGGGTGTGTTGGTCGTTTTCAACTACATACTGAGTTTGAGGCAGCCTGGGCTATATGAGACCCTATCTCAAAAACAGTATGGGGGAAAGAATGCTGGGAAGAGTACAGTATAGTCAATATGTTGTCATTGACTATAGTTAGCATACTATAAAACAGTAATTATTCCTAGGTAATATCTTCCCAATCCTCCCTCTTCCTCTCCCCTTAGCCTCTGTAAACCACTGTTCCCTATTTCTGTGAGGGCAGCGATTTCGGATTCTGCATGAGTGAGGTAATGCAGTACTTTGTGTTCTACCCATGCAAGTTATACACAGAAGAATTTCCTCTTTTTTTTTTTTTTTTTTTTAATTTTGAGACAGGGTCTTACCATGCAGCCCTGGCCGATCTGGAACTCGTTGTATAGACCAGGGTGGCTAGCCTGGAACTCACAGAGATCCGCCTGCCTCTGCCTCTGCCTCCCGAGTGCTTGAGATCAAAGGTGAGTACTATCACACCTGGCAGATTTCATTTTTATGGCCAAATAATATTCCATCATAAATATATATGTATGCATATATGTATATATCTTTGTTCATTTGTTGATGAAACATTTGGCTATTATGAATAATGTTGTACTAAGCATGAAAGTGCAGACATGTTTTTCACATACTGATTCCATTTCCTTTAGCTAGATTCCCAATAGTGGAACTGCTGAATCATATGTTAGTTTTATTTTTAATTTTTGAAGAATAACCTTCCTGTTTTCTGTAATGGCTATACAAACTTACGTTCCAACCATCAGTATGGAAAGGGTCTCTTTTATATACTGCCTTGCCAATTTATGTGATATTTCAGTGTAAAATTAAGTAGATGTTGCCATGTGTTAAATAATATTCTGTAAAACCAACAGTTTAATAAAAAACAAAACTTCTTACTATTCTAGAAATCAAAGAACTGATTCACAAAATGTTTAGATCAGGTGGTTGAGAGCAAATGATTCTTTGCAGTCAGACAGAACTGAATACTTATTGTTATACTAAGTATGTCAACACTTTTCCTGAACTGTCAAATGAGGATAATGAGAGCACATCCAACATGGTTTGCAGGTTTCAGTGTGAAGAAACTAGTAGAAGTCTCAGTGTAATACATCTAAATATGTGTTATTTTAATATTAATATTTGCCAGTTGATGTTTATGCTTTGTCTTAATATGGTAAAAATTCCTAGTTTGAATTATGTCCAAATTTGAGTTAAGCTATTTCCTAGCTTCTGACTGTTAACTTTGCTTTGGGTACTGTCTTAGAAGAACAGAGCAGTTTTATTTACTTTACTTTTAAAATTCTCACTTTTTCCTTAACTCTCTTTTGTTTTTGGTTTTTGGTGCTAAGAATTGGACCTAGTTTTAAGCATGCTAGGTAGTGCTCCACCACCAAGGTGTACCCCAAGTCCACATGATTGTTACTAAAATATTTTGCAGGGTAAGTATGGTCACACTTGTGACTACCTTATTTATTATAGGATGGAATTCTTATGATTTTAATTTTTATCATGGTAAAGTATGTGTATCTTCTATCAGCTTACAAATCTTGAAACTAAATAAAAAGTCTTGTAGCAAGTTTGTGGACTAGACTTATTAAAAAGATCTCAAAAAATGTCTTTTGGGCCAGTGAGCTGGCTTCCAGGGTCAAGGCACTTGATGCCAAGCCTGATGATTGGAATTGGATCTTTTTTAAAATGTCTTTGAAAACATTTAAGACTATTGAATAGTTTGGAAGGGCAGTTCCTGGTTAGATTAAATAGAACATTATTTTACTAATTTTTTAAAGTGAAGTTATACTTGAAGACTTAAACTAATAAATTGCTTACATTGGTTTATATTTTACTGTGTCATTGAAAACATTTCATGTTCACTAAGTATCTTGAACAGTAGTTTGGTTATAATTGGTTTATAGGCTCTTTGCAATTAGGAGATCTGGCTGGGCCCAGCAAAACTCAAGAGTGTTTTTTGTTTTTTGTTTTAACCACACCCATCTCTCATTATACATAATTTTTGTTTTGTTTTGTTTTGCTTTTTAACTTTTGTGGTTCTGGAATGAAATCCAAGTCCTCACATATCTTAAGCTTTTCCACTGAATGGTACTCTCAGTCTCATAATATTCAATTTTTTTATTTTATTTAGTTTTGATTTTTGGAACTCACTTGTTAGGCTAGGCAGGCCTTGAGTGATTGAGATCTGCCTGCCTCTTCCTGGAATTAAAGGTGTGTACCACCGTGCCCAGTTTCTATTTTTTTTTAAATTTTATGTAAATGTGTTTTCCTTGCATGTATGTATGTTCACACAGTGCCTGCAGAAACCAGAGGAGGTCATCTGGTCCCCTGGAACTGGAGTTTTACTAGACTTATAGGTGTTATGAGCCACCATGTAGGTACTAGGAACCAAACATGGGTCCACTGCAAGAGCAGCCAGTGCTCTTAACCACTGAACCATTTCTCCAGTCCCTGATAAATACTTCTGTTGTTGTTTTGACATAGGATCTCTTGGTAGTCCCAACTGGTCTGGAACTCACTATGTAGTCTGAAGACCCACTTGCCTCTTCCTCTCTTGATTACTGAGATTAAAGGCATCTGCCACCATATACCCAGCTTCAGTTATTTTTTCTTTAACTATAAGTGTATTGCCTGCCTGTATCTAAGTGTACCATGTCATGCAATGCCAGCTGAGGTCAGAAGAGGGCATTGGATTCTCTAGAAACTGGAGTTGTAGATGGTTTGTTAGCTGCCATGTGGGTGCTGGGAATTGAACCTGGGTCCTCTGCAAGAGCAGCCCGTACTCTTACCCACTGAGCCAACTCTCTTGCCTCTTGGCTTTAGCTCTTAATGAGAATTCTTTTTCTAGCTTAGTGATTGTTCTCTCGTCACATAATGTTGTGTTCTGTTATCTGAAGTGCAGCTGTTTCTATTGTTGACACAAACCATTCGTGGTCTGGCAGGTATTCTAGGTTCAGAAGTAAAGCTTAAATAATAATGATTTAAAATATGTATGCTATTTGTATCTGTTTAACTGTTAGATAAATAAGTATTGTTTGATTTCATTTATACCTTTGGCAAATATTTATTCAACTACTACTGTGAGCCAGGCCCTTACCTACCTAGAATTAGAACACTAAGTGACCAAAACCGACAAGTCCTGGCCCTGGTGGCACAAACTGTTCAGTTTCACCCAAAAAGAATGGTTAACATGCAAGTAGATACTGCTAGGTAAATGCTAGGTAGGGGCATGGTTAGTCAGAGATATTCTAGGGAAGATCATGTCAGATCCTTGGATTTCATTTTAGTATAAGGTAAAGTCTTGGGATGGGTTCTAGTCAAGAAATAAAATAATCTAACTTTAAAGTGCACTCTATGCTGTGGGAAGAACAGAATAAAGAGATTCAAAAAAGGAGGGGGGCGTTCAGTTAGTTATAGGCCTTCATGTGAGATAATGGTTTAGAGGTAAAGTGATAGTTAAATTGTCGTAGAAGGCATACTAGAAGAAATGTTGAGCCAATAATTACATGGAGTCCGTGGAAGCCTGTGGCTATAAAGAAAGTTGAGCCATAGATGCCATCTGAGATAGTAAATGCAGGTAAATCAATTGAGATTATTTTGAAGACAGAATTAACAGGATATGTTGATTGTGATATGAAAGAGTATGGTCAAGGATATTTCTCTGGTTAATACATCGCCTGATAGAATTTGATTATAATCGATACTACTGTTAACTCTAATTTAAAAATAACTTACCAGGTGGGTAAATGTATGTCTATACTTTCAGATTTTAAGAGGCTGAGACGGGAGGATTAGGAGGTCAAAGTCATCTTCAGCTACATGATAAGTTTGATGATAGCCTGTATATGAGATCCTGTCTCAGGAAAAAAAAAAAATAGCTGTGTAGCTTAGTTGGTAGAGTATTTGCCTAGCATGCACAGAACCCTGGGTTCAATCCCTACTACCACATAAACCATGCTTGTAATCCTAGCAGTTGAGTGGTGGAGGCACGATGAACAGGATTTCAAGATCATTCTTGGGTACATAAAGAATTCAAGACCAGCCTGGACTATGTGAGACCATGTCCCAACAACAGCAATAACAAAAATCCGGGGTTGGAGAGATGGCTCAGAAGGTATTCTTCTTGAGCAATCATGAGGACAAGACTTCAGGTCGCAGCACCTGTGTATCAAACGAGATTTGAGTGCATGCCTGTAACCCCAGCTCTGAGTGGGTAGGAGACAGGAGACTGACTGGAGTTTGCTGTCTCCAACCTAGTGAAGAAAACTAAAGATCTGAGGTTCGAGGAGAGACCCTACCTCAAAGGAATAGAGATGACATATATACAATACCTTTTTCTGTCCCAGACACACATTAAAAAGGGGGGTGGGTGGGGTAGGAGGCAGTTAGATGGTGGTAAAGCTACATGCTGCCAAGCTTGACAACCTGAGTTCAATCCCTGGGGACTCACATGGTAGAAGGAGAGAACCAGCTCTCACAGTTTGTTCTCTGACATCCATGCACATGCTGTGTCTCCTAATAAGTAAATATAAAAATACAAATAAAATAATTTTAGAAAAGATTTATTTTTATGTGTATGACTGTTTTGCCTGCAGTACACCATGTGTGTACAGTATCTGCAGAGGCCAGAAGAGTGCATTGCCTCCCCTGGAACTGGAGTTATGGATGGTTGTGAGCCAATATGTGAGTAATTTGAGCTGAATCTGGGTTCTCTGCAGGAGCAACCAGTGCTTTTAACCACTGAACCATCTCTTCAGCCCCAATTTTAAAAAGATTTCTAAAATTAAAGAAGCAATATAGGCTCAGTATAGAAAAATTGTTAAATATGTATTTTTTAAAAGATTTATTTTAAAATTTTATTTATGTGTGTGTTGTGTCTCTGTGTGTTTTGCCACCTGTGTGCACTTGCTCATAGAGGCCAGAAGGTGTCAGATCTACAGGAGCCACTGATTGGAGCTACCTGATGTGGATGCTGGGAACCAAACTTGAGTTGTCTGGAAGAGCAGCAACTGCTCTTAAGCACTGAGCCATCTCTCTAGTTCAAATTTGAATTTTTTAAAGCTTCCTAATGAGGTTCCCTACTCAGAGATAGATAGCTTTTATAAATACTTTGGGTCCATTATCTGCTTGTAGCTCTGGAGTCATCCTTGGCTGTGCTCTTTGACACCACAAATAACAGTCCTGTTAGTTTTCTGATATCGCGAGAGTATCTTGTAGCCCTCCTAGGCTTCAAATTTACAGTATACTCAAGAATGACTTGATCTCCTGATTCTTCTGTCTCAATTTCCCAAGTATTGATATTATTTTAAAATTAGAATCAGTGGTGGCACTAAATATAATGGAAATCTTAATAGTATTCTCCTGCTCTTTTGATTTTAGAAAAGAATTTATGTGACACAAACTTCTTTTGTCTTTTTATTAGTGATCCTTTGTACCTTTTACAAATTTGAAGATGGTGAAGCTAGATATCCATACTCTGGCCCACCACCTCAAACAGGAACGCTTATATGTAAACTCTGAGAAACAGCTCATTCAGAGGCTAAATGCAGATGTGCTTAAGACAGCTGAAAAGTTGTATCGTACAGCGTGGATTGCAAAGCAACAGAGAATTAATTTGGATCGGCTTATTATAACCAGGTAAAGAAAGTCATACATTTTGTTAACATTCTAATTCTATACTAACTGTTCACTGTTGCTATGTGAGTCTCTTTCTAAAAAAAAGTACATGTGTTTTGAATCAATATTGAGTCTTTGCTTATAAAATGTATAGAATTTTATTAATTACCTTTCGTAGCTAGAGAAAATTTGAACTTAAGCATTAACATTTTATACCTCATTAATTAGTTTTGTACCTACAAACAAAAGTTGTACAGAGTAAATTATGTGATATTATTTATGTATTTCTATGTTCAAATTATATATCTACTTTTAGAAACAATGTATTTGCTATTTTATTGTTCTGTTTTTCCAAGAAGCAGTTTTTAGCTGTAAGAATACTAGTGTAATGTTGATAAAAGGAGTGAGCTACAAGAGAATACATATGGTATAATTGTATTTGTGTAAAATTTTAAAAGAGTCAGGACCAGTCTTTGATGATAGCATTCAGAATAATGGCTACTTGTTGGGTTTGCCAGGGCGGTATTGACTGGAAAGGTCATACAAAAGCATCCTGGGATGGTTAAGTAGTGAATCAAACCGAGGGCACTGTGCATGCTAGGCAAGCAGTCTTTCAACTGAGCATTATCCCCAGCCCTTATTTTGATTATTTTTTAGTGTTTGAATACTTATAACTTTTCTTATGTCAGTAAATAAGTTATTTTTAAAGTTTAAACCATAAAGTATAGCTCTAGACAATAGTTGTTAGTACCTACAAATTGATACTTTTCACTAAATTTTGTTCAATATAAAGAAATTGGCTTCCTCTAGACTTTAGGCTTGTCTGTCTTTCCTCATTCACATGCTGTTGGCCTCAGATTTTAACAGTTTAAGGGGATCTTGTTGGCACATTAGGATTCTAGTTTTTTAACTTAAGTGTTAAGTTTTTTTTGTTGTTTTTGTTGTTTGTTTGCTTTAGTCTTTTTGAGACAGGGTCTCCCTGAAGCCCCAGCTGGCCTAGAACTCACTATGTAGACCAGGCTGGCCTTGAACTCACAGAGATTGCCTGGCCTAAGTATTAAGTATTGTTGTTGTTAACATTATTTTGCCTGTGTGCTATTTTTTTTTTTTTTTTTAGTGCTGAAGCTTCCCCTGCTGAGTGTTGCCAGCATGCCAAGATTTTGGAAGACACACAGTTTGTTGATGGATATAAGCAACTGGGATTTCAGGAAACTGCTTATGGAGAATTCTTAAGTCGGTTAAGAGAAAATCCTCGTCTTATTGCCTCCTCTTTGGTTGCTGGAGAGAAACTCAATCAAGAGAACACACAAAGTGTTATTTATACAGTTTTTACCTCCCTGTATGGCAACTGTATTATGCAAGAAGATGAAAGCTACCTCCTTCAGGTTTTAAGATACTTGATTGAATTTGAACTTAAAGAAAGTGACAACCCCAGGCGACTTTTGAGGAGAGGAACTTGTGCCTTCAGCATCTTATTTAAACTTTTTTCTGAAGGACTCTTTTCTGCCAAACTTTTCCTCACAGCTACTTTACATGAGCCAATTATGCAGCTCCTTGTTGAAGATGAAGATCATCTGGAAACAGATCCAAACAAGCTAATTGAGAGATTCTCCCCAGCTCAACAGGAAAAACTCTTCGGAGAGAAAGGTTCAGATAGATTCAGGCAGAAGGTGCAAGAAATGGTGGAATCCAATGAGGCCAAACTGGTTGCTCTGGTGAACAAATTTATTGGTTATCTCAAACAGAACACTTACTGCTTTCCACATAGTTTGAGATGGATTGTGTCACAGATGTACAAAACTCTCTCCTGTGTAGATGGACTGGAGGTTGGGGAGGTCAGAGCGATGTGCACTGATCTCTTGCTGGCTTGCTTCATTTGTCCTGCTGTCGTCAATCCAGAGCAGTATGGAATAATAGCTGATGCTCCGATCAATGAGGTGGCAAGATTTAACCTGATGCAGGTATGTATGCTTGTCCTGTCATTCACGTGCCATTCAATTTTAAAGTCAGCTGCATTACTCAGAATGGGAACAAATGAGGGCAACTTTCATATATTTTTACCATTTCTTTTCCTTAAACTGTCCTAAATATTTGCTTCTCATGAAACAAAAGCAATTATACTGGGATTTTGAAATATTGTAGCTATAAAACATTTTGCATTTGTTTTAAAATGGAATCTTTGCACATTTAAATCCATAGTTGACTAAGTTTTCTAGAAAAAGTCTATCATGCTGGGCATGGTGGCACACGCTCAGCACTGGGGAGGCAGTTACAACAATACCTAATACTTAGGCTGGGCAAACTCTGTGAGTGCCTGGCCAGCCTGGTCTACATAGTGAGTTCCAGGCCAACTGGGGCTACAGGGAGACCCTGTCTCAAAAAGACCAAAAGAATAAGTCTAGCATTCCTTTTCTGTAATTTTCAAAGACCAAAATGATTGAAAACAGAGAATGTTTTTTTATTCTTCAAAGTTTATGGTGAACACGAAGCTAAATACGGTTAATATTCTTTTTAGTGCTAGTGGCTGCGTAGGTTTTATTGCAGAAATATTAATGTGCTTGACTATAGACACTACCCCAAGAATATATTACATATGTTTAGTAAATTACCTTCCTAAAAGTTTTGAAATTCTGGGCTAGGAGGTGGCTCAGTGGGTACAAGCACTTATTGAACAAGATTGATGATTTGAGTTTAGTCCCTAGAACCCATGATAGAAAGAAACTCCTGAAAGTTGTCTTCTAACTTCCACGTGCATGCTGTGGCACTTATGTGCATGTTCCCTTGAGACAGGATCTCTCACTGAACTGGAAGCTCACCATTTTGGCCAGGCTGGCTAAACAGAAAGTTCCTGGGATCTACCTGTTTCTGTTTCCCAATGCTGGAGTTATAGGCCCATATGGTCATATCTGGTTTTTATGTGGATACTGAGGATTCAAATTCAAGCCCTCACATTTGTACAGCAGGTGATCTTACCTATGGAACCATCTACTGAGGCCCTGCAAGCCTCAACCTTTTGATTATAGCTTATTTGCCTGAAATACTGTAGAGATTGAGTTTATTCAGAATAAACCATGTTTTTGTTCTTATTGTTATATATTTGCTCTTTTTCTTTCTTTCTTTCTTTCTTTCTTTCTTTCTTTCTTTCTTTCTTTCTTGTTATATATTTTCTTTCTTTTCTTTTCTTTTCTTTTCTTTTCTTCTTTTTTCTTTTCCTGGCTAGCCTGGAACTTAATATGTAGATTAGGCTGCCCTTGAATTTACTGCCTCTGCCTCTTGAGTGCTGGGATTAAAAGTGTGTGGGCTGTGCTTAGCCTTTTTAAAAAAATTAGTGAAGCCTGAAGAGATGGCTCAGCAGTTAAGAGCAATGATGAGTCTTATAGAGGACCCTGGTTCAATTCCCAGCACCCATATGGCAGCTAACAACCACCGGTGACTCTAGTTCCCGAGGAATCTGATGTCCTCCCTGACCTTTATGAGCGTTGCACAACACGGGTACCTTTACATACATGTAGGCAATACACTCATACACATAAAATAATAAAATAAAATATTAAAAAAAATATTGGTTCTGTAATTTTGGGATATTTAGCAATTCACTACATAGAAATTCCTGAAATAAAAATGTTAATTTTTTGTCATTTATGCAATAGTTACATGTTCTTACAGTACTGTATTTGTAGTTTTACTATCATCATTTAGTATATATTGAGTTACACACTTCGAAAATGAGCGAAAATAGAATTTGTCTCAGACTATGAAAATTATGCTACAGTGTTGTTAATTTTTAATAAGAAGCTCTTAAAGAGTAGATTACCAATTCGTTTTTGGCAGTAAGGAACTTGTTCTGTGAATTAGTGTTTAGCAGCTTATGTTTAGAAACTGTTTGCTTTGAAACCTAAAACTATTTGCTTTGAAACCTAAAACCAGAAAAAAAAAAAAAGCCTAGAGAAAGAATATTTTACCTTGAGTGCTTTGTGAACTCTTACTGAGAAAAGTACTTCATGTTAAACTTGAAGTGATTTAATGAGTGAATTAGCCCTTACAGATTAATTAAAAATCTCTAGGGCCCTGAAAGATGGTTCAGTAGGTAAAAATACTTGTTTAAGCCTGTTGACTTGAGTTCAACTTCCAGAACCCATGATTGAAGGGCAGGACCAGTTCCTGAAAGATATCTTCTAACACTCACACACACTCAGAATAATAGCATTATCATTATCATCATTTCTATGTTTAAAAATTGTACAGATTAAAAAAATACAGTATCAGAAACAAATCTATTGTACTTTTAATTTCCTGCTGTTGATATCATATATGTTATGGAGAAATTGCAACAAAATTTTCTACTTCCCTAACTCTTTGATTTGAAAGCAGTAAAAACTGACAAGATATACGTTTTATTGGAGACACTATTTTGTATGCCTGGTGCTTTGTAGACCAGTGTTTGTATCTGTAACTTATGTCTGCCTATCACTCCTTTTATTTTCAGGTTGGCCGCCTTTTGCAACAGTTAGCAATGACTGGCACTGAAGAGGGAGATCCTCGAACAAAAAGCAGCCTTGGGAAATTTGACAAAGTAAGAATAAAAGCTGTGTCATGTGAATTGCTATTTCTAGACTGCTGGGTGTATTAACTTGTAATCCTAGCATTTGTTTGTTTTTTAAATTTTTCAAAAATTTTATTTTATTTTATTTTATTGGTTAAAAAATGTTATACCTGCATGTCTGTTTATGCACTTATGTCATATAATACCCAAGGAGGACAGAAGAGGATGTCAGATCCCCCAAAACTGGAGTTAAGGAGTTAGCCGCCTTGTGGTGCTGGGACTCATAACTGGGTCTTCTGCAAGAACAGCTAGTGCTCTTAATCACTCAGCCATCTCTCCAGCCCAGTCTTAGCATTTGTGATACTAAGGTTGGAGGATTATCTTTAGTTTGAGGTTAGCCTGCCTACATATTCTAGGCCAGCCTGGGCAACAGTGTGAGTCCTTGTATCAAAAACAAACAAAATGAAATACTATTTTGTAAGCTATTCTGGCAAAGTATTAGTGAACCTAACTGTTCACTTTAATAAATCTTATCTTTAGGTATGATATATGTTAATTCAGTCATTAATTTGTCCTTTTTTTGAGATAAGGTCTCCCTGTAGCCTTAGCTGGCTTAGAACAAGCTATGTAGACCAGGCTGGCATCGAACTCACAAATATCTGCCTGCCTCTTCCTCTCCAGTGCTGGGATTAAAGGCTTGTACCACCATGTCTCATCATTAATTTGTGTTTAATTACAGTATTGGATCAGCAGCAGTTAAATCTAAGAAGCTTTCTATAAAGATTGCTAAACAGAAGTATTGAAGGGGTGCCATTGTATTGAGAATCAAATACCTGTTAATATTATTTTATTTTTTAAAAGGTTAACAGTTACTAATATAACGATAAGTAATAATTGATTTTAAGTGTACTTCATGAACTAACATTTATGGATTCTTCAAGTAGTTTAGTAAAATAAATGTTTCATCAGATTTTGAGTTTAAAAATCAAACAATGCTTGAGAGATGGCTCAAAAGTTAAGAGCCCTTGCTATTTGGGATTCAGTTCTCAATACCCATATTGGGTAGCTTACAATCACCTGTAACTCAGAACTCCAGGGGATCTGGTGCTTTTTTCCTGCCTCTCCTGTCTCAGCATACATGTGTTAATACATACCCGAATACACATATATGCACATAGATTAAAATTTAAAAGTATAAAAATATATATTCAAAAGGTTGTGCTGGGTATGGTAATACATATCTGTAATCATAGCATTTAAAGACTGAGTCAGGAAGATTGCTCTAAGTTTGAGACTTAACATGGGCACCAACCAGTCCAGCCAGGGCTACCTGGTGGGATTCTGTCTCAAAAAACAAAACAAACAAAATAAAAAAGGGCCTGCTAGATGGGTACGTGGGTATAGGTTTTCAAATAAAATGCTGTTCATTGCTATTTCCTTCACACTTCTCATCTTTCACCTCCATTTTCTCTCCAGAAGTTCTTGATGTTACTAGTCTTTTGTATCAGCAAATTCCTACCTACGTCTCCCACATTCCATATCCTTTCCTCCTTTTCAGATATGATGGATGGCATAGTGTGTATGTGTGTATCCCCAGTTAGCCTGGAACTCATTATATAGATCAAGCTGGCCTTGATCTTGCCTGCCTCTCCCAAGAGCTGGGAAAAAGGCATGCGCCACCATGCCTGACTGTTCCAGTATTTTGAAGGTGATGATTTCATTTTGAAATCTTGTTTAACAAGATTGTCTTGTTTAACAGAGCTGTGTTGCTGCTTTCCTTGATGTTGTGATTGGGGGCCGTGCAGTGGAGACTCCGCCAATGTCTTCTGTTAATCTTCTGGAAGGATTGAGCAGAACTGTGGTTTATATAACTTATAGTCAGCTTATTACTCTGGTAATGACTTTATTCTTTAATAGAATTTTCTTTCAAAATTCTTTGAGCCAAGCATGGATAGAGTCACAGATAAATACATCATGTGAAAAGCATATCTTATTTTTGAAGAATGTATTTTACTAGTAAACATCCTTATTTTTCCCAGGTGAACTTTATGAAGAGTGTGATGTCTGGAGATCAACCAAGGGAAGACAGAATGGCTCTTGACAATTTACTGGCAAGCCTGCCCCAGGCTAAGCCAGGCAAAAGCAGCAGTTTAGAAATGACTCCCTACAGTACTCCTCAGATGTCTCCAGCAACCACTCCAGCCAATAAAAAGAATAGATTACCTATAGGTAATGAGAGCTTTTCATATTGGAATTATTCTTTAAACTTAATATTTCTTCAGGGATAGAGATGTGGTTGGTTAGTTTGCCTACTATACATAAAGCCCATAGTTCAAGCACCAGCACAGCATAAACCAACTATTGTGGCAAATGACTATAATATGAGCATCCAGAAGGTAGAGGTGGGGATCAGAAGTTTAAGGTCATTCTTGGCTACCCAGCAAGCTCTTGGCCAACCTGTTACGTTAGGCCCTGCCTTAAAAAAATAATTATATTTAATGTAAGCCTTGTTCAGTTAGTGTTTATTTACATGCACAGAAAAAATGAGTATATAACCTGTGTCAACACTGGGTAAACCCTTGACAAGTGTTTCATTTAATTCACATAAATATTTAATTATGGTATGATCACTGTCTTGGTACTTGAAGGACTTTATTAGACCCTGGAGATACAAAGACCATTAGAATGTGCCCTTACTCTCAGGTTAGTTGCCAATGGCAGTTGGAGAGGACAAGAGAAGTGCCCTTCCTACTATTGTGTTCCATGGGAGATAAGCATGGGCTTATGGGATCCTAACTCAGCCAAGTGGTTGTTTGGATGAAGAGGAATGCAGCCTGCATTCTGTCCTGAGGAATAGATAGGAGTTAGATTTAAGAAGTGAGATAGTGTTTAGGCCAAGGGAGCAGGGTTGTTCCAGTAGCTGCTTATGATGATACAATGGTCACGAGTGGTCATTTTAATTAACACATTTAGTTCACCTCTGTTTTGTCAGAATTCTGCTGGGGATTGAACCCAGAGCCTTTCACATGCTAGGCAAGTACTCTGCCACTGAGCTGCATTCCCAACTTCACATGTTTTAAGAAGAGGACTTCATTTTAGCTTCCATAAACTGATTTGTTACAAAGTTTGTCTTTCATTCAACATAATATATATTTATATCAACAGGAATTTGATGTCAAGTCTTTGATCTTTCTTCACTATCCGAAATCATGAAATTCAAATTAAAAGTAGGAAAAAATGATATTTTATATTTAGTAATTTTTGATATTATGAACTATGGGTACTCTGATAGCATGAGGAAACATTTATTTGGTCAAGATATTTTCCCCTAGTGTTCATTGCTGTACATTAGTTTTTTGGGTTTTCATTTCCTGTCTTGCAAAAATGTTATTAGGTAGATTTAGTCGAGAGTAAATTTCATGTGATTGTTGAGTATTTGTATGGTCATGTGACCTTGTCATTGCAGTTGTTTCATGTTTAAAGAATATGTCCAGTGTTCAGAGGGTTGACTTTCTTTTTATTTAATGTTTTTGCAACCCAGGACAACAGTTAGCAGCCATCACTGCCTGGGATTCCTCAGCCAGCAATCTTACTGCTCATATTCCTCTAGTGACCCCATTTGGTGGGTAGTAGGCTGTTCTTCCTTCTCTTCTGTGACTATTCTTAAGCAGTTCACATAAGTGTGCTCCATGTGCATGTTGCTTTTGCTTTCTATAAACTTATAAACTACATGAAATTTGATCACTTAACATTTTAATAAATTGTAATCCTAAAGTTTGCTAAGATCATAGAGCTGTTCATGAAGTTGATTATAAGTTCATAATTCAGTAGAAGATAGAGAGGGAACAGATAAAGGTATGAATGGGCCTGTTTCAGACTTAGAAATTGGTGGGATGTAAATTCAAATGAAAATGATTAATGAAAAATTAAAAGTAATTAGTGAACACATCTGCATTATTGTCAGATGAAGAGGATTGTTTATATTTCTGCCTTTCTGTCTTCATGGAGGTCAGCTTTTTCTCAAAGAACAATTGATTTCTGTTACTCCTGAGTGTTTTTACTTTATGTTTGTAGTTTTAGTTATTTTGTACTATCAAAGAATATCTATTAAGTATACATTTATATCGAATTTTATTGTTTTATGAGGGAAAAGTGAAAAAATACTTAGAAAAATTGTCACAAGAAATTAATCTTTCAGTGTTCAAAATTTCTTAAATGAGCTGGGCGTGGTGGTGCATGCCTTTAATACCAGCACTGGGGAGACAGAAGGCAGGCAGATCTCTGTGAGATCAAGGCCAGCCTGGTCTACATAGCTAGTTCTAGGCCAGCTGGGGCTATTGGGAGATCCTGTGTCAAAAAGAAGAACAACAAAAAATTCTTACATGAGATGTAGAATCTGACATAGTAGTGCATGCCTTTAATCCCAGCACTCAGAAGGCAGAGGGAGGTGGATCCTTATGAGGTTGAGGCCAGCCAGAGCTACATAGTGAGACTCTAAAAACACAGGGGGGAAATATATATATATATTTATAAACACAGGAATAGATCAGTGATAGAGTCCTTGCCTCTTATGGGCACGACCCTGAGTTTTATCCCTAGGACCAAAAATAAATAAGTAAAAATTTAAAAGATATGTCTATGTAATGGATTATTTGAGGAAAAGTATTACTTGTAGGATTGGCAAGATGGTTCAGAGGGTAAGGAACTTGCCACCTAGACTGATAATTCAAGTTTGGTTCCTGTAGTCCACATGATGGAGAGGGAGAACTGACTCCCACAAACTGTCCTCTGACCTTTACATAAGTGCTGTGTCTAGTGCCACATGTACACACACAGACATACAAACACAAACACACATGAAATGAATGAAAAGAAAGAGAAAAAGTATTATTGTTAGGGAAAAAGTAAAAATGATTAAATCTTTAAGCAATTTTTACATTTATTTGCTTACTTTGTATGTGCATGTGGACACATGTGCCATAGTATACAATGTGGAGGTCAGAGGACAAGTTGCAGAGTCAGTTCTTTCTACCATATGGGTTCTGGGAATCAAACTCTGATCATTATGTGTGGCAACAAGTGCTTTTTACCATTGAACAATCTTGTGAGCCTGAATCTTTTATTACATAGAATGTTTTAGTAAAGCAGACAGGACCTCATCTTTAATAAAGAAATCTTTACGGTATTTCTGGAAAGGGATCAGTATATTTCAGCAGGAAAATTTATGCCTTCAAAAATTGACCCTGGTTTTGTCAACAGTTTTCTAATTAGTTTGCTGGTCATGGTGGTGGATGCCAATGATCTTAGCATCTAGAAGATGGAGGCAGGAGGATAGTGAATTTGAGAATACTCTAAGCTATATAGTGCAATCAATCTCTCTCTCTCTCTTTTGCTCTCTTTCTTTCTTGACACAGGCGTCTTCTCTTGATCCTACGTGGCCTGAAACTCACTGTGTAGATCAGGCTAGCTTTGATCTCACAGAGACCCACCTGCCTCTGCCTCCCGTTAAAGGTATATGCCTCCATGTCCAGCTACAACCCTATCTTAAAAAAAACAAAAAAAGACAAAATATTACTTGATATAGCTATTAGATTTCCACATGAAACTTTATAATATATGTAAGTTTATTTATTAGCATGTGAGACACATGATTATTAAGGGGTGTATAGAAAAGTAAAGTGTCTTAAAAGTATGAGAAGCACGGTCATCCCAGAGCCTTAAATTAATTGGGATGCATTTTCTGCAGATGTGAACAGATATGGCACTTCTTGTCCGATGGGGGTGGAACATTAATTCTGATTATCAGTTTTGAAAGAGAGTATGTATTAGTCATCAGAGAGTAACTGGGGAGGATCTAGTGTTTGTTTGATTTTTCCTATCCATATTTTCACCATCATCTTTTATGCATGCATAATTGCTCAACACTAAAAATAATATTTTTGTATTCAGTGTGCCATATTGTCCATTTGACTTTTTCTCTAAATTATTTTTTTAGCAACTCGGAGCAGGAGCCGAAGTAATATGCTAATGGACCTACATATGGACCATGAAGGATCATCTCAAGAAACCATCCAGGAGGTACAACCAGAAGAGGTGCTGGTCATTTCCTTAGGGACAGGTCCCCAACTTACTCCAGGGATGATGTCAGAAAATGAGGTATGAATGTATTGCTACATTTAACTTACGCCTATCAATAATAGGCAATTTAAGCCCAGCATATGGGAGCCTGAGGCAAGAGAATTGTGACTTAATGGTCAACCTGGGCAGTGTCACTGGTTCTAGGCCAGCCTGATCTACATAGCAAGACTCTATCTCAGAAAGAGATGATTGGAGATAAACACACACACACACACATACACACACATACACACACACACACACAAACTGCTTTTAATCAATATTCATAGCTTGGTCTGTTTAGGCTGCTATAAAAAAATACTAGAGGTTTACATATATCATTTTGGGGAGGATTGTTGCTGTTTTTTTGGGTGGTTGTGTTGCTTTGTTTTGTTTTTCTGATACTATCTCTCATGTAACCTAGGGTGCCCTTGAGCTCTGGTTCTCCCACCTCTACTTTTCAGGGACTTGGATTAGAGGTGTATGCTACTACACCAAGCATAGAGTTTTACATTAATATAAAAGAATGCTAATGGTTTCTCAATAAAAAAAATTTTTTTTTTCTGATAGTTCTAGAAGTTGGGAAGCCCCAAATCTGTTTTGGTGTATTCATAGGGTCTGATTTCTAATTTATAAAGTCATAAGAGTTCTCACTGTGGTCTCATGTGGTGGAAAGACAAATAAGTATACTTGGGCTGATTTTAGAAAAACATTAATCCCATTAATGAATGCTTTGTTCTCATGAACTAAGCACTTGCCTAAGACCCTTACTGCAAATAATACCACTTTAGGGTTAGAATTTTACCACATAAATTTTTGGAGAACTGAAACATTCAGACCATAGCTTGCTTCCCACCCTCCCTCCCTCCCTCTCTCCCTTCCCTTCCGTCCATCCCTCTGTCCCTCCCATTAGTTTCTTTAGGGTCCAGTTGGACTCAAAGTCAGTATATAGCCAAGAATAACCTTGAACTCTTTTTGTTTTTTTAAAGGATTTAATTTTAAGTATGTGTGTATGTGGGTATGTGCAGATGCCAATGGAGGCCAGAGGTGTCAGATCCTCTGGAGCTGGAGTTAAAGGTGGCTTGTGAACCTCCTGATGTGGGTTCTGGGAGCTCAGTTTCAGTTCTTAAGCATTAAGCCTTGTCTCCAGCCCGAGTTTTGAACTTCTCATTCTCCTGTGTCCACCTGAGTGCATATTATACGTATGTGCAAGCATGCCTGGTGTATTGGAGATCGAATCAGGGATTTCTTTGTGCAAGGCAAACACTCTGCCAACTGATCTACATCTCCTGTCCTACAATGCATTATTTTCAGTGGGCCTACCACAATAAACCATCAAATAGTAAGTTCCCTGGGAACACTAATGGAACACATTAATTAGTGTATGACATTAAATTTGGTGATCATGCTCACAACAAAAGGAATTTTCCTAGTAGCAGTAGAAGACAGGAAGAAAACCAGGACATTGTTGTGTGAAAGTTGGTAAGACTTCTCCAGTGAGTTGTAAGAAATATTTTGTGTTTATTTTCATTTGGTAGTGTACTAATGGTATTCCTCTTTTATTTTACAGAGCCAAAAATTCCTGAGGTATACTTTCTAGTGTTTGTTTAGGAAAAGAATGGATAAATGAAAACTAGAAAGTAAAAGTTTTTTTTTAATTTTTATTTTTTTATGTGTATGAGTATATTGCTTGCATGTATGTTGTGCAGTGCTCTTGGAGGTCAGAAAAGGGTATCAGATTACCCTGGAGTTATAGACAATGAGCTGCTATGGGTTCTGGGAATCAAACTCAGGCCCTCTGAAGGAGCAGCCAGTTCTCTTAACCACTGAGCTATCTATCTTCCAGCCTTGAAAGTAAAAAATTTTTTAAGAAATGAAATTGAAGGACTGGAGAGATGGCTTAGTGGTTAAGTGTGTTCACTGCTTTGCAGAGAATCAGAATTTGGTTCTCAATACCCATTTCAGGTGGTTCACAACCACCTGTAACTCCAGTTCCAGGCGATCTGACATCCGCTTTTGGCCTCTTTGGCCACCTGTACTCACATAGACACATATTCATGTTAGTTTTGAAAAAGAAACAGAATTGGGAAGGTGGGCATGGTGATACATGCTATAGTCCTAGTTCTTGGGAGACTGAGGCAGGAGGAATGCATATTCAAGATTAGCCTAGATTACCTAGTGAGTTCCAAGCCAGTCTGGGCAATGAGACCCTGTTTTAAAAATACAAAGAATCAGGAATAGGGTGGGGAGGAAGAAAGTTGGAGACAATAGACCTGTTTTAAGATATCTGTTAAGAGAGTATCAAATTAGAGGCAGGGATGAAGAAATCTTGGCTCTAATTGTAGGGACATCTTACAAATGGTAACATTTTACAATGGAATTGAAAAGGAAATAGCATCTTTATGTTTATATTTATTTATTTATATGCCGTGACATGTGTCGATGTCAGAGGACAACTTGGGGCAATCAATTCTCTCCTCTTAACATGTGAGTTCTGGGGATTGAACTCAGGTCATCTGACTTGTCAACCACCCCTTTTTTTTACCTGCTGGGTTATCTCACTAGCCTAGCATCTTATACTCAATAGTGATGACTTATTTTTCAATAGTCAAGTAGTTCATTATTGGCCTGGGAAAGAAGTCACAGTTTATATAAATCCAGGGGTAGTGGCTTACGTCTGTAATCCCATCCCTCAGGAGGCAGAGGCAGGCAGATCTCTGTGAGATCGAGGTCAGCCTGGTCTATATAGTGAGTTATAGGCTAGCTGGGGCCTATAAAGAGACTCTGTCTCAAAAAAAGACCAAAAAAAAAAAAGAAGGAAAAAAATGAAGGACGAAAAAGTGACAGGTTAATAGTGATTTATAAAGTGATAGTGGTGGTTAGTAAAACTGTTTGGGACTGTGGTATGGCTGGTAGGGAAAAGGATTGTTAAACTAACCCCCTCTCCCCATACACAAGTAAGCTAGCAAAACTCTCGGAATCAGCTGTTTTGGAATTCTGAGATTTAGTAAAAATCAACAATGGCAGAAAGCAGTGAAATGCTTAATGAAGGAAGACAAAAGCTGCTGGGTTTGTTCCGAGGGTTGTGAGATCGATTCTTACCCTGCTGCTGCTTCACCTCCCTTGAAAACTGTAAAACTCGTGTGTAGACATCATTGGTATCCCAAGGAAGCACTATAAAACTCATTCTCAAAAATTTTGGTTTTGTATTTCTGTTGTTACATGTTTGAGGCAGTGTCTTATGCAATCCAGACCTACTCTCTGCCTCCCTGGTCTGCCTTTGTTTTGCATGCCAGGACTGAAGCAGCCTCACAGGTAGCAGTTTGTCAAAAGTACTGGGAGAGGCTTAAGGGTATGATTAGGAGGCAGAACATGTGCTTAGCATGCAGCAGGCCCTGGACTCAGGTCTTAGCACCACTCAACAAACGAGCAAAAACCAGCCAAAGAAAATATCGTCTATTAGTTGGTGTTGTGTGGAGCAAGAAATGGAAGTCAAGGCAAGCAGCTTAGGGAAGAGGAGTCCGGGAAAGGAGATACTAGGAAACCCAGGCTTTCAGTAACCCAGGAAATCTAGGCTACATACATGATCAGGAAACACCTTAGAAGACCTATAAGAGGAAAGTGAAGGATAAGGCATGGGTATGACTGCCTGGCTATGTTGAAGAAGTGCCCCAGTGTACAGGCAATCTGCCATGTCCTGGAAAGATTTCAGATTTTTTTTTTTGGGTTTTGTATTCCAGGTATTAAATTTACCAAGTCAGGGTCTGGTTGTGGTAACACACACCTGTCTGTGGTCCAGCACTCAGGAGACAAAGGCAGGAGGATCAAGAATTTGTGGTCCTCCTGGGCCACACAAAACAAAATCTGCCAAACCTCACCACTTAGCTGAAGCGAATGGAACAGACTTGAGTGAGCACACATGATGTGACAAAACCATCAAAGCTTTCTGATTCCCATACCCCTAACTACTGCCTAGTCTATGTGTGACTGTTTAATTGCTGACTCTGGCAGGATGATGGAAAGGCGTGGCTTGAGTTGGCTTCATAGATGCACTCTTGTTCCGTGACTTCCATTTGAAAACTTGATAGGCCTTGGAATTTGGTTTTTAGTTAGAAATGATTGAGAAAAAATTAAATAGGCATTTGTTGTTGAGTTCTTATTTTCTTATCAGTAGTCTTTCATTTGTGATAAACCAAAATTGGATTTTATTTTTCAAGGTCCTAAACATGCAACTTTCGGATGGAGGACAAGGAGATGTCCCTGTTGATGAAAACAAACTCCACGGTAAACCTGATAAAACCTTGCGCTTTTCCCTCTGCAGTGATAATCTGGAAGGCATATCTGAAGGTGAAGGGTTACTTCATTTAGAGAGTGTGTGATTCAAACAATATTTTGTGTTCTTTAAAGGAGCCTTATAAATTATAATTAAGCCATCTGTACCTCTCATTAAGGAGAGCAGTGAAATTTTCTCTAATGAGCATTAACAGTTGGCTGTAAGATTGTTTCCTGAATAAAATTAAGATGGCAATATGCGGTTGGTCATATAAAATGAAGACAATTTAAGTCTTCATTCAGCATTAAGTAGAATAACACCAAGTTTTCTCAGTATTAATGTCTGTGAAAGCTTATAGAGCTCCTTTAGAAGGATATAATGCATGTACATATGGGGAGAGATGGACTTACTAGTATTTCAGGATGTTATGCATAGTTTTATTGCTCTGTGTTCTTTATCCACACACTCACACATGCCTTTATAAACCAAGATTCTCCTGATTTAAAAAGGCAGTTTAGGGCTGGGAGCTTAGCTCAGTTGGTAGAATGATTGCCTAGTATCCCTGGTTTAATTCTCAGTAATGGTGGCAAAAGAGGGAGAAACTTTTAGCCAGATTCTAAAATACGAGTGTGCCATTCTATGTATTAGGACGTTTCGTTTTATGAAAAAAGTTCAAGTTTATTAGGAAATATAAATATTACTTCTTTTTCTCTAACTTTTTGGAAAACCATTTGAGTAATATATATTCGTTCTGGAAAATGTATAACAAAATCTGTAACCCTCCACTTTTTACAGTTAATATTTGTAGTAAAATTAAATTTATGCTTTAGAATCTTTGTAGTTTAATAAATGCCATTAATGTTTGCCTTTGTAATTTGCATTCTTAAGTAACATGCTTTTAAGTGGACTTTTCCTTTAACTTCAAATAAGCCTATCAATTTATTTCAACACTCTTTTGTGAGTAGATAGAATTACTTCTGCTTTTTAATTATTGCAATAAATTCTATAACAACTAACCTTAGGTTGTCTCTTTTATTAGTTCTTTAAGAGAAATTTTTAGAAGCAAAACTGTGGACTCAAAGGACACCTATATTTTAAAAGAAATAAATGCAATATTAAAAGCAGTTTAAGTCAGACAAGGCAGCACATATCTGTAATCTCAGGGCTCCGAGGTCTGAGACAGGATTGAGAGTTTTAAGACTAGCCTAGGTTTCATACAGAGACCTTGTTTCAAAACAAGTTACAAAAAAAACTAAGCAGTTTTAGTCTCTTCAGTATAGGAGATATTAGGAGGTGGCTCATGAGTGTTTAAAAAGATTGCTCATAGGGGAATTGTCTCTCTAGGTCCTTCTAATCGATCCAACTCAGTGTCTTCTCTCGACCTGGAAGGAGAGTCTGTATCTGAACTTGGGGCAGGACCTTCTGGGAGTAATGGAGTTGAAGCTCTACAGCTATTAGAACATGAGCAAGGTAAAGTGATGGTGAATACCTTTGTACTTAGAATTGCAAGAGAAGTAATACATTTGCATGTAAGTTGACTGTTCAGAATCATTACAGTTGCATTTATCCATATTTCCTTCAGTTCCTTTTTCTTTCTTTCTTTTTAGTATTTTATTTATTCTTTTTATTTTATGTATATGAGTGTATTACCTTCATGTGTGTAAGTGCACTTGAGTGGTACAATGCCCACAGAAGAAAGCATTGAATTCCCCTGGAACTGGAGTTACAGACAGTTAGCCGCCATGTGTCTGCTAGATTATTCCAGGGTTCTCTGCAAGATCAGCCAGTGCTCTTATGCACTGAGCCATCTCTGTAGCCCTGGCTGGTAGTCCTTCAGTTTTTGTTTGTTTTTTATCTTTTTTGAGACAGGGACTCCCTGTAGCCACAGCTAGCCTGGAACTCATTATGTAGACCAGGATGGCCTGGCTGTTACAGAGATCCACCTGCCTTTGCCTCCCAGCTTTGTTCCTTCAGTTCTTAAAAATGTGATTAGTGTCTGACATGGTGACACACACCTTTAATCCTAGCACTCAGGAGGCTAGAGGCAGGCACATCTCTGTGATGACATTTGAGGCTATTCTGGTATACATAGTGAGTTCCAGGCCAACTGGGCCTACAGGAAGACCCTGTCCTCAGAAACAAAGCGAAAAACAACAGCATCAAAATGTGTTTAGTTGGGACTGGAGAGATGGCTCAGCTGTTAAGAGCATTGGCTGTTCTTCCAGACAAGCCACGTTTGGTTCCCAGTACCCACATGGCCTATCCTTGACTGTGGGTTCAGGGGCTCTAACCCCATCTTCTTGCCTCTATGGTACACTTAGATGCAGTCAAAACACTCATACACATGAATAAATGTATAAATAAATAAATAATGTGTTTAGATGGTAAGTGAGTTTTTCAGGCTTAAGTTACATAAAATAGTATAAACCACTTTAAATTCTGTAATGTTTGCTGGCCTTAATTCTCTGGTATTTATGGAATACAGTGATAACCCTTTAGGACTCATGGAACTTAGACTAGTAAAATGATGGTATGCAAATGATTAAAACTGTTTTGGCAGTGTTAAGTGAGAGATGCGTGTAGTTGGAGGTATAGAGAAAAGCTTATTAGAAGAAAACATTAGCCTGAAAATGTAGCATTGCACTGGCAGTCAGCAGCATAAGCAAGTAAAAGTAAGGAAACCATAGTACTTACTGAGATACTGTGTTCAAAAACAGGTGGAAAGCTGGATGTGGTAGTAAATGCCTGTCAGCCCATTACTCGAGGTGACTGCAGGAGAATCAGGAGTTCAGAGCCATCATTGTAGCCTACATAGTGAGTTTGAGGCCAGCCTGTGCTACAGAGACACTGCTTTTCTTCTGACCTCTGCATGTGCACCATGTCCCAAGTGTGTATGTGCACTCACACAAACACCCAGGCACACACACAATAAAAAGTAAATATAAAAAAAAAAAAAATTAAAGCGGGGTATGGTGGCTTCAAAATTAAAAAAATTTTTTATTTTAATTAAAAAGATGAAAGGAAAGAAATAGGGTGAGATAAAGACTAAAATAGCCCTCGTGATGACACTACCTTTAATACCAGCCCTTGGGAGGCAGAGGCAGGCAGATCTCTCTGAGTTCAAGGCCAGCCTGGTCTGCATAGTGAGAGTTCCAGGTGGGTTGGACTAGGGAGACCGTGTCAAGGAAAAAAAGAAAAAGAAAACCAAAAGTGGATCCCTAGTATGGTGAGAAGGAAGTCTATTTTAGTAGTAAGCCAAAGCTGTTATAGGGGTGGAGGGCAAGAGGGGAGTATCTTCTTATGCTTTAGGAAGATTACTTTGAAAATATTCCCATTTTGTTTGTTTTGTGCATGTGCATATTTGTATGTGTGAGCCTCTGGGAGTGTGCGTGAAGGTTGAAGTGGAAGTGTGTTGGAGTGCAGGTATGTTTGAATATATGTGTAGAGGTCAGAAGTCAGCATTGGGTGTCTTCATTTTTTTGTTTTCCACCTTATTTATTTAAAAAATCTTATTTTTATTTTTATGAGTGTATTGCTTCCTACATATAAGTGTACCCATGTTGTACAATGCCCATGAGGGTCGCGGAAGAGGGTGTCGAATCCCCTGGAACTGAAGTTATAGACAATTTTAGCCCCCATGTAGGTGCTGAGAATTGAACCTGGGTTCTCTGCAATATCAGTTAGTGCTCTTAACCACTGAGCCATCTCTCCAGCCCCTGTTTTTTAAATTCTTTTATATTATATGTATTTATTTGTGCATGTGGGTTTCACTCTGTAGTCCTGGCTAGTCTGGAACTTGCTATGTAGAGTACGTGGGCCTCAAACTTGCCTCTGCTTCCCAAGTGCTGAGATTAAAGCCTTGTGCTACAATACTCAGCTTAAAATTTTTTTAAACATTTATTTATTTATTTATTTTGTGTGTGTGTGTGTGTGTGTGTGTGTGTGTGATTGCACATATGGTGACCATGTGCACATATGGAGATTAGAAGACAACTTATAGGAGTTGATTCTACTCTTCTACTACATGAACTCCAGTGATCAAATTCAGATCATCAAGCTTGGAAGGAAGTGACTTTGCCCACTTCCTTGTCAACCTTAACTAGAGGTTTTTATTTATTTAAAAAAATTTGCTTATTTTTATTTTACATGTTTGTATGTTCCCTCTCTACAGATTTTTAAATTTTATTAATTTTTATATTATGTGATGTTTTGCCTACATGTATGTAAGTATACCTGTGTCACATCCCCTGGAACTAGAGTTACAGATGATTGTTAGCCTTTATGTGGGTGCTTGGAATCAAACCTGGGTCCTTTGGAAGAACAGTCAGTGATATTAATCACTAAGCCATCTTTAGCTCCTCTACAGATTTTTAAATCAGCAAATCAAAAAAAGTTTTCAGGGTGCTGGGAAGAATGCTCAGTTAGTACAGTACTTGCTACATAAGCATGAGGACGTGTTCAATCCCTAGCACCCACATAAAAATGTGTGTCTAGCTGGGTGTGGTAGCACATGCCTTTAGAGGCAATCTCTGTGAGATTGAGATCATCCTGGTCTACAAAGCCCATTCTAGCTGGGCAGCTGAGGCTACAGGGAGACACCCCCCCAAAAAAACCAAAACAAACAAAAACCTAACAGCAACAACAAAAAAATCTATAACCCTAGCACAGGGATGGGATGAGGAGCTGGGAAGGGAAAAAGGATGGAGGTGTGTGAGAGCAGATACAGGCAGATTCCTAGAGCTCCTTGACTTCTGGTTTGTGCACATACATCACATACATAGACAATGCACACACACAAAACACAGAACTTCTAGTTTAGGGCATATATCCTTAACTAGGTAGTTTTTTTAAAAAATTCCATTTTTCAAGTCTTCCAAGAAGTTCTAGTCCAGTCCTCTTTTAGAAGAGGAAAGAATATTGCCATTGAAGCTTATGTGACTTGAATAAAACATTTTACTAAATTTTATTAGATCAGTTTATTAATGGATCAGTTAATATTACATTTATTGTACTTACAGAGAAACCTAAAAATATATTACAACAGGAGTTGAATGAAAATCACATCTCTGTCAAGCTTTCTAGGTGATTTCCAGTTTAGAAGGTGACAGTCTTTTTCTTTTTTTTTTGGTCTTTTTGAGACAAGGTCTCCCAGTAGTTCAGCTATTCTGGAACTTGATATGTAGACCAGGCTAGCCCTAAACTCACAAAGATCTGCCTACCTCTACCTCCTGAGTGCTGGGATTAAAGGCATGTGCCAGCACATCCAGCAGAAGTTAACAGTCTTGACCTGTGAAATGTTACCATAAAAAGTGAATGAAAGGTGGGTGTGGTAATCATTAGAGAGGCTAAGGTAGGAGGATTGTTAAGTTCATGGCCATTTTGAGGCTTTGTCTCAAAAAAAAAAGGAGGAATTGATATGAGGCCCTAGGCTAGATCCCTAACACCAAAGAAAAAACAGAAAGATTGTGAGGCTGAACTGATGATGGCTCAGTGGATAAGAGTACTTCTGTTCAAACTTGACAACCTGCCTTTGAATCCCTTCCACCCATGTAAAAGCTAGGCATGGCCACCTGTGCCTGTAACTTTAGTGCTGGGCCACAGAGACAGGAGGATCCCACTTAGCCCTAACCAGAATTTTGAGCTCTTAGTTCAGTAGAATAAGGCAGAAAGCAATAGAGGAGGATGCCTGATGTTTTCCTTTGACCTTCATATGCATGCACATAGGTTTGTTCATCCCCTGCACAAATGCAACACCCCATAAACATTGAATTGTAGGAAATTCTCTAAAGAAGAATGAATACTCTAGAGCGAAGACTAGAGTTATGTGTTGAGTGAAATAGCTTTAGTATGGGTTTGTCACCTAATTATTAACACAGTAATGGAACACGATAAACTACCCCAAAACATTTATTTTTGCCTTCATGCTCTTCTCATTGGATTGGGCTCACTCCTCTATCTCCAGTCACCAGTGGTTCGGTGGGCATCTCTGCTAATCTAAAGTAGACATGAATTGGTCATTGGGGCAGCAGGCTGGTCTAAGTGGGCCTAGGATGGAGCTGCATGCTTATTAATGATAAAATATGTAACTTGAAATTCAAAGACAAAATTCTTTCAATTTGATTAAAAAGTTTTAGCTGTGTCACCATTTTTAAAGTGCTTAATTTTGTTTTTGATAGCTACAACACAAGATAATCTTGATGATAAGCTAAGGAAGTTTGAGATTCGTGACATGATGGGACTCACAGATGATAGGGACATATCAGAAACAGTGAGTGAGACCTGGAGCACAGATGTCCTGGGAAGTGACTTTGACCCAAACATTGATGAAGATCGCTTGCAAGAGATTGCAGGTAACTGGCCTTCGGTTTCTCTGGGACAGAGCTGATTAGTTCATATTCATCTTTTCTTCATAGGAGGGATGGTAGTATTCTAACAGATACACCTGAGTAGTGCCTATGAAACTGTGGTATCCGTATGCAGCATGATGTTTGAGTACTTTTAACCTAAATATACTTCATGTTCTATCTTCTGCATTCAGTTTCCTCTCCCTTCCACTTCCCTTAAAGAGGAAAAAAACCACATCCAGTGAGATAACTCATCAGATAAAGGCTCTCACTACCAGGTCTGATAACCTGAGTTTGATCCCTGGGACCTCTATGGGGAAGGAGAGAACCATTTCCCATGTGTTGTCCTCTGACCTCCATGTACACTGTGGCCTGTGTGTGCATGCACACACAATAAATGTTAAAGAAAAGAAAGAAGAAACACTGCATCTTATATGTTCTTAGTTTATTATTAGCATATTGTCTTCTTAGACTATACTTAAGATGAAAGTTCTTACAGATTGTAGTCATAAAGAACAGAATAAATGGATAGTGATATTTTCCAAAATTCGAGCTGGAGATTAGCTCATTGGTAGAACACTTGCCTAGCATGTGTGATGGTTTGATTCCATACTCAGTACCACTAAAAACTACAGAAAACAATAAGTTTAATTCATTTCTGGAATAATTAATTCTGTGCTAGAGGATAAGCAGTTTTTTCCTTTTTCTTTTTGTATTGTCATGATTATTGAGCTTTAACGGTAATATCCATTGTCGTTAGAATACTGTTTTGTGAGTTCCAAAAGCTTGTACATCTCAGCCTTATAATCACTAACTTCATTTTCTTTTATAAATCATGGAAGATGTCAAACCCAGACAACAGAGAATGGTAGGAACTTACTGTACCTGCCACTGATTTTTAACAGCTAGAAACACATGGCCAGTTCTGTTTCTTCTGTTCCCTTCCCCTTTGTTCTCCTCTTCTGTCGTGTTTAGGCAAGTTCTAGGCATTCTTTTATTTGCAGTTCTTTTAATGAAACATAATTTTCACTTGTAGCTTTTCCCAAAACCTTCATATGTCTTGAGTAGAATTATTCTTTATTAGAGTGAAGCAAAAGCAGCAGAGCATTGTCATATTAGGGTTTTTTTTTCCCTCTCTCTCTCTCTTTTTTTTTTTTGGTCTTTTTGAGACAGGGTCTCCCTGTAGCCCCAACTGGCTTGGAACTCACTGTGTAGACCAGGCTGGCCTTGAACTCAAGGAGATTCACTTGCCTCTGCTCCTAAGTGCCGGGAATAAAGGTGTGCACCACCACGCCTGATCAGTACTAAGTTTTGAAAATATATTTTTTTGTATTTTTATGTGTGTGAGTATTTTGGTTGTATGTATGTAAGTGCACCCATGTTATGGAGGCCAGGAGAGGGCACTGGATCCACTGGAACTGGAGTTATAGACAGTTGTTAGCTGCCATGTGAGTGCTTGGAACTGAACCTGGGTCTTTTGCAAGAGCAGCCAGTACTCTGAACCACAGAGCAATCCCTCCAGCTTCTTATTTAAAGTATTTTAACACAGTCTTAAAAAATATTTAATTCATTCCATTTGAATTTTTAAGTTTTATGCATAGATTTCACAATTGGTTTTGTTCCAGATGCCAAAGTAGCATCGTTGCTAACACAAATATCTTCTGTTGCTCCACGTATGTGGCTTATAATGTAGCAGAAGAAAACATGTTTGGGCAGTATAACTGTGCTTAAATTCTCTGAGCTTTTGTAATTCCTAAATTTTACAAAGATATCAAAGGCACAGATAAGATCTGCTGAAAAACCAAAGTGAAAGTAGTTGAAATTAACCTAAAAAGCTTTGTTTTCTCTGTAGAAGGTAAAAGGTGAGCAGGAGAAACCTGATGAAAGGAGGTTTTGCCTTTATCAACAAGTGGGAACTTTGTGGTTTTTAGTGATGTTCTTAAAAGAAATGATCCCTACCGGGCCACTCTCTTATGGGAAAATATTGTGTTAGTCTGGTGCATGCCCTTTCTGTATTCTACTGCTCCCCCATCAGGTCTCTCTAACAGTCTGTCCTCACCCGTTACACAGGTGCAGCAGCAGAGAACATGTTAGGCAGTTTGCTATGCCTCCCAGGTTCAGGGTCAGTGCTTCTGGACCCCTGTACTGGTTCTACCATATCAGAGACAACAAGTGAAGCTTGGAGTGTAGAGGTATTGCCAAGTGACTCAGGTTAGTGTGCTGTCCTTGTTTGCCTTTTCCTTTGCACAGAACTTTTAAATGTAAGCTATCCTAATTTCTATATTAGATATATTTTGCTAAGTAATATACTTTTATTTGTTGTTTCTGAGACAGTCTGTCTATGTAGCCCAGGTTGGCTTTTAACTCAAGATTCTCCTACTTCAGCCTCCCAAGTACCACAATGCCGAACTCAAATATATGTATATTTATTTGATAAGTATGAGACAGTCATATTGTTAAAAATTTCAAGTGGAAATTAGACCATTTATTTCCATCAAGAAAAAAATGTATTATTAGATAGCATTGATTAATATTGCAGATGCTTTCTGACTCTGTGTTAAATTATTTTGAAGCAATTATTTGTAACTCATGAGGGTTTTGTGGGGTCATGGTATTTTCTGTCTGTTCATCCTAAGCTCAGACTCTGTACATTTGATTCCTTGGCTAGCATACTTAGATTTATCACTGGTAGCTGGTGAAATGCAGCCCAACCTGATTCCTGGAAAGAACTGACTCCCAAAATTTCTCTCCTGAACTCCACACATGCTGCATACCCACTCATGCACACACAGATACACACACAAATAAATAAATGTAATTTGTCCTTGGGAATAATTAACCCTTTTAAAAGATGCTTAAAATTTTGTTTTAGTTTTATTTATATCTATGAGTGTTTGCTTAAATGTGTTTATGTACATCACATGCATTTTGGTGCTCACGGAGGTCAGAAGAGGGTACTAGATCTCTGGAGCTGAAGTTAAAGACAGTTGTCATCCACCATGTACGTGCTGGGAACTCGAACCCGGGTCCTCTATAAGAGAAGCAAGTACTCTTAACCACTGAACCAGCTCTCTAGTCCCTTTAAAGACATTTAGTGTGCTGTCAAAGGCCTGCAATCTCAGTTTGGACTACATAGTAAGACCCAGTCTCAAAACAATCAGTAGAGTGCCAGGTGTGGTGCCACATGCCTTTAATCCCAGTGCTCAGGATACAGAGGTAGGCAGATCTCTGTGAGTTCAAGGCCAACCTGATCTATATACATACCACGTTCCAGGCCAGCTGGAGCTACAGGAAGTCCCTGTCTCAAAACAACAACAAAAAAACCAGCAGATAAATTAATATGTAAAATAAAATAATTTTAAAAACCTGGTTACTGTAGAGTGGGGAGGACCTAAAACAGCTGTTTACTATGTATTGCTTAATTTATCTTAATCTATTTATTTTTTAAAATTTCATGTGTATGTATGAGTGTTTTGTATCCATATATGTAAGTACACTTATGTTGTACAAAGCCTACGGAAGCCAGAAAAGACCATTGGATGCCCTGGAACTAGAGTTAAGGACAGATGTTAGCTACCATGTGGGTGCTAGGAACTGAACCTGGGTCCTCTGCAGGAGTAGCTAGTGCTTTTAACTGCTGAGTCAGCCCCCTTGTATTTTTTTAAGATAAGATCTCTCTCTAGTTTTAGCTAACCTTGAACTTGTAGCAGTCCTCTCTCTGCCTCCTGAGTGCTGGGATTACAGATATGTGCCACCACACCAAGCTACTAAATGTGTTTCTGAAAACACTGAAGTTAAGACAGAGTTTATTTATTATCATTTTAAAATATCTTTAATTTTTAAAATTATGTATTTGTCTGTCTGTCTGTCTGTGTCTGTGTCTGTGTCTGTGCCTGTGCCTGTGCAGGTTTGTGCAAGAGAGTATAGTGCTGGAGTTACAGGCTGCTGTGAGCTGCCTGACACGGGTGCTGGGAATCAAACTTAGGTTCTCTGGAAAAGCAGCATGTGCTCTTAACTGCTGAATTATCTCTCTAACTCCAGACAGAATCAGTTTAATGCGAAGCTATTCTATATGGTCTTAGTTTACTTGTTAACCAACAGCATGCTTTATTAGTGGTCTGGAAACAGTTGTCATCTGTATATAACAACCTGGCTTATATCAAAATGAAGTTGTAACCTTGACTTCTTTTTTTTTTTTTAATTAAATTTTTAATGTGTGTGAATGTTTAGGCTGCATGTATATGTATATAAGTGCACCCATATTGTACAGTGCCCATGGAGTCCAGAAGATGGTGTTAGTTCCCCCAGAATTGGTGATACAGACAGTTGTTAGCTGCTGTGTGGGTGCTCAGAACTGAGCCTGGGTCCTTTGCAAAGTAAAGCTGAGTCATCACTCCAAACCCAACCTTCTCTTCTTTCACACCTCTGCTAACTAGCTTTGCTAAATAGCCTGGACTTAAAAATCTGTTATATTGATTTCATTGACATTCTGATAGCTTTGTGTGTCTGGGTCTTAAAAGTGAAATTACACATGCTCACTGAATCACTGTGTGACTTTTTTGTCTTCTGTTCAGAGGCCCCAGACCTAAAGCAGGAGGAGCGCCTCCAAGAGCTGGAGAGCTGTTCTGGCCTTGGCAGCACATCTGATGATACAGATGTCAGGGAGGTCAGTTCCCGCCCCAGCACACCAGGCCTCAGTGTTGTGTCCGGTATGTCTGTCTTGTTTTAAGGACTAGGAATTTGAAGGCATTCCCCTCCTCCCCGCTTATAAAGTGTTACCAAAGAAATAATAGGGTTTTTTGTTGTTTTATGGTGCAGTACTGGCTATTCAACCCAGGCCTTTGGGTATGCAAGGCAAGTTCTCTATTACTGAGCTACATCCCAACCCTAAGACATATTTTTATTTAAGCTGGGTAGTTTCCAGGTAATAAAATTATTTCTATGACTGTAATCTTTGAGAACTTAGTATGTAGCTTTTTGTCTTTTCCTTTTTTGAGACAGGGTCTCCCTGTAACCCCAGCTGGCCTAGAATTTGCTGTATAGACCAGACTGGACTTGATCTCACAAAAATCTACCTGCCTGTATCTCCCAAGTACCATGATTAAAGATTTGCACCACCACGCCCATACTTGGTTTAATGTATGGCTTTTACAGCCTGTTGAAATAATTGGCGAACAGTCCTTCTACAACTCTTTCTGTTCTTGATAGCTTCTGCTTTAATATTTCGGTATAGCATGATAATTCTGATTATGTTATATAAAGCAGGAAAAGCATATTTGAACAATAGTACAATAAAAGATACAGCACTCAGCAACTCACATGTATAGAACTGGGAAATGTGTGGAATTTGAGGAAGTCAGAATTTCTCCAAACTTAACACTTTTGTGTGACGACTTTGTTCTTCGTGCTGCTCATCTTTGTTATATTTTCAAGGTATAAGTGCTACATCTGAGGACATTCCCAATAAGATAGAAGACCTGAGATCCGAGTGCAGCTCTGATTTTGGGGGTAAAGATTCTGTAACTAGTCCAGACATGGATGATGTAACTCATGGTGAGTAGTGGGAACGAGAATGGCTTTTTCAATGTCATATCAGGTTGCAGATGTTGCATCACTTAGTACAGCATAGTGGGGCATAATTTGTAAATGTGTACTAAGGCTTTAAATGTTTTATGTTCTAAATTTGGTTCAGTTATATCTACTAGAAATCTATCATCAGGAAATCTATGTATGGAGAAAGTCATATGTTTTTCATAATAGCAGAAAATTTGAAATACCTTAATTAAAAAATGGAATGGCTAAGTTAATTTTGATACGTACTTATTAAAATTTATGTAGATATGTTTAAAATGCTTTTAAAATTACAAATTAGGGCTGGACAGATAGCTTACTGGTTAAAAATACTGTCTATTGTTGCAGAGGTCCAGGTTTGATTCCCAGTACCTATACGACGAGTGTCAACTGTGTGTAATTACAGTTTCAGGTGATCCAGCATCCTCTTTTGGCCTCTACAGGCATTTCACACACATGGTACACTTACATACCTGGACACAAAACACTTACACAAATTAAAAAACAAAACAACAACAAAAAACCATGAAACATGGTTCAGTGGTTAAGAGCACTGGCTGCTGTTACAGAAGACTGGGGTTTGATTCTCATCCTCCACATGGTGGCTGACAACTGTCCATAAGTTCAGTTCCAAGAGAATTCGATTCCCTCTTCTGACTTCTGTGGGCATTGAATGACATGGGTGCACTTAAATGTATACAGGCTATACTCATACACATAAAATAAAAATAATGAATGAACCATTTTTTAAAATGAACTAATTAGGAGAAATACCAAAACATAGTAGTACTTGGAAATTTTATATCATAGAATTTTGTGTACAAGATAATAAAACATTTAAAATTCCATTCGTAGGGAAGAGGTGCTGGAAGGAAAGCTCAAAATGCCAATGGTACTTTTATATGGTGCATAATAACTTCTGTATAGTTTGGGCCAGACAGTTCTTTAGGGGTGGGGGCTGTCCTATGAATTAGAGAATAGTTCACAGAATTCTTCATCTCTACCAGTAGTGCATACCTGCCACCCTTCTGGGGTGTAAAGATCAAAAATTCCTTCAGACACTGTCAGATGAACCCCAAGGAAGCAAACAACTGCTATTTGACTAGCACTATTCTAAAGTAACAGTCTAAAAGTGTGGCCTCTATGCACCCTTCTGGTGGGAGGGGGAATGTGGGATCAAAACTGTTTAAATAATGATGATGATGATTATTCTGTTTCATGGTTTTGACATTTGTACTGGAAGTCACAAGCAGAGGTAGGTAAAATTTGCTGTGACTTTAGCACAAAGCAAGTGCTGCAGACCCATGTCACTGTGTCTTCACTCACATTTATCTTTCAGTTCATATACAAATACACATTTTTTTAGTATTCTGTGTGAAGAAACAGAAGAATTTGTAATATATTTCTGCTGTTTTCTGAGATGTGGTCTCAGGAGTCTCAAGGAAAAGTACTGAGATAACTAAGCTGTTAGCATAACCAGCCAGGATTTTTGTTTGTTTTTGTTTTGCTACTTTTGTTTCTTGATTGTTTTCTGTCTATGAACTATCATTTTCATTTGAATAGCTAACAAAACAGCGGCTTTCTAGATGTTATTTGAGTATATACAGGTCTT
The DNA here is from genome assembly GCA_035773235.1 of Eospalax fontanierii. NCBI lineage: Eukaryota > Metazoa > Chordata > Mammalia > Rodentia > Spalacidae > Eospalax > Eospalax fontanierii. The sequence goes on from CM069541.1 coordinate 54,040,338, forward strand.
TTTCGGAGGAGGAGCGATTAACAAAGTGAGCCTGTCACTTCAAGGGAAAAAAATGGACAAAATTGAGTTTTTTACCAAATTTTACTAAAAATTTGAATATGGCTAAAGTTTAGAATTTGGGCAAGTTGAATCAATTTACATGAACTTGACAGTTATGTGTTCCTTAAAGATTTTCTGATGGGATTGGTGATACTATGTCAGTATGATCCTATGAGCCTCAAGAGGTAGCTCATGACTATAATTATGCCCAGCACTTGAGAGCCTGAGGCAGGAGAATTCCTGTGAGTTTGACGACAGCCCTAGCTACAGAGTAAGACCCTTGTCATTAAAAAACAAAAAAATAGAATTTTTGATATCATGTGATAAAATATGTTAGTGTTGGGAAGATCTTCGTAACTCCATGATTTTTGATAAAATGAACAATGCATGATGTTAGAAAATCATGCATAGGCGTAAGATCCATTCACAGTATAGGATGTAAGAAAGACTGACTAATTTTAATGTAATACAGACCTAAAAGTTCATTTATGTGGTTTCAAATTCTACTGTGTAGTTAGCCCCTATAAAAGCTACTTCTGTGGCTGGAAAGATGGCTTAGCAGTTAGAGCACTGGCTGCTTTTGCAGAGGACCTGGGTTCAATTCTCAACATACTCATGGTGGCTGACAACTGTCCGAAACTCCAGTTCTAGGGGATCCGACGACCCCTTCTTACTTCTGTGGGTATTGCATATACCTGTTTACATGCTGACAATACACTTATGCACATAAAATAAAAATAATAAATAAAATTTAAAAAAAAAACCTTCTCTGGTATAATATCATCATATGATGAGTGTTGACAATTTTCTGAAAAGAATGTTAATATATGAGGTCAGCCAGGGGTATGGTTTGGTAATAAGAGCACTTGCCTAGTGTATGCAAGACCCTGGGCTTGATAGCCAGCACAAACAAAACATATTTTCCTTTTTCCAGCTAAGTATCCATGAGAAGCTAGATTTTTTTTTTTTAATTTCAACCAAAACAGTACTCTCAACACATTGAGAGCAAAAGCAGACATGAGAATCCAGCTGTATTAAGCCATACATTAAAGAAAAAAATTTCAAAAAGTATTAAACAGGATCACTCATTTTTTATTTTAGAAAATGAAGTTACTTCTCATTTTAAAATTTAAAAACCAATTTTATTTTTTGTGTATAAGCGTTATACCTGCATGTATTTAAGATGCACCCATGTTGTACAGTGCTTGTGGAGGACAAGAGAGCATCAGATCTCCTGGAACCAGACCAGAGACAGTTGTTAGCCACCATGTAGTGCTGGGATTTGAACCTGGGTCCTCTACAAGAGAAGCCAGTGCTTCCAACTACTGAGCCATCTCTCTAGCTCCAGTTCTCATTTTTTAAAAGTTATTATTATTACCATTGAATGGATATGAAATGAATAAATTAATATTTAAACTTCTTTTCCATTTTGATATCTAATATGGCAAGTAACAGCAGGTACAGCCAACATAATAAACAACACTTAAAGGTAAATGACTTTTAAGGGTATAAAGGAGTTCTAAGTATAGAACTTTGAGAATCACATGCTAGCTTTCTGTTCAATGATAAAAACAGAACAAAAGGGAAAACTGAAAGACATATTAATACTGTCATTCATTATGAAAAGTTTTCAAAATTCAGTAAATAAAATAAAAATAGTTTTGAACTAAAAAACATATTAACAGTTTTTTAAGTTTTTCCTTTTTCTTTTATTTGATCTTTTTGAGACAGGGTCTCCCTATAGCCTCTGCTGTCCTAGAACTAGCTCCCTGTGTAGACCAGACTGACCTTGAGCTCACAGAGATCCCTGGCCTCTGTCTCCCAAGTGCTGGGATTAAAAATGTGTGCCACTATGCCTGGCAAGTTTTCCCTTTTTAAAAAAACAAACATTTCTTTATTTATTGGGAGGAGGCGGATGCCCATGTGCCATGGCACATGTGTGGAGATCAGAGGACACCTTGCAGTAATTGGTTTTCTCTTCTACCTTGTGGGTCTTGGAGATCAAACTCAGTTTTGGCTGCAGGTACTTTTACTGGTTAAGTCATCTCACCATCCCGTATATTGGTTCCTCTTATACTTCTAGTTCTTAGTTACTTAGGAGTATCTCCTCCCCCCCTCCCGTAGCCTAAAATAGTACATTTAGAAGCTAGAGTTAATTTCATGATGTAATAAATTCATTTTTCTCTTGGGTTCTTTTTAAAATTTAGTCATTTGCTGGGAAGCAGTATTAGACTTCCAGATTTTACAATTTGTTAATTATACCTCTTCTTTAGATAATATTGCCTGTTTTTATAGGGAGAGAGGTGAGTCTCAGAGGCAATGGTTCAGGTCTCATGGGTTCAGGTCTCCTCTTTGCATTAGCTAAAATAGCATTTGTCCATTAGAGGTACTAAGCATATGAATGTTAGGCCCTTTAAATGTGGCAAAAATCCATGTATAAAGATTAAAATGTGAGGTAAATTTGAGGTAATCAGAATTTGAAGTTTCTGGTATGCTTCTCAAGTTCTAATTGATGAAAAGAGGAAAAGTGGACAAGCACCAGAGCCCTTTTCAGTGTGGGCAAGCTCTCTGCATTCTGGCTTGTCTCAAGGATTGCTTTCTTTTTGTAGGCGCCCACCAGCTGACATCTCCTCCCTCTCAGTCAGAGTCTCTCCTGGCCATGTTTGATCCACTGTCTTCACATGAAGGTGAGCTAGTGGAATGAACTATGGACTCTTGTCATAAGCAGAAGCAAGAAACCAAACCTTTAATGTGCTTGTTAGATTAGTTGTGTCTTGGCTGTAAAGCTTCTTTTCTGTATTGTAGGGCCCTCTGCTGTGGTGAGGCCAAAAGTCCACTATGCTAGACCCTCCCATCCACCGCCAGATCCCCCAATCTTGGAAGGAGCAGTAGGAGGACAGGAGGCCAGGTTGCCCAACTTTGGTTCTCACATGTTAACTCCAGCTGAAATGGAAGCATTTAAGCAAAGGCACTCTTACCCTGAGAGACTGGTTCGCAGCAGGAGTTCTGATATAGTATCTTCAGTCCGGCGGCCGATGAGTGATCCTAGCTGGAACCGACGGCCTGGGAATGATGAGCGAGATCTCCCTCCTGCTGCAGCCATTGGTGCTACTTCTTTGGTGGCTGCACCTCACTCATCATCTTCATCTCCTAGTAAAGACTCTTCAAGAGGAGAGGTAAGGGACCCAAGCCATGTAGCATTTGCTCTTTGTGGTCAGCTCAGTATTCTTTCTGATAGGTTCTCATGATGTCTGAAATCAACATGGACTGTGAACTCAGGATCAAGAATGACTGTAGTCTTGATTAAAGATCATCAGTTTAGTATAACCTCCACTGTAATCCATAGGAAACCTGTACAACTTGGTTTTGTAATAACACTATCCAGCATTTTCCTAACACATATCTTTTCTACAAGAGTTTTGTATCTAATTTCATTTAGAACTCATAATATCCTTTAGAGGTGGTTAAATAAAGTTGTGTTTTGTTTTTTTTAATTTGAAAGTCATAAAGTTATAAACACACACACTGCTACATTGAATTTTTGCTCCCCGTTGTCTCCTTAACATTATTTTTCTTTGGTTTATTGGCTTTCTTTTTGTTATTTTTTTGAGTTAGGATCTTGATATATAACCATACCTGGCCTAGAATTCACTATATAGACTAGGCTTACCTCAAACTTGTAATCCTACTGCCTCTGCCTTCTGAGCACTGGGATTATAATCATAAGCCATCATACATAGTTCATAAACATGTTTATAGTGGCAGGACCCCACTCAGAGCCACATGTTGCTTTCAGTTGTCATGCCCTCTTTTTGAAAAATTTTTATTGAATTTTTGTGTATTTCACACAAAACATCTCAATCCTCTTTATATCCCCTTCTCCCATTGGCACCTTCCCACAGCCCCCTCCCCTACTGGAAGTTGTACATTATGTCATCTGTGTTGAGACCCATAGGGTCAAGCTAGTGTCCTCAGACGTCCCTCAGTGCAGGTTCATCCACTGCGGTCTAGTTAGCTCATCGAGAGTCCCTACTCTCTTTCTTACCCAGTAGTAATTAGCTGCCAGCAATTCTTTGACTAAAGATTGGGGTCTGCTTCCCATTTCCAGTTTTGTGCTGGGTTTTTGTCTGCTTGAGTTTGCATGGGTCTTGTGCATGCTGACACCATTACTGTAGGTTCATAAGAGCAAGGTCCCAGGAGCTAATAGGATTCTATTTCCATATGGCCATACACCTCATCCCAGGCTCTTAACAATCTTTCTGCCCCCTCTTCCAAAATGGTCCCTCAGCCCTGGGTAGGTGGGGTTTAATATGAGTCCTGTCCAAGGACCCACACTCTGCAGACTCTTATGTTCTTTGCTTTGGCCATTTAGGACCTTTTGTGTTTCTGACCCTCTTGCATGAGGGAGCTTCATTGATGAGAACTTAAAGATCCACTAGTGTTCTCTTTACCCCTGTTCTATGTTCCATGAGCCTTAGGTGTAGAGGTTGCATCGTAAATGTACCTGCCACTTATGCTTGGACAATTCACAAAGTGTCTGTGCGTGACTAGTTTCAGTTGTCATGCATGTTTAGTCTTTCCCTCTAGAATGATTCTTCAGTTTTTCTTGGCCCAGTTGTTTTTTATAATGTCCCCCAATTTGGGTTTGTTTGATGCTTTTTCATAGTAGATTTAGGTTGTTGGTGTTTGTCTGGACTATCACTGAAGCAGTACTGCTTTTTTTTTTCTCTCTACATCATGTTAGGTCACACATAGTTTTAATTTGCTCATCAACAGGGTATTTATGTTTTACCACTGCAGAGTTACTCTTTTTCTCTTTGTGACTAATAAATATTCTGTCAGGAAGTATTTTATCTACTCCTCAGTTGTATGGTCTGCTGGCTTTCTCCTTTAGTCAGTGAGTTTGTTACTGTTGCTCATTGTCCCTGATGTGGCTAGTGTGGCCCTCAGTTTGCTTCTGGGTTTTTTGACATGCCTCTGTTATTCAGTGAGTGTTTCTTTTCTTCCTTATGTAAGATGTTACATGCTTATATTGTATTTTCCATTCTAGTTCTGGAATTAGTAGTTTTTCCAAGGATTTCTAGTTCCTTTTAGTCTAAACTAGTTTTGAGAAATTGAGGTGAGCCAGTACGCCTTGCTGTGGCTGTCACTGTCCTCAGATCCTCTTATGACTGAGAGTGAGAATTCAGTAGTAGCAGTGTGTAAGTGTTTATTTCTGGATACTGATGGGTGTAAAATAATGTGCAGGAAAATGTGCTTATTTGTAGGAAGGTTAACACTAAATATAGGGAAGGGGAACTTGCAGAGCTAGGGAGCATGTATGTATTTGTGGGTGTATGTACACACACACATTTCATTTCTGTATCTGTTTTTCTCTAGAAACATAGAGAACAATAAGCTGACACTGATTAATTCAGTTTCCTTCCAGAAAGAGAGTTTGGTTTGATTTTCTCCCTTCCCCATACTTTGATACCTTTCAAAGAAGTGAGAAACCTTCTTTTATTATTCCTCATGCATATACATATAATGAGTCTGCCCATTGATAATCTATTTTCCATCCCTACCACTAACTTTTTCATAGCACTTAGGCCCTCATCTCTTTGCTTGGGGTCTTCATCCTCCATTCACCTTAGTGTCTTTAATAGGAATAGGAACAGGTTATTAAGAAAGCGAAAGCACTCTGAGAGTGAGAATGAGCTGTCGAGCAGAGAAAAGGCATCTGCTCCAAAAGCCAAGAATGTATTCCCAATTTTAGTTGTATAAATGAAAAAAGGAAATTAAGAGCTTTTTCTGAGGTCACGCATAGGCTGGCAGTACAATTACAGGCTCTGCCCCTTGACATGAACATAGTAAATGATAACTGTGTAATTGATGATCAAAGTCTGGCCTTTGAAATCAGCTCTAGGTTTAAGGGTCATCTGTGCCACATGTAACTTGGGGAAAATAACCTCATTTAGTTTCATATAACTCACCTATAAAAAAAGACTTAAGAGGGGGTTGGAGAGATGGCTTAGTGTTTAAGAGCACTGGTTGCTCTTGCAGAGGACCCAGGTTCAGTCCAAGTACCCACATGGAGGCTAACAGCTGTCCATAATTCCAGTTCCAGGGGATCTAATGCTGTCTTCTGGCCTCTGCAGGCATTGCACAACATGGGTGCACCTACATTCATGAAGGCAAAGCACTCATACACATAAAATAAAAGTCAAAAATTTTAGTTAGAGACTCATACCTTTAATTCCAGTAATGAGGAATCTGAGATGGGAGAATTGCTGAGGAAGTGGTCAGCCTGCTCTACATCGTGAGTTTGAGGCCAGCCTGGGTTTCAGATGGAGACCCTGTCTCCAAAAAAAAAAAAAAAACAAACCAAAAAACCCCTTAACAACAGGTCCATCTCCTAAGGTTATTGGGGGGCTTAAAATACTTACTGTATATCGTCATGCTCATTCTGGTTCCGGTACACTCAGCAGTTTGCTCCTGTTGCCATCTCTGCTCTCCTGTTTGGGTTTATTTGTACTATATTTGCTTAGTAGAGTTTCAATGTTTTGTTTTGTTTTGCTTTTTGTGGTGCTGAACATTGAAGAACCTACTATATGCTAAGTATTTGTTTTATCACTGAGTTCTATTCTCAGCCCCTCTGTAGGTGATTTTTGGGTACCTATGCTACATATGTCCCTGTGTGAGGCTTCTGGTTTACTAGCAGGAATAAGATGGTGCCTGCCTTTAAACAGATCAGTCTGCTGCTTGAAGGGCATGTATACTCCACATGTAGACTTCCACACACCAGAGGATGTCTGTATGGCAGAGGAAATAGTTTCCTATGCTGACAGTGTGGCTCAGAACCGAGTGCTTTTCTAGCATTTATGAAGCCCTGGGTTCTGTCCCCAGCACTACTCCCCTCACCCCCATAAAAGGTTTTGTTTTAAGGCAAATAGGGCCAGGTTTTATATTTCACAGACTCACTGAAATCCTTCTCATTAGCAATTTACTCTGTTACTCAACTCCAAATAAAACATCAAACTTTTTCTACAGACTGAAGAACGCAAAGATAGTGATGATGAGAAATCAGACCGGAACAGACCTTGGTGGAGAAAACGTTTTGTTTCAGCCATGCCTAAAGGTAATTCTATCAAATTTTAGAATGTTGTCTCTGTAAGAAAGCCCAAATTTCTTGGACAGCCAGTCTTGCCCCTCCTCTGTAAGGTTTCTGTCTCTAGCTGCTTTGAGGGTGTAGAAATGGTTTCTCTGAGATGCTCTCTCTATGGCAGAGTTTTAAAAATGTTCTTGTTCTTTGTAGGAACTTCATAAATGACTTCATAAATGGAAGTCATGCCGGTCACTGTTGTTTAAATATCATTGAAGTTAAACATAGCAGACTTTGGGCATGTAATTGCTATTACTAATTGAGAAAAAAATGGGTTGCTATTGTTAATTTAATGTTGAATATTCATCTTTATGTTCCTGAAATGAATTTAAGCTTTATGTCTATGTGCATTGAAAATGTGTGTACCCTTCATGTTAGCAAGTGTCTATTTTGGAAGGTAGTTGTATACAATCATTTGCTTTTTTAGTGAATAGCCTAACATCATTTGAGTTGGCAAAAGCTTCTCTTCCTGAAAGAAGAGATTACCTGAAAGTCAGGGCCCTCCTCCTCACAGGTGTTTCCTCGGGCTGTGGCACTCAGAAGTTGAGGAGAGCTGCTTCCATGCCACACTCAAGCCCACTTACTGGGAGGAGTGAACAAGGCAGGAACTTTGAATCTGTTCTTTTCAAGGAGAGTTTAAGAGGCAATGGTTTTGATTTAGTCCCAATGGATCCTCATTAAATCATTCTTTCTATGGCAGATTCTGAAAACTTCTTTAAGAATTTTCAGTGCTATTTTAAGAATGATTATCAGTTGATGCTTGGGATTTCTTAGCTTTTAAACTTTTTGACCTCCTTGCACTTAGAAATGTTGGCACACCAGTTAACTTCCAAGTAGTGCAGTATGTTATATGTCACACTACTGACTTTATTTAATTTCCAGCTCCTATACCATTTAGAAAGAAAGAAAAACAAGAAAGAGACAAAGATGATCTGGGGCCTGACAGATTCTCAACACTCACAGGTTTGTAGACCCATGGACTTCCTGGCTCCTTCATTCCCAGAGCACATATTTCATAACACTTTTTCTTGGGTGCCATACGTGTTGCCTTTTTAGAAGGGTGTTTCTATGTGTGTACGGTGGGGAGTATGTTCTTTACGGCTCTGTGGTTTCCCACTATGGGCCACAGTGGGTCTTGATGTGCTCTCCTACAGACCACCACCACCATCATCATCCTCATCATCATAACATGTTTCTGACAATGTCAGGCACCTGATCCTGAGCCTCTGAGCCTGACTGGTAGCTTACCACCCAGGGGGACGAATCCACCTGCCTGTTGGAGAATGTGGTGCTGGTTCTAGAGCTGTGCATGCCATTTCTTTGGATCACTGGTTGGATAGTTTTCTCTAACATTGATTGTAGGGTACTAAATTAATTTTCACCTATAGTTTGCTCTAGTTGATTCAGGATCACAATGAAATGCTATTTTATTTAACATTTCCTTTTTAATTTTCATGATTAAAGTATTTGTTCAAACAATATCTAAATGCCAACCATTGTAGTAAAAGTGAAAAATATCACTAATTTCTTAAAGCTTGAATCATTATAACTGCTGTCTGACCCATGGAAAAGCATGTAGAGATTAGGCTCTTCCTTACTCAGTATTTGCATTTCTGAAGCTGCTTCTTTGGCACATAATGATGTGTACCTAAAAAACAAAGCATATGATCTAGTATGAATGACCAACCTTGAGTTTGATAGCTGCCTATTGTTTTCTAGATGCTGGAGAGAATCTAGAGGGAAATTCATTTCTTGACCCTTTTTTTCTTGTCTTGATTTTAAAGTATGCTATTCTTCCCTCCCACTAAATTATAATAAAGCTTTTTAATTTAAAAATGAAGTTGGGTTCAAAAGAACATGGTCTCAAAGCAATCAGCACAGTACGTGCAGCATCCCATTTTGATGCATGATCTAAAGGTTAGTTATACATATTAGCTGTACCAGGGAGCTGGAGAGATGGCTCAACAGTTAAATGTGCTGGCTGCTCTTGCAGAGGACTTGGGTTTGGTTCCCAGAACCCACATGGCAGCTAACAGCTATCAGTATCTCCAGTTCCAGGGGATCTAATGCCCTTATCTGGCCTCCACAGCCATTGAACAGCATGGGTGCACTTACATGCAGGCAAAACATTCATCCACATAAAATAAGTAAATCTATGTTATATGTACCTCCATGTCCTAGTTTTATTTGATTATAGTAACTTCCCTGTAATAGATAGAGGGATCTGAGCAGCAGGAGATATGTGAACAAGCCATGGTTCCCTGCTGAGAGCAGCCCAGCCTATCCTGTTAAATCAGCAGTACTTGTTGACCATCTGACTCTTGTCAGACACTGTGCTAAGTATTGTGTGTACTAAGTCAAATCACTTATGACTGCTTAGGACCTTCTAGTGTGGTTGGGAAGAGATGGAAAGATGTTGTCTTTTTGGCAATGTATTTATGTCTCCTTTCCTATTCCTGGTTTGTACTGTCAGAAATATACCAGAGAATACAAGCTGAATTTCACAGGGTGAAATAGCTTTGTATTTAAATTTTTTAATTGGTGACTTTGAAGAAAGGATAAATTATTCGGTCCTTGAGTAATATGTTTTTCATGATACTGAGACTGGAAGCCGAGTAAAGTTTTTTTTTCTCTAAGATAATTTTTTTCTTTGGGTATAATTGAAGAAATTTAGTTTTTCTGTTGCACAAATTTCTAGTCAGTTGGAATTTATCAATTGGAACTTATCATGTAATCAACTTAAAATGTTACCAACTGACATTCTTTATCATCCTGACTGTAATCCTGCCTCTCCAACAACCTTTTTTAATGGTCTTTCCCATTCTTTTTCAGTATTTGTACATGGTGACTTTTCCATGATTTAATCAGATTATATATGTAACTGTTTTCATCTTTTATCATTGCTATTTTATAAACTGCTCTGGTTTCTAGTAGGCACAGTTGACTTTTGAATGATTTTTATTGACGGTGAAATAGTTTGATTCTGATACAGTGTAACTATTCTTTTCCTACTGAATACTTAAATTATTTCCTACTATTCTTACTATAAAATAGTGCTCATACCTTTGTATCTATAGCTTTTGTTGTTGTAGCAGTACTAGGGATCGAACTCAGGGGCGTAAGATGGTAGATAGGGTTCTGCTACTAACTACACCTCAGCCCTACATAATAGCTTTTGCTTTCATTATTTTCCTGGGATAAAATAACAATTATGTTAATAGAATAAGAGGTAATAAACATTATAGTTTGAATGACTGCATTTAGACAAATTATATTTCTCCCCTTTCATAGTCCTCATGAATTATGAAAAGTTGTAACCACACACAAAAAAAAAACCACTTCTCTTAAATAGGATCTATAATGATTACATTTTGAAAAGGCGCAAAATTGATTATGGATTTCATCTTGTGATGCCAAATACTCATATAGCAAGCATATTAAATTACTTTGAAAGTCAGATGTGGTGGCTTAGGGTTGTAATCATAGCAGTCAGAAATCTCAGGCAGGATGATTGCCACAAGTTCGAGACCAATTTAGGCTACAAAGTAAGACCCTGTCTTCAAAAAGAAATTTTGCAAATGTCAATCATCTATGTCATTTAAGTCATTTTATAGAAATATGAATACCAAGTATTTGTCTTATGGAGATAAGAGAGCTTGTGAGCTTGTTTCTTCAGTCTTCCATGCCTTGATTTCTTCTGCTATAGAAACGGGTCATGCTAGTGCTTCTTTATATGGTTATTTGATGAATGAATGTCCATGTAAGGTGCTTAGCACAATTCCCTGGCAAGTGGTGAGTGTTCAGTAAATGTTAGCTGCCATTGTCATATATACCTACATAGTCCAGGGATTTTGCTGTGATTTTAGAAGTTTTTACAAGTGGAATCCCACCAGAATATAGATGGTTTGATTAATGTCGTCCTAACTTAATCTCGGGAGTTTGTTCACTGTGGAACTGTGTTTTAGCCTAAAGAACCAAAGCTATTCTTTGCTTAGACAATCCAGTTAATTAATGACTACCCTTTAAGACTGTAGAATAATTTTGTGTATGTATGGTGCTGGCCATCAAACCTGGGTCCTTGTACATGCTAAGCAAGTGCTGTACCACTGAACTATATCCCTTGCCTCTTTGTTTTTTTCAGACAGGGTCTTACTGTGTAGCCTAGGCTGACCTTGAACTCATAGTTCTCCTGCTTCCACTTCCCAAGTACTAGAATTACAGACCTGTGCCACCATGACTAGCTAGCTCAACATTTTTGATGTCTGATATGATTGTCACAGCAACAGTCCTGTCCGTGAGCAAAGCTACATTTGTGGGTGATAATTTTTTTATCTGTGCATCCCAGGTACCATCCCAGCATCTCAGAATGCCTAGATTCCCTAACAGTGCCCCTGACCATTACATACATCAAAGTGCTCTGTCCTGGTAGCCGTGCTGTCATGGGAAGGTCTAGTGTGATAGAATATGAGGCTTTGTAGCTTTCAAATGTGATGTAGAAAGAGAAAGATTCTCAAAGAATGGAGAAAGGCATTTTTCAACATGAAAAAAATGGTGTAAGTCAAAGTTTGAATAACTCCTTTTCTTCTTCAGCATGGAGATGTCTGATTAAGATTGTATACATAAATTTGTTATCGGGGTTGGCTTTGTGGGGCATGCCTCGAGTCCCAGCACTCGGGAGGCTTTGGCTGAAGGATCAGAAGTTGAAGGCTAGACCTGGGTTACATAATGAGTTCGAGTCATCCTGGATTACTTAGCAGGACTCTTCCTTCACTTGCTCTCTCCCTTCAAAACAAAAAACAACCAAAAAAAAAAATTGTTGAAAGTTATGTTAACGTGAGTTGATAGTAGCAAAGGCTTGAACAAGTGCTTTAGAAACTTTTCTGCACTGAAATTTGACCCAGTCAGTCATGCAGAGTTCCAGTAATGCTGAGGTGCAGTGACTCATCCTGGTTTCCTGCTTTAGGAAGGCACTTAGACCTAGCAGTGGGCTGAGCAGGCAGCTGCATGGTGCCTCATAACACTGAGATATGTGCTCTTTTTAAGTTTTACCTCCTAATCTGCCTTTGGGATACTACTGGTGTCATACTAACAGCAGAGTTGGTACAAACTCAGGGAGCTAATTCTCTCTTTTCTTTTTCCTGCAGATGAGCCCATCCCTAGGCTCAGTGCACAAGCTCAGGTTGCTGAAGATATTCTGGACAAATACCGGAATGCCATTAAACGGACCAGCCCCAGTGAAGGAGCAATGGCAAACGATGAGAGTGCAGGTGATAATCATGCAGATCTGAGTAGTAATATTTTATCATAGTTATAAACATGATCTAAATAGCCTTTAATTATACACAAGTGAGAGGAATCAGTATACTATTTGAAAATTACAAATTTTGCAAGCAAATTAGACTAGGATATTTCTCTTTGTACTCTCCTATTAAGTCTGAGTACCCCAGATGTTCAGGTGCATTAAGGTCATCAGATGCCATAGATTCATCATCCTATGAGCCTAAGGTAATAGTCCAAAGGAACTGTGTGCATGCTTTAGTGAGAAGAACTTCCTTTTTATGTCTAGAGAATTATGACTTCATCTGATTCTGAGCTTTTAGTAGAACTGAGGCAGTAGACTCTAAGGCTAAGATAGCCATTATTGCATTATTGCTTGGTGCTTCTTTTTTAAATTCTGTTGTCTTTATAGTGAGAAACTGATTAACTGTCATAAAGTATGATGAAGGGGCTGGAGAGATGGCTCAGCAGTTAAGAGCACTGGCTGCCCTTGCAGAGGACCTGGGTTCCCAGTATCCACCTATGTGCTGGGAATTAAACCTGGGTCTTCTACAAGAGCAGCCAGTGCTCTTAACTGCTGAGCCATCTCTCTAGCCCTCTCCCCCTAACAACTCTTATTGATAGACAGTGCTATCTTATGGTTAAGTTGGTCTGAATTCCTGCTGTACACCTGCTCTGACTACCAGAAATGTCCACATTAACCTGGGTTGTCCTTTTCTTGGGAATGGGTTCTGTTCAGAGGTGATGGGTGATGGTGAAAGTGCACATGACTCTCCTCGTGATGAAGCACTGCAGAACATCTCAGCTGATGACCTCCCAGACTCTGCGAGCCAAGCAGCCCATCCTCAGGATTCTGCTTTCTCTTATAGGTATTTTTTTTATAGGATATAGGAGTTTGGGTTTGGACTTCTCTTCACCATTGCAGTTATTTCAAGTCAAAAATGATTCATTAAGTCGCTTAAGAAATGTATATGACAGGGATGGGAGGTGACATGGTCTATGAAGTGCCTGCCACACAAGCATGAGGACCTGAGTTTGGTCCCCAGTGCCTGCCTAAAAAAGCCAGGCATGGTGGTGTGCACTTGTAATCTGCGCACTAAGGGGACAGCATGATAGGACAGCCACCCAAGCCTCCTCAAAGGAACTGTAAGCCAATGACAGATCCTGTTTCAAAAATGAGATTGATGGCACCTCTTGAGGAATGGTAACTGAAATTGAGCTCTGGCCTTTACACATATGCACACACATTGCACCCACAGGAACAGGCACACGTGCACACACATGAATGTATAAAGCAAAAAAGAGAATGAAATACTATTTACTAAGAAGTACTGCAGTTATGGATATCATATATCAAAACCATTAATCTAGAGATTTTAAAAATTACGAATATGCTTCCAGGAGCCACACAAATAACTTCATTGAAGCAAGTTGCAGTGACACTGCCAGGTAAAGCCCCCCCCCTGTGTGGGGCACAGTAGGGGGAACAGGTAATCAGGAATAATTCTACAGTGGAACCAGCTAGAAGTGGTAAGCTGTCCTACCTACTGGAGCCCACTTTTGGTCACCCTCTCCATTCCCTGGCAGGCCTCTGTTCCCAGTAAGGCTTGAGAAAGAAAATGGCTTTGGGATCTGGACATTTTTACAAATGCTTACTTAGACAAGGATTGCCTGCTTTAAAGCACCAGATAATTTCTTACAAATTTTTCTCTCTCATTTCTCTATTTTAAACTTTTTATTCCAGGAGTTTTCAAATAGGTACAAGATTAAAAACATATACTGATGCACCCATTATTCAAACACAGTAGTTAGTTACTAATATATAACATTTCGTATTTATCCAGCCCAGTAATTTTATATCAAACTCTAAGCATTATTTTATTTATAAGTATTTTGAAACTTCATGACTTTATTTTTTTCAATAGTTAAATTAGGGGGCAGTGGCAGACAGAAGTTTTATTTAGCATTAGTTCCCTAAATCATGTGATTTTACCATAATATAGTTTATTAAATTATTGGCAAAAATGGGTGAATATTATTTTGCTTAACTTGATTTCTAAATTGTTTTATAGGAAGAATCTGATAGTACAAGACTCAGAGCTAGTCATATATTTTTTTTTTCAATTTTTATTTTATGTGTATGAGTATGTATATGGCATGTAAGTAGGTGTACCGAGTCTTGCAATACCCACAGAGGTCAGAATAGGGTGTCGAATTCCCCTGGAGCTAGATAGTTGTTAGTTGCCATGTGCATGCTGGAAGTCAAACGTGGGTCCTCTGTCAGTGCTTTTAACCGCTGAACTACCTCCTCAGCCCCAAATGCTGTTCTCACAGCATTTCTGGCCTCACAGGCTCAGAAAGGGCCATAGGCAATAGCAAGTAAGAATTTCCATGGTTCAAGAGGCTCTGCCACAAAATGGGAGTAGGTGACTCAGGAGTTGGAAGTTATTAAATCTGATTCATCTCATTGCACAAACTTGCAAACAGTGGAGTGTAGAAAGGGCTTCTTGTCAAGGGACAAGCTCATTTCTGGCAGGAGCAGAATTTCTTTCTTTGTGTTTGTTTTTTTGTTTTGTTTTGTTTTGTTTTTTTGTAGCCCCAGACGGCCTGGAACTCACTGTATATAGATCAGGCTGCCCTCAGTCTTACAGAGATCCACCTGCCTCTGCCTCCCAAGTGCTGGGAATAAAGGCAGGCATCATCAGGACCAGAGTATCTGAAGAAAGAGGATGGAAGTCCATTGAGTCTGGGTGATGGACTGTGTTGACTGCTGACACGCTCTGTCCTGGTTCATAGAATAGCATGTTATGGAAGGACAGGAAGGATTTGTTTGATTGATTCTGTTGACCCTACCTCATGAGCCATCCTTGCCTAGAATATTCTTCTAGCCCTCTCATCCAGTAACTATAAGCCTATTGTTCTCAATGAGAGTGGCTGTCATTTGAAACTGAGCTTTTCTTTAAATGACCATTTGAAACATTTGATTCCTGAGTTAACAATTAACTCAGTAAATTTATATAAAATGTGACCATTTATGGCTGAGGATATGTTTAGCATGCTTGAGACCCTAGGTTCTAGTCCTAGCAGACACAAAAAAAGAATGAGACCATTTTTGTGTAAATAATGTGTTCTGTACTTATTCTTCAGAGACGCAAAAAAGAAACTGCGGCTTGCTTTGTGCTCTGCTGACTCTGTTGCCTTCCCAGTGCTAACCCATTCAACAAGGAATGGATTGCCAGACCATACAGACCCAGAAGGCAAGTTGCTCCAGGATAGCTTACCTTCTCCTATGCCTACAGCTTGAACCATAGGAAGTTGCCATCATTCACCTGTCAGCTGTACAGAAATTCCTTATGACTCAATGTTGTACATTTCATTTAGGTTGTTTTAAAGGAATTTCGATTTTGTTTATTTTCTAAGTGAGAGTGGCAGGACTGTTTGGGTCTAATGATTCATGGTACAGCAGAATTGACCTACCAAATGCTGTAAGCCCTAATAGAATCCTTGTTTTGTTTTTTAGACAATGAAATTGTATGCTTCTTAAAAGTTCAGATAGCTGAAGCAATTAATTTACAAGATAAGAACTTAATGGCTCAACTTCAAGAAACAATGCGCTGTGTGTGCCGCTTTGACAATAGGACCTGTAGGAAGCTGCTGGCCTCCATTGCTGAAGATTATAGGTAACACTCCCAGTCTGTCTGTTTGTGACGGACTGTGAGCTGTCATTGTTTATTTGTTATTGTTGTTTGGGGGCTCTTGTTTGTTTTGATTGGTTTTTATTGAAGAAATGAATCTAGTCTTACTACAAAGTGCATGACTGTGTTTACTTGAATGGAGATTTTAAGTAACACAGTCTAGAAATGTGACTGTGAGTGAGCAGTCCTTACTAATAACAAAGTACAGTTCAGGGGCTGGAGAGATAGCTCGGCCCTGGGTTAGGGTTTGGTTCCCAGCACCCATTTTGTGGGTCACAGTTCCAGGGGATCTGACAGCCTCTTCTGGCCTCCTTGAGCCCCAGAATACACGTGGTTCACATACAGACTTGCAATCAAAACATACAAAAATGAATAAATAAATCTTACAAAGAAAGTAAGTGCAGCTTGCTTCAGCTTTTCACAAAACTGGGTAAAGAAGGGGTCTATGGAAATGACTCAGTGGGTAAGTGCTTGCTCTGCAGGAATGAGGACCTGAGTTCAGATCCCTAGAACCCATGTAAAAGCCAGGCATGGTGGCATGTATCTGTGAGTCCATGGGGGTGGAGGTTGGACACCAAATACAGGTGGATCCTAACCTAATGGAAACCACAAATTCCAGGTTCAATGAGAGACCAAGTATCAAAAAAATAGGTAGATGATGCCATCAAGACAGCTCAGCAGGTAAAGGCACTTGCCATGCTAACCTAATGGCTAGAATTCAGTCCCCAGAACCCACAGAAATGTGGAAGGGGAGAACTGATGTACAGAGGTTGTCCTCTGACCTCCACATGCATGCTGTGACATAACTGCACCTGCACTCATGCACATGCAATAATAATAAAAAGAGAACCAGGCATGGGCACAGGCCTTCAGTCCCAACACTCAGGAGGCAGGGACAGGTGGATTTATGTGAGATGGAGGCCAGCCTGGTGTACATATCAAGTTTCAGGCCAGCTGGGGCTACAGGGTAACCCTGTCTCAAACAAAACAAAACAAAAGGGGGGAGGTTCTCAGTACTTAAAAGCATGTACTTCTCTTGCAGAGGACCTGAGTTCTGTTCCCAGCATCCACATCGGGTGGCTAACAACCACCTGTAATTCTGGTTTCAGGGGATCCTGAGTCCTGGCTTCCATGGACACCAGTACTCATGTACACACACATTCAAAAATAAATGTTAAAAAAATTTTTTTTGAGCAGGTAAAAAAGTTTGCTTCTAATACAAAGCTAGTATAATAACTAGGTTATCACTTATCTTTTTCTTTCCTTTTTTTTTTTGACAAATGTTAGGAAAGAATATATTAGTGGTGCAGAAATTGTCTTGGGAATTGTTACTACTGTTTGGCTGCTGGTCCTTTGCCAGTAGTTATGAGGGAAATGTAACTGTGGCAGTTAGGCAGTATGGAGGCTCCAAGCCTTAGAGAATGAATATGCTCATGTTTGTTATATTGGTGGAAATAATTGGTGGAGGTTATTTAATGATCCAGTGTATAATCTGTATTTTGTTGTTATTTTTAGCCTTCTGTAGCAGCCAATTTTCTGTTAAATATGGGGTTCTACTAGTATGGAAACTGTTTCCATATAAAACTGAACCTGCAAAGGGATTTAGTGACATTTAATGAGCATACCAGAAATAAACACAAGGTTCTGTTTCTTGAATCGGCAGCATGAATAGTCCCTAAGTTCTGCGGCCTGGCATACCAATTTGTAAAATTAAAGTCTGTGAAGTCTTTTTTTTTTTTTTTTTTTAACTAAAACTCTTGGTTGCTGAAGAAAGTATTCACTGTATATATCTGATGGCCTATAGAGCATTTGTTTTTGTTTTTTTTTTCCTTTTAGGAAAAGAGCCCCATATATTGCTTATCTCACTCGCTGTCGACAAGGACTACAGACCACACAGGCTCACTTGGAAAGACTCTTGCAAAGAGTTTTGCGGGACAAAGAGGTGGCCAATCGATATTTTACCACTGTCTGTGTGAGGTTACTGCTTGAGAGCAAAGAAAAGAAGATCAGGGAGTTCATTCAAGGTAACTAAATACCTTTAAGTGAAGCATCTCTTCAATCCTGTATGATTGGGAAATTTTGTTTTGCTATACTGATTATGGAAGTGCCTGCATGCCTTAGAACAGTTCTTTAAATTCCTATTTCTTTTATGGTTTTTTTTTGTTGTTGTTGTTGTTATTTTTTTTTTAGATGTGTAGTATTTGTGTGTGTGTGTGTCTTTGTGTATGTATGTGCAACAGGTGCATTTAAGTGTTTGCAGAAGGGTATCAGATTCCCTGGAACTGGAGATAAAGATAGCTGTGAGCTGCCTGATGTGGGTGCTAGGAACTAAACTCCAGTCCTCTGGAAGAGCAGCAAGCTGTTTTTACCTGCTGAACCATTTCTCTAGTCCTTTAAAAAATTTATGTATGTAAGTATGTGTGTATTTTTGAAACAGGGTCTCCCTGTAGCCCCAGCTGGCCTGGGTGACCTTCAACTCACAAAGATCCACCTGTCTGCCTCCCAAGTGCTGAGGCTAAAGGCACGTGCCACCATGCCCAGCCTTAAAATGTACTTTTTTATACTTATTATTTATTTTGTGGAATGTAGGCATGCTGGGGCATGTGCATGGAAGTCTAAGAAAACATGGGGGGATTAGTTCTCTGCTTCCGCTATGGGAATTTCTGGGCTCAAACTCAGGTCTTCAGGCTTAGCAGCAAGTCCCTTGACCCACTGAGCCATCTCCCAGACCAAAGTTTCGTGCTTTTCAAGTGGGATTGCTGTTCTGAAAAGGCACAGAAAAGTTTTAGATAAAGTCTAGTTGAGATTCTTAGCTGAGACTCTCAGCTTCCCAAGGGACCTTGACCCCAAAAATCTTTATACCACACTGGGCCACCAGAAGCACAGTGAGAATCATCAGCTTGCTCCTGATGAAGTCACTGTGTAAATTCAGGGCTGCCACTTGCAAGGGACCTCATAAAGACCTCATAGACCTTTACAGTGGTGGGTGTCAGCTACACCAGCATGCTCTGGACTTTGGAGAGAAAGCAGCTTCTCGTCCTCTGGGGATACCAGCTTTCCAGCTTTTCATTGATTAGCTCACTGTTCTGTTCTGTGGGTGTGGTATCTAACTTGAGGGTCAATACAGGAAGCCATCCCTTCTGTCTGCTGCCTCTGCAACAGGAAGTGAAAACTGAAGATTGGGAAGATACCTCCATGTACTAGGGCTCAGAAGGGGAGGGTGACCACAGATCACAGCTCTCTTCCAAAGATCTGGTTCTTGCCAAGCACCATCTTTTAGGACAAATAGAGGACACTATCACATTGGAAGGAGTCCTGATTCACTATAGCAAGGTTCTGAGGTGTATGTGAGGCAATTGATCCTTTAAAAATGCAAGCCACTCAGGGCTGGAGAGATGGTTCGTTCACTGATTAAGAGCACTGATTGCTCTTGCAGTAGACTCAGTTTCATTTCCCAGCACACATGTGGTGGCTGAGAACTATCTGTCCCTCCTGTTCCAGAGGATCTGACTCCCTCTTCTGACCTCCTCAGGCATTGCATGACATGAGTGCACCTACCCATATGTAGGAAAAACATACACATAAAGTAAAAATAATAAATAAAAATATTTAAAGATACGTATATGTATGTGTGTGTGTGTGCATATATATATACCACTGCTATGTGTGTATTTTTCTGGCATGTATGTCCCCAAGAAGACATACAGTCTTTCTTCAGTCTTTCTTGCAGTCCCCAAGAAGATGTTGGATTTCCTAGAACTGGAGTTACGGAAAGTTGTTAGTGCCATGCAGATGCTGGGAACAGAAACTAGGTCCTCTCAAAAGTAGCCAGTGCCCTTAGCCACTGAGCCATCTCTCCAGCCCCCCTTTTAGGATTCTTAATTAACTTTGATGCCAGTATTGTGACCATATTTAACACAGCACTTGGGAGACTGAAACAGGAGGAATACAAGTTCAGGCCAGCCTTGGCTACAAAACAAGACCCTGTCTTGAAGGAAAAAGGGGAAAAAAAAAAAATGCAAACAAGAATATGCACATGATGGTACAGCCCAGTAATCTCAACTGCCCAGGAGACTGAGGCACGAAGAACACAAATTCAAGCCTGGGCTTTGGAGTTGTTTGAGATTCAAGCAGCCTGGGCTACAGAGTAAGTTTGAGACTGAGGCAGGAGAATTAGGAGTTCAGAAGCTGCCTAGAATATGGAGTGATCTCAAGGGCATCTTGGGCATCTTAGTGAGACTCCTGTCTCAAGATTGAAAGCCAAACCAGATTGAGGACATAACTCACTGATAGCTATGTCCTAGTGTACATGAGGCCCTTCATTCAATCCCCAGTGGTACAAAAACAAACAAAAATTAAACTTTGATATTAGGTCTCTAAATTTTTCTCTTGCATTTTCCTCTCAGACTGAACATCTATGGTTTATTTTTAAAATTGAAGAAGATAGGCCAGGTGTTGTGGTGCATGCCATTAATCTCAGCATTTGGGAGGCAAAGGCAGGTGGATCTCTGAGATCAAGACCTGCCCAGTCTACATAGCAAGTTCCAGACCAGGGGCTACAGGGAGACCCGTTCTCCAACAAAAACCAAAACTAAAAATGGGGCTGGAGAGATGGTACAGCAGTTAAGAGCACTTATGTGGTTGCAGAGGTTTGGTTCCCAGCACCCAAGAGGCAGCTAAGAACCGCCTGTAACTGCAGTTCTAGGGAATTCTACACCCACTTCTGACCTCCTCGGGCATTACATGACATTGGTGCACTTAATACATGCCGGCAATACACTCATACACATAAAATACAAATAATAAAGTTTTTTAAAAAGAATGATTTTTTAGGTTATTCCCCTTTTTTATGAGAGTTATGTTCTGAGATTCCTTCCATCCCCATCAGTGGATCCCTGAAACTGCATAGTACTGCACTCTACTGACCATGTGGATGATTGAGATGTGAGTGAAGTGACTGAGCAGATAGCGTGTGCGTGCTGTATGGATATGCTGAACAAAGGAGTGCTTCACATCCAGGCAAATGAAATGGGTGATTCTTCGTGCTGTTCAGAGCAGAGTGCTGTTTAAAACTTATAAATTGGACTGGGATGATAGCTCAGCAGCGAAAGGCACTTACCGCTAAGCCTGACAACCTGAGTTGATTTCCAGAACCCATATGGTGAAAAGAACTAGTGAACCAACTCCTGCAAGTTATCCTCTGACTTCCACATGCATTCTGTGGTGCACCCCCCAAAAAATAAGAAAATATTGGAAAAAATAGTAAAACTTATAAACTGTTTATTCCTAGAATTTTTCCACATAATACTTTTGGATGAAGAGGATGGAAACAGTGGGAAGAGGAGGAGAGGCTCTACTGTAGTGTTCTCTTTAATGTGGCATATTGTACAAATTATTTTTTTTCATTGGAGACTTTCAGAAACTTACAGCAGCTGATGATAAAACTGCTCAGGTAGAAGATTTTCTACAGTTCCTTTATGGTGCAATGGCTCAGGATGTCATATGGCAGAATGCTAGTGAAGAGCAGCTCCAGGATGCTCAACTGGCCATTGAACGAAGTGTGATGAATCGGATTTTCAAGCTTGCTTTCTACCCTAACCAGGACGGAGACATACTTCGTGACCAGTGAGTGCTTCTGTGTTTAGTATCTGTTGGACTGCATGGGTTGTGTCAGGTGGCCCCAGATTTAGGCTTCACTGTCTTATCTGGTTTGATATCTGATAGGAAAAGGGAATTTATCAGCTAACATTTTCACCCTCTAGGGTTACATAATCAAAATGAATTTGGTATGGCCTTTCTGGAAGGCACTGCTTTGTACTCCTCCACAGATGTTCTTCTAGATATTAATTCTAGCTAAACATTTGATTTCATCTCGAGCATCACTTCCTTGGGAATCCTTTCCTGACTAGCTCAAAGCTCTCCGCATTCTCTCAGACCTCACACTTTTGTTTAATAGCTTCATAGTTTCTATCTGCCATTTGTTTGAGTCATGTTTCCTTAACCTAGCACTCCTAATGCCCCAGGTAGTTCTTGGACATAGGAGACTATTCTGAATATGGTAGGATGTTTAGCAGCGCCACTGGCTTCTACGCTCCGGGAGCCTGTAACACCCAACTAGTTATGACAACTGAACATGTCTCTAGGTACTGCCACACGTCTCTGGAGGGATGACATTCTCCTTTTCTTCGCTACTGGGAATTGAATCTAGTGCCTTGTGCATGTTAGGCAAGCACTCTCCCTGTGGGTGTTTTTGGGGGGTGGACAGAGCAGGGGTACACACACACACACTCTCTCTCTCACACACGAATGTGTATAGAGGTCAGAGGTCAACAGTTGCTCTCTACCTTCTATTTTTAAGATAGGGTTTTGTACTGAACCTGGAGCTTGCTGTTTAGTTTGGCCTGGGTGGCAGCAAGCCTCCTGCCTGCTTCTGCAGTGATGAAGTTATAAGCACGCAGCACTGTACCTGACTCTTTCTTTTGGTCTTTTTGAGACAGGGTTCCCCTATAGTCCCGGCTGGCTCACAGAGTTGTCCCCATCATGAGAGCTGGAAATAATGCTTTTAAACCAGAGGTGGTTGTTCTTGCCAGTAATCTCAGCTCTTGGGTGACTGAGGCAAGAGGCTGAAATCAAGTTCAAGCCAACTCAGGTGTTGGTGTTGTGTCTCACATTGTGAGACCCTTGTCCTTTGAATACAAACAAAAACAGAGCAACCTGCTTTAATGCACCCTGTGCCACAGCATCCAGCAAGGTGTTGGCTCCTGATATGTGCTCATTATATGTTTATCAGAGATTAATAGTTCCACAGTTTGAACATCAACAAGTATTCACAATTATACATGAGCTGTGTCTTTATAAGGCTGTTTTTAAAAAGTAATCCTGAGGGCTAGGGATGGAGCTCAGTGGGAGAACACAAAAGGTCCTGTGTTTGATCCCTAGTATCATATGATAAATAAAGAAATAGATAGATAGATAAATAGGTAAATAAGAATCCATAGCCAGATGAGGTGGCACATCTATAATCAACCCTTGGGAGGCTGAGGCAGGATACTCACAAGTCAATAGTGAGACCCTGCCTCTAGGGGAAAAAAGTAATCATGGGGAAAAACTAGAATCAATACAGAGCTTGTTTTAAGCAGGGTATTGGAAGTGTAGGGAATTTAGTTTTTGTAATTTTCCTTTTCTGTATTTTCCAAACACCTGTTAATAATCCTGTTTCTGCCTCTACACATGTTGGCATTGATACCATGTTTTCCAAGTGACAGTGACAATGGTGACATGTCCAAGGATTCTCAGGAGAGTTGTAATAGGATCTCAGGGACAGTATTAGTGGTTCATATAAGGGGTTTTGTTTCTGTTTGATTTTGGTTTTGATAGTGGTCCAGCAGATGGAACCCAGAGTTTCATGTGTGCTAGGCTTGTGTTCTGCCACTGAGTCATATCCAGCCCTATGGAAACTTAAAGGAACTGCACATGTGCTTGAGAGACTACATGTTCCTGTGAATTGAGTATTAGGATTGTCCCAGCCTGCCTCCCCTCACATTTGTGGTCTCAGACTGCTTGCTTGCCCTCAGCTCATTTCTTCTCCAGAGTACTGGTTTTTTGGCATCAGGCATGTCGTCAGGAGTTGGGATGTTGAAACTGCATATTCTGCAGAGAGAAGCTTATCCTACCCACTCATTTGTCCATTTCTGCAGGTTTTACTGAATGTGGAGAGCAAGCAGGGTGTCTGGAAAGGATTGGAACTCAGGAGGTTGGATTTAGTCCCTGCTATTGAAGCACACCATTAACCTTTTAAATCCCAATTACCTTCATCTCCAGAATGAGGCAGGTGGTTGAGTTCTCTCCATCTGAAGCTCTCGTCATGACTTCGGGCTCTTGACCCTCCTGCATCTCACCTTTTTCCTTACTACCCTTTCCTTTACTGAGTGCTCAAGCTCAGGGCACTTGTCCTGTCCTGGGAATGCTGTCCTCTTTGAAGAAAGGAGAACCTCTCTACTCTCCTGTGTCTTCCTGGCTTACTCAGTACTTCCAAGTAGATCCTGAATATGAACCTTTGAGGGATAGCCTTCTTATGTAGTCCAATCTGGTGCTGGCCTTGAATTCATGATCTCCCTGCCTTAGCCTCTAAAAGACTAGAATTATAGGAGTGCACCACCTTGGGCTTTAAATATGAATAATATGAATCTTCTGTTTTTTTTGAGATAGTGTCTTGATAGCCTTAAACTTAACCATGTAGCACAGGCCAGACTCCCAACTTACGGTATTCCTCTTGTCTCAGCCTTCTGGGTGCTGGGATTACAGATATGTGTTACCAGTTCCATCTAAGGTAAGTTCTTTTAAACAAGAAAGAATACATACGGCTAAGAGAGAATCTCAAGTGTAATGGTAATCTGTATCTAAAAATAAGGCTAATATATTTTGTTTTGAAAAAATCAATTATGACTGTGTGTACCTGATTTTCAGAAATTCACATATGTATTTTGGGGGTTTTCAGGGTTCTTCATGAACACATCCAGAGGTTGTCTAAAGTAGTGACTGCAAACCACAGAGCTCTCCAGATACCAGAGGTAATATGCGCTTGGTGTAGCATGGGTGTAACCAAAGCTGCATGGCATACTTGGAGGTGATACCTTTGTCAAAGCACCTGAGCACTAAAGGTAGAGAGCTCCACATCACCAGGTGTCCTTCAACTTAACTGTCAGGTTCCCTCTGGTGCTTTTGAGAATTAAAAATCACTATTATGGAAAAGGATGTTAAGAGAGAAGAGGGAGAGCCTGCAGGAGAGCCCTCTTCAGAGCCACTCCATGCCAAGACAGAACTCCATCCCAGCTGCCCTCCTGGGCAGGTGCTGCCTCCACATTCCTTCAGACCAGTTCTACACAGCCAGCCCATTTAAGGAGAGGCTGTTGGTGGCACTCCATTTAGGGTGAGAACTATTCCAGAAGTGCTCAAATCAAACATGGCCTTAGATTGCATTTTAGTTACTGATACTAATATTTTTACTGAACATACATCTCATAGAGAAGAAAGCTGGAAAATGTCATTTATTTAAGGTTTCTGATTGTTTTTATTAAATTCCACGTAATGAAACATTAAGTAGAATAAAGTCTTAAATTTTCTTTGGCATGGGTTTTTTGTTGTTTCATTTGATTTTAATTTTCTTGAGACAGGATCTTATATAGCCAAACTGACTTCAGACTTGCTGTGTTGGTGAGGCTGTCTTTGAACTCCTGATCCTCCAGCCTTCATCTCCCGTGTGCTAAGATTACAGGGGTATACCAGCACACCCAGCTGTGAATCAGTTTTTTCTAGAACTGCCCCAACATAATGATTTTTAAATTATCTTCTTGTAGTAGCTTGTTTGTTCTTTTGGAATAACATAAATAGAAAATTTAATTCTAGCTATTTAAGAAAGATTATGTGAAATTTCATAGATTCTAGGTTCTCTGTTATTGTATACCCCTCTGAGGGGTTGGGTGGGCACCATGGCTGTTGTATGGGTTGCTGTTAGATTCGTGATCTGTATATCGTCTACTGTCTCACTTAGGTTTATCTTCGGGAGGCACCATGGCCATCTGCACAATCAGAAATCAGGACAATAAGTGCTTATAAAACCCCCCGGGACAAAGTCCAGTGCATCCTGAGAATGTGCTCCACCATCATGAACCTCCTGAGCCTGGCCAATGAGGATTCTGTCCCCGGAGCAGATGACTTTGTTCCTGTGTTAGTGTTCGTGTTGATAAAGGTTAGTTTATTTCCAGTTAGTTTATGTGGCCTCCTGAGCAGGATGGCACAGGGCTGAATAAGATAGTGGGTTAGAATCTTAGCTCCCTCTAAGTTGTGAAAGTTTTTAGAGATTACTGCCAAAACCAAAGTTCAGAAATTATTGTCCAGAGGACTAGTGTCTCTTTCATAGAAGATCATTTGAAGAGTAGGTACTGAAACGATTCTGGTGGAGCCCAGCACTGAGTAATCTGCTCTTACTTTCCACCTCTCTAGGCAAACCCACCCTGCCTGCTGTCCACAGTGCAGTACATCAACAGCTTCTACGCCAGCTGTCTGTCTGGAGAGGAATCCTACTGGTGGATGCAGTTCACAGCAGCAGTGGAATTCATTAAAACCATTGATGACCGAAAGTGACCATGACCCAGGCCCTCTACGGCAGCAGACTGTTAGTCAGGCAAACAGATCTCTAAGAAAATGTAGCAGCTGCTTTGAAAGCTGAAGACTGTTTTGTATAATATTGTACAGCATTCAGACATTTTAAAACAGATCTTTACTAAACAGATTAACAAGCTAACAAGCAGGCTCTCTTTTCCTTTTTGAGTTGCATATTTTGTTTTCTTGTCCCCAAGTAGAGAGTAGCATTGTAAAAAGGGACCATGTTTTTCAGGTATTTTGAAATATTAAAAATTAGAACAGAATCTCTTAGGAAATGTCCAGATCTCCATTTATGGATTCCCTGTTCTTTTCTTTTACTTTAAAAAGAACAGTCCAGCTCTTTTAGATGCAGCTAATGGCAGGAACATACCAGCTGCATTGAGGGTTTCAGTAGTGGTGTGTTTATAGCATTCTCTATAAATACACTCTCCTGAACTGA
This sequence comes from Eospalax fontanierii, assembly GCA_035773235.1. Lineage (NCBI taxonomy): Eukaryota > Metazoa > Chordata > Mammalia > Rodentia > Spalacidae > Eospalax > Eospalax fontanierii. The sequence goes on from CM069541.1 coordinate 54,067,093, forward strand.
AAAGCTAGGAAGGAAATGTAAATATAATATATATTTATATTTGAATATAATATGGACATCTTCAGATGCTAATAAACAAGAACAATTGCTGACAGTAGGTTGTGACATGCCATCTTGTGAAATGGTTTCCTTGACAAAATTTAAGCCGAGCATAAACGCAAAGCCAGACAGCTGGGCCAATGGCGCACGCCTTTAGTCCCAGCACTTGGGAGCCAGAGGCAGGCGAACCTTTGAGTTCAAGGCCCACGTGGTCTACATAGTAAATTCCAGGCCAGCTGGGGCTATAGGGAGACTCTGTCTCAAAAAGACCAAAAAAGGGAAAAAAGCAAAGCCAGAGATATTTATTAATGTGTAATGTAGTTTATTGAACTCTCTGGGAATGGAGTTTGATGAGGAAGTCACGCAGGCATGTGCTGAGCCTGCATATAGGAGACAGACTCCACCCAACTTACATAAGAGTAGCACATGTAACTGCATTGTGGTACTTACTTCTCCTCTGAAACACTGAGCAGAAACTCCAGACAGAGCTCCTTACAGACCTTCAATTGTGATATATTTCTGATGATTATTCACATTGAATGCACAGACCAGGAATTCAGTGAATGTCATTTTTTTTAAACTAATTTATATTGTCTGCCCTAGTGATACAAGTTTTACTAGTGTTAAACTATTTTAATCAACCACACTGTTCTTATGGAAAAAAAATCTATTTTGGCAGGTTTCTGTGCCTTTATTTCCCTCTTCTGGAAAAAAAAAAAAAGTATGTGTTCTAGTAGTTTGGTTTGCATTGTTCATCAGTAATTAATCAGGAATGGGCTTTGGTGCCTGAGAAGCTGGCCAAGGACGCGTACCGAAGCTTCAAGCACAAGTCTTGTACATAGGCCATCGCCGACTGGTTTCACTTTGTATGTTTCTGAAACATGTTTTGCTGCTTTTATAACAAATGCTGCGGTTCTATACCTTTGAGTCCCTTGTTGCTGGCAGCAATCAAGCATCTCAAGGGCCCTTGAGAACCAGCCGTGAGCAGATGGATACGGAGGCTATCCACCCCTCCTCTGAAAACTCGGCCACACAGTGCCAAAAGAAGCTGGGTTTTCTTCATGCTTTCTCCTTTTATTTTAAAATCCCCAAATAGGAATTTGCATAGGAGTATGGGATGTGGTTTCTGCCGTTTAGGGAGGGATCAAACTAAACTAGAACTAAAATGACCTTTTGAATGTTAGGAAATCCGTGTGCTTCGTAGGCTGTCATTGTCAACCCTGCCTGGATGTTACAAGTTACATTACATCCCATCATAAATACATTGCAAGCAAACTATGACATTGTTCTATTGTTCTACAACTTAGATGGGAGTCTGACATTTACTCCAGTGTTTGACTCAATAAATGTTAAGTCAACAGAAAATTTTGAGTAGTTGGAATTCATTGTTATGGGACTTAACTTGTAAATCAATGAGAGTTGTTTTTGGTTTTGTTTTGTTTTTTTCTCTCTGTAATGGTAGCTAAATATATTCCATGTTATTGCTGTGGAAATAAATATAAAGATGTGGACATTGTACCAGGGCTCTTTTCTGTGGAAGAGAAGGTAGTGGATCGGGGTTCGGGCCAGTAGTGAAGTGGAATTTAGCATTGGTGACATGTCAGGACTCAGGTCAAAAAGCCTAGCACTATTCCAGGGCAACCAGGTTCCCTCTACAAACGCTCTGTCCAGGAAGACTTAGTTTAATTTCATGTTAGAAGTCTTACAGTGTTGATTTCTGAATTTGGATGTATTCTCTGCATAGCAGGGTAGTATGTGAGGCAAAAAGTAATGTGAATTGTTTGTTTCTGGAAAGAAGAATGATCGTTCTTCAAATGTTTCTTCCTGTGTTTCTTCCCAGCACTTGTTTTACATGAAAAATTAGTGTAAAAACAACAAAGTTACCCTTGAGAAATAACTCAGTAGCTTAAAATTATTATGTAGAATTTACAAAGTTAATGGATAGTAAGTGGGATGCAGTGGCTCAGGAAGTCACGCAGAATTAAAGAAAAGTCCATTTGTATTTCTGTTAGTATCCCACTACTGATATGGGTAGATTGTAGACTGTCTTTCCTTGTTTTTTTGCCTTTTTTTTTTTTTGTCTTTTTGAGACAGGGTCTCCCTGTAGCCCCAGCTGGCCTGGAACTTATCATGGAGACCAGGCAGGCCTAGTCTCACAGAGCTCTGCCTGCCTCTGCCTCCTAAGTGCTGGGATTAAAGGCCACTACACCTGGCTTCCTAGTACATTTTTTTTCTCTCCACATTAGGTAAAATCTTGGTCGTAGTAATTGTCTCAAGTGTTTATTCTTTGTTTAAAAAAATAAAAGGGAAGGAAGAAAAACATGCTTCTAAGAACCTTTTGGTATAAATAGATTTCTGTCATAAAGGCATTTGGCTTTCTGGGCATCGGAAGTTGAGCTCCTGTTGTGTTCTGGCCATCTTTATTGGAAGTAGACTTCACAAGTACACATCCTGAAGTGCAAGAAGTAAAAAACAAAACCCAGCCAGGCAGTGAGACACTTCTCCTGCCCTGAGAACCTGTGCTCACCTGCGTGCTGACCCAGGTGCCATCTTTGTACTGCTGGCTCAGGGAGTGGCTTTTGGACTAAGTAAAGGCCATCTAAGAGTTTTAAATGTGTGATGTTTGCAGATGTCTTTCACTAAGGTGACTGGTGTGAAGAGGAAGGAAGGAGCGTAGCTTGTCAGACCTGTTGGTGGTTGCATGGGCGAAAGAGAAATGGTGGGCAGGAAGCCTACGCTTTTACCTCTCCATCTCTGCTGTTTCGTTGGATAAAGTCTATGTTTTCCTCCTTTTAGTTCTTGGAAATTGATCAAGTTGGTTCTGTGATTGCTGTTATTGGGAAAGGTGTCAGAAACAGTTTTCTAAAAGCTGAAGCACTTTCAGTATGCCAACTATCAGTGATAGACCGTTTGGGAAACTGCCAAATGCTTGAGCTACCACTGTGGTGCTCTGTGATCCTAGCACTTGGGAGGCCAAAGCAAGATGATTGTTACTAGCTTGAGGCCAACCTGGGCTACATAGTGTGTGTTCCAGATTATCCTGTCTTAAAAAAAAAATCTTAAAGAAAAACAAAACAAAACAGTGAGAGCTTTGCCAGATGAATATTCATATATGTTATAATGTAATTTTACCAAGAAGTGACGGGGTAGCGTTGCACTTGTAGGAACACTTGGAGGAGTGAAGGGAGAGTACAGTGAAGGGAGCCAAGCTCAGCAGAGGGTGTGCTCAGGAGGGGAAGCTGCCTGCCAGTGGCCCCTCACAACCTTGTCTCTGTGGAGGTAATGGTCTGACTTGCCTCCTGTGTGTCATCTGTAACGAAAAGCTTTGTACTGCCTTTCCTCCAGTGGGTAACACTTTTATGTACACCTGGATCCGTGAGCTTGCATAGTTGCATGTGGGGCAGGAAAGCCATCCTGCTTCCCAATGTGAAGTGATCACTGCTGTGCAGCATCATTCTGTGAAACTGATTAAAAAGGAAGGTATTCTCTTTCACTGGCCTTATATTTCTACATTCTGTATTTGGGAGTGTGGCTGAAAACTTACTAACACCCTCCTCCCCCCTTTTTTTTTTTGTAACAGGGTCTTCCTGTAGTCGTAGCTAGCCTGGACTCTGTGTAGATCATGCTGGCCTTGATCTCGATCTCATAGAGATCTGACTACCTCTGCCTCCCAAGAGCTGTCCTACTTCACTTCTTGAAGGTTATTGATAATATCCATCATTTTATACTTGTCTTTTTCATTTGAAAAAGCAAAACCTCTGCAGATACTTGTCCATATGGAAGTTTGAGGCTAACCTGGCTCAACAAAAACAAGTCCATATGGTACTGGAAGAATGTAGATTGACCCAGCAGTTGCTGAGCCCAGCAGTCAGTTCCAGCTAGGTCAGCACCTCCTGCCTGACCCCTCTGCTTGGTCGCTGTTCACTTTCAGTCTTAGTGGAAGAAGTTGCTCAGAGACAAGCCCAGGTTTGTAGGCAGGAACCATCCTGATGCTTTCTTTGCTGGTGGGAAGTTGCTTTCTCTGTATAGACATATTTCCCTTTCAGAAAGAAAGCATTTGAAGGCTCACATAGGACTTGATTTCCATTCTTCCTAGTCAGAGTTACAGTATGGGCTCTGACTTGCCTAGAATTGAGAGAATTCAATATCTCTTGCCAAGCTGGAGTTACTAGTGTCTCTTAACTCTTAGGCCTGTGCCCATTCAGTCCTTCTAACAAGGTGGCTCTGAAACACTGAGCCAGGTCTACTTGCATTGGTGCAGTACCTGGATGTCTGTCCTGGAAAGTGAAACTTGTCTGAAACTCATCCTGGCTGTCAGTGTGCCCCCACCTAAAGGTGGAAGTTTTCAGTAAGAGCATTGCGTTCAGGAGTCCTTTCCATCTGCTTCAGTGGCAAAATGGCATTCACAGGCTTAACATCCATCAGATAATCATACAAGCTCTGACTGAGGGGACGCAGGGAACATCTATGTAGAAAACACTCCCAGTTCCAAGTTTTTTGACCTTTTATAGACAACTTGAAACCGTGGTAATCTTATTACTGTTATCTAAGAATCTAGCATACTGCTGGCTAGTAACATGAAACTCTATGGTCCTGTCAAGAATACCCAATATGATTTTTCAAAAATACAGCATTTTCACTTCAGCTTTACTTAGCTCTCCTAACTCATAGTTTGGTCAAAACTTCTCTGACCAAGCCCATCAATACACCTATAAATACACCTGCTGTTTCACTTCCTGATGAGCCTGGTCAGGGGAGCTGATCTGACCCACCATGACCCAGTGCATTGTCATCTTTGAGGGTGGGCCCTAGGGTTAGAATCATTTTTACATGTTACCAGGGGGTGTCCTGCCTTTTAACATTGTCCCTAACACCATCTACAGATGGACTGGGTCATATCTATATCTACCTGGGAGATGTGTGGCTCCTGGGCACACATCACAAGGGCCTGCTTCCAGGCCATTGTCCCCCAAACTTCCCTAGAGTGTTCTTGCTGGAACATGTCAGAATCCACAGGGATCTTTGCCATCAACACCTGCCTCCCAAGTCTTGGGATTACAGATGTGTGCCAACATGCCCGGTGACATCAGGAATCTTCAAGCAGATTTTCTAGGCGAAGCTTACTCCCAGAGGAGTCTGAGGTTCCCAGGAGAGCCAGGGTTCATAAAGGAGGAGCCATTGCCCTGCATTGTTCACTTAGGGATGCTGTGAAGATTCCATCCTCTGGTCTCAGGATAACCACTGAGTCCATTTCTGGGGAGATCCCGGGAGTCTGCATTCCTAGTGATCTCCACCTGCCTCCTGCTTTCTAAAATTTGGTATCAACTATGGAATCAGCTCAAGCACTTGTTTCCACGTCTCATGAGGGTGGTAGGGTGTGAATGGGGAAGGTTCTTCCAAGGGTAAGAATGCCTGCCTGGCAGCCAGTACAACTTAAACTTTAAGGACTTTTTAACATTTATTCTTTTATTTTAATGGTTTGTGTGTGGGGTTTTTGTTTGATTTTTGTTTTTTGTTCGTTTTTGAGACAGGGTCTCCTTGTAGCCCCAGCTGGCCTGGAACTCACTATGTATACCAGACTGACCTTGAACTCACAGAGATCTGCCTGCCTCTGCCTCCTGAGTGCTAGGATCAAAGGCGTGCTCCCCCATTCCTGGCCTTATTTTTAGTTTTAAAAAAATTACATTTGTATGTGCAAGGATGCTCATGTGGAGGTCAGAGGACAATTTTGTATTCAATTCTCTGTATCCGTCATGTGGATCCTGGGGATTGAACTCAGATTATCAGGCTTGATGGCAAGTGTCTAGCCACTGAGCCATTCCACCACATCCTCTCCCCCTTTGTTGAGACAGGGTTTCACATAGCTCAGATTAGCCTCCTGTAGTCAATAGTAGCCTTGAACTGACCCACCTACCCCTACCTCTGGAGCACTGGTATTATAAGTCTGTGCCACAGTGCTTAGCTAAGGTCAGCTCTATTTTTAGTCTAAATTATGTGTATGCGTGTGTGTGTTTCTGTGTGGGTAGGTGCATGTTAGTGCAGGTGCCTCAGATGCCAGAGGTACCAGATCCACCTGGAACTAGAGTTACAGGCAGTGAGTCCCCAGTATGAGTGTTGGAACCAAACTGGTCCTCTGCAAGAGCAGTACACAGTCCCTCAGCCATCTCCAGCTTGCAGGCAGCTCTTTCTATACTGAGATCCACAGGTTTTCTTCACAATCTGCCTGGTTACACAGTGCTAGCTCCTTAACTGAATTGCTTTACACCCTCTGAACATGACACTGTGGTCAGTGACACCCACATTTCTGTCTCTTCTTGTTTGTGTCAGTTTCCTCCATCTGGACTTCTAAAAGTGTTTTATTTGATTGCATTTTTGTCCAGTTGTAGCCAGTGTCCCCCGTAAGCAGGACTGGGCACAGCAGTCTGCAGAAAGCAGGACTCTGGGCTGTGCCCTCCAGCACTCCTGCACCATTCGTATGTGGACTCCGGCTCGTCTGGCTGAAATGGTGTTGGATGGTGGAGGGCACATCTGCTACTGCTCGGGTGGCAAGCTGCTGAGTGAGCCAGGCTGGAGGGGAGAGGAGGGAGAGCGGGGAAGAGGAGGAGAGGAAAAGGAAGGGAGCAGCTGAGGACCAGAGTGGTGGGACCAGGAATGCCCACCAGCAAGTACCGCCACAGCAAGGTAGACTACCCCACGAGCCTATTTTCAGAGGTCTTTTCCCTCGCTGGGTCCCTGCCTTGTTTACTGAAGAGCCAAGGGTTTCAAGTGGGGTACACTTTGCCTGACTCGGGAACCTAGGCTCGGCCATGACAGACCTAAGCAAATAGCAACCCCTGAGAGGGCCTTTCCTGGTGTGACTGGTCCCTCACAGGCTCCAGTGTTGCTCCAAGAGAGAGTGATAGCTGCACTCAAACAGCCAGCAGCAGATAGGTAGCAGAACCCTGATCAGACCCTTGCACCATCCAACAGGAAGGACTGGAGAAGTCCCTGATGGATAGAGAGGGTTCCCACCACAGGTGGTTTTTTGTACAGGGGTAGTGGTGAGTTTTTAAAAACATTTACTTTTATGTGTGTGTTTTGTCTACATGTATGAATATGTCCAATGTGTGTACCTGGTGCCTGCAGAGACCAGAAATTGTCAGAACTGGGCTTACAGACTATTTCTAGCCATTGTGTGGGTCCTGGGAACTGAATCCAGGCCCTCCTCAAGAGCAAGTGTTCTTAACCTCTGTGGCATCTCTCTGGCCTCAGTAGGTGGGTCTGGAGACCCTGGCACATGGTGAAGACACCAGACAGTCCTAGGAGTGATTTGCCTTCCAGCTGTTCCAAGACTGCACTGTTTTTACTTTTGGACTGTTTCACGAGCCTTTCTTGTCATGGTGGCCAGGGAGCTAGGCTAGCCCAGACAAGGAGTCTCAAAGGAAACTTTGAGACAGACATGCTTAAATCTGAAATGGGTGGGGAACCCTGCTTCCATAGCATCTTCTCAGTGACCTTAAACAGCGCAGGACGGTTTATTATACACATGACAGAACAGACTAGTCAAGTGCTGTTTCACTAGCACTTAACCAAGACTTGTGGTCAAGTGCAGTGCCAGGAATATGGGTTGTTTGGACCCCTGATAGAGCCCACTTAACTGATGCGTGGGGGAGCCCGAGGCTTGCTAGTGAACATAAATTTAAACCCCTGGCTTCTTTTCAGTATATGAAGATAAACAGCCAGGAGACCCCGATTGTGCACCCTTCCCACGAAAGCCAACAGGGCCTTTCATTAAGTCCACCAGTCCTGTCTATGCTCCAGAAGCCCAGGAGCAGCCTGTGTGTGGAGCCACTTAGAACCGTTGGTAAGTAAGCTCAGCTCTGAGTCATGAGTGACTGCTGTAGTAATCTCTTTAGCCCTTCTGGGCTTGGATACTGTGGCTTCCCTACCTCATCCTGACCCAGGATGCTCACTCCTGTCTCCAGCCTCCCCTGCACAACCTCCCTCTGCTGCCACATTCATGGTCATAGCTGCCATTTGCTGGGTTTCTGTGCCTTCTTGTGGGCCTTCTGAATGCCCTTGGAAATAAGACTGGAACTGCAGAGGTGGCTAAGTGGTTAAGAGCACTTGGTGTGCAATCATGAATTCAGACCCCAGCACCTAGGTAACAGCCCAGGGGGCCGGCACACCCCGGTCATCCCAGCTCTGAGGTGGTGGAGACTGACAGGAGGATTGCTCGGATTTGCTGGCTTCCAATCTAGTGGAGAAAACGGGACCCCAGATTCAGGGAGAGGCTTGACCTCTAAGGAAGTGGGCGAAGAGTGATGGAGGACATTGATACCCTCCTCTGGCCTCCACACGCATAAATACGTAAATACATAAATAAATGTTAACGAAACAGCCAAGCTGGTCGGATTCTGCTTCTGCCTAAAAGCTGCTTTTCTACATGGGTTCCAGCCATCGCCCTTCTGCTCCTGCAGTCGCACGGCTCCTGGTCACTGTCCCCGTGACTCCAGAGTGCAGTGCTCTGCCTGCCTTCTGCCTTTGTTGGTCCCTCTGTCTCCCATAACCCGCCTCTGCCTCCAGTGGCCCTTCCTGGAGGACCCAGATGACCCCTTCCTTCCCTGTCTAATGGAGCTTCAACCCCTCTCCATCCTGCCAGCCACAGTGACTTCCTAAGGGCTCACGCTGTCCTGGGTCACCAGTCACAGGCGGTGTGATGAGAGCGGGGAGCAGGCTCTCCAAATTTGTCTTCCAAATTACCCGGCCCTTTGGAGGCCTGGCCTGCACTGCGTTACCCTCCTGCGGTCGGTGGTCCGGAGCCCAGCGGAACCAGCCCATAGCCCTGGATCTCCTGGAGCAGGTGTGCGTCAGGTGGCCGCCAGTGGCTGCAGGTGGGAGCAGGAAGCTGCAAATGGACTGCAGGTGGGTGCAGGTAGCTGCAAATGGACTACAGGTGGGAGCAGGTAGCTGCAAATGGACTGCAGGTGGGAGCAGGTAGCTGCAAATGGACTGCAGGTGGGAGCAGGTAGCTGCAAATGGACTGCAGGTGGGAGCAGGTAGCTGCAAATGGACTGCAGGTGGGAGCAGGTAGCTGCAAATGGACTGCAGGTGGGAGCAGGTAGCTGCAAATGGACTGCAGGTGGGAGCAGGTAGCTGCAAATGGACTGCAGGTGGGAGCAGGTAGCTGCAAATGGACTGCAGGTGGGAGCTCGGCGGCCTTCCCCACCCACGGATGCCGAGTCCAGAGGGCCTGCACCCTCACCACGTCCACTCGGCAGGAAGCCTCGGCTGCGGAAGCCCGCCCGGGAGGACGCCCGCCACGGGTCTGGGCACTGCAGGGCCCTGTCGACCGCGCCCCGCTTGCCTGGGTCCCGACTGCAGGCTGCAGATGCCCCGGCCCGGTGGCAGTGATCAGCCACCGGGTGGGGCAGATGGGGGGCCCTGGCGCCCTCGGTGCGTACACCCCGCTTGGCACCTGCCCAGCGCCCGCGGAGCGCCCCTGTTCACACGCCCGGCCCGGCTCATTCCTGCCTGCGGCCCAGGGAAGAACCGACCCTGGGCCCCGCTTAAATTCCGTGGCGTCTGCAGGCGCCTGGACTCCGCCGCCCCCGGCCTGGAATGCGCTGTTCCCGGAGTGGAGTCTGGCCTGGCCTCTTCCAGGCCCCTGCTTTGCTGTTCCTTGGGTGACACCTCGTGGCCAAGGACAGGTACAAACCATCGGCTGAGAAGCTGGAATGTAAGGCAAACCCCTAGGGCCTCTTGCTAGAGTCTGGGCACCCTAGGGGGCATTGAGCGCTCAGCCTCCATCTACTTGCTGGAGCCCTGAATCAGGACAGCTCTTGATAGACCCCAGAATGTGCGCGGGTCCCCATGGTAAACACGAATGCCCATCTACGCTGTGTAAAACAGTCATTCTCAGTATATGACATTTCTCTAATAGTAATTCAACGTCAAAGGTATTCCGCGTGAGTCCAGCTCTGACAGGTTCCAATAATAAAAGGCCTTGGTGTACACTCCTGAGAACCTGGAGCCCTCCTGCTGGGTCTGCAGAGGTTGCTGCAGAAGGATGTGACAAGATCTCTGTCATCTCCCAAAGCTCTCATCCACAAGGTGGCATCACTATGAGCCCCCTTGTCCCAGTTTCACTTCTGTGTCTGTGATAAAGCACCCTGAGGAAAGCAGAATTCAAGAAGAGAGGATTTATTTGGTTAACAATTCCAGGTCACAGTCCATCATTATGGGGGATGTCAAGCAGGAACTTGAGATATCCACAGTGGAGAGTAGAGAGTCGATGAGTAGAGGCTTGCCTATTCGTCCTCAGTTCGCTTTCTCTGCTCTTGTACAATGCAGCCCAAGAGATGGTGCCAACCACATTCAGGGTGGGTCTTCTCACATCAATTAACCCAATTAAGAAAAAAACCTGCTGGGCATGGTGTCCCACACCTTTAATCCTAGCACTCCAGAGGTAGAGGCAGGCAGATCTCTGAGTTCATGGTCAGCCTGGTCTTCACAGTGAGTTCCAGCTGGGGCTACAGGGGAACCCTGTCTCCAAAAAGACCCAAAAAAGAAGAAAGAAATACCTCCCCTCACACACAGGCCAACCTGATCTAGACAGTCCCTCACAGAGACTCTTCCCAGATGATTCTACCTTGTGTTAACAATTAAAACGATCTCTCCCACAGGACAGAAGCTGAGTCTCAGAAAGGTGAAGTGACTTATTCAAAGCTATACAGAGAGTCAGAGCAGACCTTACAGCTCACTGTATGTTGTATTAGAACAGAATCAAGTAAGACGTGACCTCACAGTGAGATAATCACAGAGCAGCTCTAACCTTTTTTCCGTGGCTGTAGACTGCATTACTTTGTTAATATAATTTATCTCTGTTTACTGGTGACCATTTTTTAAGATGCAGAGAGATACAAACGTAGTGGCTCATGCCTGTCACCCCAGCACTCAGGAGGTGGAAGCTGGAGGATCAGGATTTCAAAGCCATCTTGGTTAGCCTGGGCTACAAGAAACCCTGTTTAAAGAAAGAAAGAAAAGAAGTGGCAGAACCAGGAATTTGAATCTAGGCCTCAAGAATTCTCGAGTCTGTTTTATCTGCCTGGAGAGTCCATCCTATCTGCCTTCTACATAGTCAGCCCCACAGGAGAGTGGAGGGTCATGGCAGCCAGGGAGCTGCAAGGAACATTGAATACTGTAGAGGGTCGTTCCCACAGAGATGCCTTACGATCCCTCTCCTGGTGTCCACTTACCCTTGTGTATGAGTTCTCTGACACAGGCCTGGACACTCCTAGCATCCATAGTGCCTGGGCCTTGGCACCCAGCAGGTACCCACAGCTCAGACTGGATTTTAGTCTCTATGGGACGGAAAACCTACTTTCCACGTACTTTCCAGACTGTAGCCCAGGTGCACTGCCAGGGACAAGGCCTCAGCAAGGACAGGCTTGTTCCTTGTACTCAGAAGGGAACAAGCAGGTGACTTTCACTTCCTCCTTCTCTGTAGCCAGCTGGCACTAGATTCCCTGACGGGGGCCAGCGGGGAGCTGCTTGCTGGGAGTCCCGTACAGACCCCCGAGAAGCAGCAGGGTGGGTGGAATATAAATGTGGCTGTGAAGATAGAAGAACAGATGAGAGAGAGCCTCCAGGTGACCGGGTGGAGCAGCCCCACGGGGCCTCTGCTTCCTCTCTGCGCACAGATTGAGCTGATGATGAAGATGGATGGAACCCTCTTGGCTAGAAAACGTGGTGGCAATCAAGCTGGCTACCTGTGCCCAGGGTCCCTCCCACCAGCCCTGAGCAGGGAAATATTAGGATTTGAAATTGCAACAGCAGCCACACAGTTAACACAGAAACTGGGCAAAACCGATCGGCAGTCTCAATTACAGGATAAATGATACAGGATGCTTGAGAGTTTGGCAAGAATGAGTGAACTCCAACAGCGAACAGACGGCAGCTTGCATAAAAGTGAGGCAGCCCAGATGGGTGAAGACCCCTGGCTGAGCTCAGATCCCTCGGTGAGGTGGCTTTAATGACCAGAGCCCTTCCCTGCCAGCAATGGTGGAAAGGTAATAACTGGACTGGGGAGGGGGGGCGGATAGGACATTGCCTTGCGGGCTATCTAGCATTGGCTGATGAAAATAAACGGGACTTCCAGAGTCCAAATCCCAGGCCGGGAGGCTCCGCTGACGAGGATGCTGTGTCTTTATCTTTCTAGAGCCCCCAAATCCCAATTTTTCTCAATATGTCCACTGCAGAGCCATACATGATCATTCTGGTCACACGCACCATGGACCAGGAAGGAAGGTTTGCTGGCCGAGTGAGTTAATGCTGTCGGCGAGATTGCAGGGGGCATGCTTAACTCACTTCAGGTGCTCTAGAAGCTTCGCACAATGGAGAAGCTAATTACAAATCATTCCTATTTATTCATTAAACAGGGCCTGGGGGAAATTCAAAGAGGTAGCAATGTCTTAACTTCATTCAATTTGTAGTCTGTGATTAAACGGAACACAGCTGCAAGGTTCTGGCAATGTTCGCTCTGTTCCTGCCTTTTCTCTGGATCAGCACCTCTCTGGGGATGCTGTCTGTTCTCAATCAGGGTCTTACCATCCTTTTTCAGCCACACGGGCCGCTAGCAAGTCCCTCTAGCAGCCTGCAGCTCAGTTTCCTCATCTCTAAAGTGGGTGCATGATTCCATGGCTGTCGGAAGTCCTGAGAGGAAGCAGGGAGTGCTGGCTATTCCACAGCTGTTTCAGTAGCCATGTAGTCATGCTTCCTTCTTTGGCATCCTCTGCCGTAGTGCAGGAATGGGCTGTCCCTAAGGCCGAGGGCCCAGGATCTCCCAGACTGACTGTTCTCCCCGCTTTCTGGGCCCAACACAGAGCCTGACACGGTGAACACCTTATACTGTGCTGGGTGTACCTATGGTCTTCACCCCAGAACCTAGTCCAGGCCTCTGCCCTCGGATGGGGTGCCCAACTATCCCTGTTTGTCTAGGATTAAGACTTTCCCTGGCTGAACCAGGCAAGTCAGGATAGTTGTTGCTACCGACCTGGGGCATCACAGAAAATTCTCCGTATCTGTCTCCTAAAATAAGGCAAAGAGAGATTACTTTTCCTTCAATCTTTGGAAACTCTGGAAGACCCAAGGGTTATTTATGATCACCAATAAATGGAAAGAGGTAGTAAGCAGCCGGCATGACCTGAGTGCTTTCTGTTATGGGTGGAGTGCATCCCGGGGCTTCCCCTTTGTTTCCTCAGCACCTCTGATGGAACACCATTGCTGTTCTGTTGCTGTGACCAAAAGCAACTTCGGTAAGGAAAGGGTTTATTTCCACTTGCAAGTCACAGTTCATGACTGAGGAAAATCAGGGCAGGAACTCGAAGCGGAACTTGAAGCAGAAACCATGGGGAAACGCTGCTCGCTGGCTCACCCCAGGGTCCTGCTAACCTAGCTTGCTTTCTTTTTTAAAAATTCCTATTTATTTTATTTGTATGAGTGTTTATCCGCACGTGCTATGTGTCATGTCATGCAATGCCCATGGAGTCCAGAAGAGGGCATCAGATTCTCTAGACCTGGAGTTAGATGGTTCTTAGTTGCCATGCGGTGTTAGGAACCAAACCCTGCTCCTGTGTAAGAACAGCCAGTGCTCTTAACCTCGGGGCCATGTCTCCAGCCCTGACCTTCTTATGAAGCCCAGGACCAACCTCCTGTGGATGGGGCACCCTGGGCCCTCCTGCATCAATTAGCTAACTAGAAGTTTTGCACAGCCATGCCCACAGGTCACTGTGATCTGGGAAATTCCCCACTTGAGATTTCTCTTTTCTGGTGACTCAGCCTTTAGCAAATTGACTGCTGAGGTCAGCTAGGACACCCCAGAATTCAAATCCCATGTTTGTTTGTTTGTTTTCTCTTTCTCTCTCTTTTTCCTTCTTTCTTTTTGTAAATTTGGGCCTTGCTCTGTAGTCTGGGCTGGCCTTGAACTGGCTGTGTATCCAAGGACGGCTTTGAACTCCTGATCCTCCTGCCTCTACCTCCCAAGTCCTGGGATGACTGATGTGTGCCATCCTTCCTGGATGTTTTTCCCCGTCTCTTTATTCAAAGACTCCCATTACTAGAAAGGGTGTCTAGCTAGGAAGTAAGACACAAGCTTGGATTCCCCTTTGTGCGGCTCCTGAACAGTCACATAGGGCAATTTTTGTAGGGTTCAGCCAACTTGAGGCAACTTACCGTCTTGAGGGCTCTGCTGTCCTATCTGAGACTGGGGATCTTAATAGCGCCTGCTTCCCAGGCTTGCTGGTGCAATTAAATCACATCATCCATGTTAGGCATTGCCCCGGTGCCTGGCTCTTAGCAGGTGTCTCTCAATTAGAGCTTTTATAGTAGGCCTGAGTCTGCTGTTCTTCCTCTTTCCGAGCTGAGTGGCCAGGGGCCTGTGAGAGGGAAGCTAATGCAGTGTCCTCTCCTGCTGCTGTTTCCCCAATGACCTTGACCTCGGATCAGCTGCTTTCCCTCTCCACCACCCACCGGGGGGCTCTTCCTCTGCCCTCCTCCCCTTGGAGTCTTTTCCCTAAAACACCCCATTTCCCAAGGCTCCCCACAGGGGGCCTGATGGTTTTCTAGACATGTTGCCATCCCTCCTATGGATTCTAAAACATACAAATCACTTTGGCTGTGCTGCTGTGTTTCATTACTAGGAGCACACATTTGAAAACAACAGAGGGTGAGGTTTAAAAGCAACATGCAATTTTTATTACATATATCTCCAGATCTGCCATTAGCCTGTCCCCGCAGTGTTGTTGACCTTGGTTCTTTCTCATTTGCATCCTGCATTTTTCATCCTTTGGAATATGGTGTTTTGGGACTTCTCCATCATTAAGTGGATCTACAGCAATTTCCCTGTGTGTTTTCTCCAAGGGATTCTGTTATGAGATGCACATTAAGTCTCCATTAATACCTCATTATCCGACTGATAAGATTACCATGATAATGAGGCAGAAATTCTAATTGTTCTTATTGCGCTTTCCCCTTAATCCTTCTTCTACCTGGAAGTGGGTTGAGAGCCGGTGAGCACCCGTCCTTTCTATTGGAGGATGGAAAGCTGGAATTGTTGGGATCCCATTGATGGTGGATCTGATGGATGAATCATGGGTGACTGGGCAGAGCATGCGGGTGCGGCGGGAGCTTGGTGTAAGTGAACAACTTCCTGGGATGGGGATGTTTGGATTGAGAGAGCTCCCTGGCTGTAGTCCTATACACGCTCAAACGCCTACGGCCACACACAACCCCACTCACACATGCGCACACATGTACAGAGGACCAGATTGTCAGGGGGTCCAGCTTTTTCTTACCTCTTGCTCTATTTTCCCATAGGCCTGGATGCCCTACCAGAACATTCCTAGCTCCGATGCACTCCCTCAACCTGCCTTTCAAGTTGGTGAATTTTCTGACAGAGTCAGAAGTCATGGGTCATGGGACTGGGGCAGAGAGAGAACATGAAAGACGGCCTTTTCCTCCTTGGGCTCCTTCCCTACGTGAGGATGGCTCCCACCAGGATGTCTCCAGGCTCCCCTGACCATTCTGTGCTACTCATGGGGTCCCTCCATCTTGTGGAGGTTTTCCGGGAGTGGTCCTGTGAAGGGGCGTGCCCTCTCTCCTTCAGACTCAGGGAATCTAAGCTTTGAATGAACTGTGGCTCCGACATGCCTGGAGTGGGGTTGCTTGGACCACGGGAGACCCAGGCCCCTCACTCCATCTCGTCTCTCCTGCCAGGTGAGGGGGTTCACAAGTCCTCAGGGACTGCCTTGAGCCAGTGAGTGTTCCCAAAGCCAGCAGCGGGAGGGCGTTGTAAGTAGCTGGAGAGACACTTGGTATCTGTCTCAGTCAGGGGTCTGTTTGACTTGGAGAAACAGCAAAGACAGGGCCCTTCCTCCGGTGTCTTGAGACTGGGCACCCGGAGGCTGGAAGCTGACTCTACCTTCCCGAGCACAGTGACGTCAGTGGCAGGAGAGGAAGAGGTCAGAGATGGCCAGCGCCAGTCTAAACACCTCTGGAGCATGACCTCAGGGGTTGAATGTGACTTTTCTCGTCACCTTCTCCATGGCTGTAACTGCCCAGGGATCACAGGTGGGCGGATGGCCGGCTTCAAACGATGGATATGGAGACAGGATAGTGCCAGCCGAGAAGTGCCGGGAGCTAGAGGGAATTCTGCCCAGGCTTGAAAGAGGCTGGCCCTGTTGGCACCTTGATTTTGGACTTCTGGCAACTGTGAAATGCCACATTTCTCATCTCCCTCTGGAGCCAAGAATGACCGTGAGTCTGATCTTCCTGCCTCCACATCTCAGTTGCTGGGATTATATGTGGGTACAGTACACCCAGTTTATGTAGTGCTGAGGATCAAACCCAGGGCTTCATTTACACTAGGCAAGTGCTCTGGAAACAACCTGAGGTTGGAGTCTGAGAGTGGAGCCTGGGGCTAGTCCTTCTGGCTGGAAGGTAGAGGAAGATACCTGGGACTAGAATCCGAGCTGAAGCCTGGAGCTTGTGTCTGAAGTTGGCACAAGGAGATGGAGCCTGGGGCTGGAATCTGGGACTTTCACCTTATGGCTAGTAACTGGGAATGTTGTCTTACAGGACTGGATGGAACCTGTGACTGTAACATAGGGCTTGAGGTCAGGACCCGATCTTGGGGCTAGGGACTGGTGACTGGACAAAGAACCTTGGGTTGGAGCCAAAGGCTAAAAGCTGAGGCCTGAACCTGGAGTTAGTTTCTGGGGCTGGTGCCTGGTGTTACAGACATGGGCTGGAGCCTGGAGGTGGTTCTCAGAATTGAGTCCAGAGTAGAATTCAGACTTGGAGCCAGGCTCTTTGCCCAGGGTTTCAGTCTATGGCTAGACCCTAGGGCTAGAGTTTATGGATGGCATTTGAACTGAGGCCTGGGGATAGAGCCTAGGGCTGGAGTTTGAATCTGGAACCTGGTGGTAGATCTTAGGGCTCGAATCTGGGGCTGGAGCCTGAGACTGGAGTCTGGGGTTAGAATCTAGGGGTAGATTGCTAGGCTGGAACCCAAGGATAGTGCCTAGGCCTGAAGTATGGGATTAGGGCGTGTGTACAGCGCCCAGGGCTGGAGCCTGAGGTTAGAACCTGGGACTGGAGCCCGGTGTTGAAGCCTGGGGTTCATTTCTAGGCCTTCTGCTTAGGCCTGGAGCCTGGGGCTGGAGCATAGGACTGGTATTTGGAGTTAGGACTAGAGCTGCTTGTTACCTGGGGCTAGGCCTGAGGCTAGGGTGTGGATCTGAAGCCTGGGGCTCTTTCTGAGTTTGGTGCTTGTGGCTGAAGCTTTGAGCTGTGGTCTGGGGCTGGATCCAGGAACTTGCCCTTGAGTTTGATATCTGGGGCTGGAGTCTGGGGCTGAGGTCAGTGCTTTTCTTCCTACTCCCTAGTTGTCTGGCTCACCATTCCACACCTCAGCCTCCAAATGTCATGGCAGTCTTAGAGTCCATTCTGTGGCTATGGTGGGGTCTGAGAGCCTTGCCTGGCCTTTAATCATGGCTGTCACTTGTCAGCTGTGACAGCTTGCTAGCCAGATCCCCTCCTCTGAGCCTGGGTTTCCACGTCTATAAAATGGGTATCAGTTGTACTTGTCCTGCAGGTGTTTGTGAGGATCAAATGAAGGCAGGTTCCCACAGCATGCCCAGGCAGGTCAGAGCTGGGTGGAGGAGGCGGCTGCTTTGTCTAGGGGTCTAGACTTCACTTCAGGAGCCAGCCTATCTCATGCCCTCTGAGTCCACTGTGACCAAGCTGCTATGAGCCCTGGAACTGTACTTGGGAGATTGGGACAAAGTAGATCTGGCTAGGAAGTCTAGGCTGTCAAGCCCACTGCTGTGGACTAGACAGTCACCCCCTAAATGGGGGTGCTGAATATGGTGAATTCCTACCCCCAGAATATCAGAATGTGACTTCATTTGGGGAAAAGGGGGTCTGCATGGGCACCTGCAGCTAGGTCACTGGGTGAGCCCTAACCCAGTGGGGAAGTTGGAACTCAGGGATATGCACACAGGGCGAAGGTCTCGGGAACATGAAGGGTAGCTCAGGGTATGCCACGCCATGACAAAGATCACCAGCAAGCCACCAGACCCGAAGTGAGGAATGGATCTCAGTTCATAATGAGAGTGCTGGAGACTCAGGGTAGTGAATGTAAGGCAGTTTAATTTATGACCTTGCAGAGCTGGGCATCAGCGTAGAAGTGACTGAGCACAGAGAACAGTTATTATAACCCTAACACAAGGGCCCCCTTCCTCCCTTCCTCGGGGGCCGAGTAATCAGGAGGGTTCAATCTTATAGGTCTGATTTTTCGCCCTGCAGTTTATGTTTGTCTATTAAAAAATTTATGTGTACGAATGTATTGTCTGCATGTATGTAAGTGTACCTGTGTCATGCAGTGTCTGCAGAGGTCAGAAGAGGATGATGGATCCCTTGGAACTGGAGTTATGGACGGTTGTTAGCTGCCATGTGGGTGCTGAGAACCAAACCCAGGTCTTCTTCAAGAATATTGCCTTTAACCGCCGAGCCCTCTCTCCAGCCCCTATATTCTATTTTTACATTGGAGATGGGACTCTGCATGGTTTGGATTATGTCTCTGTTATGCTAGGGATCTATGATGGCTGCAGAGTCACATTGCTGTCACCCAGAAGGTGTGAGGAGGCAGGCAGTCCAGACCCTCCACCACTAACTTCCCTAAGCACCTAGAACAGTCGCTTGCCTCTTGGCACGTGGTTTTCTTCGTTTGTGCAGAGGTGACTCACAGCCCAGCTACCTAACTAGAGCCGTTTGCAATGTCATGGGACACCTGTTTTGAAGTTTGTTCTGCCTTGACACCTGCTGTCCATAAGCCTAATCCTGAGACTTTCCACTGTCCAGGCACCTCCATGTCCCGCTCCAGGCTTTAGTTCTTCTGGCTGAGGATGCTTCAGGGCTGGCCCAAGGTGGGGCCACTATCTATGAGACAGCTAGGAAAGTTGGTGCAGAAATGTGTCTTGGTTCTCACCGGGTGCTGTTCTCCCTGCTCCCATAGCTGGTTCTCTTATGAGATTCAGCAAGTTTGCAAGCTGGAAACGCTTTAAAAATATTTATTTTTATTATTTATTTATACATGTCTGTATGCATGTGTGTGCAGGTGACTGTGGAGGTCAGAAGAAGGCACAGGATCTCCTGGAGCTGGATTTATAAGTGGTTGTAAGCCCCCTGACCTGGGTGCTGGGAACCAACCTCCTGGTCTCTGCAAGAACAGCAAGCACTCTTAACCACTGAGCCATCTCTCCAGCCCTAGCTTTTTGATTTTTTATTGTGTTTTTATTTTTTAAATTGATTTTGTGAGTGTTTGACCTGCATGCATGTAAGTGCACCTTTGTCATGCAATGCCCACGGAGGTCAAAAGAAGGCATCAGATCCTCTAGAATAATTTGGGGGCCAATTTAAAATTTTTTTTATTTCATAGCAAATCTATTATTGATTAATGTTGTTAATGATAATTTCATACCTATGCATAGCATATTCTGATTACTCTCTTCCTCCACCCTTTCTTACCTCCCTCCAGTCCCCATTGACCTCTCCGCCCATCCCTCCAAGTCCCTTTCCCAGGCTCATGACCCACAGTTTAGTGACCCACTTAGTTTAACCAGGGCATCTGTGTGACCACTGGATTGGAACACTCTGTTGGGGCCAGGAGGGGCCATCAGTGAATACACAACTGAAGGCAGTGATGGCTCCTCTTTCTGAATCTATCAAGGAAGACAGTTCAGCTGTGAGAGGAAGAGGCTGAGCCCTCCTCCCTCCACCCTGGCTGCTGACAGGCCCAGTGCAGCGTCCGGAGTGCAACGTCCGTGTCTGGCCAGAAGACGGCATCTCACAGCCCTTCTCCTCATTTTCCGGCTCTGACAGTCTTTCTACCCACCTTCCGAAATGTTCCCAAGCCTCTGAGGGGAGGGCCCAGATGTCTTGTTTAGGGCAGAGCACTCAGCCATCACTTATTCTCAGCACTTCATGCCGAGTCTCTGCATTTTGAAACAGCATCTCATGTAGCCCAGAATATCACTGAGTAGTTGAGGATGTCCTTGACCTCCAGATCCTGCTGCCTCTACCTCTCAAGTGCTGGGATTATAGATATGCACCACCACATCCAGCTTGGAAGGGCTTTTGTGGGCCAATCTTCTGCCTTTGTGTGCATCTGGGAAACAGACACAGAGGCCCAGAGAAGAGGAGGGACACACAGAGGCTGCAGCAGATCTGGACTGGCAGGATGGGTTCTAAGTGGACCTGGACACTCAGGACTCCTGCTTTATCTATGCTCTCAGGAAGTAACAGGGCCTGAGCAGGGGTCCAGGGCCAAGGGACCAGCAACTCTCCCACATGTTGTATGTCTTCTGGGTGTACACTGCACCTTCCTCCCGTCCCAGTCTATATTGTCTTCACCTTCACTGAGGACCCAGCTGGTATTGGGACCTTGCTTGGCAGGGTGATACAAAGCTTCCTTCCAGAAGCATCTGTGTTACAGATGTTCCAGAAGCATCCCTGAGGATTTCTGGCCAGGCAGCCTAATTTAATAGGCAAGCCCCAGATCCCAGTGAGAGAGATTGTCTCAAAGACAAGTTGGATGGCAGGGCATGGTGGTGTGCGCCTTTAATCGCAGTCCTCAGGAGGCAGAGACAAGTGGATCTCTATGAGATCAAGGCCAGCCTGGTCCACATAAAGGCTTCCAGGTGGATTGGGACTAGGGATACCCTGTCAAAAACAAAACAAACAAAAGTTGCATGATGTGACCAACAGGGAGGTTGACCTCTGCATCCCCCTCCCTACCCCACAAAAAGAAGGAATTAATACAGTTCTCGCAGGACCTCCAAGGAGGATTATAGGAACAGCAAGCCTGGCCCCTGACTCTCAGGCCTCTGGGCTCCTCCACGGTCTCTCGAACACTCCCACTATGAGGCTATACACTAGCTAATGTAGCTCAAAGCCAAATGGGAGCTGTCCTTGTGCTCTGGAACCTCCAGATCTATGAACTGCATAAGTTCCTTTCTTTATAAAGTATCCAGTCTCAAGAGTTTTATTAGAGCAGTGAATTAAGACAATATTACCTCCAATTTTTCATTCTAGAACTGAAAAAATAAGCCTGAGCTCAGGGAGCCAAGGGTTCACGTGAAAAGACTCTCTTCGTTATTTGACTTCTGGTCATGTGAGTGGCTAGACATTCCCTCCATCAGGAAATGCTCTGTTCTCTTGAGTCTTGGTTTTGAGCAACAGACTATACAGAAGGGGCACTTTGGGGAGGGCACATCCTGCGCATGCCCAGTTTGCACCATAAAGTGTTAGCTGACACTTAGGGCTATTCTGAAAGTGCATTAGCACAGGACTCTGCCCCGGAAAATGCCTGCTTTGCTTACTCACTACCAAATGCACCTCCTGCCTTGTTCGCTGGCACACCTGCTCATAGATCCACAAGCCACTGCTCAGCACTCAAGTCAACAGCCAAAGTGGGAAGTATATGAGAGGGGCTTCCTGGACCTTCCAGACCACTCTCCCTTCCACTGAGTACCACTGTGTGGTCCTTGGTGGACACAGGCAGGAACAGGATAGTGGCCCCTGAGCCCTGCCCAAACCCTGATACATTGTGATTTGAGAGAAAAGAGCAGTGGCTTGCGAGACTGTAGTACGCACCTGGAAGTCCCTGCTCAGACTGGACTGCAGTGGCTTCTAGAGTCTTCTAAAATGAGTATCAGGAGGCTGGAGAGATGGCTCAGTGGTAATAGCACTGACTGCTCTTGCAGACAACCTGGGTTTGAGTCTCCACACCCATAAGGCAGCTAACAACTATCTGTAATTCCAGTTCCAGGGGATCCGATGCCCTTAAAAAAAAAATTAAGTTTTGGGTGACTGGAGAGATAGCTCAGCAGTTAAGAGTACTGGCTGCTCTTATAAAGGACCCAGGTTCAATTCTCAGCACCCACGTGGTGATTTAAACTGTCTATAACTCCACTTCCTTCCAGGGGATCCAGCGTCCTCTTCTATCCTCCTCGGGCATTGCATGCACGTGGCGCACAGAAATCCATGCAGGCAAAATGTTCGTACACATAAAATTAAAATAAAATTTTTAAATTTTACAAAAAGTTACAAAAATTTTTATTTATTTTTTTATTTTATGTATATGATTATTGCCTGAATGTGTGTGAGCTCACCTGTGCCATGTAGTGCCCACAGAGGGCAGAAGAGGGCATCAGATCCCCTGGAACTGAAGTTACAGCCAATTGTTAATTGCCATGTCAGTGCTGAAATTTGAACCCAGGTCTTTTACAAGAACAACCAGTGCTCTTAACCATGGAACCATCTCTCCAGTCCTCCAAAATTTATTTTTATTTTATATGTATAAGTGTTTTGCTTGCATATAAGTGGACCAATACATACAGTGCCCACAAAGTCAAAAGAGAGTATCAGATGCCCTGACAGGTGGTTGTTAGCTGCCATGTGGGTGCTGGGACTTGAACCCAGGTCTTCTGCAAGAGCAGCCAGTACTCTCACCCACTGAGCCACCTCTCCAGCTCCACAAAGATTTCTTTTTATTTATGTGTGTGTCTGTGTCTGTGCATGTGAGTGCAGGTGTCCCTAGAGGCCAGAGCTGTCAGATACCCCTGGAACTGAAGTTTTTGATGGTTGTGAACCACCCAACATGGGTGCTAGGAACTGAACTCAGGTCCTCTGTAAGAACAATAGGCACTCTGAATTGTTGAGGTGTCTCTCCAGCCTCTTTAATCTTTTTTTTTTTTTCTTTTTGAGACAGGGTCTTCCCTTTGCCCCAGCAACTCACTATGTAGTACAGGCTGACCTTGATCTCACAGAGATCCTCTTGCCTCTGCTTCCTGAGTGATGGGATTAAAGCAGGTACCACTATGCCCCACCTCCTGTAATCTTTTTTTTTTTTATTGTATATTTATTTGCATGTGTGTGGGCATCAGAAGACAGCTTACAGGAGTTAGTTCTCTCCTTCCACTCTGCGGGTCCCAGGAATTGAATTCAGTTCATTGGGCTTAGTGGTAAGCACCTTCATCCACTGAACCATCTCACTGGCCCTTCTTATTTTTGTTTTTGTTTTGAGACAGGGTCTTGCTGTATTCTCAGAGTAGCCTAGAACCTGTGATCCTTCCGCTTCAGCTTCCAGAATATTGGGATATAGACATGTACTCCATGCTGGTCTTCTCTCATCTTTGGGTTATTTTTTCCTGCACAAGGAAACCCTAGGCTCTCAGTTCCAGTCATTGTAGACTGTCTCTGGGACTGGGATTCGGTGGATCAGCTGAGCAAAGCCCTAGAGCCATCCCTGGCTGCTGCACTCCCAGTGGCCCAGAGTCTGCTCAGTGTATCCGCCCACATCAGTGAGTTGCTCCAGACCCAACTCTGTCTCCATCCTCTGGCTTGTGACACAGGGTTTGCTCCCAAGTACATTTCTTGATGGTCTCTGTTGGCACATTGTACAGTTGTCCTGTGCAGGTGCTGTTTCTCATGGGTCATACTGTGTCTCTGATCTGTGTCTGCCAGATCTACGGTCCAGTTAAGATCTAGAGACACTGGGGCTGGAGAGATGGCTCAGTGGTTAAGAGCACTGGCTGCTCTTACAGAGGACCTGGGTTCCAAATCCCAGCACCCTCATGGTGGCTAACAACCATCCATTTCCAGGGGAATCCCACACCCTCTTCTGACCTCCGAAGGCATTGCACAACATGGGTGCACTGACACACATATAGGCAATACACTCATATATTAAAAAAAAAAAAAAAGACCTAGAGGCATCAAGAGGTAGGCAAGCCTTGAGGAAGATTCCTGCTACCCTGCCAGGCTGTCCCCTTGGAGAGAGGCCACTAGAGGCCGTCCAGACACAGACTCCAGCTCAGTACTCCCTGCTGATCTAGCAATTCAAAGCCCAAGATCCCCTACCCTGTGCTCAGTATGCTCACATGCACCCTAACCCCATGGGCCTTGTACACTTTATTCCCACACACACTCCCATGCCAGCACCTACCTGGTCACCCAGAGCCTTCCGCAGACACCCCACCCAGGGTGGCATAGGCCACTGGAGTCCCTTTGTCCTTCAGGGCCTGGAAGTTACGCCAACCAGGGTTCCAAATCCCAGCCCTGGTGGGAATTATGGGACAGAGATTTGTTATGGGGACTGAGCCTGGCCCGACTGTGAGAGGATCATGAAGGGGACACTGGGGTCAGAGAAGATGCCTCCACTGGGCAGATGAGAAACCAGATGCCACAGGTTAGCTCTGAAGACACCTCTACACATGTGGAAGTGAGCACAGGTATATTCATGTGTTGGGCTAGTGGTGTTTAAAAGTGGATGGACATCAGTCACATGGCTGGCGGCAGAAGTCCCAGCGTGAACGACTGGCATCATGGCTCTGCTTGTCTTGTGTCAGGTCTTCCCAGAGGTGAGTCCTGGTGCCCTTCCAACGGGTCAAAAGAAGGGGCAAAGGCTCAGAGAGGGACATGGCCACTGCAGGCTGGGGCAGAACTCACACCCAGGTGATCTGCTTCTCAGACCCAAGAGACAAAGCCAGGAGGATGATTTGGAATCCAGGGGCCAGAGAGGAGAGGGGCCAGGATACCTTTCTAGACGGCTGGCGGAGCTTGCCCAGGGCCTGAGGACAACAAAGGCCACTCCCTCTCCTATGCCCTTCACAGGGAAGAGCGCCTCCAGCCATGCCCTGCTGCCATAGTTCAGGCTGAGGGCCTCTGAAGCAGGCCTCTCTCTCAGAAGGCACATGACACAGTGCTCACCTGGATGGACTCTGGAGCCATTGTGCCTGGGCTAAGCCCCAGCCCCGTTCCTCCCTGACGATGAGACTGGGGCAAGTATCTTTTAAAAAAAGAGATTTTGTGTGTGTGTCTGTGTCTGTGTCTGTGTGTGTGTACTGTGTGTACCGCATCTATGTAAGTGCTTCCAGAGGCTAGAAGAGGGTTTCAGATATCCAGAGCTAGAGTTACATAAAGTTATTAATCGCCATGTGAGTGTTGGGAACTGAACCTGGGTCCTCTGTAAGAGCAGCCAGTGCTCTTAAACAGCCTGGGCAGGAATCTTAACTTTCTCAGTCGCAGCTTTCATATCTGTGAATGGGGGAGCATCATAATACCTATCTTGAACGGTGGCTGTGAGTAGGAAGAAAATATCTGTAAAAAGCTGTAGAGCAGGACTGGGAGATGAAACTGCCACACCAGCACAGGGACCTGTGTTTGGATCCCAGAGCCCACATAAAGGCCAGGCCCAGCGCTCTGGTCTGTAACTCCTCCGGGAGAGTGAAAACAGCTGGATCCCTGGAGCTCCCTGGCCAGCCAGCCCAGCCCAGTTGATGAGCTGCAGGTGCAGTGAGAGGCCTCATCTCAAAAACTAAAGTGGGCATCCAGGTCACTCCTTTAATCCCAGCACTCGGGAGGGAGAGGTAGGCAGATCTCGACATTGAGGCCAGTCTGGTGTACGTAGTGAGTTCCAGGCCAACTGGGGCTACAGGGAGACCCTGTCTCAAAAAAGGCCAAAAACAAAAAAACAAAGAAAAAACTAAGGTGGAGAGTGATTGAGGACACACACACACACACACACACACACACACACACTGATACACACACACGCATACTGATACACACACACACACACACACACACTGATACACACCAGTAACCTAAAAAATGTAGATCAAGTTAGATTGGGAGAGAGAGAGAGATTAACTTTAATTAAAAAAAATATAGATCAGGCTTCACACAGTAGATCCTACGACAGCATGTGTTTAAAATTCACACCACATTTTCATGTATAATTGCTAGAAAAAATTTTATTTTTAACTAATTAATTAATTATTTAGGTCTTTTTGAAACCACATTCACACACATAAAATAAAATAAATAAGTAAATTTCTAAAAATCTTATTTAATGTATGAGTGTATTGCCTGTATGTGTATAAGTGCACCTGTGTCATGTAATGCCTGAGCAGTCAGAAGGCTTTGGATTCCCCTGGAGTTGGAGTTATGGATGGTTGTTAGCTACCATGTGGTATTTGAACCCAGTTCCTCTGCAGCCAGTGCGCCTAACTGTTGAGCCATCTCTCTGGTCCCAATAAATAAATAAGTTTTTTTAAGTTTTACTTTATTTTAAATTATGTGTCTGTGTGTGGGTATCTGCACTTGAGTGCAGGTACCCTCAGAAGCCAGTACATGGCATTGGATGCCCTGGAGCTAGAGTTATAGGTGGTTGTGAGTTGAGGGATTTGGGTGCTGGGAACCAAACTCAGGTACTCTGGAAGAGTGGCAATGCTCTTGATTGCTGAGCCATCTCTACCGTCCCAGAAAAAAATGTAATACAGATAAAACATTTTTATTAATTAATTTATATATTTGTGTATTTAAGTATTTCTCTGTATTTACACACCCATTCATGCTCCATGTTGCACTTCTGGAGGTCAGAGGACAACTTTCTGTCCTCCCATCACGTGCATCCAGGGATGGTACTCAGGCCCTCAGGCTGGCTAGCAAGTGTCTTTACCTGATCTGCTATCTCACCAGCCCTGTCAGAAAATGTTTTAATGTAATATGAGTAGCTTATTTCAGGATTTTATATGTGCAGCCCGGAAACTGAGGATGTAGTCCAGTCAGAGTGCCTGCCTAGCATTCATGAAGCCCTGGGTTCAGTTCCCAGCACCACATAAACCAAGCATGGTGGTACTCACCTGTCCACTCAACACTTAAGAGGTAGAGGCAGGAGAATCAAGTGTTCAAGGTCACCTCTGGCTCCATAGCAAGTATGGGATCAGCCTGGTTGCATGGGTTCCTGTCTCACCTTCTCCTCAACAACAGTGCAGTGCTCAGCAGCAGGACAGATCTGACAGGCACACTTGCAGACCTACACAATGACTGCCATTTCTGAGTGCAGAACCTTTAAAAGCTGGAGCCTAGCTGGAGGAATTAGGTGACTGGGGGCATGCTCTTAGAGTCTGTATTTTGTCCTTTGCCCCTTTCTCTCTGTCAGTTTCCAGTCTGTCTGAGGGGAGCAGCCTCCTCTTCCATGGGCTCCTGCCACCACGATGTTCTGCCTAAGTGCATGGTCAACTGTGCACAGGACACTGAAAATGTCTGCAAAATGAATGTTTGCTCCCTGTGTCAGGCCTTTTGGTCACAAATAATGATGAATGCAACCTTTCCTCCATGAGGTGATTCAGGTTCCAGGCTCAGGTAGAACTCAGCTGGGAATGGAACCCAGGTCTTCTGCAAGAGCAGCCACTGCTCTTAACTGCAGAGCCACCTCTCCAGGCCCAGCAGTGATGTCTGATTTGTAGCTGCATTCTCTTGTTAGCCTCTGGCCATCCGTGGTGACACCCAGCCCGGTGGCCATCCCTTGGCCCACTGGCTTTCTCTGGCAGCATATCTGACTCTGAGCGCATTCCTGGGCAGAGAAGTGCTAGAGGCTGGAGGCTGGACGCCCCAGTGGGGTTCTGAGCAGCATCTCCCACCCTCGAGGGCTGGCCCTGAGGACAGCACTGCCCTGCGTCAGTTCTCTGTGGCCCAGGCTGCAGCCGTTCCTGGGGTGCCTGGCTCCTCATGCCGTCATCCCAACAGGCTGCTCACACTCCTCCATCCCAGAACCCGTCTGATCCTTATAATCAGTGGTGGGATGGATTCTGCATGAGTTCGGAGAGGTTGAGAACACAGCACGGCTGCCACGTGGCTCTGTCTCCCTCTCTGCCCACTTCTTCCTCTCTCTACACTTATCCCTGGGACTCAGCCACCATGCTGAGAAGCCCAGGTTACCACATGTGGGGTTTCATCTGACACTCAGCCAGGCCCCCAAGGGACAGTCAGCACCAACTGCTGGATGTGGACACAGATGATGTCAGGCCTGGCCTCTGAGTTTGCAGCTGGGGCCCCAGATGCTGTGGAGTAGAGAAAATCTGTTGCCACTCTTCTTGTTCCTGAGCTGCAGAAACCACGAGGTGGCAAAGAATTATTGTCTGAAGCTTCTAGATTTTGGGGCTGTGTGTTACACAGCAGTAAATATATGATAGTTGGGGACATAGTTTAGGTGTGTATTTGCATGTGTGATGTCACCCATGTGACATGCATGTGAATGTGGAAGGCCAGAAGAGAGCCTTGGTGTCCTCATATGCCATGCAACTTAAAGCATTTTATTACATCATTGTGTGTGTATGTGCATGTGTGTGTATACACATGCACATGTGTATGTGCCACATTGCACATGTGATCAGAGGACAATGGTGGAAGTTGGTTTTCTTCTACCATGTGGGCCACAAGGACCACACTGAAGTCATAAGGTTTGGCGGTAGGCTCCTTTATCTACTGACCCATCTGGCTGGCCCCAATTTGGTTTTTGAGATGAAATCACTCACTGACCTGGGGCTCTGTCCATTTGCCTAACCTGGCTGGCCAGTGAGCCCCACAGATATGCCTATCTCTGCCTCCCCAGGGCTGGAATTACAGGTGTGTGCCAACATACCTGGCTTTTACGTGGGAGTCAGAGAGCAAGCTCAGGCCCCTGTGTCGGTGCAGCAGATACTTCACCAGCTGAGCGTCTCCCGACCCCACAATCACAGCTACTTTTGTTGCGTCCGTCATGTCACCACTGCCCTGCTTAGTCCAGGGTTCATCTCCCAGGTCAGTCATTGGCACCCCATTTCTGACCTTGGGATCTGCTTCTGGGGCACCCAGGCAAGGAGAAGGTTCTGGAAGTTGAAGCTTCACTTTTCATTCAGTGTATGTCCGGATTGTTCAGGTTCCTCTTTGGGGGATAATGTTTACAGTTATGATATGACCACACATCTAGCTTATCTGCACTGTCTGTCCCGCTTTGCCATGGACCCGAACTGCAGGGATGGAGCCTGCTCCACAGCTGCTGCCTCTGCTGCCCCATGGCAATGCCAAGTCTACTCAGGGCTGCTTTGTAGAGAGGCTTCCAACAAGTGCAGCTGCCACACTCGAGATGGACACCCCCAAAACCACGTGCAAATACGGCAGTGTGCATAAACCACGTTCATTTATTACAAGCCTGACCCATTCTCCATACCTCTATGATGATAAAAAGTCATGGACTTGGTTAACTGGGAAAAAAAAAACCCTATAAGATACAATATTTCCATAAAATCTTGATCAGTCCCAGCACTCAGGAGGCAGAGGCAGGCAGATCTCTGTGAGATCAAGGCTAGCCTGGTCTACACAGTAAATTCTAGGCCAGCTGGGGCTACAGGGAGACTCTGTCTCAATCCTCCCCCCCCCAGTCCCAAAACCAAACCAAACCAAAGACCTTGGTTCAGGCCTAGGTAAATTCAAGGCTGGACCCAGGAAGTAAATTTTAGAGAGAAGTTGAAAGTGAACTTTGGCCTTCTTGTACCAGCCAGAGGCTGAGCTAGAGACTAGTAACAGTTTGTTTGTTTATGTACTTATTTGTGTGTGTGCTTGTGCATGTATGCACACACATGCCACAGGGCATATGTGGAGGTCAGAGGACAACCTGCAGGAGTCGATTCTTCCATCACATAAGTCCCAGAGATCAAATTCCGATTATCAGCCTTGATGACAAGTACCTTAACCACTGAACTATCTTGCTGGTCCAGCAATAGAACTTTGTTTCAAATAAGTTTTAAAGATTATTGTAAAGTACCTGAAGGTGAACTACCATTCTGAACACACAGTTCTGTGACTCTCTTTAGGACACCACATCTCCAGATCTGCTCATCTCCTCAGGCTGAAACTCCATCACCTCTAAATATTCATCCTGGGGCCAGGGACGTGGCTCAGTGGATAAAGGTCTTGCTGCCAAGCCTGACAAGGTGAGTTTGATATCCCAGAGCCACATGATGGAAGGAGAGAACTGACTGCTGAAAGTTGTCCTCTAAGCTCCACATACACACTGTGACACATTAAGTAAATGAATAAATGTAATAAAACATTTAAATGGTCATCACACAGTCCCCCATTGGTCAGCCCCTGGTAGTCATGACCTCATACAAGCAGGCTCAAAAATGGCAGTTTTGTCTTTGTGTTTCTGGCTTACTTGAGGCTCTTTTCCTAGTGGCCCAAGGGCCACTCTGGTCACTACCCCCAAGACCCACACAGCCCTGTCCCCATGTGGCTAGTGGATGTGGCTGGCAGACAAGGTGGCCCACGTGGAGGGCCTAGACTCTCTGTTCCAGCCGAGCTCCCAGCACCTCCCCTTCTCCAAGCCTGAGCAGAATCGCTGGGCGAGGTTAATCAACATTCAGTCATGTTTCCAAGTTTAAATGGAGCATTTGTTTAATTATGTGTAAGTAGCAATGCATTGTGGTCATTATCTAAATCACTATTTTATTTCCTGGATGTGGTTTCATAATGTGGGGTTCTGCTCCAGCCTAGCATCATTAACAGAGAAGAGTTAATGAATATAAAAGCGTAAAGGCTAATTACACTTTAATTTACAATCATGGTCTCATTTTGGGACCACATGAAATCTGTTTTGAAAACAATTAAAAAAAAATCCCACTCTTGCCCTGGTAAGTGGAGGGACCCCGGCCAGGAGCCGGGCTCTGCCTGCTATGTCGTGGCTGAGTGGTGGTGGCTGGCACAGATCCTCTGTCTGGAGCTGTGACTGGGTGAATGAGAGACCAGGTTCACAGCCTTGCAACTCTGTCTGTGTGCAGAGATTTTCCTTTGTCTTCAATATCTGCTGAGGACAATGTGGCTGCTGAGGACGGTCAGGAACCCGTGTGGACTGTCTGTGGAGCCCGTGGACTGTCTACAGTCTGACATGTGTGTGGCCTCATGCTGGAAAGATGATGGGGCAACCTGGACTTAAAGCAACAACATTCCCTAAAGCCAATTCCAGGGGATCTGATGCCCTCTTCTGGCCTCCTAGAGCACTGCATGTCATGAGTGCACTTACATACATGTGGGCAAAACACTCATACACGTACAAAATAAAATAAAAGATATATATATATATATATATATATATACACACACACACATATACACACACGCACACATATAAATAAATGGGAGTGAGTGGGGGCACAAACATGGCTGGGCATGGCCACACCCTCATGACTTATTTATTTAATGTGTATTTGTTGGTGAACATGCATGCAAAGGTCAGAGGTTGACTGTGGATGTAGTTCCTCAAGAGCAACTCACCTTTTAAATTTTTAAAAATTAAATCAAATTTATTTTTATGCACCCATGTCATGTAGTGCCCATGGAGGTCACAAGAGGGTGTCAGATTTCCCTGGAACTGGAGTTAGCTGCCATGTGGGTGCTGGGAACTGAACCCAGGGCAGCCAGTGCTCTTAACTGCTGAGTCAATTCTCTAGCCCCCCATCTTTTTTATTTGTGAGTCAGGGTCTCTCACTGGCCTGGAGCTAGATGATGAGGCTAGGTGGCTGGATGTTCATGGAGCTCTGCATCTCTAACACTGGGCTCATAAGTGCACAGCACCACACTTAGCTTTATTCCTCTTGGGTTCTGGGGATTTGAACTCATATCCTCCTGCCTGCTCAGCAGGCACTTTACCCACTGAGCCATATCCCCAGCACTCATTGATTCTACTTTTTTTCCCCCCCAGTGCTGGAGATTGAACTCGGGCTTTGTGTATGCTAGGCGGGTACTATACCACTGAGTTACGTTCTTCATCATTCCAGGTGGAGGGGACGGCAGTATTACAATAAAATCTGGAGATCAAAAACAGTCCTGCCAAGGATGCTGCTCAGGGGTGGAACAACCCAGCCGTTTTGGACTCTAGTGCCTCCTGCCTCAGTCTTCCTATGGCTAGGATCACAGGTCCGTCTACCACACCCACTTGCTTTGTCTCCTTTATATGTGGCATTGTATTAGTTACTTTTCTGCTGCTGTGATAAAAAACACTGTTGAAAGCAATGTATAGTTGGGAGAGTTTATTTAGTTTATGGCTCCAGAGGGATTAGAGTCTGTCATAGTAGGAGATCAGGGTGGCAGGAGGTGGCCAGAGCAGAAAGCAGAGCAGGTGGCAGAGTGCTCACATCTTGAAGCAGACACGGGAAGCAGAGCAGAACTGGAGCTCCGGCAAGGCTTGGGAACTCTCTAAGCATCCCCCACTCCCCCCAGTGATGTGCATTCTCCAGCAAGCCCACACCTTCTAAGACCTCCCAAAACAGCCCCACCAGATGGGGACAAAATGTCCGAATACTTGGAACCTACAGGGGACGTTCTCACAAACCATCGCAGGTACAAGGTCCTTTTCTCCCAACAGAAGCAAGCAAGGTCTTTCAGCTGAGCCTGCCAGCCTCCATATGAGCTTACAGTATGGATTATTAGAGCCTGGAATAAGAATGAATCAGATAACCACGTAGATAATAAATACACAAAAAGGCAAGATGAAGTTACCTGTGTCATGTATCTTTGAAACCAGAGAACGTCTGGAGGACAGGCAGCCTGACAGGATCTGAATCACCTGGGCGATGGGCCTCTGGGCAGGCCTGTGGGGGATTTTCTTAATTGTATTAGTTGAGGTGGAAAGACCCATCCACGGTGTGTGGCACCCTCCCGTCTGTGTACGTGGAGGAAGGGCTGAAGCAACAGCAGAATGCATTGCCTGATCCTGATTGCGGCTGCCACGTGACCGGCTGCTCCGAGCCCCTGCTGCTGGGACTTCCTACCGCTGGACTGCGCTTGAACTCCAAGCCAGAATCAACCCCTCTCCTTGTGTTACTTTTATCAGACTATTTGATCATAACAGGATAGAAACTAAGGGTGTAACCATCTGTGCTGCTTGCTCCTACACGGCTCTTCTTCTAGAACAGTCATTTAAGAGAGGCAGGAAAGAGACCAGTTTGCCACTGTGGACAACTCTGGGCATCTTCTTCAGGAATCATGGAACAGCTGTTTGCTGCCTCTGAGTTTTATGTTAAAAGTAGAAGCAGGGACTGGAGAGTTGGCTTAGTGGGTAAAGCACTTGCCTTGCAAGCATGAGGACCCAAGTTCAATACCCAGAACCCACATTAAAAACAAAGCTGGCTGGGGATGCAGGGAGACCCTGGTTCAAAAAACCCCAACCCAGGCCAAACAAACAACAAACAAAGTGGGGGCAGAAGGGGGGCTGGAGAGATGGTTCAAGGGTTAAGAATGCTTGTTGCTCTTGTAGAAGGCCTGGGTTTGGTGTCTAGCAGCCACATCAGCTGCTCGTAACTGCCTAACTCCAGTTCCAGAGGACCCGATGGCTTCTGACCTTCCTTGGGTACCTGCACATAAACTCATGCAGACACACATATATAATAAACAATTTTTTTCTTTTAAAAAGTGAACAGTGTGGTGACTGGAGAGATGTCTCAGTGGTTAAGAGCACTGGCTGCTCTTGCAGAGGACTTGGGTTCAATTCCCAGCATCCACATGGTGGCTAACTACCATCTATAACTCCATTCCAGGGAAATCCAACTCCTCCTTCTGATCTCCATGGACACTGCTTGACATGGTGCACTTACACACATGCAGGCAATACACTCACATAAAATAAATTATTTTATTATTTAAAAATGTAGACAGTGCCCAAGGAACAAATTGTCCTCTAACCTACACACACACACACACACACACACACACACACACACACACACACACACATACACCTGTACACATAATACATACCCTCAGACAAAACCTGGGACAACTGAACTTCAATTTTTCTGTGAGTTGAGGGGAAAATTTAAGAGCAGAATGAAGACTCATAAAAGCCAGATGGAAATAATCCTGTGCATACCACAGGTGTGGACGATGGAGAAGGCAGATGCAGATGGCCACACCTGAAAAGAATTGGGAAATGAATTCAAATACAATGGCACCTGGCTTTCTGGATCTCTGGGTAGATTTCGGAGTAGTGCCCAACTCACAAATCCCTGAACTGTGGGCCCCACCTACGGGGTCAAATTGTGTTCCAACTCCTGGCCTGGATAATTGGATCAGAATAACCCCAAGACTCTGGAACTTGGGAAGAGGGCTCAGGAACTAGAGCTCATCAGGGAGAGGGCCAAGGCTCAGCCTTCCCAGGTCCTGGTTGAAGCCCGGGGTCCTACCTTTAAGACCCCCAGAGTGTTTTATTAAATCCCTTTTTTCATGGTAAGTGTAGCTTTCGTGAATTTCCATTATCACTAAAATAGCCCTGGTACTGTATTTTAAATATATTTAATGTGTATGTGTTTTATCTGCATATAATGTACTCATGCATGCAATGTTCATGGAGTTCAGAGGAGGGTGTTGGGAGTTACAGACTGCTGTTAATTGCCCTGTGGGTGTTGGGAACTAAACCTGGGTCCTGCAAGAGTTGCCAGTGCTCTTAACCTCTGAGCCATCTCTCCAACACTCTGATACCTTATTATTTTGATAATCCAAAGGAAAGGAAACAAAGGCCATCTAGGCTGGGACTCACACGCTGTGCTGTCCATGGAGGTTGCAAAGGTCCTGAGGTCCTTTGCTGATTCTCTGTCTTTGGCCTGTTGAGGTGCTAGGACCCCGAATGTCCACCAGGAGGCACTAGGGGACCAATGGGAAGGAGGTATAAACCTGTGTGCTTCCTTGCTGTGTGGGGACAGGCCCTGACACTGGCTGGGTCTGGCGGTTCCAGCTCCCCCGGATAAGCGTCCACCACGCCAGCTTCCTCCAGGTGGTCCTTGTGAACCCATCTTCTTCAGTCCTCTAGCCCGGGGGGAAGTGGCTTTCTACCATCATGTTCTCCTCTGGTTCCACCTGGCTTCTCTGCTCTTGTGTCTCTGTGGTTACCCTGAATCCTATCCTCCCCCTCAGTAGCGATTCCAAGCCCACCCTGTGTTCCCTCTGAGCTAGACCCGTGATCTCCTCATTCCACAGTCTATGCTTCAAAGCACTGTGCAGTTGTGTATGGATTTACAAAAATCAAATCCTGGGGTTGGGGATGTAGCTTGGCTGGTAGAATGCTCACTTGGCATGCTCGAAAACCTCAGATTGGATCCCCAGCACTGAATAGTGCCAGAGTGCCTGTGCATACCTGTGATCCCAGCACTTAAGAGACGGAGACAGGGAGATCAGAGGTCTCCTTTGGCTACAGAGAGAGTTTCAGTCAAGCTGGGCCTTAGGAGACCCTGTCTCAAAAATAAATAAATAAATAAATAAATAAATAAATAAAATGATAACACTGGGGTCATAGCTGAGCAGAGCAGTTGCCTAGCTCACAGGAGGCCTTGGATCCATCCTCAGCACTGCAAAAATTAATACATAGATAATTTAATAAATAGGTCAAATACTAACTGAAAAAATGCTGGCTTCCTGATTGCTGAAGGACACAGACACACTCACCTCACTACTGAAAAACCTCTCTAAGCAGGTCAGCACCCCCCTCCGCAAACAGCACGAAGGATGCACTGAGGAGCCACGGTCACGAAGATGTCGCTAGATATTTCTCTCACACCTTTCTTCCTTTCTCACTTGCTCTCTCTCCAATATTTGTTTTATTTTTATTTACTACTTTATTTTTATTTGATGTGTATGAATGCATTGCCTGCATGTGTATAAATGTACCTGTGTTGTGCAATGTACATGGAGGTCAGAAGCGGGCATCAGAGTCCCTGGAACTGGAGTTACGGATGGTTGTTAGCCACCATGTAGGTGCTGGGAATCGAACCCAGGTCTTCTGCAAGAGCAGCCAGTGCTCTTAACCGCTGAGCCATCTCTCCAGCCCTCTGTTTTATTTTTAATTATGGGTATGTGTGTAACTTTGTGCAGATGAGTGCAGGTGCCCCAAGAGGCCAGAGGCATCAGATACCCTGGAGCTGGAGTTACAGGCAGGCGTGAGCTTCCAGATGTGTGTGCTCGGAACCAAACTTGGGTCCTTTACAAGAGCTGCCGTGCTCTTAACTGGTGAGCCACATCTCCAGCCTGCCCCTTCCCCCTCCCCCTCCCTCCCTCCCTCCCTCCCTCCCTATGTCTTGTGTTTGTGTGTGGTGTATATACATGAGTGTGCTGGTGTGTCCCTTCTCTGAGTCCCACAGTGGCTACTCTGGGCTTTGCCACCTTTGTCCTTTCAAGGTCCCTATTCTGCTCAATTACGACTTTTCTTGCTTTGAAAAAAATGCTGATCATCTCATTCTCTCCCCACAACCCCCACAGGGTCTCAGTTAGCCCAGGCAAGCTTTGAATGCACCATGTAGCCAAGGATTACCTTGAACTCCCAATCCTGCTGCCTCCACCTCTGAGTGCTAGAGTCCTAGGTGTGGCCATCACACTGGCTTCCTCTGCAGCCTCCCTGAGCTGCTGGGTCTCAAGGACGCAGCTGACTCGACACGAACTGAGAAAATCAACACTCCCGCGGCACGTCCTCCCTGGCCGGACTGTGGCTCTGTGACCGCTGGCAGCACCGGGCAGTGCCTTCCACTCACCCACTTCAGTTTCCCTCTTGTGAAGTGGGACAGTTTTGGTGTAGCTGAGGTTCTGCCAGAGGCCCAGAGAATGTGGGAGAGATCCCAGTGACTGTAGTTATTCTTTTTAGAGATTTATTATTTAAAAATTTTCAGATCTATTTATTTTTTAAATATTTTATTTAATCTTTTTATTTTGTGTGTATCAGTGTATAGCTTGCTTGTAGGTAGGTGCACCTGTGTTGTGCAATGCCCCCAGAGGTCAGAAGAGAGTGTCGGATTCCCCTGTAGCTGGAGTTACAGACGGTTGTTAGCTGCCATGTGGGTCCTGGGACTCAAACCTGGTCCTCTGCAAGAACATCAGTGCTCTTAACCAATGAGTCATCTCTCCAGCTCCTGATCTATTTATTTTATATGTATGAGTGTTTTATCTACATGTATGTAAGTGTACCCATGTCATGCAATGCCCAAGGAGGCCAGAAGAGGGTATCATATCCCTTGGAGCTGGAATTAGCTGCCATGTGGGCACTAGGAATCCAACCTGGGTCCTCTGTAACAGTGGCCAGTGCTCTTAACTGTTGAGCCCTCTTTTCACCTCCCCAAATTTGATTATTTTAAATGATATGTATATGTGTGTGTCTGTGCATGTGAGTCCAGGGTGCATTTTCATAATTCCCATAGAAATCTCACAGGAGTCACTTCTGCTCTGGAGCATGATAACTGAAGTCTGAGGAACTCCTATTCATCCTTGAAGTGTGGCTCCTCCCTGGGAAGCCCCTCCCTTGGGCTCTTTCTTCTCCTAGGCCTGCCTTCAAGCTTTGGACTCCAGTCATTGGAGAGACCCATGGAATGCCATAGGCCCTAAGAAGTTGGCACAGGGACAGCAGGTCCAGCTTCCATGAAGACCCATTATATGAACAGAAATACTGAGGCCGGAACAGAGAGGGACTTTTCCAAGGTCCCATGGCAGGTGGGTTGAGTGGCCCTGTTGGCACTGCTTGGTGGGGTAGAAGCCAAGGGTTACGGAAGAGGCTGGCGTGGAGGAGCAGGAGATGGAGACACCCAGGTCAGTCCTATCAGGAGTCATTTTTATCCTGAGCAGCTAACATGGGCCAGGTGTTCAGTGCCTAGGGGATGGGTGCTCTGGTGCAAGTGGGTAAATGGGGTCCAGGCTGAGGGTCTTGGGAGGGAGTGCTTGGACTTAGAGAGAGCCACGGCCGCCTGCTCTGGTGCCTCCAGCTCCCGGCCTCACCCCATCCGATTCGTCTGCCTGAGATTTATTCCCAGGCCTCAGAGCCTGAAGTAATTTGCTGACAAAGCCCAGTCCAGGCAGGTGCTTTAATTGATTCTGTGGAAGCCAGAGTCCGGGAGCATCTATTTAGAAGGAAATAGAAATTATGGTGGTGCCATCGCCCTTCCTCCACACCGGGAATTGCAGGGTGTGGGGGAGGGGCAGAGCTTCTTCCCTGGAGGCCTGGCCTAGCCTCATAATCAGGGTGGGGGTCCTCTGCCTCACAGAGCTAGGCCAGAGAAGGTGAAGCCCAGAGGCCCAGAGCCTGACCCCACTTGCTGGAGTACCTTCCCCAAGAGGAAGACCAGCCTGCTGGCTAGTGCCCTGGAACCCCAAAAGCACTTGCCTTCTTTGTCCTGCTCACCGTCCTCAGCGTGCCCTTCAGGGTGACCTTTAATGACTTTAACACTGTCCTCACCCTGTTGCCATTGCTCCTGTCATCCACTGTCCCCCAGTGGTTCCCTATCAGAATAAGGTCACCCTCTGACCACCTCAGAAAGGTTCAGTCATCTGTAGGGGGCCACACAGAAGCGCCTGGAGTGGAACCCTGGCCTGTCTGAGCTCAAGCCTGCACTCTCCGCTCTGAGTTATGACATGACACTAGCTGAACTCGGAAGCGCACAGCTTTCTTGGAGAGGCCCCTTCTGGCATTTTCCCTCGGGCAAATTCCTACTCACCCTTCTAAGTCTACCACTGTGGCTTCCTGGGGCATGCCTGGGCACCTCTCAGCTCTCTCTGGGCTCCCCTGGCTGAGCCCACGACCCAGGAGTGGCTCTGAGTTTACTGGTATGTCAGTCCCCACTCCGCTACCCCAGCGTCTGTTACTGACCTCCTAAGGTGAGGATCACAGTCCTAGAACCCCAGAAGATTCTATAGCCTAGGGCCTGGCTCTGGTATGCCCAATGGAACTTAGTGTGACCCTAGGCAATGCCCTGTGTGCCCATGGCCTCGGTTTCCCATCTGTGTAATGGGAGACTTGGCTTAGGGCATCTCTTAGAGATTGAGCCTCGTGACTGTCATTCATTTGGGGGGGTGTCCTTTCCATGTTGGGGGGAACATCGCAGGACCCTCTCTGTGGCCCAGTGTAGCCTGGTCATGGCTGACTGTGAAGCCCTGGCTCAGCTTGGGTGTGGCTCAAACCAAGACTGTCCAGTTCTGCTCTCCCACACCTTCTGACCCAACCGTGTTCACAGCAACTTTCCCTGTGACTGGTGCTGCTGGACACAGCAGGAAGTTGCTGGGGGAGATGACCAGGAAATTCAGAGGCCAGGCAGAGCAAAAGGCCTGTGGCCATCTTTTCTAGAGCTCCAGGGTGGTTTCTCCGGGTGTGATTTTTCTATTTTTTATTTTGAAACTCTGGGATGGGGACTGGGATTTTGTCAAATGTGAGGGCAGACGGGGCACAGAGCAGAGGTAGGTTGTGCGGGCCTGGGCAGAGAAGGGCAGAGCCCGGGGTAGGAGTGACACACAGAAGGAGAGGGTATAGGTACAGTTGGTCCCACAGCCCCAATTCCATGCCCCAGGCGATGCCTGGCCCTGGTGTGGGTGGGGCCCCAGTGTCCCCCTCAGGCCCTTCTTGTGCCGGGAGGGCTCATGGCAGGGTTCCTCTGCTGTCTGGACTCTGGGTAGCTCGGTCCCCTCAGCAGATCCAAGGTCAGGCCCAGAGAAGGAAGCCACACCGCAGCCGACCAACGGGACTGGGCCGTAGGTGGCGCCACGAGGCTGCAGTTGCGCCTCCCTCGCGGCTCGGTCCGCCTGGCCGTCCCTGCGGCTCGGTCCCCGGGCCCTGCGAGTCAGTTTGGGGCACCAAAGTTACGCCCAGCGGGCGAAAGCCGGCCACGCGCGGGCATCGGACGGGGGCAACCCTGGGCGGCCGCCTCCGTCTGCATCCCTGCAGCTGCCCCGGGTCTCGGTGACCGAGGCGGGACGTGCTGGGGGGGAGGCAGGAGCCGGGGTGCCCACCTCCACGGCGAACCCGGGGGTGCACGTGCACACCACGCGTGGGCGCGGGCTGGGGACGCGCGTGGGACACGGGGCGGCGCTTCCTTTGTTCCGGGCTGGACGCGTCTGGGTGCCCGCGGGGCGTGGGCGGCTGCCAGGCCCCACACTGCGCCCGGAGAAAGCCGGGCATCCCCTCCCAGCCCGGACACACCCGCCCAGGCGCGCCGGCTCCAGTGGCCTCCCTGGGGTCCGTGCCTCCAGGCTCGGGGGTCCCGGCTCCGGGGCCAGCGTGGGGGCGGAGCATGGGAGCGACTTGTCCCATGCCAGCCCAGGCGGTGGTCCTGCAGGTGACTGGCTTGTCTGGAGCCTGGTGAAGGGGGCTTTGAGGTCTGTTCGAATCAAAGGCTCAGACCTCAGCAGCTTGGGGGCACAGGTGGGGACCCCGAGGTGTTGGGGAGAGCTGAGAGAAGCCAGACAGAGGGATGCCGTCTCCAAGACCAGGTGTCGTCCATGTCCATCATGTGGGGAAGAGAAGAGAGGCCGGGCCTGCAGGAGCTGGAGGCCCGCAGTGATGGACCCTGGAGTCGCCAAAGCTGGTGACTGTCATTATACTTGTGAGGGCCCTGTGGTCCTTCCTCCTTCCTGTCTCCTCTCTATCAGGCCACCGTTTCCTCCTGCTGCCAGCCAGGCCTACAGTCTATTTTTCACACCAAGGCAGTTGCTAAGTCCAGACACGGAGTCTCTGCCTCTCAAAATCCATCCAGGACTCCCTGTGGCTCTCGGCCTGTGTGCTGGGTGACCCCAGTTCGTCTGGGACTCCTGGCTCCTGAGTATAAGGCCCGGGCAGGGTGGCCAGGGGCACAGACTGGACTATGCATCGGGCTCCTTGCCTAGCGTGAGACCTCTGCAGATCAGAGTCTCAGAAAGGGGTCCAAAATGGCCGATCAGGCCAAACTGTGTGAGACATATACCTTTGCTGATCTCCCTAGTGGTGTCTTCAGAGCCCCATTAGGCCTTTAGCTTGCCTGCCGGGAGCTCACAGCCACCACCCCAAATATGCATTCTCACCTCCCGGGAGGACTGAAGTCTTCGAGCTCTCAATGCCCACCAGGGCTGCTAGGTCTCCAGCTAAATCCCAGGAATTCTGACCCAGACTGGGGAAGATGGCGACTGACTCTGATTCATAGCCTAGAGAGGACCCAGGCA
The DNA here is from genome assembly GCA_035773235.1 of Eospalax fontanierii. NCBI lineage: Eukaryota > Metazoa > Chordata > Mammalia > Rodentia > Spalacidae > Eospalax > Eospalax fontanierii. The sequence continues at coordinate 54,107,986 of CM069541.1, forward strand.
CAGAGCCCAGGAGGGTGATGTCAGACACTAGTACAGAACTGCTGCTGGCATGGGTGCCCCCATCCTGCCCCAGATGACCGAGGAGGAGTAGGGTCAGGAGGAGGCAAGATTTGACTTGAGCCAGTCGCCCAGGTAGGAAAGGAACAGGCCAGGATGGAAGCTGAGGTCTTAGCTAGCCAAAGGTGTTCCAAGGGATATGTCAGTTGTCCACTGATTAAAAACTATCTTTTCCTCTTATCTGGGATAAGAGGGTGGATGTCGGCTCCTTCTTGCTGGTGTGTGTGTCTTTATCCCTGTGAACTGGTCCAACTCCTGGATGGGGTAGACGAGAGGCCTGGGCACCCCAGTCCCTTTTGCTTTAATTTGGCCTCCTCAGAGGCAGCTCCAGGCTCAGGTCTGACTGGGCCCAGAGCTGCTGAGTGAGTTTGAGTGGTGGGAGGGGCTGGGGAGTGACATTTCCCTTCCCTTAGTATAGTCATTTATTGACCACCTACTGTTTTCCAGGGCCCATGCTGAGCATTCTGAGTTCTGCTTCTACAGAGCCCCGGGGCAGGACACTATGTATTACTGTGTATGTTGTATATGAGTGGTACATGTTCATGTGTGTGGTGTGTGTGCCATGTATGTGTGGAGATCAGAAGAGGACATCAGGTGCTCTGTTTTTATCTCTAAATTGTTTTGAGACAGGGTTTCAGTATAGCCACAGCTGGCCTGGGACTCACTATGTAGACCAGGTTGGCTTTGAACTCACAGAGATCCTTTGCCTCCCAAGTGCTGGGATTAAAGGCACATGCCACCTGCCCTGCTGTCTTTTTTAAAACCTTTTTTTTTGCATATGAGTGTTTTGCCTGCATGTATGTCACTGCACCTGTGAACTAGAGTTACAGGTGGTTGTTAGTCGTCATGTGGATGCTAGAACTGAACATGGGTCCTCTGCAAGAGCGGCCAGTGCTCTTAACCACTGAGCCATCTCTCTAGCCCTTCTTATCCCTTTGAAACAGAGAACTTGATCCTAGGCCAGTAGGCCCCAGTGATCCTCTGATCTCCATCCCTCACAGCTCTGGGTTTGCAGGCACTTGTGAAGCCATGCCTATCTTTTTACATGGGTTCTGATTTGAACTCAGGTCTTCAAACTTGTGCAAGCGCTCTTACCCACTGAGCCATCTCCCCATCCCTTAAGTATGCATTATTTGACCCCAAGGATGAGAGCTTGTGGCTCAGTATTCACTGTAGTGTGGATGGGCGCTCAAGAGACAGTTTAGGCAGAAGAGCCAACCAGGTGGTATGTGTCCAGAAGTGGGAACAGGGGGCTTCTGGGTCCCAGCTCCCATAGGGGTGAGAGGCATGGGGTAGGGAGGACCCAGGCAGGGTGACTCTGGAGGTGCCATGGCATGGGTGCCCTGTGGTCTTGAGCAGCTGGGTCTGAGCCAGGCTGGTGAAGTAGATTCTAGGCGGGGTCCCAGCAGGCTGAGATAGACCAAGGTCTCCATGGAGTAGAGAGATGGAGGTTGCGCCCACGGGGCAGTACTTGGCCTCAGACACCCTGCAGGCAGGATGAAGCAGAAATCAGAGGTCATGGCTAGGGGTCAAGGCCCAGGGCAGCAGGCCTGTGACTCCATTTCCAGCCCTTTCTGTTCAGGCCAACACAAACTGGGTGGCCTCTGCCAGGAGGGATTGGATAGTCTGGGTGAGGGCAGGCAGCTGATGGGGGCAGGAGCGGTCTATATGGCTTTCCCGGAATCCCAGATCGTGGCTTAATAATTTGTTTCAGAATTAATGTGCGTTCACGCCATCTTTGCTGTTCCAGCTCATTGGAAGATTAAATAAAAATGTGACTCCCCTCCCCCAAATGGAGCAAGAGAGACCAGCTCTGATCTCTCCAGCTGGGCCAGCTGCCTGGGATAAATCTCTCAGAGACGGCCACTTGGCTCACTCGGTTTCAATCCAACAGGATGTAGTGGCCTCAGTCACTTCTCTATTTAGCTGACAATCTTTTATTTTATCAGGAGATCCTTGCGGATGCTCTAAGGTCCAAGACATCTGGGCCTCCTGGGCCAAGCCCTGTGGCAGGTGGTATGGTGAGGCCTCTGGCAAGGTTGGTTCTTGGCGCCTAGAAACCAGTGAGGGCACATGTGGCTGCATGCAGGCAGAGCCCAGGCTCCTCTTTCTGGGGAGAAGTAGTGGCTCTTTGCCTCATCTGGAGGCTGAGTCTGGGGTATAGAACCCAGGGGGACTGACTGAAACAATATTGGCTATATTCATGCATTCATTCAACAATTTAAAAAGTTTTATATGTATGAGTATTTTGCCTGCATGTAAGTGCACAACAGCATGCAATGCCCACAGAGGCCAGAAGATGGCGTTGGAAACCCTGAAACTGAAGTTACCAGTGGTTGTTAGCAGCCATGTGGGTCCTCGCAAGAGCCAGTGCTCTTAACTGCTGAGCCACCTTACCAACCTCTCAACAAATATCTATATTTAAAATAAAAAATAATTTTATGTATATGAGTGTATTACCTGAATATATGTAAGTTCACCTGTGTTCTGCACTTCCGTGGAGGTCAGAAGAGGGCGTTGGATTCCCTGGAACTGAAGTTACAGTTATTAGCCACTGTGTGAGTGCTGGAAACTGAACCTGGTTCCTTTGCAAGACCAAGTGTTCTTAACTGCTGAGCAATCTTACCAACCCCTCAACAAATTTTGTTTGCCTTCTCTGTGCCAGACTCTGGGGACAAGAGGAAATACTAGCAGAGGGACAGACAGGCTGTCTCCTTGTCAGAGTCACCAGCTTTGTTGTGCCCTGCCTCAGGTCAGCATGCTCTGCTCCTGGATGGTCACTCTGATGTGAGTCCTTTTCTTCTGCTTAGTTGTATTTCATTTGGATTATCAAGTACAGAAACTGAGATATTAATTCAATATATTTAGAAGCACTGGAAGGTGATAGGATCCTAAAAATAAGTAAAAATTATTCTTCACAGCCTGGTGGTGTGTGATGGGAATGGCAGTGGATCTTTTGGTCCTATGCTGGGCACCGGGTCCCAACCTCAGCCAGCCCTTAGGAATCTTCTAGGCCTCAGAATGCTTCCCCACCTGAGTGTCAGCCAACCTCGTTATGTTTTAACAACTTGTCTATACACTTCTCTGAGCTTATAAATTATATTTATCATCTCTTCCAGAGCCCATAGTGTTTTGTATTCTGAAGTTTAATAAATACTATGTAAAGATTTGACTCTGGGACTGGGGATGGCTCATGTGGTAGAGTGCTTGTCTAGCATGCATGAAGCTCTGAGTTTGATTCCCAGCCTCTCATAAAGTGGGTGTATCAAAGGATACCTGGAGGTGTTGATAGGAGGATCAGAAGTTCAAGGTCATCCTTGGCTACATAGTAAGTCTGAGGCCAGCCTGGGACACCTAAGGCCACCGAAAAAAAAATTCTGATTTCTTCAACACATTTTCCATTTTTAAATCAAAAAATTTGAAACAGTCATAGACATACAGGAATTTGCAAAAATACTCCCTGGGAGGCCAGTTTCTCTGGAGCACTGTCCTGCATGGCTCTCATAGACCAGGAGGTTCACACAGGTAGAGCACTGTTCAGCAGACACTGGGCTGTAGTTCACCCGATTTTATTTGTAAATTTTTTATTTTTAATTTGAGTGTATTGCCTGCATGTGGGCAGGTGCAGTGTCCTGGTGCCCACCACAAGGCTCTCACTCACTGAGCATCTCTACAGAACTCCCGATTCTGAATACTCATTTTTTTAGTGTATTTACTAAACAAGTGAATATTAGGATTGATATGACTCAGATGTAGTCTCAGTTCTCTCCCTCCCTCCCCTCCTGTCCCCCTCCAGTGTTCGGAATGGAATCCACGGCCTTGCAAATGTTAGTAATCCATCACCAAGCTACACCCAGCCCTGTTTCTCCTAATTTTTAAATTAGGGTATATCTTTTATTTCTTATTCATTTAAAATTTTTTGGTCTTTTGTGACACAGGGTCTCCCTATAGCCCCAGCTGACCTAGAATTCACTATGTAGACCAGGCTGGCCTCGCTCTCACAAAGATCTGCCTACCTCTGCCTCCCGAATGCTAGGATTAAAGGCATGCACCACCACACCTCGCCGAGGTATAACTTTTAAATTAATTGTGCATCAGGTATGTATGAGTACAAGTATTCCTATGTGTCTAGGTTGCATGCGTGTGTGTGTGCATGTGCGTGTGTGCGTGCATGCGTGTGTGTGCATGCATACGTGTGTGTGCGTGCATATGTAGAGCATATGCAGAGGCCATGGGTGCAACCTTGGGTGGTTTCCCTCAGCTGTTCACCTTGCTTTCTGAGGCAGGCTCTCACCACTGAGCCCCATGGATCCTTCTGTCTCTTCCTTCCTTCTCAGTGCTGGGATCACAGGCACATGACACTACCTGGCTTCTTTACGTGAGTACTGGGGATCGAACTCAGGTCCCCGTGCTTATATCAAAGCACTTTACCAATGGAGTCAGCTCTCCAGCCCAAGACATAAGTTCTGCAGCACAGGGTTCACAGCTCTTCAGTGCCTGGTGCAGGGATTTTTGCTCCAGTGTCGGCCTCTGGGAGACGCTCGCTATTTCTTGAATTTCATGTGACAGTTTGTGCTCTTACAAGTCTGGCTGCTTTGAGAATTCTTTTTGTTGATGGGATGGAACTGAGAACCTTGAACATGCTGGGGTGTCGTAGTTTGCTTCTCCGTCGCTGTGACAAAATACTCACCAATACCAAGTTGGAGAGAAAAGGGGTTAGCTTCTATCTCCCTGGTCACAGTTCATCATCACTTAGGGAGCTCAAGGTGGGAACTCAGGGCAGAAACCTGGAGGCAAGAGCTGGAGGAATGCTGCTTACTGGCTTGCTCTCCTAGCCCATGCTCAGCCTTTCTTATACAGTAGACAACAACCTTCCCAAGAATGGCACCGCCCGCCACAGCACTCAACAATCAAGAAAATACCCCACAGACATGGCCACAGATGGCATGTCCAATGGAGGCAATTCCCCAATTGAGGCTTCCTCAACCCAGGTGTGTCAAATTGACATCAAAGCCATCCAGCACAATTGACCCCTTGTCAACTTGACACACAGAACACATTGCTCCTAAACCACCACCTTTCCATTTCTTGTCCCCAAGCTATGTTAACATTACTCACAACATAAGGCAGTACAACCTTAAAGCCCCACAGCACTCAAAAAATCCAAACACTTAAAAGTTCAGTCTCTTTCAAAAGTTTCTTAACCGTGGGCTCCTAAAAAATTCCAAACAAGTACCGTCTTATTTCAAAGGGAAGAATTGGGCACACCTAAGCAAACCTAAGTCAAACAAATAGCTCAAGACTGGACATCTGGGATTCACTCACGATCTTCTGGGCTCCAAAGGGTTTCGGCAGCTCCACTTCTCGGGCTCTGCCGTCCACCGCACACACAGCTCCTCTCACAGGCCCAGGTAGGCTCCATCCCACACCGGCTGCTGTACTTGGTGGTCATCCCATGGTCCTGGCATCTCCACTGAAACTGAGGCTGGCCTTCACAGATGGGCTCTTCTGGCCTCTCCTGCTGCAGAGCCTCAGACTCTCTCCATGACCCCTGCAATCCGGGGGTCTTCACTGCAACTGAGGCTGCGCTTCCATCAATGGCCTTTCCTGGCCTCTCAGGGTGCCGAGCCCCAGCTGCTCTCGGTGGCCCCTTCACGTGAGCCTTCAACGCCAGAGCCATGCAGGAGACTCTTACAGATACCAGGTCCTGCTTCCAGCTTGTGATGGAGGCTGAGGCCCCCTCTGGACCACAGCTTCTGTGTGCTGACCCTCAGGAAATTCTTCCCAGAAGATTTTACCACAGTGATGTTGCTCTCTCATTACTTACAGCTGATTTTTTTTTCAGCCCCAGCTAACTGGCATTAATTGTCCCAGTAAAATAAAGGTTTCGCTTTAGGTTCTGGTCTCTTCTTAACCACAGCTGATTCTTCGGCCCCAGCCGACCAGAACCCACAGATTCTCAATTCAAAACATCATACAAACAGTCCTGATAATCTACTTCCCTTTGAAGCTTCACAAGCCAGGCCTCCATCCTTCACAACTCTTTCAGCATAACTGTTCCAAGCTCCACAGCAACAAACTCTAAGCACTCAATGGTCTTTCTAGCCCAAAGTTCCAAATGCTTCCACAATCCTTCCCCAAACACCAAGGTCAGGTCTGTCACAGAAATACCCCATGGTCCTGGCACCAATTTCTATCCTAGTTTGCTTCTCCATTGCTGTGACAAAACACTCTGATCAATACCAACTTGGGGAGGAAAGGGTTTATTTGGCTCACATCTCCTGGGTCACAGTTCATCGCTTAGGGAGCCCAAGGTGGGAACTCGGGGCTGGAGCTGGAGCACAGGCCATGGAGGAACACTGCTCAGTGACTTGCTCCCCTGGCCCGTGCTCAGCCTGCTTTCTTATATAATACAGAAAACCTGCCCAGGGGTGGCACCATCCACCACCCACAGCACTCAACAATCAAGAAAATACCCCACAGACATGGCCACAGATGGAGGCAATTCCCTAATTGAGGCTTCCTCAACCCAGGTGTGTCAAGTTGACAACTAAAGCATCCAGCATGCTAGGCCAGCATTACCCCTGAGTCACATAGGTCGAGCTTCCTGGTGCCTTCTGCCAGGGGCATAAAGCAGTTGCCACATGCTGGGTGACGACACAGCAAGTGTCTCAGATACAGAAGGTGCAGTGTGAAGGGGCAAATTTGTGTCTGTTTTAGGGAGCTCAAGGTGTGGTGTGGAAACAGGGAGAGTTGGGGTGCTGAGAGCTTTGGGGGATGACATTTAGTCCTTATTGGAGGTGCTGAGAGGGTGGAAACTTGATCTGTAGTGGCTGGAGTTGAGTGGGATTAAGCCAAGCTGTCATGTGGCACTCTGGGATCCTGATGTCACCCCTAGGGTAAATAGGGGCAGAGAGGGACATGCCCTATGTATCTCCATGTAATGGACCAGGAAGCCTCAGATGCTGCCAGAAAGAAGGTCACCATCAAGCCCAGTGTGGTAGCTCAGGCCAATAATCCTAGCACTTGGGAGGTATTAACTGGATATCAGGAGTTCAAGGTCATCCTCACCTGCATAGCTAGTTTGAGGTCAGCTTGGGCTACGGGAGACCCTGTCTTAAAGAACAAAAAACCAAAATCCACAAAACAAAACAAAAAAACCAAACAAGGGCCAGTGGCTGGCTCAGCTGGTAAAAACACACACTCCTGATGGCTTGGGTTTGATCTCTGGAGCCCACAGTGGAAGGAGGGAACTGACTCCCCTGAGCTGTTTTCTGACTTCCACACATATGATATGGCCTGCGTGTACCCATATTCACACACACCTACATTGAGCACCCACACTGGTAATTATAGTAAGTTAAAACCCCAAACCAAAAAACCCCAAAACACATACAGAAAACAAGGCCACCGCCACACGCTCCCTTTGGCCTCAAATCTCGTTATCGTGAATGTAGGATAAACCTCTTTTCCTAAACTGTAGCCCAGTGGTCTGGGGAGCTGGCTCAGTTGGTGAAATGCTTGCTTCAGAAGCATAAATACAATCTCTAGAACTCGTGTAACAAAGCCAGGCGTCAGGGCATGCATCTGCAAACCCAATGGGGTGTATGTAGAGACAGGCGGATCCTTGGGGCCCCCTGGCCAGACAGTCTAATGGAATCAGTGAGCTCCAGGTTCAGTGAAAGACTCTGCCTTAAAAACCATGACATATGTTGTTTGAAGACTGTACCTGATGCTGACCTTGTGTCTTCATACTCACACATGTGTACCTGCACCTGCACATGTACACACACACACACACACACACACACTCAAATGAACCCCAGCCACAGAAAATGAACTGTTACATTATGCAAAATCTACCAAGATTGAGTAATCAGTAGTAAGAAAGCTCCCCAAATAAACTGGGAAAGGAGCAGGTAGCCTTCTTACAGCAGACATAGACGGCCAACAGGTATGTGAACAAATGCGGGAACGTTCCCATGGGGGAAGGCAAGCCAGCGTGGCTCTGGGTATCTGTCCACATGGCCACCGCCTATGGACCTTTGCTCCCAACTCCGAGGATCCTTGGGGGTCCACTGCATGTGGTGGTGTCGGAGACATCTTGAGCACAGAGCCATTACTAGGCCCACAATACCAGGGCTTCAGCAGAAGCTTCTGGAAGCCACATTGGGCCTCTTTACATTGAGTGCACAGGGGCCTTCTGTTTTCCCGGGGTCCCTCTCATTTCTAGTCCCTTTCCCAGTCCAAGCCGGAGCCCCCTTCTTCAAACACGCCTCTCAGTGCTGACTCTGTGACTTCTGGAACCTGGTTTGGCTCCTGCTGAGAGCAGTGGGTGCTGTAGGCCTCCATCTGGCATTCCACTCCGGGGTCATTTGGTCAGGAGATGGGGTGGTCACAGCTGTGGGTATCCCAGGAGGAGGAGCTAAGAGGTCGGGGAGTGGATGACACAGACCGGAAGTGCTAAATACACTTTGAGGCCCAGAATGGTTCCACACACTGGACAGTCGCAGCCCTGAGACACATTCAACTTGGGCATGGGATGGGGTTAGGAGACCAGCGGTCTCCCGCAACTCGGTTACTCTGGCAGAATTCTTCTTCCTTCTGGTGGTGTCTTGCAAGTGAGAAAACTGAGGCCCAGAGTACTGGGCAGGAATTTGAATTTTGCTCCTGCTGGAGCCTCCCATTGTGACTAAGGGGCCCACTGGGGGACAGAGGCCCAGACTCCTCTTTGCAGGGGGCCCTTCTACGGCTGCCCCTCGAGAGGAGCCCAAATGACCCCTCCGCACTTCTGACTCGATCCCTTGGCATCTGGCAGAGGAGACTCAGGCAGAACAAGCACAGTTGGATACTGGGACTCTAAGACGCCCCAAAGCAAATGTGGAATTGAGGTTGGGAGAGGCAGCCCTGGTTTCAGAGCCTCGGAGTACCTTGCAAGCTTGGCACTGCTTCTGATGTGCTGGGTGACCGGGCCACTCCTGTGCCTCTCTGTGCTTAGATCTTTCTCTGTGCACCTTGGGTAATGCGTGCACTCAGCACTCAGAGGTGGAGACGGAAGGTTGTTGAGTTCTAGGCCAGCTTGAGCTCCAGGCCAGTGAGCTACAAAAATGGGACCCTGTTTCAACGATGGCACCAAACACGGCGACAAACCCGAATCAGACAGCAACAAGGAGGGAGGGAAACTGGGCACTCTGGCTTTTTATTTTGCTAGCTCTGGGACCTGGCCTGAGAAGCAAGATGTCACCCCACCCTCGCCCCCACCTCCCACCAATCCAGAGAAGTTGCGGGATGCTCGGAGGGATGAGACCTGGGCCTGCTTCCGGGGATGAGCGCCTCGCCCCAAATGGTTCCCGTCTTCTGCACAAGCATATTTACTGGGCTTGATGGCAAACAGATTATGCTTGTCCCGGGAAGGGCAGCTCCAAAGAGAAAACCTTGAAGTCCGGGAAATAATGACGGGGGAGTTAAATTAAAGTGCGTAAAACCCTCCTGAGAGATAACGTCAGGGTGAGTTACAGGCCCGATAAGGGACTGGGGGTTCGTGGAGGGGGTTCAGAAAGGTCGCCCAGCAGTGCGCAGAGGACCAGGAATCATAAATATGGGGCAAGATGCCCAGTCGGGGTCGCCAGGGTGAAAATATTGGGGTCATTCCAAAAACAATTATCCTGCTTGCTTGGCTCTTCAGGTCTTGTAAATCTTTCACCTTTTATAAAAGATTTCTGGAGGAAGAAGCACTTTGGAAGCTTTAACTGATTTTGTGGCCGCTTGTTGGTGGTTGGGCTAAAAGAAAACAAAAAGACAAAGGGGAAAAGTAATTACCCGGCATTCTCAGGGGTAGCTGACAGGTTTCATCTTCTCCTTTGGAGATTTGGGACTCCCCTGGGGTTTGCCTCACCCCGTTTGGAGGCTGGATGCAACTTAACAGTTAATCTGTTCTGCTTTGAGCCTGGCTGTGGGCGGTCCCGCCGCCCAGTGGGCCGCCTTCCGGGGCGACAAGGCGGCCATCTTGACTGTGGCGGCGGCCATCTTGACTGTGGCGCGGCCATCTTGGTTCGCGCAGGAGTCGGTCTGGCTGACAGGGAATTCACCCTGACTCATGTTGCTGTCACCTTGGCTGACATATATCAAGGCTCTGGGGCCCACACAGAGTCCCTGAAGCGGGAGAATGGGTCCAGGCTATGGCTGACCTCGTTTTCATGACTGTAACTGTGCCCAGCTTTCTTACCCAGGGCCCCTGTTCTTCCGTTTGTGTTCCGGGAGTAGAAGGCAATGATTATAAGTGTTCATTGAGCAGGCTGACTCCTCTTCTGGCATTTCACGCAGCCCAGCTCAGAGTTTTACTTTCTGGGTAGCCATTTCTTAGGTTATCTGTCCCCTTCCTGAAACACAGGACCCAGTGGCCCATGGCAGGCTAGGGGGTCCCACAAGAAGGAAACACCTAAGCCATGTTCCCAAGTGTTTGCAAACCTCTGTGGCCCAGAACCCTCCTTGGACCAGGGCGCCTTTAACATCCACACTGTTCATTCTGTAAGCACACGCTACATGGACAAGGACAGAGCAGAGCAGATCCTGTCCCCATATTCAGGGAGGGGACAGTCTGTGGGTCATACCTCTCCTCGCCTTAGGAAACTCCAGCTGGAAAGTAGGTGTGAGCTGCTGAATGGCTCCCACTTTGGCTGAGTGACTTGCTGTAGTAGGAAGACATTTCCCTTATACGGCTTCCAGTCAGGGCTGGCTGTGGATGCAAGGGTGGGCTATGCCCTCACACCCTCCTCTTAGAGTGAGCTCACAGGCAAAACACTGCCAGAGAAGTGAGAAGCTGGGCTTCGGGGTCCTGGGAGCCTCTGGGTACCTATACCACCAGGTGATGGGCAGCCTGCCACAGAGAAGCAAAGTGAGCCTGGCCCTTGGGCACCAGCTCACCTGGACTCCCATAGTACCTGGCCCCATATCAGACTCTGTGCTCGGCTCTTCAGGCCACGGGACCCCTTTGCCACCATCGTTCTGAGGGCTTCTCCCCCTGACTGAGGGGTCAAAGTCACCTTGCAGAGACCATGGATGGTCATGGATGGGTGCTGGGAGGCTGAGGCATCTGGGTCAGCTCAGGCAAGTGTTGCTGGAGGAGGGCCTGGAGCTGGCTACTAACACAGCTCAGCATGTGGGGTGGGGGTGACAGCAAGGCTCTGGGGGAGCCAGAGGCTACCCTCAGCCGTTGTGCACCTTGGGAAGACAGCAGGATTCCTCAGTCCGAGTTCCCCATGGCTAGAAAGGGTTGAGGCTGAGGGCTGAATGTGGTCAGGGGACCAAGGTGGTGACTGTCCACGTGCAACATTTCTCCTACAAGCCTGAGTCCGGGAAAGAGTATGACCTGAACGAGCCCAGCCGGACGCTCCTGTGGGCCTGGCAGACATGACTTCACAAATCAGATGTGACAGGGCAATGTGTGCCAAGATGCTGGCCAGCTGCTCGGCTGAGGGGAGGGGGCTGCTCAGAGACTGGGAGGGCTGCTCAGAGACTGGGAGGTCTCCTCCGAGAACAGGTGGTCAGCCTCAGGTCCAGCGCAGGTGTGTGGATTGTGCCTGGGGGGCTAACTGATGTTCTAGGACAAACACATAGGAGTGCACACAGAGGCATAGAAGCACACATGTGTTCATGGACTTATAAGTGTGCATAGTTACACATGCAAACTCACATCACAGGTGCATGTAAGTACACACTGATAGCCCAGGCATACATAGGCAGATATATGTGTACATAGCCCAACGTTCCCTTATAGACACAAACACACAGACACATGCATAAACCAGTTCATACAGTGCACATACACACACACACAATCTTTCTTCCTCTCTTACCATCACCTGCCGAGGCTTCACTGTCTCCAGCTGCGTGGCAGAAGTGGCCTGGACAGGTGGAGGGCTGGACCCTGGTGTCACCCCTCCCTGGGCTAGACTCCTTTCCCTTTAGGTCTTGTCACTATGGAATAATGTACCAGACGCTGCTTTGGGGGCTGAGAGAGTTGAAAATGTTTTGAAAAGTACCCCCTGAACAGGCGGCACACAGAGACTGCCAGGGAGGCTTGTCACCTCCTGTCACTTGACCCTCTGCTCTTGTGCTGGAAGGGCTGCTAATCACAGCTGCCAGAAACCCTGGGGGTAGCAGGGGTGGGCAGTTGACCCTTGCTGGGCTGGGAGAGCACTTGGGCTGAGAAGCCTGAAACATTCAAGGGCCTTGCCCCACATGGACACCCCTGTCAGGAGGAGTAAATGATGCAGACCTGGATGGTTTGCACGTGGCTGCTGACTCCATCCAGAACGACAGCGCATTAGGGAGAGCCTAGTATTGTGTCTAGAAGGGGTTTCCCTGTCCATCCAGAGGAGTTACCTATCACTGAAGGTCTCTTACAACCCGTCCCAGGCTGGACATAGACCTCTCTTCCAGACATGGGCAAGTGAGTGATGTGGGGTGACAGAGGGAACCCTCTTTCTGTAGGACCTGAAGACCCTTTGACAGGGGTTTTTGTATGCACTGACCTCTGACCCTAGTGCCCCTCTAGCATTGGCATAGAGCCCAGGGGTGTGTGGAACCACTGTCCCTGGCCTCCAGCCGCTGATCATCCACTTGATGAATTCCCCTTGGGTTCCTTGCCCAAGAATCTGTCCTTCTTGGGTATTTACCCTGAGTGTCCCAGACCCTCACTAGCAGATGGAACTGTGGGGGGACAGATGTCCAGCTCCAGGCCCAGCAACTGCCATTCATGAACACAGGTCACCTGAATACGGAGAATGGTCTGGAGCCCCAGGAATGTGGGTTCCCAAGAACAAGCTCTGGGTAAAGTCGATCCTAGGGCCTTCATAAGCATGGAACAGGTAGGTACCGTGAATGTGTCCAGAATGAAGGTGATCCTCCTGGGTGAGGATATCAGTGGCCCCTGATCCACCAGGCCTGAATAAGGAGCCACTTCCTGGGCTTCCTCTGGGGAAGACTGGCACCTGTGTCAAGCCTGTGGTGGCTGCAGATGCTGGTTGGAGTCCAAACTGTGGTGTTTCTGCAGATACCACCTGTATCTGACCAGGAGTGACTGAAACTTGGGCTGTCCATGTCATCTGGCTTCCTGTGTCCATGGGACCATTTAAAAACATTTTTAAAATTTTATTTTTATTTTATGTGTATGAGTATATTGCCTATAATGTGTGTGTGTGTGTCCATGTTGTGCAATACCCCCTGGAGGTCAGAAGAAGGTGTTAGATCCCCTGAAACTGGAGTTACAGATGGTAACTAGTGGTCATGTGGGTGCTGGGAACCGAACCCAGGTTCTCCACAAGACCAGCTGCTGCTCTTGGTCTCTAAGCCCTTTCTCCAGGCTGCCCCTGCCTTTTACTTACTTATTTTTTAAAAAAGAGTCTCAAGCCCAGGCTTGTCCTTGAATCCTCTCCGTAGTAAAGGATGACTCCAGATCTTCCTGCCACCAGTTGTGGAGCACTGGGATTACAGGTTTGTGGTCTCACAACCAGTTTATGAGGTGCTGAGATGGAACCCAGGGCTTCATGCATGCTAGGCAGGCACTTGACCAACTGAGTTACATCCCAGTACCAAATGAGACTTTCCTTATATTCTGGTTGGCAACAGCTTGTACAGAGCCAAGTAAGCCTTTTGCAACAAATTGTTTATGACCAGTCGCTCATGCTTGTGGCCCTGCCTGGACATCATGATTTGATCTGAATAGCCCCCAGGAGGGACGCACCCTTGCTTCTGTCTTTACAGACAGACCTGGGCCTTGTGAATCCAGTGGGCAAGAGCCTCCCATCTGACCTGCCCCTGACATGGTCAGGACCTTTCTATCTGCCCTTGGCCCATACCAAAAGCTGGAATTCATGGGTCAATTGTGGGGCTTTGCAGACACCCTGGGTCCCTGACGGCTGGTGGTCAATGTCTTTTAGGAACTAGGGCCCCCAGGCTGCCGAAAAGTCAGAACAGACACCCTGGATTAGGACTGGCTAGGGCTTCTGTGGCTGGGTGCTCTGTAGTGGGCATAACACATGCAGTGCTTGTACTGGGCAGGTTGCCAGGAGCCAACCTGAAAATTACTACTTGCAGTGACCCTTGCCTTACCTTTCTGCAAATGTACAAAACATCTTGTGACTTGTTGCAAAACATTCTGAGACTTGTTGATGCAAACTGTTTCAACTTAGAGTTTTTAATGTCTTGACAAACAAGTTCCCCCACCTGTATCTGCCCTGAACATGACCTTATCTGCTGGAACATTCTGTGGTTTGTCTCTTAGCAACCCTAGCCCACTACGCCCCGCCTCGCCCCTTGCTGCAGTAGCATAAAAGAGCTTTGTAAAAAATAAAATTTGTCAGCTTGATCAGAACACTGTCTTGCTGTCCCTCCTTGTGCCTCTTGTCCGTTTCACTCCAGGTTTCTGAGGGCTCGTGCTCCTGTTGCTGCCCTGCTGGCTGGGGCAGACAGGCAGCTCGCCACCTGGTACTCAGTTTTCCATCCACCACCTCGCCCTGGGGAGCTAGCTCTTTCCTGCTTTCAGGCTGGTGTCAGGACTTGCAACAGACAGGCCATGGACACTGGTCTCTGGTGACCTGCTGACCCAGGCAGATGGGGTCAAGGGTCAGTGGAATCTGGGCCTGTCCATGGTTCCTGTGGTCTCAGGTCACCACTGCTCTCTGACACCCTCCACCTTAACCCTGTGCTGTGGGACTGCTGATGACCCTCCCTGCCTGTCTTGAACGTTGTCCTGGGCTCAGAGCAAAGCAGTCCCCGACCCCTGTGCAGCCCCCAAACTTCTGCTTCCCTCCATTTTCACTCCTGTATGAAGGTGACAGGCAGAGTGGAACATGACAAGGCCCCTGCAGGCAAATGCAGAGCTAAGAGCTAAGTGTTGGCCCAGAAAATCTAGTGGCAGTGATGTGGATGCCCCTGCCACCCCCAGCCAGCAGGACTCCATCAGGCCCGCTCAGGGAAACCACCAATCACAGCCCATGTCCAGTGGGGAATGCAGACTTCTGATACCTCCCCAGGATGGCCAGAAGAGCAACTTCCCAAATGAGAGATTTGTGGTAACCTTGCTTCTAGAACTTTCTCTCCTAATTTACAGCTTCTTCTAGCTGTTTTTTTTCTCCCCTCAAACACATATCAGTTAAGCCCTTAACAGAATCAAGGACATGAAAAATGCTAAAAGTTTAATGTATGTTAAAAGGGTATTAAGTTCCAAACTGAAATTTACATGGAAACAAGACATTAAAATAGTTTTAGCTCTCAGGAAGCTGGGGGCTGGAATGCTATAACGGAGACAGATTTTATCATTTAAAAAGAATTAGCTCTCCAGTATTTCTTCCCTATTCCCAGAGTTAATATGTGAAGATGTGAGTCCTGCCTGGGGCTCTTCTGCTCCCAGGGCAGGAGAGAGAAGGCCAGGGCCAGTTGCTGGGGCTCCTGGAGGGAGAGCCCAGACCCTGGCTGGACCCCTGGGCTGCTTGTGGGGGAGGTGTGACCAGTGTGTTCTCAGAGCATGAACGGGGAATCATGGCCACCTGTCATCTGTCCCTAGGGCTCTGCATATATTCCTCACAGAAGGCGGGATTCCGTCCTACTTCTCTAGATGAGAAAAGAGCTTAGAGAGGCTGAGTGACAGGTCTGGGATCACACAGCATGGGCGGTGGAGCTTCGTTTTCTCTGCAGACTCCTTTTATAAAAAAAGTATTTATTTTATGTGTATGAACGTATTGCCTGCATGCATGTAAGTGCATCTCTATCATGCAGTGTCCATGGAGGTCAGAAGAAGGTATCGGATCCCCTGGAACTGGAGTTACAGACGGTTGTAAGCTGCTATTTGGGTGCTGGGAATCAAACCCAGGTCCTCTGTGTAATGGGTTGAGATAAAAAGCCAACACTATGTGGATGGAATAGCAAGGTATTTTATTTCTGACCGACTGGGGCCGCTTATATCGAAACTTAATCACACTTAGGAGCTTTTATAGGGTCACCGCAGTGGGGACTGGTTACAATTTGCAACATCCAATAAGAATTAATCATTTCTCAAAGTTTCCTGGGTGCACATTCCTAACAAAAACAGACCAGGGGGTTATCTATTTGCACATGCCCCTCCCAGATCAGAACGTCACCTGGGGTGTGGTCCGGCATTTTGGAACTCTCAAGGTCACTCCTTTCTGGGTGTGGCGCTAGGAGGGGCTGGGCAAAGGTCAAGCACCAGCAGACTTTGAAGTCTGGGACAAACCGTAAAATGAGTCTTTAATCCCATTTTCCTAGGCCATTTACTGTGCAAGAGCAGCCAGTGCTCTTAACCATTGAGCCATCTCTGCAGCACCCTCCTCTACAGATTCTTAGCTCAGTTATCAGTCTTGGGGTTTCCTGTTTGGTTCTGAGTCAGCCTATCTTTCTCCCATCTACGGTGGACATTTCTTTTGGGTGAACCCACCACCAAGACTGGATCCCTGCATTTTCGCACACAGGGAAACTGAGGAGATATATTAAAGTGGGTGTCAACACCTGTCTGTAGAGGAACAGAGCAGGAATTCACTGCTGGTGTTGTGATTAGAAGCTGTGGCCATCTCCTGGTCACCATGAGGCTGGGGGGAGCCTGGAGCAGGGTGCATGAGAGGGCACAGCTGGCAGAGGCCTGTCTCTTGGAGAGAGCAGCTGGCAGGGGGTGGTGGGCGGAAATGACCACTCGAGGCTGCTGCTCCTCAGGGAGGCCACTCATTGGCAGTTAAAAATCTATTGTGACTTGTCAGAAAAATGACTAAATGGGCACATTAGCTTTTATTCCAGACCTCAGCATACGTTTGTCTAATCAGGAGCTGAGTGGCGGCCACTGCGATGGGAGCTTTCCTTCCGTCAGAGGGGTTTAGCTGTGTAATGAACAGGCTATGGCCATTTGAAATCTAAACCTGCCACGCAGAGAACATTATTGGCTTGGGTCACAGCTCTCTCTGGTGGGACTTTGCATCTAGCAGAGGTGTTTGGTGGGATCAAACACAGATGCTTTAAACCTTCCCAGCCCCTCATTCCCTGCCTTCCTGGGGCTTGTTTCTCAGTGGTTAGCTGGGACAGCTGGGTGGGCAGAGGCAGGAGAGGGGCCTTGAGTGGATCCTCATCCTGCAGGGCCTCAGGGAGACGTCGCCTGCCTTGTTCCATTTCCTCACCTGTAAAATGGGGGCAAGGATGGCCATGGTTTGTGTACAGCCACCTGTAAGTGATCACTATGGCAGGGTTGGTGAGATGGCTCAGTGGGTAAAGGTGTTTGCTGCCAAGCCTGATGATCTGAGTTCGATCCTTGTAACTTTCATGGTGAAAGGAGAGAACCAATTCCTGCAAGTTGTTCTCTACACAAGCACTGTGTCATGCGAACCCTGCTCCCCACATAAACCAGTAAAATATAATAAGAACATTTTTTTTTTAATTGCCAAGGGCTGTGTGGGATGTGGCTGTTGCACATGACAAGATCTTAGGGGTACATGGATGAGTGTTTTAAATCTGGTTATTTATTTTAGCGTGCTCCAGAAAACAAACGGCACTCATCAGATCCCGACTTCTTGGCTTTGTGTGATTAGAATAGAATTAAAGGAAAATATTGAATCATGGGGTGGCCAACCAATGGTGACATCGAGGAAGCCCCCATCTGCAACTCTTCGTCCTTGGTGGCGATCCTTCGTGGGCTCCCTGGCAGAGTCACCATGTAAGTGCGCCTGGGCAGATTGTGAGAAGTGGGTGGCAACACACCACCTCTTGCCCAGTATTGTGTTGCCATCCCACGCTCCAGCCCTCCTGTCGCAACCCTAGCCTTTGAAGGAGCCAGAGGATGCTGGACCCGTGACTATGAATGACTTTACTAAGCCAGTATGTTTGGGGGCTGTTTGCCAGCACAGGAGCCTGGCCTGTTCTAGGAAACAAACAGAATCCTCCCAAGTAACCCTGGAAGGAGCTAGTATCACCTCCATTTTACAGAGGGGAAACTGAGGCTCAAGAAAGTCAAGTAACTCACCGACTGGAAGACAGAGCTGGAAACAGAACCCACTCTCATCTGGAGGCCACATCACATGTTTGGTCCTCTCTCACCACTGACATGCTGTGGTCCTGGATCCGAGGAGGTGGGAATATGGGGAAGCAGCAGGTTTTCAGGGACACCTGGGTGGGGCCACCTTCCGGTCTTGAACTCCATAAAGACTCAAGAAATGTGGGCTAGTTGCCAGTTCAGAGGAAGAGGGTAAGAGGGACTTGGCTGGGTGTGGTCTGGGCCTCTGAGCTGGGGGACTTCTGGTCCACAGCAGTTGGCAGGTGACAGGCAGCCAGGATGGCCAAACCAGCCAATAGGAAAAGCACAGGGCCCAGCAGTAAGCACTGTGGCCAGAGGTTCTGGTGGAAGCTCAGCCCGGCTAGACGGGATGGTACTATCCTGATGGAAGGCCTGGACCTAGACATCTCCTTTAGGGCCAGGGGAACTTCTACAAGGCTAGCAATAGAAAGCACTGGAAGGCTAGCTCACTATGATCCCAAGGAGCTAAGACACCTCGGAGGGCTCAGGAGAGGTGGTCTAATCTAGCACCCATCTGCATTGTGATTCCAGGAAACTGAGGTTCCAAGGAGGTGGCCAGCTGAGCCACACACCACCAGCCGTGGAGAGTAGAGGCCACTATTCCAGTGTCCCCAGAGTGGCGAGCGCACCTGGTCTTGCTCAGCACGCGCAGAGGTGACCTTGTGCAGGTGAGAGGTGCTAGCACATCGCCTCCAGCTAGTGTTGCTCCAGAAGACTAGCTGTGTTGTGTCTTTAGCATTATGTACCCAAGACTCCAGGAATTCAAAGCAATATGCAAAGGACGGTCTTTACAACTTTTATTTTAGTATTTTAATATTCAATATGTGACAAGATTTAATGGCCAAATTAGTCATTTACATTTTTCAAAGATACCTAAATATAAAATTGCTCAAAATCCAAATACAGAGAGTAAGCTAAAAATACTATTTGTGTTTTAGAGGGGAGTTAAGAATGAAAGGTATTAGAAAAGGGTGTTTCTGTTAGCTGAACAGATCAGAATTAGAGAGGAATTCATTCAAATAACCCCTGTTCAAAGAAATATACTTGGCTCTGAGATGCTGTTCAGATACAATGCTTTAAAAAATGTTCTCAACACAGGTTGAGGAATCGGCCTGTGGCCCTGGCCCAAGACAGTACAAGAACATGCCACCGGAGGGGTCCTGGCAAGGGCTGAGGCGGCATCTGGTGTGGCCAGAGATGTGGCCAGGGTGCTGGGCACCCTGCCGTTCCTGCACAGGACTCAGGGTACAAGGACAAGGAAGAGCTCCCCTCTGGGCCCCTTCCTCCCGACACAGCGGACGTGCTCGGGCAGGCACCGTGAGGAGCAGAGGGAGACAGAGCCCACAGAGCCAGCCAGGCGGACTCCTCCAGAAACCTGCGCACAGGTCTGGTGTCAACTGAGACTGACACTTGCTATCAAGTGGAACCAATTACCCTGGGTGGGAGTTTGGCCCCACCTAGTGACACCTGTCATCCTGCTCTGTCTGGTCAGAGACACGGGCTTGTGAAGGCGAGATGGCTTTTGAATGGGAAAATGACAACAAGCTAAGTGCTCATCCCTAACTTTAGTTTGTTGCTACCCCCAAGGCAAACACTCATTTAAACAAACAGAACAATTAAAACTATTGGCTAAGCCCTAAACACTCCCTCCAAGAAACTGAACCCCAGCTTCTCCAATCTGCTTGTTGAATGTGGAACAGATTTTAAAGAGGATAATATAATCAATCAATCCTCTGCCCCAAAGAATGCTCCATCATACCAATTGTGATAAAGAGTACACCTGTTTATTAAAAGGAGAAAAAAAGAGAAATGTACATTTTTGATCTTTGTTTAAGAAATTTGATCAAGTTGCAAGGAAATGTCTGGCACGGCTATGTACACCCTTCACGGTGAGCAGGCAGTGACGACTGCTGGGCGGCACGCAGCTCCTCCCGGGGTCTGCTCCCTCAGCCTTGCTACTCAAAGCCGCTGCCAGGATTCGGCCCACCGCTACCTCTCCGGACTCCAGAACAGGGTAGCCCCACCCCCAAACCTTCCCTAGAATCCAGCAGTCCAGTGCCTGTGAGCCCAGGCTGCTCCTCAGGACTGCAGGACTGGAATGGACTTGGAGACCACCTGGCTGGAGGCAGGCTGCGCTGTGCAGGAGGCCTGTCACGGCTGCACTGTTTTCTTTTCCTTCTGGAAGCTGAAGCTTGTACGTCTGTTCAGTTTTCTTTGTTTTTGAGCAAAGTAGTCAGCCCGGGCAGTGCTTGCTCGTGATTCCAGGATATAGTTAACCTAGAAAGCAAGAGGACACGTCACTTGCCAGCTTGCTGCTCACCCAGCACGGGGTGAATGGAGGTCTGTTTTGGGTTGGGCCCTGGGGCTAGGTGCTCTTTGGCTGGAGTTCAGACCCTGCAGCAACCTGGTAGGTTAGGATGGGGTCTCTGCTTTACAGTGGCCTCTCCATCAGCAAGAAGTGGGGCTCTCATCTCCCCAGACCTATGCTTCCACCTTGGTATTTATGGGCTGCCTCCCAGAGTGCTTCCTGGTTCCTAGCTCTACAGCCCTGTCTACCACATGACCTCCACGTCTGAAAGATGAAAAGTCACAGCCAAGCTCCCTTTTAGCCTCCTGCCAGCCTGGCACAGGGCTTCCTCTAATGCCCACAGCCAAGGCCAAAGCTGTTTGGAGAGGGTGTATTTATTTCCAGGGTTACATGTCTAACCCTTACCTGTGCAGCAGCTCTCAGACACGCTCCCCTTGGCCCTGCTGCCCTCTGGCTTTCTGTGAGACTCCAATTCTCTTCCCGCTCACATTTCTAAGAGTTATGGCCATAGAGCTGAACAGTTGGGTCAGAGAAGGTAGCCGAATGGACTTAGGCTCAGACACTGTCCCTCCAAACTTTCTGCTCGGGTCGTCGCCAACAGCAGGTGGCACAGGCTGGCGTGTGGGTACAGAAGGCCTGACGCACTCGGCCACGGCCTCGCCAAGTTACCAGCTGAGAGCAATAAATCACAAGGACGCAGGCTGGGCAGGTGATCTGGGGCAGTGTGGATGGATGTGGAGACTGGAGGTTTATCATTCTTAGTAAAAGACATCTTTGGACTGCTTGAACACTCAGCCAAGCTCTTGTTTGCAGTGTATTTTTGGCACATATAACTTGACAAAAGCATTAAAATGAACCTTAACAAACCAACTATTTCTTAAATTTATTATCTTCAGTGCTTTGTGATAATCACACAGATAATTTTAATGGAAGATTAATGTAATAATCAAAAGATAAAACTGCCCTTTGGTCTGCCATTAGCTGGTTAATATGCTGTGGCTTAAAACTTGCACAATTTTATGCACTATAGAGTGTTTCACTTCCAGTGCATTTTACAGCTTAAAGCATAAAAATATAGGGAGTTTTCATGGTCAATAAAGTCACAGCCTCCGTCACTTGATCATAAGACCCGGTGTGAGGAGCCTGAGCTTTTCCAAGGCATCTGGGAGCCTGTGGGATGAGGGATCACGCAGCCAGGCTCTAGCGCAGTACAGGTCTCCATCTCCTCTAAAATGGGGATGTCTCTGCACTGCAGGGCAGCTGGATTAGATGAGACATTCGTACATGGAACATCTCAGATGCCGCTAGTTCAGACTAGTTCTACAGGGAGAGAGACATGGAGAAAAGCCCTTATGGAGGCTCTCTGCAATGGGTAGGCTGCAGCAGCCTGCAACTCTAAATTTCTCCTTTAATCTTGGTTTAAACTTTCATTTTATGCATAGCTCTTGAGCTATGTCCCTTGAGTCTGACCCTAAAGAACTGGTAAGACTCCTGTCAAAGTCCCAGAGCCATGCTGGGGCCTTGGTTGCCAGCACACAGCTCACACAGGCAGACTGACAGGAAGCAAACAGCGGTTAAGGCTGGGCATTTAAGTCTCTGAAGGGGCAGAGAACAGGAAGTGAAGTTTAACCCTCCACCGGGACAACCTCCATCGGGACCACCTCCATCGGCTGTGGGTCAACCAGACCTGAGCATAAGGCCCTCTGAGGTGCTTAATGATGTGGTATTTCTAGGATGAAAACAGACATTTTGGGGGGAGGCGCTAGGTCTCGGGGGTTTTGCAGAAAAGTGTTGCTTTGAGGAGTGTTTGGTCCTGCGAAATAATCTTCTTATACTTGATCTTCCAGAGTCTCATACTGAAGTTATAAACCTGTGTTTCTGCCATTAATCTGCTGTTGTGGAAATTATTTTGATGTCAAACAGAGGATTTTAATTTTACTAGACTCCTTCTCAAGCCTTGAATATTTTAATGCTGGTTATAAAGTAAGTCCAGCCCTGTCGGGGTGCTGGAGTACTTCTTTACCCATTCTTCAAACACTTGGCACCAAGTTCCTTGGGCTGTCTTTTGGTGCTCTAGCAGGTAACTCTTGGCTCACCGGGAGCCAGCATTCCCAGGCGGGGTATGTCTCGACCCGGTCCCTGGGGGCTCTGTCAGTGTGGTCTATGAACTTCCTGCACCTGTCCCTGCTACAGTGGCTCAGCCTCCACTGTCATCTTAGGAGCTTTGTCCTTTGTGTTTCTTTGCTGGCTATGGTGTCTTAGTCTCACAGAATCTCAGAAGGTCAGGTATGTCTAGGGGGTGTGAAGTGTTCTGCAATCTGCCAAACGTAGGGTCAAGTCCTGGTTCTGCCAACTAGTCAGGTCAGCATCCTGGTTATTGTCTTTCATCTGGTATCTTGTCCGTGGAGGGACAGGAACATTTCCTGTGTCTATCTCAGACTTGTGAGGCTCAGGGGGAGCCTACATGAAGTGTCAGCCCAGGCCTGTCTCTGTGTCCCTCAGAGCGTCTCAGCTGCTGTCATACCCCCTGACTGCTTCTTAAGAGAATTTACAGGGGCAGGGTACACATCTCATCTGGTTTACACCCTAGCAGCCCTTTGGCCACCCATTCTGGGGCAGAGGAGCCTTTTGTTTGAACCTATCTGGGTCTGAGCAGCTGTTTTTCCAAGCTGTTCAATCTGTATAGGATTTGCCTTGGGAATGCAGTCTTGGTTTGGCAGTCCTCTGGACAGAGTGTCACACAGACCAATCGCCTTGGTGGTGCCTTGTGTTTCAGAGAAGCGGGCAAGGCCAGGGTCCTGCCTTAAAGCTCCTGAGTCAACGCATGGGACTCCCCACCGAGGAGGCCATGATTAGTGGGACCCCGCTCTGCCAGGCTCTCAGCAACCCTGCTTGCTGCCTAGGCCCTTCCCAGGCTGCTGTGAATCTGCCTGTCTATGCATGACCAGGCACAGCCCTCTGCCCCCTGCCAAGTCAGTTTACCCATTATACACTCACACGGTATCGGCTGTCAGCGTCTCTGTGTAATCTGTTTTATTCTGTCCCCCCCAACAGAGGCTGAGGTCTCTGGGGACAGGGTAGCTGTCACCGTGGCAGCTAGAACACTAGCTTGGCACAGAGGAGGGCACTTGATGAGTACGCTGAGGTTCAGAACCAGGCAAGTCCAGCTCCAGTCAGCATGCTTGGAACAGGTTGGGAAAATCATCTCAGTGATTCAAAACCACCCCATTGTTTCCTCCAGCTCCAGGAGCCTCAAGGAACAATTCAGAATGGGGGTGGATCATTGGTGCATGAAAAGAAAAACATGTAAGGGGGCTGGGAGGGGAGGGGCTCAGCAAAGTCCTGTGGCTGAGGCAGAGCTGCCGCCCCAGGGCTGGTGTGGTTTGAGGCCAGCCTTGCCCCCGATTGCGTCTGGTGGCCACACTCACCTTGTCCCCCCATTGCATCTGGTGGCCACACTCACCTTGAGCACGATCTCACTGACAGTAGCAGCGTCGGATTCAAAGTAGAGGTGTTTATAGTCGTGATTGCTTAGATATGTGAGCTTAAATACTGCGTGACCTGGAGAGAGAGAGAGAGAGAGAGAGAGAATGCTCACTGAGGGGTTGGTGAGCTCCTTTGGAGGGTAGAGTGCCCACGTGCTACTCCCAATGCGCCCTCACATTGAGACTCCAGCAAGACCATGCGGAGGCTGAACTAAAGTAAGCAGATTTCTGGGTTTCTCATTACGAGCTGGGTATAAAACAGAATAAAGATCCAAAGGCTGGCTGGGCTCCATTCCCGTCTGCAGAGCACTGAGAAGCATGTCAGCAAGGCCTTGCCGCGTTCCTTCATGGGGAAATCCATGAAGCACAGGCATTTTTAAGGCAGAAGGTCAATCCACCCCAAATGACTACTCTGAAAAATGAAGTAAAGGGGTAACGTGAGATCCATAAGCAAGAGGGAGGGAGGGGGGAGGGGAGGAGGGAGAGAGAGGGGAGGAGGGGGGAGGGGAGGAGGGAGGGGCAGCTGTGTCCCCACACAGGGCCAGATGCTGCTGGGAGAGGGTGCTCCTCCACCCTGGAAGATGGGGCAGGATGCACAGAGACCACAGCACGCCAATGCCTCACAAAGCACACTGACCTCAGGGTCTCAGAGCAGGCTTGGCCTGGATCCGAATTCTTTTCTGTCCCCTCTGAGTTAAGAGTGTCATTTTGTGGGACCGCTGCTTAGTTCAGCTCATGCCACCCCATTGCCCAGTCTCAGGAACTGCCTTCTTCGCTCTGCCTGCCGGTGGGACACCCTTCTCCCTGCCTTACCTGGGGAAGCTCTCTAGGGCCACCTGGGTGTCTCCACACCCACATGCTTCCTTCATGGATGCTCCACCCTGTGGCCTGTTAGACTTGCTTGCTCTGTGCAGCTGCAGTAGTGTCTACGTTCCTTTGCCTTCTCCTTGAGGTACACGAAACAGATAGGTGCCCACTAAATTGAGGCAGAGATGCCAGCTGGTGTGCCTTGGACAGGACAAGCTAAGAGAGGAGCTTTGGATGCCTGGCCTCTGCCTCAAGGAGACTTCCCAGCTCATCTGTACACACAGATCCTGGGATCCGGAGACCCAGGCCCCTTCTGGGCAGTTCTTCCTTCTTCAGCCATCTTGAAGCTGTGTCCACTAACAGCAATCAAAGGAACACCATCCAAGAACATTGTCCTGTGCTAGGGAACCTGTCTAGACCAAGAGCACCGGGCACAGGTGACCAGAGTCCCAAAGCCCTGGGCCCTTCCTGTGGGCTCCCCAAGTGCCTGCATACCCTTTCTATTAGGCCTCCTCATCCATTGTCCTTTTAATTGAAGCAGTGGCTGGTCATGTTATTAATTAATAATATATCACCCATATTACTGGAAGTTCACCTCCTTCCCGGAGAACTCTTCTGGGGGACTTTATTTACAGTAGCTAATTTTTCAGATCTCCAAAAATAAACTGATATATGTTGCACATTTGTGACCAGAAAAGTTGAGCTGCTGGTATTTTATCCTGGAAACATCATTACGATATACTAATTGGGACTATAAATCCTAGATTGAAAAAATTAGCTAATAATTTCTGAAATAAAAAAACCTTCACTTTCAGTTACTTGACAAATTTAGCCTGATTTTAAATTGTAGATCTAAAATGTTAGAATTCTTGACTGGAAGCCGATCACTTTATTAATGTATAAATTACTTGTTTCTGATAGGGGAGTGAATCCTCACTCATATTCCCCCTCCTCGTTCAGAACTAGAGTCTTGATGACATCACCTCATAGAGGAACAATGTGGACACATTTGCTGGCCATGCTGTGACTGAACAGAGTCATCTACGAAGGACACTGGGCTATGAAGGACAAACAGAGACATTCCCCTAGTAGGCCTTACTGAAGACACCTGCCCACGACACAGACATCATGGCCTAGGGCTAGAAAGGACCAGAAGGTCTTAGGGAGGCCTGCAGACTTAAAACTTCAGGGTTCACTGGCCACTCTGATAAGTGTTCTCACGCGGAGTCTACACCACCTGTTCCCGCTTGTCACTGACAAAACAAACTCTCAAGATGCAGGAGGCATAGTTGGCCTGAAAAGTTGAGACACCATTAAAAATGTCCTGTAGTTTAGGCAGTTGAATCACACAACAATGTGATGTGTGGCTTGCACAGGCCTGAGAGCCCAGGAAGAGGCCTTGACTCTGTCTGCTTGGACTGCAGCACACTACAGAACCCGTCAAACGCTTAGAAGGGAAGTCTGTTGTTCGTCTGCACAGTAGTATGTGCAAAAGAAGTTACTGTCAGCCTGGCCTCAAAGACTACTCAAAGACTAGGGGACCCCAGTCCTCTGCCAACTGCATTTGCTGTTCTTCGGTGCTGCGTGCACACTGCAGTGGCCAACTGAGGGAGAACAGTGGGTGGGATGACAGAGCACCACTGTTCTCGAGGTGACTGCTCCTTAGCATGGGAAAACAGTCCTTCCACCGAGGGGAAGAGAGAGGGCCCTGCCTGCAGCGCTGTGCTCTCTAGCAATTCTATCTCAGTAACTGTTACCTCTGTGTGCGCTAATGCTGGTGGATAGCTAAAGCAGACAGTCGTGAACCAGAGCCTGGGCTATGAACTCAGGTCAAGGGCAGCAGCCTTGTCTTCAACCCATGCTGGGCTTTAGGACACAGAGGTGACTCACTTGCAAAAGAACTTTTGCCCCCAGGTTCCTCAGTCCAGCCTCTGCCTGGAGCACAGGCTGGTGCCTCAAGGGCAGTTTCTTGGAGGCCAAGGGTTGGATGAGTGAGGAGGAAGGTACAGAACTGGTAAACCAACTCTTTTCAGGAAGCCAGAGTACACCAGGGTCATGGCAGGCAGACAGGTGGTGACTGGCAATGCCTGGATGTACCTACCAGCCAATGAAGTCACTTCTGGGTTTGATGCAGGTCAGTGACATGCCTGGAGTAACTGCATCTTCAGACATTTCCCCTGGAACCCCAGAGCCCAGGTGCCATAGTGAGCCAGAGCCAGGTAGCAGTGCATGTGGATCTGAGCGGGACAGGGGCAGAAAGGGTGCTGAGACAGGCTGACTTGAGAACTACAGAGGAAGTCAGAGTGGCTAGGCCAGGAGACGTAGAACAATGAGAGCCGACAAACAGAATCCACACTTAGATAATTCATCTAGTCCCAAACCTGTACATTCCAAGTGTGACAAGTTAACTGAGAAGAATCTGTCCTTCGACTATGAGTAACTGAAACTACACGGTAAATTCCCACCAGAGGTACCTGGGGAAGGACTCACTGGCACCAGAGTTGGACTGACTGGAATGTCAAGTCTGCTCTCAAATTTCTTGTTGCTGCAGCACCACGGGGCTGACCTTGCCAGGGAGGAAGAGGCCGCAGATGATAGCGGGAAACACAGGATGTGTGGTCCTGAGGACCAGGTGGTCAGGTGACCCTTGAAAATTCAAAGACCATCAGTTTTCATAGAAAGGGGGAGCCATGGCAGCATGTCTCTGTTAAAACCTCTGCCAAGAGGACTATGGCTCAAAGTCCAGCATTCAGCTAAGTTCAAGGCATTAAGTTCTGTTTGGAGATTAAGGCAGTACAAAGGCCCAGGAAATGGCAGGAAATAGTAGGACCTAGAGTTTGACCTGGAGTCTCAGAATTAGACTGGGTTGCAGTCCCAGCTGTGTACAAGGATCTGTCCCTCCAGAAACCCAGGCACCATCACCTCACACGTATTACCACACATGATTCTACGTCATATGTAACACCCATACATATACATATTCAGTGGGTGTTAACTCTACTGTGGTAGAACTGATATTTGGATAACATACTCTGTAGCTTTATTTTTTTGCCTTTTTGAGACAGGGTCTCCCTGGAGATCCAACTGGTCTGGAAACCTCCCAAGTGCTGGGATTGAAGGCATGTATCACCATGTGTAGCAGCTCTGCACACACACACACAAAATTTCTGACTTATTTTAGTATTCTTATGTGTATGAGTGTATTGCCTGCATGTATGTAAATGCACTCGTGTCATGCAGTGCTTGTGGAGTACAGAAGAGGGCATCAGATCCCCTCGAACTGGAGTTCCAGATGGTTGTTAGCTACAATGTGGGTGCTAGGATTCAAGCCCAGGTCCTCTGCAAGAGCAGCCAGTGCTCTTAACCACTGAGCCATCTCTCCAGCCCTGAAATACAGATTCTTTTCACTCTTTTTGAATGAGAATTATAAAAACATTAAAATTACTCAAAATTCAGAAGACAAAGGAAAAACCCCTACACTTTACCTCATAATCCCAGAACCATAGTACAATGAGGCCCGTGAGTGCTTTTCTAACCATCTTCATGTTTCACGTGGTTTACTAAAATCTGAGTTAAATTTTTTTTTTCTCATTTTATTACAGCCCCGTTCCTGCTGATGCAGCCTCCATAATCACCTCTCTCCATGGCCACACGTTACCCCAACAAGTGCTCTGAACCATGGTTCCTCCTATGGACCCTGCTGGTGTCTGTGAAGGATAAAGAAACTCAGCTTCTGGGGTCTAATCTTTTCTAGGGTATGGAAGAGGAAAAGCTAACTGGACTCTGTGGGAACACTGATGGGAACATACTCTGCCACAGCAATACCCCTTTTTTTGAGACAGGTTTTCATGCAGCTCAGGCTGGCCTCAAACTCAGATAGGCAGCTGAAGCTGGCCCTGAACTCCTGATCCTCCTGCCTCCACCTCCTGAGTGCTGGGATGAATGTGTGCAATAGCATACTTGGTTTCTGGCTCTACCTTTCTGCAGCTCCAGGTAGAAAGGTGGGCTGCTCTCAGGTCTCAGATCGAATTCCCAGCTGAGTGGCCTAATATGGCAGAGGCTCCAGAGCACAATGGCCTCTCTGAGCTTTGCACTTGAGCTACTTCTGCATGTATCTGTCAAACACTCCCCACTCACACTTTGGCTCCTTCCTGTAAATGTAATTAAGTCTAATTATAAAAACTTCCATGACAATGGGATTTGCTTTGCTCTAATTTACAGAAAACACTCTGCTAAGGTGACTACATCCTCAGTGTTGAGAGTACCAGCTCAGCTGCTCAGTTTCTTCTCGACATCTCCATCCCAGGGTTTCTGGTCAATCTATTTCCATAATCTTTGCAATCTTTTTGACTTCCTCTCTCCCTAAATGGTCTTCCCTAGCGTTCATCTCTTCCAAGACCACCTTTCTGCATGGGTGGCTTGGCCCCTTGGATTTTAATTAGCCCTCTCATGCTGATGACAAAGTGGGCTATCTGGCTTAGATTATCCTCCAGGAGTCAGAGGCTATCACCTCCCACAGCACCTGCATCTCCCTTTAAAGGCAGAAGGCTGAGTTGCTGTGAGCCATCATACCAGCCCAGGTCCAAGCATCTACCCACAGGGCTGATCTTTTAAAACACACTTCTTGGCTGGGTGGAGGAGTAGCCATGACACTGAGGGGCCTTGGCTGTGAAATTTGTGATTCTGGCAAAGACTGAAATCATGACCAATCAGAAACTTCAGGTACAGACACTGATGCTATCCGAGCTGACAGTACCAAAAACTATCTTAACTTTTCCTACTGTCAGAGGCAGGCTGAACCATGTCCTGGCTACATCCAGAGGTGTAGCTTTGAGGATATTACATTTCAAATTAGGGTTCAAAACAATGCCAACTGTGAAAACAACACAAATAGATTCTCAAGTGTCTGAGCCCCATTTGTTAATTCCCCACATCTGAGAAGCTAATGTCAGCTGCTCATGCAATATTGAAGACCAAATTTGTGAACAATTTTGAAATTATGATCTTAGAAAAAAAAGGACAAACAACCCTCCCCGCCCATCTTCCCTTGAAGCAAAAGATCAGTAAATACAATGGGAGGTATTACCATGTACCAAATTTCAGGTACTTGGTCTCTGTGGTGGTTTAACTGAGAAGGGCCCCAGGCCCCAGCTGGAGGTGCTGTTTGGAGGGCTGTGGACCCTGTAGGAGGTGCAGCCTTGCTGGAGGAAGTGGGGTGGGCTTGGAGGATTCAGAGCCTTACCCATTTCCACTTTGCTCTCTCTGCCTTGTGCTGCCATGCCTCCCTGATATTCCGGACTTCCCCCTGGAACTGTAAGCCCAAACCAACTCTTCTTTAAGCTGCTTCTAGTCATGGCATTTTATCACAGCAGCAGAACAGTGACTAATACAGTCCTCTTGCCAGTCCTCACATGCTCACAAACTAGCTGTCCCTGTCCTATGGCCACAGTTCTCACTTAGGTCCTTATTACCAGGCTCTCTCTGACTGTGTCTTTTCAGGTCCAAGCATCTACCCACAGGGCTGACCTTTTAAAACACACCTGGGCTGGTATGATGGCTCATGCCTATAATCCTAGCACTTGGGAAGCTGAGGCAGGAGGATTGCCTGAAGTTTGGGGCTGGCCTGGGTTACAAAGTGAGATTCTATATAAATCCATCCAACCAACCAACCACCCCACCCAAGAATAACCATAACATATACCATCAAGTTATATTGTACAGAAGTTGCAAAAATTCAATAAAAACAAACAAAAGACTAACCACAACAAAAATGGCCTGGTCTGTTCTCTTCCTTCTTCAGAGCAATCCAGTGCTTCTTTTCCTGTCTGTCATCTTTAAAGATCAAGCAAAAGTGAAGATGGTTTTCAAAACCCTGCATTAGCAGCTCTCAAACTTTTTGGTATCAGAAGCCCTTTATACTCTCAAGCATTACTGGAGAGCCTGAAGTTTCTGCTTGTATGGATTATAGTCATTAATGTTTACTGTGCCAGAATTAAAATTGAGAAATTTAAGAGATATTTTTTCATTGAAGATATAATAAACCTGTTAGAAGTTAACATAAACATTTTTTTAATTGAAAAAGCCTCCATATATTCTCCAAAAAGCTTAATAAGAATGGTTTTTCTTATATTGTGTTGCATGAGGCCACTGTCATGCAAGTATATCCTGCACTGAGTAAATCCCCTCGCCTAACCCTACCCTAGTCTCAAAAAATCAAAATATCTAGCATAGCAGACAATCACTGTTACTATCTGCCTGCATCTACATTTGAGTGTTGTGTATATTGCTTTACTTAAAATATATAAGACATGTCATCCTCATACAGGTATGTTTTTTGCAAAGGGAGGCTTGACCTTTGTTCTCCTTTCTAACTCCCACTAAACCCAGACCACAGTAATGCTGAAAGGGCACTCTACCAGTGAGCTCTACCCCTACCTCAAAAGGCATATAGTAATGTTCTTCTTTGTACATATTCCCTGATATTTATACTAAACTTTATACATGGTATTTTAAGAAGACTAGCTGTAATGTAGAACCTAAAATCTCCTTAGTAAAATTTCAGTACTCTGTTACATTAAAATCTATTGATTGGTCCTGAACTTTGAGTAACTCTTCCCCCTTGCCATTTATTTATTTATTTATTTATATTTTATATGTATGAGTGTTATGTCTGCATGTGTGTAAACATATCTGTGTCATGCAGTGCTGCGGAGGACAGAAGAGGGAATTGGATCCCATGGAACTGGAGTTACAAATGGTTGTTAGCCACCATATGGGTGCGAGGATTTGATATTAGGTCCCCTGAAAAAGCAGTCAGTGCTTGTAACGGCTGAGCCATCTCTCCAGCTCCAAATGTCATAATTTCATTCTTCTTTATGGCAGTATAAAATTCCATTGTATATATATTACATTTCCTTTATCTGTCCATCTGCTGATGGACATCTAGGCCGGTTCCATATCTAGACATATTCCATGTCGTGAATAATGCAACAACAGTAAGCATGTGGGTGCAACAGTATATTCTGGTACGCTGACTCAGAGTCCTCCAGGTAGATATCCACCTTGCCTGGGTTTGTAATATCCACACAGCGGTTTGGAAAATATTGGTTGAGTTATGTAGACTTCCAAATGTTGAAACATTCTACAATATTACAAAAGTCAAATTTATCAAAAGTACCACTGAGCACATGAGGAACTTCCTGAAGTGATAAGAAGCCAAGTTTTCAAAAGTTCTAATTCTGGGGGCTGGAGAGATGGCTCAGTGTTTAAGAGCACTGGCTGTTCTTGCAGAGGACCTGGGTTTGAATGCTAGTACCTACATGGTGGCTAACAACCATCCTCAGCTCCAGTTCCAGGGGATTCAATGTTCTTTTCTGACCTCCATGGGCATTTCATGACACGGGTACACTCATACACATAAAATTAAAAAAAAAACAACAAAAAAAACCCAAAAAGGGGCTGCAAAGATGGCTCAGCAGTAAAAAACAATGTCTGCTCTTGTAGAGGACCCAAGTTCAATTTCCAGCACTGACATGGTGGCTAACAATCGTCTCTAACTGCAGTTCCAGGGGATCTGACACCTTTTGACCTCAGTGGGCATAAAACAAGTATGCATTTACGTACATGTAGGCAACACATTCATACATATAAAATCAGTTTGTCAATTGTGCCTTCAGACAAATACAGCAGCCCATGAAATAAATGGCTGGTTCAGCTTGTCAAACAATTCGACAAGTGCTTTTCCTTGGCACAAGTATCTTACTCCCGGGGCTTCAGCAAACGAACTATATGGCTGGGGCATGTACTCAATGGCACAGCACTTGTGTAGCGTGCACAAGGCCCTGAGTTCAATACCCAGCACTACAAAAACAAAACAAACAAAAAACTAACCAACACAGAACACAAATGGTTTATGGGACTTTTTGATTATTCTATTTATGTTTAAATTCTTTCAACAAAATTCCACATGGTACTTCAATAACCAAGCATTGGTTGAGTTTTACTCTTTAGCTTCTTAAGAGGTAGATAAGCAAGAGACATATCCAATATATGGAAATTTTCTCCCTTGAGAGGCCTCAGTCTGTTACAAGCTTGATTTTGCATGCATTCTTCAAGAGGCTAAATGCAGAACCCTGGCATGGATGGCTTCGTAACACTGTTCAAAACACCCTTTTCTATTTTAAGCATTAAGATTCTATACTATGGCCAGGCATAGTAGCACACACCTTTTATTCCAACACTTAGGAGGCAGAGGCAGGTGGATTTCTGTGAGTTCAAGGCCAGTCTGATCTATATAGTGAGTTCTAGGCCAGCTGTGGCTGTCTCAAAAAGACAAAAAAGCAAAGTACTTTTCCTCCAGTAAGAGTTATGAGGAAAAAAGGTTGCCTTTTGAAAC
This sequence comes from Eospalax fontanierii, assembly GCA_035773235.1. Lineage (NCBI taxonomy): Eukaryota > Metazoa > Chordata > Mammalia > Rodentia > Spalacidae > Eospalax > Eospalax fontanierii. The sequence continues at coordinate 54,141,108 of CM069541.1, forward strand.
AACTGTGTGAGGTGCTGGAGATATGGCTCAATGGTTAAGAGCACTGGCTGCTCTTGTAGAGGACCCTGCTTCGGTTCCCAGCATCCATATGTTGGCTAACAACTATTTCTAATGCCAGTTCCAGGGGATCTGATGCCTCTCCTGGTCTTCATGGACATTGCATGTACATAGTGCACTGACATACACAAAACACTTATACACATAAAATAAAAAAAAATTGTGTGTGTGGTATGGAGGCCAGAGGAAGATGTCAGCTATCCTGCCTGATTACTCTCTGCCTCAGTTCCTTCAGACAAGGTCTCTCACTGAATCTGGAGCTTGGTTGGCTGTCAGCAAATTCCAGTGATCCTCCTGTCCCTGGCTCCCATAGCACTGGAGTGACAGGCGCATGTACAGCTACACCTAGCTTTTATGTAGATGCTGGGGATCTGAACTTGTGTAACAAGCCCCCTCTTATCCACTAAACCACTTCCCTAGCCCAGAAGTTACTACTGTATCATGTTCACCTGTAGAAATACTGAAGAGGAAGGCTCTATGCCTTGCCACAAAATTGTTTCGTACTGCTGCTCATGGCATTTCTTTTCTCCCATCTCTCTTGGATTACTTGAGACAGGGTCTCATGTATCCCAGGCTGGCTATGTAGTCAAGAGATGGCCTTTACCCCTCGACCCTCTTTGCCTAGCTTCCCAGTGCTGGGATGGCTAGGATGGGTCACCCAGCTTCCTTCTTCCTGCTCTACTACAGCCCTCTCAGCAGCTTTCCCTCCCTACCACCTTTATTATTTAACTTGTTCTTCATCTTTCTTATACTCCAACTTTCTTCCTTTAACGAGCTTTAGGAAGAAAAAGCAGACAACTAAACATGATTGAAATCGGTGAGAAAATAACATTTCTAGATTGAGTCACAGGCCGGGCTAGCCTTCCATGGGAAAACAGGGACATGAGGGCCCTGGCTGCCAAGAGGACACGGTTAGCATTTATGTGTACTATGGACTAGCTGTGGGGCTCCTTTGAGTTCCAGGATACGTGCTTACAAATGGAGTATTACTGTATCTGCCTGCTAGTGTTGTCATAGGATCAAGTAACTCTAGGATGAAGCCTAACAATCCTAGAGTTCTGCATTTAATGTAGATACACCCCAGAGAATTACTGTAAGAGTTAAGTGACACAGGATGTCCTTAGAGTACTGCCTGAGGATAGGAGGGTCCCTTAAGGGTCCAAGCAACCTTTTTCTATAAAGGTCTGCGGGCAGATATTTTAGGTGATGTGGGTCAAGAAGTTAAAGTAGAGGCAGAAAAAACATTATGTGTTTTCTGACAAAATTAAAAAAAATGGAATGCATCTGAAGGGGAGAATGTGAGCATACTAATGAGAAGGACAGATTTTCCTCCCTTGAGGGAGATGACATTTCTTCCCGAGCTACACTGAAATTAATTAAAATTTAAAATTAATTATTCCTCACCTCAAATCAATCGTACATCTTCATCTTAAAAACCAGGCTTACCTCACAGGCTTCATGGAGGCAGGTGATGGGCTGGGCTTTGCCATGGCCACAATCCTGCTCTGATCCTTGCTTATTTCCCCTCTGATGGCTTGTTCTACACAGGTGATGACAATAGCAGCTCAAGGGCTCTTGATGTCTCTGTAGGTCTACATTTCCACCCTCTTCAGTCTTCAGTATTTCTTTAGTGGTTTGATGGCAACAGACTCGTTTGCTTTTCTTCACCTTTGTCACTGGCCATTTCACAAAATGCAGACCTCAGCAGGCACCTGAACATTCTGGACCTGCCCCTCCTCTGTCTTCTGGCTGCCTGGCACCTGACAGGAAGCCAGCCACCACTTTTCTCTTGGTTCTGCCGTGCACACAGCTGCTTTCTGTGGCTCTTCTGAGGTTCCCTTTGTTGTTTGATGGTGTCTTCTTTCTATTTATCCTGCTTAGCCACTGCTGGGTTTTCAAGATTGGTGGGGTTTGATATTTTCAATGAAATCTTGAGTAGTTTTTCTCTTCCTTGTGACTACAAGTGCACACTTTGGAACACTTCGTGTGGCGGTCCAGGCTTTCTGCTCCCATCGCTTGTCCTCTCTGTGCTTCAGTGTGCTGACTGATATTGTTCTGTCTTACAGCTTGCTCACTGTGGGAGGCAGGTTCTGAACAGGCTCTTGATGATCCTTCCTGATTCTCATGGGCTTGTGTTTATGGGCTGGCCTCATGGCTTGCTTCTTCTACTAAGTAGTAATACAGAAATATTGTTGGAAATGTCACTTCTGAGTTACACAAGTCATACAGACTATGACTTTTTCCTTGCTAGCAGTCTCTTTGATGGAACTCACTGGTATCTCAGGAGCTTCTCTGATGATACAGGCCATGTGACATGGAACTGGAAGCAATCCTAAGGCTTGGATTCTGCCAAGGGCCCCTCAGTGAACTTGGAAGCAGATGCCATGTCAATTAAGCCTTTTTTTGTTTGGTTTGCTTTTTGAGAGGGTCTTCTTTTAGCCCAGATGGCCTGGAACTTGCTATGTGGACCAGGCTGGCCTCGATCTCAGAGATTTGCCTGCCCTTGCCTCCTGGGTGCTGGGATTAAAGATGTGTGCCACCATGCCTGGCTCACTTGGTTCTTTTTGTCTAGTTTACAATTCTCTTCTTTTGAGTTCTCATGTCAAGTCTTTGAACATAATCTTAATAGCAAGTTAAAGCACACCTGTCTGCTAATTCAGTCATACCTGCCACTTTGGGCTATATATTTAACTGATTAAATTTTCTTCTTGATTACGGGATATATTTTCCTGCTTCCTTGTCTTTTGAGACAAGGTCTCACTATATAGCCCAAGCTTGCCCCCAACTTTTCATCCTCCTCCCTTGGCCTCCTGAGTGCTGGGATAAGAAGTATGCGTTACCATGTCCAGCTCTGTATGTCTAACTTTTTATTGAATTCTAGGTACTGTAAATGTTACACTGTAGGATGGCCTTTGGAGATTATTGGACTTTGTTTAGGCAGGCAGCTAATTTACTTGTAAATCAGTTTGGTCCTTTCAAGGCTCCTTTTATAAATTCAACCCCACCCCCAGCCCTCGCTGCCCTACCAGCCAAGGCTTAAACCCAGGGTCTTGTGCATGATCAGAAAGTGCTCTGCTATGGAACCATGTTCCTGGCCTCAAGGGTAGTGTAGCTCTACTCCCGAGTTCAAGGCTACCCTTGGCTATACAGTGAGTTCTAGGCTAGCCTGGAATTCAGGGTAAGACTGCTTTAAAACAAAAAAGAAAAAACAAAAGCAACAAATCAAATCAGTCAACCCACCCAAAACCTAAAATAAAATAAATGTGGAGTTTGGCAGAGGAGAAAACAGGCTTTACTCCACCTCTGCTCTGGTCGAGAAATGCAGTGCAGCTTCAGCTCCACCTTCTCATTTCGGTCTTTTCTGGTGTGAAGGATCAGGAAAGGATGGAGTTGAGGAAAATGATAGTAAATCTAGGAAAGTGCAAACTTAATCATGTTTCTACTGAATCTTCATAATTATTTTGTTATTATGGGCTCATAAAGCCCAAGTCAACAGTTAAGTGAAAACTTAACCACAAGTAGGAGGAAAACCCAGGAGGAAACAAGTTGACACTCTCTAAACATTTTCTATTTGAGCAAATACCAGCCTTCCAACCCATACAAGCACATCCTTCTCTGCTAATTTCCCATGAAAGAAGGCCACAGGAAAGCTGAGCTCCTCAGTCCTCCCACATGGCCCAGGGAGCCACTGATGCACACGGACACTGTCTGGGGCTCCCAGGAGGGCCTCTTGTCCTCTAAATTCACCAGGGTTGACCCATCCACAGACCAGGAAGTAGAGACAAGCACCAGCCCCATTTATCATGCACTGAGGTTAAACAGCAGTAGCCACTTAAGAGCCCATGTCACTACAACCTTGAAAGCACTCCCCTGCCTCCCCCGCTCTGGGTGTATGTCGTCTCCACATTTCCACATCTCTTGGCTGAAGAAGCATACTTGGCTGATTCGAAAATCCTGAGCTCTAACTTTAGTTGGGGACAGGAGCTGGTAAGTTCTAGAGGTGAGAACATAATTGGTACAAGTCAGATGTCAGCCCAGAGGAAAGGACAGGGGTCAGGAATCTTGCTGGGTGGCTGAGCTTGCTAGCCCCTGTGAACTGTCCCCCAAACACAGTGCTGGTCTATTCACGAACAGTTACAGCTTGGAGTTACAGGACACTAAAGTGGGCCAGAGAACCTGACTGGAGCTGGCCTTTGACGATATGCACAGACCAATGTTTATGGTTGTTCTCCACCATTATCCTGTGCCACACTGGGTCTTCCCCTCCCACACTCTTGGGAAGAATCGAAGTGGTCTCCCTGGGTGCCTGAGCCCATCTCCCCTGCAGCTCCCTGATTTTGGAAGGAGATGATAAATAAATTGGAGCACACTAAGCAGCACTTCCACAGGCTCTCGCCTCCTTCACTGAACGTGCACCTCATCAATCACACTATTGTCTGCTTGAAAGGCGAGCCTTGTAAATGTCATATCCACTCAGGCCCAAGGAGAGGCGCATCCAAATGCAGCAAGGAGTTTTAATTGGATAGTGTAATTAAACTAAAAAACCCCAGCAGACTCCCTTTGACAGGCTAGATGAAGACCCCTTTTAATAGGGCCAGGAAGCATAGCTGCTAAAAGGACGAGGCAGTCCTGTTCCTGATTGCGCTCCAGAGTACTCTTAGGAAAGGCAATTCAATAACGGGGCCTTTTAATATGGTGGAGTCCTGCAATCAGGCAGTACTTACCGTATTTGATCTGGAACTTATGAAATAAGTATTTTGTCAGAGAAAAAAAGAGCACAGCACATTTTGCCTCCCTAACATGTGGAGAGCCCAGACCTCCTGGAGTCGACAGAGTCTAAGGGTGGGCTAGGGGCCACTAGGGCATAAATGCAGGTGCTTGTAGTGGGCCAGCATGGCCATGGGCACCCACCTTGCCCTCATTCCTCTTGCACACATACTCAAGAGCCACTTGGGAATGACAAATTTCTAAGGTGTGTGCTTCTTCAGAAACTGAACTAGGGTGCCTGTCTTGACAGAGAAGTACGAACGTGTGTGTTCTCCCGAAGCTGCCCTGTCAAGTAGGGAGAGAAGAAAGTGGGTGGTTGGAGAGTCTGCCGTCCGGGCAGGGGTGAGTCAAGTTGACTTTAGTAACCAATTTGATCCCCTGCCGCTCTCCCTGCTCTCCTTCGTTGGGAGAGGGGATGGGGGATGTAACACATTCAATGATAGCTATTCGAGGCACAAGACCCGGCACACATGGTAACAGACTTAAGTGAGAACAGGTGAAGAGAGCTGGATTTGCACAGGCATGTCTCATAGGTAACTCATGACAAGCCTGTGCAGATGGAATGCTGGGGTCCCAGTCCTGGGCATTCAGAGCAGCTTTGAGTTGGTACTCTAGAGGGCTGCAAGGGTGAGATTTCAGAGCTCCTTTCTAGAGCTTTCTAAAACCAGCCAGATGCTTTGCTTTACCTTACACAGATCTCAAAGTCAGTTGTCCTAGACCCTCAAGCAGTCTTCTTTTCTAAGGATGGTGAAGGCTTTGTTCGATGATTGCTTTCACTCCTCCACAGAGCCTGTTTGGAGCTCTGTTTGCAAATCTCTGAACATTCTTATTATCTGTCTTCCACTCTGGGCTGATAAACCCATTAAGACCATAAAAGTGAATACATATTATCTATAAAAACTGGATACTGAATTAAACCATCAAATACCTTTAGGTTTAAATGAAAACTACGTAAGAGCATTCAGCCATCAATTTGACTATCACTTCTAGCCAGTATGAATTCTGCTGGAAAAGCTATTTTCGTGCAGATGTGGAATTCAATGGGAAAGACTGACTCGTGTACCAACATCAATCAAAATGTCGACTTCCCTGGCAGCTCTCAACAGTAAGGCAGGTTCAAAGGTCACAGGATAAAGAAAAAGCCAAGCTCTGGTTCAGCTCTAATATCTCCTCGGTAGAAGTCTTGCACAAGTACCCCCTTCTGTATTAGCTGGCTTTCATTAATCTTCTTGCCATCTTCTTTAACTAGTCATGCAGAACCGTTCGATAGCAAGACGTATAATGGGGAAGGCCCTGTGCCTATTACCGCGTTAACATTCTCTTAAGCCTGGTGCAACAATGGAACGGGAGAGCTGCAACGCAGGGCGCGGTGCAGGCAATTCAATCACAGCCTGGCTTACCTATGTACTCTGACCCACAAGACACAAGGGGCCTTTGTGTCTAACTGGCTTGGCCATTAAGGTTGCTGAAGATCACAACAAAGCTGATCTTTTCCATTTAAGCTAAATCAATGTGGACAAATCATTATTCAGTAGCTTTAATTTAATTAGTAAATTAAATACACTACTTTACAGATCTTGTCAAGTACTTATGAAAAGAAAGAGGGAGGTCACTTAACCCAGCTAATTTAGCTCATGGTCTTAACTGAATCTCATCTCTACTATCTAGGAGGCCTCTCTTCACTAGAGTCTACCTCCAATAGTTGTGGTTAACTCCTAACCCTAGAGAGTTCCTAAAAACCAAACCAAACCAAACCAAAACAGCTCCTACTAGAATAGCCAGCATTCACAGAATCAGATCCTTAAACTATGTCAAGAGAATGTAATCAGGTTATCTCTGTTATGTTGCTTCCTTAAGATTTTATGTTAATTTGACCTAATTGAGATACAGAGCTCTTTTCAGCTGTAAAGACGACAGTTACTTTATTAAGGTTTAAATCTAATTTCTTAATGATGGGCTGCTTCCTTTTAAAAACCCTGAACCTGTGCAACCTCCTTCTGATGAGACTAGACCTAGATACCAGCCTGAGAGTCTTGGATGGGTGCTTATTTCCCAGAAAGGCCTTAGCTTTGTCAGAGCTACAATAGAGGCTGGCTCCCCCGCCCCCCCCCCTTTTTTTTGGTCTTTTTGAGACAGGGTCTCCCTGTAGCCCCAGCTGTCCTCACCACGTACACCAGGCTGGCCTTGAACTCACAGAGATCCACCTGCCTCTGCTGGGATTAAAGGCATGCACCATCAAGGCCCAGCACGAGGCTAGCACTTTTAAAAGGCACCTTGTGTTTGGATGTGAGTGAGGAGGGGACTGTGTATGGAGCGGAGGCCTTCTCCTCGTCTGGGTGTCAGATACAGCCCAGATCTGCTAAAAGACATTAAAAGAAATCCTAAGAAGTAGAAAGCCGGACTGAGAAATCACTGACTTGACTAATAATAACAGTGTGCCTTTTGTTTTCTTAAATCAAGAAAATATTCTTAATTTCTTAGCGCTCAAGACACACAGATTTTCAAATCTCTGAAAAGTCTGTATTTATAGGTGCATTTCTTTTTCCAGGCATGTATCTATTTAGTCATTAAGTTCTAGGTCCTTAAACACTCACAAGGACAGAGTAATAAATCTTCCCTCTGAGAGCACTGGTCTAAGAGGGAGAAGTGAGGTGCAGGAGCACAGGGCCACTGCTCAAGAAGTCTGGGCTTTGATTCCACAGTCTGTAATTATGTGTTTCACTGTGGTGCTAATGCTCAGTCCCTTTGCCAAGTCAGCTATTCAGGCACTTTGGGGATGTGGAATCAATTAAACCAGAGTTGTTTCTTATGACGACCAAATTAATGGTTTGACAGTAGCTTTCTTCATAAACATTGCAAACTGGCCATATTGGAAGGGTTTAAAAAACCATTTCTTCTCCATTCAAAATTCTGACAAACACGTCTCAAGTTAAGACTGGGAACAACTTCATTACTGTTCCCACCTTAATGCCTTTTTGTAAGGAGGGCTGTTTAACAACACGTCTGCTGTTTTCCCAGCTACATTATTCCAGTTGGTCACACATTCCAGTCTCTGGGAAGACACTTGTGTTATGAGAGATAAAAACATGAAAAAGGAAATATATTGCAGAAATCAAAAACCTTATCTACTTTCAGACTCTCTCTCTTTGCCATAATTCATTCAAGAAGGCCCCAAGAATAATTTTTGATGTAAACTCAGCTACAAACATATATCACTATGCTGATAAAAATCACAGGCTAAACTTATGAAATATAGTGACTTTCATTTCTTTAGTGCTGTTAAAATAACTTTTTTTCTAAGGTTCAACAGACACAAAAGATAAAAAGGGTTCCCATTAATCCTTTTGGGGGGAAAAAAAAAAGAAAAAGCAGCAGCCCCATAGATTAATTCCATGGTCTGATGATGGTCTGAGGAGGAACGTTCTAGATCAAGCCACTGAATTAATTTGGTGAAGATACTGGAAATCATGAAAACATATCAAATCTGATTCATTTACTGTATCCTCTTTTGGGCACTTTACAACATGAGTTACTCGGGATAGCTTTTGATTCCTAAATCCTGGCTTCATTCAGTTCCGCTTCAAGCTGACCAGCATTCACTGAGGACAACTGCAGTCACTGGGCCCATGGGACATGGAGCAGGGAAGGGCAGGCCTCAAATAGATAAATGCAGCCTGTGTGTCTGCTCAGACGTCTGGACAAATTCCTAATGCAGAGTTAACAGATGGGGCCTGGTACAGGACCGAGCTCTTGAGAAATGAGTGGGCTGAATGAGGGAGGGAGCACTGTCTGTAAGTTAGAAGGGGGTGAAAGGTACTCCAGGCAGTGGCAGCAGCAGAAGTACAGGACACTGTGTGAAAGGAACTCATAACCCAAACTTATGTGGGAATTCTGGCCTGGGAGGTCTGAATGCTCAGGTTTTCATTGTCTGCAAAGACTGTGATGAGCAGTCGGAGCTTGATTCTGTAACAAGCCTGTAACTTTCAAATCTTTTTATTTAAATTTTATGTATTATATATATATATTATATAGTGTAAGTCTGTGAGTGTGTGCAGGTGTGTGTGCACGTAGAAGCAGGTGTTGAATGCCTTCCTGTATCTATCACTCTCCTTTAAGACAGGGTGTGGCCTTGAACCTGGGCTTACTTTTTCTAGGCTAGGCTGGAAACCAACAAACTCCAGCAATCCTGTGTCCCGTTTCTCTCTGGAGCTGGGATTATAGATATGCATAAGAGATGCCTGACTTGTTATGTGGGTACAGGGATCTGAGCTCTGGACCTTGTGATTGCACAGCAAACAATTTTAACTGTGGAGCCATCTCTCCAGCTTCTGTTTTTAAAAGCAAAAACAAAACAAAAACAGAAAACAACAACAAAAAACTAAAACACACCCTTTTACCCGTCAACTTCTTAAATTGTGGATTTCCCAAATACCACACAAACACATACACAAACACCCTGCTTGCACCCTGTAGATTTATGAAGAACCTCTGTTTAGAGAACAGGCTTGAAAAGCACTGCTACAGAAAATGGGTGCTCAGGCAGAGAGCAGTGTGCTATTTTGTTCAGGAAGTACAATTTCTAGAGGAAAAGAAATCCTCTGTGAAGACCCACGTGTGTGGTTTTTCACACTAGGCCACAGATACTTCTGATTCTGGAGAGACTGTTGGCACAGAAAAGGCTTTACATCCTTGTGAGGATATGGCCATGCATACAGACTCAAAATCACTACTGCGTGACTGACTCCAAGATGACGAGGAATGGCTGGCTGTGAACTTTCCCTACTAACTAACTGCCATTCAGTGCCTGAATCACAGATTTCTTAGGTACAGCAAGTGCTGAGTGAGAAGCAAATGGAAATCCTGGTTCCGGTTTTTCCCTAACCTTCCCACCCCAGCTAAGACCTCTAAGCAACATGCAGATGAACACTTTCCATTTCTCATAGACTTGGACAAATTATAAAAGGTCAAAGTACCCTCAGTGCTTGGGAAGAAAGATGTCAAAGTGGAATGGGCAGGATTGGCAGGATCAGAGGCTCACCTATGGAGATGGATGCCTGGGGCTCCAGTAGCAGCAGTTTTCTCATGGGTCCCCCCTGGCAACCATGCAGTGTCAGAGCCTCACTGGGATGACAGGACAGACAGGTATCTCCCCCCGACCCCCAATCTCTCCATTAAGTTTTCTCCTCTTGCCAAGCTGGAGCCTGAGTTGAAAGGAGCTTTTTGAATAGCCAAATTTGACAATGAAATTAAACACTAATCACACAGGGTGGGGCAGGAAGATGGGGGTCCATAAGCCTTCCTGTGAGATGTTGTTTTAGTACCACATTACAGCCATCTCCTGACTTTTACACGTTTTAGCATTCCTTTTGAGTACATAATTCCTCATAACATTTGTTCTCAAATTTCCCGGGCATGGAACATTGGTCCCCAAACCAGATGTTCAGTACGCACTGGTACTGAGTCAGGATCTACTGGGGTGCGATCTGGTGACAGAACATGTCAAGTCACAGCAGTCTGAGGACAACCATTTGCCAGCCTTCTGCAGGCAACTGAGGAGTGCTTCTACAATACAGAGGGTCTGCCTTCACAGAGGAACCCCAGTGTGATCTATGTATCATCTGGTGTCATAAACATGATTAAGTTATTAATTTAAATACTGCCCTCAATTACTTAACTGCAAAAATATAACCTGCCCAAACAGTACCTGCTTGGAAGGTTTAAGTGGAGGAATGCCAGCCTAGCAGTGGCCTCTTCTGTAGGACCAGGCGGGAGTTTAGTTATGGGCTGGAGGTCACACAGCTGTCAATAATGTGGGGGTGCTGACACTTGCAGCGTGATGGATATCTAAACCTAGTCTTGGGCAGCCACAAGAAATTCTCAGCTTTCCTGGTCTGGCACAGAAGGAAAGCAGGTCCAGGACTGACTAGTTAAGGGCCCCAGAAAGAAAGGGACAGGAGCACAAAGTAAAACAAGGGCTTTTCTGAGTGCAGATTCCCAGCTTCAACCTGCCTGGTGCCCCAGCCCCTGTGCAGGGCTGCAAGGGTCTCTGCTACCAGCAAGATGGAGCAGGATGAGGACTCATGTCAGGCTCTGGGCACCGAAATACAATCCCGTTTGATTAAAAGGAATTTCTGGTAATGAATTAAATAGACCCAAGGAAAAAAAGGACACGGTGGCAATATATTCTCCCAGCACCCAGCACACGGAGGGGAGGGGGAAGAGAGAAAGGAGGCATAAATAAAGGGACTACTCACTGGGGCTTTTTTCCTCCGCAAGGTCACAGGCACAGAGCAGGTCAGAATCGATTGAGATTGGCTTCTGCTTAATCCAAAACTTAGTGCTGGCTTTCTGATTCGTAACAGGGTCTATCTCCACTTTGTCTCCGGAAATACCTGTGAGGTCAGAAGGAGGACAAAAATAAGCCGTGAGAACTCTGAGGTCCGGGTGATTTCAGTCCAATTACTTGATCTGTTGGGTAAATCACAACATGGACTAGCTCTATCTTAGGGCTTTGAGGAATGTCAGGGGCTTCTTCCAGCAGGGAGGACTTGGAAAGGTGCTGAAGGTCTCACAGTCTGGCTTCCTGAGTAGGTGTGCAGGGTGACAACCCAAAGTTATGGTCAAGTATTTGGGTGTGCCTTCTCTGACACAAGGGATACAACACAGGATTTATCTCTACACCAATCATAGCATTATGTCCACACTATAATGAATTAAACTATGACAGAGGGCCATTTAAAAACAGTTCTCATTGATGTTTTTCTAAAGATCCTAAGTAATCGATTAATATCACTTATGCCTAAATAGTTAAGCTATCAGTAGTTTCTGATCTGGAAAACTCTTACACATTAAAAATGGAGTGTGAGGGAGGAGACAGACATCTCTTCTCTTCTATGACATTAAATAATTTCCCAAGTTATATTTAAAGGAAGCCACAGGAGGAAGTTTTTACACCAAACCTTCAAAGTTTAAATCTTAAGTCTGGCATTCAGGTAGAGAGGCCTTGCCTCTCTGCTGAGGGAGTCACTCCACAACACAGGCACTTCAGTTTTCTTTTTGCAAATTTTATATAATACATCTTGATCATATTTAAGACTCCGTCCTCCCTCATCTGCATGCCCCACAGCGCCCTCCCTGGGATTTCATGGATTCCGTCCTTTATAGGGATGTGAAAGACACATGCTGAACAACAACTGGGAATAAAGGTAACTCAGAGCATGAGAAGGGTCTGGGGTAGGTAAGTGTGTGAGAATACACAGGTGAGAATACACACTCAGTCTGACACATTTCATCTAGCCTAGATGTCTTCTTTTTCTGAAAAAGAGGAATTTGTTCATGAAATGGGAAATGAACCTTTAATATGTGTGATGGGGTGAGCCCCATATGGAGCCTGAAAAATAATTAATTTTTAGGTCACAGTTTAAAGTCAGGGTCAAAGCAAAAAATATAAAAATTAAAAAAGTCAAGGTATAAAAAAATGAAATAATCAATGGTATATACTATAAGAGAAAAGAGAAGACAAGGTTAACATATTTCAGCCTATGGTTCACACTTAGGAATTTTTCAGTAAAAATCAAAAGATTAATGTGAGGATTAAAAAAATGTAGCTCAATTAATCCCTTCTCTCATAACACAGACCCACCGTAACAAACTGAAAAATAAAAAGAAAACAAGCATGAATATTATCCTTGTGACTCGACCTGCTCCCTCTCCACTGTTTTATTCTGTGAGCAGATTCACTCCAATCCCAGTTAGACAAAGGCAGTAGCCTGTGTGCAGAAGATACAATGCAGAGACAGCTGTTAGCCTTGGTCTTTCTGGGTCTTTGGTATTTTTTATTAACTCAATGCTGGGATCGCCATCCAACATGTTTCAGGAACAACATTTTTCAATGAGGCATGATGTCCTAAGTACAAGCAACTCCAGGTTTCAGGTGTAGACAATTTCAGGAGGCTGTCAAGGCATCGGGAGACCATTTGATTATATTTCACTTAAAACAGATCATGACTACTCAGCCACACCCCTGCCTTCAATCTGGTCATTAGTGGGTAAGGGTCCGGGCATTCCTATAGTTCCCCGAAAGGAGGACAGCACTAAAGCCACAGCTGCTGCAATGGGGTGTGTTCACGTGTGTTCACATGTGTCCATGTGTGCGCACATGCTTCCCCTCCCAACTCTACTTCTTATTTTGACATTTATAAAAGTCAAAATTAACAGAGCAAAACCAACATGAATATCTCTTATGTGGAAATAAGCACTGCCCATATTGTTTCAGAAGGAGAGGACATCAACAGAAGAGAGACATGATTTAAAATTTTGTTCTATGGCTGTGTGTCTCCTACAGCCACAGTCAGTCGATGCTGTTAATGTACCTTGTTAATTTGATAGGATTTGTCAGGTAACTCCACTGGAAAATTATATAAAACTGTTCCAGATGAAAAGATGATAGTGACATGAATTAAAGTGATAGAACAATAGTGGGATATAAACCAGAAATGACACCCAAAGTGGCTGTTGATTTATTGCCGTACCGAGTTTGGTTCTGGGCTCCCATGTATATTAGTGCTACAAATCTGGGTCCATTTAGCAGAGGGATGCTCATACATACATCACCAGCTCCTGCTCCAAGCCAAGGTCACTCCCCATTGCATCAATCTTTTCAACGGAGCCTACTCCACAAAGCAGGACTTCCGTAACCATCTCAGATGTAACAGACTCTCATCCTCTTTCATCTTTCTTTTATCATGTAAAGTACACTTTAACTTCTATTATTTTTATCTGCAGACTGTTCTGTATAGTTCATCCATAACGGCTGTATCCGTGCATCAGCTCCTACACTCTGCTTGGCCACAGCACACTTCCCCAGTGACACCCTTTCCTGGAGTTACTGCACTGATGCTGTTTGCAGAAGGGAACCCCGAGACTGCGACTTGGGGATGGAGATGGGAGAGATGACTGTAAAAGTCTCAAGATGGGCAGACAGGTGGAACATCATTTAAACAATCTGTGCGTTCCTACACAAGCACCATGTAAATTGATCTTTTTTTTTTTTTTTTTTTTTCTGAATCAAACCACATTTTCCTACTGACTTCCAGCTTCATGATACTTTATCTTCATTTTGGATTGATCTGTAATTGGCAGGGGCTCCCAACACTTCAGTTTTAGGTTTCTCTGGCCTGCAGGCTTTCAGTCAAGTAGTTAATGATCTATAAAACTCTCCACTGCCTCCAGGAGTCACTATTTAAAGGAACCTGTAGAGGAATCTTTTCAGATGGGAAAAATCCTTTGTGCATTAAATAATCTCATTTTATGGATATGTGGGTAAGTCCCAGCTTCTTAAACTTGAGCCTGGCCCCACAGTCCTTGGTTCTTCCTACTGGACAAGGGCAGCATGCAGAACAGGAAGGCCTGAGGCAGACTGTGCTGAGGGCCATCTTGCAAAATACTTCATACACTGGTTATGAGAGTCCTAGGTTCCAGCTTAGGGTAAATGGAGACATCTGGGAGCCCAAGGCGTTTTGGCTGGAAGTTATTAGCTTGCTGGAAGGAGACCAGTTAGGAGGCTCCTGACTACCACAGTCCAGGACAAAGCTGCTGGAGGTGGGGTGCTCTCTGTGTGTGTGTGTACATGCCCACACATGCAAGTCAAGCTGATGGGATTCTCAAGTGGGAAGGTCAAGCAGTGTGACTGTGACCCACTTGTCACTGCTACCTCAACTTCAGGAAGACGGTGGGTTTGGTCAGCACAGCCCTGCTTCCCTGTGCAGCAGAGCAGCAAGAGGACTGCTGTAGCCTAGTCCTCTGTAGCTCACCATCCCCAAGGCCAAAGGAAAAGGTGAGACCCTGGCAGGCTCTGCTTCTGCTGTTCCAGAAGCTCTAGCACCAGAAACAAGTGGAATAGTCATCTCCTCAGGCCCAGCAGGTGTGGTATTGTTAGATGTCATTTACTAGGTCCCACAGACATCAATGCAGCTACCACTACCTGGTGCCCACTAGGTGTCTTTAAGGTTAGAAGCCACTGTATACTTGGGCAACCTTATGAAGTGGCTTCTCTGGTCATCCTGTTTTATAGATGAGGAAACAGAATTACAGGAAGGTTAAGGAACCTGCTGCCCAAGATCACACAGCTCACAAGTGGCTAGCCTAGAACCTGAACTCAGGAGGCCTGGGGCCAGAATCCATCCTCTCAGCCACTACACAGGCTGTAGGCACTGTGCTGGGTTCTCTGTAACACACCTACAGAGGGAAGGGGCTTCTCTGAGGTCAGAGTGCAAGTGGGCAAGCCATTCTCTAAACTCAGGGCTGACTGGTTCCCAGGTCCTAGGTCTTTCTGTGCTTCTCACGGTTGCACACACCTGAGTCAAGAAGACACAAAAGGAAACTGTTCAAGCAGTCTTTCAACTCCCCTCTCTATTTTTACTGGGGAATAAGGGTTGCTCAAATGTGCAAACAAAGGCACATACCCATACTTGCCCACAGATACCAAACAAACCTGACATCCAATTAATAATCTTCCTTTTGCCCTCTGTGCAAGTTTTTCATGGCTAAAGTTTTTATGTGACATCTCTGAAGGAAATGCAGAGGCACTCTATAAGGTGTCATTTCAACGCTATCTTAGATATTTAAATTATAATAAACATACTTATAAAGAAACAAGGGAAGATGATTTTCATTAAATGTATATTTCTTCAAGTTAAATGGTTATACTAGAAAGGTAGTTAATATAACCACAATGGAATATAATATAATCAAGAAAAATCAGACTTATAAAAAATTCTAATGACACAATACTAAATGAAAAGGGAAAGGAACATGTATTTACAGGAGCCGGGGACGCGGCTAAGTGGGAGAACACTTGCCTAGGACATACAAGGCCCTGGGTTCTGCCCTCAGTACTGTGGGAGAAAAATAAGTTCTGGAAGATATCAAGAGAGTGTGTTCCAGGCAGGGAATGGTGGCATACACCTTTAGTCCCAGTACTCGGGAGGCAGAAGAAGGTGGATCTGTGAGAATGAGGCCAGCCTTGTCTACACAGAGTTCTAGGTCAGCTGGGATACATAGTGAAAACGCCTCAGGAAAAAGGGAAAGGAGAGGAATGGGGAGGGGGAGACGGGAGACGGGGAGAGGCTGGGAGGGACTCCTGTGAGCTGCCTATACCCATGTGTCCACAGCTTTCCCTGTCTTGGCCATGGCAGGTGAGGAAGAGCACAGGGTTGGCCTGGAAGGACCAGGGCCAGCCCCTCCCTCAGAAATGAGGGAGGCCATGTGCCTCAACCAGCTCTCCTCCCCTGCCCACTTATCCACCACCATCCGTCACGACCTTTTCAGGAGCCACGCTGACAGCTTCCAGATACAGTGAGTCAAACTTCACTGGAAGCAAACTATCACGCCAACTGTCAAAGGCAGAAAACACTGTCTGATTGCTGTCCTACATCAATGCCAGCATATAAATCCTTCCTTAACAAGACAGCTCAAAATAAACAAAATGCAACTTTAATGTATATAAAACTCTCCAGGGAAACAGTCTGTCCAAGGCTTTCGAGTTATCATGAGGGGACCAGGGACCTTCGTCTATTTTAACTAACTAAAAGATTTCCATAAAAGGAAATTAGCACCATATATCACCTCCTGCAGTATAGACAGAGGACCCCCTTTGGGCAACCCCTGCATTAGGTCTTTCTGTGTACAGAGCTCACTGAGCACTGTCAGAAGCAGCTCGGGCTCTTCTATGTCTAAAGACAGAGGTCCTCAGAGATTAGGGACAGAACTCTGGAGTTCGGAGGTCCCAAGTTCAAACTTCAGCACTGCTGCTTCCCAATGCTGAGGCTTTGGGCAAACTGCTAAAGAATGCATATGATGTTGATACTACCTGAGCTTGTGAGGACAAAGTAAAGAAAGGCATGAGGTGAGCTTGAACAGCCCCCAGTGTACAGCTACAGACTCTACCATGTCTCATGACTCACCTCACTGGCAGTCAGGTCTGGGGCTGGGGACCTGTGACAGGCCCAACCATGAAGGTCAGCAGTAGGTGCTCAGGGAGCCATAGGATGTGAGCAAGGACATGCCTGGCCCTAGGACTGAACACCTGGGGTCTGCTCTATGTTCCAGTCTTAGAAGCACTAGGATGCTTGTCCAATTGGGAGGGTCAACACTTTTGTCACCATGAATCCTTCCAACACCCTCTATTACTAAGTTTCAGGGGTCACATCTTCCTGCAACCTCCAAGGGTTCCACTCAGCATCAGGAAGATGCTCTCAGACCTTGAAGTGTGGGACACTGTGCTGGGGAATGCATGTCTTTAAAGGTAGCCAGGTTATTCATTTGGAGATCAGGAATAGGAAGTAATTCCCACAGGGGCTATCCTGAGCAAAGAAACTTTCTCAGTGAGCCTGAGCTTCCTCTTCTGTATAATGAGAGTAACAAAAAGCCAGTTCCTGGGGTGTCATGAAGAAGGAATGACACAGCATAAAACACATCATGTACTGGCACATAAAAATGATTTATTATAATTATTAAGATGAACCTGTGAAAAGTTAGTAAACTGCAAAGCTGGGGTCATGGCCTAGGTCTAGCTAAGCCAAGAGTGTCTTCCCACCAGATAGCTGTTTCTTGTTGTCTTAGAGGAAAATGCCTGCCTCTTACTGGGGACCCTCTAGGAAATGAAAACACACCTGGCAAAGGTAAGGTGTTTACCATTCCATTTCAGAGCACACTGAGTTGTTGTGATGTGAGGGGCACATCACTCATCAATGTCCTACAACTCTGAATGGAAGACTTTAAAAAGCCTGCTACTAAATCCTGGAGCAGCTTTTGATACAATTCTACAACCCTCTTGTCTTTAGGTTACCTAGAGCCCATGAAAGCCCAGAAAAGCCCTCGGGAGGGTCAATGAACAACTCTTAGCCAGAGTGGATTTTGTGGAAAATACGCAGGCAATCGATAGCATCCACAGAGCTGACAGAAGCCTCTGAAACTTGTCTGAATTTACACACAGGATCAGACACACACACGGGCTGTCTAGGCTTAATGAGACCTCAGAGATCACCTAGTCTGGGGCTTTTATTCCACAGGAAGACACTAAGGCTCAAGGCTGGGACACAGTTTGTCTGAAGCCACCCATTAATGACAGAGCTGCAATCATAATTCATACCTCCACACTACCAGGTCAGGGCTTAAATAGACTAGCACTCCTGCCACATGTTTACTGAATACATCGCAGTATAAAAAGTGCCCTCCAATGTTAGGCACCAGAAATGGGAGGCTGAAGTCACCTGGGGGGCATGCCCAGCACAGCACTGCTGTCTTACGCAAGCCAGTGCTGGGCCATAGGATCACCAGCTTTGTCCAAGGAGCCCAACTGCAAAGTGTCAGGGAGCTGCAGCCAAAAGCTGCCAGTTCAGTGTGTGGTCGGTAACAGATCTGGTGACAAGTGAAGGACACACTTTGTCCTGAGCACGTGAACGTGGTGGTCTGAACACACAGAGCAGCACTCAGCAATCACCCCATTCTAAACACTGTTGGCAGATGAATACCTAAGGCTAGCTTCCCATGTCAGGTGAGAAGCAGTAACAGCCTCTCCCAGGAGTTTCCCATCCTGTCAGCAGGTAGGAAAAGCTAGGTTTTCTAGGGAACAGGCCCTGCTACCTGCTGGAGCTTAACATCAAGGGCGGGCACAGTCTTGGGGGAACTCTCAGGAGTCCTACTCTGGCTCCTTCTACTGCAAAGGTTCTTAAAAGTCTTTATTTTTCCAATCTCAGTTCCTTCTCAGCCACCCAAACAACCTGACACACTATCATGAGTAACTCCAGATCACTGACAGGAATTCTCAAAAGGGAGGCTCTGGAAGCTTGGAATCAGAGGAAGAGACACAGGGAGACAAATCCTGGTACATCTTCCCCTCAGCTCAGTCACCTGCTGCTCCTGCTTAGGATTCTTTGGAGACCATCTTGAGAGTTCAGTCCTGTGAGCTCCTAAATTATTAGTATTAAACTCAACTCTCAGTTTCACCTCAGAAAGCGTTGTCCTAATGCAGAGGGCAACCATCTAACAGCAAAATCTCCATCCTTGAATTACACGAACTCACAGATGTGGGGTTAGGTATGCTGTACGTCTCCTTGTGGTCACTGGAAGACTCAATGATACCTCCTTAGCATCAAATGAGAAAGGGGCCAAGGAACATGGAAGCTTCGCCCAACTTGGGAGAGTTCATTTCCAGGTTATATAATTACTTCACTTAGTAAGCACCCCACTGAGAGTGAAAGAAGAAAATACCTTGTCCACATAGCCACCCAGAACCACCATCCACAGCAGGCCTGGGTAGGACAAAGTCCTGGCCTCAGCTGCCTGCCTTTACTCACTGGGTTTTGTATTAAGGTACTTCTTAAATTTGCCCATTATATAGTAAAAAAGTAGTGAAGTCTTCTTTGAGTACTGGCCTGTTCTTACTGACTAGAAGGTTAAATATTAACTATGTTGAATAACAGATCTCTTTGGTGATGTGGAAGGGTCTACAATGACAAATGACAAGGCCAAGGGGGCATGACCATCAAATGACCTCTCAGCCCAGTGCTGTGTGTGGGAAAATCAAGCAGACCTGCCATGCTGAAAAAAAACAAGCTTAGGTGAAAGATGAGGGAAGAAAGGCTGTACTTTCCAAATACCCCAATTAAGAGACTTTGAGGCTAGCCTGGGCTACACATTGAGACCCTAACTCCGATGATAGTGAGAGAGGTCTAGGATGAAGCCAAGGACCGAGTTACATGGTCAGGGTTGAAATGGGTTCTAAGGTTTATGTGTTATGTAATGAAAATCATTATCATGGTGATCTTCTGGCCCTCTTTGTCTTGTCTCTTGTTAATTTCTGTATATCCTATGGCATGGTGCCATAAAAATATTTATTGATAGTACAATAGACCTCGGTGTTGTGTCCAAGACCAGGGCTGGCCCTCAGCACCTGACCCCTTTAGTTTCAGTGTTCTGAAGCCTACTTGTCCCTACCAGCTCTGGCATACTTGGGCAGCACCGCACCCATCTTAGTCCTTGACCTGTCTGATATAGTCAGGCACGCAGGAACCAGCCTACAGTAGATCAAGTTAGTAGAAAGGGCTCAGCTTGGCATAAGCTTAAACAAGGTCTATACTTCAAGGGCAACTGCACTTTTAGGCTCCCCAGAGGGGAAGCAGACTAGATGAACTATTCCCAGAATGCTTTGGAGAAATATAGTCATTGTTAGCTGTGACAGCTTTGTTTGGTAAGCTCTCCAGGCTGACAGAGCAAGGGTGGTGAACAGGTTTCAACTTCAGAACCAAGGGTTATTTGGCTGATTGGTAGAGATGGAAGAGGCTGTACAGGAAAGGCCTTTGGATGAAGCCTAGGCCCACAGGGACAAGGCATGGTGATTGACCACAGTCTGAATAACTTGGAAGACAGGGAAGGACATATGCCAACTATTGGCAGAAATCCCTTCTACTGTGCTGGCCATCAAAGTCAGGAAAGACTGAGGCATCTCTGGGGCAACAGCTGGGGTTTGGTGCTGGGCACTGGGGCTTCTGTCCCAGTATCTACTGGGACTAGAAACCCTGCTGTATATACTGATGGCTGAATGGGCAGAAGGGGAAGTAGTACTTATCAAAAAGATAGCTATAGTTGGGCGTGGTGGTGCATGCCTTTAATCCCAGCACTGGGGAGGCAGAGGCAGGCGGATCTCTGAGTTCAAGGCCAGCCTGATTTACATAATGAGTTCCAGGTCAGCTGGGGCTACAGGGTCTCAAACAGACCAAAA
Source organism: Eospalax fontanierii (assembly GCA_035773235.1). NCBI lineage: Eukaryota > Metazoa > Chordata > Mammalia > Rodentia > Spalacidae > Eospalax > Eospalax fontanierii. The sequence continues at coordinate 54,161,713 of CM069541.1, forward strand.
AAAAAAAAAAAGCTAATTATCTAATTAAACCCTTCAAGTCTCAGTCTTCTCAGTTGTGAAATGGAACTACAGTGCTCATATGCCAGGTGCAGGTGGACTAAATGAGTGACTGGTGAGAGCTGTTTGTAGACTGTAAATTGTTCTTGAACTAAAGAGTATTAGCACAGTAAGGACTCTTATCCAAGGCCTAACAGGTTCCCTACACTCCAGGATCTTATGTAAAAGGTAAGGCAGCATTATTTCAGTCATAAATTCTGTGATTTCAGCTGCCAATGCACACAAACACAGTGGTTATCAAAGTGCTGGCTCATACTAAACAAATGGCAAATGATAACTGCTTTTAACCTTTTATCTGTTGATATCATGTATTATTATTATTACCATTACTACTACTACGATTATTATTATTATTATTATTATTATTATTATTATAGAGCTGGGGCTGGAACCTAGGGCTTCACGCCTGTTAGACAAGTATTTTCCCTTGAGGAGCAACTCCATTTTCTCTCTCCCTGTATTTTTTTTGACTTAAACTTTTTCTTTGGCTGTTTTAGACAGGGTCTCCTTGTAGTCCTATAGACTAGGCTGGCTTAAATCTCACAGAGATCTGCCTGCTTCTGCCTCCTGAGTGCTGAGATTAAAGCCACATGCCACCACACCCAGTCTCATGTTTACTTTTGTATTTGTGCATATATATTACACGTGTGTGTTTGTGTTTGTGTGCATGTGGAGGCTGGAGGTCATGTAGGGTGCCTTCTCAATCACTCTCCACCATAGTTTTTGAGACAGGGTCTTTCATGGAACCTGGAACTTAGTAATTCAGCTTGACTAGCTGGTCATCAATCCCCATTACTGTGATTATATGCATATACCACTGTGGCTTGGCTTTTACATGGGTGCTGGGGACTAAATTCAGATTCCCATGCTTGCATAGCAAGTGCTTTACAGACTGAGCTACACTGCCAACCCCTCCTGGTAATATTTAAAAAGATCTTTGCCATGGGTCTCACTAACAGAATCCATTAGTGTTTCACTGTCGTAGAGTGGTGGAGAACTGCCTTAGGTTTGGATTTTACAGAAAAGCCTGAGTGTCCCTCAGCCCCTGACCTTCTTAGGAATAAATGGCAGAGGGTAGCTGGAGTAGGGACCTCCTCTGAATTATCAGAAGATAGACAGCTGTAGTCACAGAGCAGAGCATGTTGTTCCCACCCTCTGCTGTGTGTACCTGCATTCAGAGTGGACAGTGGATTTCTGTGAGATCAGCAGGGAGGCCTGGCTAATGCTGTATACTGAAATTCTCCACTTAGAAGAGCTTGATCAGGGGCCATGGGAAACCTCTGCTCTGACTGACACAGGATGGATGCATAGAGGAGCTCATCCATCAATGTCAGGAAGGATCTGAAGCACCTGGCTTGTCAGGTGAAATAAAATAAATTATTTACTGATCCAGAACGGAGCTGCTCACTTAAATACTCATGAACGGTCTGACGTTTGCTGCCCTGAAGTTTGGTTTGAATTGAAGGAAAGAATTTCTAGATTGCTGTGTGCAGGTGTCTGTTGTGTGAGTGAGGGTGTATGCCATGTGCTTTGTAAGGAGGGAAGAGTCTGAGGCTAGCTACTTGACTACCTAGGAAAATGAATTTCCTATTCATTAAATGGCACAATACTCAAGGCACAGTTTATGTGACTGCCACTGTTGCAGGAGTACCTAGTGAAGGTTCTCCTTTTGTTGCTAAAGTTTGAACTTAGTTCCTAATATAAGCAAATGCTGTGGGTTGTTTTAGAGCTCCCCAGAGTTGTGACTGTCCACCAGAGGGTGCCATGGGTTCCACTGGAAATAATCTGGAGCTTCTGGGATCTCAAAGCCTCACTTCAGAGAACTCAGCTCTGGGGAGAGATACCTACATCACAGGCATGATCCTTTTCTACCACTGTGGTCACAAGAAGGCTCTGGCAGGAGAGTCACCACTGAATCTGAGAGACCTGGTTCATTATCTGCAAGATGGAGACCAGGAGGGATGGCAAAAAGCAGCAAGACAAATTACAGTGCTCCCAACATGAAGCTAAGCTACCATTCACAATCAGTTTCTACAAGCTGGATACTTTCATATGATCCTGAAAGGCAATCACACTACAACACCCTTTCACAAAGGGTAGAAATTAAAGGTTGAGGAGGGAAGGGCTTGTTCAGGTTAGCACTGAAGTTCAGAGGTACAGGTATGACTTGAATCTGGTCCTGACTGGAGGAGCTTTTTGCTCCTCTCAGAATCCCATGGAGTTTCTTCCTTGGAGCAAATCTGTAGGTCAGAATCAGGTGAATAAAAATGTGTCCTTTTGTTTCTGCAGAGGGGCGGGAAGCCAGGCCTGTGATTCCCTGGTTGTCCTTGGCACTGCTGCTCATACTGAAGAAGAAGCAGGTGTACCTTGGGGTGTCTTCCCCAAGGTACATCCTGCCTTGGCCTCATTAGCAGTTGAGCTACTGGCTCAACTCCTAGAAAGAGGCCACCAGAAAAGGCAGACTGTGGGGTTCACTTAGTAGCGTCTTCTGTGCAAGCGTGAGTTTGACTGCTTGCAAAAAATGTAAGTGTGGTGGTGATACCTGTATTCCTAATGCCGGGAGGGGGAGGTAAGGGGAACCCTGGAGCTTGCTGGCCAGTCAGTCTAGCTGAATTGGCAAACTCCAGGTTCATCAAGAGATGCTGTCTCTAAAAAAATAAGGTGGAGGCAAAGGTGAGTATGGGTTTGTCAGATGTGGCCATCTACAATGAGTTCAACAGCAGTGCTAAGATGGTCATCCTGAGCTTGGGCACCTGAAGATCAAATGCTACCATGCCCAGTAGAGGGAGTTGATCTAATGCTACCAGACAGTGATGGTAACTGCTTATAGTTCCCCTGGCTCTTCCTATAGGCTCTGGTGCTGATAGATGCATGCACTGCAGAGAACTTTACCATGACACAAGCCAGGAATCCAGGGATGTACAGGGGTTTGGGAGGCTGATGTCCTCCAGGGTACACTAAGCATAGACCTACTGCAGGCTGAGGTTTCAAGACTGCAGGATCAGGCTGATGAGCATACAGGTAAGACTTCCTGGAGAACAGAGATATGGAGATGAGTCACAGGACTCAGAATAATCTTGGGGTTTGTCAGCATGGGTGGCCTCTGGGGGAACCATAGTCTTCTAGGCTCTGGCTCCTTGAACTACAGGCCATGACCCATATGGGGACATGTAACAAATAAAATGAAGGGACTGTGAGAAATGTGGCAACAGTATATGGTTCTGAACATGCCCCAGCTCACATCTGATTCAGAATCAATGCGTAATGAATCTCAGGTGTTCCTGGTGGCAACTGCCCATGAAGGACCTCCTGATGTCACTGCAGCCTTGATCACCCAACATACTTACTTGGTAGTACATATGCTGTCAGGCTACCTAATGCCAACCAACATGGCCTGCAATGCCTGGATTGGGATCTACAGGGTGTTGTGAACTGCAGTATTCATACTGTACACACAACTCTTCTGCTCTCATGGAGACATGATGATTTAATTATGGGAAACAAAAACTTGTGGTATGTTCCTATCACCATTCTTCAGCATGTATCCAATTAATACACCTTTGGATTGTACTGTTAGAATGTCTGACCTAAAAAATTGGTGTTTGAGATGCATTAAAAAAAAAAAGGTCAAGTCAGGCATGATAGTACATGCCTTTAATTCCAGTTCTTGGGAGGCAGAGGTACGAAGATCTCTGTGAGACTAAGGCTAGCCCAGTCTACATAATGAGTTCCAGGCCAGCTGAGGCTGTATCAACCCCTCCCCTCAGCCCTTCCCTCAAAAAGAAAAAAAAAAAGATGAAGGGTGACTGAAAAAGATCCTCAGCACTGACCTCTGGCTTCCACAGGCATGTACGAACATAACACACAGACTTACAGACACATACACACAGAAGGGGAGAGAAAGAGAGAACAGACTTTTGCTACTACAGTTAAACACAGACACTAAGGTTAAACACCCTTATTCCTTATTTTAGGAAACTTTTGATGACAAAAGCACACACAGAAAATGTTAAAATCATGGGTGTACATAAAAAAGCTGGCTTTCCCACAAAGTCTCCAAACCAATGAAACAAGCATTCAAATCAAGAACGAGCCCCTCACTAGCCTCCCAGAAGCTCACCTCCTGCAAGGATGACCATTGCCCTTGATCTGACATAAGCTTGCTCCTTCCCTTTATTCCTTCCCTCCCTCTCTCTCTCTCCCCCTCCCTCCTTCCAATTCTTTTTTGGGGATAGAGAACATGACCTTGAGCAGTAGCAAATGCTCTACAACTGAGCTGCACTCCCAACCCTACCTCTGGCTTCTTTTTGAGTAGTTTTATTTCTATGAGACCCCCAGTGCAAAGAGCACTCAGCAACTTTATGACCACCCCTCAAACCCCAAACACATTTTGGTGAGAAAGGACAAAGTGTAGAAAGGAAGTAGGTTGTATGTCTTGTTTTAAAGTTACTGAACTATTCAGTCTATTAGAATCACCATTGTCCTTTGTGTGTATTGTGGATAGGGGATGGAACCCAGGGCGTCAAGTGTGCTAAGCACATGCTCTATGACCGGGGTACCCACCCTCAGACCCCTAGTAGCCTCTGACTACTGTGTGCTTGCTATATGACGGACACCTTTCAAAGTCTGCACATATCCTGACATTTTATCCTCATAACTACCCTAAGAGACAGGGATTATTATTATCTTTCTTTACAGATGAAAAAATTAGGGCTATGAATCACTTTCCAGTAGTGATACCATTAGTAATGGTAACAGTTTGAACCTAGACGTCTGACTGCTGCCTCTAGACAAACAGCTCTCATTTACACAGGCTACTTGCCAGCCTGAGCCATCCTATCCCACTCCTCAAAGATATCAGGGTTGGTCCTGCTGTCCCTCTCATCCAAACAAGGCAGAATTGAGGCTTGGAAAGGTAGTAAGCCTTGCTTAAGGTTTTCTGGCTGGTAACGGACAGAGCCACAGCTTGAGGCAGAGGAGGTTCATTTGCCCATTTCTTAACTCCAAAGCTGTACTCTCAGTTCCTGTCAATAGAGCTGGGAAGACAGGTCAATGACCTCTGCCCCCCCACTGCAAACAGTCACGCACAAATACAAGCTGGAAAGAAAGGTTTTGAAGAGCTTTTTGAGGGTTGTTACATATTAAAGTGGGATTAATGCCAAAACCAAAATAGATTTTAAGAAACAAATGATTTATGAGAAATAGAAAATTTGCTTGTCCTAGAGTTGGAATTAAAAATTTTCTCTCCCTACGCAGTAGGGAGAAAGACCCTGGAGGAGGTGATGACAGAGCTAGAAACAATTCACCTCCCAGACTGTGCGAACCTGGTGTCCTCTCTTCTTCTCTAGTTGAGAGGACACTAGTCTTTGTTAGGGGACAGGAAATGTGAGTGGGTCAGACCTGTGCTCTATTCAGCACCACCGTGATCTCTCTCTGCCCCTCATTTACCACCTCTTAGGTGGGGTAGCAAAAATGCCTTTCTTCTAGGTAGATGAGGAGTAAAGGGAAGCACAGTGACTCCCAGACACTGGTCAAGTAGAAAAGGTGGCCATGATGATGGTGATGATGATGATGCATTCATATCATGTTGATTAATATGGCGCCCTTTTCTATTCCTGCTAGGTTCAAGTTAAACAGAAATTCAGTGTTTAATCTGGAAGAATCAAGTCCAGACACTGGTTGAATGTGAGTTCCAGATTGTCCAGTGAGAAACAAATAAAACCCCTGAGATTATTAAAAAGCTTCTAGAATGATTAAGTGCTGAGCTTGGTAAGGAAGGAAAGGTGTGGCTGTATCCACAGCAGCTCTGAAGACACTGTACGAGTCAAATACAGGACAAGAAGTCAGGAAACTTCACAGAGCCCATCGGTTTGAAGAGTGTCTCCAGTGAGTTCTATTTCTAATCTTCTGCTTCATAAAGAAGACAAGACAGAGCACTCAGGTGGGAAAAGGATGTACTTTAAATTTCATTGCTTTAACATTTCTCAGAAAACACATTATCTTTAGTCATCCAGGTCACATGAAACTTGCATGCTGTTTCTCTGTATGTCTATGCTGACTACTGAGACAGTTCAGTTCATGGCTGCGTGAACTCACCTAACTGCACGTCGGTGGTGAATCGCAGTCTGTGGATCATGCTGACTTTGAATGACTTGTAATGGTGGCTGCTGAGCATATCCTGTACCGTGGCTATGTCAATCTGTGAGTCCTCCTCAAAAACCCCGTCTGCCCTTGAACCTGGTAGGGAAAAAAGTGTTTAGCACATAAAGATACATGAGGCTTGGCAAATGGTGTCTGCTTAAAATGCTTTGGGATAAATTAAAATAATATGGGCTATTTAATTTAGAGAAGAAAAGGCTGAGCGATGACTTAATAATGCCATTCCAGTAAACAGAGAATGGTAACATATTAATCACCCAACAATTAATTCCACAAACACAGCCTATTCTGTGGCAGGGCCTTGGCTGGGCAGCAGGGAGTCAAGGGTAGAAAAATCCCACTTGCTCTCTGCAAAGAGCCCCGCCACCTTGTCACTCTTCTTGTTCCATTTTCGAAATGCAATTTTCCTGATCACAACGGTAACCCATGTTCCATGAAGAAGCCTTCCCAAAACCCCAACACCCTGTGGACCCTGGCGTCCCCTCAGGTGGGTGTTTGAGTGTCTGTGACTGGCTGCCTCTGAAATGTGGCCACCACATGACTTCTGACTCATCATTCTAAAAGCTCAATCATGCATTCACTCACCAAGCATTCAGGGAGACCTTTAAGCACACTAAGCACCCTAATATGTGACATGGGAGACAGGCAGGAAGACAGCCACCCCTAAACATCTTCTGGACCCCAGGCTTCCTCAATGATGCATAGGCAGCCAGTGTCGGCCAGGCAGCTTATTAACGGCTCAACAACTTCCAGTCACCCTCATCACAGTACCTTCTCTCAGGTCCTCCCAAAGTCCTCAGATTGCTCACAAGTCCAAAGTTATACCCCACAAAGGCAAACCAGCCTCCAGTGTCCAGAGTCCGAGACACGCACTTCTCAGGCAAAGCTATCAGGTCCAGAAGACTCCCTTAGTCCTACTTTAGAGTGGTCGAAACCCCCCTATCCTCAGGCCAGCTCAGCTCTCACCTCCTCCATGAAATCTTCTGACAGCTTTGACTGGCAGTGACTTTCCAATGACTGGTGTACACTGGATCTGGAGCTGGGGAGACCTGGGCTCAAGCCTTAGCTTGACTTCTAATGTGCTGTGTGATCTCAGCTACCTCTGTGAATTCAGTTGTCATTCACAGAGTGTTATAATTCATGTAAAGAAGCTAATACACAGTATGTTTAATAAATAGCAACCCATGGTCAATTTTATTCATCAGTATGTGATCAGAGAGGATCACACTGAACCTTGCCCTACTTAGTGGCTGCTTTGTCCTAAAGAGGAAGCTTCCTGAAGGCCAGTGAAGATTCTACCTCATCTTTATACTTTCTCCTGAGAGTGGTACAGGCATGTGTGTGTTTTTACTAAGTTTTACTAAATAAGCAATAGCTAGCATGTATGAATGTGTACCTGTGTCAGGCAGGATGAAAGTTCTGTATTCTTGTCATGACATTTAAGCCTCATGACAACATGGAAGGTCCTGGAATTTCCCACCTGAGACAAGAAGCTGTCATATCCTGAGGTCACAGGAGCAAAGGCAAACCTTCCCTCAGTACCCAGTCTGAAGTGTGTACTTCTGAGGTATAGTTAGTTGCTCATGCTGCTTCGGAATGAGGGGAACATACACCAGACAGGGGCTCTTGGCCCTATGCAAGCACCCAGACACAGGTCCAGGGAAAACTCAGAGGATTCCTTGGGACAGAGTTGTAGAACAGATAACTCTTGATTTGGGTCTCAAAGTAGAAACTGCTGTTATATAACGGGCAGTCTGATAATTAAATGCTTTTCTTTGCCTAAGGGGCAACCTTTTTAAGAAATCATTTTCTACCAGGTGTGGTGGTATATGCCTTTAATCCCAGAAAGAAGCAGGACAGCCTGGTCTACACAGCAAGTTCCAGGCTACATGAACTGTCTCAAAAAACAACAACAACAACAACAACAAAATAAATCAGTTTCCTTTTACATTGAATTCACTCATTAGGAACTGTATGCTTTGTTTCCAACCATTACAGTTAATCACAGCATGGCCCACCCATTATGGTTAACCACAGCGTGGACAATTCGGCACCTGCAGTAGGCCTTTCCCTTAGGAAGGGAGGCTCCACAGTCATCTTAAGAGTGTCCACCCTACCCAGGGCACCTGGCTCCCTGTCTCACTCCCTCCTGCCCTCCCCCCTATTCTTCAGGAGCTTGGCTCAAAAGAGGTCTCCCTCCTGGGAGATCTTCCCTGTCTCCAGGTCCCAAAATCTAGTATGGCTCCTTTTTGAGGATAGCTACCAAGCAAGTCAATATGTGGGAGGCAGGCACAGAGACAGCTGCCGGCCGAGTATTCGGTGTCAGATTCTCAGGGAAGGAATATCGGAGGGGTGCAGAGTCAGCAGCACGTTGCAGGACAAGCTGAGCAGCACCCCACCTCTGCAACAGTCAGCTGGTGAACCACTCTCTTTCTTTGGAGCACTGTGATTTTGGACAGAGGGGTCATGGTCATGGTCCCTGCTTCTCCTGGGACCATTAATGGGACATCACAATGAGAGACTGGCTGCTAGGAAAGTTGAAAATAGTCATTGTTCTCCAAGATACATTACTAACTGAAATGTAACTGCCAATATGCATTTATCACTATTTTAGAATTTTTTATACATGAGAACTTAAAGAACTTTAGTAAAATATTAAAGTCCTTTAATGTTTTAAAAGTCATTTGCAGCCATCTTTTCTGAGAGAATGTCACATTAGATGTAACTTAACTGTTGAGTTCCAGAACTTCCAATTTCTTTACTAATTGGTATTTTCTAAATATTGCAGGTATTTGATTTGGAAAGAGGTAACAATTCATTATGCTAAAATGCCAATTACAAAAAAAATCCACATTTAAGATTTTTATATTTTATGATGTTGGATTAAAACCAATTTAAAAATTACTATAATGTGACATATAATTTTTTACTGAGCCATTTCAGTGCCAGCTGCTAATAAAGCATCTTAGCTGTAAATGATAATTCAGATGCTTTTAGATAAAGTGGTGCATAAATATGGCTGGAAATTGATTTAGCTTCTTGCAGAAGTTACTAAAGAATGACACTTTGTTTAATACATCAGCTAATGTAGTCCTAAAAGCTCAAACAAGTGCCAGTTTTCACTCCTAAATTTGCTATGGGAGATTAATGAAAACTTTATATTTTGCTGAAATGTTAATAATAGGCAGATGAGATGATAGGATTTTAGTCAAGGTCTCACAGCTACAAGTACCCAGCAAGGCTTGTCAATTTCCTTCTATTAATTTTGTTCAAGACTTCCATAGCTGGAGCCGACTCAACATTAATGCTTCATGCGCTGACCTTCAATCTCTGCCAGTGTAAATTCACATCCCATTGAGGATTTAGGTTCTCCGAAGCTTGGGTGAGTTGAGCCTTGCCCCTACTGGCAGGCATATGCTGGCTCCAGGATCAGGAGGGCACAGCACCAGAGGCGCAGGGAAGGCGCCTTCCAGCATGTGCTCCATTTCCTGCTGCTCACTCAAAGCTGGTCATTTGCTGAATGGCAGTGGTCGCTCCCTGTGCTCCACCGCTGGTTTTCAAGTAGGCCCACGAGTGCTGCTGCACGGAGCTTATCTGTGTGTACATGAGTGGCTTGCCTGTCTAGCAGTGTGTGGAATGCTGAGAGAGCACTGGCAGGAGAGGCAGGACACATCATCTCCAGAGCTTAAACCCTGCTACAGAACACACGGGAACAGGATGCTGAGTGTGGTGGTGCATATTTTTAATTCCAGCACTAAGGAGGCAGAGGCAGGCGAATCTTTGTGAGAAAGACCACTCTGTTCTACATAAGGAAGTCAGCTGGGACCACAATGGGAGACAAACCAAAACCAAACCAAATCAAACCAAACCAGGACAAGGCAGAGAAGCTCAATAAATGGTCCATGTAAGAGACACTTTTATCTCCAGGCAAATATTTGAAGTAAGGCATTTATCAGAAGTGTGTTTGGGGACCAGAAAAATTCAGTGTCTTGGTGTGTAAGCTTTTACTGTCTACCCTTCTGGAGACTGAGCTCAGTCACACATGCAATATGCTTAGCATGTGACAGTTTGCATATGAAAATCATTACTGTGCTATCAACTCCACATTAAAAATCCACTTCCGTTCAAGAGATGACATTTTACCTCCTCAAAGTGAAAAGTAGAGAGCGCCAAAATGTCTTAAAAATAAACACACAAAACCTTCCCAAATCATTAATTTAATTGAAATATAACCCTCTGATATTTTGTTAAATTAGCAATTAAAAAGGTCACAAGCAATTAAATGAAACAAAAGTCACACTGTGTTCCTCTACATTAGTGCTGAACTAGGTCTTCTAGTGAATGACAAGATAAATTGTAATGGTGCCTTCAAAGACTTCACAGTGTATTCTGTCAAAGCTGGGAGTGTTAATGTCTCTATGTGCCATGGATTACCATAATGTATCGTGTCAAAACGCTCCAGCTGCAATAACTCAAAGCTGTATTGTGATAGATCAAATTTTGGGGTGGGGTTTAATAGCGACTTGAGCACCAGAGTGCAAATGGACTGACAACAAAGCTCTGAAAAGGTCTAGGGACAACAGAGAATCCCAGAGGCACCTAGTCTTTAGAGTAAAATCAGGGAGGACCAAGGAATGGGGCCCCTGACTCAGGGAAAGAGGGGCCAAACAGGAAACAGCAAAGGGAACCAAGCAGAGAGGAGGCAAAGGAAGAGAGTCCGAGGCAATTCTAGTGCTTGCAGTAAAGAGGGGGTGCTGTGAGAGTGAGGCCTGGGGGGTGGCTTTGGGCTTAATAACATTAGGTAGACCATGGATATAACATTAGATGTGGATTAAAACATCTACTCTTGGCCCCTCACTATAGGCTTAGAATGGGTCAAGCCTTGCCCAGGAGTCCACAGGAAGCTGGGAGAGGACTACTAGAGCTGAGTCCATGTTCCTGTGCTGTTTCTAATCCTCCCTCAGGTTGTGCTGAAGGCTATTCCTGTCCTACCTGTGGCCTCACATTGCAATGAGCAGTGGCAAGGCAAGAGAATATAGACTGTGGAACAGTGAATTCTGAATTACCGATTCTCAAAGTGCAGGCTTGGGCCCGGTGGTGGGGTAGCTCCAGGTTCCCTTGGTTCTACACTATCTTCAAGGGAATGATAAGACACCACTTGCTTTTTATGCTCATTTCTTTCCAAGTATACCAAGTAATAAAGAATTCTGATTCCACGTTGCAATTAACCTTTAGGAAACTATCACTTGAGTTTTGATATAAATGAAAATTAATACCAACAATTATCTGAGAAGGGTATTAAGTATTCTCCCTGTTTCAACAGTGTATCTCTGTTAGGACAAATTTTCTTCATATACTACAACCAAAATAATAAAGTAACAAATTTGAGTGCAGAAGCAAATGAGAAAAATCTGGGGTATTCTATGTTAAGACAGACAGAAGCAAGCAAAAATATAAAGCTGAGCTTCAGCTCAGTTTGTACAGTTTTGCCTAGCAGGCAGAAGGCCCAGGGCTGGAGTAAACCAGAGTCCCCAGCACTGCACAAACCATCATGGAGGCCATACCTGAATTCTAGCACCTGAGAGGTGGAGGCAGATCAGGAGGCCAAGGTCATCCTTAGCTACATAGAGTTCAAGATCAGGCTGGGCTAAGTGAGATTATACCTTAAAGAGAAAGAGATTAGATGGGGTGTAAAGTAGTGCCATCCTCATAAGAAATTATAAGAGAACCTACATTTCAAAATTTAGTTATGCTGATTTATTATTTTTTCTTTTAAAAGATATTTTATTATTTTTATTTCATCTGTACATGTGTATTGCCTGCATGTAGGTAAGTGCACCCCTGTTGTGCAATGCCCACGGAGGTCAGAAGAGGGTGTCAGATCCCCTGGAACTGTAGCTACAGATTGTTGTTAGCTGTCAAGTGGGTGCTGGAAATTGAACCCTGGGACCTCTGCAAAAGCAGTCAGTGCTCTTAACCATGGAGCCATCTCTCCAGCCCCTAGTACTGCTTTTTCAATGAATTAATAAACACATACCATTCCCTAATTCAAAAAGATTTCATACAGTGATTCTATGGGCACTGAGAGAGACACTTAGAGGCAATGGTTTTCTTTCAAATGAGCAGGCACTAGTCATTAAATCATAGCTCGGATGAACTCACTGTATGTTACTGCAGATTTCTTGTATCTACAGAGTAAGTTACAAGGGACTTTCAAATTCAGCCTCTGGTTCAATGGGTCTTAGACCAAGTCTAAAAGACCTAATCTAGTACAAGTTGAAGCAATTTCAATCTCCCCATGATTCTAGACCTCAATCAGATGAGCAGCCAATGTTACAGCCTCACCTTTCAACTTTTCATAGCCCAACTCTGACTTTTTCTTCTAATCCAGAAATAGTTACCAAGCTCCTATCACATGCTAGGTGCTGGGTTGGTGCTTCAGGAACTCAGAAGGAAGCAGGATTCCTAGATGCTGAGAAGGGAGCAGGACAGTTCAAGGGAATGGGTGGGAAAACCATGAAGTGCAAAGGGTGAGTGTGTATTTACAGGAGCAGTAAGTGCTGGCCTTTGGTGGGAGAGAAGGGAGGGGGGAAGAGAAGAAGAAGGAGAGGAGGGTGGGAGGGAGGGAGAGAAAGGAGGAGATTTGCATTAAGAGCCAGGCGAATACACAGCTCAGGCCCTGGCAGACAGTAACATACAGCTAGGCAAGGAACTAATAGGGAGAAGGAAAAACAAATCATCATCCCTTCCACTTGACCGCCAACTCTTTCAATCCTACAGCAACTGCTCCTGCTTTAGCCAAGCTGGACTTTGCTCAGGTTGGACCATTTGACCAGGGTGTCTTTTCTTTAAAATGTATGTACTTCAAGGTCTGGTCTCTCTTGTGAAACCTGCAGGCCTGGGGGAAGGCTCTCAAGGTTAAGTCTTTTACACAAATTATCTGCGGTCTCCTTGCGGAGACACGACACACTGTCACCAGCAAACGTTCACCAAAATCTGCCAGTGGAATGAACAACCATAAGCTTTGACCAGCGAAGTTTCAATGGTGCCAAAACAGTACCTGATGGTTCTACCTTATCCTGTGAGTTTACCTCACCCCACAGAACCTACTGTGCCAATCAGACTCTTCAATAGAGAGGATACACAGAAAACAGGAATCTTGCCTGGCATTATCTGAACCTATACTAGGTGTTGGATGCTACATGGTCAGCTCTACAAATATGGGATTGCCATTTCATTTTCTTGTTATGTTGGATGGTATAGGACTGTATAGGACTCGAAAGGTCATCCCACTACCATAGTTAGGAAACTAGGATAGGCCAGGGCCAAGTCTGTCTAATTCCAAGCCGTGCACTTAACCACTGCAGCCCTCCCTCGGGTCCTTTAATGGGCTGGGAAGGTACAACTCCATGGGCCATAACTGTATCAAGGGGGAGGTAGAACACAAACATGCCTGGCATGCAGGAACAAAAGAAATCTGGGCCAAGACCAAACTGTCTCCCTAGTCAGACTCAACACTGGACGCCCGAGTGAATCCTGGAGAAAAACCTCTTCCTTAGCTCTCTGCATCCATCACTTTTTTTTCCAGAGGCTGTTTAAGTCCCCAAAGTCTCATAAGCCCAAAGCTTCTCTTCTATTAAACACTTCCCTTCAGCTACTAGTCATTTCTGCTGGTCTCTAAAAACAATCAATAGGTGATATACTACAGCACACACAGGCCCCTCTGCAGTAATCTCTTTAAAGCCACCAGGATCCCACAGTAGGGTATCTGCCACACTACAAGCGGGGCAGGGATCCTTGCTGTCACCGTGCTTAATTGATTAAACTCTTGGAGCCAGGCTTGGCCTGGCTGGAGGACTTTCCATGTGGAGATTTCAGGCCTTCCTCAATAAATCAAGGTAATCTTGTTTTATGAGCTGATCAGAAAGCAACACAAAGCAGGTTTGGACAACTTTTGAAAGAGCAGAGGCCCTTTTTCCCAGGCCTGCCTGCTTCTTAGCTCACTCCTTGCACCCCTGCACAGTTCAGGACTCAGGGCTTCAGATGAACACTACTCAGCTTGGAGAATTCTTTTACCTATTGTTTAACTCCCTCCCCCTCTTCACCCCCTCCCTCCTCCCCCGCTCAGAAACCTATTACTCTTCTCTTTCTTTTATTTTCTATTTTTAAGACAGAGTCTCTATGTAGCCCCAGCTGGCTGGGAACTCATACTGGCCCTGATCGCACAGAGATCTATCTACTTCTGCCTCCCAAGTGCTGGGAAAGGCCTGTGCCACCACGCCTGGAAAAGCCCATTACTCTTGAAACAAGCACTCGAATCTGTTTTGCTCTAAAAAGCATTGACTCTTCACTTCAGTCCACCAGGTAGTTAAAAGCACAATGAAAGCCTGGCAGCTTTGTCTTCATTTTGTATGGACTTTGGGATAAAGACAGAGAGATAAATGATTGTCCACAACCTTCCAACTGAGTTACCTTGAGTTCTAGATCATCATACAGGACACCCTTCTCCACTCAGGTGAGGGTAATTATCCATGATGAGTAACAGATTTAGTCATTTAACAACTTTATCAGACCACCTTGTGGGAGGGATAACCTTCAGGACCAGAGCTGAGCAAGGATGGGTCAAATATGGGTGGGGTCATATCTTGACCAAGACTGCTTAATTATGCATTCCTCCTGCTCTCCATTTAAATCTAACATCATGCCAGTACCCAAATACAGACTTGGGCAGTCACTAAGGAGCTTTATTTATTCCTCTTCCCATCGTGGCCTCATTGGCTGAATCTCTCTGCTCTGCTCTCACACGTACTGGTCTCTTTAGTATACTGGGATGGAGGGCCCGGGCTCTTAGCGGAAAGCTCTGGCAAGTCTCAGCAACTCTGGATTTTGCTATTTGCTCTTCAGCCCTGTAGTTACCACAAGGATCACAACAGAGATCCAGTGTCAACATCTGAGGGACAAATGTGTTACCAAAACGAATACAGCTGCCCTTCAGAGGTTGGAACACAACCATCTTATAAAAGGGCTGGACACAGCTCATTATGGGTTTGTTGAAAGTTGTGTTGACAAAATTCCCACTGTGTCTTGGCTCCTGCTCAAAGCACAGGAAAATGAGTAGTGAGGTCTTCCAGAAAACCTAACGCTGTGGACAGTTTTCAGGGCAAAATACCCGAGGGCTAGGAAGTCTGACTGACACCAAGATGTCCCTCTCCCTGACTCCAGAGTCAAGGGACAGCGCACAGCGCTGAAAGAACTCTACTGGCATCAGTCACTGCAGAGAATGACACCTGATGCACCACCAAACCATTAGTGGGGGCAGTGGACACAGTCTGGGGCCAGGAGCCGCCTGCAGGAGTGCAAGCCCCTGTGCCCTCACTTAGAGCCCAGACAGGGCTTGCGGCTCATCAAACATGTTTCCTCAGTGCTCTAATGTACCAGTGTACCGCTTAATGAAAGTTCTTAATTGTAATTCAATTAATTACATACACAGAGTCCCCAATTACATTTTCCAATAAGACATTGGCTGTGGTACAGGTTTAAATGCACTTAACCAATTTTAATATATTAAGACCAATTTCCCTTGAATACTAATTACTACCTAATGATGAAATGAAAAGGGGGGATCTTTTGAGGAAGGGGGAAGAGTGAAAAAGGCAACTCATGTGGAAGTTCTCAGCCCATGTAGCACAATGAAGGCTTTCATTACTGAAGAAGTTTGTGTACACAGAGTGCACGTTACAGAGCTTTTGGCTGCAGAGGTCAGTTCCTCCTCTGCCCAAGGGGCCTGTGGGACATCTACAACACTACTGGAGGGAGTGGAAGAACAAGGAGAAGGCTGTGTGCTCAGAGCAGCTTTGCTGTCTGGAGGATGCTCGGGCCAGGCATTGGCAACGGTCAACTCTTGTGTGATGCACTGCAGTTCATCAGGAACTTTAATGTCCAGTGTCATTTACTTCTCTCTATAGATGAACTCTCACAACAACCTCAGAAAGCAGGGTCATCATCACATCTGACACATGGAGAGATGAGTGAGATTCATAAAGGAGAAGGACTTTCCCAAGTAACACAGGATAGAGCCAAACACCTCACCTTTCCTCCTTCAGCTCCCATTAACAAATAGCAAAAGGTGGACACAGGAACTCTGCGAGAACAGCTCCATCTCATTTGAACTGTCAGTGTGCAGGGAGCTTGTATGAAACATCAACTAGAACATTCCTTACGGTGAACACCACCTACCTCCAAGTCAGACAAGTAACTGCCTTTCAGCAATAACTCAGGACCAGGAGCGTTACAAATGCCTGCTCTTCTAAACAGAGTTTATTTGCATGATCACAC
Source organism: Eospalax fontanierii (assembly GCA_035773235.1). Lineage (NCBI taxonomy): Eukaryota > Metazoa > Chordata > Mammalia > Rodentia > Spalacidae > Eospalax > Eospalax fontanierii. Next base: position 54,178,264 of record CM069541.1, read on the forward strand.
TTTTCTTTGTATTTGACGAGTACTGCTGTCATCTGATGAAAGAGTTTTAAAGCCCTTGCACTCAATGTACATGCTAGAAGCTGGGGAGATTAGTAGCCTGTAACAGAAGAAAGCAAAGCCTCTAGAAACAGAGAACCACCAGGGAATCTCCAGGCCGGTACAGAGCACAAACAGGAGGAGGAATGGGTCATTATGAGACGCATCACAAAACGGTTCTGGAAACACACCTGGGTATTCCAGCAGTCATTCTCCTCACTCTTTTTCTATGGTTGTTTCTTCATCTTCCTAATTCAGCAGTGGTGGTGGGAAAGTCAAGTCCAGTCACAAAGAAAGCTGCACAGGTAAAGACGTTTGCCCAAACTCCAGGGTTTTCCCAGGGATAAGTATAGGGACATCAGGGATGGGGTCTAGGAGGTACACTCTACTAGGGAGAACAAGCCAGGTCTGGCCAGACATGGAGATGCAGAGGAGATTCAGATGTGGCCCCTGTCCAGGCTAAGGCAGGCCACAGTCTAGCTGGGAGCAGGCAAATCCACCAAGTACAGTGAGTGACCTGAGAGCAGAAGGGATTCCTAATCCAGGGCGTCTCAGCAGGTTTCTAAGAGCTGCCTGGTCTGCTGGGTCTTCAAGGGGGAACTAAATGAGGGCTTTGTGGCTGGGCCCTGCGGGTGCTCTATCTGACCAGTCTACTGCCCACCCTTCGTAATATGATCTTAAATGAAGAAAGTTAAGTTCAAATAAGCATTGAAATGCTGCAAGGTAGTATGCGTTCTGTGACTCTCCTTTGAGGGAGACTGAGCTAATATTTATTTATTTACTTATTTGTTTGTTTGGAGACTGGGTCTCAATGCAGCCCAAGCGGACCTGGAACTCGCTATATAGACCAGGCTGGCATCAATCTCAGAGATCCACCTACGTGTCTCTGCCTCCTGAGTGTTGAGATTAAAGTACACTACCATGCTAGGCTTGAGCTGATATTTAAAGAGCCATTAGTGACTCTGTGGTCAAGAGCACTTGCTGCTCTTGCAGAGACCCAGATTCAATTGGCAGCAATGGCCGGTAATTCTAGTTTCAGGGGCTCTGACACACTCTTCCAGCCTGCGTGGGCACTGCATGCATGTGGTACACATAGAAGCATGCAGACAAATACTCATATACATAAAACAGTAATAATTATAAAAAATAAAAATAATTAAAAAAAATAGAGCCATTGACACCTTTTTCCATAGCATCTTCTATTAGGGAAATAAACTAATTGGATTCAGTTTTCCCAGTGCACTTACTGAAAGAAAACACAGAGTTTGGTTTTCCAGGCTCTTCATTATTATTACTGTAACATTAGCAAGTCACTTCCCGTCTCTGACTCGCAGTTTCTTCTTCTATAAAATAAAGATGAGGAGCACGGTAAAGGTTGTTATAACAACTGTACTTGTGAACACCTTGTGAAACAGATTCATTCTTCATGGGAAACAGGGCTGGAGAGGTGACACAACCTGTCCAATGGTTCACTTAAAGTCAATGTGGTTCTAGTGACTATCCTCTAAACACTCTGCTAACCTAGTGTAACAGCCCAATGAGTGACAAAAGGGGCACAGTGTCCAGCAGTTTGTAGGCATTCCATAAAGCCTGTTAAATTTCTTGCAGATTTTGGCTCTGATGATAAGAAATTCCAGTTTCTCTTTCAGAGTGAGAGGAAGACTAAATCAGTCCTTTCTTTTAAGGACCTGGATTGGCTGCCCACATGTGATCAGTGGGAAAGGTCACTGGAGCATTTGGCAGGAAAGACAGTTGAGGCCAGCTTGCTGCCAGGATTCATACAGAAGCTTGGACAGGAATGGAGTCTTCTAGCTGCACCCTTCTCACCACGTGCACACTGCTTCCTTCTGGGCTGCTTCCAGCTTCGAGCAGGCAGTTGGCTGAAGGATACAGCAGATTAAAAGAATCCAAACTGGAAAGCGCGACTCTGGCTCCTCACACTCTTATTTAGGCTAAGATCCAACCGCAAATGTGAGCTCTTGGTCCCTAGGCAGAAACTCGTCCTATGAGCATGTTTGCGAACTTCTCTCTGGGTATAAAGACAACTGTCATAACCGTCCTCGGGACTGGAAACCTGGGTCAGCTCTGGAGCCAGATCACGCAACGGCGGCAGTCCTTTCTAGTTAGCGGCTGTGCTAGGCAAGCCACACTCTCGCCTCCCGGGGAGAATAATGTCTTTTGCAGAGTTATGAAAATATGAGGAAGCACTTGTGAAATGCCTAGTACAAGGCCTTATAACAGTAGGTTTTTTTTTTAAAAGAAATGGTTTTTAGAACACCTTGTGGTGTGGCTGCTCTAAATGCTCTGCTTCATTCTTCCTTTGAAGAAAACTGAAAGGCTTCTATTCATCCCATAGCCTTTCGGTCTGATGATTCCTCTTATAAAGTGTGCCCCATTCTGGAATGGACACACTAGGAAAGTCTCCTGCTTCTAAGTTCTCCTGGCCCTCGATTCCAGATCACTCCCTCTCTGACTGCATTCTAGTGAGGACTCTGATAGTTTGGTGGTTTCAGACGACCACACCTGTGTTGGGGCATTCCATCGTGAAAGTTACTGCTCACTGGGTGCTTCCTAGGTACCAGGTACTACTCTGAGAGTTCTACATGAAAACAGAGTCCTGCCACAAGTGGTGCGGAGGCAGCTAAACTATCCACAGGCTCAGCGACACGTGGCGCTCACAAAGCTGTGTGTGCAGCCAGGATGTGAAGCTTCCTTTGAAATCGGCTTTATGGGGCAGTGATCCTACCTTGACCAGATTTACACACGAAAAAAAATCCTAATTTTGAAACACTGTGCTAATCCAACAAAAGGCAGTGAGTGGAGAACATGGAGTTTTCAGCTGGGATTGTACTTTTCTATGAAAACAATGAACTGGTTGTTTTTGTCTTTCTGAGACAGAGTCTCCCAATTGGTGTGGAACTCACTACATAGACTAGGCTTGAACTCACAGCAATCCGCCTGACTCTATGTGGTGATTGAATGAGCATGTCCTCCACAGGCTCTAGGTACTTGGACGTTTTGTTCCCAATCGGTGGCACTGTGTTGGAGGAAGCACCTCACGGGGCGGGCTTAGAGAGTGCTTAAGCCTTGCCGGATCTCCAGTCCCTCTGCTTCCTGTGCCTGCTTGAAGATGTGAGCGCCTAGCCTCAGCATCTACTCCAGCCACTTCTGCTGCCATGCCTCCCCGTCATGATTGACAACTTACCCCTTTGGAAGTGTAAGCTAAATAAACTTTTCCTTTCTTATAAGTTCCCCTTGGTCAGTGTTTCTATCAGAGCAACAGAAAAGCAAACTAATACACTCTGTCTCCCGAGTGCTGGGATAAAAGGTATATGCCATCATGCCTGGTTTGAACTCTTTTTTTTTTTTTTTTAAATAATTTACTTCTACTTTAAACAGGACTGGTTGTCCACTGACTGCTGCCTGCCTTTACATATGCAAATGCTGCCAGAGTTCTTTTATCCCTAGTAGTTTAAACTCACAGAGTACCAGAGCGGGAATACCTTGGGAGAGAGGTTCTGGGGTTCAACAAGGCCATACAGTTAACAAAGACTGTGGACACGTTTAGCAATGGAGTAAAAGTTAGAGCCTAGCTCTCAAATCTTGACCCACCAATCCTTACACTTTTTCTTTTTTAGTAAGAAATCTGGTTTTCAACTTAAAAACAAAGGAAATCTAAATCCTAATATGCTATGGAATACTATGCAGCAGTTAAAAAGGAGCAAGTAAATTTATATGTAGACTATGCAAGCCAATACAGAGTAAAATGTACACTGTAATATTAAAATGATGAAAGAAAAATGCAGTAAGTTTATCTTTTGTATTAAGGAGGGAATGCAAACATGAATGTGTGCATGTATGCTTGCATATACATATGATTACTAATTTATATATGTATAACAAATGTACATAATATATATGTGTGTATACAGAAACCATCCCTGGAAAGACATGGAAGAGACTAGGAGCACCTGTTACCTCTGGGAGGAGAAATGTAGGATAGAGTAAGAGGGACTCAGTTCCCACATTGTCTACCTGAAAGCAAATCTTTTTAACATGTAAAAGTGTCAATATATCCAAAAAAGTTACCAAGACGCCAATAAACAATCCAATTATATACTGTTTGTGTATCAAGAATCAACATTTTTGGTAATAGAATGCACTCTAAAGTTCTTTGTGAATTGCTTGCCCAAGAATGTTTAAGAGTCTTTAAAGAATGACAGGAGTGGGGCTGGAGGGCTGGCTAGTGGTTAAGAGCATGGGCTGCTCTTGGAAGGGGTCTGGGATCAGTTCCCAGCACTTACAAGGCAGCTAACAATCGTCTGTAACTCCAGGTACAGGGGATCTGCTGCCCTCTTCTGGCATCAGATGGTGCACTCACACACGTGCAGGCAATATACTCATACCCATAAAAGTTACAGAATGACAGAGATGATGAAGAGAGAAACTGCCTGCTGGTATCAGGTGGAAAGTTACAGGGAGTGCTGCATTAACTCTGCCTCTGGCTCCAAGCAGTGCTGCTGTGAGTGGTTTCAGGCAGAATGTCACAAAGAATGTTACACTAGGGATGTTTCATTGCACACGTGAATCTTCCCTTATTCCTTGTTTATCTCTTTTCTTTTGCCGGGATTAGCCTCCATGAGACACTACACCCCTATCATTTCTTCCCTTTGAATTTGGATTCCCCAGCACCCATATAAAAGTCTGGACATGGTAGTGACAGCTAGCAACCTGGCACTAGAGGCAAAGACAGAAGAATCCTTGGAACTTGATGGTCAGCCAGTCTAGGTAAAATAGAGAACTCCAGGTTCATTGAGAAACCCTGTTTCAAAACGTAAGACAGAGAGTGATTGGGGAAGACACCTGATGTCAATCTGTGGCTTTCACATGTGTCCGCACAGACACCACACAAATCGTTAATGATCAGAGTCTGTAACGCCCCCTCACTCCTGTTACTATCTACGTTTCCATTATTTTTCTTCCTTGACTTTGATCTGGTTCAAAAGAGGTTTACTGATTTTATTAGTCTTTCTGAAGAACCAACTCTTCCTTTTGATGTTTCTTGAGTTCTTTAGTTCATTAATTATCTTTATTGCCTCTTTCCTTTTATTCTCTTAGCTTTTCTTTTCTGTTATTTCCTACATTTTTTTTTAAAGCTGGATGCTTAGATCATTACTTTCCAGCTTTTCTTCTTTTGTAGTAAAATTTGAAAGCTGCAAAATTTCCTTAAAATACTACTTGAGCCATGGCCTCCCTGTAGCCCCAGCTCGCCTTAATCTCACAGATTCACCTGCCTCTGCCTCTGGAGTGTTGGGATTAAGATCTGTGCCACCACCCCTGGCTCAAAAAGAATTTTTTTGCTTTGTTTTTATTGTGTATGAGTATACCCATGTTGTGCAATGTCTTCAGAGGAAAGAAAAGAGCATCGGAGTCCCTGGAACTAGAGTTGTAGACGGTGCTGTCCACTGCTATGTGGGTGCTGGGATTCAAATCTGGGTCTTCTGCAAGAACAGTCAGTGCTCTTAACCACTGAGCCATCTCTCTAGCCTCTATCAAATTTTAATACACAGAATTTTCATTATTCTTCGAGCAAAATGTTTTCTAATTTCCACTATTATTTTTAACACACAGGTTCTGAGGCTTGCTTTTCATTTTCACATGCAAGCAGGGTTTTTCACCTTCTTCCTGATCTCTAATCTCACCGTTATGAGACAGCATAGCCCATGCAGTTGTGCCTTAGCTCTCAATACAGGGCATACCCGAAGCTAGGTCTTTTTCTAAAGGAAGACAGAAAATACTGTGGGAACCATCAGTCTACAAATCACTGCTGCATTTCAGGTCTTCCCTCAGGATAGCTCCGCAAGCAGAAATCTTGGTTACAATCTTTTTCAGTCTCTTGCTATTCCCAGCTCTTCTGCTGAGACTCCATTACTGTCTCCAGTGTCTGAGGATGCTGATTTTCCCTGAGGATTGATGGACTGACTGACTGACTGACTGATTGACTGTTGAGACAGGGTCTCAACATGTACGTAGTACATGTATTGAATGTACTACGTAGTTGAGGGTAACCTTGAACTCCTGATTCTTCCGCCTTGGTCTTGGCCTAAGTGCTGGGATGATAGGTATGTGTCACCACACTGAATCTATGAGGATCATTTTAATAATAACCTGGCTTATTTGACAGGGGGAAAGTATTCTATTTTGTATTCAAATAGTTGTATATTAGGTTCTTGATAGGAATGAACATTTTTACAAATATTTACTACTTACCTAAATTGCTTTTAGACCATTTGAGCATCATTGATTTTTAATTCTGTGTTCTTACACAGAATTCTTACAGCTGGAAGCAGACAGTAAGGCTGTCAACCTTTCACCTTTGAGTGTTTGCTGCTGGGTGTCAAGAGTATATCTCCCTTCCTAGTGACTATGCAGGCTGTTTCGGTCAAAGGGTGGCAGTTTGGTCTGGCTTAGTCAGTGGCAGAACTAAAGATCCACTACTTTAGTCAGTCAGTCCACTCTTCCTGAGTTTCTCAAGCATGTGGTCTTTAGTGGACTTCTGGGTTAATGAGCCACCCGGTGTGGGTCAGGAATCTCCCTGCAGACCTATAATGTGGTTGAACAAAACAGACAACAGAAATGTATGCCACAAAGAAAAAGCCATATGCTCCGGGACTGTATACTGGGGGCCCAAATGAGGACTAGGTTTAGGTGACATGGCAAGGGGTTGACTTTAGAGAGGTGACTGGACTGAGGAAGAGTTAATGAGGAAGAGGTTTAAGGGCACTTCAGGCACAGAAACAGCCCTGGAGCAGGAATGAGCCTCACATGGGGGAGGTCAGAGAAGAGGGACAATAGAACCTCATAACTCAGAAACCGAAGGAGGCAAACAAAAGATGTCACTGACGTTTTAAAGAAGCTCTCAATGTGCTGCTTGGAATCATTACACTGCTTTCTCCTAAGAATATTCAAGGGGCTAAAACTTTCTAGAACTTGATGTTGAACAGTTGACACTGACAGGACAGATTCCTGTGTGTATAAAACAGCCTTTGCCTGAGAAAGGGCATCTTGTTTCTAAGCTGTTTCCAGGACCATTCCAAAATTAGGAAGATGGCAGTTCAACAACAAAATATTAATCACAAAGCTGAACAGGATGCAGACCAGCAACAGCATGGACTGTCATTCTGCTGTGGGGCACACTTCTAGCACAAGGGCGGTCTGCCTTGGAAAATGGTCACTTTCAATCTGCTTAGGGGAGCCAGGCCAGCAAGTGTTCCAAACACATCACTTCTAAGCACGTTTGCAACAGACAAAGCAGGCACAGAGCGAGGCAGTCAACATACTGTTCTCGCGGACCAGGCAGAACTCCCACGCATTCTGGCTCTCCAGTGTGCTCTCCAGGTCCACAGCGACGTTGGGCTCACTCTGCTTCTCTAGGCGATACTGAGGGCCTGGAAGATCAAAGGGGCAGGAGGAGGGGAGGAAGTCTGAAACGGTGACTGTAACACTCAGACATTACCACATACCGGGGAGAGCTGAAGGACATGGTTCTCCTGTCTGGAGAGCATTACCTACTCACGTGAGCAGATCTCTCCCAGCACTGTCTGAGTTCTCCCCACGCAGATAAGAGGGAAAGGGAAAGGGCCTTTTAGTCAGACTGAACTGCTGTCACATGTGATGGGCCAATTTCTCCAACATGAGCAGTTACCCTTCCTCTCTGACCTGTTTCCTAATGCAGAGTGTGGGAACCCTTATTCCAAAAGGACTACGGTAAAGATCAAGATGATATGGACAAAACAATGACTTAGAAATGCACCTGTACCACAAGAAGTACCACTACCAATGTGCTTATTAATGATTATCACTGCACAGTAATCAGTCACAATCAGGAGTAAGGTATGTGTAGAGCTCTACTCCAACAGTTCAAAAATTAAAACCACCACCACCACCACCACTATGAAAGCCACAGATATGGCTACTGGGTTCTGGGTCTTGGAAATGGAAATGGAAAGACAGTAGCTGGTGCTCATGTTTTAATTGAAATTTGTGAAAACATCAGAGAACCACACAGGTGGGGTGTGACTGGCGGCCAGGAGTTCTAGCTGTCCTCATCATACACAGCCTTCTGGTACATCTTAAGATAACACCGGGCACTTTATAAATTTATTTAGGTATTTCTTTGTCATCAAGAATGACAATGTTGTTCTCAGGTAACACCTAGCAGCTCACTGGTCAGACTCAAGGCTGGGCCTGTGATCTGATGCTGGTTATTAGAGAGATGAGAGGTATAGGAAATTATATTTTGACTCCAAAAGGTGTATTTGATCAGAGAGTGGGTGAAAGCGAGCTGAGGACAACCAGAGGTAGTGTGGGCTCCTGACTGAGCTCAGTGTTTTAGCCGGGTTCCAGTAGCTGTTGTCAACTTGTTGATAACACCTATCTAGTGCTTCTCGTTTATCAGCCTGAGGCACTTGGTTAATTTCCAATAGTTCTTCCCTAGTCTGCCCCGTGTTCATGGTGGCATTATAGAAATTCATTCCACGGTTCTTTATCTTTTCTCTGGCATTTCGTCAGCATTTCTGCCAGAGTTCTTACATATATTCAGTCCTTTTCGATTATTTAAGCAAATACATGTTCAGAAATCTATAATTCTTTTAAACTCTGATGCCCTGTGTTTCCATGCTGAGCATGTAGTTCAGTACAGTGTGCTTTGCCTAGCAAGAACAAGACCAGATTACCATCTCTAGCAGCCCTCCCTATCCCCACCAGAGTACAGTTTCAGTATTATACATACTAAAATTCTGATTTTAAAAAGTATGGAAATGATAGGGCGTGACAGCCAAGCCTTTAGTCTCAGCACTCAGGAGGCAGAGGTAGCCAAATCTCTGTGAGATTGAGGCCAGCATGGTCTACACAGTGAGTGCCAGATCAACTGGAGCTACAGGGAGACCCTTACTCAAAAAGAGGACTGTATGGCCGCCTCCCCTTTCCAAACAGAGGACTGAGGCCTGGCTACAGCAAAGGGGACTCAGGCTCGTTTCTTTTGTACATTTTTTTCACTTGCAGTTGCTGCAACTTCCTAGGAAACATGGTCAGGGAGACCAGAGGTGTCAGGATCCTTAAACACAACTCCTACTCTACTCTCGGCCGCCTTTCTTGGCTCTATCAGTAGATCTCGTTGCACTACTCATTTTCTGCCAAGTGCACTGTGTGCTCCGAGTCCTCACAGCAGACCCAAGGGGCGGATCTCAACATCCCATTTCACAGACTGGAATTCTATGAACCTGCCCAAAATCACAGAGGTGAGATGTAGGAAGGGAAGTAAAGCCCAAGGGGCTTTTGGCACTAGCATGTATGAGTTTTGAACCTTTCTTCTACTTGCAAACTATAAATTACTGGCCAATTATAAAGAGGCTATAGCTTATTCCATAAATATAGATTTTTGTAGATTTGTTGATTCATCTGGGTTCTGAATCACTGAAGTTGTGGTTTATATAAATTCAAAATGAAAATTATCTGAAATAATTTATTTTAATGAATCTCACATACCCTAAACACCCCAAACTATGACTGTGCTCTGGGGCCATGGGAGTACAAGCTTCTGATGAAGATGTAATCTCATTTTCATTTGATTCATCCAACAAGACCTTCCTACCTTTTATTTTTTCAGGTGTGTTTGGGCACAGTCCCTGAGGGTGGGCTGTGAGAATTTATAGGTATGCCCCACTTCCAGTTCACTTTCTGCTCCTCACTCCTGTCACCAATCCTTCTTCGCCATTATGGACATCTAGTCCCGGGACCATAAACCAAAATAAACTTTCTTAAGTTGTTCTGCTCTTTGTGTTTTATCACAGCAACAGAGAAGCAGAGCCTGTCCAAGTCTGAAGACAGAGAAGTCACCCTCAATCTTTAAGTCTGTGTCTTCTCCCTAAAGACCTGTGGGAGGGGCTTCCTTCAGACCTCCACACTGTGGAAACCTGGACTTCCCAGAGCAACTGGCTGCTTGTGCATCATTAGATGGCTTAGCATAAATCTGTCACTAACCAGTACCACATCTCTTTCCCCTTTGCATTAGGAACCCCAACTGTGGAGACATGGGCACACAGCTCCTCCCCAGGACACCTTGCCATCTAACCTTTATCTTCCTTTTCCTTTCATGCAATTTATTGGGGATATATTTTTAGCTTGGTGTAAGATACGAATTTCAGACTGCTGGGTGTGTTGGTGCACGCCTTGAATCCCAGCACTTGAAAGGCAGAGGCAGGTGTGTCTCTGTGAGTTCAAGGCCAGACTGGTCTACACAGTGAGTTTCAGGCCAACTGGGGCTACAGGGAGACCATTTCTTATTTCAGATGTTTTTTGGAGAGAGGAAGGATACAAATGAAGTAACTAATCACTGCTGCTGAGCATCAGAACAAGGCTGAGACTGCCCTTCTGTGAAGGAGAGGGTGAAGGAGAGGATGACACCTCATGTCAACCACTTCCCATTTGCCAACTTAAAGAGCTTTTTGTAAGCAGAAAAAGCTAAGTGTGGGGACTCTAGGAGGGGAAGGCTGCGCTAGGGCAGAGAAGCCCTGGCATTTGTACCTTGAAAGGGAGCAGCATTGGTAGCTGTGCATTCTGGAGCACTACTTAATCTTACCTGTAAAATGGGTCTGACAGAACTTTTCTCAGAAGGCTGATGTGAGGATGAAATGAGACAATTTAAGGTGACCAGGGAATAAAGTTATTATTGCTGATGCAGGCGGAACCAGAAACAGGGGACAAGACAGCAGCAGATCCCTAGTCCATGAGTCACAACAGACAAACACAAGTGTAGGCACGTGGTGGCAAGAAATGCTGGTACCAATGTGGACGTGTATATTCACGGTGGCTGGAGAGGGTGCACAGCTCTTTAAACAAGCTTGCTTTGAAGCCACAGGCAGCATTTAAGATTAGAGACTTGCTCAGCAGCTAGGACTCTACAGCTTCCTGGTCTCTTAGGTCCCAAAGAACAAACCACGACAGCACAGACATCAAAAGATATGTGTTGTGACCATCCATTGGTCCATCTAACACCTTCTGAGCATCCATAATGTGCCAGGCTCAGAGATGAGAGGTATAATCAATAAACCATGCCCTCTGTGAGGCTGGGGGAGACAGCGAGACACTTCAGCAGATGAATTCTACAAGAGCAATCTGTATTCTGAACAAGGTAGAGACAAGGTCAACTCAGGTCACCCCTCTCCTCTGTGGTGCAAACATCTGATCCAGGCCCTGAAGGAGCCTGGGAGAAAGGTGAAGTAGTGTGCTTCTCCACAGGTACTGAAGAGCCTATGCAAGCTCTGGGGGATTCAGTTTGTAAGAGGCCCAGGCAGTTAGGGTTGCATGAGGATCTGGGGCAGGACAGCTTGGCAAAACTTTGGGTCAAGATCTGGACCTTTTCTTATGCTGCCAGAGCAGAGTGGTGACACAATCAGCTTTCTATTCTGGTGAGATTCTTCTGGTAGTACTGATGATGGGCTAGAGGAGGCTGGTGGAAGGACCCCCACTGGAGGAAACCATGCCAAACCTTGTGTGTTTGGCTGAAATTTCACAAGCCTCACAGAGCCAGAGTCATCACTGAAAAGCTGATGCTATCTCAGAGGCAGACCCGGCACGAATCATCCTGAAATATGTGCACTTAGTGTCAGCTTCCTTGTTTATGGCGCTTACCCTGTGGCAACAATTTTGTTTCTTTAGAGACGGGGTCTCACTATGCTGCCCTTGCTGGTCTGGAACTCAATCTGTAGATCAGGCTGGCCTTGAACTCACAGAGATCCACCTACCTCTGTTCAAATCAAAGGTGTGCACCATCATGCTCCTGCTCTACAATCATGTTTTGCTTGATCTTAACATATTAATCACTGGACTATATGCAAGAGAAAAAAAAAAACACTGAAACTTATGCACCTCTCAGGCTCTAACTGGAATATATGGAATTTAAATAATAAAAAAGGAACAAGTTGACATGACAGTAAGGTCACACTTTAGCCTCTTCTGAGCCAATATACAATTTGCTCTCGGTGAAACAGCAGAATATAATCAAATTAAATACAATTCCTATTATAAAAGAAGAGAGAGACCAGAGCTGTTCCAATAAACCAATTCTCTTGCCTAGTTAAACTGTAGAACCTTCAGAAGAGGTTTTGAAAGCATGACCCATCAGTTCTAATTTTTAAAACTTATCCTCTCAGTCAAGACTAGAAAAAGGCCCATTCCAACTTTTATCTTTACCACAAAGTGCTGTTATCTTGGCCTGATGTCAGGAGCTCTATCTCTCTTTCTGCTGACAAGCAGAGACGAGAAAGATAAGATTGGAAACGAATCTCACTTCTGAGTAAATAAATAATCAATACTCATCTAAATGTAAATGAGCAGGGAGCCCCCTCTGATAACAGCACTCTTATCAGGGAGCCAATTTTCTCCAGACATTTGGCCTCAACCAAATCACCATCATTCAGCCCTAGCCTAATGGCAAAAAATCGTAACTAAATTGAACGGATCACCAGAGATCAACTAAGTTCGGCCCTGGCCACTTCAGGTTCAAATGTTTGGGAATGCAATTTTGCCCCCATTAACTTTCAATAGCAATGAAGAACAGACTGGTCAAGGGACCAGTGTGTGCAATAAACAAACCTCAGCCAGGGGGCTGGCCAGGGTAGGAAGGGAGTAGGCACACATGTAACCACCATGGCAGGAGTGGACACAAACCCCAAAACTGGGAAGGGAAGGCCAACCCTGTAGGGTACAATGAGCATTCTTCCCTCTCTAAGGCTACCTCAAACAGACAGTGAGGACAACAACAACAATTAAAGCTTATTAAAACAAACATAAAGAAAAAAGATAGGAAAAAGTGACTACAGCTAAAAATAACTGAAGGAGTCCAGTGATCAATTTCCTCCAACGAATTTGTCTCAGACTTACATCTGACCAGCAGTGCTGCGCTGACCTGATTTTACTCAGAGAAGATGCCGTCTGCAAGACAAATCACTTTCAAACCACTGCACTGGGGTTTCCACTTCTTTGCTGCAAGACTCAATTCACTGCTGATGAGAGTATTGGGGAAATTATGACCATTATTGATAGGACAGCAAAACCACTTTCACACAGTAGTCTTCAAGTCAACAGAAAGCTCACAGTAGACCATTAATGAAGGTGTCAGCTAGAATCAGAAATTAAAGACAAAGGACAGACAAGGACTAGTTTTTAGAGTGTATTCAGGACAGAGACATACAGGAGTCCCTCTGAAGGGTAACAGAGTCTACCCAAGGAATGGAGGCGAGGCTACTCCACACACAGATGGGAAGATGATGTCCTCTGGCTGTCCCGGAATTCCAAGAGCAATGGCTCTTCAATATTCTCAGCACGCATCTTTACCAGCTAAAGGAAACCACTTCTGGAGTGTGCTGTTTTCCAGGCTCTATTCTTGCTGTGTCTAAACTTTGAAGGTGGAGAGGGCAGTGTAGTGGTACTGGAATGCGGGTTTCAGACCAGAAAGACTAAGGCGAAGAGCTTGGCTCCTATCTGACACTGGGTGAGCTAGCTGATCTAGATTGGCATACAATAATTGAAGATTATGTGTAACACAATGCCTATCACAGAACAGGTCATCAATAAATGTCAGTTAAGCATGTTGCTGGGTAAATCTGACAAAATTATCAACTTGTCCTTTTTGCAAACAAGTCAAGTACTGCTTTATTTCCAGGGTATACCGCCAACTGTGACTGACACTGGGACTTTTCTGTCCTTAATGAAGCACTTCCTAGTCATATACAGCTTTCTGAATCTTTATCACACTCTACAGGGTTAGACCTATTATAATCTCTATTACTAAGTAGTGGTCTGCCTGTGGTGAGGCCAGGGTGAGACCAGGTGTGTCTGATCCACAGCCTGGGCCCTAACCACTCTTTTAGGTTACAGCCCATGAAGAGCAGATCAGTTTTGATCTTTGTGTTAAAAACAATCATAGGCTGAGGTGATTTATCAGTTCAGAAAGGAATAAAGCTGTTGGGTGGGACTAGGCATCAGGGAGGGTACAGTGGGTAGCTGGCCTTGAGGGGTCAAAGCAGCCCCTGCAGTAGGCAATGAACATGAATATCAGCTGCCAGCCACCTCCTCTCCTTTCTACGTCAAATGATTTATAGAGTTACTGCCTCAATCCACAGTTCTGAAAGTGTGATTTCTTTAGGGTTTAACTATACCCATTTCTAGTCTTGTTACAACTTTTTTATTGCGATAGAAAACATTTACTGGAAATATGTTACTGCTATTACCAGGTCATAAAATAAAAAGAAAAATAGTTTATGTATTGCCATCATTTCCAATCATCAATCAGAGAGTGCCAAGGCGAGGGAAAGAAAGGGCGTACAGCCCAGATCTCCTCCTTTGTGTAGGAGAAAATACAGGAGCACCATAATTCTTCAGAACAAATTTCTTCTTGAATACTAGCCGCAGGGCTGGGCTCACAGAGAGGAGCACACCGAGCACACCTTTGTGGTGTCCTCTCAGCAGCCTTAGCTGAATTCTTGTAAAGAAAGCTGAGAGCTTTCTTCCCACCTTCCTGGGACCCTACTTCCTAATACACTGAGAAGGTTGGCACAGGGCATTTTTGTCTATTTACTACCTTCCTCACCATTGGGGCACTTCTTGAAGATGGGGCAGGTTTAAAAAAAAAACCAAACTCATCTCTGTATTCCCTGGTTCCCATCACAGCACAGACTTTGTTGGTATTTAGTGAGTTTTGTTAAATAGGATGGCTTTAACAGGGTAGCATTTAAAATCTAACAATTCAATATTCAGTTCTAATAGCCTATGTTGATAACCATCAGTCCAAATATACAATGGTGCATGTTTAAAAATGTCTACTACAAAACTGTTTTTAAAGCTGCAACTGCATATAACTTAAATGTTACCAGTAGTAAACAATTACATTATGGTATATCTGTATACTGGGATGTTACACAGATAACATAAAAATAAAGCTAGGTTAATGGGACACAGGAAGAGTTCTATAACACATTAGCAAATTTAAAGACAATATCCAGGTGTAATGGTATACATTATAATCCCAGCACTTAGGAGGTTGAGACAGGGGATCCTGATTTGAGGCCAGCCTCAACTTGTTGAGGCTACACAACTTTTTTTTTTTTTTTTTAAAGAAGTAGCTGAA
This sequence comes from Eospalax fontanierii, assembly GCA_035773235.1. Lineage (NCBI taxonomy): Eukaryota > Metazoa > Chordata > Mammalia > Rodentia > Spalacidae > Eospalax > Eospalax fontanierii. The sequence goes on from CM069541.1 coordinate 54,193,487, forward strand.
CAGAGGTGCATATAACTCATGGTAGAGTAATATGTACTATGCATGAGGACCTAGCCCTGGATTCAATCCCTAGCACTAATAAATGAATATCTACACAGTAGTGAAACATAAAGAACACATAGAGTAGGCACATGCTAATAAAGTAAAACCCTAATAACATACATGCTCTTATGTGCATACACAGTGATATATACATGCACACACAACATGCAAGGACATGAGCTCTGTTAACTAGTTCCTCTGGGGTGTGGGAGGATATAGCACCAAAAGCCATTTTTGGTTTTCACTTTATATATATTGATGTTTGGGTTTTGACAGTTGACATATATGGATATTATAAGCCATTTAAAATCCAATTTAAAAAGTGAGGATCAACAGTCTTATAGTTTTCCCAGATAGGCCAGACTAGTAGGGCTACAGGATGTTCCTCTCAAATCACATAAGCTTAATAGGTGCTAGAGACACACTCAAGTTATCAGGAAGACAAAAACTAAAACAGGAGAGTGCCTGTCCAAGGATTGCTGGGGTGCACAGGCAACACAGGGTGGAGCATGGAGGTTTCTGGAGTTGCTCAAAGGGGCTGGGCTGCAGAGGTAAGGAAGCCTGAAACATCTGAGGCCAGGCTTCTGGTGCCCAAAGGGCACTCACATGGGGCATGACTGAAGACCCAGGGTCAGACTTCCCTTCTGAAGGTGCATTAGGTTGGCAACTGTGCCCACCATGTTCTTCTGGAGGATTCTACATGATGCTGAGGGAATAAAGGGTGATCCCATATTGTTCTTCTGAGCCTAAGAGGCTTCCCTCTTACACTCAGGTTTGGAGGTAAGGGGATATATCAGGTGTCCATTCCCACAGTTGTGGGTAGAATCCACAGGTCTGGATTCTATCCCTGCCCTGGGCTTGCAATAGTGTGTTGTCTAGGGAGTATTATGCAAATTACGGAGGCCAGAGCATCCGAGACAGTATGGCTGAATTTCTGAAAGCCAGATTGCTTGTCCTAGCTCCACCACTTAACCAGACTTGTAACCCAAGGTAAACTACTTAACTTTTCTACATCTTAGTTCCCAGTCAGTAAAAGAGGAATAACAGCACCCACCTCTTAGGGTTGTTTCAAGGAATGAACACAAAGAGCCTCAACAGAAGGATGCCTGACCCACAGTTTAAAAATGCCTCCAGATGCTGGGGCTTCTGCTTTGAAAGAGGGGGTCTCTAGCTCCCCAGCAGCCCAGAGCCTCTGGAGGCCTGTCACAGCTGCCTCATCTCTCCCCTTTACTGATGTGGTAATGTAGAAATAGACCCTTGGGCCTCTGTTCCTACTGGTCCCTCTAGTCTGGGACTGTTCTAACCACTTCACCTCTCCAAGTGTTCTCCTACAGAAGCCAAAGCTGCCTAGATGCTATGGCCTCTGGACTCCCAGGGCAGCCCAAATAAACCATCTCTTGCTCTGGTTCCTAGTCAGAGCCCCTCTCAGCAGGGACAGTTTCAGCAAACAGGTGTGTTCAGAATGTGCTGCTTTTGCCTATTTACCAGCCAACCACCTCTTCCTCCAAAGCAGAACTAAACCTCCATTTACATCTGCTTCCAAATCACTTTTTGGAGGCTCTGATGGTGCCCCAACTCTGACTGGTCTCCCGGAATGCAAGGAGTTCGTGTGGGTTAGAACAAGAGGAAACAAGGCATGGACAGCTAGAAATTCCAAAACATGAAGGGGGCTGGAAGGCACTGCGTAGGAGCCCTCTACCACCATAGACTTGAGAGTGTGCCAGAAGGGGCCAAAGCTTCACTAGCATGAGAACCGCTGGCAGCCTACATCTTGTTGCCATCCAGGCAGTGAATGTACATCCTGTTGGAGAAAGGGGGCCTGATAATTACAGTATTTTTTTCTTCCTTCAAATTCAGATATCACTTTTTTAGAGGATGGAAACCTTTAACATAGTCCCCGAGCGTCTAATTTTTCAGTCCAATCTGTTTCTCTTAACTTGAATTGCTGTGACATTACCAAATTTTACATACACTTATCTGTTGCTCTGTAAAGAAATACAGATGGTTTTTGTGGAAATAAACAGTCATTTATTTTAAACAATTGTAAAATAGTTTATGGAAACCAGTGGGATAATGCATTCAAATAAATGCCAAAACTGGTTGATGGGGAGCCAGGGTGCTAAATCACACTGCTGAGGAATTCAGCTGTGGGGAACAGATAGTAAATCCAGAGTGACAGAATTTCCCGTGATGGCAAAGGTTTCTGACATCCAGTCCAGTACTCAAAACCCACAGCAGTTCAAACCCATTTTCCTTAACACAGCGCTGACAGCCAGTGAAATTAGTGAATTTAGTCACAAGCACCTAAGGAGAAAAACAAAAGAAACAAACAAAAAGGGGACTACATCTGTCTGCAGCCTTTTCTGAGCTACATAAAAGCAGGGGCTCCAACCAGAGTCAGTGGGGAGCAAGCACAGGGACAACTGTTTTCAATCTCTAGACTGTGTTATGATTCCCTGGAATTTGAAGACTTCCCTTCAAATCTGCTGAGGCCGAAGACTGGTTAAGGTTACAGCACATCTCTTAGAACCTTCATCTCCTGCTCTGGAAAATGAGGGTAATGGTTACATGGACTTGATAGGCATCAGTCACAGTGTTCTGCTAATAGCTCAGGGCAAGCAGCTGTCTGTGGGGCTAAACCCTTCAGACAATGGCAGCCTGCCACAGGGCCTCTAGGGGCTCCCAGCAGCTATCCTGGGAAGAGCCACTGGTAATGAATGGCTTGTGTCTTTGTGCAAAGAGAAAAGTCCCAAGTCCTTTTTAGCTTTTTGCAGTTTAGCTACAACAGGGCAATCAAACTCTAAACATCTGCTTCTTCAGTTCTCAAACAAGCTTTTTCTTTGTGATAGCTGGTCCAATGCTGAAAATGGATACTTGTAGCAAATTAACTTAGCTGTTCTCTACACATTTGTAGTGTTCCAAACCAGACACTGCAGATGTGAAGGAAGGGCTGACTTTGGTGACTAGGGACACCACGGTGCACACAATACTCACTTCTTACTCAGCCTTCCTCCCATGGCTGACATTCAATGAGCTCCTCAGCTCTGCAGACTCCAGCATTACCTAAGTCTCCCCAGCACCGCTTATCATTCAGTTGTGTAATGGTCCCCTTCCTGCCTACAGTCTCCAGTCACCCATTCCTCACCCAACTGTCAGAGGGTGCTCTCTAGAGGCAACTCTGAGGGTTACCTCTTACACACTTAAGACCTCTCAAATGAACTCCTGGCCTGCCAATTTGGTGCAGGCTCATCCTGCTGAGTCTTTTGTCCATTCTCCTTTGCTATCCTGTATTCTCTAGGAACCACTAGACTAGTCTCCCCACCACTTAGTGAAGATGCATCATGGTTTCCTCCTTGTAGTCCCTGCGGATCCCTTCATCCACATCACTTGTCCTCCATGCTGCCAGTCACACCCTCCTCTATGGGCACCCTTAGGTCTTCGTCTTCATGCATCTCCGAATATACTTTTCTTTTTCAGGTCCTGTGGTAACAGGCCCTCAAAGGTTTGCACACTGGCCTCCATCCTTTCCCCACAATAGGAACACGGTAGTACATTCTTTCCCCACAGGTGCTGCTCCAAGCACCAGTTCTATAGTCCTAGGTCAGCCTCATTCTGGCCAGGTGCCCCTTATGCTCTCGGCGGCCTTCTCTAGAATCCTGTCCTCTGATGTCACCTGCCTACTTGGATCTCCTTGTGTATAAACTGTATGTTTAATTTATGTGAATTCAACTGTACTTGCTAGATAAGAATGAAGGAAAAGTGGAGAATGACCTGAGCAAGAGAGCAATGTGAACAGTGTGTCAACTTTCACTTGCCATGATTCTTAGTGATCGAATGGGCCCCAAGAACATGACCTGGATGCAGGAGTTTTATTTATCTTTGCAGTGATACAACTTGGTAAATGTCTGACGAATAACTAACTCACCTAGCTGAGCAGATGGTGGTGTTTCAGTTGTCCAACCCATTTTATACCCTTAGCATTTTTCTGACCAAATTTGAATTTTAAATTATTCATTTCTAGAGGCCGGGCATGATGGTACACACCTTTAATCCCAGCACTTGGGAGGCAGGGCAGGCAGATCTCTGTGAGACCGAGGCCAGCCTGGACTACATAGTAAGTTCCAGGCCAGATGGGGTTACAGGGAGACCTTGTCCCACCCCACTCCCCATTCATTTCTAGCTTTCATCTGTTCTAATGCTAGAGAATAAAAGGTAACGACATGGATTTCATGAGAAAACTATTAAAGTATACACTGGCTCCTGAGCCGCATTTCTAAAGGCACATTTTTTTTTCTAGGGGAGATTTTGACAATGAGGTTTTTACTCACATGCAGCAATTGTGGCCCAAGCCTGTATTAGCATGTAGCTCTCTGTGTAGCTGTCCAGGTTGCTGAATATTATCTGCTTTCTTGGTCCTTGGTACCAAGATACACAGTTCTCTGCTTGGGGAGGGGAGAAACCCAGCAAACATCATCCCCTCCCAGTAGCAGGGCTCATCTCTACCTGTCCCATCTTCCTTCTACACCCATGTATGGACTAGGGCTTGTTTTGAGTCAGGACATGAGCACCCCAGTTACTTTTTTGCTGCCAGACTCTGATCAGCTCTTCCCAACAGCCAGAGGGGTTCTGCCCTCAATACATTCTACTACATTGGGAGACCCTTAATGCCAGGGTGCAAATCCCAGCTCTACCAATCTTTAAGACCTTGGGAAAATGCTTAAGTATTCTCAGCATGGTTTCCTTGTTTCTGATGATTTTTAATTCATATGGCTATTGTATGGATTAAATGAGGTAATTACACCTGTAAAGCACTCAGCCTCCCAAGCATGAAGCTAGATGAAAAGCAACTGTAAGTTTCACATGCTTCCCTATGTTGTACTCTCAAGCTATCAAACAGGTAAGATGCTGAATTACATATCCTGTTTTATTTTAAGTCAACTGTGACATTACTAATAAGTTAAAATACGCTTCTCCCAGTGCTACAAAGAAAACAAAAAGGTTAGTGCAATGGAAAAATGGCAGACAGCGCCATGGCTATCAGCCATCTTCCTTTCTGGGAGCTTCCTTCCTGGTTTCATCTATTATCCAGGAGCTGGCTGCCCTGCTGGCTTTGCATTTGCCTTGCTAATAACAGTAAATCCAGCAGCTTCCACTGCAGTTCCTGTCTCCTTCAGTTGACTCCCAGGCCAATCAGCATCTCCTCTCAGCTAATGTCAGATGTTCCCTGGGAAGTCCTGCTGAAAAGAAAATTTATGACAAAAGTTTCCCTGCTTTTAACCCTTCTGCTTATCCTACCCAGATGCAGGGTACCCTGGAGAAAAGCCAGGTCCAGCACCGTATGCACTCCTGTATTCTCACTGCTGCTCTCTGACAAGGGGCCTCACACCCCTGGAGATGCTCAAATGAGCACTGGATAGAGATAGGCTCATGTTCTAGGCTGCACCTAATGGGAACTAAATACCAGCTAGTTTCCTTCACTAGAGTCTTCACTGAAGTAGGTTTCAAAGAGGTTATAATCAGGTAAAAATCCAAAAAGCAACAGACAAATAGCATTTAACACAGACCTGTGAGTGGGACTGGGTCCCAGCGGAAGCTGAAAGGAGAAGCCAAGACTAGGGGCCTACTAAGCAGCAGAGTGAAGGTCTGGTTTGCTGGATGTGGAGAGCTTTGTTGGACCTCAACTTAATTCTTGCAACAGTGCTATAAAGAAGATACTATTAATAGGAAGCGAAGTCAAACAGGTGGAGAAATTCCTCAAAGAATTAGCAGAAGTAAAAAGGCAAGCATGGAGGCAGGCAGCCTCTTCCAGAACCAATCAGCAGCCTGTTACATAGCTTGGACCCTGTTTTACTGAAGAGGTGGCTAAAGCAAGGAAGGTGCTCAGGATAGAAAGGCCTGACTAAAGTCACCCAGTGGCTAGTGGTAAGGCCAGTTTTCTGCCAAAGGAGAATCTCCTTTGCAGCAGCGACCTTTGGCACACAAGGTAGCACTTGGGGAGAGAAACACAGAGTGGCACTCTACAATCTTCAAGTGAATGGCTGCTGGCTGAGGTATGAGCTCGCAGGCAAAGGCAGTGGTGCAAGTTTTGGTAGCACTTTCATTCTAAGCATGCTCAAGCATTTTGGGATATCTACATTCTAGTTCAATGGGCTTTCTATGACCTCTTCTCTACTTCCCCACTGAAGTTTCATGATATACTGAGCCAGATTGGTAGATCCAATAAACTAATTTTTGTCTCAGTTTAAAACAACAACAACAGCAAAAGATGTCAAAATGTACAAGTGACAGCTGTTTGAGACTCAAATGTTATGGAAAAGCAGCTGGTTTCATTTATATTAGAGGTATTAGTCATTCTTAGAATGGGACTGAGTATTCAGCTAATAGCTTGTGCTTTAACCTACGGAAAATACAGGTCAGAGACAGAATGTTGGCCGAATCCCAATGTGATGGCTCTACTCATGTAACATTTGCGCTCATGGAGTTTGGAAATGTTTATGATGGGAAGCAACTATTTAATGATGTTCTCATAGAAATCTGACATCTAATCCAATGAATTGGATGGTGGCTTTTAGAAGTTTCCAAATAAAGAAAGTCCACATAAAAGGGGGAGGACGGTATTTTTCTTTAAAAAAATATTTTATTTTTATTTTATTTTATGTGTATTGCCTGTATGTGTATAAGTGCACCTGTGTCATGCATACCCTCGGAGGTGAGAAGAGGACGTCAGATCCCCTGGAACTGGAATTAGGATGGTTGTTAGCTGCCATGTAGGTGCTGGGAATCCTCTGCAAGAGCAGTTAAGTGCTCTTAACCGCTGAACCATCTCTCTAGAATCCCCCAACCCCAAGGCAATCTAAGTTGCAGAATTTGAAAGCAAGATGTTTTCCTTATAAATTTAAAAATATGCATTTTTGCTTTCATCAAAGTATCAGGGACAATTTAAAAGTAAATTATACCCAAGTCCTAGGATGAACCACAGTGCTGTGGCCCTCCGGAGTCCCTTCTCCCAGGCAATTCATTTGAGCTTTTAGATTGTTTCTTTTGGTATTCACTTTCAGATCTTCTATTAGTATTTCTATTTGGTGATTTTAAAAAGTTATCACTGAGTATGGTGGCACACACCTGTAGTCTCAAATCTGGGAAGGCAGAGGCAGGCATATGAGATTGAGGTCAGACAGATCTATATAGTGAATTCCAGGCTAGCTGAGGCCACCCGGAGACCCTGTCTCATAAAGACCAAAAAAGAAAAATTATCATCCAGAGGAGACAGAATCTATGAACTTGCACTACAGAAAAGGACAGAACAGGCTGTGTCCCTCTCTCCTCCTTTGGAGAGCCGGTCTACCAGGTTTTTCTTCTCTGACACAGTGGACGCAGCAGCTCCCTCCTGCTGGCCACCCTCACTTGATCCTCTCTGCCTCAAATGTCTGTCTGTGGTATGCTCCTCTGGCTCCAGAGTGGCTACATCATCATGGGACCTTGATGGCAACACTGATTTCAAGGGATTTGGACGACCTTTCAATTTTGAGATAGTTAAGTGTGCATTTGATGATTCAATTCGCTCAGTTTGGCCTCTTAAATAAAAATGCAATGAATTGCTCCCAAGCAAAAAATGGTGGCCTGGGTTGGCAGCCAATGAAAAGGCTGCGGGTCATGGGTTGGCTTTCATTGCCTTCTGGTTTCATTTATAAGATGTATCAGCTACCAACTCTGGGACTAGAAGTGATGCTGGCAAACCAAAAGGAATCTGTACCTGTCCATAAGGAGCTTTCATTTTAGACAACTGATTTACTTAACTGAAGTTCCACATCCCTCCCGCAAAGGAACAGTCTTGTCTTTTGCAAGGCACATGCCAAGATTTGGCAAGATGGGCATACTGCTGGTGATAGGCCCAGAGCCACCGTTACAGGGAATGTTCTACCCAGTAGCTGCCAGGGCCCAGTTAGGGCCTGTCTACCTTCCTGGCCACTGTTGATCCAGGTGGAGGGGTTGGCTGCTTAGGAGACTGTCCAGTTCCTACTGCCCTGCTCACTTCTCCCTGCAGTAGCAAATGGTGTTGGTAAGCAAGACAAGAGCCTCATGGAAACAGGAGAAAAGATCAAGAACATGCCTGATCCTGGAGACAAGAGGTTCCCTTTAGCAGGGGACTCAAAAACCTGGGGATTCAAGGACGTTATTACTGTTGGAACACGGAAGGTCTCATGAAGGCTGTAAGAAAGCAGTCAGTCACTGTGCCTGTGCTTCCCCTTTCACTGCCATTTCCCCACCAGAATGGGAGCTGAGAACAGACAAATGTCACCCACAACACCACCCAGAACACAGCAGAAATAATGAATGGGTAAGTTTGCTTTTGACATCCAGTGCTTGAGAGCTGTGTGTGATCCCTGGTGTTCCTAAACTTCAAATCATGCTGCATCTTAATTCAGATAGTTCTGCTATTAAATGTAGTAGGGGAAACCCCAGCAAGCTCAAGTTTTATTATGATCTGGTATTTCTATGACTCATTAGTAGCAGTCCTTTGGAAGATTTAAGAGTCCCAAGAGACCACCTTGAATCTTCTTCAGGGTGTGAGCTTTAACCACATTTTGCCAACTTTCTATATAAAATAATGGCTTGAGGACAAAGTGGCATGTAACACCTCAATGACTGCCATCCTGTGATCAGTGTTTTGGCAACCCAGAGAGATGGGTATGGCTATCTTTCTCTCCTCCCAGGCCTACCTCCTTGGGCTAATCCCATGCTGCTGGTCCAATCTTATGCCATTTTTGTCTCAACATTATTTTCACAATAAGGCAGAAGAAAGAAAGAAAGAAAGAAAGAAAGAAAGAGAAAGAAAGAAAGAAAGAAAGAAAGAAAGAAAGAAAGAAAGAAAGAAAGAAAGAAAGAAAAGAAAGAAACCCTCACTGACCGGCTAATTCTCTTCTTTTTTCTCCTCCTCCTCTTCTTCTTTGGGTTTTTGAGACAGGGTCTCATGTAGCCCAGGCTGGCCCTGAACTGATCCTCTTGCCTCTACCTCCCAAGACTTAGAATCACAGCTCCTTCTTAATGCACTTGCAGTGATTATTGACATACAACAGAAAGTTTCACTATTTGCTACTGGATAAAAAGGAAAAACTGTTTATGTAAAGTTACTGATGCAGTTGTTCAAAGCTGCCTTCTAAATTGCTTATCAGGGAAAATGGCTCTCCCATGTTTGGCTTCTGCATGCAGTGGGATAACAGTGAGGGTGCCTGGCTGGTCTTAGAGAAGTCTGCTGGGGTGGGATAACTCCCGTTAAACAGTGGTTTTCATGTGAAGTAGTTAAACTCAGTTTTAGTAGAGAACAGTTTTCTTTCAGCTGCCTGGAGAAACTGTCTGTAGCTTGTGCTAGAGGGAGACTCAAATTCTTCCTGGAGGCTGGAGATACATGAAGGACAGACACAGCACTCCCGGCCCCTGTATGTAACCTCAGTCATTCTCTCCAACATCATCTCCTTTAGTCAGGACATTTCTTCTAAATATTTTCTGAGAAGTAGCAACAGGCTCCGGGAGGTGCTAAACTTCTAATACAGAAACTTGCAAAAACCACTTGTATATAAGTTTGTTATAGGCAATTATACTCTCCTGATTTTATCTCCAGAATCTTTGGCACAGGAACTTGAGGATATAAACTGAACGATAAGAGCCTTGGGGTTATTAATCCACTCTCTCTCTATGGCGGGGATATTCTTGTTAGTAAAACATCCGCTGACTATGAATTTAGTTTTCTCCTGTTTGAGGTAAAGGGTGATTCAAATTCAAACACAATTCAAGGGCCTGTTCTATCACAGAGGTTTAAGTTTTCCATAGATTTAACATACTAGGGGGGAAAAAAAGTGTGTGTGTGTGTGGGGGGGGGGATGACAAGCTGTATGAGTGAAAGCAGCTAACTCAAATCCTCCAGAGGAGGCTTGACATGGTGGTAACAGAGATGACAGCAGATGATGGCCACTGAACACTTACAATGGACTAAGTATTTTATATGTACCACCCCCAAACAGCAATTCCTCAGTCCTGGGATATTATCATCCTTGCTTTCAGAAAGGCTAGCTGAGGTTAGAAGGGATCAATGACTTGTCTCATTTGACAGCTTGTGAAAGGTGCAGCTGGGCTGAGAACTTGGACTGTTTTGGTTCCAAAGTCTAGTGCTGCCACTAGAATGAAGCAAGTGGTCCTCCTGGAGGAGGGCACCTGCCTCCACTGGGTGGAGGTCCTGAGATACCCATCAAGAGGAAGTACCACGTAGTAGGAGGCAGAACAACCTGGGGACAGGTAAATTTGAGTCCCAAGTCCTTCACTTACTATTATTGTATGACTATACAAAGTTCTGTAGCCTCTCTGGGCTTTAGCTATCTCCTTTATAAAATGAAAATAACAATTATCACAAATAGCTGTTTCAAGGACCAAAATGTAATGGAAAAAAGTACTGACAGTAATAGTAAGTTGTAACAATCTTTTGAGGGGAGGGTCTTCTTGTAGCCCCAACTGGTCTGGAACTCACTATGTAGAACACACTGGCCTTGAATTTACAGAGACCTGCCTGCCTCTGCCTCCTAAGTGCTGAGATTAAAGATACATGCCAACACACCCAACCTAACAATTACTATTGTATATAACTATATATGTAACTTACAAACACAGGCCAAAGGAAGAAACTGATCTCAAAGATATTATTTAACATATTATGTAAAGAAAACAAAACTATGCTACAAAAAGACCCGTGTTTGGTATGCTACATGGTGCCAACTTGTGATCTCAGAAAATCCTATTAATACTAGCAGGATGAATTACATTATTTTTAATTTCTATGAGCCCTTTCCTATTTTATTTTATTTGCAAGCATACATGGGGTGTATGGTGTGTACATGTGTGTTGTATATGGGTACACAAGATATAGAGGCCAGAACAGGACCCTAGGTATCTTCCTCTGTCACTCACTGCCCTACTGACTTGAACCAGAAGTTCACTGTTGTCGGCTAGCCCGGCTAACCATCCAGCCCTCAGGATCTGCCTATCTCCATCTCAAATGCTGGGGCTACAGGCATGTACAGCCACGACTGGCTTTTTACGTGGGTGGTTGGTATTTGAACTCAGGTTCTCATACTTACAGGGCAAATGCTCTTACTCATGAGTCATTTCTCTAACTCCTTTCTTTCCTATTTTTGTCATTTTTATAGCACAGAAAAACAGAACTGTACACTGAAAACCTATGTAGCCACCAGCTAGACTCCATAACCAACACTTGCACTGCCCCATCATATATTTACCCACCAATCCACCTTTTTTAAATGCATTTTGAAGCAAGGAACAGGTATCGGTACATTTGACCTAAACCGAATCAAATTATGAACTACAGTTCTGTGTTTAAGATTCTTTTTTACTTTGGGGTAAAATTTGCATGCAATGATATGCACAAACCTTGCCAATGCCATTTGCTGGCATATGCTTGTGTAATCCCAGCTCCTGTCCTTACATGGATTCTCTGACAATATATAGTCTATTGCCCTCATTTCAGAAAGTTCTTACCAGTCTTACATCTTAATCAGGGAAGCTCTGTTGTAGGAAAAAAAACACAGAGCTTAAGAATCAAATTTTGGCTATATAATTTGTTAGCAATATTCACAAACAATATGTGCATACACACACACACACACACACACACATACACACACACACACACCCCTACCTTGATACTGCTGTTTTTCCAAGGTCTTTGTAAAGGTTAAACACAAAAACACCTGAAATACGGTAAGTTTTCAACAGATGCAATCAAACAGGAATCACTGCTTTGTAGTTACTTGCTCTCTATCAACTCCCTTTCCTCCCCAATTTAAAGATGCTGCTCTCAAAAAGAAAATGGTAAGAAGAAAAAAAGTGTTAAATGAGAGATGAGGGAAAAAGGCACCTCTCTGCATAGGCAGTTCTCTCCCAATTTATCCACTCTGACTTCAGCTAATTAAACATCTGTCTCAATGGTCTCTTCAACAAATTAGTCATCCCCACTTTGTGACACTGATTGTTGGTTGCAGCCTTTTCCCCACTTGCTACCATTCCCAGAAACTTCTAGGAGTTTACTCACCAGGCACATGGCAAGGAATGATGCAGGGTCCCCATTAGCCCCCCACAGCTGCCCTTGGTACCAGTGCTGTTTATAATGCTGCCAGTCGTGTCCTTAGCTATGCCACCCCACAAGAAGCCTGCTCAGGGGTAACAACTTTTTGTCTGTATTTCTGAGTTCCAGAGCATGATGCATTCTGCAAGTGATACATGTACCAGACTAAAAAAGGAAGTGTTTAATAAAATTTTATTGAAAACCTGTGTTTTATGATAGTTTTGATAGAGAAAGGAAGTAACATAAGATCTCAAATGATCTAAACTGGATCCTGCTAAATTACCAGACAGATATTTCTGAGCACATAAACTGAAGCTCTGTAAGTGGATCAAAGGGGCCAGCAGGGAAACAAATGAAGTTGCCTGGCCTGGGATGTGTGCCCCTTTCTACACACCACAGGTGTGCACTTGCCTGGGCAGAAAGGTGAGACAGGTAGGGAACACCATATTATTCTGAACTATAGGATACAGTTTCTAGTTTATTAAAATCAGACTTTCTTTAAGTCTAGCCACCTTCTTCCCCCAAAAGAACTGACTATCTACCTTAAGTCACAGGACCCTTTAGACAGACAAATGGCTAAAAAGAACATTTGGAAATACTCAAGTGCACTAAAGACTCAGATATGCAAAGTAAAATGAGATACTAAGTGAGATACAAATGGTGTTTGTTAGTGTTAGGGTTAGTGTTAATTCTAGGTTTGGCAAAAATGAAAGATGTAGAAAATCTAATGTTGGTAAAGGATGGGAGCAATGGTACTTCCATATACCCAAGGAGTAACAGGACTGCAAAAAAAAAAAAAAAAACTGCTTGAAAGGAAATTTTTCTGTTGTGTGTATGCACACATGTGTACATGGCATGTGGAGGCCAGTAGTCAGTAGTAGATACGTTCCTTTATTGCTCCCTACCTTTTCTTCTGAGACAGTCTTTCACTGAACCCAGGGTTCACTGGCTGGCTGGGCTGCCCGATAAGATGATCTCTGGGATCCATCTGTCTCCCCATCCTCTAGTGCTGTGGTTATGGTGGGATTTGACCATGACCAACTTCTAGGTAGATACTGGAGATTCAAGTCTTCACTCTGTATAGCAGGCCCTTTACCCACTGAATCATATCCCCAGTTCTAAATATATTAAGCAAGCAAACCTCTTAGGGGCAATCCTATATTTAAAGGCTAGTACAAATAGGTAATGAATATTCATACCAGATTGTTCACTGCATGCTTTGTACACTGAAAATTTGGAAATAATCTAAATGATTCTCAATAGCTAGGCTAAGGACATTTAATTAGAAACATAAAAATGCGTGGTCATTCTAAAACAGAATAATATGACATTTTTTAGTGAAAAAAGCAAATGTAAGATCATACATATTGTGTGGTATCAATACACATTTTTCATTTGTAACAAACTGGTCTAACACCGAGTGTCCTTTACTATTTGACAGAATAGAAGTGATTTAAAAAGTGAAAACAAAGGCTGCTGAGATGGCTCACTGGATAATGTGCTTCTTGTCAAGACTGGAAACCTAGAATCCATATAAAGGTAGGAGAAAACTGACTCCTAAAAGATGTCCTCTCTACATATACACTATGGCGTGCATGTGCAAACACACACACACACACACACACACACACACACACACACACATTGAATAAATGTTAAATTTTTTTAAGTGAAAACAAAAATGAGGGACTATGTCCACATGAAACCTAGTGTCTGTATACATATCTCATATGAACTGAATAAAACCCAGAAGAAAGTTACAGTAAATGACACATCTTTTTGCTGAATACATCTCTAAAATGTTTGTTTTTTAACAGTATCTAATTTTAAGAATCTTTTTATGGGGCCATCTTTTGTCAGCTCCAAGAGCTCTGACTACAGCGCCAAGAGTGATTCCAATACTCCTAGACTGCAGCTCCAGAAATTTAAAAATAAGAGAGACTCTGATCAAGCTGTCCGTTTCACTCTTCCTCAATGAACACAGCACCTTGCACACCTGGGTCCAGGGCTCCATCATCTGCTGCACAGATTCCTCAGGAGCCTCTGCACTGGTGCCTTTTGCCTCACAGTCTGTGGTCCATCTGTACAATGCACACACTGAATATTTGAAAAGAAACCTTGGCTCCTGGATATACTTTCCTCCTTTCAGTGCCCACCCTCCAATCAAAATAAAGTTCAAAAAGTTAACACGCTTTACAAAGATGACCTGGCCCCAAATGAGCATCCTGGAAAGCACCAGCTCTCATTTTTTTCCTCAGCCTCCTGTTGGATCCCACCCCTCCTCACCTGACCAGTTTCTATTCCCCTTTAGCCTAAGCCAGATAACATGCTCAGGACAAACTTCCCTGGATCCCAAAGACTAGACTACAGCTCCCCTCCCCTGTGCATACTCTAGCTCTGTACTTAATCTGCTTGTTACAATCAGGGGATTATAACTGCCTATTCATTTGTTTGTCTCCCCAGCTACCCAGCAAGCTTCCTGAGGGCAAGGACCATTTGTGGTCTTTAGAAAATCTGTAGTGTTTACACTGGGCTGCTACCTCACAAGCCCTAGCAAATGAGTCCCTCTCCTCCAGTTCTGCACACATTCTCAGGGCTGGTCTGGCCATATCTGCCTCCTGTCTAGGTTCTATACCCTATGTCCTGCCCTTGTAATGTGAAGTATCCATGTTCTGTGACTAATAACATCTCAAATACGTTGCCTCTCCTGCCTCAAAGGTACTATTCATTTAGCCATCTAGCAAAGTCCTAATTCATCTTTTAAAAGCTGTCAAAGAAACACCACAGAGCACATCTTCTCAACCTCCTGTCCCATCCCATATTTTTCAGCACAGCAGTTGCTTATCTGTGTGACTTCAGCTTAGCTGCTTCTGTCTGGATTTATCAGACAGTGTCTCTCTTCTGCGATTTCTAGTAGAGAAATAGCGCACAGGTGGAATTTGATGACATTGGTGAAGCAAGTGGTATCTCAGAGCCATGCAGAGCATGAGGTCATACCATGCCTCTGCATGAACCCTCACTCTCTCTCCATGTCACAGCTGAGGTCAGCAAGGACCAGAGACAGCAAGTCTGGGATCACACACAGTCACTGTAGTTCTCTAATTCTAAGGTAGGTGCTTTCATTTTTTTTTTTTTTAAGCATTCCTAAAATCAGGAGGCAGCTGCCTATCAATAGGTATACTTAATTCAATAATATTTCCTAAGAGTTGATGGTTACATTGGGGTGCTAGGCTCTAATCCCTGGTGGACCTGGGGAAGGTGTCCTCTGCCTTGGGTACCACCACACAGCCTCAGAGTGTTATGTCCTTTCTCTTTCTTTCATTTTGTCTTTTTATTCATCTGATCCGTGCTGTGACTGCCCAGATGAAGTGAATGAATAGATTTTGTAATGGAAAAGGAACTTATGAAGAATTAGCGACCAGCAGAAAGAGTAAGTGCTGGTCAAATGTGGTTTTGGTGAATGATATATCAAGTTGTTTGGATGTGGCAGTTGTGAGAGCTCATAACACCCTTCTAAAATAATTGGGTCTCTAAAGTGGTTCCAAAAGATTTTCGCTTGACATAAATTCTCTAAATTCTCTGGCTTTCTGGATAAAATAGTTGACTGCAATGCCATCTTTAACGTGCTCTGTTCTATACTAGAGAAGATCCATCAGGAGCCTCAGAGCGCTCTAGATGGAGGGAGACTCAGGTGAGATGAAACAAGATGAAGAGGCAACGAGCGGTGGAGAGGGGGATTATTTACTTGGAGCTTCTCACCTGGGGCACTTTTGAGTTACACATTTAAACAGCTTAGCAACTCTAATTTACTGTATCATGGTTCCCACTGGGTCACTGGGTATTGAGTACCGAATGGGCCCTTATTTCTTAACTCCCATACATGAGTGGCATCAGTTTGATTATTCTTTCATAAGAAGGAACAATTGATCTGCAGAAACTATAGCATTTTCTAGAAAAAAAATTCAATATTTAAATGGTTCTAGTTCCCTTTCTTCTTAGGGAGTATTTGCTGTAGCATAAAGAGCACACATGCTTGTGTCCCTGGCTTACAAGCTTGATTTCCACAGAAGAAAGGGCCTTGGTTTATCATCTACAATTTCACATGAAGCAGAGCACTGTTCAACCCTACAGCCAGAAGGCGCTTACATACCCCACAGAGCATTTCAAGTTCCAGAGTTTAAAACTTGACTCCATTACAACATATATGCCCCCACCCTCATGGTAATAAGGTTGGAACACTGGTCTACAGGGACTTCATCACTAAGTCACATTCCCAGGTCCTGGACTCCCTTTTTACAGGGCAGTTCAGGCCAGGTGTATGTTGCTTTAAGAAAGCTAGACATAAAACATTAAAACTGACACCAAAACAGACAAACTGTGCAATTACAAAAAGAATTCCTGGCTTTATATCCAGATTCTCCACAGGGTTCCTTTAAATGCTGCTCTTCCCTAGTGCATTTAGATCTCACAATCAATGAACATTTCTGTTTACAGAATTTTAAATTTGTTCTCCCATTAGGGTTCTAATAAGCAACATGGTACAAATAAAAGGAGTATGGGTTTTGAGGTCAAAGAAGCCTGGCTCTAATTTAGGTTCACCACGTACTTGCTGTGGAAATTTGGGTAACTAGCTTCTTTTCCTGGAGAGGAGAGGGTGCACCCGTTGAACAGACAGGCACCACTGCTCCTCCACTCTACAATGTACTATTTCCCCCTTTCTCTTGATATTTCTGAAGTCACATCACTAAAACAAGCACAGTAAACTTCCTTTCCATCATGCTGTGCAGCTTAAATGAGGTAATATCTGTAAACACACAGAGGCATTCAGTGCAACAGCTTTTAACCCTCTGAATGGATCTTGCTTTTTCAAAGACCAGTTCCTTCCTGACACAACCCCCACAAAATAGTTTTGATAAATAACATTCATTTCTCCTCAGCTTTCTGGATCCACCTGGTATGAAATGAGGCCTCCTGTTGGTGGTTCTGAAGACAGGTTCACATTAGTGCACAGGCTCTGAACTGTGTCCTTTCCCATGCCAACATCTCTCACAGATCTGCCTGATCTGTGTCTGTCAGAATACCGTTCACTCTACACTTCTTTCTGGTCCTTTCTTTCTTTGGGTCCCCAGTCTCAGTGTGTCCTTCCCTTCTTTGAGCATCTGTGTATTTCCCAGTAACTAGAGGTTTGGATTTACTCAGAATGCAAATCCAAGTCCTCGAAGGGTCTGCGGCTATGACTGGATTCATATTTCCTAAGACCTCTCTGGTTGGAGGGGGTGGAGGGGGCTAAGAGCAGTGACAGGAAATCCAGACAGGGTACTCATGCCAATGTTTCAGAGGAAAAGTCACAGTGATTAGCACTCACAAAATGGAGATGGGAAAGGAATCAAAATATGATCTGGAGGTAAAACCAACCTGTCTTGCTAATGGTTAGGACATGGGGAGTCGGCACAGGGGAACATTCAAGATTTACGACTGGTATATATAGCTCTGTGATTGGATGGATGATGGTATCATTGACCATGTGAGGCTACCATTATACTTTGGACCGATATGTAGGTTGTACATGAATTTTTAACAGCCAACTACAAGTTCAATGACACATCATTTGTTGTCCCTCAAACAAGACCCCACGCTCTGACTGAAGTGGCTGTGTGGCCCCACCACATCACTCCTAGCACAATGTTGGGGACTACTGTTTGAGAAGCCTTTGTGAAAGCACAATATACTAGCAAGCAATAGGCAGCTTCTATGACTTTCAATGGAGATGCTGAAAGGCAGATCACTTCGCAAAACTAACACTTCTCTTCCAGGCTCTAGGTGAAAGCTTCTCAAGAGATAAAAAGGGATGAATGTCACAAGGCCACTTCAAAAGGCAAGGATGGGCAGGGAACATGCTTCTGTTCTACCTTTCAGCAGATAACAGAACAGCTCCATTTCACAATGAGAATAAATGAATCAGAGCCACTAAGAAATATACTTTGCTTGGTAAATCCTTCTTGGAAGGCTTCCTCTTCGGTAGATCAAGAGGAACCTATATTTCTGTGTCAATGTGAAACTGAAATTGACCTGCCTCTGTTTCTCAGCAGTATTGGCCATACCCACACCATGCTTCAAGAGACTGGTAACAGCCAGTGGGCAACAGGATCTTTAAGCACCAAGAACAATAAACAAAATAAGAAGCTCAAAGTCAGTGATCATGAGAATGACCTCGACAGAGAGTAGAGTAAGGCCCCAGCCCACTAAATAACAGGTTAGTACATTTTACTTGCTAAACCCGGGGTCTGAGGGCCTCACTGTATCTAAGACCTACCCATCCAATGGTCAAAATTAGTGAAAACGTTTTGTCTAATTCTTCTAAAACTGGATTCCCTATTTATTCTTTTTCTTCAACAGTGTGGACTTTCTGCCAATGCAAATAGATTCCAAATGTCAAGGAGGTCAGTCAGAAAAGGAAAAGCTAGAGAGAAATTTTAAAAAAGACATTTCAAAATGGACTTTTAAAAAACACACCTTAATAGAGATCAGACTAGAGCACACTGTGAAAACATGACTGTAATTCAGTACACGGATATTAACAGGAACAAACCCTGTAGTGTTCAGAAATAGCTATGACTTAATGAAATCATTATAAAAAAATGCAAATCAAGATTTCAGAGTAGTTACAACTGGTTGTGATGATATTCTATCCTAAAAAGCAAAAATTATTTTAAAACACCAAAGGTTTCCATTAACAAGGCAAGCCATCTATTCAAACAAAGAAGCTGCTGTTGCTCAAATACCTACTACTTTCTGAGTTTTCTGCAAATGAAAATTGAGGCACAAGTGTCAGAGGAAGAACAAGAGTGTTAGCTACTAGATGGCCATTTACAAGGTCCACACCTTGATTTGATAATGAAATTGCCCCAGTTCCTTACCCCCTACTATCATTATTTGAAGAGCCACTTGCTCAGGCTGGAAAAAGGCTGAGAAACCAAGGTTTGCAGGCGGGGAAAGAAGCCCATCAAAGGACTTTCAACATCTTGTTCTAGAACAACTGGTCTCTAATGAACAAACAATATGAGGGTCACTGACTGTGCATGGTCTGCATGTGCTAAATTTCAAGTGGCATTTCCCCTCTTCTCCTTTGGGTTAAGCAATAGCAGCAAAGAGACAGTGCAATCCATCAGGTGTTGAGGCTGTCTGAGGAGAGGACTGAGCACAGCAACCCTCTCCCAGTCGGGGGCACTCGGCATTTCCTGTAAAGACTGAACAGGTCATTGTGCCAGAAGCTTAGCAAGTATAGGATGAGTGCTTCTAATCTGACATCTCTTCCCACCAAGTTTATGACCAAGTTCTGGTGTCAGGATGGGCAAATGCTAACTGTCTCACAGCTAACTGTGGAAGCAATGCTTTCTGTTACATAAATGCACTTGTATTTCCCTCCATGTTTGAAAGGATTTTCCACTCTTCACTAACAATCCTCGAAAAGAAGTCCATCCCCCAATACAGAGTTCAGAAGCACAAAATCAACACTACCCAGTCCTTGCTAACCTTAAACAAATCTTTACCAAACTGGAGAGCCTTCTGCTTCATGAAACACTCTTAAAGCAACTGAAAGAATTTCTTTTTTTAAAAAGCTTTTTGATTTAAAAAAAAAAGGGGGGGGGGAACGGTAGTTTATGCAAATGAATCAGTCTCAATTGGCTTCACTAGAATGAGAAGGAATAAACTATGCGGATCACTGTCTTTGGACAGCAAATTCTAAGCTTTTGCCAAGGATATGGCAATGCCTCTGATGGAAATGCAGGGATGTATGCCCAAAAGGTGAACATAAATAAGTGTGTATGATAAATGTGGATGTTGGAGACTGACACAGATAAAGGCAAAACACTGGACAGAGACAGGTAGAGACAGAAGGAAAGACACTGGCTCAGTTCTATTCCAGTAAGTTCATGGGGGTTGTTGTGGCCTAAAAAACAAAAATAAGTGGCAGCACAATTTCTACTGAGAAGGCTAAAAGAAGTTCTATCACCTTTTCAGACAATTCAAAATAATGAATTCTTAAGAATTATATCACAAAACACAATAGTATGTAAAAAATTCAGAGAGGAAAGAGCCAAGATTCTAAAGGGTGAATGCTTATTAAATATCATTCAGGATCTGAAGCTATTTAAAAGCTATTAGATTGGCACCTGGAACCCCCAAACACCTAGTCTCCGTTGGGGAGGAGAGGCTGTGCCTCTTCAATCATCCCCTAAATGCAAAGAGGTTTGACCCCCATGCAATAGATAAAAGTCACCCAAAAAATGAACAAAAGAGGTGTTTGGAAAAACCAGAACACCATTCATCCCAGCTAACGACTTGTTCATTATGAGTGATGATGGATAAAGACTTCTCATGCTGAGATGAAATCAAGATTTATATGCATTGTTTCCTCTCCCAACTTGTGGGAAGATCATCATCATTTAATTCTATCTCTGCGGCCAGTGATGGGCATCCAGAGAGCTGGTTATCAAACGGCGCAGTCAGCTGGCAAAAGCCGAAACGTGCAGTTGGCACATCTGGACGGAGCCGCCACAGCCGAGGGTGAACAATGACTCCTGGCAAGCATCCAAATTGCTTGCAGACGCTAGCAGGTCTCATCTACAACCGCCCCTACCAGCATCTCTCTCTCTCTCTCTTTTTTATGAGAATCAGATTTTCATTGCTCCATTCAATTGCTCTCCTCTGCCATTTTTTACAGCTCTTATCGTTCCCCTGGAATATGGCCTTGAGACAGCTCATCCGTGTCCTTCACTGTGTTATCTCTTCTAACTTTTATTAAAACTTCAGCTTTCATCTGAAGATAGCTAATTAAATCTGGAACAGATTATATGCCTCCCCTTAAAAAGAGAACAAAACTATTTTTTTCAACTTGAGCAATGCATTTTTATGTTCCAAAAGGTGAAATCCAAGGTGTTCAAAAAGTGTTTTTCCCTACAAAGCTAAGATATCTGACTTGTCATATGCAAGGTGATTTATATTACAGCAGTCTATGACAAGACAAATCTTTGAACTATTTCTGAAAATAATTATTTTTCAATACTGGAAATACTTTTGTCCTATATCCTTTATATATCATAGCTAATAGCATTAATCTATTTTCTACATAAAGTTGGATAATGAGGAGTTAGAGATTAACAGCTATGTGAGCACATCAAGTGATTTGTCTTTTTTAAGACTGCCCTTACTTAGTAAAGTTGAAGAGATTTTCCCTTTTCTTTTTCTTCTCCCCATGTCCTGAACACTAGTAATTGAAAATACCTGTGGGGAAATTAGTGTGAAAACATGAAATTAGAAGCCGTGATTCAAGTGTAAGTTTTCGATTTTTTTTGTTGTTCTTGTGCAGGGGACAGAACCGAGAGCCATGCACTGCTAGGTCAGCACTCTGGAGCTTAGAGCTACATCTCCAGCATCTTGACTTGGATTTTAAGACAGCTTTACATTAACTAATGGTAAACACAAGTAGCTCTGTCTTAACTGACCACAAATTAGTAACGATGGAAAGACCCTAACTGATATGAACATATCTTCTGACATATGCCACCGACCCAGTTCCTTCTGAGGCCCAGGGGAAGCTTTAAAAAGTCATTTTCTAAAACTGTAGACCTGCTAACCAACCTTTGAGAGATGATATCCAAAACAATGTAGTCAGTCATTGTACACATACACACATGCTGGCATGCACGTGCTCACAGGTGTAGGTGCGCAGTCCCTTTACTTAAAGGTCAAGCTTCCTGTACCTGGCTATGCTTTGACTAACCCACCTGAAATTTTCTGGGATCCTTTCCTTCGCTTCACTGCCTTCAGCAAGATCTCCTTCATTGTGACCTTTGTGTTGTCCACCTGAATAAGGGAGAATCCATGAGCAGCATTTCTGTAAGAAAAGAGAAATGTGAAAGAAATAATCACCAACATTTAAAACTATGGAGATGTTTCTGCAACCTCTACCTTGCCTCGGGAAGCTTTAAAGTGATTGTACAGCAAAGTGCCAGCTATTTAAGAATAGGCTAGAAAATCTACTTCTACACATTTGCAGCGACATTCTAGAATAAGCAGTGCCAAGGAACATGGGGCCAAAAGGACCTTAACTGGTCTGGGGGTGTTGGCAGGAACATGGGTTCTTAGCGCTGGCTTCCCAGACAAATCCTGCAGGAAGATCCACAACTGATCAACTTGGCTTATGTCAGTAGATGTCACTATAGGCAGATGTCCTGTCATAAGCTCATGGTGCCCCAGAGGAAAAATGTCATGGGGGAAAGGAACTCCACAGCCATACAGAGAAAAGGAAAAGCCTCTTCCTAACTGCCTATCCATCCATCTTTTTTGTTGTTTTGTTTGAGACAGGGTCTCAAGGTGTAGCCCTGGCTGGTCTAAAACTTGCCATGCAGATTGGGCTGGCCTCCACCTCCCAAGTGCTGGGATTACAGGTCAGCATCACCACACCAGGCCCACCCATCTTTTAATATACGGTGTGAATACAGAGAACTTCACTACAAATGATTTCATTTACTTAGACTTTGAAAGTTAAAGTATCAGTTTAAGCAATAAATAAATAAATAACTGTTAAGAAAAAACACTAATACTACTTGCAAACTTCTAGTCAAATTGGATTGGGGGAGGGTTCATCTAGATCAGAGAAAGATAGCAAAAGAACAAGGAACAAGAATGCTTAAAAAAAAAAAAACAGTAGTCCACCTCCTGGGTGAGATTCAGCTACACCAAGACTGTTAATTGCAATAGCAAGTATCACAAAATATTATCCATACGCTTGGGCACTGGGACAAAACAGGCTAATTCCAAGTAGCTCATGTAACAAACAGGACCCAAGTTTCCAACTACAGAACATGGGACTTGCTACATGGAGTTTGGTCACATTCCCATTTCCCCAAGAGAATCTCAAAGGGGAACATGGCCAAAAAACATGGCAGAAATTTACACTGACAACAAATCTGAAACAAAAGCTTCTCACTGGTAGGACAGGCTGGGATGGAGGCTGAAGCCCAGGTTAGACCCATCCAAGTGGTTGATTCTCCACAGTGGCTAGAGGCCAATCTTAAAACCAAGGACCCAATTTGCTTCCCTAATACAGAGACATCTCCACTGCCTCTCTCCACACAGCTTGCTTTTTAATCCCTGACATTCCATTTGTTAAAAAGCAAAAGCTGATGCTAGTCTGGCCAGCACAATCATCCATTTTAACTTGGTGAAGTTCTTGCTATTGAACAGCAGGCCTGAGAACTGTCAAGCTAATTTTACTGAACACTCTGTTACTGAATCATGCCTGAGCTCCGGCCATTCTTTACCTCAGAAGCTGGACCCCATCCCAGAACAATCTTTAAAAGTTTATTTTACTGATCAAAGCAAAATCAGAAATAGCTCTTTTTAAAAAAACACAACAACACAAAACTGTATTTAGGGAGAGATGTTGTAAGTGATACTTTGGCACGAGTACTGATATGTAAAGTGCCTTGTGCATTTAAAAAACTTGAGGGTATTTGCTCTGGCATGAGGCCAGTGTGTGTTTGGAACAAATGCCCATCAACCACACTCAGATCTGCCTGCCCCGCTCTCTCCTAAGAAGTCGGTATGTGTTCCATCTGTGACAATATGTTGGGTGATGGGTGATCATGCAGGGCCGAAAGGAACAGAAGTTCTTGGGTATCCACAAACTGGTACTGGCCTAGACCTGGCAAATTCTCATCCACCTGCGATCTACCTGAACTACAGATTTGAGTCTGTTTATAAACCTCATATTCTTTCTTGATCTTCGGCCAGCTGACAGCATCACTCCAAGCCAGTATGTTCATCCTTTTCGGCAAAAGGCAGACTAAAAGCTCAAAAAGCAGCCTTGAATTTGGACCAACTTCCATAAATTTAAAAACGTCCTTTTAAGAGATTTTGAGCAGAGGAAAATCTCCAGTCTGTATTTTTCAGTCATTTTACCAAAATGTACTTGGGTGACAAGGGTAAAGCAAGCAGAGGAAGTCCTGGCACTTATCATCCACAGGCATTACTGATAAATTGTGTGGTGGAGGAATAAAGGATTACCTTCTGTATTTTTTCATTACACTTTTCTTTTGTTACAGAATACATAAATCCATTGTGGCACAATGTAATATGTATCACCATGCTACACCTGCGGACGCTTCCGAGCGCCTGCCATGTCTGTGCAGTCAGGAATGATAAGTGAACCACCCGTGAATGTTAACGATAGTGATCATTCTGAGGTAACTCGGCTCTCCATCTTCCTTTACAGCCTCGGTGCTGAAGCCAGGGTAGCAAGGTTCATGAGAGGAAAATGAAAACAACAGCAAAGGGAAGGGGTGCGCCACTCAGAATGTGCCTCCATGAGTGTGAGCATCTTACTCTAGGGCTCCATTTCTGCAAAAATGTGCACATTAAAGGAGAGCAACTCTGCCCTGGGGCCGAGAGGTCGGCCTGACCTAATTCAAGTTTCCTCCTGTCAGGTCAGACTTTACTCCTTTCCCTCCAGAAAAATGCAAACTTTGGATCTTGTCTGCTATGTGAACACAGGTACGTGTTCTAAAGCTGCAGAGTGCAGAAGCAAGTGGCCCCAGCCCGGTTGGAACCCTTACATTATGCTCATTCATTTAATAGGTGAAATGGAGACTGGCTATCACAATTTTCAGCTTGACTTCCAAACATTCTGGGTTTTATGCTTCATTTCTTTACATCCAAGGTTTTTTATGGGCTTTCTAAAAAGTCTATTGCAATACATCTTTTAAAGCTGTTCTTATTCTACAGAGGGCATTGGGTCCATGACGCAGAAGGCAACGGACTTGTGGGAAACCCTCCTCCTAGTCCTTCTCACTTTCCCCAGGACTGGGACTTGCATGGGGTATCTTGCCAGGATAGATAAGTGGGTCACACACTGAGCCAGTGTTTCCGCTCAGGACAGGCTTCCCTCAAGGGCAGGGCATCCCAGGGGCACTGAGTAGAGGCAGCTGCCCTCGTGCCGCTCCGTGGAAGCTGCCTATGCAGGTCTAAGACGAAACCCCACGTCAGGGAGCTGACTAAATGCTTCCAGGAGTGCTTCAGTCAACTCAAAGCTAGGTGCTGTCAAGTCTGCTAACCACTGAGAAACGTACAGGCATTTTAAAAAGAGATTACTCACCCAAGGATCTCAGTTCTGTGCCCGAGAAAAGCCACTCAGTTACCACAGATGCTTTTGGGGGATGGGAGGAAAGGGGACTGAGAACAGTCTCGCTATTTAGTCCAGACTGGCACTGAACTTGTGGCCTTCCTACTTTAGTCTCCCAAATGCTGGGCTTATAAGCTTTTGTAACCACTTCTGGCTTACCACAGGATTCTGACACCAGCATTAGCCCAACCCAATGAGCGCTTTTCTAAGCAGTACATCTAAGGTGGCAGGAGACACACAGGGGACAGGGAAACAGGTCCTAATCTGAAAGCACGGGTTCTCTGCACAGAAGCACAGCAGGAGCTGGATGCCAAGAAGGGAAGGCAGCACACTGGAGAGGAAAGCACCCAGGCTGGAAGTTAAACGCCCTGTGATTGAAGTCTTTCTGCCTCACTGTGAGAGCACCTCGGCATTACCATGCAATGAGACTGCCAGGATAAGACACACGATGAATACAAGGCAGCTGGCACTGGGGGTGCAAAACAGTAAGAGGTGTTTTCCTTCCACCCAAGTCACCACCCCAAGAGGAGAGGCCTCACTGCTTACTATGGGTAACACGGGGCACTAAACTGTGTGATCTGCTGCTTGGTGGTGGCACCTAGAGGCTTGTCAGCAAGTAGTCTTTGATCCTGGCACCAATACCTCCCTGAAGGGCAGCACTAGGGACTCAGTTTTCAAAGTTTTCCTTTTTGAGAGAGTAAACATCAGAAGGAGCACAACTCACTGGTTTTTGGGGAAGGGGGACAAAAATCACTGTCAAGATGCAGGGAAATTCAATGAAAATTAAGAGGTTTCTGATGTATATAATATACACTGTTCCCTCGTTAACAAGCACAAACCACAGCAGCAACTGTTCAGTGACCGCTTACTATGCACCCAATGCTGTTTTTAATCTGTTTAAAAAAATCTACTAACTCAGCCAACCCTAAAAGGAGCACTCCTACCATTTCAGAGACACTGAGGCTGTAAGCATCAGGAAATTGACCAGAGGCAGCACTCACACTCATCCCCTTTTGGACTCAGAAGTCGACAATCTGGTCCCTAACATTCCTAGTACAATCTGCGAGAGAAAGACAAGGAGGCCAACAGATGACAGTTCTCTGTAAGCAGACAGGTAAAGGCCAGGCCAGAGTGTTGTGGAGGCCTAGCCAGCAGCAATACCTGAGGGAAGGGCTAGGGGAGTTTCTTCAGGAGAAGATGTCTCAAAACACACTTGTTGTTTAGCTTTACAGCATGCCAAGGGAGATGGGGCAACAATACCAGAAAGCAGCAGAGCACAGCAAGCACTAGAACCCAGTGGTTGGTTTGGAGTCAAACTTGGCCTTCGTTGGGTAAACCACAGAATCACTCTGACTTCATTTCCTCGTGGACAAAATGGGATGGGAGTCTTTCCTGGATTTGTAAAGTGTTCATAATAACATCTATCAAACAATAAATACTTAATAAGCTGCGACTAACACACTAGCTATAGGCTTTTCTCCATTAAGAAGTGATACATAATGGTCAGGGTATGGCAACATACACATGAAACTTTAGCACTCAGTCTGCAGCAGAAGGATCTCTAAGTTGCAGGTCAACCTAGGATATAGAGTAAGACCCTGTTTCAAAAAACAGAGGAGGAGATATATTAACTAGAACAGTAATAGTCAATATTTTCTAAACACTCCCCCCCAGCCCCCCCATAATCCCTTCCACCAGAAAAAGAAAGGTGCTATTGGCCCTGATTTGTAACAGAAGAAACTGAGGTCAGGTCACTGAAAATACCTGCCTGAAGTAGAAACTAAGTTAATGACTTATATGGCTACAACAAGTCCTGCAGGAGCCAGCAAGTGACCAAAGTCTCCAAGATTCCAGAGCCCGTGGTTGTAACTCCACACACTGTTCAGAATGGAGGCTGAAGGTATTAGGGCAAGAAAAGTCATCTAGAGTGTACATCTTCCCGATGGGAACCACTGACCAACCTCTGGAAAAGGTTGATACCCACTGCCACAACTCAGCCTGATTACAAATGTCCCAATTCTCAGAGATCCTTTCTGAAAAGATTCTGCAAAGTGCTATGGTTTCATGAGCTGCAGTCTCAGTTTCCAGAGGTGGAAGAAGGGTGTCAAGAGCTGTGCTCCAGTGTCTGGTGCTGACCAGTTAAGGGCAGCAATGGAGATGCACTCCTCTTCTCTCCCGCCTGTTCTGGCCCCTTCTGCGCATATTTATCCCCTAGCACTTCAAGGTAGAAAATGAAAATATATGAGCAAGAGAAAACTTTGTAATAACTGCAGCATGTCTGCTTTAAAGTCAGTCCTTTGGGTATTCCTTTATCCATAAAGAGAGTTTACACTAGTGTGAATGCCACAGTTTGTTTCCTCTTGCACTGACCAATTTTTAAAAAACAGATCAAAGCACATTGTGCAAGCATGCAGTGTTTGACATTGGACAAAGTACTCTTTTTCAAAACAGACATTTTCCAAAAACATAACTCGCTAGACTAATGGGCAGTGAGAAGCCAAAATGACTGCCCTCCGCCTTCTCCTTGTGTATCTTTGCCAGAGTCCTTGGGACTTGCCAAATCCGGTCATGCCTGCTTAGCTTGCTCGACTGATTGTGCCAGAAAAGAAAATAAGACACAGATGTATTTGAGCTCTTTGAGATGCCAGTAAGAGAGACAGCTAATGGCTTCATTTTGACCCTCCCCTTCCAGCTGGGCACAGGTGGGGGATAATGAGGTCCCTCTCCCTAATCAAACTCAATTATTTACTACTCTATATAACCGCAAAGACATTCACATTCCGTTCAGAATATAAAACACACCATGGGTTACTTCCAACCACTGCCACTGGGTATTTATAACAAACTCAAGTGGCTAACAGTTTGCCTTGGCAGGAGTTTAAGTGTGTAAAGTTTTGCAAACTGTTTCTGTTCAAATATGTCCTGCTGAAATGGGGTCCCAAGCGGGGTTCTGTAACTGTCAGGTCAGTGAACTGCATAACATGCGAAGATGTATTCACCATGCAGTGCAGACAGGATCTGGAAACCAAATGCTTCGTTCTATTGCAACCTTCTGAGAAGCTTCACAGTTTTCTCAGCAGCAAGACTGACATTATATTAATAAACATTACAAGTCACTAGCCTGACATGTACATAGCAGCAGCTGACAGACTCCAACATAAGCTGAGGGAGAACAGAGGAAACCAAAATGAGACATAGTAACTAAACACGGCCAAAGGGGCCCATCCTGAAACAAATCACATTAATGTCAGAAATCTAAGTCCCAAATTTTTAAGAGATACAGTAACAAAAGCAACAACCCGGTGTAATTTTTGGACACTGAAGTCAACTGATGGCTATTTCAAGTGTGTGCTTTCACTGTATGAACAAAGTGCACCCTGGCACACTCTCAGCTGACAGACATTCCAGTGGGCAAAATATACATATCTGGTTTGTGTGACCTTTAAATTCTTAGAAGTATATAATTAACACTCTCCATCTTTATTACCCCTTCCAATACTCTGTCACTTTAAACAGACACAAAGAAAAATCTTTTCTTTCTCCAGACAATAGTCTTTGCCAAAAGGAAATCCAGTCAGATTTACAAATACAAAATTAAACAAGCTGCATATGCTCCATTTCCATACATGAGGACAATCTGGACAATGAAAATGTTTGCTAATACAACAAAACAGGAAGGAACAACACACAGCTGGTCCACTCTGACTCCAGCAAACAGTAACTTCAGTAACTCATACCCAGATTGCCAGGCCTGACTACAAGGAGCACATGTATCTTCTCTTACTCTGTATTCTGCTTTGCCCTCCTAAGTGGCATGGTCTCTCTCTAACCTAAGCTTAGAGACTTCAAAGATGAGTTGCTTGTAAGGAATAAATGAGATGATGCCTACTAAAGGCATGAAACTGAGCAAGTGCAACAATGCTCACTCTTTTTTTCCCCTTTTCTCTCTTCTTTCCATTTTACAGACCACAGGCAATACCACTTAAAGGCTAATGGCATACTTTTTGATGAGTTTTGTCATTTGAGGAACATTTCGGAGATATCATCAAAAGGCTAAATTAAAACAACAGTCTCTTGAAAAGCCCTCCTGTAGGAAAGAACAGTGAATCCTGGCCATGCCCCTTTAAAAAGCCGCTCACGTTTCCCTTGGGGCAGGGCCAAGAGAAGCCAAGGCAGTCTCAGGGAGGCCCCTGGGCCATGTTGGCTGCCTAAGCAGTCTAGCATCTATCTGGTAGCAAGACCTTCCACACTCTACCTGGTAGCTCTGTTCACCCAAACAGCAAAATCCTAGCTGGACTCCAACTGTTTGCAGGTCTATGTTCAATTAATGCATTAAACATTTCAAGGAAAACATACACCAGAAGGCAGTTTAAGTGCTCTTATTGATAGGGTTCTACAGGAGATCTTGTCCACTTTATTAGCCTGAACTTTTATCCTCTTGATACCTGCTTTCCTCGCTCCATAGGAGGGGACCAGTGTTGCTTTGTCATTGCCGTTTGTGAATTCATTTTAGTTTTACAAGTTCTGATGAATGAGCACTCTGCTGGGATGGTAGAAGCAGATGGGTGAGGCAGATCCCTTTCTGTCTTCCACCATACCTCTAGAGGGGCAGGTCTTAGCTAGGTCATTGCTAGCAAGGAGCACTTCTCCACATGTTGGGCACCATGCGAAACTCAGTTCTTCATCTGGCTTTGCAGGCCAATCAAAAATCTTTCAGGGGCTGGGGGCATAGTTCAGTTAGTAGAGAGCTTGCCTGGCAGGCACAAGGCTATGGGTTTGATCTCTAGAACTAGCATACACCAGGTGTGGCGGTGCTCACCTGTAATCCCAGCACTGGTAGGTAGAGGCAGGAAGATCAGGAGTCCAAGGTCACCTTCGGGTGCATGGTGAGTTCCAGGCCAGTTCTGTATATAAGAAACCATGTCTTTTTTATTTTTAAAATTCATTTTTGTTTTATGTGTATGAGTGTTTTGCCTACATGTATATTTGTAAATGCACCTATACATGCAATGTCAGCAGAAGCCAAAAGTTGTCAGATCCTCTAGAACTAGAAAACAAACATAGGGCTGGAAAGATAGCTGAGCAGTTCAGAACACTGGCTGCTTTTGCAGAGGACCCAGGTTCAGCTCCCAGCATCTACATGGCAGCTAACAACCATTTATAACTCCAGTTCCAGGGGATTCAACGCCCTTTTCTGGCCTCCGTGGGCACTGCATACATATGGTATACCTACATGCAGGCAAAACACTCATATACATAAAGTAAAAATAAGTGAAGAAGAAAAAAACTTAAAAAACAAGCTCTTCTATTTTCCCATCCCTTAGCAACCTTCACCCGTAGTCCCGATGCTACTCATCTTCACTGCTTAAGTTCAACACAGTTACCACAGTCAACCTAGGGACACGGACATACACGTGCGCGGGCACACACAGCCCAAAATCAATCAGAAACAATGGATAGCTCAGAAATCCATTTGTGGATTTGGTAAGCTGGCAGGTTCCATGAGTGTGTCCTAATTTGCAAATTGTTAGAGAAATCTCAGCTCCTTCAAACAATAGCTCACTGTCCAAGGGGTTTCCTGGGGTCTGAGGGACTTGGAGGGAAGAATAGAGCTAGGTCTAAATTGGCAAGACTATCAGAAGGCGCCTAATTCCACATTCTTTCTACAGAGTGTTCTTCCAGGAGGGATTCATTTAAGTTTTTATTTTTTCAAATAAATGAAACCTATTTTGTTATTGCCAACCTTGGGCTTACTGAAGTAGGCTTATTTCTTTTCACTTCTTTTTATTTATTATTTATTATTTTTATTTTATGTGTATGAGTGTAATGCCTGCCATGTTTGTAAATGCACCTGAGTCGTGCAATGTCTGGAGTCAGATCCCCTGGAACTGGAGTTACTGATGGTTGTTGGTGCTGGGAACAGAATCCAGGCCCTCTGCAAGAGCAGTTGGTACTCCTAACCGCTGAGCCATCTCTCCAGCCTCTTCACTTCTGTCTGAGGGTAGAAAATGTATTAATAAAATGTATTAACAGACTGTAAATAATCATTCGGGTGTTTTTGGTTTGGTTTTCTTTTTATTTCTTGGTCTTTTAGACATAGGCTCTCCCTGTAGCCCCAGCTGGCCTAGAAGTTGCTATGTAGACCAGGCTGGCCTTGATCGTGCAGAGATCCACCTGACTCTGCCTCGCAAGTGCTGGGATTAAAGGCAGGTACCACCACACCTAGATGAATGTAAGTAATTATAAAATCTAATAATTCACAATCTTTACAAGATGGAATAGTGGGAAATAAAAACCAAATTCCCTCCTTTCTGCCCAATATTAATCCCTTACAGCAGCATTTTCTGAGCAGCATGCATGCATACTATTGGTCACTCCCAGTTATGGTTCCATTTTCCCCCCTCTATCCAGCTTGAGTCACTGATTAGAGAGGCAACTGGCCCTCATCAGACAGAAGTGAAAACAAATAAGCCTACTAGAAAAAGCCAGAGGTTGACTGACAAATCCAGCCCATATCTGCTGCTTCTATAGTGCCTACGGCAACTTTTACACTATAATGGCAGGGTTGCTACAGAAACTGTACGATACACAGGTCTAAAACATTTACTATCTGGCCCTTTGCATAAAGTCTGTCTACCTCTGGGATAAGCTGGCGAGATCTAGGGTTAATATGTTTCAGTATGCAGTGCTATTTAACATCACTAATGGACTTAGTAAAGGTCAAATAGCATCATTCAAGCTGCACGTAAAGTTTGTTAAACAGAGAAAAATGGAGAGAGAACTCAGTGTGCACAGGTTCTTTACTGGAGCAGGCTTGCAGATCTCTGAAAAATGTATTGCTCTTTGCTGCATAAGTCATATTATACACGAGTATCAACCAGGAAGAAAGTCAACTTATGTGAGACTCAGTCAACAAAGGTAAAAAGCCCACCTGTCTTGGCTCACCGTGGTGGGCATGGGAGGGTTCTGCTCTGGATACAGGACTCACAGTTTGGAAACAAGGAAAGTCCATGACAGAACAATTAGTCATGGGAACAGAAATACAGTGAGACAAATGCAAACAAGACTTTTCTACTAGAGAATATCACACTGGGGAGACACATTAAGTGAAGAGACTAAGACTTACAAAGGCAAGCAAAGTTGCCAAAGGCCTCACACCAATTTGTTAGCCAAGCTAAGAATCAAACCCCGGCTTACTAAAGTACAAAGTCTTTGCTGCCTTGTTTGGAGGAAGGGCTAGGGTTTTGGAGTCTGGGGTGGGTGACCTGAGGGCCTCTAAGGCCAGAAGATAACTTGGGGCTTACTTATATGCAAAGTTCGGTGACAGAGAAGTCGAGTGCTCATCAAGCAAGGTGGGACATAGCTCTGGCCATCAGTCCTCCTGGCAGTCCACAGATACTCGAAGAGTCACCTATCCCTCTACAAAGTCCTACACTGGGGACACAGACTTGTTTGTCCTGTTGCAGTCTTCAGGGAGTTCATGGTCTTGCCTATCTCTGAGGATGTCTGCTCATAAAAGACTGACTTGAGCATCTACAGATCCTTACTGCCCACTACCTACCCATGTCTGGCGAAAGTTACTTCAACTCAGCCTTTTCAGTCCACAAAACAGTTAAGTAGGAGACAGAAAGACAGAAAAATGTCGAAGAAGCAAAGTTAGTCACCCTTCAAACTGTGGTGCTGTGTGGGGTGCCAGGGGCACAGATGATCCATTAGATCCTACTCTCAGAGGCGTGTTTGCAACAGTCATAACAACAACAACAGCTGGCACTAAAGGTGCTGCTCACCACACCAGGCACAGTGGTCTCCACAAAGGATCCATGAAGTCTGCCTTCATTCAGAAAGTGGAATTACTGACTGACTAGGCACCACTAACTAGCACTCCCCACCTCTACCTTTCACCAGGATATTGGAAAGCATAAAATATGGAGTGAAATGCAGGCCTAGCAGCAACACTGTGAAATTTAATTCTCATGTCCCTAAAGTAGTTATAGTGAAGCTAGGCTATGCTGAGGTTAGATGAGATAACATACACACTATGGTAGTTTGAATGTGAAATGTCCCCCAGAGGTTCATGTGTCACTTTGAACACTTGGTCATCAATTTGGGATGGTTATGGAACCTTATAGAGGTACAGTCTTCCTGGAGGAAGCATGTCACTCAGGACATAGTGGGCTTTGAGGGTTTATAACCCCAGCCCTCTTTCTGATTCCTCTCTCTCCTCTTGCTTCCTGCTCCTGCTGCCATGCCTTCCTCGCCATTATGGACTGTATCCCTCCAGAACTGTAAGCTGAAAAGAAATGCTTTCTAATTGTTGTTTTTGGTCATGGTATCTGATCACAGCAAGAAAAGAATTACTAATATACAGAGCTGGCCTCAGTGCATTCTTTACTGTTGAGCCTATCTCTGTCTCCTTCAGTTCAGTATCTGTCTACCTTATGTCCCTTCTTGAGTGGAGAGAGATGTGAGGAAAGGGAAGGAGGGATGAGGTGCCTTCCTCCCTTTGCTAACATGAACACTGAGCATGTCCCCAGAGACCCCCAAATGTAGGTCCCTGCCCTACATTCACAAGCTTAGAATATGGACCAGCTGGCAGGCAGGAGGCTGCTGTGTATATGCACCACATACACACAGGGAAATGGTCAGCAATCTGGACTAGATTATCAGGCATCTGGAGAAAAGAAGACAGTTCACTGACACTTTACTTGTAAATGCTCAGATATGAAGATCTCACTTAACATCATTTTCCCTGAAAACATTCCAGAAATGTCAAATAAGCTCTCTTGAACTTTGAACCAGAAAAGGACTGACTAAGGTGACTGGGAGAGGGAACACAGAGAGAGGGTAACTGGGGAAAAAACAGCACTGGAGCTTAAAGCAGCTGTTGCTCCTCTCCCTTCCTCAGAGGGCTGGGTATTTAGCAGGTCCAAGTGTTCTTAGACACCTGTCCAGGCACATCTAATCCCAGCCCTGACTTGTTCTACGGAAAATCATTACTTTAACAGTTCTTCCTTAAAAAGGACTTCTACTTCAAAAGATTGCTATGGTCATGTTAATATTCATGTTTCAAAAATTCTTCTAGTTAATTAAAAATGAAAATTAAAAATACCACTGCATACCCCTCTCTCTTCTCTGTTTTGTGGAACTGTGGATTGAGCCAGGGCCTCATGTATAACAGGTATGCATTTTACCATTGAGCTATGTCCCTAGGCCCTGTATATATATTCAAGTAAGGAAAAAAACAAAACAAACATCCTGTAATAATAAAATTGAAAACAAAAATGGTTTTATTAATTCTGCTGATGGCATTAAAAACTAGTATATCTTTTAGAAGATTGATAAAAAGGTCAGAATCTTAGGCTAGGGGCATAACTCAGTGGAACAGCACTTACCTAACATGTATGATGGGGTCCTGGGTTCAATTTCCAACACAAAGAGATACAAACAAAGACAGATAGGTTTAGAGATAAAAAATTTCTACTCTATAACCAATAACCCTACTTACTTAAAGGAAATGATCCTAATTATGCAACAGAGACATAGGTAATGACTGCTACTATTTATGAACATTTAAACAAGAAAATAATCCAACTAGTCTGTGTACTTTATGGACTTCCGCACTGCTTACTTTATTTTAATGATCTGACAACTGTGTCCTTACTAGGTAGTAATCTCCAAGAGAAAAGAAGGGCTGTCTTTGTCTAGATCTCTGGCACAAAGCATGTATAGATGGCAGGAATTATGAATATGGAAATATTTATCATATATATATATGATATACTGTTAAGCATATAAGTAATAATGAAAGTATAACTTGCACACCCATGGAAATGACCAAGCGAAACACAAAGCAGGGACGGGGAAATGGTTTAGTGGGGTAAGTGCCTGTGGCAAAAGCATGAGGACCTGAGTTTCATCCCAGCACCCACCTAAAAGGTACACATCTGAAATCCTAATGCTGCAGGATAGGGACAGGCAAATCCTAGGGAGTTTGCTGGCCAGTCAATCTCCCTGAAATGGTGAGCACCTGGTGTTTTGAGGCATTGTCTTAAAAAAGTAAGGTGGAGTTGGGTGTGATAGCACATACCCTTAGTCCCAAGCACTTGGGAAGCAGAGGCAGGAGGATCTCTGTGAGTTTCAGGCCAGCCTGGTCTATATAGTGAGTTCCAGGCCAGGCCGGGCTTTAGAAAAAGACCAAAAAAAAAAGTAAGGTGCAAAGTAAGGTGCAGAGGCAACTGAGGAAGACATTTAACATCCAACCCTGACCTTCACATGTATGCGTACAGGTGTGTGTACCTACACACATGAACATATACACAAATATGCACACATGAGCCTGCAGACACATACATATATAGCTATATACAGTTTCACTGGGATAGCAGAATGAGTGAATAATTTTGATTTATTTTAACTATTCTGTAAAGCTGCTGTTTTGGCACCTCATACACCAAACCTGACCTGAGGGCAGAGACAAAACAGCTGCTATGAAAGCTCAAGAAGCTGCTTCCAGTTCAACCCAGACACCCAGTGTTCTGTTCTTGCTCAAGGGCAGAAAGATCCGGCATACTGGATGATATGTTGTACAACCCTATTTTCCTAAGTCTCAAACAAAGGAATCTGTTTTAAAGGGACAGAGAAAGTCCTTCAAAGCAATCCCTCTCTAGCATAGTGAATTTGCTGGTTCCTAACAGCAGGGGGTGCCAAAGGGATCACTATCATTCCCAGGAGATGGCTGCAGAGGCCTAGGTGAGAAACACTCAGGTTAGAGTGAAGCTGGAGTGTGTGGGTTCACCTTTCATAACTGAGACAGCAGCTCAGTGGACCCAAATGAACAAAACTGCATTCCTATCTCCACTGTGGTAGTTAGCCTTTTCTCAAATTACAAATGGAGGTAACAAATCACAGTACAGTCCATCGTGCTGGCTGCTGTCATGAATAGACAGCCTGTATAACACCACTATACACGGCAATCAACGCACATTCCTGAAACAGCATTTACACCTATCACCATTTGAAACAGCAGGCTTCAGAGTTAAGGTTAGATCTCCTGCTGGGTCATGCTACTTAATCTATTAGTAAAGCTGGACTTGTTACTACATCACAGGTTTCATGATCTGGTGACTTTCAACATAACAGAATCCTTTTATATTCCAATGAATTTTATTTTATGCAGCCACATACTCTTTTCTGAGAAGGGTTTTTCTACATTTTACCAGACCAACAAAGGGAGAGAAAAGGCTAAGCACAGTCTAAAGGAAAGCAACTCTGGAAAAATTAAGATGGGTCTGAACAAAGTTGGACAAAACAGTGCTAAGTTATAAAAGAAAAGTGGTTTCAACACACCTCTTCATTTAGTCTGGATTCCTTGACCAGAGGGGGAAACCCCAGAAGGGTTGCTTCTCTACTCCAAGTGCACCTGTGCCTCCAGGAGCCTACCTGCAGCTATGCTATCCCAAGATCTACCTCACATAACCACTACTGCAATGCACATGATCCCAGCATCTCTCTGGACATAATCACATGAGTGGACTCTGTAGATACCAAATATAATTCTCCTGAGGAACACATGTGACCAAATGTGCAACACCAGAAGACGGGTAAAGCAGAGGAAAACCACAGTCGATACTCACATTCGAACAAAGAGTGACTCTTTGGATGTCAGACCAGGAGATGAATACTTTTCAACCAGGGCCAAAGTACTGAAGCCAAACTTATGAATGGGCTCGTTGGAATCCAGCGGAGGGAAATCTGTGTCTACCTCTCCATCATCCTCAGCAATATGCAGGCAGTAGGCACTGACGTTGTCACTGAAAAGAAAACCAAAAGGGCGAGTGAATATTAATGTAGGGAAGGGATGTGAGGTTCAGAAGATATGGAATAGGAGCAAAGTGACTGCTGATCTCTACCCTAAGCCTGTGTTAATAGTTAGAACCCAGAATTCCTACTTCACCTATCAGGATGAAACACACGGTACAGTGTGAAATGAGGGTCTTCATACTATGTGTGAACACTTCATATAAGTAAGACCTGGAACTTAATCCTTGAGATGAAAGGTGAGATTTAATATCAGCCTTAAAGGAAGCTCATAATATAGGAGGGTTTGGAAAAAGGAAGCACTATACTACTATACATACAAAGGAAAAATTCCCTGCGGGGAGCTAGCGGCCTTTGATGCATGGGTATGGTTGGTAACCAGGACCATTCACACAGTTCCCTTTACCTAAAGAATGGACTGACTCTTCAGGTAAGATCAGATTCCAAACACCATGAATCCTTAGCTGAATAAAAGCAAAAGGCCTGATTTATCCTGATGAAGATACCTGGTCCTTTTGACCACTATCACTCTCCTCTTCTTCAGAGAGCATAAAAAGTCAATTTGTTCAAAATAAGGGGGAACTATACCAACAAATAGATTATTTAAAAGATGAAATCAGGGCTGGCGATGTAGATTAGTGGGTAAATGTTTGTCTAGCATGCAAGAAGTCCTGGGTTTGATCTTGAGCATTGCATTTATGGTAATACACACCTGTAATCCTGGCACTCAGGGAGATCCCAAGTTCAAAGTCACTTTTGACCACAAAGCCAGCTCGGGATGCATGAGATCTTGCCAATGATTAATTGAATGAATGAATGAATGAATGAATGAAAGAAAATACTGAAATCAACATAAATACTTTGAGACAGCCCATTCAAGAGTGGACTAAAACTGCAAACTGCTGCATTCAAAGGCAGGCTAGTCTCAGAAGCATAATATAACAGTTCACAAGACAGGAGAATTCTCAATTCTACAGCTCAAATTTTAAGTTTTAATTACATGATTGATGCCTAAATTAATTAATTACAAAGTGTATGCTAATTGTTTAATTGGTTGCTTGATCTATATAGATCATTTTTTGAATTAAATGAGTTGATTTACAAAGGTTATTGATTGGATGTGACAATGAATTATTTCACTGACTACCTGATTTGCAATTTCCCAATTAATTCACAAATCTTTAGCTGCAACTCTGCTTATTGAGAAAGAGTCTACTTCAGGTGATCTATACTCAGTGAGTCTGTCATGGCTGAGAGATATTTATTATATAAAACAGGTAACAGGGACAGATTAAAATTAATGGAAACTGTAAATCTGCTAAATGGATGGATAACAAGAAAGTAATCTGGCCATGCCTGTCACTTTACAATTCATGTGTTTGCAATCTGGTGAGAAGTTAAAATTCATGTCCAAATGATAGAAGAGACTCTCTGAAGCGGGGTGCCAACTTAGGCACAAAGCTAATGTAGAAGCAGTGGACTTTAGATGAGGAAAATGCCATGGTGTTTAGCTATAAACTTTGCAGTCAGGGAGACTTGAGTTCAAATCTTGGCTCTGTGGCTTATGGGCCGTAGGAGTTCAGAACAGGCTTTACCTTTGACTTTCAGTTTCCACACCCATAAAAAAGTCAACAGAAATAAAAAATAAATGACAAAGTAACTATAATAGAATCAGATAGAGGGCTGGAGAGATGGCTCAGTGGTTAAGAGCACTGGCTGCTCTTGCAGAGGACCCAGCACCCACATGGTGGCTAACAAGCATCCAAAACTCTAGTTCCAGGGGATTCAATGACTTCTTTGACCACAGTGGGCATTGTATGGCATAAGTGCACCTACCTACATGCAAGCAATACACTCACACACATAAAAAATAAAATTAATAAGTCGGGCATGGTGGCACATGCCTTTAATCCCAGTCCTCAGGAGGCAGAGTCAGGTGAATCTCTGTGAATTCAAGCAAGGCCAGTCTGGTCTACATAGCTGGTTCCATGTCAACTGGGGCTACAGGGAGACCCTACCTCCAAAATGAAAATAATAATTAAATAAAATAAAAATAACAAATATATATATATATATATATATATATTAAAATCAGATAGAAACTAACTTTCAGAGTTATATCAGCCCTTAGATTATGGAAGCAACAGAACAAGTGCCATGGAGCAGCTCATCCCAGGCAGACAAGTCTCTAACATGTCCATTGTGCTGCAGCCTTGGGGATGCTGAGCCTCTAGGGCTTTATGAACAGGGCAGACATTGATGGGAAAAGCAATAGACAGCACAGATTATATATTACCATGTAAATCAATCTGAGAAATGTCTGTGATTCCCCAGTACCACAGGGGTTCAAGGGCAAATAATAAGCCTATTGATCAAAGCAAAAAGCCAAACACTGACATCAGAAGAATTCTGCTTTGATTGTCATGGGATGCCCTGAGTTCCCAGACAAACAAATTCAATGAATATCACAGGCTTTGGATTTGAGAGCAAACTAAAGGGTTTGTTGCTAAGTGCTTTGTTCTAATTCTTAAATGCAAAGTATGAAACCATTCATTCCAAAAACACCTGTAACATGCTTACCCTGAGCTGCAGTCTATCCTGAACATTGGAAACACAGTAAGGGGAAGATTCCTCCTATATCATACAAGAGGAATTGGAAATCTTCAGAGAAATCAGCCAAGTTTAGAAGCAAGCAGTGCCTCAACCCTCTATCTCCAAATCTGAGGAGATAAGGACTAATGTTCATACACTTTGCATGGGTTCATTGGTACCCTTGGGTCTTTATAAAGAAATCATTTTTTAAAAAAGAAGCTATGGTTGGGTTTTCACTGTAAAACTGTGTAGGACTCCAAAAATATTGTAGTATAAGTTACATTTATTTGGTACTACGTGCCACACACTGTGCAAACTGGCTTAGACACACAGGCCCACTAAATTTTTACATCAATTCTGTGAAAATCAATTACTGTTTCTATTTCATAAATTAGAAAATAAGATTAATGAGGTTAAGTGGCTTGTTCAACAACAGACGGCATGTAAATGACAACATGGGGATTCAAACCCAGGTACCACTTTAGAACTGGGTATGTATGGTGGCGGAGGTGGGGGTGGCGGGGGTGGGGAGCTGTAAGAGGAGGGATGCTTGAACAACAAATGGGTGTAAACTGGAGCCAGTGGCCAATAGGAGATCCTTGGGCAGAGCAGATGAAGATGCAGAACCAAACCATCAGAGTGATGCAATTCAGTTTTGCTCACTTATGGATCATGAAGTGACAGAAATTATTTTCACTGTGAAAATGTATTTCACTGAGCTGCTGACCAATACTTGTCCTCTGTTCATATCACTTTTATGAAGTAACAGAAGCCTGCAATCCATATATAGGTGACATTTAATCCACATATGAAAATTCAGGAGCAGTACAGGAAGCACCCGAGATTTTACCAGATTATATCTGGTACAATCAACTTACATCCTCATAAAAACTCACTCTTTGGAAATGCAAAAACAAACAAACAAAACCCCTTAATAGTGATGATCAGAGGCAAATGTCTACTGTTTTGTTTTCAACGCAAAAGAAAAGAACACATTCTGAAATGTCCAGAACTCAATACTAGGGTGTTAGTGTTTCATGTGGTAAGGATCACTATTAAGAGTGTGCCAGGCATTAGCAAGGGGGAAAAGAGGGGCTACTAGGAGGGTTACAAGCTCAAAGGTGAATCTCTGAAGTCAGAGAAAAAAATAAGACTGTCAGAGTTTCCATCTCTCCAAATCGGATAAAATGAAAGGCAAAATTTAATAAATAACACTACAAGGGTGTTCAAGCCACAGGAACCTCACATAGGAATAGCTAAGCATAAATTATCCAGGATAGAAGTTCCAGAGAGAAAACATAAGACCCTCGTAGCTGCTGCCTACCTGTCCTCCTCATCTAGACAGCTTTACACTGCTAAAGGGTGCCTTCGTTTGTTTGAATGTGCCATTTCGACCTTCCTCATGTCTACATACAGAGCTCTGTTGTCTTGAGAATGTGGAGCATGTTTATAATAGATGTTTTAACTTTCTTATTTACTAATTCAATCATTTCTGGAAAGCCTTTTGTATTGCTTTAGATTAGAGACATTTTTACAAATTTTTACAAAATTTGCAGGATTCTGAAATTCAGAAACGCACAAAGTCCACTATAAGTTTACCCTGTAAACATTCTATCACACTTCAGAAGTACATTTCAAAACATGAATGTGGTATTGCCATCTCATGATTAAAGCCTTCCACTACCTTTAGAATAAAGCAAACAGAAGCCATCAAAAGTCTGGCTTTATACCAGGCATGGTGGCTCATGCCTTTAATTTAGCAAGTTATAGAGTGAGACTCTGTCTCAAACAAAAGAAAACAAACAACCAACCTGGCTTCTAGAACCCCTTCCACTGTACTTTGGTCTCTTTCAAGGCTGCTTCCTGCTATTTCAGAGCACATACCCTGAGCTTAGCCACACCTACCACTTACAGCTCCCTCATCAAATGACATACCAGTTCCATCATTGTGGACGGTCCACTTGGAGACTCCCTGTTCTTAGTTGGTCAGGTATTTAGATTTAGCATTAGCTTAAGCATCATTTCCACTTGTAAGGCTTCCTTGACATCTCTCCCACCCAACTAAATACGGGGCTCCAGACAGAATTAGAAAGGCCTTCCCTTTGTCCCTAGAACTCCCTGGACGTT
This sequence comes from Eospalax fontanierii, assembly GCA_035773235.1. Taxonomy (NCBI): domain Eukaryota; kingdom Metazoa; phylum Chordata; class Mammalia; order Rodentia; family Spalacidae; genus Eospalax; species Eospalax fontanierii. The sequence continues at coordinate 54,235,381 of CM069541.1, forward strand.
TGTTGTAACAAGTCTCAATGATGCTGGAACTAAGCATAAGTGATTTGGTGTCTGTCTCAACCATTAGCCTGAACTTTAAGGCTACCAGTTTTAGGAGTCTTTGTATCCCCAGTGCCTAGCATAGGACCTGGAATGCTGCGAAGAATAGGAATTGTCTTTGAGAACTCAAGGAGGGAGCGAAGGGAAAGGGTCTTTTAAATGGCTACAGAGTCTGTCCATGATGCTATTCAAAAGAGCCTTGTGTCTCTGTCCAGAAGAGTTGTGACAAGCAAGGGAACCTGACAGATCTGGTTCACATTCTGACTGTACTGCTTGTATTCCCTTCTCCTCTCATCCTAAGTCACTTGATAGAACATACATAACCTTGGGCAATTACTAACTTTCTAATCCTCAGGTTCTCCCCAGCAAAAACATTATTACCTATCATTTCCAAAGCTGTCTTAAGAAATAAAATAAGACCCTTAAGAGTGCTTAGCACTCAGTGGGACATACAGCAGGTACTAACTACACTGCCTTATTTATCAACCATCACCCAGCAGTGTGGCAACCCTGGCAGTTTGAAAACTGTGATCACAGGCTTCCTCTTTTGCTCCATGATGATACTGCTTGCAGTAACTCCACATCTACCTTAACTCAAGATGTCACCAGGTTGAAACTATCGAGCTTGGTAGTTTGTGTCTGTTGAGTCTGTGCACAGGTAGAGGCTTGCCTCAACAGACACCTGGCGAAGGACCTCTCTGGCAGAGCCTGGTGGGTCATTTGTCCACATTGTGTAATGTTCCTATGCTCTCTCGTCCATTCCACAAAGTACTTACTGTACTGTGTTGTAGACTGGGGAATATAGCCAGTGCAGACATGTGCAGACTCAAACTCATTTATGTGCTATTCCTCTCAAGACTTCTCTTGGCTGCTTTCAACTAACCTTGCTTTCATTACATTCAAAACAAAACTACCATTTACTCTTCCCTGACCTCTTTCGTCTAGGACCCTCTGTTTAACAGAGCTCTTAATGTCCTGTTTTAAGCCCCTCTCTCTTCACTAGTTCATGCTGAAGGCTTCAATGAGCACCTAGATGTCTCGCAAACTCACATTCCCAGTTTATCTCTCTCCCCTCTGAGCTCTAGCAACCAAATACAAATGACTATTTGGAACTTCTTTGAGATATAGCTCAGTCATCTCAAATTAACAGACAATGACTAAATTCATGCTGTTCTGCCTCTGCTCTCCACACTGAAAGCCAAACACAAAGGCACTGCCAAGGCTCCCCATCCTGACACATTGCACATAAGGCACACAAATTGAGAATCCAGGGAGTCATCTTGGACACAGCTTCTCCCCATACCTAATTATCCCTCAAGTTCTGGGGATTTTGCCCAAATATTTCCAAAAGCTGTTCACTTCTCTCAGTCTCCTCCCATGTTCTTCTCTGCTCCTCTGTGCTCCAGTCACACCAGCCTGCTGCTTCTTCCATGGTAGGTTGCTGCCATCCTGTTTCATCTGCAGGTGCCCTCCCCAGCCCTACTGCCTCTGGGGTCCACTGCTGGAGAATCTCTACCTGACTCCCAGGCTAGGCACTCATAAATAAATGGCATTTCTTTCCTTAAGAGCACTTGGCTCCGTTTTAAAGCAAACATTATTTGGCAGGGTTCTGTGCCCACCTCCTTCACTAGCCTGTTGAATTCATGAAAGAGTCCATATCTGGCTCCACTCAGCACTGCACATTCAGTGAAATGGCTGGGATATAGCAAACACTCAATAAATATTTGTAGAACGCATGAATGAATACAAATGATAAGTGAAATGAGCCAGATACAAAGTTCTATTCCACTTGGTAATTTTTCCCTTCCTTAACATACTGTAAAATTTTGATATTGCTTTTGTCCTCCACTTTATCCCTAATATATAGGGCCTGGGGCTCCAAACATATTTGCTGAAAGATGAAGGAGAAGAACAATCAAAACTGTCTGTGGTTGCCACAGGTGAGGAGGACTGAAGAGGAAGAGCAAAGGGCTCTGGAGATTAAGCAGGACACAGGAAGAGCAAGGAGAAAAGCAAGTCTGATTATAGTCCAGCAAAAGTCCACTGGGTCTCCTTGCCAGTGCAGAATGGGGAGCCTGAACATACAAAAGAACACAGCGGGAGCCATCACAAAGGGAAGGCTACTTGAGCTAAGAGTGCTATTCTAGCAAGTAGTTCTTACCGAGGATTCTGAGGAGCATCAAGTGGCAGCAGTAACCTAGAAAGGAGAAGACTAGATACAGGTGTGCACTCAATGCAAGAGGGAAGAAAAAAGAAGGTATAAGAGAGACCAAGTAGCATTTGGACTGGAAACACAGAAAGGCCCTGAACACTGCAGGGTACAACGCCATGGCACAAGTACTTGAGACATTAAGGAAGGGCTAAATTATGCTGCTACTGTGGAACGACTGCGGCTACCAGAACAGCATGTGGTAGCAACACTGACATAGCTGCCAGGTCTTTTCCCTTTCCCTTTTATAATGACCTATTAGTGTCCACATCATTTTACAATGAGAGCAGCATATTACATGGGGCTTAGAAAACACACTCGATAACCTTGCTGCTGTGCTAACACTAGGTATAGAGCCAAGATACAACTTTGTTCTTTACACTTTCAACCACTATATTATACTCTGACTAAAATGCTAACATATTTTAGAGAGCTATGAAAAACGATGAAGTTTGGTACTTAATGAGATAAACTCTTGACTACAGAAAACTCACCAACTCTTCTCAAGGGATGTAGTTACATTAGAATGAAACAAATCCGCAAGAGAATGGTGATCTGTATCACTTGGTTAGACCATATCTTGGTATATTTTGTACTGCTCAACAATGGAACATAAGCTACATATTGCTACTAAGCATTTTCTAAATGTGGTTGGTCAGAAGAGAGATATGTTTTAATCTGCAAATAAGCACCAGATAATAAAGACTTACAACCATTACAAGATATGATGTGTGTGTGTATAATTTTTTTTGTGATTACATGTTTTTTTGTTGTTGTTAAAGGGTCTCATGTAGCTTACAATGGCCTCCAGCTCACTATATAGCCAAGACTGACCTTGAACTTCTGGTCCTCTTGCCTCTACCACTCAAGTGCTGGCCTTACAGATATGTGCCACCATGCCTAGTTTTATAGTGTACTAGAAATCAAACCCAGGGCTTTCTGCATGTGAGACAAGCACTCCACCAACTGAACCAAATCTCAAGTCCTTTAGGTTGACATAATATTACTTTGGATACAATAAAATAGATTATAAAATTTAAGTTCACCTTTGGTTAATTTGTAAAATATGTGATTACTAAGAAATTTGAAATGACAAATGTGTCTCATTTGTAGGTTGTGTTACATGTCTTTTGAACAGCATGGCTCTGTAGCTTGAAACTTCAACTCACTGGGCATAGCAGTAATCCCCAAAAGCACACTATTCCAGTTTCTGGACTTCAGCAAACTCTTCAGGCTCTTAGTGGCTCATCTAGCTAAGTAGCCTGACAAATGGCAATAGCTGATAAGAGACCAGAGAAAGTACGCTGGATGCCTAAGGCAAAGCTTCGAGTAAGAAGGCAGGAAGGGGGTGTTCTGGTGTACAAGAGAGTCATGATGTACAACTAAAGTCTGTGCTTAAATGGGACAGTCAAAATTACCCTTGAAAATCCCTTAAATTATCTATGAAGTAGAGTAAATGTGCTGTATGAAGAGCAAGTGTATAGCTGAAGTTTGTGACAAGGTAAAATCTCACTGAATTTAGTTTTCCTTCACAAATGGGTATTATGCAAAAGGTATTCTACTCTTGAATCTAATAGAAAAATATAAATGATGGAAGGTCAGAAATAGGCCCACAAAAATAGGGTCAACTGATCTTTAACACAGGAGCAAAGGCAATTTAATGGAGAAAAAAGTCATTTCCCACAAATGATGCTGGAGCAACATGCTATCTACATATAAAACAACAAGCTATTCACATATAAAACCAGGAATACAGACAATGACCCCTTCCCTTCCAAATTAAATTCAAACACATTCCCTTCCTTTTTCTTGCAGTGCTGGGGACTGAGCCCAGAACCTCATTCCTTGTACACGTTAGGCAAGTGCTCTAAACAGAGAGACATCACTAGCCCAGAATTAGTTACAAACACAAAGCAAATAATCACAACTCTTAGAAGGTAACAGAGGAGAAAAATCTAGGTGACATTGGATTTAGTAATGACCTTCTTTAGATATAGCTCTAGAGTTAGCAAGAGACTCAGCAGGTAAAAGCACCTGCATCAGGCCTTAAGACCTGAGTGCAATACCTGGGGCCCACATGGTAGTATAAGAGAAGCAATTCCCACAAGTTGTCCTCTGATCTCTACATGCATGTGGTGGTATACGCAGCATGGCACACATGTGTGCACACATATATACACAAATAAACAAAGTGTGAATAGATACAGAAATAGAAATACTAGATACAACTCCAAAAGCATAATTTATAAAAAAAAAATTAGTAAGTCGAAGCTCTTATCACTTAAAACTTCTTCTCATGGGCTGGAGAGATGGCTCAGCAATTAAAAACACCGCCTGCTCTTGCAGAGGACCTAGGATCAGTACCCAGCACGTACATGATGGCTAACAGCCAGGGGATCTCACACCTTCTTCTGAACTCCATTGGCATTGCATGACACAGGTGCACTTACATACAGGCAAGCAATACTACTCCCGCACATAAAATTAAAATAATAAAGAAAAAATAAAGAAAAAATACACAGGGCAAGGAGGAGCCCTAAGGCAAACTTGAAACTTCAGTTAACAATACTGTATCAGTGTTGGTTCATCAAACTTAACCAATGTATCACACTAATGTAATACATTAATAAGAGGGAATGGAACAGAAAAGGAGATAGTTGGGACACCACTGTATTTTCAATGCAAGTTTTTGTAAACCTATCACTGCTCAAAAGAAAAAAACGACAAAACTCATAAAAATCCATTGACTAAGATAAAACCAAGACTTGTCAATTCCTAAAAGTAAAAGAAAATTTCCTATTTAAAAAAAAGGTTTAAAAAAGAAAATCAAAAATTACTCAACAAAAAAGCAAATTTAAAATGCTGAACAAGCAGAGAACAGTAAGGAAGAAAATCCAGTACACAGTGCTGAAAAGACCACACGTGCCAGGCAGAGGACACATAGGACTGTGACACTAAAGAAAAATTGGCAACAAAGATTGGAACACATAGATCCCAATGTGTACTGAAATAAAGTGGAAACTGCTTCAAATCTCAGATGTTACACACACAAAACCCCCACAATTTTAATCTGTTTCTCTTAATCCTTAGACCAAAATATCTTGGTCAAAACCAAGATATCAGTAATAAGCGGTTAAAGATCTCAATGTAGGAAATATACAGAGATCTATCACCTCCAGGGATGGTTTTCTAAAGCCGTGAAATACTCACAATGAAATTATAGTAAGACATCCAAACAAACAAATCTCTAAAGAAAAAATTTAAATGCCTCATTTTCTGAACAAAATCCAATAGACATGAAAACCACATCTAAATTGCTAAGTCTGACCATGGAAAGAGGATAGAGTTCCTTCAGCTGGTTTCTTCCCACTGTTTCCCTCAACATCAATGCATCAAAGTAACAAGGAAATCGGGCTGAACTCTGTAGTCGGATCTGACACTAGAGCTAAGAAATACAAGAAAGAGCAGAGGAAGATGAGGCCTCCAACCAAACTCCAGACCATCCAGGGAGCCTGTCCACCACCACACTTTTCACAGCACAGAGGCAACTGAATGTTATTAAAGAAATGCTTTTCTCGACAATCAAACCAAAATTGGAGAAACACTCTTACAAGCATCTACTGATTTGGTCTCCTGTGAATGAAATGATCTTCCACAGACCAACTCACTGGAGAAAGACAAATACAGATGTATCCTAACACCAAAACAAGCTAAAAAGAAAATACTTTCCACACTGCCCAACAAGAAAGGACTTCAGGGATCTGCTTTCCAGACTGTTTTCCATCAAATGGAAGAAATCCAATATCACAAAAGAACTGTAACAACTTGAGAAGACCACAGCTTACAGAGAGGATCAATGTGATTTGCTAATTCAGAATCTATGGACCAACTATTAAGATGCCACATGCTGGGTTCTCCAAGGAGTCGAAAACAGTAAAAGACCAACTCAACTCTAAGTTTACAAAACAGTGCAAGAGATCATCCTTAGGAACATCAGACTCTACAGGAAACACAGCTGCTAATTTAGACTGAATCTTCCTTATCTTTATTATTCTTTGGACTGTGCTAAGGTTGTCTTCTAAAAAAATCTTCTGATTTGTCATTTATTGTTTAAAAAAAAAAAGCCCCTTCTCACAACTATGGAGAAAATTAAGGAAATTAAAGTATTGTAGACTAGGGGTTAGAGAGACAATTCAGATGTTAAGAGCACTGGATAGTCTTGCAGAGGATCTGGGTTCAACCCTGGCACCCACATAGCAGCTAACAACCATCTCTAACTCCAATTCCAGGGGATCAGATGCCCTCTTCTGACCTCAGTGGGCACTGTACTTCACAGGTGCACTTACATTTATACACAGGCAATACATTCATAAACAAAAAATAAAAAATATTTCTAAAATTGTTTTAAAGTATTCTAGATTAGTAAATGAAATATACATACATTTAAAAATACACGGGAAATTTTATATTATATATATCTTACCAGAATTGAAATTCTTTAAATGTGCCTAGGCATGTTGGAGCACACCTTTAATCTGGAGGTGGGGAGTGGAGGAGAGATATGGGAGGCTGTCTCCAAAGTGAGTTCTACACCAGCCAGGGGCTACACAGAGGCTGTCTCAAAACAAAGCAAAAAAATTCTTTTTTCTTTTTGAGACAGGGTCTCCCTGTGGCCCCAGCTAGCCCAGAACTCACTATGTAGGCCAACCTGGCCTTGAACTTACGGAGATCCACCTGTTTCTGCCTTCCAAGTGCTGGGACTAAAGGCTACCACCACGCCCGGCTAAAAGCAAAAATTCTTCAAATGTGTAGAGCCAATAAAAAGTTTTCAGAAGTACCCAGCCTGAGTGATAAATTTGGAAATTTGTCCAAATGAAGGTTTGATTCTTTAAAAACAAAATTTTCTTAAACTTGTGGTAAGATAAGTGAAGGCATTTTAAAGTTTGCTCTATTTGAACATTCTTTATATGTGTGTGTATAAAAGTGGTGGGCAAAATACTTAATCCAATGATGAAAAGGGCTGCTTATGAAGATGTGTTACTTTAAGTTAGTATTCTTTACATTTGGGAGATTAAATACACAAAGCATTATTACTCCATTTGTGCCCTAAATACATTTTCTTTTCTTTCAGTCTTAAAAAACATATCGTGATTTATGTTCAAACTATCTCCCCTACTTCTAGGCCTTTTTCTAAATTTTTCTTGGCCTGTAGTATTTTCTTTCTTTCTTTTTTATATTTTGCTTTTCATTTAATTAGCACATAAAGTAATGGGTTCATTGTGGAATTTCCTAACACACACTGTTTGTTTATCTTCTTCCTCTGGCCCCTCCACCTGGCTAGCAGGTTTAAAGAGATATGTGTTGAAATTCTTGCAAGAGGGTAGATCAATGAATGCCTCTGAATACTTGTCTTTGAGTCATGTTGCTCGGTACACACAGATAGAATTATTACATTATCTAGGTGAGTTAGTTTTTGGTTTACTATGCATTACTAAAATATCAGCATCAACATATTTTTTTAAAGATTTGCTTATTTATGTGAATGTACCTCTTCCTGGGGGAAAGAGGTATCCATAGAGGCCAGAAGAGGACATCAAGATCCTCCGGAGCTGAAAATATAGGCAGTTGTGAACCATTCAGCATGGGGTGCTAGCAACTCAACCCAGGTCCTCTGCAAAAGTAGTAAGTGCTCTTAACTGCTGAGCCATCTCTCTGACCCCATTCTGGATATTTTGGTGGCTAATAACTGTCCATAATTCCAGATCTAGGGGTTCTGATGCCCTCTTCTGACCTCTGTGGGCACTGTACACACATGTGCACTTACATACACAGAAGCAAAAAAACCCACACACAAAAACTTAAAAATTAAATTCTCTCTGACTCAGCTCCAATTCCTAGCACACTGCCTCCTGCCCCCATCTCATACCTGCTGCAAGTTGAACTAGACTTGCTAGGGGGAAAATATAGGCAGAATGGATGTAGGATAGCCTCTGAACTCAGATGGGAGAGAGGGAGAGGTAACTGCTAGCCTCTCTATGTCATTTTATACTAGAAAGCACTGTATCACTAAAAAATTGTTTTAAATATAATTTCATGAATTTATATTTTTAAAAGGTAAGTTTCTGTTGATATTAATGATACATGTGGATGAACCTCTATGTGTATGAATGTATTACCTGCATATAGGGCACCCATATCATACAATGCCCACAGAGGTTAGAGGAGAACATCGCATTCCCCTGGAACTGGAATTACAGTTCCACCATGTGGGTGCTAGGAATCAAACCTGAGTCCTCTACAAGGGCAGTCAATGTCAACTGATGAGCCATCTCTCCAGTCCTTTTGAATGTTTTCAAAATGTAATTTACTTTAGGTGTATGAGTGTTCTGCCTGTGTGTATGTGTGTGCAACTCTCTCAAAGGCCAGAAAAGGGTGTTTGACCCCCTGGAACTGGATTTGTGGACATCATGTGGGCCCTAGGGACTGTTCTCTAAGAGCAGCCAGTGCTCTCCTAAGTCCCGAACCATCTCTCCGGCTTCTACTTCTATCAGTTTAGATTATTTTTGTATGTTTTTGAGACAGGGTCTGACACTGAGGCCCACACTAGCCTTGAACTCACTATGTAGCTTAGGCTAGCCTAAACTCTTATGTAATTCTCCTGTTTCAGCCTCCCAGTGTCAGGAGCATGAGCACCACTCACAGGATCTTGCTTGTTTACTTCCTTCTGATGTCTCTTTGATAAGCTTTCACTCCTATTTCCCACAGCTGTTTAGAAAGCTATATTTTCTTCTTTTAGGAGTCAGTATTTGTGTGTGTGTGTGAATATGTATGCACACACATGACTGTTATACATGTGCTGTGGAGTCCAGAAGTCGACATCGGGTATGCTCCTCTATCTCTCTCCACCTTATTTTTTGAACAGGGTTTCTAAGCCAACTGGCAAGACCCTGGGATCCTCCTGTCTCTGCCTCCAGCATCCAAGAAAAAAAGCCAGGTGTAGTACTATGTACTTTGTGATGTCAGTGCTGGGTAGGTAAATTCCAGGGGCTGATAGCCAATCAGCCTAGGCTAATAGCTCCAGGTCAGTGAGACACAGTCTCAGAGAGCAACAGCTCCTGGAAAATGACACTAAAGGCTGTCCTTTGGCCTCCACACATGCGCACACACACACACACACAACCAACAATTTCACTTAATATTCTTTAAGAAGCAATAAAAACTATCAATAAAAAATGAAATAAAATGTATGCTAACAAGCAACGTATTTACAACTCACTTTAAGATAAAAAATGTTTTAAACTTCTGTGAGAGTTAAAGTTCTACCACGGTAAATACTGGTAGATACTAGTAGCATCTGTAATACTGAGTAGTGTCACACTGGATGGTTGTAGTGTGGTATCTAATCATTCACCTTGTGAAGGACATTGCAGTCACTTCTGGTTTCCACTACAACCATATTAGTAATTCATACAAGCAGAATATAATAACAAAAATTATCAACTAGCAAAAAGGAGTGTTAAGGGGTTGAGTTGTGCTTCTGAAAAAAAAAGTTGAAGTTCCATTCTCTGGTACTTAATATGCATATGTCAACACATTACTCTGCAGCAGAGAACATATAACTTAAAGTGTGAACTTAAGAGACCATCATCACTGTAGTCCATGATTCTGTGTTTAACGCCTCCTCAGTCCTTCAGCTTTCAACTTATAAATCCTGTGATCAAGCGATTCCACACACACTGTGAAAACACAGGTTTAGATCTTCTTGCAGTATGTGATTTCATACGCTACTTTCTTCTACTGTGACCTCTTTACCATAGTGCAGTCCCTGATGGCATGAACTACTATTCTCACATCTCTATTTCAAGGTCTAGTGTACCTGCAATACTTTTTTAAAGAAAGAGCTGTCAGCTGCCATGTGGGTGTTAGGCATTGAATCCGGGTCTGCAATAAAAATTTTAAGAACAGACTTCCACAATAGTAAGTTATGATACTACAGGACTGGGGCTCTGTTTAAATACCAATCCTGAGCTGTGTGTGGTGAGGCACACCAGCATTTTGAAGACAGACAGGTGGATCTCTGTGAGTTTGAGGTCAGCTTGGTCTACATAACAAGTTCCAGGTCAGTCAGGGCTACACAGGGCTACACCTTGTCTCAAAAAAAGTCTCACCAGGCATGGTGATGCATGTCTTTAATCCCAGGACTTGGGAGGCAGAAGCAGGCAGATCTCAGTGAGATTGAGACCAGCCTGGTCTCCAATAGCAAGTTCCAGGCCAGCTGAGGATACAGGGTAACCCTGTCTCAAAAAGACTTTTAAAAAAAAAAAAAACTGTCTCAAAAAATACAATCCTTTCCCTTGCTACGTTTGCTGTGTGGTTATGTAAGAAAGTTATTTGGCCTGGGTTGGGTTTTGTTTTGAATCTAAAAATGGGAGTCAGGGTCGAGTTCCTGTCTGTTATTCAGCAGCTAGTTCACTCCCCTCTGCTGGCCTGCACTAGACAACATTTTAAGGCCTGGACTCGATGCCCCCTTTCTCATTTCCTCACTTCTACTTCAGACTAAAGAAGATCTTCATCACAGGCCACCTTAAGGACAGCAACTGCTCAAACCTTGTCTGAATCTAGTGAGTATCTCAGCTGGAATGGCTTTCTATTGCCACCAGAGCAATAAAGATGATTTTTATACCCATAATTTAGTCACACAAAATGAAGGTCAAGGTCAGCAAGAACTTGAAAGCAGCCAAGTACAGTGGTGCACACCTGTGATCTCAACCCTCAGGAGACTGAGGCAGGAAGTTTCTGAGTTTGAGGCCACCTGGAGCTTCACAGTGACACTTTGACAAAGAAAAAAAAAGAGAAAAGAACAAAAGAACATGAAATAATTTCATGTGTGAATTCAATGTATCTGGAAGGAAAATATAAACTAAAGCTGACAAACTGTGCCAACTCTGAAAATTGGAAAGGAAGAAAGAAATTTTCTATGAGAATCCATTTTAGAATAAAGCCACAATTGCCATATCTTCTGTGTTCCAAATCCCCCTGCTGGGAATGGTGTGTGAAATAGAGGAGGCTTCCTGTTAGAGAAGAAACACATCAGGACCAGCGTGGCAAAGCAATGCACCTTAAAGGTCAAGATGGATGTGTGGGCATAAAAAGTCCACTTGCAAGCACAGCAACTTTAATATCACTGTCAAATGAAGAATACAGCTTTAGTAAATGAGTGAAAAGTTGAGCCACCACTGATAACAAAGAAAACTAACATTGAGATCAAATTCTGTAGAAGGCAGTCGGAATCATGCCACAACCTGACCTGGAATCAATTCTGTTACCATTTGTGTCAGCAACTAAGAACTCTCTGGAGACCTGTCTTCCCCTCACAGACAGGATCAGAACACATCCCTTCAGGGGCTGGGAGAACAAACAGGATGCCAGGAATGAAGTGCCCAGATTAGTGCAGCTCACTGCAATGCTCAGCAGACACACACCAGTTCCCCCATTGAGCCCTATGCTGCTTTTATCAGTTCAATCATAACAAGGTTTGAAAATGGTTAAAATTCATTCCTCATGTCCATGTCTATAAACTTGTAAGCCTATTTTGCAAGTAGATTCTCTGAGATACAGAGGCCCAAGGTCTGTGAACATTCTAAGCTGGATCCATGTGAATGTCTGGTCCTCAGGCTGGTACCCAGAGAGTCTGACTGGGAGAAGAATACAGCTTTGGTGGCCAGGAGACCACCAGAGGCTACAACAGGCAAAAAGAAAAAGGATTACTTGAGCTTTGGCTCCCGTCCTTCACTGGTATACTGCCAACAGATGAGCCCGATGAGGTCCTGAACCCTGGCACTGGCCATTGTCACCACGGTCATTGGTAGCAGTCTGTCCTGACTCGAGTGCAGAGGGAGGTAGACGTCGATCTTCTTGGTTGCAGTGGTACCCACATGACCCTGCAGACAGAGCACAGATGAGAGTGCAGCATACAGCCACGGTCTTGTAGGCAATATGAACCCAATACTACTCTCCAGGCCTGGGCTGGGGCACTGCCATTTCCCACTCTCTCTGCACAGACTGCCAAGCCTGTTTCCCAAAGTGGAAACATGTCTATTTTCAGAGTGGTTTTTCCTTTAATTTTCATATTCTAGTGTTCTAATGGATCCAGTGCTGCCAATAGGAAGGAATTCTAGTAAGGGGAACAAGTAAGAGCAATGAGCTGAGCTGGTGCTTGGTGTTAGACTAGCTTTGTTACCAACCCACTGTGCCCTTGGAGAGGCACCATTTAGACCCTGGCATCAGCTGCTTTCCCTGGAAACAGGCATATCGCTTCAGGAAAGGTTGCAATTAGCTGCTCAGGAAGTGCTCTATTCTCCAAGGAAGCATTTTACTGGGACCACGAGTTTGCCTTCTCAGACACCATGGGGATTATTCAGGCAGGACATCTGTTTTACTTCAACATCACAAAAGTTCAAGGGTACTTGGTTGTCTATTACTACTCACAAGGTTCTACATACCCCCAATTCTGCCCTCCTCCCTAATCTTCCACTTTGTCCTCTGGAGTGCTAGTCTGAATCAATAAACCTCGACACAACAGAGAGGCTTTTAAAAACATTCCTCCATTCTGCACCTTAAGCAAAGCTGTCTGTTGAGGGTTCTTCTCAGACATCCTTGAAGGAGACTGCTTTTTTGGTGCCTTACTCTTTCTTTCCTGTGTTCTCCCTCTCTCTCTTTTCTTCTCAACTTCCCAAGATACACTGTTGCTCACGGTGGTGGCTTCAGGCTCATGACCTTCATGCCTCAGCCTCCCAGCACAGTTGCAGTTATAGGCACACAGCACCACGCCCTGCTCCCTGGTCTTTTCATAATTCCCAGATCCTGAAGTCAAGAGGCCAAGCAGGTACTCTGTAGGTATTCTTCTCCGCACTACTACTTCCAAATTGGTATTTCCGCTTTCTTGCAAAAATTCTTGTCCCCTGAGGCCCAAACCATCTAACTACATCCACGTCTCTGTCCTACACAAGCTCTTGGACAAAGCCTCCCTCCTCACAAGAGGCTTGAGCTCCGTCTTCTTGTCTGACAATCTTCCCATTCACAAACCTGTTTACTACACAGTATGCATAAAGTGTGACAGACAAAACTCAGATGCATGCTGGGACATTTCACTCTCCCTCATTTCCTCCTACCCCAAGTCACAGTCTCTTCCCCAAAGCAGGTGGTGCCATCACCACACCAACTCTCATGCCAGTAATCCTGATTTTGCTTTCCCTCTCCCCACATACTCCACTAGTTAGTTCTAATATTAATTTAAATGGGTCAAGGCCCAAATGTGAGAAATAAAACTGTAAGATCATAGAAAGAAACATGTATAAGACTTCATGACTGTGGATTAAGTATTGATTTCTTTAAAAATGACTCAAAGTACAAGCAACAGAAGAAATAATATCATCAAAATTAAAAATTTTTTGTTCCTTAAAGTATACAGTCAAGAACATGAAAATGTAATCCACAGAATGGGAAGGAAGAAATGCCAATCATACATGAGGTAAGGGTCTACTACCTCGAACATGCTAAAAATGCAGACAATTTGATATAAAAGATAATAAATTAAAATACTGGAGAGGATCTGAGCAGACATTCCTCCAGAGAAGATGTGGCTGCTAAGCATGTGAAAAGATGTACCACATCACCAATCACAATGCAAGTCAAATTAATAGAGATGCCACTGCACAGCCAACACACATGGACACACACACACGCACAGCAACAGAACACTTATTTAGCATCAACAAAACCCTGATTTCAATCTCCCTATGGGGGAAGGACCCTACACTAAGAGCCAGTCCTATTACAACCCTCCTCACGTTTCTCTAGTGAGTGGTTCCCAGGATGATGAATAAAATCCAAACTCTCCTAGTATGGTATGATCTGGTTCTCACCCAGTTCTCTGTTATCACCGACGGCCAAATCCCCTGCCTGCCCATCTGGGTTAGCTACATTGGCCTGGTGCTCTGGAATGTATATGCCCGGGCACACATGTGTGCATGCAGGCATATACCTTGTCTGCATCTCTCGATCTGAAGACCTTACTAGGCACCATTCATTGTACCTAGAAGGCTGTTTCATCTCTGCCTGCCTAACTTATCATCCTTTAATGTGTGCTCTTGGCCAGGTCACTAAATTGTTCTGGGCTTCTGCTTCTTGAAATGTAAAATGCTGATAATTTTAAGAGCTAAGATAAGACGGTGAAGACAGTTGTCAATCTGGAGCCCCTCTGACTCCTCAGAGGGTTCTCACTGACTACTACAGGAAGAAGAGCCCTCTAAGCTGCTCTCCCCCAGATCCCCTGCTTGCTGTCTTCACAGCACAGAACAATTTCAGCCATGTCTTTATGTTCATCTTCACATGCCTCTCCCCTTGGCCAGTGCCAAGGCCTACTCTGTTTACCAATCCATCATGATGCTTAGCGCTGTGCCTGGCTCACTGAAGGCTTTCCAAAAGAATTTCGTAGACAAGGCAGAATGGCACCAAGTGGCAGCTTCCCTAACGGGCAGGAGGATGCTTCAGCCCAGGAATTTGAGACCAGCCAGGTCAACATAACAAGACTGTATACCCCCTCGCAAAAATAATCCACAAACCAACCACCACCACAACAAAAAACTAAAAGAAAAACTGCTGAAGAGCAAAATTAATCTACAAATGATCCAAATGCCTACTTTTAGAGGAACCTGATAAATGTTCATTTGTTTTCTCCCTCTTGCACCTCTTATAAGTCTGTTTCCTGGTCATACAGGGAAATAAAGATTTAGACAATCAAATGACTTCATCTTTAAAACTATAATTCCATTATTCTAAGGTGCAAAGGGTCAGAACCAGAACAAGGAAAGATAAAGTCAGTTTAAAAAACACTTTACAGAAATTGACTTCTCTTATAACCCAGCATCTAACATTAGATCAAGGGATTTCCCAAGTCTTATTGTTATCAAGTGAGCAACAGAAAGGTAATTTCTTATAATGCTCTCTTCTCATGGGCATGCACCTGTGTGAACACGCACAACTCTGCATGCTTTTCAGCTTGGAAATAATCATTCCATGGCTAAGGGAATACTTCTTCAAATAGGAAGTGGCCCTGTGAGGCAGGCCAAGGATGACTACAGTGGTATCTTTCTGGTAGAGACTGGTGGCTCCTGTACCTTCCTTTCCAGACCCAAAGCAGTTGCTTTCACTGCTCCTTTTCTATCTCTGCTTATGTTTTCTCCTGCAGAACCAGCACTGAGGGCCACAGGGCTCACAATCTACCACAGAGACACTGGGAAGTCAACATGAGCTGGCTTCATAAACTGCAAAGTGCTTCCACAGTACATGACAACTGGCTACTCAGGGTCTAAATCTGAAATCAGAACTTTATTTTTTGTTTTGAGACAGGGGCTCTCTGTAGTCACAGCTGGCCTGGACCTTACTCACTATAAAGATCAGGTTAGCCTCAAACTCACAGAGATCAGTCTGCCTCTGTGCTGGGATTAAAGGTGTACACTACCATGCCCAGCTAATTTTTTTCAGTCTTTTTTTGGGGGGGAGAGTGGCATATTTCTATTTTAGGATCACATGAGGTCCAAAATGATAGCACAAACTCTACAAAGAACACTGACTATTCTAATGAGAAAAGACATTTGTTTAGAGCTATACCTCTATCTGGTTTAATTCTCAGCCTAGCTCTTGAGAGGGTTCAACCATTGCCCTTGTGTTCCAGGTAAGAAAATTAAGTGCCTTGCTCAATGTGTCACCACCACATGGACAGCCAGGACTCAATCCAGAGCCAGGGTGACTCTGAAGTCTCTACTCCCAATGCCAACAGCATCTTCCTTTAATCATTCTACTGTCCTGGACTCCCACCCCTTGAAGCTGGAATAACTCCTTCTCCTCTTTTCTCATCAACACAGCAGAGGCTGTGCCTAGAGCAGCTTTCCACAGAAGGAATTGGATCTGAGGAGCTGCTCCAGGAGAACATGAAGGACTGAGACTCCCAGGAAGCCCCTTGTAACTACACGAGGAGAGGCCCTTCTTTAGAAAACAATGCAGAAGGTAATGGCACTCTTATGGGCCCCTTTATCCTGCTCACTTCATAGTAAAATGGCAAGTGTGGGGTCAACAATCAGAATAAATATGGAGGATACTTATTAAATCAATGATGTACTTCATCATTTTAATCTTCTAATTCCATCTTGGGGCACTGATGATGGAAAAAATGCCTGAAATTATATATTTTTAATAAGGAGCTTCTTCTGAGAAAGCTCAAGGTGGTGGCAGTTAGCTCGATCTAATAGTCCCCGTGTTGCAATATTTAGAGGAAATCATCTAAAACATAAAACAATCCATCAACATAATAGAAAGTAATTAACTTATAAAAAAAAATAAGGTGACCAAAGGATTAAAAGTATTCATCACACATCAAGGAAAGCAATATTCCAGAAGGCTAACATCCAACTATTAAAAAGCATCTAGCAATAAACAAAGATCATGCCACAGTTTTACTGCATGGCAATTTATGTGTTCCCCAATACAGGATTGGGGAGATGGAACCATAATTAGAGCACAAGAGAAAGCATAATGGGAAATGGGTTCAGCTTCGTCTTTCTTGGACTCTCGCATAATCAGATACCCAGTGTGACATCATGCTGGACCCTGAAGCCTGAGTCTAAAAAACATGACACAGATCAGATCCTCTGCTCGAGGTTCTGGAAAGAGCTCTAAGGAGGAAAAAATAAATGCTGCTTTGAGAGCCCAGAAATGGTCACACTGAAGAGGGTCAGTGAAGACTGGAGACGGGGACACTCAGGCTTCCACCCCACAGACTCAAGAGTCCAGAGAAGGGTCTTACTGCTTTAACCTAAGACACTAGAACACGAAGGGCTGAGTGGAAGCTCCTTTGGAGACATGGGGTTATGAGTGATTTTCATTTTCTGCTTTATGCTTTTTTGTATTTCCTATAATGAACATTATGTTTATAATTAGAAATAAAATACTATAATTATAAACAACAAAAAACAGAAAGAGCAAGAGTAATTACTATTCAAGGCATAAGGACATTAGGTAAGAGAAAGGAAAGTTCAATATCGAAGACAGTTTATGCAGCAAGAAAATGTTTATTACTCTGCAGCCAGGTGTGGTGGTGCAGCCTTTAATCCCAGCACTTGAGAGGCAGAGGCAGGCGGATCTCTGAGTTCAAGGCCAGCCTGGTCTACACGTAGTGAGTTCCAGGTCAGCTGAGGCTGCAAGGAGACTATGTCTCAAGAAGATGAAAAGAAAGAAAGAATTAATTAATTATTTATACTCTGGTTGGGACTGTAGCTTGGTGGCACAGGGGAGGCTAAGTGCATCTCCACTACTGAAAGGGGCGGGGGAGGAAAGGAAGGAAGGACTGCTTCGGAATTCTTCCTATGTCAGGTGAAGCATTTTTATTAAAGAAAATAAAAAGCAGTGAATCTGGCCAGTGAGATGGCTCACTCAGTAGACAGTTGCTGCCAAACCTGACAACCTGAGTTTGATCCTTGGGACCCACATGGTAGAAGGAGAAAAATCAACTCTGCAGGAGCAATGTGGCCCATGCAAGAGTGCACACGTACACACACACACACACACACACACACACACACAGTTTTTAAAATGTGCTTTAAACTGTTAAAAATGGTGACTTCCCAGGCAGCTGAACTGAACAAATGTGAAGCTGAACTGCCCTCCCCAGAAAAGCCCCTAAAGGAGGGAGGGCAAGTGCAAAGTCTCAGGTGCAAACATGAAGCACACACGACAAGGCCAGTTCATGCAACCAGGCTGAAGTCCATCCTCATGGTCTCCCCTGGGGGTTCTGCAAAAGCGCACAGTCAAGTGGTCTTCACCAGCAGGTCACCTCTCATCTGTTCTCAGTCAAGGTTTTCTGCATCGACTTTCCTGCACCTGCACAGGCTAGGAGCCACCACAATCCCACCTGCTTGTCTTCTATACCCATTGCCTAGAAATGTCACTCAAGCCTTTCTCTTTTCTGTTCTCATGGCCAGAAGGGTCTCATCATCTCTCAGCAAAACCAGAGCAGCAGTGTTCCCAATATGCCTCAGAAATCTCACCTCTCCGATTCTCGACCTTCTTACTGGCAACAAAATGATGCTTTTTCTCAAATCAGGATCACACAGGTCAGAAGCACATAACAGCTCTCTGGCCCCCAGTGCTAGCGTTCCTGCTCCTTTGAAGGGCAGCTAACAACCTCTACAACTTGGTCCCAGTATACCTCTGCTAAAATACACAAAGCAGTAGTTCATAGTCAATCAGGAGTAATCGGGATCCAGGTTTGAATTCTGGCTCTGTCTCTTACATAGGCCTTAGACTTTGCACAAGAAACTTCACATCTCAGAGTCTTCACTTTCTCACTAGGAAAAGAAAACAAGTCTCTTCTCTCCTCTCTCCCTCCTTCTGTCCCTGCCCCTGTCATATTCTCCCTCTTCCTCTCCCTCTCCCTCCCTTCCCTCCCCTCTTGTCTCTCTCTCTCTCCTTCCTCTCTCTCTCTCTCTCTCTCTCTCTCCCTCCCGCCCTCCCTCATACAACCATCAAAGAATGTAGGTTTTCTTCTGTCTTTCCATTCAAATGGCCTGCAGGAAGGGGAAAATCCAAAAATTTCCTTTTTTCTGCTCCCCTGGTGATTTGATTTGCACAACCTTACAATTGTTTTCAATATCTACCCTCAGCCTCTCCTCCTCCACTCTCATTCATTTGTGAATTACATAAGGGGAACAACTTTCCATTGGGCCTAAAGCACAAGCAGAGGTTTAGGGTTAGCTTGCTGAGATGAAAGAACTTCTTTCCTACCCCAGGTGACTGTACTTCTGCTGCTCTATGCCATGCTTTCCTCCCTGAAATATCCCCAGTACAGAATACAAGATCTGACATACAGTAGTTACTTACTTACACATATTAATGTAATGAATAATATCAACACATGATTCAAACACTTCATTACACTGCAGAGACAAGTTGTTTTCAACATCCCACTGTTATAATTATATTCTCCAAACCACTCTTTCAATATGCACATATTCCAAGATGTAGATTACTGGGTCAAGGGGTATGAATGCTTTGTAGCTTGCGGTGTGTGTGTGTGTGTGTGTGTGTGTGCATGTGTGTACTTGTGACAAGTTCACTCAGGCTGGAGAGATGGCTCAGCAGTTAAGGGCTTTGGCTGCTCTTGCAAAGGACCTGGGTTTAGTTTCCAGCACACACATGGCAGCTAACCACTGCCCATTCCAGGGAATCCAATGACCTCTTCTGACCTCTGAGAGTACTCTATGCATAGATGCACTTACACACATGCAGGCAAAACATTCATATATGTAAAATAAAAATTAAAAAATCTGAAGTTCATTCTTTGAAAATTATTTTAAGTCAATCAAGAGAATATTAACATTAAGAATCATATGCCATCTAATTAACAATTAGCTGATGAAACCTAAAAACACACAATTTGAAAATAATTTCTAATACACAGACTATAACTAGGTACTAACTGAAAGAGAAGGCACTGAGCAAGATGATGAATTAAAATATTATACTTATGCTGGGGGTGGTGGCACACGCCTTTAATCTCAGCACTCAGGAGGCAGAGGCATGCAGATCTCTGTGAGTTCAAGGCCAGACTGGTCCTATATAGCTAGTTCCAGGCCAGCTGGAGTTACGGGGAGACCCTATCTAAAAAATTAAAAATAAATAAATAAAAGGGCCAGAGAGATAGCTCAGCGTTTAAGAGCACTGGCTGTTCTTGCAGAGGATCTGGGTTCAATTCCCAGCATCCACATGGCAAATAACAACCATCCTAATTCCAGTTCCAGGGAATCCAAAGCCCTCTTCTGAGCTCTGAGGGCACTGCATGACATGGGTTCACTTACACATATGCAGGTAATACAATCATACACATCAAATAAAAATAGAATATTTTAAAATAATAAATTTAAAAATCAAATAATTATTTTTGAGGCAGGGTCTGGCTCTGTAGACCAGGCTAGCCTCAAACACATGATCCTCCTGCCACTGTTTCCTGAGTGCTACCGGGATTTCAAGCACATGGCATCACGTCCTGCTTGAAATAATCTTTCATTGAGAGCTGCCCACTACTAAGTGAGTCGACTGAGCACAGCTCAGTCAGTAGGGTTACTTAACATCAAAGTTTGCCAATAAGAAACTGAACAGCAAGCAGATCTCCAAACTGATGTTAAACCTTCCATTTCTTTGCTAGGGGAAGGAAACAGAAAGGATAGACAGCTTGGCTTCTGCAATTAAAGAGACAAAGAGCAGGCAACATTATTCTATTAGTCACAACTGCACGAGCAGATCATTATACGTAATTTTAATGTAGAAATAAATGTATCAGTGTATCCAGACAATGTAATAATATAAATTGATAAAAGGGTTATTTGCAGCCTTCCAAAGGAAACACTGTCTTTAAGGAGCTGCTACACTGCAGTCCCACTAATACCTTCTTCCCAACTGCCTTAACACAGCGGCCTGGTTAATAGCAAGGCACCAGGTCTACTACAGGAGTCCCAAGTCATCATTTCTCTGATCATATTCAATGTGCTTTATTTGATGAGAAGTCAAGGTTTTCAAATAAAATCTGGCCTAAGCCAGATTATCTAATTATGAGGAATAAATAAATTTTACAGAGGGAGGAAAAACTTTAATACTACAATTTTATGGGCTCAGAAAATGAACTCACTTTTTTTTTACATTTAAAATGGTAGCAATGAATATGAATAGATTTTGTATAAAATTCTACAACAAATCCATTCAGAGCTATGGACTTGGCTTTGTAGAGCTATCTTAACCTTCAATAAATCTGGGCCGCTTAAAGGATATTAAATTAACATTTTCCTGATCTGGCATCTGTAGTCAAGATAATTTGTCAAAAACATTTCTACAGTTTGTCACTGGACACTGTATTTTCTGACAAGCTTAAAATAAAATTGACAAAAATCTCATTAATTTCCTCTGAATCACTAAACTTAGTTCTATTAAGCTTTTATAATCAAGAGCATCAACTGTCACACCTTCTTAACAAGGTTCGGTTCTGATTCGGGTACCCCTAGGATACCTGCCACAAACAGTCTAGAGAGGCAGCAGAGTGTGGTGTGAACAATACATGCCACAGAGCCAGACAGATCTGTACTGTCCCAGCAGTGCCGCTTATAGTGAATCATGATTTTCCTCATCTGCAAAGCATGGCTAAGGTGGTGGGGAGGTGGGGAAGGTGCTTGGTGTGGAAACACAAGGACCTGGGTTTGAACCCCCAGACCCACGTAAGATGTTGGACATGGTGACATGGTGGCATGAGATCTGCTGACCAGCCCATCCAGTCAATCAGTGAGCTCCAGGTTCAGCAAGAGACCCTGTCTCAGATAGATGATAGATAGACAGATAGATAGATAGATGATAGATAGATAGATAGATAGATAGATAGATAGATAGATAATAAATAAAATGGAGAGCATTACAGTAGAAAGACACCAGTGTCAGCTTCTGGCCTCCATACACATATGTATGCAACACATACATTACCTACATATACACAAAACTAAAAAACAACATGGTAAAAGACCTATCTCATGGTATTGTAGAGCAGATTCAATGCCATGACACATGTAAAGTCCTGATCCCTGCACCTGGTTCACAGTAAAGGCTCTGAAATGTCAGTTTGCTCTATTTTATCCTACTTTTATACTCACAGACTTCAAACTTTAACACACCTTATGGTCTAACCTTTTAAAACATTCCCTGGCAGTAGTTTCTATACAGTCTCTCTGGAAGCCCTCCCCCAATGGTGGCCCTGCAGCCTACTAAGACAAATCCTCTGCCCGACTCATGGGCGCAGTCTCGACAGCAAAAATACATTTCTTTCTATGGAGTTGCAAGCTCCTTATGGATTTTGCCCACTGACTTTAGTTTCAGTCATCATGATAGTTGAACAAGACTACTACCACTTTCATGGCCTCCCCTTCATGGACCTATGACCAACAAACAAAAACAATACCATCCCAGCTGCTAGGCACTGTGGAGCACGCCAGACTTCAATCCTTTCAAGAGGACAGCACAACACAGAAAAATAATTTCCAATAGCTGTACTTCAACTAGTGAGTTCTATAGCTTTTTGTTTTCCCCTAAAACATTTGACAAATGTAAATCTATAGTCCTGGACGAAAAAAGGAGGGGAAGTTGTTGCTCTTAGGAAAGACAGTCTCTATTTGAAATACTCTGATGCTTTGATGCTTCTGAAAAAAATATAGTGCCTAACACCATTGTTTTTAAAAAACTGACTTACCCACATGTAGTTTGAGTAATAAACTCAACTTGAAAATATCAATTGAGGCCATCAAATGGCTCAGCAGATAAGACACACAAGCTGAAAAGTCAGTTTGCACAGCAAGTGCCTTTATCTTTACTTCCAAAGAACCTACCTTGAAAGCAGAGAACTGACTCCTGAAAGTTGTCCTCTGGTGCTTGCTTTCTCTCTCCCTCTCTCTCTCTCCCTCTGAGGCACACAAAAGGCACCCCACCACCACATCATAAACTCAACAATAAAATTTTTTTTTGGATATGGGGGTCTTACTATTTAGCACTGACTGACTTAGAACTACCTTTAGACCAACTGGCCTGGAACTCACAGAGATCAACCTAACTCTCTGCCACCCATGTGCTGGAGTTAGAGGTATGTGTTACCACATCTAGCTAATAAAATAATTGTTTTTTAATGTATCACCTAAAAAACCAGCAGACATTTCACAAAGTAAGGGGAAAGCACAAACGAAAAGACACAAAAGCCTACCTAATCACCTTTCTCAAGCTTAATGCAGAAAACACTCCCTGTCACTGTCATTCTCTACCATCCTGGCAGAAGCATTAGTCCTGTAATACTAGCCCGCCCTTTGCAGGATCCACAGAACTGGTCTGGACTCTGAGCTGTGCAACCAGGGGCAAGTGTGTAGCTTCACTGAAAGTCCATTTCTTCAACACCTACTTTAAATGAAAGGCAGGGAGTATGAGATGAAACTAAAGTGTGCTCCAATGCCGGATGAGGCTGGGGTGTAGTTCAGCAACAGAATATGACTTTAGCATCCAGAGGCCCTAGGCTTAATGCTTAGCAACCCTCACCAAAAGCTCTGTGAACTGAAACTATTACACAGAGTCAGTTATTCCTTATTACTGTCATGTAAACTGCTACTCACACCAAGCAGACTTTTGGACAGTATCCCTTCAAACAAATGAAAGCACAGGTAAAAAGAAAAGGAACTCCATTGTTCTGAAAGAAAAGCCACAGCATTTTCTTCTCGTCCTGTCTGGAGTGGTCTCAGCATGTACCAGAATGTGTGCTCACCCAGGTACAATCCAGCCACCTCAGTGCCATCATGTAAAATGTTCCGATTTTCATAGCCATTGTGGGATTCTTTTATCATTAATGTTATAGCACTTCACACGTAATTATACAAACAATGCCTTCCATAACGATGATAATATCAGAGAAAAGGTAATTTGCATGAACTAAGCCCTATTACCTAGCACCAACTTTGGAGACCTCTTCGTTATTAAATCATTTATATAATAAAGTCAATGTGCTTTAAAAGTAAAAACAGGGGTTTTTTAAGACCATAAAGAAGAGTTACATGCTTTAAACTCTATCAATTATCATAATATAATGAGTCTTTTAAGATTTAATATCAATTTTTAAAATGAAAGCTCAATGGCAAATGTGTACTTGGCTCCAATACTAGACGACGTATCTAGAAAAGGTTACAGGGCACTCATTGGTTATCATACTCCTAAATTACACGGGGGCTTTGGTACAGCCTTACAGCTACCTATGGACAATTCAGTTCAGAAACAGTGGGACATTTAAAGAACATAATATTGTAAAAATATTCAAGGAAATACTACAGTACATTTTTTTTCTTATAAAATTTAGGTTGATTAAACATTATAAAATTCTTCAGTGTCAATATTCACCCTAAAATTATATTGTTTTTTAAAATGTAAGTAGTGGTTTCTGTGCAGTGTTAGGTTCATGAACGAATGTTTTATCACTTTAAGACACAATGTTCCTTAGTGACATAATTCAAAAGTTTCACTGCATCATTATTTAGTAAGTCATAAAAACCTCTTAAAACTAATCTTTCATACACATCCAGTTTATCTAAAGTTAGAATTTAATTAGATGGCCTTGGCATAAATGGGCTTACTACTTTATTTGCTCAATCAGTGTATGTCTTTTCAGTAATTATAATTAATTCAAATCCCTGATGCACCTCCTAGCAAACAATGTAAGAACATCAGACAAAATGGAAATAAATAGCTTTACATTTCTCCACTTATGACATTCACTTTCATCCTCAAAATGCATACATGAATAACTGGAGTAGGTGCTACTCGGTGTAAGAAAAAGTCTGGCAAAGAACCTACAGCTCCAGGATACAGAAGATGCATGCAGACAGAAGAAAGGACATTCTGTTATTTTACATCAGAAAACAATACAAATGCAAATGGTCAATTGGGAGAGTTTTCACATTGAAACAGAAGTGCCAAGTGAAAGAGAAACTGAATTACTATTATTTATCTAGAATAACACTTCATATTATAAAGAATCACTTGCAAATATAATTGAAAAGCAGTCCCCTCCAAGTCCACCAGATCCTCGTCCCACATCTCCCAGATAAAACCAAGGGAAAAGAAGCAAGCAGTGAAAACTTTATTTGTAAAACGAGAAGCAGGGTCTATGAGATAATAAAAACAGTTAATACAGAGTACTTTGAAAAATATATCAAGTGTGGTGCTGCACAACTCTAATCCTGGCACTCAGGAGGCAGAGGCAGGAAGATCGCTTCAAGTTCAAGGCTAGTCTGGCCTACTTAGGGAGTTCCAGGCCTGCCTAGGTTACACAGTAAGACCCTGTTTCAACAAAACAAAACACAGAGTCCTCTCTGCCTGTCACACCACTGAATCAGGAAATGAGCACAGCCATACAACACAAATGGAGCCAGCAGGCTGACAGTCTCAGGAGCTAAGTAAGGACAGGCAGGGTACAGTCTTCTGTGCCCTCCTCAGCTCTGCTCTGCTTGTTGCCATCTGCTGGGCATCTATCAGAGTTCAACACATTATCTCATTTAATATGCCCAAATGCCTATGAGGACCCCTCAGTCTCTTAAAGCTGAGGAATAGAAGCAGTTCATTATATGGGCTTCTCCAAATTCCTAAGGAGAGAGAAAGACTGTGGGAGGAAGGGGAGACTGAGGATGAGATTCTCAACAAGGTCAGTTCAACAGTAAATTCCTCCTCCCAGGGCAAATCCTTCACCCTGGATGAATCTCAAACCTGAAGCATGGAGCATTTAAGAAATGGACAAGTGCTGAAGCCACAGCTTCAGAACTAGGGGTCTTCATTCGAAAGTGAAGGGCATCCTTGGCTGTGAGGCTACTGGAAGGGAGATGAAGGCGGATGCTATTCTGTAAGTGAGTAGAGACCGCTTCAGAAAGCCTTTCTGCTGGGTATATTGAAGAGCTTAATAATCCCCATTATGTATCTAGGGTAAAAAATACAAGGAGCACTGGCTCCTTAAAAATCAGGCAAGGGGGCTGGAAAGATGGCTCAGCAGTCAAGAGTACTGACTGCTCTTGAAGGGGACATGGGTTCCTAGCACCCACATGGCAGCTAACAACCATCTGTAACTCCAGTTCCAGGGAATTCAATGACATCCTCTGACCTCCATGGGCACTACATAACATGGGTGTACTTATATACATACAGGCAATACACTCATAAACATTAAAAAAAAAAATTTTGAAGCAGGCAGGAACTGGAGAGAAAGCTCAGTGGTTATGGGCACTGGATGCTCTTACAGA
The DNA here is from genome assembly GCA_035773235.1 of Eospalax fontanierii. Taxonomy (NCBI): domain Eukaryota; kingdom Metazoa; phylum Chordata; class Mammalia; order Rodentia; family Spalacidae; genus Eospalax; species Eospalax fontanierii. Next base: position 54,261,535 of record CM069541.1, read on the forward strand.
GGACCTGGGTTCAGTTCCTAGCACCCACATGGCAACTAACAACTGTCCATAACTCCGGTTCCAGGGAATTCTGATGCCCTCTTCTCATCTCCTAGGGCATTTCACAACACCGGTGCACCTGACTACATGCAGACGAAACACTTACACACACAAAATAAAAGAAGCAGGCAATACCTTCTGCTTCAGGTTTTGGAAGGGAAGAATCAACTACTAATGCCCAGACCACAGCAATAGGCACTCTTGAATTAAGAGACAAACCACTGTAAGGTCTATCTGTTACTAAACCTGACTACCTAGGGGGCAGTACCCAAGTATGCTTTGATTATGACAAGGAGAAAAACAATCTGATCCTTGGGGTAAAGGGCCAGCAGCAAAGGGTGTCACCATGGCACCAACACCCAGCACAAGGCCAGGATCTGAGGAGTCCAAGGCGTCACAGGTTGCAATCCTTTGCAGAAAGGGGTAGCACCGAACTTGCTCACTTGCAAGTCCCTGGGGCACCTGGGTCCCCGGTTGTCTTTCTCAGCACTATTGCATTGTTTTCCTTGTGTTCAACCAGTCTCAGTCAGTCAGATTTCCTTTGAGGTCCTAACTAAACCAGACACAGAGAGAGTCCGGATTTTATCTTATTAAAATAGATATGGCTAATTTGTCTTTTCAAATTCATTTTAAATTAAATTGGATTTCCTTGGAAGGCTGCTAGGTCAGTTCCCCTGCTGGGAAGGCAGGACAAAGGTTAATTGCACACCCTTCACCAGCTCTTCTGCTCTCCTGGGCAGGCTCTGATAACCTGCCCCAGAGGTGGGGAAGGTTTGGTTTATTGGGCAATAATGCTGCCATTAGAGCCATTTACCATTATGCCAGGAAACATTTTTTTAAGTAAAAAAAGATATGATTGCAATAACAAGAAATAAATGTAATGATATTACCAACTCCTGGTTAGTTCTTTTAACTGAAGACCACCACCTGAACCCTTGCTTCCTTAAAAGGTCTCCCAAAATGCAAACGTGCACACCCTTCTGAAGCAAACAATTCACAGGTTTCAACGTAAAATTCCATTAATGTTTTCACTTAATTTATCTCATTTAGACTGTCTATGTTCATGAAAATTTAACCCAGTAATTCCCTGTTATACAAAGCATAACAAAGTATGAATAGTTAAGTACAATGTAAATAAAACATTTTATCAATTATATTTTTGTATTCTAAATTAGTGACTTCACTTAGCATGTCTGCCTGGCACAGCACCACACTATTTTTCAATTAAAGGTCCAGATGTTTCAAAGGCTCCAGTAGGCAACAGCAGTTATGAGGAATGCTTTCTCTGCATTGTAATCATCACCAGCACATCAGCTCCAGGCTGCATTAACATATTCATGTTTTATTCCAGATTCCCTTCTCACAGAGCAGGTAATTATGCAGCACAGCAGAGAAACAGAAGCTCAAGAGCAGGACAGTTTCTTACAGTATCCCTGAGTGCACATCCTCACACACAATCCTGAGATTTTTGTGTAGGAGATTTCACCACAGCTATAGCAACTTATCAGCAGGAACAGTGACCACTTTGATTTTTCCTCCCAGGAGCTAGGGATTGAACCCACAGCATTGACCTAATACTAGGTAAGTGCTCTATTGCTGAGGTACACCCCAGGACAGCATTAAGTACTTCAAAAATTCTTTGTGAATAAAGAGTAAATCACAGCACAGACACACCAAACTTAAAGTTTAAATACTATTTAAAGTGTTTATGTACTTGCTTGTGCATACAAGAAATCTAGAAATCGACTAGAACTTTGGGGCTGTAAAAGGCCACCCATCATTTGTTACAATTTAAGTAATTCTTTCTCATCTTTAATGCCAGTGTCATCTCTTGAACAATTTGATTTTTATTCTTACTATGCAAAAATGACAATTCACTTGAGCTGAGACCCCGCAAGTATAGCAATTATCCCTGCTCCCACGCAATAGCAAAGTATCATGTGAGCAGAGCAAAATGCAATTCTGACAGCTGCAACAAAAATGCTATTGCATTTATTATTTAGTTAATTAAATGGCTCCCTTACCCACAAACAGAACAGAATGGGCCTATGTTTCAAGAGGTATTTCTGCGCTTGATAAACATGGTGTAATTTGTAGGAAATTACAGGTCCTGGTCATTAAGAGAAACCATAACAAAATTAACTTCAATCATACCTTTTAAGTTATTCTACAAAATTCTTTAGTTTGCAGTGTTCCAAGGGAAGCTGTTCTAATGAAGAGGAAAGATAAACACCTTGACAGACACTAAAACCTCAGACAGGTAAAATCCTGGCAAGCTCCACTTCAGCATCGGCAAACAGCCTCTGCTTCTTCCTAAAGGAGTCTTAGGTGGAACACTTTTAATACATCACCATGTCACTTTTTAATGTGCCCCAATCTATTAACCACATGGCAAACTAACAGGGATTTTTAAAATATGGGTTTTATGGCTTTGTGCTGGTGATTAATTAAATAAATAGCCACCATTTCACAAATCATCCCTCTAATTAGTCTAAAACAGACACTTTGCATTCACTGGTATTCCTGCCATCTGAAGCTCACAGAAGGGCAGGAGTGGAGCGGGGTGGCCACATCTCTATACTGTGGCACCCATTGTTCTGGCTCATGGCTGGCATTCCACATTGCCACCCAGAGACAGAGGTGCCATCTTTGCAGGTGCCGCAGTCAGCTGGAATTTGGCCCCAGCTGCTCAGAAAGATGCTCTCCTTAATTATTCTCTTACCCTAAAGGAAACAATGGAACAACAAAGGCAGGAAGTGACCCTCCAGCTGCAAGCAGAGGAGTCGCACTAACACCCAGAAGAAGGGTTGGCGGTTTAGGGTTAAGTAGGCAGCTTTTTTCTAGAACTCAAAACATGTTATGTCATTATCTTGAATTCAGATATTAAGCAATTATTTCCAAGTCCTATTATTTAAAAGATGGAGGTCATTCTTTTTGAAATTGATAGGAATTAACTTTAGTTGTTTTAGTAGCACATTTAAAAAGATAATTTCTCTGGAAGAAAATTAAATAGAAATAATTTTAATGCCAGAAAAAAAAATCAATGGGAATATATCAAGAATCTGATTTCCTTCAGGAAATACATTAAGTGGTTTCCTAATCTTTTAAAATTCATGAGGGAGGGGAGGGGAACAGAGAATAAGAGGGGAGCAGAGAGGAGGGGAGGGGAGGAGAGAAGAGGGAAGGAGAGAGGGAGGGAGGGAGGGAGAGAGGAGGGTTCAAGAGGAATGTATTATTCTGTGGAAAGGGCTGTCTTACTTTAAGAACATTTCTAAGAATAAGAGGAAGTAGGGTATAGTAGAAAAGACCTAGATCCTAGAGCAAGGCAGAGCCAGAAGGGTCTTGTACCTTTAGCTGAACTGTGCAACTGGGCTAGCCTCAGCTTCCTATTCTGTGAAGGACTCTGCACCTATCCACAACAATCCGATAGAAACTGGACACTGACCAATCAGGCTCCTGCAGAGCAGATGCTAGAAAGAGCAGTCAATGAAAACTGGGTCGAAGGCGGGGCCTAGACTCTCTAGAGTGTCTTTTTGAAAGAGCCAAGCAGTCTGAACCCAACACTGAAGATGTTGTGCTCCTGGTGTGAAGAGATGAGCACAAGTTCATAACACAGAACACAAAGGAAAACCCAAACCATCTGCAACTGAGGCGAGGGCAGCAGTTTCTCCAGTTCTGCAGAGATGTGAATAAGTGTTTCCCAGAGCCTTCCTATGGGAAAGGGTGGCTGGGCTTGGGATACAGTAGCCCTGCCTTCTAAACTCAGCACACCTGACCTTTCCAATCTTCAGTTTCCACAACTGAAGTGGAATTCCACAAATTGCATGGATAGTAATATAGCCTTTACAGGTAAGCTGGGAAGAAGGAATGAAATAACATAGCACACATTCTGAGGCACAGCTGATATTCAGTAACTTCTACTTTGTTAAGTTGATATGATTCAATCATTTATTACTTACAAAATTGTCGTTTCATATGGTAATATTATAGTGAGACAGTATTATGAGCTAGAGAAAAAAGTAAAACTACTCAAAAGTCAAATGAATTTCATTCCTATTGATACTGAGGGAAGTCAGTCAAGATACAAGGATGTTTGTAAAAGACTGACTCATGATTCTAACAATACAGTATCTATTAATAAACACTACTATCAGTCACATTGTTCCCTTGAATGACATCCTTCATGATTCTGTAAAATCTCAACACAGCTCGATGTAGAATTGGCCATTCTTCCTACTTCATCATGAAGGGTCTAGTAGAAATGAAGTAATATGCCCAAGCTTGCACAGCTGGTGAACATGGGGGCCAGCCTCGGGCTAACTCCAGAGCCTGAGCTTTCACGCATCACTTAAAATCTCCTTACAATACAAAACTACTTGCTTCATATTTAATGAAGCTGTATGGAGATAAACAGCTAATAATTTACAAGTCAGATTGTGGGCCTTCCAAATGACAGGTGTTGAGTGGGCCAGCAAGCATCAGGAGGGAGATTTCACACCAGAACCTACAGTGATGCCAGAGATGACACAGCTGACAGTCCCAATGTAACCACGTCATTCTAGCACATCACCTCTCTATCCTATCACACTGTTGCTAAGTACATATACATACTCTGTACTTCAGCCATGCTTCCAAGTTCCCAGGAAGACTCTTCAAGCCTTTTCCAATAGCTGCTATGCTCCCTTTACACAGGCAAGTGCCTCCCCGCATGGCAAAGTCAGCAAAGCTTTCTACTTTTTGTTTCCTTATTTATCTGTCTGTGTTGTCCTCACTTACTTCTTGAATCCTCTGATGCACAGAGTGAACAGAAAGGAAGACAACACTGACAGTGGGAGGTTACGAATTTCACCATTTAAAGAGAATTGAGTCAGGGAAAAACCCATGTTCTCAAATAAGTTACTAAAAGCAATCACACCTTATTAAGGCTTCTTGGGCCGCCTCTGTAGCACTCAAATCCACCAAAGATAAAGATGTTTCTGTTGGGCTGAAAGTGGAAACACCAGCATTTCTAGCTACAGACCCTTGTTTCTGTTCTCCATACAGCACCTGACAAAACACTGGCTCAGCCTGGATTTCCCTTGAAACAACTGTAGCAGAGACTTTGAAAGGGGCCCAAATGGGCTGCCTTAACCTACTGTAAACTGATATTTCCACAGAGGATTATGACAAACATTTCAAATAAGCGAATTTCCTTTACTAAAAACCAAAGTCACAACAGCAGCTCCAAGAGAAAGGTACAAAGACAATGATTATGATGTACTTCTCTTGTCTTTGAACATGTCAGAAATAGAGCATGAGGTCAGTTGGAGGAGGACAACACAATTCCCTAGATTTCCAGAAAGATGCCCTACAGAGGTGCTAACTAAAAACTTAGCGAGAACTAAATTCCAGTGAATCACAGCAAAGGTGGAGAGGGAACGCCTCAGCCTCCTTTCTGATAAACACCGAATTCTGGCTAACTACAATGTCACTACCAGGCACCTCTGTCTCTTTGCTGATAGGACACTTGGAGAACTCTGGGTACTTTCTGAACTGCTGAGAAAACTATCCTTGCAGTCGCTTTGGAAAAGAACTTTCTTCCTTCCTTGGGCCAGGGTACATGGGAGCCTTCTTTGGCTCAAAGGAGGTGGAACGGTGGTCACCCTCTGTGAACCTGGAGCAGAGTTCACATTCCTCTGGTGGTGGGCTAATGGTGGAGTAGAGAAGATGGAGGACTTCCAGTTTTCAGGCAGCAGTTTTCAGCCTTCGCTGAGTGGTTGCACTCCCTAGGTTGCAGTGCAGTCCCCTCCCGCCAGGTCCCACCCAGGTTGTGCACAGGAGTGGCTTTGCCTCTGTGTTGGGCTATGGTGGCAACAGGGGAGGTTTCTGTCATTTGCAGAGTCCAGTCTTGGGAGGACTGATTCTCAAGAAGGAACTTCCCATCTCCCTTCATGGCCAGCTATGATCTGGACTTCACACATGGTCCTGGGCACCCAGGCCTTGAGGCCAGGAGGTTTTTCATCATTTTTCTATTACTCTTTCACAGTCCTAGTGTATCTTTACTTATGCTCTACAGGAAATGTAAAACACCTAACTAAGCTTTTAGAGATAAAAATTAGTCTATGAAGTTCAAAACTAAATTCAAAAAAAAATTTTTAAATTATTCTCAGGCTGGGCATTGTGGCACAGGCTTTAAGCACTCAGGAGGCAGAGGCTGGTGGATCGCTGTGAGATGGAGGCCAGTTTAGTCTACATAGCATGTGTGTGTGTGTGTGTGTGTGTGTGTGTGTGTAGGAGGGAGAGGAAGGATGGGAGAAAGAGGAGGAATGATGGAGGGGAGAGAGACGAGGAGGGAAGAAGGGCTTTGAAGAGGGAAGGAGAAAGAGAAGAGGAGGAGGAGGAGGAGGAGGAGGAGGAGGAGGAGGAGGAGGAGGAGGAGGAGGAGGAGGAAAAGAGGAGGAGGAGGAAAAGAGGAGGAGGAGGAGGAGGAAAAGAGGAGGAGGAGGAGGAGTAAGAGGAAGAGAGGAGGAGGAGTCCTCCTCATTCTATGAAAGCTGAGGAAAGGTGGACAACACACCCCTGGCATTCTCTAGACTTCATACTGCGGCTTCCCCCCTGTTCACTGCACTTTGCATCCTTCCACTGTGTTCAATCAGAGATTTGATGATCATCATTTGCTGGGCCCTGTGAATCTTTTTAGTAAACCAATGAACTCAGGGGTAGTCCTGGGGGTTCTTCAGCACAGACTTCATTTAACTTCAGCTAACTAACCTTGCATTGGTCTCCCCAGTGGTGGCACATGGGAACATACTAGTATCCAAGGTGATAAAGTTGGAGGCTATACATGGGCAACCAGCATGTTCTCTCAGGAAGGTCAATGCTGACTATCAGACTGTCTATCTCTCAGCAACAGAGGCAATTCTGAGTCTCCAGTACTACATCATCCCTTAAGAAGACCAAGCAGTCATGTGGTACCAAGCTGAGGGTGCTGAATCCCATCTCCACTGCTGCTTTGGGCAGAGATCCATAAATAGACAAGCACTGATTTACCTTTTCTGACAGGAGACTCTAGCCTACACAGGGCTGCACAATTCTGAAGAAGTCACTTTACAGCAGAGAAGGGATGGCAGCAGCATTCAGCCATGGAATCCTCTGGTCACACCACACGACCCAAAAGCCATGTGCCTAACAGAGCAGCTAAATACCCTCTTGAAGATAAAGATGCAGCATTAGCTCAGGGATGACACCCTGTGAGGTTAGGTGGCAATAGGTATACTAAACGTCAACAGCTGTGTATTATGTCCCTAGGAGAAAGGTGGCTCTAGAAAGGAAAAGTAGGAATGGTCCCATCCATTATTGATCCTACAACCCACTTGAGGAATGTGTGCTTCCCATCCCTACAAATTGGGACACTGCTGATTATGGAAGCCTTATTTCCAAAAGGCTAATATGCTTCCACTAGGAGCCACAGCAAGAGTTCCACTAAATGTTAAGACTATTCCACCTGCCCACACTCTTTATGTCAAGGGATATCAGCCAAGAAAAGAAATCACTCTCCTGACAGGAGCAATTGACTCTCATACAGAGAACACGGGGCACATGTTAAATGGGAGGAAAAAAGAGATGCATCTTGTCAGTCTACTTTGGGGGCATGTCTTATTACCCTTTTACTCAGTTACGATGCTAAATCTACAAACAAAGCAGCCACAGCCTGAGCACAGCAAAGGGGATTTTGGATCTTCATGAAGTGCCCTAAACTAGCAGAGGTGCTGACAAAGGAATGAATAAGAACAGATATCTCAAGAGCAGCTGCAGAAATGGAAATCCAAAAGGAGGCCCAACATGGACCTGAAGGTCCCAGTATCTACATGAAACAAATCATATCAAGTAATATTAAAGGTGGAATGGCATAACTAAAGCTGTGGCCATTCACATATCCTCATGAGGAGTGAAGACATTCTCCACCTGCTGGGAAGGATGCTGGCTGGTGGTCATCTCCTGGAATTGAGATGGCTAATGAAGGCACTTTGACCAAGGTCTTAACTCCTGGTGTAGGCAACATCCAAAGTTAGGTTAGGTACAAGAAGGCAGAAGCCAAGCCCCTTCTCTTAGGGCAACTCTGAAGGTCATCTGAGCTTCACATTTCGAATGGCGCCGTCTGCGGCTACTAATTCTTCCCCTACTCAATTCTGTTTTGTTTTGTTTTTACCCACGCTATCCCTCCTTTCCATTCATTGAGAAAGAGGCTCCTTGTGTTGCCCAGATTATTCTCAAACTCCTTGACTCAGGCAGTCTTCCTGCCTCAGCCTCTTGGGTAGCTGGAATCATAGGTATGTGCCACCGTGCCCAGCTAATTCTGACCTCTTCACTTCTCACAGACTTTGACACAGAAAGCACTCACTAACAAATTCTCTGCATTCTAATTTCCATTTCAGAGTCCCTCCCAGAGGAACCAAATGTGAAAGTTGTACTAATGAGCACCACTAAACTTCAAAAGCCAAATAATGTTAATACTGTTAATGGTATTCATCCTGTTCAATAGCACTGGAAAAGACCAATTCCTAAATCACTTCATGACTCTAAAATACCTCCATATCCAACCTTCATAGGTTTTTTGGGAGGGTTGGGGGTCAGTGCTGTGTATCAAATGCAAGCTAGGTAAACATTCTACCACTAAGTACATCATAAAGACACATGTATGAAACTATAGTCATATACCATATATATTTGAAAGAGTCCCCAAGCTAGTCTCAAACTACTGGATTCAAGTGACTCTCCTGCCTCAATCTTCCAACTAGCTGAGACTACAGTTGTGTACCACCAGACCTGGGTAAAATCTGTGCAGAGAGGCAAAGGAGAGGGACAGAAAGAGGGAACTAAAAAACTGTAAATAGTGATATTTTTAAGGTGATAGACTCACTATGTAGGTCAAATTTACTCAAGAACAAAGAACAGACATCCTAAAGGAAACACTGGCAAACAACCCAGGCATGTACACAAGCCTGTAATTCCAGTGTTCAGAGAGCTGAGGCAGGATTTCGAGCTTCAGGAAAGCTAAGATAGAAAGCAAGACCTTGCCTGAGAGAGCGAGCAGCAGAGAGACAGGAGAGAGAGAAAGAAAGTGGAAAGAAACAGGGAAGATAAAGAAGGAAAGGTGGGGAGGGAAGAGGAGGGGAGAAAAGGAGGGAAAGGAGCTGCCACTAGTCGGCAAACCAAGCCAACATTGTGTAAAACTAGACTTGATGACCAAAGCTGAGCGCATCTCATCAATTGCAAGGTTGCTTTAACACAAGAGAATAAATTAATATAATCAATCATATTGAGACTAAAGAAGAAAAACCATATGGTAGCCTACATAAATACAGAAAAAGCACACAGTGCATGCAACACTTACAACTTAAAAAGTAATAATCATCTTGATAAACTAAAAATGAAAAGGATCTTCCTTAACAACATGGGCCACCCACCAAAAGAGCAAACATCAGGTTAATATTCAAATATTAAACACATTTCTTCTCCATATGGTATTGGAGGTCTTAGCCAGTGTTAGCAAAGCAGGAAAAATTACAAAATGAGGAAAAAACAAAAGCTATCATTATTTGAAAATGACTAATGCCCCAGAAAACCAAAAATGGTAAAATTAACAGGATTAAAAAGAGGTGATTATGGACCTTCAAGTAAAATTAATGTGGAAAAAGCAGGAGCATTTCTGTACATTAGCAACAAATAGGAAAGTACTACTGAGTCAGAAGTAACTAAAGAGGGAGGAAAAAAGCTGATTTTCATACAGCCAGCCCAGAAATCCCAGTACTCAGGAGGCTGAGGCAGGAGGATCATGAGTTCCTGTACAACCCAGTCTTACATAGCAAAACATAAAACCCTAGCTCAAAAAAAATTACATATATGAAGTATATTTGAATCAATTAAACAAAAAAAATATAGACTTCCATGGAGAATCATAAAATAATAAATTTTTATGAAAGATATTATAGATTATTTAAATGGAGAGGCATAGCACATTCAAGCTGGTAAAGATAATGATTTTTTTTCCTCAAAATTACAGATTAAACTCAATTCTCAACAAAATCTCAGTATTTTTGTTTTAACCTGACAGGTGATTTTTAACATTTTATATGGATGAACAATAGATTAAAAATACACAAGGCGGGGCTGGAGAGATGGCTCAGCAGTTAAGAGCACTGGCTGCTCTTGCAAAGGACCCCGGTTCAATTCCCAGCATCCACATGGGGGCTAAAAACCATCCCTAAGTTGAGTTTCAGGGAAACTCTTCAGATCTCTGTGGGTAATGCATGACACGAGTGCATATACACACACGCTGGCAATATACTCATACACATAAAATATTTTTAAAAAACAAAAAAAAAAATGCACAAGTATTCATGAATTTTTTAAAGTAGAAGTTACAGAGTCCTAATTTATATGATATTAGAGGTCAAGTCTGAAGTAACTGAAATAGTGACATTAACTAAAAGAAAACAAAAGAAAACCAAACCAGCAGAGGAGAGACTGCTCAAGTACTGCCACACACGGAGGGAACTCTGCTATATGACTAAGCTGGTACCGAAGAGCAAAGGTAAAGGGTGAAACTTAATAATGCCAAGACAAGGGGCTAATTACACAGAGAAAAATAATAATACTATTGGATCTCTACCTTACTGAAAAAATTTACTCTAGATGGTGAAATTATTTAAATATGGAAAACTTTAAATACAACACAAATGATGTTAGGACCTCAGTGTAGGGAAGGATTTCTCAAACAAGCATAAAGGGCTAGGGATAGAGCCCAGCTGAGCACTATTTAACATGCTCAAAACCCTGGGTCCTAGATTCAGTCAGAGAGGGTGGGGAAGGGGAAGAGGGAAAGGGAAGGGAAAAAAGAGAAAGTGGGAGGGAGAGGAAGAGGAGAGGAGGGGACAGGGAAAGGGGGTGGGGAAGGAGGCAGGGGAGATGGGCATGGAGGGAGGGAGGGAGAGGAAGAAGATGGGGGGAGAGAATGCAAGAGAGGGGCAAAGAGGGGGACAGAGGGGAAGAGGCGTGTAGAGAGAGTCAAGGGGAGACAGGCAGAGAGGCAAAGGAGAGGGACAGAAAGAGGGAACTAAAAAACTGTAAATAGTGATATTTTTAAGCTGATAGACTCACTATGTTAAAAATAAGAAGAATATGAGCCAGGTTAGATGGTGCACACCTTTAAACTCAGCACTGGGAGGAGAGGCAGGCAGATCTCTGTGCTCTGTGAGATGGAGGCCAGACTGGTCTACAGGGAAACCCTGCCTTTAAAAAAAAAAAAGGATCTGTTTATCAAAAGATACCACAAAGAGAATGGAATGGATGGGGAATGAAAGTATTCAAATATACAAAAGAATGATTAGTATTAAAAACACATTTTTAAAATTTCTTCAAATTTGGGGCTGGAGAGATGACTCGGCAATTAAGAGGACTGGCTGCTCTTGTCAAAAACCTGGGTTCAATTTCCAGCACCCACATGGCGGCTAACGGCTGTCCATAACTCCAGTTCCAGGGGCTCTGACACCTTCTCCCGATCTCCTTGGGCACTGCATGACACAGGTGCACTTACACACATGTAGGCAATACATTTATACACATAAAATAATAGAGAAAAAAATCTTTAAAATTTCTTTCTTCAGATTGTTACAGAAATGACAGATTAAAAAATAGGCAAAGGATTTGAACAAGTACTTCACAGAAGAAACATGAGTGACCAAGAAGCAAGTGAAAGATAACTGAGAAACAATCTCAACTCTTGATGATGCACAATTTTATATCCATAGAAATAGGAAAAACTGAGGGTGAACAGGGCACCCAAACACTGCCAGAGGGACATAAATGGGAATCAGAACTGTGGAGATATCTTGGCAGTACCTATCAACACTGAAGCTGGGCGCACACCCTCATCCTGCATTCTCTCGTGGCTTTTTTCCAAACAAAGTTCTGGGGGTTAGGGCATCAACTAGCCAAACTACATAATCCACTTCAGTAAGGCTGACTCTTTAGGGAAACAAATATCTGGTGTAAAAGCACAAGCAGCAAGGGCTAAAGAAGGGAGCTAGGGTACCCAGAGGGGCCTTTCAAAATAAAGGCAATGTTTTCCTCCCAAATGTAGAGTGGACACATTGATTACTGCACAACTATCTACACATTGCATACATTTTAAAACATTTTGTATATATACTCAACTTTCTTTTTTAAATGTTTCCATTTCCTTTGCTGACTGAGGAGTGGGAGCCTCACAAGCTGCCAGCTCACCCAGACGCCCCCAAGTACTCCTTTATGGAGAGAAAAATGCATTAGTCTTCTTTCAAATTCTCCAAGTTCCCTGCTTGTGCACAAATCAACACCAGTCCTGGGCTGGAGGTAGTGTTTGATGGCTGAACACCTGACAGGGCTTGCCTAGCCTGGACAAGACCCAGCATGTGGGGGCGGGAGCTGTGGAGCCTACAAAAAGGAGAAAGACAAAAATGAAAGAAATATCCCTAAATTCCTGCTACATTTAAGAGAAGTTCTGGAAAACCTTAAACTCATTTCAGCAGCTAATTAGAATGCTCATCTATATCAAGATGTAATTCTGTTTCTGATAAAGCAAAGATAAAATTAAATGTTAAGCTGTCAAGAATGAACTTTTTCAGAGGGGGGGGGCAAAAAAAAGGCCAGGTGATAGAAAAAATTCAGTCACTCAAAACGCACATTTCAAATGATGCTTCTCAATAATGGCCAAAGCAGCAACAAACAAATGACCATCTATGTGCCTTTCTCATGAGCAGTGCAGAAAAGTATCACTTACAAGAATTAAAAAGACGTTTTAATCTGGGTCCTCCCTTACTCTTCCACACACTAAAATCTGCTTTAATGCTCTCTGCTTGGTATAAGCACTAGCTAGCTATATTCAATAGATGTTTACACGATGCAACTTAAAAAGAGAACTACCATTTTCTTAATACCAACTTGTAACTCAAAGCCAAGTTCAATGATGATAGTTGTAGTAGTTTAACATCAGCAACAAGCAGCACCAGTACTAGACAAGAGAAAGGAGAAAGCAGACATAGGGTCCACAAGTAGACACAAAAGAAGCAAAAAGGCACGCTTTGCTCTGTGCTCTGCTGCATGCTGACAACACACCTACACACAGAGCACGGAGATCTCGACAGATCCTGAAAGAACAAATTTAAATACTATAGGGAATTTGGTATAGAAATGAACATGTAAGAAATGTAACAGAAAATAAGAACCTATTTACAACAGCAAAAACTATACATAGGGGTTAGAGAGCAGGTTCAGCGATTAAGAGAATTCACTGTTCTTACAGAGGACCTGAGTTCAGTTCCCAGCAACCATGTCAGGCAGCTCACAACTGCCTGTAACTCCACCTCTGGGTGAGCCAACCCTTTTTTCTAGCCTCTGAGGGACCTGTACACCACATACTCACAGATATATAACACATACACTTAAACAAATCTTTAGCCAGGCATGGTGGTGGACACCCTTAATCCCACCTGGAACTACAGAGACACCCTGTCTCAAAAGAAGAACAAAATTCTTTAAAAAAAAAAAAAAACGAGGGTGGGGGCAGGTTGACAAACCTTTAATCCCAGCATTCAGAAGCATAGACAGGCAAATCTCTCGGAGATTGAAACCAGCCTGATCTCCATGGCAAATTCCAGGCTTGGAGTAACAAAGAAACCCTGTCTCAAAAAAGGCCCCACCCCCTCGAACAAACAAACCACTACCACCAACAACAAAAAACTATGTGAAGATACCTAGGAAAAGATACTGAAAACCTTCACATCACTTAACACAAAATCCAGAAGCTATAAAGAAAAAATTATTAGTGTATAATTGAACAAAAATAAATCCATGATTTATGAACCAATAAACCCAATAAACTTGACAAAGATGCCTAATATCTAAAATCTAAAGAACTTCTAGAAAAACCAAAGTTCAAGAGCCCAATACCATCTGGGAAGTTCACAAATCTGTCAAGGTTCTTAAATTAAAAGGCAGTCAACCTCACTCATAATAGAAATACAAATTCAAATTACATAGATTCATTTTTCTCCTATTAGGATTGGCAAAAATCCAGACATTTGCTGGATTCTGTGGCGAAGCTGTGGAAACCAGGCTGGCTCCTACACTGCTGGTAGAAATATAATTGGTATAATCCCCACAGAGAGCAATTTGTCGAATTTACAAAAGTGACAAATGCATATTCTCTCTGACCCCACAATTTTGATTCTTTATACTACATTATAACTGCCCATGTACAAGATGTCATATGTATAAGATTATTCACTAGAGCACTATTTGTAATAGCAAAAGACTAGAAACAACTCAAGCCTTATCCAATAGGAGACTGGTTCAATAAATGATAGTACTTGCAAACAATGGAATACTATGCAACTGTGTGAAGGGAAATGAGGCTCTCTGAGTGCTTACACAGAAAGATTCCCATACTAGGACTGGTGCTGTAGCTCAGTGACAAAGTATATGCTCACTATCAGCACATATCCCGCAACATCCCTCCCATACCTCAGCAGCAGTCTACTAAGTATCTCATTTCATTCACATTAACACTGAAGTAGATATTAATAACCCCAATACGAAGGGGAGAGAAGCGATGTGCAGTGTCTCCACATCTACAAACCAGGAAATGATAAACTGTCTCACAGATATTGTGAGGATTACAGGAGAGAGTGATCTAAAATACTCAGCATGATGCCTTCCAAAATACTTTAAGGACATTTCAATCAACTGAACTAAATAAAGACAAATAAAAAGTTTAACAAAGACTGGGGGTAGAGAGACAGCTCAGCAGTTAAGATGCTCTTGTAGAGTGAGGAACAGGATTCAATTCTTAGCACCCACATAGCAGCTAACTCTAGTAACTCTGGTTCCAGGGAATCCAAAGCCCTCTTCCAGTCTCCACAGGCATTGCACATGTGTGGTGCACATACATACATGCAGGCAAAACACTCATAAACATAAATGAAAAATAAATCTTTTAAAGTTTTAAAAAGATGCTTCAATATTTTATGTACATAAGCAAAACAAGCTCTTCTAATTAACTAAAGGGTACTTTAGAAATATTATATAGTCATTATACAAATTACTCCAAAACTATAATGTGTGTTTAAGGCAACTATAAAATTGTATGAATATACTTGATGAGAAAGGATAGCAACTGCACAGTTCAGATGTGTACTATTTGTTTTTAAAGGGAAAGGCAGTTATAACTTTTTAAAACCTCTAAAATAAGGGCTGGAGAGATGGCTCAATAGTTAAAGCACTGCTCTGGTGTAGGACCTGAATTCAATTCCCAGAACTCAAATCAGGAGGCTCACAACTACCTGTCACACCAGCTCCAGGGGATCCGACATACACACATTCACACATACAGACAGACAGACAGACACACATACATACACATACACATGTAATTTTAAAAAATCGTCTTTGGGAGCAGGGAGGATGACAAGGCTTTCTTGTAGCCCCCAGTTGGCCTGGAACTCACTATATAGATCAGGCTGGTCTTGATCTCAGAGAGATCCATCTGCCTAGGCTGGGATTAATAAAGGAGTTAGCCACCATGCCTGGCAATAATAATCTGCATAAAAAATCCAAAAGAGAAGATTTTGCTCCCGAATACTTCCATTTTGAACTTACTTCATCAATCCTAGAGAAAAGGATAGTCCATGCTGTGAATCTAACACAATTACTCCATGCTGTTAGCCTGTTAGCTAAGTATGGCTCCTTGTACAGGTGCTATTTGGGCATAGTTTCAAAAGAACATCCACTTTCTCCTTTCTAGAAACAAGTACCACCACTTAGAACTTGCCTAGGTTTTAATGCTGGTGAGAAGATAAAGAGGAATCAAAGTACAAAGCAGTGGCCAGCTTTTTACAAGCTTGCCAAAGGCTGTCAGACTGCATTGTTACCTCAAGAAGAGAAGAAGGAATGTAGGCCACAGGCTTTCAAAACCTTTATTTTTTGGACAGGCTGGCCTCAAACTCTCTGTCCTCTCCCCTTCTGGCCTAAACATTTACTGTAGCCTTAAACTTTTATCTTTGCTATGTCTGAATAGGCATGTGGCTCACCCAACAGTGTGGTGTGGTAAGAAAACAGGCATGTACAGAACTGCTGGGTCCCAATTCAAGTTAAGAATAAGGCAAGACACAAGCACATTTCATCACTAAGGACAGAAAATTTAAATTTTATTCTTAAGCAAATGTGTAGCATTTAGTCACTGTATCATAAAGAGAACTATTTCTTTTATTCCCAGGTTTCCTAATTTTAGCAATAAAATAAGACTTTCCACACTTTTAGAAATACTGGCAAGAGCAGTCCCCACCCTTCTTTGGATTAGGAAGTCTGTCATCTGGTACTGCCTCACCTGTTGGAGCCCCCCTTGGAAGTGCCTGCTCAGCAAATGCTTCTGTGTGCTCAGCATGCTGGGGTCAGAAGAGCCAGGGCTGGGTCCAGCTCCCTCTGATCCCATTACTGGCATGGAAAGGGTAGGAGACGTCAGTTCTAGTAAGTCTGCCTCCTCCGCAGACCTGATCTTCCTCCAGTGAGTCATGCCTGTGTCTAGACCAACTGACCAACGCTGCAGCTGTAAGTTCTATTTTGCTACAAACATCTGAAAGGTTTTATATTAAATTTAAAACTAGGTTCTATAGTCACACCAGCCACATTTTAATCACTGAACGAGTGAGTCCATGTGGCTGGTAGCTCCCACATTAGACAGCATGTACAGGACATTTCCATCATCACAGTAAGTTCTATGTATGCTGCTGGTCTAGGCTCAGTGAAGAAGGATGGTATCAAGAAAGCTGGATTAGATCTATAGGTCTGTCCTGATTCACCGGTAATGAATAAATAAAGTGGCTCTACTTCCATCCTCTTCATTTCTCCATGTAGCTCTTAAGGTCCAAAGTCAGATGAGGGAGAGGTAACCTCTCTTGGAATCCCTAACAAGAACTAGCACATGGAGAACATGTTGAAGGTGCCAGCCACCCACAAGAGCTTTTTAATTATCTATTTTAATTCTCAGCAGTTGTATAAAGAAGGGGCTATTATCAAATCTCTTTTACAGTTAAAAAATTAACAGTTGACTGGCAGAATGGCCCTGAGTTTGATCCCCAGAATCTACTTGATGGAAGATGAGAACCGTCTTCTGCAAGTTGTCCTCTGACTTCCGTATACACACCATGGCATATGTGTTCCCTGGCTCTCCCCCAATAAATACATCAGTAAATAACTAAATGAGCAAAAGCAAACAAATATATGCAATTCATTCCTAACACCAGAAGTGGGTTCATCCCACCAAAGCCTCATATAAAACTGTCATCATTTTGGAATCCCAGAATATAGGAAGAGGAACAGAAAAGGCTGCAGTGTTTCAAGGCTAAAACCTACAACCCTTCCAATGACTAAGAAACAGTTGCTCCCCCACAAGGCAGGCACATTAGCACCCACGTATCTCTTACTGGCTGCAAATCCCTAAATGCCAAATGTTTGATGCTTTAAGTTTTTGTGAAAAGATTATCTTTCATTTCCTGACACAACATGAGAATGCTTTTTCAAATTACTATTGTCCTCCTTCAACCACACATATACTAGACCATAAAAGTAGCTGACCCTCTAATCTTCCCTATTTTAGAAATGGGAACAGAGAGGCCAGAAGAGAATGGATGGGAATGCCTTCCCTACAGTGAGACAACCTGGATCTAGGACACACTGCAGAGGCCCAATCAGCATGCTTTGCTTCACCTAACTGCAACAGCAAGATACTTTATCCTTGTCCAAGACACACACACACACACACACACAGTTTAAGACTTTTGTTCTGATGGTGGATGTTACGGGAATATGAAAAGGAAGCCCTGGGAAGGCTTGGCCAAGAATCTCTATATGATTTTCATCACTGATAGACACAGAAGAAACCTGGAGGACTAATCCACCACCTAATTTTAGAATTGAGGAGGCAGAAGATCAGTGAGTTATCTGTAAAACAGGCTTCCTACCTTCCATCATTTTACAGTCTCCATGACAAAAGTGGACTGTTGAGTTAAAATTTTACTGACACCTGGGTGCCAGCATCTACAGTGGTTGCTAGAGTTATAAAGACAAACTGGACACTGTCCCTGTTCACACAGAGCTTCCACTCCTAAGAATAAAAGATGCATAAATATGTAATTACAGTGGCGTGTGGTAGTACTACATATGGGTGTGCTTATCTCTATCTTATGTAGGTTGAATCCTATGGAATGAACAAATCAGCAAAGGAAGGTGGTGCAAGCAGAAACAAAAGCCCATGCAAAGCAACAACAGAAGATGGAATGCACAGGACAGGGCACTCTTGACATCAGGAAAATATCATTTTTTAAAATAAGATGTTTCACTGTATAGACATCAAGAAAAGTTATATGAATATGAAGGATAAAATTCTAAACATCACCAGGTATAGTGGCACACGCCTTTAGTCCCAGCATTTGGGAGGAAGAGGCAGGCAGATCTCTGTAAGCTCAAGGCCAACGTGGTCTACATAGTGAGTTCCAGGCCAGATGGAGTTACAGGGAGACCCTGTCTCAAAAAGATTCCCTCCTCCCAAAAACCCCACAAAACTTTCTAAACATCATCTTTATTATACCCCATTATTAAGTATGTAAAACAAGAATGTACCTCTCTTCAACAAATGGCTCTGGGAAAACTAGATGTTCACAATAAATACTGAAGTTGGACTCATTTTAGATAGTTTACAAAAGTTAACTCAAGACATCTTTAGAACTAGAAGTAAGACTTCAAACTATAAAATCCCCAGAAGAATATAGTGAAAAGCTTCATGACACTTGATATAACAAAAGCACACGCATCGAAGTGAAAATAGTCTAATGGGACAACAGCAAGTGTAACTCCTGTGTAGCAGAAGAGTAATCAGCAAAGGAAGACACTCCTGTGTAATGGGAGAAATGCTTCTAAACCACTGCAGGTTAATACCCAGAATATATAAAGAACTGCTACAGCTAAAAAACAAACAACAATCCAATAAAAAGGCCAAAGTACTTAACAGACATTTCTCCAAAAATACAATGAACAAAAAAGATATTCAACATCAGTAAAAGTAGGGGAACTGCAAATCAAAACCCCAGCAGGACATCATCTCACCTCTGCTAGCATGGCCCAGCAGAATGGAAGCAAACAAGGAAAGAAGGGAGGAACGGAGAGAGAAGGGTCAAGAGAGGAGGGAGGAAATAATGTGTTGATAAGGATTTGGAGAAAGTGGAATTTTGTTGGTGGGAATGTAAAATGATGTTGCTGCTGTGGAAAACAATGCAGAGGCTCCTGAAAAAAAAAAAATTAAAGACTGGATTATCGTATGATCCAGAAACAATACTTCTGAGGGATTTGTGGGGTTTTGTTTGTTTGAGGCAGGGTCTCAGTACGTACATCCCTGGCTAGCCTTAAACTCACTATATAGACCAGTCTGGAGTCCCACTGAGGGAGATCTGCCTGCCTTCCAAGTGCTCAAAGGTGTATGACATCACTTGTAGGTATTGTTTATGTTAAGAAGATGTTGAGGGAGATATGGCTCCGTGGTTAAGATCACTGGCTGCTCTTGCAGAGGACCTGGGTTTGTTTCCCAGCACCTGCATGGTGGCTAACCACCACCTGTAGCTCCAGTTCTAATCTCTGCAAAAATTGCACAACCTGGTTCTAAGTCAATCCGTGGTGGTCTCTAGTAATCATTACTTTCACTTTGCAAGATTCCAAGCCTTGGGCTAGAGAGATGATAGCTCAGTGCTTGCTACACAAGCACAAGGACATAAGTTCAAATCTCAACACACACATTAAAAGTCATGCATGGCTGGGTACATGCCTGTAACCCTAACACTAGGCATGGAGTTAAAGCAACAGGAGAATCACTGGGGCTTATGGTTACCAGTCTAGTTCCAGGTTCAGTAACAGATCTTCTCAAAGGAACAGGGCAGAAAGTGATAGAGCAGGAGAGCCAACATTCTCTTCTGGCCTCCCTACATGTACATAAGCCAATGGATGGATAGAGACGGACAGACATACACACACACATTACAAGCCCTTTAGGTGCTAAATGGACATTTGTAAAGACACATTTTTTTCCCAAAAGGGGAAAGAGAAGTCTAAGAATATGGACTGATTGTTGAGGGAAAGTTCATGAAAGAAGGGGAGTTTTATGTAAGATTTCAGTGCACAGAACCAAGAGGGCTGTCAGAGGACAGAAGGAGAATGTGCAAGCTTAAGTACAAATAAGAGAGAACCAAGGCGAGTATGGGTAGGGGAACAGCAAGGCAGAAGGCCCTGCCAAAGGATAATCTGAGAAAGCAGGGACTAATAAAAAGGAATGCATTCCACCAGGCTGCCTCCTTGATCAGAAAGGTCAACTACAGCTGAGCCTCTGCCTGAATTTTGACTGTAAATGTAATAAAATACACAGACCTGATAAAACTAAGCGGAAAGTAATCCTTATATAAAAGACGGTTGTCAGAATGGCCAATCTAGCTTCTCTAAAGCAGCCTCTGATGACAAATCCACACTAGGATTACATGTTATGGGCAATTTTGTTGGAAGGACTATTGTGCAACATTTCCCCATTTCTCTTCCAGAAAAATGCAGAGGTAATTATGCACTCACAGCCAGTGTAGCAAATCAGTTAAATTAAACCTGTATTTCATCTAATCATACAGGGTATGAATAACATAACTAACTTTTCTAATTTCATACTCTAGTACTCCCAAGTAAATAAAAGGGGAAAAAAGTAAAGTTTTCCCCCTACAAATAGAACCTGTCACTTCCTGGGATGTGCACTTTTCAGCTCATGCATCCTAAATGCATGTGGAGATATTATATGCACTTTCTATTTAGCAATTTAATTATATCTTTGCATTCAAAGAGTGGCAATGGTTTGCAGTAATAATCAGGTGAAAGCATTCTAACATTAATATGCTGGAATCCGATGTGTTAATTTGATGCAACTTTGCCTTGACAATATGTGATTAATTTGTTCTCAGGCTAGCCCTGCTCCCAGCTCTGACAGTTTAAAATGCTGGGTTTCTTTATCCATATCGCTATTTGACACGCCTTAGCCCACTGCTTTGCTAAGACCACTGTTAATTTGTAATGAACTTGCTTTTCAGGGGGGCTCCTTCATTTTTAATTCTGTCAGTGCCACCTCCTTGAGGAAAATTACAAGTTTCTGTAGGTGTGATTACTGCCAAGTGCTGCTGATAAGAGGTTTGAGAAAACAGGGCTTTATAACGAAGTCTGTATTTAATCTGCTGAAACAGATTTATTGCCTCCAGACAGATAAATATAATACAAAGTTCTCTTATTTAAAAGTCATCCCCAGGTTCTCCCTCACTACCACTTCCTCCTAAACAAAAACACAGTTGCATTTTCAAGACTCAATAATGAGTCACTCAGGGAAAAAGGTGAATGTGTAATAAATTTAACAATAACAGTGATTCTTGTCATCAAATTAGACTTGCAGAGGAGTTTTAGAAAAACATATGAATATACTTTTCACAAGGTATGGAAGAGGAAAAGTCCCACAGAAACAATTATGGCTTCACCTCCTTTCTAACTACGCAAATGAACATTCCACAGCTCCTCCCACTCATTTCTTTTGGGCAAACTGAGTACTGGTAAAGTTAGGTATGGTTTAAATTTCTCCTTACAATATGACTGGAATAATGTTTGAGACAGGGAGATAGAAAGCCCAAGTCTGAAAAGGCGTAACACTTAAAATGCAGTAGTGTAATAGCTGGCTTCCTCCTGATGGCTCTCACCAGCACTTTCCATTTAACTGGGACATGGCCGCAGCAAGCAGGCTCAACAACCTGTCCTGAGATAAGGAAATCAAGTCTCCAAAACAGTTCATCTGAAGAGTTAACAGCAAGCCAAAGAATAAAGGTGGGGGTGGGATCCTCATCCTTTGAATGCTGGCCCTTCACCATCCTCCATCATAGCTTATTGGATGGAACAATCAGCCTTTCTCCAATGAGCCCACAGAGCTAAGCTCTGATTCTTATTCATCTTCATTCAATCAGTTATACACGATTCCCCAGAAATGCCAGCCTACCACTACCACTGAATCAGGTAGTCATGAATCTCCTACTTGTACCCCAGGTTTACCAGATGTTCTGTTTTGTTTTGCTTTTGTTTGGTTTGGGGTTTGGGGTTTGGTTTGGTTTGAGACAGGGTCACTCTGTAGCCCCAGATGACCTGGAACTCTATGTAGACTAGGCAGGCTTCCATCTCACAGAGATCTGCCTGACTCTGCCTCCTGAGTGCTGGGATTAAAGGTGTGTGGGCCACCAAGCCTGGCTCACCAGATGTTCTTAAAAGTTTATTTACACCAACAGCCAGAAACTTAAAGAGTGGTCCCATGCACCTCAAACATCACTAGTGGTACTAGTTCCTTCCCAAAAGGTTAATAACATTTCCAAGTACTTCTCAAGCTAAACTAAAGCTGCCAGACTGAACCACCACTGAGAGCCTTGTGGCCAGACCACCTTTTTCTCCAGTGCTCCCTAACTGCTGCTCCGGAAAATCAGCAAGACTCCACTCTGCTCATCTGAACTGGCTCTTTCATAGCATGTGCACCAAGACCACTGCTTGCTATTTGTGGAGTATGCCTTACTTCTGTTCTTCTCACAAACTGTTCATGAAGCAGCCCCTGTCTGCAAAAGCTATGTCTAAACTGGGGGATATCTGCCCCCCAAAGATGAGTCTAGTCACTATTTGCATTATGTGCAAACTAGAAAAATGCAAAGATGAAAAACTGTGAAATTCCAACTTCCCTCTGCTCAACTGCACTAAGACAACTTACAACGTAGCAGCTACTGTTCAGAGGGTCATAGAAGATTTTGATTGAAAACTGAGTCTTTAACACACAGTATTCTCCATGTTTCTTTACTGCAGGTCTGTAGACCTACTAGTTTGCAAGTTCATTCAGAACACAGCTAGTTGTAGGCATGGTAAGTTAGGAGGCATGGTTGCATCCAGTTCAGCTGGGCTCAGGGCTGACCTGGCATCAGCTGTGGCAAGAACATCTGCTGCTCAAGATGCTTCCCCTGAAGGATATACTGTGGGGCTGAGACCAATTCCCTACTCCCAAGTCTTCCTCTCTACTGATCTGTGACAGAAGGAAACCTAGGGAACTGCTACTGAAAGGAGGAGACTGGCTCTAACAGGAGCACAACCTTTCCAATCAGGGATGCCATTCCAAAGATCAAGAGCAGGTAACACAAAATGCGGAGGAAGACCAACAGGAAAAAAACAAAGCCACATACATTCAAAACACTGGGATGTAGTGGTTTTAAGAGTGCACTGACAAAGCCAAGTTAAATAATATAGGTAATTAAAATTCTCCCACATCTAGCAATTCTATACCTGCAACGTTGTCAAATAACCAAATATTCCCTGATATCTAAGTTAGGAAATAAATATAACATTGCTAGAATAAT
Source organism: Eospalax fontanierii (assembly GCA_035773235.1). NCBI lineage: Eukaryota > Metazoa > Chordata > Mammalia > Rodentia > Spalacidae > Eospalax > Eospalax fontanierii. The sequence continues at coordinate 54,285,087 of CM069541.1, forward strand.
CACCACCTCTGAGCAGAAAATTCTAAACCAAATACTGGTAGACACAGGGTAGGTATATCTAATAAGTACTATCAGAACAGAGCATCCATAACTTGAAGCATTAACGGACTGAATAAACTCATCTGTGTGCCCTGGTCAATGGTGTCAATGGCTACAACAGCCATTTCCTCACTCACTCATGATCCTTCAAATAACTGCCATCAGCAAGGTTGGAAAGAAAGGACACTAGGTCCAGGAGAAGTTAGGATCTTGTTTACCCATGACACAGGTGATAAGTAGCAAGGTTAGAACCCAAGTGTGTCTTTCTACCACTCTCAGTTCCACATGTCTCAGAAGACACACACACACACACACACACACACACACACACACACACACACACACGCCATCTCCTTGGAAATCATTATCTAGTATAATGTCAGAGATAGGAAAGAGCAGAGGGAAAGGGCAGAGAAAAGGAATTCAAGTATCAAAATGCTGAACCAGGAGGGTTGTGCCCTGAGTTCAGCCGAGAACAAGGATATGGAAAGCTGGGTATGTGGCACACACATGGCATATCAGGAATTTGAAGATAGCTTGGGCTCTATAAGATCCTGACTCAAAAACCCAAACTAATAATAATAAATGAGGAAACAGACTAACAGTAGGCAGGGCTAAAGGCAGAAAGGTATGAAAAACTAGAAATCACCTGGGGTCTCAGAACATACCGAGAGGTATCGGATCACATTGGGAAACAGGGTGACAGAAGTTTTGAACTTGACTGACTTAGACTCTAGTCCTAAGCACCTTTCTGAACTGTTTGCATTCAACTATTCAGTCAACACATAACAACTGTGCATTAAAGCTCCTTTGTGGAGTTTTTTTGACTCTTCCTCTTGGTAGAAAACAAGAATAAAAATCTCTCTGGGTTATCATGAAGATTGTATGTGAAATGGAGTATGGTTATTAAATAACATATCTACCTTACAGGAAGGTGGTAGATGGCTCGACAACAGCTGGGCTCAACTCAACCGTAAAATGAAAGATGGGGCTGGGCAGAGAGTGAAGCTCCTGCAGGGCTGTCAGGTGGAGAAATGTTTGCATCTCAGGAGGGTGGGAGTGATCTGGCTACAATGGCACCAGGACACAGTGAGGGAGGGACACAAGTGGCACGGAGGCTAATCTGAAAGCTGCCACTGTAACATAAGAATGGTATGTCCTAAACAAGGGAGAGACAGGTAAATCTGAGACATGTTAGCTCTGACAGATATGAGAGGGAGTCACTAGCCAACAGGAATATATGCAGAGTGCCAAGAAAGAAGGAAAGAGCTCTGTAGGCCAGAGCTTTACACAATGAAATCTCAGTCTGGAAACAATTGTTCTTTAAAAATAGTCACCTGGATGTCACTGACTTCACAAAGACCTTTGGTGTGGCTCACAAACCACACTTCTGTTTACCTGCTTTTTCCATAAGCTCCTAGTCACAGTTGAATACTGGTCTGTACAAATCACCTCTATCTTTCCAAAATTAAACTACAATCCTCTTCTGCCCATTCATGTTCCTCAATCACTGGCCTAAGGAAGCAGAGCCTGCGCCCTTTAAGGCTGCAGGACATAAAGCACTGTGTTATCAGCAGAACAGCAGCACTCTGTCCCTAAGCACCTCACTGTCTCCTAAATGGTTTCAGCTACAAATATTCTACCCGAAAAAAGACTTTATGAAAACCTCAGGGCAAAAGGAATCATTACCACCTTTGTGGCCAATCCCTTTGGGAAAAGTTGGAGTCACTTAAAAAGTGACTGAGAATTAACCTCACAATAACAAGTGGGAAACCTTTGGGAACCCTCCACACATCATGGAAGCAGAACAGAGGTTAAGAGCACTTCTCGGCACTGCAGTGCTTATGTTCAAGTGCTAACTCCTGTCTAGTCACATGAACTCAGGAAAGCCTCTTAGACTGTCTACCCCTCAAGTTTTCCTTCCATCATGTCACAAAGGGTTGTCATAGCCCTGACTCACAGGGCTATTCTGAAAATTGATCAAACCATGCAAAGCACTCTAAACTGAATCTGGCATACCAGGAACTCTCCAATGTACACTTGCTATTATTGTCAACAGAATCCTGGCAATTCCATTCTCTCTCAATCCCTTGTTCCCTCCCTACTGAGCACTATGCTGGGTACTGTGTGATTAAAAGGGAGAGGGGCACATAGCAACAGACCGATTTATACTGTACACTGGTACAGACAAGCACTGTGAGACAGAGAAGGAAGCCACTGCTTCATTAAATTTAAGGAAATGTTACAGAAGAAGCAACATTGGAGCTGGCTCTTGAAGTCTGCATGGCAGCAAACATGGCAACAGGTTTCTAACACAAAGCCCCAGTGGGAGCGACAGGGAGCTGCTAGAAGGCTGTGGTATCAAGGCAGTGAGA